>JALMGA010000013.1:17176860-19972693 GCA_023333525.1 Aspidoscelis tigris stejnegeri | reverse complement strand
AGAAATAAGAAATATTTTCACCCACAAGCCATGAAACTTACCAGTAAAAAAGCAGGGCTCACAAATTTCCAACACAGTCTCCAGTAGAGGCCTGGTTTGAAGCCCGTCATCTGCTTGATGTCTTCACTAAATCTGTCAACACCTGAAATTTGGCCACAAACGTTAACAGAGAGGTACCAACACCCCACAGCATTCTGATCTTTTGTTTATTTTGCTTATGATCTCAATTACTGCTAATAAGGCATTCTTCCTAGACTTATATTTTCTGGGAATTGGATTGAATGGGTTGCTCAGCTGCAGCCTTCCAAATGCCCCTGAACTGCAATTCCCACTCTATGAACATCTATAGGTCCTACAGATGAGCACACGCCAATCCCGTCTGGCAACGAAATGGTGCCAGTGACTAGCTGACCAAATAACCGATGCTGATGGAAACCATACAGAACTCAGTTAAGAACTGGTCCTAATCGAATTCCAAACATTAATTTTCTTCTTCCTTCTCTCTCTTTTAAATCGGCACTTGAATATCACAAAGATGTCCCACCACCCAGATGCAAAACAGACTAAAATAACAATCTTATTTGCACTATTTTTAGACATGTTTATGGAATAAGGTTATCTTAGACCACCATTATCAACAAGCAAAGATGTGGGAGAAGAAGAAGAGTTGGCTTTTCTACCCTGCTTTTCTCACCCATTCAAGGGGACTCAAAGTGGCTGACAAAGCTTCTGTTCTTCTCCCTGTTAGGAAAATTCCAGACCAATGCAAAAATAAAAAGGAATCTTTTTCTCTCTGACCCATCTGCTTATTAAGAAACTAATATGAATAGCATTTGCTGATAGAGCGGCAACTTGTTTTCATAGTGGTCTGGAATTTTCCTAACATCCCCACAACAGAACACCCTGTGAGGTGGGTGGGGCTGTGAGAGCTCAGAAGAGAGCTGTGACTCGCCCAAGGTCACTCAGCTGGCTTCGTGGGGGAGGGTGGAATCGAACCCGGTATTCCCAGAGAAGAGTTGGGCTCCTTAACCACTAGACCAAACTGGGAGGCACACAAGGGGGCCTTCTCTGTGCAAGTTCCCTGGCTGGAAAAGGATTTACCTCTGAAATATGCCTAGCCCCATCACTGTATGTATTCACACATGTATGATCGTGGTAATGATCTACCTTGTTGTCCTTTCTTTTGGTTAAATACATTGACTGCCCTCCCCCTTTCAGGCACTGTGATGCGTAGCTTTTAATCAACTGAATTTTGACTCTATTTACAAGATTAGTTTCACTGTAACCCATTCCTAGATCTTAGGATACAGGGAGGGACGGGAATGCAAAATAAAATAAAAATAAGTCCATAAATAACCTGGCTAATCTCAAAAGGCATATGGCTGAAGACAGAGACTGTTGCATAGCTGGCATTTTGTTAATACTGGTGAACACTGGGGCAAAAATCTTTTGCCTAAATCAGTGATGGCGAACCTTTTGAGCTCGGTGTGTCAGAATTCACAAGAAAACCTAGCTTAACTTGGGTGCTGTGTCACATCTAAAAATATCCATAATTTTGTGATATTTGTAGCTCTAGTAAAAAAAGTTATATTTTTTATATATGTATTTTATTAAAAGCAAAAACAAATAATTCTTTACATTAGTGACTTTTGTTGCTGAATTTTGTTTGCTAAATCTTCAAGAACAAGCAAGCACTACACGCCCAGGTGCCAGGGTGACCATGTGTGTCACCGAAAAGGGCTTGGCGTGTCACCTGTGACACACGTGTCATAGGTTGGCCATCACTGGCCTAAATCAACAAACAGGTGGGTACTACAGACAAAGTTCTCTTGACTTTATTGAGACTCTTTCCACCTCCATTATTACAACACCTTTTCCTTTGTTTTAAATACAGCTATTTGTAATACTGATTTAGGGCACTGATTAGAAAAGAAATGATGTTTTTAAAAAATCAAAGTTTGGAGAAATGGGCTATAGGCTTAAACAGACAGATAACCAGCAGGTCATCTTCTGTCCAAATTGAACTTCATTCCCCCTGTTGTTCATATAGTCAATTGCCTGCACGCTAGCAACACCTGTTCAATAGACTTTTCAGAAAGAAAGGAATTTTAAAAAAGAAAGATCTAGAGTAGCATTAAGGATCTGACTCAGTGGCAGAAACAAGAAGTAAATTAATTAAAAAAATATATAGAAAATAATATTTTTGTAAAATTCCCCTCAACCTTCAGTAAAATCCCAGAAAGAAAAACTTCTCAATTTATCAAGTATTATGCATTGAATTTGTAATAATACGTTTTTGCTTATAATGATGTTGTTTCTTCCCAATTATTGCCTGGAGTGTCTTTGCCCACCAACTGACACAGGTACTGTTTAATTGCCTTCAAAGAGTTTCAGAGAGGAGGAGATGCCTTGGTTAGAGCTAAAATGTCAAGTGAGCCTTCCAGGAAAAGGGACCTCTGTGTGGGTCAATAAGATGGCTGGGACCTCATAGGGAGAAAGAATGAGAAGTAAGGAAAACAGGAACAAGCTAACACAGAAGATGGGAGGTGGAAAAATGCTATGCTGGTTTTGGTGGTTTACTGGAACATTGCCTACCACGGTCATAACAAATTATACTTTGCTCAGCAGTGGATCATTTGGTGCCAAAAGACAAGAATAGAAAAGAGAGAAAACAGTCTTAAGATGGGGTCCAAGATACTGGATTGCAGGCAAAGTTTGCCTGGTGTCACTGGAGGGCACCTGTTTGTGCTAGGGGTGTACATGAATGTTCATCTCATTCAAAATTCATTTGAATGCGTACATTCGCAATCGGATCAAATATTGGCTACATTCAAAGACTGACATTCGAATGTGAAGCGAATGTGTTTGTGCATTCGTTCAAAGCTTCGTTATATTTGCAAAAGTGGGGAAGATGGCAAAGCAGCTGCCCAGTCAATCTGCAGCAGATCCAGAGTGGATTCAAAGTGGGTTCAGAATGGATTCAAAGTGTTCAAAGGGGATTCGTAGGGGATTCGTAGTAGGCGCAACCAGCGTCAGGGATTCGAATTGGATTCAAATAGCACTTGAAGAACATTCACAGCAAATTTGCATCCTACCACATTTGAAGGGGCTCCATTTGTACGAATGTGGATTTCCTGACATTCAATTCAAATCAAACACACAAAAGAAACCATTTGGGCACATCTCTAGTTTGTGTGAGAGTCTCAACAAAATGTTTTGGGCCAGTTAAATGTTGGTGCAAGTTCAGAACAAAGCGCAAAACTGAAATTTCATGCCAGTCCAAGCAGAAGTGCCATAAATTCCGGCCCCATTTCACATGTGCCTCATTTGCCGATGTTGGGGAATCACACTTCACTGGAGAAGTTTGAACTTAATGTGAGATTCTTGCAAATGCTGCTAAATATTCTCGGTCCAAACAAATTTTCAGCAAAACATTGAGTGGGGAATTGCCCTTCCCAGCCCTATTTTGACCTGTCCCGCAATCATATGTATTTATGCAACACAACAGAGACAGTGTAGTTGAGGATATAATTAAAGCCACACAACCAGTGTTTAAGGTAGCCATGCAAAAGCTTCCTCACTCTTGGTTCTTGGCAGCAGAAGGTGTGATTAAGAAACCATTTCTCTTGCCTTGTCCTGCTGTGTTTGGTGAACTCGGCACAGAGCTGTTATAGTAAGTGCAGCGACGGCAAGCTTTTCCAGCCTAGGTTATCTAAGTACGCTCATTTTCATTTCCAAGCCAAGAAGTGATATATCTGGCTGGGGGCTGGCAGTGCGATGAGTTTGTGTACAGTGGGAAAGGGTTACGAAACAAATCAATCCAAAAACACCTTCTCTTTGCACTGTTGGACTACAATTATAGCCCAGGTCTATCTGACATAAAGCATCAGAGGGTGAAATGTTGGTCTCAGAAGCTGAATTACCACCAATTCCCAAACCTGAACAGAGTGTGCAGCTAAGAGAAGCTCTTGCTTGTGCTGTATATTGTATATTTCCCCAAAGAGGAAAATCCTTTGTCTCCTTCCCTCCCCCATTTATTTTTATGACAATCCCATATGACTCAAAAAAGAAGGTCACGTGCTTAACTGGAGATCTGAGGTGTTTCTACACTTGCTTTCTCTGTGCCTGGACGCATGTCCGGTCCTCCACAGGGTGCTGCCATGTTGGTCCTGGCATCCTGTGCGACTGTGTGTGCACCACGCATTCGCGTCAGGGGGTCACCTGAGCTTCCAGCATGCTTGTGTGGCATCTCCAATGTCCCCCTTGTCCGGAAGCAGTGCAGATGTTCACTGCAGGATGTTTCCAGGTAAGTTCCCGGTCCTGTTAGGTTAAAGTTGATGTGGTTGTGGTGCACAATTTTGTGCATCACAGGTAGTATGCAATTAGTCAACCTCTGGGCAGGCAGGAGGCATCTGTATGCTGTAAACGCCTCCTGTTAGTGCGGATGGACCTGCCCAGAGGTTAACTAATTGCATATTATGAGGCCAAGTGCAAACTGGACACTAGATCTGGATCTCCCTGATCACACACAGGTTCTCTAGCAACTCTGATGCATTAGCTCTTGTTATTCTACAAGTGCAGGATTTTAGCATCTCATTTTTCTGCATGTGCATACAGCAAGCTACACTGGGGACATGAATTCTTAAGCTGTTTGCCCAGAGATGCTACTATCCTGTTGCAGTTTTACACATGAACTAACATGGGCCCTTTCTGCACTTGGCTTTATTCTGGGATATATCTCAGGATAGGGGGTCTGTTATCTGCATGCTAATATACACTATGGCAGGTGTCACCAGAAGCCTGCTGTAACCTGCACTAGAAAGTTGATAGCAGCCCCCTATTCCAGGATATAGTCCAAAATAAAGCCAAGTGCAGAAAGGCCCATGGTGCGTTCAATTTGTGATCAAAGTGAACACCCATTGCTTTGGATTGTTCACACTAAATTTCGAATTGATTCAAAAACAAATACCTTTTTTCCCACTTAAAAAAACAAAAAACCCTTTTTCAAGTGCAAAAACACAGTGAAGGTGAACTGTTCAATAAAATAGTCCACATTCACAAGTTGGGGGCTGGTTCAGTTTGATTATATATTTTAAATATTTTATTATTATACATTTGGTTCAATGTGAACATCTGTGAACAAGCAGGTTCACTGTGAACCATGAAACAGTCTAATCAGGGGACGTTCTGCATTTAGCCTTATTCTGGAAAATATCGCAGAAGAGGGGCTACTTTCTGCATGCCAGTGCAGACTACAGCAGGCCTGGACAAGCATTAGCATGCAAACAACAGATCAGTTTCCTGATGTATCTCCCAGAATTAGGGATGTGCACAAATAATTCGGCACATTCGGAATTTGGACTAATGTGTCCAAATTCCGACATTCGTGAATGGATTGAATAGGGCCCTATTCGTAGGGCCCTATCCGTCCACGAATCGGATAATCCAGTATCTGTAGAAGCTTCAGTAGAAGCTTCTAAGGACACTGGATTCCCTGGGGCTTCCCTCCCTGGGCCTTCCTACCCACAAACCTCCCCCCTGCGGCTTCCCTGGGGCCCTTTACCTGCTCTGGTGGTGCCCTGAGCCTCTTCCCATGCCATTTGGAATGCCAACAAGGCTTTCTGGAAACCTGCATTCCAGAAGCCCGAAAACAGGCCTAGGACACCACTAGAGCACTCCTGCCTGCCTACCCAGTGGCCCCTTACTTGTAGGGGTGCTCCAATGGCACCCCAGGTCCGGAAACAGGTGCGGGGCACTGCTGGAGTGCTCCCAGCTGCCTCCCTGGCAACCTCTTACCTTTGGGGGCGCTCCGGTGGTGCGGTGGCGGCAAGGATGGTGCAGCAGCAGCAAGGAGGTGAGGTAAGTGGGGAGGGGGGGGGGTTATTCGTTCCATGCATAGATATTTGTAGAATATCCATGCACGGATACAAATACCCTCACATCCATGTGGGATAATACTCAGATGTCTCCACATTCTATTCATCTCAAATAGAATATGGAAATTGGCTCCATGCATACCCCTGCCCAGAATAAAGCCAAGTGCAGAAAGGGCCCAGCCTGACATGTCTTTACTGCTGGTTCAGATACTAAAACTTGCCTCCATCAGCAATAGGAATAGTTGGGTGCGGAAGTGGGGCTAGATGATTATTTTCCATTAACCTTCCAAGAACTGGACTATGATGCATTGCTGAAGAAAGCTAATTTCGCTACTGTTTCCCAACATCAAAAGTTAGAGGTAGATCATCACCTAGCTTTCCCCTGGGCCCTGGGCCCTAGCTGCTGATGCAAATAATAAATGCCCCATTCTTTCCCAGCCCCACTCACCATAAAACCAGGAAACACCAATGGCTTCCATCAAAACAGCAAACAGGATGGATGTTCCAGCAGCAAACGTATCCAGCAGGGTTAGCACATATATTCCACCCTAGTCAACCCAAGGAAAAAATAATCAGTACGGGTTAGGTTAGGGTTAGTTTAAAATTCTTAGGAATTAAAGAGTCACAATGAGTCAGCAACTCATGACTCAGCGTCTTATGATTCAAAGTCTCATACTCTTGCAGTAGTTAGATAACATCATTCTAAAACCTCATGATGACTTGCAGATTGTGGGCTACACAAGTATCTCTGTGTTGTAAAAGTTTTGTCTTTGGCTTCCTGTTTAAAAGAGAGGTTTTGCCCAGAAAGGACTCTGAAATAAAACTACTGAACCTTCCACTGAGGAAAGAAATACTTTGTCTCTGGATTTACTTGACTGTCCAGCTATTCTCTGAGATTGGCAAGTGATCTGACTCCAGTCCAAATCCACTACACAACCCGACAAGGATATCCAAATATTCAAACTGTGACTGGAGGGTGGGGGATTAAATTTAATTCTACTTCCTGTAAGCACAACCAATACATTTTGCCGCTAGAAGAATTTGGTGCCACATTCAGGAATACAGAGGCAATGTAAATAAAATAAAATAAAATCCACCATATTCGTTGCCTGTATTATCAACCCAGAACCATGACAGGCAAAACCCATCACACTTCTGCTGAGGGAGAACTTAACACTTTCTTAGGCAATTATTTCCACTGCTTATCAGATAAGGTTGTCAAGATGTCCTCCCTAATTTTGATTTGGATCAATTGGTTTACAGCCAACTCTCTGAAGTATCAGAAAATAAATTTGCTCCATCTAACAACTTTTAGATAAATTTACATTTACGTTCGATAGTTTTAGATCATGACAAGTGTTTGCCATATTCAGAACAATCCTATAGGATATCTGTGCCAGAGGATGCCTGAATTGTGAGGCCATTTTATTTTATTTATTTTAGTGCCTTAAGATCTGTATATAACTGATTTGACCTTGTTATATGCGATAAGAGTAGGTTTTAGCAGAAAGCAGAAAGCCAGTGCAGATACTCATGGAGAGAATTCAGTGGAATTTCATGGACTTGCAATAGCCAGTGATAAACTACTTTACTATATATATATTTATGAATTTCCTTGAACACATAAGTTTTACAAAATGAGAGTTAGAATTTGTTTTTACATTACAAAACATTACAATACAAAATTTCATGGAAATCAAAGAGCAGGCAAAATCCATTACTGCAAACACACTTTATCCATGAAAGAATCAAAATCAATGACAGAATGTTGGCTGACAAATGCTAATTTACAAAAATCACTGTTCATAATTCAGTAAGTAACTCAAAAGGGTTGTTGCAAATTCATATTTCTCTGAGTTTTGCTGTGGGTTCCTAACAAGAACACGGCTCCAGAAACATATTATATTGGAGTGTGCAGGGCTGGAAGGTTTTTTTACCATCCCCACCCATGGATTGGCTGCATTCCATGTGGAACTGAGCCCAGTTCAAGGAGGAAAATTGCTTGCGGTTCCTAAAACAGTATAACGGAGTCCTAAAATTGAGTGTCACACTTGGAGACTGACAAATTGGCGCATGTTGCTCATCAGATGAGCCATCTTAGCCAGCTCTGAATGTGAAACCTATTTCTAATGCCAATTAGCACTTGCAAGAAACACTTCCTGGCTTTGTTTCAGGATGTGGTGGCGACTTCCTGTTTTTGCAGAGCTAGGTGTACGCATGGATTTCTGGCAAGGCACCTAACCTCAGACTGCATACCTCCAATATTTTTAATATCAAAATGAGCGTGTTGGTGAAGATCACTTACAAAATGCACTAGAGATAACTAGTTGTAAGATGTGTGCATTCATAAACATTGCGCATAAAATGCAAACACTTAAAAAAAAACCCTCTGAGAAATTAAACTTGACAGATCCCCCAAGGTCTTGCAAAACCAGCGACAGCATAAGCTAGTAAAGGACCAGGTATCAACTTTCCCTTAGGAATACTTACATTTGTTATACAGAAAAGAGCAAGCAAGAAGGTGATAAGAGAGACCACAAACGTTAAAAGTTTCCTGTGTCTTTTTAGGATCTGGAAATCATCTGCTAAGCCAGTGATAATAGCTTCCATGCCACCCATCTGAGGAGGAAAGAGAAAGGAAAGGAAGGAGTAAATATATGTTAGCAAAACAAAAGACTTCCTTGTAGAAAAGAAAAAAAATAAAGTTCATTCCACTCTTCCATCTTTTTAAAGCTTAGTTTATTCTTATTAGCATCTTCTTGTAGACATGTTTTGGTAAGAATGATCTAGACTGCCTTCAGGAATTGTTTCACATAACTATACAGCATACTATAAAACTCACACTGATCCAGCTACTGGTAGAAAGGCCCATCAAAGCTGGCGGAAGGACAAAGTCACTGCTATTGACCATTGAGAAGTAGTGTTGATGTGTCCTTCTGCACATGGTGCTCGCCATGTATCAAAGAAGAACAAGAGAAGAGTTGGCTTTTCTACCCTCTCTTACGAAACCAGGCTGCAATGTCTAGGCCACTTCAGTCTCAAGATGGTGTTTAAGGGGACCTTATTGAAGTATATAAAATTATGCACGGTATGGAAAAGGTGGATAGATAACATTTCTTTTCTCTATCACACAGTACTAGAACCAGGGGGCACTCTATGAAGCTGATGGGTAGGAGAGTCGGATTCAACAAGGGGAAGGATTTCTTCACTCAGAGGGTCATCGGTTTATGGAATTTGCTGCCGGAGGACGTGGTAGCAGCTACCAGCCGAGATGGCTTTAAGGTAGGGTTAGACAAATTAATGGACAATTGATGTATCAATGACTACTACAGTGAATGGTTTCCCAAACTGTGGGTCGGGACCCACCTCTAGGAAATTTAACTGGATTTGAAATAACTTTTTTGATGTAATTATTTAATTAAGTAATAAAAAAATTGTATTAAAACTTTGTTTGTTATTCGAAAAGTCCTTTATTCATATTAGTAATGGTTAAATTTCCTAGAGGTGGGTCCCGAGTTGGTAAACTTATATTAGATGGGTCGTAGCCCAGACAACTTTGGCAACCACTGGTCTAGATACATCTTTCAGGCTTGGGGGGAAAGCAGGATGCTTCTAAGGCCATTTGCTGGGATTCAATAGCAGGAAGAAGTTTGCTTGAGATGCCCTTGAGCATTTGGTGGGCCACCATGTGTGACAGGGTTGCTGGACTAGACGGGCTATGGCCTGATCCAGCACCTGGCAGTCTGCTCTGAACTTAGGGAACCTCAGAAGAAGAACAGGAGAGTGTGCAAAATCCCAGAGCCCCTAGATATCATGTGGGCCCTGCCAATTTTGTGTTTTGGGACCAACTACTGATGACTAAACATCACATTGCGCACTGGTGAATTTAACTAGCCAATTATGTGTTTAACAAGTTCCCTTCACAGCTTGAACTTATTACCAGTCAAGGGCTACTTGTGTGGAGGAGAAACTAGCTGGAAGAACCAGGAAGAGGAATAATGAGTGGAGCTTCTTGGAAGTCATCCCAAGCCACAGATAGGTCTGGACCCAAGCTGAATCAGAGCAGCTGTTCCTAATGGGATCTCTTGTCCCAAACTACAAAAGATTTTCCTGGAACATATATCACCGTTGAGGCAAAGGCTTGCTGAGAAATGAACGTAATTTGACTGTTGAAAAACATGTGAGGATTTCAAGAGAAACGTGTGTAAAATCCAGATGGTTTCTAAGGTGAGCAGAAACATTATATATGACTAAGGCCCCTCCTCCAGGCTCGCGGAATAAATCCGCACTTAAGGGGAAAATCGCACCTTACCTGCTGCAAAGCGGTGACATGCCGTCCAAACCTGCAACGCAGCTCTGTAGATTCCCTTAGGAACCTGTGAGAGCTCAGTCAGTGCATGCTATCACATGGGACGAGGCAGCCAATCGGATCTGAGCTGCCCTCCCTGTTCTTGTTGTCTCTACTCACCATCCTGCCCAGACTGGCGGGAAGATTTGAATTTAGTTAATACTGTGCAGCGGGTGTTCTTCATCCTGCACTACAGTAGATTCACAGTAGTGATAGGATAATGCGTCACAATCGTGGTGTGTGACACCCCCACCGTGACTGCACATTCCGCTGTGCAGTATTGATGAGACTGGGTGCACCGTAAATCTTATTGACAAGTAAAGCCACTTCTATGGAGAACTCTCTGGTCCCTAAGGTTGCACCCCATGGCACCCCATTCATTTTGTCCTGAAGGGCAGTCAACACTGGCAGAACTAGGTCATTGGGCAGGGTTTTTATGTGGCAGTCCTTGGTTTCGGCTTGTAGAAGCTTACAGTACCTTGGAAGCAAAGTATTAAATCTTACAAAGGGAATCTTGTTTAATGGTGGGCGTGTTCCAAGAGCTTTCCTTCTACTTGACAATTTCTTAATATCCTTTTCTTCCCCCACCCCAGAGGTGAAGTGACCTTAGATCTAAATACAGGCCAGGTGGAAGTATCAGTGCCTCTTCAGCACCAAGGGAAGAAGGGCAGAGTGTTTGTGTACCTGGAACATGTGGGCAAGGTATGAAGCTCCATGTAGCCACTAAATTTCAATTAAAAGGAAACCAATGCAGCGAACACAGTCATGAAAGTTTTCTGTCTTTTCCTTGCCATTTTAACAACGCTCTGGAGATCACATTTAAGGCCCAGAAAATCAAAGATAACGCAAGTGAAATTCATTTAACTTTTACCATACAAACGCCGGCCATCAGTCAGGGTGGAGAAGTGTAGGTTGGTCTGCCAAAGCCTACATGCAACCTTTTATGGAACCCTAAGTAATGAACACCAAGGTGTCCACAGACACCTTAAACTGCTGGCAACCTGCTGGGACTGCCGGTTGGCAGATACTCCTGATACCATGATCGGCTGCCACTGATGCATCACCCCCAAAATGTAATGCCAGTATATTGTGGAGAATCAGGTGTCGGGTGCATGATCCTTCAGCGCAGAACTACACTGAACTTCTGGGAGCTGGCCATAACCACTCCCAGAACAACAGAAAAGAGAAAGGTTATGGTACTCTAAGTTCCCAGAAGTTTAAGATGGGGCTTTGAGGTAACAGCTAGCAGTAGACCGGTAGCCCACTTTCTGCATAGATGCTCAGAGTTCTTAAAGAGTAGGGTTCCTACTCAAATTATTCATCAGGTTCACATTGGTTGAATTTGAACATTCGCCTTTGAACTGAATAGGGGTGTTCACAAATGTTTATTTGCATTTGAATTCGAGTCAAATTGAATGTGAAAACATTCTATTCAATTCAGATGTTTTAAATCCTCACGCAACAAAAACCATTTCGAATCTGTTACATTCAAATCTATTCATTCGAATGTTAGATACGGATTTGAAGATACGAATGTCGACAACATCGTATGTGTTATACGTACCTGTATGCATTCTGTATGTATCCCGTTTTGTCCCGTATTATAAGCTCAAATGCATACAGATACATACGATATTTGTACAGATACGTATGTAATACAGACCTATCTGTACATTTGAATGTTTTGAACGAATGTTTCGGAACATTCAAAATTTGTTTGATTGTCTAAAGTTGAATGTGAAGACATTCTATTTGAATTCGAATGTCCACATTCAAATGAATTCAGTCGGATTTCGAATGTTTAGAATATTCATGCACATCCCTAGAACTGAATATTGGCTATAACTGAAGATTGATATTTGAATGCGAAGCAAATGCTTTGTGCATCCGTTCAATTCTTTGTTATATTCAAAAACAATAAAGCAGGTGCCCAGTCACACGTGCAGTGGATTCAGAGTTAATTCAAAGTGGATTCGGAACAGATTCAAAGCTGCGACTGGTGGCCGGGATTCAAAGCGGAATGGAAGAGCATTCACAGCGGATTTGAATCTTACCATATTTGAAGTGGCTCCATTTGCATAAATGCAAATTTCCTTCATATTTGCATTCACGTAGATGTGAAGCAAAGATGGAAAACAAAATTGTGACATTTCCTTGTGCTGTAAGGAAAATCCCTAGCTTTAGAGAATGAAAATCTTCTTGTGCAAAAGACTCCCAGAATTAGGGATCTGCACAAATGTTTTGTGTTTTTTTTATGTTCAATTTGTATTGAATTGAATACAAGAAAATTTGTATTCGTTCAAATATATTTCCATCAAATATGGTAGAATTCAAATTCAATTCAAATGTTCGATACAAATCCGATTTGAATCCCTACTACAAATTGCCTATGTATTCCTTACATACCTGCTCTGAATGTGTCAAATCCACTCTCAAATCCACTCTGAATCCACTTTGAATCCATTGCAGATGTGACTGGGGCAGCCGCTTTCCCACCTCCCCAGGTCCACAAATGTTACGGAGCTTCATATGAATGTATAGAAACATCCCATTCGTATCTGAATGTCAATCTTCGAATGTGCCACCATTTAATTCAAGTTCAAACGTCTGAATTCGGACAAATTTGTACAAAGTTCGAATGTGATGAATTTGTGTGCCTCCCTGCTCAAAATCCATGCCTCTGTTTTAAAGCATATGTTCTTAAGAGAAAATGGCAGGCCAGGCATCATACTCACAGAACTGTCAATACCCAACGTTAGCAGCATTATGAAGAAGACCACTGCCCAAAATGTTGATCCTTTCAGGGTTGAAATGGCTTCTGGGTAAAGAATGAAAACTAATCCAGCTCCTGAGGAGAAAGAAGAGGAAGAAGAGTTGGCTTTTCTACCCTGCTTTTCTCACCCATTTAAGGGGATTCAAAGCGGCTGACAAAGCTTCCTATTCTTCTCCTCACAAGAGACACCCTGTGAGGTAGGTGGGGTTGTGAGAGCTCAGAAGAGAACTGTGACTAGCCCAAGGTCACCCAGCTGACTTCATGGGGGAGGGCGGAATCAAACCCAGTATTGCCAGATAAGAGTCCGGCTCCCTAACCACTAGACCAAACCACTAGATCAGAAGACTTTCATCGTTATGGAAACTCAAGGTATATTTTCTTAATGAATACCTTTGTTAATGGTTGGTTTTGATTGCAGATGCTACGGTTTTCACTGCCCCTCTAATTCATGAGCTTCCTGGCTAGCTTTCCTTGCTTTTTAGGAAGGGTCTATATGTTGGGTTGCAATCTGGAATGCCTGTTACCGCACAGCCAATCATAACCTGCTAATTTATGTATTTATTTGAATTTTTATCCTGCCCTATGAAGGATAGATCTTCATAGATTTCCTGAACGCATAAAGTTATGGTGATTGATGCACGTCAGGAGGGAGGCTATTCCACAATCTGAGGCCTGTTTGCACGAGGGCAAATGGAACAGGTGTAGGGTGCCCTGAGATGGAGCGTTTGTTCCGCTGGGCTGGTGGTTCCGTTCAGGGTGCCCACACGTGTTCTGGGTGTAGAGCACCAAAATGGGGATGCACATGTGTGAGAGGTGGTTGCCCATGCTCACCGGGTTCCAAAGTGGCCAGAGCATAGCACACAGCATGCGCATGTGCACAGTGCTGCTGGCCCTCTGACCACTTTGGAACCCGGCAAGAACGAGATAAGTGCCTCTCTCTCACGCGGGTCCCCATGTAGGCCTATGCCCGGGTGGTGGTGGTGGTGCCTGGGGGGGAGGGGTTCCTGAAGGCCCCAGGGGGCCTGATTCAGTCCCCTAGGAACCCTGGAAGGAAAATGACTGGCTTGCCCACCCCTTGGTCCAGCCAGACCCAATCGAGACAGACCTGCAAGTGGCGTCCTGGCCCCGTGCTGACCTTTTCGGGCTGGGATACTCAGGAACAGGTTCCCCTTTCACATGTAGGCGTGTAGGAAGGCGTTCCCACGCGTTCCTTACCTGCCTATGTGTGAATGGGGAATCCGTCCCCGTGTGTCCTAGCTTAAGTGCACTGAAAAGGCCTCTGGAATCCACCACTGAAAACACTTCTAGAGGTTTGCAAAATATGATTTAAAAATTCTTCGTAATAGCCATACACATACACGCTTGAAGCACAGCCCGATATTTAGACATGGCAGGAACCTTTCATATGGGTTCTCGGATGGGGGCCACATGAATCTGTTTCCCTTTTTCAGCTTTTCCAGGCTCTACAGAAGCAGGCCAAGGCTCTGATTCACTATTCCTCCTACCCTGACTATGGGCAATACCCACTGATTTGTCACTCAGCAGGAAACTCCTACCTCTTTGCTTATGGAGTATCCTGCCCCACCTGGCTTAAAGAAAGAGACACCGGGCCTTTCTGCACTTGGTCTTATTCTGGAATATATTCCAGAATAGGGACCTGCTATCTGCACACTAGTGCAGACTATGGAAGGCTCCAAGTGAGGCCTGCCATAGTCTGCATTAGCTTGTCACCAGCAGACCACTACCCTGAGATATATTCCAGAATAAGCCCAAGTGCAGAAAGGGCCACCTTCAGAGCCAGGAAACCCTGAAAGATGTAGAGGTAACTGAGGCTTCAAAACAAGCTAAGGCAAATGCAGAGAAAGGGTAATTGGTAATTATAGGCTCAAATTCGCCCTGAGGGAGCCTCTTTATGCATGTCTGAAAACACCCTTGAATTAAACTTTCTTACCTTCAGTGGCCACATCTTGAATTCTGACTTTGTGCTGGTGAGCCATGTAGCCCAGTATTGAAAAAATTGCAAACCCGGAGATGAAACTGGTGAAGCAGTTAATTGTACTGGTCATCAATGCATCCCTAAGAGAAGCCAAGAAACAGCAAAATAAAGAGGATATCCCAATATTGCCCCTACAGAAGTCCCATGTGCGACAACGCCATTTAAAAAGGCCCAAAGCAAAGTAAGTGAAACCAGTTCCAGTTTATTTATTTATATTTCTTTTCATTTGAACCCTTACTGTTGACTTCCAGTGATTGAAGCACACCCTTTGATTTGATATTCTGAGGTGACACTATGTAGAAGAAAAAGAGTTGGCTTTTCTACCCCGCTTTTCTCACCCATTTAAGGGGACTCAAAGTGGCTGCCAAAACTTTCTGTTCTTCTTCTCACAACAGACATCCAGTGAGGTAGGTGGGGCTGTGAGAGCTGTGACTAGCCCAAGGTCCCCCAGCTGGCTTCATGGGGGAGGGTAGAATCGAACCCAGTATTCCCAGATGAGAGTCCGGCTCCCTAACCACTAGACCAAACTGGCTCTGTGTGTGATAAAATGCAAATTCTGATATTTCCAAACTGAAGCTTATACAAGTCAAAAATCATGATGGAGTATCCTTTCAACTACTCTCCTGATGTGCAGGGGGAAAAAAAGGTTGAGGAGATTGTGACCATAGCTTCCAACAGGATACCCTTCAGGATCCCTGTTGGATTGAGCCACAGCCCATCTAGTCTAGCATCCTGTTCACCACAGTGGCCCACCAGTTGCTTTTGGGCATCTCGAGGAGGAGGCAAAGGTGGAACTGTCACCTGTTGTCGACTTCCTGCAAATGGCCTTGAGAGGCATCCTGTCTGTGTCTGCAGTCTGGAGGTGGTCATTCATCCTAGGCATCCATTCTAGTAGCCATTGATACTCCTGTTGTCCCTGGATTTATCTAATCCTTTATTCGGGCTATCCAGATTAGTTGCCCTGTCACTACTTCTTCTTGTAGTAAATTCCATGGATTGATGACCCTCTAGATGAAAAACAAAATCCCCCCCCCACTTGTCAGTCCTAATTCACAGAGTGCCCCCAGCGCTGGTTCCAGTGTTTTACACAAAACAAGTTTCCACGCTGTGATTGATTTTATATCCTTCAATCAGGTCACCTCTTAAACACTGTCCCTCAATGCTGAAGAGGCCTAGATGTTGCAGCCTGATTCTCAAATGTGCACTTCAAAAGAGAAGCTGTTTGGTACACTTAAGCACCGGGTAGCAGCTGGTAATTATATGGACTTAATTATCAACAAATAATGAAGTTGTTTGCCATTATCTTCCTTCTGGGAACTCCTGAAGACTGAAATCTTTATCTCTTGGCTACATGATACACAAGGACAAGGAAACTGCGAGGGTGAAGAACAGGTGGAAGAACCCTGCAGTCTTTCACTCTCCTTAACCGGATGAGTTGGCGTGAACCATAGCCCATTCTGCATTCAAAGCAGATGCTTGACCCTTAAACTATAGCTCATCCCCAGGTCTTAATGTGCTTTCCCAGTAATAAGTTCCCTGTACTTCTACAATTTCAAAGCCCACGCACGTCATAAAAGCAACTTACGGTACTCTTAATGGGTTTTCCAGAACAACACATCCAAGGCCAATACAAATGATGCCAGTTCTGAGGTTATCCTTCGTTCTACCACCCCGCCCAAATAAGAACTGTTTAATTCCCAAACGTCTTGAAACTTATCTTTTAGGAATTCACAATTAAAGAGTATTCCTGAAACTGGACAAATCTCTCTTATATAGCAGGAAGCAGCACAAGCGAATTACAGGTAGCCCAAGTTAAACATCTCAGATATATGAACACAGTTGTGACTGGTTCCCTCAACTTTCTTTCCTTCCTCTTACTTTCCCTCCTTCCTTCCTTCTTTCCCTTCCTCCCTTTCTTTGCTTCCTTCTTTCACTTTCTTTCCCTCCTTCCTTCCTTCTTCCTTCCCCTCCTTCCTTTCTTCTCTCCCTCCCTCTCTTTCTTTCATTCTCTCTCTCTCTCTCTCTTTCCCTCTTAAAGATGGAGGTTGGGGTCTTCCCTCTACCACGCTTCAAAGGTTTCATGACAAATATACTCAGATTACAGGATGAAACCAATTATGCAGGAAACTGTTCTTTGTGAAGACATGTTTCCTAGCAGTTGGTTACGATTAGTGGAAAGCTAATTGCAAAAAGGCAGATGGTAGTCATTTAAGATAACCACATGTGATTACAGGTGTCTGGACTGCTGGAAGATCATCCCATTAATTACCACCAAGGAATATTGGACACAATCTCAAGCCAGATTTTAACTGGAAGCAAACAAAATAGCAAGATGCAGAGTCTTTTCTTTTTCTTTCTTTTTTTTTTTTAGCAAATTCAGACCAGTGGACTATGATCTGATAGCCCGTTGTCATAATGCTCAAAAGGCTTGCCCAAGCAACAATCTGGGGTATGCATAAAAAATAAATAAATAAATCAGTGTTGTCCAAGAGGCATCCAGAAGGCTCACATGCGAATTTTCTTACTTTATTTATTATTTATTTATTTATTTGTATTTCTATCCCACCCTATACCCGAAGGTCTCAGGGCGGGTTACAATATTCTATTAATCTTAGACAGGTCCCTGCCCTCAGGCTTACAATCTAAAGAGACAAGAAACAAAAGGAAAATGGTGTGGGAGGGAACTTTCTTTGAAATGAACCACAAATTCCATGTTGATCTGACCTGCAAGTCTGCTGGATCAAAAAGGGATTTGAGGCATGTTTGGGACAACAGAAAAGCCTCATGAATCCACATGCTGCACTTCCACAATCTTGCAAATGTGCCCATGGATACCAACCACTATGAATGAAAATTTAGATACTTCTGCGCAACAACGGAACACATCTGGGTGGTTGCAAAAGGAGGCAATAGTGACCTGAGCAGGAGAACATAAGAATGTAAGAGGAGCCCTGCTGGGCCAGGCCACAGTGCATTCAGTCCAGTATCCTGTTTCACACAGTGCCCCACCAATTGCTTCTGGGCATTTTAAGCAGAAGGCAAGTGCTTGCTGGAAATCTTGAGAATTTCTTCCCTTATTCCATCTTTTTAATCCTCCTGTACAGTGGTACCTCGACATACAAGTGCCCTGACATACAAGTGTTTTGAGATACAAGCCGCCGAGCGAGTGATATTTTGCTTTGAGATGAGAGCAAGATTTGAGATACGAGTATGTAAATACAGTACAGTACATAACAAAAACAACTGAGGTGGTGTTTTGGGAGCTGGAATGGATTAATGGGAAAATTGCTTTGAGATACGAGCGATTTGACATAAGAGCAAGGTTACGGAACGAATTAAACTCGTATGTCAAGGTACCACTGTATTTCCACATGTGGTGGACATGCAAAGATGTTGCAAAATTTTGGGATGAAGTAATGTTGGAAATGCAAAATGTTTTTGGAATTAATGTAAGTGCCCATCCTGGAGTGTGTCTTTTGCAAGTTTACAAAGATCATTCAGCATTGGCACCATAAAAATGCATAGCTGATAGAATGTTATGGGCGGCTTTATTAGTTATTGCTGGGGGGTGGAAAGACAAAACGAAATGGTCTTGTGAGAGGTGGTACAGTACTATCCTTGACATGTACCAATTCAATGCCTTAGACATCAGTGGCTTTTCTACTCTGGTGAATGTCTTCCTCTAGACTTACGAAATGCCTAGAGCAAATTAGATACAGCATTTATTAATGACACCCTACCGATGGAGATGAAAGAAGGATTATCAAAATTATGGACATATTTACCTCTGACCTTTGAGGGTTAAAGGACGAAGGGGGATTTGCCTGCGTTGGTTTAATGTGTCATGTTATATGTGGGCAATGTTTGCTTGTTTTTCTTTTCCCCTATTCTTTCCTTTATTCTATTAAACAATAGATAAAATTATTTTTTAAAAAGAGAGAATTTCTTCCCTTGAATATAGAATTGGTTGGTGTTTCTCTCTATCTTTTTAAAGAGTCAAAGTATTCTAGTGTATTGTGCAAGGGACTTTAACAGCAGTAGGCTTACCTGTAACAGTTATTATCAAACTTGTTGTAGCTGGCAAAGGCGATTAAAACCCCAAATCCAGCTCCTAAGGAGTAGAATATCTGTGTGGCAGCATCAATCCAAACCTGCACGAAGAGACAAAAATAACTAATTTAATTTCTCAGTCCTCATGTCTCAAAGAAATAAACACTCCGAAACACACACACATATGCACAGACATACATGAATGTGGTATAGTTTCCCCACCACCACAGACATTATTGTTTTATATTGTTTTACATATATGGTTCTATTTTAACAGGTTTGTTTTTAAATGCTGCTATCCGCCCTGAAACCTTAGGGTACAGAATGGGATAGAAATGTAAATATAAATAAATAAATAAAATGAGGAATTATGCAAAACCGAACACTTTCACAGTAACATTTGGTTGTATTACAATTATGAATTCTCCATCCAAAACATATCCCCATATTAGACTACTGCAATACCCTGGAGTTGGAAACTTGGCTTACCTACGTGGGAGAAGGCAACAACAACTTCAGAACGTTCCTGTTGACCTTCAAAGGCCACTTACTTAATCAGTGAAACAGCCCAAGTGTTACACGTATCGCTTCCATTTGTCGTTCACCAACATGGGATTCTATTTCCCATCATGTCCAGCCACAGACTGGTGGCCTGGATATGGCACTAGGTTGGCAGAGGTCAGATTGAGATGTCCTATTAGAATCCAAGAGAAGGGCATGCTGACCCCATTAGGCACAAAGGTTGGGCTACCTTATTAATGTCTTTTTTATTATTCTTATGTCCATTAATCTGAGTTCAACTGTTACTTCATTCTCTTGTGAGACAGTTTTGTCTAGTGGTTAAGGAGCCAGACTTTTATCTGGGAATACCGGGTTTGATTCCGCCCTCCTCCACAAAGCCAGCTGGGTGACCTTGGGCTAGTCACAGCTCTCTTCTGAGCTCTCACAGCCCCACCTACCTCAGATGGTGTTCTATTGTGGGGAGAAGAATAGAAAGCTTTGTCAGCTGCTTTGAGTCCCCTTAAATGGGTGAGAAAAGCAGGGTAGAAAAGTCAACTCTTCTTCTTTTACTCTGATGTGTTTTTAATTGCTTTTCTCGGGATTTGTTGTACCATTTTACAACTGCTTGAAATAAACAAAGGCAGATGGACTGAATTAGTTTCTCTCTTGGGCCATTTCCACATGGAACATCAGTGCATGCTAGAAAGGGGCCCAGGGGCCTCCTGTCCACATGCTGGTGTGGAATAAGGGAGATCCTACCCCATCCCAGCATGTTCTGTCCACATCAACATGTTTTTAGGGAAACATTATGGTCTTCTCATTATGAGCCCAAAGTTCAACATCTTTTATTTCCCATTTCTGGCATTGACCGCATGAAATTTAAAGTACGTCTAACTAAGAAAAGGATTTAAAAAAAATGCATGACATGGTTAGTGGCTTTCAAGTGTTTACTTTACAACAGTCCTATAAAACTGAAACTTCCACAGTTCGATCTCTGCCCACTGCTGATTTCCCAAAGTATTTCAAGTTTGCCAAATATCTTCCCAAGAGGTGCCAGCTAGTCTCTCTTTCTCCGAGCTTTGGCGCAAGACCACTAAAGCATAGTCAAAACACTTTGCTGTTGCATGAGGCCCACTTACACAAAATTAAGCAAAGATTTACAGCCAAAGGAAAAGCTGGAGCATTTGCAGGAAACTCCTCGTAGGAGACAATGAAGAAAGGAGACGTAAGTCTCTTCTCGTTATCTCAGAATTTACAGAATGGTCCTTGTTATTCCTTTGGTGAAGCGTCAAGAGCTAGACGTCCATACAAGTATCGCTGGTTCATTGTTAAGTAGCCAATCTATGTACCACTTCCTGAAGGATGCATTTCAAAAGCAAGGTCCTTCTATCCATTGTTCGCCTCAGACAACTTAGAAGAGCAGCAGCATAGAGCCAAGAAGGGACTATCTAGGCCATGGTGCTATGTGCCAGCACCCAAATGGAAGCAATTCTGACTGGAAGATGTTGTCTGACCTCCATGAATGGGCTTTTGCCCAGATGAGGTCAGTGGCAATGACACAGACATCTCAGAGCAGAGCAGATGGAGGTCCTCTGAGTTGAAGAGACCAGCAGGATGCCCTTCAAGGCCATTTGAAGGGAACTGAGAGCAAGTTAAGGCTTTGCCTTGGTCTTCTGCTTGAACCCCAAAAGCAATTTGTGGGCCACTGTGTGAGACAGGATGCAGGACTAGATGGGCTTTGGCCTGATCCAGCAGGGCTTCTCTCATGTTCTTCTTATGTTCTTATGTCCTTTTGCAGTATGGAAAATAGCTCAGGATGAACAGGGCTGAATAGCTGGTTGGTCAAATAACACATGCCAGAGTGGAGAGACATCTTAGGCTTAGGTGGAAATTTCAAGCACTTCTCTTTAAGCCTCACGTGTGTTCATGTATTGTGAATTTTCTTCAGAAAGGATATGGAAGTGGTTTGCCAACGCTTCTCTTGGGGATATACCAGGGGCTGAATCCATGACCCTCTACTAGCCGGGCAGTTAATCTACTAGTCAGCATTTTCCTGCTTCTGCTGTCATGTGGCTACCCTCCAAAACAGAAAAACATTGAAGGCCATTTTATATCCTGACACCATATGATCCCTACATGGATATGAACCGTTCAGTAGTCCTGAATATTACTTGAAGTTTGAAGCATACAATTCACTTTTTTTTTCTTTCCTCCAAGCTTTTGCCACTACGTCTACATGTTCAATATGTTCTGGAGGATGAAGTAGAAATAAATTTGGCATTTAAAATGATTTTTAAAATGATGTTCATTGCAGTGAGACCAGCAGGCATCCTTGGCACCATGGTAAGACTCTGCCAGACCACTGCCTTCAAAAGTCATTATCCAACACAAAGTGGAAAATGCTGCTCGATCTTTAACATCCAGCATGTTGCTGGGCAATAGAGCTACAGGCTGGGTTCTTCTGACATAATCTGAGAGCTCGTGGTGAACATGAAGAAAAGGAGAGAAAGGGAGCCAATGTGGTTTGCTCACAAAAGTTCAATCCAGCACTATGTTAGAGGATCCTGTGCTAAGTCTGGCATCCTGCACAGTGAAGAAATGATGACATTCACTTAAGAGCCAGCATTTCCTCACACCATCTGCAGACAACCTGAGAATGTTAAAAGGAACCGCTTACCGTGGCTTCTTTTAATCTTCCAAAATCGATATTGAGGTATGCTTTGATTCCATCGTACGCACCAGGCAAAGTCAGACCGTGGATTAGCAGTACAGATAACACGACGTAAGGCAAGGTGGCTGTTATCCATACAACCTAAAAGATAAGACAAAAACAAAACACACAAAATATTAATAAAACTGTTTTGCTGTGGTTCTTTGTGGCTATTGACTCATCTTTTTTTTAATGCGATTAGCTATCATGCACTCGATCTTGTCTCACATTGGAGAAATCTGTACAGTGGATACTTAACATCCACATGGAGATAGACACTGTTATGGTGATATCATTAGAGTTGTGCTCCTAGAGTGGCCACTCACAAACACCTCTAGAGTGGGTGGATTGTGTGTGTTTATTGTTCTTCAGACTCACGTCGGTAGTTCTAATGAATGCCCCAATCCAATTCATACCTTTTATGCTTGCCCGTCATAGACCACTCCATTGCTCTTCAGATGTTCAGGCCTGGCATTATGAAGAGGAGAATGGAGAGAGGTTCCCATTTGACCAAAAATAAATCTTATGTTGGACTTTAGACCACCACAATCCCTAATCTTAGTGATCTTGGTTAAAGGTCACAAAAGTCGTAGTGTCAGAAGGAGGAAGAAGAAGAGGAAGAACTCATATAAACTATGGTTTGGAAAAGGTAGAAATGACATAAACTATGGTTTAGAAGAGGAGGGTGGGAAAGGAGGCACTCACATGAACTATGGTTTGCCTGCATGTCTGGAAAAGGAAGCAAACTCTATTTATTTAATGTGTATATTAGGCTGTTCCTTAATGTTCTTTGAGTAGCTCTACTGTATATCAAAAACAATTAAGATATCGAGTGGAACAGAAGGGGAAATAGCTATGTCTCTTATTGTCATTGTTCGTACTAATTTTATTTTTAAGAAATATCTTTAGAAATCTTTGGATATGGAGTTAAGAGTACAAACTGGATGATGTTGATGATGTATCAATGAAAACATTTTGGCAAATAAAAAGCATCGCTAATGGCCCACATTGATTGCACCAAGTAAACTTTGCTGGGGAGGATATTCCAAAAATGGTTTATACAAACCATGTATTGATAGTAAATAATCTTTTTTGTTATTGTTGTTGTTTTCTTTTGCTTCTTCAGACTGTGCAGTATGACAACAACACTTTATTTGTGGTCAGCATGGGCCCTTAAAGAAGTACAAAGTTAAAACAACCCCAATATATAGGTTGGGTATGTTGTGATAAGGTCCTGTTTATTGACTCTAATCCTACACAGTATACCTGTACATAAGAGAAATACCTTTCCTGAAGTCTTCACACCTTTCCATAGGCTAAAGAAAATGATGATCACCACCACCAAGAGACACAGCATCAGCTGCCATTGGGGCAAGCCGATATCATGAATTCCATTACTTTGGTGAAGCTGCAAAACCCGACGCCTGATGAAAACAAGATGGAAGAACAACAGAGTTAGACCCTTTTCTAAAGAAGAATAACCGTTTGCTGGCTTCCTATTCTCTGTACAGTGACACAAAGCAACTGGTCTGGTTTGCTAGTTTAGATCAAACCTTGATAAAGACTTCTTGTCTTGGAGTCAAGCAAAACAACACAACAAGAACCCACACAAGAAAAGAAGTTAATCTATAGCTTAATCTGACTTCAGGCACAGGCAACAAGTTTCCAAGATGGGATATTTCCTTAGGCATGTTATGGTATCTGCTTTTGAGACAGAAGTGGGTCATGGTTGGGCAGTGAGGCATCAGCCAGTTTCTAGCATCTTTATTAGCACAGTTGTGCTTTCATTCCGATCTTCAACCATATAAGAGCCCCCTAGGCACAGACCAACCAGAAACATACGGGGAATAGTTGATATAGGAAGGTAACACTTTGACTCACAAAGTTCAAATCGGAGGCATTTCCGCACTGCATCGCGTTCGAAATGGAACGCGTTCAGGCGGAAAGCTTAAGGCAGCTCCGGGCGCTTTCCCCTTTCACACACAGACGCGCCAGAACGCGTGTAAACGCGTTCCGGAGCGTCTGGGTGCGAATGCTCAAAGCGCCCGAAGCTGCCTTAGCCGGCAAACGCCGGCAAGGGGCGCGGAGACAGCCGCGGAGGCAGATCGACAATCAGCTGTTTGACAAACAGCTGATTGTCAAAGCCGCGCGGCGTCGGAGGCGCGCCCGCAGCTGTTCGGGAGACAGAAGCAGGCGCGAACGCTTCTCCTCCCGAACGGCTGCGGGCGGCTCGTCCGCGTTGGAACGCGTGTAGAGCACTTTAAAGTGCTCTACATTTCAAACGCGGAAAAGACAGCTGCGGACACGTCGGAACGCAAGCCGCGCGCGGGCAATGCGGATGACGTGTCCACAGCTGTCTTTTCCGCGTTCCGTTCAGCCCCGTGCGAAAACGTCTCGGGATCAAGTCTTATGGCCTTGAGGCCGGTGCTGATATTCTTTACCTGCAAGTGCATGTTAATGCAGAATAAATGATGCCCACTGCTCATATGCTTCATCTGCACAGGATGGAGTGTGATCCAGATGGAGAGTCTTGATATGGAACACCTTGATATCAAGCTCTGTCAGTGCACTGTTGGCCCTGATCTAGAGCCAGAGGCATGCATAAGGCACACTTCCATGTTCTGGACTTCTAGGGGACTCATTTCAGCAATGTACCAAAGCACACTTTACCAAAATTGGTTTCCCAAGGGCTCCAAGTCTAGGGCCTTTCATTCCTAGTCCTTCAGAGACCCCAGAAGATGTCTGTGAAACTTGAGCAACCTTTAGGGTCAGTTCAGGGACTAATCTGGACCGGTGCCATCATGGAGATGGTGCTGCTCCAAGCCATGCCTTGCTGTGGTCTGAACCAGTGGGCTACGCTGGTCCCCAGCCCCACTGAATCATAGTGAGGCTGTGCAAAATGGTCTTTACATTGAGATCCAGTTACATAAAGGTTAATGTATCTTCCTAGTCAGCTGTGATGTATATCTCAGAACTACTTCCAGGTATCTACATAAGCAAAAGCTTGTATTTGAAAGTTGAAAAGGCAGTTTTGAACTGAGTAGTTTTCATCTTGGGGTGAAATTCATATATAGTACGCCCTCCCAGAAAAAGACAGTTTAGCTTAGATGTGATACCTGTCACATGCTCTTCCAAAGTGGATCTTCTGGTCGTTAAGGCAGCTTAAAGGTGGAATCAAGACACTAGCTACCACATGCTGTCCACCCTAGGCTGTTTTTGAGCTGCTTTTGTAAAAACCCGGAGGCCTCGGGAAAGCAGACCTGGGCTGCTTCATAAAATTATGGCAACATTTGCTAAAATCCTATGCATAAAGCATGATGCTTCCCTTCCCCTGTTTTTAACTTTAACTTGTTTCATTGAACAAAACTTTTTCTGGTAGAATCATTATTTGGACTACACTCCAACCCAAGAATCAAGCCGACTCCAGGACTGCCCATCTAACCCATTGTGTATGGCATTCCTCCTTTGTGCACTGCATTCAAAACATATTCTTTACAGCAACCGTTAAAAGGATACGAAGCCTAAACAGGAAATAAAATTTAAAAGAACATGACGAGGGTTGGTGGGACTGTCCCACTTTGTTTTCCCATCTTGGTCTTTAAGATGGAGACAGCAAAAACAAACCTCGACGCTCTACTCCTAAACACATGGTGAAAGACCTTCTCATGAGATGCCCCATAAAAGGCGATTAGCATGCCAGCTAGGCATGGCATGTGAGTTCAGTGGTGGGAGCTCCCAAGAGAAACTTTCCCAGGTTAGGGGCGTTTGCTTGGTTGGAAATTCGGGGGGTGGGGTGGGGGGGAAATCCAAGGACTTCTCTCAAAATCTACGCCCTTCCAGAAAGGCAGAAAGCAATTTTGCTGAATATTTTCACGTTTGTCCCCACTGTTCTCCGAAGAAACACACACGCACACACAGATAGACCTTTTCTGCACTTACCTGCCCACGGTCCAAACCACCAAGTCTCGCCCAGCCAGGCTCACTGGTTTAGACCACAGAAAGACTTGGTCTGGAAGAACCCTGTCTTCTAGGGATGTGCAAAAATATTCAAAATATTTGGAATTCAATTGAATTCGGACATTCAAATTCAAATCGAATGTCTGTACATTCTTTTTTTAACATTCAAACGAATTCAAATGTTTTGAATCATTCATGTGATTTACTTGGACATTCATATGTGTACAGATACGTATGTATTACATACACATCCGTACGCATCTTATACGTGTCCATGCGCGTTTGTACAGATACTTATGGGATGAAAATGGGATGCATACAGGATAAAAACAGGATGCGTACGAACACGCACAGACGTGTATGGACCCGTTCAAATGTTGTCGACATTTGTACCATCAAATACAAATCAAATATTCGTACAAATAGATACGAATGGATTCAAATCGGTTTGAATTTTAATGCATTCATTTTTTCTCTATTCATATGAATTTGGACGTTCAAATGTTTGATCTGAAGCGAACTGAATGTCAAAAAATGCATTCATGCACACCCCTATTGTCTGCACAATGGTCCAGACCACCATGTGCAAACTTTGAGGCCAGATTCTGAGTGTTCTGACGGCTGGGAAAGGAAGTCCCTACCCTCAAAGTGACCGAGGAACCCATCTGAGCAGCATATTTTGGCCCATCACTGAAATGCACCCCCGTTGGTCTCAAACATGGAGGAGGGCATGACTTTGCATGCCTCTCTGTCTTAGATCAGAGTCCACCAGTAAGCCTGTATAAACAGGACTACCAGTTTCGCTGGTCAGGACCTCCCTGTGTGGGATTATGTTCCTTCTAATGTAGACAGAGCATGCCAGTGGCGGTTGGTGAGGCTCAGAAACTGACTATGAGGCTCCAAATCAGGATCACAGGCTGCGTACAGAAGGGGACATACACCTTATATCACCACTCACAAATAAAATCCTGAAGCAATGTGCAAAGCAATAACCCCACACACACACACGAACACACACAGATAACCACCTTCTACCACCACCTTCTATAGTAAAAGGGGTGGGCACCCAGGAAAGGGCCTTCTTAGTGATGGGCCCTCAGCTATGGAGCAGACTCCCCCTTGAGGTGCATCAAGCACCTTCACTGTACACATTTAGGAAGGCAGTGCAGACACATCTTTTTGCCCTGGACTTGGGTTAGATGGGATACACTTTCTCTTCCCACTTTCAGACATTGCTACTGTTTTAATATATATTACTATTAATATATATGCACTTGGTTTTTAAATGCTGTTACCTGCACTGAGACATTCAGGTATAGGGCGGGTTAAAAGTACCAAATAAATAAATAAAATGAGTGCAATAAAATATAAATCGCCATGCAAACAGCAACCCACTCCCGGCAATAATATAGAGTATTTTGAAGCTGAGCAGGCATCAAACGAGTCAGCGCCTAGGTGAATGCTGACAATGAAAATAAATTATCATTCGGTCACACTCAGCACTGACTTCAGAAGATGGAAACTTGGCCTCAAAGGATAAAAAAGGTATTTCTTGAGCCGCATGACTCTAGAACCTATGACAGAAAGGCAGGGTAGAACAGACTTGATCCACATTGGCCTTTAAATGTCACTTTGCACTCTGTTGTGCTAATGTAATCCTTCTGTGCGGAGATTCAAGAGGAGCTTAAAGAAAATGTTGCTAATCCATTAGCTTCTCTTAGAACTGGTGGATATGCTCAATGGAAAGAAACTGAGGAATTAGTCAGGGCACCATTTCACCCACCCCAAAGCAATTTAGAAGAAGAAGAAGAAGAGTTGGCTTTTCTATCCCACTTTTCTCACCCATTTAAGAGGACTCAAAGCGTCTGACAAACCTTCTGTTCTTCTCCCTTATGTTGACTCAGAGTGACTGACAGACCTTCTATGAAATTTGCTGCCAGAAGAGGTGGTAACAGGTACCAGCACGGATGGCTTTAAGGAAGGGCTAGAGAAATTTATGGATGACAGACGTATATCAATGGCTCCTAGAATAGATGCCTAACTATATATTTCAGGCTGGCGGGACAAACAGGATACTTCTAAGGCCATTTGCTGGGATTCGAGAGCAGAAGAAGGTTTGCCCTTGTCTGCTTGAGATGCCCGTGGGCAATTGGTGGGCCACTGTGTGCGGCAGGATGCTGGACTAGATGGGCTGTGGCCTGATCCAGCGGGGCTCCTCTTATGTTATAGTCTCCCCAGAACAGACATCCTGTTAGGTGGCTGTGAGAGCTCAGAAGAGAGCTGTAACTCACCCAAGGTCACCCAGCTGGCTTCATGGAGGAGTGCGGAATCAAACCTGCAGGTAAGAAACCGTCACTTTAACCACAAGACCAAACTGGCTCACAAGAGGCACCCGGAAGCAGGATCGCTCCTGCCCACTGCTGTATTCTGCTGGTGTCACCACAATTCTGGCAATGTGCAGACACCAATGTTCTCTTCCGGCTGCCATTAAGGAAACCAGAGTACTGCTCTCAGTTCACTGGCAGACCTTTATCAAGGGGTTTGACAGTTCATCACCCTAATAAGAGGGCTTCATCTCACACATCATGGACAGGTCCAGAATTACTCAAGCATGCAGTCAAAGCTGCAGATTGGGGAGAAAATAACACAACAATCGCATATGTTTTTTTCATTCCTCCTATTTTTCCAAAACACGTGCAATGATTTATCAACTCATATGCCTCTGGGCAAGCTTGCGAGACATACAAGGGATTCTCTGATCCCATTACAGAGCCTGGGTGTGTTTGTGTTCCAGATTTCCTATTCACAAATACAGCAGGGATGTGCAAAATTCGATTCGTATTGACAAATTAGATAAAATATTTCAAATTTGCAGACGTTTGCATCGTAGCAAAAATCCTGGAGTGATTTTTTTCCCCCGTACCCAAAACTTTGATCAAAACGGACGTTTTTTGTCTTTTTTAAATGGGAAAAAAATTGGTATTTTTTTCTTTGCATAACTGTTCAAAAACAAATGTGAAAAAAAGTTTTTCGATTAAATTTATATGACAAGTGTAGAAAGGGCCCCTGTTACCTGGATGGCCCAGGACAGGACCTGGAACGTACTGCTTAAAAAGCGATGGCTGGCAAACAGGCCGGGTGTCCTTATCTGAACAGAAGCTGATCAGAACAGAAGGGACAGGAAATGGTTCAGACATGTTTTGCCAACAACCCACTGGGGTTTTGTTGGCTATCACTGTGATTATAGTATCTTAATAATGATATAATCTCTATAAGACGTTTGAAAGAACTATTATATCAATTTGATCCCCTTACCAAGAAGAATAGGGTGTTTTTATTACAAGCCATCTTTGTGATCAAAACAATCATGTTTCTAAAAGGGAGCAACTAAAGAACAATTTGAAATGTTTTTTAACAAAACAAACGAAACTGATTGTTCAAACAATTCATTTTGCCAAGGTTACAATACTGCCTCTGTTGCAACATTCTCCAGATAAATAATAGGTCCTTGCCTGATATTTGTGCTTTTTACCTCTCTCTTTTTTGCTTCTGCAGTCCATAACCACTCAGTACTTTGTGTGGGACCTTAACAACATGAATCACAGGTTCTCTGCCATTGTAAACACAGAAGGAGCGTGACCCTGATAGCACAAAGGAAAAGCATTCATGAAGACCCACTGATGTACCATTGGCAATCCATAATTAGTGGTGTCAATGGCGACCAGAAGATCTCAATTGTTCACTTGCCTCATTTCGAACAGACATGTTTCTCCTCGTTCATTCATGGGGGATTGGTACCTGAAATATCTACAGGTAAGGAAAACTGCATAGACTTATCCGTTGTTTACCTGTAATGAATTTATTCTGGGAGAACTGCTCTGAAAAGTGGAAAATTCTCATCGCAAGTCAACCATTGCCATAATCTCTTGTAAGCAAATATAACATACTATTTGTTTTGAGGGGATGGGGGAAATTGTACAATACACTTTTGTAACAAAAGATGACTGTATACTGAGAACTGGTAAAGAGGCAATTAATATTTCCTCAGAGTAGGTATACCTGGTTTTAATATGTTTTTTACCTGTGTCTTGTTTTTAATATGTTTTTTAAATGCTGTTTGATCTGTTGTTACCCGCCCAGAGACCTTCGGGTATGGGGCAGGATAGAAATGGAAATAAATAAATAATAAATAAATAAGTAAAATTGCAGGAAGGTTAAGGTTCTTCCTCAGAGGAAGCAGAAAGGAAGATCCTGCTCCTTTACACCTGGCAGGGAAGTGGGCGGAACTTCTTTAGGCCTGAGGTCTATTCGCTCTTAGGCCAGGAGTGAAGAAGTAGTGAACATCTGGGCTGTTACAGCCTGCAAGTGTGCCCACCCCCACCAGAAGATCACTAATAGTTGATTAGGTGAGGAACACGACTTTGTGCTCCACACCTTAACCAACGTTTACTGAAGCGTCCAGCCAGGCATCCATTTGCTCTGCGTCCAGTTCCTTGCTTTTGGCAGTGGGGAACACAGAGGCGCTGTGGCAGTTGCAGCCATGATTGATCGTTCACCCATGCCGTGATCAGACCTCTGATTCCCAGGAGTAGCGATCAATTGTAGAATCGTGAGAGGGGCGTTCGATCATGGCTCGACAACGGCGTCTGAGCGGCCAATCGCAGCAGTGAGGAGGTAGAATTTCCAGCTTGGAGGTGTCGGTGTAGGCTAGTAAATGGGTGGAACATTCACACTTCTGGCTGGTAATGGATGCTTCGGGGTAGCTTTCCTTATGCCGAGTGCAAATGGTTCTCCTTCACCAGAAGTTTACCAGCACTAGCTCACAGCATCCTGATCAGCTAAGTGCAGAAAGGCCTCTGGCAGGAAAGTGGCTACTAGGTACATCCTCCAGACTGGAGAGACAGGCAGGATACCTCTCAAAGCCATTTTCAGGGATCCAAGAGCCGGTGAGTATTTTGCCCTTGTCTTCTGCTCGAGTTGCCCAGAAGCAATGGGTGAGCAACTGTGTGAGCCAGAATGCTGGACTAGATGGGCTGTGGCCTGAACTACAGGGCTCCTCTTGTGTTTTATGTTCTCAAATGGACAGAGCCTCTTTAGACCTGGCAAAGAGGCAGGTGGAATGGTGCTTCTTTAGAATCTCCACAAATGTGGGCAATGCTCTGGCAGAGGGGACATGGGGTTTGTGAGTTAGGGAGATCCATGTTCATTGACCCACAGGTATGAACCCCAGGCTATACCACTTCCTCCAAGTCAGACCTCCAAGTTACCGTGCCCCCTTACTGTTGCACTGCCTGCTTCATCTGTCTCCCACCTCCGTCTTTTCCGAGAATAACATGACTGTTTATTGGCTGCAACAAAGTGTTCAGCATGTACATGAGATGCAGTCAGGGGGAAAGGGGCAGAGAGGAAGGGACATGGGTTTCTGGGATAGGTTGCTCCCTAGGTCAGAATGCTTTGGTGGCAATGGTCCATGTGTATGGGGAAAAAAAAAATCATGTTCATTACTCTACCAAATCAAACATCAAAAAATTCATCTCTTTGTAGATTCATTAAATCGAACATTTTCACCAAGTTCTGCAACTTTTTTCCCATTGAAAAAGCCCTTTCTTTATGACCCAAAGCATGGCAAAATACAACAATTCAATCCGTTTTCATATTTGTGAACATGTGGTTCTTTTGTTTCAGTTAAAGTACTGGTTGTCAGAACGTCTGGACGTTCGATTCCATGCGAGTGTTGGTGAATTCAAAATATTTGATTGAATCTGTGAATGCAAATATCACCCTACACAACATTGCAGCCAGTTTGGTCTAGCGGTTAGGGAGCTGGACTCTTATCTGGGCATACCAGGTTCGATTCCACCCTCCCCCATGAAGCCAATTGGGTGACCTTGGGCTAGTCACAGCTCTCTTTTGAGCTCTCACAGCCCCACCTACCTCACAGGGTGTTCTGTTTTGGGGAGAAGTGTAGAAAGCTTGTCAGCCACTCTGAGTCCCCTGAAATGGGTGAGAAAAGTGGGATAGAAAAGCCAGCTCTTCTTCAGCTCTTCTTATCCGTGAATTTGGAGCACAAGGTGGACTAACCTGGCGCCTGTTCGCACTTAGCTTTATTGTGGAACATATCCCAGAAAAGGGGCTTGCTGTCCACATGATAGCGCCGGCTACAGTGGGCCCCAAACGTGGACCACAGACCCCTATTCTGAGATATATTCCAGAATTTGGGCAAGTGTGAACAGGCCCCTGGACTACTGATGGAATGAACCTTCCCTACAATCTCCCCTAATGGATTTTTATTCCCCCGATCAAAATGTGGTTGTGGGGAGATTCATCTCACACTCACTCATAAAATTCCGCCGCAGGAGTAATCTTGTACTTTGAGTAGGTGGTGCCAATGCTAAATACCGAGGTGTTGATAAGTTTGGGGTCTATGCAGTTCTTGCTGTTCCAGGGGTTGCCACACTTCGTCCAGGGCAGCTCCTCCAAGGTGAATGAAGCGTACAGATAGTACAGGGACCAAGCGATGATAACATTGTAGTAGAAACCCACGTACAATGCAATGAGTATCACAGCATACCCCACACCTAAAGACAAAGCAAAAGCAGATGTTAGACGGTGTTTTTGTGATGTTTCCTGTATATTATAAGGATGCTTTCTGTCTTTCACTGTTTTTGCTTTTGATCTTCTGTTGCCTTATCTTACCTTGCTTTGTTTTGAAGAAAAGTGATTAGTAATGTCCGTAACACAATATGCTGCACCATATAGTTCGCCTAGCAAGAACTAAAAGAGAGAGAAATATCGCTGCACAACTGTAACGAATCAGCACAGTGGACGAGCAAATGCTTGCATGATTTCAGTGGAGACATAGCCTACAAGCCTCCTGTCCATCCACACATATGCATTCCCTTTGTGCATGTGGCACAAACTCATCTATTGCAGTAAAACTAGGAAAAATAGAAACTGTGCCTAACTTGTGTGGTTCTATGGAATCAAAAAAATTGAAATCTGTACCAAAATAAAAGAGAAAGAGATCAGAACAGAATGGAAATTGTTTGGAAGCTCTCTCTCTCTCTCAAGATGGCCAACTTCTATCTGCTCAATCAAGCCCAGGTAGGATTATACAGTAAGTATCTGAACCATGGATTAACCAGGACATCACTTCTATCAGGATGACTCCAGCTAGTGCAAACTAGATATCCAGAATAACACCCTCTGTAAAAAGCAGTCCATGATGTCACCAGAGTTAGTTTCAATGTGGTCAATTAAGCCTGGATACAGCCTGCTATTTTTAACAGCTGGGCAACACCCAAGCAGTTTAAATCCATCCTCGAATCCCATCATTTGACGAACACTCGCCTGGTGATTGTAGGGTACAGTTTCAATACCAAACACTACGGAGTGACTTCCAGGCCAGACGCACAGACTTTCAGGCCAGATGCATTAGTGTGCAATTAGGCAACATCTGGGCAGGTGCATCTGTGCTGTCAAAGAAGTGTTTACAACCTAGAAACACCCCCCTGCCTGATGAGAGGTTGTCTAATTGCATGTTAGCTGTGAGCCTCCCCATAAGCTACCTCTTACCTACAACTTACCTGTTGCATCCAGCCGGTGACCATTCACACCTCTGCCATCTGGGAAGGTCATCAGAGTTGCTGCACAAATACGCTGGCAGCTTCAGTGAGTGCAACTGTGCAGAGCATCAGCGTCGTCATAGCAACAGCGCTGACACACACGCAGTCGTGGAGGGCGCTGCACTCAAGATGAAGGCAGCCAGAAGAGGACTGGCCCAGGGATCGATCACAGGTCAGGGATCGATCACGCAGTGGATAGGGAAACATTGACTAGTGATTGCAAGTGTGAGCGGTAGCCAACGTCCGTAGATTGGACTCCTTTCCCATCCATGGGACAGGAAGTGCAATAATGGCCCTGGTTAGCACTAGAAAAGTGTATGAATGTTCTAAACATTCGAAATTTGATCGAATGTGGACATTCAAATACAAACAGAATGTCTTCACATTTGAATTTAAACATTCAAACAAATTTCGAATGTTCCAAAGCATTTGTTCAAATGATTCAAAACATTTGAAAGTTCAGATGCATATGTATTGCACACCTATCTGTACGAAACTCATACATATCTGTACACATTTGTCCTGATAGTACGGGACGAAAACAGGATGCATACGGGATAGAACGGGATGTGTACGAAATGCATACAGATACGTATAACACATACGAATGTTGTCAACATTCATATCTTAAGATTAGAATCTAACATTCGAATGAATAGTTTTAAAATGTATTCTATTCGAATTGGATTTTGTTGCATTTGGATTCGAAACATTTGCACAGAATTGAATGTTTTGACTTTCGATTTGACTCAAATCTGAATGCAAAAAAAAAAAATTTGTGCACACCCCCAGTTGGCACTGATATTAGCCTATAGTGTTTGTGGGTTGCTCACTGCACTTGTAAAGTTCAAGTGAGAAACTGTGGACAAATTTGGACCTTGACTTTCCTGGGGAAATTGTTCCAGGGAAGTAAAGATGGGAGATGGATTGGGCATCCACACTCAAATCATTGGAACAGCCTAGTTTGCTGAGGAACCGTGAACCAACTGATGGAGTTTGGCACACCTCTGGTTGCAAGATCTCCTTTAGGCAGCAACACGAGCCTTGTTCAGCATCACTGGTTGCACTGCAAACGTTTTAAAAAGGCAGCCTGGGATTTACCTTTAAAAAGTGGGCAGATCTTCCACACTGTGGCAGCTCCTTCCCTGTTATACTGGCCCAAAGCTAGTTCCATGTAGAACAAAGGCATCCCAGCAATGATGAGGAAAAGGAGGTAAGGAATCAGGAAGGCACCTGGAAGAAAGATACATCAAGAAAAGATTAGCAAGGTAGTTAGTGGCACTTGGAGACTAACAGGAGAAGGATTGGTGGCATGAGCTTTGGTAGACACATCTACTTCTTCAGATGCTAGGGGGCCCAATGGGCATGTCTACTTCTTCAGATACTAGGGGACCCAATGGGCACGTCTACTTCTTCAGATGCTAAGGGGCCCAATGGGCACATCTACTTCTTCAGATGCTAGGGGGCCCAATGGGCATGTCTACTTCTTTAGATGCTAGGGGGCTCAATGTCAGGAACAAACTTATCGGAAACTGAATATGGGAGATGACAAAGGACATGTAAATGTGGTGGAGGGGATTAACTAGGTGGGGGAAATGCAGAGGTAAATCCTCAGGTATGGGAGGTAGCCTGGAGGAAGGAGTTGTAGCTGAATGAATGAGTCAAGTAGTTAGCTAGTGTTGAAATATGCATAATGTGAGAGAAAACCACTATCCTTGTTGAGTCCTTTCTCAATGGCCTGGAATTTGTGGATGAATTCCAGCTCTGCTGCTTCCCAAGAAAAGACTGTGCATTCAGCTCAGATTTTGAGCACCTTTGGATCCTTCCATGGGATATGACAGCACAGAAACACCAAGTAGGAACACTGAGGGTTTCCAGTTCTGTGACTTTGGTTGCACTCTCCAGAGTTAATGCGATCACAGGAATTTGGCATTCTGTTTGGCTTTACCCATGTTGAAGGGTGGCTGTAACTCCGTGGTGGAACAAACTACTTGGGTAGCAGAGGGTTGCTCATTTAACACCCAGCCTCACCTTGGAAGTAGGCAAACAACTTCTGTATCCCTGCCAAGGAGGAAGAGGAGGGGTAGTTGGTTTTTATACCTTTTTTTTAAGGGGACCCAAAGCAGCTGACAAACCTTCTGTTCTTCTCCCCACAACAGACACCCCATGAGGTAAGTGGGGCTGTGAGAGCTTAGAAAGAGAGCTTTGACTCTCCCAAGGTCACCCAGCTGGTTTCATGGAGGAAGGCGAAGAGTAGGCTTTTCTACCCCACTTTTGTCACCCATTTAAGGGGACTCACAGCGGCTAACAAACCTTCTGGTCTTCTTCTCACAACAGACGCCCTGTGAAGTAGGCAGGGCTATGAGAGCTCAGAAGGAGAGTTGTGTCTAACCGAAGGTTACCCAGCTGGCTTTGTGGAGGAGTGCGAAACCAAACCTGGTGACAGCGAGATATGAGTCTGACACTCTAAGCACAAGACCAAACTGGCTCATGGAGATGCCACGCGGTCAACCAGGAGTCCATCAAGGTTTGGTGGTATCCAACCACCACCATCTCTGTAGGTTAGGAACAGGTGACTTAGGTACAACCATGCCACCTTTATTCCCCAGCTGAGGAGAACCGGCAGGAGGACGTTCCAGATCCATACATAAGAACATAAGAGAAGCCCTGCTGGATCAGGCCACAGCCCGTCTAGTCCAGCGTCCTGTCGCACAAGAGTCTATGTGCGCATGCAAAACTGGAACATATGTGTAAAATGATTTTGTGTGCTTTTTATCAAGACAAGTATTCATTTTAACACCATCCTCTGCCGTAGATGCAAATATCACATATTTCTTTTCCCATGACTGTTCACTTTTCATTTGCTGAGTTTTGTATGGCTAAACAGTGTTTCAGAGAAAGGGTCTTGCAGTGTGTGTGTGTGTGTGTGTGTGTTTAAGCACACCCATATGTGTTTAGAGAGGAATTACACAGCTGAACTGCAGTGATAACTGCAATCCTTGGCCGAATAAATCCATCTCCATGATACCAGCAGCCCTGGAAAGAAACAAATGCATTCTCCCATCAGGACACAGCTAATTTAAATATCAAAGTGTAACTGGAGTTAATGAGGGAACTTCAAGATCAAAGAACATAGACTGGGGCAGATTGCTTGTATTCATTTGGGGAGTTTATAGACACTGGAACAAAGGAGGAGAAAAGAGAGAGAGGGGGAAGGAGGGAGCGAGGGAGAAGGGGAAAAAAATTAAAGCAAGCAAGGTGAGATCATTTAAGGATCTGGTTATTGCAAATCCACCCCTTCTTGTATTATAAGCATTAGAGGTGGGGAATCTCCATCTGAGCAGGTGGCAATGGGAAAGGCTATTGCAGAACTAGACATTTTGAGGTAAGATGCCAAGGAAGATGGCTAAAAATGTACCATGGAATATCCAGTGCAGGAAGGAAAGCTTCTGTGCTGTTCCTTCAACGCACCCTCCCCAAAGTAGACAAAATAAAATAACTACATAAATAAGTGGAAGTAAATGGTGCATGGAAGGACTATGGAATTTGCTCCCAGACGGTGTGGATGCAGCAACCAGCCTAGATAGGTTTAAGAAAGGAAAGCCAGCCACAATCCTTCTAAAGGCCAGTTGGAGGAAGTTGAGAGCAGATGAAGTTCTGCTTGAGATGCCCAGAAACCATTGGTGGTCCATTGGGTGAGAGATGGGATGTTGGATTAGATGGGCAGTGGCCAGATCCAGCAAGGACTTCTCTTAATTCATGGGGGACAGGTGTATCAATAGCTACTAGAATGGATGCCTAGGTACATCCTCCAGGGAGGGGAGACAGGCAGGATGCTTCCAAAGGCTATTAGCAGGTGAAGGTTTTGCCTTTGTCTTCTGATTGAGATTAAGGATATGCAAAAGTATTTGTAACATTCAAAATTCATACGAATCCAGCAGAATTCAGACATTTGAATTTGAATTGAATGTTGGCACATTCGAAGACTGGCATTCAAATGTGAATCAAAAGTTTCTATACATTCATATGAAGCTTTGTATGGGATTTGTTCCAGGATTCATATTTGTATGGGATTCATATCAAATTAGAATCCTACCACATTCAAAGGGATTTATTTAAAGAATATGAATTTTCTTGCATTCAATTCGACACAAACTGAACGCAAAAAAATATGTTTGCACATCCCTACTTGAGATGCCCAGAAGCAATTGGTGGGCCACTGCGGGCAATAGGATACTGGACTAGATGGGCTGTGGCCTGGTTCAATCCAGCAGGGCTCTTCTTATGTTCTTATGATCTCTTGTAAAAGCTTCAACAATGAAAACTGCCCAAGAGTTCACCAGGGATGAGTGCAATTCCTCTGGTGTCCAGTGCAAAGGGATTCTGAAATATCCAAATATAGCACAATAAGTAACTGACATCAGGTCCATTGACTGGTGAGGACCATTCTGCCATGGGGGCCCCAAGGTTACCAAGACTTGGTTTTAGTTTCCTACAAAGGAAAGCTCCACAATCTTACAGGGAGATAAAAGGACAATCTTAGCAGTGAATTTGGCCCGGGTGAGAAAATCTTGGCACTGCCTCCAAAACCCCAACTGCTGAGGCCAACCCAGTTTCAGTCTTCCAAGAGAAATATGATGAAATCACTCCTTTCAACTACCCAACACTATTAATTGGAGCAACAGTTGGAGAGTCATCTGTAATAGGTTTTAAAAGTTGTTCCTCAGAATGCTGAAGGAAGAAATTTGGTTTTCCTTCTCCCTACTAGATTTTCAGGGCAAGATGGAAGAATGGTTCACAAATAATCCAGAAGGAAGGAAGGAAGGAAGGAAGGAAGGAAGGAAGGAAGGAAGGAAGGAAGGAAGGAAGGAAGGAAGGAAGGAAGGAAGGAAGGAAGGATAAAGCATCAATTTACATGAGGATGAAAAGATGCAATTCGTAATAAACTGCATGCGTCTTTCAATAGGATTAATGTACAAGGTGATAGGTCAAAGACTGAATATTCTTCTAGGAGGAGGATCAGACACAAGTATGAACATCTATCAGAATCACTACCCAGAAAGTCCGGAACAAGACAATTGTTTGCTCATATCAACAGTAAAAAGGAGGAAGACAGGGTATTCAGGTCTGGAGAGAATATATCACCCAGGCTACCAGCAACCTTTCTCACACCTTCATTATTGTTCAAGGTCCTTTTAGCTGTCCCATTACTGAGATAACAATTCCCACAGCCTCACTGTCTATGCTGAGACTAAAGGAAATGCAGAGTCTGTTAGAAATGCCAGTCTTTTACTGCGGTGCATGTTAACTCAGCAGTGGTTCTTTTTGCAAAGATATCACATGGAAAGTCCTCTAGCTTCTCATGAAACTGTCTCCGGGTATGTACTATACAAAACTGTGTTAGACAAGGAGAACAGTTCTTCTGCTCCTTAAAAACTCCACCTACCCTGATCAGAAGAGTTACTATCCCTGCTATGAAGGGCTGGAAATCCAACTAAATGCCTTCCAGAAATGTAATCGCACGCAGCTGCTCCCTTTTGATCCTTCCATCGCTTTTGATGGTTCTGCTGCAGCACTTTGTCCTTCTGATTCCAAGCCATGTGGCCTAATATTCGACTTCAAAGCACTCATTTATGTGGGACTTTGTAAGGGAGCAAACAGGCGCAACACCAGCCCACATCACACTTGGGCTCCCGGGGTTGGGGGAAAGACTATAAATATTAGATTGCTTCTCCTCTAGATTAAAAATGTTCTCTAATAAAAAGTATTGCACAGCTTTCAAAATTTCTAACATGCAGGGAATTTAAAAATCCCCTTCAGTTCAGAAGAATGCACATTATCTTTATATACTATTTTAAATACCTTTTTAAACAGGACTAATTTAAGTAACAAAAACATTTAGCTTGTCCTTCACTATGCAGTGTTCCCAGGATGGACTGCAAAAAGAAAGTGTATTCAATAATCACTTTTTATATATATGCAAAACTAAAATTCTCAACAGATCACCTGGTGACCAGATTATTGTTTCTTCCCTGTTGAAAGTCTGAGCCAAGAGATCCATTCTTAACTGGAGCCGAAACTGACTCAAGACTCACGACCCATTACTGTTTGGGGGAGGAGGATTCATAAATCTCTATGGCTGTGTGGTCACACCTAAGTTTTAATCCAGCTTCAGTCTACCTTCACAGCAAGAGAACAGATCAGCAAAGTGCCCAGTACTTTTCTTTCCACGTTATCTATTCCATAGGGGAATTCAGGAACAGGGTAGGAGAAGGTTGCCGATGGATCATTTTGGAAAAGATGTCAAGCGTCGAAATGAAGGCCTTCTTGATAGTCCACAGCATCATGTACCTTGCCAAAGCATTGCCCTGCTCTAACCTGGGGCCTATTCACACTTGGCCTTATTCTGGAAGATATCCCAGAATAGGGACCAGAGGCCTTTTAGCACTACACCCGTTCCATTTGGAATGGGTGTAGTACAGGTGGACTAAGTCACTTGGGGACACTTTCAGCATTCACACACAGGAAGGCAGGAATGCGTGTAAACGCGTTCCTGCATGCCTGTGTGCGAATGCTAAAAGCATTCCGAAGTGACTTAGACGGCAAAGGCCGGCTAGGGGCAGGGATACGGCCGGCGAGGCTGCCTCCCATTGGGTGCGAGCACCCAAGGGGTGGGCAGCACTGTCAGGCCGCTTGCCCTGCTTCGTGCCAGCTCTACGGGCCCAGATCGGGCCCATGTAGCTGGCACGAAGGTGCCCGGGTATCCAGGCAGCGAACCTGGGGCAGCTGTCTATGGGGCAGGACCCCTTTGGAGATCGGAGCGCGTGGCTACAGTCTCCGAACGCTTCCCCGCCACCCCAATCGCGGCGCTCTGCAGGCTGTAGGTGCCTGGATCTAGGTGCCTACACCTCACAGATGATTCCCACCCACCCCACACCCCCTCACCCAACCCGGGCATTGGACTGCTGCGAGCACCCAAGTCTTACCCGGCCAGATCGCCGGGGGGGAGGGGCGTGGGGCTCCCTCCCACCTGCTCCTGAGAGGCCCCAGGGGTGCCCACCTAGAGCAGGGGAGGTGCCCCACCCCACCCCTCCAAGCCTGCGATTTGGCAGGGAGAAGGAAAACTTTCACTCCTGCTTCCACGTTAGAAGCGGAGTAAAAGCACCTCCCGCCTGGATCTCGTGGCGGGAGGGGCAGGGGGGCTCTGCGGGACTTTGGCACCCCAATTGGCACCCTCAGGGCCCGGGGACGACATGTGCGCGCGGGACACAGGTCCTACCTGGTCGGTGTCTGGGCTCGTACTGATCCCTGGATGCCGGGAGCGCGCCCTACGTGGCGCGCCGCGGCCCCCTGTTGGATGAGCAGTTCGTCATCCCCGGGCACTGGGGGGGGGGGGAATCATCTTCAGGGTGTAGGAGCCTACATTGAGGCGCCTACACACTGAAGATGGGTGCGATCGTGGTCGGAGGTGGGTGCACGGGGTAGGTGGGTGCGGGGAGTGGGTGGGCATGAGTGGGTGTGTGGGGTGATCTGTGCAGCGTTGGCGCATACATCGAGGCGCCTACATCGAGGCGCCTACATCGAGGCACCTACACCCCGCAGATGGGCACGGTCGGGGTCAGGGTGAAGCCTTCTTAGACGGAACCCATGTGGGTTCCATCTAAGAAGGGGTCCCTCAGCCCCTCGCCCCCAGCCAGCCCAAGATCGGCCTGTTCCCACCCCGGAGAGGGGTGAGAGGAAGCCGATGCTTGTGGCTCCCCAACTCTGGCAGCTGCAATGCAGCTGCCGGGGCCGGGGAAGAGCCACGTCCCCGCAAGTGACCCTGGTAGATAGGACAGGGGACTCACGAATTGGTGGATTCCCTGTGCTGTCTACCGGCATCGCCACACCTGCGCTATCGCCAGTCCGGCAAGGCTGGTGATCAGCGCACCTCAAGCCAGCTGTGAGGCCAATTTTCGGCCAATGCTGGTGGTGGGGGCATGCCCACGGCTGTCAGGGAGAGAAGCACGTGTGAATGCTTCTTTCCCCGAACGGCCGCGGACACTTCCGACGCACACGAACGGATGTAGAGCACCTTAAAGTGCTCTACATCTCAAATGCGCGGAAGACAGCCCGGGACGAGCTGGGACAAAAACCTGGCTGTGGCAATGTGAATGCTGCGTCCCGGGCTGTCTTCCGCGCGTTCGAGAACCACGTGTGCGAAAAGGCCTCTGCTATCCACATGCTAGTGCAGGCTAAAGCAGGCCCCAAGTGAGGCCTGCCAACGTCTGCATCACCATGTGGACTACAGACCCCTGTCCTGAAATATACTCCAGAATACATCCAAGTGCAAATAGGCCCCAGTTCTGGTTTATCAAGACTGTTCTGGAATGGATGGAAGGTACAGCAATGGTTCTTTGACTTTCTCAAGAGCTGTGGTGACACCTAAGGTTTAATCCAGCTTCAGTCCACTTTCAGAGTGAGAGAACACATCACCAAAGTGGCCAGCTGTTTTCTTTCAGTCTTAAATAACTCAGAAAATCAACCTTTGGGATAGATAATGTGGAAAGAAAATTGCTGGTCACTTTACTGATGTCCAGTTGGCCAACCAAATCCTAGTCTTACAAAAAAAAAAAAAAAAGACTCAGTTGACCAGTCTGACATCTGTGCTATGGAAAAATTATCCAGCTATTGAAGTGACTAACATACTTGTAATAGTACAGTATTAAACCCAGAAACAAAATTATTCCTTTCCTCTGATTCGCATTGCAACATTCAAGTATTCTTTTTCTGCACTGGAGAGGCACTCTCTTAGTCCAGAGCTGTTCCAAGGAGTCCCACTTACCCCTTTTTTTCCACGCACAAAGATCCGGATCTCCAAGGTCCAGATCTTTGAGATGGGGTCCTCCTGGAGATCTGGATCTTGAAGATGCCTGAAGACCCCATTGTGGACACCTTTAATCAGGTCCACACAAAATTCAGATTTAAGGGCCTGAAGGACCCATTAAATCCAGATTTCCCCTGCCCACGTGGGGACAGAGATTTGCAGATGGGGCCTTCCATGGAGTCCAGGTGGGGACAGGACCTTCCCGATTGGTACCAATCAGGTTCTAATCAGGTTCCTAATGAGGTCTTAGAAGGGTTCTAGGTCCTGGTGGAAAAGGCCCTAACTTGGATTAGCTGTAGACTTGTTTTAGGTCTACAGCTGAAGAAGGAAAATGTTACAGCCCTATCTTTGAAGCTTACACAAGCTCCCAAAGCCCATTTTCAAAAGCCCTGCACAGCATGCTCTCTTCAAAGACTTTTCTGTTCAAACCTGTCCTGCCCCTGTGCTGCAGCCATAATTGACAGGATCTGAGCCAGTCACTGGCAAGAGTGGGTGGTGCTCTGGAAAGGAAATTAGTTGGCATGGGTTGGAACAGCTAGGGTACATCTACATTGCTGTTAAACCTAACTCAGAACAGACCCTGGGACCTTTGGGAGAAGGATGGGATATAAACAAACAAACAGAACAAACAAATAGGGCATCCATACTAGGGGTGTGCATGAATGCAATTTTCAGGATTCAATTCGAATCGAATACTCAAAAATTCAATTCAATTTGAATGTTTAAAGTTCAAATTTAACCAAATTGGATTTGAATTAAGCAAATTTGAATCTGTTCGTTCAAATTTTTCATAGATGCCCATACGCATCTTCCCTGGGTCCATACCTGTCTGTACGCGTCTGCATGCATCCCATAGTTATCCCATATGCAACCCGTTTTCAACCCGTACGGATCTGTACAAATGCATACAGATGCGGGAAAGATGTGGATCTTCGAGTAAGCATTGTGTATGAGCTCGTACACATACAAAGGTGAGCATAACTCGAACGAACAGACCTGAAATTTGAAATTCAAATTGAATCTTTCAATTTGAATTTAAGGATATTATATTCGAATCCGAATGTCATGCACATGGACTGGGGTAGACAGACCACTCCAAAGGTGTGAGTGTGGAAAGGACCTGACTTTTGTCCAACTTTACTTGGGAGCAGGAACACTAGCGACTGGCAAATATCATATATCCATACCTCCACATGTGGGTATATGGGCACACACACACACTTGTAGAATTATATACACAAACAAACATGGCTTGAAATTAATTATTGTGAAGTTTCACTGCTCCATCTTGTGGCTGGAAGGAAAAAGCAAGAAGGCTCCCAAAAATAAAGGGACCAGTTCCATAAGGAAAAGTGGGACCTTTTGTCAACATTCTGCTAACATTTCCTCTATTCTAAACAACACAGCTCACTTGAAAGGCTTCCTCACAAATCTTATGGGATTATTATTTTGCCAGTATTTTTAAATGTCCTGCTTATGTTCTGGTTTAACACAGAGAATGAGCAAAAGAAAGTAGACAGGCGCCTTCAAAGAATGAATCTAGAAAAAGCTAAAAGAAAGATCCCCATCAGTAGCTCTGGAGAGAAATGAAGCCCACCTCTTCCTTTGAGGGAATGATCCTCAAGCAGAAACTCACATATACAGGCATGTGATGAAAGGAAAAGAAAAGCTAGGAAAATAACGTTGTTTGGGGACGGAGGAGGAACACAGAGCAAATGAGAGATGGAGGCAAAATGATTGGAGTATTTGGATGTCCTGGAAAAGGCTCTGAGATATTACAGAAGACAAGTCCAGATGGCAAACACTTGTCCTTACAGTCATAAGGACCTGAGTCAGCAACATCCAACTGTGTGACACCCCCCCCCAAAGTATTGTTGAAGTAGATCTTCCGTCTTCTTTCGCCACTAATCACGCTGATAGGACTGAGGGCCAGTGAAGTGCAGGGGTTAAAAAGGTTACCCCCTTTCCAAGTGGACCACTGTCCTTTGGTAGGAAAGGGTTTAAGGAAGACCCTCTCCCTCCTAGGGCCCTTTGTCCTGACATTACATCAGGCCATGCTTGGGCAGAGATCATATTCAAAATTTCAGAACATGAACCTGATCGTGCAATGGAGGCACAAGAGGCTACTAAGAAAACATGGGCTGTGGTTCACATACAGCAACACCCATACACAGGTGAGATCCTTCGTGAGCCAGCCTGCCCCCCACCTCAAACACTCTGGGCTAGGAAATGTAGATTAGAGATGGGATGAGAACATGAGCCCCATGCAATACCGACTTTGGGGCTTGTGAGATACTTTTTAGGGTCCTGTGTGATCACAGCACAGACTCATCTCTGGCACTTTTACAGATTCTCTCTCACGTGGTTCTCAGGGTCAGTGCAGTTTCATGCCGGCTTTCTCAGCTGCCAGACCTGGAAGAAGTTCACACAATTTGGGGATTCTGTGCACACTCTGTGTGAGAGGATCCTCGCTTGTCATGATCTGGGCGGCAGGACGATTAGACCGAAATTTTACTGAGCAATGTTTGTGTAAACTGAAACACTTTACATAAGGCAGTTTGCAGGTACAGGAAGCCCTGCTGAAAACCCTCTGGGATATCTATCTGATAACCCTCACAGTTTCCACATGAATGATTATTTTTTTGTAATTTAAGAAATACAATGTGTTTTTCAGAAGCAACTCAAGATGACAAGGGCTGCGTTCAGACATCACTAACTTATTCCACTATACTTGGATATTGCGGACTAATGCATTGATATTCTGGATATGTTTAACCCAGAATATCCCAATATAGCAGAATAAGTAAGTGACGTCTGGATGCAGCCCAAGAGCCTTTTAAGTTGAAACTTGTCAAGGGAATGGATCTGCCATTTGGTCAAGTATTGACTTCCAATCACAAAGGAAGGAACATGCAAACACACCCACCCACTCAGAGCATGGATGGTTTCCACAATGTCCCAAAAACCAGCCTCATCTATTTTAGTGCCCCTTAATACTTGCATCCTAGGCAGGAGGGGCTGGTGTGCAGGGCACAGAGATGAAGCTGTTGCATCCCACCATTTGGCTTTATTGTCCTTGGAATGAAACGAGCTAAATGTGGCTTTGAACTGAAGCAGAAGCAGCCATCATAGTGACCAGCTTTCTGAGGATAAGAAGAACCCTGCTAGATGGGGCCATCTAGTCCAGCATCCCATCTCACACAGTGACCTTCCAGTTGGTTCTGAGCATCTCAAGCAGAAGACAAAGGCAAAACCTTCACCTGCTCTTGACCCCTTGATGACCTGTAGGGACATCCTGCCTGGAGGTTCTACCTACACATCCATTGATATACACCTGCCCTCCATGAACTTATCTCACCCTTTTTTAAGCCTTCTGCACTTACCTTACAAAGTCCTCTACAGGGCCGCTTCTGGCTGACTAAAGAGGGTCTGCTCACCTCTGTTTCCCTCCATTTGCCCTAGTTGCAGTGAAATCCAGATCAGGACCCAATCTGGATTACCAGCAGACCTGATTAAACAAGTCCACTGGCACACTAGCAAGGACAGTCCAGAACAGAGAAGCATACTTTTTGTGCTTTCTTCAGGCAAATGTTGAAAAAAATCTATTATAGACCATTCTCACAAAGGACACGTTGTGCTGAAGAGATCATCTGTGCTCTTATCCGGTGGTCAATTGCAAATAAATAAACAGAGAACAAAGCCCCGGAACACAGGAAATATTTTGGTGGCTTGAAAAAAAAAATTATGCGGCGTTTTGGAAAGCCTGACCCAAACTTTCTAGTGCTGTGTCAGTGGAATTAAAGTAAGAACATGGTAGAAATGCCTTCGACCTGCTGGTCCTGTAATGTAACTGTCAGAAGGCACCTTGATGGACAAACACCTTACCCAACCCTACCTGGAAACAATGGTTGGTGGCTGATTCTACAACCGGCTATAGTGTTGATTATCTGCAGCACAGGGTGACTCTGTAGTTCTCAAAGCTGAATCTTGTTTGTGTGCGCTTTGCCACCAGGTTGGTAACATCAACCAGGGCAGTTCTAGGCACTTCTACAGTGAAGGATGGTTATTGCTGAGGACTTCTGCTAGACAGGAAGACTAAGGCTGCGTCCAAACATTGCTTACTTATTTGGTTATATTGGGATATTCCAGCATAAAGCGTTTATAAAGAAAGGGAGGTGCAGAGCTTCTGTCTTTATGTGTGCAAAGAGGATCTCAAAAATTGCAAGGCATTAATTGATTTCAACTCTCCAGAGTTTGAGAAGGAATTTTTGCATATCGCCCTATACTGACCCCTTTATGAGAGGGTCTGACCCACACAGATAGGAGTCTTGGGTGGTGGGAGTGCTAACAGAGTCTTATCATATCTGTTTCTTGGCAGATAACAGTAGTGGTTTTCATTACCTTCATCCAGGGGGGTGCCAGGGTTAAACCTGTGAACCTCTGCTTTCCACTGAGCCCTCTGAAATATGTTAGGTGGCGTCAAAACAGCGTTAGTGATTCCCATGAAAAGAAGAAGAGTCAGTTTTTATACCGTTTTTCTCATGCTTAAGGGGACTCTAAGCTGCTGACAAATTTTCTGTTCTTCTCCCCACAGCAGACATCCTGTGAGGTAGTTGGGGCTGTGAGAGCTCAAAAAAGAGAGCCACCCAGCACGCTTTGTGTAGAAGCACAGGGTTGAACCAGGAGACTACAAGATAAGATACTGGTACTCTAAGCATTAGCCCAGTTTGCCAGTGTATCTCACTTTCAGTAGAGTGGGTCTACTCATGAGATGATTTCTTTTTTAAAAATCAAGCACAAACCGATTACCAGTATGTGTGGGATACTGGGTGTTTTTGGATTATGACCATTGCACCCTGAGATTGAGGCCACGTCTCTGTACCACTTAAGAACAAAGCACTTTGGGGCAGTTTGGTCAAGTGGTTAGGGAGCCAGGCAGTTATCCGGGAATATCCGGGTTTGATTCCGCACTCCCCCACGAAGCCAGCTGGGTGACCTTGGGTCAGTCACAGCTCTCTTCTGAGCTCTCACAGCCCCACCTATCTCACAGGGTGTATGTTGTGGGGAGAAGAATAGAAAGCTTTGTCAGCAGCTTTGAGTCCCTTTAAATGGGTGAGAAAAGTGGGGTAGAAAAGCCAACTCTTCTCCTTCTTCTTCTTTTGTCAAAGTGCCCTCTCCATGATGCCACTGGAAACTTCCACCTCTCCACTTGTGCCACGAAAGGTCATCCGGAGACATCATAGCCAGGGCAACGCAACTCTGCCTCACTCCCTTGTCCCCCAGTTGCCCAAGGAGGCTGTTGGGTGCTAGAGTGGGCATCCGATGCCACCGGGTCTGGAGAAGTGCCACCCTAAATGACCTGTGGGGGTGTCTTCCAAGCAAAGCAGTGTCAAGGCCCAACTCTCTCTGACAGTCATTCTACAGTCTGTTTGCCCTGGACCAAACATTTGTTTTCAGGCTATCTTGCCTTAATGAGAACATGGGAGGAAGGTGGGAAGGGAGTGATAAATCCTGCCCTGAGTGCCAGTGGTCTCTTTCTTTCTGGCAGCATCTAGACATCACTTGCTTATTCTGCTATAGTTGGATATTCTGAAATAAAGCCTGGATTTTCTGATATATCTATGCTCTCTTGCACAATATCCAAATATAGCGGAATAAGTAAGCGATATCTGGATGCAGCCTCTGTAAACATCTCCCCAAACACCTGAACAAGAATAATCTTGAGGACACACAACTAATGGGGCAAGAAACACCACGTGGCAAAATCGGTTTCAAGGAACAGGGAAAGTTCAGTTCCCTATGGAAACGTTTAACACCTTCAGCTCACCATTGGTCAATTTTCCTCTACCCACCCAAGGAAAAGTTTAATGAGCTCAAATACATCTTTTCTCTGCTTCACTATTAAACCACCCCTTCTTTTCTTTAACCGTTGCTTCAAATACAACAGCAGCCATATCAAACAGCAACTGACTCCCACCCACTCACACACAACTGCTAAGGATGTACTTCTTCCAAAGCGAAAAGAATCTATAGGGGCTTCTCAGTGGTAGCCCCTGGATCATGGAATAGTTTCCTCTCTCCCTCAAGGTGCACCAGGTACCTTCACCATTCCACATTTAGAAGACTGGCTATTTGCCCTGGCATTTGGCTGAGGAAATGGCTCACCGCCGTCACTTTCAGGTGCCATTATTGTTTTTAGTGAGCTTGTTTTCATCTGTTTCCACTTTGCCACTCACCCTGAGATCTTCGGGTATAGAAGGGGATAAAAATATAAATAAATAAAGTGCAAATTTGATTGCACAGTTCACCATCAGCAGGACAGGTTTAAACAAAGATCTGATGCCCACATTTCTAAACAAGTGTTTCTATTTTGCACGGAGCAGATCTTCTTGGGTGTCCTGCCATGCTCTAGAGTTCAGACTGGAACCTGGGTTTCAATGTCCAAAAGTTAAATTGCCACACTCTGTTTTATGCCAGGAAGCTGGCATTTCCCATAAGCTAGGTTAGGACAGCAGAGACTCTGAGATCAGGGTTCAAAACGCAGTGGATGCCTCGGAAGCCATCACTGCCCACCTTGCAGGGCTGTTGTGGAAATAAAGGGAAAGGGGGAGAATATTTGGAGTGACGTCCAGGAGGGACACTTAGCTTGGAGGAGACCAGATTGCACTGCATTGTCACTTCCAACTTCCTGATAGGTCCCGCTGAATAAGCAAGCAATCTATAGAGACCTGAGTTGTAGGCACGGCATGTTGCTTCCACATTGGGATGCCTTTGTGACCAGGGCTGCTGCTTCAAGTCGTAGAGGTCCAGGTTTCAGGGGACCGCTGTCTCCAGCGAGCCCCAGGCAAGCAAGACTGTGCCTAAGCCTACCCCACTCTTTCCCAGGGCAAGCCACGGGAGCTGGGAGAGCAGGGGAGGAATGTTCAACCAACCAACCAACCAACCAACCACCCCGCTAGTGTTGGATCCGATGGCTCTGTTCAAGCGAAGGAACCAAGAGCCCCAGCGCCATTTGAAACTTTTCCTTCCTTCCTTCCTTCCTTTCTTCTTTTCTTCTTTTCTTCCCTTCCTTCCTTCCCTCCTTTTCTTCTTTTCTTCCTTCCTTTCTTCCCTTCCGTCCTTCCTCCCTTGCAAAACTGCTTTGCGCTGCATCCTCCCACCCAGGGCAGTTGGCACCGAAGCAGCGCAGTGTGCCATTTCAACGCGGGATCTCCGAAAGGCTGCCCCGGTTTTCTGCCGCCCTTCCCCAAAGCCGAGGGGCACGACAACTTCTCCGGGCCCCGCGCGCGCCCTCTCCCTTCCTCCCTCCCTCCCTCCCTCCGCTCCGGCCACCGAGGCAGCGTCCGTCCAGCGGCGTGCCCGGCGGCGCCCCCCTCGGCGCCCGGTTCCTCCGCTGCGCCCCGCTTACCTCCCCCGTTCTTGTAGCACAGGTAGGGGAAGCGCCAGACGTTGGCCAGGTCCACCGAGAAGCCGACGACGGAGAGGAGGAAGTCGATCTTCTTGCCCCACGTCTCCCGCTCGGGCTCGCCGCCGCCGCCGCCGCCGCCGTCGGCGGGACCGTAGAGCGTCGCGCCGCGGCGGCCGGGCTCCAAGAGGTGGGCGCTGGTGAACTGGACGCCGTTCTGCTCTTTCACCAGCAGAAGCTCCACGTCTTTCTTGGGCGGCTGGTCCGGGCAGTCGCGCAACGGGGCCACCTCCGAGCTCCGCCGCTCGGGCCGGCTCGGGGCTTTGCTCATCGTGCTCCCTGCCTCCGAGGGCCAGAAGAGGAGAGAGCGAAGAGAAGGGGGGAAGGAAAGAGAGAGAGAGAGAGAGAGAGAAAAGCTGGTGGTCAGAGAGCCGAGGGGCGACTGGCAAGAGGCTGGCAGGCTGGCAGGCTGGCTACTTGGAGGGCAGGGGCGAAGCAGGAGCGCGCGGCAGCGCCCCCTTCCTCTGCCCGCGGGCCGTGCGCCACCGAGGGCGCGCGCTCTTGGAGAGCTCTTCCAAGAGCGCAAAGCGCGCGGCGCCCTCGAAGGGGGCTTGGGCAAAGGAAAGCGGCGGGCTGGCAAAGGCCGATCCGATCCGACCCAAGCCCACCCGGGAGGGCCCAGAAGCAGAGCGCCGAGCTGCCTGAGCTCCTCGGTTGGCTGCTGGGACGGCGCGGCTGGTGCGCCCAAACCGAGCGCCGGACTTCTGCCGCCGCGCTACCAAGTGGCGAGTCCTTTTCTCCTTCTTTGCTCTCCTCCTCCCCGTCCTCCTCTTAGGTTGCCCTGTGGAGCCGGGAGTCCTACATCCCTACCCTTCGGGTACAAGGGGGAGGGACTCAGCAGGTGTGGCCGGCAGCCCCAAGCTCCACCTGTCGAACTGCCCTCTTCTACAATGGAAGAAAAGGAGGGCAACTTTGATCTGCATCCCATCTGCCAGGAGCAAAGGCAGCCGGTCGCAAGGGGACCTGCCATCTAAGATAGCCCATCTTAGATGGCAGGTCCCCTTGCGCCCGGCTGCCTTTGCTCCTGGCTTGCCTCGTCCCCCTGGCATTCATTCTGTCCACCCACTCACCAGGATCAAGTACCGGCAAGGTTGCCAAGGGTTTAGTGCATTGGCACCGACTGGCAGCCCTCATGCCTGGGTTTCAAGGTACCCACCACTGTGAGAAGAGATGGACCGGCGTCACAGAATGGTGACAAGAAATCGCTCTAAGCATCTCAGATTGGAGCCTGGGTACTCTGGTCGAGAGGGGAGGATTGGACTCAAGCTCTGAGCCACCAAGCAGCTGGCAGGACTGTACCCCCTTTGCCATGATGGCCAACCTACTGCATAATGGAGACGGTGGTCCCCTCCATATGTGCAAATCAATACCCTCACAACTGCAATGCTTTCCTCCTTTGGAGCAAGTGGTGCTGATCCCAACACCTCTGATGTACCTTTCCCATACCTCTAATGTGCCTTAGAACTGAGGCCTAATGAGACCTGTGACATAAGGACTTCAGAAGAGTCCTGCCCATCCCATCTAGACCAGCATCCTGTCTTGCACAGTGTCCCACCGATTGCTTCTGGGTATCTCAAGCAGAAGATGAAAGAAAACTTCACCTGCTCACGAATCCTTACAAACGTCCTTTGGAGGCACCCTGCCCATCTCTCCAACCTGGAGGCGGTACTTAGCATACTGTAAGTATACCTGTCCTCCGTGGATTAGAAGAAGGTTTGCTGGATCAGACCACAGCCCTTCTAGCCCGCCATCCCATCTCACACCTTGGTCCACCAGTGGCTTCTGAGCATCTCAAGCAGAAGATGAGGGTGAAACCTTCACTTGCTCTTGACTCCTGCAAATGGCCTGGAGACGCATCTTGCCTGTCCCTCCCATCCCGGGGCAGGTACCTGGGCATCCATTCTAGTAGTCATTGCTACACCTGTCATCCACGACTGTGTCTAATCCTTTCTTAAAGCTATCCAGGCTGTTAGCAGCAATGGAGCAAAGTGCCTGAAAAGCAGAAGGTCGCAGGTTCTATCCCCAGCAGCCTCTCTCCAGAAATCGCCCATGGCAAACTGCTTCTGTACTTTTTTAAGAAACCGCTATGGAGGTGTCCAGGTAGGGGAGCCAGACACCAATAAAAACTCACCAGCAGGCCGGCTCTCAGTTGGGAAAAGGGCTCCAGCGCCTTGGGTATCCCACGCCCTTGAAGGCGGCCAGAGGGTCCCAGCTGGGAAGGGAGGGCCTAGTGGAAACAGAGGGCTGGTGGTGCAGCGGCGCTGCTGCCTTTCCTTTGGAACAAGGGTGGAACCCGGAGGCGAACCTACCAGGAGCGCTTTTTAACGCCGCTGCTCTTTCTGGTCCTTGTGTCACGTGACTGAACGACCCTCTTAATAAAACCCTGGCAGAGGGTCTCTGCTGCTCCGCCCTGCTGGAGAACTTCTTGAATCTTGGAGAGGTCCTGGCTGCCCTCGGCGGACTGGTGATTCTGGAGTAAGAAATGGCATGGATTTCAGGGGCACAAAAGGGGTGTGAAGAGAGGGGAGGCCAGGGAAACCTGCTTCTCCAAGTTCCCCACTCTTGCTTTCCCTGGAGAATTTTCTCTCTTTGCCCTTCTCCATCTCTCTCTCTCTGCCCTCCTCCCCACTGTATCTCTCTCTGCAGAGCCCGCGGGTAGAAAAGTGTGGACACCCTGTTTAATGTAATATCAGCTGCCCCCTCAAGGTAAGTAAAGACCTCAATTGGATTTCACGAAAAAGGGCTTAATCTTGAATCAGTCTGGAGCACATTCTGCCTAATGGGGCTTGACAGGAGTTCAGGCAGTTACAGGCAAAGCCACCAAAGGACACATCTATATTATAATGCTCTTAGAGCGGAGGGGAAGGGGAGCTTTGAGAATTTGGTGCCATCAGCTACTTCCAGGATGAAGACAAGGCCAGGCTGGCCTTACCAAAGGGCGACGGTGCCGCATCTTTTCTTTGAAGCGGGTTTGTGGAAGATATTGGCATGTGGTGCAAAAAAGGTGCAAATTTAGTGCAGACGGTTTGGAGATGGACATAACCAAAGCCAGAACAACAACAACAATAACAACAACAACCCTGCATCCTCAGAGGCTGAACTTTCTTTTCCATCAGCCCCCACAAGCAAAACAATAGCTAAGGATATGAATACTAGAGTATTGCTGCTTCATAATGATGCCACAGAAATATTATGGCTCTCTGGAGCCGCATTCACACCTCAGTTTTAATGTAGCTTCAGCCCGTTTTCAGAGTGGGAGAACGCATTAGCGAAGTGGCACACTGATTTCTTGCAGCATTTTCTAACTCAGAAAATCCATTTTGGGGGCGAAATAATGTGGAAGGAAAATGACTGTTCATTTTGCTGATGTGGTTCTTCTGAAAGTGGGCCGAAGGTGGATGAAAACTTGGGTGTGAACGCAGCTCCAGAGAGCCATAATATTTCTGTGGCATCATTATGAAGCAGCAATACTCCAGTTATTTATTTTTGTTTGTTTGTGGGAATGATGCCTCACAGTTCAGAGTGGACATATAGCAGAGCCCTGCCCACAATTTCTAATCGCTGTGTTTACCTTTGGAGCATTAGCAATCTTGGTTGCTCTCTGCCCTTCTCTATAGAAGATAGAAGGCTTATTCCGAGTGCATTTACCGACGATTTGACGTGAGGAGGCTGAAACGCAGAGTGAAAATCACAGCAGTGAATGAGGTCCAGGATCTTCGACAATCTAACAAAACCTGCTGTGTTGCTTTACAAACATTAACTGACATGGGTGATAAATTCAGCCGACTCTTGGCTGGGCAAGAAGCAGCTGTTTAAACACAGAAGCTTAGAACTGCTACAAGCCTTCAGACTCATATAGTCTATCTATGTGCACACAGAGAGATTGTAATAAGTCCCAAGAACGCCCTTTCCCCAGTTTTATTAACTGAATGAAACTGAGAGGTCAGCCAACTTAAGCCACGGACCTTTCTGCACTTACCTGGCCTAAATCCGGATCAGTGGGCATGGAATAACCAGGCCCACAGATCTGGAAGGGGTGGAGGTGTGGCATGTCTGCATTGACATCACTGGTCCAGTTCAAATCGCATCACCAAAAGCCACCCTCGTGTCTGTAAAGGCGAGGCTCAAAAGTTTCTGTGCCCAGAGGTGGATGCGTGGTGCTTTTTGGCATGTTGCATTCACACCTAAGCTTTAATACAGCAGTTCTAGTCCACTTTCAGAGTGAAAAAGCACATCCACAAAGTGACAAGATGTTTTCTTTCCACTTTATCTAACCCAAAGGTGGATTTTCTGAGTTGGATAATGCTGAAAGAAGACAGCTTGACACTTTGCTGAGCTGTTCTCTCACTGTGAAAGTGGACTGAGGCTGGATTAAAACGTAGGTGTGAACACAGCTCTGGCAGTTCTGGGCTATTGTGTGCCAACTGCATATGTCTCGTTTTCTGGAGGAAGGCCCTTGGTCCTCTTGTGGACACAACCAAATGGGTCCATCCATATTAAGGGCCTTTAATCCAGATATTTATTTATTTATTTATTTATTTATTTATTTATTTATTTATTTATTTATTTATTTATTTGTATTTCTATCCCACCCTATACCCGGAACTAAGTGGGTCCACAAGAGATCCATATTAAGGGCCTTTAATCAACCAACCAACCAACCAATCAACCAACCAATCAACCAGTCAACCAACCAATCAACCAACCAACCAACCAATCTATCTATCTATCTATCTATCTATCTATCTATCTATCTATCTATCTATCTATCTATCTATCTATCTATCTATCTATCTATCTATCTATCTATCTATCTATCTATCTATCTATCTATCTATCTATCTATCTATCTATCTATCTATCCCGCCCTATACCAGGAGGTCTCAGGGTGGGTTACAATATTATATTAATCTTAGACAGGTCCCTGCCCGCAGGCTTACCATCTAAAGAGACAAGATGCAAAAGGAAAATGGTGTGGGAGGGAACAGGGACGCTGTTAATTCATTTATAACCTTCCCCAGGCACTTACCTGAAGTGTCCAGCAAGCAAGCATTCACAGTGCGTCCACATTGTCATTGCGATGGCACTGACACACACACACAGTCGGGGAGGACACCGCACTCAAGATGGCAGCACCCAGAAGAGGATTGGCTGGGCAACTGAACACAGGTGAGTGATCGATTGTGTGGGGGTCGGCTAACATTGAGTAGTGATCGCAAGTGCGAGAGCAAGTCAGCGTTAGTCGATTGCACACCTTTCCCATCCATGGGAAGGGAAGTGCGAAAACACCGCTGGATCCATCCAGTGCAGACAAAGCAGGACCATTGGGGGCAGGGTCTCCTTGGTGCGCATTAAGATGTGGATGAGGAGACCTGTGATTGGGATTAAGAGGCTCCTTAATCCAAATCACTAGTGGGCACAGAAAGGGTGCATGTTAGGGATGCGCACGGATATTTGAAAATTCAAAAATACGATTCAAATTTGACGAATATCGATATTTGAATTTGAATCAGATTGTCAAAAATCCGGATTTCTGAATTTGGATTTAATTTGGATTTTTGAATAATTCAACCGGATTTGTCATCGTATGTCGCATCCGAATATCGGGTCTATTTGCTCTTATAATACGGGATGCAAATGGATGCAAATGAAACGCAAACGGGATGAAAACAGGATGTGAACGGATTCAAAAATTGGATCCAAATGCTCCCGACATTCATATCATTCAATTCAAATTGGATTTTCAAAAATATAGATCTGGATAATCCGGATTCAAATTGGATTTTCAAAAATACAGATTTTCAAATTTTGATTCGATTTGAATATTCAAATATTCAATTCAAATCAAATTCAAATGCAAAACAAACATTCATGCCCATCCCTTGTGCATGTCTCCATGGCAAGGGTGAGAGTGCCGGAGAACAGAAACCTCCACAGAAATCCGGTGTTCACCTCCCCAATGGGAGACCCCACATCTCCTTTTCAGAGCATGAAGCCATCAGTTGATGTGAAGAATAAGCAAGTCTTCATTTTCTCTCTTTCAGATAAGGAGAAGGAAAAATTAAGAGAACATGGACTGGAGAACAGTATTTCACTCTGCTAGCTAGATGGAGGCTGCATCTGCACAGGAGCACTGGGGAATCCAAACATCTGGATATCTTAGGATGCGCCTGCCCCTAACTGGCTCTGGGAATGCCCCACCCAATGGCCCTGTGAGTTGACTCACAGGAAGGACACAACTCATGACATGCCAATACGGTCCCCTAGAACCCGCAGGAACCCAGAGAAGGGACCGGACAGGCCTGCCCGCCCCTGGGTCCAGCCGGACCCAATCTGGACAGGCCTGGGGTGGAGCCTGCAGCTGTCAAGGAAGGAGCTTGCGAATGCTCTCTCCCCTGAATAGCTTCAGGATGGCCCCGAACACCCTGGGCCGAGTTTAAAGCACAATTAAGTGCTCTACACCCAGAACGTGTGTGGGCACCCTGGGACAGGCTGGGGCAGTTCCAAAGGGAACCGCTCACCCAGAGGAGCGAAAGCTCTGTCCCTGGGCATCCTTCATGCATTCCATCAGCCCTCGTGCAAATAGGTCTCATATGGGCTGTGGCCTGATCCAGCAGGGCTCCTCATATGTTTGTATGTTCCTAAGTCTTCCATCAGGTCACTATCCTAGAATAAGGCTCTTTGTAGATATGTTTCTGGTAGTGGCAATTGAGTTTAGGGAGATTCTGGAAAATTTTCAAGAGTAGGTTTCATCTATTTGCATTTTCCATGTTGATCCTATCATACCTAAAAGGCTGCTTGCTTCCAAATTTTTATGGGTGTGGAATCTGTAATAAATCTTTTTGGAAAGGTGAGTTAAGTAGCATTAACACTTTCAGAGTCATGTTTGAATGGATGTTCATAGCGGGTGGTTGGATATGTGTGTGCAGAGCAGGCCATCTTTAAGTACTCAGTAGTTCCTAGCTAGACTTTCTTCTTCTTTTTGCCTCCTTGTATTCATCATTCCATGCTCAGCTAATGTGTGTATGATCCACAATGCTTCGTAGGGGCCCATTTATCAGAAAGCATTTTCACACTTTGTTGAAACGGGGAATCCAGGTGTACCCAAACATGAGGCATACGTAATTGGAAAAAAAAATGTGTATTTTTCTTTGCAAAAAGGTTCAAAAACAAATGCAAAAAAATGGTTTCTCAATTCACCTCAGCAGCAAAATGTGCAAGATTTTTTTTTAAATGCACATCCCTACTAAAAGTTTTTTCTAATAGAAAAAAACTGCATGCTCAGATTATTTGGGTGAAGGTATTCCACAGGTGAACTCAACTTCTGCTGACTTTATGAACCTGTTCAGGCCTTTCAGCAATGCAGTATTCCCTTATGGAACCCTATAGTGAAAAATTGTTTCACAAACAATGGATGGCAATTGGAAACTGAAACATGGGGGAAACCTAGAGAAGGCCATGAACTACTTCATGCCAATTACAAATAATACAAATAATAAATAAATAAATAAATTGTGTTGTAAATAAGATGCTCTCCTTTTCCCCTTGCCCCCTTTGTTTTCAAGGAAGATACTGCATCTCTTTGAAAAACAAAGGCCAGTAATTTCCCACTCATAAATATTTTTGGTGTTTCCTTTTGGTTTTTGAACCTGTCTATATGACATCTTGGGCTATGACCTATATTTCAATATGAGCTATTAGATTATAATTTTTTTTTAAAAAAAAGGCTTCTTCATGGCCATAAAAGGATTATATTCATTGATTGGGCTGGAACAGAAAAGAAGAAGAAAAAGACGGATATCCAATTGAATTAAAGGCTTGAGATTGCTTTTAGGACTCACTTGTACAACTTTGCCCCAAGGGCAGACAAGTGGCAGGGATATTAAGCTTTGGAAATTACACAGAGGAGAAAAGTCGGGTGCGGGGGGGTGGGGAGGTATAATTGATCCAAAGGAGCCTTAGTAGTTTTATGAGATAAAGTTAGAGTGATAAGCAAAGAAAGTTGGAAGCTTAATTGAAGCATTGTTGGGTCTGGAAAATGAGAAGTTCCGGTACAGTGAGTTAGAAGGGAAGCCACTTTTCTACAATGTTAAGCCAACAGGTACTGAATCTTCTTTGCTATGTTTGAACTTTCTCCAAAGATAATTAATTAAGGCAGATAGAAAAAGAAACTTATTAAGAATGTAAGATTGTAAGAGGAGGCCTGCAGGATCAGGCCGCAGCCAATCTAGTCCAGCATCCTGTCTCACACAGTGGCCCACCAAGTGCTTCTGAGCATCTCAAGCAGAAGACAAGGGCAAAACCTTCGCTTGCTCTTGAATCCCACAACAGAGGTAGGAAAGGTGGTAAGAGCTCAGGAAGAGAGCTGGGACTAGCCCAAGGACACCTGGCTGGCTTCTTGGAGGAGTGTGGAATCAAACACGGTGACTATGAGATATGACTCCAGTATGTGCCTGCATGTCTGTTTTGCAGTACTCAGGCACTGAGGAAGAAGAAAGAAGAAGAAGAAGAGTTGGCTTTTCTATCCCACTTTTCTCACCCATTTAAGGGGACTCAAAGTGGCTGACAAACCATCTGTTCTTCTGTCCACAACAGACACCCTGTGAGGTGGGTGGGGCTATGAGGGCTCAGAAAGAGAGCTGTGACTAGCCCAAGGTCACCCAGCTGGCTTCATGGAGGAGTGTGGAATCAAACCCAGCATTCCCAGATAAGAGTCTAGCTCTCTAACCACAGTGATGGCAAACCTTTTGAGCTCGGTGTGTCAAAATTCGCAAGAAAACCTAGCTTAACTCAGGTGCTGTGTCACTTCTAGAAATATCCATAATTTTGTGAATTTTGTAGCTCTAGTAATATTTTATTAAAAGCAAAAACAAATAATTCTTTACATTAGTGACTTTTGATGCTGAATTTCGTTTGCTAATATTCAATTGAAAGTTGGTATTTCCTACACTTCAAGAACAAGCAAGCACTACATGCCCAGGTGCCAGGGTGACCATGTGTGTCAGCCAAAAGGGCTTGGTGTGTCACCTGTGACATGCCTGTCATAGGTTGGCTATCACCGCACTAGACCCAACTGGCTCACTGTCAGTGTTCTGTGTCCATTCTGGAAAAGCAGTTTTTAAAAATTCCATATGGCAACGCTAGTTACAATTGGTTGGTATGATATTACAGGAGCTAGGAATAAACCTCACCAAAGACATGTTGAAATGTCAAGCATTTGACCAAGATCATGAAAGTGATGGTGGGGAGGATCCAGAACTTGTTCATCTTGAACAGACTTGAAAAGTTTGAGTTCAAACCAAACACCCTGCCTGTTCAAAAACAGTTGGGATTCAGACTGAACAAAGAGTAGTTCTAACAAACTTAGCAAGTCCCCCCCTGTTTGGTCCTGGTTTGAAGACGTTTAAAGCAGACCAGAAGCCTATTCACACTTGGCTTTATTCTGGAATATATCCTGGAATAGGGACTTGCTATTCATATGCTAGTGCAGGCTTCAGCAGGCCCAACGTGAGGTCTGCCAGAGTCTGCATTAGCATGTGGACCACAGACCCCTATCCTAAGATATACTCCAGAAAAAGGCCAAGTGCAAATAGGCCCCAGTTCTGTTTGAACAAGAAAGTTCAAAACTAAACCAAAACAGCCTCTGCTTGGTTTGATTTGAACCAAACGAACACTCAAAAGAGTTTATGCATATCTCAGTGTCGGAAGGATGTCTTTGATCTTTATGCTGGAACCAAACATTTTGACAACTAGTATGGAGTTCTGGCTCAGCTAGCATTAGTCAGGGATTGAGGAAAGAATTCAAGGCCTTTGTAGTGCCTATGGACTTGTGTCAGACACTTAGGAATATTAGAACATAAGAGGAGCCCTGCTGGATTGGGCCACAGCCCATCTAGTCCACCATGTTGTCTCTCGCAGTGGCCCACCAATTGCCCATGGGCATCTCGAGCAGAAGATGAAGGCGAAATCTTCACCTGCTCTCCACTCCCTGCAAATGACCTTGAGAGGTACCCTGACTGGAGGAGATACCTGATAGCCACTGATATACCTGTCACCCATAAATTTGTCTAGCCCTTCCTTAAAGCCATCTAGGCTGGTAGCTGTAACCACCTCTTCTGGCAGCAGATTCCATAGACCGATGACCCTCTGGGTGAAGAAATACTTCCCTTTGCCGGATCCAACTCTCCTACCCATCAGCTTCACAGTTTCACACAGAGAAAATAATTTTTCTGTCTCCGTCTTTTCTATACTGTGCTAGGGATATGTACAAATATTCGAATACATTCAAAATTCGATCGAACCGACCGAATCTTGACATTCAAATTCGAATTAAATGTCCTTACATTCGAATTTAATGTTTTAATGTCAAATTTTGGATCTAATCGTTTGAATTATTCAGACATTTGTAGGTGTATAGGGTCGTATATGATGTGTACTTGAAGGTCTGCATCTTTCCCGCATCTGTCTGCATTTGAATGGATCCATACGGGATGAAAATGGGTTGCATACAGGATAACTACGGGATGCATATGGACATGTATGGATGCATACAGGTGTGTGTACGGACCCAGGAAAGATGCATATGAGCATCTACAAATGTTGTTGACATTCGTAAGTGCAAATTTGAATGAAAAGTTCAAACAAATAGATTCGAATTTGCTTAATTCCAATAGAATTTGGTTAAATTTGAATTTGAATTTGGTTAAATTCTAATCGAATCTTCCAGCTCGCTATATGTGGTGGGTGGGGAGCATGTCACCTGCTCAGGCATGGCTGCGGTGCCAGAGCTGGCTGATTGCTGGCATCTGGCACAGGTTCAGTCATGTTACCAGCATTGGTCAATTACCAGTGTCTTGCACAGATGCAGATGCATGACTGGCACTGGTTGGTTGCCGGCCACTGCTGCAATCATGCAGGTGCCTGCAGGCTGTCACCACAGTGGCTGGCTGGCTGTGGACTGATCCATAGGGCAGTGGGACATGCCTGGGGTCAGTCCTGGCCCTATGTATCAGGCTGCCGGCATGTCACAGAATGTATGACACGGGTGGTGGCAGCCAATCAAGGCAACAAGGACTCCTGGGTTTCACGGTGGCAGCACAGACTGGTCAACAGAGGACCCTTCACTCTCTGGCTTCCCTCCTGGCAAATGCGAATGGTCCTCCTGTCCTGGGCTGTACCAGTCCCAGAGACGTTTTCGCACGGGGGAAAATGGAACGCGAAAAAGCCAGCTGTGGACACGTCATCCGCATTGGCCGCGCGCGCCTTGCGTCCCGACGTGTCCGCAGCTGGCTTTTTCGCGTTCGAAATGTAGAGCACTTCGAAGTGCTCTACACGCGTTCCAACGCGGACGAGCCGTCCGCAGGCGTTCGGGAGAAGAAGCGTTCGCGCCGCTTCTGTCTCCCGATCGCCTGCCGGCTCGCCTCCGACGCCGCGCGGCTTTGACAATCAGCTGTTTTTCAAACAGCTGATTGTCGATCTGCCTCCGCGGCCGCCGGCGCGCCCCTGGCCGGCGTTTGCCGGCTAAGCCAGCTTCGGGCGCTTTGACCATTCGCACCCAGACGCTCCGGAACGCGTTTACACGCGTTCCGGAGCGTCTGTGTGTGAACGGGGAAAGCGCCCGAAGCTGGCTTAAGCTTTCCGCCTGAACGCGTTCGGTTTCGAACGCGATTCAGTGCGGAAATGCCTCAGTTCATGGCAGACAAATAGGTAAGTACAGAAAGGGCTCTGGTCAGATTCACTCTGGATCCGTTCCGGATGTGGCTCGCGCTGCCACTTTCCCACCTCTCTGTTTCACAAATGTTCTGAAATTTCGCATGAATCTTCTGAAGCTTCATACGAATCTTCCGAAACTTCATACGAATGTTCCGAAACTTCATACGAATCTTCTGAAACTTCGTATGAATGTTCCAAAACATTCGTGTTTGTACGAATTTCAATATAGGAATGTCCTAACATTCAATTTGTGTATGAATGGCCGAATTCGTACAAATTCATACAAATAACGAATGTTACAAAAATTCATGCACATCCCTAAACAAAACTTTTGTGGTCAGCTGTCCATTGAAGAAACCCACCAGGGGTGGACACGGATGTTACCTGAGTGAAACTGACTCATGGCTGAACAAAGTAGAAGGAGGTGACCTTCGGATCTTGCCTATATCAGCACACTTTAAAAATAAATTCAAGAAAAATAGGAAACCACACCTTTACTCATGCCTAGAAAACTCTATAGTGAAATGAGTACCAGTAATTCTCAACTCATAGGTATTGCTTTTATGAGAGGGAAGAGTTTTTGCTGGATTTGGTTTCTACAACAACTTATGCTTAGACTCCTATTTCATTGATGTTCCAGATGTTCAAATGGAATCATCAGAGATATTTCTTGATTAGGCTGAACCCACGTAGTGTTCCAGTGTGGCAGCAAATGGAGAACCCATGCATTTGTCTGATACCTAGAATCTCAGCATCCTTTGCAGGGATCTCTTATGCTGCTTTATTGATTGGTTTATTACATTTATTTTCTGTTCTACATCCAGCATTATCAGGGAGGGATACATAATTTTAAAACATAAAATGACAAAATAATTTTTTTTGTAAAAACCAAAAAACCTACAGGTAAGTGAGTGCACAGGATGGGAGAACAACTGTCTAGTTTAGGCTACTAGGGAGATAATTCCATAATGGGGGCCAGCACCGAGAAGGCCTCCTGATGAGCATTCATGGCACAAATTTCTGAAAGAGCTGGCCCCATGAGGAGAGATTCCTCAGAAAATCTCTGTGTATGGGAAGGTCTATCTAGGAGAAAGCTAAGAAAGGCAGACGAGGAACGGAGCCATATCTGTGCAGCTGCTCTTTTAAAGAGAATGTTTACAGCTTCTCTTTAGTGACTTCACAGAGCCTTTTGGTTCTTCAGAATGGATTTCCTGCTCTGCTGTCATGGAAGCAGAATAGGAGAAGGTGCCGGGTGTTACCTTAGGAGTTGGGAGTTCTGATTCTCCAATACTCAGCGGAAGGGATGCTAAGTTAAGGCCTTTTCGTACTTCAGCCTCATTGCTGAAATGGTCTAAAGCTGGTACAGGTGGGGACAGCTTGACCATCAATCCATTACCCCACCTGTACCAGACCAAAAAGGCTGCACTGGGGGCCGGACGCCCCGCCCTGGGCTACCACCATTGGGCCATATCGGCCTGCAGACTGGCAGCCCCTTTTGGAGGTGGGACGAGACCAGGCCGGGGTTGTCCTGGGATTTCCCTGGCTGCTGCTGCTGCTGCCCTTATCGGGCTGACAGCGGCCAGCAAGGTCCTCCTCGGTGTCCACCCCAACCAGGGGTGCGCACCAGCCTCCAGCTACCCCTGATCGACTTACCTGATCGGACCCATGGTTCGAACTACCGGTTGTGGGGCCTGCTGGAGTGATCTGGTGCTCTCTGTGCAGACATGCCCCGTGTCGGACCACCCCCACGCTGAGGTCAGCCAGTGAGACCCAGCTAATTCTGCCTGGTGGCTAAGAGCAAATGGGCCTTTAGATTCCTTTTCTAAGGAGAGTTCCAACTGCAAGACACATTGCCAACCACCAGGGGGAACCATTTCACCATACTCCCTTCCCGGTTTTCCAGAAACATCAAAATCAGTGCGCAGCGTTGTGATCGAGTAAATCTCCATCCATCCATACCAAGCTGGGCTGGCCTTTTGTCTTGTGTTGTGTTTTGCATTATTGGGCGTTTTTCCACTTAGCACTAGAGTACCCTTTAAGGACCTTAATGGGTCCTTAATGGGTCCTTAATGGGTACTCTAGTGCTAGGGATTTTTTCCAGTAGCACTGGCATACCCAATGGGTGTTTTTCCACTGTCACTAAAAGCACTAATTAAGTACCCATTAATGGGTATGCAATGGCATTTTTGTACCCATTAATGGGTACTTATTGGGTACTTCTAGTGACAGTGGAAAAACACCCATAATCTCTCCTTTCTTGTGAGGAGCTCAAAGCAACAAATGTAATGGCTAGGGTGCTAATTTCTGGCTTTGGCTTCCTGTTCACCCTTGAAGTGTCTGACCTTGGGCCAGGCATAGACTTTCAGCCTAACCTACCTCACAGGGCTGCTGTGAGTACAGAATGGAGGGAAGGAGAATGTTGTGCATTGCCTTTGCAGAGAACCATTTGTTGGCATGAGGTTAAAAGTCAGTGAGCCTCCACAACCACTAGGGGGGCTCCTAATCCAGGAATTTGCAGGCAGGGTTGTGCAAAATTCAATTTGCGTCCACCAATTTGATAGAATATTTCGTATTCACCGATAATGAAATGAAAATTTGGGTTTTTTTACGTATCCCAAACTTCGATTGAAATGAGCCAGTGCCCTGCTTGTCAAAACAAGCAATTCGCTTAAACATTTTTCAGGTCCAAAAAGCTTTTTTTTAACGGAAAAACTGTGGAGTTTGTTTTTTTTTAAGTGCGTAAATGAATGCAAAAAACTAGTTTTTTCAATGAAGTGATTCAACAATGAAATAAAGAAATGGGTTTTCACTTTGATAGTGAAACGAAAATGCGTTTTTCTTGGTGCACACTCCTACTTTTAGATTTTGATTTGATCACACCACACTTAAAAAAAAATAAAAATCCCTTGGGGAGGCTATTTGTCAGCAGCCAGCTCATCCTGATGCCAGCAATGAAACACGGATCAGGAATGCAAGGAAAGGATGAGGAAAGGGTGTGGATCTGATGGAAAGCTAGTGGAGATGTGTGTGTTTGCAGAGAAAGCATGCTTTTGATCATACTTGGTATAGAATCATTTCATGTGACTGGGCAAGCCAATGGAAGCAGCTGCCCTCTGAAGGGGGGGGGGATAGACACAGGAACAGCACAATACTGCAGTCTGTCTCTTTGGCTACCACCATGTTGTTCCTTTAAGTTTTGGACTGATTCATGGAGATCCCAGTTGAAGCAGCTGAGAACCTGATTTAGTGCTATTATGGGGAACCGCGCGATGATGCCGGATTTCCCATGATAGCAACATTCACCTTGATGTCTGTTGCAACCAGCCGGACTGGGGTTCCCAGAAACTTGGCAACTGCATGACAGCCAACAAAAGAGAGCGAGCAGGGCTTGGCTGGCATCGGGCAGCTTTGTTTGGGCTGGGAAACACAGGGAGGCAAGCGTGGGGTTACTCCTGGTGTCTGGCCAGGGTGATCAAGGGTCATCCGGAGACCATCTTGACATCCAGCAAAACTTCTTGCCACCCAGAGGCCGCCGTATTGCCTTTTTGTTTCTTTCTCTGTTTGTTTCTGAGGTTTGTTTTTAAACTGATTCTGAGGAGGAAGGCAGGATATGCCCTGAAGAAATCAAACAGGTACTGAACATGAATGACAGTTCTCTCCCTTCACTTGGGTGAGCACTGAGCATTTCCAGGAAGGTCACAGAAGCAAGGGCTTCTCAGCTTGGCTGTGATTATTTCATGATCATGTCAATACTTTGCCATCCTAAAAGGGTATTCGAGGTTTTCAGACTGCATTCAAATAAGAGAAGGGGTGGGCAGTTGGGAGAGGGCCTTTTCAGTGATGGCCCCTAGGCGATGGAATAGTCTCCCTCTTGAGTTGTGCCTATCAAATTCACTGTATACATTTTAGGGATGTGCACAAATTCATTTTTTTGCATTTGAATTTGATTCGAGTTGAATATTTGATTCAAATTGAAATTCAAAAATCTGATTCGAGTACAGATAATCCGGATCTGTATTTTCAAAACTCTGATTCGAATCGAATGATACGAATGTCGGCAACATTCATATCCTATTTTTGAATCTGTTTGCACCCTGTTTTTATCACATTTGCATTTCATTTGCATGACGTATTATAAGTGCAATTAGACCCGATATTCGGATGTGATATACGATGATGAATCCAGTCGAATTATTTGAAAATCCATATCGGATTTTCGAAAATCTGAATCCAAATTTGGAAATCCGGATTTTTGAAAACCCAATTCGAATCCAAATGTCGATGTTCATCAAATTTGAATTGGATTTTTGGATTTTTGAATATCCCTGCACGTCCCTACTATGTTTAGGAAGGCAGTAAAGACACACCTCTTTGCCCTGGCCTTTGGTTAAATGGAGAGATACTCTCTCTTCCCACTTTAGAGACACTGTTACTCTATTAATATACACTGTTGTTTTAATATGTGTCTGATTTTAAATGTTGTGACCCACCCTGAGTCCTTAGGGTATAGGGTGGGATAGAAATACAAATAACAAAATAAATGATAAATAAAATAAAGTAATAAATAGTATCCATCACATGCACCTGGACACACACATAAACACTCATGCACACATTATGAAATAAACTTAGGAGTTTAAAAAATGAATAATGATTGGCAGGTACTTTTTTTTTTAAAGGCAGAATTGGAGTAAGGTAATAGAATAAAAGAGATGCTGTTCTGTTTGTGTATTGCATAAGACAGCAGCCCCTTAGGCCTGTAGCCAGGGGTGGGGGACACAGAGAGGGGTCACCCCCATTTTTTTCAGCCCCCCTCAAAATTTTTAATCCATTTACAAAAAAAGTGACATCTTTCTCATTCATTTCCAAATTTGTGATGGTCTCCCCCCATATCTATAGAACTGGCTATGGGCCTGCCCCCCCCCCATGGATGTAGGTTTGAAGGCTCCATCTGGGGCTGTACTAGGAGCGCCATTACTGTGCCACAGCTGTCCAAGATGGGGACAGCCATGCATGCTGGGGGCTGGTCCAGATCGTCCCCATCTTACGAGTGCGGAGAGGCCCTTGGTTGTCTGTTAGTTTCCTAAGATTTTTCACTAACATGCTGCACTATTTGTCAGAAAAGTATACTCAGCTCGGGTCTTTGAAAACAAAAATAAAACTTTTATTTAAAAATCACAGAAATAATGCAAAATAAGACAAGCTCTGGACACATCACATACAGAGGCACATCTTGACACCTACAAATAATAGAACAAACCTGGTTTCTGTATTCTGAAAGGAAATTCCTGCCTACACCTTCACTCCTGCTCAAGCTGAGCCAGAAAGCTTTCCACAAAGTGGGTCTCTGAAGCGCCTCTGCTTAGTCAGGGCAGCAAAATGGCGCCCTCACAAAATGGTGCCTGGCAGCACAATTGTCATGAGATGGGGAAGCAGTGGCAGAAGTTACATTTGTTGCAAGAGGCCTGGGACACACCACTCAGGTCAGTTTTCATGTAGGCTTGGATAGAATAGCAGCTCTGACCTTTTCTGCACTTACCTCGGTTGGATCTGGATCAGTAGATCGGGAATAAGCGAAGCCACCGATCCAGTCCATATGGATCAGTTCACCCTGATCTGGCTCACGCACCCCTGTGCTCCTGCAAGCTTTGCAGCTGCTCTCCGATGCCTCCAAAGGGTAGGAATGACCGTTCCTAGCCTTGGAACCTGGGCGTGGTTTTAGGCAGCATGCTATGGCATTCCGCTGAAAATTACCTCCTAGTAGCTTTGAATCATGGAGGCATGCTATCCGAATGCCTCCCCTGGTCCGGCATAAGGCTCTTGATCTGGATGTAGACCCAATTAAACATGTCTACAACAAATTCGGATTGAGGACCTCCTTAAGCTTGATCTACCTCTTTCTCATGCACACAGAGTAGGCCAGAAAGAGGCGTGGCCCTATAAATCCACATTAATGGGTAATCCGGTTTGGCCCTCTGACTATATCTCACCTACCGTTATCAGTATGTTTTCTGACCACTGGCACCACAAACCTATCCACCACAATGGACTAAGAATGTCTGTATTTTCTTACAAGTTGACTGCCCAAAGGGCCACTTATTGCTTCTTTTTATGACCTTACGTTTCAGTCTGCATTCTGAAATGGACAAGCAGCTTCACTCCCAAGGTCAAAGGTTTTTTTAAAAAAACCCTGTCACTGTCCGAGAACTCTCTTCTCATCTAAAACAGGATGTTGGAAACCTCTCTGCCCAAAATAAAATGAAAAAAAAATTGAAAACAGGCAGGAAATGGAAACAAGAAAATGACTTCACTTGAAAGTGCTTTAGCTTCATTGCAGTTTGCACCAAAACAGTCAGGAACTGAACTGATGCAGCTCCAACAGGAGGGAGGGAGGGAGGGAGTATTCATTAAGACATACATAAATTGAGCTTTTATTTATTTTTTGGTGACAAAAATAGCTTTTAAAAGTTACTAAAAGAAATAAAAAATCTTAGATCAGGTAAAAGAAACAAGGGAATGGCAACTCTCTCTCCTTCTTTATATACGTTAGGCGCCTGGATTCAGTCCTCCTTCTTATCAGAGGCACTCGAGAGGCTGTCGTCGCTGCCTTGAGGGCAGACTTTATTTCTTGGCAGAAAAGATTTCTCTGAAGTTGGAGTCGTTACAGCAGGTGTGTGGGAACGAAATTCTGTGTCCGTAAATAAGTGGCAACGCTGCAACTCAAGATACGTTGTAAACAGCTTGGCGTACACCGGGTGCTTCAGTGAAAAATCCTTGAACTCATCTAAAAGTTAAGAGAAACTAGAAGTTAACACCAAGTGACACACAGTTAACACCAATGTCACACAGAGTTCCGTAAAGACCAGAGGCTATTCACACTTAGGCCTCTGGTATGCAATTAGGACAGCTCTGGTGAACAGCACACACGCTCTCACTAGGCTAGAGGTGTCCCCACCCTCACCAGAGCTGTACTAATTGTGAAATTGTGCTCCACACCTATCCCAGCCTATGCCCCGGGCTTACCACAACCGTCCGGCGGCATGACCATTTGCTTTATTTCCAGTTTGCTGCACTTTGTGGACGGGGAACATGGTATCCATGCACACCCATGCTGTGATCGATCACACACCCATGCCCAGGGTTACTCTGTGATCGAACACGCCCACCTCGCAACGGCATCCGAGAGCCAATCGTGGCCACGAGGAGGTGGAACTTCCAGCTGCAGATGCATTGGCGTGGACTGGTAAATGGGAGGACCATTTGCATTTCAGGCTGATGATGGACGCTTTGGGGAAGCTTTCCTCCCAGCAAACGTGAATGATCCTCCTATGCCTGGAGTGTACCAGCCTTAGTGCATGAGGCACTACCAAGATAAGTGCGAAAAGGCCTCTATCCTCAATGGAGGCACTTCAGGTTGCTGGCCTGATTGACGCCACTGCTCCAAGATGGGGATGTGATGTCATTTTGAGCAGTGACCATGGTGCCTCCCCTGAAGCGTCTATGAAGCAGTCACATCAGTTTCATCTTGTGGTTAGAGTACCGGATTCCTATCTGGAGGTCACCCAGGTCAAGTCCACACTCCTCCACAAAGCCAGCTGGGTGGCCTTGGGCTAGTTACAGCTCTCTTTCTAGCCTCTCACAGTCCCACCTACCCCACAGGGTAGGAGAGGAGAAACAACCAAGTCTTGTGTTTCCCCTGTGAGATTGAAGCCTTTGCCACAGCCTCCTGAAGATGGAGGAACGGAGGGACACCTGGGTTGGTTGTTGCTGCCTTGCGGCAATTTCGGTTCAGTTTATCCTTTGACATTTTTAGTTGTCTTGTGTCAATTGGTCTTGTGGTTTATTTTCTCATCTGGTACTGTGTACTGTAGTTTCTAGATTATATAGCTTATTAGTAGAATTTTGTATATTGCTTATGATATATCTTTGATGTTCTAGTTGCTGAAAGTGATTTCTTTACTTGCTGTATTTCCCTGATGTGATGATGTATTGCTTTTTATTGTATTTTTTCATGGCTGGTGTAAACTCCCTTGAGTAATGTATTAGAAAGGCGGTATGCAAATAAACTGAATGAATGAATGAATGAATGAATGAATGAATGAATGAATGAATGAATGAAGTGTCTGTTGTTGGGAGAAGAACAGAAGGTTTGTCAGCTGCTTTGTGTCCCCTTAGGTGGGTGAGAAAAAGTGGGGTAGAAAAGCCAACTCTTCTTCTTCCAAAGAGGAGACCCAGGCTGAAGAGGCAGCCCTATGGATTGTCCAACTGGACCTTTTAGCAACTGCAATGATGAGCTCTAGCAGTGTTCACTCAGCTATGCCTTACCGTAAGAAAGCTTGTTAGAGTTGTCAGCATCTATTTCCTTGAATAGTTTAGAGACATCAAGGTCAGGAAGTCCCAGCGAAGAGCGGATGATTAAGCTGAATTCGTCTTCCGATATGATGCCGTCTTCATCGATATCAAAGAGCTGGAGAAAGAGAGAGGAAGTTGGGAACTGTCCATTTCTTGAGCAATATTAGCAAGCTTATTTAAAGCTGTCTTTCCCCAGAAGAACTTCTTAGGTGCTTTTCAGAACTTCTTTGGTGGATAGCTCCCCCTTTGGAAAATCATGACAATGGTTTTCTAACAAATAGGGTGCTTCCGCACAGGCCCTTTAATACCCATTAAGGACACATCTGGAAAATGGTGTCCACACAGCAACACCCATTAAGAATACTTTGGGAAAACCGCGTCCGCACAGCGGCACCCATTAAGAACACAATGGGAAACCGCATCTGCACAGCAGCACCCATTAGAGACAGATCGGGGAAGCTGTTTCCGCACCTATCTAATGTGTGCTTAATGGGGTTTTCCGGAAGACCACATTGAAGGTAGTCTTAATGGATGTTTTCGCTGTTAGGACACATCTGTTTAGGATGCGTCTGCACAGCAAAAAGGTCCCTAACCGGGGCCCTCCCCTGGCCCGCCATGATTGGCTCCGCTGGTGCCGAACATGGCGAGCCGGGGGACTCCGATTTCATAGCTCGCCCTCACCCCAGAAGCGGTGGATCGTCGCTTCTGGAGCCAGGAGGAGCATCACCAAAATCTCCCGTAGCCCACCCTGGGATAGCATGTGCGATCCCCTCCTTACCTGATCACAGACACCCCAGTTCTGGGCGCGAGGTCCCAGGAGGCTCCGTTCCTGCGTCCTGCGCGCCTCCTGCCTGGCCAGGTCAGCGCCTGGCAGCACCTGCCATCAGGAGGCTCACTGCGCAGGTTCATCATTATATCTGATGAGAAGGAAAAACTTCCTCAACTGTAGACATTTTTTCAATAAACATCATGGTTGCCCCGCAACTTTGTCCAAGTTTTTAATTTTGGCCCACTGTGTATTTGAGTTTCACAGCCCTGGTGTAGATTGTACAATACAGCTAAGAACTGGCTTAAAAATAAGGAGGGAAAAGGATAGAAATTAGTACCTTAAAGTACATTCTTATTTTTTATTTCTTATTTGCCTCTGAATCCCGATCTATACCTGAAGGTCTCAGGGTGGGCAACAACATTTAATATAAATATAGATAATTTTAAAACAACCTCACTGTCTCAAAGTGGGAAGAGAAAGTGTATCCAGGCAGAAGACCAGAATGTTTGAGGACTTACCTTAAAAGCCATCTGAATAGTCTGTTCTGTGTTGGCCGGGTGGCATAGAACCGACAAACCAATCACATATTCTCTGAAGTCTATGGTACCATCTCCATTCTGTATGAAATACAGGATAAGAGGAAGGGGCTCAGCGGTCTTTGGACACACTAGGCCCCCTTGATACTTATTCTGCTATATTCGCAGCATGCCTCCCCTACTTGTCCTCCGCAGAGTAACACAGTCTGGAAGCAAGCTGCGAAGTGCCACAGGGCACTGCCAAAACCCCTGGGTTCCCTGGAAGTAATGCACCCTCTCTGGCGTCCTGCTTTATCAGCCCTGAAAACAGGCTTCCCTCAAAAGCAGAAAACAGATTCCTCTTTATAGGAAAACTCTCCAAGTTTATTGTTACAACAAGTGAAAAGAAGTAAGAAGCAAGCTTAACGTCAGCTCTAATGTCCTTAATGGTTTGAAATGAAAAATAACTCCCTTGAGATCCCCTCTTAGGTTCCAGTAGGCCAACTGTAGAAATTAGCGTTTGAGTCTTTAGTCCGTTTCCCTCTCCCTCTTTCTCCGAGAGAAGAGAACAGACGCACACACTTAGAGCAAGGCCCCTGGATCCCCAGCTAACCAGACGAGAGACATCAAAGCTGCTCCTGCAAGCCCTTATATAGTCCGTGATCTCTGGCTTGCCATTGGTCCATTTTGGTGGGCTGGCGTGGCTCCGGCTGGTGGACATGCCCCACTGTCACTCAAAGCCCTCTGCAAGCCCACGAAACTGACGCCTAGCTTCTTGGTTTGCCCGGGGACGCCACAATGGATATTCCAGAGCATACAAATATAGTGGAATAAGTAACCAATGTCTGGATGCAACCTAAGTGTAGGTCCTCTGGAGCGCAAGAATTGCATCCTTGGCTTCCAACTGTGAAAAGGATATATTATTATGAAATCATCCTTCCGCTCACCTATATGATAATAAATTTACAGAATGGGAAGAGTTCTAAGGATTTGCCAAACCACTTCTGTTCTGAATTGGTTCAACACGAACATGGGAGGAAAGTTCAGCTGGTTTGAATTTGAACTGAACTTCTTCCCGGTTTGAGGCTTTGATCGGTTGGTTACCCTTGCAGTTTGGTTCAACTTGAACAGAACCACAAGAACGGGTTTGCGAACATCAGAAGGGCCACAGACTCACCGACCCTGTGGTGTTCTTCTAGAAGGGCCTTTCTGCATTTAGCTTTATTCTGGATTATATCCCAGAATAGGGCCCTGCTGTCTGCACGATCATGCAGGCACCGAGCAAGGCCTAGTACAGCCTGCATTAGCATGTGGACAACAGTCTCCTATCCCAAAATATATTCCAGAATTAGGCAAAGTGCAGAAAAGGCCAAGGTTTCTAACTCTGATCAGCCCCAGACATTCCACCAACAACTAGGAATATTTAGTGCTATAGTTCAGAAACATCTGGGGTGTTTTTCCACTGTCACTAAAAGTACCCATTAAGTACCTATTAATGGGTACAAAATGGCATTTTCGTACCCATTAATGGGTACTTAATGGGTACTTCTAGTGACAGTGGAAAAACACCCCTGGAGAGCTGCTTCATGACAACTCTGTCCAGAATACTTGAAGAGGACCGTTGCATCCCTATCTGGTCTTCTTGAGGTTTTGCACTTTTATGCTCCTCAAACCTCAAAGAACTTTGTTTCAGATCTCTGACCAACTTCACTTTCTTTCTAGGGACCTACTCCAGTTTGCCCAAGACCTTTTCAAAACAGACGTCCAGAGGCGTTTTTGCACACGGGGTTTTGGAACGCGTGCAAGACAGCCTCGAACGCGGCATACGCATTGCCGCAGCGGGGCTTGCGCTCCGACGCGTCTGGAGCTCTCTTGCGTGCGTTCGGGGAGAGAAGCATTCACTCATGTTTCTCTCTCCCTGACAGCCGCGGGCTCGCCTCCCCCGCCGGCGCTGGCTGACAATCAGCTGATTGCCTGCCTTGCCGGCTGCGGGAGCCTCGGCAGCCGTCTCCCCACCCCTTGCCTGCGTTTGCCGGCTAAGGCACTTCAGAATGCTTTGAGCATTCACACACAGGCGTGCCAGAATGCGTTTACACGCGTTCCTGCGCTCCTATGTGTGAATGGTCAAAGCGTCCTGAACGAGTTCCGCAGGGACCAGGATCCTGCCCCACCGAACCGGACGCCTCGAAGCCACTCGTCCTGGAACGAGTGTAGTGCGAAAATACCTCAGAACTGGACACAAGAAGTGAAGAGAGTCTAACTAAAGAAATATCTATTCTCCTCCTTGCCAATAATCTACTTAAAATTACCTCCCTTCCCTCTGTCACCTCTCATCTGTCTAATGTCAGATATCTAAGTTCCTCTGGGCAAGGATCTATCACCCTTCATCTTGCACAGTGGGGCACACCCTGGGTGCAGCTGCACCAATAACTGTACACAGAACTTGACATTCAAAAGCCAGGGAGTGTCCATTGCTTCAACCCATGGGCTGAAGGCTTATTCAAATGGAGAAGAAAGGCACACATTCCAACCACGGTAGATGTTGGCTGATTTCCAGGTCTCAAGACCACGAAGGTCAGCGCTGTGCTTTAAAGATTGGAACGCACTTCAAACTTGGGGAAACATGTGATCATACAATTGCTTGAGGCCAGCCTGCTCCCCAGGGTGTGGGTTGAAGGCACTTCTACTTGCAGAGAAAGCAGATTTGCTAGGACAAAGACATTTTCTGTTCACTGGCACTGGCAGGATCCTACGCTGCTTGTCTTTCTCTCCTTCAGATACTGGAGACTACGCTGCAGCTTGATGGAGAAGGATTCAGGCATTCTCACGCAGGGTTGAACACGAACGTATTTTTGGCATTCAAATTTGAGTCAAATTGAGTATTCAAAAATTCGATTCAATTTGAATGTTAAAAATCCAGATTTTTGAAAATCTGATTCGAATCCAAATTATTTGAATCTGTAAATCCAAAAATCTGATTCGTATTCAAAAATATGAATGTCGACAACATTTGTATCAGTTTTATGAATTTATCCACATCCTGTTTTATCCCATATACATCCCATTCTCATCCCATATTATAAGCGTAATTACGCGTAATTTTTGTGCATATTCGAATGCGATAGATACGAATCTATACATTTGAATCATTCAAATATCTGTATCGGATTTTCGGAAATTCAAAAATCCATTCAAATGTCGAAATTCCAAATATCCTTAAATCGGATTCAAATTTGAATGCCGATATTCATCAAATTCGAATCGGAATTTTGAATTTTTGGATATTTGTGCACATCCCTATTCTCATGTTGTTGGTGGCATCCAAACAAAGTCTTGCAAGATGTCTACTGAGTTTTCAATACTGGCTGTAGAACTTTCACCTTTGGGTATAGGGCGGGATAGAAATACAAGCAAACAAACAAACAATTTTGGCTCCAACCACAAGTTCACAATGGCAAGGAAGAGAAAAAGCACTAGAGGATGTCGCTCCCTGGTGGTCCATCTTTGTGGTTTCTCTACCTTAGAGCAAGGATAGAAAGGTGAGGAATGTTGCAGAGATGGTGAAGTCCTAGGGTAACTTTCTCCAACTCAGAGGAGGGAAAGGCAGAGAAGCTAGAAGCTTATAGAATGAGGCATTGGCTATTGAATGCAACTCTCAGCAAATCTTGGCTTTCTGTCAAATGCGATATCAGTATGCATGGGGGCAGATGCAGCCCTTGTGAGGAGCAAAGAAATAAAGGGCATGTGCACCATCAAATATCTGAAGTTCAGAATACGGGTGCAACAGACGGATGGGAGACTGAGATAGGGAAGGAGATAAATTTCTGGTTTCAGAAGCTGGAAGCCACAGGAAAGAAAGAGGAACCCTAGCAAGGCTCAGAATAGAGTTTTTAAAAAGAAAAAAAATAGCTGTGCCTAGATCACCTATTTCAGAAGCTAGTGGCTCCAAACCCAAATTCAGGCCCTTTCTGCACTGAGCCTTACCCTGGATTATATCATGAAATAGTGGACATCTATATGCATCCTGGTGCAGACAACGGCAGGTTTTGCCTGGGGCTGCCAGTTTGGTCTTGTGGCTAATGTGCCGGACTCATATCTCGCAGTCACAGGATTTGATTTCACCTTCCTCCACAAAGCCAGTTGGGTGATCTTTGGCTAGCCACAGCTCTCCCCCAGCCCCACCCACCTCACAGGGTATCTGTTGTGGGGAGAAGAACAGAAGGTTTGTCAGCTGCTTTGTGTCCCCTTAAATGGGTGAGAAAAGAGGGGTAGAAAAGCCAAGCCTTCTTCTTCTGGTCTCCACTTGCATGTGGATGGCAAGTCCCTGTTCCATACTATACACAAGAATCAGCCCAGTAAAGAGTAAGCCCAGGTCTCAAGCTGTTGGAAAACCAGAGCAGGGCCAACTTCAGGGCCACCTATTGAATCTGGGAATGCTGGGTGGTCCATGTTTGGAACTCCTTTGAGGAGAGGCAGCCAAGACGTTAAGAGATAATCTCCTTCTTTTCTATCTTCTCCACTTCATCCTGTCTTCTGTATCAGTCTCTCTTCAGAGCAAACAGGCCGTGGAAATGTAACAGCTCATATTTAGAATCAGTGTTGACTTAGGCTTTCCAAAGTTGCTGCAGCTATTGAAGTACTGAAGAGCCCACTGCGGACTAATCCCCCTTCTGAAGAAGAAAAGAAAACCCACGGTGTTTCCAATCTGGGTGGAGCAGTGAGCCGTGTGGTGGTGGTGGGGAGTTTAATTTGAGCTGCATATTGAGCTTTGCCAGGAAAGCATGAATCATCCTCGCCTGCTTTATTCTCCTGCAGTGCACAAAAACAACTTTGTTTGGATGTTGAGACAGAAAGACCGAAGGAAGCCTTGATTCTGCACCAGACAGAGCTGGTAATCAGAAGCTATGTGGCTTGAAAGCAAAACATGGGGCAGTAAAAACCAGAAAGGGGGGCGGGGGGGGGGGAGAAAGAAGGATGTGAGAATCATGTGTTTGTGTGAAACACTTTTGTGACTCGTTCTGCCTCACCTCAAGGACTCGGGAACACGCCCAGTCAAAAAGGGAAAATGGTTTTGTGCCATTTCAGTGTGAAATAGTGGAAAATATGCAGAGCTGGAGCGAAGAGAGGCAAACTATCCCCAGCCTTGCTTTTTCGATAGAGGCCAAGAGGCAGAAGGGTGGGGGCTCCTTTGGATCTTTGGGATGTTTGGTGGGCTCCTTCTTCTTGTGTTATTGCTCTGGGCATGCTTCTGGTCTCAGCCAGCATAACACCAGAAGCCTTTTCTCACTACAGCCAAACGGCTATAGGGCAATAAAGCTAGGACACATGGGGACACACCTAGGCAGATAAGGAACATGTGGGCACTCATTCCTACCTGCCTACGTGTGAAAGGAGAACCCATCCCTGTGTGTCCTAGCCCAAAAATGCCGGCATGGGGGTGGGACACCCCTCCCAGGCCTGTCACCATTGGGTCAGGTAAGACCCAGGGGCGAGCAGGCCTGTCCAGTCCCTTCCCCAGGTTCCTGCATGCTCCAGGGGACTGCAGTAACCCCCCTGGGCACCCACCCCCCTGGGCGCGGCCTACCTGGACATGTGCAGGCTCAGGGCACCTACCTCATGTCACCGGATTCTGAAGTGGCCAGCATGGTACACAGACGTACAACGCGGCCAGCTGTGCCGGCCACTTTGGAACCTGGCGACCACAAGGTAAGTGCCTCACTGTCCCATGCCCCAGGGGCATGGGTGCCTGAGGAGGTTACTGGGGTGGGGCCTTCTGCTGTCAGGGAGGGAGCATGTGAATGCTCTCCTGAACAGCTGTGGGATGGGTCGGGACAGCTGGGAATGCCCTGGGCCGGGTGTAGAGCCCGATTTTGTACTCTACACCTGGAACATGAGTAGGGTGGGCTGGGGTGGTTCCAAATGGAACCACCAGCTCAGTGGAGCAAATGCTCCATCCCAGGGTGTCCTACATGCACTCCAGAGGCCGTCGTGTGAATAGGCCTCAGGCCCCTTTTGCTTTTTTTGGTGGTTGTCCATCCAAAACCCTTGCTACGCTCCTGAAGGTTACGCAGACCAAATGCTTAGAATCTTAAGCTGCCATCGCATGACAGTGGGTTGGAGACACCAGAAGGCAAGGGTGCGGGTTTTTGCCCCCTTCCCCATTGTCCGTGTGCTCAGATGATGGCAGCATACGCCCCAAGTACCACAGCCACCATTTTGTGCTCTGGCACAGTTGCAGCTATAGAAACCCTGAAGGAGCATAATGGCCTCCACCTGGAGCCTCCATCTGATGGCTCTGAAATGTGTGCGGATCAGCTGCAGATCAGAACGCTCTTTGGGACATCAAGGGGAAGGTTCTAATCAGAGCCTTATCCTTCTCTGCCTGCTCTTGTTAGACGCTGGCGGCGGCTGGCCATTTGAAGCTGTGAGAGAACCAAATAAACAGCACCCAATTCATTTTTCTCACCATCCATGTTTATTTATGCTACTCAGAAAGGTCTGTTTGTCCAGCACTGTTTGTGACATAGGCCTGCCCTCTGGTAAAAATAATGCAGAATATCCAGTACAAGCTGCACACAAATACAGGCGATGTTCAAAAAGTTCCCATCTGATCGCTCCCTTTGCTAGCAAGGGATGACAGCATTCTTTCTAAGGTTGGGAAAGGGGGTTAGCCAGTCAGAAGCTAAATGTAAAAAGGCTCCAAAGAAAACAAAACAAAAATAAGATAGTGGTTCCCAGACACTTGTGCATGAAAAATGACACAACCGTGTAAATCAGAAGTGGGGAGGAATCTCAATAGGATCTGTTAAGTCGGCAGAGTTTGGACAGAACAGTGAGGTCTACAGTAGAATGTGGAGAGAACCCGGAGGGGAAAGAAGGTACGAAAAAGGTGAATGTCTTGCTCTATCCCTCAAAGACCCCAGAAGGCATCTGAGTGGGGGAGGATTATTTCTGAGAGGCATAGTCCTCCAGAGGGGGCCAGGCATGTTAAAGGAAGTGGTGATGCAGGTCAGAACAAGAAAGCTTAATGGGAACCCATCAGCAAAGTGTAAAGCTTTCTTTCTTTTGGCATTACCTAACACAGAAGATCCACCTTTGTTAGACAATATGTTCGACTGATTTTCCCTCACTCTGAAGGTGGACTGAGGTGTGAATGCAGCCCATGAGGCTGCAGAGCTATACAAATGTCCTACGGATTTGAGGGAACTTGCACCCATTTGACATCTCTGAGCTAGAAGGAAAAAGAGGAGACTCAATATCTGGGCCAGCTTTCCTTGTAAACCCTTTTTTACATTACTATGCCATGCATAATGTTGCAAAAATATTGCAATTAGCTCTCGTTTCTAAGAGGGAGGGAAGGAAGGAAGGAAGGAAGGAAGGAAGGAAGGAAGGAAGGAAGGAAGGAAGGAAGGAAGGAAGGAAGGAAGGAAGGAAGGAAGGAAGGAAGGAAGGAAGGAAGGAAAGGCTCTTCCTCTGCGTTGAGAAAGAATCTCACTTTGCCTAATTTTCCTCCTATTTTTTTAAAAATAAATGCATTCAATATCCCTGCAGCACTCTATACTATAGCCTTCATGAACACAATAAAATGCCTGTAAGGCACCACAACTAAAATGCACTCCATTAGCAAGGGTCTGAAAAGCACTTTCGGCAAAGGGAACAACAAAAGCAAATGGGAAAATCTTGCTCTGTGCCAGGAAACACTGTTCTCCTGTTCTTGCTTCTGTCCTTGTAAGATTACTGGATAAGGGAGAGAGGGCAGGAGGCATCCCACCACTTAGCCGAAGAGTCACCCTTGTGGTTTGAAAGTGGAATGGAGCCACGTCTCCTCCCGGGTTTCAGGAATACATGGTCAGTTGCAACCAGTCTTGGAGGGTCATCTGCACTTTCCCGCTTCCGTCTCGATCCAGGGCTTTGAAAGCGCGGAACATGCCATCTAGGCGCACCAGGCAGCTGATGAAATTGTTGAAATCCATGCTCCCGTCCTCCTCGTCTGCGTAGCGGCGGATGATCAGCGCGTAGAGCTGCTCGTGGAGGTTGAATCCTGCCGCCTTGAAAGCGGCCGGCAAGCGGGACATCTCGATGGCCCCCGAGGGGCCGCAGTGCTGCTTGAAGACGCACTGCCACTTCTTGATGTTGTTCCAGAGGTAGCGGAACTGGTAGAAATCCAGCTTGCCCGTGGTGTCGCTGTCCATGACGGACACCATGCTCCGGCAGGTGTCCAGGCTGAAGCTCTGGGCCTTCAGGTCTTGGTGCCTGGCCAAGACCTTGTTGAGGATGTTCATCAGCTCCGTGGGGCAGACAGCCATGTCGTCCCCGGCCAGCTGGGCGAAGAGTTGTCGGAACTGCCGCATCTCATCGCTCTCATTGGCGTCCACGTTGGCGAAGTGGCTGCGGGGGGCCGGGGGTGGCTCTGGCGTGTACTGAGCGGCCGCCTCGCTGATGAGGTTCACGAGTCCCCCGACGATCCCCACAATGTTCCCGGCTTTACCGCCGCCGCCGCCGCCACCTCCTGCCAAGAGGCCCCCGAGGCCCCTCACAAGGGCCCCTCCTGCTCCTCCTCCTCCTCCACCACCTGCAATGCTCTTCAGAAGAGCCCCCCCAGCTCCCCCTTTGCCGCTGCCACCGCCACCAGCAATGCTTCGCAAGAGGGCCCCACCGGCACTCTTGCCACCACCACCGCTGCCACCGCCACTGGTGGCAGCGTCCACGAGAGCCTGAACGAGGAACATGGTACCTGAGAGAGACCCAAGTGCCTTCCAGAAGCGCCAAGGGAGTCTGAAGAGTGGAGCTGGGTGTGGGCTTAGAAGAGCAAAGGCTTTTCTGCGGCAGCAATTTCAGTCTGCTCTGCCCATACAAGTTGCTTGCACAGCTGGAATGCGCAGCAGATGCAGAACTCCGCCCTCTGCTGCTTGAGAGCATGGAAACGCTTTTCCTCTCGGAGACGCGGAGCCATAAAGCCTTCCCTTTCTCTCTGTCTCTCTCTCCTTCCCCTCCACCCCAGTGTCCTGAGCCAAACCTCAGCCTCATTTCCTCTGCCTTCCAGCCTGCCCTCGTGCGACGTCTTTTCCTGCCTGCTTTATATGAAAACTGTCAAAGCTGGGGAGAAGTCAAGACCAGCTCTGCATTAAGCAGCCAGCTTCGCTTATTAACTTGGGCACAGAACAGCAGGAAGGGGAAAAGGCTTACCCTGTCGAAGAGGGCAAAGAGCTCTTCAAGGACACTCGAGACGGGCAGTTTGAGGTAGCTGGCAAACTCCTGGATTCCGATCCTGCCCCCTTTGGAGGCGCAGGCAATGGTGGCAAACTGGTCCAGTTGCTCTCTGATGTTGTTCCACTTGAGACTGAAGGAAGGAAGGAAGGGAAGGAGGGAGGGAGGGAAGGAGGGAAGGAAGGAAAAGCAAAATAGTTAGGTCCCAGCAGAAGCTGAATTCTAAGGTGAAGGGCAGGAGAAGTGTGGAAGCATGAGTTATTCTGCCTCTAGACTTTCAAGGGCAAAAAGCCTTTAACCCCCTCATCTATATTGAAGCACTTCTTTATGAGCAAATGCTGAAACTTTCCACCACTTCTTTTTGCATCCTAACTTCATGGAGAAGAGCTTTGTTGACAAATCAGCTGCCATGAGTCATGGAAATTATTTTGGAAGCTAACCTTCAGGGTGTGTGCGTGTGCGTGGGTGGGGGGGTCTACAACATTAAAGGCCAAATATAAAATGAACATATTGAAACAATAACAGTGCCTGCAAGTGGGGAGGGGAAGCTGTTTCCTTAGCCAAAGGCCAGAACAAACAGGTGTGTCTTCGCCGTTCTCCTGAAAATATTAAGGTGGCTGACAAACCTCAAGGGGGAGACTATTCCATAATCTAGGGGCCACAACTGAGAAGGCTCTATCTGGGTGCTCACCCCTTTTGCTATTGTTGGTGGTGGTGCATCTAGGAGGGCTTCCCCTCCAGATCTTAAGGCAGGGGCAGGTCAACACAGAAGAAACTTTTCCTTTAGCTGTTTGGGACCCAAGTAATTGAGGGCCTTATAAGTTACACTTAGCACCTTAAATAGGGCTCAGTAGTGAATTTTTGTTGCGGTTTCAAAATACTCCGATGCTGGCAAACCAGAAGGTCCACCACGAACACTCACTTGAGTTTCTTGCTGATCTTTGTGAACTCAACCAATCCGGCTTCCATGGGCAAGGTCAGCTGACCTGCGGAGATCATGAGCCGGCAGTCTTCGTAAGTGTGATCAGTAACAGGTACATCTAATGCACTGCAATAAACATATATACAGGTATATATATTTTATACTGATTGGACAAACAAACACACTCAGAATTCTTTTTTACAGTATTCAAAAACTGCCCCATTTTACAGAATTCCAGGGATCTTTAGGGCTCATGAAACCAAACAGCCTGAAGCTTTGGACTAGCAACACCCATCAACTCTAGGTAATGTTGTGACACTGTTCTGAGTTTTCTTTCTTTGTTCTGCCCCTCTCATCTTATACTGTGTTTTATTTATGCTGTGTTACATTTCCATTTGTTTGCATTTGCCTTTTTTACTCTGTTGCATTGTAGTTTGCATAAATGTTTACTGAGTTTGCTCTACGTACTTTCTAAACCATGCTGTTTGCATGGCACCTCCATCTGTCACATCAAGATAACATCAAGATAAGTAACATCAAGATAAATGCATGGAGGACAGGTGTACCAATGGCTGCTGTTCGGATTTGCTAGTCCAGGAAACGATTGTTACGGCTGCCTGTTTGTCTCATCAGACCATCCTATTTCTGGAACATTCTGGACCCAACTAAGTTTCTATTTTGCCGTGGGAATGATGTGATTGGCACAGCCAGGCCCCTGCTGTATGCAGAGGAAAATTCCACTCCGGACAGCCCATATTAGTACAATTGGGGGCCAGGCAAAAGCAACACCATGCTGTCTCACAAGAGTTTATACAGTGGTACCTCGACATACAAGTGCCCTGACATACAAGTGTTTTGAGATACAAGCCGCCGAGCGAGTGATATTTTGCTTCGAGATGAGAGCAAGATTTGAGATACGAGTATGTAAATACAGTACAGTACATAACAAAAACAACTGAGGTGGTGTTTTGGGAGCTGGAATGGATTAATGGGAAAATTGCTTTGAGATACGAGCAATTTGACATAAGAGCAAGGTTACGGAACGAATTGAACTCGTATGTCAAGGTACCACTGTACTGCCTTTATTGCCACTGTGTATCCTGCCTTTAACCTGTACAGTTTGTATCTGCAAGATGTAGAGCATAGGCTGTAAACCGTATTTTATTTTCAGACTTGCAATCATGTAATCAATACTGCATTTTACTAGTTACTATCTTGCAACCATGAAGATAATAAAAGCCTTCCCTGTTGGCCTGAAATGCTGTGCCTGGTCTCGTGTCAATGAATGCCGTCTCCGCGTATTATCTGCCGCGATCTTAGCAATTAGCTATCTCTGCAAAAATCTGACAAGGACAGCTGCTAGAATGGATGTCTAGGTCAGTGATGGCGAACCTTTTGAGCTCGGTCTGTCAGAATTCACAAGAAAACCTAGCTTAACTCGGGTGCTGTGTCACATCTAGAAATATCCATCATTTTGTGATATTTGTAGCTCTAGTAAAAAAGTTATATTTTTGATATATGTATTTTATTAAAAGCAAAAAATATATATAATTCTTTACATTTGCTAAATCTTCAATTGAAAGTTGGTATTTCGTACACTTCAAGAACAAGTGAGCACTACACGCCCAGGTGCCAGGGTGACCATGTGAAGGTCACATGGTTGGCCATCCCTGGTCTAGGTACTTCCTCCAGGTTGGAGAGACAGGCAAGAGGCCTCCAAAGGCCACTGAGAGCAGGTTTTGCCTTCAGCTTCTGACTGAGATGCCCAGAAATAACTGATGGTCCACTCTGTGAGATGGGAAGCTGGACTAGATGGGCTGTGGCTTGATCTGGCAGGAAGGCTGCTCTTAGGTTTTTATTTATTTATTTATATTATTTATATTTATATCCCACCCTATACCTGTAGATCTCAGGGCGGGTTACAAGTTTTAAAACAACAGATTAAAACAATGAATGTTCACATTAGCCAAAGGCCAGGGCAAAGAGGTGCGTCTTCACTGCCCTCCTAAATGTATACCGAGAAGGGGTGTGATGCACCTCAAGGAGGAGACTATTCCATAAACTTGGGGGCATTACCAAAAAGGCCTTTTCCCGGTTTGCCACCCACCTCACTACTGAGGGTGGTGGGACAACCAGGAGGGCCTCGACTCCAGATCTCAAGGCGTCATGGAGACGTGACGCTTCAGGTTCCTCCCACAAGCACCCAAATCATGGCCATGGAGACACACAGCCTGACAGCATGGATCAGGTTCTTTTTTATATTCTTACATTCAAAGGCCAGGAATGGTTTATCAACAGAAGATGTGAGTGGCGGCACATGCTTCTAAATCATAACTCCCATCATTCCTTGCTCTTGACCAGACTGTCTGAGGGCACCTGGAAGATTTAGTTCACCACCACTGGAAGGCTGTTGTGTAACCTAGATGTAAAGAAATCTGCAGTTTCAAGATACCTTGCCATTTCATTGCGAACCCGGCTGGCAAAAAGAACTGGATCGTTCTTTTCTTCCTCACTTGGGACATGGACAGGCAAAAACTGAAAGGGCAGAAAGATATGGCAAATTTTTTCCAGTCATCCTGTACCAGCAGAGCTTTGCCATTAGATGCTACCTTTTAATTTTTGTTTAAAAAACATACAAACGTATGTACCACATGAAGAGTCAAAGGCAATTCCCAAAAATCACCTGAACATCCCAGTACTCTGGAAAAATGGCTTGTTAGTTGGACAGCAGGACAGAAGCGAAATGTCTGTATTGATGTGGCACACACATCTGTGTATTTAAATGGTACAAGATACCCAGAAGTGCATGCACCCCACCCCACCTATGTTGTGACTAGCCCAAGGTCACTGAGCTGGCTTCATGGAAGAAGAAGAGTTGGCTATAGAAGAAGAGTTGGCTTTTCTACCCTGCTTTTCTCACTCATTTAAGGGGACTCAAAGTGGCTGACAAATCTTCTGTTCTTCTCTCCACAACAGACACCGTGAGGTAGGTGGGGGTGTGAGAGCTCAGAAGAGAGCTGTGACTAGCCCAAGGTCACCAAGCTGGCTTCACGGAGGAAGAAGAGTTGGCTTTTCTACCAAGCTTTTCTCACCCATTTAAGGGGACTGACAAAGCTTTCTGTTCTTCTCCCCACAACAGACACCCTGTGTGGTAGGTGGGGCTGTGAGAGCTCAGAAGAGAGCTGTGACTAGCCCAAGGTCACCCAGCTGGCTTCATGGAGGAAGGCGAAGAGTTGGCTTTTCTACCTTGCTTTTCTCACCCACTTAAGGGAACTCAAAGCGGCTGTCAAAGCTTTCTATTCTCTCCCAACAGAACACCCTGTGAGGTATGTGGGGCTGTGAGAGTTCATAAGTGAGCAGTGACTAGCCCAAGGTCACCCAGGAGGAATACGGAATCTAACCCGGTATTCCCAGATGAGAGTCAGGCTCCCTAACGACTAGACCAAACTGGCTATATGCATTTGTGGGGCAGTACTGTATTCAGTAAGGAATACACATTGCTCTGTTCTGGAAAAACCCACACTGAGAGATGAGTTTTCCCAGAATAGGGTAAAGTGGATTTCACCCCTCTTTAGGGGGGCTGTCCTGGGGTCGCCATAGGTGTGGGTGGTAAATTCTAAGATGGCCATGGCATAATCACAGGTTTCAACATCTGCCCTCACCCTAAATATCTATTCTTTGGGTTCATTTACAGGTAACCTGAATGTCATGGCATAGAACAATCCCAGGAACAACCTAAGATTAACGTGACCAGAACTGTCCAAGTGATGACATGAAATCTGCTGTCACCTGGATTATATTTGCTTTGCATCCTTTTTTCCACGCTTCCTGTTGACCTCATTTTAAGGGTCTGTTTGGTCCTGGCCTGACTGGGAGTTAAAAGCTAGCCCTGGATCATTTTGCCAGTCTGGGAGTTTGGTGTTCACTGTTCTAGAACCTTCGATGGTGGCCATTCTTCTAGACAGGAATCTGCGAAGATTCTAGCAATTTCTATGACGACTCTTCTCCAGGACAGGAATCTAAAAAGATTCTAGAACCTTTCTGTCCATGGATGGAAACCTTAGATGGTTCTAGAACATTGCTGTATTGGGTGGGAAATATATCTATAATCCTACAGAATACCAAAATATCAAAAATGTGAATTAGGGAAGGACCATCCTCACAAAAAAGCATGCTTCCACCCCTCTTAATAGAAAAATCAGACAAAACTGACTGGAGGCCTATTTGTGCTACAGCCCATAGTGCATGATTAGAGAACTTCTGAGGAAGAGCATCTGCTCCTAGAGGAGGCTGTTACAGCCTCCCGGCACCCCCCGCTTTCCCAGAAGTACCTTCTGTGGTGCAGCCAGACGGTGGCCATTTGCACCTCATCTGGTGCTCCGGGGTCATCTGAGGTGCCACCCAAGCGTGCTGACACCTGGAACGACCACAGACAAGACTGCATGTGCACAGAGTGTCAGCGTCATCATGGGTGTTTTTCCGCTGTCACTAGAAGTACCCATTAAGTACCCATTAATGGGTACAAAAATGCCATTCTGTACCCATTAATGGGTAGTTAATGGGTACTTTTAGTGACAGCGGAAAAACACCCATAGCAACAACGCTGACACACACACAGTCACGGAGAGCGCCACAACCAAAATGGCGGTGTCCAGAAGAGGAGCAGCCCTGGGATTGGTCACAGGTGAATGACTGATTGCACAGGGCTTAGGCTGTAAGTTGGGCGATTACACTCCTTTCCCTCCCAACGGATGGGAAGGGAAGTGCAAAATCTCCCCTGCAATAACGTTTGTCTGATGCTTACCTCAACCTCTACTTTGGTAAAGAGCTGGCACAAAGTCAGGAATAATGCTTCTTTGCTGGGAGAAAGAAAAGAAAGAAAAAGAATTTGTGATTAGGAAAGCCATTGGTAGTCTGGTCCAGTTGGCTGAACTGATTAGTGTTTTGGTTTTCAGGCATCACCATGAGAACCTTAAAGCCAAACAATTTAAAATTGCTCTTAGGCTGTGTTCAGACGTAAGAAAAAGGATGCTTCACAGGCACCTTATAGACTATAGTGTGTGGACCTCATGTTTTCAAGCCTTCTCTAATCCACCTTTTTCTAGCACAGAATGTTCTGGAGAAGGGAGAGGAACAATCCCACCTTTTTCCTTTTTTTTTTTTAATGTTTTTTATTAATTTTTCTGACTGGTGGTATTAACAAAAATAGCATTACATAGCTTCACAAATAAATTGATTATCCAGGTAAGATGTGCTTTCTAGTACAAAATTAAAACAACCTTAACCAAAAACTCTCATATCCTTCACTCAGATTTAACGGAAGTTTGCATACATCATCCTTCAATGTATTATTAATGTCATTCCTGGCAATGTAGGTATATAACTCTAGAAGTCATCTCAGAGATGCTTTTTATTTTTTTGGTTGTATAAAAAAGAAAAAAGCCTTACTGTGTTGTGGCTCACTTTAAGGTTGTTCAGCCTTCAGAATTGAGGTGGGTGGGCACCTGGGAGAGGGCCTTCTCGGTAATGGCCCCCAGGCTATGGAATAGTCTCCCCTTTGAGGTGCGTCAGGCTCCTTCTCTGATTAGGTTCAAGAAGGCGGCGAAGACTACTGTTTAAACCAATATTGTGCTTTTTTTTAACGTGTTGGTTTTAAATTTTAATATTGTTTCTTTTGATATACTGGATTTTTAAAGTTATTACCCACCCTGAGACCTTTGGGTATAGGGCAAGATAGAAATTAAATGAATGAATGAATGAATGAATGAATGAATGAATGAATGAATGAAAATGAAATTGTTATTACTGCATTATGGACTCCTAGACTAGTCTGGTAGAGGGAGAAAACGCATAAGTCTTTGTTTCTCACATGGGGATTCCCCTCTCTTTCTAAATCAGGAAACTCAACAACTTGAGGAAACTGCAGAATGAAGGTGAACTTTTTAACAGAAAAAAGGAGAGAGAGAGAGACTCCAAACCATGCACCTAGCCACCTTATGACAACAAAGCAAACCTAAGTTTTCCAGGGACAAGTTTTTTTTTAAGCTAGCAAATAGCATAGATATTGAAAGCAACTCAAAATAATTTCTTTCACAGGGAAAAGGCTTTCTAATCCAGCTACTTTTTTGTTTCTTTCTTCTGCTAAGCAACTGACGGTCCAAAAAAGTTTGCCTTAATTTGAATGTTTGATACAGTGTTGAGTCATGCTTTAATTTTTTAAGAGAAAACAGGAGGAACATGGACATTTAGAAGTTAAAATGGCTCTGTCAGCCTGTACGTGGAAGTGGCTGACCTCTGTCCTTGGCTTCACTTTTTCTATTTTTATTATTATCTGCAGAAAGCTTTAACTTCCGGGAAACTAACTAACTAACTAACTAACTAACTAACTAACTAACTAACTAACTAACTAACTAACTAACTAACTAACTAACTAACTAACTAAGAGCACATCACAGTGGTCTGTGAACTAGAAGAGAAATCCTGTTTCCAAGCCTTGCATTTCTCAATGCAAACTGTTGATATACAATCAACACTGTAGGGGAACCCTTTCATATTGCAACAGTTTCAAATTAACTTTGCTAACAATTATATGTTGCAAAAAATTGCAGAAAGATAAACCAGTTTACAGAAACAATTTGCTGAAAGAGGAAAAATTAGCATCGAGATAGAGACACTCACAAGTTATAGCCTTGCCATGTCCACGTCACAGTATCCTGGTGGAGAGAGAAAAAAGACTTTATATTTTAAAAAAACAGCAATAAACACACACACACACTTCTTTGCCAATAGAAAGAAACACCCACGCACACACTTTCCTATTCCATGAAAAGCAGCACGTAGATGTTTTCAAGCAATATGGATGCAGGGAACAAGATCTTAGCCACCTTTGAACTAACTTGCCATCCTGGGCTACAAAGATAAGGGCTGAAAGATTTATCCAATGTGAAGAAATCCAGAGAATATGGTAGGAAGCACCACTTTGAGCCAGCAGAAAGCAACCCAAAGATCAGAGATGGTCGTATCTAAAAACGTCACAATGTTTCCTCATACAGCTGAACAGAAACCACACATGGAGTTGTGGAACTGTGAAGTGGTTTAACTCACGGAAACACATTTGGGGAAGGTGTTAATGCACTTCCTGGATTCAGAGGACAGCGGTATCTGTGGTATCAAGTTAAACATCTAGAAGTATGTGGAGAACTTGAAATGGGCTGCCTCCATACCCATGTTAAACTCAAACGCAGTTTAGATTTGATAACACGTTTCAGTGGGTATTCCTGTCCCATCCCAAGCTAGGGCTGAATTCTCACTTCATCCCTAAGCATGCAACTAGGCAACATCTGGGCGGGTGCACCTGCACTTGCAGGAGGTGTTAACATGGTGGAAATGCCCCCTGCCTGCCCAGAAGGCGCCTAATTGCACGGTAGCTGTAGAGCACGAAATCGTGCCCCACAAGCTTACTAACCTTCCCCAGAAACTTACCTGTTGCATCCAGCGGTGACCATCCTCACCTCTGCTGGACAGGGAGGTCAACGAAGCTGCCACGCAAGTGCGCTGGCAGCTCTGCTAACCTCCTGACACAACTGCGACCGCGCAGAGTGTCAATGTTGTCATAGCAACGGTGCTGATGCACGCACAGTTACACTCAAGATGGCGCCCCCCTGAATAGGACCACCCCAAGGATCCATCACAGGTGACTGACTGGGCTGGCCATTGGCTGTTAGTGACTAGTGCTTCCTTCCCGTTCACGAGATGGGAAGGGAAGTATGAAAATGTCCCATATCTAATCCACATTAAAGGCACTTTGGAAAAATATTTCCTGGCCTTTGATTTGGGTCAGAGACAGGACAGGACCACTAACTTGTGGAAGTCACCCCTGTTGCCTTATTCTTTTTACTGATTGTGGGTACAGCTGTGGAGGACAGACTGACAGAACATCACATTCACTGAACCAGAAACAACAACAACAACAAACAAAGTAAGGTAGGACGTGTTCTCACTTGATTATTTTAATCCGGATTGGAATTGGACTATTTTGATGCAGCTACAGGTACCAGCAGCTGAGGCCAAAGGACACCATGCTCTTTTAACCTTCCAATAACTAAGAGGTAACTTTAGGGTGGGAAATTCCACTGCCCTTCTGATGCTGTTTTTTCCTCAGAAAAGTTAGATTTAAGATTTGGAAGCCTGAAGCTGAGATGTCTAAGGGTGTTTCTGCACAGGCCGTTAAGACCCCATTAAGCACCCGATAAGGACACATATGGCACATATCTGCAAGGTACCTTCCGCACAGGGGGACAGATTAGGGCTCCTTCAAGGATGCCACTTCCGCACGGCCTCATGGGAGATCCGTCTCTAATGGGGTCTAGAGGCTGCCCAATCCAGTTTTCAGGAAGACCTGCAAAAATAGATCTTCAAACCATTCCTGCTTGCAAATTCCGGATCAAAGGAAAACACTTCCACACAGGGACAGGAGAGGGAACACATGTGGGCGGGACTGGAAGTCACCATGTTGAACGCAGCTGGGCAGCCACAGGATCTCAGGCATGCTGCTGATTGGTGGGCAGTCTGTCCCTGACATGCCCATGCATGGTAGAAATGAGTGGTGACTGACAGCTGAGTGCTCCAATCACGCAGCACCTTGGGTGGCAGGGCTGCAGAGAGGCCTGATCCTTCTGGATATTGGTGCTCCGGCATCCGTACAGCAAACACATGATGTGTTCCTTGCTATCCGTGCTTCCCACGCTAGTGTGGATGCATTAAGCCTTATTGGGATCCACCCCTATCTCAGACGGATCTTCCCAGGGATGGATTTCAAAAATCCAGATTTTCTTAATTCGGATTTCAAGCGGTAAGTGTGGAAACACCCAGTGATGCTACCCGAAGGCATCTAAATTTCCAGCTGGACTGTCCACTAAGTGTCATTACAACAGGGCTCCCTATGTGACAAAATGCTGGGAGATCATATGAGGATAATAATGACATACAGATCATTCCAGGCAGGGTGTTTGGAACCAACCAGTCCCCAAGGCTTTGGAATTAGGAAAACAAGCCCTAGATCTTTCAGGGAAAGGAATCTACTTACCAACTTGTTTGGGTACCGAATGAGAACTGCCTGAACTGGGACACCAGGAATAAAAGCCCCTAGAAACACAAGTATCTGGTTAAACTGATTTGGGAAGTATCTGTGTACAGAAAGAGCTCATATTATACTCAGGAATAATGAAATACTGTGCTTCAAGGCAGAAGGCATACTTCTCAGTGTCAGCTGTTGCATCTGCCTCTTTCTCTTCTTGGATTTGGTTCTCACCAAGCCAGGAAACAGGTTTACTCATTCACACATGCATACACGGGTCCATTCATACAAGTGTGCACATATGTGCATATAAATGCAACTACACAGTTTTTGGGCATGTTCCTATTATATCTGCCCCTTCATAGTGTCCAGTTTCTGGGGAAATCACACAGGAGCTGAGACGCACCTTTGCCACAGATGGGCCGGAGTGAGGGCACGTGTGGAACTCAAACATCTTTCCTCATCACATGCTCTTGCACTTTGCATGTCTTTTTTGGTATGGGGGTGGGGGTGGGAGAAAGAATTTCCTTCTCTCCCACACCCTTTTTGGAGTTTTAACCATCTAAGGACAGCAAAGTCTATATCATGGTTCTCTGTAGCCCAGTTCCAATTCTGTGCAGCCATTACAGTGCAATTCCCCATAAAAACATCAAAAGTGCCCTGCTGGATCAGGCCAAAGCCTATCTAGTCCAGCATCCTGTCTTACACTGTGGACCCAGCCAACCAAAATTCCCTAATGCAGAACCCCACAAATAGCTTAAAAAAAAACCCAAAAAGGTCAACGTAATAACTATATGTCAACGTAATAACTTTAAAGGTAAAGTTATTTACCCCAGTAAAAAGGTATATTTATTTATTTTATTTTCGTGGCTCAGAGCCGAACCAAATTAAAAAAAAAATTGTTTTTATATTTATATCAACATATATAGATTATAGCTCAAGATTCATTGCAAAACTTTGGAAAGTCAGAGACACTATTGTGAGCTGAAGTTATCTTAGAATTCTTATTTTGTTTTTACAAGTTAAATATAAGGCACCGAGGAAGACCCTAGGTTGGGGTCGAAACACATCTGGCTTATTTTATTTAGGTGGTTCTTACATTGAGCTATAATCTATATATGTTGATATAAATATAAAAACAATTTCTTTTTTATTTGGTTGGGCTCTGAGCCACGAAAATTATATATAAGTGAAACTGTAGATTAAAACTGGCAGGAATCCTATGATTGCTTCCTACAATGAGGCTTTCCATAACATGATGGCATCCAGAGTTATAAAGTGGACCCAGTTTCTATTTACTATGTGGTTATTATTATTATTGTCATTATACTATTATTATTATTACTACGTATTTATTTTATTGCTATTTCGGCTCACCAGCTGGGCTATGCATAGGGCAGTATATAAATATTTACAACAACAAAAACCTTTTGCTTACAACATTCACACTTTTGGCTTACCTTGCTTAAAAGTGATCAAGCAGGATCGGTTCGTACAAGTGCCTTCCGGGAAAATCAGTACCTGAGACAGAGAAAGCAAATGGGATCTTACATTTTTTATTAACTTTTGCACAGAATTTGCCCATTCTTGTTCAAGACACTAGAAAGTTGCACAGACTTTATCTTGTGTGTTCAGTTGAAATCAAGCTGAAACCAAACAAGCTGGTTTGGTTTGGACTGAAACTTTTTCCTTGGAAGAGCAGGGTATTTAGTTTGAGTCAAACACCTTCAGACACTTTTGAGCCTCGATCAAACAGGGTGTGTTCACTTGGTTTATTAGAACAGTCCCTTTGTTCAGATGCAAACTCTGGCCCTTTCAGCACTTAGTCATATTTTAGAATATATCTCAGGATAGGGATCTGTTGTTCACATGCTAATGCAGACTATGGCAGGCCTTGCCAGGGTCTTTCATAGAATATACCAGCATGTGGACAGCAAGCCCCTGTTCTGGAATATATTCCAGAATAATGCCAAGGGCAGGAAGGCCCTCTGTTTTCAAACAGACCGGGTCTTCAGTTAAAACTTGAACTTTTCGAACATACCTGGTTTGATTCAAATCACCTTCAAACCCAAAGCAATTTTGTGCAATGTCTACACTGGTCCAGACTTCTTTTGCAGGGAATTGAACTAAAATGCAGCTAACACAGTGAGTTTTCTCATACTTCCCTTGAATTACAGGAAGGTTATGCAAGTGTGGCCACAGGTTCCCCCAGCATTGGTGAAATCTCTTTCTTGCCCTTGCATTGCGCTTCTTGTAAATGCTCCTATGCTTTGCACAAAGTTCACATAAACTTTGCAGAATGATCACAAAAAACCTGCTGATATGTGGATTCTTTGCCTGTCTTTCTCATTATTAAAAGAATTGGGAGTGGGGAGGACAGAACCTGAAACAGCAGTAATTCCTGATGGTAAAACCAGTTTCCTGGGTGGAATAAATTTCTCCCTTTTGAATGCATTCCAGAAGCAATGAAGCAAAGTTTAATCTACTTCTGAAGTCATCATAAGCAGTAATTTAAAAAAAGGATAACCTAGGCCTGGTAATGCAAAAGAGCATAGGACAAATATTTTGAAAAGGAAGGTCCTAAATGCTTCCACTTTATGACATGTGCCGTACTCCACCTTGATCCAATATTTTACCCAGTTTTCAAATACAAAGATCCTGATTACTTCCACTTTGTGATATCTGCAATATTCCACCTTGTTGCCAACTCAGCACTGAGGTCATGTCCACACTGAAGTTTTAATCCAGCTTCAGTCAACTTTCAGAGTGAGAGAACACATTAGCAAAGTGTCAAGATGTTTTCTTTCATCATTTCATAATTATCTGTCTCAGAAAATTCACCTGTGGGGCAGATAAGGTGGAAAGAAGATTACTGGTTACTTTGCTGATGTGTTCTCTTGCTCTGAAAGTGGATGGAAGCTGGATTAAACCTTAGGTGTGACCACAGTCAAGGTTTAATCCAGCTTCAGTTCACTTTCGGACTGAGAGAGTACATCAGCAAAGGGACAAGCTGTTTTCTTTCAGTGTTAAATAACTCAGAAAATTCACCTTTGCAGCAGATAATGTGGAAAGAAAATTACTGGACACTTTGCTGATCTGTTCTCTTGCTCTGAAGGTCGACCGAAGCTGGATTAAAACTTAGATGTGACCACAGCCAGTGTCACTGCAGCAGCTGGAAGGACTATCGCTGCCTGTGTTTGACTCTTCCATATGGTGAATATGGGCTGCAGTTGACTTTCTGAAAGACAGAAGCTTTCTTCCCTCTCCGTGCCAGTTCAGGGCACACAGAAATCTTACTGTTGCCCCATGAGTGATGCTTGGTAGCTGCCTTTGCAAGCAATACACTCCTTGATGCTTTTGAACCCACCCTGTTGATGCCAAGCAATTGTGCCAAGAATTTACTTAATTGGATTTCTATTGTATGTTATGTTTCTCTGCAGCAGAAGCATGGACTGGCAGTCAGACAGTGGCGACTTTGTTGTATGAATGGAGAAGCAAAGCAAGAACATGATGTTGTTGCCTATTCGGCCTTAAAAACGGAAATAAAACAGAAAACATCCTGTTTTGTGTGTACGAGAATTAGACTGGAGGAAGGAGGAAAGAGGAAGAAGGAAAGAGGGAGAAGAATTAATTACTAATGGCTTCAACTGCTTGGCAGCAGTTTTCAAACATAGTTTTTTACCACCAGAGGGCACTGTAAACACAGTTCAGGAAACCACAAAGAACCACGCTTCCTTTATTTTTATTCCGCTTCCTACAATAATTACCCATGAGTTGGTGCAGCCCAAGAAATTATGCCACCAGAAGCAAGGGATACAACACATACCTACGTTCCAACCATGCAACCATGCTGGACTGTGAAGCTGAATTTTACTTCCATGCCAGGAGTAGTCCCGTACCCCTCACCAAACCAGTAGCCTGCTTTAAGGGCATAGGGCAAACAAGATGCCCCATACCCACCTGTGATGATAATTCTTAACTATGGCTTCACCCAGATATCCAGAGAATGGCCCATCTCAATGGTCTAACCTGTCAACATGCCTTGCCACACCTGGATCCCCCCCCCCGCCGAACTGCCCATGCACGGTATCACCTGGGAGGTGATCCTGGAGGGCCTCCTGTCAGCCTCCCTCCCCCTCATCAGCGATCGTGGGGCTTTTCTGAATGAGGACAAAGCTTTGAAATGAAAAATTCCTCCTCGTTTGGAAAATTATGGGTACGGCAGTGGTCAGTCGTGCCAGCCAGGGGTTGGGGCTTGGCGGCAGCCCAGGTTGGATGACCGTTTGCATTTCTGGCCGCTGAGGAGCTCCCTCAGTGGCCAGAAGAGCATACGCACCTCCTGCACCCAGGGTGTACCGGGCTTAGTGCACAGCAGCCTAATTGCTATAGTGAAAAGGCCTCTGGATACAGCTTCAGACTTCTTTTGCAGCGAGACAAACAAACATGAACTCACACCTGAGGCCACTGTCCTCCTGAAGTTGCCCGTTGGGTTATTTCATTGATGGTGTTTCTCCGGGAGTCGGGATCTGTGCGAGATACCTCCACAGGCTGAAGTGCACGAAGGATCCCTAGTTAAGAGTACACCAATGAATAATTAGAGAAGAAAGGTTCCGGACACAGTTGAGTGCTGTAGAGGTCTTTGATGACTCTCTCGGCCACAGCTGCTTACCCTGCAGCCCTCCAGGTGTCCTTAAACTACAATGCCCAGCATGCCACTCCAAGCATCTGGTGCCACCGAGTGTTGGTGGTTGCAGTTCAGAAACATCTGGAGGGCAGAGGTTGACACCCCAATCCCTTCTGAGCCTGTGAGAAAAGCGTGCATGCCAAGTCCATTTATACACTCCTACAATATAACCAGAAGAGATCTGGTCTCATTCTTTATATTGTCCAACCGAATCTAATAGATTCCCAACTACAGATATTTTGGAGGAAAGATGCCCAAGGAATACAACTAGCGCTTCGTTTGCCTTTCCTGAAGAATTTGAAATTCCCTCTTCTATGCAATTCCTTCTCAACAGCCACCTTAAAATCCTCTGCAATATTATCACTTAAGAACTTAGCCATCTGTGTGTACCAGAGGAGGCTGAATGGCAAAACTTGGCAACTTCTGCATTTGCCTGCAGAGTGGTCTAGTACAGATGCTAGTCCTCTTCTGGGCTTCTCTCTTCTGCATGCCAGTGCGGAATAGAGAGGTCCCATCCTCTCCATGCACACTGCTTCTACATTGGATGAGGCACAGTCTGGCTTAAGGCAGCCTAGGCAGGGATGGCAGGAGAGCTGTTTTTACAAGTCTACTGGTGTTACGGAGGCGGCTGGGCAGCCCCAGGGAGCCATGGGGAAGGTTGCATGCACCCTGGGGCCTGTTGGCCCTTAGCCATATTCTGGAATATATTTATGGACATGGGGCCTGCTGTAGCCTGCACGAGCATGTGGACAGCAGGCCCATATCCCAGGATATATTCCAGAAAAGTCAAGTGTGAACAGGCCTCTGGTTTACCTGGAGGATCCATTTTGCGGTGCACATAATTCTGCTGCTGAAATCAGTCTCCCTCATCCTCCAAAACAAGGAGCTTTAGTTCCTGGTTGCTGAACCTTCATGTCAGGTTTCAGAGCTTCTGTGACCTTCAGGGCACTGTAGGGCTGTCACAAAAAGGCCACCTAAGTGCAGATGGCTTCCCCGCCTCCCAAGCTAGTTGGACAGCTCCTTCCTTGCGCAAGTGAAGAAACAGCCTCTGTTTCCCCTCCTTGACAAAATCACAGAGCCTGGAGAGCCTGCTAGAACTTCCTACTGCAGTGCCGAAGTTGGGAGAAACCAAACAAATATTCTTGAATTTTCTAAAGACACTTACTACCAAGAATGGGGACGGAGAGGTTCTCACTTCGAGACACAATTGAAGGAAGACCTGCCACGATGCAGACGATGCCATCAAAGAAACTTGAGTGAGGGGCTGCGGCCAGGATTGGTGCCTGTTCAGGACTGGCCACCTGACCTTTCACTTTCACGTGGAACCCCATCACAAAGAATAAGGCACGACCCAAATGCTTCAGGACAGTAGAAGATACTTTCCTTAAAAAAGCAGAAAAACACAGAAGACAAAACCATGAAGATTTAGGAGGGGTAAGAAGGGAAGGTGCCCCTTTCCCAAAACCTCAATGGACAAATGGTTCAGATTTGCTGGTCCATCAACCAGGTGACCAAAGTCCTCTTTGCCAACAGCCATTCCAAGGCCCATGTTTGCTGCCATGCTGTTATTCAGCAAGCCACTGTCTCCATTCATGGAACACCCTTGGCAACAGTCCCCGACAGGTCTTACCTTTTCCACCCTGGAAGAGGTGAAGCCCCTTTCCCTGGACCACATGAAGTCACCAGCATTGCAAAGGGCCAGGCCATGAGCAGAAAAAGGCTCATGAATGTAACACGCAGTGGAACTAAGATGACTCCAAGCAGGATGGACTAGAAAACACAAACAACATTATTTTCTTTTACTTTACGAGGAAAACAAACGAACAAACCCAAGTTCAAAGCCTAACATGCTTACTTCAGCTGCAGATGGTTTAGTTTGCATTATATTGATTTCTCTTGCAAAATCAAACTGCAATGTCTAGGCCTCTTTAGCCTGGAATGACGGCATTTAAGAGGGGGCCCGGCTGAAGTAAATAAAATGGTGCATGGGATATAAAAGGGGGAGAAAGAATATATTTTGTGCCACCCTTTGGTGAAAGGGGCACTATAAATAAATGTTTTATGTTATGGGTTATATGTTGTGTGTTATCTTATCTTATCTTAGAACTAGGGGGCACTCTATGAAGCTGGTGGGTAGGAAAGTCAGATCAGACAAGCAGAAGTATTTCTTCTCCCAGAAGGTCATAAGTCTATGGAGTTTGCTGCCAGAAGAGGTGGTAACAGCTACCAGCCTCGATGGCTTTAGGAAAGGTTTAGACAAACTCATGGAGGACAGATGTATCGGCTACTAGAATGGCTGCCTAACCTTCCAAGCTCAGGAGAGAGGCTGGAGGCCTCCAAAGGCCATCTGATGGAATGTGAGAGCAGGTAAAGGTTTTGCCCTTTTTGCTTGAGATACCCATAAACAATTGGTGGGCTGCTGTTTTGGACAGGATACTGGACTAAGATGGTCTGTGGCCTGATCCATCAGGGCTCCTCATGTTCTTCAAAACTATATTGCAATAATGTTACAATATTTGTTGTTTTGCTTGTTTTATTTACATTAGTCTGGAAGTATATTGTCATCCTGTTACACTACCAATAGAATATGTACCAGAGGCTAAAGTATTTGAAATACTGATTAATTCATATTAATATGTACTTTGTCTCAATTTAGGGGGGGGGGACTGAATTCAAACTTTAACATGCTATCTTGTTACTATATTAATAACATTGTTTCATTTTTGTTTGCTCTACTTGCAATTAATAGTGCATAAAAATATTGTAATGTTATTCAGTATTGGTTAAATTGTAATTTAGTTTGTGATATGATGTAAAAGAAAATATTATTTAGTTGCCTATTTATTTCCTTCCTCTATGTGCCTCCCTTAAGTCTAGAAAGACACTCAGAGAGGCTTGCAGTATATAATAGTAAAGGAAGCATTAAGTCATTGTTCTAGGGCAATTAAAACTCTGTTGTCTGCCAAACAAAAGGAATTGGTCAACCACAAGCTACAAACAACCTCTCTGCAAAATTTTCTCCAGAGGATTTGCCATATTAATCAACACTCAAGATTCTTGCAGGCTCAACATGATAAAAACTGGGGGGGGGGGGAGAATTGAGTTCATGGGCTAGAAGGAGGAACTGTTGACGCACGTGTGCCCATTTTATCAGCAGAAAACTGCATTGTCATCTTCACAGTGTCATTGAACGAGTCTTCAGGGAGCAGCGTGGAAGATGGAATTGACGGCTATTCAAAATTTGCCAGGTCATCAACTTTCACAACCAGAATGACTAGACAAATTCACAGAAGAGGAATGGGAAAAAAAGGAGTACTCCAGAGGCTTTTAATCATCTTACCCTAGTGACACACACCCTGGTTACATCCAGACCGCACTAGTCCAGTACAATAGTGAGGGTCGGCTAACTATACAAACACAACCTATAAGTTAACCAGAGAAGCTTGGCCACTGGGCAGTTAAACACAAGCAGGTGCATCAGTCCATGCAATTTGCCTTGGAAATATCAAAGCACTTTCTTCTGCTATACCAGACAAGTGTGCAAAGACTCCAAATCTTCATTTGGCAAGATAATTGCACAAACACATCCATGGATCTATGAGGAATTGATTCTGGCTTGTCGGCACCTGGAAATGTGGTTTCTCTATAGATGTCATTCTCCCTGCCATCTGCAAGAGAACATAAGATGGCTGAATAACTCAGCAGTACAAAGCGTGAGATTTCTACTGTGTCCTCTAGTAACCTGAGGAAGTTGCTAGATAACACAAGGGAAAAAACTGGAGATTAAGGTGCTAGTTACAGAGCCAGAAATGATGTTTGTTTTGCTTATCAGCCAAAATTTCTTCCTACAGAGCTTTATATGGGAGAAAATAAATAGTATGGTCACATTTTAAAATGAATGAATGAGTGCTTAATATGTTTTCAATACAGAAAACACATGTGTAACTGAAACAGCTCAGGAGTACAAAGCGTGAGATTTCTACTGTGTCCTTTAATACCCTAAGGAAGTTGCTAGATAACGCAAGGGAAAAAACTGAAGATTAAGGCGCTAGTTAAGAGCCAGAAATGATGTTTGTCTTGCTTATCAGCCAAACTTTCCTCCTATAGAGCTTTATATGGGATAAGATAAATAGTATGATCACATTTTAAAATTAATTAATTAATTAATGAGTGTTTAGTATGTTTTCAATACAGCAAACACTTGTGTAACTGAAACAGCCCAACAGTAAGAACATTCAGTGCAGGCCAGAATAGAAGAAGCTAAGAAAGGAAGTTGTAAAATGCCCTTCCTGTAGAGCTTTCATGTCAACATCCAGCAGTTGGAGCAATTCTGTTATGCTCCTTTGGGCAGAAGGTCTATAGATGAAGAACATGCAATGCTCCCATGTGAGATTCACTTACAGAACAATAATTCTTAAAGCTACGAATGCACTTTCACCAGGTTTGCAATTTGTATGAATTCAAACAAATTTAAACATTCACATTCAAATAGAATATTGGCTACATTCGAAGACTGGCATTTGAATGTGAAGATTGACAGTTGCCATCACTCAAAGCTTTGATACATTCACGAAGGTGGGCAGGAGGCAAAGAGGCTCTCCAGTTACATTTGCAGCAGATTCAGAGGGGATTCGGAGGCGTGGCTGGCGGCAAATTCTAATAGCATTTGAAGAGCATTTGCAGTGAATGTGAATCCTACCATATTTGAAGTGGTTCTGTTCACACAGATGCAAACTGATGTGAAGCAGTCACAAAAACAAATTTGTGCACACCTCTACTTAGGGCCTGTTCACACATGGCTTTATTCTGGAATATATCTTCCTGTTCAAGCGAGGCCTGCCAGATATCAGAATGTGGACGGCAGATCATTATCCTCCTGATATACATTCTAGAATATGGCCAAGTGTGGGCAGGTCCTAAGATCCTTTCATTTTCATTTATTTCTATGCCACCTTTCCCAGTCAAAAGGATGCTCAGGGTGGCTGGTAAATAGGGAATGCCATACAATTAGAATATGCATTACAAAAGTATAACCTCGCCCATAAAATACAAGGAAGAAGTTTAAATAAATATGAACAGCATATTTACAGTACTTGGAATGAGTCAGTTTGTATCAAACAGCCCTTCATAAAACATCTTTGGAAGACTTGAAGCAAAAGATATAACAAAAACAATCTATGACTTAAAAAAAACACATCCAAACATATATTTGAAACCAAACCTGAAGATTAGTTGGTGACAGTCAATATTGGCTTAATCAGTGTGTTGACTTAACTTCCCTCAATTATCTTGTTATACTGGTTTTTCTAAGGAAAGGGCAAAAGCCTGAGATCTTTTGAGAAAGTTACAAGGATTTCCCACGGATACATTTTTTTTAAAGAAAAGTTTCTGTAATATCTAGGAGCAGGAACTGCTCCATCAACACCAACACCACCAGTGATAAGCCTATTTTATGTGAAGAAAGAAATTAATATTGAGGTTTTGAATATTTCCTTAAACAAAATATCTCCCTCCCAGCGCATGGAAATTGGTCTCTGATCAGCATGCAAACTTAGTCTGTGTTTGCACTGGAGGCCAGTAGAATAGACCAAAGAGGGACCTTCTGGTCTGGAGTGAACAGTTCGTCCCAAGCTGGGACAGGTTGCTGCTGGCACAAAAGAAGGCCATCTGCTTTGGGGCGGCCTGCAAGGCAAGAGCCACCGTGTGGGTCCCCAACATTGTGGGTCCCCAACTAGATGACATACCTCCATTACATACCAGACCATGGAGGCATGCAGTTTGCACACCTCAGTGGTCCAGCTACACGGCCAGCAAGCCACTTTGGATGGCCTAGTCCAGTCTATAGGCCATCCAGGGTGGACACAGTATGGGTGCTTCCACACAGGGGCAAATAAAACCTGATCTCCGGCACCCGGATTTATTAAAACCAGCTCCCAGGGGAACCGGTTTTAATAACTCCGGGTGCCCAGTAGATCCGGTTTAACAGGGTAGATCCTCATGTAAGAGATGCGGATCTACCCCGCGCCCGTGCCTCCGCACATGCGGTGCTGATCCGGCCTGCCATGATTGGCTCACCCCTGCCCTCAGGAGTCGTTCTGCGCAGGCGCGCTGCCCTGACTTGCGCACCAGCCAATCAGGCGGCATGTAGGACGCAGGCGCGCTGCATCCTGGGCGCCTACTTTCAGTTTCGGGGTGACGCCGACGAGGTAAGGAGGGGATCCACCGCGCTCCCCCCAGGGTGGGCTAGGGCGGACTTTTGGGAAGCTCGCCCTGGCTCCAGAAGCGGTGATCCGCCGCTTCTGGGGCGAGGGCGAGCCGAAAGGTAGGAGACCCCCAGCTCGCCATGCTTGGCTCCGGGGAGCCAATCGTGGCGAGCCGGGGGAGGGCCATGGGCTAGCACGCTTGCGCTGTGCGGCCGCATCTGAAACGGATGCGGATTCACGGCGCAAAACCACTTGATATGTGGTGTGCTAGAAACACCCATTAAGCACACATTAAGTCCGGATAGGTGTGGACGCATCCACTGGAAGTGTGCTTCCTTGCCCGCGCTAATGCGGATGCTCCAGCAGCAAATCGGTTTTGCAGCTGAAATCCGCATTAAAAATGGGCTCGCTGTGCGGACACCCCTCACCGGAAGTGTCCTAATTAGCGACCCGTGCTTGGAGGCGCACATTAGAACATGTGCTTAATGGGTGTTAAAGGGCCTGTGCGGAAGCACCCTAAGAGAGGGAGGGGCCTCTCTAAGGGGCAGACGAAAGAGGTACTACCAGAGTCCAGTCTACCAGCAAGTGTGGAAAGGACTTTAAGGTCCACCATTCGGAAAGGGAACAGCCCCAAGGAGACTCACTCGTCAGAATCTGTTTCACATGCCAGATAAAGGCCATTTGCAGAATTCCAGAGCAGGTGAAGGTTTTGCCCTTGTCTTCTGCTTGAGATAGGATGCTGCAGTAGACGTTCTGTGACCTGATCCAGTAGGACTCCTCTTATGTTCTTATAAGAGGCCTACACAAAGCCTGGTACATGCAAGGATGGAATGAGCGTTTGCTTAGCTGGTAAGGAATGGGTTCCCAACCCGTCCCTTACCAGCCAAGGTGCGGGCGATCATTCCATCCCCACATGTACCAGCCTGAAAAGGATGCTGCGGGGGCGGGATACCCTGCCCTGGGCTGCTGCCATTGGGCCATATCAGCCCACTGGCTGGCAGCCCGGTTCCGACCCATCCTGGAGTCTCATGGGCTGCCGCCTCCCCATCGGGCTGGTAGCATCCTGCGGGGACCTCCCACAGGTCTGGGCCACCCCCAGCTCCCCGCGCACGAGCTACTTGTCCAGATGCCTGGTTTGAACTGGGTAGACCCTGGGGGCGGGCCTTGTTGGGATATCATCAGGCGTTTTGCACAGGTGTGCACCGTGGCCCAATCGGCATGGGCACCTAGGAGGCCCCCGCGGGCTGCTACCAGCCTGAATCGGGCGGTGGTAGCCCGTGGGACCCCAGGGTGGGCTTGGCCCAGTCTCACCCCACCCCTGAAAGGGGCTGCCAGTCAGCAGGCCTGATAAGACCCAATGATGGCAGCCCAGGGTGGGGTTTCAGAGCTGCCTGGCAGGGAGAGTCCAAATGCTCTCCCAGCTGGACAGCTCTGGGATAGTCGAGGCCAGGCGTGGAGGACGGCTTTGTGCTCCATACTCTGGCTGCAGTTAGGCCAGCCCCACGACAGGATGGTTCTGGCCTGCAGAATGAACGCTCTGTCCCAGGGCTTGCCAAATTGCATCCAGAGACCTAAATGTGAATAGGCCTAAGGCTGGACAAATCCACGGGGGACAAGGGTACCAATGGGTGCTTAGGTATGGCCTCCAGATTGAAGAGAAAGGCGGAATGATTTTGGAAGCCATTCCAGATGGCCACACCCCTCTTTCTGCCTTTGCCCAGGGGGCCCCAAGGAAGCTCTGAGTGGGGGGGGGGCATAAGCAAGATCAGCCCAGGTGGGAAGTTACCTGGCTTCTTGAGCAGAGTTTGCAAAGTGGAGGCCATGGCTAGGGGGGCGGAAGTCCCAGGCTCTATTCAGACATAGCAAACTTATGCCACTTCTCCATCCACCTTTTCTAGCACAAAGTGTCCGGAGGGGGGGGGGGCGGGGAGGAGGAAGAGGCAGACTGGTGTGTGAACAATCCCACCTCCCAGTCTTGTCTAAGCTGCCTGGGCGGTGCTTTTTTCGCCCACATCTGATCACAGCCCCAGACCTTTGGCGCGCACCTCCGCCAGCCAACGCCTCTCCCCATAGGGCGCCCTCGAAGCTTGCGGCGAAGCTTTGGTGAGAGCAGCGTCCTGACCTCCTAGCCCCGCTTTCGCTGCGCCCTCTCGGGCAGCGCCCAGCCTGGCCGCCCCTCGCCCTTCGCTCCGGATCTGCGGAAGGAGGCAGTAGGTGTTCTCCTGCGCAAATGTCTGCGCGAAGCCCTCGGGTCGCGGTTCGATCTCGCCCTGCCGCCGTTTTGGCTCCAGCTTGCCAGCACAGCCTGCGGCGCGCCCACCTGGGAGAGCCGCAGGCAGGCAGGTGGGGCTGGCAGGCAGGTGGGGCTGGCAGGCAGGCAGGCAGGCAAGCAGGCATCCTGGGCTGCGCCGCGTTGCCTCCGGGCCGGCTTATGCAATAAGCCGGCTAATCGCTTCTCCCCAGCCGTGGCTGCCGGTGCGCAAAGCCTCCGTGCGCCCTTTGGGCAGGCGCCGAGGAAGGCGCAAGGGCAAAGGGAGCCCGGGGTGGGTGGGTGGTGGAGAGAAGGGCTGTGGCCACACTTCCGGTCTAATCTAGCGTCAGTCCGCTTTCAGAGCGAGAGAAGACACCGGCGAAGAGACGAGCTGTTGCTTTTCTTCTGGGGCTAAATAACTCAGACGATTCACCTTTGGGATGGATAAGGCGGAAAGGAAATCACCGCTCGCTCGCTCTGCCGATGGGTTCTCTCGCTCCGAAGGTGGACCGAAGCCGGATTCAGCCTTAGCTGTGACCGCAGGCAAGGGATCGGTGCCCCCCCCCCAGCCCCGCGCCCTCCCGCGAGGATTTGATGCAGTCCAGTGGGCTCGGCTGCTTCTGGCCAACGCCTCGCCTTCTGCAAAGGGCGCCGCCGCGGGCGCCTTGCCGCGCCTGCCCTGTCCTGCCCTCCGCCCTCCTGCCCCGTACCCGGGCGATGTCCCTGGCATCCAGGCGCCGCTCCTGCACGAAGGGGTTGAGCACCAGGGGCGAGGCGAGCGACTGCTGCCTGGGCAGCGAGACGGCGCGCGGCTCCTTCGTCTCCAGGGCGCCCATCGCTGCCGCCGGAGGCGACACGGCCACGGCAGCGACGGCGGCGGCGCCTCCTCGTCCCACGGCGGCCACGGCCGCGTCTGACATGCAGAGAGTCATCGCGCGCGGCGAAAGCAGAAGCTGCTGCGGACGTCGCCAGGCGCCCTCCCCTCCCCTCCCTCCCTCCCTCCCTCTAGCCGGCCTGCCTGCCTGCCTGCCTGTCTGCCGGCCGGGCTCCAAAGCGCTTGCGCGCCAGCCGGCCGCTGCCAGGGAGAGGGAGGGGGAGGAGGGGCAGAGGGGGGAGGAGAGGGAGAAGGAAGGATGGCGGGACAGGGGGACAGGAAGGGGAGCAGAGGGGAGAGGGAAGGGGAGGGGGAGGGGAGGGGAGGGGGAGACAGGGGGAAAGAGGAAAGGGCAGGAGGGGAGGGGAGAGAGAGGGGGCAGAGGGGGAGGAGAGGGAGAGGGAAGGATGGCGGGACAGGGGGACAGGAAGGGGAGCAGAGGGGAGAGGGAGGGGAGGGGAGGGGGAGACAGGGGGAAAGAGGAAAGGGCAGGAGGGGAGAGGGAGGGGGCAGAGGGGGAGGAGAGGGAGAGGGAAGGATGGCGGGACAGGGGGACAGGAAGGGGAGCAGAGGGGAGAGGGAGGGGAGGGGAGGGGGAGACAGGGGGAAAGAGGAAAGGGCAGGAGGGGAGAGGGAGGGGGCAGAGGGGGAGGAGAGGGAGAGGGAAGGATGGCGGGACAGGGGGACAGGAAGGGTAGCAGAGGGGAGAGGGAGGGGAGGGGAGGGGGAGACAGGGGGAAAGAGGAAAGGGCAGGAGGGGAGAGGGAGGGGGCAGAGGGGGAGGAGAGGGAGAGGGAAGGATGGCGGGACAGGGGGACAGGAAGGGGGGCAGAGGGGAGAGGGGAGGGGGAGGGGAGGGGGAGACAGGGGGAAAGAAGAAAGGAGGGGAGGGGAGAGGGAGGGGGAAGAGGGGAGGAGAGGGAAGGATGGCGGGGCAGGGGGACAGGAAGGGGGGCAGACGGGAGGGGGAGGGGAGGGGGAGGGGAGGGGGAAAGAAGAAAGGGCAGGAGTGGAGGAGAGGGAGGGGCAGAGGGGGAGGGGAGGGAGAGGGAGGGGAGGAGAGTGACAAGGAAGGGTGGTGGGGCAGAGGTGAGAGAGGGAGGGGGACAGAGGGGAAAGAAGGAAGAGCAGGGGGGAGGGGCGGAGGGGAGAGGGAGGGGCAGAGGGGGCTGCCAATTTTCTCAACAGCCCCTGCTCCTCTGCTTCTTCCCTGTTTTGCTGCTGCAGGTGCCAGGCCTTATTGCAGCTGCCAGGCCGCCATGTGCCCGAGCTACATCCACACGCATGGAAGATAAGCGGACTGGAAGCAGCGTAGAGGTTGGCCTTTGATGCGGACTGCAGGCACTGCTGTGTCATCTGCTCCTGCCCTAAACTGCCTGCAAGCCGCCTTAAAAAGTATATATACGGTCTGTATATATGCACTTGCAGTCCAATTCCCCTGGGCATCTCCAGAAGTTGCCTTGGAATCCCAGTTTCCTTGGCTTGATTTTACCTTCTTCCGGGGAAATGTGGGGAGGAAGAGGAGAAGTTCTCCGCCTGAAGGGGACTCAAAGCAGCTGACAAAACTTCTGTTCGTCTACTGTCATTTTTTCAAAAAGCCGCATAATTTATTTAGTTGTTATTTATCGAAATCTCTATCCTGCCTTATATTCCAAAAGATCCAGCAATCGGTTAGTAGGACATTCAGGCAATGAAAGAAGAGGAGGAGGAGAAGAGTTGGCTTTTCCACCCAGCTTTTCTCACCCATTTAGGGGGATTCAAAGTGGCTGACAAACCTTCTGTTCTTCTCCACACACCAGAACGCCTTGTGAGGTAGGTGCCATGACTTGCCCAAGGCAATTCAGCTGGCTTCATGGAGGAGTGCAGAATCAAACCTGGTATTCCCAGATAAGAGTCCAGCTCCCTAACCACTAGACCAAACTGGCTCACAGGAAGAGAGCTGTGACTAGCCCAAGGTCACCCGGTTGGCTTCATGGAGGAGTGCGGAATCGAGCCAGGAGATTACCAGATAAGAGTCCAGCACTCTAACAGGGTCAAATGTGCAACCCTCTGCTTTTCCCAGGCACTTGCTGTGTCACCGAGCAATGGCCACTGTGTGCATGGACACACACTGTGCACTGTGTGTCACCCATACAGTTTCCTCTGCAACACAGGAAGTGTTTTGCTGTCACCTTTTTCGAGGCAGGGAGCAGGAATTGAACCCAAGACCCTCGGTTACAGAGCTGCTAGCTACTCCTTGCTGCCAGGAGCAGCAGGGCCATTGGGAGCAGCATCCACTCCCAATTTTATTTATTATATTTATTATTTATATTTTTATCCCACCTTAGTTTTAAACTAGCCTATTCAGTTTAAGCTAACACTCCTGGCCATGTTCCACCTCCGCTTGCTTTCTAGAAAGATGGGTAGGTTAATTCCATAAGATATTGGAATGGGGTCCTAATGGATGTCCCTGTGGGACCCACAGAATGAAGGCGTGGAAGAGTTAGAAGACTTTAAACCACCATCTAACCTTCTGCTCCATACAAGGATCTGGATTAAAGTCCAGGAATATGGTCTCCCACTCTCGCTTTGAATTGAGGGTTTCCAGAATTCAAATGGTAGGCAAAGAGTGGTTTTTCATGTTCCAGGTCCCTTGCTATCTGTGGTATTCTTCACTCAGGTCACCTTGGAACCTTCTGCCCCAAGGGTTTGTAGTAACCTCTGGTAGTAGAACTGGTCTGGCGCCAAAGGCCGGATACTAGGTGAGTGTGAACACGGCAAGCTTATGTCCTTCTAGTGGGCTCCCCTGTGCAGCTGGCTGGCCACTGGGAGAACTGGATGCTGGACTGGATGGGCCGTGGGTCTGATCCAGCAGGAGGCTTCATAGGGGCTGAGAAACTGCAAAGAGAGCAAGCTCTGTGTTCACATCCAGCTAGAGGGAAGCCTGGGCAGCTGCTGGGGCACTGTGAGGTCAGATGGTCTAAAGGGCCACCAGGGGTGATTTCGCCCTTCCCTTCCTGTCCCGTGGACGGGAAAGGTGTTCGATGGACTAACCTTGACTAGCCTTGGATTCCTGTCCCACCCCTAGTCAAGAATTAAGCAACATCTGGGAAGGCAGGGGGCACCTGGGGGCCGTGAAGGTGCTCTTCCCCAGATGTTGCCTAATTCTAGACTACAGGCCGAAGTGCGAAAAGGTCCCAGGTCTGATCCATTGGAGCACTGCAGGCTTCGTTTGCTTTTCAACATATAGGAACCTTGGCCTGAATTTTGTATGAGAACCTTCTGCGTCATCTTCCATAATCCTTGACCATTGACAGTGCTGCTTGGAGCATCTGGAGGGCCTTGGCTGTGGCCACACGTTAGGTTTAATCCAGCTTCAGTCCACTTTCAAAGTGAGAGCATGCATCTGCAATGCGATGGGCTGTTTTCTTTCAGTGTTTAACTCAGAAAATTCACCTTTGGGATGGATAATGTGGAAAGAAAAGTACTGGTCACTTTGCCGAGGTGTTCTCTCAGTCTGAAGGTGGACTGAAGCTGGATTAAACCCTAGGTGTGACCACAGCCCTCGTGTCGGTATGTAGAGGACCAGAGATGAGCGTCCCAAGGCTGACTGTATGGGGTTCCATGAAAGTTGGACCCAGCCTGCAGTCTTGTCTCTTTGGACCCTCTTTATTGCCTTTGTGCATGCATGACCTTTTGTCAAAACCAAAAGATGGCACTCACCAGCCCAGATCTCTTTTCTGAGTCGGTCACCTACTCACAGACGCTTCCAGCACCATGTGCACATAAAACGGCATATATGGAGTTCAACACAGGGACTGAGATCCCCTTCACACTCTCGACATGAGATTGCGAGGAGAATAATGCACAGGAAATGAAGAAAGGGAGGAAAAGGAAGGTCTTTAAATAGTCATTTCTTGGGCACCATCTCCCTTACAACATGGAGAAAAGGTGAAACTTGAAGATAAAGGAGGAAAGATGCCTATGAGCAGATGGGGGACCATTGAGTTTATTGCAATGACAGGCCAATACAAAAATCATCTGCCTCCACAGTATTGCTAACATAAAAAGGCCAGTCCCTAAGATGCATCATAATGAACATCCAAGTCAGTTGTCCACACTGCAGGGACACATGTAAAATACAAAGGCCTTGTCGCACTATAGCCGAATGGCTGTAGTGCACTTAGGCTAGGACACACAGGGACAGATTCCCCATTCACACCTAGGCGGGTAAGGGACGCGTGGAACCCGCCTAGGTGTGAATGGGGAATCCTTCCCCGCATGTCCTAGTCTGAAAAGGCTGGTGTGGGACATCCCACTCAAGCCTGCTGCCATTTGGCCGTAGTGGCCCACTGGCTGTTAGGCTGGTCCTGGCCTGTCTTAGGGTCCCGCAGGCTTTAGCAGACCCAATCGGGTCAGCTGCAGCCCACAAGGACCCCCGGGCTTCCCCACCCACCCACCCGGGGGCCTGCACTACCCCTCATACGCACACAACTTACCTGCTCAGTGCCCAGGATCGGACTGGCAAGTCCTGTGGAAATTCTCAAGCTTGATCTGTGGTGTTTTGCACCTGCATGCATTGTCCCAGGCATTTTGCTCAGGCATGCACCGTGGCCCAATCGTAGGCCGTGGCACATGCAGGCACAGAACTTCACGGATCGAATTCAGTAAGCCCTGCTCATGGGGCTTGCCAGTCCAATCCCGGGCACCAAGCGGGTAAGTTGCGTGCGTGCATCTGGGTGTGTGTGTGCTAGCCCCGGGGGGGGGGGTGCCCAGGGGTCCCTGCAGGTTGCAGCTGACCTAATCGGGTCAGCTAAAGCCCACGGGACCCCAGGACGGGCTGGTCTCACCCCTGCCCCAAAAGGGGCTATTGTCCAGAGGGCCTGAAAGGACCCAATGGCTGCAGGGCGGGTCCCACAGCTGTCCGGCAGGGAGAGGGCAAATGGTCTCTCTGCTGGACAGCTCTGGGACAGCCAGGGATGGCTTGGGCTGAGTGTAGAACATGATTTCGTGCTCTACCCTCTGGCCACAATTAGGCTGCCCTGAGACAGGCTGGGACGGTTCTGGACAGAACCCCGACCCCCCTGCAGAGTGAATGCTCTGTCCCAGGACAGGCCTAATTGTGCTTCAGAGGCCCTCATGGGAATAGGCCTCAGATTTCCCTTCAGCAATGGTTTTCCAGTTGCATGTAGCAGTGAATGAAGGTTCACCAGTTACAACTGGAAGCTTGAAGAAAGGATTAGATACATTTATGGAGGACAGGTGGATCAATGGCTCCTAGAATGGATGGCCAGGTACCACCCCAAGGTTGAAGAGGCAGGCAGGATGCTTCTAAAGGCCATTTGCAGGGGACTGACCTTTGTCTTCTTGAGAATATCCATAAATCATTGTTGGGTCACTGTGTGAGACAGGCTGTGGCCTCAGTCATCAGAAAGGAAAGGAGAACATCCTACCTGCTGCATGTCCAATCTAGGTAGGCAAAATTAGCTCTGGCTGTTCCGTCCTCTGCTGCAGGGCTCCTTTCTAGCCAGGGCTGGACATGCACTTGCTTGCTTACCTGTGAAATGTTCCCTGGGGCTTTTTAAAATTATTATTATATTATTTGCCTGAAATAACATGGCGTGAGGTGAAATTTACTTCTGCTTAACTTGTATCTATTTATAGCTGCACTCTGTGATTATCCCTAGGCCAATCCTAGGCAACCCAGATAGCAGGAAACCACAAAATAAGCCTCTTTCTACTGATCTTATGATGCCTAGGGCTTGTATTTATATAAAGAGATGTTTCTGATAGTCTCCATTCTGCAGATTGGAAGTAGCCATCAGTGAGTCACAGAGCACTCCTAGAGAAGGGGCCTTTTTGCACGTGGCCCCGTAGTTTTCTTCTAGTGCACTCCCAGATGGAGGCTCTGCACGGGAAGGGGTGATTCCAACTCAGAAATGGCCCCTTCTCTGCAGGAGCGCACTACAGGCAAACTACATGTGGAGCACAATTTCGTGCTTCACGCACAGACTTACCCAGTGGCGCCCCAATCTGTACCTCTATGGTGCATGGAGGGGCACATGATACACTGTGCAAGTGTGCTGGTGCATCACCTGGTGTGCTGACATCACTGCACCTGCATGGCACATCATCGTTGTCGCACTGATGGTGCCAACACTCGCGCAGTGGGTGCCTCCGCACAGGCCTTTTAACACCCATTAAGCACACATTCAGAGACGCGCGTCTGCACATAAGTACCTATTTAGCACACTTCCGGTGAGGCGCGTCCGCACAGCAACACCCATTAAGCACACATTGGGAAAACCATGTCCGAACACAGGCGGGTCTATTTAAGACGGTTTCGGCGAGGCGTGTCCGCACAGTAACATCCATTAAGCACACTTCGGGAAACCCATGTCCGCACAGGCGGGTCTGTTTAGCACACTTCCGGTGACGCATGTCCTCTAATGTGTGCTTAATGGGGTTTAACTGCACACCACATTCGAGGTGGTCTTAATGGGTGTTTGAGGGCTAAAACCAGATTAACCAAGCCCGCGGCCGCATACGGGACGGGGGGAAAACACATGAGGTGGGACAGGAAGCCGGCATGTTGGCTACTGGCATGCGGGGCGCGGCCGACAGCGGCGGGCAGGGCTCGGGCGCCGCTCTGCACTGAAGCCCATCCCCTGCACTGGCAGTGGCGCTCTGCGTCACCCAGGCGCGCCCGCGCCGTTGCGGAGTTGACTTGCGGCTGGGCACCCAACACGGTGACTCATCAGCTGAGCTGCGCTTGCTTCCTGACAGGTTTGGGGCGAAGTGATGTCTGCGCATGCGGCTCTCCCACCGCATGCCTGAGCAGGACGGGGGGGGGGGGCTGAGCCTGGGGAGCACGGTGTGTGTGTGTGCTGCGACAGCCGCCTGTGGCTGGACCGGGATCAGGACCACCGCGCCCGGTGTGCCCTCAGGGGCCACGTTGGGATGCGCGGCCGCCGGTGCCCAGATGGCGGGCTGTGCCAGTGAGTTTTCCGCGCGTGATCGCTCATGCCCAGGGGCACATGCTCGCCGTGTCCTGATCGGCCAGCGTGGCGGCTATGCTGGCCTGATCACGGCTGCCATGGGCAGTCCGTGGTGCCGGCTTGATGATCGCGCCGGGCGCGGAACCCACCGCAGTGGCAGACGACGTGTTAGTGGGCTCGGTCGCCGCCGCTGGGTCTCTCTGGAAACCGTCGTAAACAAATCCCCCTCTTTTCTAATCCAGGTAAGATCGATCCGCATTTATTAGCCCCTGTGCAGAAGCAGCCAGTGACACCAGCATTCGGACCTAAGATGGTGGTGTCCAGAGCACGCGTGAGTGGGTTGGTGTGTACTAGCGTTCACAAGTGCGAATGCTGGTACGCGTCCGGGGAAGTTCACCATTCCTGTCCCCCAGACAGGACAGGAAGTGCAAACTTCCCCAAGGAAATAGTAAACCAATTCTGCTTCTGTCAAGAAAAATGGATGGATGTTTCTGTTCAGACCACAAACACTGAGTCCAAGTGAAGGTTGTCAAACACCCGCAAGATCTGCATGTTGGTGAGGAAAATGGAGATCAACTCTTTCGCCATCACCATTGCTGCTGTCCTGTTGTCTTCTTTTTTGCAAGATGTTTCAGAGAACTATCTATCTATCTATCTATCTATCTATCTATCTATCTATCTATCTATCTATCTATCTATCTATCTATCTATCTATCTATCTATCTATCTGTCTGTCTGTCTGTCTGTCTGTCTGTCTGTCTGTCTGTCTGTCTGTCTGTCTGTCTGTCTGTCTGTCTATCTATCTATCTATCTATCTATCTATTTCTATCCTGCCCTATACCCGAAGGTCTCAGGGTGGGTAACAGCATTAAAATCAGACATATATTAAAACAACAACAGTATCTGTAACGTGGGAAAGAGACAGTATTTTCTGATATTGTTCTCGGTTTCTGAGATCCACGTTCCTTTACTGGGACACAAATAATGCAAATACTGTGTTCTTGGACGTGGTCCTGCAACAGAAAGGAATTTTACAGATTGGTTTAAGCTGCAGTCTTGCATTTGGCCTCCAGGTGGCACCATCTGATCATTGTACTGTACCATGACAGTAACTTGCACTACAGAATTATAAAAATAACTATCATTCGGTCTAGATCTGCAGACACAACCAGGGGCAAATTCGCCTTTCCTGTCCCTTCCGGGCGACAGGAAAAGAAAACTTGCCCATGTGTGTACTAGCATTCACAATGCAGTACATGCCAACCCTCCCCACCCTGTACACATCTGGACACCTACCTTGATGCAGACACATGCTCGGGCGCTGCCATCTTCTCTCTTGGTGCTGGCGCCAGTGTGCATGCGCTGGCATCATCACCGGGGCAACTGTGAGTCGACATGCATGCACACTGGTGCGGGCGCTCCTTGCACCATAGAGATCCGAATAGGCCTCGCCAGGGCCGGGAAAGGACGGGACTGATCAAGGTAAGTCCACAAGTTCATTTTCCTCTACCTGTACCTGACCTGTGGGAGCACAGTGCAAGTTGACTCATGGGCCAAGTGTGGAAAGACCCCAGAGCTCAGCGTCACAGCAAAGGAAGCAGATTGTTGAGCTCCTTGGAAAGTAGATTTTGTTCCCTTGAGATTACGGATGTGCGCAAAAGAACATTTAGTGGTTTGGTGCCGATTGAACCAAACTAATCTTGGTTCAGGTTTGAAAACCATTAAAAACAACCACCACCACCAAGCTTTTTGGTTCCCTTGCAAACCAGGCAAGCAATAGTGAGTTCCCCCGGTTTGCTATGGCTCACTTGGTGGTTTGCTAGACCATGCATTGGTTTGTGTCTCTTCTGAGCAGGCTCTTTCGAACAGCGGGGTGGTTCGGTTCACAAAGCACACCATGCAAACATCCCAGTTTGCTAGATCTCTCCTTGAGATCTACGATGTATCCTTCTGGTGTGCCCCAGGGGAACTGTGGGTATATGCATGACTTAGAGCTCAGTCAGGAGGCCTTTGTGCACTTCGGCCGAAGGCTGGTACAGCCAGGGGACAGCCTGACCATTCGCTTTTGCCTGCCAAGGTGTGAATGGTCAGGCCGTCCCCTGGCTGAAAAAGCTGCAGCAGGAGGCAGATGCCCTGCCCCAGCCTGCTGCCATTGGGCCACTATTGGTCCACCGCCTGGCAGCCCCTTTTGGGGGTGGGGCGAGACCAGACCGGGGCTGTCCCAGTGTTCTGTTGGCTGCCGCTGCCCTGATTGGGCTGGCAGCAGCCAGAAGGCACCCCCCTGGCGCCCCTCCCTGACCCAGGGGTGTGCGTCAACCTCAGGTACCCATGGCCCACTTGCCTTATTGGACCTCCAGTCAGATGCCACTGGTCACATGGGTGGTGGTGGTGGCATGCACCCCCAGGTGGGGGTGGGCACCCGGGAGCCCCCTGCTGGCTACTACCAGCCCAATCAGCGGAACACTGGGACAGCCCCGGCCCAGTCTCGCTCCATCCCCGAAAGGGGCTGCCAGCCGGAGGGCCGATATCGGCCCAGTGACGGTAGCCCAGGATGGGGCTCCAGAGGTGTCTGGCAGGGAGAGTGCAAATGCTGGACAGCTCTGCGATTTCTTGCTCCACAGCATGGATGGAAGTAGGGCAGCCATGGGACAGGTTGGTTCCAGACAGAACCACCTGGCCCACAGAGCAAATACTCTGTCCCAGGGCTCTCCTACTTCCATCCAGAGGCCCAAGTGCAAATAGGCCTATGCTTTTTGTCATGTCATTTTTCCTTTATATTCTGCCTTTCTTTCCAAAGGAGTTAAGGTGGAAGATTTCCTGGTGCAGTGCAGACTTGAAGCAAAGTCAACGCAGCATTGTGCACGGGGGGGTTCAGGCACCTTCCTCCACACTTTTCCTTCTTGGCCTCAACTGCTGGTTAGAAAACCAGCCAAAACCCCGGGTGACCAGAGTTCATGTTTCTACTCACCCAGGAAGCTCATTGGTGCTGCATCCACACCTAAGATTTAATCCACCTTCAGTCCACTTTCAGAGTGAGAAAACCCATCAGCAATGTGTCAAGTTGTTTCAGCATTATCTAACTCAGAAAATCCACTTTGGGGTTAGATAAAGTGAAAAGAAGAAGACTAGTCCTGCACTCTGAAAGTGGACTGAAACTGGATTAAAACTTGGGTGTGGCTGCAGCCTGGGTTACTTTGGGTTACATACACTTGAGCTGACCTACCCGACAAGGTTGTTGTAAACATCAGCCGGTTATGGATTGTAACCCTCGGGTAACCAGGGTAGGACAAATGTGACTGGAAATGAAATCTACATTTTGCCCTTCCATCCTACATATCAGGCTGTAGTTTGATAGAACCAAAGAGAAAAACTGTTTGTATAACAGAAACAAATTCTAAAAAACGTTTTAGAAGGCAAAGGTAATTTGTAATAAGAAATGATTATATGAACGTACTAACTTTAGAAAGGTAATAACAGAAATATTGTTTTATGTATAGAATAGATTTTAGGGTACTAAAGGTGAATATAAAAGCAAATTGTAGTATGTGTTTACTTCAGGTAGAAATATAGTATGAGTGAAATAACAGTCAAGAAGGATACAATAGAAAAATAGTATATGAATAGTAGAAGTTATTGTCTAGGCAAATAGGATATAAGATTGATTTTGTTTTAAGAGTCAGGTAGGATGAAAAATATATTTAAAATTGGTTTTGTGAAATTTATAAGGTTGCTGGAAAAGAGGAAAAAACAGGAAGTAATTGGTGAGATCATTAAGAGACAAAATAGCGATTAAGTTTATAGAGGTTTGGAGACCTTTTATTGAATCTCTTCAGGGACTGGGAAGTATGACAGAAGGTAGTGACCTTCAAAAGAAAGAATAACAGATATATAGACGGAGTAAATGGCGAAAAGATTATCAGAAGAAGAATCCGAAGAACGGAGGAAGTCACATGGAAAACAACAAGCACTGTATTTGAATTTATTATTATGTATTGAATTGTGACATAAATGCTTATGGAAAATTAATAAAAAATGGAGAACTCGATAGAACCAAAGAGCAGTTGCCAATTGGAGACTTCCACCTAGAAGGAGGTGCTCCAAGATAGAACCACAGGGGCCACACTGAGGTCTCTGGAAAGAAGAGGGATGTAAGAGTTTACATGCATGTGTCTCTATGACTGCATTTGATGGACAGGAACCGCAGTTTTTATCTGATGAGCTGCACAGAGGTGCCATTTTGTGAAGAGTCGAAGAGACATATCAAATACTTGACAAATGTTTTGGAAAAATCTAATGATCCAGGGAACACCCGGAATGCATGTACACGGGGTAGGGGTGGGATGTTCTGGAACAACAATAAAAAATAAAACAAAACATTTACAGCCAGTCTTGTTTTTTTATATCCCAAATTGCTTGGATTGAGCATTCAGCTTATGAAGTAACAAGGAAAGACACCACTTAGCACGAGTCCTTTGGTGGTTTCATGCCTCTTTGGTTGGCTTTCAGTCCCCCTAAGTGGTTGCCAACTCAGGTTTCTTTTGTTTCTCCAAATACCCACGCAGGTCCAACTGTCTGTCAGCTTCAGAACTGCAGACCTCCCAGTTTAGAAAGTCCATGTCGCTGTGCCAATCTGCAAGGCTGTACATGTTAAAATTAATTACCTTTTAAAATTGGGGCTTATTTTGGCACCAGCCGCAGGCCGTTGCTTGCCAAATTAGTCAGTGTCTGGAAGACGTCTGTTCCTGAGACACGGCGCTGGGTAGCTGCTCAAAGATTCCTGGAAGATGCATGCCATTTTATTTGCTTGCTCTGCTTTCCAAGTGGGATTTCAGTGAGAGGATTTCTTTGGCTTTCCCGGAAATTCCCTAATGGGTTCTTCTTTTACGGAGCAGCTCTTACGGCTGGTTCTGCCAGTGGGGCTCAAAACGATAGGGGTTTGCACAAATGTATTTTCTGCATTCAAATTCGAGACAGATCAATGTCAAAACATTCAATTCGATTTGAATGTTTAAAATCCGAATGCAACAACAAAAAATGATTTGAATCTGATACGTTTGAATCTATTCGTTTGAATGTTAGATATGAATTTGAAGATATGAAATGTCGACAACATCCGTATGTGTTATACCAGTGATGGCCAACCTATGACACGCGTCTCACAGGTGACACGCCAAGCCCTTTTGGGTGACATACCTGGTCACCCTGGTACCTGGGTGTGTAGTGCTTGCTTGTTCTTGAAGTGTACGAAATACCAACTTTCAACTGAAGATTTAGCAAGTGAAATTCAGCAACAAAAGTCACTGATGTAAAGAATTATTTGTTTTTGCTTTTAATAAAATGCATATATCAAAAATATAACTTTTTTACTAGAGCTACAAACATCACAAAATTATGGATATTTCTAGATGTGACACAGCACCCGAGTTAAGCTAGGTTTTCTTGTGAATTTTGACACACTGAGCTCAAAAGGTTCACCATCACTGTGTTACACATATCTGTATGCATTTTGCATGCATCCCATTTTCGTTCCGTATTATAAGCGCAAATGCGTACAGATACATATGAGATTTGTACAGATATGGATGGATTACATCTGTATCAGTACATTCAGATGATTCGAATCATTGGAACGAATGTTTCAGAACATTTGAAATTAGTTCGAATATCTAAATTTGAATGTGAAGGCATTCGATTCGAATTTGAATATCCACATTCGAACGAATTTGATTGGATTTCAAATGTTTAGAATATTCATGCACTTCCCTACAAAATGATGCTTCAAATGATGTTGCTAATACTGAGTTAACCATTCAAACAAGCCACATCCCTTTGTGTGTGGGGGGGTTTCTAGATGGAACAGGAGTTTTGCACATCCTTACATTTTAAGCCTTCATTGTGGTCAGATTGCTGCTTGATACAGATTTTCTCTATATATGGATTTCTGTTCCGCATCCCCATTACAACCTTATTTCGATTTCAAACCGTTTTCAATCCTCGTAGACCCCACGTCAGTTTGGCTTAACACGCTTTCTCCGTGTTAAATCGCCCCAAAGCGTTGTAAATGTTAATCCTCATTTTGACAGGTCTCACTCCGGCTCGTGCGCTTGAAACATTTTACATTTCTTATTGTGGGGACCGTACGGTGTTAAGGGATGAGAATCTGTGTTTATGGTTTCCCTCCCCCAATAGCTTGCTTCCAAAGATAGTGATTTCACTGATAAAAACCACCACTCAAAATAGCCACTATAAAAATCCACTCCTTAAAGCAGCCACTACACTGTAGCGATCTACCCACTTCACACCTTATAACAATGTTGCAATTTTGCGCAATTCTAGCTCTTTGAAAGTTCTGACCTTTAGAAAGGGAAAAGAACGCAGCTGGAGGTTCTGTTTTAAAGGCTGTGGCTGTGAAGGGGGCTTGAGTTGCTGCTGCTGCTGCTGTGTACCCTGAGAAATGGGGAGAGGAGGGGAAAGAATCGCTGGCTGCCTACTGTCATTTTTCCTCCATCCATGGAAGCGGCAGCCACCCAGTCACCCAGCCAGGCTCCATGAAGGGGTCCCTTATGGGTGGCGCGTCCATGCCAGGAGGAAGAGGGCAGAGCAGCCCCGAAAAGCGGCTTTTAAAAAGTAGCCACTTGAGTCCCCCCTTGAGTCATGTACACCACATACGATCCTCAGAATCCGGATCCAACGCGATTAAGTTAAAAGTAATAGGAACAGACAAATTCGCATTTGCATCCGGTTCTGTTATTTCGGTTTAGGGAAACTGGATTAAGCTTGTAATGGGGATGCGCCCTCTGTCTTTTTGGGAGTTTGCAAAAATGCAGATGGGGACAGGTCTGCATTTATTGTTACTGGGTACTCTTGAGTCGTGGTCACTTCCTGGTTGTCTGCATGGGCACCTCCATGGACATAATCCTAGCAGACCTGGTCTAGAGGTGGCATTACTATGTTCATTCCGATGAGGTAAAGCATTGCAGTGTCCTGATATTCTCTGGCTGTGTTCACATCTAAGTTTTAATCCAGCTCTGGTCCACTTTCAGAATGAGAAAATGCATCAGCAAAGTGTCAAGCTGTTTTCTTTCAGCATTATCCACCTCACAGAATCCAACTTCGGGTTAGCTAAGGTGGAAAGAACATAGCTAGTCATTTTGTCGATGTGTTCTTTCACTCTGAGATGCTGCGTTATCACACCTAAGTTTTAATCCAGTTTCAGTCCTCTTTCAAAGCGAGAAAATGCATCAGCAAACTGTGCCCACCTCCAGACTAGCAGAATAAAATCCTCAGTTGGAGGAAAATTTGCAGTTTACTTGCCCCTTCCCGCCATCCTCAATAAAAGCAGTCTCCATAGCTTCCAAGGAGGAAACTGCGAGAGCTTAGTTGGGGCACACGGTCATGTGGGATGAGGCAGCCAATCACAGATGAGCTGTTGTCCCTGTTTTTGCCAGCAGTTCTCATCGGTCTGTCCGTACTGGTGGGAAACTTCAAATTTCCCTATATATTTCCTGATATATCACAATTGAGTAAATGTACTCACTATAATGTGATGCCACTCTGAAGTATCAGCCGTCGTATGTGATGGCTCGATCATGGCTGCGTATTTCGATGTACAGTATTAAGAAGTCTGGATGCTGATCATTTTGTTGATCTGTTCTCTCACTCTGAAATGCTGCGTTTTCCCAATTAAATTTTAATCCAGTTTCAGTCCACTTTCAGAGTGAGAAAATGCATCAGCAAACTGTCAAGCTGTTTTCTTTCAGTATTATCTAATTCACAAAATCCACCTTCGGGTTAGGTAACGTGGGAAAAAAACGGCTAATCATTTTGTTGATGTGTTCTCTTATTCTGAAAAGTGAACTGAAACTGGATTAAAACATAGGTGTGAATGGCAGCCCCTGTCTTGGCCAAGGAGGTGGATTGATTGATTGATTGAAATCTAGATTGATTACTTTGATTGGTTGGTTGGTTTAAAAAAGAAATCGACGCATTCAAGAGCTAGGCTTTATTTATGCCACTGACATGTCTTGTATGCAATTTTAATTTTTCCCTTACAAAACAAACAGTCAAACAAACAAACATATTTTTCTTTGAACATAAACATTCCATCAGGTTGTACAGTAAAAAACAACAAAAAAAAACCCCACACCTTTGCATTGCCCAATGTTTTAAATTTCAAAGTGAAGTCAGAGACAACAAGGAGACTGAGAGGCAGAGAGGAGCAGGAAAGGAAATGTCACATCGATACGCTAAGGAAATGAAGAAAAGGAAGGCTAAAAAGTCCAAACTTGGCATTCCTACCTTTGCCATCAGCTTCAAAAGTCTGATTTGTTCTTCCTATATATATTTTTTTTAACGAAATGTTCTAGTAGGTCACAAAGTGCATAAAGGAGATTGCTGAAGTAAAGCATTCAACTGAAAGTACTTTAAAATCATTGCTCCTGTTTTCTTTCAAGTTTTGCCTGCAGTTCTATCAGCTTTTTTAGGACTTAAAACAATTCACCTGACCACCCGTGCCTCCTTTATCTGCTTTCCTGTGCTGGTGTAGGATGAAGCAACAGACAAGGAAGTTGGTGCTGCTCTTCCCAGATGGAGGTGACAGCTCCTAATCCCATCTTCAAGCAGCCCTGAGAAGACCAGAGGGCTCCTTTTCCAAATAGACACCAACAGGATTGCATTTGAATGTAGTTTTTGGAATTTTGAACCAAAGGGGTTAAAAACAAATCCAACCAAAACTTGGAAAGTACAAATGCCAGATCTCAATTTAGGGTCCTGAAATGTGAGATTCAGTGTTAAGACTTTTGAGAGACCACCTTATTTCAGGCCCTCGAGACCGTAAGGGGAAGAAGGATGAAAATCTGAACTTTCAAATCCCCCAAATGTTTACACTTGGCATTTATAAATTCACAATGCAAGATCCATCTCTTTATAATGTCAAAAATGAGAAAATAAAATATGAAACGTGCCACATGTCTTTGACACTGGAAATTGTATGCGATGCCTCATAGGCTTCTAGGAGATTAAACACACCCACAACCAATGTGTTTGCACCCAGTCTCCCCAACACCCAACAAAGGTGGCCCAATTTTAAGTCTGTCCTAACTATTTTGAAGTCACCAGAGGCCTATTCGCCCTTAGGATTCTGGAAGGACAGTACCAGAGCTGTCCTAATTGCATACCAGAGGCCTAAGTACATATAGGCCTCAAGTCAGATTGGGGTGTTTTTCCACGTAGCACTAGAATACCCATTAAGGACTCAAAAAAGACTCATTAAGGGTCCTTATGGGTCCTTAATAGGTATTCTAGTGCTAGTGGAAAAACACCCTTGGTGACTCTTAGATGATCTACTAATGTATGCGATGGCCAAGAATTGTTCCAAGGGTCAAAAGTATGCCTAGGATCACCACCAGCAGAATTCTGCCTCAAATCCTAGCCTTCAGTGGTGATTTCAGGCCCACTGTAGCTGCCTCATGCCTAGGCACAAGCCCTGCTCTGCTATGGAGAGAGCCTAAACTGGCCTCGTGTCTAGACCTCGCTTACTTCTTCCATTATATTTGGGTACTCTGGAATAAAAACATGGCTATTCCAGAATATCCATGCTTTACTCTGCAATACTCAGATATAGCGGAATAAGCAAGCCACGCCTGGATGCAGCCCAGGTGGCTATGTGATCAGCAAATATTATTCTTTATTGCTACAATGGGTCTTTTCAGGCTGTCAATGTGAGACTGAATGCCTGCCTGTTCTCCCTTATAAATAAATCTCATATGCAGAAATCTGGCATACCAAGGAAAGTGTTTGGACCTTTAAAATCTCCTTGACATATTAGATTCCTATGCACAGGGAGGATTTCCTATGTGGGCATATTCCCACATCAAGTCTATGGCTTGTTGAAAATTGCATTTAAACCAGAAAAGCAGAAGTTGTTCTGTCAGTAATACCAGTCTGGGCCCATTGAAAGAAAGAAAAAAGAACATTGTAACATTGTCTCAGATTACATAAGCAAACATGTACTGTTATATACCGAAAAATTTTAAATTAATAAATCGGGAGTTAGGAAGGGAAAAAGCAGTCCTAAATGCATCGGCTGAGAAGGAAATCCCATGTTTTGAGATAGAATTTGCTTCTAAGTCTTGGCTAATGAAAATAGTGGTGCTTAGCAAAGTTTGGAAATGTTTCTTCTTTTGGACTACAACTCCCATAATCCTTGTGAACAGCTAGAAAGCGTCCCAGGAATTGAATTCCGCAAAGGGAAACGTTCTAAAACTTTGGGGTTTAGTGAATCGGCACCAGTTCCAGACTGGCCCCTGATTTAGCATACAAATCTATCTCTAACTGCAAAAAAGACATAGGACTTTTACATCAAAACCAACCAAACAAAAATAAAAATTGTAAAGTTTCCTTTGCTGTGAACTGATACGATTAAGATAAAATTCAGCTCAGCAGCCCAGCCAGTCGGATTTCACATTGCCAACTTTAACAATCTTTAGACTCTGGTCTTCCAGTTTGAGATAGTACCAGTCCTTGAAGAAATAGCTGAACCCTGGAGAGAGAAAAAAGGATTCATTCACTGATCTATTTGATGTAAAAAATAAAAAAATAGAGTTTGCCAAAGACACAGGCAAGAACAAAGAGCTTCAGTGTGGCATCTGAGGACACACCTTTACCTTTTGGGGAGTTAAGAGTCATTGGGTCGCAGTATTTTTGCTCCTGCTTTTGGTGGAGCCACAAAACCACACGGTAGCTATACCTGGATTTGAACACTTCCTTCCATTGCTCCATCAGTCTGTCCATCCTTTCCCCTCCTTTCTTTTCCCCTCCCTCCCTCTCCTTCTCCCTCCTTTCCTTCCTTCCTCCCTCCCTCCTTCTCTTCTCTCCTTCCTCTACCTCCCTCCCTCCCTCTCCTTTGTTCCTTCTTTCCTTCCATTCATCCTTACTTACTTACTCCCTCTCCCTCCTTCTCCCTCCTTTCCTCCCTCCCTCTCTTCTCTTCTCTCCTTCCTCTCCCTCCCTCCCTCTCCCTCATTCCTTCGTCCCTTCTTTCCTTCCATTCATCCTTACTTACTCCCTCTCCCTCCTTCTCCCTCCTTTCCTCCCTCCCTCCCCTCCATTCCTTCGTTCCTTCCTTCCATTCATCCTTACTTACTTACTCCCTCTCCCTCCTTCTCCCTCCTTTCCTCCCTCCCTCCCCCTCCCTCCCCTCCATTCCTTCCTTCCATTCATCCTTACTTACTTACTCCCTCTCCCTCCTTCTCCCTCCTTTCCTCCCTCCCTCCCTCTCTTAACTTCTCTCCTCCCTCCCTCCCTCCCCTCCATTCCTTCCTTCCATTCATCCTTACTTACTTACTCCCTCTCCCTCCCTCTCCCTACTTTCCTTCCTTCCTTCCTTCCTCCCACCCTCCTTCTCTTCTCTCCTTCCTCTACCTCCCTCTCCTTCATTTCTTCTTTCCTTCCTTCCATTCATCCTTACTTACTTCCTCCCTCCCTCCCCCTCCCTCCCTCCTCTCCCTCCTTTCCTCCCTTCCTCCCTCCCTGGCCCTCCCTCCCTCTCCCTTCTTCCTTCCTTCCTCTCTCCCTCCCTCCCCCTCCCCCTCTCCTTTCTAAGAAGAAGGGAGTAACTGAAGCTTGAATTTAAGCTGCCACCATTCATTGCACCCCCTCCCCATGCAAGGACTTTGGTCTCAGTTCAAGGGCGGGGGGGGGGGTAGCTGTTGGGAGGCTGATGAATGTGAGGTCCTTAAAGACAATCTGCATTGCATTACAAGTGGTTTTGATTTCTCTGCTGGGGACCCTGTTTTTTAGACAGCCTAGAAAAGTTCAGCAAAGGTCGGGCTTCCTAAATTTCCTCAGAGCAGTGGGATGTTTTAATTGAAGGGAAAGGTTGCTCAGGCTGCAGGCAGCATGCCAAGCTGTCTGCTGATTTACTCGCCACCGCAGAAGAAAATTCTAGGTGAATTCATGCGGCCGTATGAAATAGGCAACCTCAGAAAAACAAAAGCGACGGATGCTAGGAAGGAGATTGGAGCTCTTACCGCTTCCGCTGACGTCCAGCACAGCATCCAAGTTGTCTGGAACCCCATTCCAAGCGTCTGCAATTAATTTAGGGAATCCAGGGTCCATTTTCTTCTTTACCTCATTGTACCTGTGAAAATGGTGCATATGCATAATAAGAAAGTCTGGATATTCGAAACACATAACAAAGAGCCAGAATATCACTTTTATACTTCACCAACCAGAGGTGGCTCTCGAACCTTCAGAAAAAAAGTAGGTACATTCCTGTGGCCCTCTTCAATAAATCTGACTGATAGAGATTAAGTTTTTCTATTTTTTTCTCCCCATACCTGCCACTTCCATGTGGCCTCCACCTCCAGGGGTAGATGGGACACATAGGACAAATGTTAGCCACCTCTGCCAGCTCACCTAGAAGTTTAAACTAATGATAATAGACTGGCACAGGCCATGGATCTCTTGGGATCTGTGAACTCTGTTGGTTCTGGTCCCTATTCAATCCCAAAGGATGAATAGTTTGGAAACTTTGGACATGCTATAGGAAGCCCTTAAATGTATCACTGAATCTTCAAGCACACTGTCTTAGAAACATCAGTGAAGACAGGAGGCTACTATAGAGATATTCCTATAAGCAATCAATTGATTATTGAATTGCTGAAAAGAAGGTCTCTCATATTTTGCTTAAAAGCTGAATTGCAGCTAAATGCTAGCAACAAGCTGATCTTGAAAAAGTATGTATGCCTGCCAAGAGTTGGTTTTATCTCTGTTCACAGTTCTTGCCAAAAGCCTTATTCAGAGACCTATTGTTTCTGTTGTCCTTCCTAGCTTGCAACTAAAATAATGTTACATGTAAGCGTATGAGAAAGGCCGCTTGGATGTTTGTGTTCACATAGAATCAGCAAATTATTATGTATAAGAGAGGCTTGAAATCTCTCAATAAATCATCATATGATATGATCACTACATGCTGTTTCTTGACTGTTTAATATCTACGCTTGCTGCCTGCTTGCTGGCCTGCTGCTTATTTGCTTATATGGTGATTATTGATTAGGTATAGTCTTACGCTTAAGTCCACTTAGCTATGAACATAGCATAGGCACAGTTTGCATTGATGTAGCAGTAAACAGAACTCAGGTTTTACTACAGGCTACTAGAAAACACAACAGAGCGCTCCAATTCTATGAAATGCTCATTATCTTCAGTAGACTATCTGTGAACATGAAACTTATTGGCACAATGGTTTCTTTGAGGGTTTTCCTCGGTACCCATAGAGCTCCTGAACTCCCCATTCACCACATGGATGAAAGAAGCAACCAGAAGGAGTGGCTTCCACACTAAACATGTGCAAAATTTGGTTTGCGTCCAAAAGTTCAACTGAATAGTTCATGTTTGAAGCTGTTCTCAGGCATTTCATCTTTACTAAATGTGTATACTTCTCCTTTGTGGAATTCTTGGGCAACTTGCAAATCTATTAAAAACAAAATAATATCACTAAAGCAATACAGCATCTCAACACCTGCTTAACCAGTTTGGTCTAGTGGTTAGGGAGTTGGACCTTTATCTCGGAATCCCGGGTTTGATTCTGCCCTCCCCCACAAAGCCAGCTGGGTGACCTTGGGCTAGTCACAGCTCTCCTTCTGAGCTCTCACAGCCTCACCCAATTCACAGGGTGTTCTGTTGTGGGAAGAAGAAGAATAGAAAAGCTCTGTCAGCCACTTTGAGTCCCCTTAAACGTGAGAAAAGCAGGGTAGAAAAGCCAACTCTTTTTCTTCTTAAGTAAGCATAAATGCTCAGGAGTGTAGCATTTGAGTCCTGATTACCGTCTTGAAATTCGTGATGGATTACCTCCAAAATTTGTCCCCAGCAAAAATGTAGGTCTTCTTATTTTTACTCCAGTTAAATGCTGCATTGACCCGTTGCACATCTGGGGGCAAACCCAGGCTGGTGAGCTTCTTCGGGTAACCTCTTTCCAAAGTGCTGGCTGAATAAACATAGTATTCATTTCCTATGGAAACAAAAGCATGGTGTTTATAAGAATAAGAACATAAGAACATAAGAGAAGCCCTGCTGGATCAGGCCACAGCCCATCTAGTTCAGCATCCCGTCGCACACAGCGGCCCACCAAATGCTCATGGGTATCTAACTGATAAAGGAGGTTCCTAGGAAGTGGAGGAGATAGAGAGTGGGAGTGGAAGGGAAGTTAAGTTCTCTCAGTCGGAGGTTCTCAGATTTTATCACCGCTTAACCAAAGAGGCAAGAAAGCATGGCTGGATTGAAGGTTCATTCCAGAACTGCTTCAACTCAACTGTGGTGGCAGGGGAAAAGAAGAGGTAGGAAGGGAAAGGAGGAAAGGCCAGGATGGTCTCTTCCAAATCGTTTCCCTTCTATGCTCACACTTTTAGGTTCTATGTGTGGTCTATGACAATGTAACCATTCCATAAGCAATTCCTATGCAAGATATGTAAACAAGGATATAGATATGCTGAGTGAACATATGCTGTGTAATTCTTATTCTTCAATTACGGCATTGTGGATATTCTATAGTATTTAGAACATTCCCAAATTGCATTATTTCTTCTTATACTGAAGTAATTAAATTTTTTTTAACCAAACAGTGTTTAAAAATCTCTATCCTACATTCCCCAAGGGCTGAGTGAAGTAATAAATATGTGGATGGAGACAAATGAAGTGTTTTGGTTACATCAAGCTAATCACATAATCAAAACGGATTTAGCCATGTGGAATTCATTATCAGCCTTTTCTCCTCTCTTCAGAATGGCTGTAGAACAGTTCTAACCAACCTATTAACCAACGCATATCAAAGCTTTATGCACACACAAACTCACACAAATATGCATGCCTAGAGACGTTTGGTCATGTTGCAGAGCATAACAACACACACTTTTAACAAAAGGGTGGCTGAGTTTTCAAAACCATGTAAACAGTATTCATGTTCCTACAGCAGCCAAGTCTGCAGCTGCTGATACATGCATATCTAAAAAGAAAACAAAACACGTGGTGGTTGATAGACATCTGGGTTCCTCCCGCACCCGATCGCCACTTTAACCACATTTTTAGCATAGTTGCTGCATCAGATACTGAAAAGATAACAGCATGGCTTCTCTGGGTTCTTCCACACAGGCCTTTTAACGCCCATTAAGCACTATTGGGAAACCCATGTCCGCACACGTGTACCTATTTAGCACACTTCCAGCGAGGCGCTTCTGCACAGTAACACCCATTAAGCACGCTTTGGGAAACCCGCGTCGGCACAGGGAGACCTGTTTAGCACACTTCAGGCGAGGCGCGTCCGCACATACCCGTCTCTAATGTGTGCTTAATGGGGTTTAACTGAACACCACATTGAAGGTGGCCTTAATGGGTGTTTTCCCTCTAGAACCGCATTAACGCAGCACGCGTCCGCATACAGATGGGAGAGAGAACACATAGGGCGGGACGGGAAGTCGCCATGTTGAGTGTGGCGGCGCAGCGCGGAGCCGCCATGTTGAGAAGGCAGGGTCAAGTGTGGTCCGACCATGAAGTCCCCCCCCCCCCCGATGGGCCGGTGCCAACTTACGGCGGACAAGGGCTGCATCAGGGTGCAGAAGGGAGCCCCTCACTGGCCCCGCTGCATAAGGGGAAGTCTCTGGAGTGGTGGTTCTCCTATCCTGCTTCTCCCTGCCACATAAGGGGAATCCCAGTGGCTGATGCAGCATGCCAGGTCGCGGAGCGTAGGGTGGGTATGTCAGAGAGGGCACCCATACAGGGTTGGGAGGAGGCTTCAGGGAAGGGAAGGGAGATCTGGAGGGGGGCTAGGGCTGCGACTTGAACTCTGCAGCCGTTGGCGCACCGGCGCGGCCGGAACGTAGTGCTGAGTGATGGCTGGCTGCGCCAATCACGCATCTCCCAGGGCAGTCGTCTGCAAGTCCATGCTACTGCGTCCGCACAGCGAGGGCCAAATCTGTTCCTTGCAAGCCGTCCTTCCCATGCATGTGCGGACGGAAGGGGTGTTGGCAGATCCGTATCTAATAGATGCGGATCTACTGGAAAACGGATGTAGTAAAACCGGATCTTCAGAAACCGGATTTAGGAGATCCGCATCTATTCTAAACCAGATTTAGTAGATCTGCATCTATTCTAAACTGGATTTAGTAGATCCACATCTATTCTAAACCAGTTTTAGTAAATCTGGATGTAATAGATTCGGATTTAAGACGGTAAGTGCGGAAGCAGCCTCTCGTTCTTTCCTGGACACTCTTAAACACACAATTCTTGATTGCTACTCTTTTCAACTTTGATCCACAATTGGTGGGCTTTATAAAGTTTCCTGATTTCAGAATATGCAACATGTTCAAGTAAATCAAGGCTGCTTTTGCACTTGGCTTCCTGTCGGCTCATACACATGAAACCAAGCTCCATGCGCCCAGAGACTTACCTGCATTGGGGCACATGTCAGATCACTGACAGGATGCCACCATCTTGGATTCAGAGCCCGGTGCAACTGCATGTGTGCCATCATCGTGGCCACAGTGATGCTCTGCACACACGGAGTCACATTTGGGTTCATTTGAGGTACCAGTGCGCTAGCACAACACCTCAGATGACCCCTTGCATGGGAAATGGTGTGAATGGTTGCCGCGCGGGATGTTTCAGGTAAGAAATGGGATGATAGGTTAACATCTGGTAAGGCAGAAGACATTTCTAGGTTGTAAGCTCCTCCTGCCAAGTGCAGATGCTCCTGCCCAGATGTTAACCTATCATGAACTATGGGTCCAAGTGTGAATTGGCTTCAGATTGGAGCAACCATTTATTACTGTAATATGTCTCCATCACCTGGTTCCCCAACAACCATCAAAGCAGCTGCGTTCTTTACCAGGTGGAGGTTCATGAGAACTTAAGGGGAGCCCTGCTGGATCAGACCGCAGCCCGGCAGTGTTTTAGGTTGACCTGAGTTTGTCCTCAGGTCTTCTGACTCACACTATTTTCATTTAATTTGTTTTCCAAGCCAGCCTACCCCCCATTAGACGGTCTTAACCTGGAGTGTGGGGGTGCGGAAATCGTTGCCCTACTCGGAGGAACACCCCAGAGGAAACAAGGATTTCGGGTCACACTATTTGTCCAGTCTCTTCCAGTCTAAAGCATGCATCACAGTCAAAGTTTAGACTCATCAATTTGGTTGCTTGTAAAATTGATTCATGGAGACTTTTGCTCTAGACTGAATAGCATCTTAGGTCTCCCTCCCCTGGCCAGATGAGCTTCCTCAGAAAGCCCCCCCTTTCATAAAGTAATAAAAGAGAGAGGAATTGTGGGGGTGCGACTTGCCCATCTCAGCTAAAGCAACAGTTGCTAAGCTGATATTGCTATGCTAAATTACTAGGCCAAAGGATACATTCTGGGTCACTGTAACTTTCCTAATATCTCTCTCAAGGAAGTCATAACATACACACACCAATGCACAGTACATGTAAACAATGTACAGCATCCAATGATGCTGACACGAGCTGTACACATGCATAAGCAAGGCCCAGAGACAGGCTTCTATTGGTTCCTGAATAACACCATATATGGCATTTCCTATGTAGCACTATTCTTGCATTTAGGCTGTTATAACTGGTTATATACTGGTTCTGTCCAGTCCTCTTGTTGTAACCATATATGGGTTTCCTGAGTGTACTTTTCCATTGTTCAGAGAAACTGTATAAAAGCCTTGGCATGTGTTAATAAAGAGGGCTTACTACTTTCACTTGGCAACCATCCTGCGTGTGAGTCCTAATTCGTTACTACACTGGAATCCTGTTTTTAAAGTACTGACAAGGGGCCTTTCTGCACTCAGCCTTATTCTGGAAAATATCTCAAATTAGGGACCTGATATTCACATGCTTGTGCAGGCTATGGCATGCACCAGGCAAGGTCTGAGATAGCCTGCATTAGCATGCAGACAACAGAATCATATCCCAAGATATGTTCCAGAGTAAGGCCAAGTGCAGAAAGGGCCAAGGTCTGAGACCGTCCTGGCATGTCAGGCTGTCTTCACTTCCTCAAGTGTGAATGGGGCGATGGACTAAAGGAGGCTGAACTGATCGGCACACATGGAGTTCATGAGGCACCTCCCCTTCTCTCCTCAGTTTATGTATATGATTCCTCTTTCTATCTTGCATTTTCCCGCAAATTTATTACTTTTTTAAATTAATTGCACAAAGAAAATTACATAGAAAAAGAACGGGGGCGTAGGGGTGGGGGGGCAAGTTTAAAAAAGCGGAGACACACACCCTCGCCTCCCTTGAGTGACACAGCACCATCCAATAAGAAAGGAGATAAATTTGATGTAGCAAAAGGGGCGGAGAGCCAAGAGTTCCATGGAGGAGGCCCAGGTCAATCATGTAGAAAGGTGTGACCGATGCGGCCCAAGGCAGGGATGACCTATAATGATCCAGGTGTGGACACAGCTGGTATGACCTCAATTCGAATTAATAAATAGGCTGTCCTGTCTTAGACTTGTGTGTCCAGTCAAGCATCTAGTCAAGCATCCTGTCTCACATGATGGTCCATCAGTTCTGGCCATCTCAAGCAGAAGGCAAAGGCAAAACCTTCACCTGCTCCTAACTCCCTGCAGTTGGCCTTTAGAAGCATCCTGTCTCTCCAACCCTCAGGTGGTATCAGAGCATCCATTCCAGGATATACCTCTCCTCCGTGAATTAAGAGAAACCCTGCTAGGTCAGGCCACAGTCCAGATAGACCAGCATCCTGTCTCACATAGGGGCCCACCAATTGCTTCTGGGCACCTCTTGCAAAAGACCAAGGCAAAGCCCTCATCTGCTCACGAATCCCTGCAAATGGCCTTTAGAAGCCTGGAGGTGGTACCTAGGTATCTATTCTAGATAAGAACGTAACAGGAGTCCTGCTGGATCAGGTCATAGCCCATCTAGTCCAGCATCCTGTCTCCTACAGTGGCCCACCCTTTGCTTCTGGGCTTCTCAAGCAGAAGACAAACCCTTCACTAGCTCACGACGCCCTGCAAATGGCCTTTAGAGGCATCCTGCCTGTCTTTCCAACCTGGAGGATGTACCTTGGAATCCATCCTGGCTGCCTAGTAGCCAAAAGTAAAACCTTCACCTGTTCTCGACTCCCTACACATATTTCCTGTGGCCAAATTCAGTCATTCTTCCTTCCCTTCAGTCAGCCAACTTTGTTAAAAAAATCAAAAGTCCGAGGCCTCAGTGGGAAATGAAAGACAGGGGGATTTCTCCTATTTATGCGAAGCATGCTTATGTCTTTGTCAATGCTACCTGAAAAAAACACAGCTTTCTCTTCCTGAGGGGCTTCGTAGACAGCATCGATTTTTTCCGGCACCTCAGACCAGAAAGTAGCGACAAGCAGAGGACCAGTAGGCCTGTTTCGCTGGTTTGCCGTCCTCCAGATGAATCTAGACAGAGGAAATTGCGGACAGTTTACAAAGAGGCAATTCACTGGCACATCTGTTTCTCATCACTGCTGGCAAGAAAGTGTGTGTGTGTGTGTCCCCATCCATCCTTACATACACACAATCCATTAGCAAGATAAACGTATCATTACTAAAGAATGCAATTTTATTTTATTTTTAAAAACTGCAGCGAAGTTTGATGGTCGCTCTTTCCTCTAGGCAGTCTTTATACAGAGCCCATATATTTCCAATTCACAGTTTATAACAACTTCTACGCCTCTTCCATTAACTCCTACCTCGGAGGGAGGGTGAAAAAAGTGTATCTGGGCCTGCAATTCTTCTTGCACATAAACCCATTTACAAGGCATTTAAACATTTTCACCCATCCTTGTCATTGCACATTGAACAGATGGACATACATTTGGCAAATGCCAATATTTGTATTCGGCACATTACCGCAGATGATTATGTTTGTTTGATTGTAGAAGATTAGGCCTAATAATCATCTATCAAGCAGCTTGGCTGTAAATGAAAGCTGGAGCATAAAATTCTTCATCAGTGGAACAAAGGGGGTAATTTAGGGACTGTTTTATGGGCAGGCAGTATCTGCTTCCAACTTATGAGTGATTTCTATTCTTCCTCTCTATTTCTTCCCCACCCCTCCAATGTAGTTTGATTTCAGTCATGGTGCTTAGGGGAGAAAGAAAAAAAGATGCAGGATTTTAACAAAGGGACTATTATGTTTTGTTTATTTTTCCTTGTTCTGCTCCTAACCTTTGTTTTGATGCCCAGCCATTTTCTCTAAAGGATTAAACAAAAACAAATACCCCCCCCCAAAAAAAAGTATACTAGCTGCCAATTTCAGAAGCAACAAGTTTGCTGAATCCCTTGTAAGAAGACGTGAATGCAGTTTTGAGGATTTCAAGCAAATTGCTTGCCTGCATTTGGGGCCTTTTATGGCATTATCCAGCTTTTAGTTTTTCATGATGCAAGAGAAAGATGCATTTCAGAACCAGCTGCAGGAAAAAGAAGGAGGAGGAGGAGGAGGAGGAGGAGATGGTCTCTGCATCTGGAAAGTGACCTCAGTTGTAAATCTCAATGCATAAAGGGCAGTTGTTCCTGGCAGATATCCACTGCGGGTATTAACTCAGCTAACGTGGCTGTGATACACACCATTAAAGTCACAGTCCTATGGACAAAAATGATCCTGCAAATTCTTCCTGCAGACTGCCACTTGACTGGAAAAGGAAAATTGAATGACCCTTCTGTCTTTAGTGTCCACACTACTTGCTGCTTGGTATAAACACCAGCAGGGCACCTGGAGGTATCTGCTCTCCATCGTGGGTGGTGGGGTGGAAGCCAAGGTAGCCCAGAGGAAGTGAAGCCAGAAATCAGAATTGGGTTGCATCCAGATGTTGGTTACTTATGTCACTATTTTTGAATATCCTGGAATAAAGCATGGGTATTCCAGATATTTATGCTTTATTCTGGAATATCTAAATAAAGAGGAATAAATAACCAACGTTGTCCGTATGCAGCCTAGGTGGAACTCTTTGCTAGAGATGTTTGAAACTGGTGCACTTGGTTCACAGTTCACAGCAAACCAGGTGGTTTGCAAGGTTCACATGTGAACCAAACCACCCTGGAGCTTGAAAAAAATGGCTCAAAGTCAACCCAAACCAAAGGGTATTTGGTTAGAGTCGAAGTTAAACAATATATTTCAGTTTGTGTGCATTTCTGCCCTTTGCTTTGCGATTCCATGCAAGGTCATCTAAGAACTATCTTCAATGACCATGTGGATGGTCGGTGCGTCCTTAAGCCAACCCAGAAGCTGGGTTTGTGTGACAGAGAAGGGAAGATGGACTCAAACTTCTGGCTTTTGGCTAGGGTGGAATGTTGCTCTCTTTACCCTTATGACCTGTGACAGACACCCTCAGACTGGCTACGCTTTAGCAAGGTGGTGGCCTTCTTCAGGTTCAAACCATGGCTCTTTCTTGGACTTACTCTGGAATATATCTCAGGATAGTGGTCTGCTGGCCACAAGCTAATGCAGGCTATGGCAGGCCTCACTTGGGGCCTTCCATAGCCTTCTCTCGCATGCAGATAGCAGGTCCCTATTTTGGGACATATTTCAGAATAAGGCCACATTCAGAAAGGCCCCAGGCCCTGGGCACCACTAATTCCTCCTTTCTTTCTCCTCCTTTTCTCTTCCCCTCCTTCTTCCCCTTCCCTGTAGGTTGGCAACCCCAAAACGGAGAAGTATATGGCAGGAAGATGGAGATAAATATGCATTAGATGATAATAATGAACTCATTCAAACCCCAGTACAAGAGAAAGCATAAAAAGGAGTTTATGAGTTTTCCTATGCATTCAAAAGGACACAGTGGAAAACAAAAGTAAATATATGCCACTAATAATAAGAGTGACATTAATACCGCAAATTTCCTACATAAATCTGCTAGGCTATAAAACTTGATGATTAATTCAGACAGCCTGCAAAGGAAAGATACAGGCTGGAGTTCCTTTCCCTTATCTGTTTCCTTCCTGAGATTGAATGAGCATATTAGACAATTATGGGTTTTTTGGACTGATGGGAAGGAAACTCAAGAGAGCTGCAGCTGAAAATTCAACAGGAGAGTGATTTCTGGTCACGCAGCCTGTGCCAATGGTTCTAAAGCACCCTTTTCCTAGCCATACCTGCATGGGCTATTTGTTCAGGTTGATAAGCATTCAAGTCTCTTGAGCTGGTGCAGTATGCTGGATTATGTTGGCTTCCAAAGCCACTGGGATAAATCTGGCAGTTGTAAAAATGCATGCAGTTCTTCTACACCTGGCAGTGTAGGACAGCCATCGAAACTTCCTTGGAACCAATTGCAGATGACACTTTTCTGATATTTGCCATGGTTGAAAACAGTACTACACCTATATATTACTGCAAACATTAAAAGGAAGTAGGCAAATGCAATTTGCTTTTTTCTACAAGGACTTATTTTTAAAAAAGAATTCAGGAGTCAAATATAGGAGCAAGCTATCACAGTGTTAAAAGCATTTCTTCCCAGCTTCAACTAATCAGGAATGGACTGCCGGTAGACCAGAGGCCAATTTGCACTTGGCCTCTTAGTAGACGCACTTGCAGGAGACATTGTCAACCCAGAAGCATCTCCTGCCTTCCCAGAAGGAACCCTAGCATCTACTAGAGGTGATGCACGAAATCATGCACCATGTGCATCCCAACGCTGACCCAAAGTTCATCTTTGCTGGCCAGCCATGGGACCATCTGCGCCTCTTCCAGGTGCTGGGGTCAGCTGATGTACTACACAAGCACAGCGGAATGTCAGGTGACCTCAGATGCAACTGTGTATGCACAACACATCACTGCTGACATCACTGTCAATGGTGACAGTGCCAGCTGGCATGAAGAAGATGGTGAGGACCAGACATGCAACCGGCTGCAGGTGAGTATTCTGAGGTGATTTTGCACTTCCTTTCCCACCTTTTGGACAAGAAAGGAGTGTAATCACCCAACGTTGATTTGTGAATGCTAATCACTTACAACCTAAGTCCCGCACGATCGATCACTCACGTTTGAACGATCCAGGGGCCGGTCCTCTTCTGGGCACTGCCGTTTTGCTTGTGGCACCCTATGTGACCATGCGTGCACCAGTGCACACACAGTCATGTCTATGGTCCCCCAAGGTCCCACTGTTTGATGGCTTAGACTGGGCCATGCTCCATCCAGTGCAGATGGAATGTCCTAGAAAGGGAGGGAGCCTCCCAGGGGTCGTGTGTGGTGAAGTGTATGCAGGCCACCCATGAGTTGTGAAGAAATTTAGGTGGCCCACGTAAACATTCAGAACTTCTCACTGAATTTTTATCCTATACAATTCACAGGAAACAAATGTTTTCCGAAGAAGGCAGCGAGAGGAAGTAGGCTGCCAACCTTCAAGACGTTGATGGAAAGGTCGCAAACCATTTAAGTTTGGGAAATCCTGGCTTTTACCTTATGCTGTCAAAATCTGAAACAAATACTGTCACATAGCAAGCAAGTTTCCCTCACCGGTCTTTGAAGAAGAAGATCTCCCCTCTGAGTTGAGCAACAGCATCAAATACAATGTCTTGGCCACACAGTTCTGGAGTGACCGGCCCAAGGGTTGGGCTTGGCCCTGGTCCCACATCAGTAGACCCCCCTACAAATGAAGCAGAAATGGATTATGGAATTAACAAATCAATATGGCCCTTCCTTTACTAACAGATAAATCTATAGGGCTACTAAATGAGGGAAATACTCATGTCTACACTTTGATGGGAAAAGGTCAGGACAAGGAAGAGAGAAGGATACCTCCTACTCACTTTTAACACTCCAAAAAGTAAAAAATAAAATGGAAGTGGGCAATTGGGATTGCAGTCCTGTTTCCTGACAGTTTGGATCCAAGAAAAGAACTATTAGCTCACAAAAGAAAAAGTCTAGGAATGGCCTTGTGCTCTAGGCATCGGAGGCCACTTTATAGCAAAGAGTAAAACAGAGATTCCTGAAGTGCCTCTGTCCAGATTTAGGCAATATTTATTTGTTTGTTTGTTTACCTTCACCACATTGACTCTGAATTTCAGATTCTTGAGGGCATTCTCCTATGCACTGAAGAAGAGTTGGCTTTTATACCCCTCTTTTCTCACCCATTCAAGGGGACTCAAAGTGGCCGACAAAGCCTTCTATTCTTCTTCCCACAACAGACACCTTGTGAGGTAGGTAGGGCTGCGAGAGCTCAGAAGAGAGCTGTGACCAGCCCAAGGTCACCCAGCTGGCTTTGTGGGGGAGTGCAGAACCAGACCCCATGACTGCAAGATACAAGTCAGGCACTCTAACCACAAGACCAAACTGGCATCGTCTAAGATGTCTGTTCTCAGCTCTGGCTGCCATTATTGGAGCATGAGGTTGACCTCTGACCAATGATGGAATTTCCAGCTTCTGCGAAACCCATCACAATTTCCAGTTATGTTGGCAAGGCTCTGCAATACTCCTGGTTGCAGTGTGAATTGCTGGTGCCTAGGCCTTGAATCTGTTTATTCTCGTGCAAGTACAGAGAGCGGGAGGAACAGAGAGAGGGAATATATGAATGGAAATGTTACCATAAAGCTCTTGAATTCCTTTGATGTCATCTTGGGAAAGCCGGAAGTGCTTGGTATAAGTATAGATCGGGGCCATAAGTGCTCCAGGGTCTTCAGAATGCTCCAGTCCCATGGCATGACCAAATTCATGAGCAGCAACCAAGAAAAGGCTGTAGCCTGAATCAAAAATGTGAACAGGACAGCACATTACTGAAACATCTACTTGCAAAACCCAAAAAACAATCTGAACTTTCCTTTTTCTTAGATGTTTTCTCAGTAGGAGTTAAAAGTTAGCTGGCTTCAGAACCTTGAAACCAGACCTCTGCTCATGGTTGGGTAGGCTTTGTTGTTGCTACGGAACGTTTACAAGCACTCCAGATGTTAAGCAGAGAAGATGCAGCAGCAGATGTCATTTGGTTTTAAGCCCTCTCAGCTTCCCTGGTGAATTGTTGCCAGTTTGCTGGATAATGAATGAAAGATAGCATTAAAAAGCCCTACTTGGTTCTCTAACACAACAGTAAAGTTAGATCACAATGCCCTTTGGAACCTCAAGTACCAGAGATATGCAGGGTGAGCTACCATATTATACCAACCATCTGTAGAATGGTCCTTCGTCCTGTATGGGGGAATCATAGAACTACAGTTTGGGGACAGGGAAATTAGTTGACTCATATCACCTAACAAAAGTCATGTAGTTTAATATAGAGATAAGAAGCAACCCCTTCCAGTTCAGTTTCAACACTCAGGGTGCTTCCGCACAGGGGCTAATAAATCTGGGTGTACTGTACCCGGATGTAATAAAACCGGCTTCAAGAGGAGCCAGTTTTACTGAATCCGGATCCCCGGTAGATCCGGATTTATGGGGTAGATCCACATCTAAGAGATGCGGATCTACCCCGGCCCCCGGCCCTCCACACACGCGGCGTGAGGGTGGGATAGATCCGGATTGGAGGTGGGTGCTGTGCGGACGCACAGTGCCTGCCTCCCATCCGTGCTCTGGGGCCCTCCCCCAGCCCGCCATGATTGGCTCCTCGGAGCCAAGCATGGCGAGCCAGGGGACTCCTACCTTTTAGCTCACCCTCGGCCCAGAAGTGGCGGATCGCCGCTTCTGGAGCCAGGGCGAGCTTCCCTAAAGCCCACCCTAGCCCACCCAGGGGGGAGCCGGTGGAATCCCCTCCTTACCTGTTAAGCATCACCCCATTACTGAGAGGAGGATCCCAGAATGCGGCGCGCCTGCATCCTGCGCGCCTTCTGAGTGGCCGGGGCTGCTACTGGCAGCCCTCGCCCTCAGGAGGCGTTCTGCGTAGGCGCGCTGCCCTGATTAGAGAAGCCAACCATGGTGGGCTGGGGGAGGGCCCCCGGTAGGCATGCTTGCGTTGTGCGGATGCATCCTAACTGGATGCGTTTTCACAACGCAAACCCCATTAGGCACACATCAAATGTGGTGTGCAAGTAACACCCATTTAGCACACATTAGTGATGGATAGGTGCGGATGCACCTATCCGGATGTGTGCTAAATGGACCCAAAAATGCGGATGCGTCGCCGGGAAAGTGTTACTAATGCGTGTTGCTGTGCGGACACACCTTACCGGATGTGTCCGAAACAGCAACGCGTGTGCGGATTAGCCGGGCCAGATGTGTGCTTAATGGGTGTTAAAGGGCCAGTGCAGAAGCACCCTAAATTTCTGTTGTTAATAGAATATGCAGAATTTAAATTGTTAACCAATTGCCCTACTTGTAACAAACAATGATTTGTTTCCTTAGCTGGTCTCAGAAAGATCTTTGAAGGCCAGACTGTCTGAAGAAATTTAGTCCACACAGTATGATCCTTAAGCGATGGTTGTGGCTAGATGGCACAGGGAAGGGATGTTGATTCGAATTCGATGAACATCGTTATTAAAATTCAAATTGGATTTTTGAAAATCAAGATTGAATTCGGATTTTCAAAAATCCAGTACGGATTTTTGAATAATTCGACTGAATTCATCTCGGTATATCGCATCTGAATATCGGGCTTATTTGTGCTGATAATATGGGATGCAAACAGGATGCAAATGAAATGCAAACGCAATAAAAATGGGATGCAAATGGATTCGAAAGTCGGATATGGATGTTCCCAACATTCGTATTATTTGATTCAAATTAGACTTTCAAAAATACAGATTTGAATAAACCAAATTCAAATCATATTTTCAAAACTCCAGATTTCTGAACTTTGATTCAAATAGAATATGTGAATATTTGATTCAAATCAAATTTGAATGAAAAAATGCATTCATGCACAGCTCTAGCACCAGCAAGCAAGCAATAGATGAGATACTCTCAGGTAGCAGATAGTAGATAATGCTGTCAGGGCAGAGTGCTATAGAAAACCACAAGGACAAATGACTCCATGAAACATATATAGGGTGCGTTCCCATACAAGATTAAATGTGAATCCAGTCCATTTTTGGGATCACCCGATCCCATTTAATTTTTTTACTCCTGGACTTTATGAGGACTATCCTGCTACTGGACTATCCAGGGAGGAGACCAGCCTTTCAGATTCTCTCTCCCCCCCCCCCAATATGCTTCTGGCCAGTGCCTGCTGCAGATGGGTGGGCTTTCACATCTGGGAAGGTCTCACTCCTGTCCTTCCATCCCTGCAATGCTAGCTAGCTGGAGATCAAAAAAAGGCTTGCATCTTTGCACACACTGCAATTATGAGAGATACATTTAGCAATCACAGAGGAGGGAAAAACTTTTTAAAAAAAGAACCTGGTGTAAGAGAGATACATTTGTGGGAAGGATCGCAGAGAGGAGGGAAAACTGTTAAAAAGCAGGAGCCTCTGTTTACAGAGGGGAGGGAAACTGAAAGGGAGAGTGATTGCTTTGTGATTGCCTTGTGTCTGTTCTTTTGCTCAGCTGATTCTGCAGGGAAGGCTTACAGGGTTTGGACAAGCAGGGAGATGAAAAGATCCTGTTTCTCCATACTGGGGATTTGTGTGGTTTGAATAGGAATTGCAGTATTCGAATTCAGCCCGTGGTATCCTCAAGCAAATGGGGACGCCCAAATGCGCACTCGGTCCTGAATCCGGATTAAAATAGTCCAATCTAGATTTAAAATGTCAAGTGGGGACGCAGCCATAGTGGATTTTCTGCACATCAGCCAAGCCTGCATTGAAACAGGATGCTGCCACTTTGCTCTTCTTAGCCAGCAACTTCAAATGGAACCCTACCTTGATCTGGACAAAATCCCCACTTGCGGTCTTCATCATAGTTGCTAGTTGTGGAACACCACATTTTCCCATCTTGACGGCCAGAGGTAGTGCAAGAATCATACTTATTCCCAAGGAACGTGAAAGGAAAGACACAGGGACTTCCTTCAGAATTTCCCCCAACCGTGGACATGGCTGCAAAGAAGCAGACGCCAAGAATTCAGTGAAAGGGATCACCAGGTCTCTCTTTCTTCTAACCCAATATTTTATTGTTTTGGGAATCCATTCCATCCAACATTCCCAGTTCCCCTGAACTCCAGTTTAATCAAAAGACTCAATATTGTAGAGTCAATGCAATGCTGGAAATTTTCAGTCATGCCATAAAGACTCTGAACCCCCAGTGACTTCTATCAGTTGACTGGCCTCCACTTCACATCTCTGATGACCTCTTGGAAGCCTCGGCCTACTGTCAAGAGCATTTTCACACTTCCCGTCTGCTGAACAAGAACGAACTGCAACCAACTAATGCTTATTGGCAAACATTAGCCTACCCCCAACCCCCGCGATCGAACACTTACCTACTATTCAATCGCCAGCCAGTCCTCATCAAGATGCCACCATCTTGTGTGTGGCACCCTCTGCAACTATGCATGTGGCAGCACCATCGTCAGGATGATGCTGACTCTCTGCACAGTCCCAGTCATGTCAAGAGTCTCAGAAAAGCTGCCAATGCACTTGTAGGGCAGTCCCATTGACCTCTTTGTCCAGCAGAGGTGAAGGTGGTCACCGGCTGGACTTGATCAGGTAAGTTGGGGTAAGGGTTGGTAAGCTTGTGGAGCATAAAATTGTGCTCCACAGCTAGTTGATAATTAGTCATCTTCTGGGCAGGCAGGAGACATTTCTATGCTGTAAACGCCTCCTGATCTTGCCCAGATGTTGCCTAATTGCATGCTTAGGGCTGGAGTGAGAATTCAGCCCTGGCTTGGGATGGGACAGGAATACGAATTGCAAATTGGTCCCAACAGTGCCATTTACTTACATCAGAAATTTACACTTTCTTGTGGTTAGGTGTTGACTTCAGCTATTAAGCTATTAAAGGTGTTGAAATAAACCAACATATACAGGAGCAAAATGATTTTACCTGTCTCTGGACAAAATCCAAATTTCTTATCTCTGTCATAATCTTCCGTTGTTCCGCACCACCTGTATCCGTCTTGCCTGCCTTCTGTTGTGCAACTATCGTAGGTCTTCCCTTGAAATTTGAACGGGAACTTGCAGGGCTGACCATCAGAGTTTCCACCCATTGTGAAAAGTGCTACAGAAGACACAGAAATGGAAACATTGGCATAGGTGGGGATCCCCTGTTCTTCAGTATACATCATCTGCAGCTGTGTGGGCAGATGTTTGGACAGATGTAAATATTTGGTTTTGCATGCAAAAAATCCCAGGATCAAAGCCCCAGGGTACAGGGCTGGGAAAATACCTGCAACCAGGCAAAATGTTTTCAGTCTGCAAACTCCAGGAATCAAGCTGCCAGCAGTACCCTTGGGGGATTCTCCTAAAACCCACAAGGATTTGAACAACCAACCTCCCAGGTGACACCCCCTTTATGACCTTCACCTCATCCGGCTAAAAAGTAGTGCTGCAGGTGCTGTTTTCACGTTTTATGGACCCGCACATCTGGACGTTCAGCTGTCCTAAAGGCCTGAATGAACATGTTGCCATCTCTGTGCATTCATGAATGCATGTGCAGAGGGATGATGGCAACTCTGTCGGACAGTAAGTAAAAAGCACTATTGTTGGGAAACCTGAAATAGGGATGTGCATGGATATTCAAAAATTTGAATATTTGATTCGAATCTGTCGAATGTCGACATTCAAACTCAAATTGGATTTTCAAATGAGTAGATTCGTATCTATCATATATGAATATGCACAAAAATTATATGTATTTGCACATATAATATGGGATGAAAATGGGCTGCCTACAGGATGCATGCGGGATAAATACGTATTTGCAAAAATCCATAAATTGCATACGAATCTTATCAACATTCGCATATCCGGATACGAATTGGATATTCGAGAATCCAGATTTTTGAAATTCGATTCAAATTGGATTTTTGAATATCTGATTCAAACTGAATTCAAATGCAAAAGATACATTCATACACATCCCTAACCTGAACCCAGTGCTGGGTTTTCCAGCATTAGTGTCTAGCACTTTTTAAGGGGATATTAGTGGGACTATAGTGGGGTTGCCTCAGATATGGTAACCCTAAGTGGTCCCGTAATGGTCTGGATGGGGGCTTAGATAATGCCACATGGGGATAGGCCTGGAACTATTTTGCTATAGGGTTAGTGTCACTGTACAGCCTAGATATGGGTTAGGGCTGAGAAGAAGAAGAGTTGGCTTTTCTACCCCACTTTCCTCACCCATTTAAGGGGACTTAAAATGGCTGACAAACCTTCTGTTCTTCTCCCCACAACAGACACCCTTTGAGGCAGGTGGGGCTATGAGAGCTCAGAAAGAGACCCGTGACTAGCCCAAGTTCATCCAGGTGGCTTTGTGGAGGAGTGAGGAATCTAACCTGGCGATTACAAGATATAAGTCCAGCACTCTAACCACAAGACTAGACTGGCTCAAGAGATGGTCTTGTGTTTGATCTCAAAGATCCTCATGGTACAACTGAGGTGTTCTAGGTGTTCTAGGTGGAGAAATTTCATCTGGTTGAGTCCTCTTCTAAGCCAGGATGTCTGGATATTGCCCTGGCTGTGTCACTTGAAAGGACAACCCATGAGGTCAACTCAGAACAGTCTGAACTTTCATTTAGGAGATATTTTTTGGTGTTTTGGAAGGATCTAGAACAACCATATCAACTCCATCAGAACATCTATGTCCACCACAAGAAGTACTCGCCCCTGAGATCTGTATACCAAGTAGAAAAGGATATCAGGCTTATAATCCTGTAGAACAGCGCTTGCCTAACCACTGAAGCTTGATGTATTTTCCAAAGAACCCATTATTCTTTGTTTGTTAAACCTTAAATTGTTTCCAGCTGTGTTTATCCTCACAATGTGTGGGCACTCAGCTACACTTTTGGGAAGAAAAACAAGGTGGGAATTCAAAACAAGGGAGGGCCTGATGGCAGCAGCAAACTGTGAAGGGAATAACTTAAGACCACAGCAGACAGTCAAAGGTTCTGGTCCATCATAACTGAGCATGCTTCCAAAATGTGCTAGATTCCATCCGTTTTATCTGTTAGACTCCACCCCTTGAATCTAATCGTTCTGAGCTTCAAGAGATTGACTGGACTGGCTGATCACAGAAGGGAATAACGAGCTCTTTCTGAACTAGCTTTAGATCCAGATTAAGGAGCCTCTTCATCTGGATCATGGGTTCCACCCCCGTTAATCCACCTCTGACTGTACAAGACAGAGCCAGATCCGAATTAAGAGGTCCTTAATCTGGATCTATTATAGGGTATTTCCGCACGGGCTTTGTAGACCTCATTAAGGACCTGATAATTATGCTTTAGGTACACATGCACTACGTACCTTCTACACTGGAGACCTCATTAAGACCCCATTAAGATTGCACCATCTGCACAGGCACCACCGAGAACTGGATCTAATTGGATCTTTGGGCCCCCTAATCCGGATTAGCTGCAGACCACCCAAAAGGACTCTGAAATCCGTTCCTTTTCTCTAAAGACCAGATTTTCCAGTGAGCTTCCACAGAGTAGATTGGATCCATGTGGTCCAGGAGTGGGACCAGAAGCACTGCCCCCTCCATACACTCTATGAAGCCCTGTGTGTCTTACATAGCAGTTTACGTACCCACCTACAACCTGTATAGCTGTATGTAGGTGCTGGTTCTCTGCCATGCCCACTGTAAATGGACGTGATGCTTGAGTGACAGTTGAGCTGACTAGTTGCGCAGTGCTGTAGGCGGCACTTCTGGAATGGACCTGTTCTTTGCCTAGGGATGCATGCTATGGTGTCCACACAGCATCCCTGTTTAGCACCCATTGGAACTGGGTGCTATATGCCTCATGTGGACATATGGGGTCTCCATTTTTATTTGAAAACTGTGTGGATTAAACCAGGACCAGATCCCGACAATCTGGATCTACCTATCCCGGATTTACAACAGTTAAGTGCAGAAATGGCCATGGAGTCATTTAATTAGGTCTACAGGTGGACTAAGGACCAGATGGCACATCTCCATGATCCAGAACTACCAGGGGTTGCTTTTCAGTGGTGTGCCATAGTCTGCCACTGAAGACCATCAGCTTTCCTAGCCTTTGGAAGCACGGAAGAGCAGCTGTGACGCTCATATGAGGCATGGGCTGGGTTAGTGCCATCAGTGGAGATGGTACTGATCTTTTGGCCCATACCTACACCAGATCTGGATCAGTGGGTCCAGTTATTCCAGATCCACTGGTCCAGATCCAAGCAAAGTAAGTGCAGAAAAGACTTACTTTGGTCTCTTGGTTGAGAAAAAGAGTACCATTTCCTGCGGCAATGCTATTATGGGACAGGAAATAACTCAAATAAACTTGATGAAGGAAATGGATTCTTAAAAGTGTGCATACAAAAATGGCAACACTCCACGCACTGCTTTGAGGATTGCAGACTGCATTTTGGTTTTACAGCCTGTGAACAAATTTTTCCCCTTTCAGAATTCTTTCCAAACTTCAGAGAGAAATTGTATGTAAAACTTGGCTTTGTATATTCGCAACTCATGAAATGAGCAACTAAATAGACCCTCAGCTTGCCAGATTCCATAGCTAGCACTTTTCCCCCCACAGGGATGGATCCAGAGTGTGGTTTCTTAAAGTATAGAGTGTTATTTGCTCTTTATGTTAAAAAAAAAAGGAAGAAGTTTGGACAGCCAAAAGACCTTCATAAGAAGAGAAGGGAAATGCTCCAAGAAACCTGTGGAAGCTGACTGTCAAAACTGTGACTTCTTTTGCAGCACAAGGAAGCAGAATAAGATCTTCGGGCTTTAGTTTCTATTCACTTGAGACATGGAGAGAAAAGGCGTCAGTGAGAGTTTTGTGAAAGTTTCTACAACTGTCGCACTACGGGCTTTAGGAGATGGTCTGATGGAAAACATCTGTGTTGCATAAAGTCTAGCAAACTGTTGACCTGTTGATTAAGTTAAGGCCCCTGGAGAAGAGCAGATAGGCAATAGTGGTTTTTCTTGTTTGCAATTCCCAAAAGCTGGGGTGATTTCATATTTCCCTTCCCGTCTTCTGGATGGGAAAGAAGCACCATCACCTAACCTTAACTAGCGTTCACACTTGCAAACACTAGTCACTTAGAGCCCACACCCCATGTGATTGGCCGCTCACCAGTGATCGATACCAGGACTGGTCCTCTTCAGGGCACCACCACCTTGAGTGTGGCGCCCTCTGCGACCAGCTGGCCAATCAGAGCCAGCAGGGCATGCAGGTGCAGTGACAAGGTAAGTGCCTCTCGGGCATATCCCCAAGTAGGCCTGTGCCCAGGAGGTGGTGGATGCCTGGGGGGGGGAGTTTGTTTCCTGCGGGCTGTAGGGGACCTGATCCAGTCCCCTAGAACCCACAGGAACCAGGAAAGGAACGTGACAAGCCTGCCCACCCCTGGGTCGAATTTGCCCCAATGGAGGCAGGCCTGGGAGGGGCGTCCTGCCCCCATGCCAGCCTTTTTGGGCCAGGACACGCAAGGATGGGTTCCCCTTTTGCATGCATTCCTTACCTGCCTAGGTGTGAATGGGGAATCCTTCCCCACGTGTCCTAGCCTTACTGCGCTAGTGCGAAAAAGCCTCTAATTGATAATTAGGCAACTTCTGGGAAGGTAGGGGTTGCCTGGAGGCTGTAACATCCTCCTCAAGGTGCAGATGCTCTTCCCCAGATGTTGTCCAATCATTGACTACAGGCTGAAGTGCAAAAAGGCATCTGTGGTCTTCAGAGACACGTTATCTCCGGTATTGAAGCACTGACTAGTTGCCTAGATGTAGCAGATGGACTAAACAGCTATTTCCTGTTTGCTTTTGGTATTGATAAATTAACATACCCTTTTGAGCTTTAAAATAACACGCGAACCATGCTTTAGCAATTGACTATGGCACCCCATGACCAGTGGCCATGCATAGCCATGTCATTTACGAAATGATCATAACTTTCACAAAGAGGAACAAAATCTCAAGTGCCCAGGCAAATCCAAGCATCTTTGATGGTTCTGAATGAACAAACTGCATGAAACTCTCTGACCACCAAAGGACCAGAGCCCACATTTAAAAGCCATTGTTCCCAGTGAGGCTGCCACCAAGATTTTATTACTTTTATCCCTGCAAGCAGGAGCATAACATAAGAACATAAGAGTAGCCCTGCTGGATCGGGCCGCATCCCATCTGGTCCAGCATCAAATCTCACAACGTGGACAACCAATTGTTTTTGAGCTAGAGATGTGAACAAATGTTTTTTTGACCTTCTATCTGAATCAAATCGAATACACAAAAATCTGATTCGATTTGAATCTTTTAGATTCGATTCGTATTTACCAAATTTGAATCTATTCATTTGAACTTTTGATTTGAATCTGCGCCTACAAATGTGATCCATTTGTCCCACATGGATCCATACAAATGCAAACAGATGCGGGAAAGATACAGATCTTCAAGTGCGCGCCATGTATGAACCCGTACACATACGAATGTCCAGATAATTTGAATGAATAGATCCGAAGTTTGAAATTTGATTCAAATGTTTACATTTGAATTTCAGGACATTCTATTCAAGTTTAAATGTTGAAATTCAGCACATACGATCAGATTTTGAATGCCTACAAATATCCGTACACATCCCTGTTCTGGGCATCTCAAACAGAAGATAAAGGCAAACCTGCTCTTGAATCCTTGCAAATGGCCATCATTCATCTAGCCCAGTATCCTGTTTTCACACAGTGGCCCGCCCATTGCTTCTGGGCATCTCAAGCAGAAGACAAAGGCAAAACTGCTCTCCCCTGCTTGCAATTGGCCTTTAGAGGCATCTTACCTGTGTCTCCAATAGGGATGTGCACAGATATTCAAAACATTTGAAATTTGTTCAAATTCATTCGAATTTGGACACTCGAATTTGAATTGAATGTCCATAAATTTGAATTTAAACATTCGAATGAATTTTGAATTTTTGAATCTATTCGTTTGAATTATTCAGACATTTGTATGTGTATGGATATGTACACAACGGCTACTTTCCTGTACGCATCTTTCCCGTATCCATGCTCACTTGCACGGATCTGTACGGGACGAAAATGGGATGCATATGGGATAACTACAGGATGTGTACGGATGCATACGGATGCGTGTGGGCACATACAAATGTTGTCGACATTTGTATGTGCAAATTCGAATCAAAAATTCAAATAGATTCAAATTTACTCAATTTGAATTGAATGTGGGTAGATTTGAATTTTAAAGATTCAAATCAAATTTTTGGATATTCAATTTGAATTGAATCCCAAAAATTACACCCCTAGTATCAAACCTGGAGGGAGTACCTTTGCATCTGTTCTATGAGCCACTGATACACCTGTGCTCCATGAATTAAGAGAAGCCTTGCTGTATGAGGCCACAGCTCATCTAGACCAGCCTCACAAAGTGGCCTACAGACTGCTTTTGGGAACAATCACCAGCCTTGATACTTAATACTGAAGCATCAAACTTACGTATTTCATCAGAGGGTCCCTTTTCCTTTCCTTTCTTCTATCTAAACATTTCCAGAAATGAATCTGGAAGGTCTGTCCTCTTGCGCCTTCAAAGAGAAGCTGAGAGCAAAGAGCCTAAGCAAGATAAATTCAACACACGCCGATCCTGCATGCTTCTGCCTGTTTCAATCAGCCTCCTTAAAGAAAAGGGTTCCCATTGCTGTCAGTCAACTTACATTCATGTGGGCAGAATCCATATTTGCCATCGGTATCAAAGTTGTATGTTGTTGAACACCAAAGGAACCCATCACTGCGTCCTGCAGCTGTGCAGCTGTTGTATTCGACATCGTTGAACAGGAATGGGAATTTGCAGAATTCTCCATCTGCGTTGCCATACTTTACCCGGACAACTTGAAAGGGAAGAAGAATTGATCTGTCAGCAATGGCCAAACATAAAACCCCTGGATCTCCTCAACAGAATACAGATATTGGATTTTAAAACAGCAGCTTAGGTGCAAACAGAGTTAACTTAATCTCCCCCCTCCACTGTATGATTGTAGAGTGGAATCTATGCCAGGCAAGTCCCCTTCTGCACTGGGTGTTACTCCAGATTATATTCCAGAACAAAGTATGCCATCTACATGCTAGTGCAGTGCAGTCTATGGGAGGGTCTGGGGAGGGTCTGCTGTAGTCTGTATAAGATGGCAGGTTCCTATGCTGGAATACAGTGTAGAAAGCCCCCAAATTAATGTGTAGAACCCTCATTTGAAAGTTGAGACGCACAAACTGTAAAACACTTTTCCTGGCACCCTGTCTAGCCCTGGTGTAGGTCAGAATCTCACCGGGAAAGGACATGCTAGTAAGGAACAAATTCAGTTTTCTATATTGTGATTCAGCTTTAGTTTGCTAAACATCTTCCACACCGTCACTGTATTCAAACACTCATTGAAGGAGCTTGAAAGCCTACCCTGATCCACGTGTACTGGAAAATTAGAATGTGCTGGAGATAAACTCGCATTACTCCACGTTGTATCTGCTAGTGCACAAAAGCTGTTGCTGCCAATATTGGTGGGATCTGTGAGGGCCAGAAACATTCTCACCGAGGTCCATGGGAAGTGGCTTGGAATGATTGTACCATGGGTTTTAGCTGCTCAGCCTACCACCAGAATTCCCCAGGAGACATCTTCTGAAATCAAATGCAGACAGCATACCTTGTCCTTCACCCAACGTCCACAGCTCATCATCATCAAAATGGGAGTCTCCTCCAACTCCTGGCCCTGGGGCAAAAGCATGAGCTAGGAGCCCATCTTTGCCATCGAAGGGATAACCATCACCATGTTCTGCAGAATGAGAAAACAAAATGCCGACGATAGAAATAGCAACATGCACTGAAATTAACCCAATGCAATCACAGCAAAGAATTTTGAGGATTATCGTTCTAGAGTAGGAAGACCTCAAAGTAGTAAACCTTCTGTTCCTCCATTCCACTTTACTCTCACACATTTCTGTGATGTGTTCAGTTATTAGCCCAAGGTCACCCAATAAGCTTCCATGGTTAAGCAAGTTCTTCATTCCTGGTTTTCTGGATATTAGTTTGACAATCTAACACACTGTCCATCTGAAGTAGAACACTATGGGGGCTCACATTGCCAATACATACATGTCTGTTACAAGTGACTACTATTCAGCTAAGTAAAGGGACATAGAATTTCAGCAACAATTTCTTTGGTGGTTTGTTTCACCCATTCTGGTATCACAGAAACCTGGAAAAATAGCAAAAGAAGAAATAAAAATAAGAAAACCAACCTCATCTCTTCACTTGCTGACCTTAAGCTCATTTATCTCCCATCCTAACCTTATCTGCAGTGTTGTGATGAGGATAAAATGAAGGAAGGCAATAAAACAAGCCATCCTTGGGGAGAAGGCAGGGTGTAAACAGAAGCACTCTTCTAATATTTGAAGAAAGGAGACCATTAATGTTCTATTCTTTATTAGGGATGTGCACGAATGTGGGTTTTTTTTGCGTTTGAATTCAACTCGAATCAAATGTCAAAACATCCTATTTGATTCAAATGTTTAGAATCCTAATGCAACAAAATCCAATTCGAATCGAATACATTTGAATCCACTTGTTCGCATGTTAGAGTCGAATCTGAAGATACGAATGTCAACAGCATTTGTAGTTGAAGATACAGATGTTGACATATCTGTATGCATTTCGCCTGCAAATGTGTACAGATACGTATGTGTACATTCGTATGTGTACATTCAAATGTTTCTAATCATTCGAACAAATGTTTTGGAACATTAGAAATTTCTTCATTTAAATTCAAATGTGTAGGCATTCTATTTGAGTTTGAATGTCCACATTTGATCAAATTCGATTGAATTTCAAATGTTTAGAACATTTGTGCATATCCCTATTCTTTATGATGCCAGAACATGGAATTCTTTATGATGCTTCATCTATGGAAGGAGTTTTAAACAGTGGAATTGATTGCATATTGATATGCTGGTGTCCCCACCATTGGATGTATGGGGAAAAGTTGGCTAAGAATCTTCTGGCGATGCATTATTTGCATGAAGTAGAAAGCGGAAGTCAACTACCTAAGAGGTCCCTTCCAAGTCTACAGGTGCTTCCACACTGACCACTGAAAAATGGATCTAAAAAGATCTGTTTTTCAGCAATCTGACCTCCCAAGGATCCATCACAAATAGTGATGGATCCGAAGGGCCCTTGTGTGTCCGTACGCGTGTGGGGAGGCTGGATTCTGGAGAATGGATGGAGTGGGTGCTGTGCGGATGCATCAGCACCCATTCCAAAAGTCCTCCGGCTTGCGTGCTGATGCCCCCGGAGCTGTGGGCCTGGAGCGGGAGCTGCCAGTCACTGTCTGTTTCCGGCGGTGCCCAGCGTGCAGGGGAGGGGCTTCGGAAGCAGGCAGTCCTGCTTCCGCCCTTCCCAACATGGTAGCCAGAGGGACATCCATCACTTTGCCTGGCCATGCGTGGAAGCATCCTGCTTCTGCACGCATCCAGGTGAAGAGACGGATGTAAGACCTGATTTTGCAGGTCTTACATTTAATCCAGATTTCGGCGGCAAAACTGGTTTTAAAAACTGGTCTTGCATGCTGAAATGCAGAAGCAGCATCCACGAAGAGTCTCCAATCGGGTCTGTAGTGCAGAAGCTGTTTAAGGTAAGTGTTTTAAATCTTACTTAAAGGGGGGGTGGAGTTAAACCGGTTTCTGCAGCTAGTGCGGAAGCACCCTATAATTCTACAATGGTCAAATAAAATAATGGGTACCTGGGGTGTACAAGAATGTTTTTTTTGACATTCTGTTCGAGTCAATGAGAATTCAGTTCAATTCATCAATCCAATTCGGTTACAGATATTTAAATTCTAATTTAACAAAATTTGATTCGAATTAAGCAAATTCGAACCTATTCGTTTTCATTTTTGATTCGAATTTGCACTTACGAATGTCGACAAGATGAGTAGATGCCCACATGCATTCTCCCGACATCCGTACACATCCGTACGCATCCGTACACATGCGTATTCATCCTGTAGTTATCCTGTACACAACCTGTTTTCATCCTGTATGGATCTGTACAAATGCATACGGATGCGGGAAAGGTGCAGATCTTCAACTATGCATCAAGTACTAACCTGTACACATACGAATGTTTGAATAATCCAAACGCATAGTTCCAAAATTTGAAATTTGATCCGAATGTTTAAATTCTAATTTCTGGACATTCTATTCGAAACTGAATGTTGAAATTCGGCACATTTGATCGGATTTCGAATGCCTACGGATATTACTGCGTATCCCTAATGGGTACATCAGACCAAAGTTCTTGCAAGTTCCTTTTCGAACAGCATCTCCCTCTCCAAGCCCACTGCTGTCACAACATCTGACACCCAGAGCCCCCACCATCTGAATGCCTATGAATAAGCCATGTCTATCACAACTCCAAATTCTTCCAAGATTCCACTTTTTCCTCAGTTGAAGGCCGAGTTCTTGGCTTTGCCTGTTATTTCGCCGAAAGCTTTTCTTGGAATAGCAACCACCTGGCAAAGGCATAGCCCTGTTATTCATCACTTTCCCACCACTGGATGGGCACAAATGCTGCCTGTGGCTGCCATTGCATCACTAAGAGCCTTCTGGGTTTGATAGGCTGCCATTTGAAACAAACAAAAGCAGGCAAGGCCAATCCTTCCACTCGGCCTACGTGTGTGCTGGGTTAGAGCAAGGCCAGCTGGACTTGCTCTAGGAAGTAACGCTGAGCATCAGAGCCCATCTGAGCCTGGGCGCTGTGGCTTCCAAGGGCCTATCAAATTCCAGAATTCTATCAACCCATGAGTTCTGCAGACCAGAAAATGCAAACAAACAAAAAAGTTTGCTTTCAGAATAGATGAAAAAAGAGCAAAGTCACTCTCCTACGCCATGGCGATTCTGTTTCTGCATTGGCAACTCAGCTTCAATGACTCCGGGTTCCTAACTTGTAGGGTTGGTGGAAAGCTCAGCTGCTGACAGCTGGGATGCTTCAGGTGTGTTGTATAAACACAGTTGGGGTGGTAAGAAGAACCTAAGAACCTAAGAGGATCCCTGCTGGATCAGGCCACAGTCCATCTAGTCCAGCATCCCATCTCAGATGGTGGCCAGCCAATTGCTTCTGGGCATCTCAAGCAGAAGACAAAGCAAAACATTCCCCTGCTCTCAACAATCTGCAAATGGGCTTTAGAGGCATCCTGACTGTCTCTCAACCTGGAGGCAGCACCTAGGCATCCATTTTGCTAACCACTGATACTCCTGACTATTTTTTTCTTAAACCTATCTAGGCTGGTTGCTATCATTACCTCCTCTGGTAATAAATTCCATAATGTTCTTCTCTGTTTGATGATTGACATATTTAAGCATTCACACCATGCTTCTTTTTTTCCTTAATCAAAAATAACAACCGGTGAACTTGGTGCTCCAAAGCATAGCAGAAGTGTTATAAAGGAAGACAGGAAAGGTACTACAAATCCCAGTGTGTTTTCCTCATATATGTCTTTCTTGTTGTGGTTCTCTTTAGCGACACCTACCCCATCGTCCAAAATTGATCATGATGTCTGCCTCCCCATCATGAATCCGAGAAAATTCCAATGGCGTGACATCACTCCAGACTTTAAAAGCTCGGGCGAAAGCATCGTCCACAGTTTCAGAGTCCAGGTCTGGGGTGTAGCCTAGAATCCTTTGTAAGAAAAATGGGGAAGGAAGTGGAGGTGTAAATCACTAGGAAAAAAATGAAGGCAAGAAGATCTGCTCAGCTCCTTCAGGCTGAGTCCAAAGGAGGTCCAGAATGCAATTACTGGATCAGGAGTGTAAGTGTCCACACATCATTGGCACCCACCCTGTTCCTGGGGCCCTGGAAATCCTCCTTCTCCAGAGTGGTGAAAAGCACTCTTCTACAGGCTTGGTTTGTTCAGGAGGCCGCTGGACCAATTTATCTTCCCAGGCCCTAGGGATGCGCCCAAATGTTCTAAACATTCGAAATTCATTCGAATTTGATCGAATGTGGACATTCAAATTCGAATAGAATGTCTTCACGTTCAAATTTAAACATTCAGACAAATTTCAAATGTTCCAAAGCATTCATTCATGTGTACCTGTATGCATTTGCGCTTATAATACGGAACAAAAATGGGACGCAATATGGGATAAAACAGGATGCGTACGAAATGGGTACGGATATGTATAACACATACGAATGTCGTCAACATATGTATACAATTCCCCATTATAAAGTGGGAGTGGGAACGTGAGAAACCAGACCTCAGTGAGGACTAAAAGAAAGAGGATTTAACTCAGGACTAAATTTTCCAGTGGGAATATGGCCATAGATTAAAAATATATGGTTACCTCAAAAATATTGCCTTCAGAAATATTCCCTTGTGTGAAATGAGGGTGACCTGGACAGGTTCCAAGAAGAAACAATTACCAGTGGACAGTAGAAGTACTTAACTGGATACCAAGGGCCTAGAAAAGGCCAAGGGTCAGTCCACATGGCAGGTAGATGTATGGTCATGATGATGATGATAATTAATAATAATAATAAATAGCTTGCTGGTAAGTGATGGGAAAGAACAGCCCAGGGCATGGATTTCTGGAAGATTCTTGGAGCCTGAAGTTCTTCATCTTGCAAAATTTGTTGATGATAATATTTGATACAATTTATTGTGTTTTTTTTTTGGGGGGGGACCTTATTCCAGTGTACAGGAAGTACATAAATAGCACTCATTTATAGGGATGTGCATGAGTTTATTTTTGCATTCAAATTCAAATTGAATCAAATATCCAAACATTCAATTAGATTTGAATGTTTAAAATTAGAATACAAGAAAAACTGATTTGAATCCGATGCATTCAAATCTATTTGTTTGAATGTTAGATACGGATCTGAAGATACGAATGTATCGGATTCTAATCAGTTTTTATTGCATTCTGATTTTAAACATTTGGATATCCAATTCAACTTGAATTCGTATCTGTTATATGTATCTGTACGCATTTATATGCATCCCATTTTATCCCAGATGCATCCTGTTTTCGTTCCGTATTATAAGTGCAAATGCATACAGATACGTATGATATTCATACAGATACGTATGTAATACATGTAGTTTTGGAACATTTGAAATTTGTTTGAATGTTTAAATTTGAATGTGAAGACATTCTATTTGACTTTGAATGTCCACATTCGATCGAAGTCGATTGGATTTTGAATGTTTAGGACATTCATCCACTCCTAGGAAGAGGTACTGCAGCCATGAAAACCAGGATCCCTATTAAATACAGAGCTTTCACAGGAATCTCTTGGAGTTGAGCAAAACTGTGAGCTCCCCTCAGGCTGTTACATGGAAGAAGGAAGGTCTTCAGTGCGCCTTGCGTGCTCCTAAATCAATGAGCACAGAACAAAGTGCATTTTTGGTTATGTACCATTATTCATTTCTGCCCAGCAACATTTGTTTGGGTAAGATTTGCAACGGCAACAATAATAAGCATGTAGAAATCAAGGGCTGAGCTACAGGCTTTAAACTGATGTGGAAATAATCAAAAGAGCCCTGCTGTATTTCCCTGGCCTGACAACGATCCCAGAAAACTTTTAATGGGTGATGAAGTGCTTCTTAAAATATGCACTCCCCAGATTGCGCTGTAATTTCTGGTCTGCTTTTGTTTCTGCAGACATAACATGTCTTTGGGGTTAATGTCATCTCCAGCTAGATTGCCAAACCATTTCAAGAGAGAAAGGGAGAGAGTCAGACACAGTGGAGCCTGGGATGTTTTGTTCTATGGAGGTCTCCAGAGGAGCGTGTTTTGGAGAAAGGAATAGCCAGTGCACAGTTGAAAGCCATCGTGTTCTGGAAGAACGGATGGGGAACATCCCACTTACAAAAGAAAAGAAAATGATAGCACTGGGGTCGTTCCATGAGTCCAATGTGGAATCACACTCTGTCTCTTGTCTTCTGTTCCTGCTGTTTAAATTTTACAAGCCCCCTTCAAGTATAACAGGGGCGGCTGATCGGTCCTTAAGAGCAAAGAAGGCAGCTCAGAACTTTGGTCCATTTCCCCTTTCTCCTTCACACATGCTTCAATTCTAGGTCAGCTGATATGTACAGAGTCAGTGAGAAATTATCTGTCTGTCTATCATCTATGTCTGTCTGTCTGTCATATCAATGTGGCCTTGCACACAGCTGTGGCCTTTCACCTACCTTTAAATCTAAACATTCTTGGTACCAGGCCCATTCAACATTCTTTTCTCCTGCCTCACTAGTTACACCAGCCACCTCTGTGTGTGTGTGTCTATATCCAGACAGTTGTAAAACCTGGGATTGTCACCACTATGTTGGGATTACCAAATGTGTCCATGGCAATCCCAACACAGTCCCAGGATATTGGAGTGAAATCTCTCAATAATGCTATTGGGAGAAAATCAACTTCCAGCCAGGGTTTTGCTTATATAGTGACACTTGCCCCAAGGTCAACCATCTTGGAAATGGCCACCCTGCATATGTGTGTGTGTGTGTGTGTGTGTGTGTGTGTCAGGTCAAACCAGGATGAAAATGGCCACTACACATTTGCAAAGGGCAGCAATTGCACATTTTGTGGTATTTCCCATCATTCTAGTTTCTAGATGTATGTGTCATGCCATGGTGGGAGCATGCTTGCCTTGAATTGCCCTGTCATCTGGCAAGGATGGTGAGAGACAATGATGGATCCCAACAGGATTCTGCATTTTCCTCTCATCTTCTGGAGGCAGCCTTTTGTGAGGGAGAAAGAGAGGGAGGGGAAGAGGAAGAGGAAGAAAGAGGGAGAGAGAGAGAGGGATGGAACTCTTCTCTCCATCTATGACCTCTTCCTAGTATTGCTTGCATTTCATGACACAACTTATCTCCAACGGTCACTAAGAAGTAACATGTGTACAAGAAGTCCTGGGCTGCCTCCAGATGATAACAAAATCACGCAAGACCTAAAGAAGATCCATAATTGTCTTTTCCCAACTCCCACTAGACATGGAGAGCAATTCTGGCCTTACGTTAACGTTTGCCGGAAGTTTGTCTGATGGACAACTGGAAGCAGCCAAGTAAGTAGGCTTCCAATTCCTTAGCTGGCTTCTAGTAACCCAAGTCAACCACAGCATGGAAGCTTCTGACAAGGCAATGAGGTAAGCATCTCTTTTCCAGGAATCTTGGCATCGCTGCTGGGTTTCCTTCAATAATAATATTATTAGTTATTGTCAACTAACTTGGGACTTTTGGGAATGTCAGGGGAATGAGCTTCTCTATGTGTCTGGAGATACCTCTGGTAATCAAAACTGCTAGGCAACTACCGACATCCCATTTTTCAGGGTCTTTCTAAAGACTCATGAAATATAACTGACCTGCTGCTTCTTCAACCCTTTTCCTGTTTTCTTTGGTCCAGAAGAAGAAGAGTTGGCTTTTCTAACATGCTTTTCTGACCCATTTAAGGGGACTCAAAGCGGCTGACAAAGCTTTCTGTTCTTCTTCCCTCAACAGGCACCCTGTGAGGTAGGTGGGGATGTGAGAGCTCAGAAGAGTGCTGCAACTAGCCCAAGGTCACCCAGCTGGCTTCATGGAGGAGTGCGGAATCAAACCCGGTATTCCGAGATAAGATTCCGGCTTCCTAACCACTAGACCAAACTGGCTCACATTCCTTTGCACATGTTGCACTCTCCCTCAGAGGTATTTGCATGGATTTGCCTTAAGTAATTGGGTAAGGTTCATAGGACCCCAGAACTAAAAGGACCCAGTCCAGCCATTGAGAGAAATGGGTGGCCCAAGGGGGCATTTGAGGCTTGCCAGCAGGCACCTACCTGTATGTGACGAGGTTCTTCTCCCATTTTGGCTTTCTTGGGAAAAAGTTATAATTGGCTACATCTGGATTACCGCAACGGGGCTTCTTCATTGTTTCTATCGTGTTTTGGTCCAGTTCCCCAGTTTCAGGCAGACCAAAGAATTTCTGCATTTTCTTCAAAGTGTCTTTCAGCACCATCAGATTGCACTTGTCTTTGGGACACCCATAGTACTTGTTGAGGTATTGCTTTAATAGAGAAGAAAATAGCACAAGTCACTGGAGGCCACGTGTGAAGCTTATCAGCGCACCTTACAACTTCATTGCTTGGTCCATCTTGCCCCTTGCCAGGTTCTTCTGACCATGACTGTCATCATCACTGACCTTTCCTGGCTAAGCTCATTGGGGTCAAAAATTATCTTAAGTCTCTAAGGCCACATCCAGATGTTGGTCACTTATTCTACTATATTTGGCTATTCTGGAATAAAGGATGGATATTCCAGAATGTATCTCCAGAGGAGTGTCCATGGGATTATGAATACTGCATCTCCATAGGTCTTTCCTGATGCTCATAATATTACTTGAAAAAGTTAACTAGTCTGTATATCTTCTGCTTCCTATGCTTAGAAGAGTTCCTCTGGTCAATGCACACGCACAGACACATGCACTAAAATAGTGAATACCGCAAAACCAGTGTGATGCCCATTGAGGACATAAAACCTTCCTAGCATGGCAGAACCATCTTGTACACCAACGATGGTATCATGGCCTGCTCTGTAGAGATGCCTGTCTGCTAAAACCTAATGGGGAGACCAGCATCTCTGTGACGGGCCAATGATGTCATCATCAGTGCAGCCTGACCCCACCCCTTCCCAGCTGCTCTCTGCTTCCCTTCAAGACAACCCAGAGAGGGCTGGTGGGAATCAAGTGCTCCTCCCTCCTTGAGAACTTCGTGTCCACCAAACTCCAGCTTGGTACGCCTCTGTTTTCATTGTCTCTCTCTTTCTCTGTGTCCAGCTTTCACACCCACGTATTTCCACAGGTGGGGGGGAAATTTTCCTCAAACATTTTGTTGGTGAAATGTCCTTGTCTTTCATGATCTTATCTAAGCTTATCTTTACCTTCTTTCCTGGGCTTCATCACTCTTTGATTTCTCCAACACAGCATCTGCCTTTGCCTCTTCTAGAGCTCAAGAGAACAAAACTGTCTACTGTCTGCACTTCTTCACCATTATCTGCACATTCACCCAGACTGCATGGTAACATTCAATTTGCCTTCTTAACAATAATTTCCGAGCTGGGAATGAAAACTGCTGAACATGGCAGGACTTGCATCTTAGTAAAGTTGTACTAATTTCTGCGTGAGTTCCAGAGGGCAAGACAAAGGAAGCCAACAAAACTTTGTAACCTTATTCTAATGCGTCACAATTTTGTAACACTTCAGATCAAATTGCAGACTAGAAAATACAGCTCTGATGAACAGTTCCTGTTTCAAGCACATCTGTGTCAAGATTAGGCATTTTTTTTTCTTGCTGAAAAAGCAAACAAGCAGGCAGGAAAGAACATTAAACAATCTTTGCTCTTCAGTTTTATCCTACTGATGATGTGTGGTTGCAATAGTAATCCTGCTCAGTACAAGAGGTACTGCAGGTTCAGACATTTGGTGTATGTGCTTGGCTGAGGAGCCAATGGGGCGAAGCTACCATCTGTGGGATTATGAGAGGGTGCCTCTAAGTCAGAATCCCCCCTAAATGTAATGATAAGGGAACATAAGCTGGGATTAGACCGTTGTGAGGCAGGTTAGTTTTACCCTACTGATAATGTGTTGCTGCTCTTCAGGCAATATTTAATTGAGTTTTCCAAAATAAGAAAGAAAGAAAGAAAGAAAGAAAGAAAGAAAGAAAGAGGCATTTGCAAGGTCAGAGTGCTGAAATAGTGAAATATATATATGGAATTAAAATTCAATAATATATATAAGGAATTAGAATATAAACTGCAAAAGTACTTTTCACTTACTGTTAAGTCCCAATCCATTTGATGAACTTTGCTAATGTTATGTATAAGGGAGTGATTCAAAAACACAATTTTTTTCTGACTGGGGTTTTAAAGTTTTCACAAGAGGCAACAGAGTTTGCTTTAATGTCTAGAAGCTGATAACCTTGCCAGCCAGCTCCCCCTTTCCCCCCTCTGGACAACGCTGGGAACAGAGGGCTACAGTTACTGGGCTAGAATTTGAGCAACTAACAAGCCAGACATTGCCAAAGGGAAGCAGGGCAGGAAGGGAGGGGGAAAACAAAAGCTTACCAATGCCAGCTCTTTGTCCGTCTTTGGAGAAATATCTCCAGGAAACTTTATGATGGGTGATGGGATCATTTCTCTGCCTTTGTCTTCGGCATGCCTAGAGGTTGGTGGTGGAGGCGCCCAAGTTGGGTGGAAAATGGAGAGCTGGAGGAAAAGGATTTTGAAAACGCAGCCCGCCATACTATAGAGCGTGTGTGTCTCCATTCTGACTAAATCCGTCTTATTTCCCTGGAAGTCCTCTTTGCAAGGAACTTTGCTTCTTCAGTGAGCGGAGTTGTACAGCCCCATCGGCTCCTTTCTCAGCACATCTTAACTTCCCCCAAGGCCGTCCTCTCTTGCTTGCTCCAGCAATTCCTTTGTATGTTTAAAACATCCAGATGCGCAGTCTCCAAGCCACTGCAAGAGGAAGTCTCAAAAACCAGTGGAAACATGGCAAGGGGGAGGAGAGCAGTCTCCAGATGTGCATTTTGCTTGAATTTTAAGGTAGCCACAGACAGATCCCTGTTCGAACTCTGAGAGGCTGTAGAGGGCTGGTTGATATTCTGCTGTATCCTTTGATTCCATCAGGCTACAAGCGGGGCAAATGCAGAACCGGTAAATGCCTGGAGAAACCAATAATGAACTCTAAACGGATCACAGAGGGACCTGGCAATGTTCCTATGGTTTGTTAGGGAGGAAGGACCTAAACACAAACTTGGAAAGTGGTGGAGAGAAGAAGAGAACTTGAAGCTGGTGACCCCAAAGGGCCAACTCCAAGGGGGTGTTCAAAAGGTCTGCAGCGATTTGATCGCAGATCCAGTTTTGTGGCTCAGCCTAATCAGCCCTGAGTACATCAACATCTTCTCCAAGAGTGATCCATTGCCTTTATTCCTTTGTAAAAGGTGTCTTTGCTTTGGTCATCCAACTCCTAGCAGTTATGACTTTGGAGCCACATGAAAATCGTCTCCCATAAGGGTGGTCTTTCCATCTGTTCGCCTGCTTTGGAGGATACACACATGAAATGAAGCATCATATTAGTTACATTGTGCAAATCTAGTGTGGAGGGGAGGAATATATTTGTCCTTTTGTTCCTCTGTCAAAGGCACAAAACTTTGCCAAAAGAGAAGGGAGTGGGGATTGTGATCCTTTCTATTTAACTAGAGCACATAGATTTCCCTTCCCGTTGCTTATCTACTTCTTCTGCCTTTTCTCTTTGGCTAGTTGAAAACCATAACTGCTGGATATCTCAACATTTCAAGAGGTGAATTATTCATACGAGAGACCTTTTGTTTGCTTGCTTGCTTGCAGAACAGCTTTGTTTACCAGAACAAGAAAGGACTGAAACAAGTCGGCCTTTTCCCCTGTTATAATTGCCCACTTGATTTCCAGAGACAAGAAATCCTGCCACTGCCCAGATGGAGCCGATTGGCTTATCAGGGTGCTCCATGTGAACCTTTGGCGAGAGAGTCAGATGGGTCAGCATTTGATTGTGCCTGCCCAGATCTTTCATGCAGAGAAATCCAGCTGCACAAGGGATGCAAAGCTGGTCTGGCTGATCTTTGCAGACGTCCCTCCCCATCTTCCTTTTGTTTAAACCTACTTGGAATTGAATGTAAGAATCCCTGCCTAACCAACTGAAAAAAAAAAAACACATTAAAGTTTTTAAAGCTGCAGCTAACTTTTGTTTTTTATAACCACAGCCCTGTTTCATCGCGCACTGTTACCCTTTGCGCCAACCGGTTCATTACGGCTTGTTTTTATTATTATTATTATTATTATTAGTTTATTTCTAAAGCGCTGTACATGTACTCAGCGCTGTACAAAGTCAAATAACCAAAGAGTAAAAAGTAAAAAGAGTAAAACCTGCCATTGGTGTACAATCTAAAAACAGTAATAACATACAATAACAGAGATGATGATTAAAATAGACAGCAGAGCATTAATAGGCAGACTCTCCTGGGTGGGGAGAGTAAAGTCACATAAAGCCTGGGAATGCTTCCCTGAACAAGGTTGTCTTCAGCTCAGATTTGAAAGAAGAGAGCGAGGTAATAGTGCGTAATCGAGGGGGAAGGCGGTTCCAGAGATAGGGGGAGGCAAGAGAAAAGGGACGAATCCGAGATGGGGCAGTGGAAAGTCTAGGCTGAGCCAAAAGACCTTGGTTACTAGAGCGCAGGGGACGGGAGGGGGCGTAGGGAGAAATAAGAGCAGAGAGATAAGAAGGAGTGAGCTTGTGAAGTGCCTTAAAAGTTAACAGCAACAGTTTATACCGGATACGGAGAGGGAAAGGAAGCCACATGGTTGATAAAATATGAACTTTCCTCGCATACAGTGTTTTCCACAGCATGGATTTGCCTTATGCAACTGGTGAAGCATGATTCCCTGATTAAGGGGTAATATTGACGCCCACTAGGGATGTGCACAAATGGTTTTGTTTTTGCACTAACAAATGTCCAAACATTTGATTCAACTCAAATGCTTAGAATCCAAATGCAACAAAATCCAATTCGAATCAAATACATTCGAAACTATTCGCTCAAATGTTAGATTTGAATCTGAAGATAGGAATGTTGACAACATTCGCATGTGTTATACATATCTACGCATTTTATCCCGTATGCATCCTGTTTTCATCCCATACTATCTGTGCAAATGGGTTCAGATACGTAAGAGATTTGTACAGAAACATATGTAATACATATGTATCTGTACGTTTGAATGTTTCAAATCATTTGAATGAATGTTTTGGAACATTCAAAATTTGTTTGAATGTTTAAATTCAAATGCGTAGACATTCTATTTGAATTCAAATGTCCACTTTCAATCGAATTTGATCAGATTTTGAATGTTTAGAATTTTGGTGCACATATGTAACTCACACTGGTAGACTCTGGCTGTGGTTACACTTAAGGTTTAATCCAGTTTCATTCCACTTTCAGTGTGCGAGAACACATCAGCAAAGTGAGAAGCTGTTTTCTTTCAGGATTAAATAACTCTGAGAATCCACCTTTGGGATAGATAATGTGGAAAGAATGTATAGATAATGAGGGCTGAGCTTCTCTGAGCACTTCCCTTAGAAACTGAAGTTTTTTTGCAGTCCCAGGCTGTGGTTATACCTTAACTTTTTAGTGCGGATTACAGGCAATGCAGACTGAAAATGCATTAATACAGTTTACACCCAAAAGAGGATAATCCTGCTTTGGTCTTCCCTCTGTTTGGGACACTTTGCTCACACCCATGTCTTTGCACCCTCAGTTTTCTACAGACAGGTCTCTTCCTCTTGCCCACCTTCAGCACGGCCACCATGCCTCCTGCATTCTGATTGGATCTAGGCCTGTCACTCATGATGTCCCACTGTCCTTGTCCCCACCCTTTTCCTGTCTTGTTTAAGGATTACAGTGGTCCCTCAAGCTACACACCTCGTTCCTATTTACACATGATGTGCTAAAACAGCAAATTAAAAAAAAAACCCTCGCAAATGTCTAGGGAGGACTGCGCTACCTGGCAGGAAAAGATGGGCTTGACTGTGCTACCTGTCCTGAAGATGGGCTGGACAGGGTCCTTTTCCTGCGCTTCCGAAGGTGGATGCAGTCATGCAGCCCCTAGGGAGCCGGTTTGGTCTAGTGGTTAGGGAGATGGACTCTCATCTGGGAATACTGGGTTCGATTCCGCCCTCCCCCATGAAGCCAACTGGGTGACCTTGCGCTAGTCACAGCTCTGTTCTGAGCTCTCACAGCCCCACCCACCTCACAGGGTGTTCTGTTTTGGGGAGAAGAAAAGAAAGATTTGTCAGCTGATTTGAGTCCCCTTAAATGGGTGAGAAAAGCAGGGTAGAAAAGCCAACTCTTCTTCTTCTTCTTCTTCTTCTTCTTCAGGCTGCCAGAGTGAGGAGCATCCAAAGGGTATGGCCCAAGTCACTCATCGCCATCCCAATATGTCCCCTCTCCTCCTCCTCCTCCTCTCTCCTTTTTAGCCTTATATACTACCCATATGCTGTTGTGTTGCATCCAACCCAGAATGTTCTGGAGCAAGTTGGAGCATTCCTGATCCTCCAGAGCTAAGGTCCAAAGCTCACACTATCTTTGAGGCTCAGGCGTGTTCTGATCCGATCCAAGCTTTCCTGTCTTTACGATCAGTGTGCTGTTCTGGACCCACTGATCCCGACTAGTGGCAGGTAAGTGCAGAAGGGGCCAACGTGTGACAAACATGAACAGCTGATAAATACGGACGGTTAGTCTTTGTGCCACAGGGAACCGTGGATCTTGAGGGCTGACCTGTCCACCTCTAAAGATAAATCCTAAGCAGTGATTTATCGGATGACCTATTTCCACCAAGGTGTTGCATGCCAGCAGAGTCCACACCCATTTCACGTCTGTCTCAGGTCACAGGGGATTTCCTTTCCTGAACCATTGGAAGTGCAACGCCAAGTGTGTCAGAATAATAGTTCTGCATGCATTGCTTTAGCAGCTGTCCCACAGGGTGCCAAAAGACGCTGTATATTCCCCTTGTCATTATAATGTTAACAGAAAGACACCAAGGAGGCTTTAATTAATGACTTTGAAGATCTGCTCTTTTATAATTCATGGCAGGGCTTTAATTAAAATCAAATGGATAGCAGTGGAAATAGCAGAGGATTTGAGAGGACTCCATCTTAGATGGGGAAACAATTCCCTCTGACCACTGCTGCTGCAGCCGCATGCAAATTACTCTTTGTCAGAGCTGGTGAGGAGGGGGAAGTGGGCTTTTCATCTGGCAAACGGGTCCCCAATTACCTTGGGGTCCCCAGCTGCTGAAGGAAGTCTGAGTGGACTCCCATCCTCATCTACAGTCTTTTTCTTTCTTTGTTTCTCATTTGAGGGTTCACTGGCAGGTGAAGATTAATCAACCGCCAATGCTCCCCGGAACCCTCTGAGCCAGAGCCAGTAAAGTTTACACTTTCAACAATGTATGAACTTAATGGAGGTGTGGATAATGAGGACTTTCTGGAGATCTGCTTTTTTCCTTGGAAACTGTTGGCTAATACAAATGCGTTTGGGCACAAGCAGAATTTTATTGGGTGTGAGGAGATATGCAAGACCTTTGCAGTTATGCTTTATTTCACTTTATCTTAGGTTCTTATTTTCGATTAGGGGTGTGCATGATTTTTTTTTATTTTTTGCATTCGAATTTGATGTTTAAAATCCGAATGCTAAAAACCCCAATTCGAATCCATTACATTTGAATCTATTCATTCACATGTTAGATTTGTATTCAAATGTCGACAACATTCCTACGTATTATATGTATCTGTACACATTTCGTAGGCATCCCGTTTTATCCCATATGCATCCCGTTTTCATCCAGTATTATAAGTGCAAATGGGCACAGATACTTACAATATTTGTACAGATACGTATGAAGGTGGGACTTCCAACTTCAGACTGATCGAACACTGGAACATAACTCACCAGGCATGACAATTGTAGAGAAAGACAAAGTGTTTACCGTTGACGTTGCTTTTCCACGCGACAGCAGGATTGATGAAAAACAGTTAGAAAAACTTACCAGATAAGAAGAGTTGAAAACAGAACTAGAGTGACTCTGGCATAAACCAGTGCCGAAAGATTTTAGTGGGCACTTGGCATCAACAAAATATCCATCTGCCAGCAACAGAAAGCCACTGTGCTGGGATATATCACTCAGTTGTAGGCACTTGGGAAGGGTCCGACTAGTGATAACAATGACTAAAACCAGCATAAATATCTTTTGCTTTATGTTACTTCTGTGATATGTCAGTAGTAGTAGTAGTAGTAGTAGTAGTAGTAGTAGTAGTAGTAGTAGTAGTAGTAGTAGTAGTAGTAGTAGTTTTTATTTCTAGCACCCTTTCCACTAAAGGGTGGTACACAAATGCAAAAATATGCACAAATGACCCTTTGGGTGAAAAAGAATACTTCCTTTTGTTGATCCTAATGATCCTACCCGCTTGTTCTAGTGTTTTGCAATACAGAAAATATTTTTTCTCTTTCCCGCTTTTCTATACCACGCATGATTTTATATAGTTCAAAACTGAAAAGGCCTTATTGCCCCTTATTATTTATTTATTTGTTTACAAATAAACTTGATTGAAAGGCAGTTCAGTGTGATTAAAATTATCTTTGTAATTCCTTCCTTCCTTCCTTCCTTCCTTCCTTCCTTCCTTCCTTCCTTCCTTCCTTCCTTCCTTCCTTCCTTCCTTCCTTCCTTCCTTCCTTCCTTCCTGTATGACTATAGTCCTATAAATATGCACATTACTCCATAGTACAGCAATGTTAAAGCACTATCATATATCTTTTTCAAAGATAATATGATTCTCTTCATAAAGCCACGCAGGAGATCTATTACTATTTCTTTGCATATAAATATTGCTAACCATAAATCACTATGTGTTGCTAGAGGAAGAATATTCGTTTCCCTTGTGAACTCCAGCAAATTTCTCCATATTGAATAAAAAGCAGCATGAAGCCATCCCAATGGTAGAAACTAATATTTGTTAATGCTACCTGCTGTCACATAGACCACCTCTGATTCATGATAACCTCTTACCTGACTTTCACAGCTGGGTAGTCATTATTCTACCCATTGCTTTCTGCTTCTTCCTTTCATTATTACTTGTAAATATTGATAAAAATTCAGTTAAATTGTTCATTAATTCTTTGCTAATTAACCCTATGTCTCTAAATACTTGGAAGTGAAACTCATGGATTATTTCATATTTCACATTCATTACATACATACATACATACATACATACATACATACATACATACATACAGACAGACAGACAGACAGACAGACAGACATACAGACATACATACATACATACAGACAGACAGACAGACAGAAGGCCATCTGCTGTGTGAATAAGTCCCCTACTGCATGGTATTCATTCACTGAGGAATTGTACAGGACAAATCTTGGACAGGCTGAAGCTGGGTGGCTTAGAAGTATGAATAATGTTTACTTTCCAGTGCAGTGGTGGATAAGGACTGTGGTTTGCAGCATTCTTCCTAGCAGCAAACACTGGTACATCGCTGGCTAGCTCCTCTCTAGTAGGGATGTGCACAGATATTCAAAAATTCAAAAATCCAATTCGAATTCAACAAATATTGACATTTGAATTTGAATCGGATTTTCAAAAATCCAAATTCCCAAATTTGATTGAATTTTGAATATTTGGAAATCCAATAAGAGTTTTTGAATAATTCAACTGAATAGATCCATTTATATCACACCCGAATATCGGGGCTATTTGCACATATAACATGGGATGACAACTGGATGCAAACAGGATGAAAACAGGATGAAAAGGGCTGTGAGCGAATTCAGAAATCAGATATGAATGTTCCCAACATTCATATCAGATTTTTTAAAATATGGGTTCGGATAATCCGGATTCAAACCAGATTTTCAAAAATTCAGATTTTTAAATTTTGAATCAAATAGAATGTTTGAATAGTCAAATCGACTCAAATTCGAATGCAAAAAAAATGCATTTGTGCATATCCCTACTCTCTAGAGATGTGCAAAATTTGACCAAATAGTTAATGGCAAAGGTGTTCACATCTAACTGAGCATCAGCTTGTTCAAATATCAGGAAATGGGAACAATGATTTGAATGATTTGAACTGAACAGTTCATATTCACCGAGCTTTTACCTTTAAAAATGTATTTTTGATGAAAAAACAATTGGCATTTTTGTTTTTGAACAAGTTCAAAATGGAACACAAACAAATGTTTGTTCAATTAAACAATTCACTATTGAGCCAAGGAAATTAGGTAGTCAGTTCAATGGTGAATCAAACTCATGGTTTTTGGTTGTGAATATTTCTATTCCTCTCCTGAGTATGAACTCTATTTTGTTGTCAATAAATGTAGGAACCATGTTGGCAGTCATAGCATCATTATAAGCCCCACCATTGCCAAACTTAATGTTCTTGAATGAAGGCATAGAAGAGGCTCTTCCATCATGGCCAGCCTTCTTTCTTCTTTGCTCCATCTTTTTGATCTTCTTTATTCTTTCCCTGTCTTTTAAACCGTCTTTCTTCTTTCCTCCACCTTTTAATTCTTCTTTCTTTTCTCCATCTTTTCATTTCTTCTTTTCTCCATCTTTTCATTTCTTCTTTATTCTTTCTTTTCTCCATCTTTTCATTTCTTCTTCTTTTCTCCATCTTTTCATTTCTTCTTTATTCTTTCCTCCACCTTTTAATTCTTCTTTCTTTTCTCCATCTTTTCATTTCTTCTTTCCTCCACCTTTTAATTCTTTCTTTCCTCCATCTTTTTATTCTTCTTTCTTCTCCATCCTTTTAATCTTTTCTCCTTTTCTCCTTTTTAATCTCCTTCCTTTTTTCCAACTTTTATATCCTCCATCTTTTTCTCCCTGCCCCTTTTGCATACTGTCCACCCTGCAGAAGAATGCAGGAGACCACAAAATGTTGCAACATTTTTAATTGGCTCTAAACATTATTTCACTTCCCTTTTCATCCCACTCTGTGCCGTTTGATGAAACTTTCAGAGCAGACAACTTCTGTTGCTGTGATTTTCCTAAATAACAATGGTTCTCTCTCCCTGTCCCCTTGGCAAAGTAGTCAAAATAGCAAGGTTAATAATTTCTGAGTGAAGACCGAGCTGTAAAGAAATCAGAGGGAATCGTCCCCAGCTGTGTATATCAAAGCCAACACTAAGTGCTTATGAAATGAACAGATGCTCCATAGCTTCAGTGTGAGTCACAACGGTAAAAAAGTCCAAATGCCCAGGGCAACACTGGAGGGTTTTTCCAGGAGTCCCCCAGCGTGGCTGAGAAATAAAGGTATAATCAGGAGATGGACTTAATTCAAACACAATTTTCATTGTCTGAATTTTTGTGTGTTGGGGGAATGAAGTTCAATTAAACCAAAAGGAAAAAAAAAATCTCAGGGACCAAGCTACACCTAAGTTTTAATCCATTTCCAGTCCATCTTTAATTAACTCAGAGAAGTGACTAGTCATTTTCTGTCTGTCTGCATTATCTAACCCAGAGATGGATTTTATGGTCTAGATCAGCGGTGGTTCTTCACCTTTTCTTCACCACAGAGCCCTTTTACATATCTTTTGTAGCTGCGGACCCCTGCCCCCCACCTCACACCCACCATTTAGCTCCAGACTTGCATTCACCACCCACCTAACACCACCACTGGCACACTGCAGAGGCCTTTGCGGGTCCAGGATCACTCTCAGCCCGTCCCCAAACCTTTCCCAGCAACGTGGGCTAGGTGCAGGTTGGGCGCAGATGGCGGTGTCAACATGCAAACTGCACCAAACCCTGGCACGGGGGAGCAGCGCCCACTCCTCTCCGCCCCCTCTCTTCTCATTGGAAGCCCACCCCTGTGCTGCATCCCCCGCTGTGCCACATCCTCCCTCCCTTAGCATCACCAAACATGCATGGGCATGCTGCTGAAGTGGCACACTGCCTTAAAGGGTCTCCTGGCCTTCAGAAGCTCTGAAGATAGAGATCGGCATTGGTTACCAAGGCCTCCCTCCTGGACCATGACCGACTGTCTAATGCAGACAGAGCAGACCAGCCAGGTGTGTAGCCTTATGGATCTGCCTTAACACAGAGATCTACGAAGGTAGAAATGGACCCTTAATGTGTATTAAGGGGCTGAGCAGAGAGGTCCATAGACTCTAAAATTACGAATCCAAGGCTGCATAATGTAATGACAACCACATCTTTGGGTGGTACCTAAACTGAATAAATCAAACAATGCAATATCCAAGGTACACCCCTTTTCACAAAGAACTATATAAAACAGCTTTTTTGAAATTTGTTTTTAGTGCTCTGAAGGAGCTTCTTGCAAGGGTAGTGGCTTGTAAACCAGTAAGAATGTTCAGGGAAGGTTTTCCCTTGTCAGAAAGTCCTTGCTCTCAGATGGATGTCTCCTTTCCTCTGCCTCATGCTATAATCCAAAGTGACTTCTGATTTTGAGGAGGGGAATCTTACTTCTCCTGCCTGGAATGACAAAGTTTTTAATTGCTTCAGATGGAGCAGGCTCAACATTTGTTAACCATAGACAGAGGTCAGACAGAAAGGAATGCAGGGGTTAACCCATCTGCTTTTAGGAAAAACCTTACGCAAGTTATGACTAGGAAAGCCGAATAATCAATTGCACAGGCCTCCTGGTTTTGCAGCCTGCCTGTAACTGTTATGAGTCAGTACAGAATGTGTCTGCCAAGCTGAACTTCCTGTTTTCTTCTGCCAAGAGCAACTAGGGCAGTATGGGGCAAATTCAAGATTGATTGGATTTTCTTCGGTCCAGGGGAGCCTTTGAGCAATTGGCTGCAGCAATTAATCAGAACCTTGCAGGCAAAACTGCAACCCACGGGGACTCCAAGGGTGTTTTTCCACTGCAGCCCTTAGATCCGGATCTAAGAAGATCCAGATCTAAGGAATGGGTACATTCCTTAATCCGGATCTAGTAGATCTGGATTAAGGGAAGCACCCAATGTGTTTCCATGGGAGGTGTAGCACCCATTAGCAATGGGTGCTAACACCCCTGCTGTGGAAACAGCTTCGCACCCATGTGGGGAATCCGGATCGACCCTCAAGGGGGCGGTCCATTACCCCAGGTGTTTCGGGGGGCAGGAGAGTGCAGTATTCGAAGCCACTTCGAATTGACTTCAAAGTCATTTCGAAGTCATTTCAAAGTGATTTCGAAGTCTGTGCAAAATAGCTCCGGAGTGCCTTTGAAGTCTGTGCTGATCTTCGGAGTGAACTTCGAAATGACTTTGGAGTCACTTCGGAGCCACTTCAGAGTCACTTTGGAGTCACAGACTTCAAAGGCACTCCGGAGCTATTTTGCACAGACTTCGAAATGACTTCGAAATGACTTCGAAGTCGCTTCAAAGTGACTTTGAAGCCTAGGTTTAGGAGGACCCCAAAGGGTGCATCCCCTCCCCCTGGTCTCCTTTGGACCCCATTGCCTGTTTCCAGTGGAAACAGGCTCCCTTTAATCCGGATTTTCTGGCTGAAGACCCCATTGTAGACCCCATTAATGGGGTCTATAGAAAATCTGGATTAAAGGCCAAAATGTATCCATTAGATCTGGATTTCCCCCATGGCAGTGGAAACAATTGGGTCCCAAATGGGTGCTGTGGTGGAAATGGGATCATCCAGCTCACACCCAAATGGGTCCTAAATGGGTGCAAAAATGGGTCCTTTTTGACAGTGGAAAAACACCCCAAGGTATGGGAAGGGCATGTAGTCTGAAGTGTAAATCACTTGACTCTTCCTCTACCTGCTGTTGTCATAGGCCGTGTCCCCATGCATGTTTGGTACAGTGAGATCGGCAAGGGCAGTCCCCATGCATTTTGGATTTCGTCCACGGAAAGCGGACCAAATCCCCCCCAAACTGTGCCAGACCAGGGCCAAATATGGTACCTGAAAATACAAGTCTTGGCACAGTTTCGGGGTCCAGCACATATTGCCAAGTGAGCTGAGCCTGCACATGGGAACTATCGTGGGCTATCCATGGAGGAGATTGCCACTCATGTCATTAGGTGATGGGTTGTGCTTGCCGTTCCTGCCCTGTGCATTGGAGATCTCAGCCGCTGACATTTTAAAATCCCGATCGCCAGGCAGGCAGGATACTGGCTTAATTTTTGTGCATTTTCCACGGAAATAAATGCAGGCAGGATAATGGCTTGATTTTTGTTCCAATTTAGAAAATTTTCAACACTCATTTCCCTGATCTCCAAGGTGATCATGAAATTTTCTCCTTTTTAAACTTGGCAGGCATTTTCGTAGTTCCCGGTGTAGCGAAAGTGCGCAAAACTGCTCAAGTGCCTAACTGCTGCTAAACCTTGTAGCAGCTTTCAGTTTTTAAAAATTATTTATAAGTTTATTATTATGAAATAAGCTTTATTTTAACTTTTTTTCCATGCCTCCCAGTCCAATCCTGGCTTTCAGTGGCACTAAGGGAGGGGGGATGCGGCACAGGGGTGGGCTGACGTCAATCCATCTTCCGTGCCAGGGTTTGGCGTGGTTTGCATGGGGACTCCTCCATCCAGGCCCAACCTGTACCTAGCCTGCATTGCCAGGAATGGCATGGGGACAGGCTAGGAGTGTTCTCGGTCACACAGTGCATGCAAGCCCAATCAGTGCCCCAACAGCACCAAACGGCTTGCATGGGGATGCCGCTATAAATTAGCCAAAATGTCTTTGGAAAATGCCTTGTCCTACACAACCCAAGAGAACTGAGCTGAATGCATCTGGAGAGCAATCATTTACTTCCTGGATCATTTCCCTGCCCTGGTCTCTGCTTGGTCTCTCACCCACACATCAGGATGGAATGCAGAAGTCTGCCTGACCACATTTGGACTGGCATTCCTTCCAGTGGTGGACAAAAATTGATAGCGTGGATGGCCAGTTAAGTATGGAGGGAAAACTCGGTCAAGTATGAAAAAAGAAAGAGCAAATGTTGGTGGAGCCCAAATTCTTCTTTATGGGCTGTTGCATCTTTCAGCTGTTATGGGCGCATAATTATAAGCCGTTCACCACACTTGCTGGCACCAAAAGGAGATGAAGTCCTGAGGATCTTAAATAGAGATGGACATTTTGAATTTTGGGGAGTGACTAAAGGGCATCCCTAAGTTAACCAGATTGGTGAAAAGTACTCTTACTGCTGCCACACCAGGACTAGATGATGGTTCTTCCTCTTTAATGTGTGAAGTTGACAACTTAACTTTGACAAGAGAGTAACTTGTCCATCTCATCTTTTATGGAACACATTGGCTTAGGCTTTAAATTTTTAATTCTGATACATCTTATTAAACACAAAGAGACACAGAGAACCACAACCAGAGCCATCATTATTATATGCATGGGAAGTTATCCTCTGTCTTCCTACTCTCATCATTCATTAATGATGCACTGAGCTTTGTCGTTTGTCACTCTGATTCTTTTGGCTTTGCTTTATTGCTTGTGACACACAGAAAACTTGGATGAAAGTACCCCACCAGCTTCAAGATCGTGCACCAGGGGAGGGGAGGTTTGAGGCCGTGGGATCTGCTTTGTGTTTCTTCAAGAGTCACCAAATGGATGGTGGAGAAATTCAAACTGGCCCACATTTTGCATTGAACCATTTTCCTTACAAAGTTTCTGAAGGTGCTTAAAGATTTCCTTTAATTATTATTATTAATTAATATTAATATTTATTATTATTATTATTATTAATAATAATAAAATTGGATTTCAGTAATAATCAGAATATAAAACTACATTACAATGAACTAGGGTTGTGCATAAATGCAATTTTCAGGATTTGATTCGATTTGAATCAAATATCTGAAGATTTGAATCAATTTTAATGTTTAAAATTCAAATTTATTCACATTTGATTTGAATCAAATACATTTGTATGTATTTGTACAAATATTCAATTCATATTTGATCAAATTTGATCAAATTTCAAATGTTTCAAATATTCATGCTTATCCCTACAATGAAGAATATTAGATGAAACAGGAGAAACAGAAAGATGGCGTCGATTGCCAACTATTTCTTGTGGTCAGCTTCTCACGTCTTTTCCTTCATCTTCTCCCAATGAAAATCTGTACTTATTCATTCTTCAAAGCTTCTTGTCATCAAACCTTTTTCTGTGTTTTATAGAAGAAGCAATGTTGATCCATCAGTTGATCTGGTTTAGCCTTCCAGAGGCGTCATTTGACTGGCATAATTTGGCCAGTGCTGATGCAGATATGGAACATTATTTCATGATCATCAACTGGCAGCAGGTTTTCAAGGTCAAAAGGTCTTTCCTGTTAATAAATAAAAACCAAAGAAAGAAAAACTGGGACAGAACCTCAGACTCTCCCTATGCAAAGCAGTGGCCATCCTTGTCTTTGTCAGAACAGGAAATTCTAGCCTAGGAAATCTGATTGAACATAAAGCTGCTCAGAAATATCTCCGCAAATTATCTTCCATCTCTGCATGTCTTCTTGCAGTTAAGTAGGGCTGTGGTCACACCTAAGGTTTAATTCAACTTCAGTCTGCTTTTTTTAGAGTGAAAGGACACATTGGCTGTGGTCACACTTAAGGCTTAAGCCAGCTTCACTCCACTTTCAAAGTGAGCAAAGTCACAAGCTGTTTTCTTTCAGTGTTAAATAACTCAGAAAATGCCTAGGACTCATTTCCTCTAAAATGAAGGTGGTCTGTAGTTCTGGATGAAATGATTTTCAGTTAGTTTCTAGGGCAAAGTAACTGAGATGCAGCAAACATTCAGACAGGAAATCTAGGTCTCCTTGTAACTTCCTCACAGTAGCTGTACCACCAGCTTCTATTGTCAGTCTCAGGCATATAGTCTTATTGGGGGTATTCCTTCTGTCGTCAAGACACCCCTACCCACATACAAGATGGAGGTCTTACCATAAGGAACCCCAAGATAGTAGATGTGTAAATTATTTAAGGTGGTGGGTGGGGCCTGAGCATTCTACTGCCCTTAAAATATGGGAAGGGTGTTGGTTGGGGATATAAGAGGAAGCCAGGAAACTGAGAAGTCAGGAAACTGGAAAATGCCAGGATCATTTTATATAAGTGATATCTAGCTGTTTAAGCATAGTCTTGAATAGGGAGCAGGGTACAATGCAATACTACATTGTGGATACAGTAATGCACCCTGTACTGTACACCATTGGATGTACAACATGGAAATCTGATACCTATGGAAACCCTTTTCTATTTCTGCACAAACAGTTGTGTGATAAAATTCTCTTTACTTTCCTGGAACCTTTCCCTTGGACACAACAGCACAGTCCTACCTCATAAAGCATGCAAAGCAGTTAAACCAGCCTGGACTCTTGTAGTCACTGGGTTTGATTCTGCACTCCTCCATGAAGCCAGCAGGGTGACTTTGGGCTAGTCACAGCTCTCTTTCTGAGCTTCCACAGCCCCACCTACTTCACAGGGTGTCTGCTGGGGGGAGAAGAACAGAAGGTTTGTCAGCAGCGTTGAGTCCTCTTAAGAGTGAGAAAAGCAGAGTATAAAAGCCAACTCTCCTCCTCCTCCTCTTTGAAACCTCCTCCTCTTTGCCTCCCTAGGTATTTCTAACCAGAAATGTGCCTGATGGGCTTCTCCTGACATTGTGTAATTTTGGGGGAATATTTTTTCACATTTTGCATTAATATTTCATTGCCCTTTTTTGATATAGAAACACTCTGAGGCTTTCATAGAGTTAAATGTAAACAGCAGTGGCTTGGTGTTCCCCTCTGATGCTGTTCCCCTCTTTGTAACTGGACTTACCTCTGCACATGTGCTTTTAATTAGCAAAATATGCATGTTGCTTAGCAAACATAAATCCTACACCTCGCAGAAACAGGCATTTATAATGCAACAGTCAAAATCCAAGTGCCTAAATCCCATTTAATCCTATGTCAGACACAGTTATTCACTGAACCAGACAAGAAATATCAGTGTATCTTTTCAGTCTCTCTCTTGCTCTCTGTGCAGCCATTGGGTACTTTTCTTCCCTGTCTTTGAGAAGAAGGAAGGAAGGAAAGAAGGAGGGAGGGAGGGAGGGAAGGAAGGAAGGAAGGAAGGAAAGAAGGGAGGGAGGAGGGAGGGAAGGAAGGAGGGAGGGAGGGAGGGAAGGAGGGAACTAAAAAAATAGTCCAGACAGGACTAAAACCAGTGAGCCAGTTTGGTAGTGGGTTAGGGAGCCAGACTCTTATCTGGGAATACTGGATTTGATTCCGCCCTCACCCATGAAGCCAGCTGGGTGACCTTGGACTAGTCACAGCTCTCTTTTGAGCTCTCACAGCCCCACCTACCTCACAGGGTGTTCTGTTGTGGGGAGAAGAATAGAAAAGATTTGTCAGCCACGTTGAGTCCCCTTAAATGGGTGAGAAAAGCTGGGTAGAAAAGCCAATTCTTCTTCTTCTTCTAAAACAGAACTAAAAAGTCAAGTGGGAACCCACCCTTAGAGCACCTTGGAGCTTTCAGCCTCCTAGAAATCAGTGTGTATTGCTTGAGCAGCACCATCTACGAGTTGGTGAGGTCAATGTAGAACACTGGTTCTCAACCTTCCTAATGCCGCGGCCCTTTAATACAGTTCCTCATGTTGTGGTGACCCCCAACTGAACCCTAACCCTAATTCCCAACCTTAAAATTATTTTCGTTGCTACTTCATAACTGTAATTTTGCTACTGTTGTGAATTGTAATGTAAATCTCTGATATGCAGGATGTATTTTCATTGTTACAAACTGAACATAATTAAAGCATAGTATTCACATCAGCCACAGCTGAGTGTCAAAGTGTTGTTTTACCTCCAACACTGCTGCTTTCTACACAGTAGGTGCTCTCTACTGTATTTGTAAGGGGTATATGTGATGGGGTTGGCGTGATGATGTCATCACGCCAGGTGGGCATATCTGCATGTGGGAGGGCCCACCTGGAGACGGATAGAGGAACGGTGTCTGAGTTCCTATGTGTCTTCCAATGGTCTTAGACGACCCCTGTGAAAGAGTAGATCGACCCCCAAAGGGGTCATGACCACTGATCTAGAACCTAAAGCTAATCTTCAGAGAAGGTTTAACATGCAGTTCAGTGGCTAACCACAGGGGGCAGTGGTTGACACACTTCAGCAGTTGCATTCACAGAACCAACTTTTTGGTTTTAATGTGTGTTTGTGTGTCTGTGTGTCTGTGTCCCGTTCATTTAAACTTCCTTGCAAATTGCTTTGAGGACTCCCCCCACAAAATGAAACACAGTGTATAAATGCCTTAAATAAATAATAGTTTCTGGATCTTTCATGTCAGCTACCCATGTGGCTCTTAAGGTGGGAATTGATCCGACAAGCCTGAAATCTGTCTGCACCAGGTATGACAAATCTATATACCTGGCTCATAATGCTTGAGCTGCAGAAAATTTCAAATTCAGAAGGCGTCAGGAAGGAAAACTGATTTTATTGCGGGTCTTGGGAGGGAGGGGGGGGGGGAGAGATTTTTGCCCTCTTCAGAGATGAAAGAAATCAAGGTCATCTAAATGAATTCAGGGAATTTATTATAACAAAGAGACAGATCAAAGCCTTGCAGGACTTCATCTTCAGCACATTTGTAAAATTCACTTTTAAAGCCACTCGGCTGGTGGAATAAAAATTGATGAGCGCTCATATCAAGGGCAATAATTTATGAAACAAAATTGTGAAAACCAACTTTTTGCTTCCCTTGATCAGAGATTAACTATATATACAGGTAATGATTAGAGACAAACCATGGTTTTCCATATATTGCTAAGCTACAGCCATGAGCCCCAGGCCCGTGGCAAGGAATTCTGGGAGTTATAGCTTAGTGGCATTTAGAAAGCCAGAATTTGCCCACTTTGGGATCACAGGGTCAGAGTTTGGCTTACTGGCTGAACACTGGCTATTGCATTGCCACAGAATATCTGTGTGCAAAATCATGTTGAGCCTGTTGGGAAGAAGGAGAGGGACTTCTGGTTCAAACTCTGGAGATCTGCTTCTGCAGAAAGGCATGGTTTGGAGCAGCAAGACCTGCATCATGGCACTGATCCTGAAGATTGCAAAAGCTTTAAGGTTGGGCTCTGAGGGCTCTGATTGGTTAGGAATGAAACAACTTCTGAGTCTTGGACCTAGCAAGGGACCAATATTGTGCTGCTGGTAATCCCGAACATTGGACACATGGCATCTGCTGACCTCCATGGTACTGAAACACCAGCAGATCCACAATACCAGTGGATCCCAGAAGAGGACAATGGAAACTCCTAGAACTTGTTGGCATTTACCAGCATTTGCATATCAAGTGCTGGAAAAACCACATAGCAGTCCAGCAACACTTGACGTGTGAAAGGCCAAGCCAGATCTAGCACATGCTTGGATGTTGCCATGGCAATCTGGATCATGTGTGCAATTGCACAGCTACAGTCAAATCACCACACCCACTTACTATACTACACCAGGAAGAGGGTGTGGAGGCTGCTGTCCAGGAGTTGGATTACTCATGAGAGGGCTGTGTCCACTCCTGAGGGATTTTCGCACTGCAACGCGTTCCAAACGGAACGCGTGCAGGCGGGCAGCTTAAGACACTTCCGGGCGCTTTTACCGTTCACACACAGGCACGCCGGAACGCGTTCCGGCGCGCCTGTGTGTGAACGGTAAAAGCGCCCGGAACTGTCTTGGCCCGGCAAAGGCCGGCCAGGGGCGGGGATTCGGCCACAGCGCTGCCGCCCATTGGGTGAGAGCACCCAAGGGGCGGGCAGCACTGTCAAGCCACCCGCCCCGTGCTTCGTGCCAGCTCTACGGGCCCGGATCGGGCCCGCGAGACCTGGCACGAAGATGCCCGGGCAGCCGGGCACCCATCATGGGGCCCGGGGCAAGGCCCCTATGGGGCAGGACCCCTTTGAAGATCAGAGCCCCTGGCTCTGATCTCCAAGGGCTCGCCCCGCGCCCCGATGTCGCCCATCTACGGGCTGCAGGCGCCTGGATCTAGGCGCCTCCAGCCCGCAGATCAGCCACCCCCCCCAGTCCCCAAAACCCCCACCCCCAACCACCCTCCGGCCCGGATCGGGCCCATCTTCGCTCTGTGGGTGCCTACATCCGGACACCCACAGAGCGAAGATGTTTCCCCCCCTCCCCCAGGGCCCTGGGAGGACGCGCGCGAGAGCGATCACTTACCTCGTGGCCGTCCAGCGTCCAACTGAGGGTGGCATTGTGGGATCGCGCAAGACGCAGCCCACCTAGGCCCCCTATTGGACAAGCAGTTCATGTGGCCGCCCAAGGCGTTCCTCGCCCCCAGCCAGCCCAACATCGACCTCCTGCCACCCCAGAAAGGGGCGACAGGACGCCGATGCTGGTGGCTCCTTCCCGGGTCCGGCAGCCCCATTGGGGCTGCCGGACCTGGGAAGGAGCCATGTCCCGGCGGCCGTCGGAGGCGACAGACGGGACGCACCGAATCGGGGTTCCCCTGTCCCATCTGCCAGGGTCACTGACCCTGGCAGACGGGAAAGGGGAACCCCGATTCGGTGGGTCCCGTCTACTGGCTTTGCCGCGCCGGCGCAATCGCCGGCCCGGCAAGTCGGGCCGTGGGGGCGTGCCGACGGCTGTCAGGGAGAGAAGCGTGCGAACGCTTCTCTCCCGGAACACGCCGGGGCGGCTCGTCCGCGTTCGAACGGATGCAGAGCACTTTAAAGTGCTCTGCATCCGGAACGCGTGGAGGACAGCTCCGGACACGCCGGGACGGAAACCCGGCCGCAGCAATGCGTATGCTGCGTCCGGAGCTGTCCTCCACGCGTTCGGGAAAGGCCAATGCGAAAAGGCCTCTGGTGAGCTACATCAGTAGTTCACTACTCAAGATTAAAGGTGACTGCAGAAAGAGGCCCTAGCTCTCCAGTTAGCCTTTGGATTATGCCTGTGTTTTCATGGCTTTCGTCTGCCATGTCTGTCCCTTGCAAATATCAAGAAAATGGGGCTAGGAGAAGTTTAAAGCTCCTTGAAGAGATGGTGGCCACAAATTGATGGTTAGGTTTATAGTAGCAGGCTGAGAACTATGTTGGATCCCTTGTATATGAACATCATTTAGCAAGCTACACAGAACTTTGTAGCTAAGAGCTGCCAATTATCATACTTCATGGCTTAAGTTGGAAACCAGACCTTTTCACCACCCCCATCCCATTATGGGTATTAGAAAACAGTTTAATCAAGAAAATCATGAGCATGTGGCGACTTCTCAACAAGATACCCACTCCGAGGGAGAGCTGAAGGCAGCTTCTGTTTACATTGGCAATATGGGGACAAAAGAATTCCAGGGTGAAAATTCTGAATTCCTTTGTACATAGCAACTAAACAGTGGGCTATAGATCAAGAAATGAACGTGTGGTGGAGCCTTGAATAATATGTACTGAGATGCTTATAGCCCTTTTCACCATTTTAGAAAGTTGGACCAATCTCTCAAGGTTACTCAGTTGAGTTTAAGGCTACTGGCCTGTGTTTTTACAATGCTGAAACAACTCTCTGTGTAGGAGTTATTCCTGGCATCATGACAATATAACTCTTTTTCCTGGCACATAGAACTCCACAACTTCAAGGGCTGTGAAGTTTTGTCAGCCTGTTCTTACAATGTTTCCTTCTTTCCCTCTGTCCATCTCTCCCCCTTCCTTCCTTCCTTCCTTCCTTCCTTCCTTCCTTCCTTCCTTCCTTCCTTCCTTCCTGGCTAACCCAACGCGTATGGAAAGCCCAAAGGAGGACATAAGCTCTAATATTCCCCATCACATGTTTACATCCCCACAACTGTCGTTGAGAAGAATAATGATGGGGAATATATCCAACATGGACCATATTCTCCCTGAATGTGTTTAGAACAGTCCCATTAAATTCTCACAGAGGTGGGACATGTTCTAATAGCCTCCTTCCACAAACTTACTAATCTGAAGTGACAGCTTGGTATGAAGTGCCCTCTGCTGGCAGCTGAAGACATTACATGATTTCATGAAGCTACAGTGTTGTTGATAATGACCCTACAACCAATAATTGTAATGTAACTTATTCATTTTTGTTTATTTATTTAGCTGTTATGGATTGCTAGTATCTTAAGCAGCACTAAGATTTCTCCAGGCATCTATATTGGGATATTGTGTCTTCTAAAGATTTTTTTTGGGGGGGGAGGGGGAAAGGAGAAGTGCCATTTCCTCTCCAAACTCTCTCTCCTCATTGGAGGATGGACTGACGTCACCCCACCCCTGTGCTGCCCGCTGCAAATGCTGCATCCCCCCCCCCCCACCTTAGTGGCACAGAAGCCAGGACCGAATGGAAAAAATAATAATTTAGAAAAACCAAAGCCGCTACAAGGCTTGGCGGCAGTTGAGCAGTTTTGTGCACAGAACTGTGAGAACACCCGGCAAGCGAAATTCAACCCATTATCATGCCCGCCTTGGCGATCGGAACTTGCAGGTGGCAGGTCCCTGTTCCAGGATATAATCCAGAATAAGGCCCAGCACAGAAAGGGCTTTTATTTCATAGTTGCTCTGGGATGGCTGAACAAAGTAGGGATGTGCACGAATGTATTTTTTGGCATTTGATTTCAATTTGGATTGAAAATTCAAAAATTTGACACGATTCAAATTTCAAAAATCCAGATTTTTGAAAATCTGATTCATATCCGGATATATGAATGTCGATAAGATTCGTATCTGATATACGAATTTGCGTAAATATGTATTTATCCCATATGCATCTCGTTTTCATCCCACATTTGAATCTGTTCATTCAAATTATTACAAAATCCGTATCGGATTTTTGAGAATCTGAAATTCGTCCGTATGTGTAAATTTGGATTTTCAAAAATCCGATTCAAGTTCAAATGGCGACATTCGATGGAATCGAATCAAATTATCAAATTTTCGAATATCCATGCACAGAAAGGTATTTCATTCATTATTCCTTGGAAGCCCGTGGCTCAGCTGGAACAAGAATACTGGTTTATAGATTTCTATTCCACTGCTTTCATAAAATAATAAAAGAAAAGCGACTCAATGAAATATTCTTGGTGCAAGTACTTTATGGCTTCAGGAAAGGGTTCAGCTTATTTAACCTTGTTTTTCAGTCATGGCTGTTACAATCAAGTGTTCATTCTCTTAAAAAAGAGAGAGAGAAGAAGCCAAAAGTTTTACGATGCAGAAGAGTAGTCAATTTTTTAAAAAGTTATTGTTACTCCTTAAAATGTCCATGTGAAGGTCCAAAAAGGAAATTAGCAGTGCTATTTAATTCAAGTGTACCAGGTTTTTTTGCTTAGCTTGTTAAGCTAGGGAGTTTATCAAAGGGAAATGAGGGAAAGGTCGTATGCAGTTTCCATGAACCTCACCTGCTAAACCCATTTGTAAAGCGGCACCAGACTTGGCTGGAACAATTGATCTGGTAGCCGTGTGGACTGCAGATGGGCTCCAGAATTTGCATGCTCCTCCGATGTAGAATTTTGGCTGGCAACGTTTCTCTGAGATGTGTAGCACAGAGGTGTGCTGAACAGAAGACCCTTCGCACTCGGCCTGCTACTGCATGTTGGGATAGCTTCTGGGAAGCTATATCTGCCCTTGCAGGAGGTGTCTCCACACCAGAGACGTCTCCTAGGGACGTGCACGGTTATTCGAAAATCCAAATATCCGAAAATCCGAATTCAAATAGGATTTCCGGAAATCCGGGTTCTTGAATTCAGATTCGGATATTCGAAGATCGGATATGGGTTTTTGAATGATTCGATTGAATTCATCCCCGTATATCACATCCGAATATCAGGTCTGTTTGCACTTTTAATATGGGATGCCAACGGGATGCAAACAAAACACAAACACACACAAAAAAAAAACGGAATGCAAATGAATTAGAAAATTGGATATTCACATCACTAGATTCGAATAGGATTTTTGAATTTTGATTCGAATCAAATATTTGGCTAATCGATTTGAATGCACAAAATGCATTCGTGCATATCCCTAACGTCTTCTGCTATTCCAGAGGCAACCCGAGTGCCTGCTATTGGTGGTGCATGAATTGTGTACTACACACGTCCAAAAGTTTACCTGTCAGGCCAGCAGAGAGAGCATTCACACCCCTACTGGTGCCGGGAGTCCTCTGAGGTGCTCCACAAACATGCTGGCATGTCAGGTGAGCTGGGACACTAGCTCACACCTGCAATGCACCACTATTGTCCCGATGACGGCGCTGGCGCACATGCAGTTGCAAAGGCTCCTCAGATGAAGGTGGCAGCACCTGGACATGCCTCTGGACCTCTGGTAGGTCTGTGGATGTATGGGGGGAGGGACAGGATGCCTTAGCATTTGTAAATGTGCATGCTAGCACACGCTAGTGGGAGTGCATATTCCTGTCTCCTGGATGAGACAAGAAGCGCAGAAAGGCCTCTGGTTCAGCTGGTGGTTTGCAGCAAGCCGGCTAGTTTGTGAACGTTTGCATCAAACCAAACATTTGGTTATTCAGATCGAAAAAGACAATAAAACCAAACTAGTTCTCCGCTTGCAAATACAAGCAACTTGGTTCAATAGTTGACATTCACTGTGGTTTTGCCCTTGAAAAGGACTTTTAAAATTGAAAATCAGTGGTATTTCTTGGTTTGGAGCCAGTAGAAATCCTTACCAGACTGTGTGACACTATAACCCATATAGGTCCCGGCCAGCATAGACCCTTAACAAGGAATTATGGGAGATGTAGTGCAGCAGCACTTGGGCCCCCAGATGTTAGCCAGTCCTACTTAAGCTGTTTCCAGAGGTAACATATCAGTTCCAACAAACGATTGCTTTTGTTACTGTAAGCATCAATAGCATTAAAACATTTTTTAATGTTTTAATTGAATCGTATTAAATGTTTTTCTCGTGTAAATTTTGGAAACCTTACCTTCCTGCCCCTGAAATGAATTTAAAGTGGCAAATTGCAGAATAACACCTTGGGTAGCCATAACACCCCCTCTGCTCCCCAGCTTTGCCGAGCACTTAGGAGCTGGAAAAAGAGCGAGCCACCACATTGCAAAGATAATGATTGCATTCCACCATCTAGTGGCCGCAAGATGCACTGCACCCACACTTTGTCTCCTTTCACAGTTCTGCCATCAGATGATAAGAAAAAGAAGAAGCAGCGTTGCCTTTTCTACCCCGCTTTTCTCACCCTTTTTAAGGGGACTCAGAGTGGTTGACAAAGCTTTCTATTCTTCTCCACATACCAGACACCCTGGGTGCATCCCCATGGCCATTTTAATCCAAATTCAATTTGAATTCGGGAAGGGGCATCCCCATGGCTACGATGGTTAATTGTAATCGGATCCAAATTTGGCAAAATTAAAAGCGGCATGCACTTCCCTATTCCTGGATTTTATGAGGACTATCCTGCCTAAATCAGGAGGGAAAAAAAGTCCTGATGAAAACTGGACTCTGTCCCCTTTTGGGAGCCAAGTCCACTTTATTTCCCCCATATGGAGACGATACGGGACTATTTGGGGTGGAGTTCTAGCATTCTGGCCAATGGCAGCCATCTGTGGTTGGCTTTTTGCAGATGTAAAGCATCACCCCTCCCTTGTCAGCCTCGCAAAAGCTCCGGGCGGCACGAAAAAGGTAGAAAGGGCTTGTCTTTTTTATTTAGGGTCTTTAACATTTTCACTTGAAACATGTATCTTTTGAAGAGAGATGCTTAGGAAGCCTGATATAATTTTTTGAAAGTGATACATTTTTGGAATGATACATGTATCGTGCTGGGTTAGATGCTGGAAAGGGAGAAGAAAGAGAAAGTAACTGGGTGTTTGAAGTCCCTTCCCTTCGCATTTGCTTTACGTTGCCTTGCAGCTGTAGAAGGGTTTGCATGGGGGGGGGGTTAGATTTGAAAAAAAACCCTTATTTTATGTTCCCTCGCAGCTGTGGAATTAAAAGCCCTTTTTAAAACGTTCCCTTGCAGCTGCAGATGACCACACTTTTTGCTAGTGATCTCAAAAGGGGGACGCGGAAAAGAAAGTATTAGGCTAGAATTTATTTTTAAAACTTCCATTTTGCTGTTTCCATTGCAGGCAGGTTTTGCACAGGGTGAGGGGGGATTTAAGAGCCCTGTTTTTTATGTTTTAAAATTGTGCAAAAACCAGGACTAAAAAGCTGCATGGGGATGCTACATTCAGATTAATTGATGGGCACTCAATCCAGATTTAAAGTAGTCCCCAAAAAATAGTCCAAAGGGACTATTTCAGGACTAAATTCCCTGCATGGGGATGCAGCCCCTGTGAGGTAGGTGGGGCTGTCACTGCTCAGAAGAGAGCTGTGAGTAGCCCAAGGTCACCCAGCTGGCTTCATGGAGGAGGGTAGAATCAAACCTGGTATTCCCAGATAAGAGTCTGATTCCCAGACCAATGGACCAAACTGGCTTCAGTAGGGGTGTGCACAAATGCAATTTTTGGCATTCAATTCAAATTGAATATCCAAAGATTTGAATCAATTCAAATGTTTTAAATTCAAATGTGTTCACATTCGAATAGAATTGAATACATTCCTATCTATTTATACAAATGATGAGAAAGATTCAAAATTTGTTCAAATGTTTAAATTCGAATGTAGAGACATTAGATTCGAATTTGAACGTCCAAATTTTTTGAAAGTTTTGAATATTCATGCACATCCCTGGTCTTCTGATCAATTTATTTAAAAAAAGATTAACATTCCTTGGCAATTCTTATATGAACATCAAGTAAAATGTACTGTTAGAAGCAGGCTGATAGTGGATAGACTACTACTGCAACATCAAGATCTCTTCTGCCATGAAAGACAATGCTTAAGGGGGAAGTATTTCTTCGCCCAGAGGGTCATCAGTCTATGGAATTTGCCGCCAAAAGAGGTGGTAGCAGCAACCAGCCTAAATGGCTTTAAGGAAGTGTTAGGGTGCATTCCCATAGGGCTACAATCCACAATGGATTCAGATTCGCCATCAGGGGTTTCCATTAAATCCCCCAGTAATCCAAATCCATTCCAGGTTTTAGCCTTCTGTTCCCATGCAAGTTCTTTCCCCCCTGTTTGACTCACATTAAAGCAGAGGGAAGGAGGACAATCTATTTTATTGTTTGAATTATTCAGACATTCATATGTGTATGGCTTCATACGCGATGCGTATTTGAAGATCCACATTTTTCCAGCATCCGTATGGATTTGTACAGATCCAAGTTGCATACAGGATAACTACAGGATGCATATGGACATGAATGGTTGTGTATGGACCTGGGGAAGATGCGTACAGGCATCTGTTAATGTTCTTGACATTCGTAAACACAAATTCGAGTGAAAAATTCAAACAAATAGATGGAATTTGCTTAATTCGAATCGAATTTGGTTAAATTCACATTCATGCACAACCCATGTATATATGTATGTATGTTTTTTTGCAGATTAAACATTAAATATTAACATTTATTTAAATGCATCCTATTAATTGTTGCAAAGTTTAATCTTTACTAAAGTTGCTTCATTTTAAAACTACAGTAGAGTATTATTGGTTTTTTTAAAAAAATATTCTTCTATTTCTTTTTTCTTTTTACTTTCTGTTTTGGTAATTACGGATTAAATTGAGAACCTCCTATCTGGAGAAAAACTCTGGTTGTGGATACCAAATAAATGAGGGAAGCAAGATAAAGGGAAGTTTATTTTCCTAGCTTTGTCACACATTTGGTGGAGGATAAATCCGCCCAAGCTTCTCTATGCAGCTTCCTCTTCTTGGCTGTGCAGATCCAAACAAAGTCTAGCAGAGTTTTGGCTAGGAATGCTGTCAGGACCACTTGCAAGGGGGCGAAGCCTCAGGCCAGACTTCCATTGATTTCTATGGATGGCAAAAGTCCCATCCGAAAAACATATCATTGGATTAGCAGTTTGCTCCGAGGAAGGCCTCTCAAAATTGGGCGGACAATGGGGAAGCTGGATTGGTGTCACCTCTGGAAGGGTTTGGCTAGCATTCTGGCTTGGGTCCTCCTTGATGCTACAAGATGTTCCATGCCCTGGCATGGGTGCAGCCAAAGCACGAGGTTTGAGCCCCTGATTCAGCTAAAGCACCAGCTGTTTGAAGAGGATAAGGGGTGGATAAAGTGATGTATGGAAGAGACCCAGAGGAGCGCAGCCAGGCTTTTGTACATTTGCCTTTAATGTTGGGCAAACCAAATGTAATGCTCAAGATGGCTGAAGTATGGTGTGCGCGCTGCTCCTCAGACACTAGGCAGAGATTATTCGCAAATCCTTCCCCTGCCAAGTTCTGCTCCAGATTTCGGGGATCGACTGTTAGCAAAGCAAAAGTGCACATGCCAGATCTTGAGTCTTCTCCCTCATTCTGGTGGGATGTTTGGGGGATTTTGAAAGCTGAGAAATGACAGGCCAAAATCCTCTTGTCTCCCTAGACTCAGTTAAAAAGGAGGAGGAGGAGGAGGAAGCTTAATTGTCCCACCTGATAGGGTATCTCAAAGGTATTGCTTTTTTAAAACAAAAAAAGTCAAATTGCTCTATATGATGGCATCACATTTTAAATTATGGTTCCTTGTGAATTCTTATGCACTTACTTCAGTTTGACCTGGAATGGCCCACCCTAGAAAAACACACCCCTCCCCACAGTTCTGGATCACAGAGGTGTGCCATCTGTACACCTCCTGTGATCCAGAACAAGGTCCTCGGTCCCCTTATGGACCTGATTAAATGGGTCCACAAGAGATCCAGATTAAGGGCTTCTTAATCCAGATCTAGCCCCGTCTGGTGCAGATGGAGCAGAACTACTGGGGGTAGGCCTCCTTGATCTGGTCAGAGAGATCAAAAGAAGTTCTCTGGAAAGTGGACAGTTGCTCTCACCCAAGGTCATTTTCCTGCATGAACTCAAGTATGAATCAAAGTCTCTTTGGGTGTGTAGAGTTTCTTTCTCTTTTACTGAGTTGAGACAAATTGCTGGGTGGGCAGAAAGAACTCTTTCCAACCTGAAGCTGCAGCCAAGGAGAGCTTATTCCACTTTGTGGGTTATAGGGTCCAGATTTGAGGTCTTCGATCAGTGGTGATCCTTCCTAAGCCATAGGCATGGTCTAGATTACAGTTTGATCCTCAAATTCCTCTCCATTTGGATTTTGCAGGGATTTTCCTTTGATATCTTGCCTCTTTAAATGAAGAACGGGGCTTGTTGGTAGTGCAGTACTTAGAATGGTGTTTTTACAAGGGGCTTGGCTCTTAGGAAAATTGCATGCATACACGCACACACAGAGAGTTAATCAATAAAATCCTCCACATGATATCAAAGCAAGCCTGTGAATTTCATATTTCAGATTAAACGAGTTTCTCATCTTTCCAGGAAAAGATCATAATAAGGTGTGCTGGTGGCTGTTTCAGAAATTTCTGCACACTTTGGTAAAGAGCTTAGAGAAAAAAGTGTCAAATCCCATATTGAACCCAGCTGCTGGGTTTTACTCTTTCTTTCTTTCTTTCTTTCTTTCTTTCTTTCTTTCTTTCTTTCTTTCTTTCTTTCTTTCTTTCTTTCTTTCTTTCTTTCTTTCTTTCTTTCTTTCTTTCTTTCTTTCTTTCTTTCTTTCTTTCTTTCTTTCTTCTGTCAGGCTTACTTCCTGCAGATATGCATCAAATTAAATTCTTTACGAAGCTCACAACCGCGGTACCTCTCCCCTCTGTGCAACAAAGATGATGTTCACCTGAATGAAATATCATCTCCTCTTAATGGCTTTCAAGAACAAAAGTCACATTTTACAGTTAAACAGGAAGGTTGAAGTGACAGCAGGGGTATTAAGAATGTTTGGATCACTTTATTTGCATTGTGTTCACAAAAATAATGTGGGGGCCTAGGAACATTAGTAGCAAAGGTATTGCCAAACATTAAGGGATTGCAAAGTGTTGTCCCACCGCCCATATTTTTCCGCCTGTCCCTGGTGTTGCAAGGATTTCCTGAAAAGGCCTTCTGAGAAGATTCCAGTGTCATTTCCAGAAAAGTTTCCTTGAGGAGGCAGATCTACTAATCAGAAGCTACCTCAGAGGAGGCCTTGTCTCCTCATTTCACTATTCAAACTTCACCCTGAGTTACATCTGATGAACTCCAGGTGGCTGAAGATGGTACTAGATCTTCCACAAGATGCTAAAGTGAAGGTTGAACTGCAATCTCAGATTTTAATTTTTTTTCCAAATCCCAGCTATTGAAAGTGACCAAATTTGGCCAAATTCTCATCTTTCCTGAATACTGGGGACACCTTTACCAAGAGTCCAAATTTTATTTATATATATTTTTATCCTGCCCTATACCTGAAGGTGTCAAGATGGGTTACAAGGGTAAAAAACAAGTGTCCACTAAAACAATAACAATGCTGGAAAGTCTGAGGAAAGTGAAAGCAATTTCCTCAGCCAAAAGTAAGGGTAAATAGGTTTGCCTTTACCAGCACACAACCAAGGGCAGACCATAGCATAGTTTGGGGCCCATCACCAAGAAGACCCTGTCCCAAGTCTTCACCCCTTTAGCTGGTACAACCAGGAAGGAGAGTCTCATCTGCAGATCTCAAGGCACAAGCAGGCTGATATGAGAGACGGCATCCCTTCAGATATTTCTTATAAGGCAACTGTATTGTATTGAAATGGCTCCATGGCTGATCAAATAAAATCTATTTACCATATAAGGCAATGTGAATACCTTGGCCTTGGTAGTGAATGGGTAACCAATTGGAATTTGCTTATTTGGAACTTGCTTTTATTTATTTATTTATTTATTTATTTATTTATTTATTTATTTATTTATTTATTTATTTATTTATTTATTCTTCACCTGCCACTTTTGTGCTGTTGGAATTCTTTTCATGATGTTATTGGAAATATAAGGCCCCTGCACCGGAACATGGCTTGGTTCATTTATACAAGATTTTGAGGGTGGATTTTATTTTTTCAATTGCCTTCTTGTCTTTCTCAAAATCCTTCTCACCAAACAGATAATAAGGTCCTTGCCATCCAACTTCCACAGCCCGTGCACCAACGTGCACTTTGTTTTTTATGGGGACTGTCTGTTCTTTTTCCAATATTTGTTTTCCACCAGACCCAAATGGTGTTTCTACATGAAAGCCCAGAGATGGGCCGAGTGTGAAACTTGATTTACAGTTTTTGGGCCTTTTCTCCTTTTCCGTCGCTGCGCACAAAGCAGTTTCTATTGAGATGCATCCAAAGCCTCGACTCATCTTGGAAATGTGTGCAAAATTCTTTGCCAAAAACTCCCTGGGAGAAATGGACGAGCAATAACTTAATCCCAGCTAATCCTCACTTGAAAAATTACACAGATCCTCCAAACTTTGAAAAAAAGAATACAGTGTTTTTGCAAAAGAAAGAGGGATGGAAAGGTTTGCAACGGGGCAGGGGAGAGAAATCCATCATATGATGTTTGTTTCCAGGGTCAACAGGCTATGCTAGAAGTGGGTATGAAAAGGGCCTGGAGGATGTTATATGTTTGCCATTTTACTATTTCATATGTGGTCTGGATATTAAATGAATGTCAGCAAAGTGAAAATGGGTTTTCTTTTCTCTCACCCCCCCCCCTTCCTCTTTTTAAAATGGGAGAGGAGAAAAGTTAACATTGTGCACCAGGCAAGGTTTATTTCAGTCAGCAGAGAAGTTGGAGCAAGTCAGAGAAACTGAACTGAATGGCGGGGGAAAACACGTTCCGGACCTGCTTAAAATAGGCGGGTGAATATTGTGTTCTCTAAAGAGCCTCTAGACAGTATCTAGTAGAGATGTGCATGAATGTTTTTTTTACATTCTATTTGAATCAAATTGAATACTGGAAAATCTGATTTGATTCAAATCTTTTAAATTCAAATTTAACAAGATTCGATTTGCGTTTAGCAAATTCAAATCTATTTTTTTTGAATTTTTGATTTGAATCTGTGAATCACGTCTTCCCCACATCCGTACACATCTGTACACCTCCTTATGCATTTCATCGTTATCCCGTATGCAACCCGTTTTCATCCCATATGGATCCTGACATCCCGTACGGATGCAGGAAAGATGCAGATCTTCACGTACACATCGGGCGAATCCCCACAGCAAACTTATTTCGCTTTCCCTAAACCGGAATAATAGAACCGGATGCAAACGCGAATCTGCCTGTTCCCATTACTTTTAATTTAATCGCGTTGGATCCGGATTCTGAGGATCGTACGTGGCATACATGACTCAAGGGGGGGGCTCAAGTGGCTACTTTTTAAAAGCCGCTTTGCAGAGCTGCCCTGCCCTCTTCCTCCTGTCATGGACATGCCACCCATAACAGACCCCTTCACGGAGCCTAGCTGGGCGGCTGGGTGGCTGGCTGCCGCTTGCCTGGATGGATGAAAAACAGGCACGGACAGCCAGCGATTCTTTCCCCTCCTCTCCCCATTGCTCAGGGCACACAGAAGCAGCAGCAGCAACTCAAACCCCCTTCACAGCCATAGCCTTTAAAACAGAACCTCCAGGGCTTTCCTTTCCTTTCCCTTTTTTAAAGGTCAGAACTTTCAAAGAGCTAGAATTGCACAAAACGACAACATTATTATTAAGGTGTGAAGTGGCTAGATTGCTACAGTGTAGCTTTAAGGATTGGATTTTTATAGTGGCTGTTTTGAGGGTGGATTTTTTCAATGAAATCACTATCTTTGGAAGCAAGCTATTGGGGGAGGAAAAGCCTAAACATGGATTCTCATCCCTTAACACGGTACGGTCCCCACAGTAAAAAACGTAAAATGTTTCAAGCGCATGATCTGGAGTGAGACCTGTTGAAATCAGGATTGAGATTCACCATGCTTTGGGGTGGTTTAACACGGAGAAAGTGTGTTAAGCCAAACTGCCGTGTGGACTCCGAGGATTGAAAACGTTTTGAATCCGAGATAAGGTTGCCGTGAAGACATGGCCATCATGTATGAACTCATACACATAAGAATGTCCAGATAATTTGAACTAAATAGATCTGAAGTTGGAAATTAGATTTGAATGTTTACATTCAAATTTCCAGACATTCTATTTGAGTTCAAATGTCGAAATTCAGCACGTTCGATCGGATTTTGAATGCCTACGAATATTCGTGCACGTCCCTAGTATGTAGTTAATCATATCCTGCTCCCAAGTGGCTGGGATTCCTGTGAAGAATGTGCTTCTGAGCGGTCTTCGGTTGTATCCAAAAATAGACTTCTCGTGTTCTTAGGTGAGCAGAGGAAAGAATGTTGTTACCCTCTCCACAAGATTAGGTATGAATTGACATCTGGTCTCAAAACAGCAATGGCTGCTAGAAAGGATGCCTAGGTACTACCTCTAGTTGGAGAAGAAGAAGAAGAAGAAGAGAAGAAGAATTGGCTTTTCTACCCTGCTTTTCTCACCTATTTAAGGGGACTCAAAGCAGCTGACAAAGCTTTCTATTCTTCTCCTCACCCTGTGAGGTAGGTGGGGCTGTGAATGCTCAGAAGATTGCTGTTACTAGCCCAAAGTCACCCAGCTGGCTCCATGGAGGAGGGCAGAATCAAACCCTGTTTTCCTAGATAAGAGTCTGACTCCCTAACCATTAGACCAGGAGGCCTCAAAAGACCATTTGCAGGGAGTTGAGAGCAAGTAAAGGTTTTACTTTTGCCTTCTCCTTGTGTGACCCAGAATCAATAGGTAGACCACTATATGAGACAGGTTCCTGGATTAGATGGGCTGTGGCCTCATCCAACAAGGCTCCTCTCATGTTCTTATCTAGAATGGATGTCTAGCTACCACCTCCAGGTTGGAGAGACAAGCAGGATGTTTTATTTGCGGGGAGTCGAGAACAGGTAAAGATGTTGCCCTTGTCTTCTGCTTGGGTTGTCCAGAAGCCACTGGTGGGCCACTGGGGTTGTGGTCACACCTAAGGTTTAATCCAGCTTCAGTCTACTTTCAGAGCAAGAGAATGCATCAGCAAAGTGACCAGTAATTTTCTTTCCACATTATCAATCCCAAAGGGAAATTTTCGGAGTTATTTAGACTTTACTGATGTATTCTCTCACTCTTAAAGTGGACTGAAGCTGGATTAAACCTGAAGTGTGACCACAGCCTGAGTGAGACAGGAAGGTCTCTTGCCTAATCCAGCAGGGCTCCTCTTATTTTCTTATCTGCATAAAGCCTGTTCAAATGTTTCTTGATGAAATGATGCTGTACAACTTTTCTGTTCACAAAATCCTCCTATTAGAACAAGTCTAAAATATATTCCGAAGTACATATTCCATGAATTTTCAGTTCATCCATTTGTCCAGGATGAAAATTTCCACTACCATACGAAGCCATTCTGCGCAATCCTCTACTCCCTTACTGACCTTCTGCAGACAAATCTCTTAATCAAAGATACAATTTCTTTCCCAGACTCGAGACTATCAACATATTTTTCTTCTTTGGAACCCTCTGAGGATGTGAAAGATTTGTTGCATAGTGCAGAAATGGGTCAGGCTTTATAAACATCTGCCTGGAGACATTCTCTGCTTCTGTTCATGTTTTGGTTTGAAGAACCTCTTGCCTCAACAGCTGCTGACAATGCACGAAGCCCTGGCACATGGCTACCCTGGCAGAATCACCACTTTTGTGTCTCTGAAACCATTGTCAGTAATAATAAAGCCTCCAAAAGGCCTGTTGGAGGAGGTCCAGACACTTATTTGGTCTTTAGGCTTTGATATTACACTGGCAGCTGGGCAATCTTTGCTGAATTCCAAAATGCAAAATGTAGCTTGTTCTTATGAATTGCGTCAGAGGCCTGGCCAAATAGTTGACAGAACAGTATCACGTAACGCACAGCATTCACATAACGTCTGTGTTCACATGTAGCAAGAAAAGTTGCTCAAACCTGCCTGAGGGACCTCATGTCGACCTTGCCTTGTCTAATCTAGAATGTTCCTAGGATTGGAAAGCATGCCAATGTGGATGATCCCACCTATGAAGTAGCCCTAAGCTATCTGTAAGGTAGGATCTATGGAGGTGGGCAAGGTAGAATGGGAACAAATATTTGTCACGTTCGCAGTTTGTACAGATTTGTACCAATTTGAATATTCGCATTCAAATCAAATTTTGGCTACATTTGAAGAATGCATCCGGAGACTGATATTCGCAAATGTGACGACCTGCTGCAGCAGCATCGCTAGCAAGTGAGGTCGCTTCCTCATGCAAACCATTTGGTGCTGTTTGGGTGCTGTTTGGGCTCACATGGGCCAGGTGCAGGATGCAGAACTGACTCTCGTGCGTTCTCTTTTAAGGTTTATCTAACAAAAATCAGTTGACAGTAAGCCTGGGAGACGTAAGTTTCCAAGCCAGCTGTGTGTGTGTGTCCTCTTGCTACCCTTTGGCTGAGTGAAGGTTTTGGATCCTTGACTTCATACAAGTATCCTCCTAATGCAACAGAATATGCCCACTATATTAGTTGATTCACAAATGCGAGGCTGTAATTACAGCTACGGAACACTGCTAGCTAGGGAGAGAGTTTGGATCGGAAAGACATGTCTGCCATTTGCCCAGTTGCTTTGGAAATGAAAGACACCATGGGCAATCCTGCCAATATTTTGATGGAGGAGTCCTTTGGTCTTTTCTCTCCCCCCCCCCCCCCCAGCCTCCCATGGCTCTGTCCAAGGCAGCTGTCCTTGCCAACTATCTTCGATCTGGCACCCTTCATCTGTTGTAACATCAATGCTTTGTTGTAAATTGGATGTTGGTCAGTTTTGTCTTGGATTTTTTTTTTTAATGATAGTCCAACTTGCTCTTATGAAGAGAATACATTGGCTTTGGTTTAGCGACTCCTGCCAACATTGGGTTGATTGCAGAGCTGGGGCTTTGGTAGAATATTGTACCAGTGTGGTTTTGGGTAGCATCCAGATCTGCAGAAGCAGGAAAACAGAGGGAAGATGTGTGTCTGTTTTCACCAGCCGAGGCTTTGCAATCCGTCTAAACATGAAAACTTCACGCAGTATTGAACCCCGACCGATCGACAGCTTTATGCATTTTAGTTCTGACCTCATATATCAGACCCAGTAGGCTGCTGCAGTTTCCTTTTGGTGGATCTGGATTTGGATGCTGTTTGCAATATTCAAATAATGCACAGTATGATTGTTTGCTAAAGTGCTGTGAACACCTTATGCCAATGCTCCGTTAGCATTGGATGCACATCACTGGGCAGCAAGAACAGGTGAAGGAAGTCAGAAGAAGCAAGGTGGAGTAGCTGTTTTTCAGTCTTCCTGTAATACCCAAGTAATTCCAAGCAAGGGGGTGTTTCTGCACTTAGTTTCCCATCCGTTGGATGGGGAAAGTGCATAACAGACTAATGTGTACTAGCGTTCATGCTTGGGAATGCTAGTACTGGTCAGCCTAAGCCCTATGCGTCTGGAAACGTACCTTGGTGCCATCTTGATTGCACCACCGGATGCAACTGTGCATGCATCGGTGCCATCGCTACAGCAACAGTAACACTCTGTAAATGCACAGTCTGAGGTGCCAGCATGCTTGCAGATGACCCCTCCCACTGGAAAAGATGTGGATGGTCATGGTGTGGTGTGGATGGAACAGATAAGGAATGGGACAGGAAAGGTAAGGGTTGGCTTGCGTGGTGTGTTGTTTCATACACCAATGCTAGTTCATGATAGGTGAACATCTGGGCAGGCAGGGAGCATTTCTAGGTTGCAAATGCCTCCTGCAAGTGCAGATGCACCTGCCCAGATGTTAACCTTTTGCAAACTATTGGACCAAGTGCTAATTGCCCTAGGCTCTTTTTGTACTGGGCTGTATTCCAGATTATATCCTGGATTAGGGATCTGCTATCCTCATGCCGGTGTTGATTATGGCAGGCCTCACACATAGTGCATGATCATGCAGATAGAAGGTCCCAATTCTGGGATATAATCTGACATAAGTCTCAGTTTGGTCTGTGAGCCAGTTTGGTCTAGTGGTTAGGGGGCCGGACTCTTACCTGGGAGTACTGGGAATACTCCCCCATGATGCCAGCTGGGTGGCCTTGGGCTAGTCACAGCTCTCTCCTGAACTCTCACAGCCTTACTTACCTCACAGGGTGCTCTGTTGTGGGGAGAAGAACAGAAAGCTTTGTCAGCCGCCTCATGTCCCCTTAAAATGGGTGAGAAAAGTGGGGTAGAGAAGCCAACTCTTCTTCTTCTTCAGTGTAGAAAGGGCCCATGATGTAATATGATCCCAACTGTTTCGAGCTTTATAGGTCAAGAAGAGAACCTTGGGATCTATCTGCACTTACCCTGTAGTGATCCAGTGGTCTAGATCATTGAAAAGCTTGAACAGGAATATCTGCATGGTGATGGATGTTCTAGATCAGGCCCTGCACTGGCCTCAAAAATTTGCATGAAACTCAAAGCCAGGACCCCCTGGCCCATAGAGGCATGTACCCTTCCACCGTGGGCCAGTTTACTTAGAGGTAGACTATAGTACACCTTGAAAAAAAAGGTCCTAGTCCAGGTGGCCATTTTGGACACATAATCAGTGTGGATGGGGCGTGCTGGCAGGAGGTATGACCCCCCTGTTCTGCATCAGAGTGTGGAAGAAGGAGGCCCAGAAGGGGACTGTGCCCCACATTATACCAGCTTACCAGTAAGCATGGAAAGTCTTTTAAGTATGGATTATAGCAATGGTTTAATTGTGGAGAAACTGAAATAAGCACAGGATTTCCTGGTGGGAGTTTCCCTGAACGCCTTTTAGCTGAGCAAGGCACATGCGTGGAAGGCTGCAGCAAAACCACAGCTAGAAGAAATGAACATTGCTCAAGGATCAAATCATCTTTGTCCTTGAAAACAAATCATATTTTCCATTGCACAAGAAATGCATTCGTGTTTGTCTAATTTTCCTTGTCTGACCATCTGTATGATGATGCCTTAGCAAGATTAATCTTGTGATATTGGAAATCCAGACAGGATGTTTTCAGTTGAAATACATATAAATAACTTGAACTTGTATCAAGCTATAATCCAAAGCATTGATGTCCATTAGAGCAGTTTATCAGAATCCCTTCGCGGTTCATAGCTGGGGCATTTTGTGATGTTCTAATGATTGCAGCAGAGATGGAAGCCGCACCAGCTGAGCAATATTGAGCATTGAGCAGAGGACACTCTGGCCATCGAAGATTGTTGTCGGCTGTTGTCCCCTCCCCCAACCAGAGTGCTAAATCATTTAAGAGTTGGTGCGTGTCCAAAATGCATCTAGTGACCCAGATTCAGCCCTCCAGTAACAAGCACAGAGTGATTATTTTTCCAAGAAGCAAATAGATTTTATCCACATTAGCACGTGTGCCAAAAAAATATTTGCCACATGGCTTGGAAAGGCATTGCAAGGTCGTAAACAGTTTCTTTGGGGAACCCCACACTTCCCCCACTTAGGAAAGAACACAACCGTTGTGCTTTCTTTCAGTGTGAGAACATTCCAATGATTTCCTTCTCTTCTTTATGAGAAGGCAAGCGAGGTGGGTGGGTGGGTATCTTAAAGCCAGGGAGAGGAGCAGGCTGAACCTACTTGGGGTGGCTGCATTTCCAGTTTGATAGCCTTACAGACAGGTTTTGCAAGATGCACCATGCTGACCTGTTGCAGTGCCAAGGGTGAAGGACACTGTTGCAGTGCTGAACTTGTATGATTGGTTCATGGATCACAGCGAATTGGGGGGTTTACATGGATTAGATGTGAGCTGAACCATGCTTAAAAGGGGTTCTAAGGAACCAACAAGCCAAGGATATTGCAGATGTGTCTGTGAGCCAATTTGGTCTAGTGGCTAGAGAGCTGGACTCTTAGCTGGGAATACCGGGTTTGATTCTGCATTCCTCCATGAAGGCAGCTGGGTGACCTTGGGCTAGTCACAGGGCATCTGTGGTTGGGAGAAGAACAGAAGGTTCGTCAGCTGCTTTGAGTCCCCAAATCCTTTTTCTTCTGTGCTTAGGGAAGTGGTGACAACGACCAGTCTGGGCAGCTTTAATCAGGATTAGATCAATTCATGGATAACAGGAGTATAACTGGCTACAAGTATGGATGCCTAAGTACCGCTTCCAGGTTGGAAAGATGGGCAGGATACCTCTAATGGCCACATGTGGCGACTTAAGTTCAGGTGAAGGTTTAGCCTTCATCTTTTGCTTGAGATGTTCAGAAGCAATTGGTGAGCCAGTGTATGAGACAAGCTCCTGGACTAAATGGGCTGAGGCCGGATCTGGCAGAGCTTCTCTTGATTCATGAAGGACAGGTGTATCAATGGTTACTAAAATGGATGCCCAGGTACCAGGTTGGAGAGATAGGCAGGATGCCTCTAAAGGCCATTTGCAGGGATTCAAGAGCAGGTGAAGGTTTGCCTTGTCTTCTGCTTGAGATGCCCGGAAGCAAATGGTGGGCCACTGGATGCTGGACAAGATGCACACGTTACCATTTACACTCTGATTGTTTCATCCAAACCAAGCATGGCTTGTTGCAACATCTTACTTCTTTCACATATGGCAACAAGTTTCTGCTTCCTCCTGAAGCAGTAATCTTGGGGAAGGGAAAAAGAATGAGAAGACCAGATGCTTGTTTTTGGACAAAATTTGCATGATCATGGCTTCGAAGTTGACAGTGAGTCCCAGACTCCTGGGGTGGATTATTTCCATACTAAGAACAAAACAAATAGATGTGGAAATGGAAAAACGTGTCTTACACTGGGCCCATTTGTTATCTTGCGTATATATGTTTCTGCAATGGGCAGTAAAACAGTGCTGAGCTGGAGAAGTAATGCTGGCACTGAAAATGCTCCCTTAAACAGAAGTCCACTTTGAATACCAGAGCAGCTTCAGATGGAATTACCTCTTGTGTGTGTGTGATAGAGAAGAAGAGAGAGGGGGAAAGAAGATGGTGGAGGGGGAGGATGGAGAGAGAGTGTCCTTTTTGCACTTATCTTCTGATCTGGATCAAGGGGCCTCTGATCTGGATCCTGAGCCTCCTCACCTTAATTTCTTTGCATGGGAGAATGTGCAGTGTAGACAGGAACCCTACCACTATGTACAGCAGATACATAGTAGCTGCGCAGTAGCGCACCTATGCAATGCTGTGCCCAGAATACATTTTTCTTTGTATCAAAAGTGGCTGACTTCCTGTCACCATTTCCAACATGGCAGATGATTTGGCCATGTTGTACCTTCAGAACTGGGTGAGGTTCATTCCACGTTTTTGGTGGCAGCAAAGAAATGAGGACATTGCACGCCTGGTCCCTGGGATAGAAGCAAGGGCTTCAGATGACAAAAGGCTGCATTCACCCATCATGAAGGTGCCATATTTGAGTGTTCTTGATTGCTCTTCAGATGGGGCTCCTGGCTTTTCTTTCTGCCTTGAATGATTGCTGGCTCCTGATTTACCCCTTGATGTTCGCTTTCATCTGATTGCGATCTAAATAATACAGATTTTCTTCAAAATGTATTCTTCTTCCCAACTAACTCAATTCATATACTGTTGCTTGCAGATACCTCCTCCTCCCCTCCTCCTCTACCACCATTACCTGAATGTCCTACTAGCCAATTGCTAGATCTTTTGGAATGTAGGGCAGAATAGAAACTTAGATAAATGATAAATAAATATATTGTACTGCTTTTTGAAGAAGAAAAAGAGACAGTAGACATGTCACCCTGCTCTTCTACAAATGTGCCTAATTCTCTTCCTTATGTGTGCTGGCATCAGTTGAAATGAAATCTGTGTTATCTCCCCCCGCCCCCTTCATCCTTCAAAGACAAGCAGGGTTTACAACTCAGCATGTCCACGTATCTTCCTTTAAGTGGCTTTAAACATGAGACGGCGAAGTGTGCTCCTTCTCAAAGTTGATAAAGGATGCTTCTCAGCTTGCGCTACGGCCTGCCATTAATTAAGGAAGCTTATTGGGAGCATGTGTTGACGAAGTAAAACAGTTTATTATCTTTTCCAGAAAGAAAAGAAAAGGTGGTAAGGAAAGCAACAAGGCATCCATTAGAAGCTGGCTTCCAAAAATTTAGGAGGAGGAGGAGGAGGAGGAGGAGGAGGAGGAAGAAGAAGAAGAAGAAGAAGAAGAAGAAGAAGAAGAAGAAGAAGAAGAAGAAGAAGAAGAAGAAGAAGAAGAAGAAGAAGAAGAAGAAGACAGGAGAGTCCCTGTTCTTCTTCTGGAACTTTTCACATGTGCTTTGGCGTCAGCCTTCTGTAAACGGAAATCACATGGCTGACAAGTTAATCACATGGCTCTCCTCCAGGGAAGCAGGATCAAAACCAGGAGAAGTTTGGACAGGCCCTTTCTTTGCAATGGGACAAAGAAAGAAATACAAGCAATTTTTTTTTTGGGGGGGGGGGAGAAGAGATTTATTGGCCAGACTCTCTCTAATGTTTTGCTTCAGTTCATTTGCTATGCACTGTTTTCCTCTCACATGCACATGGCCCTTCTTAGATTTCTATAATGTTCTTGCAACAGTCAAAAACCCCGTATACGGTTTTCACCTATTCATGGCCAGAAAATTGACCCGTCCTTCCTGACGTGCGTATCTAGAGAGTTCAAATCATAGGATAACCCTCAAGGCATTGTGGGATCTTCCCCCAGCAACCATTTTCCCACTTGTCTTTGAATAGTGTAGAAGGCTTTTTGTGTGTTGGAAAGAGAATCAATTTCTACAAATGGTGGTGGTGAAGTTTCCTGGGCTGGTCTGCTTCTGAGTTGTCTGTCAGATAAAATTGCATTCTTATATTCTGTGTTTGTGAATAATGCATCTTGTTACTTGTGTGTGTGTATTCACCACAACTGAAAAGCGTAACCCATCATTTGTGGAGTTGCTGTCACATAATGGTGCATACAGTTTGGTGGCCCATTCTCAGCTTCAAACCAGGTATTCACAGTAAGATGGATAATCATCATATGGCCCCTTCCTTTAAATCCCAGCTTCCACAGGAAAAAAGGCAAAGGATGATGGGAGTTGTAGCTCAAAAGCACACTCAGATTCCATAGCTATAAAACTTGCTTAAAGCATTTTGCTTCTCCCTAACAAATTGATATGGTACCATTTTTGAGAACCATGGGTGTCCAAACTCAGCTGTGGGCTTTGGATGCCAATTTGAAAACAAAGACCTGGAAATACCTTCCTCAATGTGGTATCCTTCAGTAAGTGCATCCCCAACTGTCTGGCTAGTATAGATTTGGTTGTTGCCAACCAACCTCCAGATGGCAACAGTTTGGGGAGCTTTGAGGATCCACTGTGCCCCAATCCCTGAGCTGGACGACTGTTTCAATTATCAAGTTGCATCCAAAGCACTGTTTTCTTATGTTTTTGAGAATATCCCTAAGTAGGGATGTGCACAAATGTTCTAAACATTTGAAATTTGATCAAATGTGATCAAATGTGGACATTCAAACACAAATAGAATGTCTACACATACAAACTTAAACATCCGAATGAATTCCGGGTGTTCCAAAACATTTGTTCAAATGATTTGAAACATTTGAATGTTCAGATACGAATGTACAGATCCATATGCATACATACGTATCTGTATGCATTTTTGCGTACAGATACGTATGACACATACAGATGTTGTCGACATCCTTATTTTCAAATACAAAGGTTGTTGACATTCATATCTTCAGATCTGAATCTAACATTTGAATGAATAGATTTTAATGAGTTCGATTCAAATCTGATTTTTATTTTTTATTTTTTTGCATTTGGATTCTAAACATTCTAAACGAACTGAATGTTTTGGCATTTGATTCGAATTGAATTCAAATGCAAAAAAAAAAAAAAATTCATGCATATCCCTATTCCTAAGTGCTGTCTTGTCTTTCGTGATTATGGTTTTTATGACATACATAATACCAGATAACTTTATTGGAAAGATTTGCACTTCCCAATGCACCTTTCAGGGGTCACCAAAGAGTATTATTGTGGTTTGTTTTGACTTCCTAGACAATTTGACTTAGAGATGGCCATGTTTGCTATTGAAGCAAAAATCTGATAATATGTTTTATTGTTGAATTGAAAAATTGAAAAAAACTGGAATTTTGCATTCACTTTTGAACATTTTTTTCACAAAAAGACCTTTTTTCCATTGAAAAAGTCCACTTCATGACCAAAAACACAGCAATATACAGATATTTGATCTAATTGTTCATTTTTATTTTTATTTTTTTATTTTTTTTGCAAGAAGGAGGTTGGTTCGTTTTGATCAAACTTTGGGATGTAAAAACCAGATTTTCAATTCAGTGTGAATGTTTGTGAATCTGAACTATTCAATCAAATTTGCAAATAAGAATTGGATTTTTCACATCCTTATTGGACAGTAAAACTGGCCAATAAGCCCTACCTGCAGAGGTCAGTAGAGGTGGCAAAAGCAGGAACTGAGTGTTTCATTCATCAGAGACGTTTTCGCATTACTCCCGTTCCATTTGGAACAGGAGTAGGACGGGAAGCTTAAGACAGCTCCCGGCGCTTTCCCCTTTCACACACAGACGCGCCAGAACGCGTGTAAACGCGTTCCGGAGCGTCTGTGTGCGAATGCTCAAAGCGCCGGGAGCTGTCTTAGCCGGCAAAGGCCGGCCAGGGGCGCGGAGACAGCCGCGGAGGCAGATCGACAATCAGCTGATTGTCAAACAGCTGATTGTCGAAGCCGCGCCAGCGTCGGAGGCGAGCCCGCAGCTGTTCGGGAGACAGAAGCAGGCGCGAATGCTTCTCCTCCCGAACGCCTGCGGGCGGCTCGTCCGCGTTTGAACGCATGTAGAGCACTTTAAAGTGCTCTACATTTCGAACGCGAGAAAGACAGCTGCGGACACGTCGGAGCGCAAGCCGTGCTCGGGCAATGCGGATGCCGTGTCCGCAGCTGTCTCCCACGCGTCCCGTTTAGCCCCGTGCAAAAACGTCTCTGGTCTCAAGATTTTAAACAAGTCGTTTCAAATCCTCTCAGCTGAGATCAGGCTGGGATTGTAATCTCTCCAGCATGCAGATGCTGAACAAAGTAATATTATTATAATGTCTTCAATCTTGCTTTACAGACCCTTGTCTTTGCCTTCCTGACATCTAATTCACATTCCTTTGGGAATCAGACATCTAAAGTGGAATTTGAAGCCACTGGGGGCTCTTCTGCTATGAATTCATTTCTTTGTAAAGTGAAGAAATTGGAAAACTACCTCAATGGTGGAGTTAGTTGGATGTTTTTTTTTAAAAAGTAGTTTTGATGACAACTCCTGGGGTATATAATAACTGAACATTTATTCAACGATGACTATGAAAATTAAAAGAACACCAGCTTGTTAATACTTGCACTTTCCCGGGACAGTTAACTTGAAATTTATTTGGCTTCTGACTAGAATAGCAGGTATCAGGAAATCTCACTTGCCCTATTTATTGAATTGTTTCTCTGGATATTTAAAATCCCACCATATCCTCAAGTCCCATTGATATTCAACTTTAGGCCTTTTTGCACTTGACCCAGAGGGACAATCCTATGCAAATCCCAAATCTCTAACACTGGACCCACCAAGAAGAAGAAGAAGCTGCAGAGATTCATTCTTAATGCCAATCAAAGAATATGGCCATCACTGACCATATTGTCTTCTGCTTTGAAGAGGAATATTTCTTTCTTTTATTAATATAAAACCACAATGTCATTATATCATCCAAGCATCCACTGTGTAATTACCCCATTTTAAAGATAAATCCATTGTCTCGGGAGGCATCCATCATGCCTGTCACCTTTAGCACAGAAGGTGAGACACTAAATGGACACCTTTTACTAATATTAATTTCTATATAGTCATCAATTCTGAATAGACTATCCATTGTTCTCTGTGACAGAGACAGGCCAATGACGAAGATGAAATTATCCATCTTTGTTGAAGCAGAGAGATGGCTTTGAAAGTGGTTTTCAGGATTTCACTGTTCAGGGTGTACACAAACTAAATCATTTCATTTTGCTGTGCCTTTAAGTCATCCCAAACTCAGCCACCTGGAGGTAAGTTAGACAAATAGAATGCACACAATTTATCTATACACATGGAGGAGTAAAGAAACAGAACAGAATGTTGTATCCACAATACAGGGAATGGAATATCTCTTGCTCCTACTTAACAAAATAACCAGAAAACACACAAAACATAGATGCTTCAAAATTTTGACTAATGGCGATCCACAAGTCCACAACAGAAGGGCTGAACTATAATTCTCCATTTACCTTATCTCTCTCTGTGGCAGGACAGAACAGTTTTTGATCTGCTATGGAACACCTCTGATCAAATGGCAAGTTAACAAGTTGTATAATAATTGGAGCAAAATGGCACATTTCTGTTCAGTCTTTTCACTGTGATATGATAATATAATATTTTAATTATTTTTAATTATGCTTCAAAAATGCTTCAGTCATTCACTTAACATACATTTGAGCCAAACTATATTAAAATTGAACACAGCATTTGATCAGATCCAGAAGATAAAGGCCTCCATTGAATTAGAGCAACACATTACATTACTTGAGTATACATTGATGAGACTGACTGAATGAAGACCCCTAGAATAATGCAAGTATTTCTCAGCTTGAAGACAGATACACAGAAACAGGTGCCATCCCACATAGTTGTATTTTTCTCTTTGTTCTTTTAAGAATACTCTGTATTTTGGACTTTCAGACATTTTCTCATTAGGTCTAGTGGTTAAGGAGCTGGACTCTTATCTGGGAATACTGGGTTTGATTCTGAACTCCTCCATGAAGCCAGCTGGTTGACCTTGGGCTTGTCACAGTTCTCTTCTGAGCTCTCACAGCCCCACCTACATCACGGCGTGTCTTTTGTGAGAAGAATATAAAGCTTTGTCAGCCGCTTTGAGTTCCCTTAAATGGGTGAGAAAAGTGGGGTAGAAAAGCCAACTCTTCTTCTTTTTCTTCTTAATAAATCATCCTTTTTTGGAATTTGGCTCCCCCCTTCCCAATAAAATTATTTCTTTAGGGCAGATGGGTATTCTAGTTTTTCATACTCCAACATTAACTTGGTTTAGCTCTTTGGTTACACCATGTTTGTCAGATCTAGGCCTACTTGCTTCAAGGCCTGACTGCATGGAATATTCTAGCTGGTGTGGGGGACCCTCTTCAGTGGTGATCTAGGAAACACCACTGAATGGTCCCTGGACCACAACCAAAGAGAGTCTCCCGTCATGTTTTAGCCAGACTTCAAAAGACTATAGCTGCCACATATACCCAGTTCTTGCCATGTTAGCTAATTGTTTCTTGTAATGTCTATGCAGTTTGACTTTGTGTTTCTGGTCAGGCAATTAAAAACACATGCACATAACATAAATCCATTTTTTTTAATTGTTTGAAACACCACAGTGTCTACTTACCCTTAAGCCAAAGGCCATGAGACAGAAAGAGAGAAAGAGGTAAGAACAAGCCAAGACTTTGCACGAGGTGGACACTGCCATTTTCATGGTTAGATTAATGGAAAGATGAGTCTTTCTTTCCCTAGATTAAGATCTAAAATGTGAAGCTTCCTTTGAGGGTTCACTTCTAAATTCCCACACTTTAAAACAACCTCCCTGCTGTCAAGACAAGAGGCGTTTTCGCACGGGGCCGAACGGAACGCGGAAAAGACAGCTGAGGACACGTCATACGCATTGGCCGCGCGCGGCTTGCGTTCCGACGTGTCCGCAGCTGTCTTTTCCGCGTTCGAAATGTAGAGCACTTCGAAGTGCTCTACACGCGTTCCAACGCGGACGAGCCGCCGGCAGCCGTTCGGGAGAAGAAGCGTTCGCGCTTCTTCTGTCTCCCGAACGGCTGCCGGCGCGCCTCCGACGCCGCGCGGCTTTGACAATCAGCTGTTTCTCAAACAGCTGATTGTCGATCTGCCTCCGCGGCTGCCGGCGCGCCGCTTGCCGGCATTTGCCGGCTAAGGCAGCTTCGGGCGCTTTGAGCATTCGCACCCAGACGCTCCGGAACGCGTTTACACGCGTTCTGGCGCGTCTGTGTGTGAACGGGGAAAGCGCCCGAAGCTGGCTTAAGCTTTCCGCCTGAACGCGTTCCGTCTGGAACGCGATCCAGTGCGGAAATGCCTAAGGTCTATGTTCACATCAAGTTAAGCCACAAAGCAGTTTCTGTTTTGTGCAAGCAACACTGAACGGCACAAACCATCTAAGCCACTGAGACTGGAGAACAGACCGCGAAGAACCCAGAAATGGGAACTATGGGTGCAGTCTTCAAGAAATCCCACCTGGTGTCAGAGGGCGGCCACCTTTCTTCAGCGCTCTCAGGTATGGGAACATGTACAATTGAGCCGTCCATGGTGGGGCCATGATTGAATCTGTTACAACTTTGCACAGAGAGTTGAGGCCCTGCTGAAGGACTCTGCTTGATGGCTACCAGTGCTATATCTCTTCTCGCTTCAGTTAACATCTAACCCCACAAGAAACCCCATGGATAAGGGAGAGGAAAGTCATGTCCAATGGCCTTTTTTGCCTCCTGGAATGTGTCTTTGATCTGGGAAAGCAATCCTTTCATAGGCCAAGCGACAATTCCCCTGTGACGGGCTGACCTAGGGGCTACCATCAGCCGATTCAGAAGGACATTAGTTGAAAAGTTGGCTCCTCTCTCTCTCTCTCTCTCCCTCTTTTGTATTGAAAAAGAAAGAGCGCTGGAGAAAAGAGCTCTACTTGAGTGTAGATCTTGTCTTTAGTCCTAATTAGGACTACAATCCATCATGCTGGGAAGTTTCTATTCATTTTGGTGATTGGGGACATGACAAATGAATCCCAGGATAAATGGGGTGTCAAGGCCGAGCCAGAGATGGATGTGTTCTGCATGGGGTGAGCGTAATAAGTGGAGTTAATGTTGGCATCTTGCCAACACCACCGCGCCTCGTGCTACGCAGGTCACCTCGAGGCTCTGACCGGGGGGCAAAACACCGATAAATGATTCCTTGTGCCGACCATTTATTGGAAAATGAACGCCTTGTCGGAGGGCCCTTGTCCTTTTGTTTTTGGATCTGTCACTTGGCTTCGGGGACGGAAACTAATTGAGTATTAGCTTAATTGTTGCTAATAAAATACTGATAATATCGCCCTCCGTGTTGCTGCCTCAGATCCCCCACTTTCATTCGGCTTCTTTGTGAGTTCCTTCCACGCCTCACGTCAAGATTGATTATCTGCATCCAGCAGAAAGGCCAAACCAGCAAGTCCATTGAAGATTAATTTAAAGAGGTGGGGTGGGGAAAATGGTTTGCAAGAGGTTCCACCCCCCTTTAAAAAAATTCGTTTTAATTTTAAAGTGTTAAGAGATTTGGGGCATGGGAGGTTGCTTCTGGATCATTTATTATGTACAAAGTAACCGGCCTCAGTTTGGTTGCTCATGCTATTTGGGGTAAATGGTACCTGTTCAGGGAAGAAAGGTTAAGCATTTTAGCATAAATCATGGTATAATCATTGCCAATATATAGTGAGTTAGCACAGAACTGAAACTCACCTTCTTTTAAAATCCAGAGGAGGCCCTCAGGTGTGTTCCCTGGGGTCTGGCATTAGGTGTGCACAGAAGGGAGAGATGTGCACAAATGTTTTTCTGACATTCTACTCAAATCAAATCAAATACCCGAAAATCCAGTTCAATCAAAATCTTTCAAATTTGAATTTAACAAGATTCTATTTGAATTTACCAAATTAGAATCTATTTGTTTGAATTTTTGATTTGAATCTGCACATACCAATGTCGGTTGGCAGTCGCTTTCGCTCCGTACTTGATGCTGTATGAGCCATTATTCCGTCCTTCAGTTCTTGCTGTCTTTGAGACAATGTGCCAGGTGTTTCATCCATGACTTCATGCTGCTGTTCTTCCTCTTCCGGCAGAATTTCCAGATTTTCATCTGCTTCTAGTCGATCAGTGACTCCTGGTCTTGTTGGAGCTTCTATTGCTGCCACAATAGGCTGCGGTGCTTCAGTTTCATTAGTTTTTTTTTATTTCTTAGAGTTCATCTTCACTGAACACTTTAGTCCCGCTTATGAATCTTCTCTGATCAGCTAGCCGCAGTTCTGTTATATTGAGTCTGGGTATTCTTGTTTCCGTAGCTGGTGCATCCATTTTTGATAGCCTCATTTTCTGGGTTCTGATTTGTAGTAACACTTCATGACTATATGATTCTCTGGCCTTGAGAATTTCTGCTGCTTCTTTGTTTGTGAACTTTGTCGATGGTTGCCCAGGTTCCTCAGCAACCACCGCGGACCTTTTTATCCTGGGCGACGACCGAGCCAGTATAGACTTCCTTTTTGTTTGTGTCTCCATTGTGTTAAATGGGTTGAGTGCAGTTAGACTGGCTCCTCTGCTTCGACCACTCTGGCATGGTTGAACGTTCCAGTAGTTTGCACTACAGCTGGCCCAGCTCTCAGCTTCATTGGAGCACACAAGCCCCACCGCCATGACAAGGCCACACCCATTGGGGAGTTATGATGATGGTGATGATGATTGATGGTGATATGATGATGATGTAAAAACAGCAGTTACACACAGCAAACGAGATCACTATGCTGGATTTCGTATTATATCACTAGTCGGGCACTTCCCAAGCACCTAGGACTGCGTGATGTATCGGTGAATTATGCGAGCAGACCCCAGTAAAGTGGCTTTTTGTAGTTGGCAGAGGGATATTTTGTCAATGCCAATGGTTTTTAGGTGCCCGCTGAGATCTTTTGGCACCGGGCCCAGTGTGCCGAGGATGACTGGGACCACTTTCACTGGTTTTTACCAGAGTCACTGAAGTTCAATTCTCAGGTCTTCATATCTAGTGAGCTTCTCCAACTGTTTCTCCTCAATTCTGCTGTCACCTGGAATAGCAATGTCGACGATCCACATCTTCTCTCTCTCAACAATTGTAATATCAGGGGTGTTATGCTCCAATTTTCTGTCAGTCTGAAGCCTGAAGTCCCAAAGTAGTTTTGCCTGTTCATTTTCAACAACTTTTTCTGGCTTATGATCCCACCAGTTCTTTGCCACTGGCAGATGATACTTTTGGCACAAGTTCCAGTGGATCATTTGTGCTACAGCATTGTGTCTCTGCTTGTCATCATCATCATCATCATCATCATCATTATTATTGACATAACACAGCAGTAGCACACAGCAAACAAGATATTTATGCTGGTTTTGGCAATTGTTATCACCAGTTGGACCCTTCCCAAGTGCCTAGGACTGAGTGAGGATTGGCGAATGATATGAGCAGATCCCAGCAAAGTGGCTTTCTGTGGCTGGCTGGCAGATGGATATTTTCAAGGGCCCACTAAGATCTGTCAGCACTGTGCCCAGTGTGCCAAGAACCATTGGGACCATCTTTGGTGGTTTATGCCAAGTTGCTGCAGTTCTGTTTTCAGGTCTTCATATCTGGTAAGTTTTCCTGTTTTTCATCAATCCTTCATCTTTCTCCACGATTGTGATGTCTGCCTTATGTTCCAGTGTTCATTCAGTTGGAATTCCCACAGTAGTAGTAACAGTAGCAGCAGTAATAATAATAATAATAATAATAATAATAATAATAATAATAATAATAATAATAATAATAATAATAATAAATCCAACATTGACTGTATCAGAAGCAATGTTTAAATCCAAATATTGTATAAAAACAGTATTCTGTTGCTCATCATTCTGGGTTATTACTATTAATAATAAAATAAATATGTTATACTTAAATCTGAGATTGTGAAAGAAAGGTGAATACGAATCTTTTCAAAAACTTAACAACTCCTGCACAAAATTTCTTCCTCTTTTGTTGTACCTGGAAAGATTACATACTCAGTCCAGCTCAGATATACTACGAACAGGGTTTCTTTCTTTATTCCTTCTTTCCTTTTTTTTTTTAAGGCAAAGCTGTAATAATCAGACATTTACAACCAATAAATTGGTGCTATAATTCTTTTGCAATAAGGCTTTGAAATATAATCTGTCATTTCAGATTTACAGTACATGACTCTTCATAATTATAATTCTCAGACACACATTACTGGATATAATTAAATTCGGTTTCAAAAAAATCTGACACATTTCTGTGGATTATCTGTTCATATTACATTCTAATAGCAAAATTATTGTATAATCTGTTGAATAAATTTGGATAGTGCTTGGATGGAAAATACTTACGCTCAAACACGTCTGTTGATCAAAAGCTGGAGAAGTTAGATAGGAACAACAACAGAAATATATACAGCTTTTCATAGGAAAACACAAAACCAGTTTGAACTCAATTACATGCAAAAAGGAGGCAGTGAATAGCTCCCATCCTCCTTTAAAGGGTATCAAAAAATATTAAATTATAGAGACTGTGGAAAAGATCATAGAAAATGAGCTTGCTAAGAATGCGACAATAGATCAAATCATAGGTTCCTTCAAGCAAAGAATTAGTCTTTGGACTCTGAAAAAGAAAGTATTTATTTGAATGAAGTAGCTTATCAGTTGATAAAAGAGGGCAGCAACATTATGCATAATGCCACTGTTGGCTATATAGTAAATAAAATTCTGGTGTGAATTAGAAAGAGGTTGGACTTAATGGGCCCCTTTGCACTTTCCTCAGTAGAATTGCATAATAATACTATTCTATTGAGGTGAAGATCAGGCATGGAGAGAACCATCCATCCACACTTCAAGGGCTGATACAGTCCCCAGTTTGACCACCAGCACTTGGAATGCAGATGGTCCAGCCCAGGCAGATTGGATTGCTATAGCAATAGGTGTGGCAACATCTGGCTGGTGCCCAGATGTTGCCATGCCAGTCAGTCCACAGCACACAACTGCACATCCTCAGCCGCCCCGCCTACTTGTAGCTATGCACTTGGAAGAGGATGTGAAGACTGTTGACTGGGAGCTCACGGTCTGCTCCTGGTCAAACTATGAACAAGATTTGACTTGTCCATAGCTGGCAAAGTTTGGGAAAGCTGAAGTGAGCTCTGGGATGCTCCAGGATGGTGCTCTTGGCACAGTGTGTGGGTGGGCCTCCTCAGGAGTAGCTGGTACTGCTCCTGGAAGGTAAGTATGAACAGTCCCAAAGTTCCTTTCCACACTGGTTTTGGACTGGAATATATTCCTCCTGTACCTATTGTGGAATAAAGGCTGAATCCCCAAAAGACTTATTTGCCTCTCTAGTCTCCCTTTACTGTCACTCTATTCAAGTGGACTTTAAAAGTGCCCCGCACTTCCGGAATAAGTGTCCGCATGAGGCTCAGCAAAATGCACATTTAAAACGCACTTTCCGTCCCCATGGAAGTGTGTTTTCTTTCCCCACATCTTTTTCTCCCCTCCCTCTTGTTCAAAGGAAAAATAGCCAGATCTCTGTCCCCCAAAATGTCTTCCCTTGCTGGCAAAGGGAGTGATCGCTCGCTCATTCACTCTCAGCACTTACTTTCACTCTGTTCGAAATGGCTTGGCTGCAGCCATCGGTCATGTGATCGTGCGCTCATTTACTCTGAACACTTTCACAGATCACCCACTTCGCACCTGATAACAATGTAGCAATTCTGAGCAATTCTGGCTCTTTGAAAGTTCTGACCTTTTCAAAGGAAAGGAAGGGAAGCTGCAGCATTTCTGGGAGATGTGTGAATGCTTTACGGCTGTGTGTGCAGGCAGTAATCCCTGCCCCTTTTGCCACGGAGCGTCCCCAAGGTAAATGTTGCGTGGAAAACCCACGACTTCCAGAAAGAGTGATGAAACTCTTCTTTAAAGGGCACGTATTTTGTTGTGGGTTTTCCTGGTTTTGTAGCGCTGGAAGCTTGTTAAAAACCCTGGCATGGGGGCGCTCAGAGGCAAAAGAAGATTTTTAGCAGACTTTAAATTGCTTGGGGGCAGGCCCACAGTAAGCCACATCTCCATCCTTAGTCTACTTTGAACACATGGTAGATCTCTTCAAGGAGGCACAAACTATACTGGTGCTTGTATTCCAGACTACAAAGGGTGTGCAGATAGCATGTCCTCCCAATAATACAGAATACTATAGGGGACCCATTTCAGTGGCATTCCCAAAAATCCTGCCAGCAGACTCCATATTAGCTTCAAGGGATGGTCATAGCCTTCAAAGCCAGCAGTCAGGGCTGGGCCATGCTGGGCTGTCCAAATGCAGACAACCTTTGGCAAGGGCCACTACTAGTCCACTCTAGTGTGGCTCATGCTCTCTAGACCAAGCTAGAACAGCCCATGTAGTGTGGAAAGGGTCAAAGGTTCCAACCCTTGGAATTGCATTTGATTTCCAAGGATGGTTGGATGATGGCAGTGTGGTATAATGGCTTCAGATCAAGGGGACTTACATTTGTATGACTGCATCCAGATGTCAACTACTTATTCTGCTGTATTTGGATATTCCAGAATAAGATAACACTTAGGTCACATCCCCATTCACTATAAAGTCCAATTCAAATCCAAATTCGGCAAGGATTGTCCCCATGCAAAGCCCCATACTGGACTACAAGTGGACCAAATTGTCCAAATCCGCGCTGAATTTAGTCCTCTTGAAAACTGTTCTTGCTACGGTTTGGGAGCAAAGTTTGTGCTATTTTGGAGGCTGAGTCCACACATGGGGATGCTCCGGGGCTATTTGGGGAGGAGATTGACACTCGCGTCATTAGTGGGCGGGTTTCATGTCCTGTGCTCTCCATTCCTGTCCTGTGCATTGAAGGTTGCAACTGTTTGGGCATTTTTGGCAATAAATGGTGACTGAACAGAAACAAGTCTCTTCCTGCGACCCCGCTTCCCCAATTGCCAAGCCAAGGCGAATGTCCAAGACAAAGAGCAGCTTCTGAAATGTGCATACAATAACAAAGTGCCCCAGTTTTACAATAAAAGATGCAATCCCCATCCCATGAGTATCTTTCCATGACCATTATTCCACTCCCCACTCCCCGATTGCCAAGCCAGGCATGATAATTTAATCTAAATTGCACACAAGTGCTAAATTGCCATACCAGGTGGAACGGAAATGCACGGTCTTAGATACAGCATCAATCTTGGACTAATCCCCATCCTACTTCTGAGAGACCTTCTAGGTGAGAAACCTGGAGGAAGGGTATGAGAAGAAAAGGTACCAGTATTGTCAGCCAAGGATGGTGAATCCAAAGAAGATCCCGGCATTGCTGCCTATAACCTGGGCCCCTTCACTTCTGGGCAGCGTTTCATTCTCATTTCATTCCAAACTGGGCTTCCTGGGGCAAGAAAGTCTTCAGAGACATAAACTCTCCGAAAGAAGCTAAGTGAAGTTGAAAGGGCATTAACAGAAGGAGATCAACACATAGGCTCATTTTATTCAATAAAACAGATTTGTTACCCTATTAAAGGGAGCCAATTTGGAAGAGTTTAGGCTAAGTGGACGTACACCTGGCAGAGGAGACAGATTGCCCTCAGCTGAGCCTCCTGAGGGTCATTTCTGTTTTCCGACACCTCTCACTCATTAGGTCAGTGTATACCAGAAGTGCTCGTAAAATTTAATATGATGGCTAAGAGCTTTTTAAAATGTAAAAATTAATGGGGAGGCCTCGGATGAGGAGCTATATTTCATCTGGTAATTTATGGCGCTAAAGATAGTGCTGTTAAGGATGAGGCTTAGAAAAGCAATGGCACTACCTCTTGAAAATAGCTTGCAAGACCCTTCCTGGCTGGGATGCAAGGGCTACCAACCTTTACTTGAATCCTGCAGTTGGGCTCATGTTGTGGAGGTAGGTATAGGCTGTTTCTGCCTAGGAAGCCAAAGGGAGCCCCCAGCATAGGGCCTTTCCCCCTTCATATTAATTGAAGCAATTGCTTCTTTTAAATGCATGGTGTGCTGTTTGCATCCTAATGGATGCACCACTTGTCAATCCGCCACAAGGAAGTTCCCAGTGGTGAATTTATAGGTTGGGGAAGTTTTATCTCCCCAGCCCACTGGCAGCAGGACTGGCTGTAATTTGGAGTCTCCAGTTTCAAAACTGCAGCTAGTTGTGTTGTGGGGGTGGAGGAGGGAGTCTCCTCCACCCCTTGAAGCATGCCTGGGGGTTCCCTGACTAAAAAATGACAGGTGCGGAGAAAACCTTACTTTGCCCTCAAAATTGAAGCAGGGCTTCCAGCTTTAAGTCCGTAGAAGCATAATAATATAAGAGGAGCCCTGCTGGATTGGGTCACAGTCCATCTAGTCCAGCATTGCATCTCTCTCAGCGGCCCACCAGTTGCTTCTGGGCATCTCAGGAGGAAGACAAAGGCAAAAACTCCGTCTACTCTCAGTTCCTTGCAAATGGACCTTTAGAACCATCCTGCCTGTCTCTCCAACCCAGAGGCAGTACCTAGTAACCATTCTAATAGCTGTTGATACATCTGTCCTTCATGAATTCAACGAATCCTTTCTTAAAGCCATCCAGGCTGGTTGCTGTCACCAGCTCTTCTGGTAGTAAATTCTATAGACTGATGAAAAAATTCTTCCGCTTGCTACCCCTAACTCTGATGCTCATAGAGTGCCCTCTGGTTCTAGTGATGTGTGATGGGGAAAAGAGTTTTTCTCTATCCACTTTCCCCACAGGCACATTTCCTCTTAAACGCCACCATTCAAGGTTGAAGGGGTCTAGTGTTGCAAAGTCCATAGGTGGTGCTGGTGTTTCAAAGACAAGGAATGGCTCCATGGGACATTCCTTGTCTTCAAATAAAGAAACCCTGCTGAGATGAGCAATAAGTCCCCCGGCGGCACAGCCATAACTACATGAGACAGGGAGCTGTTTGTAGAACCCTTAGAGCTCTTCAGCTAGTTCTAGAGTGCCCTGATTATAGGGACAGACCCAAACAAATAAGTTGCATTCATTTCAAACACTTGTTTGTTCAGTGCGCCAACGAACCTTTTGGTCAAATGAATGTTAGAGTTCAATTCCAAACTTGTTCGAAAGGAAAAATATACAACTTTTCTTCCATTGAAAAAAGACCTTTTCCAGGACAAAAACACAATTTTCAGGATTCAATTCAATTCAAATCAAATATCCAAAAGTCTGATTCTATTCAAATCTTTAAAATTCAAATTTATCCAAATTTGATTCAAATTAAGCAAATTCAAATCTATTCGCTTGAATTTTCTATTTGAATTTGCACTTATGCATGTCAGCAACACTCGTATGTGCCCGTACACATCATTGTACATTCCGTACGCATCTGTACATATCAGTACATGTCCATATGGGTCCTGTTTTCATCCCATATGGATACATAAAAATGCATATGGATGCAGGAAAGTACGCATTGTGTAAGTACCCGTACATATACAAATATCTGAATAATTCAAACAAACAAATCCAAAAATTCAAAATTCATTTGAATGTTTACATTTGAATTTTTAGACATTCGATTTGAATTCAGATGTCAAAATTTGAACGAATTCGATTGAATTCTGAATGTTTCATATATTCATGCACATCCCTAGTGAACACAAACTATTTGACTGAACTGTTCGTATTAGGAATGTTTCTCCTCTATGCTTATAAGCACCAAGTGAAGGGGATATCCACTTAAGTTTTACATCTGCAAACCAGCCTTGCAAAATTGAATCCATTTCCTGAATCTCTGCTTTCTCTTTCATATGTATGTTTTGGCACTGAATAGCTTCGGTTACATATCTTTCCCTCTAGAGGGAGCAAAGACTCTGCTATTCAGATGGGAGGGAGGGAGAGAAAAAGAACAGGGTATGTTCCTATGTGTGCCTATGTTATGTATCTGCTCTTTATAACCCCCTACAGGCCTGATCCATAGTCCATTTGAAGTCAAAAGGAGCTGCGTACACCATGTGTTAACAGGCTTGAAATTAAACTCTATTCACTAAGGGGTTCATTTAATAATGGCTGCATTAGAAGAAGAAGGGAAGGGGAAAAGAGGAAGAAGAGGAAGAAGAGGAGGAGGAGTCTACAAGCTATAGTACATTAATTGAATTGAGTTGACTTTCCTTGCTGTTTGCATGAAACAGATGTAGATGGAACTGGATATTAATTTATTATTGTTTAGTTTTAACTATATTCCATCCTTCATTGAAAGGCATCAGGGCAGGGACTGTATTCTTTTTTTTTTTTACAACAATGATAAAACATTATAAAAGTAATAAAACAATATATTAATAAAATACAGTCCTCTGTCCCTAGCAGGGTAATTTTAGGAAGGAACTAAATATTAAAGGGTTGGGTAGAGAGGTACATTGTATGTACACTATGTCCTATCTTTATTTCTCACATGCTTCTCATACAAGATTTAATTTTTTAAAAAATAATTTTTTCACAATTTTACTTAATGAGTAAAATTACCTACTTATTGGTTCCCACAATGAGCAAGACCACGTTGTACAAGTGGTTGCCACCAATGAAAAACTGAGGGCCAGGGGAATCATGCAGCACCAATATAATAATTGAAGGGTCTTTTTGCACTTACCTTAGGGTGTGTTCAGACACCTGTTTAGGGAGGCCCTGGGAGATGTTTGAGAGCCAAGGGACAAACATTTTAAATATATATTACCACATCCTGTAGACTCTGCATGTGCACCCCTTTTGCAGACATGAAATAGTTACTCTTGGGGCAACCTGTCCCTTTTCCAAACCAATGGGCATGGACCAGCCAGGCCTGCTGGTTCAGATCTTGTGATGCAGTAACCTAGAACAATGCCATGATGGCACCGGTTCAGACCAGCCCCTGATGTAGTCTTGAAGCTTGTGTGACTTTTGAGGGCAAGCTCTGAGTAATAAGAACAAAAGCTCCCAGCCTTGGAGCCCCTGTGGGATGGATCCAGGTGGCACATTTCTGAGCCCTCTCGTCCACAGGTAAGCCCATTTAACCAGCTCTACTGACATTCCCAACCCGGGCCTCCCAGGGTCAGAATCTGATGAATACAGGTGAAGAATACTAGCAGGGCTTCACAGATAAGCACTAATGTATGGATTGATGAGGCTCAGAAGCCAGCTTCAGAGACACCTGATAGGTACTGAGGGCCTTTTCCCACTAGAGCTTAGAACCCTCCTAAGGCCTCATTAGGAACCCGATTAGTACCCAATTGGCACCAGTTGGGAAGGCCCTGTCCCTACCTGGACCCCATTGAAGGCCCCATCTGCAAGGCCCTGTTCACATGAGAGCAGGGGAAATCTGGATTTAATGGGTCCTTCAGGCCCTTTAATCTGGATTTCGCATGGACCTGATTAAAGGTGTCCACAATGGGGTCATCAGGCATCTTCAAGATCCAGATCTCCAGGAGGACCCCATCTCAAAGATCTGGGCCCTTTCTGCACTTGGCCTTTTTCTGGAATATATCTTGGCATAGGGGGTCTGTTATCTTCATGGTAATACAGACTATGCCAGGTCTTGTCTTGGCCCTGCCATAGTCTGCAGTAGCATGTGGACAGCAGGCCCCTATTCCAGGATACACTCCAGAATAAGGCCAAGTGCAGAAAGGGCCCTGGATCTTGAAGATCTGGATCTTTGACTGTGCGTGGAAAAAGGGGTTGAGAGTAGGTACAGAAACGGCCTCTTGTTCTTACTGCTGCAGCCTGCCCTGAGACCCTTGGATAAAGAGTGGGATAGAGATGCAAATAGATAAATAAATAAATAAATATCATGGTTAGGGACAACACACATTCAATGCACTAGATCATCTCTTGTGCCCCAATTGTCCCTTTTGATCATTACATCATCAGCAGACAGCTTTCAGCCGATCCCACCTTCTTTTCACCTGCTGCCAGAGCTAGAGGAAAGGAATGAACGAGTTAAGGAATAAAAGTTCTGAAAGAGTTAAAAACAAAATGAAGTCCCCTATGGACTTTTTGCCTTTCTTTATATATATTGACATTTTAATTAAGGCTGGAGTATTCCTGAGGGAGCCCTGCACTTAAATAGAAATCACTTTAATATGCAGCCCTGGCAGAGTGTAATAGAGGAATACAGACCCATATTCCCATATGTTTTATGGTACTTAGCGATTCTTTTGTACAATGTATTATGATGTTAAGACATTTTATGAGTTTCTATTGGCTAAGTTGAGCCATATCAAATTATAATTTGGCTCAGTGGATTTCAGCGTAAGGAGATTAAATAGGGCACATTCCATATTTATTCTGCACTTTTGAACAGTCAGATGGTGTTTGCTCAGTGGCACTTAAGTTTCTTATCTTCAAAACGAATGGAACAAGCATTTGTCGAGGCCCAAAATTTGACTCTGAAATTGGTTTTCTGGGCTTTTATAGAGAGTACACACCCATATATCTTGATCAGGAAAGGAATGTACTCTATTCCCTTACGCAGGCCTTTTTCAGTGAACTTTTACCCATTTAACTGCCTCGCTGATGGCGCTGTGGATGTTTTTTAGCGGATGGAATTAATGCCCAGGGACCCCTCGCTGCCAAGTGAGATGGAGGTGGCCATCCTGGCCTCGTCTTCCTTCGCCAAGTACTGTTATCCCTGATGCTAAGTGCTATTGAAAATCCTCACCTAATTTTCTGTAGCCTTTCCCGCAACATGGACAGGAAAGGGATGCGTTCGTACTTTGCATTAACACAGTTTTGTACAGTACGGTTTCACACTCAAACAGTCCATAAAATAGGATTTCCCCTCATTGAACATGATCCTGGAAAATCGACAATAACACAGTTTCGTGTAGGGATGTGCATGAATATTCAAATGCATTTGAAATTCAACCAAATCGAATGTCCTTAAATTTGAATTTAAAGATTTTATTTGAATTTCAAATTTCAGATCTATTCATTCGAATTATTCCGACATTCATATGTGTACGGGTTCATACACGATGCTTACTTGAAGATTTGCATCTCTCCCACATCCATATGCGTTTGTATGGATCCGTACGGGATGAAAATGGGTTGCATACAGGATAACTACAGGATGCATACGGACGTGTACGGATGTGTATGGACCCAGGGAAGATGTGCATGGGCATCTACGAATATTGTCAACATTTGTAAGGGCAAATTTGAATAAAAAATTCAAATGAATAGATTCAAGTTTGCTTAATTCAAATCTAATTTGGTTAAATTTGACTTTTAAACATTCAAATCAAATCGAATTTTGGGGTATTCAATTCCCAAAAATTGCATTTGTGCAAGCCCCTAGTTTGGAGTGCGGAATACCCTCTATGGTTCCCTAGGTACTAGTGGGATCCACAACACACTCTCGCTTTGGACTATGCTTTGGGACAAACCAAACTAACACACCATAGGAGAGATGTTTGCATACCACCCAAAGTCCTGAAGTCATCAGCTAGTCAATATTTTATAGAGGGCATCTAGAGGTCAATGTTTGTAAAGATGTGCTTTCATTTGATATTGGTGACTGCATTTTTGAGCGTTCTCATGCTTGTCTGTTTATTCAAAGAAATAAAAGGCGGCAGCCATTGCTATGGTGATCAGAGTGTGCCACACATTTGCACAGCTGCAGCCATGCTGCCCCTCCCCCACACAGTGTCCACACCAGATGCAAATGCTGCATCTGGGAGCTTACCTGCACACCAGCTTCATAGGCCCTGGTCACACCTAAATAAGATAGGACATCCTATTAGTAATTCAAACTGAGGTCATACCAGCTCTGTTTACACCTAGGTCGTCCTCAGGCTGTCCTCATTTTGGGCTGCATCATTCACACCTTTCCCCACAATTGACCTGAGCCTCCTGCACAGAACAGTGGTCCTCAACCTGTGGGTCACGACCCCTTTGGGGGTCAATCTACCCTTGCACAGGGGTCGTTATGAAGTAGCAACAAAAATAATTTTATGGTTGGGGGTCACCACAACATGAGGAACCGTATTTAAAGGGTCACAGCATTAGGAAGGTTGAGAACCACTGCATTAGATAGAGGAATCATACACATAACTGAGGAGAGAAGGGGAGGTGCCTCATGAACTCGATGTGTGCACATTGGCTGAAAGGAAAGACGGGACCCCACCCACCACAGCATAGTTCAGCCTCCTTTAGCCTGTCCCTCGACTCACACTTGAGGAAGCAGAGATGGCCTGGGATGCCAGGAAGGACTGAGTCTTTGGGAAAGAGGACTCTAGTTAGAACGATCTAACAGGGATAGGCCAGCTTGGAACATGACCAGAAGATGACCTGAAGTCATCCTAAACTAAAGGTGTGACCAGGGCCATAGATGACACAGGGCCTGATGGAAGCCAGACCAGTCTCAAACCAGGTCCTCCCATTGCTACATGGGGTACAGCCTGAGATATATTTCTGTATGACACAGACATGTATGTTCCATGGGACAAACATATTCCCAGCTTGTGGAACATGTATTCTGTTTCTAAGAATGGCCAACTAGCTGCCCAAAGAAGTCCACCCAGTAGGACATGATAATCATCCTTGTTCTGCAGGCACTCTCTCAGCAGCTGGCCTTTGAAGATGGACTATTGATAGACTGATCTGACTAAGGCCCTTTCTGCATCGACTAAGGAGTTCCTTAATCAGGATCATGAGCCTCCCATGTGCACATAAATGTGGATCAAGGAGTTCCCTGCTCCCTGCTGTTCTGGCTCTGGGTGTTTCCGCACTTACTGCTTGAAATACAAATTAAGGAAATCCGGATTTCTGAAATCCGTCCCTGGGAAAATCCGTCTGAATTAGGGATGGATCCAAATGAGACCTAATGCATCCACACATGCATTGGGAGAATGGTTACTGAGGAAGGCATTGTGTGGTTGCTGTGCAGACATTGCAGCACTGATACCCAGAAGGATCAGATGTAACTTGGCACCTGTCCAATGTGAAGCAACTGCGGGATGGACTACATAGCTGGAATGTGGTACCGCCACTTTGCTCAACATGGTGACTTCCAGTCCTGCCCACATCCATTCCCGATCCTGTCCCTGTGAGGAAGCGTCCTCCTTTGATCCAGAATTTGCCAGCAGGAATGGTTTGAAGACCTAATTTTTAAGGTCTTCCCAAAAACCAGATTGGGCAGCCTCTAGACCACATTAGAGATGGATCTTACTCGAGTTCATGCAGAAGCAGTGTCCTTGACGGGTCCCTATTCTGTCCCGCTGTGTGGAAGGTACCTTGTGAATGTGTGCCATATGGGTCCTTATCGGGTGCTTAATGGCTTCTTGAGGGCCTGTGCGGAAACACCCTCTGTCTGCACTAGATGGAGCCAGAGCCAGATTAAGATGCCCTTCACACTTCGGCCAGTAGTCAACAATTAGTGAACTTCTGGTAAGGAGCATCAGCACTCTGAGTAGTCTGCTACAGCCTCCAAGTGTGGCCTGCCTTCCCAGGAGTTCGCTAATTGTTGATTAGGTGTGGGGCACTAAATCATGCTCCACAACTTTACCAACATTGACCAAAAGCTTACCTGAAGCACCCAGAGGTGTGACCATTCACTCTTCTTCCAGTTCCCTGCAGTTGGTGGTCAGGGGAGGTGGAGTTTGCTCAGGCACATTGGCGTTGGTGGCCGTCATAGATCACTGACCTCTGACATGACTGGATCTTCGATCCCTGGGAGTGGTCTCTGGTCATAGAGTTGCGAGAGGGGCGTTCAATCATGGGTGCTGACGTGATCAGCCGCAATACATCCCGGTGCTTGAACACGCCTCTCTGCAATGGCATCTGAGCATGTCATGGAATGGCCACTTGTGGCAGAAAGGGGGCAGAACTTCCGGCTTCAGACGCAGTGCCATAGGCTGGTAAGCAGGAGGACCATTCACGCTTCTGGCCAATAATGGACGCATTGGGGGAGCTTTCCTCATGACAAGTGTCAATGGTCCACCTTTACAAGAAGTTTGTCAGCCCTAGTTCATGGCAGACCAATCAGCTAAGTGCAAAAAGGTTCCAGGTCTGCAGACAGACCAAGGGGCTTGTTCCAGATTGTGGGAGGTGTGCAGACAGCATGCATCCATGTTCCAGAACTATTGGGGAGTGCTTTTCAGCAGTATATCATAGTGTGCGATGAAACACCTCCCCACACAAGTCTCTGAGGCTAGGACTTGACATTCCTAGCCCTTGCAGGCCTGAGTGGTAGAGATGTGGACAATTTTATTTATTTGTTTTTGCATTCGAATTTGAGTTGATTTGAATGTCAAAACATTCTGTTCGATTCAAATGTTTAAAATCCAAATGCAACAAAATCCAATTCGAATCCGATACATTTGAATCTATTGTTCAAATGCTCGATACGAATTTGAAGATACGAATGTCGACAACATTCGTATGTTTACGCATTTCGTATGCATCCTGTTTTATCCTGTTTTTGTTCCGTATTATAAGCACAAATGCGTACAGATACGTTTGATATTTGTATATGTATCTATACATTCAAATCGTTTGAATCATTTGGACGAATGTTTTGTAACATTTGAAATTCGTTCAAATGTTTACATTCGCATGGGAAGACATCCTATTCGAATTTGAATGTCCACATTTGATCGAATTTGATCGAATTTTGAATGTTTAGAACATTCATGCACATCCTCACTGAGAGGGCTGCTATGAAACTAGTGCAACCTCACAACCATGGGGAGACTTGTGCCACATCAGCATTGCCAGTTCAGATGATGCTCATCCGATCTGGATCAGTCAGCCCAGTTATTCTTAAGTTATTTTTTGGTACTACTTTGAGAAAGAGAGAGAAGATGTCTAGGAACCCCTTATTTCATCTTGCAATCGTCAGAGAAAGGAAACAAAGACCACCTACCAATGTAATCTTGAAGCATTATGGGTGGAATACTCCCCGGATCTCCCTTGCCACTTACTTCAATTAAGAATCTGTTCACACCTAAATTTTAATCCAATTTCAATCCAGTTTCACCTTTGAATTAGATAATGTGAAAAGGAAATGACTAGTCGCTTTGCTGATGTGTTTTCTCATTCATCTTGGTCACACCTAAATTTTAATCAGTCCACCTTCAGAGTGAGGGAACACATCAGCAAGTGACCAGTAATTTTCTTTCCACATTATCTATCCCAAAGGTGAATTTTCTGAGTCATTTAATGTTGAAAGAAAACAGCTTGTCACTTTACTGATGTGTTCTCTCACTCTGAAAGCAGACTGAAGCTGGATTAAACCTTACGTGTGACCACAGCCACCCTGAGAGTAGACTGAAACTGGATTAATCAAGAATTTGCTGGTTGGTGTTTTTCCAGCGCTGTCTTTAACTGCAATACCCAGTTGCCATGTCAATGTTCTTTCATTAATGCAATGTGTTTGCATAGCTAACCATTTTGGTCATTTTGTGTGTTTTTTCAAACCTTCCTCACTGGAGTATTTCTTCTTCTTCTTCTTCTTCTTTTTTGCAGGGGGGAGGTGAGAAAAGAAAGGAAAAAAAAACAAGTGTTGTTCTTCCTGCCATAGGCCTGGTCCTCCTCCTCTTCTTTTATTTTACAGAAGAAAGAAAAGTGGAAAGATCCCCTCCCCTTTATTTCAATTACTATTAAATATTTGGCCTTGCAGAGATAAACACATGGAAAGTTTCCTGAAAGATAAGCGCACCAGCACCAGAAATGTGTTAAAATTCAGTTTGCAGGGCAGAAACCTAGATAAAAGAATTGATGTTTGAAAAAGCCAGTGCTTAAAGTGTCCTTTGGATTAAAATAAAAAGTAAAGAAAAGGGGAACACAGGGGGGAGAGGGACACACACACACACACACACACACAAGGAGAAAGAAAGAGAGAGGAAAAATTTCTTGGCCTTAGGCGCAAACTACTTGCAAAAGGCATCAGGTCTTTCATAATATGGGGATTTTGTGCATGTGTCTCTATCCAGATATATTCATTTTTGTTCATAAGGGAAAGATGATTACATTTCCAGCAACAACGTATCAATCCCTCCCCCCGACCCTGAAGAAAATAAATCTGAATATTTTCACCCCATCTCTTCCCTTTCACCTTCCTTTCTTTTCCTTACCACTGATCACAAACTAAAAGAAAAAACCAAAAACCCTCCAGGTTTCTAAATGGCCTTGTTATTTTTTCTTTTTAAAAAGTTTAAATAGTTGACGCCATTTATTAACAGAACTGATAGCTCTGTGTTTGTTTGCTTCTGGGAAACAATAATGACAATTGAGACAGGTTAATATAAAAAGCTGACATTTAAATTCTACTTAATTCAGAGAGAGAGAGAAGGAGAGGGAGAGATGCGTGAGAGAAAGGAAAAGTCTGGCAATTCCCTCACTTTGCATTTAAAGCATTTGAAGTTCTCAAAGTAATCATGGTCTTTAGTTGTCGTCTTCTCTCCCTTCTCTCTCTCTCTTTTCCAGAGGAACCAAATTGTGAAGACATCTGTTATGTTATTAATTTCACATAAATCTTAAGCTCCTCGCGGCCCAAAATGAGGCTTCGTTCAAGCTGAATTAATGAAACATGATTGTAAGTCCCTTGCATGAAAACGCTGTCATACAGTATAGAGTTGCTTATAATCACTGAATAATCTTCCAGGCTGCTGAGGGAGAGCTACTTTAAATCCCTCTATAAAACAATATCTGAAAAATATCAGAACACTAACTATATCCTGAAAGATTAATAGCAGATGAGGATTTCTGTGAAATGAATCAAGCTTTCTCGGTAAAAGAGACAAGATGCTTCCTGAAACCAAAGCTTTTTTTAATACAATAGACAAGGGCACAATCTCTCATCCAGATGTTAGAGGTGTTTAAGCCCCAAGATGCGCTTGGAAATACCTGAAAGCAGGCAAGAATTTTATATAATTGAGAAAAAAATGTTTCATGTTATATGGACTATTTTTTTTTTAATCCAAACCTCCAATCTCTGTGGATTGACTGAGTCCAAAGCCCTATTGACCTTTTGAATTATCATTATTATTTTCACTGCCAATCTTCCTGGTTATGATTCGCAGGATTAGGCCCTAGATATCTATGCAACAATGTGCGCAGAGCCACATGCTTACCTTCCCTGTCTATATCTCTCTCTGGAACTTCTGAGGCAGAGTGATGGCCAAATAGTTGTATACACACATGCACGCATGAAAATATGCACATATGCTCATGGCTTTTGCTACCACCAAGCTGCATCGACTCCTGGTGACTGGATGCACAATCACTTGCCATTTTGAGCTCATCATGCCTTTCAAGGACATTTCCATAATCATTGGTCATCAGTCTGTGGAATTTACTGCTAGAAGAGGTAGCGACAACAACCAGCCAGAAAAACTATAAGAAGGGATTAGATAATGGTGGACAGTTATACCAATGGCTACTACAATGGATGCCTAGGGATGGTCTCCAGGTTGGAGAGACAGGCAGGATGCCTATAACATCCATTTGCAGGGATCTGAGACCAGAGACGTTTTCGCACGGGCGAAAACGGAACGCGAAAAAGGCAGCTGCGGACACGTCATCCGCATTGGCCGCGCGCGGCTTGCGTCCCGACGTGTCCGCAGCTGCCTCTTTCGCGTTCGAAATGTAGAGCACTTCGAAGTGCTCTACACGCGTTCCAACGCGGACGAGCCGTCCGCAGGCGTTCGGGAGAAGAAGCGTTCGCGCCGCTTCTTTCTCCCGATCGCCTGCCGGCTCGCCTCCGACGCCGCGCGGCTTTGACAATCAGCTGTTTTTCAAACAGCTGATTGTCGATCTGCCTCGGCGGCCGCCGGCGCGCCCCTGGCCGGCGTTTGCCGGCTAAGCCAGCTTCGGGCGCTTTCCCCATTCGCACACAGACGCTCCGGAACGCGTTTACACGCGTTCCGGAGCGTCTGTGTGTGAACGGGGAAAGCGCCCGAAGCTGGCTTAAGCTTTCCGCCTGAACGCGTTCGGTTTCGAACGCGATTCAGTGCGGAAATGCCTCAGGTGAAGGCTTCGCCTTTGCCTCCTGCTTGAGATGCCCAGAACAACTGGTGGCCCACTGTGTGGAACAAGATGCTGGACTGGATGGGCTGGTGCCTGATCCAGCAGGGCTCCTCTTAGGTTCTTATGTTTTTAATCATAGGCCCTTTATACACCAGGCCATAATCTGGATTATATCTCAGAAGAGGGACCTGCCTCCTGCATGCTGGTGCAGATTAAAGCAAGCCTCGGATGAGGCCTGCCATAGTCTACACTAGCATGCAGATGGCATGGCCCTTTCTGCATTTGGCCCTATTCTGGAATATATCTCAAGATAGCAGTCTGCTGGCCACAAGCTAATACAGTCCACAGCAAGGCTCACCTGGGGCCTTGCATACAGAGAGCAGGTCCCGATCCTGAGATATATTCCAGAATAAGGCCAAGCACAGAAAGGCCCCATGTCCCTATTCTGGAATATATTCTGGAATACAACCCAGTGCAGAAAGAGGCATAGGGCCTTTATGCAATTACTAGGGATGCACAAGAATATTCGAAACATTCAAAATTCAATCAAATTCGAATGAATGTCTATACATTCGTTTTTTTAACATTCAATGAATTTGAACCTTTCAAATCATTCATACAAATTATTTGGATATTTGTATATGTACAGATACATACACGTTACATATGTATCCATATGCATTTTATCCGTATCCATATGGATTTGTACAGATACGTATGGGATGAAAATGGGATGCGTACGAATGTGGACAGACACATACGAATATGTCATTAAATACAAACAGAATATTTGTACAAATAGATACGAATGTATTCAAATTGTTTCAAATTTGAATACATTCATTTTTCTCTTCATACAAATTTGGTCATTCAAATGTTCTATTCGAACTGGATGTCAAAAATTGCATTTGTACACACCCCTAAGCCGCATCCCCATTACAAGCTTAATTAGGTTTCGATACAGTTTCAATCCTCACAGACCCCACGTCAGTTTGGCTTAACACACTTTCTGCATGTTAAATCGCCCCAAAGTGTTGTAAATGTTAACCCTTATTTCAACAGGTCTCAGTCTGGTTCGTGCACTTGATACGTGTTATATTTTTTACTGTGGGGACCGTACCGTTTTAAGGGATGAGAATCCATGTTTAGGGTTTCCCTCCCTCAATAGCTTGCTTTCAAAGATAGTTATTTCAGTGTAAAAATCCACCCTTTACAGCAGCCGCTACACTGTAGCAATCCATGTACTTCACACCTGATAACAATGTTGCAATTTTGCACAATTCTAGCTCTTTGGAGTTCTGACCTTTAGAAAGGGAAAGGAAAGCAGCTGCAGGTTCTGGGAGATGTGTGAATGTTTTTAAGGGTGTGGCGGTGAGCAGGTGAAGGGGGCTTGAGTTGCCACTGCTGCCGTGTGCCCTGGGCAATGGGGAGAGGAGGGGAAAGAATCGCTGGCTGCCCGCTGCCGTTATTCCTCTATCCAGGCAAGCGGCAGCCACCCAGCCACCCAGCTAGGTTCCGTGAAGGGGTCCCTTATGGGTGGCACGTTCATGCCAGGAGAAAGAGGGCAGGACAGCCCCAAAAAGCAGCTTTTAAAAAGTAGCCACTTGAGTCCCCCCTTGAGTCACATACGCCACGTACAATCCGCAGAATACGGATTGAACGCGATTGAGTTGAAAGTAATGGGAACAGGCAAATTCGCGTTTGCATCTGGTTCTATTATTTTTGTTTAGGGAAACTGGATTAAGCTTATAATGGGGATGTGGCCCTAGTGATTACTGTGGTTTGTCAATACACCCAGAAACAGGCCCAGAAATGGAATGTTTCTGGAACTTGGCAGAATGACACCAGGCAGACTCCATGCACTGGGGTGAAGCAATCCAGCTGTTACCACCTCTCTGCACATTGACAGCTGGCGTGGGACACAGTCTTTGAACTAGTGGTGTGCACAAATTGAAATTTAGTGGTTCAGGTTGAATTGAATCAAATCTTTGGTTCGGTTCAGTTTGACATGTTTGCATGTGAACTAGGTCAACCACTTGTGAGTCATCTTGGGTCACTCCAGCTTGCTTGGTTCATTAGATGACCCCTTCATAGAGATGTGGATGAATGGTGGTGGGGAGGGGGGGAGTTGCATTCAACTGGTATAGAATTGAATGCAAGAAAATTTGTATGCTTTCAAACAGATCCCCTTCAAATGTGGTAGGATTCTATTCAATACTAATGTATTTGTACAAATTTGTACAAATAACCGAGACGAACGCATACATAACTGATATGTATCCAATACGTATCCCATAACATATCTGCTCTGGAAGAGTCAAATCGCCCCTGAATCCACTTTGAATCTGCTCTTAAACCATGTCAGATGTGCTCTTGATCCATTGCAACGGGTGCAACCGCTTTCCCACCATTTCACAAAGGTTCCGATGCATTCATGTGGATGTTCCAAAACATTCAAACAAATAAAAATGTCAATGTATGAATGTTCGTAACATTCGATTTGTATATGGATGTCCAAATTTGTATGAATATCGAATGTTACAAATATTTATGCACATGCCTACCCCTTCGTTCAGGGTTGGTTTGAACAACTGGGCAAGCTTTTCGAACAACTGGGCAATTCAGTCTGCATGTGAACCATGTGAATGTTTCAGTTTGCTGTGACTCACGAACTGAATTCACGTGAGTTGGTGGATACCATAATTTAATAATACAACGAAGAAATGTCTCATTAGGTCTCTTCTAAACTTTCCAGGTTTAATGGCATTACATCCCATACCTGGCATTTGATTATAAAAGCCATTCCTCATCTTTTGTAACCACTGGATGCATGAGATATCTGCATTCACACATGCAGGCCTTGCGCATTAGCAAGCTTTTCAGGAAGAGCAGCTTTTTCTGAGGTCTTGGTTGGGATGAATTGCCAGCCTCTGCATCCATAACTTCCACATTCCCAAGGGTTTCTGGAAATGTAACCCCCGTGAATGTTGTCCAGGGACAAGGAAGAGAAGGAAGAGAACTTCTATTTCCTGTTTTTCCAAAGCGTGTACTTGCTGATTTATGTTCAGTGCTTATTTTGTTCTATCTGACTGATGATAAAAACACTTGTACCAGGGGAGCAGTGCTTCTTAATCAACTTTCAAAATACTAACATAGGTCTCCAGCTGAAATGGGAAATAAAAATTTGCATATGGTATTTACTTACTCAAATCTTCTGAGTCCTGTTAGCTTTGATAGTGTTTTTTTAAAAAGATGAAGCAAAAAAAAAAAAAAGATAATTAAAGAAAAAGGAGCCATTTCCTTAATGTAGTGCCAGAAGGAACTGTGGGGAAAAAATGACAGTGCCCAAATAACAGTAGCGCTGTTCCTTCTCCCTAAGTGGTTGGTCTTGTGGTTAGGGAGCTGGACTCTTATCTGGGAATACCGGGTTTGATTCTGCACTCCTCCATGAAACCAGCTGGGTGACCTTGTGTGAGTCACAGCTCTCTTCTGGGGCCTATTCGCACTTGGCCTTTTTCTGGAGTATATCTCAGGATAGGGGTCTGTGGTCCTCATGCTAATGCAGAATCTAGCAGACCTCACTTTGGGCCTGCTGAAGCCTGCACTAGCATATGGACAGCAAGTCCCTATTAGAGGATATATTCCAGAATAAAGCCAAGTGCGAATAGGCCCCTGATCTCTCACAGCCCTACCTAACTTACAGGGTGTCCGTTGTGGGGAGAAGAACAGAAGGTTTGTCAGCCACTTTGAGTCCTCTTAAATGGGTGAGAAAGGTGGGGTAGAAAAGCCAACTCTTCTTCTCCCAGCCCCAAATCTGAAAGTCAGCATTCAACTATTAATACATGAAGAGGAGCATCCAAACTGGGCATAGACAGTATTTTGCATGATCTTCTTCTCAATATTCCCCCCTTGCTGGATCACTTGTTAGAATGCTCTCATTCACCATGGAGATTTTTCAGGTAGGGTGTGTTTCCATTCAAGGTTCAAAGAGCTTTGAGACTGTTTTGAGTGCTGATCATTCCCAAAGTTTTTTTTAAAAAAATCTGCAGTTTCTGAGGATTAAAGGTCCCAAAACAAGGATTATCTATATTTGGATCAGAAGACATTTTACTGCTAAATTTAGAAATACTTCACTTAGCAAATGGGAATGCAAGTGGGTTTTTTTGAGAGGGAACCATGCTTTAGGAGCGTTCTCCTCAGTTTCCCCAGACCCAATGAGAAGCCGTGGTTTCTCCTCCCCTAGCCCCTTCTTCCTGAGCTGTCTACCATTACATGCTAAGGAGATTATCCTAGCTGAAAGGGAGGTGGGGGCAGGAAGTGAAGAATGTAGAACCTGCAGTGGCTAATGAGATACATGTATCAATATGAGATGTAAGAATGTATTGGGGAGTCAAGTGTCTGATTTTACAAAGAGATCAATGATTGTGAAAGATGCAGAGCTGCCATCTCTTGTGTAAAAGCTTGCCTGTTCCTTTTCCCCTCACTCTTGACATTTCATGCTGCTCTGATCTATCGATCTCGCACAAAACAGCAATATAAGAAGGGAAAGTCACCTTTAATCTTCTACTGCCTTGCTAACTTGAGAAAGAAGCTGTGCTACAGTGGGCTGAAGGGGCAAGCAGTGAACAAAAGTTGCTGCCAAAGGACTCCATGATCTCTGGGAGCAGGTTAAATAGAGGGTGGGGTTTGAATTGCCCACCCCGATGAAGTCGGGGTATGATGGCATCCAAATGCTGACTGCATGGGGGAGGGGTTCTCCTGAGGGGAGGAGAGAAGGTAGGGGATTCCTCCCCTGCCAGGCACAGAAGAATGGAGAGTGAGTCCGCGCTATAAGCTAGCAGGGGGAACACAAAAAACCAGAACTTGCCACTTCAGTTTACATTCGTACATGCAAAGGGGTATTGTTATAGTCCCGGGACATGTACCCACCAGGTACGAACAGCTGAAAATGGTGCACTGTTGACGAGAGGGTGTATCCTAGCTGAAAGTGTCACCTAGGGAGAAACATGGACTGGGAAGAATTTCAAAGGGTAACCCTCGTGGCCCAGCTGGGATTCTCTGGTTCAGACATTTCTGGACTTTGACTGTGTCTCCATTTTCCATTTCAAGTGCCTGAAGGCATACTATTGGGTTTGGGCATTCGTATGTGTATGGGTTCGTACACGATGCATACTTGAAGATCCCCACCTTTGTACGAACTACGGGATGTATACAGATGTGTCTGGATATGTACCGATGTGTACGGACCTGGGGAAGATGCATACAGGCATCTACGAATGTTGTTGACATCCATAAGAACAAATTCAAATGAAAAAATTGAATGAATAGATTCACATTTGCTTAATTTGAATTGAATTTGATTACACACAAATTTAAAAGATTTGAATTGAATCTTGGAGTATTCAGTTGAAATTGGACCAGATCCTGAAAATTGCATTCGTGCACACCTCTATTCTTGGGGTCCTTTCTGAATAGGGCCTTAATGTAGATTAAGATGGAGCTCCTCTCACCCACTCTGCTGGTACGGCTCCATCTGCTTTAGAAGGAACCTCATCCACATTAAGGAAGTGCTTAGGCCCTTTCTGCATTTACCTGTAGTAGATGGGGAACGGTGGTCTAGTTTGGTTCAGCCGGTTGATATGAATAGTGGGATGGCATGGTCTAGATCTGCACTATCTGAACTGGCAGCCCTCATCTGAATCACCCATGCTATGTGGCCTCAAAGATTGAAAGTTCCTAGCTTCAGAGCTTGTGTGGAGTGCTTTTTAACGGCACATTATGGCATGCCACTGAAAACCATCCTCTGGTAGTCCTGAACATGGATTGAGAAAAACAGCCCTGGATATTGAGCATGCAAAGTTTGTTCCACCATCCTTCCTGCCCTCCACTTCCCCTGATCACCTTTTAAAAATTATTATTAACCTGCAAGAAATAATATTAAAAAGTTGCTGCCCTTGTGAACCTGCCTAGCAGCTGTAAACAGTAGGAGAAGCTTTTGATGTGCTGCCCATGGGAAATGAGAACAGATGTGAGTCTCTAACTTTATAGCCACTGTGGCAATATAACTTGTTCATGATGTCAGAGCAGGAGTTTCACCATCGGGCCTTGGCACGTGGGCAGAGGATGGAAACAATGGATAAATGGATTTAGACATAAAAGAGAAAGGAAGAGAGAGAAAAAATGGATGGAAATAACCACATCCTGGGCAAAGGTGCACCAACCGCTACATGTTTTGCTTACATCCATCTCTTTGCAAAAGAAACAAAGTGAGCCAGTAATTGCCACATGCTCCTCTCATGTACAATGGCTTGATTCCTAACATGTCCTATGCAAGTGGTTGCCAACCATGAGGGGAAAATGTGGGCTTAGGGGAACCAAGGAACTCAGGCCATTTCTGCACTTACCTTCAGAGTTAGATTAAAAAGGGATTCATGCTAGTGCAGGACACAATGCCCCCCACTCCTTTTAGTATGTTTTGTCTGCATTGGGTGAAGCTATGAATCTGAATAGGGTGCCAAAATGACACCCTTTCTTGGGGCCTTTCCACACCAGGCCCACTAATCACCATGGGGGTGGCTCTGAGATGGAGCATCTGCACTCCAAGGAGCTAGGGATGTGCACAAATGTAGTTTTGACATTCGAATCCAATTCGAATAGAATATTTGAAAATCCGATTCAGATCGGATTCTGAAAATCCGGATTTTTGAAAATCCAGTTCAGACCCGGATCATACAAATCCACACACTGGTATATTCAATTCGTATTCAGATATATGAACGTCAAAATTTGTATTTTAGATTCATATCTGAAATATGAATTTGCACAAATGCGTATTTATTATGTATTAAATCCGTTTTCATCCCACATGCATCTTGTATGCATCCCGTACAGTATGTATCCCGTATTAAATATGATTATATGCATAATTTTCACACAGATTTGTATGTGCTAGATATGAATCTGCACATTGGAATTATGTGAAAATCCATACTGGATTTTTGAGAGTCCGTATTCAGACCCATATTTGGAATACGGATTTTTGAAAATCCAATTCGAGTTTGAATGACAGATTTTCAAATATTCATGCACATCCCTAGAAGGAGCCGTTTCCACACCAGAGACGTTTTCGCACGGGGCTGAACGGTGCGCGTGGGAGACAGCTGCGGACACGGCATACGCATTGCCCGAGCGGGGCTTGCGCTCCGACGTGTCCGCAGCTGTCTTTCTCACGTTCGAAATGTAGAGCACTTTAAAGTGCTCTACATGCATTCGAACGCGGACGAGCCGCCCGCAGGCGTTCGGGAGGAGAAGCATTCGCGCCTGCTTCTCCCTCCCTAACAGCTGCGGGCTTGCCTCCGACGCCGGCGCGGCTTCGACAATCAGCTGTTTGACAATCAGCTGATTGCCGATCTGCCTCCGCGGCTGTCTCCGCGCCCCTGGCCGGCCTTTGCCGGCTAAGACAGCTCACGATGCTTTGAGCATTCGCACACAGACGCGCCGGAACGCGTTTACACGCGCTCCTGCGCTCCTGTGTGTGAAAGGTGAAAGCGTCGTGAGCTGTCTTAATCTTCCCGTCCTACTCCCGTTCCAAATGGAACGGGAGTAATGCGAAAACGTCTCTGGTATGGCCCCTTTCGTCCAGAGCCTCATCCCATGGCAACTATGCATGGTACAGGTTGACCCTGCACCATGCATGAACCTACCTTAACTAGCACCAGAGCCACTAAGGCTCCAGATGCTCTCTTCACATGTCTTCCGGTTTGGAAGATGATCTGGAGGATCGAGTGATGCCCTGTGCAAGGGTGCTGGCATGTCACATAACACACTGTGCAAGACTGCATACACAATGCATCACAGGTGCCCCTGTGATGGTGATGGTGCACACACATTGGTGGCACCACCAGGGATCCAAAAATGGTGGCACTTAGATGCCCATCCACCTGTCCACACCTCAGGTAAGTGTCCAGTTGCATTGGGGAGAGTTTGTGTGGATTCAGTGTTCACAAATATGAATGCTTAGTCCATGCATGGCTGGGGTCATGCTTTAATTCCCACAGACAGGAAGCAAAGTGCAGATTTCCCCCAGGTCCAGCAGTAGAACTCAATAATGAGGTCTATGAGAATGCTACTGTGCACATCCTGGGCTATGAGGACATGTGGAATGCATAACCCCATAATCTGGAATCCAGTGGGGTGTGGTGGGTTGGTTTGGTTGCACACCAAGAAGCACCATCAAAAATCATACCAGAAGTTGACTTGTCCTTAAAAGGGCCTGACCATGAACTGGGAATGAGAAGTCAGTTGGTTGAGAACTGACAAAATCTGGATGAAGGAACCTGGAAGGAACGTGATTCACTGAGGCCAATTTTCACCTGCCTTTTCAAACATAAATAAGTCCTGATTATCAGGTTTTCTGTATCTCTAGAACTCTTGGAGACTAGAAATAAGTGAAGGAGGGAAGGGTGAGAATTTACATTGCTGACTGACAGTCCCAGATACTGAGTCATGTTCAACAAGAAGGAAATTTGACATCCACTTGAATTATTCAAATGCCTCAAAGGACATTTTCGACTTACTTCAATTGGCCCCATGTCCTTCAGGCTTATATCCCCATGCAATGCTGCTCGATTTGGGTCACATCTGCATCTTCTTCAAGGGTGTGCACTCTAATCGGCGGTTTGGGGCTACATTCACACATCTTAATTTTTTTTAAAAAAAGCTCAGATGTGGCACAGAGATGATAACCTATGGGCACAAATGCTCTGTCCCACCTCTAATCTGCCTTAAAGGCCACAGAAATTCAGGTTTCAGCATTTAAGGTGGATGAAAGCACTATAGAAATGTACACAAACTTTTTTCATGTTCTGTTTGAATCAAATTGACCAGGGGCTGCTCCAATTTAGGGATGTGCATGAATATTCGTAGGCATTCGAAATCCAATTGAATGTGCCGAATTTTGACATTTGAACTCAAATAGAATGTCCCAAAATTCGAATGTAAACATCCAAATCGAATTTCAAATTTCAGATTTCAGATTCAAATTTCATTTGAATTATCTGGATATTCATGTGTGTATGGGTTCGTATACAATGCTACTTGAAGATCTGCATCTTTCCCGCATATGTACACATTTGTATGGATCTGTACGGGATGGAAACGGGTTGCATACAGGATAACTACAGGATGCATACGGCCACGTACAGTTGCATACAGATGTGTACGGATGTGGGGAAGATGCGTGCGTGCACATACAAATGTTGTCAACATTCGTATGTGCAGATTCGAATTAAAAATTTGAACAAATAGATCCAAATTTGGTTAATATGAATTGAGTCTTGTTAAATTTGAATTTAAGAGATTCGAATCGAATTGGATTGTCAGGTATTCAATTCAATTTGAATAGAATGTCAAAAAAATTCATGCACATATCTAGTCCAATTTAAATGTGGACAGGGTGTGTTTGCTTAAGCTCATTATAACACCCCTTTGTGTAGTTCCGATTCAAACTCTGGTTTCAAACAGGCAGGGTGCTCAGTTTGGACTCAAACTTTTCAAACAACCCTGTTTAATTCAAACCAGCTTGAACCCGGAATAGGGGCCTGTCATCCACATGCTAATGCAGACTATTGCAGACCCTGTAAAGGACCTGGTATAGTCTCCACTAGGATGTGGATAGCAGGTCCTGTTCTGTGATACAATCTGAAATAAGGCCCAGTGCAGAAAGGGCCCTGGTCTTTTGTTTAGAGTGCCAGACTCTTATCTAGTGGTCACTGGGTTTGATTCCACATTCACGAAACCAGCTGGGTGGCCTTGAATGAGTTACAGCTTTCTTCAGAGCTCTCACAGCCCCACCTACCTCACAGGATGCCTGTTGTGGGAAGAACAGAATATTTGTCAGCCACTTTGAGTCCCCTTAAAGGGTAAGAAAATGGGGTATAAAAACCAACACGTCCTCCTCCTCTTCTTCCTACACGAAGCCAGCTGGGTGGCCTTGGGCTAGTCACAGCTTTCTTCAGAGCTCTCACAGCCCCACCTACCTCGCAGGGTCTCTGTTGTGGGGAGAACAGAAGGCTTGTCAGATGCTTTGAGTCCCCTTAAATGGTGAGAAAAGTAGGGTATACAAGTCAACTCCTCCTCCTCTTCTTTTTCTTTCATGGCTTCATGCCTCTGAATTTGGGATCCTGGGAAGAGGATTTGGGACCATAAATCTGAGGAGCTGGAGAAAGTGTACATCAAGAACACTTTAATCCAATACACTTGGGGGTTGCTTTGGGAAGCTAAAAAGGTGGCGGCGATTGCTTGAAACCATTGCCATCAGGAGTTTTGATGAGGGCAGGATCCTGGAAACATATCCTGAACAGTGGTACATCAATTGTTTAAACTAATAGGGCTCTTCCATAAATCGTATTTCATTGAGATGCTTGAATGACGCTTTCTTGGCTCTCTATCCACATCTCTTTTTGGTTTTGTTTTTGAGGCTCAATTAGAGGTTTTCTTCAAGGAGTTGACTGATATCTGAGCTCTAGAGAATGCTATTTAGGCTCTTTTCACTGATGCTTTACAAATGCTTAAAGCAGATAAAGATTCCAGGAAAGAAACCGATGCTGACAGCCATATAACCTCGTGTCTGATAACTGACGTGTGCAGTATGGCCGTGGTTAACTGCACAAGTTTCACTGCTATTTCCCCAGAGGCCAACTTTGCTGCTACTCGTAATATTGCCTTAAATACTTGGATGTTTTTACTGCAAGATGAATATTAACAAGCTGGAATGCTTTACTGCAGTACTGGCCGTAAGTATTAACATGTTGTAATTCCGGCCCCTTCCTGTCTTCTTCAAGCCAGGGGAAATTCTTATCCTGGCTTCTGTCTCTTTCAATTGCATAAGGGTTGATGCACTTCAGGGTGGAAAACCAAAACACATTTTGTTTGTTTGTCTTGGACACACACTGTGATTCCCTTCCAGTTGAAATTTCACCTTGATTTGCAATGCAACATGTGTGAGCTGGCCTGAGACCCTTTGCTTCTCTTTTACCAGGTCTGATTTTGAACTAGGGGCCTGGGAAACTCTTCTATGGCCAGGATCCCTACCCAGCAACCTTGGGCAACTCCTGGGTTCCTGAGCTCTCTAGCAGGACACACAACTGGGAAAGACAAGTCAGCGCTCAGTTTCTTCATGTCCCACTCAGGTCTGGAGCTGGACTCCAAGCAAACTCTTGAAAACCACCAACAACCTTGATATTTATACTCTGATATTTCCTCCTCCCATTGAAAAGCAAACAGAAGGCATGATGGGCAACCTGAGGAAAGGTTTCTCTGCTGCACTTACCTATCCATGGTCCAAAGCCATGGGTTGGACCAGTCACACCCACTGGTTCAGCCCATGGAAAGGTATGGTATGAATCAGTACCATCTATATGGCAACACTAGTCTGGCCCAGCCCTGAAGCTCATGAGAATTTAATCAACTGCCTTATTTGAAATATATTGTATCTTATGTTGTGATAATTAGCAAATGATAAGAAATGGAAATAGTGAATGGAAACCACTTAAGTTCCTTCCCACACATTGTCCGTAGTTCGGACATTTGTTAGATTGGGTGTGTGAAAAAATGGAGTGCCAGTTACATCCACAATGGATCCACTTCAGATTGCATTCAACATGGTTCGACAGTGTATTAAAAGTGGATTCAGGCCAGATTTGCATTTTCAGAGTGCGGATATGTTATGAATATGTATTGGATATGTATTAGTTCATATCAGATATATATTCATTCGTATCGGATACATATTGGATATGTATCCATTCGTATCAGATACATATTTGTTTGTATTGAATATGTATTCATTCATATCAGATATGTATTCTTTTGCATCAGATACATATTCATTTGTATTGGATGTGTATTCATTTGTATCTGATACATATTGAATATCCATACGAATACCTACAAATAGATTTGTATGAGATAGAATTTTACCACATCTGAATGTGGTCTATTCATATGAATATGGATTTTCAAACATTCGATTCATTACAAATCGAATGTCGAAAATGCATTCATGCCCATCCTTAGGGCCTTTCTGCACTTGGCCTTATTCTGGAATATATCCCAGAATAGGGACCTGCTACCTGCATGCTAATGCAAACTATGGAAGGCCCCAGATGAGGCCTGCTATATTCTGCATCACCTTGTGGCCAGCAGACAACTGTGCCGAGATATATTCCAGAATAAAGCCAAGTGTAGAAAGGGCCTTAGTCTCAACCAGGTGGTCCAGATCACCGCATGATGTGGTCTAGAATCCCACCATCTGCACAACAGCGTTGTTCCAGACCAACCCTCACACAAAAGCTTACATGGGCTTTGGAGGTCAGGTTCCAGGTGTTCCAAAGGGCTAGGAGCAAAGGTTCCGAGCCTCAGAGGAATCCATTCTGTGGTGCACTTTAGTGCAGTCCTGAAATGGGTCCTTTGGTAGTCCTGAACGTGGAGGCATGCCTTTGCCATGTCTCCTTGGGACCACAGGTTCACTGGTAGATGCTGCTGCTGAGGTCTACTGTTAATTCTGAAAGGGATTACGCTTTCCTCAGTTCAGACAAAGCAGACTCGGATTGGATGGAGTCCCACAGATCAGCACGAACACGTGGACCAGTAAGTTCCAGAAGTCGATTATGGGGGCTCCTTTTCTGGGTTGTGGGTAAATTCATAAAGTGCCTGACATTCTGTCCTTGGTGACAACAGTCTCTGTAACATTGTGATGCAGAGAGTAAATTGTGTACAATAGCTATTTATATCCCCCCTCTCAATCTGTAACTCTTTAAAATTCATTACTATTAGGAAGGAAATACATTTTCCCTACATGCCACAGCAAATGTGCTTTATATAAGAATTACAGAAGTTTTTGATCTTTTGGGATTCTTTACAGAACACAAGGTCTGCTCAGCACCCACAGAGCATAACTTGGGCTTGGGCTGCCCTCAGTCATAGACATGTGCACAGACTTTTTTTTTTCTTCATGTTTGCTTCGCATCAAAGTGAATATGAAGGAAATTCATATTCATGTGGGTATCATCACTTTGAGTGTGGTCACATTTGCATTTGGTTCGTATAAGGGATGTCCACGAATGGGTTTCTTTTGCATACAATTTGTATCAAATCTATTGTAAAAAAAAATCATATTTGTTGAAATAGATCCCCCTTGAATGTGGTAGGATTCTATTTGATATGAATGTATGCGTAAGAATTTGTACAAATATCTGATAGGAATGCGTACATATCCAATACATATCCATTACGAATGCACATGTATCCAATACATATTTGATATGCATCCTGTAACATATCTGCTCTGAAAGGGCCAAATCCGCCCTAAATCCACTTTGAATCCACTCTCAATCCACTTCAAATCCAGTTTGGATCCACTGCAAATGTGACTGGTGCAGCCACGTTCCCACTTCCCTGGTTCACAAATGTTCCAAAACATTCATACAAATATGTCTGTCTGTCTATGAGTGTCCTAACATTTGATTCGTATATGAATATCCGAATTCATATGAATATCGAATGTTACACATATTTGTACACATCCCTAGTTCATATCTATTGTGAATATTCAGCAAATGTTCGCCATGGTGGCTTCCAGATAAGATTTGTACGTACTGATCTGAATGTTGAATCTGTACATCCAAATCTTATAAGATTTGAGTATACCAATAATCTACGCAAAAAATGGAGAGAACTTGAAATTCCTTCGATGGAAATTTGGTTAATCAAATTGACTAAACTTGCTGAGATGGACAAATTGATGAACTTTTAAAAAGATAAAACAACAGAAAAGTATGTAAAGGACTGGAGACCCTATGTAGAGTACGTATGGGATGAAGGAATAACAACAGCTGGATTTGACTGATACTAGGGGGTCAGAGGAAAGAGAAGATTTTAAGAGAAGATTCTAATAACATAGGAAGTCATCTGTAATTAACAACTGATTGATGTATGATTAATGTATGAAGGAGCAGTACTGAATTCTGAAGTTTTAAGGTTGTATTAAATTAATGAAAAAAAATTTGAATGTACCAGTTTGACATTTGAGTCTGTATATTTGAACCTTATCCAGAGGTGCTGTGGCCCAGTTGCATGAACTGAATTAGGGGTTATTTGAGTTGAATAGAATGTGGAAAAATTTGGCTCCGGCCGAATACCCAGCCCCATAGACGAGGGGGTATTGGTATCCGAGCACGAATATTCTATAGAATATCCGTGCCTGGAACAAATAAACCCTACCCACTCCCACCCCCATTCCCGCCCCTCCCCCAACTTACCTGAGCACTTCACTGACGCCTTTTCCGCACCACCACCGCAGCGTCCTCCGAGCGCTCAGCAAGTAAAGTGGGCCCTGGGGAGGCAGGCTGGAGTGCTGTGGTGGGGGCCTGGGCCTCTTCCAGGGTCCTCTAGAACCATGAGCAGGCTTCCTGGAAGGCCTGCATTTACCTCCTGGGAAGCCTGTTCGCGGTTCTAGAGGAGCCCGAAAGAGGCTCAGAGTGCTGCCAGAGCAGGTAAATGGGCTCCGGGGGGGGGGGGGAGGCCCCAGGATAACCCAGTATCCTTAGAAGATTCTACAGAAGCTTCTGAGGATACTGGATTTTCCGATTCGTGGATGGATAGGGCCTTTTGAATAGGGCCCTATTTGATCCATCCACAAATCTCGGAATCCAGACATATTCATCCGGGTTCCGAATTATTCGTGCATATCCCTAAATTGAATGCTCTCTGGCGGGTAGCCGCTTTTGCCACCAGTGCCCAGCTGCATCCAAATCTGTTGTGGAAGCAACTGGGAAGTCTCTTGCTAGGGGTTGTTGCTCACACAGCTGGGCCAGCGCCAGTTCCTTGCATTTGCGAATATAACAAAGCTTGAAGCAAATGGACAAAAGCATTCGCTTCGCATTTGAATGCCGATCTTCAGATTTTAGCCAACATTCGATTTTGATGCAAATAATCAAATTTGTACAAATTGCAAAAGTGATGAATATTCATGCACATCCTCACTCAGCCACGAACTGAGTAGGAACTTTCTGGAACTTTCTAATGTTTATTATCCTTTTCTTTTCTTTTGAAAAAGTGTTTCTTTCTTGGAGGTGGACATAATGCTGCTTTAAAGGGACAATAGACTATTGCTTCCTCCATGCTAATCAGTTTTATATAGAAGCCCAGGAGCAAGTCCAACTTCATCCAGGCTTTTCTTATTGTCTTCTGCAACAATTGGGAGTTGTGGGGGAGGGGGAGCAAATTAAAAAGCAAAAGCCAAGCTTTTAAATTATTTCACTCTTGCTTTATCCTTTCCATTTCAGGACTACCCAGGCTGGATTCTGCTTAGCTCCTGAAATCAGGTAAGATTGGCCAGGACAGCCTAATCATAGAGGTTTCCTTGAAATTTAAGAAATGTACATCACTAGGCAACCCAGTTGTTAAAAAACTAAACAAAATGAAACAAACTGGAGTGGGGGAATATGTTTAACTTGATGTTAAACGCTGCAAAAGGGGAGTGGAAAATTACCTTTCATCTTGTGTTTGCAATGCAATGCAATGCAAAAAAAAAAACGGGAAAAAGTTTTCAGTATTGAGAACAGATCGTCTGGAAGGCAGGTCTCCATCCTTCAGCAAGAGAATGGTAACTTAAATCTCATACATCTGATCAAGGCTTATTCTTTGTCTTGTAGGTATTTTAACACAAATGTGCCTTTCATTTAACTGATTGAAGGTCTCCAACCTTCAATAAGTGTGCCATCTGATCTGTTTGAATCTGTGTTGCTTTTTCTTTCATTTTCTTCTGTTCCTTTCCCTCTTTGTTCTACCTCCAGACTCAAATTTCCCTTTAGAAATTGAAATAATGTGTGCAGGTTTGCAGGCGATGGAGACTGCCCATCTGTCCATCTGTCTGCCTTTTCCAACTCTTCCCTTAACCACCAGTTCTCTGCAGGAAAGTCTAGCTGGGTTCCTGGTGGCAGTAGAGCAAAGGAAGGACTCCATGGGGCAGGGATCGTGCCAGGCAATTATTGTACACACCGTACTCAACAAATGCTCTGTCACACTGCATAAACATTGTTCCTGGTTGCCACCACCCACCCAGAAAAGTTGTGCATGAACATCCACTCAAAACATCCATTGTTCGTACAAATTCATATACGAATTGAATGTTACAACATTCATACATTGACATTCGTATGAATACAAATGTTTTGTAACAGGGAGGTGGGAAAGTGGCTACACCAGTCACATTGGCAACAGATCCAAAGTGAATTCAACATGGTTTGAGAGCAGATTCTGTGGATTCAGGGTGGACTTGAAGCTTTCAGAGCAAATATGTTACAGGATACGTACTGGATACGTAGGCATTCATATCATATGTTTGTACAAATTTGTACGAATACATTCATATTGAATAAAATCCTACCACATTTGAAGGGAATCTATTCAAATGAATACGAATTTTCTTACATTCAATTCAATATAAACTGAATGCGACCCCTCCCCCATTCCTGCACAGCCTTACCACCCACCCACCAGATGTTTAACCAAGGGCTTCCTTGACCTAAGCTAAAACCAGCAACTTCCCCATTACAATCTTCAGTTTACCACACATACTGGTAGCATCCCCAAATATAGGGCCCTTTTTGCCCTTAACTGCAGAGGGAAATTGTCCTACAAAAGTTAAGATCAGGAACAGTGGCTGGTGTTTGCATTGTGAGTGCCGGCCAGTCCCAAACATCACCCCGACCTACCTGGGACATAGTGAAGCGCGGATGGTCCCATTTAGGATTGCTCATCTCACTGTGGCAGTGACCATGCATGGTGGACTGTTGCTACAGCAATGCGGTGTGCGACTGGGCAGCCACAGACAGGCCCTCATGCAGCTCTTGCATATGCTGTGTCTAGGCCACTTTTTACTGCTCCACAGCTAGCAGCCGTCAGAGAGGCTCTCGCCCACTTTGGGATGAAGATGGCCCCTTGAGCTATATACAGTATGCTTCATCCCAGAGAGCACCAGGGCATCCGGATTACCTTAATGTAAACAGGCCCAATGGCTTGGGTTAGTTAAGCCATAAGGACATGCACGAATATTCACAGACATTTGAAATTTGATTGAATGTGCCGAATTTTGACATTCGAGTTTGAATAGAATGTCCCAGAATTCGAATTTAAACATTCAAATCAAATTACAACTTTTGGGATAATTCCTTTGAATTATCCAGACATTCGTATGCGTATGAGTTCATACACTTACTTGAAGATCCGCACCTTTCCCGCATCGTATGCATTTGTACGGATCTGTACCGGATGAAAACAGGTTGCATACGGGATAACTATGGGATGTATATGCACGTGTACGGATGTGTACGGATGTGTACGGATGTCAGGAAGATGCGTACGGGCGTCTACACATCTTGTCGACATTCATAAGTGCAAATTTGAATAAAAAATTTGAGTGAATAGATTCGAATTTGCTTAATTTGAATTGAATTTTGTTAAATTTGAATTTAAATGATTCGAATCAAATCAAATTTTCTATTATTTGAATTGACTCAAATAGAATGTCCAAAAAAACCTTCTTGCGTACCCCTAAGCCATACCCTGTAATAGGAAACTCAGCAATGATGCTGGGTTTCTAGTTTATACTGATACTTACCTTTGTGTCTGGTGCCCCTTTTTGTAACAAGCTTGCTTGAGGCCTTTAGCTGACCTGCAATGCGTGTGGATTCTGTATGGTCCCTCCCCTTTGGGGGCCTGAGTTGTGCCACTATAAGTCTGCATCTAAAGCTGTGGACAAAGACGCGCATGGCACATTGAACCGTCCTGTGATGTTACAATAAATGGATGATGTCTGTGTAACTGGTAAATGGCCCATGCTTTCACGCTACGTTCTTCATGCAATGATTTCCCATTCAACACTCCCAGCTTGCAAACCTAATTCACTGAGGTTGAATTTAGTTGCTATACCCCAAGACCTTCTGGTTTCCCCATAACCCAGCTCCAAATAAGCAAATATAAAAGTGTCTTATTACATTTCTTCTTCCTTGGTTTTGTGTTTAATTTTGGGATGTTTGCCCGTCTGTTGAAGCACTCTTTAGAACAATCTGCCTCGGCATGTTTTCCCCTCTGTGTTTATATATTTAGAGCCCTTTCATGTTGGACTGAAACCAGCCTATCATGTGATATTTCATGGGTCTGACATTTTCCCATGTAGCTCAACATATTACTTGTGACAAGGTCAATAACAGTGGAAGGATTTGGCTTCTTAGCAGTCTTTTCCCATACATTCTTTCCCTTCAACACATGAGTTCATGCATAACACGGAAATGTCTTTGACCTTTCTTTGCTTGATTGCTTGCTGTTGCCTCACTGTTGCATGTATGAATGGTCTTGTCCCTGGCTTACAGATGGGGACTGAAGCTTGGGGGGAAGGGGACAGAAGGAATTGAGGAGCTAATAGAGAAAAACTTGCTTTGAGATATGCAAAGCACAGTTTGCATTGAGTTGGAAAGACCAAATTGAAGCTTTCATTCAGAACTTCTCCCTGCTTTTCTTCCTCCACTGCAGCCTTCATTATTGAACCACCATTGGGTAGACTTTTTATTTGCTTGTCTATCCAGCACATGGAATAAACACAGTCCTTAAGTCTATAAGAGAAAAGGAGAGCTGATCATCCGAAATTGCTTTGTGACTCCGCAACTTGAAACTTCATGTAGAAAAACAAATGGTATTCTATAGAAAATCCAGGGCCTTTTTGCACAGACCCTTAATCCACATTCATGTGGATCTACAAGGCTGCACCCCTTGCTGGTCCTCTCTGCCAGTTCGAAACAGAGCGTGAACCAGATGTAGGGAGGCCATAATCTGGATCACTGGTGGACTTGTTGGACTTGATTAACTGAGCATACCCATGGACTAGTACTGCTGATCCTGGACACGGGAGGCATGCAGAAGATACATCTCTGTATTCTGGGACTACTTGGGGGTACTTCTCAGTGGTACAAGGTGTTGGTTATTACCTTTAAAGCCCTAAATGGCTTGGGTCCAAGCTATCTCAGGGACCGCCTTCTCCCGTACAATCCTCCCCGCGCTCTCCACTCCTCTGGGAGGAATTTACTGCAGCCTGTAAAATCCAGGCTTGCGGCGACCTCCCAGAGGGCGTTCTCTGTTGTCGCCCCCAAACTCTGGAATGACCTGCCGGATGAGATCCGTCAGTTGACATCACTAGACAGCTTTAAAAAAGCTGTCAAGACGGCTCTCTTCCGGCGGGCCTTTCCAGACTAATTTTCTCAGATTAACCATCCCGGCTCGGGCTCCCTGACCCCCTCATTCCCCTTGTGGCCCCATCATAAGTATTGGTTGAGGAGCTCTGGAGCAACACTCGGGCTGTTAGTCCGTTTAATTATGTTTTATATTTTTGATACTGTATTTTAATTTGTCATATTGTTTAATTATTTTTTAAGGGGGGGAGGGACTATAATGTTTTATTCTTATATGATGTTTTTATTACATTTATTGTTGTTAACCGCCCGGATTGGTTCGCCACAGGGCGGTATACAAATAAATATTATTATTATTATTATTATTATTATTATTATTATTATTATTATTATTATTATTATTATTATTATTATTATTATTATTATTATTATTATTATTATTATTATTACACCACAGCACACAGGTGAAAGCATCTCCCAGAGGTTCCCAAGGCAGGGGACATGCCTTCAGAGGCATTGGGGTGAGGTCTCAAGGCTCGCATGAGCTTGGAGGCCATTAAGCTTGGGTTTTATAGGTCAGCACCACCAGCGTAGATGATGTTGGTCCAGACCATGCTGTCACACAATGTCACTTGGCCAGGTTCCTCTAGATCCACTGATCTGGATCTACTGCAGGTAAGTGAGGAAAGAGCCCTGGTGCAATTGTGTGATCTTTGGGGATGCTGACAGTGAGGTATATGGCAATTTCCCACAGTTGGCTCAACAAAGTAAGCTGTGTTACGCCCGACTGAAAGATCAACCTACCCACATACCTAAGAATCTAATAACAGAGGGAACTTTGATTTCAGAGTTTGTGTTGCTGCACCCTTTATTAAAAGAAGTGCCTTATTGAACAACCCTCTGATTAATAGACAGAATGATAGATTCATTAAATGATAATTTCCTAATCTTGCTCATTACTTCCAACTAGTAATCCTACTTAATAACTTTTCTTTATTACCCAATCCATTGTGTTCAAAGGTGAAGTTTAATTTGAGAGAAAACAACATGGCTTTACAGAGTGTCTCTTTGCTCACAAGCAGAACTGCAGGCTATAGAACAAAACTGGGCTTTCTATGGCTCATTGTATCTGTATTTTAATAAGATTTCAAAACTGGTCCTGCTTTGTTTTGTATGAACTCTGTAGCATGTAACTCCGCTCTGGTAGAAATGTGTTTACTATTAGGAACTCAATAATAAAATATTCTTAGTAACTAAATATTTCAGCTGAAACGAGGGACATGTGAGCAGTTTATTTCCATTCTATATTAGTTACCTTCCCCCCCACTCCATGGAAATATGTATTTCTGTTTGCATTTCTTTGCAGAAGGCATGTTTAGGACAAGGTTTTGAGACCACACCACAAAATTTTAGAGAAGTGACTAAAAGTACTAGAAATCACACTAGAAACAGCAACAATGTAAAGATCTCCTCCATTATGAGGAGCCAGTTTGGTCTAGTGGTTAAGGAGCTGGACACTTATCTGGGAATACCGGGTTCGATTCCACACTCCCCCATGAAGCCAGCTGGGTGACCTTGGGCTAGTCACAGCTCTCTTCTGAGCTCTCGCAGCCCCACCTACCTCACAGGGTGTTCTGTTGTGGGGAGAAGAACAGAAGTTTTGTCAGCTGCTTTGAATCCCCTTAAATGGGTGAGAAAACTGGGGTAGAAAAGCCAACTCTTCTTCTTTTCTGCACTGACTGGCCTTTGATCTAGATACACTACTTTTTTTAAAAAAGGTTTGTCTAAAAGTCATATCGTATACCACTAGTGTCTATGTACCACCAAAGATCGTGCCCCATCCTCCCAGAGTCCATGTATCACCAATAATAATCTCAAATACCACCATTGTCCATGTATCGCCAAGAATCATCTCATGTACCACCTAGTGTCCACATATCACCAAGAATCATGTCCTATGCCACCAATGTACATGTGTTGCCAGTGTCCATACATAATCAAAAATCATGTCGAATCCTGTCTGTGTCTGTGTATCATCAGTAATAATCTGAAATACCACCATTGTCCATGTATCGCCGAGAATCATCTCATGTACCACCTAGTGTCCACGTATCACCAAGAATCATTTCCTATGCCACCAATGTACATGTGCTACCAGTGTCCATGCATCATCAAAAATCGTGTCAAATCCTGCCTGTGTCCATTTATCACCAAGAATCATCTCATATACCACCATTGTCCATGTATCACCAAGAATCATCTCATGTACCACCTAGTGTCCATGTATCACCAAGAATCATTTCCTATGCCACCAATGTACATGTGCTACCAGTGTCCATGCATCATCAAAAATCGTGTCAAATCCTGCCTGTGTCCATTTATCACCAAGAATCATCTCATATACCACCATTGTCCATGTATCACCAAGAATCATCTCATGTACCACCTAGTGTCCATGTATCACCAAGAATCATTTCCTATGCCACCAATGTACATGTGCTGCCAGTGTCCATGCATCATCAAAAATCATGTCAAATCCTGCCTGTGTCCGTGTTTCACCAGTAATAATCTGAAATACCACCATTGTCCATGTATCGCCAAGAATCATCTCATGTACCACCATTGTTCATGCATTGCTAAGAATCATCTTATTTTCCATTAGTGTCCATGTACCCCCCTCTGGCAAATCCTGAGCTATAAGGAGAGAGGTGGCATCCTCTTGATGGCTAAACAACACGCTCATTTCTGCAAGATTCCCTCCGATTGTTTTGTATCTTGCATGCCTTCCTTTCATATTTGAAAATTTAAACAATAGCTGCTGGTTATTATCCCACAAGATATTGATTAAAACCTCTGCCCAAGGACCTTCCATCTCTCTTTTCAGCTAAGTGTGATTTACTTTTCTCCTCACTCTCTGTAACAGATGATTAACGCTGATCTAAAGAGTCCCGGCGAGATGAAGCCGAATGTCAGGTACAATTTGTCAGACTGGAAGTATAGATTATTTTATGTTTCTCGAACTTTGCGGGTCCCAAAGAAACACCAATCTTGATTGTTAAATCCATCCACTCTTCCCCCAGGGCTATGAAATGCCAGAAACATTAAATAGCCCACTTAATACATAACCTCATTCTGTATGCTTGACTATTTTGTTTTTAATTTTTCTTCCCTTTTCCCAGGCCGCCCGAATGAAATGGGATCAAAGAAGAAAAAAATTATCCTCACTGGATTTTGTTAAAATATTAATAGGTTAGGGGTGACTGGGTAAATTGAATATCTATGCGGATCTCGCTTGCATGTTTAACTTGCGCTTAGGAAAATATGTTTCCTAGGTGATAACCTTTTATGTACCAGCCTCACTTCATTGAAATGCATAGAGATAAAACTATGTCACACTCCACAGCTATGCTATTCTTGTGTGAGCTGGGGCGATTATTCACATGATAATTGCCCCCCCACCTGTAGACAGGCTGAATTCTGTAGTCAATCATTCCATTTGATGTTAAAATATGGAAACATACAATTATTTCATTTACATAACAAATCTTTCTGAATGTCAGGCGTCTTGCAGCCATTGACAAATGGTGTGGAGACAAAAAGAGAGAGAGAGAAAGAGAGAGAGAGAAACTCACCACCCGAGTCAATAAATGGAAATGGTATAAAGCCAAATATTTCCAACTTTTCATCACTCTTGTTTTATTCCACATGTATATGTGTGGCAGCCATTGACTGAGTTTGGGGTGGCAATGAGGGGAGGAAGAGACAGCTTTTCTGGCTTTTAAATTCCTTTGTGCGCCCTCTGTTTCTAAATTCTCTTGCTCTGCCAGGAAGAACTTGGTTAGATTGTGGGAAAGCAAATATCTGCATAAAATTTGCCGGTGGGGTTCCTACGATACCAGGAGGAAATTTTTCTAAGATGACAACGTTAGTGTCCAAGTGAAGCTTTATCAATGGAACAAAGTGAAATTTCATCTGGAGGGTTGTTTGTTTGTTTGAAGTAGGAAGATATAAAAGAAAAGTGGTTTCCACATTTCCACAATATACTAATCCTAGAGAATATTCTTGGTCATAGCAGACCTTTCAGGTAAATGCCACTTTCTTTCTTTCTTTCTTTCTTTCTTTCTTTCTTTCTTTCTTTCTTTCTTTCTTTCTTTCTTTCTTTCTTTCTTTCTTTCTTTCTTTCTTTATATTTCTATCCTGCCCTATATCCGAAGGTCTCAGGACGGGTGATAAACTTTAAAACAGCAATTTACAAAGTATATATTAAAAACAATAAAATACATAAAAACACTTTTAAAAGATTCAACATGTTTAAAAGAATATCCCAAATATTAAAATAAAAGTATCTAAAGTGGGGGGGAAAGTATAATCACCTTAGCCAAAGGCCAGGGCAAAGAGGTGTGTCTTCACCACCTTCTTGAATATATACAGGGAAGGGCATGACACACCACAAGGGGGAGACTACTCCACAACCTGGAGGCCATTACCGAAAAGGCCCTTTCCCATGTGCCCATCCGACTCACTGCAGAAGGTGGTGGAACAACCAGGAGGGCCTCACCTCCTGATCTTAAGGCACAGGCAGGACAATATGGGAGAATGTGTTCCTTTAGATATTTGGGGAGCCCTGCTGGATTGGACCACATTCTATCTAATCCAGCATCCCATTTCATACAGTGGGCACCAATAGGGATGTGTATGAATATTCATAACATTCAAAATTGGACTGAATTCAGCCAAATTCAGACATTTGAATTCAAATAGAATGTTGACACATTTGAAGATTGACATTCGAATTTGAGTCAAATGTTTTGATACATCTGTATGAAGCTTTGTATGGGATCTGTATGCTATTTGAATGAATTTGTATGGGATTGAACATTCGTATCGAATATGAATTCTACCACATTCAAAAGGGTTCTGTTTGAACGAATGCGGACTTTCTTGCATTAGATTCAATGCAAAACAAATTTTTTTAAAAAAGCATTCATGCCCATCTCTAGCCAATGGCCTCTGGGCATCTCAAGTAGAAGGCGAAGGCGAAACCTTCACCTGCTCTCAGATCCTTGCAGATGGCCTTTAGAAGCATCCTTCCTGCCCCTCTAACCTGGAGATGGTACCTGGGCATCAATTCTAGTAGCCAATGATGCTCCTGACCTCCATGAATTTGTCTAGCCCTTTCTTATAGCTTTCCTGACTGGTTGCTGTCATGAATGGTAGCTTCGAGAGACCCATTTTGTAGATCCGTGGTGGCAGCTCAAAATGATATATGCTCCAGGTACTGTCAAATTCAGACGATGCTTGAGACCTGTGATTCACCTCAGGATCCCTAAATTGTGAGGATGCAACATTTATTTATTATTTATATTTATATCCTGCCCTATACCCGTAGGTCTCAGGGCGGGTTACAGGTTTTCAACAACAGGTTAAAACAATGATATCCATGAAAACACTTAAAAAATCAACATATTTAAAATGTATACTATTAAAATACTAATATTTATAGTGTGTGTGTGTGTGGGGAATGGTCACATTAGCCAAAGGCCAGGGCAAAGAGGTGAGTCTTCACCGCCTTCCTAAATGTAGACAAAGAAGGGGCATGACACACCTCGATGGGGAGACTATTCCATAACCTGGGGGCCATTACTGAAAAGGCCCTTTCCCAGGTGCCTACCTACCTCATGACTGAGGGTGGTGGGACAATCAGGAGGGCCTCGCTTCCAGATCTCAAGGCACGGGCAGGTTGGTATGGGAAAAGGCGTTCCTTTAGATAGCACTTGTGTTTCTTTAAAGAAACAAGTGTGCCTTCTTTACTGTGCAACAAATGGTATTTTTCATTTTAACTCCACACCCACCCATAAATTTTCCCAAACAGGTGTCGAGAGGGGGAGGAGATTCCATTTGGACCACTCACAAGTTCAGGGTGAATGGAGCTTGGGCGGCGCAGTCATGGTTGCCACCGCATCACCCAATTACTGTGACAACTCTGCTGCACATGCCTACTGCTATGGCAAGATGATCCCAGTGACCACATGAACCGAGTGCTCAGGGGAAAGTGCTAGGCAAGTTCGGAATGTATCTGGCAACCCAAAATGTAGATGCTGGATCCACCCCCCCATTTTCACTTTGCTTCCCCATGGAAGTGAAGGTGCAAAAAGGCCCAAAGATGAAATCTATAGGAACATGTCTTCTGCTGTTCATGCTGTTCAACTCTTATTGCCTTTTGCACCCACATAGGATAGACGTTTTTGCATATCTGGTGGCCCCTCTGCACTTGGCTTTGTAGGTTGCTCACAGGACACTCCCAGATGGAGCATCCGTATTGGAAGGGGTCATTTCCAACACAGAAATGGCCCCTTCCATGCAGGAGCACAGTGGAAGCAAACTATGTGTGGAGCACTATTTCATGCCCCACATGTCCACTTACCTGTACCAGTGCCAGAGCTGGGGAGGAGGAGGAGGAGGAGGAGGAGGAGAAGTTTTCTACCCCACTTTTCTCACCCATTTAGGGGACTCAAAGGTGCTGAAAAACCTTCTGTTCATCTCCCCACAACAGATACCCAGTGATGTAGGTGAGGCCGTAAGAGCTCAGAAGATAGCTGTGACTAGCCCAAGGTCACCGAGCTGGCTTCGTGGAGGAGCGCAAAATCAAACCCAGTATTCCCAGATTAGAGTCCAGCTCCCTACCCACTAAACCAAACTGGCTCAAGATGCTGCATTCACACCTCTTCCAGTGATGGAGGATCACGTAATGTGCCATGCAAGCATGCTGGCATGCCAGGTGACTCAGAACGTGTGTGTGTGTGGCACATCACCATTGTCCTGGTGACTGCGCACATGCACTGGCACCAGAAGCCAGGGACAAGATGGCAATGCCCAAACGCCCACACACACTAAGGTAGGTGTCTGGGCGCATAGTGTGTGTGTTGAGGGGAATTTACCATTCTCCTTCCCCGGATGGGACAGGAAGTGCAAGTTTGCCACTGGTTCAATTTTTTTTTTTTTTTAAATTCAGCCAGAAGAAATTAACAAGGGAAAGGGTGCGGCTGAAGACTCAGCATGAGTCTCATTATATAGTAGTTTGAATTAAATTCCTAAAGGTGAGAATGGAGATACTTTTTTTTCAAGAAAAACACACACGCTTGTGCTACTTTCATACTATTCTGAATTTGGCCTTGAGTCTTTAATTAAAATTGCCATCTCACAATCATTAGAACTCCACACCCTGTACAGGCGATCAAATTATGTTCTTCAATTAGTACTATGCTTTCTTCTATCTTTTTAATTTCAGGCTCATCAAAGCCCCAGTTTAGTGAATCAATTTCAGTGGGAATTTACACAATGTAAAACCTAATGGGATTCAAAATTGACTTAGCTAATGAATAGTCATTGGCTTTAGGGTTAATAGTTTGGGGTTTTTGTCTCAGGTACTTTATATTAAAATGTAATTTTAATATAACACTGATATATTTCTTCTGATTTTCAGCAAGACATACATGCAAGGTTCAGTGTCCATTGAAACACAGCAGTCATTTGAAATATTGGAAGAGAGGCGGTGAGATTTCCGTTTCAGACAAATCACTTTCTCCCCCACCCTCCATGTTTTGTTACTGTCTTGAAATACTGGCATCCCATAGACTAGAAGGAAAACTTGGCTGAGTTTGCACTTCAACACGTAGTATGCAATTAGGCAACCTCTGGGCAGGTGAATCTGCACTGTCAGGTGGTGTTTACAGCCTAAGAATACCCCTTGCCTGCCCAGAGGTTGACTAATTGCATAACAGCTGTGGAGCATGAAATTGTGCTCCACAAGCATACTAACCTTTCGCAGAGACTTACCTGAAGTGTCCAGCAGTGACCATTCACACCTCTGCTCGCTGGAGAGGTCATCGGAGCTGCTGCACAAGTTCACTGACAGCTCCAATGACCCCCTGATGCAACTGCACAGAGCATCAGCATCAGCGTAGCGACGGTGTCGACACATGCACCAACACACTCAAGATGGCGGCGCCCAGAAGAGGAGCAGCCTGGTGACTGAGGAGAGGTGAGTGTTCGATTGTGCACGGGGTGGGCTGCTTTTCCATGGGACAGGAAAGGAAGTGCAAAAATGGTCCTTGTCTATCAGTGATTGACAACTGCTCTTTATCTGGGATCCATTGTAATAGATCCATGATCTTTCATGAATCTTGCAGTGGATCTGAAGACTTATCCTAATCTTCAAAGTTGGTGCTTAGCATTGGAAGGTGTAGAATGAAAGTTTCTGGCCCTCAAAGTGCCATTTTGATGGTTTCCTGATGACTTCCGACTTCCTGATGACTTCTAGTGGTGCATCTTTGTACATCTTCAAAATGGTGTCATTGTTGTATTCCAGACATGGGACCTGTTTGCACTTGGCCTTACTCTAGAACATATCCTGGAATAAAGGACTGTTGTCCACATGATAGTGCAGGCTACAGCAGGTCTCAGCTGAGTCCTGCCAGAGTCTGCAGTAGCATGTGGACAACAGACCCCTATCCCGGGATATACCTCAGAAAGGACCAAATGTGAACAGGCTCATGCTCTCCTCAAGCTGTGCCTTTCATGATCTAGACTATAACCACTGGTCAGGTTTTAGACCAGGATAGGGTCCCATTTTAGATTTCTGTTCTGTTCCCATAACATCATCCAATGCAGACAAAGTATGCTAGCGGAGGGCAGAACCTTCATTGTTCCTTACTAGTGTGCAGGCAGAAGGTCCCTGGATGATTCTGTGGACTGGACTGTAGGTAGGTGTGGAATGGCTCCAAGTACTTTTTCTAAAACCCTATCATCAGAATGGATAAAATCATAGTACCACAAATGTGGAAAGAAACACTGCTTGGAATTAAGGAACCATTCCATGTATCCCACAGATGTCCTTCCTTCCTTCCTTTCCTTCCTTCCTTCCTTCCTTCCTTCCTTCCTTCCTTCCTTCCTTCCTTCCTTCCTTCCTTCCTTCCTTCCTTCCTTCCTACAGTCTACAGTCCCTTTGATTGTAGGTTTGCTTAAAAAATAAATAAGAAAACAACATTTTTTTTCCTGTTGAAAGAGTGAGGGGAAGAGGAAATAGAACATAATTTCCTCTTTCACCCCCTCCAAAGCTTTCCCATGGTGATTATCATGCCAAGCCAACCTCAGCTTTGATTCTGAGGAGGTCTGGGGCGTCTTCCTTGAAGATGGATAGGAGACCATCTCATTTGGAAACCAAGGTCTGGTCCTATTTAGAATTCCAAAACTAGGATGCAGGATTTGGAACAAACTTTAATTCCTCCATTTGCTTACCAAACTATTTCTGTATAGCAGAAATATATGAATGTTCTAGTCAAAATAAAATCAAGGAGTCCTTGTTTATCCCTTTGGTGCTTGTAGGACTTTTTAAATTTTATTTTATTTCCTCTGAGGGACTCTATATACTTGCAATTTGAACACTTTCATTATCAGATGTTTATTTTATTTTTCTGCCCCAGTAACAAATGGCTATAAGGAGTTGGCCTTGAATCCTCTATGGCTGCTATTTTCCTAATTAAAATTAGGAACTAATAAGGTTAAAATTAATTATTAAAATTAATAAGGTTTTCATGTTGGTGGTTGAAAGCAATACATTTTGTACAGGTTCATTTGGAGACCTATACAATTAGCACTTAATGAACATACATGGCATCATGATAAGTTAAGGCATCTCTGTTTTACTTATTTACTAAAGTGCAAAACTGTCATTTTCATTGACTGAAAATCACCCCAATGTTTTTTTCTCCTGAAAGGCTTTTAAGTAATTATGTTGGGGAAATCCAAAGTGCTGTAATTGGTGTTGGTACCTGAAGCCTAATTCTAAACTCTACTATAGCTTATGTGTTACTTACTGTATTTTTTAAAATACACAGGAAGATCAATAAATATTCATTTTTAGTGCCAACGTTCCTTTATGTGGAGATCCTTTTATAGAAATTGGTATACAAATCATTTTCAACAGCACCAGCTTTTTGAAGGATTTCTTTTGTGCAGAATCGAACTTGAACCTGAGATCTGATGTTTACAGGCTCAGCTTGAAAAATGAGACTCAGACATCATTGTATTTTGATATGTCTGGATCTTCTCGTGAACATTGGCTATGTCCACATAGCTAAAAAGGGCAACTCTGTAAGTACCTTAAGGATTGGAGAGCACATGGATCTCCACAAACTGGCCAATGGTCCTCCCCAGAGGAATGGTGTTCACCCTCAGAGCCACACCAACCATAGTTCAAGAGAAACCGCAATAGACGTGTAAAATTTTCTCATCTCTCAATGTCCATCACAATGTTTTGCACTTACTCTGCCAAGACTTTAAAATAAAAATCCCATTGAGTGCATAATAAAACCTTTCTTACATTTTCCTGATCTAGAGGATCTCAAAGATGGACTTCATTTCAGGACTGTCTTCTCCTAATGAGTGCCCCCTTGCACTGGGCATTTTTAGTTCTTTTTTAGTACTCGGTTATTTTGACTTGTTTTTGACCATGTTGTTATGTTACAAACCACTTCAGGTTTTTTTAAATGATAAAGGTAGCTTCTAAATGTTTTTAGTTCATCCATCCATCTGTCCATTCACTGGTCCAGACTCTGTGATTCTAGGATTCTAGCATATGTAGAATTCAGGCCATATTTGTCCTGAAATGCCTCTGTAGGTCCAACAAGGCATCTCCTGCTACCACATTTTAGGTGGCAGAAGGTGATCACCAAGAAAGGCACATCCTGTGCAGAACAGTTTCTCCCATCCTGTATGGAAGAGGTGCCATTTGTGTGAGGAAGGAAGGAAGGAAGGAAGGAAGGAGGAAGGAAGGAAGGAAGGAAGGAGGAAGGAAGGAAGGAAGGAAGGAAGGAAGGAAGCAAGCAAGCAAGCAAGCAAGCAAGCAAGCAAGCAAGCAAGCAAGCAAGCAAGCAAGCAAGCAAGCAATGTACATCTTTCATTCTTGCAGTTGCTCTGATGCTTTTGGAAAGAAGCATAAGAGACTTTTCTACTAAGCTGGAAGAAAGCCTGAGTAGTGCAGAATCTCCTCCTCATTTGTTGATAGACCATCAACTTTTAGTACTGTCTTTATAAAAAAATTTTCTCACAGTTGACCATTTCCAGAGTTTTACACCTAAGAACCACACCAGAAGTATAGGAAGGAAATCATGTTAGAATGTCCCCTCCAACCTTAAGTCAACGTTCTGGCCACTTGGTGGCATCAGATGGTGGCAGCAACAGGACCTGGGTGCATCTCCCCTAGAGGATGGGGAAGAGGCTCTAACTGAATTCCAAAGACCTCAGAGCAATTATGTATGCAACATTTATGCAGCTATTAAAGTTCCCAAAGGTGCCGTTCATCCAACCAGATTTCAAAGAGTCTCCTATGTGGTTAAGATGCAATCTGTCTGCACAGAAAAGCATTCTACCACTAAAGCCCGTGTTTTTCTGAAACATTGCCTGTAGGTGGAAGGCCTGTCTAGAGGGCAGATTGGTCACACTTTCCACAGTGGAATTCAGGCAGATAATTCAACCAGAATGCCCTGAGGTCTACAGAATACTCTACTTCATCCAATTGCTTTTGAACATTCCAGTCTTAACAGTGTGCAAAATGCAGGGGAGTGATGGGCCAGGGGCGGGGGTGGTGGTGGTGGTTGAGGTTTGGGAAGGAGACCAGAGGATAATCCACATCAAGGGTAGCTTAATTGGAAATCCAGATTCAAAATGCAAATGAAACACACAAAATGGAATGAAGAACTTCTCCTTGCAGCTGTACTACTGTACAGAGGAGCCCCAAAAGTAACTATCATCCAAGGAAGTCCAAAAAAGGTGACTTCTTTCAAACTCTGATTAATCTGGAATGACCAATAGCTTAGGTCATGTCTACACTTATATGTGTCCAAGGAGGCACTTGGTGTTGCCCATCTCCATTTTTGGTGGTAGCAGACACCTCACAGTGATCACACCAGCCCCTTTTGCTGGCATGGTCCCCAGTGGAGGCACCTCCTATTCAGGGGAGTTTCTCCCCTCCTGCACAGAGGACATGCCCTTCCGTGGAGCCACCTCCTTCCAAAATGGAGATGAGGAGATGCCTTCTTCTGTTGAGCCTCTCCCCTGCAAAGCCATCTCCTTCCAGATGTAAAGACTGGGCCCTGGCCTTCTCTTGACCTTAATGGGCCCCTGTTTGGTTTTGATTCCAGGAGTGTCAATTGCAAACCCTTTCTTTGCACATGAAACATTTTCCATGAAGCTTGCTTGCATTGCAAGTTGAGCATGAAGCAGGTTATTGGCAGGGTAAAGGAAGAGTGTAGTTCCCTTGCGTGTGCAAATGTACAAAATTCATCCAACTGGAACCAATGGGTCTTTCTGCACTTGGCCTTATTCTGGAATATATCTGCATGCTACAGAAGACTATGGAAGGCCCCAAGTGAGGCCTGCCATAAGTCTGCATTAGCTTGTGGACAGCAGACAGTTATCCAGAGATATATTCCAGAATAAGGTCGAGTGCAGAAAGGGCCAATATGTGAGCAAAAACGCAACCATCTGCATAAAGTCACACTTCTCTGAATTTTGCAAGAAAACTAGCCCCAAAATTAATGTAGCATGGGGCTGATGGGAAATGAATTTGAAAATCTCTGCAGGAGATGAGGTCAGGAAATTGCCTGTAGGTAAAGGCAGCAAATCTTCAAAAACTGTGAAGGTTTGGTTCTGGAAAAAACACTGCAGATTTCAAATATGTGAGTGTGAAAGACTTGCCCTATAGAAAGAAAATGGGAGGGCAGAGGGAGCCAAAAGGGATCCATACCCAGAAGGTGTGAAATTTGTGCCATACGGGTGTGTGAACAATCCCTTTAATCATAGCCTGAGTGTATTCCAAGTGCATTGTGTGGTCTGTGTGGCATGAAAGGGAGACGACAGTTATAGTGTGGGAACCTGGGCTTCTCTTCTGAGGTTGCTGCAATGTTAGCTCTGACTTCATGTTATGCTGTACCCAACAATGGCTTGTGAAATGGGATGAAGAAGGTGAAACTTCCATTGGAATCCTCACTTGAATTCCAGCAAAATGCATTCTTATCTGCTATGGATCAAAACACATTGGGAACATCAGATAGGGACTTCCTGACTGGAGGTTTATCGCCAACAAACCCACCACCAAACTTACAATCCTGAGCGGTGTTTCACCTTTCTAACAAAAATGGAGAAGTTTGCAAAAACTCAGTTGCTTTAATCTGAACTATGGTTTCCTTAAAAAGTGATCAGCATTCACTTTGCAGGAAAGGCGGGAAGATAAAATCCTGCCCCTTCTGCATCCTCAACCGCTCCAAATGTCCACAATGTTCTCCAAGGCTGTGGTGACACTTAAAGTTTAATCCAGCTTCAGTCCACTTCCAGGGTGAGAGCAAAGTGACAAGCTGTTTTCTTTCAGGGTTAAATAACTCAGAAAATTCTCTTTTGGGATAGACAATGTGGAAAGAAAATCACTGGTCACTTTGCTGATGCGTTCTCTCGCTCTGAAGGTGGACTGAAGCTGGATTAAACCTTAGGTGTGACCAGAGCCCTGTGTATTCTGAAGCTAAGGGTGACTAGGCCTCTTTGAAAAGCCTAAATGCTTCTCAACCACATTCCAAGTGGCTATGTTTTCAGAAGTACCCCTTTAACAATAATTTCATTTGTGGGTGGCTAATCTTAACACAATGCGAGTGTGACTTGCTTTTTTGCTTCATGTATGCAAGCAACATTCTCTTTTACACAGGGCAGGGGTGCAGTGCCCTTGGAATAGCACTAGGGGGCAGACTGACACAACTATTCACCACAGAGCTTGTTTGGATAAACCACCCTACAGAAGGTCGCGTTCCCACCATGACAATGATAAACCTTCTTTCCTTCCCTATCCCCAAATTATTATTATTTTCCTTCATATGCACTCAAAGCGTTAACGCTCCAAAATAAATGTTCAAGCCAGAGGACTCAGATGGAAATAAACCTCCCAGTCCTCGGGGCTAGTCGCTTGGTTTCAGTTTGCTTTGCTTTTGGCCATCCCATTATTTTGAACAGAATTACAGGTTTGTAATTCTTACCTTCGTCCTTTTAGTCAAATGAACTTATTGATCAGAACCCATTAGGGCGTAATTGATTGTTAATTTGAGCTCCCTTGCAAATCACATTTATCTCTTCTATTGAGAACTAGATTACGATCTCTTCAGATTGTGCTGCACATCATGTTTATGATGTTGGTAGACCAGCCTTTTCCTTTCGGTTTCCTATGCCGGTGATTTTGCAGTAAGCAACTGGGCAGACGATTGTAAAATTAATTGGAATGCTTGTGTGAGTGGTGGCAGCAACCAGTCTGGGATTGCATTAAGAAAGAAAGGGCTAGGTGTGTTCATGGAGGACAGGTGTATCACTGGCTACCAGGAGGGAGGCCTAGGTACTTCCCTCCAGGCTAAAGAGACAGGCAGGAGGCCTCCAAAGGCCTTTTGCAGGAGCCGAGAGCAGGTGAAGGTTTTGCCCTTGTCTCTGCTTGGGATGGCCAGAAGCAATTGGTGGCCCACTGTGTGGGACAGGATGCTGGACTAGATGGGCTGCTGGGCTCCTCTGGATGGTGGTACATGGTGGTGGGATAGTGGGATAGGGGCAGGTCCATGCAGATGTCACTCCCTTCGGGTGGACGTGAAGCACCATGAAACAAGAGAGCTGTGTAGACCCCTTTCCCTTGTGGCACATTCCCAGCACCTGGTACCTAGCTTGTTTCATGAGAGAGATGGAAAAGTGTCCCCGTTTCCCAGGGTTGGGGAAGAATGGTTTGTTTGTTTGTTTGTTTGTTTAGTGTTAATAGTATTTTGTCTGCTGTTGTGTGCATCAGTCCCTTGTTGGTGGGACAAAAACACCTCTTTCAGTCAACCAACTTGCTACCTAAAATGAAATAATACATAAAATCGAAGATACCGATTTTATGCAATCCTCAGATGTCTCTGGAGAAATAAGAGAATACAATAATATTAACAGTAATCATAAAACAAGATAATAAAGAATAAAAATAGTGTTTGCTTGGGACTTGGCTTGTAAAGAGGAGGGTGAAAATGTTTATTCTTTGTTTTCATCCTATTTGATTTTCTTCTTGCTTTTTGTTTGTCTTGTGGGAGTCATGGAAGAGGGCCCACCAATTTTTGCTGGTGTGTATTTGTTAACCCAGGAATGTATTTTGGCAGATTTAAAATTAGAAACAAATTCTGTACATTCAGCGTTGCCCTCCAGGGCTGTTAAAGGACAAGAACTCAAGATGTGGCTTTGTCACAGGGACTCCAGGAAACCACAAAGTGAGAGAGTTTAGGAACCAAATTGGGGAATAAATATATAAAAGGATGCGGAGCAGATGTTTCAAAGGCCTAAAGAATAAAGTCAAACCAGTGATGTTAATTGCCTTTAACAATAGGTTCTGTAGTTTGAGGATGAGGGGAAAGAGAGAAAGAAAGAAAGAAAGAAAGAAAGAAAGAAAGAAAGAAAGAAAGAAAGAAAGAAAGAAAGAAAGAAAGAAAGAAAGAAAAGAGATCAGAGCATGTTTTTCAAATAAGTAGCTCCAAGGTTTGCTTTTGCTCACCTGATGATCCTTAATGTAGCAAAGAAATAAACCACAGCCCCAGAAGAGTAGAAACAATGATCCGCCAGTCCATCAAATTAAATACCGACAGTTTTCCATTCTGGAGATTGCTTATTTAGAAATGATGGATGGTGAGTTCCATGTCTCTATAATGAAGTTTTCATTACGAATAGTTTTTTTAAGCATGAGACACACTGGGCTTCATCTTTCCACATAAGAACTGTTTTTGCTTTCTTGGGCAAATAAGGGCAACTCTGAAAGAAAACAACCTTTGATTAACTGCAGAGCAGGAAGAAATTGGAGCATAAACCTGGACTGCTGGGAGTCCTGCTTTGCATCTTAATTTGTCTTAACAGTAGCAGAGGAAAGAAGGGAAGAGCTGTCTTGTCTACATATTCACCCGCCTTATCAATTCTCTCTGACCTGAGATTTTGGTTAGGACTTCGGAGTCAGTCTAACAGAGGAAGCTTTATTGTTGGCCAAATTGGGTTAACTGCCCAGCACTTTGCTGGTAGTACTAATTCTCACTGCTTCTCTACTGGGCATATAGTAAGCTTTGTGCAGCTACTCCAGTTGCTACCACAAGGGGGCTCCTTGTCTTTCCCTGGATGCTTTTTTGGGACCTTCTCCTATGCTTTTTTTCACTTCCGTAAGTGATGAATCTTGGATCCAGAGACAAGGAAATTCTTTTCTATGATCCTGGACTATCTTGGCTCCTCCCCATTCATTCATTCATTCATTCATTCATTCATATCCCGCCCTTCACCAAATGGTCTCAGGGTGGATTACAATAAGAATAAAACTATCAAATAAAACATAACTTAAAAATATTACCCCTCCATCCCTCCCTCCCCCACCCACCCCTAACAGGACAGCATCACCACAAGGAAGCTATTTAAATGGCAAAAGCCTGGTTGAAAAGATACGTTTTCACCAGGTGCCAAAAACCATAGAGCATAGGCGCCTGGCGAACCCCAAGAGGGAGGCTGTTCCAAAGTCTAGGGGCCACCACAGAAAAGGCCCTCTTGTGTGTCTCTACGCCTCCTACCTCTGTGAGAGAAGGAACTCCAAGAAGGCCCTCTCCTTGAGATCTCAGTGCAAGGGCAGGTCTATATGGGCAAAGGCGGTCCTTCAGGCACCCAGGGCCCAAGCCACTGCTTCCTGTGCCACCTGATCTCCACTGTGCTGCCCACATGAGCTTCACAGCAGTACTGTTGAGCATGAATGCTTCCCTCTCTGCTGGATGTGGACCACCATCTGCAGTTCCAGACTCACCAAGCTTTGGTGAAGGGAACATAGGCTGCATCCACACCAGGCAAATGAAGTGCTTGGTGAGGGCACGGGGGTCCATCCACACCCCAACCATGCTCCTGGCACATATTGTGTCTTTGTGCTCTGAGGGTGCTGCTCTGAGGGTGCTGCGTGTCTTCAGGCCCTTGTGCTCCTTACCAGATGCCGGATGCTCAGATGACCTACCTGCACCTTGATCCACATAGCTGTGAATCTAAAATGGCCAACTTCTGGGGATGCAGCATGAAAGCAATGCACAGGCCACCTCTGAAGCAAAAGGCCACCTCCAGTCCAGCAGGCATAGCGATCCTCTATCATGGGAACGTAATGTCTTTGCATCCCATACTACAACTGGGAGGTGCATGAATTTTTCTTATTCCATTCTATTCATATTGAATGCATGAAAATTCAAATTCATTCAAAGAGATCCCCTTCAAATGTGGTAGGATTCGCATTCGAAACAAATGTTCTATACGAATCCCATCCACTATATGTCTGCTATGTATCCATTCTGAACATGTCAAATCTGCCCTGAATCCACTTTGAATCAGCTCTCAACCCACTTTGAATCCAGTCTGGATTCATTGCAGATGTGACTGGGGATCCAGAATGGATTCAAAGTGGGTTGAGAGCTGATTTCCTCCTCCCCAGGTCCATGAATGTAACAAATATTCATATGAATATTCCAAAGCATTTGATTCAAATTTGAATTTCAATCTTAGGATGTGGCAACATTTGAAGGTCCGAATTCGGATGAATTGGGAATGTTGTTAATATCCATGCACATCCCTAGCTTCATCATTTCCCTAAGACTTTGTGACCTCTAGAATCACCTCTGCAGACCTCTGTCCTATAACCAACTTGATTGATATCGAGGTCTGTGCCCGTGGCAGGATCCACATGGCTCTTTCATGGTGTCGTGAATGTACCATAAGGAAGCAAGGTCCTCAGTTCTTGATTCTGCATGGTGTATTTAGTGTGCTGGACCCACAGACACCCTGATCATCCAGCCATAAGTACTCATGAGGATCTTGAGCAGCAAAGTGAGAGAGAGGGTTCAGTGTACTAAATACACCATGTGGAAGCAAGAACTGTGGACCTTGCTTCCTTATGATGCATTCACAACGCCATGAAAGGGCCATGCGGATCCTGCCTCGATATCAATAAAGTTGGTTAAAGGACTGAGGTCTGCAGAGAACACAGAATACAATTGCTACAGTATTCTGTGCCCCCTGTGGGCTGCTCTGACTGCTGCTTCTTGCCTTCATGACAGTGTCTGTATTGGCCCATGGAAGGGTCAAGAAACTACCCTTAAAATTGAGTGCTCTCAGACATGGCTTTTGTCCTCAAGAGCACTTCAACTGCTGCAGTCTTGCAGCCAGTGATTTCTCCATGGGGCCAGGCCACCTGAGGACCAGTGCGGTGAGTGGATGCTGCAGTCCCTGGAGGCAGCTTGCCCAGTCTAAATGGACTGTGTGTGAGTTGCCTCACAGTCTCCCTCCATCTGGTCATGGGAGCTCACATGATGATCCTGAACCTGAGCCTTTAAACCTAACTTTCTTCAGAAGATATATATCAGAATAGCAATGCAACCGAGAAGAAGAGTGTCTGTTTATTGCCTTCAGCTATTCCTAATAAAGGAAGCCAACCACCTGGGAGTCACAGGTTCACCGCCTGAACCCCCAGCACCATCCCAGAAGAAGGTAGATGCCAACCATCTCTGCATCATCCAGCAAAGTTGCCAAGGACTAATCGCAAACATAAATGTGTGTGTTGCTGTGTGTAGATTCCATGATTTTGCAACATGCTCCTTCTCTGTATATATTCAGGAAGGTGGTGAAGATGCATCTCTTTGCCCTGGCCTTTGGCTGATGTGATTATACTCCCCCCCACCAACACACAACAAATACTATTATTTCTGTGTTTTAATATGCTGAATCTTTTAAATGTTTTTATGTATATTATGGGTATTAATATTGGTTTTAATTTGTTGTTTTAAAGGTTGTTTCCCACCCTGAGATCTTCGGGTATAGGGCAGGATAGAAATATAAATAATAAACAAACATAAATAGTGTGTGTGTGAAAGAGAAAGAGACAATATTACCCGTGGTTGGACAGGGTGAAAATCAGCTTTGGGTCTCCTCCGCTGGGCTTAATTTTGGATTATACTGCAGAATAGGAATGTGCACAAATATTCTAAACATTCAAAATTCAATAGAAATCGATTGAATGTGAACATCTGAATTTGAATAGAATGTCTACACATTCGAATTTAAACATCCGAACAAGTTTTGAATGTTCCAAAACATTCATTCAAATGATTCGAAACATTCGAATGTACAGATTCGTTTGCATTATATACATATCTGTACAAATCTCATACGTATCTGTACTCATTTGAGCTTATAGTACAGGACAAAAACAGGATGCATACGGGAATAAAATGGAATGAAAATGAAATGCCTACAGATAGGTATAACACATACGAATGTTGCTGACATTCATATATTTAAATACAAATGTTGTCAATGTTTCGTATCTTCAGATTTGAATCTAACATTCGAACGAATAGATTAGAATGTATTTGATTTGAATCAGATTTTGTTGCATTCGGATTCTAAACATTCAAATCAAATTTAAAAAAAAAACAATGAAAAAACAAACAAAAAATTCCAGAATAGGGACCTGCTCTCCGGATGTACTATGGCAGGACCTGAGCAGACCTTTCATACTTTTACTAGAGTGTGGATAGCAGAGACGTTTTCGCATTACTCCCGTTCCATTTGGAACGGGAGTAGGACGGGAAGATTAAGACAGCTCCCGGCGCTTTCACCTTTCACACACAGGAGCGCAGGAGCGCGTGTAAACGCGTTCCGGCGCGTCTGTGTGCGAATGCTCAAAGCATCGTGAGCTGTCTTAGCCGGCAAAGGCCGGCCAGGGGCGCGGAGACAGCCGCGGAGGCAGATCGGCAATCAGCTGATTGTCAAACAGCTGATTGTCGAAGCCGCGCCGGCGTCGGAGGCAAGCCCGCAGCTGTTAGGGAGGGAGAAGCAGGCGCGAATGCTTCTCCTCCCGAACGCCTGCGGGCGGCTCGTCCGCGTTCGAATGCATGTAGAGCACTTTAAAGTGCTCTACATTTCGAACACGAGAAAGACAGCTGCGGACACGTCGGAGCGCAAGCCCCGCTCGGGCAATGCGTATGCCGTGTCCGCAGCTGTCTCCCACGCGTACCGTTCAGCCCCGTGCGAAAACGTCTCAGGTTCCTAATCTGGGTTATATCAGGAATAAGGACCAGTGCAGAAGGGCCAAGGGCCTGCATGTGGAAACAGAAAATGGAAATAACTGCACAGCTGTACATCCACAATAAAAAAATTGTTGGAAAAAATCATAAGCAAAAATCATAAACAAAAGAGAACAAACAAACAAAACAAAACATCTTTCCATCACTGCTTTCTTGGGCTCTGCAAAAAATGTCAGGCACACTGATGGTACTAAATAAATAAACCATAACACCCCCTCCCTCCAAAAAAAGAAAAAAAACTGCTCAGAATTGATTGTATTTTTCTGTTCCTGCTCCCCAGATGTCATATGGAACTGAATTAGAGCTTCTCAGAACTCAGCATTTCACAAGTGGAGGGGAGGAGAGAAGGCAAAAAAAGTCAGCAAGAGACAGAAAAGGAAAACAACGTGACTATTAGACAATATTGCTTCGTTTCAAAGCAATACCAGACGTTCCATTTTTTTTTGTTTCTGGTTTGCTAGAAACAACAACATTCATCTCAAGTCACTCGTCTACACAAAGGCAGCTGACTAAAGAAATAAATAATAACGTTCTGCCTTTGATCTGACATTTTAAAGTTGTTTACAGCAATGCAATAGCTTCTTCTTCTTCTCCTTCCTCTGCTTCTTTTAATGTCCTTTGTAACAATTTGTTAAATATGCAAATATATTAAGTTTCCATGCAACAGAACAAATAACGTCTTTCCCCTACAATATGTATGCTGCTTTAGCAAGCACACAATAAGTTAATTAGGCTGTGGTTAGGTATTATTTGTAAATGTCATATTAGCATGCTAGTTTTATTCTAATGCTACAAGCAAAGTTGTGGATGTCACATGCAGTATGCTGCTTTTTTCTCTTTCTGGTTTTTCCAGACATATTTATTTGCTTGTGGGCAGACTAATGATTTATTAAGCTATGCGTGCGGATGGTGGGTATGACAAAGATCAGGCAATGTTTCATTGTTCAGATGTTCACAACCTCAGATCCTTTATTCTGAACAGGGCAAGAAGTATGTCTGACCCACTGTGCTAATTTATGAGGATTAGCTACAGCGTCAGAGTAGATCTGAAATAAAGCCAAATTGTGCACCAGCTTTTAAAATATTGGCATTTCATTTCCCTGTTGCGTCTCAGAGGTTTCCACCAAATAAATGTGATCACACACCAGATGTAATTCTGTTAGCACGGCAAAGTCGCATCCAGACCTCAGTTACTTATTCCGCTATATTTGGATACTCCAGAATAAGGCACAGATGCTCCAGAATAAACATGGTTTTATTCTGGAATATCCAAATATAGCGGAATAAGTAACTGAGGTCTGGATGCAGCCTTTGACGTCTAAAGGGTAAGAAAAGACAACCGTTGAAAGTGGGATGGTGATTTCTGTTGCTTTTGAGGCTGTAGCAGCCAAGATCCAGAGGAATAAATATATGTTATTTTGCTTGTTTTTCTTTCTGGATGAAGGCAGGCAGGATGTCCTTCTAAGGTGCAATCCTGCCCTCCTTCCATCAATGGGATTTTTGTTGGTCACATCAAAAAGCCCAGGGTGATTACCCTTGGCCTGATGGATGCTTATGGTCAGCATAACAGCAATTCATGGACCTTGGGATGTTCTGATCCATTTTTTATTGGCTTATGAAAGCAACCTTTGTTTCCTTCACCAATCAGGGAGGCTCATTTCCATAAAAAGAACAGTTTGTTTAAAAAAGCCCTGTTTCTTTATGAATAAATTGGATTCCAGGCCCTGTGTGGTTATCAGCCTGCTGTGTTTTGACTGGCTTAAAAGAAAGATTATTATGTTGTACAACAAATCAACATATCGTGGTTTCCCCCTATACTCTAAAGTTTGATTTCCTGTCCTATTTTAATATAGAATACTTACCATACACGGATGAAATTCTGCTCTAAACGACACCAGGTGCAACCTTGTTGATTTCAATTTCTTTGTGTTGTTTTCTCTAACCTTTTATTGTTGTTGTTGTTGTTATTTCAAACTAAAGCAATCAGAGATCCGCTTAAGAGTGTACAGAATTATTGGACTCAAAAGGCCCAAGGGACAACCAGCTAAGCTGATTTCTGACTTCTTTTAATATCTAAAAAATGTATCAAAGATTAACAGTCAATTATCTGTCCATCTGATTTTTAGCATGGATTCTATTTGCTTAATGTCATAAACACTTAACACGTGACTAGGGCAGAAATAATCTTTTTAAAATTGACTTGAGACCTATTCAAATCTAGATGATCCCAGCAGGTTGCCTAGAGGTTACTTTAATAGACTTCCTGGACAAGAAAACTCTACCAAGTCTTTCCTCGTTTTTTTTTAAAGGGTGAACCCAAGTCCCAAGAGGTAAGAGGCAGGAGATACTTCTAAAGATGTGGCCACGAGAGCCCTTTTGAGCCGGAACAAAACGTGCTTGAACAAAACTGAGGCCATGAGGCATGATGAGGGAAACATCTTTGTGTGCACTGGGACTATGGAATGTCTGTAATTTGTCTGCTATGCAAACCACACTGGGATCTTAGGATGGTATAGAAATGTAAACAAACAAGGTGCGACGACTCGAACCCACCCCCACCCTCGTGTACTCGTATTAGCACGATAAACACCAGTGTCATCCAGCACTGTTTATTATTTACAAGCAGATATAAATAAATAAATAAATAAATAAATAAATAAATAAATAAATAAATAAATAAATAAATAAATAAATCTGGAGCCATAGTGCTCCTGCCTGCCTCAGCTCATTCCAAGCCGTAACAGCAAGGAGGTAAGTCATGTCCCTGGGCTCCGGGGTGGGGTGTGGGGGTGCAGAGGAGCTCTGTGGGGCTGAGCCACCTTGATCCAGGTGGCTCAACCCCCGCAGAGGGTCGCAATCTGCCTCGGTTGGCCAGGAGAGATGGGACACCAGTAAACCGGACCCTTGTGGTCCGGTCTACCAAGGGGTTCCACAGCCCCTGGCCCCTGGGCAGCCGGCCCCGGGCCCTGGGGTGGGTGGGTCGGTGCCCGGGTGGTTCCTGCTCACTGTTCAGGACCCGATCGGGTCCTGTACAGTGGGCAGGAAGCAGGAAAAGCCACCTGACAGGGTTGCCCACCCCTAGGTGCTCCCACCCAATGGCGGGCTGGCCCTGGCCGGTCTTTCCCGGCTAAGTCACTTCAGGACACTTTGAGCATTCGCACATAGGCAGGCACAAATGCATGTAAACCCGTTCCTGCCTGCCTGTGTGTGAATGGGTAAAGCGTCCCAAAGTGACTTAGCCCGGCTGTAATGCGAAAAGGCCTCAGGAGTCTAACTTGTTCTAACCAGAGCCAAGCAGCCCTTACAATGTTCCTGTATCTTTTAGGTATGTCTCGAGACCTACCCCAAAGAGAGACACGACCTCCCCTTCTATCCCCTGCCCCACAAGTTGTGAGCATGAGGCTAAGAAGTCTGGAGAGTTCAGCTAACTCCCCTATGATCAACCCCCTGCAAGATCTGCCAGGCAAGAGATGCTGAGAGCTCCAGACTGCTGGCTTAAATACAGCGAGATCCTGGTGCTCTGATTGGCTGGATTTTGGCGATTTCAGAGGGAACTCGTCCCTCCTGTCAATCAAGGCTGGGAAATATTCCTGCGTTTTACAGCTTGCACCCTGAATCTGTCACACAAGGCACTGTTCTGTTTACCTTCATCTTGAAACTCCCATTTACCTTTATCCTATCATAAAGGGTCTGGATTTCATTGATGAGCAAAAGGAAGTGTCTTGCAAGCAAAGCTAATGCTTTTCTGCAGAGATGCACAGTTAGGATTCTGATGCCTTCCCCCCCTCCCCCCCGCCAAAATGTCTTTCTTGCAATGTGTGAAAAAGCAATGTTAAGTATGCTGGCTGCCCCTCAGACAGCCATCCATGCCATCACCTCAAGGCGGACAATGGCACATGGTCATCGCAGTCCATTGTGACTCCTCCTGGAATGCACAGAAGGTATCTGTCACCTCTTCCCCTTGCCATGGGGCCAAAACCTGAATTGAAGCAAATTTTGGGTCATGTCAACTAACCAGTACAGTAGGCTTCTGGTTACACAAAATATGTGCAGCCAGTTGCACCTGATACATAGAGGAGAGGCAATTTACTGTTTTGTTTTTACTGTTCGCAACAGGTGACACATGTCTACATGCTGTATGCTATGATCATCAAAGACAAAAGTGAATCACCACTCAACCTTCCTGCTATGGCCCTGGCAGCCAGCTTCTTCTACAAATGGCAAAGTCAACCCTAGGTTTAGTAAGGACTTAGACAAGCCAGACATAAAGCCCCTGAGAATGGTGACAGTAGTAGATAGAGATGTGCCAAACCAAGGGATTTTTGCATTACTCCCGTTCCATTTGGAATGGGAGTAGGACGGGAAGCCTAAGACAGCTCACGACGCTTTGAGCATTCACACAGAGGGGTGCAGGGATGCGTGTAAACGCATTCCGGAGCGCCCGTGTGCGAATGCTCAAAGCGTCGTGAGCTGTCTTAGCCGGCAAACGACGGCAAGGGGCGGGGAGACAGCTGAGGAGGCTCCCGCAGCCGGCGCTGGCTGAAAACAGCTGATTGTCAAAGCTGTGCCGGCGGGGGAGGCAAGCCCGCGGCTGTTAGGGAGAGAGAAGCATGCGCGAACGCTTCTCCTCCCGAACGCCGGCGGGCAGTTTGTGCGCGCCCGAACACATGTAGAGCAGTTTAAAGTGCTCTACATTTGGAACGCGCGGAAGACAGCTCCGGACATGCCGGGACGCAAACTCGGCCACAGCAAAGTGAATGCTGCGCCCGGAGCTGTCTCCCGCGCGTTCCAAACCCCCGTGTGCGAAAACGTCTCCAGTTTGGGTTCAAGCTGGCTGAATTAAACCAGGTTATCCAGTCTAGTTCAAATCAAAGCACGCCATCATGGTTTGAAAGGGGCCAGTTTGAATCACTTGTTCATTCAGTTGTTCAAATTTGTTTGAGTCCAGCTACAATTGCCGTTGAAAATGACTTTTTCCAATTGATTTCAAAAGGTGGGGGTTTTTTTGAACCTGTTTGAGGTTTGAAGCCAAACCAGACTGAGTTTCTTCAACTCACTCCAAATTTGAACTGAACGCTAAGCGATTTGGTTTAGCTTGATTCAAACCAAAACATAATTTTATACTTTGCACACATCTCTAATACTGTAGTAGAGTTTATATTGCTCCTTGTAAAAGCCTTGGTTATTGGTTGACCTCCAGATCCAAGTAGAAAGGCAGGACAATCTGCAAAACAGCTGTACACTTTTGGCTCTGAGGAGGGCCACATGACCATGTCCCATGTGAACCACTGCTACTGACCTAGCAGGGTTAATGGCAGAAATGTCTCTACCTATGTTACGGAAGATTGGCCTTTGTGCTTGTAGGACCATTTCACAACTGTGACAGATAAGGTTTCAATCCATACTTTTCTCAGAACCAAAGAGCTGTATTGTTGTTGAAAGTTCCAAGACCTTTTCACACTTTTGCAGTGCCCCTGCCAGACAGCTCAGGATGTCCGCCCTGGGCTGCCGCCATTGGGCCATATCAGCCCCGCTGGCTGGCAGGCCCGTTCCGGGGGTGGGACTTGACAGGCCTGGGATGTGTTGGGGTCCCATGTGCTGCCAATGGCCTGATTGGTCCACGGGACCCCAACACACTCCTGGCCCAGTCTACCAGCCAGCAGGCCAATAGTGGCCAATGGCGGCAGCCCAGGCCAGGCTGTCCAGCCCCCCGCTGGGTGGGTGGGGGTTGCAATTGGTACATGCTGGGGATAGCTGAACCATTCGCACCTTGGCTGGCCAGAGTGAATGGTTCAGCTGTCCCCAGTGCATACCAGCCTTAGTGCATTACAGCCATCTGGCTGTAGTGTGAAAAGGCCTCAGGCCTCTAGTCAAGGATGGAAAATGAATCTGGCTTGAGAAACATGGAAACCAAACTGGAAATTCTTATGACTTCTGCTTGATTGCTTTCTCCTTCCCTTAATTTTTTCCCACAAGCCTTCAGCAGAAATGTCCATATAAATAAAAGGAAGGAAGGAAGGAAGGAAGGAAGGAAGGAAGGAAGGAAAATCCCCTTTCACACCTGCATGTTTTAAGACTAGTGAGTCCCAGTTTACCTCCAGCAGCAGGCAAATGAATCGGCTGAGAATCCAGATAGGAGAATGAAAGAGAGAGATGAATTCCTAAAAGAAAAGAAAGAAAATAAGGAAAATCAATGGATAGAGAAACGAATACAGATGTGGCTTCTTTTTTATTTTACTTTCTGGTTCTTTAAGGCGGTGGGGAAAGAGAAAGAGAGCAAAGAAGATAAGCCAACAATGCTTTCCATAGGGATATCTTTACAGAATGTTCAGATGGTTTTATTCCGTTTCTTCTTGTTCTGTAGTTTTGGGGAGTTTTAGTATTGCAGAACTGCTTGTATTACATTTCTTCCCAAATGTTTACTATTTCCTTAGATAAAACGCACATGCACACACACACGTTCTGTGCAATGGTGTATGTTGTGAGCAAAGTAAACAAAGCTAAACTGATCTGAAATGCAAGAAAGCAGCACAGCAGGTTTGGGAAGCCTTGTGGTTTGGGTATCTTTGACTTGAGGGCAATGGCCTTTCTACACTTGATGTTGTCCTGGGATAAGAGCCTTCTGTCCACATTTGTGGAACATTTTCTTATTTTAGGTAAATTTGTCTGAATAAAAACAAAGGAGGAACTGATGGGAATACTAAGTAGTCAACGTTAGATGGTGCACAGATAAAGTCAATAGGGATGTGTACGAATATTTGAAATCCGATCAAATTTGTTCAAATGTGGACATTCGAATGCGAATTGAATGTCTTCACATTTGAATTTAGACATTCAAACAAATTTTGAGCGTTCTGAAACGTTTGTTTGAATGACTCAAATCATTTGAATGTATTACATATGTATCTGTACAAATACCATATGTATCTGTACGCATTTGTGCTTATATTCGGAACAAAAATGGGATAAAACAGGATGCAATCAAAATGCGTACAGATATGTATAACACATACGAATGTTGTCGACATTCATATCTTCAAATTCGTATCTAACATTCGAACGAATAGATTCTTTCGAATCAGTTTTTGTTGCATTCGGATTTTAAAGATTTGAAGTGAATAAAATGTTTTGACATTTGATTCAACTGACATTGAAATGCAATATATTTTTGAGCATACCCCTAATACCTAATATTTGTGCATATCCAGAAAGTGGAGGTAGTACATCAATGACTGAAACTGGAGAAGCACTACTGTATGGGATTTTCAACCTTCCCCACAAAGGAAGAGGCACCAAAGTTTTTATTTGAAATGGGAAAGGCAAGGTCATATGGCTTCCCCTCCTTCCTGTCACAGGCATTCTGATAAATGAAGTTCTGATAGCGCAAGTACAAAAGAACGAAGATGTGTTGCTTCTGGTTCCATACTGACCACCTTGCCCCTTGTCTCAGCCCCTTCGGAGACGCGGGGAATGCTTCTATGGAAATGCAGTTTGCAGGTGCATAAAATTAGACCCCTCTGGGACTGCAAGTGAGAAGTTTGGAAATGCAGGTGGACATGCGCCACAGTTCCTTGACCTCATGCATTATTGAGGCTGTGTTGTAAACCACGGCGCTGCTTCCTCCCAGATCTCTACCTCTACACAACATGGCTGTGGGATTGTTTGCCCACTCTGCCCTGAGAATTGTCCACGAGGACGGAGTCTCTGAGAACCACCAGACTTGATTAGTTCTCTTTTTTCCACAGGTAGGCGTATAATGACAAAAGCATATGAAAAATAGCCTTGAGTAGCCTTGGACCACCAATTATAAGCCTGGGGGTATTTAAAAAACAATGTAGTAATTACCTGTTAGTATATCAGCAAAGAGCTAAAGCCCCGGAGCCCTTTTTTTTCCCTAGGAGGTGTCCAGCACAATAGCTGTATCGGATCCGTTTATCAAATTCCACCTATTAACATTCATTATCCTTTTAGCCGAGGTTCTTTAAAGAGGAGAGCTGGAGAGAGATATTACATTATTGCTCTAATTGAAAGGAAATGAGGAAAATCTCTTTCATTTCCTGTTTAGATACTTGTAGCCTAATTGCCCTGAATTAGGGAAGGGTTTTCTTTTCTTTCTTTTCTTTTCTCTCTCTTTTTTTTTCCTGCAGAAGAGTTCAGACAAAAGGTCTGTGCCACAATTTAAGTTCCAATAGCTGTGGATGCTGGGCAAATGTTGACGGCCTCTAGGGAATCCTCCAGTAAAAGAAACCACCTCGGAAAATGAAGACAGTACTGCTCACAGGATGCACAGAATGAGAAATGAAATGAAAATTGAAGAGTGTGTTGGATACGTCTATAAAAGAGACCTGGCTGTTTCTATGAAGTTAAATGCTGAGGAGAAACAGCTAATACTCCATGCTGGGGGGTATGTACTAATTTTTTGTGTGTTTCATGTCGAATCGAATGCAAAAAAAAATAAATCATATTGGTTCAAATAGATCCCCTTTGAATGTGGTAGGGTTTGAATTTGATACAAATGCTTGCTATGAGTCCAATTTGAATCCCAGTTACAAATCCTTATGTATCCCTTACGAATCCCCTACATATCCTCTATGTATCCACTCTGAATGGGTCAAATATGCTCTCAGTCCACTTTTAATCCACTCTGAAATCGCTTTGAATCTACTCTGGATGCACTGCAGATGTGACTGAGGCAGATTCTTTCTCCCCTCCCCAGCTTCACGAATGTAACAAAGCTTTGGGCGAATGTATTGAAGCATTCAATTTGTATTTGAATGTCAATCTTTGAATGTACCAACATTGATTTGAATTCGAATGTCCGAATTCCAACAAATTTGTATGAATTTTGGATGGAATGAATATTTGTGCACATCCCTACTCCGTGTTTGAAAGATTCTGGGTGTGATTTTCATATGTTTAGTCCACTTTCCTCCAGAAAACTCAAGAAACTGCACATCATCTTCCTTCCTTCCTTCCTTCCTTCCTTCCTTCCTTCCTTCCTTCCTTCCTTCCTTCCTTCCTTCCTTCTTTACTTACTTACTTACTTACTTACTTACTTACTCGTTTATTATCCTCACAAGAACTTGTGAGGTAGAAGGTTGAGCGCTACCCACTGGCCATGACCATCCAGATAGCTTTTGTAGATACCTGGAGATTTAAATCGAAGAGCTCCTTCTTATCTAACAATTTGGTCCTCCTGGATGATGATGAGGGCCAGGACATCATTTTCTCTTCCTTTCAGATGTTACTTTTGAAAAGGACCTGCAGCAAGCAGAGGAACAGCCTTGATGCACAGAAATTGGAAGAGGAAGAAGTAGAGGAGAAAGCAGAACGTCAGTAGACACTTCCACCAACTTTTCTGTGGGTGAGAGAAGTCTCTGGGGGGTAGCCAAGCCATGGTCTCCAGCAGCTGAATCTTATAATCAGCAGGTGAGATGTAACTCTTGCGTCTCCACCTATCTTTGAAGTGACCAGAAAAAGTGACTTCACTTTTGTGTCTCTATGGGTGGCAGCAGCAAACAAACAAGGTGAACAGCTTGTATCATGTTTAGAGTGTAGTAACAGGCAAACAGGAAGTGTAACAGCCAACCAGCCCCAACCATCGTGGGCCAGATGGTCATCTGTAGTTGCTGCTGGACCTTAGTTTGGTTATAGCTGATGGGTCCCTTCCAAAAAGCCAGTCTCACAAAATGGCAACCCCTTTCCTTCTGTCCGTCTGTCCATCCATGAGCAGGGATGTGCAGAAATATATATATATTTTAATTCAATTTGTATCGCATTGAATGCAAGAAAATTGGTATTCATTCAAATAGATCCCCTTCAAATGTGGTAGGATTCAACTTTGATACAAATTTGATATGAATCCCATACGTATCCACTACTATGGATACTCTGAACACGTGAAATCCACCCTGAATCCACTTTGAATCTGCTCTCAACGAAGCTTCATATGAATGTTCTGAAGCATTCAATCAGAATTCAAATGTTGGTCTTCGAATTCAGTTCTAGTTCAGGTGTCCGAATGTGGCTGAATTTGTACCGATTTCAAGCGTAACAAATATTCGTGCACATTCCTGATTCAGAGCAATCACTTTCCCCACTTTGCTTTCCCTTTCCTCCTTTGAGTCTGGAAATATAGGTCATGAGAGCCAGTCGTGAGGTGGTAGCCTACCCCGGGATCATCTGACAGGCATCCTAGGTCATAAAAAGGGCAGAGGAACTCCTAGGAAAAAAAAATAGGAAGCTGACTGGAGGAACCCTCTTGTCCCGGAGGTACAAAGCCAGCTTTCATGCTGTAGTGCCAGGCACTCTGCTGGATATTCCAATTAATTTGGAACAAAAATTCATTAGCAGCTTCCATTGTCTGGAGAGAAGATGGCATCCTCTGCCCCAGAAATTCCAGTCCGGGTGAGACATGATCCCATACAATGCCACGGAGACATTATTTTCCCTCTCGCTTTCTTTGACCAGGGGTAATGAACTGTTGAGGCAGGATGCAGCAGGCCACATTCGAACTCCATTAGAATAACAACTCTGGTGTGTTGTGTGTGTCTTTAAAACAAAACAAAACTCTACTTCCTAACCCAGTTGGCATTGCTCGGGGTCTTTCAGTTCTTCCAACTGCATGTGAAAGAAAACATAGATAGGGCAGGAATGAGTAGAAATAATCATTGATGTTGGGCAAAAAATTGTGTTTGCTATTTGGGGAACACCATGAACAATGCAAGTCACAGACTTGCCTGCCTGAAGTTGCATGATTTCCCAAACCATCCCAGACAGATGTAGGTCCAACCTCTGCTTGAAGACCTCCAGTGAAGGAGAGCTAATCACCTCCCGTGGCAACCTATCCCAGTGACTGATCACCCTCACTGTCAGGAAGTTTTTCCTAATATCTAATCTGTATTGACTCCCTAGATACCATTGTTTCTAGTCCTCCCATCTTGTGCAAGTGAGAATAGGGACAATCCTTCTGCACTGTGATGGCCCTTCAGATACTTGAAGACTGATCATGTCTCCTCTCAGTCTTCTCTTCTGTAGGATAAACATTCCTAGATCCTTCAACCTTTCCTCGTAGGACATGCTTTCCAGACCACTAACCATTTTGGTAGCCCTCCTTTGGACTTGCTCTAGTTTCTCAATGTCTTTTTTAAATCGGGCTGCCCAGAACTGGACACAGTATTCTACATGAGGTCTGACCAAGGTAGAGTAAAGAGGAATAATTACTTCTTGTGCTCTAGACTCAATACTCCTCTTGATGCATCCTAGGATAGTGTTTGCTTTTTTTTGCTGCTGTGTCACATTGTTGACTCATATAGTCTCTCCCTCTCTCTATATATATAGTATCTTAATGTGTGTGTATAATATCTTAATTAAAAGAGCCATAGCAACAAAAAACAAACACTGGCAACAAAACAGAGAAATAATAATGTCCATAATATCAATATTCAATTATTTCAATAAATGGTTAAGAAGCCTACACAGTCTGAATTCTAAGATACTTCCCCAAAGGACTGAATAACTGTAGGGCACCAACTGGTTGTGATCCATTTTGAGCTTCTGGTTAGAGTGCCGGACTCAAATCTTGTAACCATGGGGTTTGATTCTGCACATGAAGCCAGCTGGGTGACCTTGGGCTAGTCACTGCTCTCTTTCTGAGCTCTCACAGGCTCACCTACCTCAAAGGGTGTCTGTTGTGGGGAGAAGAACAGAAGGTTTGTCAGCCACTTTGAATCCCCTTAAATGGGTGAGAAAAGCAGGGTAGAAAAGCCAATTCTTCTTCTTCGGTTGTCTTCATGTCTCCACAAAATTCTCCAGACTATGATATGCTATGACTATGGTAATAATTTCTTATCTCCTCTAGTAGAACCATCACAGCTAGAGATGTGTTGAACTGGTCTGCTTAGGCAGCAGTTTTCAGTGGTCTGTGCTGTTCAAATGAATATGAACTGAACCTCCCTGCTGTCTGGAAAAAAAACTGGTTTAAACTGAACCCAAACCAAGGGGTGTTGTAACAAACCAAGTGAACAAGGCTGATTCTCAGGTTATTCACTGTGGTTTGCTTGCTTCAAATTCAAACCACCGTGTTGTTAAAAAACAAACAAACAAAGAACAACAACCTGAATCAAACTGAGCCAAAAATAGTTTGGTTCTTTTCAAACTGAAACACTGAATTTCAGTTTGCAAACACCCCTAATGATGTCTCCTTGATAATGTGATTCCTTGGAGACAAGGCTTTTTCCCTTGTCACACCTACATGAAATTATCCCTTGCTTAGATTAGTTAGAAATCTCTAGATTTCTTTTTCCTTCTTTCATGGGTAATTCAACATCCATAGTTCTTAATCCTGTGCTTCATGACTAGACTGATGCATTGCACTGATTCCAGGGCAGCCTTGGAGGACATATTGAAAACACTCTCTTTTTTCCAGTTCCCCTAACATAGTTCATGTTATTAGCGATTTCTGGGAATGAAGCTGCCACAATATGTGAAAAAAGACTGTTGTAACATTGGCACCATGCAAACCTCGAAGGGAAAGGTGCTCCCTGTGCCATCCATCACATCAAAAGACGGGCACACCAAGAAAATACCAGACATTGGTTTACCCTTCCTATAATTCTAATGAGTGGCAGCATTTATTTATTTATTGGGTGTTTTTCCACCGTCACTAACAGTACAGAGAAACAAGGAGACAGGGGGAAGACAGCGGGGGAGAAGAAAACAGGGCAGGGAAAAGGGGTGGGAGAAGAAGGAAGGGGGCTGGGGGGAAGGGGCAGGAGACTGATGGTGAGGGTCGATAACCGAATGGGGAGGAGAGTGGTAAATAGCAGGGGGTGGTGTTCCCATTACCTAAATATTCCGCTGTGAGTCATGTTAAATTCCAAATAGCGATTCCCCCGATTTTCAGACATTAAGTCTGCAGGAACAGGGAATCCTGTCCTTGTGCCAGGGCAGTGGTCCCTTGAGCCATATTCAAGCCAGACCAGAGGGTCAGTGGAAACACAGCCTGGATCTCCAGGGCACTGGTCAACCGACTTACATTGGTAGACTGGGCTTCTCCTCCGTAGTCTCACTGGTTCACATTGGTAGACTGGGCCTTCATGTATTAAATGTCCCTTTGTTTTTCAGAGGTGGCAATTATTTGCATAATTCAGTTTCTGTGCTGCAAAGCAATTTGAAGAACAACAAAATTGAGGATGACACAAAGAAAATCCACCTCTGGATTGCACAGTGCAGAAAGAATGAGGAGGAGGAAGAGGAAAATTAGTTTTTATACCCCGCTTTTCTCACCTTTCAGGGGACTCAAAGCGGCTGACAAACCTTCTATTCTTCTCCCCTCACCAGACACCCTGGGGCTGTGAGAGCTGAGAAAGAGAGCTTTGACTAGACCAAGGTCACCCAACTGGCTATGTGGAGGACTGCAAACTTGAACTGGGAGACTACCCAATTAAGAGCCCAATACTCTAACCACAAGACCACGCCAAACTGGCTAACTAAGAGATTCCTATCTTAGAGACTTACATGCAATATGGAATTTTTTCTTTCTTTCTTTCTTTCTTTCTTTCTTTCTTTCTTTCTTTCTTTCTCTCTCTCACACACACATACACAACTACTACATACACTCCGGGGTGGGACCACAGGAAGAATGGAAAGTAGAGATATGCATGAATGTTTTTTTGACATTCTATTCAAACTGAATACTCAAAAATCCAATTCACTTTGAAACTTTTGAATTCAAATTTAACAAGATTCGATTCATATTTACCAAATGTGAATCTGTTCGTTTGAATTTTTGATTCGAATCTGCACATACAAATGTCAACAACATTCGTATATGCCCATACTCATCTTCCCCAGGTCCGTATGCGTCTGTACATGTCTGTATGCATCCTGTAGTTATCCAGTATGCAACCCGTTTTCGTCCTGTATGGATCCGTACAAATGTGCACAGATGCGGGAAAGATGCAGATCTTCAAGTACGCATCATGTACGACCCTGTACACATACGAATGTCCAGATAATTAGAATGAATAGATCTGAAGTTCGTAATTGTATTTTAATGTTTACGTTCAAATTTTGGGACATTCTATTTGAGTTCAAATGTCAAAATTCGGCAAATTCAACCAGATTCCAAATGCCTACGAATATTCGTGCAATCCCTAATGGAGACACAGTGGATGAATTTTACACAAAGTTTATCCCAGTGCCTTCTAACTGATGGTTTGAAATAATGCTTGCTTGTGTTGTTTTATATTTGATAACTACTTGATTCTTCCTTTTAAATTTTCTAAGTCTTCTACAGTTTCTGCTCCTGTGTGTCTGTTTCATGTGTAATACGCTGCCAATCATTGCTTCCAACTCCAATTCTGCAATGTAAATTGTTATATGATTTTCCCTCTCACCCCACCTTCGTCCAGTAATATCTGGAAGGCCCTCAGTTCCCTACCGCAAGCTCAGATAACAGTCAAATCTTACAAAGTCCACGCTGTGCTTCTATTTTATTTTTCCTTTTACACTCAGCAAACGGCACATTTTCCGGTTTGTTCCCACCCACCACTTGAGTCAGCCTGCCTGTCTGGGTGGGGAAAGGGAGTGATAGTGAGTGTTCTCCTTCCATCGTGGGCCCTGGTGGATCCTCTCGCAAAATGTAATCCCTGCCCCTAATGAAAGTGTCAAGGGGTTTTCTTTCTTTCCCCCTCTCCTTTCTAAAAGGCTGTCCTGGCTCAGCCTGGAAGTTTATCTTGATTAATAAAGATGAAGGTCTCCAGTCCCGGCGCTCCTTGCTAGTCCCTTTCATATTAGTTCCTCATCAGTCTGATTTTTAATCAAAACAGTATTCAGAATATGATTCCAAAAGATTATATTCGGAGAGATTTGCGATACATATCTTGTCGCTATGACAGATTGCACGGAGGTCTGAGATAGCAGGATAATCTGCAGCAAGACTCGCTTGACCTTTAATAAAAGGAGTATTGCAGGGGGAAATAAATATAAATCTTAAAAGACTCCCAATAGGTCACCTTAATTCAGTCATCAGTTCTTAACCCACCCAGCTCCATTTTAAGGGGTTCTGTAATCAGCGTTTTCTGCTTTAATCTTCCTAATGCAAATTGGTATGGCTGGAAAGGGACCAAGAGGAATCAATCGGGAAAGCACAGCCAATGCCAGGTCTTCCCCATTATCTGTGGTGTCAGGGGTGGTGTGGGGCAGGGTGAGATCTATCCACTCCAGGAAGAGTGGCTTAACTTCTGTTGAGCAAGCCTGGCTCTTTGTTGGGGGGCAAAAAGAAAAGAGAGAGAGACAGAGAGGATAATTGTGGAGTTTCTGACTTGCTCTAACTGGACTTGGTGCATGGAGTCACATCTTCACTTTCTGGGTGAGACATTTGAGGCCGATGCACACTTTGCAATTAGGCAACATCTGGGCAGGTGCATTTGCATATACAGGAGGGGCTCACAGCCTGCAAGTGTTCCCTGCCTGCCCGGATGCTGACTAATTGTCAACTAGCATGACACGGTGTACCACAAGCGACTAGAGATATGCACAAATATTCAAAATATTTGGAAATTCTGCCAAATTTGGCTGAATGTGGGGCATTCAAATTCGGATCGAATGTTGGCACCTTTGAAGACTGACGTTCTAATTCAAATTGAAAGTTTTGATACATTCGTGTGAAGCTTCGTATGGGATTTGTATGCTATTTGTACACATTCGTATACAGTATAGGATCCGTAATCTATTTGTACGCATTTCTATGGGATCCATTTGCTTTTTGTATGTGTTCATGTATAGAATCCATATGCTATTCATATGCATTTGTATGGGATTGAACATTCGTATCAAATACGAATCCTACCATGTCTGAAGGGAATATACTCAAACAAATACTAATTTTCTTGCATTTGGTTCAATACAAATCAAATACAAAAAAGCCCACAAAAAATGTGCACATCCCTCAAAGCAACTTGGCCCTCCCTAATCGTGACTGCGAACTTACCTTACGCATCTATCTGGCAACCATATGCACTCTGGCTGGCTGGGGAAGACATCTGAACTGCCACACCGGTGCACTGGCAGCTCATATGACCCCCGGTGTGACTGTGACTGTCCAGAGGGTCACCACCACTGGAGTGTCGGTGCTGGTGCACATGCAGTCTCACAGGGTGCCAACCTCAAATTGGCAATGCGCAGGAGTGGATCGGCCGTGCGATCAATCTCAGGTAAGTGACTGATCACATGGAGACTAGGCGGTCATTGACTAGCGCTCGCAAGTGTGAGCTCTAGTCAGCATTACTCTCCCACACATCTTTCCCGTCTACAGGATGGGAAGGGAATCTGCTACCATGTTTCCTCATGTGGTGATAGGAAGCTCCTCATGGTGAACATACCAGCCCACTGGCTGGCACAATCGCCGTCCAAAGTGCCAGGGGAGGACACCTCAGAGCTTCACCTCAGGCTGTGTTTACACTTATGTTTTAATCCACTTTCAGTCCACTTTCAGAGTGAGAGAAAGCATCAGCATAGTGACTAGTCATTCCCCCCTCCCCCCACACACACATTATTTAGCCCAAAGGTGGTCTTTCTGAGCTGAATAATGCTGAAGGAAAACAATTTGCCACTTTCCTAATGGGTTCTACCATTCTGAAAGTGGACTGAAGCTGCAGGTTTTTCTTGTCCGCAGCTAGGGAAGATCAGGGCAGCTGTAAGGAGCAATCAGGAGCTCCAAGACAGCAGTGGTGGCATGCAAATGGGTCTCCCCAGGGGAATTTGGAAGTGCTCCTGCGTGGTAAATGCAAACTGGCCCCAGATCTAACCCACCACTCAGCTGGTTTGTTTCAGTTTCTGTTCAGCTTAACCAGGGCTCTTTCTGCACTTGGCCTTATTCTGGAATATATCTGTGGCCTTCCATATTCTACACTAGCATGCAGATAGCTGGTCCCTATTCTGGGATATGTTCCAGAATAAGGCCAGGTGTGGAAAGGCCCCTAGGTTTATTTAGAAGAGAACCACATCACTACCAGCAGTGGTTTAGGTACATCCCAAGCAACAAGAGGTGCATGAAAAAGCATTTGGTAACAGCATTTGGCCTTTTTACGTTCATCGCGGCCAAACCACCTTCACGATTTTCTTCCAGATGATGTTAGGTCTTCCCAGTGTAGCCTATAGCAGGTGGCTTCCCACCTGGGCAAAAACCAGGCCTGCTCTTACCTTCCTTCCAAGATCTGGGATGGGCAAAAAGGAGATTGCTTGTCTAGAAAGCGCAAGCCTTTATCCAATGTGCAGCTGGAGCAAGACAGCAAACCTATGAGGCCTGGCAGACTCCAACTATTTGTGTGTGTTTTAAATGTGTCTGTGCGGAATAGGAATCAGAAAGAGATGGAGGAAATATTTGTTTTGCCTTTAGGCACTGGCATATTGGACCCTTGAGACTGAAGTGTACCATAGCCACAGTCAAGACTGGATGCTGCTGGCCTTCATTTTGCTGGCAGGTTTGGTGACCGTTATGATCATGAATTATGATTATCATCATCATCCAACTGTTATTTAATGCATTCAGGCTGGCAAGGTTCTTGCAGCTTTCCATGACGGATGACATCAGCTTTAGTCTTCACAGGCCTAACGCCACCAATATTTGCTTCCAGCCCTTATTAAACCAGATGAAGAAATGAATGAACAGCTTGGCTGAATATAGAGATGTACCTGCAGCCTCTCCTGGAAAGGGAAGGGGAAGGAAAAATCAAGAACGCCGCCTTGCAAAAGCCCCTGAACGGGCCTAATACTCTTTATTACAAGCACTAATCCTTCAAATCCGACTTGAAATAATGTTTATCTTTTCGCAGCTTAATTTCTTTGCTGCTAAGCTGCAGGTCACTCCAGCAGCTTGTGCTGCTTCTTCCTTGATCTCCTGGGCTTACCCAAGAAGGATTCAAGAAAAGGGCAGGATAACAGGCAGGAAGATGTTAGAAATGTCCATTTATTTGGAGGGAGGATGCATGGAGCTGGATTTGAAATGGGGCAGCTGTGTATAGGCCTGGACCTACCTGCGCATGTAAATATGCACATAGGTTCATGCGTGTAAAGCGCATGAATGTGGTTTTGGGTATGTGAGAGGGGCGAGGAGAGAGCGCGATTGCCAATGTGAACAGAGATAAGCACAATTGCCTCTTGTCCATTCACTTGGACAGTTCCTATCGTAAACTGTCTTTCCGCACTTGGCCTTATTCTTGAATATATCTCGGAATAGCGGTCTCCTGGCCACAAGCTAATGCAAACCATGGCAGACCTCACCTGGGTCCTTCCATAGTCTGCACTAGCATGGGACAACAGACTCCTATCCTGAGCTATATTCCGGAACAAGGCCAAGTTTGGAAAGGCTCAGATTCTTAGGCTTTCTCTCACTGAAGAGTGATCCATACAGAACTTACATGAATACCATTTTGTGACTTCTTGAAAAGCCAAGGAGTTGTCTCCGTCAAAGAGAACTAGCAATAAAGAGGAAGTCCTTTAGGCTTCTTATGGTGGAAGATTTGCAGAATTCACACTGGCAAAAATGAATACGCACAGTTAAATGTGCTCCTCTGGATATTTTGTTTTAATGCTAGGGTCTCCGACAAAGCATACGCTGTGAAAGAAGTATATGAAAATGTGCAAATTTGTTGCAAGTCGTGACAGAACTAGATATGCACAAACTTTGGCTCATATCTGGAAGTCATGTGTAGGGTTATAGAAACATGAGCATGGCCCTTTCTGCACTGGAACTTATTCCAGATTATATTCTGGAATAGAGACCTGCCATCCGCATGCCACCTGAGGCCTGCTGCGGTCTGCATTAGCATGCGGATAACAGGTCCTTATTCGTGGATATAATCCAAATAAGGCCCAGCACAGAAAGGGCCATGGGATGTTGAACAGTCTAGCTCCATACAGTCTGAAATCCAAAACAAAACAGATAAGCAGTTGTGTGAATTGACTCTTATGAGTTTGACTTGAAGGACTATCTCACTTCCCCAACCCAATACTTCCTTCTTTCCCCTACCAGCCGCAGCCCTTCCTCTCCCACCGTCCAATCGATGCATCAATTGCTGATCGATATTTCCTGGACCGGTTCCACTGATTTATGAAGGCAGAAGCCATTGGGCTTCATTGATCACATATGACTCAAGTATAAAATGCTGACCTTGGTTAACTAGAGGAAAAGCCGGTGCCGACTTGATCTATAGATGACCTCTTGATTAGCGCAGTGATTAAATTACGGTCATGGCTTCAACTTGCAGAGGGGAGCACAGGGAACAAAGCTACATTCTTCCCTTCCACCCCTTGCTCGGGTTGTTAGTCTGTGGGGAAAGGGTTTGACGACACTTTTAATTAAAGCAAAATAATGCAGAGGAGTCTGTGCCTTTCTGTCTCATCCTTGCTGAGTGCGGGGCTGCCCATTAAGGCAGCGACCCAGTAGCATTGGCCTAGTTTTCCTGCTCTGGAACACAGCCATTCCCTTGCAGAAGAGAGAGGGACCTGTCACCAAGCCAAACCCACAGGGACAGATGACATCCCAGGCCCAGAGCCGATTGTAGGATCAAGCAGGACCAGGCACCAGGAGAGACCTGGGACCCTTCTGCACTTCTCATCCCTTCCAGGGGATGGGAATAGTGCACTCCCATTGGCATGCACTAGCATTCACACATGCAAATGCTAATACACACAGACCCACCCACCACCCATCCAGATACTGACCTCAAGTGTAGGCGTGTATCTGGGAGTCGTCCTCCAGGGTCTGGATGCCACCATCTCAGGACTGGGCACCGGCATGGCTACACATGCACCAGCGCCATCACCAGGACTTCATGCACCACCCCTAGTGGACGCTGGGGTATCTTCTGGGATAGCAAGAGATTTTTCTGGTGTGGAAATGCCTCCTGCACATGCAAATGGTGCTACCCAGAGGCTATCCCAACATGCACTAGCAGGCCTCACCTACCTCACAGGGTATTCTGTTGTGGGGAGAAGAAACAGAAAGCTTTGTCAGCCACTTTGAGTCCCCTTAAATGGGTGAGAAAAGCAGGGTAGAAAAGCCAACTACTCTTCTTCTTCTCAGCCTCCCAGATATGAGAGATCACACTTCCACAACACTTAGCCATTGTCCATGCAGTCACCATTAACTGATGGAGGACCGACAAGGGAAGTATTTTTCTTTTCATCCAATCTATGGAATTTCCTGGGTACAGCAATCAGACTGAATAACTTTAAGAAAGGGTTAGACAAATTCATGGAGGAGAGGTGTATCAAGGGCTACTAGGATGGATGCCCAGGTACTGTCTTCAGGCTGGAGAGACAGGCAGGATGTCTCTAAGGCCCATTTGCAGGTAGCTGAGAGTTAGTGAAGATTTTTCCTTTGTCTTCTGCTTGAGATGCCCAGAAGCAACTGGTGGGCCACTGTGTGAGATCTAGTTGCTGGTGAGCTGGGTCTAGTTGCACTGTGGCCTGACCCAGGAGGGCTCCTCTTATGTTTATGTTGCAACCCTGATAGTACCTAACCAAGGAATTAAAAATAATCAGCCCAAAAGTAGCTCAGAGGTGGTGGCATGTAACAGCGAGTGTTCCATCCCACCTGTAAGCTATGTTAAATGCACCTAGGAGATACTTCTTTCTGGCCTTTAGTGCGGGTTAGGGATGGCATAGAGGGCACTTGTGTCTGGCAGCTACCACTTCTAAACCACCAATTCTTACTTTGTATAGTTGCAGCAAGTCACATTTTTACAAGTATATCCCCTAGGGAAGTGGGTTTTTATTCAGGTCTTCATGTCATGTTGCTTAAAACGCACAATGAAATGTGGAAGCATGCGAATTTCAACATTTCAACACTGTATATGTTTAGGAAGCCAGTGAAGACACACAATTTGGCTGAATGGGAATACACTGTATCTTCCCACTTTATAGACACTGTTTTGTTTTAAAATATACAGTTGTTGTTTAAATATATGTCTGATTTTAAATGTTGTTAACCTACCCTGAGAGCTTAAGGTATAGGACGGTCATGGGATAGAAAAACAAATAATAAACAAATAAATATTGCATTTTGGTTCATGTTTTGGTTTGGAAGTATGTAAATGCACATTTGTAAGTCAGCTGACATTGTAAGGAAAGAACAGGATATGACATAATAAAAGCACTCCTTTCCCATAAAGTCTGGGTCAGACTCTCGTGGCTCAACAATACTGTGTGATTTTACAGTCAATTACAAAAAGAATATTTATTAAGATTTTAGGTATGGGTGAAAAATGTTCATCGCCTTCTCAATTCATACAGATTATGAAGATTCAAAATTTTGCATTCAAATCGAATATTGGCTGTATTTGAAGAGTTGCCTTCATATGCAAAGCCTTCATTCAAAGGTTCAGAGTGGATCTGGAGTGGATTCAGAGGTATGGCTGGTGCAAGCCGAGATCTGAAGTGAATTCAAAGCAAATTCAAAGCATAGCACATTCAAAGACGCTATATTTGTACAGATATGAAGTTCCATCTCATTGGCTTCAATGTGGGGTGAATGGGCGGTGGGTAAATGAGCACATCGCTCAATACCCCATTTTGAATTATTTGGGAATTTTTATCTAAGATTTTTAGCTTGTCTGTCCAAACTGTGCCTAAACCTGATCTAGGGGCAAAGCTGCAGCTGAACTAGCTCATTGTAGGGATTTGCATTCGAATTTGAATTGAATTGAATATTCAAACATTCAGTTCAATTTGAATGTTTAGAATCAGAATGCAACAAAATCCAATTTGAATCAAATACATTCGAATCTATTCATTTGAATGTTAGATTCGAATCTGAAGATACAAATGTCAACAACATTTGTATTTGAAGATATGAATGTCAACACCATTTGTATGTGTTATATGTATCTGTTGTACGCATCCTGTTTTTGTCCTGTACTATCAGCGCAAATGCATACAGATACATATGAGATTCGTACAGATATGTGTGTAATTCATATGTATCTGTGCATTCAAATGTTTTGAATCATTCAAATGAATGTTTTGGAACATTTGAAATTCATTCAAATGTTTAAATTAGAATGTATTGACATTCTATTATAATTCAAATGTCCACATTCATTTACATCCCTAGCTCATGGTCTTTGTCCAGAACTCAGGAAGCTAAGGGAGCTTTAGGGGAACTTTTCTCTGCCTTCTAAGCTCAGTATTACTCATCACCACACTGTGTGAAAAAATTCATCCAGTCTGGAGAGAAAGCAATACATTTATGTGCATGATTTTGCTCCCAGTCTGTACTATATGAGGAGCCCATCATGTGTTTCAATCTTTGCAATTCTGGAGGCCATTTTTCCCTAGCTGAGTCAGTGGTTAGGGAGCCAGACTCTTATCTGGGAATACCGGCTTTGTTTCCATCCTCCTCCAGAAAGCCAGATGGGTGAACCTTGGGCTAGTCACAGCTCTCTTCTGAGCTCTCACAACCCCACCTACCTTGCAGGGTGTTCTGTTGTGGGGAGAAGAACAGAAGGATTGCTAGCCACTTTGAGTCCCCTTAAATGGGTGAGAAAAGCAGGGTAGAAAAGCCAACTCTTCTTCTAGCTGCACCTCTGATATGTTCCGTTGCCCAATTTGTGTGCAGACTGCAGCGGATGCTGTATGGATGCTACCAACTGCCCAATAGTCTATGCTTTCACCCATTCATTTGTGCATTCTTTCAAGTGCTCTCAAAATCTGATGTAGGAAGTCTTGCAACAGCACGGATTCCATCCCATCTTTTACTACACAAACATCCCTCGCAATAAATCCATCTGGCTATTTGCACTCCTTTCTGTATTCATTTGTCCATCTCAATGAATGCCAGAAGTCTGGAAAAAATCATAGTAATTTTTTTTTTTTTTTTTTTGCAGATTGGCTCATCTTGGTTATTAGTACTAAGTAGAGACGTTTAGGAATGAAAATGGCATATTTGGTTCACCATTTCTTCAGTTTATCAGTGAACCATTTCATTGAACAAACAATTGTTTGCATTCAGAAATTTGTTCACAAAGAAAAAATACATTTTTCCATTAAAAAAGGACTTCAAGGCCAAAAGCCCAGCAAACACAGTTTGATCAAATCAAATATGTTATGTGTATAAAATGTTGGATGTGATGGAAGAGAAATTCATGTGAGACTTTTGAAAATAAAATATATATCTTGTTATAAAAATTTGTTTGTTCCAAGCAGGAGACTGGTTTGGCTCAATCAAATTCCTGGATATGTGAACGGCCACATGTTTGGTCTGATGTGAACATCTGCCAACACAAGTGATTCAAGTGATTTTTTTAACATGAACCAAACTTTGCCCATCACTAGTACTGAGCGGGAACAGACTTTGCAATTCTAGAATGAATGAAAGTTTGCTCTTTTCCCCCTTTGGTCAGTTTGTCAAGTGAATAAATAAAGTTTTGCACCTGAGCATCCTTTCACCTAAGTTGTACCCTTCTGAGCTAAATCTTTTGTTGGACAACATTAATTTGGTTGGACTTTAATTGCAGACTTTTAAAAATAGTTTCTGTGGTATCATCATACAGTGCAAGGACAAAAATAAACAAAAAACCCTGTGTTGTTTTTTTTGGAGTACTAAGGAATCCCTTTCAGAGCATAAGAAAATACAGTTGAGCAGATCTTATTGCAAGAAAAAGTTAGACGAAGGGTATACAAGGGGCAGGGTATGACGTTGATTCTGAAACACTGGAAGGGCGAAATTAACACCATCTCTCTCAAAGATAAAATAGGAAGGAAAATTTGGGCATCTTTACATTAACTGCACTGGTAGCAGCTTGCATTTTACAGAAGAATAGCATAGACTTAATGCTGATGCTATGGTTTTCCAAAAATTCAGAATTCCTTTTTAAAAACAAATAAACAAACAAAACACCATACTAAGGTTGACAGCAGTTGATGGCGAAACACAGTCATAGGGCGTGTAGATATTATATAGCACAGGAAGATCCCAACTGTCGCTTTCCTCTTCGGCTTGCAGGTCTGTTGCCTTGGAAGCTGCGCATGTATATTAGAACAGCTCTTCTTTTTCAGGAAAAGTGATAAATCCTGGTTGGAGTCTATGCTTTGAAGGGTGTAGACAAAGGGGAATAAAAAACACACAGCACAAATGGAGAGAAAGAGAGTTTGCATGGGGGAAATGGGCGGTTTCCTCTGAAAGCCTGGATTTTGCAACCCATCTGGAGAAGTTTCAGCTGTCAAGCTGATCAGCCTTGGGGAAAAAAAAATGAAAGAAAAACAACCATCACTTTTGAGCTGAAAGGTATATGTGTAAAATAACGCAGTGGACGCCATCAAGGATGGGCAAATCTGTTTCCTGATTTTTCTTAGCTTTACGTTGCCATACCTATAAAATCCAACCACTCCGTTTCCCCAGATACTTTTTTAAATGTGAAGGCATTGTGTGTTCATTTCCTTGTTACATACAGAGACAATCCCAACAAATGCATTTTCCTATGTTCATGCCAATGTTATAGAGCGCATTCATTTCTTATTGGGAAACTGAAGGATAAAGAGACCCTTGAAATGAATTCAGTTCCTGGACAGTTGCTGACACCTCCATAAGGTTTTCTTGACATAGGGGCTCTCTACACAGAAAGCCATGACTCCCTGGTTCAGATCACAGCCTGGTGCGAGTTGGAACAACACCATCTACACAATAGTGTTGGCCCAGATCTGCTCCCATCCTGGCCCTAAAGCTCACACAAGCTTCAGGGTTCCTATCTGAAAGTTCTGAAGGACCTTGTTGAAGGCACTGAGGGACCCATTATGATGGCTCCCCATTTGGTGGTGCACTAAAATGGGTCCCCCCGTAGTAGGGATGTGCAGGAATATTCATAGGCATTCAAAATTTGATCGAATGGGCTGAAATTTGACATTCGAATTTGAATAGAATGTCCAGAAATTCCAATTTAAACATTCAAATTGAATTTCAAATTTTGGGACTGTTCGTTTGAATTATTCAGACATTCGTATGTGTACAGGTTAGTGCGCAATGTGTACTTGAAGATCCACATCCATCCGCATCCATATGTATGGATCCATATGGGACAAAAATGGGTTGCGTACGGGATAACTACGAGATGCATACGCACATGTACGGATGCGTACGGATGTGTACAGATATTGGAAAGATGCGTGCAAGCATCTATGCATCTTGTTGACATTCATAAGTGCAAATTTGAATCAAAAATTTGAATGGATTTGAATTTGCTTAATTCAAATTGAATTTTGTTAAATTCAAATTTAAATAATTCAAATCTAATTGAATTTTTTATTATTTGAATCGACTCGAATAGAACGTCAAAATAACATTCTTGCATACCCCTACCGAGTAGTGTTGGAAAGTGTGTCTTCTGCATGCCTCTGGAAAGCATGTCTTCTGCATGCCTCAGTGTTCTAGATCAGGACCCACTGTTCCTCTGGTAGTCCTCAATGTCAAGATCCACTGGTAATTCCAATCAGGACTTCTCTCATCAGGATTACTTCTGTCCAGCATGGATGAAGCATATCAGCATTAGACAGGGCCTCTCTTGGATCTGACTATGGTGCCGACAGGAGTCCTGCAGACTACATCATGTTCTAGTCCAGCTATAAATCCAGAAAGGCCCAAGGATATAGAAGTAGTTTGCCATTGGGTGTTTTTCCACTGTCACTAAGTACCCATTGAAGCACCCATTAAGGACTCATTTGGCTGAGAGCCGGATGACCCTATTTCCACCACAGACCCCATTAGGGACACATTTGTTTCCACCACAGCTAGGGAAATCCAGATCATTATGGGTCCTTCAGGACCTATTATCCTGATTTTGTGTAGACCCCATTAAAGGGAGCCTGTTTCCACTACAATCCAGCAATGGGGTCTAGAGGAGGCTCGGGGGGGGGGGGGGGAGGCATCCATGGGGTGCCCCAAAGTCAAGACTTCAGAGTCCCTCCAAAGGCAGCTCTGAAATCCCTCTGAAGTTGCCTTCTGAGATTAGCAAAGGCTCCACAGAGAAAACCCTTGCCTCCAGGCATGGAAAGAGGTGCGTATTAATGAGGCTGACTCATCAGTGCTCACAGGAGAGATACAAGCAGGAGCTAATTAATATGCACCTCTCTCCTAAGGGGTTTGTCTTCGAAGCCTGTGCTAATCTCCAAGGCAAATTCGGAGATTGCACCCCCTGTCCCCCAAAATACCTGAGGTGACAGGCAGACCCCTTGTGGTCCAATCCAGATTGCCACATGGGTGCTCCAGTGTTTACACAGCAGGCAGGCTAGCACCCATTGCTACTGGGTGCTAGACCACCCATGGAAACACATTGGGTACTTCCCTTAATCCGGATCTACTAGATCCGGATTGAAGGAAGTAGCCGTTCCTTAGATCCGGATCTTCTTAGATCTGGATTAAAGGAGCGCGGTGGAAAAACACCCATAGTCTTATTCCTGGGAGAAGACAAGGGATGGAGCTTTGGACCTTTTCTTACATAAATCAGATGCTCTGACAACTGAACTAGCCATGTTTCTGTGTATGTGGGCTTTGGAAGTATGAACTGGGTACACTTTTAGCAAAATGCAAACTGAGTCCTTCATAAAATGTAAATGGGAATGGTGGGAGAATTTAAGGGCACCCTATCCCCCCCCCCCCAATGACTTGAACCCAGGAAAGGCCAATATTCTCATGTATGCTGGAAGTGAAAACAAGTGTTTGGGGAAACTCCAGGAATGAAGAGAGTGTGTCACTATACCAATATCACAATGTATCAACTCACCACTCACCTTCCTCACCTCTTCAGTATTGGCCTGAAAGCTGTCCTCAGTTTGTCTTTGTGCTGATTGAGGCAAACCTCACTCAGATCTAGAGAACCTGGACTCCCTCTCATGTTTCTTCCAAACCCTGTTCCAACAAAGAAGAACACAAGATCCCTTACAGTAAAGGCAAGAAAGAAGTTCCCACTTCCTAACTTATCAGCTTCTGACAGACAAAAGCTCTGTAATCCCTTTGGAGTGAAAGAAGGTCTTTTCTTTGACCGAGTGGCAGCAGCTGCTAATACAAGTCTGATAGATCTGTCTCTTACAGAGCCTGTTTGTCATCTTCAGCCTTGGATCATCCTTCTTAGATCTGACAAAATGTAGAGGGCTGTAGGCAGTGATGTGCCAAACCAATTTTTTTTTTCTCAAACCAGCTCAACACGAATTTGGGGGAGGGTTAAATGATTCAGATTTGAACTATGCCTCCTGCTGGCTCTAGGGTTCAATTCAAATTTGAACCTCATGAACTCCCTCCCACACTAAGCCCTGTACGGACTCTTAACAAGGAAAGCAAGATTGGTGCAACATGCTATGCAGTTTGAAGCCCAAAAATATGTGCAGAGTTGAAGAAGAAGAAGAGGAAGAAGAGGAAGAAGAAGAAGAAGAGGAAGAGGAAGAGGAAGAGGAAGAGGAAGAGGAAGAGGAAGAGGAAGAAGAAGAAGAAGAAGAAGAAGAAGAAGAAGAAGAAGAAACCCTACCATGCTCAGCCGTTAGACAACATCCAGGCATTCCTTCTGGACCATGCCAGAGGCATGCCAAGAACATATGACCAACTTGACACCACATGCCAAAGAAGGGTCAGCCCTCCCTTTAAAAGATGATATCTGCTGCACCCCTAACTGCCCTGCTCTTGAGTGAAGAGCCCACAGCAGAACCACTCCAGTGGAACACCACTAAAAAGCAGCCTCATTGTGGCTAGGTTGGCCCTCAGTTCCCTTCACCACTATGCAGACAGTCAGAGCCCAATGGGACATTTCCAGGGCTATTTCTGAAGCATGGCAAAATGTTCCCAGTCTGCAACTTCAACCCTAGGAAACTCTTATCTTCTAGCTTCACAGTTAGGCTGAGCCAGGCTGGTCATCAAGCATACATCCTTCAGCCTGCTCTCGCTCACTTTTATGGGCACCGTCTCCATGGCACACTCTCTCACCATGCATTCAGAAGTTGCTTGTAAGGCTACAGCTCTGTGATAATCCACATGGAAATCGATCCCACTCAACCATGAACCAACCTTCAGTTGAAATGGGCAGAGAGAGAGAGAGATGGAAAGGTGAACCCAAGGTATGGTCTACTTTGCCATTATAGAACAACTCCTCTTCTTCAGTTCTGGGGATCCCCCACTTATCTACAAACAAACTTATTAGGCAAAGGTTTCCAGACATGTCCAAGGCTCTAACAGAAGGACATGTGGGATTGTTAATTTCATTGTAATTTTTATTTGATTTACTGCACACTGCATAGTGGCTCTTAGAATTAGAGATGTCAAATATTTTACACATATTATGAAAATCTCCACTCAGTGGGTCTTTAGGGCCTGGATATCCACTTCTCTTGCACAAATCTTTAGCATTCGCCATTTTAAAGTTTGAACTCGTACGATGAGATAGTTACAAGGGATTATAAGAAATCATTAGTCCAAGTGGGCGCCTGCCCTCCTGTGTTTCTGAATGCTCTCCAAGTCTAGCTTTGCTTCCGATTGATCAGCCTCCAAGCAGAGAAAAGAGGGATTTAGGATTATGTCACCTCTCTATACTGCATGCAATTGCAGAAAACCTCTTTCTTTCATGTTGGAATCAATAGCTTAGCAATTCGGGCAGTCTGACTCTGCACTCAGCCTTATTCCAGATTATATTCCAAAACAAGGGCCCACCATCCACATGTTAGTATAGACAATGGCAGGCAGCATCCAAAGAGAGGCGGGGGGATGCTGACAAATATTTGAGAAGCCCAGTCCAGTCTATAATCTCTCTAAAGTGAGGCCATGGAAACTTTTGACCTGGACTTGTAAAACTTCTCAGTAATGACATATATTTCAGGACAGAGAAACTTTGCTTGTTTGTACTCTTTTTAAAAAAAGAAGGAAATGGCATGCTGTGGCTGCTCCTTTGTTTTATTTCACTCTTCCTTCAAGGACCCCAAGATCTTCACGGTTTTCAGTCCATCTGTTTCATTCTCAGAACAACCCAGAGAGAATAAGATCACTTGCAAGTATCAAGGCTGAATGGAGACTGAGGATGATTCTGTAGTTATCAAGACCGAGATACTGAACCAGCAAATGTACTAGGAGTCTCCCTTCCACACACTGGTGTGGTCTAAGAGAGGCCCCACCCCCCTAAGACCCTGCCTTAGACCCCACCTCATGAGGCCACCCCCTGGGGTTGGGACCACATGTGCCAGGTAGGGCCCGCTATGCCAGTTGGTATGGTAGCAACATCAATCCCAACAGTTTTCACACTTATTCCCACGTAATTTCACCATGACACCATACTTTGGTCTGAATACACAGTTCCTTGTTCCAAATCCCATTACCCAAAGCAGCTAAACCTTGGCTGTGGTCACACCTAAGGTTTAATCCAGCTTCAGTCCACCTTCAGAGTGAGAGAACACATCAAGGCTGCATCCCCATTATAAGCTTAATCCAGTTTCCCTAAACCGAAATAATAGAACTGGATGCAAACGCGAATTTGCCTGTTCCCATTACTTTCAGCCTAATCGTGTTTGATCCGGATTCTGAGGATCGTACATGGCATACGTGACTCAAGTGACTACTTTCTAAAAGCTGCTTTTCGGGGCTGCCCTGCCCTCTTCCTCCTGGCGTGAATGCACCACCCCTTCATGGAGCCTGGCTGGGTGGCTGCCGCTTGCCTGGATGGAGGTAAAACGGCAGCGGGCAGCCAGCAATTCTCCCCATTGCCTAGGGCACACAGCAGCAACAGCAACTCAAGTCCCCTTGCTTTAAACATTCACACATCTCCCAGAGCCTGCCCCTGCTTTCCTTTCCCCTTTAAAGGTCAGAACTCCAAAGAGCTAGAATTGCGCAAAATTGCAACATTGTTATCAGGTGTGAAGTGCCTGGATTGCTACAGTGTAGCAGCTGCTGTGAAGGTTGGATTTTTACACTGACATCACTGTCTTTGGAAGCAAGCTATTGGGGGAGGGAAACCCTAAACATGGATTCTCATCCCTTAAAACAGTACGGTCCCCACAGTAAAAAATGTAACTCGTATCAAGTACACAAACCGGAGTGAGACCTGTTGAAATGCGTGTTAACATTTACAATGCTTTGGGGTGATTTAACACGCGGAAAGCGTGTTAAGCCAAACTGACGTGGGGTCTGCGAGGATTGAACCCGTATTGAATGTGAAATAAGCTTGCCATGGGGATTCAACCCAACAAAGGCCCCTTCCAGATTAGTGGATTAAATCTGCAGTTATTAAAAAAATTGCAGCTTACCTGCTGCGAAGCAGAGATCTGGCAATTGTGTTGGCACTCACGTCGCATGCGACAAGGCAGCCAATCACACAGGCTGGCGGGATGCTATGAATTCACTTGATGCTGCAGAGTGAGTTTTCTCCAACCAGCATTAAGTAAATTTGCCAGTAGCGTTGCTACAATTTGACGCCACTATGAAGTATCAGCTCCATCTTGGTTATGCATTGAAATGCACAGCATCGAGAAGTCTGAACGGACCCAAAGTGAGCAGTCATTTTCCTGCCACACTGTCCATTCCAAAGGTGAATTTTCTGAGTTATTTAATACTAGAAGAAAACAGCTTCCCACTTTGCTGATTTGTTCTCTCACTCTGAAAGTGGACTGAAGCTGGATTATACCTGAACTGTGACCACAGTGATTCTAATTCTCCAGAGATGCTTGGAGATATCTTCCCAGGAAAACTCACAAAGACAGGTAGGCAGCTAAAACAAAGACAAAACTCTATTCCTTTTTTAAAAAGATGATAGTTAGATGTAACTTAACCACATCTGCCTTTCCTATGGTCCCACACCAAACCACTTCACAAAACTGTTGAAATGCTGTGGAGACTTCAACACATTTTGTCTTAGGACAAGATCATTGCATAGAGATGTACACTAATGTTATGTTTTGTTTTTGGCATGCTATTCAAACCAAATCCCCCAAAATCGATTCGAATCTTTTAAATTTGAATTTAAAATGATTTGATTCGTATTTACCAAATCCGAATCTATTTGTTTTAATTTTTTATTTGAATCTGCACATACAAATGTCAACAACATTTGTATGTGCACGTACGCATCTTACCCAATCCATACGCATCTGTACACGTCCATATGCATCCTGTAGCTATCCCGTATGCAACCCGTTTTCAGCCCATACAGATCCGTACAAATGCATACCGGTGTGGGAAAGATGCGGATCTTCAAGTACGCATCATGTACGAACCCATACACATACGAATGTCCAGATAATTCGAACGAACGGATCCAAAGTCTGAAATCCGATTCGAATGTTTACAATTGAATTTCGGGACATTCTATTCGAGTTTGAATGTTGAAATTTAGCACCTTCTATCGGCTTTCTAATGCCTATGAATATTCATGCAGGTCCCTACTATTACAATCTACCTCCTCTTGGGAAACTGAAGGACTTCAGTGCTGTAGTGCCTGCCAAAATCTCAGCCAAAGTCAAAGTTGAGGGAAATTCTGATTGCTTTCTCACCCTCAAAATAACTGCAAATCCACCTACTCAAAGATATCTTACAATAAGGGTCTATCCTGCCCATGCTTTGGAACGAATGGAAGAACCCATGAGGAGTCCCTCATCCTGCCAAGATGAAGGGAGAAGAGGTTGATGTTCATTTAGCAGATGATCCTCAACGGTGGCTGTGGATTAAATGGATCTGGACATCTGTGGTGGTGCTTTTGACACTGTCCTAGCTTCCTATAACCAAATTCTGCCCTGCATCTAAGCAAGAGGGAAAGAGAAAGAACTTAAGAAGGTGACTACCTTCAGGTCCTGCGGCATACTGGCATGTTTCTCCTAGCATGGGGTAGGAAGTATAGTTTAAAGAGATGGACTGCAGGTTGAAGGTTGAATTCTTAAAGATCTTGGTTGGCTGAGCCAATTCCTCCAAGGCCTTGTCATGAATAGGCTGTGTTCGCACAAAGCTACCCAGAGGCCTGCCTTCGCTGCACTGTCCTCCAGTCCCAGAAGGCCTTCCCCTGAGCAACAAGCACTCTGGACTGTCTGTCCTCTCAGCAAAGTGGCTGGTAGGTCCCACAATTACATTGGCTCCTGCTGTATGGGCTAAAGACCAGATCCTGGGCTTCTCCGAGGCTTCATATGGTTGGCCATGAGGTCCAAGGCTGCCTGCTGAGGCAGGGCCCTTCTGGCCAAGAAAGTCTCCTGCAACTGCTGTGTCGCTCTTGGCACAGGCGTGGAAGTGGCTGGGGACAGCCAGGTTGCAGCTGTTTTTGTCAACCAAAGTGTTGCCACCAATGAAGCTTCCTTGGGGTGGGAGCTTTGCCTCCACTTCCGCCTTTATCTCTGAGTCCTCCTCATCCAAGTCCTCCAAGTCACTCAGCCGCAGATCCTTTTCCTCTTTACAGCTTTTGGGATCTAGAAAAACAAAGAGAGACACATTGTAGCAACCCAAAGGCCTATGTGGTGGGAGTGAAAAAGGAAATCAGGACAGGAGGTAAGTGATATGATTATGGTACCTCATGCCCTCTCCATAGTACATAGGCTGTCCAAGAAGAAGGAGGAGGAGGAGGAGGAGGAGGAGAAGGAAGGAGAAGGAGGAGGAGGAGGAGGAGGAGGAGGAGAAGGAGAAGGAAGAAGGAGGAGGAGGAGGAAGAAGAAGGAGAAGAAGAAGAGGAGGAGGAGAAGGAGAAGGAGAAGGAGGAGAAGGCGAAGGAAGAAGAAGGAGAAGAAGGAGAAGGAGAAGGAAGGAGAAGGAGAAGAAGAAGAGGAGGTGGAGGAGAGTTGGCTTTCCTACCCTGATTTTCTCACCCATTTAAGGGGACTCAAAGTGGCTGACAAAACTTTCTATTCTTCTCCCCACACCAGAGCACCCTGTGAGGTAGGTGGGGCTGTGAGAGTTCAGAAGAGAGCTGTGACTAGCCCAAGGTCACCCAGCTGGCTTCATGGGGGAGGACAGAATCAAACCCAGTATTCCTCGAAAAGAGTCCAGCTCCCTAACCACTAAACCAAGCTCACATAGTAGCAGCCCCATCCAAGGACTGCCTGCATTCAGACAACTCATCGCAGCCCAGTCCCGGCTTCTGTCTTTGAAGTGAGCATGGAGTCTTTGAAGGCCAGAAAAGTTCATTCCTGGCCTTCGGTTCCAGTGCCACTTCTGCCATGCCTCTGGAATGGCTCCTCCTTGGCATACTGTCCTTAAAGAGGTTCACAGCAACTGGGATACAGTACCATTTTGGAACAGAGTTTTTAATGGCTTTTGATTTTGTTAATTCTTGGTTGGTTGCCCATCATACAGATCAGGTGTTGTTAGGAAGATCTGTGCCCTTGTTGGTTTGGAGGTCGAAGGAGTTTCAAATTCCTATGAAATCTTAATGATGATAATGATGATGTGTGGTAGATAGCACCCATCATGTCCTATTAGCCTGAAAGCTACGCACGAGGAACACTGGAGTGCTTTGAGTTTTGTTCTTTATGACTAGAGTTCCACAGCTAGAAACCTTGAAGTGTTTCAAGAGCTATTCTTTTGGAAGAGCCATTGTGTCTATCTAGTCTTTAGACAAAACATTTCGGCCATCTGTAACTTGGTCCAAGCTGAGCCTAGTACCTGAAAAGTGTTTCAGATGCATCACTGCTATTTATTTATCTCAATCATAGGCTCTAGGGAAATTGGGACAACTCTGACTTGGCATCTTCTCAGAGGTTGGACCAAGGTCACCTTGTGAGTTCCCTTCCAAACCTACCTTTACCTTCACTGTCACTGCCACAGTCTTCACCATTTCTTCTCCCATCCTCTTGTCTCTCTTCTCCAGCCTTGTTCTTGGGAGACCATGTCATCTTGTTCTCCTTTTTGAGTCGTCTCCGGGCATTGGCGAACCAGGTGGAGACCTGTGTGAGGGTCATTTTGGTGATGATGGCCAGCATGATCTTCTCACCTTTGGTAGGGTACGGATTTTTCCGGTGCTCATACAACCAGGTCTTCAGGGTACTGGTGGTCTCTCGTGTGGCATTTTTGCGTCTGGCCGAGCTGCTAAAATCCACGGTTCCATATCTGACAAGGAGATAACAGAAGAGATCATTGGTGAACAAGTGATAGGTTGCTTTGCACTAGGGATGTGCACGAATTATTCATGCATTCAGAATCTGGACGAATATGTCCAGATTCAGAGATTTGTGAATGGATTGAACAGGACCCTATTCAAAGGGCCCTATTTATCCACAAATCGGATAATCCAGTATCCATAGAAGCTTTGGTAGAAGCTTCTAAGGATACTGGATGCCCCAGGGCTTCCCTGGCCACTCCCAGCCACCCTCCCCCCAAACTTCCCTCCTGCGGCTTCCCCGGGGGACTCTCTTACCTGCTCTGGTGTCAGTGTGGGAATTTCCAGGGCCCTCTGGAACCACGGAAGACTTCCAAGAGCTAAATACAGGCCTTCCTCCAGAAGGCCTGTATTTAGCTCTTGGAACCTTTTGCAGTTCCAGAGGGCCCTGGAAGAGGCCCACACCACCACCGGAGCATGTGCGCCTACCTCCCCAGGGCCCACTTACCTGGGGGTGTGCTCCAGTGGTGGTGTGAGCCTCTTCCAGGGCCCTATGGAACTGTGAGCAGCCTGCTTGTGGTTCCAGAGGGCCCTGGAAGAGGCCTGGGACGGTGGCGGTAGTGCGTTGAAGGCGCCACGGAGAAGGTGCCATGGCTGGTGATGGTGAGGAGGTTAGGTAAGATGGGAAAGGAGAGGTGGGGGCGGGAAAGGAGGGGTGGAGGAGGGATCCTAATACCCCCACATCTGGAATAGAATGTGGAAAAATGGCTCCATGCCATTAGGACTTTGCACTGTCCTAATGAAGACACAGGAGCTCACATGATCCTTCTTTCCATATAGCCACTGTAGTTTTGCAACCATTTGGGGGAGTTATGTATTAATTCTCTTTTTATAAATTTAACAGGGATTTTGACTGAGCTGATTACTGAATCTTGCATAAAAACAGGCACTTCAGCTGATAATAAATATAAATGTAGAATACAGGTAAAACCACTCTATTTCCTGAGCAAACCTGTATAAGTGGAGGTGAAGGTGGCCAGATATAACCCAATCCATAGTTTTGCTCTTTGAGTGGATGAAGTGTGCAGTTTGAGAAAATGGGAAGGGCAATCCCAAAAGGTCTAGTTTTTCATGCAAACTTTCTTTGCATTTTTTTTTAAAAAGAACATGCAAAAAGCAAAAGACGCTTTATATTCTTTTTCCGTTATTTGCTTGGAACATAGGTCCTCCATGTGACAGTTGAGATGTGGGCTTCCCCCCTCCCTTCTCCTTCTACCCCTCCCAAGTTCCTAACAGATGCTCAGCATATCACCTGGGTTTCATGCGCATCCCACGTGTCAGCAGGGAGGGAGGAGGAGCAGGCGGCTGGGGGTGGAGCCGCCATCCAAGGTTTGATGTTGCTTGTGCAACTCCCAGCAGGCTCAGCTAGATCTGAAGGGTTTCCGCCCGGCAGGCGCATCAAAGCAGTCCTTACCTGTCATATTGGTATTGCCCAAAGGAATGCTCGTAGGTGTAGTAGGCGGCCGCAGGCTGAGAGATTCCTGTGTGCAAAGTGGCAGACCCTTCCTTCATGTCGTACTGGGAATTCTGTGAAAAGGATTTGGTAAAGTTTTAGAGATCCATTAAAGGAGCAATGGAATGACCCTGCCCTGCCCTTCACCACCACCATCACCGCAAAATCCGTTTTAAAAGAGCCATAAATCACAGCCTGGATCTTGCAGAAAGATAGATGTTGCTTACTCCCAAATGCTTAATCTAGATTAACTAAGTTTGGGGACTTTGGGGATAGATTTACTAGGAAAACAACTCCTCACCGTGACGCTCAGAGTAAATGCAAACGGGAACATTTTGGTGATGAAACCTACCCATCACATACACCCTGTGCAGGCTCTTCTCTTTGCAAATAGGTAGAAGAAGAGTTGGCTATTCTCACCCATTTAAGGGGACTCAAAGCCGCTGACAAACCTTCTGTTCCTCTCCCGGCAACAGACACCCTGTGAGGTAGGTGGGGCTGTGAGAGTTCAGAAGAGAGCTGTGACTAGCCCAAGGTCACCCAGCTGGCTTCATGGGGGAGGAAGGAATTGAACCCGGTATTCCCAGAGAAGAGTCCGGCTCCCTAACCATTGGACCAAACTGGCTCACTAATTAAGCAAAGTCTCAAAGACTTTTTGGGGATTTCCCATTAAAAGGCATCTGCAGTTCTCTGACTTTTATGGGACTTTCATTCTCTCTTCATCCTCCAGCCAGTTCTAAAGGTCAGGAATTGGATCCTCTCGCTGTAACTTGAAAATAAATGCATAGACAAGGATGGAGGCTATTTCAGAATTCCAAATAAATACTGTGCGACTTAAATCGGGAGTGCTTGAGCCTCAAACTCTGCCGTCTCCAAGCTTAGAAAAATTGAAACCCCATTATTTGTCTCTGCAGCAGTGAAAGGGTCGGATAAGAAAAGCAACAGGATAGGTAACAAGCGGAAAGTATAACAGGTGCATTGATTAAAAAAAGAGAGAGGGGAGGCAGGTTTTCTGAATCCGGTTGGTTTCTGAAAATGGTACAGCCCTCACATGTCTTAATAGGAAGGAGGTCCCGGATGCTTAATGGGGCTCATTGCTTAGAAAGTGAGGTGAAGAAGGCTGCACCCCAAATTGGACCGATATCAGTGCAAATGCGCAATGGCGCACAATGGCGTTTAAGCTCGTCTCTGTCTCTCTCAGGCGCGACTGGCAATGTTTCTGTTTTATTTTCCTCCACCTGGAGTCGGGTAAGATCCTCGGGGCAATGACCATCTAGCTCTTCGAGGCGATGTTTTGCCCTCTTGTTGCTTTTAGATCTCATTCTAGCCCTAGTCAAGGGCCAACAGCTGCCCCGAAACCTTCCCAGGCACCCATCGGGGAGGGGGGGGGAAGCAGTAAAGAAAAGGGAAAAGAATGGGACAGAACAGAACAGGCTGCTTTCCAAGAATTTAGGATCGAAAGAAGAAGAAGAGTTGGCTTTTCTACCCCGCTTTTCTCACCCATTTAAGGGGAGTCAAAGTGGCTGACAAAGCTTCTGTTCTTCTTCCCACAACAGAACACCCTGTGAGGTGGGTGGGGCTGTGAGAGCTCTGCAGAGAGCTGTGACTGGCCCAAGGTCACCCAGCTGGCTTCGTGGGGGAGAGAGGAATTGAACCCGGTATTCCCAGATGAGAGTCCGACTGCCTAACCAATAGACTCCCTAACCAATAGACCACACTGGCTCAAGCAAAAGAGGGCGGCTGTACCCCCAAACTAGTGGGCGTTGCGCTGATCCTGTCACACTTCTGGTCGGAAAGAAATCCTCCTGACTCTCCTGGGGTTTCGGATGGGGCGCGGGAGTTGCTGATCTTCCAGGAGCAGCCAGAACCCGGGTTTGTGGCCCCGCTTGTTTGCTTCACAGGGAAGCCTGTGCTGGTTTCTGCACCCTAACCGGATCGCCTCTGGCGCGCTTTCCCAAGGAGGTGGCCAAGGGCCCGGCCAGACGAGGCTCCTGGGCCATTGGGGCGTGTGGACAGGTGAGCAGGAGGAGGGACGAACTTCATCACACAGAGGCAACCTTGGGAAGGAAGTGGGGGCGCTGAGCTTCCGGATCCCCGGTACGTTTAGCTAGTCCAAACGGGCATCGCCGGGAAGGAGAGTCCCGTGGCTTCCGAAGCCCTTCGGTCGTGTGAACCACGGCCCGTGGTTCCCCTGCCTTTCTCGGTCGTGTAGAAAAGGGAATCGGGTCGCCCTCCCTTCTACACGACTTCTAGAGGAAACCAAACAGAAAATCCATAGCACAACTTTGTTCCGCCGGGGCTGTTCCTCCCTGGCTGTGGCCACACCTGAGGTCTAATCCAGCTTGAGTCCACCTTCAGAGCGAGAGGACGCCTCCGCGAAGTGGCCGGTCATTTTCTTTCCTCGCCGTCTATCCCAAAGGTGAATTTTCTGAGTTATTTAAACACTGAAAAAGAAAACAGCTCGTCCCTTTGCTGAGGTGTTCTCTCGCTCTAAAAGCGGACCGAAGCCGGATCAAACCTTGAGAGCGACCACAGGCCGCCTCGGTCAATGCAGAGAACGGAGTCGTCGGACGCATTCGGAAGACTTTGGCCCTTTCTGCACTTGGCCTTATTCTGGAATATATCTCAGGATAGCAGTCTGCTGGCCACAAGCTAATGCAGACTATGGCAGACCTCACTTGGGGCTCTCCTTAGACTACACGAGCATGCAGATAGTAGGTCCTTATTCCGGGATATATTCCAGAATAAGGCCAAGCGCAGAAAGGCCGTTTTACTTCCGAGTAAACCCTGACGTCTCCTTCCCTCACCAGGGACTAGTAGCGGCCGCTTCGGATCGAGACGCCTCCCGCCCTCCCCTGCCCGCCTTCGGGCGATTCCCCCGGCGTCACGTGGGAACGCCCGACCCGCTCCCACTCACCAGCGTGCCGTAGAGCGGGGACGGGTCGGCGGCGCCGTAGGGCAGGTAATTGGCGTAGCTCTGCCCACTGGCCGCTGCTGCCGCCGCCGCCGCTGCCGCCGCCGCCGCGTAGGGCGAGCCGTACATGCCCAGCGCCGCGTTGAGGTCCGTCCGGGAGCCCCCCAGGAGCCTGTTCTCGTAGGGGGGGGCAGCAGAGGGCCGCGGGCTGGGGGCCTCCGGGCGACGCATCCGAGCCGGGCCGAGCGACGTTGTCGCAGCAAGTGGTGCTGGAGCTGGCCGAGACGAAAAACTGCGCTTAAGGGAAGGGGCGACAGGCGAGAGAAGAAGGGTGGGGGGCAGTGAGAGGACCGTGTTAATCTGCGAGCCACATTTAGGGGCAGAGGGGCTGCAGGGAGGGAGGGGGGGAGGGAGGGGGGCCCTTTGGAAAGCTAGTGCGCCTCTTTTCCAAGCAATACGCTCTGGGGTGGCCATACGCCGAGGGCAGATGACCAGTCTGAACGGCCAGGGCGCAAACTGGGACGAAGGCGCCCCGTTAGCAGAAGAACGCGCAACCCTCAAATCTGGGGACGGGGGGACGGGAAGGGGGGGTGAGAGAAGGAGAAGGGATCCTCTCCGATCCTTGATCCCATCGATCGCTGATCTAATGGGATTTAAACAAACAAACAAACAAACAAACAAAAATGCCACGCAGGGAAACTTGAAAGACCCACGTTCCCCTAAATTCGCCGCGATGGTAAGGCCGGTGGCAAGCTGGGCTCTTCGGCGGACAAGGTGAAGGCAACTTCGGAGCGAAATCGGATTAAATTTCCCTTCGGAAGGAGGAAAAACCTCCCAGTTCCGAAACCTTCGTTTTGAAAGCGAAAAAGCAAACAAAACGACCGAACCAACTTTGTTTGGTCTTTCTTAAAGACAGGGAGAAATGGCTTAGAGGTCATCGTGCCAAAGGAGGCTCAACTCTGGACAGCTGCGGTCCTTTTGCGGATTCAAAGGGTAGTTCCAATAACTGACAGCCCCTCCTCCCCGATCTCTTTCTCTTTCTCCCAAGAATTAGGGGAAGTCCTCGGGAGGAACGGAAGGGACTCCCCGGACCCATCTAGACGGCAGAAAGCGCGTCGTCGGGGAAGCGGAGTCCTCCCGCGAAGGCGCGCGCCGGAGAGGAACAGGTGCGACTCTCCTCTCGGCGGTCCGCAAAGGGGATCGTCAGCTTCGCGATCGATCCGATCGATCGGCTTCGGCCCAGGCGGCGGACGCCAAGCGGCGGGCCAGGAACTTGTCGGGCGGATGGCGAGCTGAACTTTCTCCTCCAAGTTTCGTCCTTTCCGTCCATCCCGAGCGACCCTTTGGACTTAAATTAAAAAAGGGGAAGGGGAAGGAAAAAAAGGAGGGGAACCAAAAACGGATTGACTACGGAAGGCACGACTTCTACACACACACACACACAAAACAGCTATGCTCGAGGCGCGCGCAGCGGTAGCGGGCTTTCTCCTGGAAACCAGTAAGTGGCGGTGAACTGGAAGGACTACCTGCCACCCCAGACCATCCGCCACGTGCCTCCGCTTGAACCTGGATGGAGAGGAAGGCAAACCGGCGCCGGATCCATCCCGCCTTGGGAGTCAGTCCCTTTCCAGCCGGGGGAGGGAGGGGGCTTTCCATAGGATCGGGGCTGCGGTGTATCTCTCCCCCCCCCCCGTGCGCCCCACGGTCTCTTACACACACACACACGGACACACGCACACGCACCACACACACAGCACCTCTCTCCGTCTTGATTTCAGAACCATCTACCGCGTCTAGATCAAAGGACACGGCGAATGCAGCATCTTCCCCCAGATGCTCGTTCTCTCTCTCTCTTTTTTAAAGAAAACAAAGATCCCGAAGGTTGAAAGTGAAATTCAAGAAGGAAATAAGGAAAGCGCTCCTGGAGGGGGTGGAGTGGAAATCAATCACTAAGCAAACAAACAAACAGGCGGAAAGGACGCCCCGAGCACGGGTTGCATCCGGAGCCCCGTCCCTACCACCACCCACCACCCCGGGCCATGGTGAACGTACCTGGGAGGAAGAGCTGTACGGGTAACCCAGCTGCGAAAAGGACATCCTGGCTTCCCGGCTGGCTCGAGTTTTTCTTCCTTCCTTCTTTCCTTCCTTCCTTTTTCTTTCTTTCTTTTGTAGTTTTTAAAGACAGATTATCTCGAGGGGGGGCGCGACCCCTGCCTCATCTCCTCCTCCAAATCTTCCGCCGAGGCTTCGCGTCTCTTCTGACCCCCCCCCCCCCGTTTTCTTTTCTTTCCTTTCTCTCTCTCTCTCCCTCTTTTTTTTTTCACACCCCCATTCTCGCCTTGGCTTCACCCGGACGCCGGCCGATTGATTATTAGTATTTAATATCCGAATTCGTTCTTCTTTCCTCCTTCCCCCTCCCCGGTGCCCGTCAATTATACATGATCGCGAGCGGGCATCTGCAGAAAAGGAGGCTCACGGCTTCGATCGGAGCCCCCCCACTCCCTCCCCCTCCCCTCCCTCTCCCCCTCGCCCACCCCCCCACCCCCATGCCGGTTCTTCTGGAAGGGGAGAGAGAGAGAGAGAGAAAGAGAGAGAGAGAGAGAGCTAGATCTATAGATAATTTATAGGTAGTTGGAGGGCTGGGTATAGAGGGTCCAGGGCAAGGGGGGGGGGTCTCCTCGATCGAGGACAAGTTTCCGTGGGAAAGCAGAAGGTGGGGTGGGGGTGGGGGCGGGGGGAGGGAGGGAGGGGGAAAGGTTTCTGGAAGGAAATGGGCGATGCAGGGGTGCCTAGCGTGGGTGGTGGGTGGGTGGGTGGGTGGGTGGGTGGCTGGCTGGCTGGCTGGATGGATGGATGGATGGATGGATGGATGGATGGCAGGCAGTGTGGGTGCGAACGAAACGTCAGATGCTGGGCGACCTGCGGAGGAGTTGCCTCGCATTGTTTTGCCTCTCGTATTCAGGACTCAGCCTCCCTTCCGAACTGGAGAGGCCAGTGACGTCAGGAGTAATCCCGAGTCCTTTGCCAATCCGCATTCTCGGCCGGCTTCTTCAGGAGACTTGGTACCCAGCGTGGCAAAGCCAGGGGGTTGCCTTGGGGAGGGGAGGGCTGCTGCGCTTTTCATGGCAGCCCAAGGGAGGGACGGCAACCTGCATCCCATCCCAGGCTCCGCTCGCTGGGGATGCTCCTTCTCCACCACCACTGAAGGTGTGACAAGACCAGCCCTCCTGGCTGTAGGGTCACCTTAGCAAAGCAGGTGGAGGGCAGAGGTGAAAGGTGAGGCACCTCTGGACCCCTGTTCCCTGGCCTGTGCTTTTTTCCCTTTTTAATTTTTATTTATTTTGGTTTTTAATATTTTGTAAAAAAAAATATAAAAACTACAATAACAAAGGATGAGATCCCACCATTTCATTCCATCACTTTCACCTGACCATATTCCTCCCACCACAGCTTTCTTCCAGCCTCTCTTCACCCACCTGAACATCTGTAGGAGAAAAAAGGAGAGAGAGAGAATAAAAAGGGAGGTGGAAGCCAGAAGGAACGGGCTCTCCTTTCCACCTTCCAAGCCAAGGCAGGCGACCTTCTGGTATTGCTCGGGGCATTGAATGAGGGCCAAGTCCCGCTCACCCATGATACCTTGCCACAGTGGAGTCAGTGGCTTCTGGCTTGCACTGGACCCTTCTGGGAGATGCCCAGGATTCAAACCCGTGGCCCTTTGCTTTCTGAACAGTTGCTCCTGCCATGACCGCCCAGATCTTTGCCTTCTTCCAAATACCCATGGATTCCACCTCTCCTTCGCCATGGCCACACTGCCTGATGGTTCAAAGAGGCCAGCAGGTGTGATACAGGTGTGATGAGAGCCAATCCATTTGGAGTTGGTACTTCTCATTTTGTTACATTTCTAGCACTTATGGCCCTCTCCCTTTGCCTTCCAAAAGCCCAAGGCAGTGTGTGGATCATTCATTCCCCCCCACACACCTGTAAGTTAGGTGATGGGATGGGAAACTCCTCTTGAATCCTGTGTTGAAGCATTTTATGGGGAGCATTCCAAGCTGTCTATCTCTTTAGGAGGCAGAGAAAAATTGCCTGTAGCTGGCCTTTGCTTATTTTCCAGGGTTTTCCACTCCTTCCTCCTTTCATAAAGAAGTTTGGAGGAAAGCTGGTGTGCTACACAAGCTGCACACTCTCCACACATCCACCATTAAATCCTGTGAGATCTCCATGAGTTTTCCAACGCTTGCCAAGACAGGACTGCAAAGTTCAGGCCAGGCGAAAAGTTCTCTTCCCCAGCACCCTGTCCCAGCACTGAAGGCCACTAATGGTGGGCATTCTCCAGCAGAAGATGAGGGTAAAACCTTCGCCCACTCTTGACTCCCTGCAAGTGGCCTTGAGAGGCATCCTAACAACATAAGAAGAGACCTGCTGGATCGGGTCACAGCCCTTCTGGTCCAGCACCCTGTCCCACACAGTAGCCCACAGATTGCTTCTGGGCCTCTCAAGCAGAAGACTAAGGCAAAACCTTCACCTGCTCTTGGTTCCCTGCAAATGGCCTTTGGAGACACCTTTGGAGGAAGTAGGTAACTATCCATTCTAGTAGCCATCCTCCATGAATTTGTCTAACATTTTCTTAAAGCTATCCAGGGGTGTTTCCCCACTAGCACTAGAGTACCCATTAAGGACTCATTAAGGACCCTTAATGGGTCCTTAGTGCGTACTCAAGTGCTAAGTGGAAAAAGACCCCAGGTTGCTTCCTATTACACCACCTCTTCTGCTCAGCCATGCACTTTTATTGGCAGAGACAAAGGTGGGAGGAGGCCGGGTTTGAACCTGTGGCTCAGGTGTTCTTCCCATGCGCTAAGCTGGTTCCTGCTGACCTGCAATGCTCCCACCGCCCTGTCTGCATAGGAATTCACTTTGCCCACACATAGCGCCACTCCAGTTTCCCAGCTCCACAGCAATCACCTAGCTAAAGGGAAGGGCAGAGAGCATAGAACTGCCTTCCTTGTCATCTCATTGTCAGGTATAGATCCTATGCATTAGGGGACTGATCTCTCTCTCTCTCTCTAACACACACACACACACACACACACACACACACACACACACACACAAGTCCTATGCTGTCAGAATCATTCATCTTCCCCTTCATCCATTCCAGTGCCATAAGAACCGTTCATTTCCACCCCCTTGGCACACCTCAGTCCTTCCACAGTCTAGCACTTTAATGCATCTCCCCACATTTGTTTACTTGCTTTTGGTTTTGCAATAATTGGGGGGGGGGGGAGTCGAGATATTGGTCCTTAGCACATTTACTCTCTGACACTGTCTACATCACTGGGCTCTTCCCACCTCCAGCACCCCAGAATACAAAGATGAAGAGAATCATTTCAATGGGAGATAACAGGGATAAATGCAAACTTTGTGTAGGGGGAATTTATTTTTTGAGAGACACACGGAGCCATAAGCAGTCGGACGGTTATTGTTTATAACTATAGGGCCACCCAGAGACTTGGGAATGATGCTCCAAACTGAGCGTGCTCTCTGCATTCAGTACATTAAAAAAATAAATAAAGTGGCTTGAAAGCAGCTTAAAGGCAGTAGGATCTGAATGCCAGTGCTTCTAATGCACATTAAAGGCCAGAAAGTGCCCTTTGGCTGTGGTCACACTTAAGGTTTAATCCAGCTTCAGCCCACTTTCGAACTGAGAGAACCCATCAGCAAAGAGACTAGCTGTTTTCTTTGGGATAGATAATGTGGAAAGGAAATTACCCGTCACTTTGCTGATGGGTTCTCTCGCTCTGAAAGTGGACTGAAGTCAGATTAAAATGCAGGGCTGTGGTCACACATAAGGTTTAATCCAGCTTCAGTCCACCTTCAGAGCGAGAGAACACATCAGCAAAGTGACAAGCGGTTTTCTTTCAGCGTTAAATAAAATTCACCTTTGGGATAATAACGTGGACTTACTCTGAAGGTGGACTGAAGCTGGATTAAACCTTAGGTGGATTTTAAAGTGGATTAGGGATCGAATAGGAAATCTAGTGTCTGCATCCTACCACCTCTAAGCCGCCTTCAAGCTGTGCCCCTCCCCCTTCCATGCACGTGGGCGCAGCCTCAGTTTCAATCGACTGCTAAAGACTGGGTTGGCCTCCAAAGAAATGCAGGCTTTGGAACTCAGCAGGGCACGAGATATTTGGGCCTATTATCTCTCTCCAGTCCTTCTGGAAGAGGATCCAAACCGTTTCTGAACCGCTTTAAAATGCCAATGGGGAACTGGGCCTCGGTTTCTCTTTCTTTCCAAACCACTCCCGACTGGCAAAGGGAGATGAGATAAACCGAATCAGATTCCAGAGGGTTTATCGCAATTAGCCTCGGTGAAGCAAAACAGAATTTAGTCCACCGCCATCTCTCTCTCTCTCTCCCCTCCCCCCCCCCAACAACCCCGGGGATAAGTGCTGGTTGGCAAAGGGGCCTTACCCCTCTGGAGACACGGCTCGGCGTGCAACCGATGGGCCGCGGGGGCTTCGGAGCTGCCGCGGTTCTGGGTTCAGCTTACTCCCGAGTAAACGCCGGAGGGATCCGATCCACGTGTACAATGGAAGGGGAAGTGTTGAACGGGAGGGGCGCCTCCGTGGAAGGAATTCTGCGCAGGATGAAGGTCTGTGGCGAACTGGATCGGGATCGTTGCCTTATTTAGTACTTCGTAGTTGATTAAGCTAAGGATGAGGCGTTAGGATGAGGCTCAGGAGATTCTGAATATGAATTAAGGAAGAAGCGCGGGAGATTTAGGTGGGAAACCTGAAGAGCAGGCCTCAATTTCTGCCCCCCCCCAGTCCCTCAAGAGAGACAGTTGTTCCTTTTACAGGCTGTAAAATAAAGTTTTATTATTATTATTATTATTATTATTATTATTATTATTATTATTATTATTATTATTATTATTATTATTATTATTATTATTATTATTATTATTATTATCAAACCGAGGAGCAGTTTTAAACCGCCTTCCAAATGCGATCTGGGCGCTCCAGGCGTAATCCTATTGCCTGGTTTCATCCAAACTCCGCCAGCTTCTGGCTCCCACAACGTTCTTCGTCTTGCCACGTTTACGCCTGTGCCAGACCTCTGGCCAAATCCAAGCTTTGTGAGGACTTCTGGATCGGGTTTGATTTTCAAGAGCCCCATCCTGGAAAGTGGGGAAAGAAGAGGGAGAGGAGACGCGCGCAGAGGAGGATAGGAGACGATGGAGGGACGCTTGGAGGGACCGGTCTTCAGCTGGCTTGGTAGAAGGAGGCGGCTGGGGAAAGCAGGAGGAAGCAAAGGCAGCGATCGCAGGAAGCAAGCCGGCGCCCCTCTTTCCCTCCTTTCCCGCACTGGGTGCTGCTTGCAAGCGGTAAATTCTCCAATAAGTCGAGTTCTCAGGCGGAATCGCTGGAAAGAGGCCCTGACAGATCAATGAGGTGATGATGGATGCCCGCCAGGAGACCAGCCTGCCCATTACCGCTGGGTCGTAATTGCCTCAATTAGCAAATGGGAAGAACCCTGTTGCACCAGCCAACTTAACATGTCACTGCCCGGCTGGCACCGAGGGCAGATCCTGGCACACTAGAGACATCGGGGAGTGCGCGCGCCTCCGAAAGCGCAAGCGAGCCGGGCTTACTTGGGAGCTCGCCGCGCCTCGGATGCGATCCTGAGCGGCTAAGACCGATGGCCGCCCCAGGAGCTCAAAGCGAAGTGGAGCCTGCGTGGCATCCGGAGAGCCAAGAAATGCCCGGCTCTCGGCGTAGGGGGAAAGGGAAGAAGTGATGTCGGAGCTTTGAGGTGTCCAAGAACACCAAAACGCAGGGATTCGGGGAGAGATTTAGAAGGGATTCGGGAGGCTCCGCTCCAGATCGGTGGAAATCGGAGTCGGGAGTTCATTGGGTGCCTCCCTTATAAATGAAGCCCAGTGTTCCTTCCATCGCCATGAAATCGGGGTAGGACTGAGAGGCAGGAGCCAAAGCCGAGTCTTTGCTCCGCGTTACAAAGAAAAAAATCAGGCGTCCCTCCGGAGTCTTCCCGCTCTGCGTCCCGATGAAATTAGGCCCGAAGTTGGCCTGCAGGGAGTTCGCCCCTGGGCGTGGGAGGGCAAAGGCGATCCGTTTCTTTTGTCTCTTGGATCCAAGGCGAGGCTGCGCCGGCAGAGCCAGCGATCCCACTCCTTGGGCCTGTCCCTTCCGCAGGGTTTCCCCACTGCCTGCGAGGATTCCTCCCCACGCGCACGTGGGTGCTTCTGGATCCGGGTTCCCTGCACCGAATCCCCTCTGCGCGTGTGAACCGAGGCGTGTGCCAGCTTTGAACCCGAAAGCAGGCAAACACCTTGTGCCGTTATTTCTCTTCTTTGACGCACACGAGAGAGCGAGGGAAGGAGGGAGACCAAAGCAGAATAGAATAAGAGGCTGGCTGGGGATAACCGATTGCCACGCTTTGCCCTGCTACGCTGGATCAGCCAGGAAGACAAAAATACGGCCTCGGCGCGGGAGGGCAAAGGCAACCCTTGACAAGAGAAAACCCCTGGCGCACGGAACCGAAAAGCGAGGCGTCCGATGCAGTTGCGCGCATTTTCTAAGGGTGGCGCTAGAGAGCCGCGAGTGAAAGGCGGACATCTGATCGAGCCTCTTTAGATCCAGATTAGAGCAAAGCAACAGCCGCCTTAGTAGCGAAGGAGTCTTCCCTTCCTCTCTCCAGGCTAAAGTGCTCGTTTCATGTTTGGTTTTCCCTGCAGGGCCAGAGGATGTTCAGCCAGGTGGAAAGCTGTCCACTTCAAACGCGACTATTAACTCTGGAGCTGTGATTCTTCCTGAGCTGCATCCAGCCATTTGGTGACTTATTCTGCGATATTTGGATATTCTGGAACAAAGCATAGGTATTCCGAAATAGCCGTGCGTTCTTCTGGATTATCCAAATATAGCGAAATAAATAACCACCCCTCAGTCGTTGGTTATTTATTTTGGTCCTTCATTAGCTCTTAAACAGCTACTACTGGTTTGCAGCCGTAGAGGCCCTGTCCAGACAACCCACCATGGCCCTGCTCCCCCCCACCCCCCAAAGCGCTACATTTTATTGCTGGCTGTGGGTTTTCCAACAATAGCACTTTTTAAACTGATCTCCACACAGCTTCAGGCATCATAGTTTCGGCACCTGGAGGGGTGGGGCTGTTAAACATCAGAACATAGGAACAGAAGAGAAGTCTTGCTGGATCAGGCCACAGCCCATCTAGTCCAGCATCCTGTTGCACACAGTGGCCCACCTAATGCCCATGGGCATCTCAAACAGAGACAAGGACCAACCTTCTCCTGCTCTCGAGTCCCAGCAGATGGCCTTAGAAGCACCCCTGTCTCCCCCCCCCCAGCCTGAAAGATGCATCTAGGCATTTGTTCTAGTAGCCATTGATACATCTGTCATCCATAAATTTGTCTAACCCTACCTTAAAGCCATCCAGACTGGTAGCTGTCACCCCCTCTTCCGGCAGCACATTCCATAAGCCGATGACCCTCTGGGTGAAGAAATACTTTCCCCTGTCAGACCTTATTCTCCTACCCATCAGCTTCATAGAGTGCCCCCTGGTTCTAGTGTTGTGCGATAGAGAAAAGAAATTTTCTCTATCCACCTTTTCTATGCCGTGTTCCAACCATGGTCCTTTCGCTTTCTTTGTGGATACAGTTGCCATTGTATTTCTGTCCACGGTGCATGCATGGAGGCCAAAACTGACAGCTGCACATTGACAGCTTGGTCTAGTGGTTAGGGAGCTGGACTCTTATCTGGGAATACCAGGTTTGATTCTGCACTCCCCCATGAAGCCAGCTGGGTGACCTTGGGCTAGTCACAGTTCTCTTCTGAGCTCTCACAGCCCCACCCACCTCACCGGATGTTTGTTGTAGGGAGAAGAACAGAAGGTTTGCCAGCTGCTTTGAGTCCCCTTAACTGGGTGAGAAAAGCAGGGTAGAAAAGCCAACTGCTCTTCTTCTTCTCCAGTGGTGGCAATGCGCATGTCCAGGTATTTGGCATCAGCTGAATATCTGGATGTGCATGCCATTTTAACTGTGCAAAGACAGGGCTGTGGCTGGCATTGTCTCTGGCATATTCTCAGGATACGGGTATGCTGTCTGCATATGCTTGTAGACTCAAGTAGTCCTCACCTGAGGCCAGTTGTAGCTTATTCTAGCATGTGGATAGCTGACCCCTGTTCCAGGATATATTCCAGAATAAAGATCACTGTAGGCGGGGACTGCAGCCCCAAGGTTCAAAGGCATTTTGTCTTTGGGAGGAAAGTTACGGTAAATCTGGGCAGCATATTCAAAAGCAGAGGCATCACCTCGCTGACAAAAGTTCGGACAGCCAAAGCAACATTGAGATAATTATGGCACTGAGAGTTGGACCATAAGGAAGCCCAGGGAATTGTGTGGCTGGAGGAAGCTTCTAAGAGGCCCTTTGATTGCAAGAAGATCGAACCAGTCAATAGTAAAGAGGAGCAAGATATGAACGGCAAACTAGCTTTTGCTCCTTGCCATGACCGCTAGATATGTATTTGTACACATTTGCGCTTAAAATATGCAATGAAAACAGGATGCATACAGGATAAAATGGGATGCATACGAAATGCATACAGATACATATAACACATACTAATGTTGTCAACATTCATATCTTCAAATTCATATCTAACATTCGAACGAATTCGAATAGGTTTTTGTTGCATTCGGGTTTTAAACATTCTAACTTAATCAAATGTTTTGGCATTCGATTTGACTCGAATTCAAATGCACAAAAACATTGGTGCTCATCCCTATTTGAGAGTCCTTTGGCATAATGATGGAGGAGACTTTTCCAGAACTGACCAGGCACCCCACTTTTTAAATCCAGCTTCAGCCCACTTTCAGCATGAGAAAATACATCAGCAAAGTATCTAACTCTTTGTTTGCCTTCTCTGAGAAGTCTCAGACTGGTGCTCTTATATTGCTGGACGTTTGCTATCTCCTTTCTTGTTTTTATACACCATCACCCCTCCTTTTTTCTTTTATATATTGTTATAAGTTTTATAAGATGTATCATTTTTATCATTTTAAACTATCTTTACAATAAGGTTGTAAATTCAGGGCATTCTATTGGTTATTTTATTGGTTTCTCTTCTTGATAGATCTTTTGTGTTGCCTGTCGTGAGTTGATCTATCTTATTTTGAATGTTTGTGAATGCAAACTAGACAAATTTGCAAGTAAAAATAGTGCTGGATGTCCCAGGACTATCTTTACTCCATTTAAGCCACGGATAGACCGAGACCTCAGCTCCAACACAGGTTGAGGTCATCTGGGATTTCAGCCACACTACCAGGATTTTGGCCCCAGCTGTTGGTTCCTCAGTTGGACTCTAGATAGAACAATGAAGGGGGAGGAGGCGGAGAAAGAGTTTAGGAAAACTTTGAAACCCAGGAGTTAGGCTGAGCTTAGAACAACAATTCACCTAAACAGCTGGCAAATTAAGCAGAAGTGGTTTGTCTTCTAATTTTAAATGACACAGGCAGAACTGGCAGTTGGAGGAGTGTCATCAGGGGCACACCTGCCCTCCAGAAATTTGCACATTCCACTGCTGAACTCATTAATTTATCGATAAACGTTGTCTTGAGTGTTTATGCTTTCAGTTCTTCATGAAACAGGCAGTGCAGAGTATATAATGCTAAGCTAAGATCTGGTTCCACATCCCGAACCGGCAACAGGTTCCTGTAATGGAGCCAATACTGTAAATCTTGTCATGTGGGCGAATGTTGCAGAACAGTTTGCAAAGCAGGCAATTTTCTATTATAAACCAGTGTGATCTCTGCAATCCTTTGAGGAAGCTCTCATGTGGGGACTCCTCTCCCCCCCAATGAAATCTTGTGATGTCCCACTGCAGGGTCTTCTTTGTTGTGGCACACTCCCTCTGGAATTTATTTATTTATTTATTTGCATTTTATCCCGCCCTATATCCAAAGGTCTCAGAGACAAGTTACAACATTAAAAAGCAAACACAGAATGAACAAACTAAAACAAAAACAGTTCCTGAAAGTGGGGTAAAAAGCTGTTTCCTTATTTAGCCAAAGCCTGGGCAAAGCGATGTGAACTAGGGATATGCGCGGATATTCGTAACATTTGAAATTAGACTGAATTAGACTGAATTTGGACATTTGTATTCGAATCGAATGACTATACATTCAAATTTACCTTCTGAACGAATTTTTGAATATTTTGAATCATTCATACAAATTATTCGGAGATTCGTATGTGTATGGATACTTACACATTACACATTTATTTATTTATTTATTTATTTATTTATTTATTTATTTATTTATTTATTTATTTATTTGTTTATTTATTTATATTTATATCCCGCCCCATACCCGAGGGTCTCTGGGCGGCTTACAACAATTAAGAACAAGCACACTAAAAATTGTATCACACAATAATAAAACCAGCGTAAGATTTAGAAACCAACATGATAATAAGAATAAGAATAAAAACAATACAAAAACAGTTTAAAACAGTGGTGTTTGGAAGGAGGGAAGAATAAAGAGCATTTAGCCAAAGGCCTGAGTGAAGAGGTGCATCTTTACCGCCTTCCTGAATGTAAACAGAGAAGGGGCCTGACGCACCTCCAAGGGGAGACCATTCCATAGCCTGGGGGCCACTATTGAGAAGGCCCTCTCCCGGGTGCCCACCCGCCTAACCGCTGAAGGCGGTGGGACAACCAGGAGGGCCTCTCCTGCAGATCTTAAGACATGGGCAGGTTTATATGGGAGAAGGCGCTCCTTTAGATATCTGGGGCCCAAGACATTTAGGGCCTTATAAGTATCCATATGCATCTTATTCGAATCCATACGCATTTGTATGGATATGTACGGGACAAAAACGGAATGCATACGGGATAAGAACGGGATGCGCACAGATGCGTACAGATGCATACGTACACATTTGAATGCTGTCAACATTAGTATCTTCAAATACAAATTGAAAATTCGTACAAATAGATTTGAATGTATTTGATTCAAATAGAATGTGAATACATTCAAATTTTAAATGTTCAAATCGATTCACATCTTTGGATATTCTATTCAAATCGAATTGAATCCCAAAAACTGCATTTTTGCACACCCCTAATGTGAACATGTGAAGTGATGGTGCATGAAAGTATTTTTGATATTCGAATCCAAGTAGATTAGAATGTCATAAAATCTAATTTGATTTGGATATTTAAGTTTTGAATGTCATAAAATCCGATTCAATTCCGTACATTCAAATGTTAGATTTGTATTTAAAGATACGAATGTCAACAGCATTCATATCTGTTAAATGTATTTGTGTGCATGCCAGAAAAACCTGTATGCATCCCATACCATCCCATAGGCATCTTGTTTCAATCCCATATTTTAAGTGCAAGATATGGATAATTTTCGGGCAGATTCATATATGATAGATACAAATACATATTTGAATCATTTGAAAATCCGTCCTGGATTTTCAAAAATCCGTATTTGAGTTCAAGTGTCAAATTTAGATTTTTGAAAATCCGATTCAAGTTTGAATGTTGAAATTCACCGGATTCGAATTGAATATTCAAGTTTTTGAATATTTGTGCACTATTCCATAATTGGAGAACCGTCACTGAGGACGCCCTTTCCCAGCACCCAGCCCTTTTTGCTGCTGACGGTGGTGGAACACTTATCTCCCCTGGGAAGTCTGTGAAGCATTTGCTTTTAAATCTTGAGGTCACCTGTTGCAAACTTACCTGGTCTGGTAGAGAATATCTATAGCTAAAGGTAAAAGCTTTCTCTCTTAATCTCACATAACCAGGGCCATAATGGTTTAATAGTAATTCTATTGTTTTCACCTAATAATCTGAATAGAAAATCTCAAGACTTTTTCCACCTGCTTTCCTTAAGAAGAACAAAACACACTTTCGGTGAAATGTTCAATCCACCTTTTTTAAAAAAGGAAATAATAAAGAAAAGCATAAAATAACCACGATAAGGGTGAATTACCATTAGAAGAGATGAAGGTATATGAAAAGTCGTTAACACCCTTGGGTGACATTAGGGCTAATTATTTAATTACACAAATCCCTAGTGGGAAGAGCACATTAATTACAGTAAAATAAAGCAACTTGTTCTAAATGGTTTGACTCAGCAATTTTTATGTGGGCACTTGTATTGTCCGACCGTTTATAAAATGTATGTTTTCTCGGTGTACCTGTATTTCAAAACAAGCAAGAACAAACAAATTGCTCAAACAATATGAAAAAAATACATTATGGGCGCTTCATTTCCCGAGCTAGAGCTACCTCTATCTGGCTACTTTTAAGCAACAAGTGAAGCTTAGAGACCTATCATACTTTTGCATTTGAGAAAAGCTTGACAAGAGCTAGATTTGGCCAGCCCAACATCATGATGGGCCTGGGTCGATACCAGAACATTCCACGTGACAAGAGACTTTGTATCTGTGAGTTGCACGTTCAGGAAGACACTACACATTTTCTGCTGCAATGGTCTAGTGGTTAAGGAGCCAGTCTCTTACCTGGGATGACCGGGTTTGAATCCCCTCTCCTCCATTAAGCCAGCTGGGTGACCTTGGGCTAGTCACAACTCTCTTCTGGGCTCTCACAGCCCTATGTACCTCACAGAGTGTCTGTTGTGGGGAGAAGAACAGAAGGTTTGTCAGCTGCTTTGAGTCCCCTTAAATGGGTGAGAAAAGTGGGATAGAATAGCCAACTCTTCTTCTTCTACACTATCTAACCCCTCTTCTTGCAAAGTGGTGAAACAACATAGCCAAAGTACACTGGCTTTTAAGAGGCACTGATAAATTTACTACAAGAGGTATGGCTCTGTTTACTGTGAAAGCTGCCAGAGTTCGTTATTTAATCATTCTAATTGTATTCATATTTGCATTTTTATTATTGTATTTGTATGCACCTTTTTATTGTTTTGTAACTTTTTATGATATAGTCATTTGACTAATCATTAATAAGAAACTCAACATTATAGGTGCCACTAACATACCATTTGAAATCTGCAACCACAACAATAAAAATGGTGATAATGATGATATAAACATTTACCCCTCCCAATTCCCAAAGGAGAACATTAATTCTTTGCTCCAGCTCAGACTTTTACAAGCAAATGAGCAACCTAAAGCCACAGTCGTCATTCTACAGAAAAAGAGAGAAATCAATGTTGTGATTCAAGATCACGCAAATCAGTGCATTCTTTAATTAAAAAGCAAAGGGAAAAAGGATTAATTACCTGCGAGGGATCCAGCAATGGAAGCTAGCTGAATATGAAGATCACTTTTTATAATTAAGTGCTCTCTTGTACTGTCCTTTAGTGACTATCCGTGCCATAATCTGCTTGTCTACAGTGGCATTGCAGGATCTGTTTCACTTATTGCAGAAGCCAACAACAGGTTTCACAGGATCTTACCAGTTAAGTAGTTTCTTGTGTTAGAAGTTTTTGTGGACTGGAGTCCATTTGGTCTGATCCATAAGTGAGCATTTTAAATTATCTGCCGCCACCTGCTATGTTAAGAAGCCAATGCGTTTTAGCCTTTTTCCTCTCAGACTGTTCTCTTTACCACCATTTCCTTAAGGTCATATCTGTCCATGTATTTCCAACACAGTGGCAATGATCTGGGTTTTCTTTTGTTGCTCTCTGATTCTGCCCCTGCTTCTGAAGAATCTCTTCTGTCTCACTTAGCAGGCTGAGAAAATCCCTTTCCAGAAGGCTCTGCAACAGCTTTCTGGGAGACAGCTGTAAACACTGACATAACCTTTACATTATTAGATCACGACTTCTTGATTCTCCCTCCATGCCACAAATAAATATTTCTGATTTTCTTCCTTAAAGAAAACCAATGTGTTGCTACGTCAGTTGCCATTTTTAGCACAACAATTCATTGCCATCTTCATTATTCAATTTTTAGTGGAATAAGCACTAATAATTGAAACTCCGTTTCCCAAGATGGCATATATGTTTATTGAAATTATCCTCCCTTTCCTTTCTCTCTTTCTCTGCTTCTTTCTCCCACTCACAACTTTTCTCAAAACACACTACTTAAACCCTAGATTTGTATGTCTTGGAGACAGCTTTTGCTGAAAAATGACTCCTGTTAGAAATGACTTTTCACCCTTTAAAATATACACGATGGCTTGAAGTTTTCATGCAATCCTTAATTTTGTTTTCCTTGTCAAAAATTATTAGTTTTGTAATGACTTTTATTTAAAAAGGGGAATTTACAGGGTGTTGGCAGATCTGCCTCTCAACCGCACCTTTCCAAACAAGAGGGTGGATAAAACAATGGGTGAATTCAAAGAAACATTTTAAAAGTGTTTTTACATTGGAAAATAGGGGGAAAGGGGGGGGGGAGTTGCAAGAGATGATTGAAAAGCCTTGAAATGAAGGGCTCAAATTACTGTGGGGAACAAAGTAGATTTTTGTTGTTGATATTTAGGAGTATATGTCTTTTTATGTATATTATTTTGTTTGGCGAAGAGGGTAATTCTTCAAGTCTATGCATGAATAAACAAGTACACCCGGACAGTCTTAATGGATGGTTTATTCCATCCAGTCACTGCAAATCTTATAGAATGAACCCACAATAAACACTAATTGTTTTGACAAATGGAAGTGTCTTCTAGGGATGGGAAATCTTTTTTAAGAAAATCATTTTTTAAAAAAAACCCTTTATGTTTTAGTGGTTTAATAATTCTAATTCCAGTCTCACCCTAAATTGGTATTTAATGTTTTCCAGCTCTATATAATATGCACAAACATGGATCGCTGCCTGTTCATTAATTCACACCCAACTTTGATTCATGTGGTGTGTCTGTCTAAGTATATATATTTCCAGGATGCTTGTGTCAGTCCTAGGAACACTGTATGCTTTTATAGAGGTTGCTAGTACTCACTGCAGGAAGAAAAGGCAACTAAAAACAGAGGGTGCCAGGGATAGGAATTAGAAAACTGGTTTGGGTTTGAATTGAACACAAAAACGTTTGTGGACATCTCTAGTATAGGAATGTGCACAAATATTTGTCACGTTCAAAATTCATATGAATTTGTATAAACTCATGCATTTGCATTCCAGTTGCATGTTGGCTACATTCAAAGACTGACCTTCAAAAGCAAAGGAAATACTTTTGTGCCTTCATTTGATACTTCTTTTTCTTTTTCTTTCTTTCTTTCTTTTTTTGCGAACATGGGGAGGGAGCCAAGCAGCTGCCCAGACACATCTGCCGCAGATTTAAAGTGGATTCAGAGTGAATTCAAAGTGGATACAGAGGGGATTTGGAGATGCCACTAGGAGCAGGGATTCAAATCAGAGATGAATAGTGTTTGAAGAACATTTGCAATGGATTGGAATCCTACAACATTCAAAGTGGCTCCATTCACACGATTGTGAATTTCCTCACTATGATGGTAGGCGGAGTGACTACCCTACACCCCAAACCAGGGAGACATCCTCTTGCAAAACAAAGTCAAAAGAAATAGCAGATCAGTATTTCTGTTGAAATGCATCTTAACATAGCACCAAACCTATGATTATGGATGGGAGAAGGGAAATTCACTTAATTTGCCTACAAATGCGAACATACAAAATTCAGTCAAGAAAACTAAATGCAAGCAAGATTTAGTTACCCTTAGTGATCCGTGCTTCTCTAAGTTTTATGATGCAAAAGTTAAGAAAAAGTTAAGTTTGATCAAAGTAGATGCAAAAATGTGTAAAGATGGGGACATGTACACTGCAGTATATTACACTGATTCCAGTAATGGGGTACATTCAGTGTTGTTTAAACTTCTGACACAAATCTTTTATATTAAAACAAATCTTAATAGAAAAAAGCAACAAATTAGTATTTTAAGTTGTTGATATGGGAATCTTCCCTAAACGCATTCTAATCTGCTGCTGTTTGTCAAGTCTGTGAGTAGGGATGTAACATTCGAAATTTGTCCAAATTTGTCCTAATTCAGACATTTGAATTTGAATCAAATGTCAGCACATTCAAAGCTTGACATCTGAATTTAAATCAAATGCTTTGGAACATTCGTACAATGCTCCGTTACATTCATGGACATGTGGAGGTAGGAAAGTGGTTGCACCAGTCATATCTGGAATGGATCCAGAGTGGATTTGGACTGGATTGAGAACGGGATCAATGTGGATTCAGGATAGATTTGATGCGTTCAGACCAGATACATAGGGGATTCGTATGCAATTCGTATACAACACTCGTATCGAATTTGGACCTGATTGAAGTATATAAAATTATGCATGGTATAGAAAAGTTGGATAGAGAAAATTTATTTTCTTTATCGCACAACACGAGAACCAGGGGGCATCTATGAAGCTGATGGGTAGGAGAGTCAGATCCAACAAGGGGAAGTATTTCTTCACCCAGAGGGTCAGCAGTTTATGGAATTTGCTGCTGGAAGAGGTGGTGACAGCTACCAGCCTATGAAGGCTTTAAGGTAGGGTTAGACAAAGTGATGGATGGCAGATGTATCAATGGCTACTAGAATGAATGCCTATGAACATCTTTCAGGCTGGGGGGGGGGGAAGCAGGACACTTTTAAGGCCTTTTTCTGGGATTCGAAAGCAGGAGAAAGTTTGTCCTTGTCCCTGCTTCAGATGCCCATGAGCATTTGGTAGGCACCATGTGCGACAGGATGCTGGACTAGATGGGCTGTGGCCTGATCCAGCAGGGCTCCTCTTATGTTCTTATTTGTATTGAACATCCATATCAAATTCGAATCCTATCACTTTAGAAGGCAATCTATTCGAACAAATACTAATTATATGAATCAAATCTCAAAAAACATTCATGATATGCAAAATTTGAAAACCAAACAAAACACCAAGTAACCATGGATTGTTCACCATCCCCTAAGATGCAACACCAGATTGTTATAAGAATTTTGGAAATATCTTTAAACATATCAGATCATTTTCTACCCTCTCCCAAATTACGGTCCAGCATCTGTATTACATTAGTGGTAGACTGTTGCTCCCTCTAATTCTTCACATTACTCTGGCTCAGAAGTGTGCAACTTGTAAACCTCCAAGTGTCACTGAACTACAAATCCCAGCATTCCTTCCCCAGTATTCCATACTAGAGGGTTCTCCAGGAACACCTGGAGGGCTGGAAGTCAAGCCACTCTGCTCCTGGGAGTTTGGGACCACTTAAGTTTCATCACCCAACCAGTACTGATCTACAATAAATCTCACCAAATCAATGGGGGTGGGGAGCTGAACCTTCAGGAATATATCATTTTGAAAGGGAAAAGAAAAAACCTCATAAGAGAGATGACCATTAAAGGCAAAACCTCTTCTACACCTGAGACCCATTGCAAGGGCAATTAAAAACATTCCAATTATAAATCAAGGTGCCGTTGCCTTTAAGGCTTTTAACTTTTCATCGAAGTTCAAACTGGCATTTTCCAAAAATGTGCCAGGTCTTTCACAATGCATTTTTATGGACTCATAAATAAATACGCCAATTCATGCAGGTCATATTTCTTTGGTAGTTGGTGACAATGTATTATGGCCCGTGTGCGCATGGACGCACACAGGCACCTGTGTTCACACACAGACACACACACACAGGCACTTAAAATCAGATTTCAAAATGAAATGTTTTATGGGGAAATATTCCATTGATCATACACTTAAAGATACTAGGAGGTGATTCATATCCAGCTGAAGACATTCTCTTTCTCTTAGATGCACACACATACACAGAGGAAGAGAGAGGAGATCTTTGGCACCGAGCCTCATTCTGGATCACATCCCAAAATAGGGATCTGCCTCTTGCATGCTGGTGCAGTCAAAGGTAAACTCTGCTCAGGGTGTGTCATAGTCTGCACTGGCATGAGAACAGAAGGCACCTATTCCAGAATAGAATCTGGAATAGGAATGCGTATAAATATTTTTTTCATGTTTGATTCAAATAGAATGCAAGGAAATCACATTCGTTCAAATAAAGCCCCTTGGAAAAGTGGTAGGATTTGAATTCAGTACAAATGTTCTTTGAAGGCTATTAGAATCTGACTTGAATCCTTGCTGCCAGCTATGGATCCCCTCTGAATGCACCAAATCCACTTTGAATCCTCGTTGAATCTGCTCTGAATCTGCTCTGAATCCATTCTGGATCCGCTGCAGATGTAACTGGGCAGCTGCTTTCCTGCCTCCAAAGGGTCATAAATATAACAAAGCTTTGAAGGAATGCATAGAAGCCTTCGCTTCACATTTGAATGTCAATCGTTGAAGGTAGCCAACATTTGATTTGAATTTAAATGTCCAAATCCGAACGAGTTCTATTGAATTCTGGATGTGGTGTACTGTATATTCGTGGGCATCCCTGATCTGGAATAAGCCCAATGCAGAGAGGGCCTGAGTTGGCCCTGGACAATAGTTTATTGAGACAACTCCCCCAGTGGATATGGATTCAACTCGTGTTGAGTATTTTGGCTTCAATTACAAAAGATAAATAAACAAATAGAATTTCTTTTCCTAATTCCCACCTGGAAAGTCGGCTGGATTTTATACACCTAGGGAGGACAAACTGGCACAAAGGGAGGCTCATTTTGCACGGCTTTGTCCTACTTTAGCCTGTTTCTGAGGAGCACATTAAGCTCTGCATTGCACATTTTGAAGGTAATTATTTTCCCTCCTCTACGCAGAAATAAAAGCTGTCACGTTCCTGTAACCCGTCACATTATGGCACGTGCCCCAAATAGAAGAGACACTCGCACAACTATTGTCTTCTTCTGTTATCACTGGGGCAGCGCATTAAATTCTGTTTTATTTATGGGAAGGCTGCGTATAGTAGACTAACTTCCTTCCCAAACACTGTTATGACAAAGGTAGCGCTTGAAGTGGACAAGCTGTTTGTAAGAGAAAACAGCCGCTAAAGAGAGATACTCAAAAGGAGGGTCTGCTGCAGCCCCTGCTACTCTCTCCTGGATGTGGTCATAGAAAAGCATGCCGTCTAAGCCTTTTGTACAAACTTGGGGGCAGGCCACCAGGGCCTAGAATAAGCAGCCTATCCTGACCTGGGTTCAGTTGCTTCTGTAAACAGGATAGGGCCCTACATGTTTGGATGGCTCATCCTGCTTCGAGCCTCACCGTTGCCTCTGGGGAGCCCTCATAGAGAGTGGCAAGGCCTAGACTTTCTAGCCTGGCTGGTTGTGCAGCAGACAACACACAGGCCGTGTTCACATCTAAAATTTAATCCAGTTTCAGATGGCCATCAGAGTGCTAGAACTAATCACATTGTCTTTCTACATTATCTAACCCAAAAGTGGATATTATGAATTAGAGAATGTCAAAAGAAGAGGAGGATTTGGCTTTTCTACTCCACTGTTCTCACCTTTAAGGGGACTCAAAGCGGCTGGCAAACCTTGGGTGAATTCCCATGCAAGGAATAAAGCGCTATATACAAGGCTGTTTACATTGCTATTTACATCAATATGTAAACTGCGTTAAAAGGAAGCAAAGGAGCATCTGGCAATCGGATTCGACCCCGATTTTGTGTCCCCACTATTAAACACTTAAAACGCTTCCAAAAACGAATTGGGGAAAGTGATTCTTTCCCCTCCTCAGCCTTTCCCCATCCATCTCTTCCCATTACCCAGGACACACAGCAGCGGCGGCAACTCAAGCCCCATTCGCCCAATCCACCTCCACAGCCACCATCCCCAGCAGGGGTTCCCTCCGAAAAAAGCATCCTGGCTGGCTGCTCCACTCTGCTGCCGCCGCCGCCACCTGCACACACACACACACACACACACACACTGGCCGCATCCCCATTAGAAGCTTAATCCAGTTTCCCTAAACCAAAATAACAGAACTGGATGCAAACGCAAATTTGCCTGATCCCATTGCTTTCAGCCAGAATCGCGTTCAATCCGGATTCTGAGGACGTACATGACTCAAGGGGGGGACTCCAGTGGCTACTTTAAAAAAAAATGTTTTTCGGGGCTGCCCTGCCCTCTTCCTCCTGGCATGAATGTGTCACCCATAAGGGACCCCTTCACGGAGCCTGGCTGGGTGGCTGCTGCTTGTCTGGATGGAAAAAAAACGGCAGCGGACAGCTAGCAATTCTTTCCCCTCCTCTCCTCATTGCTCAGGGCACGTAGCAGCAGCGGCAACTCAAGCCCCCTTCACCTTAAACATATACACATCTCTCCAAACCTGCAGCTGCTTTTGTTTCTTTTCCCTTTTTTAAAGGTCAGAACTTTCAAAATGGCAAGATCATTATCAGGTGTGAAGTGCTTGGATTGCTACTGTGTAGCGGCTGCTGCTTTAAGGGGTGGATTTTACAGCTTGCTTTGGAAGCAAGCTATTGGGGGAGGGAAACTCTCATCCCTTAATACGGAAGGGTTCCCACAGTAAAAAAAATGTAAAACGTTTCAAACGCATGAACCGGAGTGAGACCTGCTGAAATGAGGATTAACATTTACAATGCTTTGGGGCGATTTAACATGCGGAAAGCATGTTAAGCCAAACTGATGTGGGGTCTGCGAGGATTGAAAACTGTTTGAAATCGAAATAAGGTTGTAATGGAGATGTGGCCACTGAAGCATAAACACGTCTCCCAGTTCCTGCAGCAGCTTCACCCCGAAGAAAGCACCCTGGCTGGCTGGCTGGCTCACTCTGCTGCTGCTGCTGCCACCTGCACACACACACTTAAACATACACACACCTCCCAATTCCTGCAGCAGCTTCCCTCCTTTCCCTTTTTAAAGATCAAGGAAGGAGGGAAACAGCCAGAACTGTGCAGGATTGCCTCTTTCCTTGATCTTTAGGCTTGTGTGGATAGGAAAGAAAACATTGTTACTAGGTGTGAAGTGGCTGAATTGTTATAACGAAACAGTCTGTTGTAAAGGGGGAATACTCTAGCGTTCCCACAGCACTAAGGAAGAAATGTTTCAAAAGCAAAAGAGGGAGAAAAACCCTGGAAAAACCATGTTTATTTCATTTTTAAGCCGAATAATCCTCAAAATGTCCCTGAAACTGATTGGGAATGGGGACGAAGAGGATCCAAACCGCTTTGAAACAGTTTTAAAGTGGCAATGGGAATTCAGCCCTTCTTCTCCCCAAACAGACACCTTGTAAGGTAGGTGGAGCTATGATAGCTCAGCAGAGATCTGTGACTAGCCTAAGGTCACCCAGCTGGCTTCATGGAGGAGCGTGGAATCAAACTAGCTGAGTATGAGATATGAGGCCGGCACTCTAACCACAAGACCAAACTGGCTCACCTTGTCACTTTGCTGATGCATTCTTTCACGTTGAAAGTAGACCAAAGCTAGGATTAATACTTAGGTGTGAACGCAATCTTAGAAGAACGCTAAGCACCAAAGACCTGGGTGAAGAGATGTATTGCAACTGGCCAATGAAAGATGTACAAAGTTGGCACCTGACATCCTCCAGAGGGAGCCTGCTCTAGAGTCTAGGCGCCACTACAGATGGACCAGTTGAATATTGTCATCTCTTGCAAATCTTCCAGGACAACCCAGCAGCTTTTTGTGCAGTACAGGCTGACATAAGCGAGGGGTAAGGTCCAGCCTTTCTCTCTCTCTCTCTCTCTCTTTCCCCCATTATTGAAAGATGCTTCCAACTGCTAGCAAATATTTTCCCAGGGTAAAGAACAAGAGAGAAAATCTTCTGTTCTGATGCTTCCGCTACCAGCTACCAGCGTACACATTTACATGTAAATAAATGGAGTCTTTGCTCTGTAATTCAACAAACCTTATAATTATGATGTTATTAGGATATTTTCCTAGCACTCACAACAACATATGGTACATCAAGAAGCAAACAAGTGGAAAAATGAAATTAAGGCGATCCTTCTGATGATAGGATTTCCCCATTCTCCCCTGAGTATTTGTGGGTATATTATAAGCATTTTTGTGTGTGTGTGCTTTAAAGGGCTTGTTTTTTAATTTGGCAGTGAATAACTTTGGAATGCATTTGCATGGTTGAGAACTTTATACCCAGTGGCAATATTTATGAATTCCTATTATCTCTGTGTAAGAGTTTGTTTACATTTTTGTGGGTCCCCCCTCCCTCTTGTATTATGTGATAGTGGAGAAAAACAAATAGAATCTCACAAAAGCAGTCCCCTCTCTGAGGTTTAGAAAGGACGCATAGTGCGTTTTTTTCTCCTCACGTTCCCCAGTTCTATAGAATAAGGTAGTTATGAGGTTTTGAAATTTCCTTTTCCACCTTAGGAGCCATGAAATATGATTTAAAAAAATAGTGAAATCTAAAAACCATAATTTTTAACCATACTGTTCAATTCACCAGGCCAATATTATTTTAAAAAGAATTTCCTAACAATGGAGCTAATGTATATTTTACAGCTATATATATTTTACAGTTAAATATGTATAATTCAAAGGTGTCCCTATTTCAATTTTCTGGTACTTTCCCCTTGTAAATCTTCTTCATATATCTTTCTGCCTATTGCAGAACTCATAAAAATATGCATATAGCTGGGGAGTTACCTCAAAAGAACATTAAGGACAGAAAAGAATATGGAAAATACTTGGAATACCTAAAGGAGACTTACTTTTTAGATTTTTTCTTTCTTTCTTTTCTTTTAAAAGAAGGCAGGCTATTTTGCTGTGGACTGTCCACCCTCCATTTGGACTTTCCTAAACAGATAGGTTTAAAGAGATGCTCTGACCACAGCCTAAGTTTCCTCTCCTTTCGTTCATTCTTTTTGAAAGGAAATTAAATGGATAGAAATGAAAAGGTGGGAGCAGCCAGGCCTGCAGATGGACTGGAGAAGGTGTGAAAACGACCATAGTGGACAGACACTTGGGAACCATGATATGTTTGAAAAAAGCATATTTCTGAACAGAGATAGCAGAACATAGAGATTTATAGAAGCATAGACACCGGAGACCTATTTGCACGAGGGCTGACAATGCTTGAAGGACACCCTGGAAAGGAACCATTCGCTCTGCTGGATGGGTGGTTCTGTTTGGAACAGCCCCAGTCCATCCCAGGGCTCCCACATGAGTTCTGGATGTAGAGCATGAAAACGTGCTCTACACTCGGCCCAGGGCATTTGCGGCCATCCCCAGGAGCCCCACAGCTGATCGGGGGTGAGCGCAATCACACGTTCCCTCCCTGACAGCTCCAGGCCCTGCCTCCAGCTGCCCCAATTGGCCTGAGCCCGGGGGTGGGTGGGTGACCAGAGGGGTTCCTGTGGGCCCTAGGGGACCCGAGCCGGTCCCCAAAACCTGCAGGAACCCAGGGAAAGACTGCAACAGGCCTGCCCACCTCTGGGTCCAGCTGGACCCAATCCAGACAGGCCTGGGAGTGGGGTCCCATACCCGTGTCAGCCTTTTCAGGCTAGGACACACAGGAACAGGTTCTCCTTGCCCACACGTTCCTTATCTACCTATGTGTGAATGGGGAATCCGTCCCTGCATGTCCTAGCCCTAGTTCACTACAGCCATTTGACTGTAGTGTGAAAAGGACTAGGCTCCTTGATTGCTGTGTTGTAGAGCAACTTTTGGGGCTTCTCTGTGTTGTGTGCCAACACTACCAGTATCTCTCCATTACAGCTCTGAAGACCCTTGAGATCATCTGAAGAAGTCCTAGCAGGTTCTACAGAGTTATCAGGGCCTTTTTTGTTGTAGCACCTATCTTGTGAAATGCCCTTCCCACTGAGATCTGGGAGGAACCTAGTCCTATCTGTTTACCCAGCACCACCCAGGTGAATGTTTAGTTTCCCTGCCTCTTCAGCGTTTGATGTGTTTTTATCCATTGGCATGTTTTTATTTTGTTAATCTTCCTGGTTATTTAATGGGAAGGGGCCTATAAACATTTTCATTTAGCAAACACTTTGAGAACTTTAGAGACTGGGCCTTGTCAGATGAGTCCAACACAGAATGGCCTATTCATGAGTTTGAATTGTGATTGTACCAGTTCTGGTCAAACGTGGATTGATATCAGCCATTCTGAGGCCATCTCTGCCTTGGGCTGTGTTGGTCATACATTTCTGCAGAGATCAGCCTGGGGGTCCTCCACGGAGCCCTTGGCTCCCCACCCCTTTTGCTACATCATATCTATCTTCTTTCCTACTGGATACCATTCATGTCACTCAAGTAGATCCAGATTACGGGAAGTACCCAATGTGTTTCCATGGGTCTAGCATCCGATAGCAATGGGTGCCAGCCTGCCTGCTGTGGAAACACCAGACCACCCATGTGCAAATCCGGATCTACCCATGAGGGGTCTGCCTGTCACTCCAGGTGTTTTAGGGGACAGGGGGTGCAATCTCCGTAGACCCTCTGGAGAATATTCAAAGATCCTCTGGAGCAGCTCCATAGAATCTCCAGGGCTGGGTCCCCAAAAGACTTATTTACTTCTCTACTTTTACTCTACTGTCACTCTATTGAGGTGGACTTTAAAAGTGCCATGCAAATCAGGAATAAGCGTCCGCATGAGGCTCAGGAAAATGTGTGTTTTTAACGCACCTTCCATCCCCATAGGATCCCTGTTTTCTTTGCGCGCATCTTTTTCTCCCTGCCCCTGCTCTTGTTGATAGGGTGCCAGTAGGAATGGGGAGGGACTGCGCTCGGCGCGGCCACAACCAGGAAGACAATCCCTGACAAGTCCAAAGGAAAAACAGCGATCGGTTCTCTGTTCGTCTCCCAGATCTCCCTCCCCCCGAAATGGCTTCTCGTGCTGGAAAACATTCACTCTCACCACTTTCCCTGTTATTGCTGTCAAAAATCCACCCTGTCCAGCGCACGATCACTCATTCACTCATCACTTTCCCTGTTATCGCTTTAAAATCCACCCCTAGCAATAATCCACCCATTTCACACCTCACAGCGATTGCAACAATGTTGCAATTCTGCGTGATTCTGGCTCTTTAGTTCTGAGCTTTAGAAAGTGAAGCTGCTTGTGTTTCTGCTGTGTGTGCAGGTGGCAATCCCCGCCCCTTTTTGCCACGTAGCGTCCCCAAGGTAAATGTAGCGAGGAAAACCCGCGACTTCCAGAAAGAGCGCTGGAAGTGTTGTTTAAAGTGCATGTATTTTGTTGCGCGTTTTCCACGTTTTGTAGCCCTGGAACCTCGTTAAAAACCCTGGCTTGGGGGCGCTCAGAGGCAAAAGGAGAGTCTTGGCAGACTTTTTATTCCTTGGGGACAGGCCCCAGAGTGATCTGCTGCTAACTTTGAAGATCCCCCAGAGCCTTTGACAGTGGCATTGCTCTCGCAAGGGGTTTTTATTCGGAGCCTGTGCTAATCTCCGAATGCAACTTTGGAGGGACTCTGGAGACAGCTTCGGAGGGACTTCAAAGTCTTGAGTTTGGGGCATCCATCCATGGGTGCCTCCCCCCCTGAGCCTCCTCTAGACCCCATTGCTCAATTGTAGTGGAAACAGGCTCCTTATAATCTGGATTTTATTGCTGAAGACCCCATTGTAGACCCCTTTAATGAGGTCTATAGGAAATCTGGATTATAGGTCCTTCAGGACCCATATGATCTGGATTTCCCTAGATGTGGTGGAAACGGGTGTGTCTCTAATGGGGTCTGTAGTGGAAATGGGGTCATCTGGCTCTAAGCCAAATGGGTCCTTAATGGGTGCTTCAATGGGTACTTAGAGCTAGTGGAAAAACAGCCCAGTTGACCTAAAACACTTGTGTGACCAGGCCCATTGTATCATCCTTGAAGACAGAACTTCAGGAAAAGACAGTTCAATGAATTCCCAGCTACAGCCTTTTATTATAACTTCCACTTGTTCCATTTAACAACAAAGGAAGGCTTTGAGAAATTTGGAAGTGTGACAGACCTGTCAAAAGTAAAGGTACCAAAGGGCTTTCTAGGTCCATTGGAACATCTCCGTAAACCAAATTGGCTGAATCTCTCATCAACATGAAATCTGGAACAGCTGCAAAATGGACAAAGTATCTGCCAGCTCACATTCTTTTACTGTTTCAGCCCTTCTGAAATGTGGCTGAATTTGTTTCACTGGGAAAACTAAATTACCCTACTTAGCTACTGAGTCGATGCCACTCTTTGCAGCAATGGGGGGGGATGCATTGATTGGCAAGGTGTGATCTCGTTTTTTTTGTTTGTTTTCAGGAAGGAGTGAAAGTTATTTACTCTATATTGTTGTGGACAGCTAAACACAGACAATACATAGGGAAGTATCTTTTTCACTCGGAGGGCCATCGGTCTATATGGAATTTGCTGCCAGAAGAGGTGGTTACAGCTACCAGCCTAGACAGCTTTAAGAAAAGGTTAGACAAATTCATGGATGACAGATGTATCAATGGCTGCTAGAATGGATGCCTAAGTACATCTTTCAGGATGAGGGGACAAGCAGGATGCTTCTAAGGCTATTTGCTCAGATTTGAGAGCAGGAGAAGATCTGCCCTTGTCTCTGCTTGAGATGCCCACTTCTGCTTGGCGGGCCAATGTGTGCAACAGGATGCTGGACTAGATGGGCTGTGGTCTGATCCAGCAGGGCTCCTCTTATCTTCTTATAGACCCTAAGAAGGAAGCTTCAGACGCAGCAACAATTCTAGCTCTTCAGTAAGGAAGAATATGTGGGAAATTGTGGCTGAATTCACACTTAGGCCTCTGATATGCAATCAGGGCTGCCCTGGTACAGTCCTGTTCTGTCCTAATTGTATACCAGAGGCCTAAGTGCGAATTCAGCCTGTGTGTGGAAAGCATATAGAACAGGGAGGAATATATTAGAATAACAATGAGGATTGTGGTGATATTCTTGCCTGCACCTTTGCTAGGAGAATCTGAATGACAGAATAGGAAGGGATAACAAGGAACACAATAATGTTTAAATATCAAAGTCTGGGTTACAGCTTCTGTCCAAGGTTCTGCTTAAGCATGCACAAAGCTGGTGCTTTATGAAATCTCCATCTCTTACCTTGGATGTCCTCTGGATATTTTGAATGTGAGTGGTTAAGCGGGCAAGCTTATGAATGGGCGAGGGATTAGGAATTGTACAGGACATGGCCTTTGGGGTCAGGCTGTGTTCAGAAGACCTCAGCAATCACTGGTTGTCTGCACAATAGTGCACACATTCAGTGTAAAGGTAACCTTGCTGCCTTTATTTCATGCCATTTTTTAGAGTTATCCATGCTCTGGTAACCTCCAGACTAACCTATTATAATGTGCTCTACTGGGGCTGCCCTGCTAGATTGTTGACCAGGACAGCTGGCTGGATGCACATTAAGCTGGTCTTAAAAGAGTTGCACTGGCTGCTGATTCACTACTGAGCCCAATTCAAGTTGTTAACTTTGACTTATGAAGCCCTAAATGACTTGGGCCCCAAGTATCTAAAGGAACACCTACTCCCATATCAACCTGGAGGGGAGGCCCTCCTGGTTGTCCCACCACCAACAGCAGCAGAAGGGTAGGCACCTGAGAGAGGGCCTTCTCAGTGATGGCCCCTAGGCTATGAGATTGTCTCCCTCTTGAGGTGCATCAATCACCTTCGTTGTACACATGTTGGAAGGCAGTGAAGACACACTTTTTGCCCTGACCTTTGGTTAACTTGGGATACACTATCCCATTCCCACTCGCAGAAGCTATTGTTTTAGTCATTTTGATTTTAAATGTTGTTACCTACCCGGAGACCTCCAAGTATAAGGTGGGATAAAAATGTAGACAGAGAGACAGAGAGACAGACAGACAGAGAGACAGACAGACAGACAGACAGATGGTAGTTATGAAAGTTCAGCATTATCATCTGGAAAAACTGTGGCTTATTTCTCTTGGATCCATGCAGAGTTTTTCATAAGTTATTTCTCTGTGTTACATTAAGAGTAGGAATGTGTACAAATTTTGTATTTGGCTTCTATTGAATTGAATGCAAAAAAATTGTATTAGTTTGAATAGATCCCCTTCAAATGTGGTAAGATTCAAATCTGATACAAATGCTCAATTCAAATTCAATTCAAATCCTTGCTATGAATCCCCTATGCATCCACTCTGAATGTGTTAAATCTGCTCTGAATCCACTTCGAATCCATTCTCACTACACTTTGAATCCGTTCTGGATCCATTGCAGATGTGACTCGGGCAGCCACTTTCCCACCTCCCCAGGTTCACAAATGCAACAAAGCTTCATACGAATATATAGAAACATTCAATTCAAATTTGAATGTCTGAATATGTCTGAATTCGTTCAAATTGCAAATGTTATGAATATTCATCCATATCCCTAAAGAGGTCTTGTGTATTGTTGAAGAGAGTTTGCACAGAATTTAGAACTTTTTCATTGTTATTATTCAATGTGCCAATGTCCTAAAAAGAAACTCTTTAAAACTCTGGCAATGCATGCATTTCTGATGGCCTCCTTCATGCTGTATTCACATCTTATAAATGCATTAGTACTTTGCACAACTACAGTAATGTGGAATACATCATTCCAAAGGGCCTTGGAGATCGAGTCTGTCTGTCTGTCTGTGTGTGTGTAAAAATCAAAACAACTTTTCTCTTCTTTCAAAGCATGACATTGATTTACTTACTAATTAACAAGACTAATTGGGGTTCCCATTTTTAATGCAAACATACTTAAGAGTAATTCCCCTTGAACAGAGTGGGGCTTACTTTTCTCTTAGCAACCTGTTGTAGAAAATGGTGCTGTTAATTTCCCAAAATGCACCCCACGTTTTGGAGAAAATGAGATTGTGAAAGAATGTGGACTGGCACGCACAGCAATGTTTGCAGCTGTTTCACATTTCAAGATGACGAGAGATCCAATTAGCATGCTGTGCTGAAAAATGATAATAATAAAGAAATACTGGATGGTCTTGTTACGTGAAGCTAATGAATGAAAGGTTAGAAGTAGAACAGCTCAGAATCGCAGAGTACACAATACACTGTCTATAACATGGAGTGTGCCTTTATTCTCTGAAATCAGTGCATGCTTAGTCAACTCAAAACATGCTTCTGAAGAGTTACAGACTTCATCCCAAGTCCATGGAAGAATGTGAATATGTCGTTCACAACTGGTTCATTTTGCCAGTTGTTATGGGCAATTTAAACCTTCTTTAGTTCATCTTCAGCTGTGATTCCTCATACCTTTTTTTTTTTTTTTCCTATTCAGGAAAGTCTAAATGGAGGGTGGAAAGATGAGATTGACTGATGAGGCCAATTCACACTTAGGCCTCTGGTAAGCAATTAGTTCAGCTCTGGTGAAGAGCATATTTATTTCTTTATTTCTTATTTATTTATTTGTATTTCTATCCTGCCCTATACCCGAAGGTCTCAGGGCAGGTTACAATATTACCTTAATCTTAGACAGGTCCCTGCCCTCAGGCTTACAATCTAAAGAGACAAGAAACAAAAGGAAAATGGTGTGGGAGGGAAGAGGGAATAGCAAAAAGCAAGCACTTGAGGTCTTCAGTTCCAATTCTTCTGTCCGTTTCTTATTGCTGGAATTTTCCTAATCTCTTTACTCTGAATTTTCTCTTCATTGATGCCAAACCAGATGATGGTAGAGATGGTCAGCCAACATCTACTTAGCCTCGCCCTGCTCGGCCTCAGGACCAGACATTTTTCAACTGGTGGATTGGTTGCCATAGTCTCTTTGCCATCTTGTGATGGGAGCAGTTGGAGGAGGGAGGGGCACTGCTGGGAGCAAGATGGCAGAGCAGCCCAGCCTGCTGCCTCTTCTCCATTCCTCTCAGGCAAGATGGTTCTTAGTCTTGTGATGGCAGTTGGAGGAGGGAGGGGCACCACTGGGAGCAAGATGGCAGAGCAGCCCAGCCTGCTGCCTCTTCTCCATTCCTCTCAGGCAAGATGGTTCTTAGTTTTGTGATGGCAGTTGGAGGAGGGAGGGGCACTGCTGGGAACAAGATGGCAGAGCAGCCCAGCCTGCTGCCTCTTCTCCACTCCTCTCAGGCAAGATGGTTCTTAGTCTTGTGATGGCAGTTGGAGGAGGGAAGGGCACTGCTGGGAACAAGATGGCAGAGCAGCCCAGCCTGCTGCCTCTTTTCCACTCCTCTCAGGCAAGAACATGTCCACTAGGCTGTTACAGCCTAGAAGCATCCCTACCCTCACCAGAACTGTACGATTCCATGCTCCACACCTATCCCAAATAGGGGTGTACATGAATATTCAAAAGTATTCAAAATTTGATCGTCTGAATTCAAATCTATTCATTTGTATTATTCAGACATTTGAATTCAAATCTATCCATTTGAATTATCTGGACATTTGCATGTATACATGATACATACTTGCACATACAAACCTATCCCACATGTGTACACAGTTGTATGGATGCTTACAGGATGAAAACGAGTACACATGAGATAAATATGGGATGCATACGGACATGTACGGATGTGTATGGGATGCAGAACGATGCATATAGACACATACAAATGTTGACATTCATAAGTACAAATTTGAATTGGAAATTTGAACAAATAGAGTCGAATTTGCTTAATTCAAATCAAACGTGGTTAAATTTGAATTTTAAAGATTCAAATCAAATTGAATTTTCAGATATTTGAATTGAATTGAATAGAATCCCAAAAATTGCATTCATGCACACCCTAGCCTTTATCCAAGACTTACTCCAAGTGTCCGCCGGCACGACCATTCACCCTTCCAGTTGCCTGAGTGTGGTGGGCAAGGGAGGCAATGGCCGCATTGGCAGTGGCAGCTGTGATCCATCCCATGATCAATCATAGGCTGTGATCAAGCATAGGCTGTGGTCAAGCATAGGCTGTGGTCAAGCATAGGCTGTGGTCAAGCATACGGCAGCAAGAGGGGCATTCGATTGGCGATGAAGCTGTGATCAAACACTGGTAGCAAGAGGAGGTGGGACTTCTGGCTTTCGACATGGTGAAACTGGATGGTACACGGGAGGACCATTTGCATTTCAGGCCCGTAAGGGACTCTTTGGGCAAGCTTTCCTGTGGGGAAATGCAAATGGTCCTCCTGTCCCTGGAGTATTACCAGCCTTAGTGCACAACACACTAAGAAGGTAAGTGCAGAAAGGCCTCTGTGACTTCATGAGCAGCTCCAGTAAGTTTTTTCATTTTGGGTAGATAGATAAATGGTTTGCCATTGCCTCCTTCCACGGAGATATTGAGGGCTGTATCTATTCTTCTGTGGCTTTTTCTGTACTGTGTTAGGTCCTGTCACTTGGTCCAGAATAACCGGACCCACTGATCCAGATCTTGTGGTGGTGTGGGCTGGAGCAGTTCCTAGCTTCAGAATCTGGGGTGGTGGTTTTTGGTGTCATGCTATGGCTTAAAACTAGTACTGGTAGTTCTGGATCACAGAGGCTTCTATGATCTGGAACAATGGCCTTAGTCCAAGTGTAATCCCTATTAAACAGGTCTACAGTAGATCTGGACTAAAGGCCTTTTAATCCAGAGGCCTATTTGCACTTAGTCTGGTAGTCAACAATTAGTGAACTCCTGGGAAAGAGCATCCATACTCTGAATAGGCTGATACAACTTCCAAGCACCCCACCCCACCCCCGCCACCTCCCCAGAATCATGCTCCACACCTTTACCAACATTGACCAGAAGCTTATCTGAATTGTTCAGTGGCACGACCATTTGTTTTTTTCCAGCTTCCTGCAGTTGGTCGGTGGAAAGATGAGCCTAGAAGCATCCCTACCCTCACTGGTGCAGTGGAGGCAGTGTTCATGCAGGTGCAGTGGCATTGGTGGCCATGATCGATTGCTGAACTCTGACATGACCAGACCACCAATCCCTGGGAGTGGCGTCCAGTCATTGAGTCATGAGAGGGGCATTTGATCAGCAACTGAATAGTGGGGGCCATGCATTGGATCACAGGTGCTGATTTGATTGGCTACAATACGTCCGTCTGCTTGCACACGTCCCTCTGCAGTGGCATTTGAACATGTCACAGAATGGCCAATCACAGTAGCAAGGAGGCGGGACTTCTGGCTTTGAACACAGTGGTGTAAGCTGGTAAATAGGAGGGCCATTAACACTTCTGGCCGGCAATGGACGCTTTGGGGAAGCTTTCCTCATGACAAGTGCCAGTGGTCCACTTTTACCAGAAGTTTACCAGCCCTAGTTTACTGCAGCCCAATTAGCTAAGGGCAGAAGGGCCCAAATATGGATCCATCTTCTGCAGATGGAGCTGAACAAACAGGGCCCAGAATCCAGAGCAGAGGCTCCTAGATCCAGATCAGAAGGTAAACGTCAGAAAGGGCTTTGTTTTTCTAAGCAATCACTTTAATAGTGCCAGCATTGCCTTAGGATTGTATTATTGGTTAAATCTCAGTAGTCCAGCATGTGATTTTGACAGGTTCTACTTATCTTCATTAGTACCTTCAGAAGATGTGCTACATTTTTTTTTAGAAAAAAGGTAATGATTTTTCATTTGCTGATTATCAACGAATAAAATTTTAATGCCACCCCCTCCCAGAAATCCCTTGTGATATTATTCTATCGTGTTTGCTCGGCAGCAAAAATCCCAGTGTGTTGACTGAGATTTACTCACCAGAAAGTGTGTTTCAGCTGTGGCCCTAGGCCCAACATTACATGCTCGTATGCATCTCATTCCCTTTATATGCTCAGAGTGTATACTTAAGGTAAATTTACCATTGGATTGGAATCATCAATAAAACATAGTTTATATATTTCTGTCTGTTGAATTAGTAATTGGTGATGAAGGAAGAGGAAGTATAATGCAGATTTTCCCCCTCCCCTTTTTAAAAAATGCACATACATGGAGCTATTTTTAAAATCTTGCCTTGGGTTAAAAGGTATTCTCCAAAGATGAACTCCATTTAAGCATCTTGCAGAAACCCTAGGGCCATATTGCCCAGCTGAAGTATCAAGGGAGACCTAAACTGAAATCTAATAATGGTTAAAATAAATGCCTTCGAGTTCCATTTGGGGCTGCTCAATCAGACGCACTTTTCAAGGGAGGTAAATTTTATAAATAAGCTGCTGGGAAAAGGGCGCGGACCGGAGAATAAACTGTAAACGCATGCTTTTTATTTGTTTTTTATGTGTTGGATCCTTTTCACTTGCCCCTCCAGCCCAGAAGTTCCAGTCCTGGGAATAAGATTTAAAAACAAACAAACCCAGAATTAAATGAAGTAAAAATTTTGTAATTTAAAATAATAAAGCAGTAATTTAGGCCATTAATATAAAATTGTTATTTATGCAAACTTAACAATATATGAAGGAAGGATAATAGAGGAATATCTTCATAGCCAAAGTCATCTGACTCTAGATTAAAGGTTGGTCTGTCATTTGCATAAAGATGGTGCCTAACACAGTGGAGATGGCCTTTCATCTCCTGAGTCACCACTGAAAAGGCACTGTCACAAGCCACAACTCTTTGAGCCTCATATGTATTAAAAATGTGCATGGATTTTCGAAAATTTGAAAATCCGATTGGAATTCAATGATTATTGACATTCGAGTTCAAATTGGATTTTTCAAAATCCGATATGGATTTTTGAATAATTTGACTGAATAGAACATCATATATCGCATCCGAATATCATGTTTATTTGCACTTATAACACAGGATGCAAAAGGATGCAAATGTGAGAAAAATGGGATGAGCACACATTCGAAAATCGGATATGAATGTTGCTGACATTCGTATTTTTGAGTTCACATCAAATTTTTGAAAGTACAAGTCCAGATAATCCGGATCTGGATTTTAAAAAATGCAGATTTTTGAATTTTGAGTTGAATCAAATATTTGAATATTCGAATTGACTTGAATTCGAATGCAAAAAATGCATTTGTGCACACCTTCATCTTTAATGGCTAAAGAACCATTAAATGGTTGAAGAAAGAGGCCTTTTCGCACTATAGCTGAACGACTGTAGTGCAGGAAGGCTAGGACATGGGGGCACGGATTCCCCATTCACACCTAAGTAGGTAAGGGTCTGTTTCCACATGTCCCTTACCTGCCTAGGTGTGAATGGGAAATCCATCCCCCCTTGTCCTAGCCCAAAAAGGGACATGCGTGCTGGAGTCCCAGCCCCGAGCTGTTGCCATTGGGTCACAATCGATGGAGGCAACTGGACCCCGTGGAGGCACCCTGGGCCCACCTCCCACCCAGGGCCTCGTGCCTTGTCTTACCTGCTTGCCACAGCAGACCAGACTGGGAAAGCTGGGGGCAGGACTTGCGAGTTCAGTCTGTGGTGTTCTGCGCCTGCACGCACCACAGTCTGTGATTGGTCAGCGGCACACACTGGGGGGTGGGCCCCAGGGAGACAGAAGACTGGATGGTCTGGTCTTGCCCCAGAATTGAACCACACCAGCTGTCAGGAACCCCCTAAGTGCCCACTGGCACCCAGGGGGTTTGTGCCCTCCCCCCAGCCATGCAATCACTTACCATTTTGGACCCTCTTGTCCAATGTGATCGTTGCGCAGCTGGCCAGGGTGAAGTACTGCTCTGTGCACAGGCACACGTGCCATTAGATCAACCCCATGCTGAGGTCAGTCTACAAATGCGTACGGATGTGGGAAAGATGCAGATCTTCAAGTACGCATTGTGTACAAATCCATACACACACGAATGTCCGGATAATTCAAATGAATGGATCTGAAATTCAAAATTTGATTCAAATGTTTGCATTTGAATTTTGGGACATTCTATTCGTGTTTGAATGTCGAAATTTGGCACATTCTATCAAATTTCAAATGCCTACGGATATTTCTGCACGTCCCCAGTCCTGAGGCTGGGAACATTTGTGGGGTACATCTAAAAAGCTTGCATAAACTTTGTGGCCGTGCCATTGGCTGATAGATGAAGTGTATCTCATCAAGAAGCAAATATTCAAACCCTAACATTTTCTGTTTATATTAGCCAATCTGTCTCACTCTGGATTCACACACACACACACACACACACACACACACACATATATCTTGTCAGGTGTGTATGTGTGTATGCGCAAGCAGCATTCATATATATATATATATATATGAATGATGTATTGGCATGGAAATAACAGAACATGAAAGGTTAAACCAATATGGATCTCAAAGGGCATTTGCACCACAGCCCCCTCGAATACAATTTGCTTATATAATGAATTTTTTATGCTTATTTAATGAATTTCACAAGGGTTTGGTGTGGCTTTCATTGTCTTCTTCATAAAATGGATAAGGATGTTCCAGATTTTTTTTCTAAAATAATGAAATAATAATAATAAAAAGAACCAGAGTTATGAAATGAACAATCTCATTAGTTCGCAGGATCCAGTGATATGAAAACAGACCGACTTCTTAGTTATTAGAGGAGATACGTTGCTCACATTGTAACTTGTTTTTAATGATATTGCAAATACACTTTTAGTTAAGATATCAAGAAAGACCTAATGGAAAGAAATTGACTCTCCTTTTTTCCCAGGCTGACAATATAATTAATATTTACAGTACAATGTGAAATTACAAATGTGTTATTTCACCTCCTTTCCCTATCTACTTCATTCAATGGAGGCATCTTTATAGGAAAGAAATACAAGACATATTCACTTTGTTTTTGTCTACTTCTGCAATTCTGGTTTTAGTTCCCATGATTCTCTCAGCAAAGGCTGACTAGAGTTATTTTAATCCAGGGGCCTATCTGCACTTTGGCTGGTAGCCAGTAATTAGTGAACTTCTGGTGAAGACTGTCCACACTCTTGAACAGTCTGTTACAGACTCCATGCGTGTCCTGCCTTCCTAGAAGTTCACTAATTGTTGATTAGGTGTAGAGCAGGGTCCCCAACCTTTTTTGCACCAGGGCCCAGCTTCCCTTTCCAGAGTGGTGACATGGTGTGGTGGGGGTGTGGTGTAGTGTGGTGTAGTGGCAGGGGCATGGTGGGGCAGTGGTGGCACTGCAGACTGGCAAAAAAACTCCCTACGGATTGGCACCGGTCTGCGGACGGGTAGTTGGGGACCACTGGTGTAGAGCACTAAATCATGCTCCACACCTTTACCAAAGTTGACCAAAAGCTAACCTGAAGTGTCCAGCGGTGTGGCCATTCGCTCTTTTTTCGGTTCCCTGTATTTGATGGATGGGAAGGTGGCATCCACACAGGTGCATTGGTGTTGGTGGCTTTGATAGATTGCTGACCTCTGACATGACTGGACTACCGATCCCTGGGGATGGCATCTGGTCACTGAGTCACAAAAAGCACGTTTGATCAGCAACTGAGTAGTGGGTGCTGCACGTTTGATTACAGGTGCTGATGTGATCCGCTGCAATATGTCCCTCTGCTTGAACACGCCCCTCTGCAACAGGGCCTGAGCATGTCAAGAAACAGCCCATCATGGCAGCAAGGAGGTGGAACTTTGGGCTTCAGATGCAGTGGCGCAGGCTGGTAAATGGGAGGACCATTCGCACTTCTGGCTGGTAATGGACACTTTGGGGGAAGCTTCCCTCATGACAAGAGCGAATGGTCTACCTTTACCAGAAGTTGACCAGCACTAGTTCACAGCAACCTAATGATGTAAGAACTATTCTAGGTCTGCTTTCTGTGTGCTGTGATCTGCTGTTGAAGAGAAGCTTTAGCGAGCATGGAGGCATCATTTTTAGCTTTGGACAAAAACTCTTCCACTGCGGATACAAAATCATGACATAAACCACTGGCTGTTGCTTGTCTGTCGCCTTTCTCAGTGCCTCCAATGCTAAGTGGAGACACAGCCTTAATATACTATTTTGTCACTTTAGGAAGCAAAGCTGGGTGATATTTGTTTTTGTGGTTTTTACAGTTTATACTTTTTAGTTTTTTATTTTATTCATTAATAAAGAAAATACATACAATACACATTCCCTGTTGTTCCTTTTTAAACACAAAATAACTTAAGGTTTCATGGAAGCAGAGTTGGTGATGTTAAAGGTGTACCCCTACATACTCTTTGCTTAGAACTACGAATACAGACCTTTGTATTCGTAGAGCATCTGTTGGTATTTCCAGAACAAGCCCCTTGGCCCACTTGTAGACCCAATTAAACAGTCTAAAATGGATTCAGATTAAGGGCTTCCTTAATCCAGATCTGACTGTGTCTTGTGCAGATGGAGCCAAACCATGCAGGGGAGTGGGGCCTCCTAGATCCACATTAACATGGGGATCAGGAGGCCTATTATCTGGATTAAGAGGCTTCTTAATTCAGGGGTGTTTCTACACAGGCCATTAAGCACCCAATAAGGACACATATAGCACATATCTGCAAGTTACCTTCCACACACTGGGGCAGATTAGGGCCCTTCAAGGATGCCGCTTCCGCACAGCCTTAGGCAAGATCTGTCTTTAATAGGGTCTAGAGGCCGCCAAATCCGGATTTCGAGAAGACCTGGAAAGTTAGGTCTTCCAACCATTTCTGCTTTCAAATTCCGGATCAAAGGACGATGCTTTCACACAGGGACAGGAGAGAGAACACATGTGGGCGGGACTGGAAGTCGACATGTTGAGCACAGCTGGGCAGCCATGGGATCTCAGGCATGCTGCTGATTGGTTGGCAGTCTGCCCCTGACACGCCCATGCACGGTGGAAACAAGTGGTGACTGACGGCTGAGTGCTCCAATCACACGGCACCTTGGGTGGCAGAGAAGCCCGATCCTTCTGGATATCTGTACTCCGGTGTCTGCACAAGCAAACACATGATGCGTTCCTCGCTATCTGTGCTTCCCACGCGAGTGCGGACACGCTAGGCCTCGTTTGGATCCATCCCTATTTCAGACAGATCTTCCCAGGGACAGATTGCAGAAATCCGGATTTCCTTAATCAGGATTTCCAGCAGTAAGTGTGGAAACACCCCAGATCACCAACGAGGTCAGAAAGGGCTGAAGGTGAGAGGAAAGAATGGAAACTCCAGGGAGAGACAGATGTACTTCTTCGAGCTGCGTTGAATTCTTATTTGCTAACCTGATTTTTAAATATTATGATTTGACCTTGTTATTCCACTCTTTACTTGAAGATCCCCAAGAACTTAACATGTCCAATGAAAGATACATAAAACATTACAGTAAGTTTTTTAAAAAGCACATAAAATATTACAGTAAATGTTTTAAAAGAATTCATAAAATATTATTGCTTCTTCTTTTTAAAGGAACACATTTAAAAAATCCAATGTTTCAGACCCCATTGCAGCAATAAGAACAAAAACTGAACTTTCTGGCCAGATTTTGGAAGTCTCAAAAAGCTGAAGGGACATGTGGTTCCTCATCAGAGATTAAGGCCATGTCTCCACTTTGGATTGGAGATGTTTCCATTCTGGGCAAATGAGTGAAATGGACCAAGTGCACTGTGGGAAAAGGCACACTCAGCAGCACCTCTGTGCAGGGTATGAAACCGCAGCCTGCAAGCAAGGCTCCTCCAATGACTGCTATGCTAGCGCAAGGTGCAGCACAGTTGCTGCAACACACCTGCTCCCACCATGAATGGAGACAAAGTGGGCAGAAGGGAGGCTTCTAGTGCGCTCACTGGTCTGGTGTACTGGTCAATGCGGAATCACCTTTAGGCTCCTGAAGGTAGCCTTGTGTCCACAGGAAGTTTCTGGTGGCAGCAGAAGGCCTCTCTAGAACTTTTCACCTGTGGAATTCCTCTCACACCCTCACTGCAGTGGTCTCCTCACGGCTGTGGATGTGATTCATTTATTCACTCATTTTGCATTATTTATGGTGTATTTACATGGTGCCTTTCATTTATTGATTTATTATTTACGTGTGAATCCTGGTCCGTGCCTTGAATTCCCAAGGTAGTGCGTAATAATTAAAATGCGTAAATAGTATAGAGCCTGGGAAGGAAGCAGGCCAGAGTTCATAAAGGAAACTGTACTGACTCACTGGATGTTTAATGTCTGGCACATTTGTCCGTGAATTTTTATTTATTTATTTATTTATTTTTTTGGGGGGGGAGAATAGAAGATATGTGATGATGCAAAATAATAGCTTCATCAAAGAAACAAGGCAGAAATGGTATTCTAATCTTCACAAAACTGGGTGGGAAAAAGGAGAAAATGGGAGCTCTTCAGACAGCCTGTGCCTACTGTTTTCTTTGTAGCTCTTTCCAGAGCTGAGCCATCTGTTCTTAGTTGCAGCCAGCCGATCCAAAACACTACACTCCGTGTTTGTTTTCATAGATTATTTTGAAAGCTTCACCATTATTTTTATTATTATTACTTGAAGACAGAAGAAGAGAGAGAGAAATGGGAGAGAGAGAGAAAAGGAAGTATGTATGAATGGCTGTAGGGTGGAGATTGCATGGGGGGGGGGAGCACAGCTGCAGTAGTATGTCCCATTGCCACAGCATTGGCTGGCGCACATGGCCATTCTCATGGATAGGCAATCGCCGCTAGTACAATGGCAATCACACTTAGCCGTCACATAATGAATTACCAAGTATGTTTGGGATGGATTGAGCATTCCAAAGTGTGGACACCTGATCCATCCCTGTTGTGAGAAGAACACCCTATGAGACTTTCCAGTGCAGAAAGGCCCTGGGATTCAAAAGTACCTAAGAACAACTTAACCACCAATTGATTGCCTATTTATTTCCATCCATCCATCCATCCATCCATCCATCCATCCATCCATCCATCCATCCATCCATCCATCCATCCATCCATCCATCCATCATGCTGTATTTCCTCTGAAGAGCCCAAGGTGGTCTATACCATTCTATGTGGTCCCCAGAACACCTGTTAGCCTGAGTGAGCATGAGTGGCCCAGAGACACCCAGAGAGCTTTCATGGGTGAATGGGGATTCAACCCGAGGAACACCTGGGTTCTAGCCTGCTCCTCTAGCCACTACACTACACTCACTGTCACATCCCTGTGCCTTCTGGTAACAATTTTCTTAATTCAATGATGTGGCTTTGGAGTAAATTTCCCTTACATGGCTGCGGAAGGACTCTCATTTTGCAGCATCCCAGGAAACACTAGGCTCTAGTACCAGAAGAGAAGAGGGGAAAGCAAACAAATTTTATTTTGTTCCTTCCATAAATTTCCACCTCCCTGACTTATACATTTGCTTACTTCCCCTCCTTTCAAACTACAGATTCCCAAACATTTTATTTCTGTCCTCTTCTCCGCTCTCTAGTGATGCAGAGCCTATGAACGTGGCATTTTCAAAGAGCAATTATGGCTTGCAGTCATTGATCAATCTGTACTTAATTGCCTTGTTTATTGCAAAACACGTGGCTTGCGGTTGTTTTCATAGCTTTGAAAGACGACCAAGTATACATCCTAGCTTTTCAGGCACCCCAAACCAAGATGGTGGGATGAGGTTGAGGATGAGGTACTACTGGGATACCTTGGGGTTAATGTAGGGCCAATTCAGCAAATAACCCAGGGATATGATGGGTGGGTAGATAGGGTGCACCAAATTATTGCATGTTTTGCTGCTCCAAGCCTCCCCTCTTTCAGATGGACCACACAGCGATGTACTGGCCTTCAAGACCAGCACTCCACTCTTGGCACATCCCCATTTTCCTCTTGCATGCTCACCGTGGCATGCATGTTCATCTGGTTAGTTTCACCACTGGCACAGAAGATGTCAATTGTGTCCCGGAGAAAACTTAAGTTAGGCTGGCAGGGGCAGGATGTATGTCTGTGTGAGCACCCCTCGCTGCTGGTTGCCTGCCCCACAGCTTAGTGGCCTTCATTAGAAGGAGGGAGCTGGCATCTCCTGAGCCATCAGCCTCCAGGGAGGTGTGACCCAAACACAGTCCTTCCAGCTACTGCCACTGTACACTCAGCTTCAGTTACAAGATCTGGTACCTTTCTGAGCCTCCCACCCAAAGCCAGTGGTCTCTTTGCCTCCCCAGCACCATCACTGAAGCTACACAAGAGTTAAGTCAACCAGAGGTTTTGTGTTGGGATTAAGCAAATCCACTCTGCTTATAAAAGAAATATTTTGCATAAGAGGACCATGCCTTCCTGAAATGGTTTCCCCCATCCCCTTATCTCCTACTAAATGAAACATGCATGTTGCTGTTCTTCTTAAAAGGAGCAGGGGGACTCCATTCAATTCCTACTCATCATTTCTTAGCAGTGGTATTTCTCTGGTTTTAAGTGAATTGACCTGCCTGCTTTCATCTCCAGGTAATGCGGCCTTGCTTATAATTCAGACCAGCAGCTTACGGTGGTTTCCGAAGGGGCCCAGAACGTTGCTTTTACAATGCCAGTTACAGCATTCATGCTGATGACAGTAAAATTGTTGTGCGCCCTGTTCCTCATTTACATCACAGACACTGAGGTCCTCTGACGACCTCACCCAAATGGAAGCCAGATGTGAAACCCCCATATCAAGGGTCCGCTTTGCTTCTCTCCAAACACTTCTCTTAACTCTCAACTCAAACCTTCTGTCTTCCTTGTCACACGCTGGTGTTTAATGATGTTTTATTACATTAGTTCACGAAACCCACGAGTTTTTCAGTTGTCCTAAGGTAATGGACTGGATCTGTACCCATTTGCTAATACAAGGTCTTTTTTAGTAGGTAGCAGATCTATTAAACATAAATCAAAGTTTCCGATAAAATATGAGATTTCCACTGAGTCTAAACCCTTCCCCCCCCAAAAAAAGGGAGGGTAGGGAAGGCATATTTTCCCTTACTTCACTTCACTTTTTTTATCTGGTTACTGTATCTTGAATAAGCTACACTTCAGTTCTGCCTAGGGAATTGTAGTATCCTTTGCTTCATCATAGAATTACATACAAATCTCCCATAATGATTTGGTATCCTGCTCCTTTTTCTCTTGCTCATAAAACCACAATGAAAGAGCCTTTGCAGCAGGGGTCGGAGCTGCTTTTGTCATTGCACTATAAAGACAGGGAGCATTTTAAAGAAGGCAATCTTGTGGACAGCAAACGGAATAACTGTTAATGCATTCAAGTTACTTGCTAATTAAATTGCTTTCACCCCACCTATCCCTTCCTGTAGCTGCTGTCACTGAATGAATTATAAGCACAGAAGCAGAATATATATGTATTATATTGTACTGATAAAATATTGATTAGGAGTAGATTACTCTGTGGAGGAAGGAAGAGCACCATCACTTAACCATTCTTCTTTTTTAGGCAGGATCTACATGGGACATTCATGACTCCAAAGGGCATGGAGATTGCGTGATCCTGTACCATTTGAGTTGCCATTCCGCTGCAGAGGAATAGAAAATATTACCAGAGTGCTTTTTGTGCAGAGCATGAAAGAAGACTCCAAAATAAAGATGAGATGAACTGGTTCAATTAACTGTTTGCAGTGAGCCAGGTGATTCGCATAGGTCACATGTAAACCGAACTGCCTTGTTGTTTTCAAATCCCCAGTCGAACCTGGGGACTTTCTGCACTTGGATATATTCTGAAATATATCCTGGAATAGGGTCTTGCTGTCTGCATGCTAGTGTAGACTAGGGATGGGCATGGATGCAATTTTTGGGTTTCAATTCGAATAGAATAACTGAAGGTTCAACTAAATTTGAACAGAAAACATTTGAATTTTTGGTTTGCATTTGAAGATACAAATGTCAACAACATTCAAATACGTCTGTATGCATCAGTATGTATCCGTACAGATCCGTACCCCTTGTATTTTTATCCCATATGCATCCCATTTTTGTCCTGTACGTATCTGTACAAATGTGTACGGATGAGAATAAGATGTGTATGGATAATTCGTACAAATGATTCAAAAGATTTAGAAATTCATTTGAATGTTAAGTTCGAATTTAGAGGCATTCTGTTTGAATTCAAATGTCTGAATTTGATTGAATTCAATCAGATTTTGAATGTTTTGAATATTCATGCACATCCCTAGTATAGACTATGGCATACCCTGTTATGGTCCTCATTACAGGCCCCGATCCTGAGATATATTTCAGAATAAGGCCAAGTGGGGAAAGTGCCCTGAATGAAGGAGGTTGTAACAAACCAGGAGTCTGTTCGTACTTGGTCACTTTTTGGAATATATCTCAGGATAGGGGTATGTTGTCCACATGTTAATGCAGATTTTGGCAGGTCACCAATGGGGTCTGCTGTACCCTGCATTAGCATGTGGACAGCAAGTCCCTGTTCTGGGATATATTCTGGAGTATGCTAAGGGCAAATAGGCCCCAGGAAAACCATAGGAAACCAAGGGAAAAAATTGTGCTCTACACCGAGCTCAGGGCATTCGTGGCCATCCCTGGCTGTCCCGCAGCTATTCAGGACAGAGAGCGTTCACATGCTCCCTCTCTGACAGCTGTGGATCCTGCCTCGGCTGCCCCATTGGGCAGGCTGGTTGGGTTCCTTCCCCGGGTTCCTGCGGATTCTAGGGGACCAGAATGGGTCCCCTAGGGCCTGCAGGACACCCGCCCCTGGGCACAAGCTTACACAGGGACCTGTACACACGCAAGGCACTTACCTCATGCTTGCCGGGTTCCGAAGTGGCAAGCTGGACTGGTGGCGCTGTTCCTCTGACCCAGCTCACCAGTTCGGAACCTGGAAAGCATGAGGTAAGTGCCTCCCCACGTAGGCCCGTGCCTGGAGGGGTTTCCAGTCTGGTCCCCTAGAGCCTGCAGGAACCGGGAACGGAATGCGACAGGCCTGCCTGCCCCTGGGTTGAATTTGATCCAATGGGGGACAGGCTTGGGAGGGGTGCCCCGCCCTGCCCCCGCCTTTTTGGCCTAGGTCACGTGGAGACGGATTCCCCTTTTGCATGCAGGCAGGTGGAAATGCGTGCCCACACGTTTCTTACCTGCCTAGGTGTGAATTGGGAAAGCGTCCCCGCGTGGCCGTAGTGCAAAACGGCCTCTGATTAACACCTGTTTAGCTTGATCAGAGTAGTTGGATCAATATCTTCAAAGTATTCCTCTCCCTCTGTTGTAAGGATTCAAAGGCCCTTTTTGCACTTAGCCATATTCTGGAATACTGTATGTCTGTCATAGTCTGCACTAGCATGTGGACAGCAGACCACTATTCCAGGATGTATTCTCTTATTTAAAAAAGGGGGGAGGTAGAAATGGTCACTTTTAGCTCTCATCAAACAGGTTTTTCAAACTCTGTTTTAAAATGTTCCGACAAGGAAGTAAGTCCATGGTGTAGAAGTGTATGTGTGGATTAGGGGCGAAATTACCTCCTTTAATTCTGGATCAGAGAGTCCAGGATTGCCTGGATCACGCAAACTCTTGGACTGGATCAGTGCTGTCTGCACCACTAGTCCACACTACCTCCTCGCCTCCATGCCTATGAGGTCTAGAAACAAATGTTTGTTCCTAGCAGCAGGGCCTCTGAAGGAAGTCAGTAATCCAGATTAAGGCATCCCTTAATCTGGATCATGGATTGCCTAATGCAGACAGAGTGGACAAGTGGGCTGTGTGGTCTCATAGGTTTGCATAAATGTGCAAATCTATGAGCAATAAAAGTGTTCTGCAGAGACCTACGCAGAAAGATTCTCTCTCTCTCTCTCTCTCTCAGAATAAGAATAGATTCTTGCAATGTGGTTTGTGTTATGTTTTTGCAGATGCTTGTAGATTATCACAGAGGAAGTTAATGTGCACTTCGGAATGATTCGTGGAGCCATAATATTGTGATATCTGTTTCCTTTGCACTCTGTGATGACAAAATAAAGCCACAGAAAACAAGATTTTTCCAAGAAAAACAATGTTAATTGTAAAGTGTCTCAGTTTACAGTAGATTATCATGTGAAATTCAATGCAATCCAAACACGTGGGGCATGTCATCTTGGATCGCAGAAGGAATGAGAAACCAAAGAGGGTATATTTGCTAATCAGTGGTTACAAGTGGTATGTGTTTCAACATGTCCTAGGCTATAAAGAAAAACACATCTAGGATTAACTAAGAAACCGCTTGATTTAAAAGCACTGGAAATGCAATTGGTTGAGAGACAAAATAATTCTTATCCCACACTTAAGGTTCCGTGTATTTTTTTTGCTAAGCTTTTGTTTAGATACCAAACACACTGTGTGTATTCACAGTAATAAAAAGAGTGCATACTTCTAAAGTAGCAACTGAGTAAAATAAATAAAAGAAACTGATTGCCAAAAATCATAGGTGCACTTCTGTAGGGAACATGCAATGGAAGTTTGCCAGGGATAGTGGGAAATTGCTCCAAAATTGTGGTGCTCCTGCAAAGCGTTGTAATGGAGAGAGGCTTCAGAACAATTTGGGAGTACATGTCTTATTTGTGTGTATTAGATCTGTATGTTAGGATGTGCATGAATATTCATAGCATTCATTATTCATACTCATTTGTATGAATTCAGACACTTGTATTTGAACAGATACGTATTGGATATGCATCGATACATATGCATAGGATAGGATACGTATCCAATACATATCTGATATATATGCATTGGTATAGGATATGTATCCAATATGTATGTGTTTGTATAGGATACTTTTCCAGGATATGTATCCAGGATATGTATCAGATACATATGCATTTGTATTGGATATTGTTATGAATTCGTATGAATATATTTGTATAGGATAGAATCCTACTACATTCAAAGGGGATCTATTCAAACAAATACAAATTTTCCAACATTTGATTTGTTATGAATCAAATGCTAAAACAACCATTTGTGCATATCCCTGTTTTATGCTTTCTAAAAATTAAAATTTGGAGTTTTAAAAAATTGGATGAAATAAAATATGGAAATAAAATATCAAAAAAGACTAATAAAACAATCCATCATCTATCTATCTATCTATCTATCTATCTATCTATCTATCTATCTATCTATCTATCTATCTATCTATCTATCTATCTATCTATCTATCTATCTATCTATCTATCTATCTATCTATCTATCTATCTATCTATCTATTCAAGATTCTAGGATTAAAGGTGATTTTGAATTGAATGGTGTACTGAAACGACATGCATATTAGGAGACTCCCTTCTGCATACTGGTGTGCCTACTCCACTGACACCCCATCCCTTGAGACCCAGTCCCTGAGAACCCACTCACTTGGACCTCACCCCGATACCCCACCCACTTAGATCCCACCCCTCCCAATAGCATTTCACAAAGTTTTCCCAAGTCTTGCTGTACTTCCTGTTCAGTAATTCACACATAGCTACCATTACAAAATAGCAGGATATTGCATTATGGCAGTTAATTTTACAGGAATAACAATAACCTGGAAAATCGAGTTTAAATTCTAGCACTTTAATGGAAGCACCAGATTCACAGTTGGCAAATCAGGTACTATTGTCAAACAATTACAGAGGTTTTGGCCCTGTCTGGATGCAGCCTAAGGCATTTCAGAGTTGACTTTTTAAAAACAATATGTGATCAGATCCTCAGTCAGAAATTAACACGTTTATTGGGAAGATTAACACGTTATTGGGAAAACAAAGTACATTTTGGTAGGAAAGGCCAGATTATAACTGCAAGTGACATAATGCAATGGTAAGGAAAGAAAAGCCATTTCATGGCTTCGTAAGAAGAAGGGCCTTTATAGGTTTGTATGAGCGAGAGAGAGCAAGAAAGAGGGAGAGAGAGGCTTAAAGAGTGAGCTTAGCGAAGTTCTGGTCCAGACTTTTGTGTTTCCACTGCTGGTCTGGAACAAGAGAGATGGCATAACCTGATCTTTAAAGCTCATGAGAGCTTCTGAAGGTCACTTTTGAACCCCCAGCATGGAGGAAGGCCCACTCCCTTCAAAGACTGTCCTATTCAGCCTTGCTTTTTGGATCAGAACTCAATGCGTAAGCTGTGGAGGGTGGGTCAGTTGCTGACAGGGGTGGGTGGTACCTTGGCCAAAGAGTCAGATATGCTGACCAGAACATCCACAGTACATCCACACTGCTGCTGAGCTCAGCCCAGGACCTAAGACTCCCCCACCCAGGCAGCATTTCACCTCTTATCTTGCGACATGGTAGACTGGGATAGTTAGTTAGGCGGCTTCTAGTTAGAACGCAGAAAGGGTCTCAAATAATCCTAGGTTCCCACTGGATGTCAGTGTTCCACAGAAATCCACTTGGTGGATCATTTCTCTGGTGAAAAAAAAATGCCCCTCTTAGGTAACTCTGAATGTTTCCTCACTGTTCAGACCTGCCTTAATTATAATGCAAACCCTGGCAGCAAGATTGCCTTTGCAGTGAAAGACATATAAAATGACTTCCATTCTGACATGCCAAAGAGAAGGGGAGGAAGGGTTTTCTGCCCCCCTTTAAAGTCAGATTTAATTTCATAGAAAACAAATGCAAATTACCCACTCATCTCCCTACAGTCTTGATATTTTGATATGCTGCTAGAAGTGTGGAGAGCAGTCAAGTGGAGGTGGTAAGCTGGGATTTCTTTTGCTTTTGACACCTTATGCTCCCTTTCTTCCCACTTTTTTCCTGGTACCACACACAAATATTTATGTTCCCCCCCTTCAAAAATGGCGAAAGCATGAACATGTCACAAAATGATTGATTGCTTAGTGTGTTTTGGCCTTAGATAATTAAGCTGAACACAATGTCTCCTCTTTGCTAGTGAATGGAATTGTACTGGATCCAAAAAAATCTTGCATTAGAAAGAAAGAAAGAAAAGAAAAGAAAAAAGTGGGAAATAAAGAACCATTTTAATCGCCGAAGGACCCATCTGTTATGGAGGGGCAACAGTTGCCCAAATTGTGTGCTTACTGAAAGACATGTGTATTCCAATGTCCCTTGTATAATAGAGTTTTCGGTAACATGGTTTTGCTTTTACATGATTAGTAAAATGTGAGTTCTCTTGTATGATTTTTTTAGCAGCATGGTTTTGCTTTCATGCAGTTGGTAAAATCTGACTCCTCTTGACTTGAGTTGTTGACTTGTAAATCCTCCAACATAGGGAGAGGGAACATCACAGCAAAAATAATTGCCTGCTCAAAGTTGAGGATGAAGACTATTTTGGAAAGTCACTTTGCCCAAGAAAGAAAAGGACCAAATATTCAGGAAGCTGAAAGAGTAACTGGCCAATCAGGTTCTTCATATGATATTCTGTTTCATCTCATTGGCTATTTACAGTTCAATTTCCCCGATCATCCACTTCTGTCATCCATCTCAAGTCCCGCTTCTGAGGAAGTAAGAAACCATAAACAGACAATGTTTTTCCCCACCTGATCAGGATTAACAGTATATTAAAAATAGATGGACTGATTATTTTATATTAGGATAAATGGGTTTGACTGTTTTGATTGTATTGTTTTGTTGGATTGTTTTCAGGTTTAAAACAACTTTTGTTTTTTTCTTTTTAAATGATAGTAGTGTCATAATAATGTCCTGTCCTCCTTCTACTTTAAAACAATTTCCTGAGCCTACATAAATTTCTGCAGACATAATTAGTGTACTATTTTTTTTAAAAAAATTGCATTCTTCCAGGCATCGTTTTTTAAAATAATTTAATGCGACTTTACTTATTATAGACCCACAAGCTACCACATTGGGTCATTCATAAATGCAGCCCTGGATCCATTTCAGCCTTCAAATTTTGGTCCTGAATCCATTCCAGTTATCAAATCTTGATTTATCTTAAACCTCAACCCTTTTCCCCACCCTTCCTCCCCCACCATGATTAGGAAATACAGGTACACAAATATTCTTCAAGCACTTCAGGCTTTTGATGAAATGAGAGTGCATAAACTATTGACTGAATTTTCTCTTCTCCTAGGCTGAATTTCTTGGACACAGTTTTCTGAAGTCATGTGATTTTTTATTTTTTTTAACTGCCCAAGGGTTTAACTTTAATAGAAAATATTGGATGCTCATCACAGTTACACATCAACCTGTCAATCTTGTTGGTTGCCGACACTTTTGTTTATTAAAGCAGAAGCTAACCCTGGCCAACTTCTTTTTTCTCTAGGAAGTTTTATACCTGAAGAATTTGGCCTGAATGGGAAAAAAGATGTTGCAGATTCCATTCTAGTTACGCGAACATATATGATGTGCTCAGAGTCACTTAACGAATATGGGCGTGTTTAGTAGAAATGCTACTGGAAAGCAGTTTTAAAAAGCAAATTTCCCAGAATTTGGTATCCTATGGGCTTATCCCCATGCTGAATATACTCTGGAGTCAACCTGAGTTCCCCTCGGAGCATCCCCATGCAAAGCCTCTTATCCGGGCTACATGTGGGACAAATCACACAAATCCATGGCATTATCCTGAAGGCGTGGGGACGCTCCCGGGCTATTGGGGGCAGAGATTGGTGATCACAGCATTACCGGGTGGGGTTTCGCCTGTACTTGCTGCCCCTGCTGTGCGCACTGCGATCTCAACTGCTTGAGGGATTTCTTCAAAGAAATTAGGCAGAAAGAGAAGGGATGAGGGTGTCAAATGGCTCTCCGAGTGTCTCTCTGGCTACAAGCATGACACCCCCCTTCCCTGATCGCCCAGTCAGCAAGGCACACATGGGTAAAGGGCTTGATTTAGCATGAGAGCACTGCTTCACCTTAATGGGGGAAGCGCTCGTGGCTTCCCTGCAGTTGGCTGAGAAAGATCAGTAGAAGCTCACTGTCAGACGGAGGTATGCCCACTGACATGTGGAGATGTGCACCTCTGCTAAAGTGATTAATAATAATAATAATAATAATAATAATAATAATAATAATAATAATAATAATAATAATAATAATAATAATAATAATAATAATAATAATAATAATAATAATAATAATAATAATAATAATAATAATAATAATATTTATTTGTATACCGCCTTATAGCAAACCAATCCAGGCGGTTAACAACAGTAAAATGTAAAATATAACAATTAAAAACACCTTATCCCTCCCCCCCTTAAGACAGTATTAAACAGTATAACATATTAAAACACAATATCAATGCATAAACAATAATTTAAAAACTAAAAACCCTGATGTCCCTCTGTTGATCCTCAACCATCACTAAGATGGGGCCACGGAATCTGGGCCGGAATGGTTAATCTGGAAAGGCCTGCCGGAAGAGATCCATCTTGACCGCCTTTTTAAAGCTGTCTAATGATGTTATCTGACGGATCTCATCCGGCAGGTCGTTCCAGAGTTTGGGGGCGACAGCAGAGAACGCCCTCTGGGAGGTCACCGCAAGCCTAGATTTTAGAGGTTGCAGTAAGTTCCTCCCAGAGGACCGGAGAGTGCGGGGAGGATTGTACGGGAGGAGGCGGTCCCTGAGATAGCCTCAGGAGAGATGGTGAGAGATGAAAGCCCACTGAATTGGGAGGGTGGTGGTGTCTGCTTGTGTGAAGCCACTGAGCTGTGGCTTCAATCGATGAGCCGCTTTCCCTTCCTATTATGCCCCCCTTTTATCATTTTTTAAGCTTATCTAAGCTGTGTGTAGTGTTTTTGGAGGTGCAACCAAGAGGGGTTTCCCCTGTCATCACTGCAGCAGGAGGGACAGGGCATGGTGACGTCAGCTGGGCTTCCTATCAGGGGGGAGTGGGTGGAGAAAAAAAGGATGCGGTTCCCCGATGCAGGGGTTTACCAGAGTTTTTGTGGGGACAAGCAGATTCGGCTTGAACCCACAGTCTCCTCAATAGCGTGGGGACATGTTAATTCGAACTACAATGCGTATTGGGGGTGACCTGATTCAACACTGCAATAAACGAAGCCAATGGGGACGCAGCCTGTAATAGGCATTTTTCATTTCATTTGCACTAATTTAAATACAGACATTCCTTCTACAATGCTATGGTTTGGTTTCCAAAAACTAAGCACAGAGCAAAACCTTTTTTATTTGGAAACCTGGAAGTCAGAAAAACCATAAAGGCTGCAGAGTCTTTCTGAACTGTTCCTTATTCTGGATTATATCCCAAAATAGGGACCTGCCATCCATATGCAGATACGGACTATGGCAGGCTCCTTTTGCAACCACCAGCATAAAGGGATCTCAGGTCTCTATTTTGGGATATAATTCAGAATAAAGCCCAGTATAGAAGGGGCCCAACCCAATTATATTGTAAATATGAAGAAAGGGTCATTTGGGAAAGCCAATGACATTATATACGCTTTCCCCAATCCAAGCCATGCGCCAATTGTTAAAAATGCACATTTTATTGAATTTTGTAATGCTCACCCTTACGCACCTTCTGCACTTACCTGGATTCTGAGCTGGAGCAATGTCATTTGCGCTGACAGTGCTGAGCTGGCCCACACATCCCTGTTGCTGTGAAGAGTGTGGTGAGCTTCTGAGCTGCCATCCCCCATGCCTCCAAAGGTTAGGAATGGAAGTTTCTAGCCTCACAGCCTGTGGGGTAGTACTTTTCAACAAGGTACTATAGCATGCCACTGGAAAGCCACACACACCCCTGGATAGTCCTAGAAAACAAATGTGTGCCTTCTGCATACTTCCCCTATGTTCTGGATTAAGGCCCTAGGTCCTCTGGTAGTCCCAATTAGATCCTCTGGTAGGGCCTCTTAATCTGGATCCTGCTTCATGTACTGAAGATGGAGCAGGACAAATGAAGCATCGATATTAACATACTGATAAGAAGGCACAAAGTGTGGCCCATGGAGTTTCTTAGACTGGATCCAAAGCAGATGAAGAAATGGTCTTAAGGGACTTTATGCCTATTCACACAAGCAGACACAAACACAAAATCCACACAATGTTTAGAAAGTTTTTTTTTTTTTAAGAAAATGAATTCTGTCCAAATATAAGTATAGGAAGAAAAGAAGAAGAGTTGGCTTTTCTACCCTGCTTTTCTTATCCATTTAAAGAGACTCAAAGTAGCTGACAAATCTTCTGTTCTTCTTCCTACCACCAACACCCTGTGAGGTAGGTGGGGCTGTGAGAGCTCAGAAGAGAAATGTGAGTAGCCCAAGGTCACCCAGCTGGCTTCATGGAGGAGTGCAGAATCAAACCTGATATTCCCAGACAAGAGTCCGACACTCTAACCACAAGACCAAACTGGCTTTTAAAAATAGTTTCAAAAAGCATGTGTGTGCTTTTAATACACCCACCAACATTCCAATATATGGAAATGAGCCTGTGTGAGGTTAGAGCAGGAAGTAAATGTGAAAATGAGACAAAACCAAACTTTACGGCTCTATATGTCCTGCTGGTTGTCAGTTTTATCTGGCAGCTCTATGTCTTGGATTATTTGGAAGGCAGATATGGGGTGTTTTTCCACCGCACTCCTTTAATCCAGATCTAAGAAGATCCTGATCTAGGGAATGAGTCCTTCTCTTAATCCAGATCTATTAGATCTGGATTAAGGGAAGTACCCAATGTGTTTCCATGGGTGGTCTAGCACCCAATAGCAAAGGGTGGTAGCCTCCCTGCCATGGAAACACCGGAGCACCCATTTGGAAATCTGGATCTACCCACGAGGGTCTGCCTGTCACTCCAGGTGTTTGGGGGGACAGGGGATGCAATCTCCGAAGCGGCTCCGAAGTCACTTTGAAGTTACTTCGAAGTCATTTCGACGTCACTTAGATGTCTGTGAAAAATAGGTCTGGAGCGTCTTTGAAGTCTGTGCTGATCTTTGGAGTAAACCTCAAAGTGACTTTGAAGTGACTTCGGAGTGAATTTGAAGTGACTTCAGAGTCACTTCGAAGTTCACTCCGAAGATCAGCACAGACTTCAAAGATGCTCCAGAGCTATTTTGCACAGACTTTGAAGTGACTTCAAAATGACTTTGAAGCTTAGCTTTTGGGGATCTCCCCCAAGGGTGCCCCCTCCCACTAGCCTCCTCTAGACCCCATTGCCAAACTAATGTGGAAACAGGCTCCCATTAATCCAGATTTTCTGGCTGAAGACCCCATTGTAAACCCCCGTCTACAGAAAATCCGGATTAAAGCCCAAAAAGTACCCATATGATCTGGTTTTCCTGAGGCACGGTGGAAACAAATGTGTCCCTAATGGGTGCTGTGGTGGATATGGGTTCATCCGGCTCTCACCCAAATGGGTCCTTAATGGGTGCTGAAATGGGTACTAAGTGACCGTGGAAAAACACCCATGGATGATGCTGAAGTTGGATGGACAATGCTAGGGAGCTTTCTCAGAAGGGAGAGATTTCTTACAACCGTTCTGGCTGTGCACAATAAAGCCCCCTTTTGATCTGAGCATCGAGGAAACAAGGCGCGAGAGAGCAGACGTCTCTGAGAAGGAGCGTCCAGGAGGAATAACGTGCGTGTTTGCGACGGTGCTGAGCTCTGCTTTCCTCTCCTGACCCCAGGTTAACACCCTGCAAGATAGCCTTGCTCTGCTTTCTGTCAGTATTTCCTTTCTACAGGAACTCCTGGAGATGGCTCTGTGGGAACCCAGTGATAAAATGTAGAGCATGTTTCTCACTCACCGAAAGGAAAACAAAACCAAAGGAAAGAGCGTTTCCTGCAAGTGTTCAGTCAGTCGATAAGCTTAATTGGTGAGGTCTGTCTCCTGCACATTGATTGCACCTACTAATAAAAGAGCTATTGATTGGCATGTTATAGAGTAGAAGCTTGTATGGGCTACAGTTCCTCCTAATGCTATTCCTACATCAACCTTTTTCCTGTTTCTGGCTCTTTGGCATTATAAATTATGTCAAATGCCAACAGATTTTGTCTCCCCTTACCCACCCTCCCAATTGCTCATGGTCTTTGAAATAGATTCCTTTTATTCATTCATTTGACCTCCTTATTACCCAGTGAGTCTCCCAAGAGTGGCTAAAGATCCGAGAGAGGAAGGATAAGAATGTCACAAGGATAAGAAGATGGGGGTGTTGTTGTTTCAAGTGGTATACTTGAAACAATAATTAAAGAAAGGAAGAAAATGTATCCAAAATCAATGTATATACTGTGATATTGTTTTTCTGCACCTGTGATCACTGCATTGATCAAATGTGGACATTTGAATTCGATAGAATGTCTTCAGATTCCGATTTAAACATTCAAACAAATTTTGAATGTTCCAAAACATTCATTTGAATGATTCGAAACATGCGTATCTGTACGAATCTCATGCGTATCTGTACACATTTGCACTTATAATACGGAACAAAAGTGGGATGCATACGGGATAAAATGGGATGCGTATGAAATGCATACAGATACGTATAACACATACGGATGCTGTCGACATTCGTATCTTCACATTTGAATCTAACACTCAAATGAACAGATTTGAATGTATTCGATTCAAATCAGATTTTGTTGCATTCAGATTCTAAACATTCAAATCGAATTGAATGTTTGGACGTTCGATTCGACTTAAAGTCAAATGCAAAAACAAACAAACAAACCATTTGTGCACATCCCTAGTGAAAATTAAGCATACAAATTGCATACAGATCCCATAAAAGTCCCACATGAATCCCATATGGATCATTAAGCTTCATACTAATGCATCAAAACATTCAATTCAAATTCAAATGTCAGTCTTTGAATGTGCCAACCTTCCATTCACGTTTGAATGTCCAAATTCAGTTGAATTCATATGAATTTTGAATGTCTTGAATCCCTAATTAAAATCATGGACACCCCTAATTAAAATCTATGTTAGGCAGCACCTATCCTGAGTATGGGTAGTATCCACTGATTGGCGACTCAGTGGGAAACCTCTGCCTCTATGCTTTCATAGTTTCTCATCCAACGTAAAGAAAGAGACACCTTCAGAACTATGAAATCCTGGATGATGAAGAGGTGACATTTCTTAGATTTCAGAGTGGAGTAGGGTAAATGCAGGGGTGGGGAGAGCCGGTCATTTCAGACTCAAATGCATCCACAAGGCACCTACCTCTTTAAACTTGTCTGAATGCACCCTATACCTTGTGACTCTTGTATGAATCTGTTGTCAATCGTCTCCCCTCTTCTGGGGAGATTTATCTGCTCCCCTTTCCATTTACTTATTAACTTATTTATACATATGCTGTATAAACAAAAAAGCAAGTCTGAGCTGATTAAAATCACTCATAAATAAGAGTTGCAATGATTTAACATTAAAATTACAGTGCTCTGTTGTAGTAACCACAAAAGCTGCACAGCTTTTCCCCTGGCTTCCTTTTCTTCAGCCTTCCATTTCTCAAGCTTCAGAGTAAAAGGAGCAACTATTTTCCTGTCCCATAAGCTTGTAGTACACACTCAGCACTACCAGGGTGCTGGATTCTTCCCACGCCATGCAGTGGCCTTTGGGCATTATGGCGTCTACAAAGCACATGGCTTTAAAAGGACAACTCTTCTTTTCCTGTTTTAGGATTTTCGCCGACTCTGGCCACAGGATGTGACATCAGAAGGACCTCTGACCCGGAAGGCAGCAGTTTGTCCTCCAATCACCTCCCCTGATGTTGCATTGATGTCACTTTCTCCATGCCCCATTTTTGGAGGGATATTTAAACTTCTGCAAGGAAAAAAAGCTCACTTTCCACCCGATCTCTTTCTCCAGCCTCATCTATCTCCCCTCCCTGTATTTCTTATCTGCTGGATCAGCCATTACCGGGCAACCACATGGTCGATCACCAGGGCTCTTATGGGTAGAGCAGCTTGGCTTTAACTATCACAACATCTAGCATAAGAGCAGCAACCCTTGCTGCTGCAGACCGTCCTCCCTGGCCATTCTAGGCACATAAGCTGGATACGTGCAACTCTTAGAATGGAAGGACTGACTAATCAGATGTCATTTTTGCCTTGATCTATGTGTCAAGCTTGTTGCCAGTTCTGGCCTTATTATTGGTGGCAACCACTGACTACAGTCGCATGGGGAAATCCCCATCCTGGTTCATCAGCTTCATTTGAACCCATTTTGGACCAGATCAAAGAGTGATTTGACAGTGTGAAGTAGGCTTCAAATAAGGCCATTGGACCAGAGCACGTTGGTGCTAGGAACTTCTGGCCACCATTGCTCATTAACCCCCTTTATAAACAGTGCAATCACTCCAAGAAACTCTGAGCTGAAATGCCAGTTCCACACTTTTCCATGGTCACCCCTTACGGGTGGCATTGTGGTCACTCTCTACAACCTGGTTCTGACATTGGTCCAAGTAAAAAGTGTATGTGTGTGGGTGGGGGGGGGGGGCGGTGGGAACACCTGCACTAGAGAAAAGTGGCAGAGACCCAAACTGTTGTGCTCTTCTTAATTGGCCTTTCTTATACTCAACTCTATTACCCCTTTTAACACCCAACCTTGTCCAATCTTCTTTTCAATGTAAAGTTGCTATATTGGGTTTTATGGTGTGCTCTACATAAAACCCCATCATAATTACTAGCCCGACAACATTTCCCCATAAATCTTTAAAGCCCCAGCATCTGATGATAATGTGTTAAAGTAGCTGTAACGTAAATGCACGTCCTTTACTGCACTTATTGTTTCAATGAAAGATCGGTGGGTGGGTGGGGAAGAAGATTAATAAAAGATTTAAGTATTTCCGTTCTATTTGTGTTATTTTACTAGAGCTTCCTTGAATATGACTGGTTTTATTCCTTCCGTTGGCTCTGATAATATTGGTTTTGCAAGAGGAATGATCTTGGTTTTAATGCGTTCGTTTTATATGTTGTAACCCGCCCTGAGACCTTTGGGTATAGGGTGGAATAGAAAGTCAAAATATAATTGAATAAAAATGAAAGCATGCCAGGCAGAAGCCCAGTAGTTTGTTAGGATTACCTGTTCCCTTCTGCCATAAGAACATAAAAAGAGAAGCCCTGCTGGATCAGGCCACATCCCATCTAGTCCAGTGTCCCGTCACACACAGTGGTCCACCAATGCTCAAACCTTTTCCTGCTCTTGAATCCCAGCAAATGGCCTTAGAAGCATCCTGCTTTCCTCCCTAGCCGGAAAGATGTAGCTAGGCATTCATTCTACTAGTCATTGATACATCTGTCGTCCATAAATTTGTCTAACCCTTTCTTGAAGCCATCTAGGCTCTTCCGGCAGCAAATTCTATAAACCAATGGCCCTTTGCATGAAGAAATACTTCCCCTTGTCGGATCTGACTCTCCTACCCATCAGCTTCATAGATGCCCCCTGGTTCTAGTGTTGTGTGATAGAGAAAAGACATGTTCTCTATCCACCTTTTCTATACTGTGCATGATTTTATATATGGCAGGGGAAGTGAGAGGACCCCAGAACCCCCTCTCACCATCTGGAGGTGCCCTTACTGTGGTTGCTTTCTTCCTAGCATGAAATTATTCACTGAACAGAACATGGCCAACTTCCAGGACTGTTCCCTGTCAGTTCTCTAACTGTACTTGGGGGAAGCTTAGGACACTGAGGAACAAAGTTCTAAAGTTTCTGAAGTTTCTCAAAATACTCAAACCTAGAAGTCTAGGAGGCACTGGGGTGTACATGCCATGTGTCCCGGTTCACTGTGGGATCACTCAATCCCTCTGCACAGGTGACCCGTTTGGGGGCTGTGGGGATGCGGCCTAAAACTGTTTGACACTAAGTACACCATTAGAATTCAGTTTGCAGAAGGCGCCTCAGAACTAAGCCTGCTATTGGCCAGTCATCCAAAATGTCTCAAAACTGGGCATGCTATTGGCCAGCACTCCAGAGTGTCCCCAAACTAAGCATGCTATTGGCCAGCCCCCCCCAGAGTGTCTCAAAACTAAGCATGCTATTGGGCAGCACTCTGGAGCTGTGTGCTATCCTTTGTTCTTCCTAACTGTCACCTTGTTCTGCTGCCAATTCACTACCGAGCCAAATTCAAGGTGTTAACTCTGACTTATAAGGCCCTAAATGACTTGAGCCCCAAGTTTCTAAAGGAATGCCTATTCCCATATCAATCTGCCTTTGCCTTAAGATTTGGAGAGGAGATCCTCCTGGTTTTTCCACCATCCTCAGCAGCAAAAGAGGTGGGCACATGAGAGAGGGCTTTCTCAGTGGTGGCCCCTAAGCTGTGGAATAGTCTCCCTCTTGGGGTGCATCAATCACCTTCATTCTACACATTTTGGAAGGCAGTGAAGACACACCTCTTTGCCCTGGGCTTTGGTTAAATGGAGATACACTTTCCTGTTCCCACTTACAGATGCTATTGTTTTAATACATACTGTTATTGTTTTAATAATGTTTGACCTTAAGTGTTGTTACCCGCTCAGAGACCTCCGGGTATAGGGAAGGATAAATAAATAAATAAATAAATAAATAAATAAATAAATAAATAAATAAATAAATAAATAAATAAATAAATAAATAAATAAATAAATAAATAAATAAATAAATGCAGAGAATGAACAAAAGCTATACACACTGATGTCCCTTCATCTTGTAAATTATATATTAGCAAATGTAATATTATGATTTACTCATTTTCTGCTAGCCTGGCTTAAAAACTAATGCAACTAAAAATCACCACACACAACCAAGACATCTAAATCAAAAACAAGCAAGGAAGTTTGCCAAGAAGTAATTAAATAATTTGTTTAGAAGAAGAGGGAGAGAAACCCTCTGAACATCCGAAACCCCATTGATTTTCCATGAAGCTACGCTGGTGTTAATGAATTGATTCGTTAATTAAAATGTGTGACTCAAAACGACGGACTGGGTCTCTTAAAAGCAAGAAGCAAGCAAACGTACTGTTTATATTGCACTCTCATTCCAATATTAATCCCTGAGTTATATTTGCAGAAACTCTTACAGCAAATTATAACAATTCTCTGTTACTTATGGCTTTCCTAACCACAAGTCCTGCACAGCAATGGAGAACGTTTATGACTCTCCTTCAGTCAAGTCCCAGCAAATGACTATGTGTGTCTTGTTTTCATGAAAAGAGTTGGAAAGTGCTTTATTCCAGTTCTTCTCATTAGTCACACGTTCTTGAATTTTCTAAACACAAATGCAATTGGCTATTAGTGTATTTTGCGGAATTCATAAAATCTGATAAGAACATAAGAACATAAGAGAAGCCTTGCTGGATCAGGCCACAGCCCATCTAGTCCAGCATCCTGTCGCACACAGTGGCCCACCAAATGCTCACGGGCATCTCAAGCAGAGACAAGGACAAACCTTCTCCTGCTCTCGAGTCCCAGCAGATGGCCTTAGAAGCGCCCCAGTTCCTTTCCCCCCCTCAGCCTGAAGGATGCACCTAGGCATTCGTTCTAGTAGCCATTGATACATCTGTCATCCATAAATTTGTCTAACGCTACCTTAAAGCCATCCAGACTGGTACCTGTCACCACCTCTTCCGGCAGCACATTCCATAAGCCGATGACCCTCTGGGTGAAGAAATACTTCCCCGTCAGACCTTATTCTCCTACCCATCAGCTTCATAGAGTGCCCCCTGGTTCTAGTGTTGTGCGATAGAGAGAAGAAATTTTCTCTATCCACCCTTTCTATATCGTGCATAATTTTATATACTTCAATCAGGTCCCCTCTCAAACGCCGTCTCTCCAGACTGAAGAGGCCTAGATGTTGCAGCCTGGTTTCGTAAGGGAGGTGTTCCAGACCCTTAATCATGAATTATTGCTTTCTTTGGGCCTGTTCACACTTACTGTAGGGCAATGCTTTTTGACATTTTGGAATGCTCTGTGCACGTGCTGCACCGCCACCTCCATTGGACAGTGTCCCAGAGCACACTGATCCTCCATGGCTGTGCAGAGGTAAAACCTATCCACACCTTAGCTGGGTGCATCTAGTATGCTCTCAGACAGTAGTATTTGCACCCACTTTCAGGTGTGACGTTGTGAGGACATGGGGCAGCACAGCTGCACAAATGTACCCCAGATTGCAATCACCATGGCAACAGCTGGGCACATGGCAGAAGTTGCCACAGTGTTGCTATAGTGATTCAGACATTCCAGGATGGATTGTCTTCACTGTGATTGCCTTCACTGTAAGTTGGGACAGTGGCAGAGCTCGCAGTGTGAATCTTGATCAATGTCCTTGAACTTGACCATACTGGAATTGCATTCTTATACTATTCCACACAGTTAAATGCAAACAGAGCTTTGCCACTGGACCATTCTGGCTACCTAAGCCATTAATTCTGACTTAAGCTCAGACACATTAAAAAACAAAAACAAAAAGTGGCTCAAAAATGGGATAGAGCTGGCTGTTTCCATAAACTGGTCTTTCCATGCCACCTCTAGGAATGAAAGGGGGACAATAGCTTTGAATTGCTTGCACCTTTAAATTGCATTGCTTAAAAAAAACCGAAGTCTTAGAGACTTTGCTTAGGGTGTTTCTGCACTGGTCGCGGAAACCAGATTAACAAGAGGTTTAAGACACATTTAAAACACTTCAAAACTTACCTTACGCATTGCAGCACCAATTAGGGACACTTGGAGGTGGCCCTTCCGCATTTTGGGGCATGAGATCCGTCTCTAAATTGGGTCTCACCACTGAAAACCAGATCTAAACAAAGACCTAAAAAATTAGGTCTTCAGTCCATCCCTTTGCCTTGACCCATGTGGAAGCAAGATGCTTCTGCACATGGTCCGGCAAAAGGATGGATGTCCCTGGGGCCGCCATCTTGGGAGGGGCAGAAGCAGGACAGTCTGCCTCGGAAGCCCCTCCCCCACATGCCGCGCACCGCCAGAAACATATGGTGACTGGCAGCTGACTGCTCCAGTCCCGCAGCTCCGGGGGCGGCATTGATGGTGCGGGAATCCGGCTGACTTTTGGAATGGGTGCTGTGGCTTCTGCACAGCACCCAGGGGATCTGTCCGCACGATCCGGCCTCCCTGCGCATCCACACACGCCTATTTGGGATGGATCCTCGGGAGGTCGGATTGCTGAGAAATGGATTTTCTTACATCTGTTTCTTGGCGGCAAATATGGGAACACCCTAATTTATTTATTTACTGACTTTTATTGCTTTCATTTTTATCCTGCCCTATACCCAAAGGTCTCCAGGCAGGTTACAACATTTACAACCAAATATAAACATATTAAAACAATAAAAAGTGTCTGAAAGGTGAGGAGAAAAAGCTATATGCCCATCTAGCCAAAGGCCAGGGCAAAGACTTCCGCACTAGTTGCGCCAAAGTGTTTAAAACACTGCGGCATGAAAGTCCTTCTTGGGTTCTGAGTGATTCATGCCAAGAGAGGGGAAGAGAGACCTCAGAGGTTGCTTCTGTGAGGTTGCTGCGAAAATGGAACTGCCCAATTACCTTAAATGCATTTTTCCCCCCTTGGAAAAGGTAGGCAACATTTTTGCTCAGAGTTAGAGTGATTTCTGGTCCCCAGTTCATCGTTTTAGTAAAGGGGAATCATAACTCAGTGAAAGACAGAAACATTAAGCTTGCAGTAAACCTGTCAGAAGCTGATGATTGATTCTTCTATCGACCAAATGCTATTGGGGATATATTTTCTCTAATCAATAGAGAAAGATCGCAACGATGATTGAAATACTAAGATATCTTGACAATTGCCTTCATTTAAGTTCCTTATTTAAGCTCTTCTGTGACTCCAGTCCTCAGCTAAACCTATGCACTTTTTAAGGAATCTGGGCAGCATCTGAAGCAGTGATAACCCATGGATCAGCACAGTTTGAACAACGAGATCTGTTGCTGGGCCTTAACTAGAAGCTGCCCTTTCACCTCTTTAAACCACATTTGTTTCTGCTGTGGACCAAAATATCATTCAAAGACTCTGGTCACACCTCACTGAAATAGGTCCGTCTTATCAAGAAACCAAGCTCAAGTGCACTGACTCCAATCACACCCAATACCTGATAGCGATTTGCACAAATATTTGTAACATTCATTATTCGTATGAATTTGGCCGAATTCAGACTTTTGTACACTCAGAAACTTCATTAAGAGGGCAAGCTGCTTCCATTAGTCCATAAGAGAACATAAGAGAAGCCCTGCTGGATCAGGCCACAGCCCATCTAGTCCAGCATCCTGTTGCACACAGCGGCCCACCAAATGCTCATGAGCATCTTAAGCAGAGACAAGGACCAACCTTCTCCTGCTCTCGAATCCCAGCAGATGGCCTTAGAAGCACCACGCGCCCCCCCCAGCCTGAAAGATGCACCTAGGCATTCGTTCTAGTAGCCATTGATACATCTGTTGTCCATAAATTTGTCTAACCCCACCTTAAAGCCATCTAGACTGGTAGCTGTCACCACCTCTTCCAGCAGCACATTCCATAAGCCGATGACCCTCTGGGTGAAGAAATACTTCCCCTTGTTGGAACCGACTCTCCTACCCATCAGCTTCATAGAGTGCCCCCTGGTTCTAGTATTGTGTGATAGAGAAAAGAAATTTTCTCTATCCACCTTTTCTATACCATCCATGATTTTATATACTTCAATCAGGTCCCCTCTTAAACGCCGTCTCTCCAGACTGAAGAGGCCTAGATGTTGCAGCCTGGTTTCGTAAGGGAGGTGCTCCAGACCCTTAATCATTCTGGGTGCCCTTCTCTGCACTTTCTCTAGTTCCACAATATCCTTTTTGAAGTGTGGTGACCAGAATTGTACACAATATTCCAAACGTGGCCTCACTATAGATTTATAAAGGGGCAAAATGACACTTGCTGAGGGATCAAAATGAAGGTGTAAGCACAGCTACCTGTTTTCCCATGACCTGCACATTCTCAAGTACACCTGACAGATTTTCACCTCATCACTGATTTTGACAATCCTCCTTTTTTTTTTTTTGGAAGGAGAAGGAAATGTTCTAATCTAGAGATGTGCATGAATTTTTTTTGACATTCTATTCAAATCGAATACCCAAAAAAACTGATTTGAATCTTTTAAATATGAATTTAACAAGATTCGATTCATATTTTTATTCATTTGGATTTTTGACTCGAATCTACACATTTGAATCTGCATCTTCCCCACATCTGTACACATCTGTACATGTCCATATGCATCCGTAGTTATCCTGTATGCAACCTGTTTTCGTCCCATACAGATCCGTACAAATGTGTACAGATGCTGATCTTTAAGCATGCATTGTGTACAAACCTGTACACATACGAATGTCCGGATAATTTGAACGAATAGATCCGAAGTTTGACATTTGATCTGAATGCTTACATTCAAATTTCGGGACATTTTATTTGAGTTTGAATGTCAAAAATTGCCACATTTGATTGGATTTTGAATGCCTACGAATATTTGTGCACATCTCTAGCAATTTGGTTTAAAAGTCCTAAAAGCAAGCTGCAGGAGATGCAGGTAGGATGGGTTATGGTGTGTTTAGAGTCGAGAGGATGTGCGGATTACCTGTTCCTGTACCCTGGAAAGCCTTGCCAACCCCCTGCCCCATTTCCCCGCTGCGTTTCATAAGATGGATGTCCGTGCAAGTACCAGCTGGGCCAAATGCTTGATGCATGAAAGAGCTCACACTTTGGCCTTCTAACTCGGGGAATCTGAAGCCCGCCTCGACATTATATGCAGATGGCTTTGCAGGTAATGAGGTGTTGATAATTTTTCAGTTTAGCCTATTTCTTCTTCTTCCTAGGGAGCAAAGAGAGCAGCTTCATTTCCCATGGGACTCTTTCCTTGCTTGGTGGTACTTTCCTCTCTGAACTTCTCCTAGAGCTCTTGGTGTTCATTTGCTTTGGGCGGATTTTAAGTAGAATTATAAATATGCATCTTCATCTGAATTCACAAATGCATTTTAGTCTATGAAGAATTCATGTTTGCATATGAAAATGGTTCTTGTTCAGACTAAGCTTCATTTCCCCCCCTCTTCCCCCCCCCTTCGCCCCTCCTTTTTCCCCTTCTGATTTCCACAGTTCCCTTTTCTTTTCCACTAAGATCACAGAAAAACAGCCTTTCTTTTTCTTCTTTTTTTTTAAAAAAAGGCAGCCAGAAGAGAATATTTACTTGTAATTGTGAATTCAAAACCTTTCTGAAAACCCCAGAGTCATATTTCAGGCCTGGATGGCTCTTAAAGGCCCATAATCTATTGCCGAACGGGCTTTTGCAATATGCAGACTGAGGCAAATGGGTCAGTTTAAGGAGCTGAGGTGCTCCGGGAATTGGAGCCCCAGAATGAGGCACTTCCATTGTTTTAATTATTTATTTATACAGTGCTTGAGCAGGCAAACAGGGGCGAAGGAGTGAGGCTCTTTTCACATATTGTTGATTCTGGCAATCTGTGGTATGAATTGGGGGTGGTGGTAGAAGGAGAGCGAAAGAAGGAGAGAGAGGCAGTCAGGAGAAGAGCAGAAGACAATAATTATTTGACACTACTTTGCTTTAATGTTGGAATATTAGTAGCTTTTGTGTCAAAAGGGAGAGGTTCAAAGGTAACTCCTCCCTTCTCTCTTTCTTCTTCACTTCTCCCCTCCTCCTTTTTCTTTCTTTCCTCCCTCCCCCTCCTACCCTCTTCCTTCCTTCCTTCCTTCCTTCCTTCCTTCCTTCCTTATAAAAGCCCCTCCAGAATATTCCCCTGCTGTTCAGACAGTGTGAGGCTGGCACTGTCTATGTGCAAAGTGGTGATGCACATATTAAGGATTTTAATTCCACTGCATATGTGGATGCAGCCAGCTTTTTGGGGGGGCCACATATATGCAGTGTCCCCAAGCAGGATGGTGGCTCCATCCGGACAGTACATTACATCACTGTTTCAGGAAAACGTGTCATCTGAATCAGGTTTTCTTAAAATAGACTATAGTGGGTTTTCCCCTTGATATAGTAGGACTACGGTGGGGTTGCCAGAGATAGGTCACCATAGCCCAAACAAAATGAAGGACAGGCCCTTAATGGCAGGGATGTGTTAAAGCATGTTCTCTTACTCTGCAACCCCACTGCCACCAAGAAAACCACTTATGGGGACCTACCTCATGTTGATCTATATGGCCTGCATTGTACGGTCTTGTTCTGGGAGGACAATAAAATGGCCAACTTCTGTGGCTACCTTTTGTGCCTCCCCAAAGAGTCCTGCAGAGGATCAAAGCCAGGGAACAAAATGTAAAAGCCAGGCACATTTTCACTGCCGAGGGTGAAAGAAACATGTGAACTGCTTGGTTTCTGCTTCAAGGGATTGATAGATACACAACAATACATATAGGGCGAATCCCCACAGCAAGCTTATTTCGAATTCAAAACATTTTCAATCCTCGCAGACGCCACGTCAGTTTGGCTTAACACGCTTTCCGCGTATTAAATCGCCCCAAAGCGTTGTAAATGTTAATCCTCATTTCAACAGGTCTCACTCCGGTTCGTGGGCTTGAAACGTTTTACATTTTTTACGGTGGGAACCCTTCCGTGGTAAGGGATGAGAGTTTCCCTCCCCCAATAGCTTGCTTCCAAAGCAAGCTGTAAAATCCACCACTTAAAGCTGCACTGTAGCGATCGAACCACTTCACACCTGATAACGATCTTGCCATTGAAAGTTCTGATCTTTAAAAAAGGCAAAAGAAAGGAAAGCAGCTGCCGGTTTGGGGAGATGTGTGAATGTTTGTTGCTGCTGCTGCTGTGTTCCCTGAGTGATGAGGAGAGGAAGGGAAAGAATTGCTGGCTACCCGCTGCCGTTTTTCCTCCATCCAGGCAAGCAGCAGCCACCCAGCCACCCAGCTAGGCTCCGTGAAGGGGTCTGTTATGGGTGGCGCATTCATGCCAGGAGGAAGAGGACAGGACAGCTCCGAAAAGCAGTTTTTAAAAAGTAGCCACTGCAGTCCCTTCTTGAGTCACGTATGTCCTCAGAATCCGGATTGAACGTGATTCTGGCTGAAAGTAATGGGATCAGGCAAATCCGCGTTTGCATCCGGTTCTGTTATTTCGATTTAGGGAAACTGGATTAAGCTTCTAATGGGGATGTGGCCATATAATCCCCCATTTTAGACCTTCTAGTGCATCTGCATGCTATAGTATTTTGCAGGCCTATAGACATGTTCTGGTTCAAGCATTTTGTTTAAATTTTTTTGGGGGGGATTCAGTGAGCTGATTACATTTTGTATCAATCAGTGCTTCTTAATGCTGTTTTCTTATTTACGGAGAACATATTTTTTTTTAGATTGCATTCTGGTAGGTTATCTAAGGATAGAATATTGGGCCCTGTTCAGGTGTCTCTATCAGCAATGCCACCACAGTTTAACTTCAGTTCGTTGAAGAGACACTTAACGCCAACCGCGGGAGACACCTCATTTAGAAAGCTCTTAAATGGTTCTGTCCTCTGATATGGAAAAATTGGCAGAACCTACTGGAGACCCACTCATTTTTCATAATTTTTATGATGTGTTCAACCGTAGAAGACAAAATGGAACTTCCTTTGGTACATATCAAATGCTGATTAGATCTCCCCTTAGGTTTGTGTAACATGATAGCGGAAGCAAAAGGCTGTATAAATTTGTCTTTGTGGCATTAACGAAATAAATCCTCAGTTCTGTAAAATATCTTTAGTATGTGTTCTAGATCTTTGGTAAGGAAGGACTAGGCAGAAGAAACATGCAATGTGTTGTTTCAAAGTGGTTTAAACAGCTCCTTAGGGGACTTGGGAAGACAGCATTTACACAGACAAACTGCATGGCAGGAATCTCAGAAACGATGTAAGATTTTAGCAAAGATTGGAGTAATGTGTCATTTTTTGCTGATTGGGGTGAGGGAGGCTGAATATCTATCAATGGCTACTAGAATGAGTGTCTAGGTCCTGCTTCCAGGTTGGAGAGGCAGGCAGGATGCCACTAAAGGCCATTTGCAGGGAGTCAAGAACAGGTGAAGGTTTCTCCTTTGTTTTCTGCTTGAGGTGCCAAGAAGCAATGTGTGCACCCCTGTGTAAGACAGATCACCTTCCCAAATCATACTGGAGTGCTAAGGGTGTGATCACACAGGGTTGTGTGATTGCAAACTGGTTGGCCATCTGTGGATGCAGAAAAAAAAATGCCTTGTGTTCACACATTTTTTATTTTAAGCAACTAAAAGCCCTCTACCTCAATTCTCTTCATTGTTATCACCTTCCACCCTGGCTTCCCAATGACCCCTGTGAGCCCACTCTCCTATGGCCGCAACTGGTTGGCCATCTTTAGCAGCCATTTTCCACCCTGCTGTTGACTACAGAAGACCTCTGTAGCTTCCTGCTCTCTTGGGCCTAAACTGCAAGTTGTTCTAAGAGTTATTACTTCCTGCCTGTGGAAGGGTTGCACAAGCCACTCCCCCTCCCCCATTTGCCCTGGGGCTGCTCCTTTTACCCTATCTGATCATACCCTAAGCGTCAGCTCAAGAATTAAATAGATGATGTGCGTGTTTGTATGTGCGTGTGCATGCAGGCGCAATAGGTATAGGCAAACCTAATGGTGTCCACTTTGCATACAAGATAAAGATCATATGAAAATTTACATGTTAATAGAACATTTTAGGGGGGAAATGGCGCTCTGTCAATTGATTGTATAAATATTTTATTGAGTGTAATATTAGGAGAAGGCAAGCGTGAAGCCATTCAGCAGCATTCAATTCCTTTTCTTCTTCTTCTCCTTTTTTTAAAGGATGAAATTAGGATATTATTGTTGAAGAAATAATATAAAATGGGGAGTTACAAAGCGCTTGATCTAAACTGTAAAAACCTTTCATGCACTCTGGCAGAGAGAGCAGATTAAATCCATAATGAAATGGGTAACTTTAAGTCTGCATAAATTTCCCAAGTAGGCCTGGTTTCCCAGGAATCTCTTTCAGCTAGATTAATGGCCAGCAGTGCGCCACATAATGAACTAGTCTGCCTTGGCAATGTGCTCATGAATTTATTATGGTGTCCACCAGTGTGCTATACGGCCTAGACATCTTTATAAATCCTGGATTTAGAAGTGCCGCGATGAGCTATTTCAGTCTTAATGGTAAGGCTGATTTATCAGCTGCAGTTTGCTCACCCTGCCTGCCCCCCCCCCTTTCCCTCCTTGACAGTTATAAAAAGGAAAATACAGGTCATATCACTGATGGAAATGCAATGTGAAGGTAATTAGATAATGCCAAATGGATCTGGGAAAAAGTGCACTGTTGAAATGTTAAATATGTTTGCAATTTTTTTTCTCTCCCTTGGAGCAATTATATCAGGTTGATTTATTTTTACAGTTTATAATCACTTAACTACCTGTGGCTGATTTTTACCAGATCATGCACCCATGGAGATGGAGAAGTGGGGCTTTTCACCCAGTAATTGTTTATTGTAAATTCATTTATCTCCAAATACCAAATTTATTATGCAATTTACACACGTCACAGCTCATTGCTGATGGCGAATAATGATGGCCCATTTGGTCCTCTTGGAAACTCCTTTTCTTGGTAGCTTTGGGGAAGAATTTGGTGTCAAAGCTGGAAAGATTTAAACAATCTATATTTCAATACATTAAGAGAAGGAAAGAGAAGAAGAAGAAGAAGAAGAAGAAGAAGAAGAAGAAGAAGAAGAAGAAGAAGAAGAAGAAGAAGAAGAAGAAGAAGAAGAAGAAGAAGAAGAATTGGCTTTTCTACCCTGCTTTTCTCACCGATTTAAGGGGACTCAAAGCAGCTGACAAAGCTTTTCTATTCTTCTCCCCACAACAGAGCACCCTGTGAGGTAGGTGGGGCAGTGAGAGCTCAGAAGAGAACTATGACTAGCCCAAGGTCACCCAGCTGGCTTCATGGGGGAGTGCGGAATCAAACCTGGTATTCCCAGATAAGGGTCTGTCTTCCTAACCACTAGACCAAACTGGCTAGAGAGAGAGAAAGAGAGAGGGAGTTTACCAGGATAGTCTAAAGAAGACAGCATTCTGTGTGATTGTGAGGATCTATGTAGCTGACATTTATTCCAATTCCCCACAAAACTGAGCCATGAACCCACCCACCCTTCCACGCACACACACTGGTTCTCTCCGTCTTCGTCAGAAGGAGTAAAGTCCTGAGCAGGGAAGCACACACCATGGAGACATGATTGGGACCAGTGGGGGACCTATTTTGGCAACACACCAAAGTGAGCCACCAAAATTGGTCCCCCAAAGTTTCTAAGGCTAGGAACTTGTGTTCCTAGCTCTTAGGGATATGCACAAATGCATTCACATTCAAAAATTCAACCAAATATCCCAATTTGCAAATTTTTGGATTGAAACCATGCAGATCCCTACTTGCCCTTGGCATTGAAGTTTGTGTGGACAGCACCACACTTCAGTGGTCCAAACCAGCAAGCCTGGATGGTCCAAACCCATTGGTTTGGACCACAGAGAGGTCGGTGCATAAAGGGCATTGGTCAGTGGAAACTGAGAGAGGGGAAACCCAGTTCCTGCAAGTTTCTAGGATGTATTGGTCTGTGTGACTGTAGGAAAGTCTACAGTATATTTGGGGCTTTTCTCATTGGAAAAGGCGGAGGTCTGTATATGCTCCCACATGGAGCATATACATTGTGCAGGGCCGCTTCCATCCCAGAAGCAGTTCCACACATACCAGACTGTCCCCAACCTGATATAAGTAGGGCACTATGAAGTGGTCCACCACAATACTAGGTGCCAGCAATAGATGTGTGGGGCAGGGAAGCACAGCTGTGATTGTGTACCACATTGCGCAGCAGGCAGCAGGCATGTCTGTTGTCATGGCAACACAATTGCTGCTAGTACAGTGGTGATCACACTTACGCCACAGGTAGACAACTGCCATGTCCGTTTGGGGTGGATCAGGGATCCCAGAGTGTGGACTCCCTATCTGTCCCTGATGTTCGCTGGCCATCACGCCTCCCAAAAGTGAGAAAATGCCCTTTGTGAAGAAGTCTGGTTCCTGGGCCACCCCCATCACGCAAAGCATACAAAGTGCTTCACATGCTGCATGCTCTCTGTATAAGCTTTTTCTATATAGATACCCTGGCACAATTAGACCTGTCCTAGAAATATTTAAAACCAAAATAATTCCTATACTCATATTTGGGGCTGAAATCTGGGGGGCAAAACAATCTGGCCAAGATGGAAGCTTTTCAGCTTTGCACCTTTCTTGGCCTTTCTAGAACAACACTGTCTGCTGCAGTTAGGGCCGAGCTGGGTATGGGCCCAGTAAAAGTCCTAATTCTACTGAGAAAATTTAATTACTGGCTTAAAATAAAACAGATGAATCCCAGCAGGCTCCCACGTTTATGTCTAGAAGAACAAGACTGTGTCAACACAAATCATCATGGACAAGGGGCCTAAATAATGAGTTGACCAATATGGGACTCCCTTCGCAATTCCTGAATGACTTAGGACCAAGGGCAATTGGACCTAGCAAGTATCGCTAGGTCGACAGCTACAATGTTTCTAGCCCTCCATAAAGGGAATACCCAGCTTGAAAAATATCTGACTGTCCCCATTCCGTTACCCTTAAGATTGTTTACTGGGGCCAGATTTGACCAATTTGGTATCATGATGCAAACAGGCCATTACTATAATATTCCAAGATGTGAGAGACTCTGTGTTTGAGGAGATCATTTGGTCAAAGATATGGAACATTTTTTTAATTGAATGCCAAGCATATACTGAACTTCGACATAGGTTTTTATACCTAATAGTATCCAAATTTTGGTCCCACAACAGAACTGAGCTTATGTCATTTCTTTTACAAGGACAAGAAAGATCTATTATAATAGCAGTTAGCCTCTTCATATTAAAAGCTATTAAGAAAAGAGCACATTTCGGGTGTTTTTCCACTATCAAAAAGTACCCATTAATGCACCCATTAAGGACCCATTTGGGTGTTAGCTAGATGATCCAATTTACACCACGGCACCCATTTGGGACCCGATTGTTTCCACTGCCACTGGGGAAATCAGGATCAAATGGGTACTTTCAGGATCAAATGGGTACTTAATCTGTACTTTAATCCAGACCCCATTAATGGGGTCTACAATGGGTTCTTGAGGCAGAAAATCTGGATTAAAGGGAGCCTGTTTCCATGCTTGTGTGGCAATGGGGTCTAGAGGAGGCTAGGGGGAGGGGGCACCCATGGGGGGGGAGCCCCAAAACCTAAGCTTCAAAGACAATTCAGAGTAATTTCAAAGTCAATTCAAAGTCTGTGCAAAATAGCTCCAGAGCATCTTTGAAGTCTGTGCTGATCTTCAGAGTGAACTTCAAAGTGACTCTGAAGTGACTCCGAAGTGACTCTGAAGTCACTTCGAGGTTCACTCCGAAGATCAGCAGAGAATTCAATGGAGCAGTTTTGCACAGACTTCGAAGTGACTTTGAAGCCACTTTGGAGATTGCACCCCCTGTCCCCCCAAACACCTGGGGTGACAAGCAGACCCCTCATGGGTAGATCTGGATTTCCAAACGTGTGCTCCAGTGTTTCCATGGCAGGGAGGCTAGCACCCATTGCTATTGGGTGCTAGACCACCCATGGAAACACATTGGGTACTTCCCTTCATCCGGATCTACTAGATCTGGATTAAGGAACGTACCCATTCCTTAGATCTGGATCTTCTTAGATTTGGATTAAAGGAGCGCGGTGGAAAAATACCCTTCCTGAAAGTAGAACCGTAATTGTATTGTACTTTGAAATAGTCATAAGACTAGTCAAATAAATTTTTAACTAACTAACTAACACAGCTCTACTCACTTTTCAAAAGCATCAGGTGAGGAATGTCTTTGTAGGTATTACTGACCACAGTCTGGCTGAAGCAATTGCCCATCTGCTTTGTCACGAATGAGATTGGGTTAGTGATCAACTGAGCCTGCATATTAGGTATGTGCACGAATATTCATAGGCATTCAAAATCCAGTTGAATGTGCCGAATTCCGACATTTGGACTCGAATAGAATATCCCAAAATTTGAAGGTAAACATTCAAATCAAATTTAAAACTTCGGATCTATTCGTTTGAATTATCCAGACATTCCTATGTGAACGGGTTCGTACACGATGAGCACTTGAAGATGCGCGTCTTTCCTGCATCCGTACACATTTATATGGATCCGTACGGGACAAAAACGGGTTGCATACATGATAACTACGGGATGCATATGGATGTGTACAGATGCAAACAGATGTGTATGGATGCGGGGAAGATGCAAACAAATGTTGTTGACATTCGTATGTGCAAATCTGAATAAAAAATTTGAATGAGTAGATTTGAATGTGGTAAATATGAACCCAATCTTGTTAAATTCGAATTTAAAAGATTTGAATTGAATCTGATTTGGGGGTATTTGATTCGATTCAAATAGAATGTCAAAAAAAAAAAAAACCTTTGTGTATATCCCTACTGCATACAGAGGAGCCCTTCTTGCGAGGAGGCCCCTGAATGCAGGAGGTCTTGACAGCAAGGAGACGGAAAGATGCACAGCATGAAGAGATGCCTTCAGCATTGCTGTTTGCACACTGATGCTCAGACACCTTTCCCACAGTCCCTCATGCCCCAGGGGTACAACCACATGTGCCCAGACCCTTATGTGAGCATTGAGTGAATATTAGGGATTTGCACAAATATATTTTTTTGTATTTGATTCGTATTGAATCAAATGCAACAAAATTCATATTCATTCAAATAGATCCCCTTCGAATGTGGTAGGATTCATTTTCAATACAAATGCTCAGTCCCATATGGATCCCATACAAATGGACATGAATAGCATACAAATCCCATACAAATCTCATACGAAGCTTCATATGATTGTATCAAAACATCCAATTTGAATTCGAATGTCTGTCTTTGAATGTGCCAACATTCGATTCAAATTAAAATGACCAAATTCATTTTAATGAACGAAAAAGTGCAGGAGAAAACTGAAACAGAAATACATGGTTGTATGTTTAAAAACAACAATAGCTCAAATTCTTCCAGTTTTATATTCATTCTTATTTCTTTCCCCAAGGGAGCTTGAAACTGGACCCAGAACGTATTTCTAAAACTCAGGTGGCACTGTTTCTATGAAAAAAAATGAGAGATTATTTAAAATTTTCTTCTTTTTTCTTCTGCTTCCCCACCTCCCCCTTGCGTGTGTTAGCGGGGATTAGATTCTCTACCATGTCATCTTAAAAAGTAATACAAAATTTTTGAAGTGTTTAAAAGAAGTTTTAAAATGTTCATTTTCAGTCTCTGCTAGGAAGAAAAATATATAGATGTATAAAGGAAGCTCTTATCAAGGGGTACCTTTATTTTTTTTCTCCTTTAAAAATAATAGCTTTCAGAGTTTTGTTGTGTAAATGAGCTGCTCACACACTCTTTGCATCAAACAGTCAAAGCGTAAAGCAGAATTTCTGTGCACTCCTGGTGAAAACTTGATAATGATACATAGCTGATCAAATATTTGTTTCATAACTTTCCAAAGAAGCAGCGGCGGCGCAGCGCGTCCCTTTGAGGATGATTGAATTTGGCATCATTCCAGACTCTGTTTTAGGTAATCCTCATGAAAATGAGGTCCCCCCCCCTTTCCCCCCAAGGCCCAACTGGTATTTTGGAATATCTTTTCCATAATACTTTTTACCTATCTCTTCTTTGAACATAGTATTATCTAAGAACTGTCTGTTGAAACTCCAGACCTCGCCGGAAGCCTCTAGATAGGTTTTGTTTATGGTTGCTTCATGGCTGTGAAGCAAAACTGCTACTTGTTCTGAGGCTGTCCTCTCACGTTGGTCTTTCTGCATTTACCTTAGGAACCGTTCAGCTTTGAGACTAATCATCTCCTGGGTCTCTTTCTTCCACAGTCTGGTGTAGACTAGGGAGTCGGGATGGGTGAAAAATAGATTCATGGGTGAATCGAAAGGGGCCTACGTTCATGGGTCACCATTTGCCCACAAATTGAACATATCTGGCCTTCATTGGAGCATCGTAGAGGGCAATATCTTCACTGCCCAGTTTACTAGACCAAAAAGCATACTAGGCTTCTCCTTTCCACACAATTTTTTTGCTTTTTGATGTGGCTTACAGGTAGGTTGGGAACACTCCTGTGTGCAAGCCACCACCTCTATGCCAGTTTTCAGGCTGTTTCAGCACTCGCCTTGCCTGAAGTGAAAAATTATCCTGGTCCATTCTGTTCTGGGATAAGATGTCAAACAGTCTCTGTATTTGGGAGCACAAAGGTGCCGTCTGTTCTGGCCTAACCCCAGAAGCAATGTGTACACGGCTGGCTGTATTTCTATCTCAGGGTCCATCCACCACTGACAGCAATTGGCTCAGGGCCCTGTTGCTCTGATGTTTAGTCCAGTGCACTGTGGCTAGGCTGAATAACCCATGCTGGGATTTTGATAATGATCTTTGGAGAATGTGCTAAAGCTCTGAATAACCTTGTTCTGTATCAGATGTGGAAACACCAGTGACTGCAGCAGAACAGACAGTGAGGGAAAGTTGTTAACCTCTTCATTCAAATCTGCTGGTAAACTGAGATAGGCACCCCTTGTGCCATAGACAAGAGAGATATTCTGTATGATGCTCCCCCAGAATATTTCTAGATTTCAACCTAGTGCAGCCATAATCTCCAGAAATGATGGGCACCAGAATCTAGTAGGGATGTGCACAAATATTCAAAAATTCGAATATCTGATTTGAATCCGACAAATGCTAACTTTCAAACTCAAATTGAATGTCTTCACATTTGAATCTAGACATTCGAATGGATTTTGGATGTTCTGAAACATTCATTCTAATGATTCACATGATTCAAATGTACAGATATATGTATTGCATATGTATCTGTACAAATATTATACGTATCTGTACACCTTTGCGTTTATAATATGGGATGAAAACGGGAGGCATACAAAATACGTACAGATACGTATAACACATTTGTATCTCATAGATACGAATGTAGCGGATTTGAATTGGGTTTTTTTAGCATTCAGATTTTAAACATTCAAATAGAATAGAATATTTTGACATTTGATTCGACTTGAATTCGAAAGCAACAACAACAACATTTGTGCACCCCCCCTAAAATCTAGCACTATCTAGAACACATCAAGTTGGCAAAGTCTGATTCATAGACTAATTTTCCCCTAGGTGGGTCAGGCATAATGGCCTATGGTGCTCTACATTTTCCATTGGTCCACCCATTGCCTCTAAAAGAGGTTCTGATGCTTGGCACGTGTGTCTGTTCAATGGCCCCCATTAGCTCATCTGTTGCCGGTATCTAAGTTTCCCAGTGACAAGTGTAATGGCGTGCCGAAAATTACATTTAGCTGAAATTTAAGATTTAAAAGATAAGTACTGTTCAGTTGACTAATCAAATAGTCATAAAAGCTATTTTCTGAACCATAATTACATTTATTCAGTTCTGGCCTTGATTTATTTTTTATTTTAATTGTCAGTCCTGCTGCACCATGATGCTAATAGAAATGTTATTGCAGCCAGTATGAACTAAAGTGATGTCTGATTATTATTAATGAGAGCAATAAGGAGGTATCTTCATATAAAGTCAGCATTAAAGGAGTAATTCATTTCACCTGATATAATTGGATTGTAGCATTTAAATAGCCTCCGACTTCCTCTTAATTGTGATTAGTTGTTGGTTTCTCCTTTTAGTATAGCATTGAACTCTTCCTCTGATACTTTTTTCCCTCTGTTTCTTTTATGAAGTAATTAAACATGAATTGCCTAGTGTCTCTTAATAAATACTTCTGAGGATTTAGTAGCTATTAAATACAATAGTTGGCTGTTAGAAATATTTATAGTAAGCACCCATCGTTAGCACTGGAAAGCTACTTTGAGGTTTAGGAATATGCGAGCAGAAGAGTGTAATTATACAAACCCATCAGTCACTGTGGGGGAAGATTCACTCACTATGAAGACAATAATGACTTATGCTAAATAAAAAGTATATTAGCTCCCGAAGGGTTTACTGCAAAACAAAATTTTAAAATATTAGTTTATTGTTTTACTGGGACAGTTTGGGGATGGATGCCTCTCCTCTACTCTCCTATTCCCAAATACAGAAATTTCCTGTGATTTCCACAGGGTACAGTGTTTAAGAACATAAGTAAGTGGAGCCCTGTTGGATCAGGCCAAAGGCTATCTAGTCCGGCATCCTGTCTCACATAGTTCTGGGCATTGCTTCTGGGCATTTTCAAGAATACAAAGGTAAAAGCTTCACAGGCATCCTGCCTATCTCTTCAACCTGGAGGTGGTACAAAGGCATCCATTTTACTAGCCATTGATAAACCTGTCCTCCATGAATTTGTGTATAAGCATGTAAGAGGAGCCCTGCTGGACTGGGCCTCAGCCCATCTAGCCCAGCATCCTGTCTCACAGTGGCCCACCAATGGCTTCTTCGCAGAAGAGGAAGGCAAAGCTTTCACCTGTCTTTAGAGACATCCAGCCTGTTTGTCAATATTGGAGGTAGTACCTAAGCATCTGTTCTGGTAGCCATTGATACATCTCCATGAAGTAAGAGGAGCCCTGCTGGATCAGGCCACGGCCCATCTAGCCCAGCATCCTGTCTCACAGTGGCCCACCAATGGCTTCTTAGCAGAAGAGGAAGGCAAAGCTTTCACCTGTCTTTAGAGACATCCAGCCTGTTTGTCAATATTGGAGGTAGTACCTAAGCATCCGTTCTGGTAGCCATTGATACATCTCCATGAAGTAAGAGGAGCCCTGCTGGATCAGGCCACGGCCCATCTAGTCCAGCATTCTGTCTCACACAGTGGACCAACAATTGCTTCTGGGCATTTCAAGGAGAAGACAAAGGTGAAACCTTCACCCTACTCTTGAATCCCTGCAAAATGGCTTTGAGAGGCATCCTGCCTGACTCTCCAATCTGGAGGCATCCTCTCCAGTTCTCCATTCATTTGAGTAATATCTTTGTTAAACCACACTAAGGGAAGGTATGGCAGGCATCTGGTTGGCTGGCATTCTCTGATGTCATTGAGAAACAACTTTAAGAACGTGAGAACATTTCCTTCTCAAATTTGCAAATAAGCACAAAAGGATCTGATTGCAGCTTCCAACACCCCTCTGTTCATATACGTGCATTGGCTGTACATGGCTGAAGAACCTATTCAATCATAACCTGCTCTTTAAATTTTTATCACTCACCTGTTGTTTTTAATAATGTTTTATTAAGATCCATTGATTTTTATCTGGTTTCTGATCATGTTTTATGCCTTATTGTTTTTTGGGTTCTTTTTTTAACCTTTGAACTTGTTTGAAATATTAGATTATTTTATCATCTCTCATATTATTTTATTATCATATGCAAAAGGAACACATGATTGTAATCATTTAAGTGTCCAAAATTATTTGTTAGGTAAATAAGGTGACATGGCTGTTTGCACAATGATGGTTTTCTGCTGCCTTTCCCTCTTCTTTTTTTCCTGTATGATCATAGTATACTTACAGTTTTTGCTCTGGTTTCTGCTTTCAATTCAAGAAAGAGAGAGAGAGATGTTCCGCAGGCCATACATTTTTGGTTTTAAATATGGGCAGTTGCAGACAAAGTAGCCATTAGTTAGAGATAATGAAAGACTCAAGTTCTGATAATGCCCCTTCACTAGTGGGCACTCTAGATTTCAGAGTCTCAGGAAAAGCGTGGGATAATAGCCACTTGGTGACAATGTCTGACCTCCATGCAAATTCTGTGTGACCAACTCTGCTTGATTGCACAAAATATGTTTCATCTGGAGGCAGGCCAGTTGTTGGGCTGGAATGACATTCAGTATCGACTCTGTCCAATAATTCTCAGGCAGGATGTGTAGGCTCTACAGTGGAAATATTGAGGAGCTCCACATTATTCTCTGGGTTCATCATGGAATGAGAAGTTATATTATTGCTTGGAGGAAGTAGGAAAAAGGATAAAGAAGAAGGGAATTACCATATATTTTAGGTGAGCAAACTGAGGATGTGTCATGAGATTTATAGTGCTAATAAAACTCAAATGAATTAGAATCTTGGCTGAAAACGGAATATTATTAGAGTGTAACAAAAAGGCTTGTATTAATTCATCTGACATCGATCCCACCCACCCCTCCCCCAGGGGAAATGTGCATTAATTAGGGCTGAAACAGATTTCTCAAGGGTTTCGATTTTTGTATGGAAATGAGCCTTTTTTTTAATTGGCAAGCTAGAACATTCTGTTGAATCAGTAGACATGTTGCTCAAAATAAGCCAGAAACATTAGTAATGGACTTAGGCAGCTGTTTTGTGTTTTCTTTCTATATGTTCTTTATTCAATCTGTACAGCAGTGAAGATGATGGTGATAAATCCTCACATAGTAGGAATATTCATTGCATTCAAAAGTTGTACGAATTTGTACCTTCCCGTTCAAATCGAATGATGACTACATTTGAAGATTGACATTTGAATGAGAAGCGAATGCTTTTGTGCATTCGTTTGACACTGCATTATGGTCGCAAATGTGAGGACATGCTGCTGGCCCAGGTTCATATCCAGCTGGGTCCCATGAAAGCAGCCAGCCACCAGAGAGCATTCAAACATGTGATTGGGTGGAAGTGCTTCCAGATAAGATTTGAATGTACAGATATGAATCCTATCTGGAAGCACTGCCACCCCAGCACATGATGTGAATCCTGGCGGCTGTCCACTTTCGCCAGCGGTACACACTTAGACCAGCATCCGATGGGAACGTTTTCACTTTTACTGTGACCGCTCTGCATCCTCAGCGAACATTTGCCAAACATTTGCAGTGGATACGAACCAAATGCAAATGTTGCCACATTCAAAGTGTTTACCTTTGTGCAAATGCAGATTTCTTTTGCATTCGCTTCAATGCATAGCGAACATGGAAAAAAATGTGCCACGTCCCTATCACACAGTCTCATAAAAGTCTATGACAGGAATGGTACTCAGTGCCTAGACATGTGCATAAACTGAAATTTAGTTGCTTGGTTCAAATCAGCCTGGCTATGCTAGGTTCAGGTTTGCCTTGAAAAGGTTTTTTTCAACTACAGAGCAGTTCAGTTCACATGAGACCTGTGAGCCTACTGAACTAGTTTGGTATTTCTCCACCAGCTTCTTCCTGAGACTCCACTTAGGGTGATCCAGAGGTACTGGCACCAAATAGATGCTCTTCCCACTAGTGCTGACTTTTATAACTGATGGATGGTGATTCTATCAACACTCAAGATGTTAAGATATGAGTCCAGTTCTTCTGGAATTTCTCCAAGGGCAACCAATAACTATTGTCACAACCATAGATGTTTGAGTTTCATTTGCAATTCTTTCTGTTGATTTCCATCTGTCCCATCACAACTCTATTACCAGAAACTACCACACTGATAATCCTAGCACAAGTTCTCTCGATGATAGTTATGGCAGAAGTATTATGTGTAAGATGCAGAAATCCCACAATATTTTGGTCCATTAATTTTCTATCACCTTTTTGAGTTTGGGCTTCCATTATTTTCTCCTTCTTGGTAAAGGTTACTTCTAATGGGTGTTCCAATGACTCAGAGTTCCCACTTCATTATGCCTTTCTTTGTGACTGGTTTGTGGTATCTTGCAGCTCCAAAGTGTTCTTCAGCCTCTTTCCACAAGTGCCATTTGCTCCCAAAGTGGGATTTTTTATTTCAATCTTTGTTTCAATAGAGTTTCTGGAATGTGCTTTTTTCTGTGCTCCGGATATAGCTTTTTTAAAGCTACTAGCACAGGTTTGTGCTATCACAAATATTCTGTGTTTATCACAATATTTAAGTTCTGAAGTTGTTTTTTGGGTTATCTCTCCAAGTTCTCAGCTGCTCCTTTCTATAGGCCTCCTTTGTTTCAGGGCATGTGTCTTTAATTAACTTTCTTTATGACTTGAATGCACTTGATATAATCTGCTGATACTTTATCTTATCATAACTTTTATTGATTAGTCTGTTTGACCATATCAAAATACAGAAACATAGTAGCACACAGCATCATGCACTGCACACAATTTAAAAACTAGTAAAATCAGCGCGGGTTTTCATTGCTTTCAAAATAAAAAGTACAACCATAAAAACGGACTACCTGTCCGAGCCCCTGAGCAATATGTGAAGCTTCCCGATATCATCCAGAAGGTTATAGTTGGCTAAGAGGGGGGCTATATAATAGCTCCTTATTTCCTCATATAGTCTGCAGTTTAGAAGTAGATGTGCTAAATCTTCAACAGTGTTCTCTCCACAAACACAAGTTCTCCTGTTGTACGGCATCCCCTGGTAACGACCCAGTTTGATCACTATATCCAGTTGTTCAAATCTCGCTCTGGTGAAAAGCCTGAGCAGATGAAATTTCATTGGGAAGTTGTGGTAAGCTTCCATGTTAACCTGGGTTTTGTACCTGGCCAGGTAAGGCGTGGCTGTGGCCTGAGCGATGGCAGCAAGGTCTTGTCTTTTTAGAATTTGACAATTTAAGGGTGGTATACCAAGTTCTGCACGAACTGCTGCAGACAGAGTTGACTTACTGACACCCAGACAAGCTCTTAGCTGGCGGATTTGAAACCTCTGTAGGGTGAGCAGATTTTGCTTACCCCATATCTCAATTCCATAGAGCAGCATCGGAAGCACCTTGGCCTTGTAGACTTTGAGTAGAGGTCTTATTGTCCCTGGATACCTGTGATGATAAAGTTTGTACAGGGCACACGCAATCCGTTCCGTTTTTGTTATAGAGTGTTTCAGGTGTTGTGCCCATGTTCCAGTGGAGGTAACTATGAGGCCTAGGTACTGGTAGTTATAAACTTGCTGTAGCTTTAGGCCGTTGATGTACCAGCTATGAAGCTTCCTTGATCTTCCAAATACCATGATCTTAGACTTATCTTTGTTTATGTGTAGAGCATTTTTTGCACAGTATTCACCAAATTTGTTTAGGGACCTTCTAAGACCAATTTGGGTCGTTGACATCAACACCATATCATCAGCGTACAGCAGGACGTTTAGATGTCTATTTATGGCTCAGGGCGCATGCAGGTCCTTTTGATTTAGAGCCTCAACCACGTCATTGACATAGAAGCAGAATAAGAAGGGGGCCAGGATGCAACCCTGAGGCATTCCAGCAGTGGTGGGAATGACCTGTGTGAGAGCACCACTGGTCCCCAGTCGCACCTTTAATGATGTGTCAGAATAAAGGGCGATAATAAGAGCCATCAGTCTGGGATCAATGTTGGTGGTTGCTAACTTGTCCCATAAAGTTTCTCTGTTGATAGAATCAAAGGCAGCGGAGAAGTCGATAAATGCAGCATACAGTTGCCTGCCCTTAGAAGTATACTTGTGTATTAAGTGTTGCAGTATTAAGCAGTTATCAGTTGTTGAGGACCCTTTCTAAAGCCGGCTTGCTCTTCCTTTAGAATGTTATTGTTATCAGCCCAAGCTTCTAGCTTCTCCATTAATACCTGGTGTATATTTTTGCCACTAAATCAATTAGGCTTATTGGCCGATATTTTTTTGGGACTGTCCTTTCCTCCTTTTTGTAAATAGGAACTACAATGCACATCTTCCAGCCTGTTGGTATTTCACAGGTGTTGCTTATATGAGCGAAAAGGCCTGCTAGGAGCTGTGCCCACCAATCAGCTTTCAATTTAAACCGTTCAGGGGGGAGAAAGTCTTCACCGGGTGCTTTATTTGATTTTCAGCTGTTTATAATTGCTTTTATTTCAGATGGAGACACGGGCGACCAGACAGGCATTTGGGGCCTGCTTGCGAACTGCTTAGGTTTACAACTGGGGAGGCCAGGCTCAGCTGTATTAAAAAGCTCCCTATAGAAGTCTTCCCATTTTGCAGCCGAAATAGGGGCGTCTGTAGAGAACCTAACTTCTCTCAGTTTATTTGAAACTATTTTCCAGAAAAAGATGGAATTGTTTGATGTTGTAGATAGTTCTAGGTCAGACCAGACTTTTACGTTATAAGCCATCTTCTTTCTACGCAGTAGGCTTTTATATTGTCGCATCAATGCAAGTGTCCGGTTGTGTACTTCTTGTGTAGGGCTCCAAGGGGTCAATCGCATAGCCTTTTTCAGTTGACTCCTTTTAGTCCTGCAGTCGAGATCGAACCATGTATTTTGTGCACCTAGTGTTGGTCTCGTTTTCGGTGCTGCAGTAAGAAAACTTTTTCAGCTGGTACAAAGTGAGTTGAAGGCACTGAGGACTACAGTTGTGTCATTTGTGTCTGACTGGATTTTTTGTTTTAGCTTTTCTGCCTCTTTAGAACAGAGGAACGTCTCAATTTGCTGCAGATCAACTGTGTTCCATCTCAATCTTTTATTTTGGTGTATCTCTGTGGATTGTATAGATTTGGTGTCCACTTCTGCTGCTTCTCCAAGGTCTGAGAATAGCAGGCTGTCCACTGCAAGTAGTTGGTGGTCAGTGTCCGTTCTTGGTGTTACTCTAAGATGTGTAAAGAGTGGGATATGCTCCTCCGTGACACAGATGTAATCTAGTGCACTGCTGGACTTTGCTGAGTGGAATGTGAAGGGATAGCGAATATCTTTATTCTGGTCGCGGACAATGCACAGGTTATACTTATGCAGCAAAGGCGCAAAGGAAATGCCAGCTTTGTTTCTCCGAGTGTCCCTTGACAACCAGCCATCTTTAAAGGGTGGTGCCTCCATTTGTATACCACATGCATGCGTGATTTTTTTCACTGAATCTCCAAGCCTTGCATTAAAGTCTTCCATGGCTATCAGGAGTGCAGTTGGGAAGATGTGGCTTAATTCATCAAGGGCATCTTCCAAGACTGTCCACTGGTCAGGAGAAGCAAATTTTGATGTAGCAAGAGGCATGTAGATGTTTATCAGAATAGTGGTGAGATCCTTAGCGAGGACTTGGATGTTATTACATGAGGCAAGGGCATCTAGCTGCAATTCTGATCCTTCTCATCACAATATTTAAGTTCTGAAGTTGTTTTTCAGGTTATCTCTCCAAGTTCTCAGCTGCTCCTTTCTATAGGCCTTCTTTGTTTCAGGGCATGTGTCTTTAATTAACTTTCTTTATGACTTGAATGCACTTGATATAATCTGCTGATACTTTATCTTCCTCAACTATCTATTTGGCCTGCAACATTTTCTGTCTGCTTGTTTTCTGTCACATTGTTTTCAGTAACCGTGGTTTCTATTATTTTCCTCATCTTCCACTTCATTCCAATCCATCTAGCTCTGCTTGTGTCCAGTCTACAGTTCTGACAGTGTATCTAATGAAAGGACAGTCCATGTATTTATGGCCTTGAAGGTGTCGCCACTATCTAGTTTTGATGTAAAGATAAATCTGAGCCTTTGGCTATATTCCCTGCTGGTCATAATTGCCACTTATCAGTATATGTTGTTGTCTATTTGGATGATACCAGCATGCTTGTAACCATCTTCTGGCCTGAAAATCTTTATGTCTCTTCCATTCAGCAGCTTAGATTCATTTGTTCACCTGTGCGCTGCCCGGAACCTGCTTGAAAGAGCACTTCCGGGTATGAGCATGCAGCTCTCCATCTGGGGATTGTGATGCCACCACAGCCTCTGTAAAGGTAAGGGAGCACGTGGTAGTGGGATGGGGGGGCACAGTCACATCATCCAGTGTCATTTTGATGATCTTTGGGTGCCTAAACAGGCCTTCTGGTTCTGTGCATGAAGTTCCCCATCCGGGGATCGCACAATGGATGTGGGAGCTGCATAGGCAGAACTGGAAGGCCTGCTTCAGCCTAAGGAGAAAGCTTGTGGCAGTGGTGTGTTGACCAAAGGTAAGAGGGGGGATGGGAGGCCACGGAGGGATCTGGCCTTGGCTGAACCTTCATAGAATTCTGGATAAATCCGATTTGTGGACAAGTATTTTCACATCGAATTGGAAGTACAGTTTCAAATTTCTCTGTAGAGAAGATGCTAGAGTTTTGGTAATGTTTTGGAAGCCTGCCATCATTGGCCTGTTTTCTTCAAATGCCTTCTTCTCACTTCCCTCAGGAAAGGTGATTTTTTAATGATGATTAAGGGAATGGAGGACCACCAATAGAAGGTGATGGAGGATCTTCCCAGCTTGTTTTCTTCTTCATCTTCTCTCCTAAGGCAAAACAGTTCTTCTGGTTACAGCTTCAGATCACTCTTTGTCCTTGAAGCTCTGACTTGGCCTAAATTTCCTCACAAGGATGCCGTGGAGATAAAATAAGGGAAGAAAACAGTGTCCACCGTGTTGAGGACAGAAACATAAACATCTCATGAATCATATTATAGAAATGTATATTTTAATATTATAAATAGAACATTAAGTATAATATTCTATAGTAACGGTCATAACAACAATAGTATGTGTGGAAGCAAGACAGATATGGAATCGGTATAGAACTCCAGTGTGGAAGAAAAAAAATAATACCTGTTTTGGAAGTGCAAAGGAAGGATTTAAACAAACAAAAACTGTTATTCTATTCCTTAAATACTGTTCATAAAATATAACAAAGTACTGGCATCAATCAAATCAAATTTGGTCAGAACGTGTTTAAAAAAAATTCAGGACCTAATCCTCTAGAATAGAGTTTGTTTCACCTGAGGGGATGAAGGCTCAAAAGATTCTCACAGTTATGATTCAAAATAATGTGGCAGCCAGGTGTAATTTCTGCTTCCCCACTTTCTCACATCATCAAAGCCAGAAAAATTCCAGCCCTCTTCCCTTTCAATGGCATCTAATTTTGGTAAACCCAACTAAAACAATTCAAAATTGCACAGCCTGGTTTAGGAAGGAATTCCTAGAAGACGTGGACCATGTATTTATTCTGCAGACACATTCATCTACCCTTGACGAGAACCCATTTTCCTCCCAAAGAACTGATTGGTTTCTCATTCATTCAAAGGGCCTCATTCTTATGCTGTATATGGCAGACAAGACACTGTTCTTTATCTTCCATTTAACATTTTAGTCAAGGTTGACTTTTTTGTACTTTTTCAAGGAAATAGCTAATTCCTTCCTTCCTTCTCTCCTTCCCTATATCTTTCTTCCTCAGTTTTTCCTTCCTAACTTCCTTCTATACTCCCTCCCTCCTCTCTCTTCCTCCCTTTCTTTCTTTCCTTCCTTCCCTCATTTTCTCCTCCCTCTCTCCATTGTTCTTTCTTTCCTTCCTTTGGTCCCTCAGTTTCTCCTTCCTATTTTCCTTCCTATCTTCCTTCCTCCTCTCCCTCCCTGTCTTTCCTTCCTGCCCTCCCTCATTTCCTTCCTTCTCTTTCTCTCCCTCTTTCTTTCTCTCCTTCCCTTCCTTGTTTTCTCCTCCCTCCCTTCCCTCCCTCATTTTCTCCTCTCTCCTCATCTTTCCATCTTTCCTTGCTTGCTTGCTTGCTTACTTGCTTGCGTCCTTCCTTCCAACAAATTTGACCTCCACACAAATAAATTCCATATTTGTCCACAGTCCATGTCTGTTTTTTAGGACTCTATGGCTATGTTATAAACTTTGGGAAGGGGAGTAAATGAAATCAGTATGCACACATGTTTATAGGAAAATAAAAATAAAAAAACCCACAACAATTTGGCAATTGTGGGCCATCTGAAGGCCTGGCAAATAGAATGCTAGCAAAACATTTGCATTTCTGCTGTTTGCAGCCGCTCAGTGGGCGTTTCTGCCATGCAGATATTCCAAAGGAGCCTGGGTTTTTCCCCCCAGGTGCTGTCACGTGGTTCTCCAAGACGATGACAGCTGGTGACTTGTGTGGGATGGTGAAGGAGGGAATGTCCCTTCCAGAATACCATTACAAGTTTTCTACTTCTGAATACTACAGTAGACAATCAATATAAGCTTACATTTTATGAGACAAGGAGTTAACTTGTTCAATTATGGCGCAGACAGCTCTATTCTTTTGTAACAAGTAATCTGGATAGTGAAATCGATACTGACAGGCCCAATGCATGCCAGCTAATTTCATATTATCCTCAGCCAATCGTAGGCCAAGGAGTAATAGAGTAGCTGTTACAGTTCATTACTAGGGAAGTGGGATCAATAACACTACAATAAGGGGATCCGTAATACATCTGCTGGGTAAGTAACCCCAAAGGGACAAAAGTCCCAATAGCAAACCAAACAAGGGTTCATTTGCATAGGCAGTGGAAAAAAACAAAATGTAAAGCAGGGGGTTAAAGGAGAGAAAGGAGGTGAAATGATAAAGCATTTCTAAAGCACAGCCGTATTCTGCCATAAGTAATCTATTCAAACTTATCCATATCTTTTTGCGATGTTGCCCCATCAGATGGCTACAGTAAAGAACTTAGACAAATGGTATCAAAAAGTTATATTTCTATTGAACCAATCATTGATCACGTTGAATATTTCAACATTTTTAATGCTAGTGCTGAGATTAGCACACCGATTCATTTACAACTTGATAAAATCAATGAAGACTGGGAGTAAATACATGTATGGTGACCTAGAGGGATTTCTCTTTTCTACCCCATAAAGGAGATGAAGCACCGAGGTCGCATCTACACATGGCTTCAGTTTCGGCAAGGCTTCAATGCTTAAATATCATCTGTGGGGTTTTCGGGCATGCCATCATTCCCAGCTAAAACAGAATGAAAATATGCATTTTACAGATTGAGAAAGCATGGTTGCAGCATATAGGAGAGCCACAGGCAGGAGATACCATTTCAGCACCACAAGAGTGGACAGCAGGTGTGAGATGCAACATAGGTAAGCAAAACTCAATGTCATGTCCCGTTCCAGAGCAAAACGGAAGGCCTTTTGACATATTCAAAAGTGTCTCGGTTTTGTGACTTGATTTCGTCTACCAAGCACATAGAAGCCTACACAATTTCTAATGTCAGAGTGAAGGCTTACTATCTCTACCTGGAAGCTGTTTTGGAGTGCTGGTGTATTTTATATCTTTGGAACACAGTTTATCATGTGTTATTTATTATAATTATGTTCATTTGGCATTAAATTTCAGAAAGATAAAATGTGAAATTCTTGGTCTTAATTCTGGCCCAATTTTGAACTGGCATCAAAAAGTAGTTCTCAGATATGCCTTGTGTGTTCTGGTTTAGGGCATCTGGAATGCCACTAGACACATTTAATAGGGTTTTGAAAAAAAATACTATTGCAAAATATGTTTGAATTTTGTTTGGGTTTGCAATATGGAAACACTTCTATAGGATTGTCTTCTTGAGGCTGCTGTGAATTGAGCCTAGGACTTTCTGCAGGGTCATAAGAACATAAGAAAGCATGGGTCATCAAATTCTCGGAACGAACTTTCCTAAAACATTTGTTAAAAAGAGCAAACTAGTAAAACACTATCACCCTTTCCATCCATCCACCCATCCACCCACCCATCCACCCACCCACCCACCCACCCATCCATCCATCCATCCATCCATCCATCCATCCATCCATCCATCCATCCATCCATCCATCAGGAATTGAAATACAGAAAACCTTTTGCTTGGCAGTTTCTGCAGTGCCACAAAGTGAAACACATTTTAGTTTGTCAGATTCTAAAGGACGTGGATTCGTAGTGACATTTTAAAGTGTTTCCCCCTTTTCTTTCATGTCAGGATTTCCAGGTTCCTTTGCTTCTAATTATATGCAAGGGTTCCCAGTTCCTATCAAGAGCCAAGGCAGAACTCTGCCTATTGTTGCCACCTCAGAGCTACATGCAATTGTATACCTAATAACCTTGCCCTAAGCAGATGAGTATTTATTTCAGTCAGTTACCCTTTATAATTACTATATTGAACCTAGTTGTCTATAAAATGGATGGTTTGCTTATACAGTTTACCCAAATAGTTCATTAGGGGTTAAACAAAATGAAATCCCATTTGCAGGGCGTATAATAAATTGTTTCATCTGTGAATTTAGCTGTTCTCCCTAATGCAGACATGGATGTTACAGTGGTTGTCCCTTGATAGGGTTATGGGTTAATGAAATGCTTTTTCTGTTGCTTATTTTCCTCTCTTCTGTGCTGAGTGATAAGTAGCTAACCAACCAAGCTTGTAATTGCAATCTTACAGAAACCGGCCCGATCTGTATATAAATCTTACCATCCAATTACAAGATGTAATAATTTTGCACTCAAGCTGGTAATGAGGTCTAATACTCGCGCACGTGATAATCCCCTCTGGATGCTGGCTAGATCAGATGTTGCCTTTGTAATTAGACGGGCAGAAAATCATTATTTCATGTTCAGGAAAAAAATTAGGTTGGTGGGAAGTTAATTTTCTCTCCGCTCTCTGAAGCGTAGACAAGAATTTAATGATTTAATCATGATTGTTAGCTCTTTTGCAATCAATTTGTAATGATTGTGTAGAAACTCTCTTCAAGGGAGGCTGCATCAGAGAGGAGAAGACAAACAGCCGACTCGGGGAGAGTTGATTATAAATATTACCGCATGGCTTCTAAGCCCATTAAAATGATCTTTGTGATGACGTACCAAGCTTCCAACTCTATAGGAAGTGAGCCTGGGAAGTGACCTGGACTGTGGTAAATCCAAATTCCTCCCTTCCTTATTGGTTTAAATAAGCAAACTACAGGATCATCAACAAAAATTAGATAATGCTAGGATTTCTTCTGAGATGGATATATCAGGTCATCCTTTGATCAAGAATCTTTCTTGTCTTGTAGGGCTGATGTTTGAACTTTTAAAGAGGTTATTATTAGGGATATGCACAAATGTTTTTTTGACATTCTATTTGAATTGAATCGAAAACCCAAAAATTCAGTTCAAATCTGTTCAATTTGAATTTAACAAGATTCGATTCGTTTTTGCCAAATTCAAATCTATTTCTTAGAATTTTTTATTTGAATCTGGACATACGAATGTCAATAACATTCATATGTGCCCGTACGCATCTTCCCCACATCTGTACATATCCGTACGCATCCATACATGTCCATATGCATCCCGAAGTTATCCCGTATGCAAGCCATTTATGTCCTGTCTGGACTCGTACAAATGCATACGGATGCAGGAAAGTATGCATCGCGTACGAACCGTACACATACGAATGTCCAGATAAGTTGAATGAATAGATCCAAAATTTGAAATTTGATTTGAATGTTTACATTCGAATTTCGGGACATTCTATTCAAATTCAAATGTTGAAATTTGGCACATTCAATCGAATTCCGAATGCCTTCAAATATTCGTGCACATCCATAGTGATTGCCAAATTGGATGTCTAGCAACATTCTTGGGGATCCCGTTAGCTGGACATGGAGATGTGAGGAGCAGAAGGGTTTACATATCTGAGACAATTGAGCAGAACTGGAGCACAGAGAAGATGTCTTCCTTTCCTCACTTGTTCAATATGTGCACCTGTTGGGTATCTCAGCATTTCTGTTCCAGAGATCATTGATTCTCCTCTTTCAGTTTTCGTGGGTGCTTTTAGGCACAGGAGACAAGCTACTGAATTGGGAGAAAGTTTGATAAATCTGATTTTGCATGGATCGAAATTCATGATATAGAGAACCTCAGTTTATATAGATGATTTAACAATACTCCTCCTCCTCCTCCTCCTCCTCCTCCTCCTACTACTACTACTACTACTACTACTACTACTACTACTACTACTACTACTACTACTACTACAGAATGTCATCTTATGATAGCTTCTGGTTAGGCCTTCCCAGTGGTGGCACCTTCTTTTTGGAATGCCTTCCCTGTGTTGCTCATAAAGCATCTACACTTACAACTTACATGTGCTTAGTAAAGATCTATCTTTTTATGCAGGTATCCCCTCTGTGAAACTTTGGTTTTCCTCTGCCCCACTTAGTTTCTAGTGAGTTTTAACTGCTGTTTTTACTTCGTTTTTGCACTCATTGTTAATGCTTTATAAACCACTTTGAATTTTTTTTAAAAAAAATGGAATGCCTAAATGCCTTAAATACAACAGATGAATGCATCACCATACATTTTGCCCTGATCAAAATGCACATGTTTTGCATGTACTTGCATAACATCTTTATGTTGTATCTATTATAAACCAAACCATATCAGTGCCAGAATTGGGCACATAAAAGTTAAAACTCCCCCCCATCCCAGTTTAGCACATGGATTTTTAATTCAGATACGTATGCTTTGAACCTTATATATACATCCTTGGACTTGACTTGGTTGTACCGCGGCATGGGCTTGGGAGTCACTGCCTGTTGGTAAGGCCATCCCTCTGCATTTTGCCTACTATGCTGAGGGAGCAATCTAATAGGAGTGTGCACGAATGTATTTTTTGCATTCAGATTTGAGTCGATTTGAATATCTGAATTTCTGAAAATCTGGTTTGAATCTGGATTATTTGAATCCGTGTATTCAAAAATCTGATTTGATTTGAAAATAGAAAAGTTGGCAACATTTGTATCCATTATACAAATTTGTGCAATTGCGTTTTCATCCCATATTCTATGCACAAATACGAATATTTTTTGCACACATTCGTATATGATACATATCAGTGGTTCTCAACCGGGGGGGTCGGGACCCCTTTGGGGGTCGAATTACCCTTTCAGAGGGGTCGTGACGAGTCTCCCGCCGCCCTTCCCTCCCACCTCCCAGCTGCTCTGCCCCCATGGTTGGGGGTCTCCACAACATGAGGAACTCCGTTAAGGGGTTGCAGCATTAGGAAGGTTGAGAACCGCTGATATATATGAATCTGTACATTCAAATTATTTGAATATTTGTATCAGATTTTCAGAAATCCAAAAATCCGTCGAATGTCTAAATTCAAATATCTTTAAATCCAATTCAAATTCAAATATCGATATTTGTCAAATCTGAATTGGATGTTCTAATTTTCAAATATTTTATGCACATCCCTGCAATCTAAACATTGCTTCTCTCATCTACTCATACAAGAGGGCCTTTTCTGTGGTGGCTTCTTGACTCTGGGACACCTTCCCTCTGGAGGTTCACCAGGCACTTAACTTCTTCACCCAGGCCTCTGATGTTTGGCTTGCTTTCCTCTGGGTGTTGTCCTGTGCAGGAGGTGGAATGGAGAAAAAGATAAATTTTAAATATATTTAAAGAATACTTTATATTTTGGATGTGCACAATTTTTTTTTTTTTTTGCATTTGATTCATATTAAATTGAATGCAAGAAGAATCATATTAGTTTAAATAGATCCCCTTCAAATTTGGCAGGATTCAATTTGATATGAATGATCGATACAAATTCGATACCAGTGTTTAATACAAAACACATATGAATCCCCTACATATTCCCTATGAATCCCACACATATCCAATACATATCCCCTATGTATCTGCTCTGAAGGAATCAAATCCACCCTGAATCCACTTTGAATCTACTCTCAGTCCACTTCACTCCGGATCCATTGCAGACGTGACTGGGCCAGTTGCTTTCCCACCTCCCCAAGTTCATGAACGTAACAAAGCTTTTTACTGATGTTTCAAAGCATTTGATCCGAATTCAAATGTCAGTCTTCAAATGTCCCAACATTCTATTCAGATTCAAATGTGCGAATTTGGATGTATTTAGATGGATTTCAAATGTCACAAATATTCGTGCACATCCCTACTTTATCTGTTTTATTATTGCAAATATATAAATAAATAAACCAACATCCTTAGAGATGACATCATATAGGACTTTCTCATAGCAACCCTGTTTTATTCTCTTGAGGATTATAGATGAAGGAATGGAAAAAGAATATAAAAAAGAACAGCTATAATGCTTCAGGAGGAAGGATTTCTTCACCCAGAGGGTCATCAGTTTATGGAATGTGCTGCCGGAAGAGGTGGTGACAGCTACCAGTCTAGATGGCTTTAAGGGTTGGACGAATTTATGGACAACAGTTGTATCAATGGCTACTGGAATGGATGCCTAGGTGCATGTTTCAGCCTGGGGTGAGGGTGGGGGAAGCAGGACACTTCTAAGGTCATTTGCTGGGATTCAAGAGCAGGAAAAGGTTTGTCCTTGTCTCTGCTTGAGAAGCCCATGAGCGTTTGGTGGGCCAGTGTGTGCAATGGGATGCTGGACTAGATGGGCTGTGGCCTGATCCAGCCGGGCTTCTCTTATGTTCTTATGCTCTTCCTCATTTTGATCCTAATGACTTGTCAGAAGCATTTTTACCCAGTGCCCCAGAACCAGAAGCCCCCACAAGAGACTGTTAGAGTCTGGGTGATCCAGATCAGAATAAACTCACTCAGCTGATCTAACAAGCAAGGAAGAAGAAGAGCAGACGAGACCACAATTTCCGTTCATCACCTATGGGGAAGCCCTTCACACTTCTGATCACATCCCAATCAAAAACCTGTTACTTGTTACTTTATTTATATCGTACCCTTTTCCAAAAGGGACTCAAAGCAGCGTACAAGAATTAATGATCAAATACCATCTAAAATTCCATTCAAATATCACATTGTTATATAAAATCCAAATATCAAATATCTTAAACATACAAAACAAGCTATATAAAACATAAAAACATGCTGTCACGGGAGAGTTAGATAAGTTAATAGGCTAACCTATTGAATTAAGGATAAGATTGGAAAGCCTCTTGGAATAAACAAAGTTTATTCTAAGCCTAACTTCCCAGGGAGAGAATTCCAGAGCTTAGGTGCAGCCACCAAAAAGGCCCTATCCCTTGTTTCCACCAGTGAGAGCAGATGGGTCAGAGGGACATAGAGAAGGACCTCATTAGTGGATCTCAGTGATAGGTCAGTCAGTCTTTCAAAAATTCCGGTCCTGAATCATTTAGGGCATGTGCACTTCATTCTCTTTTCCCTTCATGCTCTCAGCAAGGTGATCTACTCTGTTCCTCACCCATCCTAAATAGGTGGCCTTCCTTAGGCCTGTTAGCAGAATTCCGAGTTTCCCTCTTTGCTTGTTGCTTGCTCAAGTCAAGGCTTCTAATAGGTCCATTCCAGCACCATCCTGTTGCCTTAAAAGCCCCTTTTTTCATGCCTATTTAATGTCTCAGAAGTGCTTTCAAGTGGCCTTTGATAAATCATTGTAAAGTGTTATCCCAGGCGCTCAATAGCTGTACCTACTTGAAAATCTCTTCCCCTGTTCCCAAGGCAGTTGTTCCCTATAGCCTTATTTTACCAGTGACAGTAATTCATTCCACTTGAGCTGACTAGCTTATTTCCCATTTATTTGCACATTATGAGCAATGTCACTCTTCTTACTCTCTAGACAATAAATGGTGTGGGCATGTTTTTCTGTTATGTTTGTGTGTGTGTGTGTGCATGTATAATGTAGCAACTATCAGGTGAAGGTGTAGAAAACACCGTTAATAAGAGGTGGGGGCACTGGTGATTTGTATTTGAAGCCCAGATAAACACATGATGAATAAATAATGGTTTAGGATTATATCTCCATCTTCTGGTATATGCAAAAACAAAAATCAAAGGTATAGCATAAACCAACACTACTATTCCTTCGAGAGTAGGCTGTGTGCGCATTCTCTCTCTCTCTCTCTGTGTCTCTGTGTTCCCTGCCAGCCGGTTGAGCTTTCCCCATGCTGAGTTAAATAAAATATTACCCCATCAGGTCAAGAAAATAATTAGTCCGGCATTATTGCTTCCTTTCTCAGCAATCAAACTTGACCCATATGCATTATGCATGTTGGGTACCTTATACTGATAGGGGAAGGAAGATGCATTTAAAAAAACAACAACCCTGAAATAATAGTGGTTTTCTCATCCTGTGATTCTCATTTCATTTTAAAATGATTCCCACACCCACTTCATAGAAATAAATACATAACTTTTCAGTTGTTGCTGGACTACATTTTCCATTATCTATGTTTACTCTATGTTATACCAGCAGAGGCTGATGGGAACTGGAGTCCAGCCAGGAATGAATTTGCTGCATAAAATAGCAGATTCCCTTTCTCTCTGTGTTTTCCCACCATATGTACTTTCAGTCATCACCCATGTGTCTCTAGTGGCCTATAAACACTTATCTAAACCGCAAACAAAAGCTTCAAAATTAACTCAATCTAGTGAGTTCTTGGTGGGGATCTGCACAAATAGGCGTAGGCATTCGAAATACAATAGAATATGCTGAGTTTTGACATTCGAACTCAAATTGAGTGCCCCCAAATTTTAATGTAAACGTTCAAATCGAATGTAAAACTTTGGATCTATTTGTGTGAACTATCCAGACATTCGTAATTGTATGGGTTCGTAAATGATGTGTACTGGAAGATCCGCATCTTTCCCGCATTTGTACGGATTCGTACGGGACGAAAACGGGTTGCATGCAGGATAACTATGGGATGCATATGGATGTGTACGGATGTGGGGAAGATGCGTACGTCCACGTACGAATGTTGTTGACATTCATATGTGCAGATTTGAATCAAAAATTCAAATGAATAGATTCGAATTTGGTAAATACGAATTGAATCTTATTGAATTTGAATTTAAAAGAGTAGAATAGAATTGGATTTTTGGTTATTCAATTCAATTTGAATAGAATGTCCAAAAAATATTTGTGCACATCTCTAGTACTTGGTTCATTCTTAAATAACTGATCTCCCTTCTCAGATAGTAATTTCTACAACACCCTTAAGTAATATTTGCATAGGGCATGATCAGATCATATGGAAAAAGAACCATGACAAGTAGATGTTTTGAACTGCATTGAAGTACGGAGGACTTTTTAAGCATCAATAAAAATGTCTTTTAAAAGGGGTGGGAAGGGAAGAAATGGCCAATAACTTTTTCTTTTATGAGAAAGTCAGCCAGTGCAGAATAACCCCTTGTTTCTCATTGTTCCCAAAAGATCTCATATTTTGTGTACTCCCACTTTTTAAACTATGATTTTTTAAAAAAAAAATGAGTGTTTTTATCACTGAAGCAAAAATATCTAGAGACAACATTGTGTATCATAAACAATGAAATTGATTCTGTTCCATCAGTTTTCTCAATAGGTTGAACCTCAGCTTATGAAAATGTATGTTCCATTATCTAGGGGCTGGAGTCTTCAACTTTTCCTCTCTTTTTTAACTGAAGAAATGTTTGCTGAAAAGGATTCAACTTAAGGTTGAGAGCGAAAAGTTTGTTACTCAAATTTTCAAAAATTTTCAAGGAATGCAGCTGAATGTTTACCTACCTACTTACCTACCTATCATTCACCTGGCATTTTTATCTCTTATCTTTTCTCTATCACACAACACTGGAATCGGGGGGCGCTCTATGAAGCTGATGGGCAGGAGAGTTAGAACCAAAAAAGGGAATTTTTTTTTTTCACCCAGAGGGTCATTGATCTGTGAAATTTACTATCAGAAGAGGTGGTGACAGCAATTAACCTGGATGGCTTTAAAAAAAGAATTAGATAAATTCATGGCCCAACAGGGGCATTAATGGTTCCTAGAATGGGTGCCAAAGTACTGCCTCCATGTTGGAGAGACAGACCTCTAAAGGTTTTTGCAGACAGCTGAGGGCAGGTGAAGGTTTTGCCTTCATCTTCTGCTTGAGATATCCAGAAGCAATTGGTAGGCCACTGTGTGAGAAGAATGGTGGACTAGATTGGTGGTGGACTGATGTAGCAGGGCTCCTCTTAGGCCGCGTCCATCCCCCCTCCCTTAGTGGCACAGAAAGCCAGGACTGGGCTGGAAGTCATGGAAAAAATTAAGTTTAATGAATTTTAAAATAATTTTTAAAAACCCAAAGCCACTACAAATTTTAGCAGCAGTTAGGCAGTTGAGCAGTTTTTTGCACCTCCGCTCCACCAGGAACTGAGATAATGTCCAGCAAGCCCTTATCATGATCACCTTGGCAATCAGAAGGCGGGGGTGGAATATTTGGGAAAAGGGACAAAAATCAAGCCAAAAAATCTCAGCGGTTGCTATCTCCAATGCACATGGCAAGAATGGCAAGCACACCCCACCTTCCAATGACGTGAGTGCCAATCTCCTCCCCAAATAGCCCGGGACCATCCCCATGCATTGGCTCAGCTCACTAAGCAATGCCTGCCAGGACCCCAAACCATGCCCAGACTTGTTTATATGGGTGCCAAATTTGGTCATGGTCTGGTATGGTTTTGGGCAATTTGGCCTGCAGAAATTGGACCAAATAAAAAATGCATGGGGACAACTCTTGCTGAACCTGTTTTCAGTACCGGACCAAACGTGCATGGAGTCGTGCCCTTAGATTCTTATATTTTTATGAATATCCATTATAATTTACAATAACAAAAACAGTGCAATCAAACACTAACAGCAAAATATTTACATTATAAAACACAACATCCAATGTCAAAATCTCTATAAGAAAAAGAAAACAACTGAAAGTGTTTAAAAACATTTTTAAAACCCACGTATCGAATGCAGTAACTATTCAATATATATATAATCCTCTATGTTCCCTAGATGATGCATCTAAATGCCTGCAAAAAGCCTCAAAGGGAGTTAGTTCTGGTAAATTTCTGGATTTGCACGGGTTGTCCCTAGATGGAAATTCTCTCATTTATCCTCTTTATTATGATTTTATCAACTCTGAAAATAATATTTTGGATTTCTGAATGCTTATGTGTGAGAGATAGGACATTCAAATGTTCCTGTAATCCAATATGGCTTAAAGAATTTTTTTTTTGCAAACTTTGAACAAGGTTCTATGTATAGAAATCTTTTCCTTCCTTCCTTCCTTCCTTCCTTCCTTCCTTCCTTCCTTCCTTCCTTCCTTCCTTCCTTCCTTCCTTCCACCACAGAGATCTTATAGGAATGTTAATATAACATTTAACATTGTGATCAAAATGTTGCAAGCCCTGTATAATCCCTCTCCATGTATCCCATGTTGCAAACTTCTTTGGGTAAAGAAACACATACGATTTTCATTGCTGGAATGTTCTCGTGTCCCCTGCGAAAGTTTAACAAGAAGTTGTGTGGGCCCTTCTGCACACTTCCCTGTTCCATTCTAACAGATTGTAGACCATTGTGACAGATTGTGATTGGTGGGCCCAAGTGTGTCCCCACATCCCGGGGGGAGGCTGGCACCCTCCCTCAGGTCACACTGCGTCCCCCATGGGACCCTGCCCCAGTGGTAGGTGCCCAGCTGGGGCCACGCCTCCCTCAGTTTGATGCCCAGAGAGGGAGGGGAATCCTCTGATCCATCCCGGAACAGCCAATTGGTATGGAACACGTGGAGGACAGTTTCCCATTCACACCTAGGCAGGTAAGGGATGCATTGTAAACCTGTCCTTTACCTGCCAATGTGTATGGGAAACTGTCCACACATTCCAGCTGAAGTGCCTATGCCAAGTTATTACACTACAGACCCTGTTGGTGCAATTGCATAACTTTGTTTCATTTGTAGGTTCCTACCAGCTTATGATGCCATTCCTGAATAGGCAAGATGAGAATTTATAAGGGTGCCTTAATATCTTGCAGCCTTCTGCCTTACTCAGTCTGATCCAATGACCATCTCGTGGATGAGATGGTGGGATCAATAAGCATGTAAAATTTATTGTATACCTTCACTGGGCAACATTAGATTGTGTAGTTTATGAATGTTTTCTCCCTCTGGGGCGTGACATGTTCCCTGGATTGAAATATGAATTCTAATATTACAAACTCTGCATGATATTAACATTTCAGGAGCAGTAAACTAAATATGAGTGAGAGTTTTTCCTTGAAAGCATCTACTGCAAGTTTGTACTTAAAACAAAATGCAAATGGTTGAAATGTGCTTACATTTCTTTAATTGGAATGTTTTGTGTTCTTCTACGTTTAATGATAATGGTTGTTGATTTCAACAGAATGAATCTTCCCTCTCTACATCCACTATGGTTTGAAGGTCTCTCTAGAATAGGATCCTTTGTTGTTGCTGGATGATATTTACTTCCCTTTGCTCATAAGACCACAAGGGTGACATATGTAAAAGGGAAAAAAAAAGCTAAGGTTCAAAATTGGCTTAGAGTTGGTAGTGTCCGCATGCTAGTTCCTTAATCCACATTAAAGGCTAGAAAATGCACTTTCAATATTTATTAGCTGACCTTTAATGTGGATTTGAGTTGGGATGGAATACTAGATATGCATGCTACTACGTCTAACTCTGTTTTTACTCTTACCATTCCTATCCCGGGACAAGGGCATAGGGAAGTGCACAAATGTATTTTTGACATTCGAATCATAAAATCCTATTCAATTTGGATATTTAAGATTTGAATGTCTTAAAATCCATAAATTAGAATCCATAAATTAGAATCCTTACATTCGAATGTTAGATTTGTATTTAAAGATACGAATGTTGACAACATTGTATCTGTTATACGTACCTGTGCGCATGCCAGAAAAATTCATATGCATCCCGTTTTATCCCATACGCATCCTGTTTTAATCCCGTATTTTAAGTGCAAGATACGGGGCAGGCGGACAGGCCTCTCTCTCTCTCTCTGCCCAGCAGTCTTCCTCACTGTGCCCCGGAAGCACTGCAGGGGTGGTGGCAGCCAAAAGGGCGAGCAGCCAGGTGGGCGGGTGGGCAGCCGGGTAGGATACCATTCCCAAAGGAAAAATAAAGCATTTTGGCAACAAAAACAAGAGTGAGAGTTCTTTAAACAAGTGTTTTTTTATATGCGTTTTTTCCCCCCTGATTTACTCCTCTGAAAGTGCAGGAAGCCAATGTCTAATGTGGACAAAGAATTTTCAAACTGTTTTCAAAGTGCAATAAAACCCTAGTGGGAACACCGCCTAGGAGTACGCTCCTGATACCTCTTGTTTGGATTAAACACCGCCGCCTTCCATCTCCATGCCTTTTAGCACAGGCGTGCATGACTTTCTTTAAAGAGCCCTTTGCAGAATATTTGTCGTGAGCAACCAGCACACAAGAACTTGAGGGCATTCAGTAAACAGGCATTTGCATTAAAAAATCATGGCAGTGGAATTCTGAAGCCTCCACCATCATCCTGAGAATTCAAATTAGCAGTTTAAATTTTTGAAAGCGCAGTATTTGGGGATCCTTGGAAAAGCAGCTTCTTGAAATGTCAGGGGTACGGTCCAGAGCTTCTGCCCTTGTTACAGTAGCCTGTGTGTGTGTGTTTCTCACTGATCTCATTGAGGCAGGAAAGCAAACATTTTAGAACAATGACTCTTTGCTTCAGCTGCCTGGCATATGGTCCCTCCTAATCTCTGATTCATTTTGACGGAGCCCAAACCCAGCAGCCTTGAAGAGCAATCTTGCTGTACAAAAGGAGGAATATGCAGAGCTTAAAAAAAGCCACACAGAGTGCATATAAATTGTTGCTTAGGCTAAAGAGGTCTTCTTGATTTTTAGTTTATTTTGGAGGGATGGTGGTGGAAATAAGGAAATAAGGTTCCAATTAGAGATGTGCATGAATTTTTTTTTTGACATTGTACTTGAATTGAACTGAATACCCAAAAATCCAATTTGATTTGAACCTTTTAAATCCGAATTTAACAAGACTTGATTCGTATTTACCAAATTCAAATCTATTCATTTGAATTTTTTATTCGAAGCTGCCCATACAAATGTTGACAACATTCATATGTGCATGTACGCATCCATAGACGTCCATATGTATCCCATAGTTGTCCTGTACGCAACCTATTTTCATCCCATACGGATCCGTACAAATGCTTACTGATGTGAGAAGCATGCCGATCTTCACATACGCATTGTGTACGAACCTGCACACATATGAATGTCCAGATAATTTGAACGAATGGATCCAAAATCCAAAATTTGATTTGAATGTTTACATTAGAATTTTGGGACATTCTGTTCGAGGTTGAATGTTGAAATTTGGCACATTTGATTGGATTTCGAATGCCTACAAATATTTGTACATCTCCCTAGTGCTGATCTTATTTTCTGTGTTATTCTTTTGCATTTCCAGCTATAAGATCTCCAGGGATACCTCCCTTTACCTGCCTGTCCAATCTTTGGATTTTCAATCTGGAACAAAAGGATATGAATCTCAGTCTCCATTGTGGAACTTGGACCTATTGCATCAAGGAAATAAACAAAAATGGCTGAACAAAACAAACAAAAAATTACTCTTATCCTCTGGCTGTGCTCACACCTTCACTTTAAACCTTACTTGGTCCATCTTCTGAGCGCTACATTCTCACCTTTTTGATTCTGTTTTATTTGTGGACTTTCAACCCTCTATTTAGACTTTCCAAGGTGGAAGTCTGACAAATGAAATGGATAAAAAAGAAAAGGAGTGAGCATTGTGATAAAATGAAGTTGTGACCACGACCCCTTGTCCTTCTGTAAAATGTCAACATTTCCCCCTACTTCAGTAGACAAAAGTGGAGATTCATGTATGCCTCCTCTCTTATACCTTAGATAAAGAAGTATGGCCTGACCAGAAGAAGTCTAGGGAGCCACACCTCAAAATGTTGAGCAGAGAGAATAGTGGTTGCATTCTTCCACTTTTTCCCTCTAGTTATTTTTAGTATCTCAGACCAGAATGGGCTAGAGAGAAATGGGCTGCTGCTGCTGCTATGAGGCAAAGTTGCCCACACTGGGACAGCCCATCTTCTGCCAGGCCTCAATGCTGTGCCAGCTTTGGAGCAGGTTCTGGAAGTTCTGAAAGTCAGGAACTTGTATTCCCAACCTTCTGTATCTCCAGAGGCTATTTCAGCAGCCTGTAGCACCAGAATACACTCATTGTTCCAGACCTGGGCCCTTCCAGCACTTGTCCATACTCTGGAATATATCTCGGGATAGGGACCTGTTGTCTGCATGGTAATGCAGACTCTAGCAGGCCTTCCCTGGAGCCTGCCACAGCCTGCACTAGCATTCAGACAGCAGGCCCTTATCCTGAGATGCATTCCAGAATAAGGGCAAGTGCAGAAATGGCCCACAACCTAGCATACTCAACCTTGAGGTCTACCATTAAATTGGGCTAGGGTGCCATTTTGGGCAGCCTAGCCTGGTTTATACTCCACAAATAAAACAGGATCAAAAAGGTGTGAATGTAGCACTCAGATGGAGCATGCCAGGAGGCAGATGGACTTCCTTTATCCCACACCAGTGTGCGGAAGGGATGCCTCTTGTCCTTTTCTTAGCACAGGATAACATCCCTTGCCGAAAGGGCCCTTATTCCTTCCTCTGGTCTGCAGCCACACTGGCAACTGGGGAAGAGGTTGTGTAAGTGAGTCAAAGACACTTTCTGCACTGGACCTTATTCTGGATTTAATTCTGGGATAGGGGCCTGCTGTCCACATGCCAGTGCAGATGATGGCATGTCCCAATCAGGGATCGATATGCAGAAGACAGGCTCCTCTTTTGAAATATAATCTGGGGTATGGCCCAGTGCAGGAACAGCCAAAGCCCACATTCTCTGGAAAGTAAGAGAAGGCATTTCATAACCCTGTCCATCATCCCATCCTAATAGGAAAGCAGCACTGGTTCCAAACTGAACTGCCTGGGCATTCATACAGAAGGCCCTGTTTTGTTTGGCTGACCTTGCCTGCTTGCTATTCAGTAGCACGGTAGCAGCCTTTTTAACAGAAAGATTACAGTAAATTTGTTCTCTGGTAAAGTTACACCAAGTGAAAAGGAGCAGCAAGCACTTCGGCAAACCCATAATGACTGTGTCTCTCTCTCCAGTGCGGCTCACGTATCACTGCAAATGACAAAGTGGTTTTGAAGCCTCCGAGAACATCAAAGGCTGTATGTTTGTTCAAGGTCTCAAGCATATGGGAGCGGGTATACAGGGAGACTTTATGAAAGCCATGGTTGTTTGCCAACTGGAATGGATGAAACCAAAATTGGAACAAGATGCAGATGAGAATACAGAAATGCTGGATGAAACAAAGAAAAAAAACCCCAAAATTAAATTGAATTGCTATGATACGGCTTTCTCTCTTCTTCCTCTCAATCCCTTTTCAAGGGAACTGGATGAGCAAGGGTAGAAAACAAAAGGAAGGGAAAGGAATTAGAGGGGGTTGCTTTCCATGAATGAATGAATGAATGAAATGAAATGAATGAATGAATGAATGAATGAAAGCAAACTGCTTATGGAAGACTTGCTAAGTGCTTTGTCCTGATGAAACTCCTGTGATGGAAGAGGGAAGTACATGCTACACGAAACAAGAATTGGCTTTTCACTCGCTGTTAAGAACAGCAACTGCAGAGAAAGGGTATGTGTGTGGGGACTAATTTGACAATTTTCTGGCTCTGGTTGAACTCAGGAAACAGTACTAAAGAGGGGGCCTTTCTATAGGATCGTTAATATGGATTAAGGGTTCATGTAGTTCACTTCTAGCCACACTAATGCAGACCTGTGAGACCATGAACCCGCTGGTCTGCTCAGTTTGCGCTAGACAGACAATAATCCAGATTAAAAGAGGTCTTGATTCAGATCACTGGGAGGTCCGTTTAATCGCGTCTACCAGCAGATGAGCACAACCCTGGGAGTAAGGACGTACATATATATAACCAAATTTGTTTTGCCATTGAATCAAACATCTGAAAATTTGGTTCTTCATCAAATTTTTAAGTTGAAAAAACTGGATTTTTGCATTAAAAAGTGAAGTATGAAAATTCAATCAAAATCTCCATTTTCACAGACAGGAGCTTTGTTTGCTTTGATAATATTTTGGGTGTTCGAACAACTGGATTTTCAATTTGATGCGAATATCCACACATTTTAAAAAAAATTGATCAAATTTGCAAATTTAAATGTCACTCTGCACATCCCTGCATGGGAGTCATGCCTTTTGCATGTTTCTCATGTCTGGAACTACCAAATCACCATAGCAGAAAGGGCCACAGATTAACTATGGGTAGATAAATTAGACTTTGTCAATAACGTGTTGCAAGAGTGTAGTCCAAGCTGAAGAAGACAAGGAGCTTTACAGTAATCTATGGATGCTCAAGACCCCTCTCCTCACCATAATGTAGGAAAGCAAGCAAATGTTTCTGGTCCCTAGGCTGACCCAACCCAAAACCAACATATCCATATTAAAACCGTTTCAGGTACTCCGAGGGTTCATTGTCAATGGATGTCACCTACACCCTCTGTGTGGAGGGAGATCCATCTTGGTCAGAGGAGAAGCAGCAGCCTGGAGGGGTCCTTCATCAAGTCCTTGAAAGCTTCCCTCCCTCAGCTGACAGAGAATATCCATCCTATCTGAGGGTTGTGGAAGTGACATTGCAAATTTGAGATTTCCAGGTATAGTTCAATTTTTTTGGGGGGTGTCTCCATCACTCAAATCTAGAAGAAGAAGGGTTGCCTTTTCTACCCTGCTTTTGTCACCCATTTAAGGGGACTCAAAGCGGCTGACAAACCTTCTGTTCTTCTCCCCACAACAGAACACATTGTGTGGTAGGTGGGCTTGTGAGAGCTGTGACCAGCCCAAGGTCACCCAGCTGGCTTCATGGGGGAGGGTGGAATCGAACCCAGTATTCCCAGATAAGAGTCTGGCCCCCAACCACTAGACCATGGGGAGTGAATCTGCATACTATCTTTTTCTTGGGTCCCTCTAGAACATTGAACCAAAGAGTGATGTATCAATATAAGCTATGAATAAAGACATTCATAAATAAAATCAGTTGAAGTGGATCCTAGCTGGCTCAGCCTTTCTTTTATTTTTATGTTCTTTTGGACAGGCACCAAATACACTGTCAGACCAGGATCCTTCAGGTGGCCAAGGGGGAGAAGCAGAGAGTCATGTTGAGGAACTCTGCCCTATTCTGATTCACTGTGTCATAGTTTCCCGTAAGCACCATCCATATTTTTGGAAGGACACCCAGTCATTATGGGTTTGTGACTATGCCCGGGGTTAATGTTCTTTGTTGTATGTTAGTTAAGAAAATAGATGTAAAACAAAATGAGATGTTTATACTACATGACCAGTTGGCCGACTAGCTTCACAACACTCAGGCCAATATTTTGGTTCCTGTCTGTAGACAATAAGCCTTTGGCCTCAGAGCTCATATAACTGGAAAGGTCCCTGTTGTGATGCAGGCACTTTCAAAGCCTGCTCTTCTCATAGTCATACCCCATTCGTTCGTTCGTTCATTCGTTCGTTCGTTTGTCCGTGGTTTGTTCGTTTGTCCGTGGTTTGTTCATTTGTACGGATCCATACAGGATGAAGATGGGTTGCATATGGGATAACTACCAGATGCGTACGCATGAGTACAGATGTGTACAGATGCCGGGAAGATGCGTACGGGCATCTATGCATGTTGTCGACATTCGTAAGTGCAAATTTGAATCAAAAATTCGAACAAATAGATTTGAATTTGCTTAATTCAAATCAAACTTTTAAATTTGAATTTAAATAATTTGAACCGAATTGAATTTTTGAATATTTGATTCAAATCGAGAAGAATGTCAAAAAAACATTCTTGCACATCCTTAGTGCCAACATGACATGGCTTTTTGGCATCCAGGCCTTTGATGTCTTGCTCATTCTAAATGTTGTCCTGCCAGAGTAAGAGAATTATATCTGAAGTACGTTTAAATTTTTTTTTCACCTGCCTTGGGACCTTGGAGTGAAGGGAGGCATAAATATATTTGAAAGAAATAATTCCTAGAGTTTCAATGAACGCGCCAGTTTTTATTTGAAGAAAAAGAGTTGGCTTTTGTACCCTGCTTTCTCCCCATTTAATGGGACTCAAAGTGGCTGACAAAGCTTCTGTTCTTCTCCCCACAACAGACACCCAGTGAGGTAGGTGGGGCTGTGAGAGCTAATAAGAGAGCTGTGACTAGCCCAAGGCCACCCAGCTGGCTTTGTGTAAGAGGGCGGAATTGAACCCGGTATTCCCAGGTAAAAGTCTGGCTCCCTAACCACTAGACCAAACTGGCTCACAGTCTGAGCCTAAACTGAGCAGCTCTGCATCATTGTTCCTTAACTTGAATAGCTGTGTATCATCAAACTGTGATCTGCATTGAATGTAGAGCCACTCTTTGCTTAATTATGTGCATTTCCTGTGCGTGTCGTCTGGGCCACTTATCACGCATGCACACACACAGACCCACTGAGAACTGTGGAAGGAAATGCTCACCATTTTCATGTGGTTGTAATGCTGAAGGAATAACTTCCTTTGTACCCACATGTTCAGCAGATTTATCACGTTCTATCTTTAGAAAAGATGTGGTGCAGCCTCACAGAGATAAATATACCCCCTGCAAACACACATAGTTTTAACATTATGCAGAAAAAAAGAAAAGGAAGCAAGTGAAGAGCAAGCCTTATGCATTTGCAACAACTTTAGTCTCAGACCAAAGATCGTAAAGGATAGCTACACCTACAATGTGCCAAATTAAAATTGTGTCTTTTGTTTTGCCATCATTCTGAATGCCTGCTTCGTCCGATGCCTAAACCAGTTCATCGAACAACTGTTGTCTGTGTTCTTTCCATCAAAAACAGCTCTTTTCAAGTGCAAAAATACAGCTAATGGGAATGGCTGGATTGAATTGCTCAGGGTCCCAAGTGTAGACTGGCTTGCTTTGATCAAATTTTGGGAAAATTGAATAACCAGATGTTTGGTTTGATGAGAACATTCACAAACTAACTGGCTCACTGAGCACCATGGACCAGTTTGGCATATCTCTATGGCCCAGAGGCTTTTACCAGGTCCCCAGGGCAGCCAGTGTGGATTATTCCCACCTCTGACACATTTCAGGACCCTGGGGAGGTGGTAGAGACACCTAAGGACCTGTTTGCACTGTTACCACTGGGATCCTGGAGCTCACCAGGCCAGTTCTAACTAGCTGTCAACAACTATCAATCTGCCTGTGCCCTAAGATCTGCAGGGGAGGCCCTCCTGGTTGTACCACCAGCCTCAATAGCAAAAGGGGTGGACACCTGGGATAGGGCCTTTTCAGTGATGGCTCCCAGACTGTGGAATAGTCTCCCTTCTGGGTTTCAGAGTGTTGGGTAACTTCACTCTGTGTGTTCAGACAAGCTGCGAAGATACACCACTGTTACGGTTTTAATATGTTTGTTTTATATACTGTAACCCACCCTGAGACTTTTGGTTATAGGGCAAGATAGATAGATAGATAGATAGATGATAGATAGATAGATAGATAGATAGATAGATAGATAGATAGATAGATAGATAGATAGATAGATAGATAGATAGATAGATAGATAGATAGATAGATAAAATGTTCTCCACAGCTTGACTAGAGCTTCCAGTCTGTGTACCCTCTTGCAGGGTATGAGTGGGCATGGCGATGCAGCGGTTGACATAGCTGAGCAGTCATATGCCATATCTCAATTGCCATGGCAACATCCGGGTGCATGCCTAATGTTTCTGACCATCTGCACTTCAAGCGCAGGTGGTCCAGGTTGGGACACGACCAGCATTTGAAGTGTAGATAGTTCCCTTTCCACTTCATCTTCAACCTCATTGGAATGGTGTTCCCTCCAGTGAGGGGACTGCAAACAGGCCCTAAATGTCAGGGCAGAAGAAGTGAGTCCTGGGCCATTATCTTGCTCCCTCGTGCAGCTCTATCACTTTGCCATAGCTTGTAGTAAGAACATAAAAGGATGGCTGCTGGATTAGGCCGCAACCCTTCTAGTCCAGCACCCTGTATCACACAGTGACCCACCAATGGCTTCTGGAAATGGGCCATGTAAACTCAAGGGCCTGCTGAAATCAGAAGTTCAAATTCTGTAACTAGGGATGTGCACGAATATTCGTAGGCATTCTAAATCCGATCAAATATGCCAAATTTTTTACGTCCGACCTCGAATAGAATGTCCTGAAATTTGAATGTAAACATTGAATCGAATTTCACATTTCGGATCTATTCATTCTAATTATCTGGACATTTGTGTGTGTGCAGGAGCATACATGATGCGTACTCGAAGGTCCACATTTTTCCCACATCCATATGCATTTGTACGGATCCATAAGGGACGAAAACAGGTTGCATACAGGATAACTACGGGATGCATATGGACGTGTACAGATGTGTACAGATTTGGGAAAGATGTGTCCGTGCACATACAAATGTTGTCAACATTCATATGTAAGGTGCATCTGGTGTCTCAGGAATGGCCTAGAGGCCCAGTGAGGCGGACACCCTTGCCCAGTGGGCTTCAGGGCACTCTAGAATTGTCCATTTTTAATGGTGTCTGCAGAATTTGGCTGTCTGGCATATTCCTTCAGATTGGGCTCAAAATGCCAAAAGATTCAATTTGGCTGCAATTTGCTGATCTCAGAGGTTTGGATTTTAAGCTCTGGAGCATTTGGGGGATCTAGCCAAAATCTCATCAGAAAGGAAGAGGAAGAGTTTGAGCAGGAGAAGGTTAAGACATTCATCTCTCTAGAAAAGAATCAGAAATAGTTTTGAATCCAGGCTGTTCCTCTTCTGTGGCTTTTTGACTTTGAATGTTTGAATGGAAATTAGAGGATATTCTTATTATTGCATAGTTGACCTTCCATTGTGACATGTTTTTACTTTGGCTAGAGTGTTTAGTGACATTGTAACTGAACTGAGCCCTGTTTTGCTGATGAGAAGTTTTTGTGGTGATTTCGACCGAGCAAAATAGAAATTATGTGGTTTGTAAAATATTTACTGACAAGTTAGGCTGTAGATTTCTTTTTACACTTTTCCCCTCTTTATTTTCTGATAGAGTTATTGTGTAACTTGTGTAACCTTTCTGCAATGAGCTTTATTTTGGAGTATATCCCAGATCTGCTGTCCACTAGCTAGTTCTGCAGGTTGGAGAGGCAGGCAAGATGCTTCTGAAGGCCATTTGAAAGGGATCTAGAACAAGTGAGGTTTTTGCCTTCATCTTCTGCTTGAGATGCCCAGAAGCCATTGGTGGGCCACTGCGTGAGATGGGATGCAGGACTAGTTGGCTGTACCTGATCCAGCAGGGATCCTCTTCATTTTTGGAAGACAGGTATGCTGCTAGAATGGATGTGCCTAGGTACTAGGGATGTGAATGAATGCTTTTGGTGTGTTCAATTTGTATTGAATCAGACACACACACAAAGTATTTATTTGAATAGATCCCCTTCATATCTGATTGGGTGAATGTTCAATACAAATCCAATTTGAATCCCTGCTACAAATTGCCTACGAATCCCTATGTATCCCCTATATATTCCCTACAAACTAGGGATGTGCACGAATATTCTTAGACATTCGAAATCCAATCAAATGTGCCAAATTTCAACATTCAAACTAGAATCAAATGTCCCTAAATTTGAATGCAAACATTCAAATCAAATTTTAAATTTCGGATCTATTTGTTTGAATTATCTGGCCATTCATATGTGTACGGGTTCTTACATGATTCATTTTTGAAAATCTGCATCTTTCCCACATCCGTATGCATTTCTACAGATCTGTACGGGATGAAGACGGGTTGCATACGGGATAACTACGGGATGCATATGGATGTGTACAGATGTGGGGAAGATGCATACATGCACATACAAATGTTGTTGACATTCGTATGTGCAATTTCGAATTAAAAAACTGAGCAATAGATTTGAATTTGGTAAATTCAAATCAAATTTCGTTAAATTCAAATTTAAAAGATTCAAATCGAATTGGATTTTTGGGTATCCGATTCAAATAGAATGTCAAAAAAATTTGTATACATATCTCCTACAAACCCCGTTCCATATTCCCTGCGAAACATCTACATATCCACTCTGAACGAGTCAAATCTGTTCTCAATCCATTTTTAATCGACTCTCAATCCACTTTAAATCCACTCTGGATCCATTGCAGATGTGACTGGGGCAGCCGCTTTCCCACCTCCCCAGGTTTATGCATGTAATGAATATTCATACAAATTTTCAAAGCATTTGATCCATATTCGAATGTCAATCTTCAAATCTGAAGGTATGAACTTGGATGAATTGGTACCAATTCCAAATGTAATGAATATTTGTGGACACCCCTACTAGGTACTGTTTCCAGGTAGAAGATGCAGGCAGGATGCCTCTAAAGGCCATTTGAGGGAACCTGAGAGCAGGTGAAGGTTTGGCCCTTGTCTTCTGCTTGAGATGCCCAGAAGCAATTGGTGGGTCACTATGTGAGATAGTAACCTGGACTCATCCTGGTGGCCTCATCCTGCAGGGCTCCTCGTATGTTCTTACATGCACAACTCCTTCTTGAGCTCAGATACATTCTATTGAGCTGTGGCATTGGCCTGTCAGGAGACATAAGCCCCTCACCTTCATTCAACCCCATCATGTTAAAGAAGAAGAAGAGGAGGAGGAGGAGTTGGCTTTTCTATCCCACACTGATTATTGATGACATCTAGCACCAAACTTAATCCCTGTAAAGTCAAGAGAGCTACTGTCTGTTCCAGAGCTGTACTTCAGACTTCACTGGGTGGAAATGACCAACCCTATATACTTCTGACATTTCATTGACATTCATAGTAAGTAAATGTAGAGCCTTTTATGGTTTCATAAAGCTACATGAAAGTCATTTGTCTGAGGTCATTTTCACATTGTTACATTGACCTGGAGGAATGTAGCAGGAAAGTTAAAGTAACTCTCCAGCTGAGTTGAAAATACAAGGCATTTTTGGCTCAGAGGGCAAAGCCCTATTGCAATAAACACTCATTTTTAAACACACTGACTTCTTCCACTAGTTCTCCTCCAGGAACAGCAGAGATTAAAGTTTGGAAGACATCAAAAGATCTTGCAGAATTCCAGTTCTCAAGATTTTTGCAGGGATGGGAGACAGGAGATAGTACAGAAACAGAGAACCTTTCAGCACTTACTGGATGTAGATCAGGATCAGTGAACCTGGAATAACTGAACCCATTTATCTGGATTGCGTAGATTCAAGGGATGTGCATGAATATTCATCCCATTCAAAATTCATATGAATTCATACATTTAGTTTTGAATTGAATGTTGCCTATATTCAAAGATAGATATTCGAATGTGAAGCAAATGCTTTTGTGCAATCCTTTGAATCTTTATTGTATCTGTACGGGGGGGGGGGGGGTTGCAGCAAAGTGGCTGCCCAGTCATGACTGCAGTGTATTCAGATTGGATTCAAAGTGGATTCAGAGCAAATTCGAAGGCACAACTAGCAGCAAGGAATTGAATCAGATTCGAATAGCATTCAAAGAACATTTGCAGTGGGTTCAATTCTTGCCACATTCGAAGTGGTTCTCTTTGCATGAATGCAAATTTCCTTTGCATTCGCTTCAGTGCTAAGCACAAACACACACACACACACACACACACACACACAAATTCGTGCACATCCTAGTGGAGGCAAGGCCAGATCAGGGCCATCTGTAATGTTGATGCTGATCCGCATTAATCCAACGACATGGCTACTAAGCTTGCATGACCTTCACAGCCAGACTTGGAACAAAAAGAACCCCCAGTAGTTCTGGAACATATAAGGATGCCATCTGCATGCCTTCCATGTTCCACAACAAGGCCATGATCCCTTTGGTGGACCCGATTAAATGGGTCCAGATTAAGGAGCTTTTAATTCAGATACCACTCTGTTTAGTACAGACGAAGGAGGACTGATGGGGATGGGGCCTTCTCGATGCATATTAATCTTCAGAAAGCCAGAATGTGGCCTACATGGACCCTTGATCCAGATCAATGGTAAACACAGAGAAATGGACTTAAGCCTGTGGAAAATAAGGGTTCATCCACATGTATTGAAAAAAGCTTATAGGTGGCTTGTGGACAGTAGCATGCAGAAACTCATGTTTCAGTCCCACTTCTAATCCTCATTAAAGGCCAGAGAATGCATTTTGGAGGTGCATTTCCTACCCTTAAACATAGATTGAGGCGTTAGTATGAGGATGGACCCCACCAGCCCTAAGCTGCCTTTGAGCCATGTTTTAGAAATGTGTCCAGATTCAGGTCATGGGCCTTTCTGTATTAACTTGTAGTCCAGACTGAGGGACTGTGAAGTCCACCTCTGGACCTCATTGCCCATGAATGCTGGAAGACTCCATCTGCATTAGATCACCCCTGTTGACATCTCATCATGGGGATATCTTACTGCCCTACATGAGTTCCCTATCTTGGGGGACACCAAGGTTCCAAAGCTAAATAAACATCCCAGCCATCAGGCATATCAAGCAGGAGAGATGAAAGAGGAAATGTCCCAGGAATCCTTGGTCCTCCCTCCTCCAACTGCCATCACAAGGCTAGGAACCATCTTGCCTGAGAGGAGTGGAGAAGAGGCAGCAGGCTGGGCTCTGCCATCATGCTCCCAGCAGTGCCCCTCCCTCTTCCAACTGCCATCACAAGATGGCAAAGAGACTATGGCAGCCAATCCACCAGTTGAGAAATCATCTGGTCCTGAGGCTGAGCAGGGCGGGGCTGAGTAGATGCCAGCTGACCATCTCTACCATCATCCGGTTTGTCATCAATGAAGAGAAAATTCAAAGTAAAGAGAATAGGAAAATTCCAGCAATAAGAAACGAAGATAAAAATTGGAACTGAAGACCTCAAGTGGTTGGTTTTTGCTGTTCCCTGTTCCTTCCCACACCATTTTCCTTTTGTTTCTTGTCTCTTTAGATTGTAAGCCTGAGGGCAGGGACCTGTCTAAGATTAAGATAATATTGTAACCCGCCCTCAGACCTTCGGGTATAGGGTGGGACAGAAATACAAATAAATAAATAAATAAATAAATAAATAATAAATCTGAAGATTGACATTTGAATTTGAATTGAATGCTTCAATACATTTGTACAAATCTTCGTTACATATTTGTATGGGATTCGTATGCGATTCATATGGAACATTCGCATCAAATTCAAATCCTACCACATTCAAAGGAATTTATTCAAACGAATATGAATTTTCCTGCATTTGATATGAATCAGATAGAAAAATCATTAATGCACATCCCTACTGTAGGGGTCATTTGCATGGATTCAAGATGAGGTGAAAGTTTTGCCCTGTTTGAAATACCCATAAGCAATTGATGGGCAACTGTATGTAAGAAGATGCTGGACTAGGTGGGCTGTGGCTTGATCCACCAGGGCTCCTCTTATGTTCTTACCTTCTAAAAACTGCATGGACATCTCCATCACCAAGGCCCAGCCCTCAGCAAATGACAAGCAGGCATCAAAAGTTTCCTCTCAAAGTGGGACCATACCCATCAATGCATGGCAAAGACTCGTTGCTAACATCTCATTTTCTTTTTCTTTGCTTTTGTTCCCGCCTCCTGAAGTGATCCTCTTTGAACTAAATACCAAGTGACTAAGATTTGACAAGCAACACTATTCTAAATAGTTGATGCTATTTCTTCGTTCTGATTGAGCTTTGATAAGCCTCTCAAAAAGTCATTCTTAAATCTGTACCACTCCAGAATGCATAATGACATCTTGTTTTTCATTCATGCTTGGATGACAAGCAGAAATGAGAGATGTCCAAAGAGAAAGGTGCAGTGGGGTTTCTGGCAGCTATCTGCCATAATTTACTCATAATGTAGTGGGGTGATGGGGCATTTAAAGTTCTTTGAAGATCTATGGCAACCATAAAATGAAGGAAGTTGTTTTGGAGGTCTATTTTGGCCAAAACTAGGTTGGACTGTTCCATAAGTATAAAGTGAGTAGTTCTACCATACCCACTAGTTCAGAGTAGCTAAGTTGCTCAGATCTCATGATGTGGAATTTTGAGGGTCTTGAGGATGTTGCACAGATATTGTTAGTGGATAGGATTCAGGGACAGTGAGAGACATCATGAACTTCCAGTTCATGGGGAGGAAATGTATGGAAGGTGCTGTTTTATCTGGCTTCCTTTTTAGGGTTCTTTTTTTCCCCCCTCCCCTGAGAAAATATATGGCCCTTTGATGTTTTCCAAAAGAGCATTTCTGTGAATTCTGCATGTTTCATGGACATTCCTTGCCTTGTCAGGAAAGAAAACCTTCAGTGAGCTTAGATTATTTACCTGATTTATTTGTTAGACTACATTATTGAGGTTTGGACAGAGGCTGCATATCTCTGCCTTGAGATTCAGGAAGTTACGGACTTTTGTGAACGGCCAGGGAGAACCAAAATGATGGAGCCAAGTTGCTATTGATCGCTGAATTCCAGTATTTTGGTGAGAACTTAATGCATACTGATCTCCAAACCTCTTGGCACTGATACTGCAGATGATCATGTTGGAGCCAACCTGTTTTTATTGTTATAATAAAATTACAGGGAGACAATATATTTGACTGTATATATTTGTCAAACAACGTTACTGCAGCTTCATTGCAAATGAGACCCTCAAGCGAGTTTCAGGCCAACTGGGGGGAAAACTTATTGGAAATTATTATATTTGAAAGAGCTTTGGCTATTCCCCAGAAAGTCCTGGCTCATACACAGGGTTGATTTCCAGGTTGACCTAAAACGGCAAAGTTGATAATCACCTGTCATTGCTTATCATATCTTGGAGATGATTTGTCAAAAACTTCAATAAATCTGCCATTAGATGGGAGAAGAGTGCTTACATGCATTTTTCCCCCTCAAAAAAACCCGAAACAACAAAATAAAAAGATTGATTGACAAGACATCAATAAAGCTTCTAGCATTAACTGCTGACCTTTTTTCTTTGCAGCACAATCTGGGTTTATTAGAATTCTGGTCCTATAAATAGGTTTCAGTGGATAAAGGAATAGTGAGGGGGGAGGGGGGGAGAGAGAGGAGAAAGCATCTTACCGACTTTTGTTTAGAACATTTCTGTTTTTGATATGGCTTTCCGTCAAATTAATTTCTTCCCTTCTTAAAATGAAGTCATTTCCACGCATACCTAGTGTAGGACCCCTACTGTACTGTGATGCAGTAGATCCGTATCTGTGGATCTGGAATTCTGGGATCTATGGATCCAGATCATGGGGAAGTGAGGGCCGGATCCGTGCCAGATCTGTGCCATCTGCATAGATTGTGCTAATCTGGATCAAGGCTCCATGATCCAGATTGAGGTTCTGAGGCCAGATTGTTAGATCCCATGAGTGGGGTCTACAATAGATCCGGACTGATTTTTTTTGTCTTGTTTACTTTGTTTTTGGAGTACCTGTTTCACTTTTGTTCTTTTGTGTTAGTGATGTTGGGATGGTCCAGATCAGGACCCAATATCTTAGGTCTGCATTTATATCAATCCAGGCATGGGTGAAGCTACCATTGAACAAGCCTGGCTTTTTGCTGAAGGCAGGAAGCAAAGAGGAGCATCTGTGCCATCCTCAGTTATAGGATTCCAGCCTGATAGAATACTTGCATTGCTTTCTGCCACTTTCCCCATTTTTTGTCTCGAAAGCCCTCCTCTCTCCCATGCTATGTATGCCTCTCAAGGGTGACTCCCACCATCTTAATCAGTCTCCATAGTCCTTGCTTGCAGAAAAGTAGAGGATCTGGGATGCAATTCAGGCTTCCTACTGACATAACATTATCCCTACTTACTCTGCAGCTTCCAACAGAGTCAGAAGCCACAATTACCAGGTTGCCCCATTGGCCTGGGTGCCACCACTGAGAAGGCCATGGGTTTTATGTGACATTGCCCCCTCACAATTCCGGTGGGCATGCTACTACACTCCCTTACTGTGCTTTTAATCCTACAACATCTGGAGCACTAACAGGATCCCTATCTTTGTCTTTCATTTTAACATAAGAAGTACTGGTTATGATTTGAGATGCAGAAAGTCTGATAAGGTCTTGAGTCATTTATGACCTGACACAGTGTGTTATTAAGGCCCATCCAGAACTTTTCCTACACAAAATAACTTTACAAATAGTCTCACCATTCTTCAAAAGGCTGGTGTATCCAAGTGAATCCAGTTTTCCTAATTTGTCTAGAGATATGAATGGAATACACACACACACACACACACACACATACAGACACACACACACGAAAATAAATATATTTTGGTGTGGGACACATTTAGGGGAATAGGTATCTTACATACCCATCTGCAATCGTAACATAGAATGTAAAGCTAAGTAGACCATTTCCATTTCAAAGGATCATTTAATATCTTTTCTGCCAATTTTCTAATTTGTTTAATTAAAACTTACCACTCCATTCCACTTCATTAGATCTTTTTAATTTTTCATATATCTAAGCACTTTTCAAAGTATCTAATTAAAAGAATAGTTTAATAACATCCAGTTTGCCTCCACTGTCAAGACCACCGCTCCAGCTGTGCGTTTTGACAGGCTTGAGGACAAGAACTATAATTTCAGGATGCTCAGAATTTGGGAAGGGTTTAGATCAATGTAATAGGAATGGAACTGGGACGACATGAAACTTTTTGACACTGCTGGGCACCCTCAAAGGAAAGAAGTGGTGTTCAGAGACTAGTTTATGGAAAACCAACATGGAATGCGCTAAATAGGAACATAAGAGGAGCCACAGCCCATCTATTCCAGCATCCCATCCCACACATCTCAATTTCTTATGGGCATCTCAAGCAGAAGAAAAAAGGCAAAACTTTAGAGGCATCCTGCCTGTCTCCACAGCCTGGCGGATGTTGTTGGAGTATAGTTTCCACCAGCTATATCCAATGAGGCTGAATGTTTGATGATGAGCTAGTGAATCTATATTTGCTACACTGTTACAGATAATCAAGACATTGCTGTGTTGAATTTAAGGTTGTATCCAGACAACAAATAAAGTGTGTTTTGCCTGCAAACCACTCTTCATTACTTCCATTAGACCTGCAGCTAGTCTCCAAGGTGGAAAATCAGCACTGGAGGTAACTTGATGGTTAAACCCTGGAGATCCCCTCTGAATTTGTTATTGACGAGGAGCCCTGCTGAATCAGGCCACAGCCCTTCTGGTCCAGCATCCTGTCTCACACAGTTGCCCACCAATGCCTTCTGGGCATCTTCAGCAGAAGACAAAGGCAAAACCTTCACCTGCTCTCAGTTCCCTGTAAATGGCCTTTGGAGGCACTCCGCTCGTCTGTCCAACCTGGAGACAGTACCTAGGCATCCATTCTAGTAATCATTGGTATACCAGTCCTCCATGAATTTGTCCAACCCTTTCTTAAACCTATCTGGGCTGGTTGCTGTCACCACCCCTTCTGGCAGCAGTCCTCTTCTGGCCCTCCAATGCTCTTCTGACACAATCTAGAGAGAAAGTGTTGGTGGTGTCAGTTTTCAGACTGACGGGCTTGCTTTAAATTGAACCTGGCAGTGTCCGACTTTTAAAGAGGTTAACTTAAGAAGGGGAAAGAGCTTAATAAATATGTTTCCTCAATTAAATCCGTGTGTTGCAGCAAAAAATTTTTGGATTTTCTATATACGGTTTTGGTTGTATATTTGGACTGTTTTGTAGACATGTGTATTTCCATTTCCTACCAACCCTCCAGTTCACTGAAAATTATGGCAATATCATGCAATGGGCGTCACTAAATACCCATTTCCACAATCTATGGAGTTCCAGTGATTCTGTTCTCACTGGGATTGTGCAAAGTTCAGTACGTGTTCAAAAATTCAATCAAACAGTTTGCATTTGCAAATGCTCACACTGAATTGAACACGCAGTAGTTCACATATCCAGAAATTCAGTTGGAGGAATCTCCTGCTTGTGAGCATGAACAATCCCATCAATCAGAACAGGTTTGTCTGTTTTTACCTTTGATTAATCAAAAATCCCTTGGAAGGTGAAGGTTAGTTGCAACAAATTTGCTTTGTTTTCACCCCCAATCTGACTGCAAAATCCAAAATATCTTGGTTGGCAGCTACAGCAATGTAGATTGTTATTAGCAGAGGCACTGTTAATACACACTTCGCATTAGAAATATTTAACACAATGGAGGTTGTTTAAAAAAAAAAGAAAAGAAAAATCTTTGAGTAATATCTGCCTCTCCTGGGACTCTTGAAATAATTCAGGAGTGTTAAGGTAATTCAACACTAGTGAACACTCTTAAACAAAGATTAATCATAGATAATGAGGTTAGCGTGTACTATTATCTATTTATTTAACGCTCTACAGAGAACTTGATCAAAAGCCTGTTAATGTCAGTAGGTGTCTCTTCATTGTTCTCAAGTAGACTTTGGAACATGCCATAAATTATTATTATTATTATTAACCTCCTTTATTCTGAAGGAGAAGTGATTTGAAAATTGGTTACATTACAGACTGAAGTGTAAGGAGCACCTCTGAGGGCCCACTCTTAAGAAAAGTTCACCAGTCTTCTTCCTTGAGAAAGGGAGTCGTGAAAACCTCTTTTTAATTTTTCTCCCAGCTAGTTAACTGACAAGCCTTGAGTCCCCCAAAGGATAGAGGAGGTGTTTGAACAACACACAAAGAAGGACTTTGTCTGTTAAATATTAAATTTTTACTTAAGAGGTAGCAACGTAATTCCTTCGCAGAGTGATTTATCTTTACTGTTCTTCCAGAAATAGCTGTTACAGAACTATATATCTAATTTGTGTGGCTGCCATCAAGTCTTTTATTTCATGTTTGAATGACAGGTCATTCTGGGAACCCATGTGAGGGAGCTATGAACAAATTCAATTAGCCAGGTAGCCCCAGAAGATTCTCTAATGTAGGCGCAGCCGAGAAATCCCTCTTCAAAAGTTTCTTCTTCATTTGACATTCTCAGTCGTTTCAAGTGTCAAGGAACGAGGCCTACATAATGAGTGGTCCCGCATGAGTGTGTGGCAGGCAGGGATATCCCAAGGGTAGGCTCCACTCCTTGTGTGTGCCAACAGCAGCCTGCTAGCTAGGTTCACATGATTGCCTTGGAGCAAAGGGCGGGGGGGGGGGGGGGGGAGGAACAGTCTGTAAGAATTCTCCACCTATGTGTGGACAGAAGGAAGCAATTCATCATATGCATCTTGGCATTAATACCGTCATAGCAGTAATCCCCTTCCTCTGCTTTGCATTTCTTTTTAATCTTGGGTGGGTCCACATTGGCTGGTATGCTGGAGAGATAAGTGTACTAGGACCATCCATTCTGTACTTTGGTGTGGTCTAAGGAGGGCCTGGTCCAGAGGGAAGTCTTAGGGGCCAGGGTTTCCCTTAGACCATGACCAAGTAAAGCAGGGAGGCTCCTAGCACTTACTGGTCTGGTATATCAAGCGGTGCAGAGTTGCCCATTCATTGGCAAAAGGACCTCATGAAACCTCGACAAGAAAATGTGTTTCCAAACGAAGGGCTGTCTTGACCTCCATAGGCATATGAAGGGGCTGCCATGTCCTCCACATGACAGCCCCTTCATGAGGCTACCTGGTGCAACCTGTCTGGACTTCACATGAAACCTGCCTTGCTCCTCCTCTTGGTCTCCAGAGGGGCCATGTTTTTAGGTCAGTGCTAGAATTTTCCACAATTTATTACTGCAAAGAACAGAGCATTGTTTGATGGGAAGAAACCTGGGATGAAGGCAGAAGGACACAAATTTTGTTCAACTCTTACACTGTTACATTGGGAAATAGAGTTGTGCACATTTCTTTTCATGTTCATTTGAATAGATCCCATTTGCATGTGGTAGGATTCAAATCTGATATGAATATTTGATACAAATCCAATTTGAATCCCTGCTACAAATCACTTACGTATCCCCTATGAATTCCCTACGTATCCACTCTGAATGCATCCACTCTGCTCTCAATCCACTTTTAATCCACTCTGAATCTGCTTTGAATCCACTCTGGATCCATTGCATATGTGACTGGGGCAGCCGCTTTCCTGCCTCCCCAGGTTCGCAAATGCAACGAAGCTTTGTACGAACTTATAGAAACATTCAATTTGTATTTGAATGTCAATCTTCAAATGGACCAACATTTGATTCGGATTTGAATGTCTGAATTTGTCTGAATCTGTACAAATTCCGAATGTGAGAAATATTTGTGCACATATGTACTGAGAAAGGTCCAGCAGAGCATTTTGCCACTGGCCATCATTATGTTTGCATTCTCCACCCCATCCTAAATTTCATACAATAAAGATACATTTTATTGTATGAAATTTCTGCACTTTCCCCCCAAATCACCATCACACAGTTGGGGGGGGGGTTGTGAGAGGCATGCTTCATACACCAGCAGGTATGTGCCTAGTAGAACATTTTTACAAGATGCTTTTGATCTCAGTCCTTCCAGCCTTGGGACTCTGAATGGCATAACACAGATCGGAGTAGGGGGTGGGAAGAGATTTAATTTCAAAAGAAGTTGCCTATTTATAATTAACACATATTCCTTAGAAACAAGCAAAAGTAGAACAAATTTCCCAACCACATCTTATCTGAATGCCTTGCCAAGAGAATAAAGGACACCAAATAAGGCTATAAACACAACTGTGATGTTCAGTTGCCAGATGTTGAGCATCACATTTAATTATAAGGTTGCCAAGAAGTTTGGAAACTTGTAAGAATCTGCAGGCTTTTCTGTAACCATCTTGTTGTCATGTTAAGTACAGAACAGAGGATTGTAACAATCATAAAAGTGAGATATTGGGCTAGATAAACCTGCTCTGAAACATGGCAGAATTTCATGGCAAGAGGCAAGATGACAAATTCTAAATTAAAGCCATTTGTCTGAAAATGTATTTTTGTCCTCTCTAAGTATTTGATCATCCTGGAAGGAAACTGCAGAGCACTGCTGTGAAACTTGGCTTGTTCCCCCACCCCGGCTGGTTTCATTTGGGTTGGGAAAGATCTAGTGCTATCGGGTACAAATATCTTAGTGCTGCTAATCAGTTTTTGGTTGAGGTTGCTGTCAGCGCTTTCTGGAATGCATTTGGTGCTCCTGTCACTGTTAAATCTTTTATTCTGATACATGCTCCACCACTTAAGAAAGCAAACATCCCAGGTAGGAATGGGGAAACATGTGGTTGCAAGTCAAATTGGACTGGGTATTCTGACTCTGATCAAGCACATCTTTATGGTGACTCGATGGACCAATCTGTCGGATGTTGTCTGGGTGATGTGTACTCCAGCTTTATTAAAAAAAAAAAAAAAAAGATTGAAGGAAGCCACTTGGATGGTCCAACCAGACACGCACAGGCTGCATTCCCATTACAAGCTTCATATGGTTTCCCCAAACCGAAATAATAGAACTGGATGCAAACGCGAATTTGCCTGATCCCATTACTTTCAACTCAATTGTGTTCGACCCAGATTCTGAGGATCGTATGTGGTGTACTTGACTCAAGGAGGGACTCAAGTGGCTACTTTCTAAAAGCCACTTTTTGAGGCTGCCCTGCCCTCGTCCTCCTGGCATGAATGCGCCACCCATAATGGACCCCTTTAGGGACCCTAGCTGGGTGGCTGCCACTTGCCCGGATGGAGGAAAAAACGGCACCGAGCAGCCATCAATTCTTTCCCCTCCTCTCCCCATTGCCCAGGGCACACGGCAGCAGTGGCAACTCAAGCCCCCTTCACCTGCTCACTGCCACACCCTTAAAAATATTCACACATCTCCCAGAACCTGCAGCCGTTTTCCTTTCTTTTTCCTTTCTAAAGGTCAGAACCTTCAGAATTGCACAAAATTGCAACATTGTTATCAGGTGTGAAGTGGGTAGATTGCTACAGTGTAGTGGCTGCTGTAAGAGGTGGATTTTTACAGTAAAATCACTAGCCTTGGAAGCAAGCTATTGGGGGAGGGAAACCCTAAACCTGCATTCTCATCCCACTAAAACGGTATGATTCCCACAGTAAGAAATGTAAAACATTTCAAAGGCATGAACTGGAGCAAAACCTGTTGAAATGAGTGTTAACATTTACAACGCTTTGGGGCGATTTAACACATGGAAAGCGTGTTAAGCCAGCTTGACGTGGGGACTGTGAGAATTGAAACCATTTCAAAACCATTTTAAGCTTGTAATGGGAATTCACCCACAAAGAAGCAACCTCTAGGAAAAATTGAGTCTGTAATGTCAGACATTCTTTGCCTGCATTTGCCTTATTCCAGCTTTAAATCACCTCTTCAGCATTAGGGATTCCATAGCTCTGAAGGTGTTTCTTCTTTCTCTAAGCTTAGCTGAGCAGGAAACTACATAACCAAAGAGGCAGGGGGTTCCTGCCTTTCACCCAAAGGTCCCAGTGTGGGTTAGTACAATAAAAGATAAAAATCATAACAAAATATAAAACATACTTAAAATATAACACTCTCCCCACTTCCCTGGGCAGACAACACTCAGACTGCATCCAGGCATCACTTACTTATGCCTCTCTATTTGGATATTCTGGAATAAAGGACTTCTGGAAGTTGTTTATTCTGGAATATCCAAATATAGCAGAATAAGTAAGTGACGTTTGGATGCAGTGTTATGGAGAAGCCAAGCATCAAAGGCCTGGGTGAGGATAAATGTTACAGACAGACAGACAAGTTGGCACCTGATGTTCCAAAGTCTGGGGTCCACCATAGAAAAGGGCCTCTTGTGTGCCATCATCCCATGAACATCTGAAAGAGGTAAGAGTAGAACAAAGGCTGGTTAGAGCTAGGGTTGTGCACAAAGCCATTTTTCAGATTTGGTACAAATTGAATGTGGGAAAATCCGGCTCCGGCAGACTTTCCCGCCCTAAATGTGGGGGGCTTTGTATGTTATAACAAATATTTGTGCACAAAATGATACAACCTCCCGCCACCCCTCCATTCTCCCACCCCACTTACCTGTCCTCCTTGCCCCCCTTAGCTGCTGTGCCTTCTAAGGCACTTCTGGGTCTGTGTGTGCAGACTGGAAGTACCTTCTCTGGGCTCCAGAAGGCCTATTTCAGCTCTTGGAGAGCATGGAGAGAGGCCTAGGATGCCAGTGGAGTGTGCCCCAAACTGTAAGGGGACATGTTGGAGGTGGGCAGCATGCTCTGTTGGCATCCCTGACCTCTTTCCGCACTCTCTAGATGCCAAAATAGGCCTTCAGGAGTCCAGAAAAGGCCTTTTGGTTCCAGGGTCACCTGAAGCCAGAAGCAGACATGCCTTTTCTGTGCTGCAGAAGTCCTATCTCAGCCTCTGGAGAGCACAGAAAGAGGCCCAGGATGCCAGCAGAACGTGCTCCAAAAGGTAAGGGATGTGTAAGAGGCCGTGGGGGGTGGGTGGAGGCTGTGTGTGTGGGAGTCCCTGGCACATCCAGTATCTGCCAAAGCTTCAACTGAAGCTTCTACAAATACCAGACAATCCGATTCGTAGGCCCTATTCAATTCGGCCATGAATCTACAAATTCGAACATATTCATACAAATTCTGGGTATCACAAATATTCGCCTACAACCCTAGTTGCAGCATTTGAAAAGAAATATAAAGAATATAATATTCAGGCAGATCTATATGGAAGATATATTCCTCCAGATATGTAAACAATCAACACCTTGACTTGGGCTCAGTACCAAATAGGTACCATTAGTTAGCTCTTGACATCTACAAAGATATATCCATACAGTTTTCTGGGCAGACTAGGAAGTGGATTTTACCATTTCCTTCTTTCACAGATCACACCTGCAATCCTCTGTCCCCCAGGCCCTTTCTCCATCACTGAGTCAGGCCACTCTGTTAGGAAAATAGCTCCATTTTTATCCATAAGCTCAGCTCAAGAAGCACGACTCTTACCTCCTGATTTGATGAGCACATTTCTGTTCTCTTCTGCGATCCCAGGAGAATGTAGCGCGGTGGTTTACCACTGCGGTAGGGTTATAAAACTCTAATTACCTAAGAACATTCCCCTACATTGTTGTTTTTGATTTATTTTGAAGATTTTAATGAACTACAGTAGGGAAGAGATTATGTGATTTTGTAACATTTATTTCCTTTTATTCTCCTTGATATGTCTCGTTATAATTTATGAAATTGTTTAAGTGCTCCTTTGCTTTGAACTGGCAGGGGACTGGCAGCCCATTTTCCTGATCTCTTTCACTCATGTTTGCGCTTTCCCCTTTCCTTGCAGCTTAAATAGAATGCACGGGGAGATTTTAGCTCAAAATATGTTTGCTTGAAGCTGCAGAAACTTCTGTGGAGTTGGGGATATTCCTATCCACCTACTGGAAGCCCTGCCCAAGGAGGAGGAGAACCAGGGGTGATGGTGGTCTAGTGGTGACAGCCTAGACTACTATGCCATCTGGATGACTCTCCAGCCTGGATGGGCCCTGATAATTTGGAGAGATGCTTCCTTGCAGGACTGGGTCCCTTTTGTCAGCTGCTCTGGACTCCAGCTGGGGCCTATTCGCACTTGGCTTTATTCTGGAATATATCCTGGAATAGGGACTTGCTGTCCATAAGCTAGTGCAGGCTACAGTAGGCCCAAAGTGAGATCTTCCAGAGTCTGCAATAGCACATGGACCACAGAACCCTACCCTGAGATATTTTCCAGAAAAAGACCAAGTGTGAATAGGCCTCTGGTCTCAGCTGTACCAGAGACCATAAAGGACAGCTTCTTATGCCATCCCTCCTGGGGGTGGTCTAATGGTGGCAGCCTAGACCTCTCTGCCCTCTGGATAACTCTCCAACCTGGCTTGGAGGAGGTGATTCTTTGTGGGACTGGGGCCTTTGGTCAGCTGCTCTGGACTCCACTTGGCCTTAGCTGCCTCAGTGTGTGTGTTTGGCTTAGTTTACAATGTTTTGTATGATGTGCCATTTTTATAATGTATTTTTATTACATTGTTTTGATTATCATTTTGCATTGTACATTTTCAGTTCGTTGTAAGCCTCCTTGGGCAAATTTTCTTATGGAAAGGTGGTTTACAAATAAAATGGAAATGGGGGAAATGGGGGGAAATTAATTGGGGACAGGAGACACAGGATGTTGTAGAAGGCCATAGGGTTGTATCCTGTGGTCAAATATAAACTGTATTCCTCTTTCCTGTGGTGCTGGGTATAGCTGTACAAAGCTTGGTTCGTGCTAAAAAATTGAGTCAAGTAACTTGTGTTTGAAGTTCCTTGCAGGTGCAGTTTTTACACCTGGGAGGATTCCAGCCACCACATCATACGGCCAGTGAATCCCACAGAAGGCCAGGCCTCTCAGGGAACCCTATGGCAGGCAGACTGCGCAGTTCAAAATGGCAGCCCATGTGGTTCCAAGGGACTCTTGCCTGAAAGACCAGATCATACAGTACACATTCAGGAAATTCCAAATGGAGGGTGGAAAATCCACAAATAAAAGCAGACAGATCTGAAGATGGACTGAAGAAGATTTAAAGTGAAGGTGTGATCACAGCCTAAAAGTCAGAATTCTGAAAATTATTTCTGAATGAAAGAATGGCCCCTTGAAGGAAATCTTACTGAAGTACAAACTCAGTATAGTTTTAAAAAGTGGGGGTTGGGGGGACATATATCATTCTCAAAATAAATTTCCCAGAGCTGTAAAATTTCTGCAAGTTTGGAGAAGCTTTCAGTGCTACAAGAAATATATGAAGCTTCCCTGAAATCAAAGATTCTTCAAGGGGACTTCTTTAATGCTCTCCCTGTCTTCTTCCTTCGGTTCCACTCACCAGTTTTCTGCTGTGAAACTTTTTAACCTTTGAAACTTTATATAACCTTCTTTGTTCTTTCTGTTTTCCTATCCCATTACCCTAGAAAGTGATCTTATAAATAAAGTGATCTTATAAATAACAGCTGCAACCACTAATTGGTTTAGTTAGCAGAAAATTAGTGAGGGCCATTTTATATTGGAAAGATACTCTTTCAATTGGTGTAAATGAGATAGGAAAATGATTTTTGCTTTGATTTGATCATATTTCATTTTGGGGATGGGTGGAATGCTGTTCAATTAAATGAAGAAGGAAATTTGAAAGCCCTTTTCAATTTCAGAACCACGTGTGTTTAACTTCTCCGCACACACAATCATTAAGGGCAAACTAGTTCCAGATCTGAGTAAGTAAGTGCCACATTCCATGTTTTTGGAGGAAGTAGCAGTTTTCCAGTTTATCACGTCCCTTGGATTAGTGTGTTCCAGATGCATTGGACTCCAACTCCCATCATACCCAACCAGTTTGGCTGATGAGGGGGAGCTGATGCCTGATGACATCTGGATGTTGACTGGAATTGCAAGCCTGAAACATCTGAAACATCTGGAAGGGTCAGAGGAGGAGGAGATGTCCCAAACTACCAGGACAGATGTTGGAAACTCACATGATTGGATTCATCCTCCCCTATGTTCTCAGAAGAAGAAGAAGAAGAGTTGGCTTTTCTCGCCCATTTAAGGGGACTCAAAGTGACTGACAAAGCTTTCTGTTCTTCTCCCCACAACACACCCTGTGAGGTGGGTGGGGCTGTGAGAGCTGTGACTAGCCCAAGGCCACCCAACTGGCTTCATGGGGGAGGGCGGAATCAAACCCGGTATTCCCAGGTAAGAGTTCAGCTCCCTAACCACTAGGCCAAACTGGAAGAGTCTGGATCCCTAAACACTAGACCAGAAGAATGGAGGAGCATTTGCTCTCTCTGTGTGTGTGTGTGTGTGTGTGTGAGAGAGAGAGAGAAACCACATATATATGTGCAATGTTGGCACACCTCTGATCTGTCTTGGAACAAAGCAAAGTGGATCAGACAATGGGAACAGAGGGCAATATAGACATTCACAAGGTAATAATTTCTAGTATGAACAGCAAAACATTTTGCTCATTTCCATGATCCCTCTTAAGATGTCCCACATTCATATTGGGAGGCCCATGCAACTGTCCACAGAAGATAGGGTCCTGGAACTACATCTTATGTAGAAGAGGGAGAGAAGGAGGAAAAAAGAAGAAGAGGAGGAAGAGGGTTGGCTTTTATACCTCACTCGTGTAAGGGGACTCAAAGTGGCTGACAAACCTTCTGTTCTTCTCCACACAACAAGCACCCTGTGAAGTAGGTGGGGCTGTGAGAGCTCTGAAAGAGAGCTGTGACTAGCCCAAGGTCACCCAGCTGGCTTCGTGGAGGTGTGCAGAACTGAACCAGGAAACCTCCAGATAAGAGTCCGGTACTTTAACCACGAGACCAAACTGGCTCACAAAAGAAGCCAAAGCTGACACCAAACTCTAATTAATTGGAAAGACCTTCTCCATCCTTCCTCACAGATCGAAAATAATGAAGTTTCCTAAGACTCTAGGTTTCCCTCGCTACAAAAAGAGAAAGAGAGAGCGAGCTATTCCCCCTGTACCAGGTTGTTTCAAAACACCTGGTTCCAGGTTTAAAAAATATATAGGCAATTCTTGATATAAGCTGCTGAACTAATGTAACCTATTTGGCTTCATCATAAATTTAGCACTCTTCTGGGAATCTTTATTTTATTTCTCTCTTTGTGTCTAAATGTGTGTGTGTGTGTATACGTGTGTTGAGAGTTATAAGAGATCTTGGCTCCCTGTAATCTTGATTGGAAGGTAAACAGAGTTTTGTTCAAAGGCAATTGAATGAGGTTTGTCAGTTGGCTGCTTAGCCTGATGGAGGAACCGAGTGGAGGAAGGAATGACAATGATCCATGAAAACAAACCATAATGAGAAGAACCCACATTCGTGGGTGAATTTCATGAATCATGTAAAGGTATGCATAAAAAATTGAATATGTACACTTTAGATCTCAGATCCAATAAATATTGCATTAGATTAAAAAATGCACTCTTGAAGCTTACCTGTGTATAAAACATAAGGCTGCATTACAGAGTTAATGAAGCTGCTCTGTCAAATTAGTACACTGGAGACCTTCTATTGGTGTCTGTCAAACAAAATAGTTCTAAGACGAAAATTTAAAGGTGGATATGTGGGTCCATGTTATCAAAAGAAGATGCAAGCCTCCTAAAAACAAAAGCCCCATTTCAACGAAACCAGAAATGAAATTTACATGGTGCAATATGTATGCTGTTGATGAATGGATTCTCCCAAGAAAGCTTTTGCCACCTCAGCCCTTACAATTCACAGTCCTGACAGCTCGTATGGCTGCATTCACACCTAAGTTTCAATCCAGTTTCAGACCACTTCCAAAGTCAAAAAATACACCAATGGCTAGTCACTTTGTCGGTGTGTTGTTCCCTCACTTTGAAAGTGGACTGAAACTGGATTAAAGCCGAGATGTGAACGCAACTGAAGAACCTTCCTGACTGCAGAACTGCAAATAAGGATTGTTTGTTTCTGTGGGCTGTTTAAGTTATATATTTGCAATTAAGCGAGCCGTCAGATACGTTCAGAAGCAGACAGGTTGCCAAGACTACAGCAAGGCTGGTAGATAGCCACAGTGCCAACTTATCACCCTCAAACTCATATCAGAGTTAGAACAAGGAGTCTGATACTGCCTTTTACACTCCAGGTGATCTGGAAGGGTGTCAGACTCCACCTCCAGGGGCCTGTAGTTTTCATGACGAACAACAAAAGAAAGTGTGTGGGTGCAAGTTCTATCCAATGTTATGTGCAGGAGCTGCACCACGTCTGGTGTGCCAGCATTTATTTAAGAGCCAGCATTTTCCCATACTCTCTGGAGACATATATTAGTGCCAGAAAGGAACACTTTCCCACACTTCTCCCCCCAAGTAGAAGAGCTAGCAAGTGGTGGTAGCTTTGGACTGCTGACTAAGCCTGTATTCAGACATAACTAAATGGGTAACCCAGATGCACTCTAGAAAGACAGTGTGGCCCTCGTGTTCCCAGGTCTTCTCTGAACCACTTTTCCAAGCACAGAATGTTCATGAAAGGAAGCAGGAGGCAGACTGGTCTGTGAACAATCCCACCTGGAAGCCTTCTCTAAGGCTTTGTTTGGACCTAACAAAAGGGGTGCTTCAGCAAAGCAGTGTGTGGCCATCATGCTCCTAAGTCTTCTTTAATCCACCTTTTCCAGCACGGAATGTTTGGGAGATGGGAAACCACCTCAGAGGTGCTCCCACCTTTTTTTTCTAGCCTTCCTTTAATTTAGGGTTCTACCACTTTAAGAGGAAAAAAAGCAAAATGCAACTGAGACCTGGTACTTCTCTGGGAGCTGGGTTTTCCAAAGTTGGCCAGTTCTGAGTTCCAACATGGCCAGTTTTGCACTGCTGAGGGACTCAGAGGTCTTCACAATAAGCTACATCTTCTCTCTGCTTTCTTGCTACAGAGTTTCATACACACCTCCACCAAACTCTCATTTTCCCATAAGTGCAATACTTTAAATTTCCAAATGTGAGATTTGCATGGAATTGGTGGGGAAATGTGGCAGAATGCAGGATGTTTTTGCCTTTGTCTTTTGCCTAAAATGCTCACAAGCAATTAGAGGGACACTGTATGAGACAGGATGCTCAGCTAGATGGACTGTGGCCTGATCCAACAGTGCTCCTCTGATGTTCTTATGTTCTAACAAGCTTTGGGGGAAACTTTCCATTTGAAGAATGGCACTAACTTGGGAAAACATGGGTTTTATGGGATATGGATTCCAGAACTGTATACAATTCAACATTTAACGTATACACAAAAGTAGCAATTGTTAAAACCAAGAATAATGAGGGATCATAGTATTTTAGGAGCTGACTCAGATTAACCAGAGCATGCTCATTCACATTTTGTGAGTTTGAAGAGAGCAGAAAATCATGGGAATTCCACGCAAGTAGAAATAAAAACTACAGATAAAATGCAAAGTAAAATGATAAATACACATGCAAACACATATTAACCATCCGATCCAGATTACTTTGGAAGGATCTAAGCTGGAATACTTTGCTTTGAAATGGTGCAATTTTTCTCTTTCCACCCCAAAACAGGAAATCGATTTCTTTATATAAATCATAATGTACACTTGTTATTGAATGTTCTGAATTTAGAAGATGAAAGGATATGCACCAAAAATTACAGAGGGAGAGGACAATAAAAATAACATGACCTTTGCTATGATACTTACCATATTCTAAAAATTAAATTGAGTTCATGTTTAACATCTAGATAGGATTTCTGGCAGAAGAAAAAGCTTACCATATGAAATGTTCTGATCATCAGCGTTCAATGCTGACCCAATTAAATAAGATTGTAAGACAGCAAACCTAAAATAAAGAACACGTGGCAATATTTGACTCAACAAAGGACTTTTTAAAAAAAAATTAAAGAAGAAGGAAAGAATACAGAAAAGAAAAGTCAGTTTCCCCTATAATTTTAAAAGAATAAACATCCATGAACTGGAACTGAGTGCCAGAAACATCAACTGGTTTTGATCTCTTTGCTTAGAGATTAATATTCCACTCCATCTCCTCTGTTGGCATCCTTTGTGGGTTTCCAACCAATAAACAGGCTGAGAAATGCAGCCTTCATTTCTGCTGCTTCCAGTTGTTTCCTTTCGTGTGATGCAGACCAGATCCAGCTGAGATAGATTTGGACTCACTGTCCTGGTTAAAAACTTGGGGGTGCTGCATATTTAAGGGGGGTGTGAGACAGTCAGGTCATACACCCTGCTCTGGACTTTCCTTCTCAAAGTTTTTCTGCTAGTACCTTGATGAAATGCCAGTGCTGGGTCTAATTTACTACACATGCTACTTCTTGAGTTTGGCATTTTTGCCAAACTCACATTTCTCCTTGAGTCAGGTTGCCTGTCAGCCTTCAGATAAGCTACAGCTCTCCTAATTAGGGATTTGTACGGACTGAAATTTAGTGGATCAGTTCAGATCAAGTCAAATCACCCTCGGTTCAGTTCAGTGGCAGCATGGTTTGGTTCACAAGCTAACCATAGTGGGCTACCTTCCAACCACCTTGGTTCACTTTGGTTTGCTTGGTTTGTTACAGTAGCCCTTAGGTTCAGACTCAGTCCAAACTGGGGTTTTCAAACAGTTGGACCATGTGGACATCCCAGTGTGCTGCAAACTGAGAAAACAGCTTGGCACATCTCCAATTGTAATCCCAGGCCAGCTCCACCAATTTGCAGATATGGGTGGGATTTGTACTGCAACCACCTCTGAATAGCTGTGAGTCCCTCACACCCACCTATGATGGGTAGAAAATCAAATGTGTCATGGAAAACATGGTGGATCAAAACTGAGGATTGTCTAGATGTTCTGAACTACAACTACTATCACTCATTATTTTCTTTCTTTTTGGATGAAACATCCAGCCCATTCAACAAGCCTCCAGATATCAGATTCCAAGAAAAGTGTATGGTGATTCAAGGATGGACACACAGAAACGCACACGACACAACCCAGAGAGAGACAGAGATCCTGAAATGACACAGCTAACAATCTATTTCCCCCTTCTCCTTCAAGGAACTTGGACTCTACAGGCTGAAGAGCTGTCACTACAGACGGACCTTCGGATCTATAAGCCGCAGCCTGTAATGCTACAGTTCAGTGAGTGACAAGTTAATGTTTGCCTTTTGTAAATGTTGTCATGACATTAAAAATGTTCGGAGACATTTTGATTTAATTAAATGTAGCGGCCACAGCATCAGTGGAGTATAATGACAACTCATTGTCCAATTAGTCTTCACAAGGACTACTGAAATACCAGCTCATACCAGTGTGTGTGTGTGTCAGAGATGAAAGATGCAGGCAGATGGTCTAGAGGCCAGTTGAAAGGAGAAAGGGTTAAAGCAATCTTTACTAGGGATGTGCACAAATGTTTTTTCATGTTTGATTCATATCAAATCAAGTGCAAAAAAAGTATTCATTCAAATAGATCCCCTTCAAATGCGGTAGGATTCAAATTCGCTATGAATGTTTGATACGAATCTGATTAGAATCTCCTACAAATCACCTATGTATCCACTACATATCTGCTCTGAACATGTCAAATCCACTCTCAATCCACTTTGAACACACTCTGAATCCACTTTGAATCTACTCTGGATTAGGGATGTGCACGAATAGGTTTTTTGGCATTCAATTTGAACCCTTGTTCTGGGGATACGTTCTGGCTCCTACCGTGGTTACCTGAAACCGTGGATAACCACAAACAGGCCTTCTGGCTCTGGGGTCATGCAACCCCCAAACCGGAAGTGGTTCTCTGGCCTCCGGAAGGGCCTATTTTGGCCTCTGAAGAGCATTGGAATAGGTGTACAATGCCACTGAACATCTCCCACCCTCCTCCCAAACCCCCCTTACATTTTGGGATGGGCTCTGGTGGCTTCATGCATCTATTCTGGTGCTCTACAGAGGCCGAAACAGGCCCTCTGAAGGCCAAAATAGGCCTACCAGTTCTGGGTGCTTTTCTTTTATGGTGCCCCCAGTGGGTAAGAGTGGTTGATCCGGTAACCGTGGTTAAGTGAAAATGTGGTTACCAAATCAGTGAATACAGGGGTCCGACTGTATTCGATACAAATGTATGTGTTCGAATTCATACAAAAACCTAATATGAATGCATACGGATCCTGGATGCGGATCCTGGATACAGATCCTATACAAATGCATACATATTGGATACATATTGGATACATATCCTATATGAACACGTACATATCGATAAGTATCTCCAGTTGCACGAACTATTTGAATGAATGTCCTGAAACATTCGTATTCGTATGAACATTTATGTACGAATGTCATAACATCTGATTCATGTACAAACGTCTGAATTTGTACAAATTTGTACAAATTCTTATGAATAAGTAATGTTACAAATATTCATGCACACCCCTACTCTGGATCCATTGCAGATGTGACTGGGCAGCTGCTTTCCCACCTCCCCATATTCATGAATGTAACGAAGCTTCGCATGACTGCATCAAAGCATTCTATTCAGATTTGAATGCTAACTTCGTATGACCCAACATTCCATTCAAATTCGAATGTCCAAATTCGTCCACACTTTGAATGTGATGAATATTTGTGCAGATCTCTAGCCCTTACCAAGCCTGGAAAAGGAGGCAAGTAAAAAAGAGGGGAGTGAAATAAAATAAACATATTGAGCCTATTCGCACTTGGCTTTATTCTGGAATATATCCTGGAATAGGGACTTGCTGCCCATATGCTAGTGCCGGCTTCAGCAGGCCCAAAGTGAGGTCTGCTAAAGTCTGCATTAGCATGTGGACCACAGACCCCTATCCTGAGATATACTCCAGAAAAAGGCCAAGTGCGAATAGGCCCAATGTTTGGCCCTTATCATTGGTGGTGAGGGCTGCAAGTTCAAAGATGGCTGACACTGACCTGATTTTGCTGTCTGTGAAGTAAATGGACATCCTGATGAACTCTGGCTAGCCGAACTTTGGGCAGGTACCTTTTTATCTTCTGGATATTGTGGTCACTCCACAGATCACCAGGAACAGCTCAGTTATAAGAGAAATCCACATTTATCACTAAAATGGAATATAGCCAGGGGTTCAAGAGCCCAACAATGTTTGTTAACTGTAAAAGTATAGAAATCTTGGCCGTGGCTGAACCTACAGGGTGAGGTGTTCTGGAGCAACCTTGCTGCTTCTCCTTCTCCACTTCCAGCAGCAGAAATTATCTCATGGCAATCTTCCCACCCCATGTACAGAAATGGCCACCATTGGATGGAGGTGTCTTTTTTCCCCCCAGGACACACCTTCTGCCCCTGAACTAAAGTGCTCTCAGCTGCCACTGGTAGTGACATCTTTGAGATCACAAGGGGAGGTGGTCTGTAATGTCTTTTTTTCAGCAGCAATTGCAGTTAGAGATTTACATGAATATGCATAACATTCAATATTCTTACAAATTTCGTACAAATTGGGACGTTTGTATACAAAGCGAATGTGACGACATTCATGCATTGACATTCATATTTGAACCAATGTTTTGGAACATTCGTAGAAAAGGGAGGTGGGAAAGCGGTTGCGCCAGTCACATCTGCAACCAATCCAGAGTGCATTCAACATGGTTTGAGAGTGGATTCAAAGTGGATGCAGGGCAGATTTAATGCTTTCAGAGCGGATATGTTATGGGATACATATACAATATGTATGCGTTTGTATTGGATATTCGTACAAATGAATACAAATACATTTGTATATCAAATAGAATCCTACCACATTCAAAGGGGACCTATTCAAATGAATACAAATTTTCTTATCATACGAATCAAATGCAAAAAATGCCCCATTTATGCTCATCCCTAATTGCAGTTCCTCTCTCCATGGGTCTTAGAAGAAGTCATCTAGGGTGTTTCCGCACAAGCTGTTAAGACCCCATTAAGCACCCAATAAGGTCACATATGGCACACATCTGCAAGTTACCTTCCACACAGTGGGACAGATTAGGACGGCTTCAAGAACTCTGCTTCCACATGGCCTTGCAAGAGATCTGTCTCTAATGGGGTCTAGAGGCCACTGAATCTGGTTTTTGGGAAGACCTGAAAAATTAGGTCTTCAAACCATTCCTGCTTGCAAATTCCGGATCAAAGGACGACACTTCTGCACAGGGGCAGGAGAGGGAATGCATCTGGGTGGGACTGGAAGTCACCATGTTGAGCACAGCTGGGCAGCCACGGGATCTCAGGCACACCGCTGATTGGTGAGCAGTCTGTCCCTGACACTCCCATGCACGGTGGAAACAGGCGGTGACTGACGGCTGAGTGCTCCAATCATGCGGTACCTTGGGCGGTAGGGCTGCAGAGAGGCCTGATCCTTCTGGATATCTGTGCTCTGGAATCTGCACAACGAACACATGATGTGTTCCTTGCTATCCGTGCTTCCCATGAGAGTGCAGATGCGTTAGGCCTCATTTGGATCCATCCCTATTTCAGACAGATCTTCCCAGTGACGGATTTCAGAAATCCGGATTTCCTTAATCTGGATTTCAAGTGGTAAGTGCAGAAACACCCCAAGATTGGTAAGTGGCCACCTGGCAATCAAGGTAGTACAAGAACAGAATCCATTCTTACAGTCCTATAAAAGGCAGATGTTCTCTCTTTCTCTTTAAGACAGAAAATGGGCATGCCTAGTTCTCATCTGTAATCAGCTGCTGGTTTTCATTCCCCACCTCCACAGATTTTAAACACATAAACTTGTGTTTCCACAAAGAAATAAATGGACCCAAAGCGAAGGACATGGATGCTTGTTTTTGGTTTTGTGTTCTGCTTAGAAAGTTCCTTGCTTAACGCTACAAAGTTTTGGAACTTGTGATTTTCTGACCTTGTCATTTTTCAAGCATTTTGTTTTGTTTATGAAGCACTAGCTAATTTCCTTGCCCTTGAAGGCTTTATCAAGAATATCTGAGCTGATTTTCCATTATGTGTGAGACCAAATGCAAAACTCCGCAGTCTTGCTTTGGCTTCCCTTTTGAATGTTCTACTGCCTGGTCCTACCGTATCTTCAACCCAGATCTGACCTGCTGTGTTGAATTTAAAATGTTGTCAGAAATACTGAATGGTTCTGCGTTAGCAAAAACCACAGGGAAAAAAAAATTATACGGGAAAACAAATCAACTTCCCTCTCTGCCAGCTATGGAACAAATTTGGCCTACATGTGCCCAATACCCATGCCGTGTTTGTTTGACATGTATGAATCATTTCAATCTTTTCTTCCTTGAACAACCAGTTATAAAGGGATGGAGAATGAGAGCTTATGGCTGAAATTCTTGTATGCACGGCTATTTAGGGATAATATGGATCTGAGTCACCGAGGTCAAAAGGACAATTTGTAGAGATATTTCCTGGAATAGCTCTGTTTACTTCAAGCATTCTGATCAGAACAGGCAGCCCTATGTATGTGTGTGCAAAGGTTCATACTCATATGCCAAGGCTGCACAATTTCTTCGCCTGTTCATGTATCTTGCCACTGTGAGTCATTTTTCTTCTCTCACACAAAACCATGAATTTAGGGGATGGGGAAGGAAATCTGTTTCATTGGGAGAATTCTGGTATATCTAATTTGTAGATATTTACTATAGATGGTTAGGTGTTTATCTATCTCCAACCTTAAACTGAAGTAGGGATGTGCATTAATGTTTTGTTAACATTCTATTCAAATTGAATTGAATACCTGAAAATCGGGTTCGATTCAAATATTTTAAATTCAAATTTAACAAGATTCGATTCGTATTTACCAAATTCAAATCTGCACATACAAATGTCGGATTAAGGGAAGTACCAAATGTGTTTCCATGGGTGGTCTAGCACCCAATAGCAATGGGTGCTAGCCTCCCTGCCGTGGAAACACTGGAACCACCCATTTGGAAATCCAAATCTACCCATGAGGGGTCTGCTTGTCACCCCAGGTGTTTGGGGGGACAGGGGGTGCAATCTCTGAAGTGGCTTCGAAGTCATTTCAAACTTACTTTGAAGTCTGTGGAAAACAGCTCCATTGAAGTCTGTTCTGATCTTCGGAGTGACTTGGAAGTGACTTGAAAGTGACTTCGGAGTCACTTCAGAGTCACTTCGAAGTTCACTCTGAAGATCAGCACAGACTTCAAAGACGCTCCGGAGCTATTTTGCACAGACTTCGAAGTGACTTTGAAATGACTTCAAAGCTTAGGTTTTGGGGCTCCCCCCCCCATGGGTGCCCCCTCCCCCTAGCCTCCTCTAGACCTCATTGCCACACAAGTGTGGAAACAGGCTCCCTTTAATCTGGATTTTCTGGCTGAAGCCCCCATTGTAAACCCCGTTAATCAGGTCTACAGAAAATCCAGATTAAAGGGCAGAAAGTACCCATTTGATCCAGATTTCCCCAGCGGCAGTTGAAACAATCGGGTCCCAAATGGGTGCCATGGTAGAAATGGGATCATCCAGCTCAGACCCAAATGGGTCCTTAATGGGTGCAAAAATGGGTACTTTCTGACAGTGGAAAAACACCCCCTGTTTTCGTCCTGTACGTATCCGTACAAATGCATATGGATGCAAATAAGACGCCTACCAATACGTATGTAATGCGTATGTATCCATACACATACAAATGTCTGAATAATTTGCACGAATGATTCAAAAGACTCAAAATTCGTTTAAATGTTTAAATTTGAATGTATAGACACATGAGGATGGGGTGCCATATATAGAGCACAGGCTTCACAATTGCTGCATAAACAGCTACAAAGCTGTGCCACTCCACCCTGCCCTCTGTTGGCATGAGTCTGCCATGATTGACAGTGGCACTGGCTAATTGCGCTGTGCCACTATTGGCCCTTACATCTCCAGCTAAATGGAGTGTTGGAATGGGCTCCGTGGCATCCACTAGGGCGCCTGTGCAGATGTATGAGGATCTTTCAGGGCCAGATTCAAGGGAAGACCCCATCTCCAAGATCAGGATATTCTACATCTAGGTTTCCAAAGTGCAAATGGGGTTAGAAGATTGTAAAATCTCTTGTCTGAAAGATGGAAGAACAGTATTTCAATGCCTAACCTTAACAGCAGATAAGGTCCTCAGTAGGATATAAAAATTGTCAGTGTTAACCTCCTCCATTTTTATATTTATCTAAGCACAACTGGTATATCTTTGTTCATGGTGGCTGCTGGTCTAGTCATCGCTCATAAACCTTTTGTTCTTTTCTAATGCATATTAAGTACCCAATGAAATATTCTGTTTGTCTGAAGTGTTACAATGAAATACCTTGTAGGAAATGAAAAGGTCAAGCATTTCTTGTAAGTGATTTATTATAAACACAGTGTCCTTTTAAAAAAAAAAATTGAAAAATTTATTTATTTCCTCACACTTTGCATTGGGATTAGCAGTGATACATCACCCAGCTGCTAGATAAAATATGAAGTTGTGAAACTCTGGTCAAACATTGCTGCTGAGAAATGACCCTGTAATCAGCTCCCGGCGTACATGGGTCTCACTTGATTTATCAAGCCAAACCTGTGGGTTCTGAAAAGGGATGAATTAGTTTAAAAGATATCCACAGGATAATAGCAATAGCAAAAGAGCTATAAGAGGACCATTTGTCAGCTGCCCTGGTCTGCCCTCCTTAATTGCAGAAAAATTGAGAGCAGATACCTCCAGCACCTGATCTATAAATCATTGGCCCAACAACAGTCTATGTATCAAGCCAATGTAGCACTCCTGTCTTCCCCTTAGTTGATGGTCAAAGGAAGGAAGGAAGGAAGGAAGGAAGGAAGGAAGGAAGGAAGGAAGGAAGGAAGGAAGGAAGGAAGGAAGGAAGGAAGAGCCAGATCTTAGGGAAATAGAGGGAAAGAATCCATTTAGCCACTCATACTAGCCAAATGTATCATCTTTCCCTAAGATCAGGCTCTGGTCTTAGTAACACATGATTTGCCTTTGCAGAAGCCGTGCTGATTTTCTTTCAGCAATGCTTGCTCCTCTATATGTGTGTAATAATTTTATCCTTAACTATGGTTTCCATCACTTTACCTGGAACTGATGTTCAGCTGACCTGACATTTCCTAGATCACCCCATTGGTCGGTCCTTCCTTCCTTCCTTCCTTCCTTCCTTCCTTCCTTCCTTCCTTCCTTCCTTCCTTCCTTCCTTCCTTCCTTCCTTCCTTCCTTCCTTCCTTCCTTCCTTCCTCTGTTTTGAGGATCACTACTTTAAGGACAGCTCTGGTACTGAGTAAGAGCTGTTATAAGTGCACACCAGAGACCTAAGTGCAAACAGGCCTTTCCTTTTGACACTAGAGGCGCATCCCCACGACGTTGTTATCTCGAATTCAAAACGTTTTGATTTCGGGCCGTGCACACGTCACTTCGGCTTAATTCGGTATTTCCGTGATAAACCACGTTATCCCGATTTGAAATAAATCCTGATCTCAACAGGTCTCAGTCCGGAACATGCCCTTGACACGTGTTTAATTTTTTACTGTGTGGACAGTATCGTTCCGGGATGAGATTCAGTGTTAAGGCTGTCCCGCCCCCCCAATCGCACTGTAACCAATGGCTGAACGTATTAGAAGCACGTCATGTTTAGGGTTTCCTTCATTGAAAAAATCCACCCTCAAACACCCACTATAAACCTCCAGTCCTTAAAGCTGAAACACTGTATCAATCTAAGCACTTCACACCTTAAAAACAATGTTGCAATTTGTGCAATTTCAGACCTTTGAAGGTTCGGAACAGTGGCTTTCAGCCCCCTTAAGGGAGGCTTGTCAGCCACTTAGTCCCCTGAAGGGTGAGAACAGAATGTCAACCGCTTTGAGCCCCCTCTAGGCTACTTTGCCTCTGCCTGTGGTCACACCTAAGGTTTAATCCAGTTTCAGTTCACTTTCAGAGTGAGAGAATACACCAGCAAACTGACAAGCTGGTTTTCTTTCAGGGTTAATAACTCAGAAAATCCACCTTTAGACTAGATAATGTGGAAAGAAAACTACTGGTCACTTTGCTGATGTGTTCTCTCACTCTGAAGGTGGAGTGAAGCTAGATTAAACCTTAGGTGTGACCACAAGCCAAGGTTTTAATCCAGCTTCGGTCCCTGTGAGGTGGGGGGGCGGAGTTCCCTCCCGGCCACGGGGGGAAGAGCAAGCGAGGAGCCCCCTTCGCCCTCTTGTCCACCCCTTGGCTCTCCTCCTCTGCGGGGCAAAGTGGCGGAAAAGTGGGGGAAAAGCGGCGGCGGAGCCCCAGGGAGAAGCCGCTAGCGCCGCAGTGCCGCAGCGCCTGGATGAATGGATGGATGGATGGATGGATGGATGCCACCGCTGCCGCCTCCGCCGCCGGCTGCTCTTCCCTTGGCGCGAGGCTGGAAGGAAGGAAGGAAGGAAGGAAGGAAGGAAGGAAGGAAGGAAGGAAGGAAGGAAGGAAGGAAGGAAGGATGCACTTGCTGAAGTTCCATGCTTTGCACAACTGTTAAAAAAAGATAGGAACCTTGACTTGGATTTCTATGCCTCTTTATAATAATGCTACCCCAGAAGGAGAAGGAGAAGGAATTGGCATTTCTCACCCATTTAAGGTGACTCAAAGAGGCTGACAAAGCTTCCATTCTTCACCCCACAACAGATGCCCTGTAAGAGCTGTGACTAGCCCAAGGCCACTGAGCTGGCTTCACGGAGGAGGAGGAAGAAGAGTTGGCTTTTTTACCCCACTTTTCTCACCTATTTAAGGAGGCTCAAAGCTGCTGACAAACCTTCTGTTCTCCTCCCCACACCCTGTGAGAGCTCAGAAGAGAGCCATGACTAGCCCACAGTCACCCAGCTGGGTTCATGGAGGAGGGTGGAATCAAACCTGATATTCCCAGATAAGAGCCTGGCTCGCTAACCACAACACTTCTGCTTGACTAAATGGCCAAGCACCAGAGCATGAGAGTGTTTTAAAGATCTCATGTGGGCAGCATTTTCATACAGTTAAAAAAAGAAGTGTCTTTTTTTGCCTTCTGCCCCAGATTGGGCATCCTTTGTTTGGGGGTGGCAGTGCCATGCAAGCCCAGGAGGAGTGGGTGGTGATGCAATGGGAGGCCAGGGGCAGCCTGCTTCAGGATGGGAAGTGGAATCTAATCTGGAATTCCCAGATAAGATTCCAGTTGCCAGGATATTAGGGCAAAGCGGACCATGGATAGGTGACCACTAGGAAATCCAATAGGGCAGGATCAATCATGTCCCAAAATCCTGCACCGCACTACCAGGCCTGGCCATGGGTCAATAAAGTTCTGTGCATGGGGAAAGTTCTGATCTCTGTTACTTTCAGAATGAGAGAATATGTGGTCACACCTAAGGTTTAATCCACTTTCATTCCACTTTCAGAGTGAGAGAATATATCAGCAAAGTGGCAAGCTGTTTTCTTTTAGGGTAAAATTCACCTCTGGGAGAGATAATGTGGAAAGAAAATTACTGGTCACTTTGCTCATGTTTTCTGGCTCTGAGGGTGGACTAAAGAAACAGCTTTTTCCTCCCCACGTTCAGGCAAAGTTATGGCTTTAATATGTTTAATATGAACACATTAAAACCAATGTGTTGTGACCCGCACTGAGAGCCTTGTGTATAGAGTGGGATAAAAATATGACACCACAGCCACCCTATGCCTCTTTAATGTTTAAAGCCCCGCTCCTTTGATACAGAGCTGTATTGAAATTGCGGAAATTTGCAACATTGATAATCCGGAGTGTACCAGATACACCGGCTTCGGGAGGGCGGGAGACATGAGATGCTCATGCAATGTCTCCCACCCCCCAGATACCCCCCCTTCCTCTCTCTCTTTGGGAAAGGGGGGCTTCTTAGGAACCCCTCCCTCTCTCCTCTCTCTTTTTGGGAAAGGGGGGCTTCTCTAGAATCCCGTCTGTGCAAGGACGACACCCCCCCTTTGCTAGTCCCCCCCAAGACTCTTTTCCTTGGTGCCTTAGCAATGCCTCCCTTCCCCTCCCCACCCCCACCCAGCTGCTGCTCCCCCCTCTCCCCCCATCCTCATCTTCCTCATGCCGCAGCGCCTGGATGGATGGATGGATGGATGGATGGATGGATGGGTGGATGGGTGGGTGGATGGATGGATGGGTGGGTGGATGGATGGATGGCTGCTGCTGCTGCTGCTGCTGCTGGGAAGGGGGAGGGGCAGGGAATTCCCGGCGGAGCATGACGCAAAGAGAAGGGAGGGTGGGATCCTGGCAGGGAAAACCAATCACAGGAGAGAGTGTGGGCAATGGGCAGGAGGACAATGCTGCCATGTGGACTCCGAGTATTGATCCCGCGTTAAGGCTGCCATCGGAACCGGATCAACTTGCAAGTCGTCTGGACAGCTTTGTTCCGTTTCTTTTATTTCGAATTCTTTAAACTGAAATAACACATGCCATGAAGACGCGCCCTAGGAATCAAATTAGCTGTAACGTTAGTTCTATGACTCTTGAAGAAAGTTGGCTGCTCCCCAAACACCTTCTCCCTCTCCATTTAGGGTGACAGAAGAGAAAGAAAGCAACAAATAGCTGACTTCTTGGACCATTTCCAATTTGGTAGACAAACAGTCTGGCAGGAAACTCAGCAGCTGTGGAATTTCTGTCCTGCAGCAGTGAGGATGGAAAGCAGTGCTAACTATATCTCACATTTCAGGACCAGCCTCATGCACAGTTTGCATGAGCTACAACCTCAGTGGGGCTCAACTTTCCCCTTTGCGATGCCTTCAAAGTCCTGTGAATCAGGGCTTTAGGTGTGTCATTTGGGGTCAGGAGGTGACAGCAAACATCATCACAGTAGTAGTAGTAGTAGTAGTAGTAGTAGCAGCAGCAGCAGCAGCAGCAGCAGCAGCAGTAATAGTAGTAGCGGCGGCAGAGGTTAATAATAATAATAATTTTAAAAAATACGCAGACTCGAAGATAAGAGAACTGCGGCTAGCTGATCAGAGAAGATTCATAAGTGGGACTAAAGAGTTCAGTGAAGTTGAACTCGAAGAAATACGAAAAGCTAATGAAACTGAAGCACCGCAGCCTACTGTGGCAGCAATAGAAGCTCCAACAAGACCAGGAGTCACTGATCAACTAGAACCGGATGAAAATCTGGAAATTCTGCAAGAAGAATGAAACACCTGGCACATTGTCTCAAAGACAGCAAGAACTGAGGGACATAATAATGGCTCATACAGCATCAAGTACGAAGTGAAAGTGACTGCCAACCCTAAAAACTATAGGCAGAAAACGACTTGTCCCACTGATGAATGACATCAACCCTTGTAACTGTTCAGGTAGCATCAATCGAACAACTGAACTAGCTCGCCTACAGTACAGCTGTGATAGTAACCGAAGAACTAGGGTTACTGCAGCCAAAACCAATTAGAAAATTGACTGGAAAACCAAAGTGGAAAGTTCAACTGGAACTGAAAATAAAAAGCCTGAGATCAGATGCCAGCAAACTAAAAAACATGAAGGAGAAGAAACTGAACAACAAGAAGACTAAAGAACATCTGATAAAAAAATACAGGCTGAATACAAGGAGAATTGATGAAGATTTGGAAATCGTGAAACAGCAGATAACAGCTACAGCCAGGAAAATTGAAAGATATGAAGCAAGAATCATCCAGTACAGGCAGAACCAAATGTTCCAGTCTAATCAGAGGCAGTTCTACCAGAGCCTGCATGAGTAAGTAGACAAGCAAATGGAAAAGCCAGAGAAAGAAGCAACAACCAACTTCTGGAAAGATCTCTGGGAGACTGAAAAAGAATACAACAAAACTGCTGGATGGATAAAGGATTTGGAGAAGAAATTCTCCAAGAACAAAATGCAGCAGCTGGAAATAACACCTGAAATGGTCAGGAAAAGTGTGAAGAAAGTGAAGAACTGGACATCCCCGGGCACTGATCAGTTGCATGGCTTCTGGCTTAAATACCTAACCAGCCTGCATGCAAAAATGGCCAAATTGTTTAATGAAATGGTGCAAACAGGAAACATCAAAGTTCAGCAAACCAAGAACCAGTACCGGAAAACTGCAATTCAATGCCGAATGGACAGCTGGCGCAATAAAACACTGCATGGACAGTTCTTGGAAAAAATCGGAGGCAAAGTGGACATGGAAAAGACGTGGTCTTGGCTTACAAATGGAACATTGAAAAAGAAAACAGAAGGACTGATTCTTGCTGCACAAGAACAAGCAATAAGAACAAATGCCATCAAAGCCAGAATTGAAAAATCAGAAGATCCAAAGTGCCGACTCTGCAAAGAAGTTGATGAAACAAAAGTGCCGACTCTGCAAAGAAGTTGATGAAACAATCGACCATATACTCAGCTACTGCAAGAAGATCGCACAAACTGATTACAAGGAGAGACACAATGCTGTAGCACAAATGATCCAATGGAACTTGTGCCAAAAGTGTCATCTGCCAGTGGCAAAGAACTGGTGGGATCACAAGCCAGAAAAAGTTGTTGAAAATGAACAGGCAAAACTACTTTGGGACTTCAGGCTTCAGACTGACTGAAAATTGGAACATAACACCCCTGATATTACAATAGTTGAGAAAGAGAAGGTGTGGATCGTCGACGTTGCTATTCCAGGTGACAACAGAATTGAGGAGAAACAGCTGGAAAAACTCACCAGATATGAAGAACTGAGAATTGAACTTCAGCAACTCTTGTGAAAACCAGTGAAAGTGGTCCCAGTCATCCTCAGCACACTGGGTGCGGTGCCAAAAGATCTCAGTGGGCACCTAAAAACCATTGGCATTGACAAAATATCCATCTGCCAACTACAAAAAGCCACTTTACAGGGGTTTGCTCGCATAATTCGCCGATACATCACGCAATCCTAGGTGCTTGGGAAGTGCCCGACTAGTGATATAATACGAAATCCAGCATAGTGATCTCGTTTGCTGTGTGTAACTGCTGTTTTTACATCATCATCATCATCATCATCATCGTACCATCCTGAATGAGTCAATCTGATTATTTGACCAAACCTATGGAACTAAGATCACAGCATCCCATTTGCATGACTCCTTGGCAAACAAAGAGGAAAGAAATGGAAGCAGCAACAGATATTATTTTCTTGGGCTTCAAGATGGTGACTGCAGCCAGGAAATTAAAATGTGTTTGCTCCTTGGGGGAAAAAGCTATGGCAAACTGGACAGCATTTTAAAAACCAGAGACACCACTTTGCTGATAAAGGTCTATATAGTCAAATCTCTGGTCTTCCCAGTGGCGAATTACAGCTGTTGGTGTTGGACCATAAGGAAGAATCAACTACTTCGAACTGTGGTGCCAGAGAACACTTCTGAGAATCTCTTGGACTTCAAGAAGATCTAACCAATCCATACTAAAGGAAAGTGACCCTGTCTGCTCATTGGAAAGACTAATACTGAAGCAGAACCTCAAATACATAATGGGAAGGAAGACAGGACTCACTAGAAAGACCACTCCTGGTGCTGGGAAGATAGAAGGCAAAAGGAGAAAGGAATGGCTAGATAATATTGTGGAAGCAATATTGATGACCTTGGGCCAGCTCTGGAAGACAGTGGAGGACAGATAGGCGGAGTGCATTGTGGTCCATGGGGTCACCAAGTGTTAGACATGACTCAACAGCTACACAACAACAGTGGTGGAACCCTTTGCCTTTCAAGGTTGCCATCTGATGCTTCGGTGATAATAAGCTCCTCCTGTATTGCAGAATCCATAATCAGTGATCTCTGTTTGCATGTAGAAAAAGAAATCCAAATTCAATCTCCAAGGAAAGCTCAGCAAAACCCCTGCCTGAAATCTCCTCTCTCTAGTGCTCTTGGTCTAAGGTAGCCTGTGAGTTAAGTTATTCTGCAACTATTCCCCCTTTGCTTTCCTTATTTTCCCTCCCTAAATGCTTCCTGGCATGGCTTCTGCCAAACCACTTACCACCATATTATGGATACTTGTATATCCCTTCTTTCTGATGTCTGCGGCTATGTTCTGATGTCCAGCTATCCCTGTTATTGGCTGTCATCAGGTGGAGATAAATACACGAGACAGATTGTTCTGCTGATTATGAAAAATCTCTTCAAATGAATCTCAGGTGTTATGTCTTAATTTTTGGCAGATTGTCTGCCCAAAGACTGTAAATACAAATTATTATAGATTATGATTTTTGGTAGCCCCTTGTGGGGCCATGGCATCCCACAGTGCCCTCATCATTGCAAATACTGCAACTAAATGTGACACCTTTTGCGCCATGCAATGGCTCCTTGCACAGCTGTGGACAATAGAAGCCATTTTCTACCCCTCTTTCCCTCTCTCTTTCTATTATCAGGGGTCAGCAAGTTGCCCCTTGTTCTTTCAGGAAAATGCTCTGGGAATTTCTAATTTCCACCTGGATGATCAACAGCGACAGACAGAAAAGACCACAGTTTAATGTCTCCATGAACAAATGGATGAATGATTGTTAGATGATTAATGGATTGCTTTGTGTGGAAAGATGACAGCCTCTTTATAGCAGAGATATCTAATGTGTGATCCATCCCTATCACTGTTTCCCTGCCTTAACAGATTTATATCTATTTGTATTGCTTTTTTTTTTTTAAAGTACACAGTCATGGGTGTAGCACTATGTAGTTTGAAGGATGCACACTTTGGAAATATAGATTAGAAAGTAAAGGTGTGATAATACAGTGGGGGGTTTCCCAGTTGTCTCTTTACAGGGACATCCCCATGCACTCTACAGTGCAAATCAAATCTGAATTCGACTCAGGCTGTCCCCATGCAAAGCCTCCAAACCAGGCTATGTGTGGAACAAATCGCCCAAATCCGCAGTAAAAAGACTCCCCTTGCAAACTGTTCTCACTGCAGTTTGGGAGGCAAGCCTGGATTATTTTGGAGGCTTGGGGACACTCCCAGGTTATTAGGGGGCGGGGGAGATTGATGCTCACATCATTAGCAGACAGGTTTCAAGTTCCTGTGCTCGCTGTTCCTGTCCTGTGCATTGGGGATTGCAACTGCTGGACATTTTTAAAGATCTAACAGCATAAACGAACTGGTTGCCCCAGTTTGAGAGGTAAAGATGCAGCGATGAGGGGGGTCATTGGGCCCTTGTTGTCCCATGAGCCTCTTCCTGCAACCCTTATTCTACCCCCGCTCCCTGATTGCCAGCAAGCAGCTTCTGAAGTTAGAGGCAGTTTAGCACTCGGGGACAGGTGTATTCAACTTGAGCCCGTGCTTTCGTCAACCGTATGGGGACGGGTCAATTCGAACTGGACTTGATATTGGGAATAACCGGAATCCATCCTGAAGTTAACAGAGTGCATGGGGATTCAGCCTAAAACAAAGCATCCCATCCCCAGATGTACACACACAAAAAAAACCTATCAAACAGCCGTCCAAATATCTTTGCCTAGAAGTCAGGGAATACCTACCCTAATTACAAGTAGGGATGTCCATGATTATTTGTAGGCATTCAAAATCTGATTGAAAGTGCCAAATTTTGACATTCAAACTCGAATAGAATGTCCCGAAATTCGAATGTAAACATTCAAATTAAATTTTGAATTTTGGATCTATCCATTCGAATTATCTGGACATTCATATGTGTGCAGGGTTGTACACGATGTGTACTTGAAGATTCGCCTCTTTCCCGCATCCATACGCATTTATATGGATCCGTATGGGATGAAAACGGGTTGCATATGGGATAACTACAGGATGCATACAGATGTGTATGGATGTTGGGAAGATGCGAACAGACAGATACAAATGTCGACATTCGTATGTGCAGATTTGAATAAAAAATTCAGATGAATAGATTCGCATTTGGAAAAAAATGAATCAAATCATGTTAAATTTGAATTTAACATATTTGAAACGAATTGAATTGTCAGGTATTCGATTCGATTCAAACAGAATGTCGAAAAAACATTCATGCACATCTCTAATTACAAATGATACCCACTGACTGGCCACATGGTACGAATCCCACCTCTTTGTGTAGTTTGCCGACAAACCCAGTTTAAAGGAAGAAATGCCTCCAGGGTCATGCAATTCCAAATGTTGAAGAGGCGACCTTTCTGAGATTTCAAAATGTTTGCTCTTGCAGACCCAAATTCAGTTAGAAGACACCCTCTTTAAGCATGTCTGATTGCATCCTAAGACTCAGTTCATCCATCAGTGACATCAAGTGCTTCAAAGCAGAAGCATTTTCAACCTCCCAAGGGTGGGTCACACGGCCATTTCCTCTCACTCTAGGCCTTTTCGCACTTCAGCCTGAAGTGTTCTCAGGCTGGTACAGGTGTTGGACAGCTTGACCATTCACTTTGGCCGGTAAGGGATGCATTCCTAATGTGTTCCTTACTGACCAAGGTGCAAATGGTCAGGCCATCCCCTGGTTGTACCAGCCTGAAAAGGCTGCAGCGGGGGCCGGAAGCCCAGGCCCGGGCTACCGCCATTGAGCCACTATTGGCCAGCAGGCTGGCATCTCCTTTTGGAGGTGGGCTGAGACTGGGCCGGGGCTGTCCTGGCGTCCTGCTGGCTGCTGCCACCCTGATCAGGCTGGCAGTAGCCAGCAGGGACCTCCCTGGTGCCCATCCCCACCCATGGGTGCATGCCTCCCCCCAGCTGCTCACAACCCACTTACCTTATCAGACCTCTGGTCTGATGCAACTGGTCACACAGCCTGCTGGAGCAATCTGCCGATTTCTTACTCCACCCTGGACAGAAGTAGGGCAGCCCTGGGATGGGCCGGGACAGTTCCAGACAGGACTGCCCGGCCTACAGAGCTAATGCACTGTCCCAGGCTGTCCTACTTCCATCCAGAGGCCCAAATGCAAATAGGCCTTCTGTCTCCAGAGCTGAGAACTCAGCTTTGTAAGAGAGGACCTCTCATGCACCCAAGTAGTCCTAGAAGTGGACCTTTTTCAGTGCACTGCCATTTAGGTTGCTGCTGTGTGTCTACATGGCAGCAGAGAGAGTGCTTGAGGGCAGTGGGTGCTCCCAGACTTATTTATTCCACCCTGTAGGAAGGGCACTTGCAGACTTTTCAATGTCTTTTCCAGAGTGCTGTACAGCAATGGGTGTCCTAGGATTTGGCCACCGTACTGCTGCAGCAACTTCCTAGTTCCTGCTGCCACCCATGTGGATACTCTCTTAAGGCCTTGCTGCACTTACCTGGCCAGATCTGAACCAGTGGGTCTGGATCAGCAAGGAAGTGTCTAAGTATGGCAACTGCACCCTCTAGAATCATCATTCTCTGTTTTTCTATTTTTTACAGTCTCAATTTGTGATACTTGCAAAGAAGCAAATGATTCCTTAACCTATTTCTGCTTCTTGCATTGTGTTTCTTTAAAATGTTCGAGGTAGACAGCTAGATTAGCATCCCAGTGACCTCTTCTCACCACCACTTCCTTTTTCTTTTCTTTTCTAATATTCTGGCTTTTTCAAGCTGCATCGTTTTCCCACCTTTAGTGATAATGCATTCCAGTCCCTTTGTTAAGGACATAAATGTTTCATTATGGAAATGTTTAAAAATGTGATCACTTCATTATTCATGTAATAAAATGCCTCTTTCTTCCTTCCTTTCTTTCTTTTTCTTCGTCTTCTTTTCTATACTATAATGCCAAATTTTAGGTCTCCCTTGGCAAAAAAAGAAGATATACGTAAGTAGGTTAGAATTTTTAAACCAGAACTTCAATCAGGTTTTCTGAATATTCATGTTTACTATTCTGGTAAGATTCTGGAGTTCACTTAAATGCAGGCAACCAGACAGACACAACCTGATGGTTCTCAGTAACAACAGTTCCCTTGAGGTAATGATCATCAAGCTGAAACGCTCATATTCTGAGCATGTGAAGGAAGCAGAGCTAGATTTAATGACTGATGGGTTCGAGTGAAGACCAAGAGCAAACAGGAAATGATGGAGAGATAAAGATGCGGAGTAAATAAATAATGGACAAATAATTCAGAAGTCGGAAGAGCGGAGGAAGTCAAAGAGAATCTTTAAGTAATGTAATAACTGGACATGAGAAAAGATTGTAAGAATTTCTTTTAGATTGTTGGAAAAAACTTTTAATAAATAAAATACAAAAACAAAACAAAAAAGCTAGGTGAAAGAAATGCTTGTATTATGCTTGACAAAGATAAGGGAAGCAGAAGACAGGAAGACAAGGACAAGGTAAATGGGAAGAATAGAAGCAAAACTCCTGGTACAGCTAGGAAGGGTTGTGAAATTTGCATTAAAAATTCAATTGAATTAATTTGCAAATTTTCACCTCCAAATGAAAGTACTGCCATTTGAACATCTTGGCTTACCAACAAAATGAACAACCTCCACTTGCAGGCTTTTCCAGTGGAAAAAAAGAAGCCATGAAGACGACAAGCTACAAATGCGAAATTTCAAATGATTCGACAAAGAAATGAATTTTCAGACATTCATTTTGATTGCAGAACGAGCGTGAATTTTTATTTCATGCACATCCCTACTATGAAATACTACTGGATAAAATTCCAAGGGATGAGCATGAGTTCATTTGTTGAGTGTACTCAATGACAAGAAATGGACACATTTAAGTTGTGGCAATTATTTATGCAAAACCTCTATTGACTTATCTTTAGTTCAGGAAGAGCTGCCTTAAGGAAGATGAATCACTCTGCAAAAGTTGTTCCATACCGAACAGTAGCAAGTAAAAAAGAAAAGAAAAAATGTTTGGCTAAATAAGCCACCTTCCTCCCTCTTCACACACAAAACCATGTCTTAACCTCTGCGTGGTGTTCCTGCCACTAATAACTGATTTTTAGATGCTCCCTGAATTCACCCTCATTTATCTTACTTGGCTCTCTTCCTGGGACTGCATTAGAGATTGTCTGTAAAATTAATGAGAGCGCAATTCAACATCAAAGTGCATGTTTCCCTTTTTCTTTTTAACTGTTATTGCCACAATGAGCTGAGTAATTAGGATCTCCTCTTAATCAGTGCTTCCTTCGTTCTTGAAAATCACCCACGCCTTATCACTTAAGGAAAGTAAGTTCTTGAGAACTTGTTCGTCAAAGTCACCTTTTTGTTAGCAGCTCCCAGAGTTACAGTACACCTGGTCCAGCCACATCTTCAAGTTCAAGTGCAGCATTTTGTGGTGGCTTGGTCATTTATTCATGTCTGACTCTTCAAGGACCCATGAAAAAGAAGAGTTGGCTTTTCTACCCCACTTTTCTCACCCATTTATGGGAACTCAAAGCGGCTGACAAAGCTTCTGTTCTTCTCCCCACAACAGAACACCCTGTGAGGTAGGCGGGGCTGTGAGAGCTCAGAAGAGAGCTGTGACTAGCCCAAGGTCACCCAGCTGGCTTCATGGGGGAGGTCAGAATCGAACCCAGTATTCCCAGATAAGAGCTGGGCTCTTTAACCACTAGACCAAACTGGGATGTGCATGAATATTTGAAAATTCAAAAATCCGATTTGAATCTGACAAATATCAACATTCAAATTCAAATCGGATTTAAACAATATTTGAATTTAGGCATTCGAATGGACTTTCGGATTTCCAAAATTCCAGTACCGATATTTGAGTGATTTGAATGTGTAGATTCATATCTATTGCATTTGAGTTTGCGTGAAATTTATGTGTATCTGTGCTTATAATACAGGATGAAAACGGGACACATACGGGATAAAACGGGATGCACACAGATTCGAAAAACCCATATGGATGTTATCAACATTTGTATCTTTAAATACAAATCGGATTTTTGGATTTATGGATTTGAATAATTTGGATTTTCAGAAATTCAGATTTTTGACATTCAAATCAAATTGAGTTTTCAGATATTTGATTTGACTCGAATTCAAATGCCAAAAAGCTATTCATGCACAGCCCTACCCATGACCACAACTCAGCAGGTTCCTTGATTCGTCTGCACTTTCTGCCATCATCGTGGTATCATCTGCATATCTGAGGTTATTGATGTCTCTCCCATCAGTCTTTATTCTGGCTTCTGATTCATCAAGCCTGTTATTTTGCATGATGTATTCTGTGCATAAATTCAGCAAATAATCGACAATATGCAGTCTCCTTGCACTGCTTTCTGGGTCTTGAACGAATCGGCTATTCCATATTTGGTTCTAACTGTTGCTCAGGAGGCAGGTAAGGTGTTCGGATACTCCTGCCTCTTTAAGAACTTGTCACAGAGTCAAAGGCTTTAGCATAGCCAATGAAGCAGCAGTAGATGTTTTTCAGGACTTTGTACCTTATGGCAGTACCAATCAAGAATTATATATATACTGGTACTGATACTGAGGCTCTTTCTGCAGTGGGCCTTATTCTGGATTATAGTTCGGAACAGGGATCTGCTGTCCACATGTGTAATGCAGAATGTTGGCAGGCCCAGATGTAGTCTGCTGTAGTCTGCACTAGCATGCGAACGACATGTTCTTATTCTTGGATATAATCTGGAATAAGGCCAGTGAAGAAAGGTTCTGATTCTGATATTAATATAAATTTCAATGTTAATATAACAACAATATAGCTATTATCCAAATTATTTTTTGATTAATGTGACAATTTTCCCTCTCCCTTTCAAGCACGGTGATTGTTTTTAGTGGATTCTTTTTAAACTGTTGTTTTATTGTAACATGCTTTGGGTAAGAAGGGTAGGTAGATAGATAGATAGATAGATAGATAGATAGATAGATAGATAGATAGATAGATAGATAGATAGATAGATAGATAGATAGATAGATAGATAGATAGATAGTACTCCCCAGTCAGAAATTAAAATTGTCCTTACTGAGCCAAAGATGGTTGAAAAACATAGATGCAAATGTGCACTTGTTTGCATGAATTTTCACTTTGAACAAACTTTATATCACCTTTTTAGAACAGATTTCTTTAATGTGCTCCCATTAGTTCACACACAACTCAAATGTACCTTTTTCCGTATGCCAGTTGCATACTTCTCAGAGAGGGGGCCTTCTTGTAGTTCTTCCTCTCTCTTAGGGTGCAAGGCACAAGTACACACAGGAGGGCCTTTTCTGTGTTGGCCCCCACATTCTGGAAAAGCCTCCCTCTTGAGTTTCACTAGGCTGTGTGGTGCTGGGCACTGGTTAAAACCTACCTGTTCTCCCAAGGCTTTGGTGTTTGGCTTCTTTTGGGTGTAGTCCCATAAGAGAGGGAGGCAAGCAGGCAGGCAGAGAGAAAAGGGTTATATTTTAAAAATGTTTTAAATAATATTTTTATGCATTATTATTGTTGGTTGTTATTGTGACCAACCCTGGGACCTCTTGGTGAAGGGCAGGATAGATATAGTTAAATAAAAACAGTACAGCATCTGCCTAGGTGATGTGCTGCAGAATGGGTATGCATGGAGATACTGAGCCCAATTCAAGGTGTTAATTATGACTTATAAGGCCCTAAATGACTTGGGCCCCAAATATCTAAAGGGACACCTTCTTCCATATTGACCTGCCCGTGCCCTAAGATCTGTAGGAGAGGCCCTCCTGGTTCTACTACCACTCACAGCAGCAAAAAAGGTGGGCACCCGGGATAGGGCCTTTTCAGGGTTGGCTCCCAGACTGTGGAATAGTCTCCCTCCTGAGGTGCGTCAGGCACCTTCACTCTATGTGTTTAGATGAGCTGTGAAGATGCACCTCTTTACCCTAGCCTTTGGCTAGGTAAAGGGACAGCCTTTTCCTCCCCACATTCAGACACTGCCTGAGACCCTCAGGTATAGGGCATGATAAAAATACAAATAAGTGTCTTTTTATGTAAACAAATATGCATAAAACCCAACTCGATACAGGATCAGAAGAAAAATGGAAACTACTTTTTTAAAAAATCATCTGGAAATAAATAGGGAGAGCATGCAAATATTCTGATCTCCTGAACTTTTTTTGCTTTGGTTCTCGTCTGAGACCCATCACTTTGGGGCTCAGAGACAAGTTTCTTAAGTGGCAGATGGAAGGGAAGCAACACCTTTGCAGGCCAACCGGGGTGACTGGCATAGACCTGGACCAGAATGATATATTCCATCTTCCTTTCTTTTTCTAATGGGTCAGAGATTGTTCAGTTTTTGCAATGGGACAAGGAACGACTACAATTTCTACAAGTAAAGATGCCCACTGGAAGCCATCCAGCAGGTTCCAAGTGGTAGAATGCAACACTGCCATCTGGCGGTTGCAGCTTTAGCTACGGAGACCGTTTAAGCTTCTAGCAGTGAATTGGGGGAAGTTCACAGTGCAATTTGTCTTAGGCAAAAGAGAAGGAAAGAGAAAACTGCCTTCAGCTTTATGACTCTTTGCAAAGTATTGCGTGTCTGCGTGTGAGGCTCAGCTGATGAACACTATTCTACCAAGAAGGAGGAGGCTGTCTGTCTGTTTTTTACATTTGCTTTTCCTAATCATGGTTCATGACATTAATGGGAAAAGGGAAACAGAATGCATGAGCCCAAAATGTTCTGAGAACTCACATGTGCTACTATAACCTTCTTATGTGATGATGAGCAGGAATTTCTTCCTTTTTAAAGGTTGCCAGACTTAGATCCTCCCATACTAAGTGGCATATTGGGCAATGAGATTATTCCAGCGGCTCTGCTGAACAGCCAGATTTTCAGCTTCATCTCAGTTTGCGTCCATCTGTTCAAGATCTTTTACAAATGTTCAACATCAGAGGTTATGTGCCCTTCCTCTTTCCCTGTCACCACCTGGTGGTACCCATGACAGTGCCATTTGGGGGTTTTTCTCATGGCCCATCCATAAAGCATGGCCCGAGTATCACATTCATCTTTCAGCGACAATTTAATGAAAACCATTCAGACCACTTCTTCTCAGGACTTCTTCATTTGTGTACAGTTCAGGTCACCGCACCTCAAAAAGGATGTTGTGGAACAGGAAAAGTGCCGAAAAGGGCAACCAGACTGATTAAGGGGCTGGAACACCTCCCTTACAAAATCAGACTGCAACATCTAGGCTTCTTTTGCCTTGAAAGATGGTGTTTAATAGGAGAACTGACTGACGGATGGTATAGAAAAGGTGGATAGAAAAGCCGGCATAGATAGTGTTGTTCTACCACACAGCACTAGAACCTGGGGGTGCTTTATGAAGATGATTGGTTGGAGAGACAGACGAGGCAAGTGGAAGTAATTCCTCACCCAGAGGGTCATCTATCTATAGAAATGATCTGCCCCCAGAGACTTACGGAATCTGAGTGATTCTTGAATGCTCTACGGGATTTTCTGGTTGGCATGACTGGTGCTCCTGTTGAAGCCCTGGTCTCTCTCTGGAATTGGGAGATGAGCAGGGCTACTGACACGAATGCTCCCAAGTGGCAGACTTGTGGAGCCTGAAAAGCTCCTTGGTATTCCATGGAGCTACGGGCTATGAAACAGGAAGGTCGACGGCTAGAGAGCAGGTGGCGTAAATCTGGCGGTGAGTTTGACCGAGCACGTGTAAGAGCACACTATCGTGCCTACCATGTGGTGATGACGGCGGCAAAAAAGAACTTTTTCTCTGCCACCATGACATCCTTGAGTAGCCATCCAGCAGAGCTCTTTAGAGTAGTAAATGGCCTTATAAAACCAAGCTCGAAGAAGTTAGAGGACAAAGTTGCTCAGATTCTTAGGGGATTAGATGTCACGATTGGACACAGTCCAAAGGAGGTTTCCAGAGCACTGTCTGGTCCAGTTTATTTGAATCAGTTTCATTTGTTGCGGCCTGAGGATGCGGACAAGCTGCTTATAGTGGTGCGGCTGACAACGTGCTCTCTGGATCCCTGCCCCTCACAGCTGATAAAGACTACTTGACAAAGTATGTCTGAGTGGATCCAGGGAGTAGTGAATGCCTCTCTGAGGGATGAGGTGGTCCCACTGGCCCTGAAACAGGCTCTGGTGCACCCCCTCCTGAAGAAGACCTCCTTTGTACCTAGAAGATTTAAATATAACCATTGCCCGGTGGCCAACATACGTTTTTTAGGCAAGGTTCTAGAGAGGGCTGTTGCTGTTCAACTGCAGGCATAGAGTTGGCTTTTCTACCCCACTTTTCTCACCCAGTTAAGGGGACTCAAAGGGGCTGACAAAGCTTTATATTCTTCTCCCCACAACAGAGCACCCTGTGAGGTGGGTGGGGCTGGGAGAGCTCAGAAAGGGAGCTATGACTAGCCCAAGGTCACCCAGCTGGCTTCATGGGAGAGGGCGGAATCGAACCTGGTATTCCCAGATAAGAGTCCAGCTCCCTATCCACTAGACCAAACTGGCATACTTGGAAGAAGCTGATTATCTGGACCCATTTCAATCTGGCTTCAGGCCCGGTTATAGCACAGAAACTGCCTTGGTCACCCTGGTTGATGACCTCCTCAAGGAGAGAGACAGGAGGAATGCTACCCTGGTGGTTCTCTTGGACCTCTCAGTGGCTTTTGATGTCATTGAACACCGTATCCTGTTGGAGAGACTATGGAGTTTAGGACTGGGAAGCAATGCTTAACATTGGTTCTGCTCCTATCTCCAGAATAGATTGCAGATAGTAGCTGTGGGAGACACTGATTCAACACCCTGGGAACTCACTTATGGGGTTCCTCAGGGGTCAATCTTATCTCCCATGCTATTTAACATCTATATGAAGCCATTGAGAGAGGCCATCAGGAGATTTGGGGTGAGGTGTCATCAACATGCAGATGATGCCCAACTCTATCTCTCTGTTCCATCTGAATCAGGAGAGGCGGTTGAAGTGCTTGACAGGTGTCTGGAGACAGTAATGGGCTGGATGAGGACCAATAAACTGATACCGACTTCAGACAAGATGGAGATGCTGTGTGTCACAGGGTCTCGGATCCGTGTAGTTGGGAGATACCCCGTCCTTGATGGGGTTGCAATGCCCTGGAAGGGACAGGTGCATAATTTGGGTGTACTCCTGGACTCCGCACTAATGCTTGAAGCTCATGTGGAGGCTGTGGCCAGGAGTGCCTACTCCCAACTATGGCTAGTCTGTCAACTGAAGCCTTTTCTGGATAGATTGGACTATTGTAATGCACTCTACATGGGGGTGCCTTTGAAGATGGTCCAGAAGTTGTGGCTAGTGCAAACTGGAGGTATCATTGGCCTTTCCACAGTGGACCTTGTTCCAGACCATATCCCGGAATATCTGCATGGCTGCTATGGGCTAGGACAGGTGCTTTCTGAGACCTGCTGTAGTTTGCAGTGGCCTGTGGATGACATGCCCCTACTCTAGGACATAAAGGCTTTGAGATAGGTTTGTTCGCACACCAGTCTGCCCCTCCCCTTCTCCCGAACATTCTGTGCCAGAAAAGATGGATTAGAGAAGGCCTGGGAGCATGAGGGCCACACACTGTCTCACTGAGGTGCTTTTTTCATTGTGTCTGAACACAACCATGGAGAAGGTTTCAAGATGGGATTGTTCACACACCAGTCTACCCCTCCCCGTCTCCTGAACATTGTGTGGTAGAAAAGGTGGATTAGGAAAGGCTTGGAAGTAAGAGGGCCACCCATGATGAAGCACCTCTGAGGCAACCCTTTTGTTATGTCTGAACACAACCATAGCGTGCTCTCAAACCTATCCACACTGAACCAAACATGGGGTTGCTCTAACACTGAGAAATTTGATCAAACTGGGCAGTCCTCCACTCAAGAATCACACAGTTTGCTGTGTGTTTGCCCTTATAAAAGGCTTTTAAAAAATCAGAAAAGGTGATGGAGCTCTTTAAAGCACTTTGCTGCCCGCTACAGCACCACAGCAGCAGTTGCGGAGACATAACATAGGAAGATCACAGCGTCTGTGTGGACACCATGTTTTTCCGTGCTGAATGTGCAAAGAGTGTTACACCAATGTTGTACCCTCATTGTGTGCTCAAGACACCATAATGATGATGCGGTGGTGGGATCTGTACTGGGTCAGCCTTCCAAATGTTGAAGGCCTATCCTGGGACTGGAGTTGTTCATGCTGCAGGTACAGCTTCAGGCAGGCCCAGTCTACTAAGGTAAGTATGGAAATAGCCTAGGTCCCCCGCCCCGCTTGCCTTCCCTATGATCTGTTTTCCATTTTGTTATGTATTCTGGAACTGTTTGGTAAAGAGTGGGTTATAAATCCAAATAATAGTCAAAGCACATATTAAATTTGCAGAGATGTGGCAGAACTAGGTGACCGTTCATTGGAATCCTAATTAACTCTTCCAAGGTTTTGAGGAACTAAGCATAAAAATGATTTTTTTAAAAAAACAAACCAATCAATAATAAATAAATATTTTTTATGTCAATGAGGTACATCAAAATGCCCTCTTTAGAATGGCTTTTGTGTGTTTATGCATGTTAAAAAAAAGTTGTGTTTAGCAAATCCAGGGAACAAGACTTTTTCTTTTCTAAAGGTACAATGCTGAGTCCTGAAACCTATAATTGTAAAAATCCAAAAACATGAGAGCAGGGCCAGTTTATACTTAAATCTGGTCAGTATTATATTTTATGTGGTTGTACCCTGACTATTTTTTGACTTGTTTGTATCATAGTAGATGAGCGTTCCTGTCCAATAATATTTCATTTCAGACCAACCGGTTATTTAAACCAAGTAATGTGCTGTTTTTGCTATTGAATTGAGGGTGATGCTCCTCTATTATGGTTAGTTGTTCTGTGGATTTTTAGTACCCACCCATCTATTTTGGTTTGTGCTAATTTATATTTATCTATGGATGACAAGATGAATTTGGAAGAGGAGACCATGTTTAAAGTTGCATACCAGCTCACAGGATATAAATCATTATGGGCTCTGAGTTCCTTCAAACTTTGCTAAGCCTTTCTTGTCTAAAGCCTAAATTCATCTTTAAACTCCACTATTTGTCATGGTTAAGATCCTGTGGGGCATATTCAGTGGTAGAGATATCATTTTTCTTTCCTTCAGAATATGTATTTTCTTCTTTTCCCAGAAAAAAACCTTGATCTCAGCGCTTGATCTTCTACTATGGATAATTCAAGTATGAATGGTGTTGTCACCCATAGCTCTCTGCCACATACCTGGAGCTCTGAGCCACCTAAAGTGACAGCACTCTGCTTGGAGTGGAAGACAAACACCCTCCGACCTCACTTTTCTGTTAAAATAGGGTCATCCTTTTGATAACTTTCTTTATATGGCACGGTGTGGGGCTGGTGAAATGATACTCCCCTTACGCTACGTGGTTAGCTTTGATACAGTAAGTACTGTTAAACTTAGGGCTTTTCCTCACTCAAATGCTGTGATTTTGATCAGTTTCCAGATTTCAATGCACATTAATCTGGGAGAAGACTGTCTACATGATGGTACAGGTCCGGACTAGCACCCACACCTGCCCTGAAGCTCATGCAGGCTTTGGAGTTCAGGTCTGAAGGCTTTGAAGGGTTAGGAATAGAAGTTTTTAACCTCAGAGCCCTTGGGAGACTCGTTTAGGTGGTACACTTTGATGTGCTGCCGAAATGGGTTCCCAGTAGTCTGGAACATGGAGAAGGCCTTCTGCATTCGTCTGTATTCTGGATTTACGTCCACTGCTAGACCTTTTTAATGAGGTCTACTGGTGATCCAGATTAAAAGCTCCTTGATCTGGATAATGCTTCATCCTACTAGTGGTGGCTGGGGCCTCCTGTGGACTAGTTGATGATGCAGAAGAGAGACCTACCAAAATGGATTCCTGGAGGGCTCTAAGGCTAGGAACTTTCATTCCTAGTCCTTTGGGGTACTTGGAGGCTGATCCCAAGGTTAATGTGACCTTCAGGACCAGTATGGGGCCTAGTCTGAGCCAGTATTGAACTGCACTGTACCATGATCTGGACCAACAGTCCTCATTGGTCCAGATTCACTTGGACAGAACGTGGCACATCCTGTGTGGGAAGGTTGGTAGAAACCAAATGTGCCTGCCCAATATTGATGTGTGTGCGTGTGAGGGAAGAATATGGCCCTTTCTGCAATGGGCCTTACTTTGGATTATGTCTCGTAAAAGGGACCTGCCATCTACATGATGGTACAGATGATGGAAAAGCCCACCTAGGGTCTGCTGGAGACTGCACCAGCATGTGGACAGCAGGCTCCTATTCTAGGACACAGTCTTAAATAGGACCCAGTGCAGAACCAGCCTAAGTTGTCTTGTCTTCCAAAAGAAGGGTCAAGCTCAATATTTTAATTTGTCATTGAAATAATACAGTCTGGACTTTCTCCCCCTCTCTCTCTTCCCCCCACCCTTCCCTCTTCCCTCCCCTCAGAGTCAATGTTCTGGAAAGCTGCTTTAAGTTCTAAATTTGATATCAGAGAACTCTCTCTGAGTTGCTGTAATTTCAGATAAAATGTCCTCCCACAGGGCAAGAGATAATTTTTCATAAGCTTTTTTTAAAAATAATAAAGTCATAATCTACAGTATTTTATTATTTAAAACTCTGAGCCTTTGGGACATGGTTAAGTAAGAGTCTCTGTGTGCATGTATCTGTGTGCTTGTGAGCAGGAAAGAGAGACAGAGAGGGTTATAATTCTTAATATATCTCTGCCTCCACACACGTAAAAGTGGGCTGCCCTTTGATCCCGTTTTCTTTTTCCTCCCCTCCCAATGCTTCTGCTACCCTCCAAGAGAGCACAGGCCTTCCCTGCAGAGTCTCCAGCCCATAGGAGAAATGATTATGGGTGAGAATGTTAAATACCCAGCCCGTATCTACTGGCCTTCCCAGATAACCTTAGGGTTACGATGCATGTCTAACAAATAGAATCCCATTGTGACTCGTGCCTTATGGCAATTTAGGAGACTTATTCATCACTTTACAACAGACTTTTGTGTGGGATTTTGCTTACTTGCCCTTAACTGGTGTACAGTAGTTCTGGGTTTATCTCTGGGACTCCAGTCCTAATAGCCAATAACAAAGTCCTTAAGCTCTCGGCTTGGAGGGGGGATAGTTGGTTCACCTTGGACTCCGACGGCACCTTCGCTTGCCGCTGATAAGACAATGTGTCTCTGAATAAGGAAGGGATTTGCTCAGACTGATCCCACAGCTGTACTGAACATGATATTGGAATCAAGCTGTGGGGGGGGGGGGGAGAAGGGAGCCGTCCAGATGTACATGGCACATCAAACTCTGTTTCCAAGCTTAGTGTGAAATGGGTGTATGTGTGTTTGCATCCATCTCTCTCTCTGTGAAATTATACACACACACACACATTACTACTACTACTACTACTATTATTATTACTATTATTACTATGATGATGATGATGATGATGCCTACAAACACCCGGTATTTCCAGGTGGTCTCCCATCCAAGTACCAACCCGTGTGTGGGGGGGTATGTCTTCCACTCTATATCCGAAGGCCTCAGGGCAGGCCACAATAAAATCAGAATAAAAAAATATAAATATAAATATTGAGAAATGAAATGGGGGAGATTCAAATATGATTGAAAAGCAGGAGGAGGCATTTCTGGCTTAGACTAAAGGGCTGCCTATTTGAGCATTCAGCTCCTACTGTGAACAACTTTGTGCCTGTAGGCTTCTCCCAGGAACTGGAGTTTGAAAGCAACAGAGCTTTTCCTTCCAATTTTGGCAGTGCAACAAATAACCACACAAAATATACAACAGAAACAACTACGTATTATAGATGCCCATCAGGCTGGTATTAAAATTGGCTGCCAATTCACTACCGAGCCCAATTCAAGGTGTTAACACTGACTTACAAGGCCCTAAATGACTTGGGCCCCAAATATCTAAAGGAACGCCTTCTCCCATACCGACCTGCCCATGACTTGATATCTGGAGGCGAGGCCCTCCTGGTTGTCCCACCGCTCTCAGTGTTGAAACAGGTGGGCACCTGGGAAAGGGCCTTCTCGGTAATGGCCCCCAGGTTATGGAATAGTCTCCCCCTTGAGGTGTGCCCCTTCTCTGTATATATTCAGGAAGGCAGTGAAGACACACCTCTTTGCCCTGGCTTCTGGCTGATGTGATTATACTAATGTGATTATGTGAAAATACGAATGTCGGCAACATTTGTATGCGTTTTTCAAATTTGCACACATCCTGTCTTCGTCCTGTTTTCATCCCGTATGCATCCTGATTTCATCCTGCATTATAAGTGCAAATGTGCATAATATTCGTATGCAGTATATGCGGATCTGTTCATTCAAATTATTTAAAAATCCAGTACGGATTTTCAAAAATCCAAATTTACACATTCATACGAATTTTGGATTTTTGAAAATCTGATTTGAATTCTAATGTTGATATTTGACGGATTCGACTAGGATTTTTGAATTTTCAAATATCTGTGCACATCCCTACTGCTGTTAGGCTTCCTTGCTCTATATCATTTGAAAGACTTGGAGGATTTATATCTGAAGCTCGATAAGAAGAGTTGACTTTTATACTCAGCTTTTCTCACCGTTAAGAGAACTCAAAGCATCTGACAAACCTTCTGTTCTTCTCCCCATAACAGAGACCCTGTGAGGCAGTTGGGCTGTGAGCGCTCAGTACAGAGAGCTGTGACTAGCCCAAGGTCACATAGCTGGCTTCATGGAGGAGTGTGGAATAAAACCCCGTGACTGTGAGATGTGATTCCGGAACTCTAACCACAAGACCAAACTGGTTCATAAGAAGGGAATAGAGATAGAAGGAAAAGGGGGTAGAGAGAGAGATGTCTTCATTACCGTATGTGTGTTCCTTACAATGATATTTTCAGGGAGTCTAATCCTAAAACAGCCTGCAAATCAAGCAACAAACAAACGAAGTAAAAGCAAAACTTGCAATATTCAAAGTAAACATGAAGAAGGAAAAAGAAAATTATTTACTCATGTATTTGTTCATTCATTCATTTTATACCCCACAGAGCCTATGCAGTTTACAAAAAGAGAGAAACAAATAATAATAATAATAATAATAATAATAATAATAATAATAATAATAATAATAATAATAATAATAATAATAATAATAATAATAATAATAATAATAATAATAACTGAAAATGAACACAATTGGTGATGCTTGGATAACAATGATTAAAAAGAAAATCCAGCACGCATCTTTGAGATTGCTTCTGGGGTCCGGTATTAATTAGATAGTGATGCCTGATTAAATCAAAGGGAGGGGGGAAGCCATTCCCTATTTAATAAGCCAGAAAATGTGAAGTGGTTCACCATATTGTTTTCTACATATTAGCTTGCAGTCCAAAGGAGAACGAGAGATGAATAGAGCAGCAAGGATGGAGGTCCCTCGTCTCTGGGGCTCAAGTGCATTGTGTGCCCAGTGTTTACAGCTGTAGAGTGTAGCAGGTGCAGAGAGGGAGGGAGGGTCAGGGTCAGGGTTGGGCTTGGGCTTGGGGAGTAAGGAACAGACCCCTTGCAGCTGGATTGCCTCCCCATCTCCAGTTTAAAGTAGGAAAATGATAGTTGTCCCCCACAGGCTGGGAAGTGTTTTTTTTTTTTTTTTGCTTTGCTTTTTAAAATTTCTTTCCAGCAGAAGAGAGGTGCATCCAATGTCTTTCTTTCCAATAAGAGCAATTTTAATCAGGCTTCTGATCAGAGATCACTGTTTCTTCCTATCAGTCAAACTTAAACAGATGGCCTCCTTTTGTGTTTGCATTCCTTAAACAAGTTAGCTCCTTCCTTTCCTTTCCTTCCCTTTCCTTCCTTCCTTTCTCACTCCCTTCTTCTCCTTCCCCTCCCACCCTCCTTCCCTTTTCCTTCCTTGTTTCTATCCCTCCCTTCTTCATCTTCCTTTCCAACTCCCTCCCTCCCTCCCTCCCTCCCCCTCCATCCTTCCTTTTCCCCTTCCCTCCTTCTCTCCCTCCTTCCTTCTCCTCCCCTTCCACCTCCCTCCCTCCCTCCCTCCCTCAAGATTTCAGGGCTCCTGTGGGCTTTGCTTAGACCACTTTTATGCTATCTGCTTCGACCGGTGGTGCCACCATCTAGATCAGCGGTTCTCAACCTTCCTAATGCCGCAACCCCTTAATGCAGTTCCTCATGTTGTGGAGACCCCCAACCACCGGGGGGGGGGGCAGCTGGGAGAGGGAAGGGAAGGGTGGTGGGAGACTCTTCACGACCCCTCTGCATGGGTAGTTTGACCCCCAAAGGGGTCCTGGCCCACAGGTTGAGAACTGCTGATCTAGATCTCCTTTTTAAGGCGATCTGCAAACTCTGAGTTAGAATGACAATGAAGGGAGGGCTGGGGGGGGGGCTGACCCTTCATGCGCTGCCCCACATTCCTGCCCCCGAGACAGCCCTTGTCACAGCTATCTGGGAACAACCCTGTGCAGAGTGAACTGAGTTCCAGAACACAGGGAGGTTTTAAAGAAGCATTTGACATCACACAAACACACACCCCAGGCGCTCCAAGGTTACCAAAATTACCCTCTTACCTTGATGCTGTTCTACAGACCTCAAGTAATTTCGGATATGCTCGCCACAGAGAGGCTGTGGTTATTGTATAATCTAAGCAGAGGGAAATGTGTACTATATTTAAAAGCTCGATTTTGTTGGGAAAACCAGTGGTGGATTCTGTAATTGTCCTGACTTTTTGTGTGTTTGTTTAGTCTGTGGCCTTTTTTTTTTTTTTAACTGGGTGACAGATTATTTTCCTTTTTAAAGACAGAGCATAAGAAAGAAACAAGGCAACAAGGAGTGGCCTACTGAACTGGACCATTACGATATGCCATTCAAGCTCCAGCTGTGGGAAGTGAGGTTGCAAGACTTGAATTAACATGTGCCTGGCCAGAAACTCCTAGTAACAGCCCAGCTGCTGCATTCTGCACTGGTTTCAGCTTCCAGACTGTCTCCAAGTGTAGCCCCATGTAGTCTAGTCTGGACATTACTATGGCCACGTTTTCCCCAACCAGAAAAGGGTGAAGCTGGCAAACCAGTCAAAGATGAAGGCAGAGACTCCCGAGACCTTTTTGCACGAGGGCTTTTCGAATGCATGTAGAACTCCGTTCCAGGCCACCTCATCCTGTCCCAGTGCATCTATACGCGTTCGGGTTTCAGAGCACAAAATTGTGCTCAGAAACCATCCCAGCGCATTCAGCCCGTCACCGGCCATTCCCAGCTGTGCCAAAGGGAAAGCATTCGCACGCTCTCCCTCCGTGACAGCTGGGCCCCTCCCCTGGCCTCCTCCCTTGGGGAGGCCTATCGGGTGCACTCCCTGGGGTCCCGCAAACTGCATAGGCCCAGATCAGGCCCATGCAGGTGGCAGGACCCCCACCCAGCATCCCCCACCCCACCCCAGGGGTGTGCGCGCATGAACGAGGCTTACCTGTTTGGTGCCAGGGAGCAACTGGGACGAGGAGGCCAGCTGTGCTTTGTGCCTGCACACTGCACGGTCCCTGATTGGCTGGCTTCAACAGGCCATCTGCGCAGGCGCGGGTGCTTGGCCAACAAAGGAGCCAATGAGGGGAGGCTGGGGGTGGGACTTGTGAGTCCCAGGACAGCCGTTCAGCCTCTACACATCTAAGACATTTTACCATCATCACATAGGCAGGTAAAGGACACATTGCAACACGTCCTTTACCTGCCAGTGCAGATCAGAAAGTGTCTTAGACGTGTTTGGGCCGCAGTGCTCTACAGCGTTTTAGCTGTGGTGCAAAAAGGTCTCTGGTTACTAACGAACCAATGCTGAAACTCAAAGAAGCACTTTCTCCCACTGATACTGCTATCTCCATGCAAGGTGTGGTAGAATGCTCTGTGGCCAAAAGCTGTCTCCACCAGGGATGTGCATGAATATTCATAACATTTGCAATTCGGCCGAATTCAGACATTTGAATTCAAATTGAATGTTGGCACATTTGACGACTGACTTTCAAATTCAATGTTCTGATACATTTTTTTAAAGATTCACATGGGATTAATATCTAGCATTCGTACTGAATTCGAATCCTACCGCATTCTAAAGGATTTATTGGAATGAATATGAATTTTCTTGCATTTGATTCAATATTAATTGAATACCAAAAAAAAAAAAAAAAAGATTGTGCACATCTAAGTCTCTACACTAGCAGTCAAAGGCTGTTTCTGCACTTTCCATTATTCTGGTTTAGGAAGGGCAAGAAGGGCCTCCCTTCTAAACTGTAGTCTAATGGAGGCCTTGCCTCTTCCTAGGATGCTCCATCCACACAGGATGGAGTGTAGACCAGAGCAACGCAGACTATGCAGCCCAAAAGGGATAGCACACATGTCTGTGGTTCCCTTTCTCGATGACGTGCCTTGTGGTCCCACTCAGATGGGTCCCTTGAAGCTTTGCAGGTCAGAAACTTTCATTTCTGGCCATCAGTGCCTTTGGAACCAGCTCCAAAGCTGGCATGAACTTTGGAGCTAGTGCGGGGCTGTCTCAATGCGGGTGGCCTTGTTCCAGTCCAATGAAGGATCTACCCTCATGTGTGATGGATTACTTAATTCCATATCAGTGTGGAATACTCTGATCTGGACCACTAAGTGTGGAAATGGGCTAAAATAGCAGCATCCAAACACATTGTTGTCACCACCATGAGAACCAAACAGGGATCAATGAAAAATTCAGTGGAGGATCATTTCACTTAACACCACTCTCTCTCTTCTTTTTTCTGTCAGGCAGAAAGATCAATTTGAGCTTGTCAAGAGTCACAAGTGGCTGTTGAGCTACTGTTAAACTGTCCCTTGGTCATGAAAGAGCAGGATATTCCTCAAACACGCCCACCCACCTCTTTATCCCAGGTCTGCAAGCTACAGTGAGGCCCTCATATAAGCAACCAGTAGATATGCTCAATGTGGAGAAATCCCTGTAACTAAGAAAAACCTCAAGAACTGGAGTGATGGAACAAACCCAAATGCTTCTTGAATTGGAGAACACTTCCTTTTATAGCCACATGCAGCAATGTGTCACAGTTCTTTGCTTGGGTGTAAAGGAACTAATGTGCACATTTCCTACAGTGCATCAGCACGCTGGCAAAAGTCACTGCCACATCTCATTAGCTGTAAACTCCTGCAGTTTCTCTCCACCACAGAACTCTTATTTGTGGTGTCGTAATATGATAATTTGGAAGCTAGGGTTGCTCTTGATTTCAAGGGGAATGAATGAAACCTGGTTTCCTTCCTTCCTTCCTCCCTCCCTCCCTTCCTTCCTTCCTTCCTTCCTTCCTTCCTTCCTTCCTTCCTTCCTTTTGTCCCTGCCTCCTTTTCTCCTTCCACTTCTTCTCTCCTGCGTTCTTTTCCTTCCTTCCTTCTTCCAAGTCAACAAATTATTCTTTTTTTTTAAGTTCATGCAGCAAACCCCAAAACCGCTTGTTCTCTTCCAGCATGTGAGAACTTCCCAGCTTAACGACCTTCTTTCAACCAAAACTATGTAATTGCTGAACTATCTTACACAGAAACAGCGAGGACAGCAGGGACTTCAGTCAAGACCCCCTATTGCCTGGGTTTGTTGTGAAGCAATCCATGCAAAAATAATGACCCTGGCTTTGCACTCCCATCTTTCTTGAGCCTGCTCTTTAAACACACAGAGAGAGACAGAGACAGAGAAGAAAATCCTTTACCAGCTTTTGGATACACTTCACATTTCAGTACATTTTGAAAATTCACCAAAACCACTGAGTTTGGGCAAAATGACCTTTTTTCAATGGGAAGAAACCTAGGAATCTGATTTTCTCATCATAGGTATTTGATCAGCTAACCATTTTATCTGTTGTTGTTTTTTAAATAAAGACTTTGCCAATACTTCTGTTGACCAAATATTATCATTGCTTGGGATGTTTTCTGTCCCATTCATTAACTTCCCATTGGTAACCCATTGCTCAAGGCTGAAAATATTCTCTTTTTTTCCTACCTTGAAAGAGTGAGGGAGAAAAAATAATAATTGAATATGCTTTGATTCTCCATCTATTCACAATACTGACTTTTAATGGATCCTTTAATTAGGTAATGCCATTAATAGGCAAATGGTTAACAGTAAAAGAGAACCCTTCAGCAGTCAGTGTCCCTTAAGTTATGGCACTGAAGCTAGAATTTAGTGACTAATACTTAGCAGCTGCAATTAAAAAAAGTGAAAAAGGTGAGAGATAAATTGTGAAGTGATAAATTGTAGGTGTTGGCTTAGATTTGATTAAAATCTTCCATTGGTGGACTACTACAAAGCTCCACTACCATTAGCACAGCTATTTTCCCACCACAGGTGAAAATGGTAGTGTCCAAGGTAGCAGTGTGCACAAATGCAATTTTGAACATTCAATTCAATTCAAATCTAATATTTAAAAGTCTGAATTCATACAAAACAATTAATGTATTATAATTCAAACCCTTTCAAATACATTCACTTCTATTCGTACAAATATTCAATATGAATTTGATATGAATGTCAACATTGGAATTGAATGACCAGATATTCATTTTTTTTTTATATTTGAACGCGTGAGAATATTTTGAATCATTCATTTGAATCTTTCGGACGTTTGTATGTGTACGGATATGCACAAATTACATTTGCATCTGTACACATAAGAACATAAGAACATAAGAGAAGCCTTGCTGGATCAGGCCACAGCCCATCTAGTCCAACATCCCGTCGCACACAGTGGCCCACCAAATGCTCATGGGCATCTCAAGCAGAGACAAGGACAAACCTTCTCCTGCTCTCGAGTCCCAGCAGATGGCCTTTGAAGCGCCCCAGTTCCTCCCCCCCCCTCAGCCTGAAAGATGCATCTAGGCATTCGTTCCAGTAGCCATTGATACATCTGTCATCCATAAATTTGTCTAACCCTTCCTTAAAGCCATCCAGACTGGTAGCTGTCACCACCTCTTCTGGCAGCACATTCCATAGGCCGATGACCCTCTGTGTGAAGAAATACTTCCCCCTGTCAGACCTTACGCTCCTACCCATCAGCTTCATAGAGTACACATCTTATTCATATCTGTACGCATCCGTATGCATCCCATTTTTATCCTGTATGCATCCTGTTTTCATCCCATGCATATCTGTCTTTGTATGTACAGCCGTATCCGTATGCATCTTATTCAGATGGATACGTATGGGATGAAAACAGGATCCATACCGGATCAAAAGGGGATGCATATGGGTGTGTACAGATATGAATGTTCAAATTATTCAAACGAATGATTCAAAATCTTCTCATTCGTTCGAATATTAAAAAACAATTGTCTGAATTTGGCTGAATTTGACCGAATGACTAATATTTCCAATATTCTTCCACATCCCTAGTCCTTTGCCTAATCACACTTAGGCCCAAAGACGGCAGTGAGCAGAACATCTTGCTCTTAAGATTCATCACTGGAGAACCTTTTTCATTGAAAATCCAAGGGACGGATGGATGGACCACACCAGCATCCAGGTGTGTCTTACTTCCGCAACCATTTCTTTTTCTTTCAGCTTGCACACATCTACTGTATAAGACACTATAACCATATGATCTGTCAGGCTGGCCTCTGTTGTGCTGAACTGGCAACGCATAAGTTTGGTTGGCTTACTGTTGGAAAATAGAATTCCAAGAATTCCATTCATCTGTGAACTTAGAGCACAGCTGCATTTTGGGATCTGGAATGTGTTCAATTTGGAAAGCCTCCTCAAACTCTGAAACTTGTTAACTGAATTCACTAAAATTCCTGTGGAATTGGTCTTCAGCCAGAATACTTGACCACCTCTTGTTTTAAGTCAAAGCAGTGTGATTAATGATGGTAATAAGAGTGATGGAAACCATCACCCTGAGGTTTCACTGGAGAGTAGAAAAGTAGACGTTTTCTTTAGACCATTGTGAAATAGGTATTCAAGAGCAAGAACAAAGACCGCGCCTAACAGTTTAAGTGGTGGTACTAGACACCATTTATGGACAACTGTAAAATGAAAGGAAAGGGGTTAAGAAAATATAAATCTTGATAGTTATTTGTTTCTTCCCAGGACAAGATGCTTCTAAGCACCCGTTGCTGATGAATATGAATAAGGAGAAAGCTGTTGAACTCATGCCCAGCCTAAACTCTTCCTCTAGGGATCCAGCTGGTTGTTCTTGGCCAGGGTGCTGGATTGTATGATCCACTGATCTGATTTCAATCTAAATGAAAATGTGTGCAGAATTAATTGGGTTAAAATTCATTTGATTAATGGGCAGCCTTGACTACTGGCAGGATCTGCAACACCACATTTTAGGATGGAATGCTTATCAAGTGTGGATGCTCAGATAACTGTTCTAAGGGAGCTTCATTCCACTCTCGCCTGTAATGGTGTGTCACATCTGAGGCACAAGGACAGGGCAAACACTGTAAGGCCCTAATCCAAGGTAGTCATGTTCAGATGCCAGGGCTGTGGTTGGAGTCGGGTCCAGAACAGCAACCCTTAACCTCATAATACTCAGAAGTGGTGTGAAAGCACCATTCCAGAACTGTTCCAGATGCCAAAGGAACACCTATGGATACCGTTTAACCTGTCCACTTCAGGTTAGGACTGGGTACTGCTCAGATCACTTCAGGGATGCTGAGGTGCTGACAATGTTTTCCAGTGACTCACTTGGAACTAACAGGTAAAGGGCCAAAAGGGCCAAAAAGACAGAAAGAAAAGCTAGACTAGATCAAGATCTGGATCGGACTGACGTTAAATCTCAAGTCATTAGTTCTGGAAAAGCTTCATTACTGATACAAAGCTATGTAAAACAGTGGAATCTTTCTTCTCTTCCTAACAGAGCCCAACAAATTCTACCCATAAGCAAGGCTTCCCCAAGGCCAGCTTTTCTAAGCCAGCTGTGATGTTCTGGGCTGCCACTAGGGGCTTTCAAGAGCTGTGGCTCCGAGCTTAACAGAATCCTTAGAGATTGCATGACATAGAATTACAATTTGTTTATTTATTTTGACTTCTATACTGCCCAATACCACAGTATCAGGGCACTGCTCAATAAATCAGGAACAACCATATAGAACAAAAAATTAAATATCGATAACAATATAGTACTGTCAGGGTATGAGGGACCTCTAACCTTTGCTGGTTGCAGACTTTGACCAAAAGCATATTGTTGTGCAACTTCACACACTTGAGCAACACTTTCTAAGTCTGTATGAATTGTTTCACAAGCCCTTGTGTGACTGTGCTCACCATTACCTTCCTTCTCTTTGTAAATCTTGAATTGCAAACAACAATAATCGAGGATCAATTTTGCCTAAAATGATGTTTGATCTGATTGGCATCATGTGGAGGCTAGAAAGCATTTCAGTGGATCTGGTAAACTTATAAACTGATGGCACAACTCCTTTAAAGAATTTTTTTTTCATGGAATGTGAGGAGAATTTGCTTCCTTTAAGATGATCTTGGAATTGTAAGGCTACCTGGAAATTGTTCGCTGAGTCTAGGATCCCTTTTTGTGAAAAAAAAATGTGCATGTTTCTCTTACTAAACCTCGAAAGTGTGCCTGCAGAATACACATATAGGTTTTCCTTACAGAAAAAGGCATGGCTAAGTACCAAATCTGTGTGTGTGTTTCCTCCTTTTGAGGTCCTGACGCAAGTGAACGATGCCTTCATGATGATGAATCTCATAGGAACCCCCTGTGTACCTTCAGGAACACCATTGTAGAAAGGCCATTGCTATAGAGAGGATTACTTCCAAATAAATTAAAAGTGAGAGAGATTTACTTCAATTTAATCCGAATAGGCATCCTTCATCTAAGGGGAGGTCTGCTACTTTTAGCTGTAGCATGCAACCACACACTAGGAAAGCTGAAGCCAAATCTCATTAGCAGCAAGCTGTTGACCATCTTTTAATTAGCTATGGCCCTTGCTTCTATTGCTCCATTTCAGCAGTCAAGGGAGGGAGCACCGTGTTCCTGACCTATGATGGAGGGACTTATAGGGGAGGAGGAGGAGAAAGAAACCCATAAAGGTTGGGATCTTTTTTTTTTTTTAAAGGAGAGAAAAGAAAAGATGGTGTGAGTTATTGTGCTAGTCTTGCAATCACTGACACAAATCCCTTTTGTATTATGAAGAATAAGTCAGCAAGTGTCATTTTGCCTCTTTATAATTCCATGGTGAGGCCATATTTGGAATATTGTGTACAATTCTGGTCACCATACCCCAAAAAGGATATTGTGGAACTGGGAAAGGTGCAGAAAAAGGCAACCAGAATGATTAAGGGGCTGGAACACCACCCTTACAAAACCAGGCTGCAATGTCTAGGCCTCTTTAGTGGCAGCTTGGAAATATGGCATTTAAGAGGGGACCTGGTTGAAGTATATACAATCATGCATGGTATAGAAAAGGTGGATAGAGAACATTTATTTTCTCTATCGCACAACACTAGAACCAGGGGGCACTCTATGAAGCTGATGGGTAGGAGAGTCGGATCAGACAAGGGGAAGTATTTCTTCACCCAGAGGGTCATTGGTCTATGGAATTTACTGCCAGAAGAAGTGGTAACAGCTACCAGCCTAGATGGCTTTAAGGAAGGGCTAGACAAATGTATGGAGGACAGATGTATCAATGGCTACTAGAATGGATGCCTAAGTACGTCTTTCAGTCCATGGGGACAAGCAGGATATTTTTAAGGCCATTTGCTGGGATTGGATAGCAGGAGAAGGTTTGTCCTTGTCTCTGCTTGAGATACCCATGGGCAATTGGCGGGCCACTGTGTGCAAAAGGATGCTGGACAAGATGGGCTGTGGCCTGATCCAGCTGGGCTCCTCTTATGTTCTTATGTTTATGTTCTTATGAGTTGGGCTTGGCAAATAGTAATAATAGTGGAGAAGCAGGAGGACAGGAGCTGATTTTTAAACCCCAGTTTTCTCACTCTTAAGTTGACTCAAAGAGGCTGACAACCCTTATGATCTTCCCCACACAACAGACACCCTGTGAGGCAAGTTGGGCTGTGAAAGCTCAGACAGAGGACTGTGTCTAGCCCAAGGTCTCCCAAGCTGGCTTCATGTACAAATGTGGAATCAAACTGGGAGAGTCTGACTCTATAACTGCAAGACTCTATAACCACAAGACCAAACTGGCCCCCAATTCAGAAGAAGTCCATTGGCGGAGCCCTCTGTTTTGAAGAGTTATCACAGGAGAGTCTACCATTGGAAATTGTGCTTTGCGTGAAGGGTTAACTGGTCCAAGTTTACACATAAGAACACAAGAACCTAAGAGATGCTCCAGCAGATCTGGCCTGTGGCTCATCTAGGCCAGCATCCTGTTCTCATAGTGACTAATCATACTGTGCAGAATGAGGGATGTGCAAGAATGTTTTGTGTGGGGTTTTTTTGATATTGTATTTGAGTCAAATCAAACACTTGAAAATTCAGTTCAATCTGAATTTATTAAACTTGAATTTAACAAGATTCGATTCGAATTAAGTAAATTCAAATCTATTCGTTTTACATTTTTATTCAAAAAATTAGGTCTTCAATCCGTCCCTTCACTGGATCCATGTGGAAGCAGGACACTTCCACACATGGCCAGGTGAATGGATGGATGTCCCGGCAGCTGCCATGTTGGGAGGGGCAGAATCAAGACGACCTGCCTTGGGAGCCCCTCCCTTGCGCACCGTGCAACGCCAAAAACATGCAGTGACTGGCAGCTGCCTGCTCCAGTCCCACGGCTCTGGGGGTGGTGTCAGTGGCGTGGGAATCCAGCGGACTTTTGGAATGGGTGCTGTAGCTTCCACACAGCACCCAGACCATCTGTCCTGGTGGATCTGGCTTCCCTGCACATGTGCAGATGCGTCTCTATTTGGGACGGATCCTGGGGAGGTCGGATAGCTGAAAAACAGATCTACTTTGATCTGTTTTCTGGTGGCAAAGGCAGATGCGGAAGCACCTCTAATTACTGCAACAGCATGAGACTTTGAATCATAAGACTCTGAGTCATGAGTTGCTGACTCATTGTGACTCTTTAGTTCCTGATTAAGGATGTTTCCGCACATGCCGCCAAAAAACAGATCAAAGAAGATCCGTTTCTCGGCGATCCAACCTCCCAAGGATCTGTCCCCAATAGGGACGGATCTGAAGGGCCCTCACATGTCCAAACATGCACAGGGAGGCCAGATCTGGCAGGACAGATCGTCTGGATTCTGTGCAGAAGCCACAGCACTGATTCCAAAAGTCAGACGGATTCCTGCACCACTGACATGGCCCCCAGAGCCGCGTGACTGGAACAGGCAGCTGCCAGTCACCGTGCATTTCCGGTAGCACATGGAACACAGGGGAGGGGCTTCCGAGGCAGACCATCCTGCTTCCGCCCCTCCAAAGATTGTGACCGCAGGGACATCCATCCATTCATCTGTCCATGTGCGGAAGTGTCCTGCTTCCACACGGATCCAGGCAAATGGACCGATTGAAGACCTAATTTTTTAGGTCTTCATTTAGATCCACTTTCACTGGCAAGACCCAATTTAGAGACAGATCTTGCATGCTGAAATGTGGAAGCGGTCACCTCCAAGGCCGCATCCCCATTACAAGCTTAATCCAGTTTCCCTAAACCAAAATAATAGAACCGGATGCAAACACAAATTTGCCTGTTCCCAATAACTTCAGCTTAATCGCGTTTGATCTGGATTCTGAGGATCATAGGTGGCATACATGACTCAAAGGGGGGACTCAAGTGGCTACTTTCTAAAAGCTGCTTTTTGGGGCTCCCCTGCCCTCTTCCTCCTGCCGTGAATGTGCCACCCATAACGGATCCCTTCACCGAGCCTGGATGGGTGGGTGCCGCTTGCCTGGATGGGTGGCTGCCGCTTGCCTGAATGGAGGAAAACCAGCAGCAGGCAGCCAACAATTCTCCCCATTGCCCAGGGCACACAGCAGCAGCGGCAACTCAAGCAAGGGGGCTTTAAACATTCACACATCTCCCAAAACCTGCCCTGCTTTACTTTCCCCTTTAAAGGTCAGAACTCCAAAGAGCTAGAATTGCACAAAATTGCAACATTGTTATCAGGTGTGAAGTGCCTGAATTGCTACAATGTAGCGGCTGCAGTTAAGGTTGGATTTTTACAATGAAATCACTGTCTTTGGAAACAAGCTATTGGGAGAGGGAAACCCTAAACATGGATTCTCATCCCTTAAAACAGTACGGTCCCCGCAGTAAAAAATGTAACATGTATCAAGCGCACGATCCAGAGTGAGACCTGTTGAAATGAGGGTTAACATTTACAACGCTTTGGGGCAATTTAACACGTGGAAAGCGTGTTAAGACAAACTGACGTGGGGTCCACATGGATTGAAAACGGTTTGAAATCGAAATAGGCTTGTAGTGGGGATGCAGCCAAAGTGTCCCTAAAGAGGTCTGCAATGCGGAAGGTAAGTTTTAATGTCTCTTATATGTGTCTTTTTTGCCTGTTTAAACCGGTTTCCACAGCCAATGCAGAAACACCCTAAGAATTTTAAACTGCTTGACTGTTCCGTTTTCAATAATAACTTTAAGGGAAATGCATGGCTACTTTATCCCCCAAAACCTGAATTCCTTTAAAAACTTCCCCAGCAAAAATTGTAGCTTATTATTGGTTTCCCACTAGACTCAGTCACAAATTCGGAAAATGCTGTAGTATGCTTCCCATACAGAAGTTCTTCCAAACTAATTTTTGAACAAAAGCTTGTGGAAGAAAATTTGGGTTAACAAAGTCTGTGAAATTTCAGTAGTTCAATGGTTACAAGCAGAAACTTCCCTATTTTTCAAATCCAAAGTGTTCATTTTCACAAAATCCCTTTGAATCATGCCTGGTTTTATGTGCCATTAAAGTCTGCAGAGGTCAATAGACAAATCTATTGGAGAAGTCTTATAAAACCTAGAAAAACATGGAATAAATTGATTTTTTAAAGGCATCTTGAAAGCCTTTTTAAATTTTTTATTGTGATGTTGGGCTAAAAGCCATAACTTTTTTTCTTGGCTGTATCTAAGCTCTTCCTCTGTGACACCCCCCAAATGTATATATATATATATATTTGCTGTGTTGCATATGCTTTTATATATATATTAGAAACCTACAGGAACAGGGTCTTATTCGGGAACAGCTCTCATAAGATGTTTTAATTCGAATGGAAAAAGAAACAGAGTTAGGTTAGCCAAAGGCTACAAAAGACAACGCTTGAAAATCCTTGCAGAGTTGCACAGAGTTAATGGGAAACATTAAATCCAGGAATGGATATAAGTTGGGTGAAGTGAGTATGGAAAGACTGTGTAATCTTTATTCAAAACATGTATAACACACAAATCAAAGAAGTGTGAAGTCTGAGATCAAATGGAGGACGTATATGACCCACTTGCTGACTTAAGCAATCAAATGTTCATCTTCACAGCTGTTTAATATGCATCAGTTAAGAGATCTATGTGAGATACCCTTTTCTGACCCATTTCTAACCCTTTTCTAACCCCCTGGGCTACTGTACCAATGTGGCCAGTTCTATACCACTGTATGAATGCATGGTGGAAAAGGAAATCAGGGATGTCCTGGGACAAAAGATCCAAATCCTTGACCCACAATGCATCCCTGTTCCCAAGAGAATTGGCACCAGTTCCCACTATGTGCTACTTGCGCCAAGGAGAACCAAATACAACAGAAAAGAAGGATGGAAAGAACTGAGAACCAAGTCAATCAATCGAGCTGGCTATTATCCCTCATCTCTTGTTACACATGTTGTAGGGAATGAAAGAAATGGGGAATGCAGGAGGAATGCCAATTTTTCTTCTGTGCTGCAACATTCCATAGAAGTGCCCTGGGATCCTTTGCTTACATTTAAGATTGCAAAAATCCCAGTAGCATCTCAAGTGGAAGCCTATTCGCATTTAGGCCTCTGGCTAAGAACTAGCACAGCTCTGGGACAGGCCATTCGCATTCTGGGAAGGCCAGTTGCGGCCAAAAGCGTGACGACCTGTTCCAGAGCTGTGATAATTGTGGCCAGGGTGTGCAGCACAAAATCAGCCCAATGTGTGTCAGCCCGGGTGTCCCAGAGCTATCCGGCAGGGAGAGCATTCACATTGCTCCCTGCCGGACAGCTCAGGAGTCCCACCCTGGGCTGCCACCATTGGGTGCTCTCAGCCCACTGACTAGCAGCCTGGTTCTGGGGGTGGGACTGGGCTGCCCTGTGGGCATGCTGGAGCCCTGTGGGCATGTTGGGGCCCTGTGGGCCTCCAACAGCAGCCTGCGAAGGCCATCCCAGTGCCTGCCCTCACCCTGGGGTGTATGTAGCCTCCCAGGCCCCTGCACCCCATCTGATCCGGTCCAGATGGCTTCTCCTTCTGCTTGCTGTGACTGATCTGCTGCATTCTGAGCATGTGCATGCTGCAGCATTGCCCCCACACAGACCAGATGTTGAGAACTCCAAGGCATACCCTGGGCTGGCCAGGTCCCACCCCCAGAACTGAGCTGCTAGCCAGTGGGCTGAAAGCACCCAATCACAACAGCCCAGGGTAGGATGTCCGGCTACTGTGGAGGGCGGGGGCAGCTGGTACATGTTAGGGACAGCTTGACCATTTGCACCTTTGCCGGTAAGGGATGTGTTGAGAATGCATCCCTTACTGGCCAATGCAAATGGTCAAACTGTCCCCAGTGTTTACCAGCCTTAGTGCACTACAGCCATCTGGCGGTAGTGTGAAAAAGGAGATAGACAGACAGATGGGCGTGTCACCTGTCCTAATGAAATAATTGTCCCTGGCTATTTCTAAATTGCTGGCCCCTTCCCCTCCAAAAATGTATGACTTCACCTCAACTTTTTAAAATAAGATAGCTTGGGTTAGATGGGAAGGAAAAGAAAGATATGTAATGGAATAATGTAGTCTACCATCGCTCCAGGTTTCAGGAGTCTCTAAATAGATCCTAGAAGAGAGTAGGAAGAATACTAGCAGAGACAAAAGCCAAAGTAAGGATGTGCACATATTCAAGTTTGCAGGTTTGGTTCAAGTCAAAACAAACCTGTTTTGAGTTTGGATTGATCTACAACCAGGTCAAACAAGCTCAACTGTTTCCTAAAACAAACTTTCGACCATTTGTAAACAGTTCACTAAAATCCATTAAGTAAACTCCTAATCTTTTAAATCAAGCCTAGTTGACAGAAACAGCCCTGGTTTGGTTTGAAATAAACCAGTGCCACTTTGAATCAGCCCATTTTGAGTCAGCTAAGCACAAACTGAATTCACATCTCTAGTTTGAGGGTTGTTTATAATCTTTAGGAAAATGATGGCTACATCACAAAGCAGAATGTGAAAACAAACAAACCAGTTGCAACCAAGAAAGATTTAACAACAAGCTGAATTTTTAAAATTTCCCCTTTGCAATAAATGTCCTTCCTCAACAGGAAATTACTTGACATATAAATTAAGAAATCAATATTTGGACTGAATTCAGTCTCCTCCAGCAGTTGGTGGATCATACAACAACATGTCTTGCGGAAAAAATATTGCCTCCAAAGTTTATGACTACACAACTGAAGTTGCTAGAAAAGTCCATTTTATTGAGGAATAAGTCATAGGGGAGGCGACTGAGTCAAAATACAAGATCAAGAAACCCCCAAAATGCCGGATGGCATTTGTCCTTCCGCTAACATTAGACCTTTTATAAGCAAGTCAATCTGGACTGTTAACATATTTTTATCTTTTACAAAGATAGATAGATAGATAGATAAATAAATAAAGGTATACTTTGCTTCGGGGAAGTTTCACATTATGTCTGATTCCTCAGGGGAATTACTAGTTTAAAGTAATTAACATGAGAACTTTTGATCAGCACAACTGGAATGTTCTCATTTACCTTTCATCAGGTACAAGAAGAAGAAGAAGAAGAAACTATGCTACTTATCAGAGGCCAAAGAAAGGGGAAACTGGAGAGCAGTTCCTGGCCTCTTCTCTTAATTCTTGCTTTGACATGGTATCATCTTCAGTATGTTACCTTTGATGGGCAGATTAAAGGAAATCCTTGTTTCTTTGGTGATTTGCAAACACTTCCAAACAATGATGCCAGCTAAGAATGGATTAATGAGAGACTGAGGCCTGGCAAGTAGAAATTGGCTTTAAAACAACCCTGATTAGTCTTTTTTCCCCTCCCTCTCTCAAGTTTCTTAGAGCACAGGCGAGCGCTGAAGAGCAACAAAGACCCCACACTCTTGCTTCTTATTAGCTGGTTGAGGAGAAGAACAAGCTTTTGAGAAGGTGTTAATTAAAAGCTTTAGACTCTATTCACATGGACCCTTGTTTCATCTTTGCTTTCTTTTTTCCCTGCAATTTGTTTGCGGAGGGTGATATGCCGCTGCTCTTACGATGGGTGGTGTTGACTTTTCAAGACAAAGCGGGACCCTTCTGTACCGTCCGTCTGTCCCCACATAGTTTTTGCATATAGACTCCACGGTCACATATACTTTCAAAATAAGGGAATAAATGGGTTGGCGGTCAGCATCTTCAGGGATATCTGCGCTGAAATGTTTGTAATCCCTTCTTCTGAACCTTTTCTGTTCATTGGAATGTGTTTGTGCCCTTTCACTGCTCCTTAAAACTTTATCTTCTAAGGATGTCCACAAATATTTGCCACATTTGAAATTCAGTTTAATCCATTCAGATTTGTGCGTTCAAATTCAAATTGAATGTTGGCTAAATTCAAAGATTGACATTTGAATGCTAAGCGAATGTTTCTATACATTCATTTGAAGCTATGCTGTATTCATGAACATGGGGAGGTGGGAAAGCAGCTGCCCAGTCACATCTGGAGCGGATCCAGAGCAGATTCAAAGCGGATTCAGACTGGATCTGTAAGGAATACATAGGGGATTTGTAGACATGACTGGCAGCAGGGATTTGAATTGGATTCAAATAGCATTCAAAGAACATGCATCAAATTTGAATCCTACTGCATTCGAAGGGGCTCTCCTTGAATGAATGCAAATTTCCTTGCATTTGATTTTATTAGAAAAAAAAACCTGTGCACATTCCTACAATCATCTGGCTGTACCTCAGTTGGAAAATGCATTTGCTGGTGCATCAGGGCTTTTAGCTATGGCAGCAACCCAACACTTCTATGGTGGTACATTTCTTGGTGCATCTGGCTGTCTAAGGAACTTAGCATTGGTTTATTCAGTTATTCTCTGTGTGTTTTGGTCCATGCTTGCTTCATATCATGTGCTAATCCTCTAGTCTTGGTCATGGGCCGACTCCACCCTCTATTGGGCTGCCAGTCCTAGTCACTTTTCTTCCAGAAATCCCTTAGGGGTGGACATTCAGAACCATCCTTTCATAACAAGAGTTCCTTTTTACCTTCTCATCATTCCATATTCTCCTCCCTTAACTAGTTACATTTCTTTTAATCATCCTTCAACCCAATTTTAGAGCAAGAGAACACTTCTGCAAAGTGACAAGTCATCTTCTTCCTGCATTTCTTTCTGATCCGCAGGATTTTTTTCTTGAGATGGCTAATATGTGTCAAAGGTGGCTTAAATCTTAGTCATAGTTGGGCCTGTACATAGTTGGGCCTGTACACCCTAAGTCATGACTGCATGGGTAACCCCATGGGCAGGTCTATGAAGTTTTCTTGGCAGAGATACAGAAGTGGTTTGCCATTGCCTGCTTCCAGAGAGAGGATGGGGATCGAACCAACAACCCTCTGCTTTCCAGGCAGTTTGCTCTACCTGTGGACCATGATCCCTCCATAGGCACTTCTGTGCGGTGGTGTACCATTGCCTACTTCCAGGATCAAACTGGCAACCTCCATTTTCCAGGCAGTTTTCCTCTACCATTTGACTTGGCTTTTCTACCCCATTTCCCTCACCCATTTAAGGGCTGTGGAAGCTCAGGAAGAGAGCTGTGACTAGCCCAAGGTCACCCAGCTGGCTTCATGTAGGAGTGCAGAATCAAACCTGGTATTCCCAGATAAGAGTCCAGCTCCCTAGCCACTAGACCAAACTGGCTCACAGTCAAACAATCAGATATTCCAAAACTCATTTGGCCTGATGTTTGGACATTCAAAATACTGATGCAATGCTTATTTAGGATTTTCTTTATTATATAAGGGGAGTTAGTGTTCCAGATTAAAAACACGCTAACTTAAACATCAGAGCACAATGAAAAATATTGTCAGGCATGCTTGTGATTATGTTACTGCTTTTAACATTAAATAAATAAAATAAATGTTGCGTAAGAGGACTCAAATCCAAACCAGAGAGACACTAAGAATCGCTAAATTTCAATTTTTCTGATTGGTTTTCTCATTCCCTCACCTTTCCCCAACAGCAACTTTCCAATATGAACGGATCACATTTCCCCAGTTTTTTAGTTTGTTCTCTTCTCTCTTGGCCTGATAATTTAATTTCCAGAAATCTCAGCCTTCCAAAGCCATGCCATTTATTTTCCAGCAGTAATGGAGTTGGGCATTAGAATAAATATAACTTTTAAAATTAACAACAACAACAACAGCAACAACAACAATACCAACAATAATAAAAACCATTGGCATTGAGAAGATATCCATCTGCCAACTACAAAAAGCCACTTTACTGGGGTCTGCTCACATAATTCACCGATACATCACGCAGTCCTAGGTGGCTGGGAAGTGCCCGACTAGTGATATACTACGAAATCCAGCATAGTGATCTTGTTTGCTGTGTGTTCCACCAGCCAGAAGCCTACAAATACCTGGGCATCCTGCAACTGGATAACATTAAGCATGGCCATGTGAAATCTGTGGTCAGTAAAGAGTACATCCAAAGGACTAGAAAAATCTAGAAAAGTACATTGAATGGCGGTAACACCATTAAGGCCATAAACATCTGGGCCATACCAGTCATTATATACACTGCGGGAATTGTGAACTGGACTCAGCTGGAGTTGGACAACTTAGACAGAAAAACCAGAAAGCTTATGACCATGCACTACATCCTTGTAGTGATGTTGACAGGCTGTACTTGCCCAGGAAAGCAGGTGGTAGAGGACTTTTGCAAGTGAAGCAAACAGTGGAAGAAGAGAAGCATGCATTAGCAGATTACATGACAGAAAGCAAAGAATCAGCTTTGATTGAAGTCAACAACCAGAAGCTTTTCAAAGTGCAGCAAACCAAGAACCAGTATCGGAAAACTGCAATTCAATGCCGAATGGACATCTGGCACAATAAAACACTGTATGGACAGTTCTTGGAGAAAATCAAGGGCAAAGTGGACATGGAAAAGACCTGGTCTTGGCTTACGAATGGAACATTGAAAAAGGAAACAGAAAGACTGATTCTTGCTGCACAAGAACAAGCAATAAGAACAAATGCCATCAAAGCTGGAATTGAAAAATCAGGAGAAGATCCAAAGTGCCAACTCTGCAAAGAAGTTGATGAAACTATCAACAATATACTCAGCTGCTGCTAGAAGATTGCACAAACTGATTACAAGCAGAGACACAATGCTGTAGCACAAATGATCCATTGGAACTTGTGCCAAAAGTATCATTTGCCAGTGGCAAAGAACTGGTGGGATCACAAGCCCAAAAAAGTTGTTGAAAATGAACAGGCAAAACTACTTTGGGACTTCAGGCTTCAGCTTCCATTGGCTGCCCGATCCCACATGAGCTGTGTGGAGACTATGCGTCGTGATTTCGCAGCCTGGTAAGCTGCAAATTTTTGACGACTATGGATTTTTATCCACTAGTCTGGAAGGGACATATATGGGGGTTGACTTCGGAGTAAAGAAAATTGTGCATTTTTAACATCAGGGGCATTTTTCCACTGTCAAAACGTACCCATTTTTGCACCCATTAAGGATCCATCTGGGTGTGAGCCGGATGACCCCATTTCCACCATGGCACCCATTTGGGACCTGATTGTTTCCACTGTCATGGGGGAAATCTGGATCAAATGGGTACTTTCTGCCCTTTAATCTGGATTTTCTATTGACCCCATTAATGGGGTCTACAATGGGGTCTTCTGCCAGAAAATCTGGATTAAAGGGAGCCTGTTTCCACAGGAAACAGGCAATGGGGTCTAGAGGAGGCTAGGGGGAGGGGATGCACCCATGGGAGGGGGAGCCCCGAAGTCCCAGCTTCAGAGTGATTTCGGAGTCATTTTGAAATCATTCTGAAGTGACTCTGAAGTCCCTCCGAAGCAATCAGCAGAGACTTCGAAACCACTCCGGAGTCCCTTTGGAGCACCTCCGAAGTCTGCGTTGATCTCTTTGGAGAGACCGGCGGTGAGACTCTGAAGTCCCTCCGAAGCAACCAGCAGAGACTTTGGAGTCTCAACGCTGGTCTCTCCAAAGAGATCAGCACAGACTTCGGAGCCGCTACAAAGGGACTGCGGAGCAGCTTTGAAGACTCTGAAGATCTCTTCAGAGAGACTTCAGAGGGGAGTCCGCAGGTCTGCGCAAATAGTGCATGGATCGCGCTGACAGCTCCGGAGCCTCTCCGAAGTCCTTGGCGATCTCTTTGGAGGGACTTCGGAGTCATTTCAAAATGAGTTCAAAATTATTTCGAAAGCACTACGAAGCTGGGACTTCAAAGATCGCACCCCCCTGTCCCCAGAGACACCTTGGGTGACAGACCCACCCCTTGGGGGTCGATCCGGATTCCCCACATGGGTGCAAAGGTGTTTCCACAGCAGGGGGGTTAGCACCCATTGCTAATGGGTGCTACACCTCCTGTGGAAACACATTGGGAGCTTCCCTTAATCCGGATCTACTAGATACAGATTAAGGAATGTACCCATTCCTTAGATCCGGATCTAAGGGCTGCAGTGGAAAAACACCTTAGGTTTGGAGGCATCCTATGCTGCTAATAAAAAGAAGCCATTTCCTGTTAACATTCATACCATTTTGCCACGCTGTGAAGAAACAGATACCTACAGTTCACCCATATGCTAATACCAACATAACCATTAAAAAAAAAAATTAAAAAGAAATCTGCCTTGTTCTCCTTCTCCTGGCTTCTCCTGTTGGAGCTAACAGCCCTAGGCACACACTAGGCTGCCTTTTACTTAATTGGTTCTTAAAGCGAACAGTGAATTACATTAAGTGTAATTTCATTGTCGTTGGATCTTGGTGAGTTTGAGGTGGCACATTTGCCAAGGGAGTTCTGGTTCAGTGGCTACATCCGGGTGGGAAGCATTTCTCCTGGAGTAAGCCAGAAGAATCCTCCCTCTCCCTCTCTCTCTCTCTCTCTACCCCCCACCCTCTTCCTCCCTTTGAAGAAGAACAGATGTAGATTTACATATCTGGAGGTCTCCAGCCTCTGATGAGATTAGTTGGTATTTTTAAAACCTACTGGAAGGTGCATATTTAATAAATGCCTAAAGCAAGTCTGTGTGAAATGGCTCGGGTCCAGGGAGACTTGGGGAGAGAGGCAAAGAGGAGATGTCTAGGGGATGGGTTGTACTACCCTTGTAATTGTTGCTGAAAATAGGCCAATGTTTCCTCCAACTTACACACATGCACACACACACACTTGCTAGATTAAAGGAAAGGTGAGGAAAAGACAATAAGTTTTGTTCCACTTCCCCCACCACTACCTTCTTCCTTGATGTCTGGATTGGGTCCCAAGAGAGTGCCTGTTCCAACTTTTGTTTTTATATGAGATTTGAGGAACTGTTGCAAGGCAAACACATAAACTAGATGTTTGTTTAATGTTCAGCTGCTACACACTGGAAATCTAGAGACGTGCATGAACCTTACAATGGTGGGGCAGTTCAAACCGAACTGAACATTTTTGAACAGGTTTGAATTGAATTTTAAATTTATCTGAAACATGCTATATATATATTTATGGAAAAAGATCCCTTTAAGGGGCAAAAACATAGCGAAGGTAAATTATTTGAGTTGAGCTGTTCATGCTCACGGATGGGTCCCTGGTCCAGTTCACAGTGAACCGACCAGACCTTTCATACAGGTGATTGTTCAGTCCAAATTGAGCTGATTCAGTTCAATCGGAGCCAAACCAATGTGAATCAAATTTGGACACATCTCAGGACGGTATGGAATTCTGGGCTCCATCTCCACTTATTTCTCCAGGGTGCCTCCACAAGTCCAAGGAGGTACCTACTGCTGTCCCATCTCCATTTTTGGCCACAGTAACCACCTGGCAGTGACCATGATGGCTTCACTGGAGTGTGATCACCAGAGGAGGCACTTCCTTTCCACAGTGGTTTCTCCCATCCTGCCAGAGAAGTTACTATTTGAGGGTTTCTGCTCATTCAAAACTGGAGGCAAGGAGGACATCTTTATTCCCTGGTACCTCCTGGGCAAACATCGGTCAGATCAGCACCAACACTGTAGACAATTTGCCCCACGGCTGATCTGGCCCACGTTTCCTCACAACCCAGATTAGTGAGTCCAGTGATACAGATCTATAGCAGCTAAGTGCATAAAGGGCCTAAGTAGTTACCATTTGCCCCAGTCCAAGACCTGTTTACTCCTGGATCTTATAGTTAGACTATTCAGCAGTCACAATCCTTTATCATGCACTTCAAGAGGGTAACACTGGCAAATGACATAGCTGGTGGTTTCTCCCTCCACACTCTCTACTGCCTGAATTAATTTTTCATCAGCAGAAGATAATGTTTTGTACTTAATCTAACTAATGCTATTATGTTCTCCTGTTAAAGAAAGGGTAGAGTGTTCTGTGTCCCTATTTGTTTTCTCACTGGAGTTCCCACGTGACATTCCTTCATCTGTTCATCCCATGAATTATGGTTACTGTCATCTTTTTCACCCCCTGAAACATCCGTCAAAGACATTGTAGGTACAATCTAGATGTATTCTCTTGGATCTAATTCTCCTCCTTTTGTGTTTTCAGCTTAACTCTCCACTGGTTTTAATTCAGGGCCCTCTCCAGATTTGTGGAATCTTTAACTATCAAAGAGCTCCCAACGCATGCCACAAGGCCTGGTTCCTATGAATTTATCATGGGCCAGTCTTGTGAAATTGCCTCATGTGTCCATCTGAATTAGCCCCGCAGCTCTGTGGAGGGCTACACTGGATTTATTTATTTATTTATTGCATGAGATGGGATTCAGAAGAACTTAAAGCATACAATATTGAAAATCTAAAATGGTACAATTGTTGGGCTCTTGATTACATTTGTTTACTTCCCACCTCCTTCTCGGCATTTCCTTGTGCCTTTAATATTCTGCCTCCCAAAAATGTCTCTCTTCTCCTTTCACTTTGTGGGGTTCTTCCCACCTGGCTTTTAGTGCAGTTTGAAAACAACTTGAATTTTCTTTGGCCCCATTATAGATTGGATTCTCGCATTTTCCAAGGAGTAAATCACTAAAAGCCACAATAAAAAAACCTGAAAAAGCAGCTCTCACTCCCATTTGTGCTGTTAAAATACTTTATCTTCATTCCTTTGGGAATGGTACTGCAGTATTGGGGGGAGATGTGTCATGAAACGGGTGGGGTTTCATCTGGTAGGAAAGCCCCTGGCTTGCCATCCCTGCTTTGCAGAGCAGTTTAACGTTTTCAAGCCTCCACCACCACCCCTCTTTCCCACAGCAGGCCACTTCCCGGTGGATAAAAAGTTTCATTTTCACCCATTTCACACTGATAACAAGAAACAAGTTTCACTTTCACCCACTTCACTTCACACTGATAACAAGTTTCGTTTCCTGCCCACAATTCCCCTCATTTTCTCCTTTTTTGGCTGGGGAAAGATGGCTTGGCTGGCTCCTTGCTGGTGGGTGGGCAGGAGAAAGGTGTGATTAAGGAGAAAGTGAGGGGAAGGTGTGGGCGAGGAGGCTTTGGCAGGTGGTTTTTGTGCAACATCATAAGCGATCCCTGTGGTCACACTTGCTGAAGGTTTGGCTTTGCTGTGGGGAAGCAAACGGTGGCAGCAAAAGTAGGAGGGGAGGATTCCCTACCCTTGGCCATGTCATTGCAGGATTGAACCCAATCAGGAAGAGGGGTGGGTACCCCGGCTAACAAAGGCTGGGGAGGAAAAGATTAGCTTTCCCCGAATCAGGGTTGATCATGATTTAAAAGGAAATAAATAAATAAATAAATGGGAATGGCCAGAATGTGTGTTTGCATTGGGTTCAGCTTTGTTTCATTTTAAAAACTTAAGTGGGATTGCAGCCTGTCTTATCTCTTGTTTAGTCCTCAGAACCTGGAATTCATATCATTTTCCTGTTTCTGTAGGTAGTCAATAAAAGGTGGCTAGTTCTTTGTAAACTTTACCAAACCACCAAAGTATCTCTTACTAGATCAGTCAAATTTAACTATTTCTGCAAATCCATCATCTTAGACAGGGAGTCAACAAATGTAATCATGAGACCAACAATTGTGCAATTTTCAGTATTCTTTTGAGAAAACAATAAAATTAATACAGAAAAAAGAAAGAGGCGGCAGCCTGATTTTTCCTCTTGATTTACATGAGGCAATGCATCCAGGAATAACACTACAGCAAAGGAAGTTAGGAACTGAGGCTGCAGATGAAAGCTAAAGGGGTGGAGAACTGCAGGCAGAACTTGGTAAAACTGAATGCAAATGTCTCCAGGAGAGGAAGCCTCAAAAGACTTTGAAAAGCAGCAGAATATTTGCTTGGCTATGGATATGAAGATGCTGATAGTTCTTTATTTATTTCTGTCTGCATTTCTATCCCATCTTTTATCCTAAGAGCTCCCCACTGTTTTATCCCAAGAAGATTAGGAAGTAAACTAGGCTAAGAGATGGTGGGTGATTCCACACCAGCTGGTATACCAGACTAGCAAGTGTACTAGGAGCCTGGGACCTCCCTTAGACCACACCCATAGACCACAGCAGCGGGCAGACAGGAGGCAACTTCTAGTACAGTTGTTGGTCTGGTATACTGGACAGTGAAGAGTCACCCTTGATCAAAAGCATGGAACAAGACACAATGCTGCTGCTGGTGGTGGCAGTGGTGAAGAAAAAGAAGAAGACCTTCATATATCCTTCATCCAAGATGTCGCACAATCTTTTGCACAAAGGCGAAAGTTAAAAACATCGTGAACTCTGTTGCCCTAAATGATTTAAGCCCCAAATACCTAAAGGAACGCCTTCTCCCATATCAATCTGCCCCTGCCTTAAGATCTGCAGGGGACACTTGCCTGGTTATGCCACCACTTTCAGCAGTTAGAGGGATGAGGACCCACAATAGGGCCTTTTCACTGGTAGCCTCCAGACTATGCAATAATCTCCTTCCTGGGGTGCATTAGGCACCCTCACTTCACAGGTTTAAGAAATCTGTGAAGACGTACCTATTTACCCTGACCTTTGGGTTAGGAAACAGCTTCCCCTCCCCTCTTTTCCAGCACTTTATATGTTTATATAAATTTTATATTTTGATTTTATTGTTGTAACCCACCCAGAGACATTTGGGTAAGAGGTGAGTTAGAGATGCAAATAATAGTAAATAAAAATAAATCACGAACGACAGGCTTTGTGGGTGATGAAGTGCCGGGGCTTAAGACTGGTGTTTTTATGATAGAATTCCATTGCTAAAGTGTCCACAGAACTGAAATGAACCAAATCAATAAATAATTAAATAAATAAACAGATAAATCTAGTGTTAGTCATGTGAAACCATATGCACACACACAGAGAGAGAACCTTGTATTTCCTGGATTTGAGCATAGGTGGCTTTAGACTGACAAACTCTCTCTCATTCTTTCTGTGTAGACACATATATTTTTTTCTGCTGACTACAATATCCTTGTAGAGAAGGTTCTCCCAGTGTGAATATATTTTCTCCCTCCTTTCTTTTCCAGAAACTATATGTGGGGGGGGGGGGGATGCTTTATCTCTAAAGAGCAAATAACACCTAGTCCTCATAACAGATGCCAAGAAATGTTTCTGTTTTGATTTTTTGAAAAATCAAAATTCAACTGTGTTCAATAAAATTCAGAAGCTGTTTTCCTCGGTGGAAATTAAAGGAATCCAAAGAAGGGCAGGAAGATAGCGACTTTCCTAATTAAAGCTGTAGCAACGGCAGGAATCCAGTTTTTACAACCACCTCGATCTTGCTGTGCCGAGAACAAAGCCCTCTCCCATTAATATTTTATTTTCTCTTTTCTTCCACTCTAACAATGCTCTGTGTTCTGTGTGAGTCCTGGAAAGGCATACGGAGCTATGTTAATTATGGTTTAAATAATTGACACTCTGATTGTGTTGTACCTTCAGAATTGTATGTGGCATGCCACTAGTTCTACACATAATTACATCTATTCACTGCCACAATTATTTTGCCGTTTGCAGCATCTCCTCTAGTTGTGGAACCTGCAGAATCTGACAGGAAAATAAGGAGAAGTTTCCTAATCCTTACCAATGACCCTGAGTGGCCTCTTCATGGTCTCAAAGGGATAGGTGACCACATCGAGAAATAAGGTCCATCACTACTGTTCAACCACTGATTGTGTCTTCTCAATTGACCACAATACTTAGATGACATTGACGCACCAGGACCATAGCTACAACAGGGCCATTAGGGACACATTGTCCTAGCCCACCCTAACCATACAGCTGATGTTGACTTGCATCCAACGCAACTTCTGTTAGGAACCATCAGCCCCCATTTTCTATTTCCTGCACCTTCCCTTGTCAACCACACATTTTCTTTCCGAGCTACAGGACAGAATACATGGTGATTCACTCTCATACTTGGTCATCATGAGGCCCTGGTGGCCAAAACAAAGCTGAATTTGGTGCATCTTCTGCCAATCTGCCAGTACTACCCTCAGCATTCCAAACCAGAAAACCTTTTTTGTGGAGAGGATTCTGGCCAGATTGGCCTCCTTCTGACTGGAAGGAGAAATCTCCTTTCTTTCTGCTTATGTCTATATAGCAATTCACGTATAGAAATAAATTCATTCTATTGACTTACCTTGGTAGATAGGGTGCACTAATGATGGCATGTAAAGTCTTTGTGGAGAGGGAGAGGAGAGTGACAAGTTACCAACCTACATGCTCTTCATGCACAGTTCAGCCCCATTGAACATGCAAGATGAAGAAACAACATCTCCAAAAATAAGAAGAAATGTCATATCACATGCACCCAAGATGCAACCTTCCTGAGGAATGATTCTCATCATTCCTTTCCATTGGTCATGCTGATTGGTCTGCCTGGAGTTGTAGTTGAATGTCCACCCCCTGAGATAGGATTCCTGGCCCAAAGCAGAAGAATCAAAGCAAGCCAATTGCCTTGCCTGAGATTGGCCAGTTACTACCATCTTTTCAACTCGCAGATGTGGTACCAGAAAATACTTCTGGCCAGAGAAAAAGTTGGGTTACTACAGAAGCCACGTTCACTGCCTGCATCTAGTTCCACATTGGAAAGAAAATCGCTGTCATGCTGCTTTAATCTAAAAGTCTGGTTTTGCATTCCCATGCCTGGGAGCTGTCCCAAATATTTATCATCCCTATGCTTTTAAACATGTTTATCTGATTAATATTGCTTGGTCATTAAGTACAAGCAGTCACAGTTGATCAGATCCTCACTCGGTTTTTGGAGGTTGTATCTAAGCACTGGCTGAATTGTTGTGAAAGGTTGCAAGAAACCACTGAAGTCTACTGATTAGCAACCTCATTTTGTTTGTTTGTGGAAGCAATTCTCTCATCAATACGACTGATGTGCAGAAATAATCTCAAGTCAAAAGTTTGTCCCTTAAATGCTAAGTAAAAATAAAAAAAATACAAGACATGTTTCTTTAATAACAATCCTCCAAAGAGGCAGACCATCTAGACCAGCCTCCTGTCTCACAGCATGGCCCACCAATCACAAATGGGCATCTCGAGCAGAAGACAAAGGAAAAACATTCATTTGCTCTTGACTCCCCACAATGGCCTTCAGATGTCTCCTTCCTGACTCTCCATCTTGGAGGCAGTACTTGGGCATCCATTCTAATAGCCATTGATACACCTGCCCTCCATGAATTTGTCTAAACCTTCACATGCTCCTGAATCCCTGCAAACAGCCTTTGGAGGCATCCTGCCTGAATCTCCAACCTGGAGGTGATACCTAGGCATCCGTTCTAGTAGCCATTGATGTACTTGTCTCTGTATATGAACTGTTATATATATTGGCTGTGTCTCCACTTCCAGATAGGGAATGGTGCCCTCGTCTCCATTTTGGATCAAGGAAGGGCCCATTTCCCATGGTGCCTCAGTGGGAAGAAACTTCCCAGCTTTGGAGGCACCTCTGCAAGTGATGGTGCCATGAAAAGGCATGCACAATGACTTTGAAGATGTCCACTGTTGCAAAAACAGACACATGGAGGCACCTTCTTAACCTAAGTGGAGACCCATACGTTAATTTCTTGCACGTCAGGGCAGATAAAAGAAAAGAATTCAAGGAATGGGCCAGAAACTAAAACTCTCAAGTTTGCGGAATTCATACTTTCCTATTTCATTCCCTTCACCTCCAGATTTGAACTTTGATTGAATTTTATGCCCACTCTTAGCTTACACATAATAAATACACAAGAACCATGGGATTTTCCCCACGGGATTTTTAAAAAAATCCATGGGAAAAATCTTTTCATTCCTATTGAATTCACAGGATGGGGGGGTCTTGGATAAAGTAGGACTCTTGTCCCAATTGACCGTTCTGTTGAATCTATGTAGTGTTATTTTTTTAAGGTGACGTTTCCTTGAAGAGCCACTTTCCAACAGAATAATCTTTGTGGATGATATGAGACTGATTCTACACATGTCCTCCTTGCTCCATCTGACTAAGTAGATTACCCATCTACTTTAGCACATTGTTTCATATTTTCAGAAGTTCGTATTCAGAAGCAAGACACAGTTTTGCAAAGGATGCATAATTTGAATGTTTTGGGTATGATGATGCGAAATGGGTGTGGACCCCAAATCCATGATTTAACAGAGCTTCCGAAAAATAGAGATACCAACTGATATTGGATTCCTTCCCCCGCTTTAACGCTTGTCTTTAAAAATCAACCCAGATCTTGCCATAAGCAAAGTATCAGCCTGCTGCATAATTTATAACAATTGATTAACCACTTGGTAGAACACCTATTAATGAAAATTTAATGTTGAGAAGAAGCCCCTTGTTGTTATGGTAAGAATGGAGTTCAGAAAATCTCTAGTAAGTCTTGGAAATTAGCTCTTGTTTTATTTTATTTTATTTTAAAGGCCAGATTTAGCAAATAGTTTCTCATCCAAACTTTGCTCTTTTACCATGTGCTCTACGAGCATGGAGTAGCTTATAGAAAATATAGATAGCAGTGCAACTGTGTGTGCTTCACACCCAAGCGTGTGGGTCATGTTGGTCATTCACGAAATCAAGTACATCTACTTTCCTTCAAACTCTTTTTTAGCTGATACACAAAAAGTGTACTCTGGCTTGTAATGTGTATTAAAGATGGGATGAGAACTCTAGCTACATCTTACCAGTTCAAAATCACATTTGAGCTGCATTTCTTAATGCATGTGGATTTGAGCCCTCCCTCCCTCCCTCCCTTCTTTCCTTCTTCCCTCCCTTCTTCCCTTCTTCCCTCCCTCCCTCCCTTCTTTCCTTCCTCCCTCCCTCCCTCCCTCCTTTCCTTCCCTCCCTCCCTCCTGCCCTTCCTTAACCTGATCTTTCTTCTATAGATTCCATCATTTCTTACAATAGGCTGTGGTGGTTGAACAGAACATTACTATAGCTTAGAACAATGTGAATGTATCCCCTTGACAACTAGGGATACGCACAAATATTTAAAGATATTCAAAATTCAGTTGAATGTTGACATTTGAATTTGAATCAAATGTTCATCAATTCAAATTTAAAAATTCAAACAAATTTTGATTTTTGGATCTATTTGTTCAAATTATCTTGACATTCGCATCTGCAGGGGCTCAGACACGGTGTACTTTCCTGCATCCGTACTCATTTGTATGGATCCGTACAGCACGAAAACAGGTTGCAACAGGATAACTACGGGATGAATACGAATATGTATGGATGCATATGGATGTGTAATGATGCATACGATGCATTGCCAACATCCGTAAGTGCACATTTGAATTGAAAATTCGAGCGAATAGATTCTAATTTGCTTAATTCGAATTAAATTTGGTTAAATTCAAATTTTAAAGATTTGAATTGAATTGAATCATTGGATATTCGATTCGAATAAACTGCATTCATGCACACCCCTATTGACAACCCCTCATTTTAATTTAAGCATCGAAGGAATTACAGGTGAGCATAAGAACATCCCTTTTGAAGATGATCCTAAACATGAGCCTGACCTAAAGAGGAAAGGTCACATCACCTGTTTCCCAGATATTTTTCTTTCAAGTTCAATATTATTCTCAACAGGTAATCAGAATGTTACAGCAAGCAAATCATGGATTCAGTTCATGGGTTGTGTACCTTAGTTTGATTGTGTTCTCTGCAGCAAAATGCTCCCATGAATATAAAGAGACAACATTGTCTTTCTTTCTTTCTTTCTTTCTTTTTCTTTCTTTCTTCTCTCTCTCTCTCTCTGGCACTGAAGGAAAAAAGAAGTCATTAAATTTGACAAGAACGGTACATTTTATAGTAATTACTTGGGAACAGAAAACAAAACCCATCCAACTTCACAATGCCTATGAATGTCCTAATGCACTGAAGATTGGTTTTACATTCTGTTTGAAGGGAACTGATTAATTGGTTCTTTGTACCTCCAAATTGAATGCACAGTGTAACCTGGTTGTTTCAGAGCAGAGAGCCTTGGGGGATGGCAAACCTTGGACAGGAAACTGGGATGTAGAAGAGTCCCCAAACTACTGAGTGCAGTGAGCTGTAAAAAGCCATTCAGAAGAGAAACACTTCTCCATCCTTTATTTATTTGCATTGAAATATTTATCTGTGATGTGAGGCATTCATAATAGATTGTCAATCTCTTGTGCTTTGTGATGAAGGCCTGTGACTTGCTTTGTACTCACTTTTCTGTCACAAACAATTTCATAATTCTCACATTTACAAGGTATAAATGTTTTCTGACCTACTCCTTGTTTTGCTTCCCCTCCCTCCCTCCCTCCCATCTTTCTTTCTTTCTTTCAAAAATAAATATTTGGCCTTTAATTTTGTACATCGAAGGGAACATCAAATGCATCTTGCTGAGGTAAATTATTAATTTTGAAACTTGAAGATTAAAACTCAATCAGCCTTGAAAATTTATGTCTTCAAGCTCTTTCCTGACAATTGACAGAAATTATTTATATTAATATTGTTCCGTGTTCTACCTGACATACCGGATTAAAGGATGACTTTGAAATGGAGATGGCCAGGGACCAAAATACCCAACACAGCCTGCCTTTTCCACAGCAAACAAACATGCTTGAAACTTAGGCCAATTCCACACTCCCCCCCCCCCCACCCGCCAACCTGGATCAGATTGAGTCACTCTGGTTTGGGATAAGCAATCTGTCCCGAGCTGAAATGGATTGATACTGGTGTGGAACAAAGCCATCCACATAGAAATGTCCTGTTCGGTGACAAACTCTGTGTAAGTTCCAAAGCTTGCACCAGCTTTGGAGACAGTGTGATGTCTCTCCAAATGCCCCAAATAATAGGAATGAAATGCTCTAAAGACAAGGATTTTGAAGGTGTACCTTGCTGCACATGCCTCTTTCTGCATGTGTCCGTGGTCCAGCATACATACATGGTCCGATATTTACACATGCAGGTCAGCATGTAAGTTGTCTGGTCTCAAATATTCCTGGGATGGCCTCTGGGAGACCTTGAAAATACTGTACTGTCATTGGAAAATAATTAATGAGCAAGTTTTCTGTGTGCTCTTTTCTCCAGGTAGAAAAGCACCAGAAGTCCAATAAAAAGGGATAACAGTACAGTAATGAAGCTGCTGTGAAGAACCTGTAGTCTTCACGAAAATGTTAGACTCTACCACTCATCAGCCACATCTGACTGGCTTAAAAATGATTAGAGCAGACGTTGAACAATGTTGAATTAACCACATTTTCCAGACCATGGCAAGAAAGAATTCTGGGAGGAATTTTTAGGAGGAGTCAACTTTGAAACAAATCCCCCCAGAATAGCAGGGGGTTGTTCCAAGCCAGAACCCACAGCAATGCAAACAGTTTGGGATTTTTGCAATACAAAGCACTGGTAAGCATTTCTTATGGTCCTCTAGGTGGCACTATATCCATGCATTGTATGTGCACGAATGTGTTTCTTGCCATTTGATTCATAGAAATACATTCACATTCAATAGAATTTTACCAAATGGGTCTATTTGAATGAATATGAATATTCTAACATTTGATTTATAACAAATCAAATGTTAGAATATTTGTATTTGTTTGAACAGACACATTCAAATGTGGTAAACTTCTATTCAATAAGAATGTATTGGTACGAATTCGTACGGATATCTGATATGAACAAATAGGTATGTATCAGATATGAATGAATACGTATCTGATACAAACAAATATGTATCCAATACTTATCCAAGATACGTATCTGATAGGAATCCCATAACAAAACTCTGAAAGGGTCAAATCTGACCTGAATCCACTTTTAATATGTTCTCAATCCATGTCAAATGCACTCTAGATCCATTGCAGATGTGACGGGCACAGCTGCTTTCCCACCTCCCCAGTTTAATGAATGTCTGAACAATTCATATAAATGTCTGGAAACATTCATATTCACACGAATGTCAATGTATGAATAGGGTAACATTCAATTCGTGTAAGACTATCTGAATTTGTCCGAATAATAAATGTTATGAATATTTGTACACATCCATAATGCACTGTGTTGTTCCAAAGGTGCCAAGCTCAGCAAACATCTAAAGGCAACCCATAAAATAACTGTTAACTTATGGGTGTTTCTGGTGGCTAATAAACCTTGACTTCTGTCAACAGAGTCTGTAAAATATTTATCTTCTTAGCTGTCTTTATCTGGTCAATAAATAAGAATCTCTTTCTGAGTTCTTGGCTGCTTTTGGTTCCTGATTTGTTCCCTGAAAGATTTTTTCCTTTCAGATGAACGCTTACTTATCTCTGAAAAATACAGAAACTATAAATTCCTACCATTTGCATTTTCTTTTGCAACTACATAAAGATGATTGGCACAACATGATTGGCACGCCAGCCACTTAGACTGAACTGATCAGGCAGTATTTTGACTCACACAGCAAAGCAAAACATACTTGGAATTAATTGAATCTAAATTGTAGAATTCCCTTCTCTGGCCTGAGTATTTCTCATTTGCAACTGCTTAAAAAAAAAAGAAAACCTGCATAAATAGGACACTTAATTATTCATGCTGAAGACTCCAAGTTGGTCATTAATTAGCATTTTAAATTGAATTGAGTAACACATTAACCTTATTTTAGGAAAACTTTTAAAAGATGCATTTGAACATGTTCTTCAATTTCATTTCAATTTATTTATTTATTAAAGGCTGTGGTGTTTACACTATATATATGTGTGTGTGGTTTAATGTTTATATACATATTATAGTCTTAACATCCTTCATCTGTTTATCGGTTTAGATTGCTGTGTCCTATAAGACTTTCTGGAATGTTTAATTATTTACTTTACAAATGCAAGATGTTGTAATGATATTTGTAAAGGTGGGAGGGAGGGAGAAATGGAACGCACAATGTAGCATTATCAACTTATCCAATTGTTGACAAAGCGGGGAAGCAAATCATAATAATGCAGTACTGGATATATACAAGTGAATATTCTATAAGCCCTGGGAATAGTGTACAAAAGTAATAACATAATTTACCATTCTGTATGAAAGAGATATCTGAGAAGGAACGGGTTCCCCCCTCTCTCCTTCTCCATCTCTCTGCACTTTAGATAACGTGTTAGAATTCTTCATTGGCAGCCTCCGTCTAACCAAGAAGCATCTTGCATTATCCATTTCAGAAGAAACATTTACTTACTTAATGATCAGTTATTTACTTTGGTGATTTATTAATTATTCATCCCCCCTCCTAGAGATTATTGTACTGGAGTACTGGAACTGCTCTGCTAAACTCTCAATGCCTTTACCAGGCCACCATCAGAAGGAAATCTCTGATCGGCGGCAGGACTTCCTTCCAGACACTAAGGAGCAGGTGCTCACACTTAAACAAAGATGTGCCAGTGTCAGGGGCAGGGTACACGTGAAGGTGAACGGGATCACCTGGCAGACAAAATGAATTGCTAAACTTTTTGGCCCGTGGACGTAAGAGGAGCCCTGCTGAGTTGGGGCACAGTCCATCTAGTCCAGTGTCCTCTCTCACACAGTGGCCCATCGATTGCTTCTGGGCCTCTCAAACAGAAGACAAAGGCAAAACCTTAAAACTGCTCTTGACTCCCTGCCAAAGGCCTTGAGGGGTATCCTGCCTGTCTCTCTACCTGGGCAACCTTCTACTAGCCATTGACACCTGCCCTCCATGAATTTACCTAATCCTTGTGCACAGGAGACAGTGAACAAGAAGGTTTGCCAGGTTTCCTAGGGCCTGGAATGGGCAAGGTCCAGGGGGGCTGCCACATTAGAGTAAATTGGTGAGTGTCGTCCATCACACCCAGTCCTTTCCTTTCCACACTGTCTATCCCACAGGTGGATTTTCTGAGTTATTTAATCCTGAAAGAAAGCAGCTTGTCACTTTGCTCATGTATTCTGTCACTCTGAAAGTGGATTGAAGCCAGATTAAATCTGAAGTTTGACCACAGCCCCAGAAGCACATATCTTCAGCGCTGTAACTAATGAGTGTGTTATCTATGATGTTCAGTGGAGCTGATTTTTAAGAAGAAGAAGAAGAGTTGGCTTTTCTACCCCACTTTTCTCACCCATTTAAGGGGACTCAAAGCGGCTGACAAAGCTTTTCTGTTCTTCTCCCCACAACAGACACCCTGTGAGGTAGGTGGGGCTGTGAGAGCTCAGGAGAGAGCTGTGACTAGCCCAGCGTTACCCAGCTGGCTTCATGGGGAAGGGCAGAATCGAACCTGGTATTCCCAGATAAGAGTCGGGCTCCCTAATTACTAGACCAAACTGGCTCACAGACCAAACTGGCATCATCTTGCTCCCTAGGGGCTGCCCAGGATCTATCTTGTACTTGAAGGTAGATTTTGGAAGTCTCCTCTCTTTTTCTCTTCTGCTTCTCACTGGAAGTCTTTGAAGAACTTTACTTTCAGTTGGTTAGTGTTCTTGGAAAGACTGGTGCTAAATTCTGTTCAATACAACTCAGGATTCATCTGTACACAGTAAAATAAAAAGTGGTTCAAGAACAGGTTAAAGGTGGCTGTATCCTCACATTAATGTTTTAACTGACATTAAAAGTAGGGATGTGCACAAATGGTTTTTTGCATTCAAATTCGAATGTTTAAAATCCAAATGCAACAAAACCCGATTCGAGTCCGATACATTCAAATCTATTCGTTTGAATGTTAGATATGAATTTGACAATACGAATCTCGACAACATTGGTATGTGTTATTATAAGCACAAATACCTACAGATACATATGATATTTGAATCATTTGAATGAATGTTTTGGAACATTCAAAAATTCTTCGAATGTTTAAATTCAAATGTGAAGACATTTGATTCAAATTCGAATGTCCACATTCAATTGAATTCGATCGAATTTCGAATGTTTAGAACATTCATGCAAATCACTAATTAAATCTTCCAAAATACATTCTTTAGTCTTTAATTCGAATTAAAGGTGGAACAGGTAGACTGCCTGCTACCACCTCTGTGCCCCTTTTGAATTGCTCCTTTTAATGTGCATGAACACAGCCTCAGTTATCCTTTAAAAAAATAATCTATTTTCAGTCTATAGAACCTTGGTAAAACTCTGCATTGATCCATATCATGTTGTTCATGTATATCAATTGAGGAACAGATCTTCAAGACTTAAACTATTAGCATTATCTATAATAAAATCTTAATCTGAGCACATAAAATCACAGCTGGGCAAATTGTGCCGAGGACCAACTTATTTAACAAACATCTGCACTTTTCAATCACCGCCTGATAACTTGTTCTATTGCACAGCAGCCAAGGAAATCCTCAGAATAAATCTTGAATAGGGCTTGTTTTCTCTTGTGGTTCCACAACACTGAAAACAGGGGGGATCTTTTCCAGGATGTTTTCAAATAGTCTTTATGGAAACTTTCATTGATCCACCGTATGTTTTGGCCTACAGTCCCCATCAACTCAGCCACTGATTTTTTTAAAAAAAATAGCTATATGGTTTTATACTGCAGTAGGGAAATGGAGATACATGAAAAATACAGGATCTGTAGTCCTCCTGCAGATTTCAGCTTCCATCATCCACAGTGAAGGTTCATGTTGGGGGGAGCTGATTAAACCTGTCAATCATCAGATGTTGCTTGACTCCAGTTATATTTAGGTTTTGTTGATATCACTGATGATCTTGAAGCAGAAGTACATTTGGCGTGGTAATATCTCTAAGACCATCTGAAGGGATTTACACAAATGTTTTTTTTTTATGTTCAATTCATACAGAATCGAATGCAAAAAAAAATTCATATCTGTTTGAATAGATCCCCTTCAAACTGATTCCAATTCAGTATGAAAGTTCACTACAAATCCAATTTGAATTCCCACTATGAATTGCCTATGAGTCCCTATGAATCCCCTACGAATCCCCTACATATCCCCTACGTATCCACTCTGAATGCATCAAATTCAATCTCAATCCACTTCAAATCCACTCTGAATGTGCTTTGAATCTACTCTGGATCAGTTACAGATGTGAGTGGGGCAGCCACTTTCCCACCTCCCCAAGTTCACAAATGTAATGAAGCTTGGTACAAATGGATCAAAACACTCGATTTGAATTCGAATGTCAGTCTTCAAATGTACCAACTTTCGATTCAAATACGAATATCGAAATTTGGGCTAACTTTGAATGTGATGAATATTCATGCACATCCCTAATTTTGGGAATATAATGATGCTCTGTTTTGTAGGATAGAACAGCTGATTGTGATTCTGGCCCGCCATTGGATGAAACTGATTGATGGGTGAAGGCTTGTAGTTATCAGGTTTTTTCCCAATCCTTAACTTGGAGGTATTTGATGGATTAAACTGCTTTGTTACAGGTGTTGAGCAGACAGTTGCAGATACAGTGAAGACAAAACAAAATGTTTCTTACCTGGCATCACAACAGATTTAGCAGCAAAACAAGAGAGTTTTTGCAAAGAGCCTAAAACGAGGACTATAAACTGAATTGTGCCCCTTCCGCATGCCTATGCAAGAACCAGCAGGATCTAAAGTCAAGCTCAACATTTTTTGGCAAACTATTACAGCCTGATTGTTTCATAAAACTAATACATGAAACACCTCACCTTCCCTGGAGGGGCAGCGGAGAGAACTTTTAAAGGTTGGAAAAGTTTCAAGCACATATTCATTTTGAGGGGCTCCGCTGTGGTGTGTTTTCTTTCCTTTGCTCAGGGATATAATGAAAGCATCAGTATGTATTTCCCAAAAGACAATTCTTTCCCCCTACCCACCCACTCACCTACCCACCCATAACAATTTTATTTCATTTTTTCCTTTATACTTCAGCTGAGAAGCGTCGCTTCTCTGTTATTGTCACTGAGCAAAACACAAAGCAAAAGAAGAGGGGCTGGAATGAAACAATTGATTTTGTTTTTTTCTTGGAGCAAAAAGGGAAAGCAGAAAAGGAAAGAAAGAGAAAGAAAGAAAGAAAGAAAGAGGAAAGAGTGAATCAAAAGCATGACTTTTTGTTTTCAAAAAGAAGGGCCAACTTTTTATATTATAGTAACAGCTTTGAGATCAGCAGCTGTGGGAGTACATGGCAGAGGTTTGTAGGAAGCAGAATCAATAGCTGATGCTGTTTGGAGACAGGGAAAGAAAGGACAGCTAACTAGACCAGATTGTAACAGTTCTGCAAGCAACCTTACAAGGGAGCAAGCCTGAAAATTATTAAATAATAAATCACACAAGTCGAACAGTCTTGGGTGGACAGAATGCGTTTGACTGTAAAGCAGACAGAGGGCTATGAATTATTCACACTTCAAGCAAAGATAAAACAAGCCAGGGAGAAATGAGAAGAATTCTTCCAAACAGGTCCTTCTGTACCGAAATATACCTTTTGATTACTGATACACACCGACACACAAGTGTGTGTGTGTGTGTTTGTCTGTCTTCCAGGAAGGGTTTCAACCAGTCCAAATCACGTTAGAACTGAAACTAAGAAGACAACGGTAACTTTGGTTTAACACTACTGGGAGCAAAGGAGGAGGTAGCATTTGGGAGAGGACGTGTGTCGCCGGTTTCACAGCTAACATGACTTGGAAATATGTAAAGATTCTGGCAGGAGCAGTTTTCAAAAAATGCTTACAGAATCATTGTTGGGGGGATAGAGAGAAACAAAAAGTGTAGCCCCATCCAAGGTCATATCTTAAACAAGAATAATAAAAAAGGCTTTGTCCACACAGCCATTCTAAGGAGCGGGGTGTCCGAGCATCTGAATGCCTTTGGAGGCCTTGATCTCTGCCAGTTTGTGGGCTATCCCATTTGTCTCATAAATCAGCTGAGCTGATGATGGATGGATGGATGGATGGATGGATGGATGGATGGATGGATGGATGGATGGATGGATGGATGGATGGATGGATGGATGGATGGATGGATGGATGGATGGATGGATGGATGGATGGATGGATGGATGGATGGATGGATGTTTCTGCATTGATGGATGGATGGATGGATGGATGGATGGATGGATGGATGGATGGATGGATGGATGGATGGATGGATGGATGGATGGATGGATGGATGGATGGTACAGGGAAGGGAGGAAGCGACCATTCCTTTTCACATCATGCCTTACTTCAGGATACATCCCAGAATAAGGGCCTGCCATTTCCATGCTTGTGCAAACTACAGTAGAACCAGACCCAGTAATTTTGCTTCATCCTCATTGGACAAAATGTGTACTAGGCTAAGGCATCCAAAATGGTACCCTAAGAGATTAGGGTGCAGGGGAACTCTGAAGTAGAATTAGAATTAAACCAAATGTGCTGTTTCTATGCACATGGCAATACTGTATCAAACATGGAAAAGAACATCTGAGTGTGTAGAAAGGGAAGAGTCCAGATGGCAGGAGAGCAGCCAGAGATTGTCAGTAGTGAGCAAACAGTGAGATCCTTGGCTATACGCTCTGGATGGATTCAAGGCAGTTGAACACGGAAGCCAACCCTACCACATGGCGGTAGCAACTTGAAGCTGGTGCAGCAGAAGGGGAAAAAAAACATCTAAAAGTGTTGCTGAGGGTCAGAAAAGGTAAAGACGAGTTTCTTTTCTTCAGCACCCTCTTTTCACAGTGGTATATTACAATGAAAAAGTTCATTGATTTAATTATTCTGATCTTCACCGTTAAGGAAATGTCCCTGTGAGCCAGGGTTTTCTAGCGGTCAGGGAGCCAGATTCTTATCTGGGAATACCAGGGTTGATTCCGCCCTCTGCCATGAAGCCAGCTGGGTGACCTTGGGTTAGTCACAGCTCTCTTCTGAGCTCTCATATCCCCAGAGACCTCACAGTGTGTTCTGTTATGGGGAGAAGAACAGAAAGCTTCATCAGCCACTTGGAAAAGAGGGGTAGAAAAGCCATCTCTTCTTCTTCTTCATATCTCTTTGAAGTATACCTTTCTTCCTTGAGATTACTGTCTTCCTTGATAATCCTGGCATCTTCTCAACATGTCCTTTCTGTGTGAGGGCTGACAGGTAGTAGATATTGGGTGTTTTTCCACTGTCACTAAAAGTACCCATTAAGTACCCATTAATGGGTATGAAATGGCATTTTTGTACCCATTAATGGGTACTTAATGGGTACTTCTAGTGACAGTGGAAAAACACCCATTAGTGACCTGCAGGATTCACTAGACCAATGCCCAGTAGTGAAAAATGATTGGGTGTAATCCTGGGACGTCTAGAATGTTCCATATTGGCTAATCCTGTCTTAGTTTAAACAAACTTTTGCTTTCACTTCTTTCTTAAGTAAAGATGCCTTTCTGACTTAGGTAGAAGTTTCTTCTGGGCCCCATGGAATATGAAGTCCAGGCATTTCGTTCTGAAGCACCTGGCTTTTGAGGGTGTACTTTCAATTAGCAGAGAGACGTGATTCAGAGGTAATTACTCTTTTCCTTCTCTCTCTCTCTTTTTTTTAACTGAACAGGTTACCCTGAAGTCATTGGAGATATCCTTTTGCAGGAAGCCTGAAAATCATATTAAGACTTGGGCTAACTTGAAAGTCTGTGAAATTATATTTTAAAAATACCATACAGAATAAACACTAATGATATGCCTTTTCATTGATGTTTAATTCAGCGATGAAGTTAATGCAAGTTCGCTTGCCTTAAACAGTAGATGAGCAAGGCTTCTTTGCTCTTAATAATTTGTTTAAACTGAATTTCATAATGAAAAATTTAATTTGCCCTTAACAACCAGAAGGATTTCTAAGGGGTGGTGGGAAAGAAGGGGGGGAATCTAAATTATCCACAGCTTTTTTTCCTAAGCTTTTCTCTTTTCTCTCTCTCTCTCTTTTTTTTTTTTTTTTTTTTTGTCAAGAATACCAATGTTCCTTCTCTGGAAAGTTTTGAAATCCAAGCATTTGTCTTCCAAACTGATAAAGTTTCTCTTAAGTTGCTTCTCTTCCAGCAGCAGCTATCTGGAAGTGGGCAGAGACTTTCCTGCTTTAACTCTTGGCTATAATGAGAACCTTGCTTGCAAGTTCTTACCAGATGTGATGATAGCACAAGTGATTTCGCTTTGTCCTCTGCTCTGCTCTGCTCTGCCCATCACTAAGTAGTTCTAGATACGGATGTGCACAAATGTTCTAAACATTCAAAATTCCATCGAATTCAATCAATTGTGGACATTCAAATTCAGATAGAATGTCTTCACATTCGAATCTAAAAATTTGAATGAATTTCAAATGTTCTAAAACATTCATTCCAATGATTCATATGTACAGATATGTATGTATTACACACGCATCTGTACAAATATCATACGTATCTGTACTCCTTTGCGCTTATAATACGGAACAAAAATGGGATGGATACAGGATAAAATGGGATGCATACGAAATGTGTACAGATACGTATAACACATAGGAATGTTATCGACATTCGTATCTTTAAATATGAATGTTGTCAACATTCATATCTTCAGATTCGTATCTAATATTTGAACGAATAGATTCAAATGTATTGGATTTAAATTGTTTTTTGTTGCATTCAGATATTAAACATTTGTGTACATCCCTAGTCCTGGAATGCCTGGAGCTTAGAAAGAGTATTTTTCACAGCACTTACCCCCACCCACCCTCCAAAAAATGCTTGAGAATATATATGGTGGCCAAGCTTCAAGGTTACAGCAAGGAAAGGTAAGACAGAAAGGGAGGACCTCTTTCCTGACCAAAGCTTATCCTCCATCACAGGGTAGATTTTTAAGGGCAACCTGACCATAAGGAGAAGAACCAGACTCAAGACAAAGCATTCAGTGAGTATTGTATGGCACAGCATGATGGGTAACTCTGCTCTGGCTGGTAGCCTGGACAAGCAACCTTACTGGAAGCCTCGTTCCCACATACCGATGTTGTTAAGAAAGACCTGACCCCCGCCAGTCTGTGGAAGGATGGTCCAAGCAGGCTAGCTGATCTGGTATACCAGCCAGTTTAGAGTCACTCAGGGTACCCTAGGCAGGATCCCAATGTTAATGAGAAAACATTCAAGATGCTGTCCTCAATCCCTCTGCCGTGAGTGGTGCAAGTGCTTCTAGAACCCTTTAATGTTAGAGCAGAATGAAGAGCTCTCTCACAAGTGTGCATGCCTCCCTCCCATTCTGGTAGTGGTCCCGCTTTTGCTGCTGCTACTGCTGCTGCACAAGAGGTCTTATCTGCTCTCTTATCAACCTTCACAGCATCATCATAGAGAGTCATTTTCAATGTACGATGATCCACCACCATCACCACCACCATCATGATCAAAGCCAGGGAATCTGCCACCTCTGACTTACATCAAGATTGCAACTGCTATTGTTGGGTATTTTTCCACCGCGCTCCGGATTAAGGGAAGTAGGATTAAGGGAAGTACCCAATGTGTTTCCATGGGTGGTCTAGCACCCAATAGCAATGGGTGCTAGCCTCCCTGCTGTGGAAATACTGGAGCACCCATTTGCAAATCCGGATTGACCCACAAGGGGTTTGCCTGGTGTTTTGGGGGGACAGGGGGTGCAATCTCCGAAGTCCCTCCGAAGTCCCTCCAAAATCCCTCCGAAGTTGCCTTCGGAGGTTAGCAAAGGCTCAGAAGTCCCTCAGAAGGCAACTTTGGAGATTAGCAAAGGCTCTGAAGACAAACCCCTTGCGAGAGCGTGCATATTAATTAGCTCCTTGTGAGCAGGGATGAGTCAGCCTCATTAATATGCACCTCTTCCCATGCCTGAAAGTAACAGTCCACTTTGTTCTCCCTTTGTTCTCGGAGGTTTGTCTTCAGAGCCTTTGCTAATCTCCGAAGGCAACTTCGAAGTAACTTCGAAATGGTTTTGAAATGACTTTGAAGCCTAGGTTTTGGGACTCCCCCCCCCATGGGTGCCCCCTCCCCCTAGCCTCCTCTAGACCCCATTGCCACACTAACGTGGAAACAGGCTCTCTTTAATCCAGATTTACTGGCTGAAGAACTCATTGTAGACCCCATTAATGGGGTCTACAGAAAATCCAGATTAAAGGCTGAAATGTACCCATATGATCTGGATTTCCCCAGCGGCGGTGCAGACAAATGTGTCCCAAATGGGTGCCGTGGTGGAAATGGGGTCATCCGGCTCACACCCAAATGGGTCCTTAATTTGTGCAAAAATGGGTACTTTCTGCCAGTGGAAAAACATCCGGTAGCAGAGAGTAGGGGCTTCCTCCAGTATCAAGGTCTATGTAGGCCAATCCTTGGCTTCAACCTCGATGCCAGGAGCAACAGCTAAATGCAGACAGCACAATGCTACATTACGAATAGCACTATTTGCATATCATTGTTCCTAATGTGCAGGGAGCATAACACTTGAAGCATTCTGGCCTCTTGTGTGCAGATCTTGGCCCAGAGTGGTCCAGGAAGAATTCCAAGGACTGCACTGAGAAGGGTTTGGCATCATGACATTTCAAAATAGTATTTTAACTTTATACATGCAGCATTCTGCACAGACGCCATCGAAAGGTCTCTCCCCTGGCATAAGGCAAACTGACTCTAAAGCTAGATTTAGAAGACCAGGTGAAAATATTTTTTTTGGTCACTTGTTCTTCTTCTTTGGACAGCCCCTCTGAGTTTTTAGACATTCTAATTATTATATTCATGGTGTGTGATTTTATATTGTATTTCTACCTCCTCTGAATCGCCGGAACACTACGAAGAGGCAGGGCAGATTACGAATATCAGTAAACTTATATGCTACCCAGGAAATCTTGGTTGCTAGTAGCTATATAAAGGCAGTTAAATGCAGTACTATAAATAATGCATGCATGCCTATCAAGTGACCCCTGCAAAGAGGAGGCCTCGATCTAGTGGACTTGTGTTGAGATGGAACATTTTACGGCAACTCATTCCCCTGAAGACTGGTGTCTTCTTCATCCATGCAGGGCCTCCATTGGAAGAGCAAGGCGAGGCTGAAAGCAGCTTCTAGAGAACTCGTGGACACTGCATGACCTCTGCCTTCTGTGACAAGCAAATTGAAATGCTCACTTAAAACAAATATAAGTTTTATATTTCCCTTGGATTTAGGAAACTTTTGCACTAAAAGACAACCATATGCCATGTGATTGTATGGATATAATTTATGTTTAGAGGCATGGGCAGGGGGAAAAAAGTGTATACTTTGATTATGTACAATCTAGGAAAAAAATACAAGTCATGCATTAATACTAATGCGCTATAGAAATAAAATAATAGTAATAGTAATAATCCACTCAGACAGAATTTGGTAAAAATAGGGTTTCTAAAATAAAATAAAATCCACACAATATTGAACAGGAATCAAATTTCTGGGTCATTCCTAGTAGGGGTGTGCACTGAGCCATTTTTCCACATTCTATTCAAGGTGAACAGCGCCGCCGGAGCAGGTAAGTGGGCCCCGGGGGGGGGGAGGTTTGGGGTAGGCCAGCCCAGGGTGGGGTGAGGCCCCAATGTAATCCATTATGCTTAGAAGCTTCTACGGATACTAGATTATCTAATTCATGAGCAGATAGGGCCTTTCCAATAGGGCCCTATTCGATCTGTCCACAAATCTCGGAATCCAGATGTATTCTTCCAGATTCTGAACGCATGGATAATTTGTGCATATCCCTAATTCCTAGTGCTTCCCCATCTTTTTGTTTCTCAGCAATATTATTTTTTAGCTTTGTCCCATAATACTTCTGTAAATAAAGTAATAGATAAAATAACTATATAAAATAAGACTCCCTGTAATGTATATGTGATTTCTCAATTGAGGCTTCCCTAAGCTAAGGGATTGTCCAGACAAGAGTCATAGAGTGTCACCAAGGTGACCCAGGAATGGGGTGCCCAAACATGTGGACACCCATGGCACCAATTTCTAACTAGCTTCTAGGACACTCTACCTGGTGCAGGAGTTGTCTCTCCTGAAAGATGCAAGATCTGGGTCTTGGAGTGGGAGTCAGGCTCTTAGGCCCATTCCACACTGGCCCTCAATCCAGAGTGGCACCAGAGCTTGCTCCAAGAGGGCACAACACTGGGTCCTACCATAGTCTGCACTAGAGTGCAGATAACAGGCCCTTGTTTCAGGATACAACCTGGAATAAAGTTCAGGGTAGGGATGTGGACGAATGAGTTTTTTGGCATTCAGTTTGTAACGAATCAAATGTTAGAAAATCTGTATTCATATGAATAGACCCTTTTGAATGTGTAAAATTCTATTCAGTACAAATGTATTTGCACAAATTCACACAAATATCCAATACAAACAGATACACATTGGATATGAACAAATACGTATCCAGTAGACATCCGAGATACATATCCAATACAGATCCTGTAACAAATCAGCTCTGAAAGCATCAAATCTGACCTGAAACCACTTTTAATTACTATGCTCTCAATCCATATCAAATGCACTCTAGATGCATTGCCGATGTGACTGAGGCCAGCCGCTTTTCCACCTTCCCAGTTTAATGAATGTCCTAACTATTTGTACAAATGTCTGGAAACATTTGTATTCATATGAATGTCAATGTACGGATATCATAACATTCAGTTTATGGATGAATGTCCAAATTCGTATGAGAATAACAAATAACAATGTTACAAATATTTGTACATATCCCTAGTCCAGGGCAAAAATGGCCACTATTTCAAAAAGCATATTAAGGGTATCACAATTAAAGCTTTTCAAGGACTTCACTTTTGGGGAGTTGAAATGAAAGAAACAGTTATATGTGTGTGTGTCCGTGGTCATACCTAAAGTTTAATCTACTTTCAGTCCACCTTCAGAGCGAGAGAACACATCAGTAAAGTGACCAGTAATTTTCTTTCTACATTATCTAACCCAAAGGTGAACTTTCCAAGTTATTTAACACTGAAAGAACTCTCACTCTGAAAGTGGACTGAAGCTGGATTAAAGCTTAAGTGTGACCACAGCCTATGTGTGTTTTTAAGTGCCTACCCATCAGAGAACCCAGAAGCTGGCTTACAAGGTGATTCCTTCCAGGACACTAGAAGCAGTGACTGTAACTGCCCTAGCCTGACCCTGTCCTGCTGGACCAGGCCATCTTGGGCTGCATACACATGTAGTAAAAGCAGGGCGGAAAGTGGCTGAAAAGTACAGTCGGACCCCGTATCCGCTGGGAATACGTTCTGGCTCCTACAGTGGTTTAGGGGTATGCACCAATGTATTTTTGCATTTGAATCCTAGTCAATTTGAATATTCAAAAAATTGTTTTGTTTTGAATTTTAAAAATCCAGATCTTTGAAAATCCGATTCGAATCTGGATTATTCGAATCCGCACATGCAAAAGTTCAATCCGTATTCAAAAATACAAATGTCGATAACATTCAAATCAGTTTTTTTGAATTTGCACACATCTGTATTCATCCCATATTCATTCTGTTCCCATCCTGTATTATAATTATGCAAATACGCATAATTTTCATGCATATCATACATGATAAATATGGATCTGTTCATTCGAATTATGCGATTATCCATATCAGATTTTCAAAAATCCAAATTCTCCCGAACGTCGAAATTCAAATGTTTTAAAATCCGATTTGAATTTGAATATTGATATTCGACGGATTCAAATTGGATGTTTGAATTTTCGAATATTTGTGCACACCCCTACCATGGTCACCTGAAACCGTGGATATTTGCAAACAGGCCTTCCAGTTCAGGGGTCGTGCTCTGGAGAGCATTGGAATAGGCATGTGACACCACCAGATATGTCCTGCCCACCTTCCATCTTATGCCATCCCTTACATTTTAGGATGGGCTCTAGTGGCGTCACGCTCTACAGAGGCCGTAATAGGCCTTCTTGTGGCCAAAATAGGCCTTCTGGTTCTAGTCGCTTTTCCCTTATCGCACCCGTGGAGGGTGGGATGGGGTCTGATCTGGTAACCATGGTTATCTGAAACTGTGGTTACCAAATCAGTGGATGTGGGGGTCCAAATGTAGCTTAGGAGTGGCAGCATCCATATGTTCACCATAGCTCTAGTCTTCATCAAAGGCACCTCTCACATTGCATTTTCTGGCCTTTAATGAGAATTAGAGGTGGAACAAAGACCCTGGCATCCATCCACACATGACCATCTACACAGGCTGATTCTTTTTACTGTGTGGATGCACCCTTAGTCCTTAAGCGTGACCCTTGGTAACTTTCCAGAATCATGTCTCTTGTTTGGCAGCTCGATAGCCTACGGCTTACCCAGATAAGAATGCAGACAAGAGCCAGACCCACAATCCTCCTCCTTCAAGGAGATCTGTGTGACCCTGGTTGGTGCAGAAGACAGAAAGGCCTCCTTCACGCTGTGGGTTTTTCATGGCAGCAATAACAAAAACAGATGCCCTGTGTTTGAACGACTGCTACTCCATTATGATAATAAATTATAGCTAGTCGGTTATGGCAAAGACTTTGTAATGTCTGTACTAATGGGTTGGTGTAATGTTACGTACAAAGGAAATCAATAGAAATGGTTTAAAATATTAAGGAGACATGAGAGCGTTTTTAAAAAGATGATGTAAAACAGGTGTTTTCTTTTCTCCCTCTCTCCCCACCTTCCTTAAAGATGAACAGCATGCCAGCAAACAAATGTTCCTGTGCTGAAACATTGTTTTGTTCACCAAAAAAAGAGAAAAAAAATGTTTTCATTATCAAATTTATTGGGTTGCTTTCCCCTGCTCCTTTTCCTTTAGTTTTTTTTTTTTAGTGGTTCTCAACCCGTACTCTGCAGCTGATGAATTTATAACAAAATCTGTTATTTTACGTACATTTTGTTGCTAAAAGGGATATCTTAATATAACAGCTGATACTTTTTAAATCCACATTGAAACAACTGTTGGATTTTTTTTTAATACTGTTGTAAAACTCTTTGTAGGGTATTCATAGAAAATGTTTTATTAATTGCCATATGTTTATTGATTTCTCTTTCAAGTTGGTTCTTTTGTTCTTTCTTTGTAGTGGCAAATGATCCCCCTGCACCGTCATTTGCAAGTTATCTAAAATGTCAAAGGTGTTCTTTTGAAGTTTATTATAGATCACATGTTGTACAGGCCCTGACTTTGGCATATTTACAGAAAAGAAAAAAGAGAGGGAAAAGCGCATAGTTTGAAAGCTCACAAGAGAACAGGGGCTGTGTTAGTTAAGGAAAGGAGGAATTTTATTTTAAGCAGCCCTCGCCAACCCCTTTTCTTTTCCTTTCCCTGGAATTTAAACCACCTTGTTCGGGGGTTGGGGGGCGAGCAATGTTAGAATGCTTGTGTTAGAAATCCTTTTGTTCATGTATTTTCTTGTCTCTTGCTGCTCACATATCACACCTCCACTTAGAATTTCCGGGAGTCTCTAAGGGTCACAAAAGTTGCCCACTGCCCCCTTTCTTATTTCCGGGGGGCAGCCGGTGGCTTCCAAAGGGATCACATGGGGCATTTTCAGGTGCGATCACTCATAGGGTGCATCCCCATGGTCAAAATACTCCAATGCAAAGCCTCAAATCTGGGCTGCATGAGGGACAAATGTCACAAATCCGCAGCAAAACAAAAACACAAAAAACACCCTTTCCAGCTGTTCTCGCTCCAAATTAGGAAGGCAAGCACATATTATCTTGAGTCGTGGGGACACTCCTGGGTTATTGGGGGAGGAGTTTGGAGATCAGAGCATTAGTGGGCAGGGTATCGCGGGTCCTGCTGTGCATGCTGCGACTGCAACTTCTTTGGGAAGGCAGCAAAGAAATTCTGCTGAAAGACAAGTGATGAGCTTTTATTTGCCCTGCGAGTGTCTCTCCGGCTACAAGCATGACCCCAATTGGCAAGGCATGCATGGGTAAAGGGCTTGATTTAGCACAAGAGCACTTGGCAGTTTGTGGCTTCCCTGCACTCAGCTGAGCAAGGTAAGAAGCTTCTGTCAGGTGGAGCTATGCCTGCTGTCAAGCGGAGGTGTGCTCCTCCACGAAAGTGATTGAAACACAGCCACAGCTTCAAGCCATGAGCCGCTTGAAGCCACAGGGGTTTGCCATGGTTTTCATGGGGACAGGAGGATTCAGCTTGAACCCGTGCTGTCCTCAGTCACATGGGGACATCTTAATTTGAGCTACAATTGGCATTGGGGCTGCCCCGAATCCACCCTGAAGTAAACTGAGCCCATGGGGATGCAGCCATAGAACCATAGAGTTGGAAGGAACCTCCAGGGTCATCGGGTCCAACCCCGTGGTGGCATCTCATTTGTGGGGCAGTTTCTTCCCATCCTTCTTGGAGTCAAACCGTAGAAAATGGTGTAGCCTCACTTCTAAGATGGAGATAAGAAGAGCGCCTGCCTCCATCAACCCCAAATGAAACCAGCTGTCAAAAGTGGTGAGACATGGGCTGAATTCACACTTAGGCCTCTGGTATGCAATTAAGGCACCTCTGGTCCAGATATTCTGTACCAGAGCCTTACCAGAGTCAATCTAATTGCGTAGCAAAGACCTAAGTGTGAATTCAGCCATGGTCTCATAACTAAAGCTGGTAGACACAAATGGCTCCACACTGCAAATCTCTTTGAATATGGAAAGCAGAAAAACACAAATTAAGCCCCCAGCATCTCTCCAGGGAAGGGTATAGCAAAGCACTTCCAAACCCTAGCCAAGCTATCTGATTACACCATCAGGCAACCCTTAGTTTTGGGAATGCTCAGTTTTGTTACCATGAGGCTGTGGCAGAATGGTGGAAGAATTGCTTGGAAAGTGAAGAATCACAGCTTCAATCTCCAACATTTACTTAGAAGAAGAAGAGTTGGCTTTTCTACCCTGCTTTTCACATCCATTTAAGGGAACTCAAAGCGGCTGACAAAGCTTTTCTATTCTCCCCGCAACAGAACACCTTGTGAGATAGGTGGGGCTGTGAGAGCTCAGAAGAGAGCTGTGACTAGCCCAAGGTCGCCCAGCTGGCTTCATGGGGGAGAGCGGAATCCCTAACCACTAGACCAAACTGGCTCAGGGTATGAAGAGGGTATGGCAAGCCATTTCTGTATATTTGAAACAGGAAACAACACCTCTGTTCTCCAGAAACACAGAACAAGAAAGACTAATTTTACAACAGTTTTACAGTGCTCCATGGCAGCCATTTTGTGGTTCGCACTCCAAACACATGGTTTTTTTTACACATGCAAAAACGTTGGCAGGCCCAGCAATTTTTCATTGCAATCCAGGAAACATATAGGCAGAACATGAAAGCCAGATCTTTTCTTTACTGTTTATTTTATTTCATTTATATCCCCCATGTTCTTTGATCAATTTCAGACCACAAAACCATTTTAAGTGTCACCAGTAATATATTCAAAAAGTACCAATAGTTTAGGAACAGAGTATGCTACCAATCTGTCCCCAACATACTGAAGGAACAAACTGCAGTCAAAACCTTTTTCTCCACTGGACCTTATTCTGAATTATATTCCAGAATAGGGCCCTGCCATCTGTGTACTTGCGAAGGCTATGGGAGGCCCTGGATAGTACCTGGCACAGGGTGCAATCAGACAGAGCATTTTTCCAGTCACCCCATTAAGAAAATATGTACCTACTGTAGATGCACAAAAACGCCATTCACCAGCTGAGTGCCCACAAGCCTACCTCATCTTCCCACACTGCAGTTTTGTTTTTGCCTGCAGGTCTGGCAATGTCTTCCTGATATCTCTCATTACTTGCTAATTGGCCTCTTGCCTGCCAGTTTTCTGTGGCCCTGATTGGTTGATTGCCTGTCGCAGCTGTGAGCCAGTTTGGTCTAGTGGTTAAGGAGCCGGACTCTTATCTGGGAATACCGGGTTTGATTCCGCCCTCCTCTATGAAGCCAGCTGGGTGGCCTTGGGCTGGTCACAGCTCTCTTCTGAGCTTTCACAGCCCCACCTACCTCACAGGTAGAGTTTTGTTGTGGGGAGAAGAACAGAAGGTTTGTCAGCCACTTTGAGTCCCCTTAAATGGGTGAGAAAAGCGGGGTAGAAAAGCCACCTCTTCTTCTTCCCATGCTGTGATTGGCTTCATTTTGCACCTCTGTACTTATGTATAGCTTTCTTTCCACTGTAACTAAAAGAAAGGATGCCTTTGGTGTTATGAAAACATGTGGGGTGCATTCCCACTTGACTGGTTTAGTGCGGGTTGGACTATCCTAGGGCCTGCCGGACTATTTTAACCCAGGAACAGGACCGAGTGTGGATTTTAGGTTGTTCCCATTTACTTGACGGTAAAGCGGACACCCTCACTCTATTTGCACACAAGCAGATCAGTGTCTTGTGTGGGGAGAAGGTTGCCCTTAAAACAGTGCAGTGGCTGTGCAGGGGGAGTTGCTAGTGGAGGAGCGTGGTGGTAGGCTCTCTCAGCCACGGTCAGGGGCCCCATGAGCTTCTTCTTGTTACCTGGGTGGTCAAATAGGACATGGAGGAAGGAGGACAGAGCTGCCACTGCCAGGCTCACTGTCACCTGGGCACACCCCTCTACTACTTCCCATCAAGTCTCGGCCAAGCCACTACTCATGGTAGCTATCCTGACAGCACTTCCTTCCTTCCTCCTCCCTCCTCCCCCTCTTTGCCCACCCAGGCAACATCGAGCCAGGGTGAGGGAATGACAGTGGTGGTGGTGCCTTCTTCCTCCTCACACACCTCAGAAGCCTGCAAAAATGCATGTGCTCACAAGCAGATTGGGGAGGGAACAGCTTGAATTGCGGTTCTGCTTAAAACTTGTCAAACTTTTTCACTTGATATTGCTGTATTCCTGTATAGTCTTTTTGCCTTTTCTGCTAGCATGGCGGGCATGGCCAGCTGTGAAATCCCACCCACATGTGGCTGGCATTGGCCAGGAGGCTACAGCTCCACCTCAAATAGCCCAGGAGCGTTCCCATCTCAGGAAAAAAAAAATTGGGCTTGGCTACAAAATTGTAAAGAAAAGCCCCATTTTCCCCAGGATTTTTCTTCCCCAAGATTTTTGCAGGATAGTCCTGGGGATAAGAAGTTGAATGGAAATGCTGGTTGCCAAATTTGGATTATTTGCCTAAGTAATGGGAAGCCTGGATGCCAAATTCGAATCCAGTCCAGATTTAACTGCCTATGGGAACATATCCATGATGAACACATCCATGATGTGCTGCCGGAAGAGGTGGTAACAGCTACCAGTATGGATGGCTTTAAGGTAGGGTTAGACAAATTTATGGATGACAGATGTATCAATGGCTACTAGAACGAATGCCTAGGTGCATCTTCCATGCTGGGGGGGGAGGAAATGGGGCGCTTCTAGGGCCATCTGCTGGGACTCGAGAGCAGGAGAAGGTTTGTCCTTGTCTCTGCTTGAGATGCCCATGAGCATTTGGTGGGCCACTGTGCGCGACAGGATGCTGGACTAGATGGGCTGTGGCCTGATCCAGCAAGGCTTCTCTTATGTTCTTATGTTCTTATGAAGAAAACACGCCCATCCCTGGATTTTGAGGCAGGCTAAGGTAGTATTGTTACAGCCTCAAATTTGCCCAGAGGGCTCTTCATTAAGCATGTCTGCTTGTATCTCTAGTCTGTACCAGCATGCAAATGGTGAGGAAGGTACCAGCATCCTTTTGGTTCCATAAAAGGAAGAGCCATGCCTCTTGGGATGTGAAACACAGTGTAAGTACATAAGAAGCACCCTGCTGGATCAGACCAGCAGTTCATTAAATCTAGCAGACCATTTTCACAGTGGCCCCAAACTGGGATCTTCCAGATGAAGGGTGGGATATAAATACTGAAGGAAAGGAAAAGAAAGAAAGAAACTAGCTTGCTGATCAAAACCCACAAAGAGAACAGCCTCAGTGACCATCATCTAGCAGTTGGTCATAGGCGTACAACTGTCCTCTGTCTGAAGAAAGCACCCAGCAGCAACAGATGTATCATCTGTCAATGGCCCTACTCTACCCCTCCCACTTTGAAGCCCTCCAAATGAAGGTCAACACCTCCACATCATGTGGCAGACAGTTCCCAAGTTCATATATCTGGGTACTTCCTAGATCTGGGGGGGAGTGCCTCCTGGTTGTCCCACCACCTTCAGCAAGGCACCTTCAGAGAAGGCACCTGGGAGAGGGCCTTCTCAGTGGTGGCCCCCAGACTATGGAATAATCTCCTTCTTGAGGTGCATCAGGCTCCCTCACTGAATACATTTAGGAGGGCATTGAAGACGCACCTCTTTGCCCTGGCCTTTAGCTAAATGGAGACACCTTTTCCTCTTAAAGCCACTAGTAACTATTTATAAACACCATTTTTTAAATATAGATTGTTAATTGTTTCAATGTACTGGATTTTAGATGTTGTTGCCTGCCCTGAGACTTTCGGTATAGGGCAGGATAGAAATATAAATAATAAATAAATATTTCTGACACTTGGGGGAGGGAGTGATTTCTCCTTATCCACTCCATCCATCAATTTATACACCTCTCATGTTGCTCATGTCTCTTCTCATGGGAGAACACCAAAGATTTTTGTTTTCCAAGTCTAGAGCATACAGGTAGAGAATGAATTTTGCACAGGATCCCCACAACATGATTGTTTGGGTTCTTTTTTTCCCTTTTTCTTTTTAATTTCAGCTTATCTAAGGACCTGGCTGAGTGAAGCAACTAGCCTAGTTTTAAAAGAAGAAAGGGCAAAAAGAAAGATAAAAAGTTAATAGCAGTGTTCACTGAGTTTTAAGCACCCTATTGATGTCTAAGTCAGCAGATCTTTTCTGTTTGAAACCAGAAAGTGCAGGGTGTTTTTTTTTGCCATATATAACCAGAAAAAAAAAACCCTGTGCTTTGATCTAAAGGTGGTTCAAATAAGATCTACACAGAGTTTAATATAAGAAGTGTGTGCGTGTGAGCGTGTGCATGTTTTAAGAAATATAGATGCCTGTAAAGTTCTCAGAGACCAAGCTCAGAAATGAATTTCAGAGTTTTTTAAAAGCTCATTTCAAAATATTTTTTAAAAACCCACCCAAAAACAAAACAAAAACCCTATAAGCTCCCAGATTCTTCCTGACTTGGCTCAAAATCCAAATTCCAGAAGACTTTGAGCTTTATCTGGACAGCACTTAATCTGCATTATTTAGACAATCTGGAGTAAAGCCCACCCAGACAGGTCTTATTCCGGATTATCCATGCTTTATCTGGGATTATTCAAACAATATGGATTAAGTAAGTGCTGTCTTGATGAGCCTGTTTTTGCTCAGGAAAATGCATGGCACAACATTTTGTTGTTGTCGTTTGCTTCTTTCACACCCTGCAGGTACATTTGCCAAAGGTAACTCACAATTGTGGGAAACACACAAGCAATACAATGAATCCCATCCAGAACCAACAGGGAGTGCAGCCAACACGTTTCATCCCAGAGTTTGGACTATGGCTGCCATTGGTTCAAGTCAGTGCGGCCAAAAGTCAAGGAATTTGAGAGCAATAATCACATGAGCCCAATGATTCTGCACCAGACAATATAGAAGACCAGCAAGTCTACTAGGCGGCTCCTGTCTCCCTGCTGGTGTGGATGAAGGGAGCCCCAAGTAGGCCTCACACCCTTAGAATAGAGATGGGCAGAAAATGTACATCACCTTTGCAAAAACTGCAAAGGTTCAGAACTTCACATTCAAATTGAGCATTGGCTCTGTCCAAAGACTGACCTTCGCATGCATAGCGAAAACTGTTGTGCCTTTGTTTGAGCTTTGTTAAGTTCAAAGCTGCTGCCCAGTCACCTGCAGAGCAGATCTGTATCAGATTCAATTGGATTTACATCGGATTTGAAGCAATGGCTGATGGGGGCAGGGATCTGAAGTGAATTTGAAGCCGAGCACGTTCGAAGTGGCTCCATTTGCACAAATACAAATTTCTGTCCCATTTGCTTTGCTGCAGAGTGAATTGGGGGGCAGGGATTGTGCACAACTCTACCTTAGATCTTGCTCTGGGCCTGGGGGCACTCCTAGACCATGGCACCATGAATGGGGGGGGGGCTCCTGGTACACTAGCTGGTCTGATATACTGTCCAGTGCAGAACCCCTGCTGACTCATCATCATCATCATCATCATCATCATCATCATCATCATCATCATCATCATCATCTGTAGTTCCAAAAGCCACAGCAAGAATTAACTGTGTAGGACTCAGGGGACCCATGCAGAAGCCAATTTGACAGGAAACAGGAACAACTACTTCTGATCAGAACACAGACACATTGTACTACCCCTCCTCACCAAATTATCCAGCAAGAATAACAATAGCAAGCCCTCCACACACACACACACACACACATGCATCAAGACACCATCCAGTCGCTTTTCAGGCCTGTCATTCTGATCTGATCACCCAGCCTCCTCCCCCCCTTTATGTATCAGCTACACGCAGGAAGCCCCATCTGTTCCATTTAATGATTTCCGTTTGATGAATTTTTCCGTATTCATAAAGGGAGATGCCGTCACCGGGGACATCTCAAAGCACCCCCAGCCCTACAATTTTTATCAAGCCCCGAGCCATAAGCATCCAGGGCTCTGCTCTCAGTGCCCCGCGCATGATGTAGCACCCTTGGTTCTCCTGGCGGTTAGCTCCCCGATTCCTTCATAAACTCTAATTTCAGGGATGCCAGTTTAATTAAATGTGTGGTAGTCAATCAGTCACAGGGAAAACAAGGTCCTTCCCGCCGGGGGAATTAAGGGAGCCAGAGCAAGCTAAATGTGACGGTGCTCCCTGGAAACTCCTAAATCTGGTGCGCTTCCAGGATGGAAATGGAAAGAAAGTTATCAAATAAAAATCTGTTTGCTTGTGGCTGTGCGGTGACAGCTTTGTTAGGCCTAACAGATGACAAGGATTATTCAATCAATATAGATTTACCCAGAGAGCACCGCTGCAGGAGCACCTTCAGGAAAATGACAGCCATTAAATATGTACAAAGGCCAGTGCGAGGGCTCGCGGACTCTCGCTTTTAGCTTCGCCTTTCCGTGAGTTATGTCAGGATCAATTCTTTCTAATAGATATCACTTATCCTACATGATAATCAGGCTATCATAGACCATTGATTACATGACAGCCCGATTTAGGTCTGGCCAGGCAGATAAGAAACACAGGGAGAAATCTCTTGTCAAGATGGTAAGAATCCTTTTACAAAACTTGCCCCTGAAGTTTTAAATTCTTAACCCCAGTTGGAGAATTCAGGCGGAATGCCTAAATGATGCTTGCGTCCTGGAAGACCTTCCTTAGTGTGGGGTCGCAATTCGGAAACTTTAAGGGGAAGAGAAAGCCTAAAACACGTGTTTTTTCCCCTCAACAGAAACCCTGGATTGGGAAATTGAGTGTAAATTTATTCACTCCGATTGATTGAAGATAGTGTGTTTTGTAGGAAGGGAGGAAGGAAGGAAGGAAATCTCTTGAGCCATGATCCCACTAGACTTTTTAAAAGTGGAATTAAAACAAAACAGAGATGAAGGCGCATTCTGGCCATTCCCATTGTTTTTTGTTAATTCTGCTTTAAAGTTGAGCACGGTGGCAGTGGCCAAAAGGTGAGGGGCAGGCAGGCAGGTGGGCAGGCAGGGGTCACTTGCTCCCTGCCTGGTATTCCTCCTCCCCATGCCCCAGGAGCGCTGCAGTGGTGGTGGTGGCCAAAAGGGCAGCCAAACGAGGCAGAGGCAGCAAGGTAGTGGCAGCAGCGCAGCCCTAAAGAACAGCCAGACAGGTGACCGGGTGGGTGAGCAAGCGGGCAGACAGGCAGGCAAGGTGAGGCGAGGCAAGGCGAGGCGAGGCAAGGCAACAGCAATGCAGCCCCAAAGGGTGGGCTGGTGGGGAGGATGCTGTTCCCAAAGGAAAAATAAAGTGTGTCATCGACAAAAATGGAAGGAAGAGTGGTTTAAACTAGTGTGGTGTTTTCCCCCCGATTTACTCCTTTGAAATTGCAGGAAGCCAATTTCTAATGTGGACAAAGAATTTTCAAACCATTTTCAATGGGCAATAAAAACCTAGTGGGAATGCAGCCTTGGAATGTTGCAATTTTAAGTTATCACTGGAGTGGGAAGGGAAAAAATAGTAATCTATCAATTGGGAGCCATGTAAAGATTTTGATCTCAAAAGCCTTCATGATGCCTAGAATATTGAGTGGTAAATTAAGGGCCTTTCAGCACGTGGCCTTATTGTGGAATATATCCTGGAATAGAGGACTGTTGTCCTCATTCTAGTGCAGGGCAGGGCAGATCTCAGCGGAGGCCTGCCATAGTCTGCATAAGCATGCAGACAACAGAATCCTGTCCCAAGCTTGGTTCCAGAATAAGATCAAGAGCAGAAAGGGACTGAGAGTCTCTGGGTGTTGATTCCTTTTGGCCACAAAAATTTCCTTCTGACTGAGTGAGCTTTATATCCAGACTTCGGAGGGAAATCTGGATATAAACCCAATAAATGTCACAGACAAACTAATAGCTTCAACACCACCTTGGAAATGCACCCAACACAGATGGCTCATTTCTACTGGACAATTCCTACGTGCAAACTGTAGTGTATGCATAAAGCCCCTTTGCACATCAGGCGTAAATGTGCAATGTGACACAGCTGAGGGGCATAGATGCAGACTAGAACAGGGCTCCTACCCCTTTAATTACTGAGTAGCAGAGGGAATTGTAAAGCTTCTATCCCTTTAATAGGGTCTGTCTCTCTTATGCAGTACCGGGACCTTAATCAGGCCCTCAGGATAACCAGTCTCCATTGGGAATAATGGGCAATTGCTCTCACTTAAGAGGCTTTTGCTGCATGATGGACCCAGTCATGATTGCATGGAGGTTATGGAATGAGTTCTGGCGTGAGATTTTTATTATTATTTTTCATGTTGGCTGCATTTAATTGGAAGTAAAGGGAATCATGGATGGACGGACGGACAGACAGATAGATAGATAGATAGATACCTTCCACACTTTGGCTAGGATAGTGGAAGCCATGCCTTCTGCAACTACACTTTTTCTGTGCTGGACAAAGTGACTGACTGAGATAAGGAGCCCAAAAGGTAATAGATGCATACAGCAAAAATTACTGACTGATTGTGCTGCTGGTGGATCAGGGGATAATGCCATGGGGGGTGGGCAGTATTTTTCAGTGGTGTGAACACATCTCCCATGTTCTGGAGCGAGGTCTTGTTCTCTCTTGTTGTATCAACTAAATAGTACTATCAGAGGTCCCAACTAACTGCCTCTTAATCTGGATCTTGCAGATAGATCCAGATCATTGGGGGACAGGGCCTGCTTGATTCACATTAACATGTGGATGAAAGGCACAGAGTGTGTACGACATGGAATCTTAAGGGTCCATGTGGAACTGGCCTATGTAAGGTTACCAGTGGATGGAGAACTGTGGTCAGATTCTGCTTGACCAGGCAGGGGTACAACTGGAGCATCAGCTGATGCCTGTGATAGGTCACCTTGGCCCCTACTGACCGTGGTGAATCTAAAGGTGCCTCCAAATGCATGCCTGTTCCTTCTGAGGCAGTGCAACTCCATCTACGGTGGGAGAGTTCTCCATAACCTTAACTCAGGAAAAATTAGGGCTGGGCACATGCAGTCTTTCCTTCCCATAGATTTGTTCATTGTCCTGGGATAATAGTGAAAGGCAGTATAGAAACTGCACAAATAAATACATAATAAGTATGTGCTAATAATGGAGGCATGCAGCATAACCGCTCTGTGGGAATCCAGCCTCTTTATATATATGTTATGGACTAAGTATTCTATGGTGATGGATATACATGCATTTTACACAGGATCTCCAAATTATGCAGACATGAATGCCGCCCCATGAGCATAAGAGCCATGCTTTTTATTTTTCCTGTTATATTGTATTTGTCACATGGTGCTATAAAAATAACGGCTACATGTGGCTAAACAAATACTCGCATCATTACAACAGGCTTTCCTTTGAAGCACTGGAACAATATCTTATTGATTACAGATTTTTGCCTAGAAGGATTCATAAAAGTAAAACCATTTTAAAAAGGAGGGGGCGAGGAGAAATCTGTGGAGGGTGTGTGCGGAGTGCTCATCTCTTAGTGCCCTAGTAGAATTGGATCTGCTGCTTTTATGAAACAAATGTGGCTACAGCCACGGGGATATCGGCACACTCGCTTTCTTTCTTTTTTTTTCCGAAAGGATTTTGCAAACACACTTTTACTTGGATCTTGTAATTCTGCAATCCATATGGGGTCTTGTTTCTTTATGCCAGTATTACATTGCACACAAGGAAAGCAGACCTTTAGCATTCCTTCTTTCTAAGGGCTTTTCTGGGCTTACCAGTAATCAGTATCAGGGCCTCTTCTTGATGATCGGAGAGGCCCTGGCCATCAGTGGTATGCTCCAGCTGCACAGAACAGAGGATGATCCAGATGAAGAGGTTCCCAGCCTCAACTACTGGTGGACCAGCTTAAACAGTCCATCAGCATAACAACTCAGGCCATAAAAACATAAGAGGCGTCCTGGTGGATCAGGCCACAGCCTAGTGAGTCCAGCATTCTGTCTCACACAGTAGCCCACCAACTGCCCATGGGCATCTCAAGCAGAGACAAGGAAAAACCTTCTCCTGTTCTTGAATCCCAGCAAATGGCCTTGGAAGCATCCTGCTTGTCCCCCCAGCCTGAAAGATGTACTTGGCACCCATTCTAGAAGGGCAGTTTGGAACATGCCTCCATTTTTTGGACCCCATTTCAGCAGCACATCAAAATGCACCACTGAGATGGGTCCACAAAGGGCTCTGAGGCTAGCCCTTCCAAGCCCTCAGAGGTTGGCCCTGAAATTCATGTGAGGTTCTGGGCTGGTTCATGGGCTGGTACCTACCTCACCATCACAAGAGCAACTGTTCAAATGAAGTAAGTGCTCATGCTTTTGCCCTGCCATCTGACAGGAATGGCAAGAGGCAATGGCAGGACCCAAACAAGATCCCACATCTTCCTCTCACTCTCTGGATGGAGAATGGCTGAGCCCAGACTTGTAAGTACTGTGCATCAGAATACACAGTTATTGTGGGCACATCGTATACCATGACTGTTGGAGCATAGTAGTGATGCAATATTCCCCCACTACCATGAGTTTATCTTAATGCTGGTTGGAGAACACATGGGCCGCATCCCCATTACAAGCTTAATTCAGTTTCCATACGGTTTCAATCCTCGCAGACCCCACGTCAGTTTCGCTTAACACAATTTCCGCGTGTTAAATCACTACAGAGCATTGTAAATGTTAACCCTCATTTCAACAGGTCTCACTCCAGTTCGTGCGCTTGATACGTGTTACATTTTTTACTGTGGGGACCCTACTGTTTTAAGGGATGAGAATCCATGTTTAGGGCTTCCCTCCCCAAATAGCTTGCTTCCAAAGATAGTGATTTCAGTGTAAAAATCCACCCTTTACATCAGCTGCTACACTGTAGCAATCTACCCACTTCACACCTGATAACAATGTTGCAATTTTGCTCAATTCTAGCTCTTTGGAGTTCTGACATTTAGAAAGGGAAAGGAAAGCAGCTGCAGGTTCTGGGAGATGTGTGAATGTTTAAAGCAAGGGGGCTTGAGTTGCCACTGCTGCTGTATGCCCTGGGCAATGGGGAGAGGAGGGGAAAGAATTGCTGGCTGCCTGCTGCTGTTTTTCCTCCATCCAGGCAAGCGCCATCCACCCAGCCACCCATCTTGGCTCCGTGAAGGGGTCCGTTATGGGTGGTGTGTTCACAGCAGGAGGAAGAGGGCAGGGCAGCCCCAAAAAGCAGCTTTTAGAAAGTAGCCACTTGAGTCCCCCCTTGAGTCACGTACGATCCTCAGAATCCGGATTGAACGCGATTGAGTTGAAAGTAATGGGATCAGGCAAATTCGCGTTTCCATCCAGTTCTATTAGTTCGGTTTAGGGAACCTGGATTAAGCTTATAATGGGGATGCGGCCTTGCTCTGCAGCATAAAGTAAATCTGAAGCTTCCCACCAGTCTGGACAGGACGACAAGAAATGCCAATGAGAACAGAGATAGCAGCTCAACTGTGATTGGCTGCCTCATCCCATGTGACGTCTGCACCAACACAAACTCCCACAGTTCCCTCCTCAGTATAGGGGGCTGCTGTAGACACAAGACCCCACTTCACAGCAGGAAAGCTGTGCATCTTTTTATAACAGCATATTTAATCTGCTAATTTGGATGGGGCCAATGTGTCCATCCTTATATTTGCGTGGTCTGCTCCTAGAGAGTTCTTTCTCAGAAATATACCACACAAGAGGGAGCCAGTTTGGTCTAGTGGTTAGGGAGCTGGACTCTTATCTGGGAATACTGGGTTCAATTCCACCCTCCCCCATGAAGCCAGCTTGGTGACCTTGGTCTAGTCACAGCTCTCTTCTGAGCTATCACAGCCCCACTTACCTCACAGGTTGTCTGTTGTGGGGACAAGAATAGAAAGCTTTGCGAGCCTCTTTGAGTCCCCTTAAATGGGTGAAAAAAGCGGAGTAGAGAAGCCACCTCTTCTTCTTCTTCTTCTTCTTCTTCTTCTTCTTCTTCTTCTTCTTGATGGAAGGAATAGATTTGGAGAAGGAAATGCTTATTTTTTTAACTCTCTTTGGATAAAGCCTTGGACTGTGTTTGAATTAATTGATAACACTTTGGATATATATATTTTAAGTCTTTATAATAATGTAGACACCATGCAGCCTTCTCTTTCTTTCTTTCTTTCTTTCTTTCTTTCTTTCTTTCTTTCTTTCTTTCTTTCTTTCTTTCTTTCTTTCTTTCTTTCTTTCTTTCTTTCTTTCTTTCTTTTGTGGAGAAAAGTGCGGCACACATATGGTTTACTTCAAAATAAATCAGCACTTTTCAAACTAACCTTGTCAGATGGCAGCACTATCAGCATATCTTTTCCTCTTTCTTGATTCCACTGAACCCCCTCCTATACAGTAATTAAAAAAAGTGTTGAGGAAAAGAGTATGTACAGTATGTCATAAAATCTCTCTGAACTACCTATATTTACCCCTGAAAGTGAATTCTTGATAAGACCTAGGATATCAAAGAGCCAATGGATCAAAGTGGTTTTAATAAGCAACCTAGTGTTTGTAGAACCTGCCTTTTCATGTCTTATGTTTTGTTCAAGTTCTTAATTTCAGCTTCTCGCCACAGAACGCACTTAAGATAACTATCTCTAACCATATTGTCATGTTGGATCCTTTGATTATTTAACATGTACACCTTAGTGAAACAAAAAATGCCTTTTCCTCCCCTCCCTGTTTAACATGTGGACTTCATTGTGTTTTTTGCTTGAATGGTAGATGAAAGTTTATTCTGAGGCCTCTCACTTTTTAAAAGGAACATTTTCTGGGTCTTTTTTCAATCCATGAAAAGGGGACTGAGTTGGTGGCGTAACTTATTGTCACTACATCTTTCAGCTGATAGCTGTTTTGTGTTCTGTGGAGTTTGGAAATGAAGCATTTGCAAAAACCCTTCCTAAAGAATGAGTAAAAACATGAGCTGGTAGTAGAACATGCATTCCCAAAGAAATATAATTAATGCTTTCTTTATTTTTTCCCCTTAAAGTAATGAACAGCATGGGTGTTTTCTGCTGGGTGTTAACTTCAGTCCTTTCGGCATGGACCCTTAATCCGGAATAAGGGTGTTTCCGCATTGGCTGCCAAGAAACAGATTTAAGAAAATCCCTTTCCCGGTGATCCGTCCTCCCGAGGATCCGTCCGAAATAGGGATGCGCACATGCGGGGAGGACAGATTCTGCCAGCCGGATCCTCTGGGTGCTGTGCGGAGACTGCAGCACTCAGTCCAAAGGGCATCTGGCCTCCCACGCCACCGATGCTGCCCCCGGACTGGAGCATGCAGCTGCCAGTCACCGTGCGTTTCAGCTGGCACACAGTATGTGGGGAAGGGGCTTCGGAGGCAGACCAGCCTGCTTCCGCCCTCCTCAAGATGGCAGATTGAGGTGAGGGGGAGGATGGAAGACCTAATTTTTGAGGACTTCCCGGAGGCTGGATCGTTCAGCCACAAGACCCCATTAAGAATGGGAATTGCAGTAGAGTGCGGAATCGGCTGCCGCAAAAGGTCCTGGATCCGGCCTCCAATGCAGAAGGTAGGTGCTGTATGGGTCCTGTATGTGTTCTATATGTGTTCTTAATGGGGTTTCCGCAGCCAGATATCTATAAGTTCCCTCCTTGCTGGTCAACTATATCTACATTAGATTGAGTGTGACCCAGATAAGTAGTAGTAGAAGAAGTGTTGACTTTTACACCCTGCTTTTCTCACCCACTTAAGGGGACTCAAAGTAGCTGACAAACCTTCTGTTCTTCTCCCCGCAACAGACATGCTGTGAGGTAGTGGGGCTTTGAGAGCTCAGAAGAGAGCTGTGACTAGCCCAAGGTCACCCAGCTGGCTTCATGGAGGAGGAGGAGAGTTGGCTTTTCTACTCCGCTTTTCTCACCCATTTAAGGGGACTCAAAGCAGCTGACAAATGTTCTGTTCTTCTCCCCACAACAGACACGCTGTGAGGTAGTGGGGCTTTGAGAGCTCAGAAGAGAGCTGTGACTAGCCCAAGGTCACCCAGCTGGCTTTGTGGAGGAGTGTGGAATTGAACCAGGAGACCAGCTGATATAGAGTCCAACACGCTAACCACAAGTCCAAGCTGGAAAGTATGCCAGAGGGCCCTGATCCACATCAAAGGGTGTGTGTGCAGAAGGTGTATGTCCCACGCTTGAGACTACAAGGGGGCACAATTCAGTAGCAACTTCAGCCTCAAATTCCATGGTCCGGTCTGGATCAGTGCCATTGTGCAGACAGAACAGATCCATCCCACACCTTTCTGCGGTCAGAATTTGCGGGCCTGGACATTCCAGACCAAGTGATTCCAATCAGGCCCTTTGTTGTTCTGAAGAGAAAATGTTGTTATTGGGTTATAAAGCCAGGCCTTAATAGCTTAATGTGTTGTGTTTTCACGCAAAAACTACGTTCATTCTGGAATAGCAACCACAGCCAAACATATTGCTGATTGACATGGTTTTGGATTATGTTGGGTTAAATAAATAGTTTAAAAAATCATGCATGCGCACATAGACAAACACACACCTATTTTCAGTGTGAGCCATTCCAAATGAAGGTATTTTGCATGCTTCTAATGTGGAAAGGCATTTTCAAGCAGTTTTGCTAAGTGGGGTGGGGAGACAATTCCCATAAGCCCCTGCAGCCAAACATAATGACTGAAGTAGTCCAAAAAGGAGATTCTTTGAGATGTGTTTGCCGAAATCTCCTTCTATCACCCTTGCGGCATGGCAGATAGAGTAGTGTTCCTCATGCTGGATGCTTCTGTCTGCGCCAAGATAGAAACAGTATGGCATATGTCATTGTTAATCAGCCAACTTCCTGGCAAACCAAGGCAGTTTTTACACCTTTTTGTTGTCGGCAGACTCCAATCTAATTAACACAAGAAACCAGGCAAATTTTGTGTCACCCCTTTCATCACAAGGAAGCAACTGGCAAATGTCTCAGAAGTGATGGTTACCTAAGGCTTATGTGTGTGACCTTGATACCTGGATGCTTATAGAAAGGTGATATAGTTTCTGTTTGGCTGCTCACTATGAAGGTGCACAAGTTTTTTTGCATTTGAGTTCAAGTCAAATTGAATGTCAAAACATTTGATGTGATTCAAATGTTTAAAATCCAAATGCAGCAAAAAAACATTTGAATCTAATACATTTGAATCTGTTTTATCCCATATGCATTCTGGTTTTGTTCCATATTATAAGTGCAAATGCATACAGATACGTATGATATTTATACAGAATCTGTACATTCAAATGATTCAAATCATTCCAACGAATGTTTTGGACCATTCGAAATTCATTCGACTGTTTAAGTTTGAATGTGAAGACATTCTGTTTGAATTCGAATGTTCACATTCAATCAAATTTTGAATGCTTAGAACATTCGTGCACATCCACTGGGTTTTATTATAGGCATTTTGTTCTGGGATTGTAAATAAAGGGGTTGTTGGTTGTCAGAAAGTGGTGCTTACTTCAGGGAATGCATGCAAAATGATGAGAAATCAGAAATGCACTGGCTTTTTGGTCCAGAGTCCACCAGGACAACCTAACCACTGGAGCAGATTAAACCACTCTGATATCAGCATGGGGGCAAATATTTGTCAGTTGTCCCAAGCAAGTCTCAAAGGAAAACCCGGAAGACTGGGCTGCATTGCCCAAATTGCATTATAGTTAATGTTTTCACGCTGTTTTACTTTTGGGCAATTTTAGTAGCCTCTAGTTCACCTGATCCTGCAGCGCTGAGGAAGTTCCATATTCTCACACATATCTTTTGGACATACTCAAATGTATGCCTTAGTACAATAACACATTTTTGCATACGCATGTAATGAAAGCAAAACTTTTGCATCTTTCACTGCGTGCATGTGTGATTCTGCATACAGAGACAAAAATGCATTCATCATCCATATCCACTGGGCAGAAAAAGGTTGGACAGAAGACTTTACGCATGACCACCAGATGGATGGTCAACAATGTACCATTGGAAATCCAGTTGGCAAAATCCTGAACGTTTCATTCAAAAATTCACTCAAAATTGATCAGGCATTGAATTTCATCTTTAACCCTAGGAGAAAAGGAAGGCAAGAGCTGAGGCCCCTTGGTCTAGATTAGAAGGTAACATCAGAAAGGACCACAGGTCCAAAAAGTGACTAATGACATGCCACCAGAGGTTTTAGGTTGCAACTCAAGAGGAGTTTCCCTAGATCAAACTAGGATTGCCAAGGTACAGCCCTTCAGATGATAATGAAAGTGGAGTTTCCATAATTACTTGCCCTTGGCCAAGCGAGCTGAGGCTGGTGAACATTGAGGTTCATCAGTATCTGAGAGACCATAGGCTGTATCCACACCCAGTTAGGGGTGATACTGTCTGCATGTTTGTGCCTGTCATCTATATCAAGGGCCAGAAAACATATGTCCAAGCTGCATTCTCTGGCCCTTAGCGCGGATCAAGGGTGAGAACCTCCTCTAAGCTGCTTTTAAGCATTATTATTTAATATGTGTGTTTCCAGACCTGACCATATGGACTTGAGGAAGCATGGAATGCAGAAGCAATGGTTTCCCTTGCTACATAATAGTTGCTATCAAAAATTCTCTTCTCCAGCAAAACAGCAGGTCAATCTGGAGAGATCATGCTGAGATGCTTTCAGCTACCGGCACAAATAGTTGGAGCTGGGTGAAATATGTTGTTATTTTATTAAAACAACACTGTGACTTTAGTCAGAGTTCAGAGGGACTCAATACTGCCTTAAATAAATAAATAAGTTGAATTTTCTCTGATCAAGAATGTCAGTAAGCTCAGATGGAAACTGAATGAAGACTATTTCCTTCTCATTTGAACTGAATTGTGAGCTGGCAAGACCGACACATACATTTGGTCCTGTGCTCAGAGCCAAGAGCAGAATGAGGACGTGACTTTCTCCATTTTTCATTTCCGGGTGTCTATCATTTCGGCTCAGAGCCAGTGCATGAAGAACAGCCTTAAAATGTGTGCAGCTATCCTGAAAGAAAGGGGGGGGGGGAATCATATCCTGCTTTGATGAAAGCTTTACCGGCATGAATAAAATATGGATTTGGTCGCAGCTGGTTCCTGAATACAGGCTGAATGCAAACCAGCTAAAACTGGAGCACAGAAAGTGAGTTCACACAATCTAAAACACCCTAAGAATGGGGGTGAATTTGATGCCACATCTGGGCATTGTGGCAAACAGTCAAACTAAGTTTTGGCACAATCTAAGGGAGGCTTTAACTGCAATTTCTTCTCCATCTACCCATTTGGTTCCATTTGACTGGTCACCATTCTCTGGACAGAGGTGGCAGTAGACTAGGGATGTCCACGGATGATTTTTGGGTTTGATTCATATTGAATCAGATGTAAAAAATAATAATAATATGCATTTGAATAGATCCCTTTCAAATGTGGTAGGATTCAAATTCGATAAGAATGTTTGATATGAATCCAGTTTGAATCCCCACTATGAATTGCCTACGGATCCCTACGGATCCACTCTGAACACATCAAAGCTGGTCTCAATCCACTTTAATTCACACTGAATACACTCTGGATCCGCTCTGGGTTTGTTGTTAATGTCTCAGGCAGGGTCTGCGTCACAGCAGTTCCTGTCACTTCTGGAGTTGGAACACTTGTTCCAGCTATTGAAGCAGGACACAAACTATTTGCATGTTCCATCTCACTCTTGGGAACTCAAATGTAAAAAAGCCAGGGGACTTTCCTTTGCAAGCTTTGAGATTTCTGCCTAGGATCATTTTTAAAGGCTTGGAAGGAGACCACAAAAACCAGCCACCTTCTGTGCCTTTCTGCACTCAAAAGCTGTGCACGCATGTACAGGAACATGAAACCTTTCTGCAGTCAAAAGCTGTGGTCTGGATTAGTGGGTCTGGAGCAGTCAGGCCTGCTGGACCAGACTGTGGAATGCAGTGGCTGGAATAAGTGCACAACAGTGCCTATCCAGATCCATCCCTGCACTGGCCCTAAAGCTCACATGAGCTTTACATTCTGGTCGGTGACCGTATAAATGAATTCATTCATTCACATGAGCTTTAGAGCTAACCTCTGAGGACTCCAAAGGACTGGAAAATGGGTCCCTGTGGGACCCATTTTGTTGGTGTGCTTTAATGCTCCAATAGAATGGAATCCCAGGCACTTCCAAACATGGCAATGTGTCTTCTTTATGTTCCATACAGAGGCATGCTTCTCTACTATTAATCAGGCCTGCCAGTAGCCCTTGATTTGGATTACCCTCTGTCCTATGCTGATGGAGCCTACTAGTCGTGGGTGGGGCCTCCCTTGGTCCAGGCTACAACGCAGAAGGAAGGCCTGTTTTCTACTTCATAGACCAGCCCAAAAGCAAGTCCAGAAAGGCTCATGTCCTCTGGACCAGTGGATGTGTTCCCAGGTAGGTCCACATGGTGGCTGCTGTGGAGCATGCCACTGGGAAGAAGCGGTGTCAGAATGCTTTCTCCTGCTCTGGAGTGGTCAGTTTGCTGGAACATTTGATCCCAGCATCCACTGAGCACTCCCATGGAGCCATTTTGGCACCGTGTGGGAACCGGCTCTGCTTAAAGCTGCAGCAAAAGGCAGGCTAAAACAATCAAAGCACCCCTGCTAAAATTGTTCCCAAAACTCCATTGCAGGGTGATGTATCGATTTCCATTTGGATCTATGTTAACTCATTTTTCCCTGTCTCCCCTCCTGAATGCTGGTGACAGACAAGCTGAAAAATGGATGCCTTGAACTCAGAAAGTATTTCCTTTTAAATTATTGTTTGCCTTTCTCTCCTTGCGATTGCGAATTCAAGATCTTTCTTTGAAGGAGCCTTAAATTAATAAAGCTTTTGAGAATATTGTTAACTCTTTCATGGACTAGAAGGGCAATTCTGAGCCAGAAGGTATTTCAAGTATCACCCACTTCAACTCTTATCTGAGTCTGAGTATGCAAACTTGACTACACAGTCAATTTTGGGAACGCACATAATCTGTTAAACTTTTCCTAAATGCCATCATATTCCTGCTAGCTTTTGGAGCATGTTCACACTCTCTTTCCCTGGCCTCCGCCTTCCTTTATTTAAGCTAAGCAGATCAAAGATTTCCACACTGGCTGTAACTAATATTGTTTCCTGGCCTAAACAGATAATTGCCCTTCTGAATGTATAAAAGACATCTCACAGAGCAAAGTTGAAATATCATTAATAAGGTGGATTGATTTACTCACAAATTCCTCCAGAAGTATGATTAATAAGCCATCCCCTGGTGTTAGATATAATCTTCAGATCTCTTTGCACGGCATGACTTTATTTCTGCAACAACTGCACTATTCAATCATTAATCATTACACTGGGTGAACAATTTATGTCTGCTAATGTGGAGGTGACATGCAAAACAACTTTTCTGTTGTTGCATTTAATGAAGGTGACACTAAAAAAGAAAAGGAAGGTTAAAAGAGGAAGGAAGGAAGGATGGAAGGAAATGCCCTTGTGCATATTTATTATTTAAATTATTTCTAAACTTACCATTAGTTATGGTCATTAAGGCCATGGTCACACCTTCACTTTAATCTGTCTTGAGTCCATCTTCAGACCATATGGCATTTTTTGAGTCCCATTTCTTAATAAGACAGACATTTCAGCAAGGTGTGACCATGGCCTAAGTGCAGATATATGTAAACTTACAAGAAAACTGATCCTCTTGAATCCAGAAGTTTGGGCACCCAAGAGCCAAACCTGGACTGAAACAAGTTTGGAGAAGAAAGGAAGAATGGACTCAGGATCTACACCTCTGAGGCTGTATCCAGATGTTGGTTATTTATTCTGTGATTTTTGGATATTCTAGAATAAAGCATGGATATTCTGGATTATCCAAATTTACCTGCTGTATCTTCCTCATTCATGCAGTTTCACATTATCTTTGTCTCAATATTTATACTGTATCACCACGATTAACCGAGTGTGGAAGAAAGAAAATGTGGACATTGAAACTTAGGCCTCCCACTTTCAGGGAAAATTAGATGGCCAAAAAAGGAACAAATGGTGTGATGTACAAACTATTGCTGCAGATAGATATGGAACATGAACAAGTGAAGGAATGTGTGATTATATGGGCAAGAAATTTTGGTTATAGTATTCAAATGGAACAGTGGGAGAAACTGTGGATAAAAGATATAAAATTCACCATGTGTATAGTATTAAGAGAAAATATATATATATATATATATAATATGACATATGGTATCTAACACCACATAAATTAGCAAAGATATATCAAGGCATGTCAAATAAGTGTTGGAAGTAGGGGTGCACAGAAATGCAATTTTTGGCATTTGATTCAAATTGAATATCTGAAGATTCTTATCAATTCAAATGTTTAAAATTTGAATGTATTCACATTTGGTTTGAATATACTCAAATCTATTCATAAAAGTGTTTGATTCGTATTTGAAGATATGAATTTAAATAACATTTGCATGTGTCTATACGCATCCCATTTTTATCCCGTATACATCCCATTTTCATCCTGTACGTATCCATACAAATACCTACGGATACAAATAAGAATATGAATGTCTGAATAATTTATACAAATTATTTTAAAAATTCAAAATTCATTCAAAGTTATAGACATTCTATTTGAATCTCCAAATTTGAATGAATCCAGTCAAATTTCATAAGTTTTGAATATTTGTGAACATCCCTGGTTGGAAGTGTATAACAAGTGAAAGAATATTTTATCATATGCGGTGGACTTGTAAAAAAGCACACACAAAAAGTTGGATACAGATACATTCGGTAATGAGAAATATTGTAAAAATTAATGTACCACTTAGACCAGAAATGTTTTTATTAGAAATAATAGAGGAAAACCCAGATAATGTGAATTCTCTGATTCTTTATATGGTAACAGCAGCAAGAATGTTATACACACAAAAATATAAAGAAAATTCCTTCTGTGGAGAGATGCCTAATTAAACTGAATTAGCAGAGATTTACAAACTGAATAAAGAATAGGACAATAGATAAGTACGTAAAAGACAGGAGATCCTTTACTGAGTTTCTACAAGAAGCAGGAATAATAGCTGCTGGATTTGATTGACTTTATATTCAAAACAACAGCTGAATAGGGATGTACATGAATGTTCTAAACATTTGAAATGCAACTGAATTCATTCAAATGCGAACATTCAAATTCAAATGGAATGCCATCACATTTGAATTTAGACATCTGAACAAATTTTGAAAGTTCTGAAACATTCATTCGAATGATTCAAATCATTTGAATGTATGATTACATATGTATCTGTACAAATATCATACATATCTGTATTATTTATTTATTTATTTATATTTATATCCCACCCCATATCCAAGGGTCTCTGGGTGGCTAACAACACAGGAAAAGTTGGCAACAGGTGGTGGAGTTTGGTGACTTCTTTCATCTTCCTGCTTATGTACTTGCACAGGAGAAGGCAGCACAAGAATGTATACATTTGTGCTTATAATATGGAATGGAAATGGGATGCATACAAAATGAGTACAGATACATAACACATACAAATATTGATATTCGTATAATCAAATTTGTAACTAACATTCGAATGAATAGATTCGAATGTATTGGATTCGAATCAGTTTTTGTTGCATTCAGATTTTAAACATTTGAATTGAATAAAATGTTTTGACATTCAATTTGAGTCAAATGCAAGTGCAAAACAAAAACAAAAACAAAACAACCCAAACATTCATGCACACCCCTACAGCTGAAAGAAGGAATTAGTATTGAAGGGGAACACTAAAGACGTGATACTAAAAGAAGACTCAGAAGAAAGGAAGAAGTGATTTCCAGTTAACAACTGAATGATGTAATAAAAATATATGTGAGATTCCATATTGGGAGTTAGAAGTTTTAAGCTTGTGTTATAGAATAATAAAAATGAATAATAATAATAATAAAATTTAGGCCTCATTCAGGCAGAGGATATATCTGTCACATTTAAAATTTGTATGAATTTGGACGAATCTGGACATTCAAATTCTAATCAAATGTTATATTTGAAGATTGACATTTGAATACAAATCAAATGCTTCAATACATTTGAACAAAGCTTCATTAGATTTGTGAACCTGGGGAGGTGGGAAAGTGGCTGCCCCAGTCACATCTGCAATGGATTCAGAGTGGAGTCAAAGCAGATTCAGGGTGGATTAAAAGTGGGCTGAGAACAGATTTGACATGTTCAGAGCAGATTTGTAAGGGATACCTAGGGATCGACAGGCGATTCATAGCAGGGATTCGAATTGAAGTTGTATTGAATTCAAATCCTACCACATCCAAAAGGGATTTATTCAAACAAATACGGATTTGTTTTATATTCAGTTCTATATGAATCAAACACGTAAAAAACATCCATACAATCCCTTCTAAGATCTTCACTCAGTGCCCGTACCTGTAAAACGCACTAGCATCTGATGTTGCTTTAGCCACGATAACTATTGTTGTGCCTTCAGCTTCTACAGAGCAGACATTTTTCTGATCCAAGTGGAGGCCTGCCAAGTTGGCTTGTGGAACACTTACTGAAATTAGACAGCTTTCCTCGCCCCTCTCTCTTCCCACCGCCATCAGCTTGGATTGCAATGTCACCCACTCCTTTAAAACTGTGAAGGAATTACTGTGGTTTAACGTGACAGCGCTGATGCTGTCTTGTGAAATTTGAGTTCTGAATTATGAACTGCAAGAAAGACCAGCTTCTGGGACTGCCAATGGGAATGTAAAACAAAGATAATAGTTTCAACTTTTTTTGGCAAATGTCAGAGAGAGAAATTGAGAGGGTAGTTTCATGTTAGCAAACCAAAAGAATCTTAAATTGAGTTGTGTGATCTAAAACAACAACTGTTTAGTGCCCAAAATGAATAAACCCTCCCCCACCCCACCCCGCCACTCCAACCCCTCCACCACCACCACTACCACCACCACCTTCTCCTTGTCACCATCACCACCACGCCATCTTGCAGTGTCCTGGAGGGCCCGGAAGGAGGCCAGGGGTGCCACTGGAGCACCCCCAAAGGTAAGGAGATGCCAGGGTTAAACCAGAAGGCCCGTCTTCAGGTTTTGGAAAGCCTGTTTGGCATTCTGAAGAGCCCAGAAAGAGGCCTGGGGTGCCAAGGGAGCAGGTAACGGGGCCCTGAGGAGGCCTAGGGGAGAGGTTTGGGGGGAGGGAGGCCCCAAGGCATCCAGTATCCAAAGAAGCTTCAACTGAAGCTTCTAAAGATACTGGATTATCTGATTTGTGGATGGATAGGGCCGTACAAATAGGGCCCTATTCGATTTGTCCACCAATCTTGGAATTCGGACACATTTCTCTGAATTCTGAATGTGCTGAATTTTTCATGCACATCCCTACTTCAGAGGCCCATCACAAAAATTGTACAGACGTCAGGCCTACCATCCACCATCAGGAGGAGGAGGAGAAATATAAGCCAGAATAGATGCTATTCTCAGTTGATAAACAACTAGTCTGATATGATATTAAAAGTATCCCCGTTTCAAAGGCAAGTTCCCCGCACTCTGACCCGCATTTGCCATATAGACAGTCCAAAGTATGAGGGCCAAGAGTTTTCAAAACTTTTGCTCTATACACAGTGGTAACACCTATCAATTAACCGGGTTGTTTCTTCTGACCATTTCTCCAGAGTTTGTGGGTGGTTTGTTCTGAAGACATTCAGCAAATTCTTGTGGAATTCAGTGGCTTCGTACTAAAGACAGCCATAAGAACATAATAAATGTTCTCCTGAATTGGAACAGTAGCCAAAATATTGTGTTCCAGACAACCACAGCATTATGCTGATTTCTATTAGGTAAGCAACGTTGGCATCAGTTCCCTGAACTGCTAGATCATGCAAGGGAAATTGCCTTTTACCAGCTGTATGAAAGCAAAATTGTGTTATGATGAGCCAAACTTTATCAGGAAACTGTAAACTTACCATTTACATTGTGACATGTCCAGGGTGTATTCATTCCAATAGATCCCCTTCGAATGTGGTACGATTTGAATTCTATACAAATGTTTTATATGAATCTGATTCAAATCCCTGCTACAAATCCGCTCTGTATCCCCTACATATCCCCTACATATCTGCTCTGAATGTGTCAAATGCACTCTCAATCCACTTTGAATCCATTCTGAATCTGCTTTGAATCCATTCTGGATCCATTGCAGATGTGACTGGGCAGCCGCTTCCCACCTCCCCAGGTTCACAAATGTAACAAAGTTTCATACGAATGTATAGAAACATTTGTATTGTATTTGAATGTCAGTCTTCAAATGTACCAACGTTCAATTTGAATTCAGATGTTCGAATTCGGGTGAATTCAGATGAATTTCAAATGTGATGAATATCCGTGCACATCCCTAGTCTGGTTTGAAGCAGTAGGTCAACTTTAGGGATATACATGAATGCAATTTCTGGGATTCGATTTGAATCGATTATCCAAAGATTTGAATTGATTTGAGTGTTTAAAATTTGAATATATTTTCATTTATATTTGTATGACTTTTTGATTTGTATTTGAAGCTATGAATGTCAACAACATTTGTATGTGTCTGTGCACATCCAGATGCATCTATACCCATCCCGTTATTATCCCATATGCATCCTGTTTTCTTCCCATGCGTATCTGTACAAATGCGTACGGATACGAAAAAAGATGTGTACGGATACGTATGTAATGCGTACGTCTTCTTACCCATATGAATGTTTAAATAATTTGCACAAATGATTTGAAAGATTCAAAAATTCAGTCAGATGTTAAATTCAAATATAGGGTGTTTTTCCACTGCAGCTCTTAGATCCGGATCTAAGAAGATCCAGATCTAAGGAATGGGTACATTCCTTAATCCGGATCTAGTAGATCCAGATTAAGGGAAGCACCCAATGTGTTTCCACGGGAGGTGTAGCACCCATTAGTAATGGGTGCTAACACCCCTGCTGTGGAAACAGCTTTGCACCCATGTGGGGAATCCGGATCGACCCCCAAGGTCCGTTACCCCAGGTGTTTCAGGGGGCAGGGGGGTGCAGTCTTCGAAGCCACTTTGAATTGACTTTGAAGTCATTTCGAAGTCATTTCGAAGTCTGTGCAAAATAGCTCTGGAGTGTCTTTGAAATCTGTGCTGATCTTCGGAGTGAACTTCAAAATGACTTTGGAGTCACTTCGGAGTCACCTCAAAGTCACTTCAGAGTCACTTCGAAGTCATTTCGAAGTTAACTTCAAAGATCAGCACAGACTTCAAAGGCACTCCAGAGCTATTTTGCACAGACTTCAAAATGACTTCGAAATGACTTTGAAGTGGCTTTGAAGTGACTTCAGAGCCTAGGTTTGGGGGGGGGGCAATGGGTGCATCCCCTCCCCCTAGCCTCCTTTGGACCCCATTGCCTGTTTCCACTGGAAACAGGCTCCTTTAATCTGGATTTTCTGGCAGAAGACCCCATTGTAGACCCCATTAATGGGGTCTACAGAAAATCCAGATTAAAGGCCAAAATGTACCCATTAGATTTGGATTTCCCCCATGGCAGTGGAAACAATCGGGTCCCAAATGGGTGCCAGGGTGGAAATGGGATCATCCGGTTCACACCCAAATGGGTCCTAAATGGGTGCAAAAATGGGTACTTTTTGACAGTGGAAAAACACCCTTAGAGACATTTGATTCAAATTTGAATGTCTGAATTCAATTGAATTTGATCGAATTTCAAATATTTTTGCATATTCATGCACATCCCTAGTCCTCTGAGAAACCCTGTTGGTTTGAGTGGCAGTTCCACCACAACAAGCATTATCAATGTTGCCAAAATGTCTCCATCATGCACACGACTACAACGTTTTTCATAGGAGTTCTTTTTTATTATTATTGGTTGCAATTTTCCTGCAACTTTTATATGCCACTTCTCAAGGAAAGAGAAAAATGTGATTCTTTTCTGAGGCTTCTGTTCAACTGTCATCTAATATTCATATGTAAAACACTTGCTTCTTTTTAAAAAATAATGTTTGCATTATATGATTTATTTGATGGATGGCTGAGAGTTTGGTCTTTCCTCAAAGAAAATAAAAGTGTCTTTCACTGAGAAAGGCAATCTGCTGTTCCCCTTATGCCTGGCAGAAAATGTCAACACTGTTTCTGTCACTCTTGGGTTCAGTGAACAGTGAAGAATGAAGTGGGTATCGAGTGGTTTGGGGAGAAAAATATATCTGAAAGGGATAAAAATTCCTCCCCTCTACGAGTGATGGCCACAAACCTGAAAGGGACACGTTTACACTTGTTCTACTACCCTTTACCTCCCTCTTAAAAATATATATAAGTCTAAGAACCTTATGTGGGGAAATGGGACAATGGGAAGCGTCTGGATTCTTGAACTCTGCATAGGACATTCCTGTGAAAATATGCCAGAGTAGGAATGTGCACCAATGTATTTTTGACATTCGAATCCAGATAAATTTGAATGTCAGAAAAATCTGATTTGATTCAGATATTTATGATCTGAATGTCATAAAATCCAATTTGAATCCACAGCGTTCGAATCCATACGTTCAAATGTAAGATTTGTATTTAAAGATACAAATGTCGACAACATTTGTACCTGTTATACGTATCTGTGTGCATTCCGTAAAAATCCATATGCATCCCATATTATCCCGTATGCATCCGGTTTTAATCCCATATTTTAAGCGCAAGATACGTATAATTTTTGTGCAGATTCGTACATGACAGATAAGAATTTACACATTCGAATTATTTGAAAATCCATATCGGATTCTCCTCTTTTTCAGTTCATTTAGTCCACTTACATTCAAAGATATAAATTGTGTCTCCATTTCTGCTTTTTGTTTTTTGTCATCTACTTTGACAGTCCAGTCCCTCTGTCCAACAAAGGGTCCTGCATCAGTAGATCTTCTGGCCGTGTTCCCACATTTGGCTCTTCCATTTATTTATTTCCATTTTATTTGTATACCACTTTTCCGAAAGAAAATTTGCCCAAGGTGGTTTACAGCCACTAGAAAATATACAGTGCAAAGTAATAATCAAAACATTATAATAAAAATACATTATAAAAATTGTATGTCAGGTGGAGTCCAGAGCAGCTGACAAGAGGGACCCAGTCCTGCAAGGAAGCAGCTCCAAAACATGAAGGCCCACCCAGGCAGGAGAGTCATCCAGAGGGCAGCGTGGTCTAACTCTAGTGGTGAACCTTGTGGTTCTTCCACTCTCTGTAGACAAAGAGAGGTGTTTGTTCTCCTCCATTCCAATTAAAAGTGTTTCCAAATTTTGCACTCTTAAGAGAAACCAGCGAACTGCAAGATGACTTAGAATATTTTTAGAAAAAGACCCACAATAGTCTCTCATCTTGGTTTTAGATTACAGTATACAAGTTTAATTTATCAACATCAGCTTTTGTGATTCTCTGATCCCATGACATTCTGTCTTATTTGCCCAAACCATCAGTTGCTTCCTTAATTAGATTAATAGCTATACTGCATAGGAAACCGCATTCGACAAATACTTATTTATAACTTCCATCATTCCAGGAAATATGAAGAATCACTGATTCCTGGTTTAGAATACCCATCCCGTCTCTTCTTGAATCTGATGACCCTAAAGATCAATTCCTATATCCCAGAGAGACCTGATGAAGTTCTCAGTGGCAAAACATCAGAGGTAGGAAGGAGATCTCCTTTTCTTTTGCTTCTTTCCACAGAATATTGACAGATCCAGAAATGAGGAGAAGGAGAAATTTATGGTAAAGCAATGCTGTCACGGTAATTTGATTTGCTAATAAGGTGCCTCCCATGGAGGTTCTTAGCTTCTTAGCCTGAGTCATTTAAAATCCCCTGTAAGCAAGCAGATTATTGGTGGGTCAATTCATCTTCTTACAATTATTTTAGCCATTTTAGACACAGTGCTAATCAGATGTGTCTCTTTTCCATGCTGCAGTAATGTGTTGATGGTTGGAGACTATGCAACAAGATGTAAGACTGGATGGAGCAGCATATTCCCCAGCTATCCTACCCCCCCCCCTCTAACCCCCCTAAAAAAAAACTGAAATCAACCAGAGTCAAGCCACACTATATCTGTTTTCAGGTCAAGGAGTAACATTAAAGGAGAGATGGGTAGGGCTTTGAAGCAAATTTGAAGAGTAGGGATGTACCCAAATGGTTTTCTGCATTCAAATTTGAGTCGAATCGAATGCCAAAACATTCCATTCGATTCAAATGTTTAAAATCCAAATGCCAAAAAAAAAAAAACAATTCAAATCCATAACATTTGAATCTATTTGTTTGAATGTTAGTTTCGTATTTAAAGATATGAATGTCAACAAAATTTGTATATTATACATGTCTGTATGCGTTTCATATACATCCTGTCTTATCCCGTATGCATCCCATTTTCATCCCGTATTATAAGCACAAATGTGTACAGATAAATATGTAATACATATGTATCTGACATCTGAATGGTTCGAATAATTCCAACAAATGTTTTGGAACATCCAAAATCCCCTGTCGAAGCCAGGCAGGTGCCTGGTGAACCAGAGGCCATGCTGCGCACATGCGCACAGTGCAGCCGGCCTCCTCGCCCTAGTTGCTGTCCGGCACTGAACAGGTAAGCCCCGTTCATGCGCACACAGCCCTGGGATGCTTGGAGGGTGTTGCGTGGGGGTCCTGCCAGCCCTGGGAAGCTGATCTTGTCCTGGGGAGTGCACGGGACCACAGGGAAGGGAGGCACCAGGGCTGCCCGCCCATGGCTCCACAGGAGCCAATGGGGGGAGGCCAGGGGAGGGGCCCAGCTGTCATGGAGGGAGAGCATGTGAATGCTTTCCCTGTGGTACAGCTGGGAACATGCCAGGATGCGCCGAACATGCTGGGATGGTTTCAGAGCACTTTTTTTGTGTTCTGAAACTCAAATGCAAGTAGATGTGTTGGGATGGGATGGGGCAGCCCAGAATGGAGCCACCAGCCCAGAGGAGCGAATGCTCCATCCCAATGCATTCTACACGTGTTTGAAAAGCCCTCATGGGAAAGGCCTCTTGTCTGGACACTTGTTCATGGAATTCAACTTATTGAAAATGGCTGCTGCACAAGTGCAGGTACAAAACCAGGCTGAAAATTGCCACTGTAGAAGAGGGGGATCATTACTTGCACAATTCTGGGAATTCCACACTATCACAATACCTAGAAGTACCCTCAGTGATGTTGTGGGAGCAAGCTCCAGGTGAGGTAAGGACCTTGCTGTCTAGCAGGGAGGGAGAGAGACAATTGTGGGTGGGAGAGAGACAATTGCAGGTTCTAAACAAGATTTCATATTTTCCTTCCATAGTCTGATGGAAACCGGAGGCAAGGCCTGAGCCTGGTCTCCTTTCTCTTTAACATGTTTTAGTTGAGCATTAACTGGGCCCTTTCTGCACTGGGACTTATTTTGGATTATATCCTAGAATAGGGACCTGCTACCCATATGCTGCTGCTGCACTAGCAAGCAGATGAAATAAGCCGCAGTGCAGAAAAAAGCCCTGGGGTCCATTATCCATTGTGTTCAACACAGTCAAGTTTCATATTTATTGCACAGATTTTCAGCTCACCCAACATGGGTTCGACAACTTTGGTGCAATTGCCTTTGAGCCGTCTTACCTTCCACACCACCAGCCCCAATGAGTAGCAGCGAGCACTGCCCACTGGATCTCTTAGCCGATCTGAACAGCTCCATCCAAGATATCCACGTGAATTCTCCCTGCGTGCTAGGGACGTGCACGAATATTCATAATAATCAAAATTCGTATGAATTTGGCCAAATTTTGTAATTCAAATTTGGACTGAATGTTTTAATACATTTGTATGAAGCTTCGTAAGGGATTCATATGGGATTGAACATTTGTATCGATTCCAAATCCTACCACATTTGAAGGGGATCTATTCAAACGAATAGGAATCTTCTTGCATTCGATTTGATACAAATTGAATTAAAAAACATTCACGCCCATCCCAACTGCCTGCACTACGTGCACAAAGATTATTCTTCATATCCAAAAATCTGCCTTCTTCTTTAAAGGTATCTGTGCCATTTATATTCTGTTTGCTTCTTCCTGTCTCCCTCTGAGACCTTAACTCATGCGGATAACCCACAAGCATCTAACTTTGTTATCGTAACAAGAAAGTTTAATCGACATTGAAACAAAATTGGGTTCATCCCAGAGCATGCACAGTCAATATGCATTTGCAAGCCAGTAAGTTTATTTTTACTCCATGAAAACAATGTGGCTGTCCTCCAACCCACTCAATAAAAAAAAAAAAGTCTTGGTCTGAGTCACATGGTAGGTAAGATTTCAGGTCAACTAGGAAAACGTAATTAAAGTGATGGGAAGAGAACATGGAGCCATGAGGGATGACCTGGAATGGAATAAGTTAAGGCTCCAGCAAAGGATAAACAACCCTTTAAAACCAAAACAAAGTGAACATTAATCAGAACATTTGGCAAAATAATTTTATCTGACAGGGGAGGAGGTGTCATTAAGTGTAAATTAGATTGCAGAAGCCTGAGGCTTTGATGTGGCTAGAAGATCTAGCAGGAGTCCATTATTTGTCTTTCACCTGTCACCGCTACTGGTGGCTTGGCTGCATTTTCAAACTAATGGGAATTACATAATACAGCTGTAATACAAATGTTGCCACTTGCTGATGGATCCCCTATGTAGCAGTCATTAACTTCTGACAACAAAGTCTGGGAATCAAACTGGGTGGTGACTTGGCAACAACAGACGGGAGCAGAGGACCGAAGGAGTCACTCCAAATAAAAAGAAGTGGCAAAGGAGGGGAATGATGCCCACATTGGTATGGGGTTGCAAATTTCTTCCATTGCCTGCCCTTTCCCTGTGGCCACAGACCTACCTGTTATATGCCAGAGGTGACCCAGGATGTCTCAAGATGGCAGGAGGCAATCAGTGGTCTTCCTTATATCCCACAATCACCTCTTGCCACTTCTAACAGATATTAGGAAGCAATCTGGGCATCTTACCTCTGACTGGCAGTTCCTTGTGTCACTGGCATTGTCATGGTCATAGCTGCAGTCACTGCCACTGCCACTACCACTGGCATAGGCACTGACACATTTACAATTCCAGTTAGTCACTGCCACTGCTACCAGCACTGGCACTGATACTGTCATGGACACAGGCACAGGCACTGCCAAGGGCACAGGCACATTTACCATTACACTTACAGGCACTGCCACTGCTACCAGCACTGGCAATGCCACTGTCATGGGCACAGGCAAGGGCATGAACACATTTACATTTACATTTACAGGCACTGCCACTGCTATTGCTTAAAATCAACTGTACTGAAAAACTACATGCTGAAAAATTATATTAATTCCTTGATATATGTTTCTTAATTGAATTATGTGGGTGTTTCTTTCTTTCTTTTTTAGATGACAGACTCTTGGAAGTGAGTTTCTGGTGTACATCCTGGTAGAGAGAGAGAGAAAAAAAGTTTCTACCATCATACTGTTCAGTTGCCAAAACCCAAAATAGCAAAGTGCTCAGGATCAAAGCAATGTGGTATTTGAAAAATAAAATAAAAATAGGACTCATTAGCTAACTTTAGACATCTTATTTTTTTGAATCCCCCATACTAACATCTTATTATAGCTATTTATAAGCAAACTTAACCATTAATGACAGCCTTAGGTAGTTTAAGATGGGACTGAAAAAATATTTATACACAGTGCGAAAATATACGGCGAGGCATTCTAGCAGGATTTGACCAGCCTTGGCTCAGTTCCTGTGTTGATTTCCATATATAAACAAGTCCATTCATTCTCTGCCCAGCAGGTAGCAGGCTGGTGAGCTCGACCATCATGTTCCCCAGCTGCCCCTCACCCCAGCTGCCACCACAAAACTGCAAACTGCCTTGCCTGAGAGAAGTGGAGAGGAAAAAATAGTTTATCTTTCTTTTCTCTCCCCATTTCCCTCTCTTTGTGTGTTGTTGTTTCTTTTCCTGGATTGTCAGCCAGAGGGAAAGGACTCATCTGTCTGGGGAATCTTTAAGAAGTAAAGGGCCAGGATAGGAAACTCAATGGGTAAATAAATAGTACATTTTTTATTTTTATTTATGTATTTATTTATATTTACATTTATATCCCGCCCTAAGGTCTCAGGGCGGGTAACAGCATTTAAAAACAGACATGTTTAAAATAGAACCATATATATAAAACAGTATAAAACAATGTCTGCAATAGGGGAAAATTGTACCACATTTTGCCAAAGGCCAAAGCAAAGAGGTGCGTCTTCATCCCCTTCCTCAACGTATACAGTGAAGGGGCCTGACACACCTTGAGGGTGAGACTATTCCACAGCCTGAGGGCCATTGCTGAGAAGGCTCTCTCTCGGGTGCCCACCAGTCTTACTATTGAGGGTGGTGGGACAACAGGGCCTCCCCTCCAGATCTTAGGGCATGGGCAGGTTGGTATGGAAGAAGGCGTTCCTTCAGATATTTGAAGGTTTAGAGGCTGCCCCCATCCGGGAATAGTGGGTAATCTCATGAGATTTCTCAGGAATCATGGGAAATCTCACACAGTTTTCCATGATTTCTGGGAAATCTTGTGAGATTTCCCATGATTCCCAGATGGCCCAGTTGAGCCTCAGAGGAGAGTGTAATGGCAGTTGGAGGCTGTGGAGGCTGTGAAAGGTGAGTGGGGAGGCAAGGCAGGATGGGGAAGATGGGATGTGGGGTTCCCTTCTTGCACAAACACTTGATAGATGTTCGCACGCAAAGCTGAAGCCCCTCACATTTGATGGGGAGGGGGCTTTGCACAAAGCCAAATATTCCTCACTTTGAGTCATATTGACTCTTGAATATGCCTATCTCAACCAGCACAGTCACAGAGTCTGTGGACCAGTGGAAGGAGAGGTGTACTGTATCGATCACACCTCAGCAACCATGTTCTCATCTATAGTGAGGAGCAACAGGAATAGTAGAAGTGCTTGGTGGTTGATTGACCATCCACCTTTGCTCTTTCCAAGGCATGACAAATGTGCTTACTAATGCATCAGATAACATAATGATTTACTGCTCTGCACAAAGCAGAATCAAGAGTGAATGGCGAACTACCTTCAGTCCTTCCATTGTTGCCAAGGCCGGGGGGGACTGTCCCCATAGACATGGCCCTGAAACTAGACCAGTTTTGTTAATTCCTGCTGTGGAAATTGTCCCTCAAAATATTTGGAGAGGACTAGGGATGTGCCTGAATATTTGTAGGTATTTGAAATTTGATCGAATGTGCCAAATTTTGACATTCAAATTCGAATAGAATGTCCCAAAATTCAAATTTAAATATTCAAATTGAATTTCAAATTTTGGATCTATTCATTCAAATTATCCAGACATTCATATGTGTAGGGGTTTGTACACGATGTGTACTTGAAAATCTGCACATTTCCTGCATCCAAACGCATTTGTATGGATCCATACAGGATGAAAACAGGTTGTGTACGGGACAACTACGGGATGCATACAGGTGACTCTAGACATACAGATGTGTATGGATGTTGGGAAGATGCGTACGGCATTCATAAGTGCAAATTCAAATTAAAAATTCTAACAATTAGATTCAAATTTGCTTAATTTGAATCATATCTTGTTAAATTTGAATTTTAAAAATTTGAATTGACTCAAATAGGATGTCAAAAAAATATTATTGCCCATACCTAGAGAGGACCATGCAATCAAGCCCCCTTTTTCCACACAGAGTCAAAGATCCGGATCTTCAAGATCCAGATCTTTGACATGGGGTCCTCCTGGAGATCTCGATCTTAAAGATGCCTGAAGACCCCATTGTGGACCACACAAAATCCAGATTTAAGGGCCTGAAGGACCCATTAAATCTAGATTTACCCTGCCCTCATGGGGACAGGGCCTTGCAGATGGGGCCTTCAATGGGGTCCAGGTGGGGACAGAGCCTTCCCGATTGGTCCCAATCAGGTACTAGTCAGGTTCCTAATGGGGTCTTGGAAGGGTTCTAAGCCCTAGTGGGGAAAGGCCCCTTGTTAGAGTTACAGTCTAGGAGAAGCAGATGTAGGGTACAAGCCTTCACAAGTGCATTGATCTGGCCTTGGTGAGATTAGGGCAATATTCTTTCAATTACCTTCAAGGAAATGTGCCAGTTTTCTCTTGACTATTTTTAGACCTCCATCTGCTCAAAAGAACATAGAAGATATTCAAGAAAACCCTGAGATCTGAGGAGGGAAGTGGGCCTGTTATAAATTGCTCACATAAATCCCACTCCAAAGCATAGGCTTTATCATATTGGAGTTATTTCATAATTTAAATGTTTCATGTGTGTATTGGATATTGGAACACGGCTGAAGGTGGTGATTAACAAAAGTCTTTTTAGGCCAAACCATGATGAATGTGGCTGTTTTCTTTTTTTAAGCAATCTGAAAGTGTTACACATCTGTGAAATAAATACCTGACATAAACATTACAAGAATTATATCTGTCCAAAAACAGATGTTTCAACCACTTCTATTTTTAAAAAAGTTGATGCCCTGGCTAGGAGAAGCATGTAATGTTTTACCTTTTAGAGAATAGCCCTTACTTGGAGAATAGAGAGCCCAGGATCAGATGGTCATCTGAGCAAAGGTTCCCATCAACAGTCCATCTTCTGCATTCTATACTAGTCATTAGTATCACCGGCCATGGGAGACACTTGGTCATATTCTGGAATATATCCCAGAATAGGGCCCTGGTGTCCACATGCTAGTGCAGGCTACAGTGGGCCCCAGGTGATGGCTGCCAGAGTCTGTATTAGCAAGCGGGCAACAGACCCTGTCCTGAGATATATTCCAGAATATGGCCAAGTGTGAACAGACCCATGTACTCAGAGTGTTGGTATCCTTATCTGCCAAAAGGATGGAAGACACTGATACATTGGTTCCATGTTTGCCTCCCTTGAGAGGAGGAGGAGGAGGAGAAGAAGAAGAGGAGGAGGAGTGAGCTTTTCTATCCTGCTTTGCTCACCCATTTAAGAGGACTCAAAGTGGCTGACAAAGCTTTTCTATTCTTCTTCCTACACCAGACACCCTGTGAGGTAGGTGGGGCTGTGAGAGCCCAGGAGAGAGCTGTGACTAGCCCACGGTCACCCAGCTGGCTTCATGGGGGAGGGCGGAATCGAACCCGGTATTCCCAGATAAGAGTCTGGCTCCCTAACCACTAGGTCAAACTGACCCACAGTAACTTTTGTGAGAGATACACAATATCTTTTTTTGTACATTTGGTTCAAAGCGAACTGAACAGGTACTGTTTTGGTTTGATGTCTTGAGTTTTTTTTCTTCAAACAGCAGGTATTCAATTTGATACAAACACTTTCAAAATGTCTTGAAACCACAATTAAACCATTTGTGTTTGCTAGGTTAATTAGAACACCCCTTGGTTGGATTTGGATGTTCAGACTTTTCAGTTTGAACCAATCCTCCACATCTCTACTAGGGGTGTGCACAAATGCAATTTTCAGGATTCAGTTCAATTTGAATCAAATACTTGAAAATTCAATTTGATTCAAATCTATTAAATCTGAATTTAAGCCAATTTTTGAATTAATGAAATTCAAATCTATTCATTTGAATCTTTCATTTGAATTTGCACTTCGGAATGTCAACATTTGTAGCTGCCTTTACACATCTTCGCCGGGCCTGTATGTATCCTTATACATCTGTACACATCCGTATGCATCCCGTAGTTCTCCCATATGCAACCTGTTTTCATCCCATACGCATCTGTACAAATGCTTATTGATGGGGGAAAGTTGCAGATCTTCAAGTATGCATCGTGTACGAACCTGTACACATGCAAATGTCCAAATGATTCAAACGAAGAGATCCGAAATTTGATATTTGAATCAAAACTTTACATTCAAAATTAAGGAAGTTCAATTCTAGACCCATTTCAATCTGGCTTCAGAACCGGTCATGGTAGGGAAACTGCCTTGGTTGCCCTGGTTCATGACCTTCTCCGGGAGAGAGACAGAGGGAACGCTACCCTGTTGGTTCTCCTGGACCTCTCAGTGGCTTTTGATACCATTGACCATGGTATCCTTTTGGAGAGACTATGGAGTTTAGGAGTGAGAGGCAATGCTTGGCACTGGTTCTGCTCCTATCTCCAGTATAGATCGAAGATAGTGGCTATGGGAGATACTGTTTGACTCCCTGGGAGCTCACTGGTGGGGTCCCTCAGGGATCGATCTTATCTCCCATGCTATTTAACACCTATATGAAGCCGTTGGGAGAGGTCATCAGGAGATTTGGAGTAAGGTGTCATCAGTATGCAGATGATGCCCAGCTATATCTCTCCGTACGATCTGAATCAGGAGAGGCAGTTGAAGTCCTTGACAGGTGTCTGGAGGCAGTAATGGGCTGGATGAGGGTGAATAAATTGAAGCTGAATCCAAACAAGACAGAGGTGCTGTGTGTCACAGGATCTCGGGTCCATGTAGTTGGGAGACATCCTGTCCTTGAAGTGGTTGCAATGCCCTGGAAGGGACAGGTGCATAACTTGGGGGTTCTCCTGGACTCCACGCTAACACTTGAAGCTCAGGTGGAGGCCGTGGCCAGGAGCGCCTACTCCCAACTACGGCTAGTCCGTCAACCGAAGCCCGTTCTGGATGGAGATGATTTGGCCACAGTTATCCATGCTCTGGTAGCCTCTAGATTGGACTACTGTAATGCACTCTACATGGGGCTGCCCTTGAAGACGGTTCAGAAGTTGCAGCTAGTGCAAAATGCAGATGCTAGAATGCTGACCGGAACATCTAGCTGGATGCACATCATGCTGCTCTTAAAAGAATTGCACTGGCTGCCAATTTGCTACCGAGCCCAATTCAAGGTTTTGACTCTGACTTATAAGGCCCTAAATGACTTGGGCCCCAAATATCTAAAGGGACGCCTTCTCCCATATTGACCTGCCCGTGCCTTGAGATCAAGTGGCGAGGCCCTCCTGGTTGTCCCACCACCTTCAACCATGAGGCACCCGGGAAAGAACCTTTTCTGTGATGGCCCCCAGACTACAGAATAGCCTCCCCCTCAAGGTGTGTCAGGCCCCTTCCTTATATATATTTAGGAAGGCAATGAAGACGCACGTCTTTGCTCTGGCCTTTGGCTGAGATGTTAATGTTCCCTTCCCCAGTACAGACACTATCATTTTAAACATATTGTATATTGTTTTATATGTGCTGAACTGTTAACGTCTTTTAATGTATATTCTATTTTAATCTGTTGTTACCCGCCCAGAGACCTTCGGGTATGGGGCGGGATAGGAATGTAAATAATAAATAAATAAATAAATTCGAATTCAAATCTCTACTTCCCTAAACTTTATAATAATAATAATAATAATAAACGTTTATTTCTAATGCCCTTTCTTCCAAAGGGCCTGACAAAATAAAACATATACAATCAATGAGAATATGCACAGACAACAACCTACAATGAAACTTCTCGCCTACCCCCCATAGCAGATTCACTCAAAGAGAAAAGTTTTTAACTTCCTTCAAAAAGAACCAAGATCCTCTTCCAGCCTTAATTCCAGTGGAAGACGATTCCAAAGTTGCGGGACCAAATCCTGGAAGGCCCGTAATTTTGACACCGCTGTTGATGTTGAAGGAACTACCAATAGACCTTGCAAAGCGGAGCGCAAAACCCTAGGCGGGATATATCCTACCAGGTAGGCTGCCAAATAACTAGGTGTCCCCAGTCGCAGGGCCTTAAATGCTAGTACTAACAGTTTAAAGCGGGCCCTAGCGCGAATTGGTAGCCAATGCAATGCTCTACGATGGATTGAAACATGGGAACATTTAGGAAGATTTAATACTATTCGAACCGCATTATTATGAACTAGGGTCAGGGGAAGCAGAGTACATTGTGGTAAACCTGCTATTAAGCTATTTATGCTTGCCCTTCCTGTTTCCTGCCATGCTGATTTGCTGTTCCACTATTTCTCCATCCCCTTCAGGCAAGATGGTCTTCAGCCTCATGGTGGCCTTTGGAGAATAGCATCTGAAGGTGGAAGAAACTGGGGAAAGGTGTTCTTCTTCTGGTCCAAATCCTGTTGCTATTAACACACCAGGTGCTATCATGAAAAATACTCAACCCATGGCATTTCACTGTTCTGGGATTCTTTGGAAGTCATGTGCCCCCTCCCCCCAACACGCACACACTGGTGATGGTCTTTTCACGGCTATAGCCGGTCTAGTTCAGAAAGCAGCAACTTACCGTAAATGCAGAATGTAATTAATGACCAGGACTATTCAGCACACAGCTGTGTGTGATTGTTTCCTAACACTGGGCAGAACAACAAAGCTTTATAGCGCAGCAGTTGGGGGAATTTATGAGATGCTATTTACCAGCTTGGGAAAGAGTCCAGCACAAGTGGGGGTAGGGAGAGGATGATGAAGTTGGCAAATTCTTTGTTGTTCTTTAGGCCTCCAGTCCTTCTCCCAAGTTTCTTTTGCAACCATGTGATGATTTTCTACTCTTTCAAAACAGGTCCAGCATTTTGGGAAGACAGCGTGCGCAAGCCCAGGCATGATCACAATGTTCCGCATGTCTTGTCCATCAGATGCAACGTCTGGAGTCTGGGCCCATTACTAATTCAAACCCTAATCAAGGATTTAGGAACCAGCTACACTGTTCATCAGGTGAAGTGACTGGAATCTTGGCTCAATATTTATTTGAATCTAAACGAGGGTTTTGGAATCAACCTGTTGTTCATATTGACAGATATTAACTGTGGAGTTGAAGATATGGAAACATGCATGGATCAGAAAGCCTTTTATTTTAGTGTTGTGAACCTCTGGATGTTTATTTTATCTTATATTATTTTCTAGTTCATATTGTACTACTTGCGACATGAGACATCAATTATAAAAATCCACCAAATTTTAATCTTGCTTTGAGTATTATATTGGGGTGATGATGATGATGGGTTGTTCCCCCCTCCCCCCATCTCTGCTAAATGGCTTGACTAGTTTTTTGGTAAGACCCAAAATACCAGATATATTTGGGATGGGGTGTTTTTTTGTTTTTTGTTTTTTGGTTTTTTTAAGTGTCCATGTCTGATTTTATCAGTAGTGGCTTTGGTCGGGATCAGGCAACCTTTGTAAAGTGGCATACAGATGATATTTTGATGTGTAGGCCACAAGGTTGAACATGGCTTGCCTATCTATGCTCCATCATGCATCTCAGAGCACTAGTGCTTTCTCCTCTCTGTGGCACTTCCGACCACCTTCACAGTCCCAGTGATAGTGTGAGTGGCTTCATTCATTCATTCATTCATTCATTCATTCATTCATTCATTCATTCACTTAATGAATTTATATCCTTACAGTAAGAATAAACCATATAAAAAGAAGAAAAATAATTAAAAATATCACCCCCTCCCTCCCACAACTACCCCCACTCCCTAACAGGACAGCACTCTGAGGAAGCTATTTAGAAGGAAAAAACCTGGTTGAAAAGATATGTTTTCACCAGGTGCCGAAAAGTATACAACGTAGGCATCTGGCGAACCTCAAGAGGGAGGCTGTTCCAAAGTCTAGGGGACACCACAGAGAAGGCCCTCTTGTATGTCCCTATGCCTCGTACCTCTGCAAGAGAAGGAACTACAAGAAGGCCCTCTCCTTGAGATCTCAGTGTACGGGCAGGTCTATATGGGAGAAGGCACTCCTTCAGACACCCAGGGCCCAAGCCGTTTAGGGCTTTAAATGTTAGTGTCAACACCTTAAATTGGGCTTGGTAGCAAATGGGTAACCAGTGCATATCTTTTAAAACCGGCATGATACGAGTCCGGCCAAAGATTCCCATCAGCAGATGAGCTGCTGCGTTCTGCACCAGTCCCAACTTCAGCTGTGAACCACGTTGTGCGACAGCAAAACACTTCTCCAATCACGCAGCTGGCGTTACAGGCCCCAGGAGGGCCTTTTACTTTAGGGACAGGTCCCCTTGTCTGAGCAGAGCCTTTGAGTCTTTCTGCTGCAGGAACTCACAGACTCTACCATAATTGCAGCTGGACGCTTCGGTAGTGCAAATGTGTGCTCTCATTGAGTGGATTCTGAAACCATTAAAGCCAAAGGGAATTTTGGCAAGGACTTCAAGAGAACCTGGGACGCGCAATTTGTTCTGTGCCCCATACAGGGTCACTCCTTGCCAAAACTCATTTGAAGCACAGCCAGAGACATGTGGGAAATTCATTACAAGACTGGGAACCATGCTGAAGTAGAGGGGGGAATGGGGAAAGAAAGAATTTTGTGGTGCCGGGATTTCCACCTGGCAAACTTCTAGAAGCAGCAGAGACTACAACTCCTCTTGTGGGGAACGTCTACCTGTGCCCCCCCCCCCCCATGACAGTAGCAATCATCAGCAGATTTGGAACATACAGCTTAGCAAATGAATGGGCTTTTGCAAAGAGGAGGGACTTTGAAATGTTTATTATTGTTGTTCATTTTCCCTTCCCCCCCTTTTCTCTTCCTGCCCCCCTCCAGCTCCTACGAGTGATGTTCTGTGAGGTGGGGGTGACTTTTCATCCGGCCTGTGTGCTGCCAGAATGCATGAGGAAGCCTTCAAGTGATGTCAGATCTGAAAACCCAGGAACCTGTAGACAGGTTCTGTATGCTCATTGATGCCTCTGGCAACTGGTTCCAGGGCTGAGCATATGTTGAGCGCCTGAGGTTTTAATAAGCCATGTTGATGTCTGAACAGCATGTAAAGAGCATGGAAGATGACAGGCTGACCCAGTCATTTTCATTAATTGGAATCAAACTGCTTCCTTTCCCACCCCCACCCATTTTTCTCTCCCCCCCCCCCCCAACACACATACATCTAGACTGGAGGCTGCTGATGAGTGTGGAGTGACTCAGCTCCATGTTTCCAGTGTAATGATTCCGTGGAGTGACAACTGGTTTGATCCTATGCGTACTCCCTCGGAAATAAGTGCTGTGGGACTTAGGCTAAATTCAGATGTCCAAAAAAGCCCTGACTAGCCGGTAAGTACTCTTAGGGGACTTTTCCACTTACGTCCCTTAATCCGAATCTAAGATGATCTGGATCTAAGGAGAGTGGTCCTTCAACTAATCCAGATTTAGTAGATCCAGATCTAAGGAGGTACCTGATGCATTTCCACAGGCAGTGTAGCACCCAATAGCAATGGGTGCTAGCGTGCCCGCAGTGGAAACACCAAAGCACCCATGTGGCAAATCTGGATCTACCCACATGGGACCTGCCCATCACCCCATTTTTTTTTTTGAGGGTGCCACGGGGGTTACAAACTCTGTAGGTGTTCCAGAGATTCTTCAGAGATCCTCTGGAGTGGCTCTGCAGAATCTTCTAAGATTGCGGCAAATTGCTCCAGAGATTCCCCGGAGCTTTGGACAAAGTTCCATAGAAATGGCATTGCTCTGACGGGTCATCTTTGAAACCTGTGCCTTTTTCCGGAGTTTCCTTTAGAGCCATCTTCAGAGATTATGCACAGGCTTCAGAGCTGCAGGTTTTGGGGCAACCCCTCCTATGGGTGCCCACCCCCGGAGCCCACCCCTAGACCCCATTGCCCAATCACGGTGGAAACATGCTCTGTATAATCCGGATTTGGTGCCTGAAGACCCCATTGTAGACCACTTTAATGATGTATGCAGGAAATCTGGATTATAGTTCCTGAAGCACCCATTCAATCCTAGAACAGGTGGAAACAAATTTAGCTCTAATGGGGTCTGCAGTCTTCCTACTCTGAGTCTAATGGGTCCCTAATGGGTATTTAATGGGTATTTAATTGGTACATAGGGCTAGTGGAAAAAACCCAAAGGGTACAATGATTGTACACTGCCACCCTATTGGACCTCCATCCTGCCCCCAGGGTCTGGAAAGCAGTCCCAGAAAATCTCATTGAAGCACTCTGGTGGTAGATAAATTCAGCCTGATCCAACAGGGCTCCTCTTAGGCTCTTAGGTTCACACACATGGCCAAAAAACATTTTGTCCGAAGAATGTGCAGGAAAGCCATATTTGAACAGGTGAGTGGCAGCTGTTGGCACTGCCTACTAAAGACGCTGCTGGTCTACCATATGCCCATCTAAATTGTTTCACAGTGCATCATTGATACTTAGATGGTCGTTGGTGCACTTGGTATGAATGCAGGAAAATCTGTGCCATCACTGGATGCCGCATCTCACCAATATATCCATTCAGGTGTGCTTCTTGCAACATCAGAAGACAGAACGAGGTAACCCAGTCTTGTAAACTGTCTACACTCTCAAGGTCTGGAATTCACTTTGGAAACTTTGCAATTAAAACTAAGGGGGGAAATGAAGCATAAACTCCATCAAAAAGCAGAATTTGGGAATGAAAAATACTTTAAAAATTGAGACAATGTATTCATATCAATATTGACTTTAAGAGATCATTATGGCAGAACTGGTATTTTTATACTGGAAAAATGCTTGAGGATGGATGGGGAAAAACTGAGACTGAAAGTTTGGTGCTCATCTTGTTGATCTGGCCTTTGATCTGAGTTTGCAGAGATGAAAGAAATGCCATCCTCTTCTCCCCCACCATGTCTTGATCTGGAGCAAAATGGAAGAAAAGCAAAAACGAAATGGTTTGCTTGAAATGGGAACCAAAAACGAAAGATTTTGTCCCTGTATTGGAAACATATAGAGACAGATTTTGGAAATTGCTATGATCAAAGATCGATTCTTCTATTGCATACTGCATCTGGAGATATTCTATGCAACATTTTTTTTAATATTTTGGTGTGTATTTCAGACCTTCTGCATAATATTTTTGATGAGACACAACTGAGGAACTGAAAAATAAAGTTCTGCATGCTTGGTGTTGAGACATTATCAATATGTCTAAGACAGATAATTGTTCCTTCAAGTTGGAGCAGAACAAAGATAGAATGAAATCTAAAAATCTTTGAAACTGAAGGGATATATATATATATATATATATAAACAGTTTGAAAGGGGCCGAAGTTCAAAGAGAAGAGATAAAAATCACCAACTGAAAATAAACTGAAGCTCTTTATAGACTTGAAATTGGTCTTTGGAGTCAAGCCCGGCTCTCCAAGGCTATGAACCAAAAGCCAAAGTCTAAATTTTCAAATATTGAATATTCATCAGAAAACCAACACCAGAATTTGTGGCTCTCCGCACTGGCAAAGACTCTGGAAGTGTGGGGGTGGGAGGTTCAGCTTTTTCATTCCTGTAAACATCACCTTTTCGGGTTTCTCAAGTGCTGACAGTTTCCAGTGTGTTCGACTCCTGATATCTTTTGGTCATTTTTACAGAACCAACGTTGTCTCACTCCTCTGAGTTTTGCAATAATTAGAAAGCGAGGAAGAAAAAAATGTGTGAGAGAAAACAACAGGGATGGGGTGCAAGGAAAATCCCTCACTTGACATTAACATGACAATATTATTTCAACAATCGGTTATCGACTGAACAAAAATTATGTGATAAGAAGCTACTAGACTGATGGATCACTGAACCAATCCATCGAGTCTATTTACTGGGTCATCAGATGACTTGGCATGCCCGAAATGAGCCACAGGAAGTGGTTCCCTAACACCATGCCCTTCTGTGCTTGTAGTGAACAATGGGCCATAGTTTGAGAAGAAGGAAAATCCAAAGTTCCAAAGCAGAAATGTGTCAAACTGGTTCAATTGGTTTGTGATCCACAGCAAACTGGGTGGTCTGCATGGTTTGCATGCGAACTGAATCACCTTGTATTAAAAAGAACAGAAAAGAAAGGTTTGAAGCAATCCCAAACCAAGGGATCTTTTAATGAACCAAGAAAATGGTTTGCTATGGTTCACTTGTTTGCATGTGAACCAAACCAATCTGTAATTTAAAAAAAAGGTTTGGAGCAAGGCAGAACCATGGGCAGCTGGTTTGATTCAAACTGAACCATTCCATGTCAGTTGGTGTACATCTCCATTCCAAAGTTCACCCTCGGTCTATCGATTGTGGCACTCTATCTCCGATGCGTGGGCAACACCGTTTAAATTCTGTTTCCGTGCTCATCCAGAGAATATGTGGATTGGATCAGTTCATCCTCAAACCCATATAGATCAAATTCTTAGAGCATCCTCTTGCAACACAGATGCTGAAGGGCTTGTCAGAGGATATGCTGATGCAGTATTTGTTCCCAGAAGGCATGGAATTGGGGGGTGGGGGAATTGCCTTAGAGGGTTTGCCCAGAACTCTGGGGAGAAGATCAACCTTGTCTACTTCCCCAAAGGATCAAATGTGTGAGAATCTTTTTCTGGAAGCCTTTCAAAGTCAACATGAAAATTTTGCAGCAAACTTCTTCCTTCTCATTTTCTCTCTCTTTTTCCCTCTCTCTCCTCCTTCCTCTATGTCCTCGTCTTCATTTGCCATGCACTTTTAAAATGACAGTTGTTGCCTGTATGAAGATTAGAAGACCCTTGTCGGGCAAGACAGGAGCTCTGATGGAATGTTGCTTCGGGCATTTGTCATCCAACCTCCAGGAATAACAATGTGAAACGGGCTTTCTTTTGCCCCCACCGTCCTAGAACTGTGTAAGTATACTGATGTTATTAAATTTTACAATTATCATAGGGGGGAAAGAATCACAGCTTTCAATAAACAGATGAATGGTGCGTCACAGTCCTGGCTTCTTAATGCTCATTCAATACCATATCGTCTGATTACCCCCTCTTATCAGGTCACTGTTTCCTCTGTGTTGTTTGAACTAATTTCACTTTTGTCTTTTGTCACTTTCACGGGAAATAAAATGGGCTATTGCAGGCTAATTATTTCTCTTCCAGAAGAGGGGAAGGGAGGGAAGCTTCTGCCACTGATTGTTAAATCAATAGCTTAAACTAAATTCTCTTTATCAGCTGCTATTTATATCTCAAAGCATCTTAGCATCCAAATGGAAGTTCCTGACTGCTTTTCCAAAAATAAAATAAACATTTCTTCCCACTTGCTCCTCTAACCCATACATTATACGTCACTTTAACAGTTCCCTCAGCATGAAATCCTTCTGTTAACTTCATCCTACAGGTAGATTATGGCTGAAGCATAGGGATTTCATTACAACATCGACCATCATTGGGCCGCATCAAATGGAAAGATGGTGAGTCAACAAAAGGTGAATAGGAAGCGAACTCTGGGAAGAAGGGGAGGGGGAGAGTCCCAGGTTGAGACTCATCCGTTCCCACCATGATCTGCCCCTAAGCCAAGCCACGCCTTTTGTCTTCTCTCTCACTTTATTTCTTATTGCAAATTGTGCCAGAAAGCAGAAGGAAAGAATGGCATTATCCAGCCATTCTTTGACTCCCCAGCTGACTGGCTCAGCTGCTTCAGTTGGCCAAACCACACTTGCTATGGCCCTAGTAGGGACGGGCACGGATGGGTTTTTTTGCATAACTGAAGGCAAGAAAATTCATATTTTGTTCAAATAGATCCCCTTCGAATGTGGTAGGATTCTGGTTTTTTTTTTTTTTTTACAATTTCTTTAAACCCCCCTCCCCCCTCCCCCCCGGGTAATACATAATTCCAAATTTTTAATACGATACATTGAAAAGGCTACACAATTCATAATACTACATTGAGAAAATTAAACGTAACTTCATTTTCTCACTTTCACTCCTAAGCTTATTATCTAAATATATTTTAACTATCATCCATTTTTGTTTACATATTCTAACCCTATCCAAATTACTTATATTATTCATACGACTATTCGATATTTCTACTGCTATCACATTAATTATATAATTATACCATTTATTAATAGACCATTTTGTTCTATCCTTCCATCCACCCACTAAAACTATTTGAGCACATGTTAACAATTGTTCTACTATTTCCTTCCGTTCGATAGTCAGAATATTGTTTAACTCCAAATGTAATACTCCCATTCTCCCTGTTATTGTGGTAGGATTCTGTTCGATACAAATGTATTTGCACAAATTTGTACAAATATCCGATATGAACACATATGTATCCAATATGTACGTGATACGAATGCATACGTATCCCATAACATATCCACTCTGAAAGTGTCAAATCCGCCCAGAATCCACTTTGAATTCAGTCTCAAATCATATTGAATTGACTCTGGATCCATTGCAGATGTGATTGGAGCAGCCACTTTCCCACCTCCCCAGGTTCACGGATCTTCCGAAGCTTCGTACGAATGTTCCAAAACATTAGTATTTGTACGATTGTCAATCTACTAATGTCATAACATTCGATTCATTATATGAATGTCCTAATTCACACGAATTTGTATGAATAATGAATGTTACAAGTATCCATGCAAATTACTAGGCCCAAGCAATCAAGCAAGATGAACCCATGGAGACAACAGCTCAGCAAGACGCGAGTGTAGGTTGCACCTAGTGGTGGGTTCAGGGCAGTGTGTAATAAATCTATGCACATGTTAAGTATGTGGAAATGAGCTTCCTGTGTTGCGGTTTAGTGGCTTTTAGAGTTTTTGAAATGATCATGATTTATCATACACACACACACACACAGAAAGAACCATCTTCTCCACTGTGTCACCGCAGCAGGCATTTCACAGCAAATGTATCACCTCATTTGTAGTCATGACCACCCTCTGAGGTGTTTGTTCTGCAGGACACAATTTACCATCCTCCTACTGGCACCATGATTCACCACTCTAGGATTTTGCACAAAGCCATTTCCCATGTTCGATTCAGCTGGAGAGTCATCCAGCAGGATAGCCAGGTTCTCTTCCTCTTCAGGCAGAGCTTCCAGAAGCTAGCTCTGCAGAAGTTGGTTCTGTCAATAAGTAGAGACCTGACAATAGACTAGGTTAATCTAACCCATGGTTCCTGGATGTTTGGAAAGACATCCATGCAGTGGTGAGTTGCTGCACTTACCACTGGTCCTGTGCAAGATATGAACTATAGGCATCCCCTTCTGCACCTTAATGTGGAATACTGGAGGGCCCTACCTACCAATAACAGATTCCATCTGCACAGGGTGGAACATGATCCAGCTCACGACACTTCTGATCCAGATCACCGGTAGACCTTTAAATCAAAGTCCACCTTCATGTTCCAGATTATTGCAAGCCATGTTAATTTGCTTTTTTAAAGTTTGAACTCACAAGCCTTTTTAGAAAGAAATGCAGAAAAGACTCCCTTTCCTATTTTTAGTCTCTAAATTCATCCCTCCTTAAAAAGAAAGTAAAAAACTGAAATAATATAAGCCATCAGAAATGGTATTTTGCTTGTGTAATTACGTGCCATGTCATTTCTCTGCACAGCAATAGCCATTCCCTGCTCATTTTCCGTTCCAGGCTCGGCCTGTTCCTCTCTCCCCTCCCCCCTCTCCATATGCCACAGAAGCTATATTTCTACTTAATTTTGTTTAGAAATTTGAAGAGCAAGAGAAAGTGAGCGAATGATTATAGACTTTATTTTAAGAGTTTGATTTTGGTTTCTCTCTGTTCTTATATCAAAGATAAAGTGGAAGCAGTAGTGTCATGTTCAGGTAATGAGATTTTATATTAAAAAGAATAAATTAAGCACAGGAAGTGGTACGAAAGGCCATGAGGAACCATTTCTAGTTCGCTAAAAAAGGAGGGGGTAGTAGGAGGAGGACATTATACATTAATGTAGCAAGCATCAAGAGTTATTAGTCACCGAAATCCAAAGCTCAAAGGGATGTCACGGGCTTCAAAAGGAAGTCACATTCCGTATTGTTTATATTTAGCAATTACAGAAGATGTCCCTTTGGAATAGTTTATCCACATAATTCAAAATAACAGGGGGAAATAAACATGCGAACAAAGAGATTGAGCAATTAATGAGGAAGAAATCCCATTCTCCTTCGCAGTTTTAAATGCCAAGCTTAGCAAAGTAAGCTAGAGATTCTGGTGGCCTAAGATCACGGGATGGGTTTAACGGAAGAACACAAGAAGAGCCCTGCTGGATTGGGCCACAGCCCGTCTAGTTCAGCATCCCGTCTCACAGAGTGGCCCAGCAATTGGTTTAAAAAGCCATGGCAGTTTCTCCTGGGACAGGCCCTTCACACTGGTCTAGAGATGCGCATGAATATTCATAACATTCAAAATTCATCCAAATTCTTACTTTCGAATTGAATGTTGGCACATTCAAAGATTGACATTCGAATATGGATCAAATGCTTTGAAACATTCATATGAATATTTGTTACATTCATGAACCTGGGAAAGCGTATGCCCCAGTCACATAGCAATGGGTCCAGAGGGGATTCAAAGTGGATTGAGAGTTGATTCAGGGCGGATTTGACATGTTCAGAGCGGATATGTATGGGATACCTATGCAATTCGTATGTGATTCATATTGAACATTCATATTGAATTTGAATCCTACCACATTTTGAAGGGGATCTATTTGAAGGAATGTGAATTTTCTTGCATTGATTCGATATGAATCAAATCCAAAAATGCCCCATTCATGGACATTCCTACACTTGTCTTCTGGTGAATGATGCCTGCTCACTATGCAGACATGGCCACTAAGGATGGGTGGGAAATGCTTGTCACCTTCGCAATCCATGTGAGTCACAAAGCTTTGAATGCTCACATCCAAATTGCATATTGGTTATATTCAAAAGCAGACATTTGCATGTAAAGACAAAGCTTTTGAGCTAGGGATGTGCAGAAATGGATTTTTGACATTCGAATCCGATTCATAAAATCCGATTTGAATCCGCAACATTTGAATCCGTACGTTCAAATGTTAGATTCGTGTTTAAAGATACGAATGTTGACAGCATTCGTATCTCTTATACATATCTGTGCGCATTCCGTAAAAATTCATATGCATCCCGTATGCATCCTGTTTTAATCCCACATTTTAAGTGCAAAATGCATATATTTTTCGTGGACACATTCAAGTTATTTTAAAATCTGTATCAGATTTTCAAAAATCTGTATTCAAGTCCGAATGTGCAAATTTGGATTTCTGAAAATCTGATTTGAGTTCGAATGTTGACATTCATCAGATTCGAATTGAATATTTGGATTTTGAAATATTCGTGCACATCCCTATTTTGAGCATCCGTTCAAAGCTTCCTTATATTCATGAAGGTGAATTTGTGGATTCTTAGCAGATTTGGCGTGGATTCAGAACAGATTCAAGGGGGTGATCAGAGGCAGCAGGGATCGATGAACATTCAAAGTGAATTCTAAGTGCATTTAAAGGAGCTCCATTTGCACAGATGCAAATTTCCATCCAGTCGCTTCAATAAGACAAAAACAAGGGGGGGGGGATGTGCACATTTTTTGATTTTTGTAACACTGGTTAAGCAGCTTAAAGTAACCTGTAATGTTACCCAATGGGATCACACAAGCAAAGCCCTTTGTTTCATTCCTGTGATGCCCACAACAGATAACCCACAGAGCAGAGCAGAGAGGAAGTAAGTGGGGCTAAAGGGGGCTAAACTGGACACCCTGAGTGCTGCATGCAGAAAATGGGCTTTGGAAATTTCCTCCTTTTTCTGTGTGCAGAAAAATCAAGAGGGTGTAGCTTCAATAGCTCTCTGCCCCAGCTTTGGTGCAGGTGTGGAGTTCAAAAGGCTTTTTATCGTGAGTGTGTGTGTCTGTGTGTGTGTGTGAAAGAGAGAGAGAGAAAGAAAGAAAGAAAGAAAGAAAGAAAGAAAGAAAGAAAGAAGGAAGGAAGGAAGGAAGGAAGGAAGGAAGGAAGGAAGGAAGGAAGGAAGGAAGGAAGGAAGGAAGGAAGGAAGGAAAGAAGGAAGGAAAGAAGGAAGGAAGGAAGGAAGGAAAGAAGGAAAGAAGGAAAGAAGGAAAGAAAGAAGGAAAGAAGGAAAGAAGGAAAGAAGGAAAGAAGGAAAGAAAGAAAGAAGGAAAGAAGGAAAGAAAGAAAGAAAGAAAGAAAGAAAGAAAGAAAGAAGATTGCTTGAAGATGGACCTTGGGGTGAACAGAAATTTAAAAAAAGAAATATGCAGATAAACCTAGCAGGACTCCTGTCGGCAACTGGACGCCATGTTAAACCTTAATATCCTGACACTGTCATGCTTTTGGAGTCATGTTAGAATTCCCTATGAATTCTGTACACATCCCCTATGAAGCCTATATATGCTTTGAATGCATCAAATCAAAGAGAGAAATCCGCTCTCAATCTGCTTTGAATCCACTCTGGATCCACTGAGGATGGGCAGCCACTTTCCCACCTCTCCAGGTTCATGAATGCAATGAAGCTTCCCGTGAATGTATCAAACTATTTGATTCATATTTGAATGACAATCTTAGACTGGACCAGCATTCAATTTGAATTCAGCTGAATTCATATGAGTTTTGAGTGTGACAAATATTCATGCACATCCCAATCTGTAATGTGTCCTTTTTATTGAGGGAGGGGAATACACCACCTACCCACCCCCCGCATAACCCTCTACCATATTACCAGCAAAATGTCTTACGGGAACATTCTTGTCATTTTTACATCTCTTCTTCTGATTATTGACACGCAGTTGACCTTATTGTTCCTTCCTCCATTTTATCTCCTCAGAAACCATGAGAGGTAGTTCAGCAGCATTCGGCTCAACACGGATTAAGCTGGAAAGCCAGAATATACCTTTGTCTACTGATAGACAGTGGAGTGCAATGGTTAGAGGGTTGTGCCAGGACCTCCATCAGCTGAGAAATTTCATTCCAGTTTGTTTTCTGGAAGAGGAAGGCAAGCGGCAAGGGATAAATCACTGAGGGTCCCTCCAGATTGGGACAGAAGCAGCAAAGCAAGTTTGGTGCTTCTGTCCACCGCAGTAGGAGTGTGCCATTCCCCACCCCATCCCACAAAGTAAAAAGATGCTGGATAACTAGCATCTTTTTTATTGCTTCTTTACCTAATGGAGCTTCCTGTCTGGCTGACAAGAAGCAGCTGTGCAATAAATGAGATTCTTCTGGTCCTCCAGTCTGGAGGACCGGAAGGAGCTTTGCATTTAAGACAGAGCATTTAAGATCCAGTGAACTTTAGCTCAGTGCTCTAACCACTGCACTCCCTGTCTTTCAGTATACAAAAGAGCATCTTGGCTCTGTAATGCATATCTCAACAGGATGCTGCAAATTCAATTTTAAAAAATAGTGGGAGTAAAGAAGAGGGAAAGATTTGAGATGAGTCGGCAGTCATTATACAGAGTAGAGTAGTTCTGTAGGTTTACAAGGATTTGGGGAAATCCTTTGAGACCAGCAGAAAGTGGCCACTGCCTGCCTCATGCTAAGGCCCATCGGTGGCACCTCCGCTTTAGTGTACCACATGGTGCTGTGTGGCCATTAGATGAAAGCACCATCCCCCATCAAACAGACCACCAGAACTGTGATAAATTAATGATCAAATAAGATGCCAGTTGCACCACAGCACTGCTGAGGCTACTTACAAGAAGGGTCTAGTGCTTTTAAAAAAGGTAGCTGATATTTTAAAAGAAAAAAAAGAAAGAAATGTCACTCTGGGTTTCTTTGTTTTTTAATGCTTCCTCTCTTAAATCTTTTTTTAATTTATTTATTTTTACAGACCACATTGGGGTTTGATATCAGAAGGAAGGGGGAAGTTGCAAGAGGAAAACCAGTGTTCCTTCCAAGAACAATATAAAGGAAATGATTGCATGAATATTCATTTGTTATCCATACAAATTTGCATGAATTTTGACATTTGTGTACAAATCAAATCTCCAGACATTTGTACTTTAGTATTTGTACAACTACAATGTTTGTATGATGGTACGGATATGTTCACATCCTGGGCATATCCATGCACACCCCATATGCATTCATACGGATATGTATGGGATGGAAATGGGATGGATATGGGATGGATATGGGATGTGTGCAGGATGTGTACGGATGGATATGATCAGATACACATCCGTACGTATCAAATATTCAGATATTTGAAATGGCACATTCATATGTATCTGTACATTCAAATCGTTCAAATCGTTCAAACGAATGTTTCGGGAACATCCGAAATCTGTTCAAATGTCTAAATTCAAATGTTATTAAATCCGATTTGAATTCAAATGTCAATACTCGTCGGATTTGAATCGGATTTCTGAATTTTCGAATATTCACGCACACCCCTAATCTGAATGTCCAAATTTGCCCAAATTTCAAATGCTATGAATATTTGTTCACATCCCTAGGCAGGATTCTTCATGCTTTGCATTGCTGCCTAAAAATGATGGACTTCATTTTTGGTTAGGCTAATTCCTTTCCAACTGACAGGAATCAAAAGTCACAGCAACCCCCTTCTCTTCCTATCACAGGAGGCCACAGCAAAACAATGCCATTTATAGCTAGTCTTATTGTTTTCCTTTTTCTCCTTCTCCCCTTCCAAGTGACGTGAGATTTCCCTGTGCTATTTTGCTCCAGTTTGGAAAGTTTTGTGGTGATCTTTTCCCAGTCCGTTCCTCTGAAGCCGATTTTAGGCGACTGCCCACGCTTGCTTGCTAGTAATTGCATGTTGAACTCTTGATCAATGGCCTCACAACATGTTTCAAAATTCTGCTGCTCTTCATGAAATTAGATCTTTAAAGAGAAAGAGAGGGAAAGAGAATGGCAGGGGGCTCCAAACTTGAGGAAACATTGCCCAGAGGAACATTCATACTTTTCCTTCCACAATGCATAAACAGCAAGTTTTGTTCACCATATGTACAATATTCACCACACAAGGCACTGAAATAACAAGCACTTAAAAAGCTGCATCAGGAAACCTTCAGGGGCTAGGGCCCAGGGTTCTTTCGCTCCCGCCTTCATTTCTAAAGCTGTTAGGTGTGCGGAATGGGGGTGAACATTTTTTTTTAAGAAATCCAACTTGCATTTCCTAACCAAAAGAGGTTTGCTTTGCTTAGTTTTCTTACAAACATGGCTTTGTTCACTGGCCAAACTAGGAACGTGCACAACTGGGTTTTGTTTTTGTTTTTACATTCTATTCAAATCAAATCAAACACCCAAAAATCCAATTCAAATCTTTTAAATTTTAATGTAATAAGATTCTATCCGTATTTACCAAATTTGAAACTATTCGTTTGAATTTTTTATTCGAATCTGCACATACAGATGTCGACAATATTTGTATGTGCACGTACACATCTTCTCAACATCTGTAAGCATCTGTACATGTCCGTATGGATCCTGTAGTTATCCTGTATGCATCCCATTTTCATCCTGTATGGATCCGTACAAATGCATACAGATGCAGGAAAGATGCAGATCTTCAAGTACGCATTATGTACAAACCTGTACATATACAAATGTCCAGATAATTTGAACCAATAGATCCGAAATTTGAAATTTGATTTGAACGTTTACATTTGAATTTTGGGAATTCTGTTTCCATTTCCATTTCCATTTTTATTCATATACCACCTTTCCAAATGTAAAAAGTTGCTCAAGGCGGTTCACAACAAATGGAAAAACAAAATACAATACAAATTCAATCATTATTTCAAAGAGTACAGCAAATAAAAATAATCAAAAATACCTTACATGTTATAACAACTAATACAATATACAATAATAATAATAATTAGAGAAAAAACCTCTAAAAAGGTGGGACAACTGACTGTTGAGTTTGTGTAGTCTTTGTAGCAGGTGGCAAAAGTCGAGCACTCTTTTTCCCTTCTCCCAAAGTCCATGGCAGTGTTGGAGCATTGGGCTGGGTGCTACCGGATTTTTGTAGTCCTTGCGGCAGGTGGAAATGATTCAAGCGCTCTTTCTCCCTCCTCCTCTTTTCCATGGTGGTGTTGGAGCGTTGGGGCATTGGGCTGGGTGCTGCTGGATTTTTGTAGTCCTTGCAGCAGGTGGAAATAATTCGAGCGCTCTTTCTCCCTCCTCCTCTCGTCCATGGTGGTGTTGGAGCATTGGTGGTGTTTGAGTTTGAATGTCAAAATTCGGCACATTCAATCAGATTTTGAATGCGTACAAATATTCGTGCACATCCTGAGGCCAGACCAATTCACGCAGTTCAACCCAGGCACTCTTGAAAACAAGAACAGCTTTAAATTTTTGTAATGTCAGGTTAACAAGGTTCTTTAGTATTTGGTACTCCTGGTTCAGCTTCGATTTCTGTGCACACATTTGCTTGCTATCTCCTCCCCACTCCCATTTAAACAGTGTAGAGGTCAAGGTCCATGGGTTCCAAGCAACCATAATAAGATAAAAACATATGAGGTGCTCTGCTGGATAAGGCCACAACTGATCTAGCCCAGCATCCTGTCTCACACAGTGGCTTATCAATTGCTTCAGGGCATCTCAAGCAGGAGACAAAAGCAAAACCCACACCTGATCTCAAATTCCAGCAAATGGTCTTTGGAGGCATCTTGCCTGCCTTTCCAACCTGGAAGAAGTACCTAGGCATCCACTGTAGTACCCAGTGATACATCTAACCCTTCCTTAAATCTATCTAGGCTGGTTGCTGTTACCTGTCAGTGAGCCAGTATGGTCTAGTGGCTAGGGAGCCAGACTCTTATCTGGGAATACCAGGTTTGAGCCCGCCCTCCTCCATAAAGCCAGCTGGGTGTCCTCGTGCTAGTCACAGCTCTCTTTCTGAGCTCTCACAGCCCCCACCTACCTCACAGAGTGTTCTGTCCAGGGGAGAAGAATAGAAAGCTTTGTCAGCTGCATTGAGGTCCCCTTAAATGGGTGAGAAAAGCAGGGTAGGAAAGCCAGCTCTTCTTCCTCCTCTTCTGGCTGCAAATTCCATAGATCAGATACAGGCCTAGCACAACTCCAAGGAGATTGTCAGATGTGTGGCATTTGATTGGGGTGGTTGTAGGCTTGCCAATTGTTGAGGATGTCAGGGACAGAACAATCCCATAGAGCAAAGGGCAAAAGCTCTCTTACTCTTGATTGTAACCTCTCTTTAGTAAAAAATAATAATAATAAAAGTCTCCTAGTCATCTTCTTGCCAGCCATCTTCCCACTCTTCTGCTCCTTTCAACCTTGAAAAACTATTTTATTTTATTTTCCATTCCATTTTCTATTTGCATCACATTCCCCAAATATCTGACTTCTGTTTGCAAGCGACTCACTTAAGGGACCTGGTTTTATTTAGTCCAAGACTGATTGATTCATTCTTCATTCTCCTTGCAGTCCAGGGTACTTTTCATTACCACTTTCATATCCATCTTTCAAAGGCCTCTTTCCTTCTTTCTCTTCATTTGTATTAAAGCATATTTTATACAGCTGGATGCTGTATCTCCTGTTAGAGGAGTGGAGATTTAGTTGTAGCAATGAGGCACAAGGAGATTGCTCTTAAGATTTGGTCTTTATTAGGAAGCACATTTACTCCTGGCTCTGGAAGGCACCTCCAGGTCCCCATTCTGGAGCACCTAGGAATCATTTGCAGGGGTAATCTGAGGTCCTGAGGTCCTGCAGAACAAGAGCCTTTGATGGTGAATATGGCTTCAAACCATTATTTTGTTTTAAATTAATACAGAAGAGAGGAGTAGTAATGTTTTATGAATACTAGGGATGTGCATGAATGCATTTTTTGCATTTGAATCTGATTCAAATCAAACATTTGAATATTCTATTCAAATCGAAATTCAAAAATCCAATTTGAATCAAATAATACGAATGTCGGGAACATTTGTATGCAATTTTTGAATCCGTTCGCATCCCATTTTTTCATGTTTGCATTTCATTTGCATCCTGTTTGCATCCGGTATTATGAGCGCAAATAGACCCGATATCTGGATGTAATATATGGAGATGAATTCAGTCAAATCATTCAAAAATCCATGTCAGATTTTTGAAAATCCATAATCGAATATGAATCCGAACATCTGGATTTTTGAAAATATGATTCGAATTTGAATGTTGGATTTCCGAATTGGATTTCTGAACATTCAGATTTTCAAATATTCATGCACATCTCTAATGAATACTGCTGGAAATGGGTTTTCGTGAATTCAGTGGCAGCTGATGGCTGAGAAAAATCAGATGGGTTGCGTATCAATTCAACTCCTGCCTTTGGTCTTTGGTAATGCATGACTGACTGCACTGATATATGATTAATTTCTGAGGAATTTTGTGGTTGCTGTGGTTTAAGTGATGATTTACATCTTTCACTGGGTTGTGCAGTCTTGGAGCCACATAAAAATATGGAAGATCCCATGGTTGTATCAGGAGTACAGATGTGCATGAATATTCATAACATTCAAAATTCGTACGAATTCAGCTGAATTCAGACATTTTAATTCTAATTGAATGTTGGCACATTTGAAGAATGACGTTCGACGTTGAATCAAATGTTTCAATACATCCATACGAAGCTTCATTGTGGATTTGTATGGGATTTGTATCGAATCCGTAAGGATCCATGTGTGAATGTGTATTGAACATTCGTATCGAATGCAAATCCTAGTATATTTGAAGGAGATCTATTTGAATAAAAACAAATTTTCCTGCATTTGATTCGATATGAATTGGATACAGAAAAAAATTGTGCACATCCCTGATCAGGAGGGAAGCTGCTATATAACAGGAGGAGCAGGTGACATCTACTTATCCATTTTTTAATCTTCTAGGTCAAAATGCTTTTGTCTTTTAGTAGATAAAACTGATCTACTGTAGGTGGCAGGGGATCGCCAAATTTCATATCCAGCAGTCTTTCATATAACTTACTACCGGGACACCCCATTGGCATCTCTCCGGTGTCTTGAATAATCCCTCCTTAACTTCTCTGTTGCCCTTTTCAACCTGACAAGCCTTTCCCTGGTTTTGCCCAAGGAGCAGACACAATGGAAGGGACTGGTTGTCCTTCCTGCTTGTTCATTAAAATGTCTTCACATGCTGGACGCAACTGAAATGCCATTGGTTATGAAAACACTGTTTACATTGGAAAGGATGCGCAGAAAGAACCCCATAAAAAGGAGGGTGACCTTGATTCTAAGCTTCACCCCCCCACACTGTATTTCATTATGAGAGATAATTACGAGATGCGTACAAGAGCAGCAATTACCGTCCTTTGTTTTTTCTACCAATGAGCCGCCATTAAAGTCGCTGGGGTTTTGTCTGAGCATCTTTCTGGTAGTTAACATTCCTTTGTACGCTTCTGTCACTATGAAGCTTGATCCAAATACATTGGAGTTCAACTGATGTTGCATTCTTCCTAAATACATACATATATGCACAAAATGTGCTCAAGAACGGCTGTGTTGAATAAAAATGACATAATTTTCAGGAAACCCATACAAGCGCAGCTCAGGGTCCGCTAGGGATGCAAAGATGCCTTTTTCTATATTTAACAGATATATGACAAAGAAACTATGCTTCAAATGTCAGTTTCCGGGGGGCTTGTGTGTGTTTATAATTATGCATTCTACCATGCCAAGCAAAAAGCTCAACGGAGTTCACATTTACATAGTAAAGTTCTGTGTAACAAAACAAACACCCTTCTTCTCAATGCATCGGGGCTGCCTCCACCCAGCACTTAGCTTGCCGGCAAATGAATGTTTTCTGCTTTCTTGAGTTTACATAAATAGCTGTAAATTCCTATAATTAACTAGGAAAAAGTCATTCACTGGGATTAAAACAAAGACATATTTGTTTATCGCTTGTATTGGTATCCCCAGCTTGTAAGCAGTAGTGTCAACCAATGTTTTCTCCACTGTGTTAAACAAAGCAGAAATTCCCAGAGTGCAGTGCTGCCAATGACCCTACAGGCAGCCAATTAATGTGAGGTAATCAACTGGTTGCATTTTCAGAATCCTTGATTTCTTTTCTTTTTTCCATGTACTGAACAGACTGACCTTCCAAAAGGCAGGTTTTTCTGATGGACACAAAGAAATGATTGCATATTTCCTTAGGAACTATTCATTATCCCATTTTGTGACATAATGCAACAGGCAACGTATAATTATTGATGCTTTCCAAGTGTGGGACATGAGGAACAAGATATCAGGTTCCTGATGAAGGATCAGCGCATGCTGTTCAGCGTACATTGCAGAGAGAATGCTGCTGGCCAGCAATACTATCCCTGGATCAGGAGCAGTGTGGACAGGGGTACATGGCCATGTACTCAGACAACTGGCCAGGCATGGCCTAAATTTGGGGCCAGAGAACAAAGGTATACTGGTGTCAAACTTGCACCATGCCAACATTTTGCTGAATTCCAGAAATGGTTCCAGAATTTGGCCACTTTCACAGTTCAGTGAAAAGTTCAGGGTCTTTTCAGAGTTCAGATGCTTTTCTGTGGTGGCCCTTAACTTTAGAACAGCCTCTCCTTAGAAGTCTCACCAAGCAGCTACATTATATAATCTTTGGAACCTGGTTAACTTGTTGTGACCCACCATGGGACTTTCTGGTGAAGGGTGGGATGTAAATCCACAAATAAATTAATTGCAGGAGCAAGATTGCTCTTGATCTGGGTTCTATTTGTAGAGAAGTTTTAACCACACTAGAAGGGTTGAAAAGTACTTTGGGGACCCTGTACTAGAAATGGGTTCCACCTTCTGTCACCTTGGAGCAGATCAGCCTGGACTTCTGGTCTAATCTAGGCCTCTAGCATCCACATGCTAGCGGAGGATAGCAGAGGCCCCCATCCCCTGTCACACTTTGGCTGCATTTGGTGAAGTGAGGACTAGGAACGTACATAAATGGTTTTGGGAGCATTTGATTAGTAACAAATTGAATGTTAGAAAATTTGTATTTGTTCAAATAGATCCACTTCGGAAGTGGTAGGATTCTATTCAATACGAATATCCAATACAAATTCATACGGATCCTGCATACGGATTCTACATACAGATCCTATACCAATGCATGCATATCAGATCTGTATATTATACCAATGCATACGTATAATATATGAATGCACATGTATCAGTACATATCCGATACCTCTCTCCTGTTTAACAAATGTATGAACTATTTGTACAAATGTTCCAAAACATTTGTATTCCTACAAATATTCATGTACGAATGTCATAGCATTCAATTCATGTACGAATGTCTGAATTCACCCAATTCGTATGAGTAACGAATGTTACAAATATTTGTGCACATCCCTACCAGGCGCAGGTGCTAAAAAAGATGCCCTAGCCTGGTATAACTCTAGGAGTGTTTCCACACAGGCCCTGAAAACCCTATTAGGAATTCAATAGGGACCCTTGTGGAATGGGTCCTCCACCACTCTTCCCCACTGAGGACCCCATTAGGACTGCATGAGGGTCCACACAAAAGCCTCCTGATTCCAGTCCTAATAGGGTATTTCGGGCCCTAGCTCTAGTTTTCCCGGAAACCCCATCAATGGTGTCCACAATCCCTGAGACCTTCGGGTATAGGGAAGGATAGAAATACAGATAAATAAATAAATCCAGTCTTTAGCCTTGAAGACTGGATTATAGGACATGCATCCACATGACATGACATGCCAATGTGGTCCAGGGGTGGGCCTCGCAGGATGGGAGCTGTGCACACAGGTGGCACCGGCACCAGCTCCACCATGCCACTGATAACTACAAAGGCCTGCATAACCTCTGTAGCTCTCTAGTGAGTACAGCACAGGGTTCGTAGCAGTAGCTGTAAAGATGTGCCTCTCCTGGAGGGTGGCATTGGTGGATCACAACCGCCCAGCGGCTGCCCACTTTGGCTGGCAATCATGTTCCCCATTACATCTGTGTGCCTGTCACCACTCCTGCACCCGCAGCTGATACCCCATCGCTGGAGCAGCTACATGGGGGAGACTTGTTGCCACTGAAGCTGCCTTCATCTCTGCTGCCCCCGCTGCATCAGGGGGCACAACACATGATAATCACCTCCTCCCACCTCCGCCATTCTGGGTGATGGTGGAGCAGTCGTCACCTTGGGGGTGTGGTAGAGGTGGCCTCACCACTATTGCCACACCTTCAATGGGTGGAAGTGGCAGTGGCATGTCCTCTTGTGGCCTTTCAGGGTCTCGGGAGGCCTGGTGCCCATCCACACAGTGCCCTGCTTAGCACCCATTGCAGTTGGGTGCTAGAGGGCCTGTGTAGAGACATGGGGTCCTCCTGAAGATCTCGATCCTTGAGGAAAAGAAGCCAGGGAGGAACCCTTCTCCAAGATCTGGAACTTCAAAATACGGCTCTTTCAAGGTCAGTGTGGAAACATCCTAGATTTCTTTAAAGAAGTCAACATCCAACCTGGCACCAATATACTGGACCACTGAGTTGTGTGAATGGTAGCATACCCTCATAGTCTGGTATACTTTGTGGGAGCGGTTTTGGTAGCACTCTAAAAAGTGCTGGGAGGGAGGGGGAAATTCGTCACTGACTGGTATTCTAGAACTGCAAGTGTAGTAGGGTCTCCCTTCAAGAATTTGGTGCAATCCAAGGGAAGTTCCGGGTGAGGCTTCCTTTAGCCTGCACCAACATAGTGAGCAATGACTCCTAGACACTAGTGATGTGCACAAATGTATTTTTTACATTTGAATCCAATTCAAATAGAATATTTAAAAATTTGATTCCATTCCAATTTCAAAGATCCAGATTTTCAAAAATCTAATTTGGATCCAGATATATGAATGTTGACAAGATTTGTATCCGAAATACAAATTTGCAAAGATGCATACTTATTCCATATGCAACCCATATTTGTCCTGTTTTCATCCCATATTACTTGCACAAATATGTATATATATATATTGCATATTCGTATGCGATAGATACAAATCTAGTCATGGTTAAATTTGGATTTTCAAATTGATTTGAATCGGATTTTGAATTTTTGAATATCCATGCACATCCCTACTAGACACTTGCTGGTCCAGCACCCGGATCAGTGCAGAACTGCAGAACTGCAGAACTGCAGAAAGAAAGAAAGAAAGAAAGAAAGAAAGAAAGAAAGAAAGAAAGAAAGAAAGAAAGAAAGAAAGAAAGAAAGAAAGAAAGAAAGAAAGAAAGAAAGAAAGAATCAAAATATAGAACAAAATTGGACACCACAAATTTGATTAAATAGAAATGTATTGTTGACATCTGAAACCCTTCAACACTAATTTATGCATGGTGATATTTTTAAAGCCCAGCGCCCACCTCAACTCTATAAATTGCCACTTGATTTTCGCTTCACTCCCAGAGAGGTTCATACCTCTGTACAGAAAAAGACTAGGTGAACCATACTTAAATTTAAAGTGACTGAAATTAGAAGCTGCCACTTAGGAAAAGTAGTACGTTAAAGCAACACCATTTATGTCCAGAGTATCTATATTTTATACTCCAGTGGTACTGCAAATATCTTGGCCCTTCAGTCTGTATAATTAACAGCTAACATGAACTGTAGGAGAAACAAAATTGCCAGTAATTTTTTTCCCCTTCTTGTCTCTTACCTTCTCTCCTTTCCTTCACTTCCTTCCTTTACTCCCATTTTTGGAGTTGGGGAGAAAAGAATTTCCCAAATAATTTTAGGAGGTATCAGAGAAAGCCTTTGAAGATCCAAGGGTTCCTTTAGTAGGGCTGTGCATAAATATTTGTCACATTCAACATTTGTACGAATGTGTTAAAATCCGGACATTCGAATTCAAATTGAACATTGGCACTTTTGAAGATTGACATTTGAACGTGAATTAAATGTTTCTATACTTTCGGACAAAGTTTCGTTGCAATTGTGAACCTGGAGAGGTGGGAAAACAGCTGCCCAGTCACATCTGTAGTGATTCCCGAGCGGATTCAGAGCAAATTCAAAGTGGGTTAGAGCAGATTTGGTGTGTTCAGTGCAGATTCGTAGGGGATTCGTAGCATGACTGGCAGCAGGGATTTGAATCGGATTCGAAGAGCATTCAAATAAAATTTGAATCCTACCACATCCCCGAAGGGGCTCTATTCAAAAACATGCCAGTTTCCTTGTATTTGATTCAATTCAAATCGAACATACACAAAAATTCATGCCCATCCCTACAATTTAGTGGCACAATGAGGCAAACAGCCTTGCAGTCAACATCTTTACTTCTCGCAGTATTTTGATTTTGAGGCATTAGGAGGTACTGGCGCATGAGCAAAAACTTTGCACTCACTGACTGAAGCCACCATACACAGTGCAAGTTTCTTTTTTCACACAGACATGCACAAAAAGACTTCTGCTTCATTGCCAGAAGCAAAGATGACAGCTGAACCTTGCTCTTTTCTTTTCCAGCTCAAAAATCCCTCGACAGGCATCAAGTTTATGCATCTATTAAAGCATTCAGGTTCTGATAATGGAGGAGGTAGAGCATTTTCCTACCCCATTATTCCCTAAATAAACATGATCCTCATTGACTAGGGATGTGCATAAATGTTTTTTTTCTATATTTGCTTAATATTGAATCAAATGCAAGAAAATTCGTATTCATTCGAATAGATCCCCTTCAAATGTGGTAGGATTCTTATTCAATATGAATATTCAATCCCATATGAATCCTACACGAATGCATATGGATAGCATACAAATCCCATACGAAGAATCGTACAAATGTATCAAAACATTAAATTCAAATTTGAATGTCCGTCTTTGGCTGAATTCAGCCAAATTTTGAAGGTTATGAATATTCATGGGCATCCCTACCGCTGAACAAAGTGTTTCTGAAAATCTCAACACACACTGCATCAGGGAAGTGGATAGAAGACTTTGTACAATATAACCCTTTATCACACGGAGGGCATTTTCCACTAAGGCTTAGAACCCTTCTAAGACCTCATTAGGAACCCAATTAGTACCTGACTGGTACCAATCAGGAAGGCCCTGTCCCCACATGGACCCCATTGAAGGCCCCATCTGCAAGGCCCTGTCCCCACGAGGGCAGGGGAAATCTGGATTTAATGGGTCCCTCAGGCCCTTAAATCTGGATTTTGTGTGGGCCTGATCAAAGTTGTCCACAATGGGATCTTCAAGATCTGGATCTCCAGGAGGAACCCATCTCAAAGATCTGGATCTTGAAGATCCAGATCTTTGACTGTGTGTAGAAAAAGGGGGTAAGGCTGCATCCACACATAGTAAAAAAAATATGGGTGAAAAGTGGCTTAGAAGTGGTAACATTCTCACACTCATGCTTCTAATTCACACCTACCCCCCAACTCACCACAAAGCTCACGTGAACTTTTGGGAAGGGATGTGCACAAATTATTGGTCGGGTTTGCATGTGTGAATTCAAACATTTCTATTCAAATCGAATATTGGCTATGTTCAAAGACTGACATTCAGATGTGAAATGGATGCTTTTGTACATTTGATTGATGCTTCGTTATATTCACAAAAGTGGGGAAGCAGCAAAACAGCTGTCAGGTCACATCTGTACCAGATTCAGAGCAGATCTGGAGCAGATTCAGAGTGGATTAGAAGTCATGAAGCAGATTCAAATAGCATTCAAAGAACATTTGCAGCTAATTCAAATCCTACCGTATTTGAGATGGCTTTTATTCAAATAAATGCCCATTTCCTTTACATATACTTTGATGCAAAGCAAACATGGGGGGGGGGAATCATGCACACCCCTCCTTTGGGGCCAGAACCCAAAGGTCTAGGAATGTTCCTAGTCTTGGAGCCACTGTGGAAGCCATTTCAGTGGTGTGGTCCACAAATATGGGTCCCCTAGTGGTCCTGAACACAGGTGTTTTCGGCACCTTTCCATATTCTGGACCAGACCCTGGCTGGTCTACCACTAGACATGGATGTGGAGGTCTACAGGTAATCCCAATCAGAGCCAGGTTGATCAGGGTTATGCTCCATCCAGTGTGAACATACCAGCTGTGGATGTGACCCATCTTGGAATGGATTACAGTGTAGAAGAGAGCCCAGAAGTCTACCTTCTGTTCCGGTGCAAGACTGAATGTGGAATCGTCCTTAGTTTCCATTTAGTTGTCTAATCATTTCTTGGATTGCAGAACAGCAGCACAACAATTTGGATCAGTGTTTCCTTTCCAAACATACCTGCACTTCAGGTTGCACGTGGCTTCCCAAGTTTGCATGCAACAATTTCAAGTAAACTAAAATTCTCCCCCCTTCCCACCCCTTCATTTCTGCACGTGTCCCATTCCACACAAACATGTCTTCCCTGGCCTTTTTAATTTTTTTGGCAAGGAGGAGAGAAGTGAATTTCCCTGCATCCCTTCCTGCTTCTGCCCTTCCAGCCAGCTTGCTTCATTTGCATCCCTGCATCTGTTTCGCTTGCCACTTCCTCTCCCCAAACCTCTTTTCTATAAACCTAAAAATATCCCACTGTGCCGCAACCGTTTCATTACCCCTGTGCAACAAAAGCTGTTGCTATAATGCTGGAAAAATACACGGAGGTATTCATTACAACTTTGTCTTCTGTCATAATATCATGCAAAACAAAGCATGTGTGCGTGTGCGCACCATTGAGAGCCTACAATTACTCTGATTGTGGGTATACTGGCAGCTGCCTCTGAGGGAGGATTTTAATAATACATTAAAACCTCTATTTTGGAGTCTTGCAAAATATAGAATTAGAGATACACAAGGCTACTTCGACGTCGCTTGGAGTCGGCAGGGTGGGAGGAAGCTGCCTGATAGCGAAATGGGAGGAAATCACAACATCTGTCTGGAGCAGGGTTTTTATGATGCTACCAATCCAGGTAGAAGAGTGTGTTGCTGAAGAGAAAAATGACATCTTAATAAGCTTATATTTACCATTGGCTTTTGTCATGCGCTAAAGAGCCCTGTTTAACAATTGTTGTGCATAAGTGAAATTGCTGGGGTATTTTTTCTTAAGATTTTAGGGGACAGATTCCACACCTTGTGTTAGCAGACTCTATTTATTATCCTCTAACTCAATTGAATTACAGCAGTATACAGTTTCCAGCCACGCTTTCCAAAGCAGGCAATGCTCTTGACATTTTTTAATATTAAGCCAGCAATCAGAATCTATTGATCTATTTACTTAGGGACTGATATCCCACCCTTCATCAAAAAGTCCTAGGGTGGGTCACAACATTAATAATGCAATAAATGCAATATACTAAAGAATATGCAATTAAAATGCCCACCTACCCCAGCAGGGCAAACTTCAAAGGGAGCTTAGGAGGACATGAGGCCTTTTCACATGAGGGATTTTCGAACACGCGTAGAACACGTTGGGATGGAGCATTTGCTCCCCTGGGATGGAGCAACCCCGTTCTGAGCAACCCCATCCCATCCCAACGTGCCTAAACGCGTTCAGGTTTCAGAGCACAAAATTGTGCTCTGAAACCATTCTGGTGCATTTGACCTGGCCAGGGCCATTCCCAGGTGTACCGGAGGGAAAGCATTTGCATGCTCTCACTCCATGACACCTGGGCCCCTCTCCCGGGCTGCCCCCATTGGCTCCTGTGGAGCCAGGGATGGGCAGCCCTGGTGCCTCCCTTCCCTGGGCTCCCGCCCACTCCAGGGGCCCAGATAAATCTCCTAGGGCTGTCAGGACCCCCACCCAACACTTCCCAAGCAACCCCAGGGGTGCACACATGTGCACACTCCTTTCCTGTTTGGTGCCAAGTAACAACTGGTGCGATCAGGCCGGCTGCGCTGGGCGCATGTCTGCTGCATGGCCGCTGATTCACCAGGTACCTGCACCTGCGCAGATCACCTGTCAAAGCCAGGCGGGTGCCTGGCCAATCAGAGGCCACGCCGTGCACATGCACACAACATGGCTGGCCTCCTCTCCCCAGTTTCTGCCTGGCGCCGAACAGGTAAGCCCTGTTCATGCACATGTGCCCCTGGGGTGAGCTGGGGGTGTTGGGTGGGGGTCCTGCCACCTGCGTGGGCCTGAGAAGGAGCCCAGAGAAGGCATCCATCAGGCCTCCATGCCCCAGCTCCAATGGAGCCAATGATGGGAAGCTGGGGGCAGGACTTGTGAGTCCCGGGATGGGCATATGGGGTTGCTAAGACAGTTTCCCATCCACACGTAAGTAGGTAAAGGATTTGTTTGCAGTGTGTCCTTTACCTGCCAATGCAGATGGGAAACTGTCTTAGACAAGTTTGGGCTGAAGCGTTCTACAGCATTTTCACTGTAATGAAAAGAGTCCTCTGCTGGATCAGCCCACAGCCCTTCTAATCCTGCATCCTGTCTCAAGCAGCGGTCCACCAATTGCTTCTGGGCATCTCAAGCAGAAGACAAGGGCAAAACTTTCACCTGCTCTTGAACCACTGCAGATGGCCTTTAGAGGCATCCTGCCTGTCTCTCCAACATGGGGGATATATCTAGGTCTCCATTCTAGCAGCCATTGATACACCTGTCCTCCATGGATTAACAGGAGCTCTGCTAGATCAGGCCACGACCCATCCATGCCAGCATCCTGTCTCACATTGTGACCCAACTGCTTATAGGCATCTCAAGCAGAATTCAAAGGCAAAACCCTCACCTGCTCTCAAACCCCTGAAAGAGACAACTCCTGCCTATCTCTCCGGTCTGAAGGAAGTACTTGGGCATTGTATAAACATGCTGACCCAGTCTTTGCTGAAGAACTTCCCATTCCCTTATCAATAGCATTTTCTCCTCCAATAAGATGTGACCAAACTTGACATACCAAAAGCAGGCCCAAACCAAGGGGGTGATTTGCCTTGGCTTTTCGAAACAAAAAGAATCTGCACTTAAGAAGCCAAGTATTATTGAGATGGCTCCCAGAGGCACGGGAAAGATGGTGAGTGTTCCTTTGGAAATTGCAGAAATATTGGCCAAGGCATTTTTGAATGTGGATTATGTCATGCGTTCTGGGACTCTTTACGCAAAGCTCGATCGACAACCCTTGCCTTTTCTGATCTTATAAATAAGCATTCAGGGAATCCTTGGGTTGATGGACGTTTGACAAGGGAGGTTTGTAACAGCCTACTTCATAGCCTGCTGCAAATTATCCTTTTAAACCAAAGCTGGTATAAATAAATTGCTAATACACTTGACCCTCATGTCTTCTAAAAAGCTAGCCATTAAGGCCCAGGGTAAGCTGCCTGGTAGCTGTACATAATGGTAGATAACTAATGGCTTGCTTGAAAAATATACTCTCCTTGTGGGACTGGGGCTCCAGTGTAGGTCAGAAGGCAATGGAAAAACCCCTCAGTCAAGAAGGAAATAATTCTAGCAAAAGCTACCTCTCTGGCAGGATCCGCATGGCTCTGACATGGTGCTCTGAGACTCGTGTTAGGGAACAGGTGTGCATGTCTCTGCACTATTCTGTTGCTGTTGAGTGCTTGAAGAGGCAGAGGCCCACAAGACCTCACACTCATCACAAGAATGTAAGAGGAGCTCTGCTGGATCAGGCCACAGCCCATCTAGTCCAGCACCACGACTTACATGGTAGCCCACCAAGTGCTTCTCAGCATCTCAAGCAGCAGACAAAGGCAAAACCTTCACTGGTTCTCGAATGGCCTTTAGAGACATCCTGCTTTTCTCTCCAACCTGGATCTTGGCATCTATTCTAGTAGTTATGGAAACACCTCTGTCCCATAAATGTAAGACCCTAAGAGGAGCCCTGCTGGATCAGGCCGCAGCATATCTAGTGCAGCATCCTGTCTCACACATTGTCCCACCAAGTACTTCTGAGCATCTCAAGGAGAAGACAAAGGCAAACTTTCACCAGCAAATGGCCTTTAGAGGCATCCTGCCTGCCCCACCCCACCCCCAGCCTGGAAGAAATGCCTAGCCATCCATTCTAGTAGTCATTGATGCAACTTTATTCCCCAAAATATGTACTTCAGATTGCAGCTTACAATTGAGGTTTCTATCCTTGAAGCAAGCAACCTGTTTCTAGTCACAAATACTAAATTCAAGGTTTCCTCCTATTTATAAAAGGAAACATTCAAGCAAGTTCCTCTACGCTGGCTGGCCATGCCTCTAAATATACCAGGTCTAAACAATGCTAAGAACGTTTTCAGAATCGTATCCACCCTACAATTTTTTATATTTATTTTCTTCCTGACCTTTAAGAATATTTTTTGTTTTCCAGTGTGCTTTCCTTTTCTCTCTCTTTTTATTTTCAAGTTTTCCTAAAACGCCTACCGTTGGTGGTGGTTGTTGTTTTCAAACATCATTTATCTTACATTTTGGAAAGGTCACCAATATTATCACAGAGGTTGCAAAAAGAACCAACGGGGCCAGTTTAGAAAAACTGGTGGATTCTTTCCATTTTGTTTCCATTCAAAACTTTACCTCAGAGATGGAAAAAAGGGTGACCAGGACAGGGGAAAACCTGTATTTTAGCTTACTGTTCGCCTTGATGGGAGGCATGTGTAAATGACTGACTTCTTATTGAGGGGTGTGGGAGAGAGGAAAGGCAACTACTGGGAAAACTGCTGTTTAGTGCAGCAAACCATGTCCAGAACTGCTTTTAGCAAAGCAAAACCTGTTTCAGTTGTGGCATCTCCATTCTCTTCTGCATTCCTATGCAAACTGTTAGGGTCTCTCCAAGACCCTGGTCACACAAGCCTAAGGCAAGATGGCCTATTCATAATTCGAACTTAGTGCTGGTCACACATAGGTTGTCTTCAGAACGTCCCCGCCTTGGGCTTCATTGATCATGCTTTTCTGCATGATTGACCTGAGCTTCGTACACAGAACTCTTGGCTCTCCACCCCTTCTGCTGTGTCCTTTCTTATTGGATGCTGTTGTGTCACACAAGGGAGGTGAGCGTATGTGTTTGCGGTTCTTTTTTAAGCCTGCTCCCCCTTCTTTTCTTCTCCGTGCGATTAATTTTTTAAAAAATAATAATTCGCAAAGAAAACCACTAGACAGAGGAATCATACACATAAACTGAGGAGAGAAGGTGAGGTGCCTCACGAACTCCGTGCATGCTGGTTGGCTGAAAGGAAAGACTGGACCCACCCACCACAGCACAGTTCAGCCTCCTTTAGCTGGTCCTTCCACTCACACTGAGGAAGCAAAGATGTCCTGAGATGCCAGGATGGGCTGAGTCCTCCTCAGTCCTGTAAAAAATGAGGACTATGGTTAAGATGGTCTAATAGGGGCATGCCAGCTTGGAAAATGAATTAAATTAAAATAATGTGAGTAACGCGACCTGAAGACGGGCTGAGGTCGTCCTAAATTACCTGTGTGACCAGGGCCCAAGTGTTTTCCTGAGTCTCTATTGCAAATGCAAACTGAGTGACAACCCATAGTACCACTGCTGGCATCCAGACATTGTTTGCTTATTTTGCTATGTTTGGATATTCCAGAATAAAGCATGGATATTCCAGAATATCTGTGCTTTGTTGTAGAATATCCAAATATGGCAGAATAAGCAGCCTACTGATACAGGAAATCCAGCAATGATATTGAGTTTCCTGTAACAGGGATTTTTACCTTCATGTCTGCTGATCTGTTTTGTTATAATCTTGATTGGTGCTACTGGAAGTCAGCCAAGCAAGGAAAACAAAAAAGGAAGTGGGGAGGTTCTAGACTGGCGTCTGGTTAGGGATGTGCATGAATATTTTAATGCATTCGAAATTCAATCAAATTGGCCAAATTTCGACATTCAAATTTGAATCGAGTGTCCTTACATTTGAATTTAAAGATTTGATCCAAATTCCTAATCTATTCATTCAAATTATTTGGACATTCATATGTGTCCGGGTTCCTACATGATGCGGACTTGAAGATTTGCATCTTTTCCATAGGCATTTGGACGGATCTGTACGGGGTGAAAATGGGTTGCATATGGGACAACTAAGGGATGCATACAGATGTGTACAGATGTGTACAGCCCTGGGGAAGATGTATACAGGGCATCCACAAATGTTGTCGACATTCATATGTGCAAATTCCAAAAAAAAAAATTCAAACTAACAGATTCGAATTTGCTTAATTCAAATCGAATTTGGTTAAATTTGAATTTTAAACATTTGAATCGAATTGAATTTTTGAGTATTTGATTTGAATTGAATTGAATCCCAAAAATTGCATTTGTGCGTACCCCTACTTCTGTAGCACCAAGTAAGAATATAACTAAACAGGCCAGCTGACATGGAGATAAGACTTGGGCTGCACCCAGATGTTGCTGACTTATTCCTCTATATTTGGATATTCCAGAATATCCATACTCTTTCCAAAATATTCAAGTAATAAGCTATCATTCTGGAGAATACAGTTTGCCAGCGTGCTTTGACACACTGCTAGAATGTATATACTTTGCTAGCCTTGAACATGGTAGGCATGCCTTTTGCATGTCTCCTGTGTTCCAGGCCAGGCAGGGACTGCAGGTCTGCTGGTAGCCTTGTTTAAATGGGTCTACTGGTGATCTAGATCGTGCTGTGTCTACTGCAGACAGCGTGCACCAATGAGAGCAGGAAACCCACAAATCTGTGCTTATGTGCAGATCAATGAGGCCCAGAAGCTGAGTATGGAGGCTCCTGATAGGGATTACAGGTAAGTGCAGAGAGGGGCTTTGTTTGGACAGGACAGAGGTCTTACAAGAACAGCAGGTTGTTCCTGCCTTACGGCAAACAGACAGGAGCCAGTCAGCTGCCGACAGACAGCAAAGGCTAAATTCAGCCCTGACAGCTGAGTGACTCAACTTCTATTGAGCTATTTAATCAGCACTGTGAGCGAGCGCCACGCTGATCCTTAAAAATGAACGGCAAATCCTTTTGTGAAAGCTCTCTGGCCTTCTAGCACTATTGCTGTTTATTTTGTATTTGGGCTGGATATTATCTTTAGGGATGCTTAACAAAATTCTCCTCATCCGACTTTCTCCACGGATTTGGTAGGGTTCCTGATCACTCCGTTTTGTTTGCTGAGCAGAATTGACATCGTCTCAGCTTCTCTGCCTGGGATATCTGGGCCCTGTAGTGTTTTGCTCTTGCATATTAGATCTCAGCTTTACATTCTTATATACTTGTCTTTGCTCCTGCAGGCAGGAAGGGAAGAGAAAAATGACTTAAAGTAGGAAAGAGGACGGCAAGAAAATCTTAGTGTTCTGGGTTTGCTCCTGGGATTTTGGCATTTAGATTTCAGAGCCCAGAGCCTGAACTTCTCCCGTAATGCAATTTTTAGCTGCCTCACCCCTTCCCATACTTCTTTGCAAGTACCGTCAGTTACCTGTACCTGTCTATTCCTGAGGTACTAGCACAGATTCTTCTTTTGTTGTGGGTTCTTTTCCCCACTTCCTGGTATTCCAGTAGAGTGCAAGGTAAAACAAACTATAACATATCTAATAAACTGTCTCTTGTAGGGGTATGCACAAATGCAATTTTCTCGATCCGATTGGATTCAAATCAAATATATGAAAATTCAATTGGATTCAAATCTTTAAAATCTGAATTAACCCAAACTTGATTCAAATAAAGCAAATTCAAGTCTATTCATTCGAACTTTTAACTTGAATTTGCACTTACGAATGTAGACATTTGTATGTGCCCGTGCGCATCATTACGCATCCCATATACATCTGAACGCGTCCGTATGCATCCTGTGGTTATCCCGTATGCAACCAGTTTTCATCCCGTACAGAGCCATACAAATTCATACAGATACGGGAAAGATGCATACATCTGACAAATTTGATCAAATTTGGAACGTCTTCGAATATTCGTGCACATCCCTAATCCCTTGAATTGTGTGCAGTTCTGTTTAGATCTGTTTTGTTAACTTGCACCAAAGAGATTACAATTTTATACCAGGGCTCCATGAAAACAGGGTGGAGGGGGTGACTGATTATTTTGGGGAATCAGTAGTTAGAGGAAGCACTATGCTATAGAAGAACAAGAACAAGAAGAAGAGTTGGCTTTTCTACCCCACTTTTCTCACCCATTTGAGGGGACTCAAAGCGGCTGACAAACCTTCTGTTCTTCTCCCCACATCAGAACACCATGTGAGGTAAGTTGGGCTGGGAGAGCTCAGAAGAGAGCTATGACTAGCCCAAGGTCACCCAGCTGGCTTCATGGAGGTGTGTGGAATCCAACTCGGTACTCCCAGATAAGAGTCCAGCCCTAACCACTAGACCAAAGTGGCTCACTTAAATGCATGGCTTATCGAGGATTTCATGAATTGCTCAGGATGCAAAACATAGGATATTCACAATAGAAAGCCCATCATAGATGTAAAAATGTGTGGTTAAGAGTGTGTAGAGGGTAAGGGAACAGAATCTTGGCTACCTTGCCTGTGATCCAGAGCAAGCCTCCTTAGATGTGTCCTTCCAAACCACAGCAAACCATCTGACTTGTTATGGTACCACTCCCTATATCTGCTCTAGATCTTCCAAGCTCAACATCTAGACCTTGCATTAGGTATGAGAATTAAAATAGTCTGGATGCCTCCAGATCAATGAGTACACCAAAGAGTTCACCTTTTCCCCTCCTTGCCTTTCCCCAGATCTGTAAGTGAATGCCATTCAGGACTATAAAATGGATCAAAAACCTTTGGTTGCCACAGACGATTATTTTAAGAAACCACGGAAGAGGTATGAATTGGCTGGCACTAAATCTCAGCGTCCAATTGTTTGAGTGCATGATCAATGAGCAATAAATCCTCAGCACACTTAACTGTCCCTTGGAATACAGGACGTCAAAGTCACCATCATGTCCAGGAATGCTTTAATTCACAGTTACAACTCAACTGCAGCTTTACAGCCAAAGAAGACTGAAGGCACAAGGTCTGTATTATTGTGTGTGTGTGAAAGAGAGAGAAAACTTGGACCTCCTTTGTGAAAGCCAGAAGCTTTATCTGTCACCAAAAAGCACAGAATAACTTAAGAAGAACCCTGCTGGATCAGGCCACAGCCCATCTAGTCCAGCATCCCATCTCACACGGTGGCCCACCAATTGCCCATGGACATCTCAAGCAGACACAAGGGCAAAACCTTCGCCTGCTCTTGAATCCCAGCAAATGGCCCGAAAGGTACTCTGCCTGTCTCCCCAACCTAGGCATCCGTTCTAGCAGTCACTGATAATAGTGGCGTCCCCAATGGGACATAAGTAAAAAGATGCTCATAAATCAATGTTACGCCACCCTACGCCAAGGGTGCAGGCTGCAAAAAAGCTGCACAGATTTGGACACAGTCTGGACACAGCCATCATCATCGCCATCTGGCTGGGGAAGCAGCAGGGCAAACGGCCTTTCCCAATGGTCGGTCCACATTAGATGCGCTCACCTCTTGAAACTTCTTGCGGGCATTTCTTGTGCACTTACTTGCACAAATAGTGAGAGAGCATTACGATTCTGCCATCTCAAATATACATACTCATGAAAAATTGGCATCTACGCTCCTGGTTCCGTTTTTGTCTGAAACTGTTTCCATCTGTTTGTCATTATAAAAGCTTAGCAATTTTAAGGATCACTGCCCTTCTTCATTTACCTTTTCCTCATCCTTTTTTCTTCCCTCCATTTTCTATTCCCCCCTCCCTCTTCAGTTTACAAGGATGCAAGAAAGAAATTATTCATTGTTGACCTTTTGCAACTCACCTTGAGAGCTTTTGGGAGCAGCACAGCTAAATAAGTTGCAGCAGCAAAAGAACCACATACCAGGAGCAACCGAGCAACCACGGATTAGGAGCAACCTTTACCCATACGTGGACTAAAAAGACCACATTGCTGGACAGCAGGAAAAAATATTAGGCATGTGCACGAATATTTGTGGGCATTTGAAATTCGAACGAATGTGCTGAATTTTGACCTTTGAACTCAAATCAAACGTCCTGAAATTAGAATGTAAACATTCAAATCACATTTCAGATTTTGGATCTATTTGTTCAAATTATCCAGACATTTGTATGTGTACAAGTTTGTACATGACGTGTACTTGAAGATCTGCATCTTTCTCGCATCTTTGCGCATTTGTACAGATACGTACAGGACAAATACAGGCTGCATACGGGATAACTACAAGATGCATATGGACATGTACGGATGCATACGGTGGCCGGCCACCAAGGAAGAGGCCCACCCCGGGGAGCCCTTGGCAAAAGTTGGGCGCCCTAGTGCTCATGAACTTTCCTTCTCCTCCAGTGCCAGTAAAACCAAAAGAGAAAATGGCACCAGAAAAGTGCCTGTTCTTATTAGGAAGGAGGGGGTGTGGCTTTTAGAATTTTACACCTCCTGATTGGCTGGTTCGCAGAACCCAGGGAGGTGTAAAATTCCACATTTCCTCCAATTGAGATACAGAATATTTCTAGCCATTTTTCTGATTGGCTAGAAGAATTCTGTATCTATCTATTAAAAAGAAATATTTTTCTCTCCCCCGGAGTTAGGTGTCCGGTGAACCCGATGCTCGTTAAACCGGTCGCCCCGGATCAATATAGATGTGTACCGATGTGGGGAAGATGCATACAGGCACATATGAATGTTGTCAATATTTGTATGTGCAGATTCAAATAAAAAAAATTGAATGAATAGATTTGAATTTGGTAAATTCAAATCGAATCTTGTTAAATTTGAATTTAAAAGATTTGAATCAAATTGGATTTTTGGGTATTCAATTAGATTCAAATAGAATGTCAAAAAAACATTTGTGCATATCTCTAACAAATATAGTTTGCTGGGTTCATCGCTGAACTGAACACCCACCTGTTCAATAGATAAGCAATTCGCTGAACAAACAATTGTTCACGTTAGTTTTTGAACTCATTCAAAACTAAGAAATGCAATTTTTCCATTTAAACAGTTATTTTCAGTGGCAAAAGCACAGTGAACCTGAACTGTTCGGTCACAAACGGCAGACAGATTCAGTCTGATGGATTTTCTGGATTTTTGAACCACCATGGGTTTAGTTCAATGCAAACGTTGAGGAACACAAACTGTCTCATTGAATTTTTGGACACAAGCTGAACTTTGCACACCCTCACTGAGCAGGAAGCATCTCTCATGTTTCAATCTCCAACTTTTGTGTTCACCATTGGGATGACAAGTCACAACACTTTCAGTCAATTTGGCATGTGCCTGTAGACTTACTAATGGTAGAAGAATTACAAGATCTGAAGAGAATCAATAAGCTGGAAAGCACTGGCTGGTACCTCAGAAAGAGCCATCCACTAGTACAGATTTGAAAATGGTGATTTGGTGGTTAGGCTCAAATTCAAATGCCTGAGGAGGAGAACTTGCCTTCTCTCCTGGGGGTGGTCTAGTGACAGCAGCCTAGACCACTCTGCCATCCAGGTGAGTCTCTAGCCTGGCTGGGCACAGACATCTTAGAAGAGATTATTCTATGTCGGACTGGGGCCTTTCGTCAGCTGCTCTGGACTCCACTTGGCCTCAGCTACCTCAGTTTCGGCTTATTTTGCAATGTTTGGTATGATGTGCAATTTTTACTAGGTATTTTTAATATGTTTTGATTATTATTTTGCATTGTGTAATTTATGTTTGTTGTAAACCACCTTGGGCAAATTTTCTTTTGGAAAGGTGGTATACAAATAAAATGGAAATGAAATGTATGTTCTGGTTAAAATTTGAACCAGCTCAAACCAAGTTGAACAGATTCAACTTGTTTCTATACATTCAGGGCAATTCCACATTGCCAGAATACTGGATCAGCTTCCCTTCTGCACTCTAGTATGGTCTGAGCCCCCAGTGGGTCTTCCTTAGACCACACCAATGTGCAGAAGGAAGGCTCCTAGTATGCGTGATGTTGAAATATACTGGCTAGTGCGGAATAGGGATGTGCACGAATATCAAAATTTGGTCGAATTTGTTCAAATTTGGACATTCAAATCCGAATTGAATGTCTATAAATTTGAATTTAAACATTTGAATGATTTTCAATTTTTTAAATCTATTCGTGAGAATTATTCAGACATTCATACGTGTACGGTTACGTACATGATGCATACTCGCCTGTATCCATCTTTCCCGCATCCATATGCATTTGTGCGGATCCATACAGGATGAAAACGGGATGCGTACAGGATAAATATGGGATGTATACAGATGAGAATGGATATGTATGGATGCATACAGGCACATATGAATGTTGTTGATATCTGCAAATTCGAATTGAAAATTCACTTGATTATATTCAAATATATTCTTTCCCAATTGAATGTGAATACATTCAAATTTTAAAGATTTGAATCAATTCATCTTTTGAGAGATTTGATTTGAATTGAATCGAATCCCGAAAGTTGCATTCATGTGCACACCTAGTGCAGAATTGTCCTTCAATACACACACAAAAGCCCTTTAGGAGGGCAAACTTAAAACCAGTTTGAAATGAACAAGAAGGTTCAATCCAGTTCAAACAAACTCCCTGAGTTCAGTTTCAGTTCAAACTGACTCCTGCAAACCTGAGGAGGTCTGATTTCAATCCAAACTGATCAAACCATTTGGTTCAGTTCAAACCAGTTTGAGTTTGAACTAGTTAGACCATTATCCAGTAGAGGCATTACAACAGAACAGAACAGAGAGGCTTGGGATTAGCCATGGACCTCCTGCTAGAATGTGAAGATATCTGACAATGCCCATCCCTAACATAAAGAACCAGGAAGTGTTGGAAGGGACTGTAAAGTTCCTAGGACCTGTGATGCCCTGGTCCCAGTAGAAAGGTATGGATTTTTCACAATGAAGAACTTGTTCTCCCTGCAGTCTTCCTTTCATTTCAACAACATCATTGCATATGTTGCGCCATGCCCCCTCCTTATATTTATTTAGGAGGGCCTTAAAGACACACCTGTTTACCTTGGCCTTTGGTTAAGGATTTGTTTTCCCTCCCCAGCTATAATGGCATCATTTTAATGCACTACGGAGTGCACGGTTTTAAATTTGTTGAATCTTAAGATGCTTTTAAGTGTGCTTCTTGTTTTATTTGTATTTCATTTTAATTTGTATTGCTTTCAATTTGTATCTTGTTTTAATTTATTTTTACTTGTTGTAACCCGCCCAGAGACCTTCGGGTATGGGCGGGATAGAAATGTAAATAAATAAATAAATAAATAAATATAAATAAATAAATAAATAAATAAATAAATAAATAAATAAATATGTGGCTCTCAGGTTTTGGAAAAAGAAAAACAATTGCTACCTTGAGCAAACACAGACTTTCTCATCTTCCTCCCTGCTTTTTGAAAGGCTTATCTGACTGATTTTTAACAGCTTTACCCTTGGGTTACAGATGGTGCAAAGGCTTTCAAGATCTCTCAACCTCATTGACTTGGGCATTCATGTCTGAGTGAGTTATACTCCTCTCAGTGGTAATTTTCAGCTTTTATTAGATGCCTCCAACTTCACTCAGTAAATCTGAGCAGCTAAAATAGCTCAGATGAGGGATTGTATTGATTTATTGAAGTCTTGATAACATTTTATTTATCCTTGCCTGACCACAGCAAAGGTGTGTGCTGCCAGAGAGGGCAGAAGGTAAGGTAGCAGGTACAAAATACCAAGCCTTTGCTGAAGTATCTTCAAGAAGCTTCATATGAGGACTACCTCCTCATGGTAGAAGCAAGTATCTTCAAGAAGCTTGTTCCATCTTTATGTGTCTTCATGACTACCTCCTCTTAATGGAAGCATGCTCTAGGTATACAAAAGTATGCTATATTGGGTTAAATACTACAACCTGGGGCCACCAAGTGAAGCTGAATTCTGGAAGAGTTAAGGAATACAAGAGGAGGAAGAGGATTTAGACAATGCCTGGTTAAACAATAGAGTGTGGTGTCTAGTACCAGTTTTAATAATTTTCAAAAAGGTTTTGACATATCCATGGATGACAAACACATCAGGGGCCACCTCTGCTGTACTGTAGGTGATGGTGCATCTCCAAGGACCACAAGCTATGTGCAAGGCAAATTGCAGTATACATATCTTCTTTGTGAGCTTCTGTATAAACAGGCAACAGGTTGAAGAGCCAACAAGCCAGGTTGAAGAGGCAAACAGGCAACAGGCCAGAGTGCTTTCATGATGCCTTTCTGGATTATATGATAGCAATAGCAATAGTAATAATAGTAACAGTAATAGGGGGAAGGGCCAGACTAGTAATAATAATTACCCAAACCAGCATAAATATCTTGTTTGTTGTGTGTTACTGTTGTTTTATAACAATTATAACAATAACATTTATTTATAATGCCCCTTTTACCAAGGGACAGTACAGAAATAATAACATAGCAATAAAGCAATCTAATAATAATCAGAACAATATTAAAATCAATCCAATAAAATAACAATAATAAATTCCCTAAACATCATCAGTCACAGATAAATACAATCCACTAAAATAAGTCAATTTAAAATCATTCAGGGTTATTAAAAAGACCCTTTCTAAACTGAAGCAAATCTTCAGAACTTTTCAAAACTGAACATATCTAAGAATATGTGGGAAGTTATTCCACGTGTGAGGAACTAAATCTTGGAAGGCTCACAGTTTAGAAATTGCAATGAGAGTTTGAGGAACTACTGAGAATGCTTTGCCTGCAGATCATAAGTTTCTAGCTGGAGTATACTATGAAACTCCAGATGCTAGATGACTTTGTCTCCATCTTTCACACCCTGAGAACAGTTAAGAGATGGTGACAGCAACCAACCTAGGTGGCTTTAAGAAAGGATTACATAAATGCATGGGGTACAGGTGTATTAATGGCAACTAGAATGGGTTTCTCCAGGTTGAATAGATAGGAAGGATGTTTGTAAAGGCTATTTGAGGAATTCATTACTTTAGTGTTTTGCTCAAGAATGCCCAAAAGCAAATGGTGAGAGGGGATGCCAGACTAGATATGCTGAGGCCTGATCCAGTTCCTCGAGTAGCCAGGTATGTCACTGGATACTAGAATGGATGCTTAGGTTGGAGAGACAGACGAGATGCCTCTCATCTTCTCCTCGCGAAGCCCAGAAGCAACTGGTGGGCCACTGTGTGAGATGGGATGCTGGACCAGACAAAATGTCTGGTGCCCATATACTCTTAATTCATTAAGACTTCACACACACAATGTTTGCGGCATGAGGACTGACATTTGACCACCAATCCAAGGGTTCTGTCCATATATATTGCAGAAAGTTCACTTGAAGACCAGCAATCCTTGGACTATGTACAATTCCCTAGCATGGCAAACTGTGTGCAGGATCCAAAATTCTGATTCTGCAGGGTTTCCCCCTCCCCCAAGAACTCCCCCTTCTCTCTCGGCATCTGAAGAGTAGAAGACTGGTTCTTTCTACTCCATCATAATATGGGCCTGGGTATTTTTAAGGTCTAAACGACTGAACAAGACTCAACAGGTATGGCACGTTTTTGCGTTTGTGAGGGAAATCTATGCCTTTTCTCTTTCTATCTTGGAATCCATCTATTGGAGGCACAGGTTTTGTGGATGAGGTGTGGCAAATGGACAATCCTGGGTCAACATCAAGAGTTGCTACCTAAATTTAGTTTAGAAGTCTGGATGTGAAGTATACATGCTCCATGCCATGTCCTCTGAGGCACAGGGCAGGCTAGAGATGACGGGGGCCGTGTTTGAAGCTCAGCAAAACCCGAGAAGGCATGATTTATCACGTGAGTGGGAAAAGTATATTGGAAAAGGTGACTGCCCACATCCCATGTTGCTTAAAGAGACTGAGAATGAGTGTCGCAGATACAGCTGGGCCTTAAATGCCTATTTGCTGGTCTCATTAATCTGCTAAATTACCCAGCTCAAATTGCTTTATGTGTAAGTCTTGCATTGGAGCAGGCCATGGAAAAGAGAGAAACAGGCCCAGAGGAGCAGAGGGCAAGCAGCAGGAAGAGATGTATTGGCTGCAAAAGAATCCTTAATAAAATCCTTACAGGCTGGAGTTCCCAAGAAACTGCTCCCCCCCACCTTCCACACGCTGGTGTCTAGTAATATCTGCTTTACTCCTCTAGTCACACAACATTTGTTCTGCGTTGGACAAAAATCAGGAATCGAAAGGACAGGGGGCAGAACGTATAATTAACAAGCAAGTATTCATAAAGTCTGACTGCCTGTACAAAGTCCAAGAAAGCATAGGGTGCACTTATTAGAAGCAGAACCTCAGCATAAGTCTCTCCAGGAGTGAAACAATCTGGGCCGCACTTGTGAATAGCAATCCCGGCATTATCTGCTGCTCAAATTGCATTTTGCACACACGCATACACAAAAAGAACAAAGGAAGGGGTGGCTGGCGACCAAGGTGGGGGGGGGGGGGAGAAAGAAATGGAAGCAACTGTAGAACATCCTTCTCCCACTGATATGATTAGCTGTCTCTCCTCGGTGTGCAGTGATTTGTTTTGATTTTTAATCGATTAACTCTCCCTTCGCTTCCCCCCTGCACCTGAATCTGCCTAAGTCGAAAGCCCTAATGAGGCTTCCCTAAACAGATTAGTTGCTCCGCAGTTTCAGCCCAGTTCACAAATTATTTCACAAAGCTATCAAAATCCTGTGACTTTCATTTCATTGGATTTAATGATTGCTGGGATGGGAAGGGAGGGGAGGAAAGGTGTGCATTACAGCCAGGACACCATAGTTTTTGCCAATGTGATCCTTTTAAGAGCAATCCAATTAGAATGTTATCCCCATAATGTTATTACTGGAGAAGCCTGAGTGCTAATGCTGGCCACCAATAAAGCTACAGGTAGATAATGGTATACAATTTAATTTAACTAATTGGAGTTTAGTGATCTAACATGCTTTTCATACCCTAATTCTTTGAATAATCTTTTATTCTCCCTCCCACACCACCTCTTTTCTTTCCTGTGTCTCCTACAATTCTTCTAATGGAGGAGGGCAAGCGAAAACATCAGTTACATTTCTGATTCAATTATCAGGTAACATCTGCCTTTAACAGTTCTATCAGTATGCACACAAATTTCTTCCTATTACTTGCTCCGTGCCCCCATTTCCCATTGTCTCTGCATTTGACCTTGAAATTAATTTATCTAACTGTGCTTACATCCCTTATTATGTTATCTGCAGCCTTGCAGAGCTAGAAACATTTTCACTCGCTGCATTTTGGCAGAGAGACAAACTGCAAGGGGCTCCGCTACAGAGAGGCAGGATTTCAAGCAGCCACAGAACACAGAAGCTGGTGCTGTTTTCCTCCTGTCTGAATAGAAAAGGGGATTTGTGAGCATGGGCAAAAAGCCACAGGTGAGGTTTTGCTTCCAGTTTGGCCTACGCAGACTGACGTTTAGCCAGTCTTGGGGTTAATCAGCCGATTTATTTCTTTTTTTTTAATCTGTTTGATTTGCTGTTACAATATATGCACTGACTTACCTGTGCATGCTCACAGGGTACGCATGCAGGATAGGGGATGTGCACAAATGTTGTTGCATTTTGGGGTTCGATTCGCACTGAATAGTATGCAAGAAAATTTGAACTCATTTGAACAGGGCCCCCTCTAATGTGGTAGGATTCGAATTCAAGACAGATCTTTGATACAAACTGCATGCAAATCCCATTTGAATCCCCCACATCTGAAACGTATTCCCGACATATCCGCTCTGAATGCATCAAATCCACTTTGAATCTGCTCTCAATCCACTTCGAATCCACAGATGTGGACTGGGCACAACTGCTTTCCCACCTCACCAGATTCATGAGTGTAACGAAGCCTCGTACGAATGTAACGAAGCATTCGATTTGAAATTGAATATCCAAATTTGAATAAATTTGGATGAATTTTGAATGTTACACATATTTGTGCATATCCCTAGTGCAGGATTTTGCCACATAGGTCTTGTTGCATTCTGGGGGTTTTGACCCACTAATAAACAGACATACGGACCTACAATAGGGAACTTTTACCAGGTGAATTCTTTTTCCTCTGTATAAGGCTGTGTTCATGGATAACTGGCTTTTCTTCCTTTTAGAACAGGGAAGGGAAGCAATTTTTACCTACTAAGTCTACTACAGCATCCATCCAGGGCAGGGCAGAACAGTAATTTGTGTCATGAAGAGGAAAAGAAGGAGAAGGGTTGTCTTTTATTCCCTGCTTTTCTCACCTTTAAAGGAGAGAAAACTCAAAGCAGCTGACAAACCTTCTCCCCACAAGAGACCTGTGACTAGTACAAGGTCACCCAGTTGGCTTTATAGAGGAGTGTGAACTCAAAACTGGGAGACTACCAGATAAGAATCTGACACTCTAACCACAAGAGACTGTCTACCTATGCTGAAATGGGAGTCGTGAAGCTGCCACAACAGAGTTGCCTCTGCTGGACACAAGGGGGCATTTGGAGAAATGCCTCCTGCTCCCTTTTACCAATCAGATACACAAAGGATAAGAGGGTGGGAGCTTCTCCCAAGCAGGCATTTGGTTTAAACTCAAGTGAGTGAGGGTCCCTTCCAGACTAGCGGATTAAATTCTCAGTTAGAATAAAAATCCACAGCTTACCTGCTGTGAATTGACGACTCCCCGTCCTCACTAAAAGAAGCCTCTGAAGCTTCCTGCTCGGAGGCTGCGAGAACTGAGAGCGGTGCATGCAGTCACATGGAGAAAGGTGAACATCATGTGGAATGGGGCAGCCAATGGGAGCTGAGCTGCCATGCCAGCTCTTGTTGGCTGTTCTTGCCATCCCATCTGGACTGGCAGGAAGCTTCCAATTTACTTATTTTATTTGTTTATTATTTATATTTCTATCCTGCCCCATACCCGAAGGTCTCAGGGTGGGCAACAACTTTTAAAATCCAGCCTATCAAAAAACCTATATTAAAACAATAACCATCACAACATTTAAAATCCAGCATGTTAAAAAACAACACAATACCAGTTAAAACAGTAGTGTTTGCAGTGAGAGGGAAAACATAACCAACATTTAGCCAAAGGCCTGAGCACAGAGGTGTGTCTTCATCACTTTCCTGAACCTAATCAGAGAAGGAGCCTGACCCACCTCCAGGGGGAGACTGTTCCATATCCTGGGGGCCATTACTGAGAAGGCCCTCTCCTGGGTGCCCACCCGCCTCACTACTGAAGGTGTCTAGATCCTAAGGCACGGGCAGGTTAATGCTGTGCAGAGACACCACTGCAAAGTATCAGCTGTCATGTACGACAGCATCAAGAAGTCTGGAAGCAGCCAGGATTGCTTCTCCAAACAGACACTATATTCAGGGGTGCCCACTCACTGCCAGGGGAGGGGGGAAAGAAGCCACAAGGTGGCATGGTGCGCACAGCGTGCTCTCAAAATTTTATGTGGCCACCAGCCCCAAAGGTTTGGCAACCTCGTTCAGACAGAATTTGGGTCTTCTCCCCCTCTAAGCTGACCTGGTCAAGCCGTTTGCTTTTCCAGTGTCAGTTTTCCTCACCTCTAAAGCATAAGAGTATTGTACCTATCTCCCAGGGATATTATGAATCGTAATTAGTTTAAGTGCTCTGGGAATGAAGCTTTCTAAGCATCATGTATTATTAGTGAAATGAGTGTACGACCATTCTGAAAAACCAAAGGCATTTCAAATTACCTAACAGTTACAACCCCCGTCATTAACGTGAATGCTTAGGAAAGCAGACGGCTATTGTTCTAGCCACTGGGGAGATTGTGTGTTTGCAAACGTAATTAAATATAAAAAATGTATAACACAGGAAGCCTTCCGATGACAGCCCTGAACGGGTGATCTAGCCCAGCAAACAGGAACAAAGGAAGTGCAAAGAGTTTCTGTCTAGGCCGTAACATGGATCGCCCTGAGGAGCATTGCAGAGGTCCAAGTGGAACTTTATTGGGTCCCTCACTGGAGTTCCCACAGGTGCTAGTTTTACATGTTTGCCTGTCGAAAGGATTGTATTAATCCCCAACAGTTCTCATCAATTACACCTTGCTTGCACAGAATCCGTGTCTAAGTGCAAAGGCTTAACCATTTTTGCTATAGAGGGCTTTGTTGGCGTCCTTCTGTCTCAAAAGACAATGAAGATGGGGAAACTCTGAGATGACTAAATATAGGAGTTTCCCTCTCAGCCTCACCAGTGTGATGCAAAGACATGTAAGCACAACATTTGACGTCGGGTTGACTAGAGGGGGCTGCCAGACAGATAGCTTGGAGTACATCCAAATATCAGTTCTGGATATTTGGTCAGAAATCACCTCATGCCTTTTAGCCTTCTCCTTTCCTAAGAAAGTGAGGCTAGTTTACCCATTGCTGGGAAGACCTAGGCCGTGTCCCCATGAAAGCAGTTTGGGTCTGATTGGGCATGCACTGGACCAGGTGCAGGACCAAGATAGAATCATGCCCATCCCCAGGCCATTCCTGGTAACATGGGCTGCGTGCAGGCTGGGTGCGGATTCAGCCATCCCCATGCATACCACGCCAAACTCCAGCCCAGGGGAGCAGCACCATCTCCTCACTATCCCCTCTCCCCTCATTGGAAGCTGGACTGATGTCACCCCACCCCTGTGCCACCCGCTGCAAATGCCGCATCCACCCCCCCTTAGTGGGACCAAATGGAAAAAATAATAATTTTTAAAAACCAAAGTTCCTACGAAGTTTGGTGGCAGTTGAGCGGGTGAGCAGTTTTGTGCACCTCTGCTCAACCTGGGAACCGTGAGAACACCTGGAAAGGTTAAAATGGAGAAAAATCAAACCATTATCATGTTCACCTTGGAGAATGGGAAATGGGGGTGGAATATTTTCCATGTAAACCAGAGAAAAATCAAGCCATTATCCTGTGATCGGGAAATGGGGGGTGGAATACTTGTATAAAAGACTCTTGTGGGGCAACGAAGGCCATTTGACCCCCTCATCCTTACGGCTCTGACACAATTTACTCCCAAAAAATCTCAGCAGTTGTGATCTTCAATGCACAGGGCAGGAACAGCAAGCACAGGACATGAAACCCCACCTCCCACTGACACAAGCGCCAATCTCCTCCCCAAATATCCCGGGACCATCCCCATGTGCAGGCTCGGCTCCCAAAGCAATGCATGCCAAACCCCCAAACCATGCCCAGACCTATTTTTTCCAGTACCAAATTCAGCATGGGTTTGCTCCTGGTTTGGGCAATTTGGTCCTCGGAAATTGGATCAAATCAAAAGTTCATGGGGACGACCCTTGCCGAATCCGATTTCAATTCCTACATGCATGGGGACACGCCCCTAATGAACTTCTAGGGTAGAGTCAACACTTGATCCAAGCAGCCTGTAACTTCTAGTACAACAGTAAGGTATCAAAAGGCCATAATTTGTGCCAAATTTCACTGTATATAACTGAATAAGCTTACAGAAGTTATATATAATGGCTGAAGAGAAGATCTAAGGAAGCACTACACACATATTCTTCAGTGACCACCAGAATTGGGTCTGAAGTAGTAAAAGTGTGTCTCTGGACATCTTACGCATCAAATGAAAGTAGAAATCTTTGCAAATAGAATGCCATGCTAGATAGAAAATAGTTCAAAGGGAAATCCGCTCAGCAGATACTTAAACCTTTGCTTGAAATGGAAAAGAACTCTTTTTTTTCCTCCACATCTTTCAGTTACCAGCAGTTGGGATTTCCATTTCCATCAATAATTTTTTCAGTTTTCAGTGTATGTTATTTTTCTACAATACTGAAACACTTCCCACTTTATAGACATGATTATTTATTTAATTATAATAAATATATACTGCTCTTTTAATATATGTCCAATTTTAAATGTTGTTACCCACCCTGAAACTTTTGGGTAGATGGATGGATGGATGGATGGATGGATGGATGGATGGATGGATGGATGGATGGATGGATGGATGGATGGATGGATGGATGGATGGATGGATGGATTTTGGTCACATAATGAGAAGACAAGACATATTGGAAAAGAGCCTAATGCTGGGACCAATTGAAGGCAAAGTGGAAGAAGTCAGCAGAGCAGGAGAGGGATGTATCATGTCATGGAAGCAACAAACATGAGATTGGCAGAATCCAGAAGGCAGTAAAGTACAGAAGGACCTGGTGTTTGTGGGGTCATGAAGAGCCAGACATGACTTAACAACTGGACAACAAAATTTTTCTACGCTACCCTTAATATTAATTTGTTTGTTAGCACTTTGACTTCATTCTCATAACATACAGCAAAGAAAAACACTTGTTGGGCAGCTTAGGAGCAACTTAGGAACAGTTCCACAGGTGGCCTCATTCACGTCCCAGTCTCCCTCTCACCCCCGCCAGCCGAGACAGACTTGCCAATAGGAGAGGTTGGCTGTGCTGTCTGGAACCTGCAACCTTTCCTCCATCTGAGGAACTGCTACCTAGCTGCAGCCTCTGCTTCTCTTTGGAGCAGGCAAATGGAACAATCAGCAGTTCCTTGGAACACCTGCCAGAGTCAGGACCTGGCTGCTTTGGGCCTGCAAAGGAACGTTGCTTAGGGGGACCTGGTCTCCAGAACTAAAGCCTTGCTGCAGGGAAGGAGAACATTTCCAGCCCAGACAGACTTACCAATGTGAGAAGCTGAGTGTGCTGTCAGGGATCTACAGCAGATCTTCAAGGTGAGTTGTACTACACCTGAGGGGCTGCTACCTGCTGTCTCTGCCTTTCCTTTGGGCTGGGAGGACTGCTGGGGGCATGGTCAAAAATGCAAGCAATCAGCAGTACCTTGGAACAGCTGTTAGGGGAGGCTGGTGTTGGGAGGCAGACTCCTTGGTTTAGGCAAAGGAGTGTTAGATGCATTAAAGGTATTGTTCCTTTTGGACTGCCTGCCAACCAGCAGAGTTTGGATATACATGTCAAATGACCTACTGCTCTGCTAGTGCTGCCTGTAAGTACCAGATCAGTCCAAAATAAAACATCCGTTATTCATGGCCTGCTTGATGATGGGATGAAGAGGCTAATCTGGCATGCATTACTGGAACCTGGAGGATGGACTGGGTGGGCCTTGTTTCACCCACCTCTGTTGCAGACCGGTGGCATGGGGAAGGAGTGCTGTTGTTGTCCATAGGACTTCTATCTCACCTGTCTGGAGACCAGTTTTCTCTGTGCCTGAATTTGAGGGGCTGTTTTTGCTGTTGGGTCAGAGAGACAGGATAGGGATACTGCTGGTGTACCCACCCACCACCCTGCTGCCATGCAGCACCCCTACCTAAGCTGACTGAGATTGTCTCAAATGTGGTGAGGAAGCTCCTAACACAGTGGTGTTGGGGGATTTCCACATCCGTGTTGAAGCGACCCTGAACTTGTCCAACTTGGGCTGGATGGGGGCTGAAAATGAATCCAGACAAAATGGAGGTGCTGTGTGTCACAGGGTCTCATCTCTTGTTCTTGATGGGGTTTCTTTGCCCCTGAAGGAGAAAATCCATAATCTGGTGGTGGTCTTGGACTCTTGCACTGACACTTGAAGCTCAGGTGGAATCGGTGGCCAGGGATGCCTATCTCCAACTGTGGCTGGTTCCCCAGCTTAAGGGTGTGACACTAATGCATTTTTTTGCATTCGAATATTCGATTTGATCCAAAAATTGAAAATCCAGAATCCGTATTTTCACAACTCGAAAATACAAATGTTGGGGACATTTGTATCTGATTTTCAGATTCGTACACATCCTGGTTTTATTGCGTTTGCATCGTGTTTGCATCCCGCATTATAAGTGCAAATAAACACGATATTCGGATACAATATTTGGCGTTCTGTTCAGTCAATTTGAAAATCCATATCAGATTTCCAAAAATCCATATCAGATTTTCAAAAATCGGACATCTGTTTGAATTTGAAAATCTGATTCAAGTTTGTCAAATTTGAATCGGATTTTTTAATTTTTCAATATTTGTGCACATCCCTCCCCCAGCTAGGTCCTTTTTGCACAGAGGCAGTCTGGACACTGTTAAACATGTTCTGTTAACTTCCAGATAAGACTGTTGTAATGTGCAGTGGTTTTTAATCCAGACCACAGGGAACTTCACAGAGAGGACCAACGGAGTTCTTTCACAGACAGAAAGATGATTCCATCCCACCTATGGTGAGGGAAACTTGCTACATAATGAAACAGCTATATTTGACTCACAAATGTGAGAAATCTAAGGCACACAAAAAAGCTACTTCCACACCCACCTAAGAGCTTCCTTTTTATTCTTGCAACGGTGACATTTGAGCCATTTCGCTCGCAGATGAAGAGAACGTGGGGTGGACCTCCTAGGCTCCTACTTTTGTGCCTCGCATTGCACCAATCATGAAGCAGGTGTTTCTGGTTTTATACCTAATTACCCAGGTCAAAAGATGTAATGACAAGGGTTTTCTTAGATGTCTCTTTGGGAGAGTTGACTGTTCTGATTCCTATCAGCAATGAAAGCCCATGTGTGGCGAAATAATTATTTTTCACGAAGCTTTTCAGTTTTTCACCCAACAATGAGGGGAACAGCAGGAGTTTGCAAATGGGAATATCTTTTATTGATGGCAAAAGATTTAGTGCCTCTTTGTATGAGAGTTTCAAGGCCAAGCAAATCCTTAGGGTGGTAAAGATATGGTATTGTTATGAACAAAAGGTGCTTATAAACTTGAAAGACTTTAACATGGGTTCCCAAAATTGTTTTAATGATGCATCATGGAGCTGGGGTGTGTGTACTCTGAATTATTGCCCCGTCTTTATAACAACAAAATAATAAACAAAAGTGTTTTAAATTAAGAACCATCTAGCAACTTAAAATGATTAGGCACTTCAGCGACTTTTCTCACAGGAATGTGCAAAGTAGGGACCTTCCCAACATTCAAAATAAGATCAAAATCAGTCCAATGTGGACATTCAGATTTGAATGGAATCTCTACATACAATCAAATTTAAACATTTGAATGAATTTTGAATGTTCCAAAACATACGTATCTGAACGAATCTCATACATATCTGTATGCATTTGCACTGATAGTACAAGATGAAAACAGGATGCATAAGGATAAAACAGGATGTGTACGAAATGCGTACAGATGTGTATAACACATATGAATGTTGTCAAAATTTGTATCTTCAGATTTGAATCTAACTTTGAACAAATAGATTTGAATGTACTTGATTCAAATTGGATTTTGCTGCAATTGGTTTCTAAACCAAATCAAATTGAATGTTTGGATATTTGATTTGACTCAGATTTGAATGCAAAAAAACCCCAAACATTCGTGCATATCCCTAGTGCAAAGTGCTGCTCTAAATGCACCATAAAGCTTTCAAACCAGCCTTGCACTAGAGGTGTGCAAAGTTCCATTTGTGCTTGAAAATTCAATTGAATAGTCCACTTTTGAAGCTGTTCACTTTGAACTGAACTTGTGGTTGTTCAAATATTGAAAGATTATATTTAACTGTTTTTTGCACTGGAAAAGGATTTTCATGGGAGAACTTGTATTTCCTTTTTCTTTGTGTTTGAAATCGAATGCCAACAAGCATTTGTTTGATTAAACAGTTTGCCATAGAGCCAAATGAATGGGTATTTGGTTTTATTTCAAATTGAACATGTGATTTTTGTTTGTGTCCATCTCTACCACGCACTGCTTATGTAGTAGCCAAGATTGCTCGGCGGAACCCTAAACAAACATGGCTTTAAATCAAAGGAAGCTGAGGAAAGTACTTCCTTGCTCCTTGCAGCTGTGCCTGATCTCCTGTTGTTGCAGCGGACCATGTGATGATGCCTTCTCCCATATTGACCTGCCCATGCATTAATATCTGGAGGGGAGGCCCTCCTGGTTGTTCCACCACCTTCAGAAGTGAGGCTGGTAAGCACCCAGGAGAGGGCCTTCTCAGTAATGGCCCCCAGCGAACAGGTGCGTCTTCATCACCTTCCTGAACCTAATCGGAGAAGGTGCCTGACGCATCTCCAGGGGGAAACTGCTCAGTAATGGCCCCCAGGTTCAGGAAGGTGGTGAAGACGCACCTCTTCGCTGAGGCTTTTAGCTAAATGTTGGTTATGTTTGTCCCCCACTGCAAACACTACTATTTTAACTGATATTGTGCTTCTTCTTTTTTTAATGTGTTGGTTTAAAATTTTAATATTGTTTCTTTCAATATGCTGGTTTTAAAAGTTGTTACCCACCCTGGGACCTTCAGGTATAGGGCGGGATATAAATATAAATATAAATAAATAAATTAAGAGTGTCCCTGTTCCCTCCTGCACCATATTCCTCGTGTATCTTGTCTCTTCAGATTGTAAGCCTGAGGGCAGGGACCTGCCTAAGATTTTTATAATATTGTAACCCACCCTGAGACCTCTGGGTATAGGGTGGGTGGGTGGGTGGGTGGGTGGGTGGGTGGGTGGGTGGGTGTCCCAGTGTGTGAATAATAGGGTCTGGTCCTTCTAGATCCTAAGAAGGCCCAGAAGGGCAGCCAGGAGCAAGGCTACATGAGGTAAGTACTTTCCTTGCACTAGTTGTTCCGTACAACAGATCTCCCCCAAGCCCCATCTAAGAGAAGAAGATGAGTTAGCTTTTCTACCCCACTTTTCTAACCCTTAAATGGACTCAAAGCAGCTGACAAGCCTTCTGTTCTTCTCCCCACTATAGACACATGGAGAGGTAGATAGGGCTGTGAGAGCTCAGCAGAGAGCTGTGACTAGCTCAAGGTTACCCAGCTGGCTTTGTGGAGGAGTGTGGGATCAGAGTTGCTTAGTATGAGATTTGAGCCCAGCCTTCTAACCACAAGACCAAACTCGCTTAGGGAGGAATGGTTGGATTGCACATCCCTTCCTTCTCATCATAAAAATGCATATTTTCTCCTCAGCTCACAGACTGATGTAGAATATTTGTGCAAGTGCAGTGGGGGAAGGGTGAGGCTCCATTTTTAAGTTTCAAATGAAAGCTCAGAGAGACAAAGACCAGAGGCCTTTCTGCACTTGGCCTTATTCTGGAATATATCCCAGAATAGGAACCAATACATGCATGCTACTGCAGACTATGGAACGCCCCAGGTGAGGCCCGCCATAGTTTGCATTAATTTGTGGCAAGCAGAACTGCTATCCCAAGATATATTCAAGAATAAGGCCAAGTGCAGAAATGGCCCAGCTTCTAATCATAGTCTTGCCTTTTCACATCCTTCCTGACAATCCAGATCTGTAGGCAGGCAGGAATGGACCAAATAGTTGTTCTGCTGAAAGACTGAAAGAAGCAACCAGGAGCAAGATGAGCTGAGGTGAAATGAGTGCTGGCTGCACAGCCATTTTGAATGCTTCCTAAAACATTCAAAATGGTGTTTCGCACACCCCTAAGCCTTGACCCCAGATTGAGGAAAGATGTCAGGAAACTTGAAGAGCAAGCTGAATGGAGGAGCTTTGGTTGGACATTAGGCTTTGAGGTTAATAATGGCTTGAAGATTAATATATGTCATCAAAGGACGTGAAACTGTTATATTACATATGGGGAAGTATGAATATATAGTTACTAAGAATCACTCAGGGGAAGAACTTCCTATAAGTATTTTGTCTTTCATTTCTACTCTTTATTTTCTCTTATTTTTAAACTGTATGTTAAAAAATGCTCAATAATGGAAAACTTCGGGTGCGTCCGCATGCAAGCCAGCCAATGAGCTTTGGACACGTGCGATAAAAATCCACGTAATACGCAATAAAGCGTCCCCATATGGTTTGAGGCAACGCGGATTTGAATCACACGCGCCTGTCTCCATGCTCTCGCGTCTGTGTTTAAAAACCATCCCTGGTCTTTACAGCCTCTCTATCAACCTGTGAGTTGCCCAGCTGGGTGCCCTATGCCCACCTGTCAGCTGGGCAACTGGGGCAACCAGCTGGGCAACCGCCAAGTGGATAGAGAGGTTGTAAAGAGTGGGAGAAAGGAGGTTGTAAAGAGTGGGAGAAAGGTTTTTAAACACAGATGTGAGAGCTCTCCGTGGCTCCGCGGCTCTGTTTAAAAACCATCCCCGGGAGGATCCACATGGTCCCTGGGCAATACGTTTTAACCCCCTATTTCGCATGGAAAACACTTGTGAAGTGTTTTTTTTAAAACACGTATTGACTTCCATCTGCCATGTTTTAGGGCTTTGTATGAGGACACTCCCAAGGCAGACACGGAAGCCTTTCGGATTATTTTGAGCATGCGGACGCGCCGTTGGAGAGCAAGCTTTTACATCTTCTCCCTCATAACCCAATAGTCCCATCTCTGGCCACTTTGCAAGCCATAGACCTGGCTATTTTTAACCTTCCTTGCCAAAAAAGCAAAGGAAAAAAGAGAGACTGTTAATATAAACAGGACATTTATAATGAGGTCCTAGCGGCACACTTACGTACAAAATGTTATTAGCCCCATATTGCAGAATATATATATATATGTGTGTGTGTGTGTGTGTGTGTGTATATATATGTGTGTGTGTATATATATATGTGTGTATATATGTGTGTATATATGTGTGTATATATATATATATATATATATATATGTATGTATATATATATATATGTATATATATGTATATATATATATATATGTATGTATATATATATGTATGTATGTATGTAATTATGGATTTTTATTGATCCATTTTAAATCAATGCTTTTTTTTTACAAAAAATTATCTTAAGACACATTTTAGTTAAGAGCAAAAGCCTGCATTTTATGTTTTGACATGGTATTATTGATTGTGAAGGGGAGAACAGGGCACTCCATTTGACTGTCTCTTTGGCTTCCGTCTCTGACAGTGTCTGGTAACTCAGCGTCCTTAATGGCTTTTCTCCTGTTTCCACTCCCTCAACCCCTGTTTGCTGCCTTTCCTCTTTATCCTCTCAGCCCACAGCACGAGGCCTTTCTCAGTTTTTTAAAGTAATCAATACCCCCCGCCGTTGGCCGTCACTCATATTTGGCACACTTCTAAATTATTCAGGAGCCTCTCTTGAGCCATATAAAATTTCTATTGCATTTGTCAATTGTCTGATCAATAGTTCATTTTTCTTATCCTCAAAGACACACATAGGGTTTTGAACTTGGAAGTCTAACTTCCTTTTTTTTAAAAAAAAAGGAAGAAAAGAAAAAGAAGAAAGATTGGGGAATGAAAGAAATAGTAACAGCAAGCTTTGAGCAGCGAGTTCTTGACAGGATGCTAACGTGAATTGTTATATCTTGAGGCACACCATTTCAGGCTGGGGGGCTTGATTTTGGGTTATTTTGGGGGGAGGAGGGAGTCCTTGGGTACCAGGTGCCTCCGTCTCTGTGCATGTGGCAGCATGTGTTGTTTTTCCATGGCTGTACATATCAATGACCCTTTCACCCGCTGCTGTGTACAGCACTCACACTGGAGGACTGTCTGAAGATCCAGAATTAATGCCATCTGACATTTCAGTCAACCTGAAAGAAATCTCTGCTAAGGCAGTCACTAAAGCTAATACTGTTGGTGTCTCTTTAAGGGGACCTATTGACACCCCCCGGCTGAAAACGATAAGACTGCAGAAGGACTGGGTGTTGAAGTCTCAATCAATTGGATAGCTATCCGCTTTCTGGCAGCAGGCTATTGAATTATTTTGTTCCGTTATATATATATAATCTCCAAAGAATCCCATTTTCTTTTCTTTTCTTTCAGCTAGGACTTTTTAATAATACCAAAAATACAAAACTAAAACTAAAAACAACTTCCGTAGCCGACACTATGAACTAAGTGACTTTGGGCTGAAGAAGGAGTAGCAGCATCTAGCTTTTAAAAAATTTACAAAGCAGTTTCAACGCAGCTGCTGAGATGGTCTTGGAAAAATGTGGATGGTCTAAATCCCTCCTCTTCTTTTTCTCTTTCTTTTTTTGCTTTAGGCAAAAATGGAGGCATAAAGCGGCTGAAAACAAGAAAAAGCTTCCTGCTGTAGTACCAATGAGGTAAATATCAAAACCCTCATCATTTTTCTGTTGTTGTTTGGTGGCTCCCATAAATGTTTTAGCTTTAAGAAACTGCTGATCGCAGCGGGTTGATGGGGAGAACTTGTATTTTGCCCAGAATGCTGAGCTGATGGACTAAAGGTGGGGAAAAGAGAGTGGGAAATGCATGAACTTGTAAATTGAAGGAAGGAAGGAACATGCAGTCATCAAAGCAGAGAGGCGCTATTTTGAATCCCAAAAGTCTTGGAACAAAACATTCTACATCTCTTCTTTGCATTTCATAGACTGACACCTTCTTCAGGAATCAATAAAACTCTGCCCCGTATTACAGCCTATCACTTTAACCCATGCAGATGGAACATGCTAAGAGGAAGGGCTTCTAGTATACCCCAGTAGATGCAAAAGGGTGAGCCTTGGATCAGAACATGTTCAGATGCAAGGACCAGTACAGAAAGGATGAAATTTTCTTTCCCAGAGCTGCTTCCAGATGGCAAGAGGAAACACGGGATAGTAAGGAGTTTGGGGCATTGCCTTGCTGGAGTTCACAAGATGTGCCCTGCATATCCTGGCTTACCTTCACGCCTGGCAAAGTGCGCACCAGAGACTTCTCAAGATTCTCAGTTTCCCAGCAACTGTCCTTCACAGTGGCTAGAAGAAGCAGAAGAGTTGGCTTTTCTATTAGTAACTAGAGATAAGCACAAATGTTTTTTGGACATTCTTTTTGAATCAAATCGAATACCTGAAAATCTGTTTCAAATCTTTTAAATTTGAATTTAACAAGATTTGATTCGTATTTACCAAATTCAAATCTATTTGTTCGAATTTTTACTCGAATCTGCACATACGAATGTCACCAACATTTGTATGTTCACGTACGCATCTTCTCCACATCCGTACACATCCGTAGGCATTTGTACATGTCCGTATGCATCCCGTAGTTATCCCATATGCAACTGTTTTCATCCTGTACGGACCTGTACAAACGCCTACGGATGTGGGAAAGATGCGGATCTTCAAGTACAGATCGTGTATGAACCCGTATAGATACGAATGTCTGGATAATTCAAACAAATAGATCCAAAGTTTGAAATTCAATTCAAATGTTTGCATTCTAAGTTCAGGACATTCTATTCAAGTTCAAATGTCAAAATCCGGCACATTCTATTGGATTTCGAGTGCCTACAAATATTTGTGCATATCCCTATTCGTAACCACTGATAGCCTCATCTTCCATGGCTTTGCCCAAACCTTGAATGAAGTCCACAATCAGGATCTGACCACAACTTACCCTGCTTGCATCCTCACAGCAACTGACATTTAGAGGTGCAACATCACCTTTACCACAAGTAATCACACGGGCATCAGGAACATTCTAAAGCAGTGGGTAGATGCTTTCTCCAAAGAAGTAACAGAAAGACACCATTTTATGTTATTTTCTGTAATTCTCAATACATACAGTGGAAGTAATGCAGTCACTTTGGGGGAGGCCCGTTTGTAATCCGTTTTTAGATCATTAGAACTTGGCTTAGGTCCATAGGAGTCAAACAGCCAAACTTTCAACCTCAATAAATCAGCCAAACTGCCCTGATTTATACCTACTGAGGACTGCAACAAAGGTCACCTGCCTTGTGAGGTGATTAGCCAACTTCTGACCTGCCAACTTCACATCTTTGGCTCCAGTTCTTCCTCTTGTATCCCAACTTTTTTTTTAACCCTTTTTTTATGACTAACGGTGCTGAACTCCTACCCTCAGTGTTTTCTTGCCAACTGTGCATCTGGAGGAGGACCATAGACTGAGATCCGCTGGTTGATGAAGCTGGACACCATTTTTTTCAATGGGGAACAGACAGTATATTATTTTCTATAAGTAATTGAGCAAATACCAAACAACAACCATATACACAAACCATACATATCACAAAGAAAATACAATCAAAAGAAAAGAAAAAAACACCCTTATCTAAGTGTCTCCTTCTATTCGGTTACCTGTAGCCTATTTTTTTAAGGAAATCTTAATTTAGGCCTTAAACACCGTCCTTATGTTAGCCATCTGCCTAGAAATATCTTTTCAGCCAAATCTAGGAAAGATTTCCTGTTCAATTCTTCAATGCACAGGTTCCAGCTCAGTCTGAATTGTTGAATGTGATCAATTCCCTCCATTCTCAAATATTTAACTGAGAGATATTCATTCATCGTGAGATTCCATACTATTCTATACCACTCACCTTTAGTCAGATTCGAGGCATATTTCCAATTACGATGCTAAAAGATGTAATTGTTTTTGTTCTTCTGTTCCAATATTCAAACCTGAAAAATCGTGTAATAAGAATATTTTTGGAGTTCGTGGTATGTGTATTTGGAACATTCTCCAGTAAGTGTCCATCATTTGTTCCCAAGGCCTAAACATGGCCAGAGTTTCAATATGGATGCTTCTGCTAGTTCGCTCTTTTGTCTCTTGGATCTAAAAGTTATCAAATTCAAGGGAAAAAGAAATCAATATGCCTATTTATCATAAACAGAAAAAAACACTGGTCAAAATACCTTACTTAGATCAACCTATGTCCCTCAACACACCGCATGGAAGGCAATCTCAAAGGCATATGGTCCATAAAAGCAAAAGGCCTGGAGATAGGATCAGGATCAGTAATGTGTTTTAGCTGATGAGCGGCACTGTACTGTTCTAGCTCTGTGTGTATATTTGTGTAATACATAAATAAATATTAAGGCGTATAATCAGACATACCAAAAAAACCTCTCTGAGACATTACTGAGGTGACCAAAGCTTCATCCAGACATCTCTTACTTATTCCTCATTATTTGGATGATCCAGAATAAAGCATGGATAATCTGGGACAAAATGTGTCCAGGGCCACATTCCCACTTGACTATTGTAACTCAGATTGGACTATTTTAATCCTGATTCAGAACAGAGTGCGCATTCTGGCTGTTCCCATTTGCTTGACAATAATGCAGGCTTAATTCAAATACTGCAGTTTCTATTCAAACCACCCAAATCCCCAGCATGGAGAAATGGGATCTTTTCATCTCCGCCCCTTGGCTAAACCCTGTAAGCCTGCCCCGCTCGGAATCAGCTGAGCGAAAGAACAGACAGGGCAAAGTGATCACTCTCCCTTTCAAATAGGACGCTCCCTCCATTCACTATGTTATCGGGAAGGGAGCAGCTTTGCACAGAATCAGCTGAGCAAAAAAACAGACAGCGATCGCTCTCCCTTTCAATTTGGATGCTCCCTCTGTGGTGCCCATGCCTATTTAACATGTTCATTTATGTTGACTGTAATGTGTTTGAATGTGTTTATTGTAAAAAATTGTCTTTGTAAAATGCTCAGTTAGCAAGGACAGGTAAGCAGCAGGGCTTAGTTATTCTAATTAGCATAAAGGAGGGGGAGAGAATACCCTGGGATCAGCCATTCAGGGTGATGACTCATACCAGGTGGGAGGCATTTACGCCACCTGCCAAAGGGAAGGAATTCTTCTTCTTCTTCTTCTTTGCTGGGAAGTCTTGGGGGTGGGGGGTTTCAGGTTATCCTGCATTGATCCATACTTCTTGGGCTGTGATAAGCCAGGAAGGAAAGACTAGGACAGCCTAGGGCATTAGGGAACCAGGAGTATATGTGTGTGGTCTTTCTGTGAACACTGATATACTTCGCAACTAATTTGTCTTACTTTACCTTTGGAAACCATTGTAACAATAAAGCTTGAGACTTCTATGTTTTACAAAGTAGAGTATTGCCTACAATGGTTTATTAGAAAGCTAAAGAGAACACTACTTTAGAAGGGCTACTATAGCTTTAAGACACAGGGAAAGTGGGAGCCAGGGAAAGTGAGCCACAGGGAGGCCGGTTAGAAACGCTTACCACTTGCTTCAAAAGGGAAAGGAGAAGAAGGGTGGTGCACTCTCTCACACCAAATATAAATATATTCAGGCCTCTTAAGAGGAGGAAGGGGCAGGGGAAAAACTTGCCTTGGGCTGGGAGATTGGGCCACCACACCCTCCATTCACTATGTTACTGGGAAGGCAGTAGCTTTGCACAGAATCAGCTGAGTGAAAGAACAGACAGGGCAAAGCAGTCTCTCCCTTTCAAATCAGCAAGGGGTGGGAGGAAAATGGAGGACTGTGATTCCTGCACAGGCTCAAAGAGAGAAGAGGGCATTCTCTTCCTCCTTCTTTGCTTTGAATGAGCTTCTCAGGATGGCGTTGGGCTAAAAAAAAATTCCTCTGCCGATTGCTGTTACATGTAATGTATTACAGTGGCATTCACAGAAAGGGGAAATCTATGTTCAAAGAACCAACACTTTTTTAAAAAAATCTCCTGGACTTTAGCATTGCAGGGATGGGAAGGACAGGGGGCAGACCTTCCCAGATGTGAAATCCCACCCATCTAATGCTGTGCAAACAGTGGCAGCAGGCATTGGCCAGAAGGATATGAGGGGGACAGCCCAAAAGGCAGATCTCCTCCCCGAATAACTCAGTAGCATTCTCATTGGGGAAAAAAAGTGGGCTAGCCACCAAAACAGGACTGAGAACAGCTTCTCCGAGGACTTTTTTTCTGTGGATTTTAGCAAATAGTCCTAGTAAAGTCCGGGAATAAACATTTAAATGGGACTGCATAATCCTGAAAACGGACTGGATTAGCATTTAATCTTGTATGGGGACACACCCCAGATAGTGCTTTACCCTGGATTGTCCAAATAATGTGGGCTATGTAAGTTTTGTTGGGATGAAGCTTTAAAGGTGGTTTCAAGGTGGGATTGCTCACGCATCAGTCTTCACTTCCCCCTTCCATGGACGTTCTCTCCTAGAAGAGATGAGTTAGAGAAGGCTCGGGAACATGAGGCACACCCTGTATCTCTCATGTGCCTCTAGGGTGCCTCTTTTCTTATGTCTGATGACACCACATGATTGTTTCCCCCCCTAGTACATCCTGTCAGGTGAGGCAAAAGTTGTGCAAAATAAGGACAGGTGATGTTTTTGTTTCCTTGTTTTTTGTTTAATATTTTGTTTCCCTCCAATTGTATCCTTCAGACAAAATACTTATTGGGACAGTGATATGGTGGAAACAGGGAGAAATGAAGGTTTTTTGTTTAGAGACAGGATACAGGGGCAAGGGCAAATTAAAAATCTACCTTCTTTCCCCATTTCCCCCACCCCAATCTCTGGAATAATTTCCTTTGATCAGCCTAGATCCTTATTGGTATGTCCCAGGCCAAGATTCCCTATCTATTATTTCTGTGTTCTCTTCACACTAAACTATCAAGCAGTCATTGCTGCTTCAGAAGTGAGGCACGGTGCATGCCCCTACTGGAGACGAGACTGAAGTTGCTGATGAAAGATCATTTACATGCATTCTTGACTGCTTTATCTTACCCTAGAGTGGGGCCGTGATTTGCCAAGAGGATTGAGTTGAAACATCTGCAATTCCCCCCCTTTCTTACACATGGCTGAGTTAGAAGTGAAGTGGTTTTACTTATGTATAGATCTTTCCACATCAACTGACCTCTGTTCCTCCACCACCACCCCACTTCACCCCATCCTTTCATCTCCCATGTCAGATGAACCAGCTTCTGGAAGAGACAAAGAGTGGCCCAGCGCACATGTTACAACTTGAAATGCACAATCTCTTTTGCTCTTAAAAGAAGAGGAAAGCACATCTTGCTGCGCTAAGGGAGGTGGGCAAGAGAAGTCTTTTGGCAAAAATCCGATAGACTTTCATGTGCCGTAATTCCATCTTGGAGTTGTTTGTTATCTGTCTACCTGGCTGAAAGATGTTGGCAAACTGCGTTGCTTGAACATGTCAAACTATCAAGTGGGAAAGAACATTGTTTGGTTACAAATCAAGAGAGCTAATAAGTGATGTTCAGGGCGTGTAAAAGATTATGCATTTCACTACAAACAGGTATTTGTACGAGCTGTTCAGGGGCAGAGCTGGAAAATCATGTCTCAATAGATGTCAACTGTTCTGACACTTCCAAAGAATGATCCAAATTTCTGTTAACAGTGGTTTTAGTGTGTTTCCAGAGAGACTGTCTTGCTCCATTTGCCTTGAAAAGGCCACGGTCCTTGGTGAGTTGTAACTGAATCTTTATTTTTCCCATACCTTGGACATTACTGTGCTCAGGAGTGAAGCTTTTGTTATTGGTTTGGATCATATTTGGAGGCGTATAAGCCCTCCTTTCTCTGGGGGTTAGTAGGGGGTGAGGCTCAGCTTTTCTGAAGTCACAGACAAATGAACATCTAAATATCTGCCTTGCCGTCCAGAACTCCAGTGTGTACACAGCATCCTTTCATTAGCGAACTGCCTCTTCAACTCCAGTGAAAGGACGGGCTGTATGCCTATCAAAAGATGTTTGGGAAGGACCGCTCCCCTGGCAGCAAAGGAAACGGGGGAAGACACCAAAATATGACACCCTTGAAGAATTTTCCCATGCGACTTGTGCAATAAACCGCTGCTATCTTACATATGTTAGGGCGGACTGTGGCAGGCCCTGGGTGCACACTGATGGCAGGTCCCTATTCCGGGATATAATCTGGAATAAGGCCAAGAGCAGAAAGGATCTCTCTCTTTTTTAAAAATCTGACTAGGAATGTGCACGAATATCCATAATGTTCGTTACTCGGATGAATTCTGACGAATTCAGGCATTGTTGCATGAATCAAATGTCATGGCATTTGTACACTGTATGGATATGAATGTTTTGGAACATTCAAGCATTCATTAAGCTGGGGGGGGGAATGAGGGGGAAGCCCAGACACAAGGGAGGGCAGGCGACGGGAATTCAGGGAAGGAGGGAGGGGATGTGTGGCTGCATAACACAGAAGAAAGAGGGGAATCGAAATCTCAGACTGAGAGAGACACACCAGACCTTGCATTTAAGACGTTCTGTTATGTATGCATCTGTATAGGATATGTATCCAGGATACGTATCTAGGATATGCACTCGGTAGGAATTCATTCCAGATTCGAAAGGTTCTGTTCAAATGAATATAGATTTTCTAGCATTCAATTTCTTAGGAATCGAATGCCAAAAACCCATTCTTGGACATCTCTAACTCTGACAGCGCTGGTTAGCATTGGTCACATAAAGACGAGGTCTGAATATGAAAACTGGATACTTGTTTTTGCTATAATGCTTATATTCATTTATTGCCCTTAATCCAAACTGTTTGTCTAGATCATTTAAATAAATAAACAAACCCTTAAGTAGCACAACCAGCCAAGCCAAGGGCCCAATAAGGCCAACAAAGGGACATATAAGAAGAAGGCAGCATTCCAAGCCCTGGTTTTGCATTGTCCACATTCTAGGCATTCTAGCTTATCAACACAGGGTCAACATCCTCTCTACAAGTGCAACAGTTTACAGCTGAATTGCCAGCTTTGCTGAATAACTGGGAGCATCCATAGATCATCTTTCATTTATTTTTCAAAAGGATCAGACTTGAGAGTGTACTGACACTGGAAGGTAGAAGAAAAGGAGTTGGCTTTTGTACCCTGCTTTTCTCATCCATTTAAGGCAGTGGTTCTCAACCTGTGGGTCATGACCCCTTTGGGGGGGGGGTCGAACTACCCTTTCAGAGGGGTTGTGATGAGTCTCTTGCCGCCCCTCCCCCCCTTCCAGCTGCCCCTCCCTCCCCCTTTCAGCTGCCCCTCCCCTATGGTTGGGGATCTCCACAACATGAGGAGCAGCGTTAAGGGGTCATGGCATTAGGAAGGTTGAGAACCGCTGAGTAAGGGGACCCAAAGCAGCTGACAAAGCTTTTGTTCTTCTCCCCACAACAGACATCCTGGCCCTGGTCACATCTAGATGAGATAGGACGTCCTATTAATAATTCGAACTGAGCTCGTGCCAGTTCTGTTCACACCTAGATCATTATAGGCCATCCTCACTTTGGTGTGCATGGCTCACACCTTTCTCTGGGATCGACCTGAGCCCCCTCCATGGAACTCTTGGCTCTCCACCCCATTTGTTGCATCAAATCTACTTTCTTACTGGATGCCTTTGCGTTGCTCAAGGGAGGTGTGGATGTGTGCTTGAGGTTCTTTTTAAAGCCTGCTCCACCACCTCCACACCCCTTCCTTTTTATGTGCTATTCTTCTCCATGCAATTAATTTAAATTAATAATAAATTTGTGGGAAAACACTATAAAGAAAAAGGAATTGTACCCATAAACTGAGGAGAGGCAAAGTGCCTCATAAACTCCATGTCTGCTGCCCTCCCCTAGAGATTCGTGGACAGATCAAATAGGGCCATATTTGAAAGGTCCTATCTTTCCACGAATTGGATAATCCAGTATCCATAGAAGCTTCAGTAGAAGCTTCTAAGGATACTGGATTACCCCAGGGTCTCCCCCCTTGGGCCGGCCTACCCCAAACCTCCCCCCAGGGCCCACTTACCTGCTCCAGAGGCACTCCAGGCCTCTTCCAGGAGCCTGTGGAACTGCGAGTAGGCTTCCCTGGAGGTAAATATAGGCCTTCCAATAAAACCGGAAGGCCTGTGTTTACCTCCCAGGAAGCCTGCTCATAGTTCCACAGTGCCCTGGTGAGGCCCAGAGCACCACCAGAGCTCTCTCACCCACCTCCCCGGGACCCACTTAGCGGGGGACAAGCTCCAGTGACAGCATAGGCCTCTTCCAGGGCCCACTGGAACCGTGAAAGGGTTCAGAGGGCTAAATACTAGCCTTCCAGTAAAACCCGTGCACAACCCTAGACCCTGTACACACCCCTATGGCTCCATGGACACCCCTAGACTGGACCCACCCACCACAGCATGGTTCAGCCTCCTTTAGCCCACCCCACTCACACTGAGAAAAAGATGGCCTGGCATGCGAGGATGGGCTGAGTCTTCTGGAAACGTGGACTCTGGTTAAAAAACAATCCGGTAGGGATAAGCCGCCTTGGAAAATGAATCAAATAAAACTAATGTAACACAACCAGAAGATGACCTGAAGTCGCCTTAAACTAAAGGTGTGACCAGGCAGGTGGGGCTGTGGGAGCTCAGAAAGAGAACTGTGACTATTCCAAGGTCACCCAGCTGGCTTTGTGGAAGAATGCAAGCAGAGACATGGTTTGATTTGATTGAATTTTGGGATGTGCAAACCACTGTGTGTTCAGCATGATGCAAATATCCCCAAATACAAATTCTTCAATTGGATTTTCAAACATGAACCAAACTTTGCACATCTTTTTATTGTATGTTTTGAGTTCCTAGAATCTGATTTTAGTGAAAAAGACTGTCCGGGGTAACTGGTCTTCAACTAGGAGTGTGCACAAATGCAATTTTGGGGATTCAATTTGAACTGAATTGAATACCCCAAAATCCAATATGTTTTTTTATTATTATTTATTTTATTATTAAAAATATTTAATTTGATTTGAATCTTTAAAAATTGAATTTAACCAAATTCAATTCAAATTAAGCAAATTTGAATCTATTTGTTCAAATTTTCCATTTGAATTTGCACTTACAAATGTTGACATTTGCATGTGCCTGTATGGATCCGTACACATCCCACAGTTATCCCCTATGCATCCCATTTTTGTTCCATACGGATCTGTACAAATGCATATGGATGCATATCTGCAAGCACGCATCGAGCACAAACCCGTACACATGCAAATGTCTGGATAATTTGAACGAATAGATCCAAAATCCATTTGAATCTTTAAATGTGAATTTATGGACATTCTATTCAAATTCAAATGCTGAAATTCGAGCAGATTCAATCACATGTCGGATTCCATCAAGTATTTGTGCACACCCCTATCCTCAACCATAAACGATAGTACTACTTAGATAACGGAAGGCTACTTCAAAGATGGTGGCTAAAATCAGATTAATGATGGACTAGACCTAGAATCTCTGACCCTTTCTGCACTGGACCTTGTTCCAGATTATATCTGAAACAGAGACCTGCTATTTGCATGCTAGTACAGGCCACGGCAATCCTCACCCATGGTAAGCTATAATCTGCATTAGTGTGCTGGAGGCAGGTACCTATTCCAGGATATAATCCAGAATAATGTCTAGTACAGAAAGGGCCTCTGTTTTTCATGCACTGTACAACAGCAATAATAATAATTGCGATCTTGTGAATATTTCAGAACATATGGTTAGATATTTGACTTTATGTGTTGCTTGCTTTTACCCCATATGGATTACATAACCTTAAACTATTAAATCCAAACTATAGAGGAAGGAAAGGGAAGACGAAAGGGGAAGTTGCGGCTGAGTTCCAAAGTTAACCAGCATTAACTAAGCTAGGAATGGTGTCGGTTAACCAGTAGGGGGAGACTGTAGACAATCCAGTCATCTTAACCTGAGGTGGTTCGGTTAGAAGTTGCACGAATCTTGTTTCAGATTATAGTTAATTCAGAAAGCTGCACTTTGATACTTTCTATTATTCTGATATGTAGTAGCCCAAGACTCTGTATCCCCAATGGTTCTGTGAAGCTTCTGCTCTGATTTGGTCCATCTTTGTCCACTCCAAGGCTGCTGATCATCATTTCACCCAGGAACTCCAGTCTAAGGCCAGCTGATTTCAGATATGTGGACCAAATGAAGCAGCAGGGAGGACAAGAAGCATTTAAATATATATATAGGAGAGGAGATTGTTGTGAAACATTTATTTGACCTGGAAGTAGTTCCATCAGCAGCTGTTATGGCTGTAATCAAGCTGAGTTTCAATCCAGCTTCAGTCCACTTTCAGAGCAGAAGGACCCACCAGCAAAGTGAACAGTCTAGAGATATGCACCAATGGTTTTTTAGCATTCAATTCAAAATGAATTGAATGTTTGAAAATCCGTATTTGTACAAACAGATCGCATTCGAATGTGGTAAAACTTGATTTGATATGAATCTGTTCGTAAGTATTCATATGAACATTCGATACATCTCTGGTCTTAATAGATACGTATCTGATATGAACAGATACGTATCTGATACGAGTATATACATATCTGATACATTTCCCCAGCTTAACAAATGTCCAAACTGTCTGTACGAATGTCCAGAAACATTCATATTCGTTTGAATGTTAGCATATGAATATCGTAATATTTGAGCTCAAATGTCCAAATTCAGTTGAATTTCAAATGTTAACGAATATCCGTGCACATCCCTAGAAGAGTTGTTTTCTTTACACATGATCTCACCCAAAGATGGGTTTTCTAAGTTAGATAGTGCTGAAAGAAATGACCTTGCTACTTTGATGTATCCCCTCATTCTGGAAGTGGACCAAAGCTGGGTTAAAACTTAGGTGTGAGCACAGCCGTAATTTGAAGAAGATTTGAGTCCTGAAAACAGTGATGTTGATCAATCGGATCTCATTCTGAAACGTTATTTTTCAACAGAGATTCTCTGCAAGAGGAGAAAGCTAAGGGGCTATTTTTGTCGTGTTATTTTAACACTTACTGTGTCCTAAAATTGAAGACAAACCAGGTGTGGTCAGAGCCCGAGCTGCAGTAGAAAACCTTGTAACTTCTATTTTTCCAGGCATTATGCCCAGTCAGGAAATTTTCAACCCATGTTGGGTCTTCTTGCAGGAAATATCCACGGGCTCCACCCACTCAGTCCACAAAGTTCTGGTTGGAGCAAGGAAGGCCTGAAATAGAGGCAGGGGCCACGTTTTCCCAAAAAAGCAAGGTTTCCAATATCTCAGAAGCTTCTAGAGCAGGGTTTCGCAAACTGTGGGTCGGGACCCACCTCTAGGAAATTTAACTGTATTTGAAATAACTTTTTTGATGTAATTGTTTAATTAAGTAATAAAAAAATTGTATTAAAACTTTGTTATTTGAAAAAGTCCTTTATTCATATTGGTAACGGTTAAATTTCCTAGAGGTGGGTCCCGAGTTGGTAAACTTATATTAGATGGGTCATAGCCCAGACAACTTTGGGAACCACTGTTCTAGAGGACAAAAGAGGTCTTCCTGCAGACATCATCTGCTTAATATGAAAAGGCTTTGGACTCAAAGCAGGAAGGAAAGGGAAGTCAGAGCACTGGTTGCTCATTGATCAGGGCTGCAAGACTGCAGCAGAGAATGAGCAGAACCTCAAATGGAACTCTTGCATTCATCTCCCTGAACAGTGCTCTGATGTGCTGCAGAGATCAAAAGATGATCCACCAGGTTGCAACCAGGTTGGATGCTCCATAAGGAATTCATATTTCCTCCTTGGGCTCAATGTTTAAGGAGGTTTACGGACTCTTTGCAAGGCAAGAGTCAAAGAAATGATCTGAAAGTGAGAGCCAGTTGGGTGTAATACATTCAGGAAGTGGTTCTCAGGGTGCATCCCCATGCACATTTTGGTCTGAATTGAAAGCGGGTTTGGGAAGGGGCGTCCCCATGCATTTTAGATTTGGTCCAATTTCCGCGGACCAAATAGCCCAAACCAGGACCAAATTTGGGACAGTCCCAGGCTATTTGGGGAGGAGATAGATGCTCGTGGCATTGGGAGATGAGGTTTCATGTCCTGTGCTTGCTGTTCCTGCCCTGTGCATTGGAGAACGCAACTGCTGAGATTTGGGGGGAGTTAATGGTGTTAAAGCCAAAACGATGAGGGAGTTGAATGGCCTTCGCTGCCCCACGAGACTCTTTTATACATGAATTTTACCCCCCTTCCCCAATCATCAAGGCAAGCAGGGTAATGACTTGATTTTTCTCCCTTTTACACATCAAATATTCCACCCTCGTTTCCCATTACATATATATCTGTACGAATCTCGTAAGTATCTGTACGCATTTGCACTGATAGTATAGGACAAAAACGGGACGCATACGGGATAAAACGGGATACATACGAAATGCGTACAGATATGTATAACACATATGAATGTCGACAACATTCGTATCTTCAGATTCGAATCTAACATTTGAACTAATAGACTCAAATGTATTTGATTCGAATTGGATTTTGTTGCATTCGGATTCTAAACATTCAAATCAAATCATATGTTTGGATGTTCGATTTGAATTCAAATGCAACAACAACAAAAATTCGTTCACATCCCCACCCCAACATGGTTTTTGGTATCACATTCTCTAGACAGATGATACCTGTGCATGTTCCTGGCTAGTGGCCAAGGGTTTCACTCTGGCATCTGGCCAGCTCTGAGTATGTGTCTGCATTCAGTACTGGGGCCATTTTGTGCTTGGCCTTATTCTGGGGTATATCTTGGAACAGGGTTCTTGTTATCTGCATCCTAATGCAGACTATGGCAGGCCTCGCTTGGGGCCTATTGTAACCTGCACTACCATGTGGACAGCAGGTCCCTATTCCAGGCTATATTCCAGAATAAGGCCAAGTGCAGAAAGGCCCAAGGTCTGCTTGGTCAAATGTCCTCACACCCAAGCGAGATGAGTGCTCCCCACAGAAAAGGCCTAGTTCAGCTCATTGAAGCAGCCCATCTTTATTAACCTCCAAGTCTTTGCATCAGTGAGATGAGGGCATGATCCTGGCTTCTGGCAAATGCAAAGACTCCAGCACCTGGCCAGCTCCGCTCATCAGTTCTCACTTGCAATCTTAGAATATATTCCCACGTTTAGTGTAGTCCTGTTTGCCCAAAGATCCAGAAGCCCAAGCGCTTGGGATGGACAAGAAGGGTCCTCCCAATGGAAAAGACCAAACATGTGTACAGCACAAAAAAGTAACAGTAGTTGGACTTTGGGAAAGGTACCAAGGCCAAAACTCCAAGCTGTTAAACTTGACACATTTTTGCACAGAGTAGACTATCCCACACCAGGTAATGCCCCCGACATTGGCCTTTACTAGCCCTCGAATGAGGTAAGAATTGTTCACACAGCAGGTAGCCCATGCTGGCCCAGCCCCAGCTTCAGGCTTTGAAAACTGGGCCAGGTTTGGAGCTGGCAGCCTTCCTCTGAAGGCCAGGAAGTTTTTGTTCCTGTCTTTGGAGTTCCTGGGAGGGCCAATTTCCAATAGCACTTATGGTGTCTCTTCTTTATCACTTAAATGGGCCCCCATCTCATTCCAGCTTACAGAGGCAGGACATCTGCATGCCACCATTGTCCAGGATGTAGGCACTGGTCCCTTCTTGCACCTTCACTGGTTTTTCAGAGCTCTCAACAACTTGCAGAACTTCTATGGAAGATGGACTTTGGAAGAGTTCTTTGAAGACAAGAAGCATGCAGAACCAGGGATGTGCACAGATATTCATAACATTCAATATTTGGACGGATTTGGACATTCGTAGACAAACTGAATCTTACAACATTCGTACATTGACATTCGTATTCGCATGGATGCTTCAGAACATTTGTGAACCTGGAGAGGTGGGAAAGAGGCTGTGCCAGTCACATCTGCAATGGATCCAGACTGCATTCAACATGGACTGAGAGCAGATTCAAAGTGGATTCAGGGCGGATTTGATGCTTTCAGAGCGGATATGTTATGGGATACGTATTGGATACATATGGGATAGGTATAGGATACGTATGCGTTCTTATTGGATATTCATATGAATATGTATGAATAGATTCATATCAAATAGAATCCTACCCCATTCGAAGGGGATTTATTCAAATGAATATGAATGTTCTTACATTCGATTGGATACGAATAAAATGCAAAACAAAAACAAAAAACCATTTGTCCACACGTCGCTATACAGAACACTGTGCAAAATAGAGCGGTAACCTACTTCAGAAATGATCAATTAATTCTGACATCTTATTACAACAGCAACATACAAAGCTCTGTTTCTTATCATTTCCTGCTCTGGTTGTATCCCAGAACATTTCCTCTCCCAGCTTCACTGAAGAAGACAGATCTTAGCAACCTTCATTTCTGTCCTAGCGTCATTGCCTTCAAGGATAATGCAAATCATATTCTTCCTCGTGAGTTATTTCAGGTAGGCCCAGATAGAGAAACAAGTTTGCACAAAGTTTTCTTTTAATTTGAATTTTGGAAGATTGTCTAGCTGCAGCCGGAGCCAGGAGAAAAGAGTTTAATGAGTGTTGTTCAACTAATTGCCAATTATCTTTGAGCAGAGTGGTAATTTCCAGCAGCTGTGCATGAAGCGAGGTTACAGTCAATTTATATTTTGGTGTTTGCCAAATTGGATAGGTAGCAACATGTGGAAACATATCAGTCCCGTCTTTGAACTGTTCTCCTTTCTGAAGGTAGATAATTCTCCAGGGAGGTGACAGAAACAATACAAATATTTTGATATTGTGCAAATCTCTAAACAAACACCTCCTCCCATATAGACTTGTGAATGTCCTAAGATCAGCTGATTCTGTCCTCTTGGCTGAAATGTCCCCATCAGGAGTTAAGATGGTGGGGGTGCATGAGAGGGCTTATTAGGAATAGTCCAGATGAAAGGTGTGAGAAGTCAGAGGAACTGAGGAAAGTTTAAAGTGAAGGTGTGGCCGTGGCCAGTGTATCTTTGGGCCTCATCAAAGGCATCATGGCTATGGATGGAATCTATGGGCATAACTCTAGTGTAAGGCTATGTTCACTGAAAGTAGTGCCTCAGAAAGACCGTGTGGTCCTCATGTGTCCAAGCCTTCTACAGTCTACCATTTCTAGCACAGAACGTTCAGGAGAGAGGGGAGGATCAGACTGGTGTGGGAACAATCCCACCTCAAGGCCTTCTCTAAGGCTGGTGTTCAGACATAACAAAGGGGGCACCTGAGAGAGGCCATGTGTGGCCCTTGGGTTCCCAAGCATTCTCCAATCCACCTTTTCTAGCCTCAGAAGGACCTCAGAGAGAGAGTTCCTATGTTCAAACATAACAAAAAGGAGTGCCTCAGAGGTAACTCAGAGAGACTGTGTGAGGCCTTCATGTTCCCAGCCCTTCCTAATTTGACTTTGAGGAGAGGCAGAGGGGCCGACCAGTGTGTGAACAATCCCACCTCAAAGCCTTTTCTGAAGTGCCTCAGAGGTGCTTCCCCTCCGTGTCTGATTGCAGCCTACCTTTCTGTAACTGGCCTTGCTTAATATCTGCTTTATCCCTCGTTTAAGCCACAGAACTTGCTGGCTGGAGCTGAAGAGAACCATAGCCTAGCACTGTCTGAAAAGTCACAGGCAGGACAACTCTGCTGTGTGGCGGTTGCGATGTTATAAATCTTGACATAACAAGCCTTTATGTTTTGTTGCGCAAGACGTACTTCAGTGCCATGGAACAGCATAAATCTCCTTGCCGTTCAGCTGTTAGGGTTTCCCTCCTCCCACAGATGCAACCACACATGAGATTCTTTTCAGAAGCAGAGTTGTAATTTTTTTTTAAAAAAAAATTCAAACGCAGTAGACATCTGAGGTAATATTCTTTCCCTCCTTCCCTCCCCCTCCTGCAGAAATCTTGACACACTTTTGTGCCATGGGCTTTAAATGTCTACCTCCAGCATGCCACAACAGCTCCCATTTCACTCCATTTTGTCTTATTTTGTCTGCTGGCAGGATAGGCCATGTTTCCACGCCGATTGTAGTAGAAGGTTGAAAAGAAAAATCCTCAAATGCGAGTTAATATACAGCAACAGATTTTGTTAAGCACATGAGAGGATTTTGGTGCCAATTGATTACTAAGTGTCCCTCCTGGCTGTCTCTCTCTCTCTCTCTGAGTCTTTCTGGAGCAGCCAGACCTACAGATCACTGTAAACGTTAATCTTCTTACTTTCAGGTATCAGGTTCTCTTTGATGTTGCCAAACATGTTGACTCCTATCTGGGTTGAATGTGCAATCCAGACATTGTTAGCATTAATAATGTTTTGTCTATATCATTTGCACAGAGTAACTAACAATATCAGTTTCCTTTCGAAGCCACACTTCTCGGCTGTTTTCCACAGTAATCTCTGGAGCATCCATTGTTTGTTTCTTGGCATGCCTTTTAGGTGAACAGCTAACTTACTGGACAGATAATCATTCATGTTTTTTTCTGCAGGGCTGGATCCTACAGCTCAGGAATGAAATCTACAGACTTCAGTTGCGGATTATGAACATAACAGGAGTGACAAAGTTCTCCAGATGTTAATAGATAGCACATCCCAGCTGCCCTTACTGTTGGGCGTCCTGGCCAAAACTGAAGGGATTATGGTCACACAAGAAGAACTGCCAAACAAACAACAGACATCTATAAGAAAGGAAATAAGATCTAGGAAGACACCAACCCAAAGCCAAATCCCCTGAAGATGGATATCACAGCAGTATCTGAAAGAGTAGGTTCTCTGAAGAAACCTGAAACACAGCATAACAGCACGACAACTGCTACAAATGAGGCTGATGGGATTAGTATGTTAGCAACATCTGGAGAACCAGATAGTAGCCATTCCTTGAGTGTAGAACTACAGATTTAATGAGGTCTGTTATTATAGTCTTGCAATAAATGGTGATTCTCCTTCCTTCCTTCCTTCCTTCCTTCCTTCCTACCTACCTACCTACAGTCCAGGGGAGGCCCTCCTCCCAGCGGGCAGTCTAAGGAGTTGGGATTTAAGAGGACAGGATCTTCCCTAGCTAGACCAGTGTGCAGAAGAGAGCCTTCAAGTATGTTTGCTTATCTAGTATACCAGCCACTGCAGAATTTGGTTAAGGCAGCAGGTGGAAACATATTGGCCCCTTGTGGTGGTGTTCTTTCTGAAGATCTTCTTTTAAGGAGATGGCAGAAACAGTACAAATACAAGTATTAAATATTGTGCAGATATCTAAAGAAACGCTTCCTCCCATTGAGATCTGCCCATGCCCTACTGGCAAGACCCTCTTGGCAATGCAAAATCGCCCCAAGGTTACATCCACACATGCTCACAGGAAGTAGCCCAAAAGCTACTTAGAGGTGGTACTGTCCACATGATAGCACCTTAATCCACATTAAAGACTAATCTCAGTTCTAAACTCTTCTACTTGCACCGGAAACTGAGACTGCGTTGAAAGCAGTATTTCTGAAGCACCTCTAAGACAAAGATGGTTTAGATGTGGTTGCCACTCTGCCTTTGACCCCATAAACATTCTAGGCTTTGAAAAGTGCATTAGAGATAGAATGAGACCATGAGGTCTACATGCTACTGGCTGAGGTGCTTCTCAGCTGCTGCTTCCATTACATGTGAACGCAACCTGAGGCTTTCTATGGCAAGATGGGTGGTGCCCCAGCATATCCCTTAGCTCAGAACTTGAGTCCATCCTTTCTTCCTCCTTCATATATGTTTGAAGTCAGATTCAGCAGGTGTGTGCACAATCTGCAAAGTTTGGTAGGGTCAGTTCTCACATAGCCTTGGAGCCTACAGTTTTTGGAGAGTTCCAAAAAAACAGCATAGAGGGCAATTTTCTTGTTCAGCATTCAGGGAATGCAATCACCCATCTTCCAAGACGTTCTATGTCTTTATGGTCATACTTGTTTTACATACACGCACATGCATGCATGTGCAAACACACACATACACACACCAGTTGGAGGGTAAACAACCTTAGATGTCTAATTACAAAAAGGTTTTTCTCTGCTCCCATACCGCAACACACAAGAAAGAAACATCTGATGCACGTCTAGTGATCTCCAAAGGATGCAATCCCAAATGAATGTGCGTGCAGGATTTCTACCTCAACGGGTACTCCTCTAGAGACACCTCAGTTCCCCCTGGTTAACTCTGCAGCAGTGGGAAGGGATAAATAAAGTGGCAAACCTTTCATCTCAATTACCTGATCACCCCTCAGAGTGGCTAATTAACAAGCAAATGTAAATAGCAATAAATTATGCTTGAATTTTGATGTTTTTTCCATTTAGCAAGAGTATTATGTTGCAGGTGATATAGTGCACACTTTAAGATCTCATTAATTTTGATGCAATAATGGATGAGAATTCCTAGAGGAGATTTTTAAGACTAGAAATATGAAGAGTATTAGCTCAACAGTTAGATGATTAAGCAGTAAGGCTTGCTGAGGCAGGCAGTAGTTGAGAATGATTGACGACCGTAATTGATTGACATACAAAGGTAAAGTCAAGGGCACCGATTTACAGGTTGGGTCAATCATCTCTTGGCTGTGCCCACTGGATAAGTCTTATTACACTGTTGGAAAGCTCTGCTGCTTAAACCTTATAGCATGTTTTTAATGTCTAATGGGTAAATTTTAACTGGGGTCAACTTTCATTTATTGAGCTTCAGGTTATAGCATTATGGAAGTGGTCCAATTTGACCAAGGGCAGATTTGCACTTCCCATCCGGGGTACGGAAAAAGTGAACTTGCCCACACATAGACTAGTATTTACATGTTGCGAATGCTAGTACACATGTTCCTTTCCCCCATGTGTCCAGACACTTACCTGTAGTGTGGACACATGTCCGGGTACCACCATCTTCTCCCCAGATGCCAGTGCCAGCACCCATGTGCCAGCACCATCATGTGCGCCTCCTTGCACCATAGAAGTGTGGATGGCAGAGGATGGCAAAGTCCAAATCTGGGACACTTAATCGTGCTCTGAGCATAGCCGACATTCGGTGCACTACTGCATTGAAGGAGCCATTTCTGAGTCAGAAACAGCTCCTTGAAGTACAAATGCTCTGCCTGGGAATACACTGCAGACAGACTACGGGGCCAAGTGCAGAAAGGCCGCTAGCCTGGAAGTTCTTTCCATGGGCCTTTCTGCTCTAAAATGCAAGCTTCTCCTGCTCTCGAGTCAAATATTTGTTCGAAATATTTGGACATTCATATGAGTACGGGCACATACATGATGCGTACTTGCACGTATGCATCTTTTCTGCATTCATACATGTTTGTATGGAACGATACAGGATGAAAACAGATTGCATATGGGATAAATATGGGATGTGTACAGATGTGTACAGGGTGCATAATGGTACATATGGGCACATACGAATGTTGTCGGCATTCATAAGGGCAGATTCAAATCAAAAATTTGAACAAATAGATTTGAATTTGCCTAATTCAGATCAAATATGGATAAATTTGAATTTTAAAGATTCAAATCAAATTGAATTTCGGTGACACTCAATTTGAATCAAATGAATCTCGAAAATTGCATTTGTGCACATCGCTAGTCCAGAGAAGTTGAAGGCAAGGTCTGAGATGGCTCTAAATCAGTGCCATCACAGGTTGCCAAGCCTTTCCTTCAGAGGCTTTCCTTGTGGTACCAAGGGCCCCACTAATTTTGGCAGCCACCTGAAGCAGAAGTCAAGTAAAAGTAGTACTAGATGTTTGTCGACTTTTCTCTCTGCATTCTGTCGAGTTGACAAACTGGGATCCTCAGAGCCATGAGACCATCACAACCTAAGAAATGCTCTTTGGGGTTTATATAGCAGTCCATGTAGTCCAGTATTCATTTCTCACAGACCCCTTAACCACTCGCCTTCTTTGTTCTGTGACAAGGCAGGACACCCTGTCATGGAACGGATAACTCATTAGGGATGTGCATGAATGAGTTTTTTTGTATTTGATTTGTATTGAATATAATGGAAGAAAATTTGTATTTGTTTGAATAGATCCCCTTTGAACATGGTAGAATTTGCATTCCATACAAATCACCATACAAAGCTTCATACGAATGTATCAAAACATCCGGTTTAAATTTGAATGTCCAAATTCATACAAATTTCGAATGCTGTGAATATTTGGGGGACACTTCTATAATCCATAGCTTTCTGGGACAAGTTGCTACTGGAGCAAGATCAGGATGTCTGCCAAGGAAGTAAGATAACCTGGGCATTCGAGAGGCCACGAAGGCCCAGTCCTCCAACATAGGTTAGTTTAAAATTTATTTCTCTGCATTTTTATACCATCATAATACCCAAAGATTTCAGGGCAGGTTATAACATTAAAAACCGAATCCAAAAGGAGCATATTAGGACAATAACAGTGTCTGAAAGTGGGGAGGGAAGGCTGCCTCCTTCTTTAACCATGGGGCCCAGGATTTGGGTTGTGCATGAATATCCATAACATTCATTATTCATACAAATTTGAACAAATTCAGTCACTTGTACACTAACATTCGTACAAATACAAATGTTTCTGAATATTCGTACAAATAGTTTGGACATTTGTTAGACTGGGGGTATGGGAAAACAGAGTGCCAGTCACATCCGCAATGGATCCAGATTGCAGTTGACATGGATTGATGGAGGATTAAAAGTGGATTCAGGTCGGATTTGACATTTTCAGAGCACAGATATGTTATGGATATGTATCAGATATGTATTCGTTCATATCAGATATGTATTCATTTGTGCGAATAAGTACAAATAGATTCATATTGAATAGAATTTTATCATATTCAAATGTGATATATTCATACAAATATGGCTTTCTGAACATTTGATTTCTTACAAATTGAATGTCAAAAATGCATTCGTGCACACCCCTAGCCAGGACAATGTGCAGCTTCTCACAATGTGCAGCTTCTCACAAAGTGAAGGTGCCTGATACACCTGGGGGGTGAGGGGGTGAGACTGTTTCATAATCTGGGAGCCATCACTGAGAAGGCCTCTATATCTCCATTGTGGAGAAGAGGTGAAGCCCAGTCTACCAATGTAAATTTTTGACATTGCAAAGAGTAAGCCAAATTGCCTCAGAGTTTGGGTGTTTTTCCACTGTCACTAGAAGTACCCATTAAGTACCCATTAATGGGTACAAAAAGTACCCATTAATGGGTACTTAATGGGTACTTCTAGTGACAGTGGAAAAACACCCCAAATCATATTACTGAATATTTCTATAACGGCATTAAGCAGATTGCATTTGATGAAGCGTGCAAGAACGAAACCTTGCTGTAAACACACACAGAGACACAACTGTATTCCTTTTCGGGAAGAGAAACATATTTCCTCTCTTTAAAAACCCCAGACAATCTAGCTGAAGAGTGTGTCCAGACTGTATGCTTATACTCTTTCTTGTTGTTTCAGTATTTTATGACTTGCTTTGTGTCTTCAGGATATTTCATTCTGATGTCAGCTTCTTTTTTTCATCACTCCTTCTTGTTAACGGTACAGAAAGAGGAAAGATCTATATTCTAATTATACAACTCCAAGAGAAAACCACTTAAAGGGGTCAAGGTCGAGAGTCTTGTTGGCATTGGAAGCCTGACACCCTGCTAGGAAATCTTCGCTTCACACTCTCCCATTGAAGTATCTTATTGCAGCTCTTTTCCCGCCTTGTTGTGGAAGATAACAAGGGAGCGAAGGAGAGAGAGAGAGAAGAATAGTATGAAATATTGATAGATCCTGACATAAAACTGCCATGGGTGAAAGTGATGCTCTTCTTGTGGTTTCTGAATGGAACGCATTCCAGAATTTATTTATTTATTTTTAAAATGGGTCATTATCCCTGATCCTGGCTACTTTTGTATTTTCCTCCAGGCTATTATGGAGGTTCTTTCTCGAGATCTGCACAAAAAATTTTTTAGGTTTGGTTTGTTATTTGAATCCCTGCTACTAATTGCATACAAATCTCCTGAACATGTCAAATCTGCCCTGAATCCACTTGGAATCTGCTCTCAATCCACTTTGAATCCACTCCGGTTCCATTGCAGATGTGACTGATGCAGCCGCTTTCCCACCTCCCCCAGTTCACGAATGTCACGAAGCTTCGTACGAATGTTCCAAAGCATTCAATTCAAATTGGAATGTCAATCTTTGAATGTGCCAATATTTGATTCAAATTCCAATGTCCGAATTCGGATGAATTTATATGAATTTCAAATGCTATGAATACTTGTGCAGGTCCCTTTCAGTGGATATAGACAGCAGATTGGTATCACATGGAGTGAGGTAGCAAAAGTCCATGTCTTCCTTTCAGCCATCCTAAGCCGCTGACATCATGGAATACTTCCCTAATTGGTATGGATTAACAAAAAGCATGCAGTCATTTACCATACCTTTCTTTCTTTTGGATATACATAGGTTCCATTTTAATAACATAGTGTTCTACTGGATTCAATACCCTGACAACTAAATGCACAGGGTGGAAGGAGGAAGAGAGAGTGAAGGAACAATTGAATGTATGACAAAGGCAAATGGGATAAATGCATGAATTCTGTCTTCTCATCCATCCTCCTTTCTTCTTCTTCTTTAAGAGTGGATTGAAGTCACTGTCATGGCAAGCACATCTGATTGGATTGAGATATTCCCATCACCGTCAGCAGACAAAGCCCAATACCCCAATAACAGAAGCTGCACAAGCAATTTAGCATGTAGCTTCAATCCAATTCCGTGAGTGATTCCCACTCCTGGTGTGTGACAACAAGACAAAGTATAGCATGCTTAGACCCTGGGGAGGGGGAGATAAGGTGCAGCCTTTTCAGCAGCAAGCACAGAAGTGCTGTAGCTGAGTTAAGTACCACTGACGTTAGAATCATCAGGCCCAGATCTCCACCTAGCATTCTCCATCACAGGCATGTATACTTCTGTTTTGCTAGAGGGATGTACAGCAAAATGGAGTCCTGCCCACTTGTTTTAAACAGAACCAGCATTAAAGAAAAACTATTGGCCTTAAGGTGAAAAAAAACCTGACAGTATTAAAAATGTATAAAGCTATTTTTGCATATACCTGTGGGTTGATGGACGTTTGTCCTCAGCGTGGGACATTCAAGCATCCTCCATTTGCCACTCTGATAGGAAAGTGGGATTCCCCCCTCTCTGGGTGACCCAGCAAGTCTTGTCAACTGCTGAAGGATATCCTTTGACCACTCTTTGTGCCTGTGACCCAATGCTGTACCTGCATAATGAGGCAAATTGGTACAAAAAAACTGCAAAATGGGTGAAGAGCATAGCCTGGGCCACTCCCCTTCCAAAACAGATCATGCCAGTTTGGACAGTCTCCAGGAAGACCAAGGAGCTCTTGGATCTATCCTTTCTGCAGAGCCAGCTCCAACAGTTGTATGCATAGGCGCTGCTTGTGTTTAGGAGAGGCTGCATCTTTGAACCTAGCATTGTCCTGGTTTATCTAATTTAGTGATCAGATAAATAGGATCAGATTTAATATGGGTCCATACGGCAATGGGAGGAGGCCAGAACAGGACAAGGAACTTGGGTAACTCTTACCCACAAGTGCTTTCATGCTGACCTTGCCTGATCCAAACCAGTGAAGCCCAGAGGTTCAAGCCATGCCAAGGTGTGGTCTGGAATAGTGCCATCTGCATGATGCTGGTAGTGGGACCAGCCCCTAATCTCAGAGGTCACACAGGCCAGTTTGGTCTAGGGGTCAGAGTGCTAGATTCATATCTTGTAGTCCCCAGGTTTGATTCCACACTCCCCATGAAGCCAGCTGGGTGACTTTAGGCTAGTCACGGCTCTCTTTCTGAACTCTCAGTGTGAAAAGTGGGATATAAAAACCAACTCTTCTTTTAGGACAGACTCCAAAAGCTCTGAAGGGCTAAGAGTAAAGGTTCCTACACCTGGAGTTTCCAGGAAACCCATCCAGTGGTACACTTTGTTTGCTGCCATGATTAATCCCCTAGGAGCCCAGAAAATGTAGGGGTGTCTTCTGCATACCTCTGTGCAGACTAGGCCAAGGTGTTGCACTGGTAGTCTTGGATATTAAGAACTACCGGTATCTGGAATATGCTCCTCCTTGCATATACAGAGAATACCTGCAGTGAATTCCTTCTGTATTCTGCGCAAATGCACAGAAAGGAGGCCAATTTACAGGTAAGGGAAATCAGCAGGGGCAGAAAGGCACTGGCTTTGTGTTGGCCACCGTCAAGGCTGCTCAACAGAAACAGATTCCTAGCAGTCCCCATGCAAGAGTGGCTGCTATTAACTGTGGCATTATATTGTCTGATAGGGATGTGCACGAATATTCAAAAATTCAAAAATTCAGTTCGAGTCCATCTAATATCAACATTCAAATTCGAATTGGATTTTTGAAAATCCGAACTTGAACCGTTGAATGAATTTTGGATTTTCCTGGAGAATAATTTGACTGAACAGATCCGCGTATATCGCATCCGAATATTGTATGTATTTGTGCTTATAATGCGGGATGGAAATGGGATGCATACGGGATGAAAACAGGATGAAAACAGGATGCGCGCAAATTCAAAAATTGGATACCAATGTTGTCGACATTCATATCTTCGAATTCGAATTGGTTTTCCAAATATACGGATTTGAATAATCCGGACTTGAATCGGATTTTCAAAAATCCTGATTTTTAAAATTCAAATAGAATCGAATATTTTAATATTCAATTTGACTCAAATTCAAATGCAAAAAAATGCATTTGTGCCCACCCTTATTGTCTGGCAAGTCATCGCCTACAGGGTATCAGTGCCAGCACTTTGTTTTACCAATATCCACATTACCTGGGGCACTTGGCTTCCAAAAGTTCAGACGGCCCATGAATACCAGTGCTAACACACGTTTGCCAACTTCCATGATCACTGGAGCTTGTGCCTTTGAATACCTGACTCTAGAAAAGATACACTTTCCATTCTGCTTCTATGGATTCCTGATAATATGGATTTCCGTTTTCCAGTCCAGCATGAGAAGCAAGAGGTGATCATTTATGCAGTGGCAAATGAGCAAAAATGGGCGTCGTGCTTTATCTGTTTGTACAGCACCAGATTGCATGTGCCTCAGAAAATCCATGCAAAAAGCATGCTATAGAAACCAAAACCTGCATGTACAGGATATCAGTAGGGCAGAGGCAGAATGGAGGGTGGGGGGATGCAAAGGATCAAGCAGGAACCTATTCCTCCCATTTCCCCCTAGCTTTGTGCTGGAGACCATGTAGCTCAGGTGAAGGATTCCAGGTTCAGTTCCACGATGACCAAGGGCAGATATGCCTACCTGAAAGTCAAGCAGAAGCTGGCAATAGGTGCTGGCAATACTTCCCATGATGCCTCCAAAAGTGACAGTGGTTACTTGACTTCCACACTGAACCAAACCTACTTTGATGTTCTTTATAGAGACAACAGACCAATAGCAGTTCATTGTTCAACCATGTTTCCTGCCTCAAGCAGGAAGCATTAATAGTCTAATTTAATAGAAAAATATAACTATCTTGGACTGGTCTATACTGCAAAGTAGGGATGTGCACAAATGTATTTTTTGCATTGGAATTTGAATCTAATTGAATATCCAAACATTGGATTCGATTTGAATGTTTAGAATCCGAACGCAACAAAATCTGATTTGAATCAAATACATTGGAATCTATTATTTCGAATGTTTGATTTGAATCTGAAGATATGAATGTCGACAACATTCATATGTGTTATACCTATCTGTACTCATTTTGTATGCATCCCGTTTTATCCTGTATGTGTCCCGTTTTCATCCTGTACTATCAGTGCAAATGTGTACAGATGCTTATGAGATATGTACAAATCTGATTCGAATCAAATACATTGGAATCTATTCATTAGAATGTTAGATTCGAATCTGAAGATAATGAACATCAACCACATTTGCATGTGTTATACATGTCTCTATGCGTTTTGTATGCCGTTTTATCCTGAATGAATCCTGTTTCCATGCCATACTATCAGCGCGAATGTGTACAGAAACGTATGTGATTGAAATGTTTTGAATCATTCGAACGAATGTTTTGGAACATCCGAAATTCATTCAAATGTTTAAATTTGAATGTGTAGACATTCTATTTTAATTTGAATGTCCACATTCAGTTTAATGTTCCCATTCAATTTAGCATTCGGTTCAAGTTTGAATGTCCAAATTTGGCCGAATTTCAAATGTTACAAATATTCATGCACATCCCTATTTGTGACCAAGGCTTGTGGAGGTGGGGAGCAGCAGTCGCATTCCTTCATCCTGGACTGCCTATGTACGGCAACAGGCCAAAAGACTAAGGCCATATTAGTGGCACCACAGAGAGACAAGGTGTGTGTTTTTTGTCCCAACCCTTCTAAAATCCACCTTTTCTAGCACAGAATGTTTGGGGCGAGGGAGAGGGACAGACTGGTGAGTAAACAATCCCACCTCAAAGCCTTCTCTCTAAGGCTGTGTTCAGACATAACAAAAGGGTCCCTCAAAGGCACCTCAGAGACAGAGTATGTGGCCCTTGTGATCCCAACCCTTCTCAATCCACCTTTTCCGGCACTGAACATTCAAGAGAAGGGGTAGGAACAGGCTAGTATATGAACAATGCCACCTCAAAGCCTTCTCTAAGGCTACGTTCAGAAGGGGCACCTCAGAAGCACCTCAGAGAGACACTGTGTGGTCCTCGTGTTCCTAAGGCTTGTCTAGCACAGAATGTTCAGGAGAGGGAGGAGAGGCAGACTGGTGTGTGAACAACCTCACCTCAAAGCCTTCTTTAAGGCTGTGTTCAGACATAGCAAAAAGGGCCCCTCAAAGGTACCTCAGAGAGATGGTATGTGACCCTTGTGTTCCCAAGCCTTCTCTCAACCACCTTTATAACACAGAATGTTCATGAGGAAGAGGAGGAGGAGTTGGCTTTTCTACCACACTTTTCTCACTCATTGAAGGGGACTCAAAGCGGCTGACAAAGCTTCTGTTCTCCTCCCCACAACAGAACACCCTGTGAGGTACATGGGGCTGTAAGGGCTCAGGAGAGACTTGTGACTAGCCCAAGGTCACCCAGCTGGCTTCATGGGGGAAGGTGGAATCAAACCCAGTATTCCCAGATAAGAGTCCAGCTCCCTAGCCACTAAACCAAGCTGGCTCACATGAGAGGGGAGAGGGTTGGACTGGTGTGTGAACAACCTTCTCTGAGCCCCCTTAGAAGCACCCCAGAGATGCCCTCCTTTGGTCTCACCATCTTATCATATTCTGACAGAACACTGGGAGCTTGTGCTCTCTGATGTCTTCGGTGTCTGAATCCAATCACGAACTGTAGGTGTGGTATTTGACACATTCTGAGGTAAAGAACAGAGCAGTCTAAGGGAAGACTTTCTAACCGTGTCTTCAACGGGCAGGAAAGTCCAAACGTCACCTGCTGCCTCCTGCATCCCTGTCCGCTGTTCAGCCGGCTGAGCCAAAGAAACTCTCTGATCATCTATTAATCTCTTTTGTTGCTCAGAAGGCACGGCAAAGGCTTCAGCTGTGGAAGCTCTCTAATGATTCTCTTAAGATCAAAAGGCAGGTGTCATAAAGGTTATTAATATTTTCCAAGTAAAATAGTGTTTGCTTTTCAAAGACCCTGCCAAAGCTCTGCTGAAGTGTGTTTGCCATTTGGAAAAAAAAAAAAAACCTTCTAGATGCCTTCATCCAATATCTAGGTAGACAATTTCTAGGCCAATTTGTGGTGCAGGATTAACAGATCAGAGGGGGATTTTCCCCCTTTTCCTTTCCCCCATTTTTTTTAAAAAATATTTATTATCTGTGAAATATTCGAGAGTGCCTAAGCCACCACTTGAGTGTCCATGCTCAGAACAGGCCACAAATACCACTTGTGTTTTCACAACAGCCTCGTGGACTAAAAGTCTTCCACAACTAAATGGAAAACTACATAGAAATGGTGTTCCATGCTTCACGAATACTTGAATACAATGGCACACCATGACACAAACCCTAAACATTAAAGACTCGTAGTATTCTTCATATTGCTACAGAACTCCTGTGTATTGCAGAAGAAACCACATGTGCATGAAGTAAAGATGAGCAAGGATTTTTGGGAGGTCCATCCTAGGGATATGCACGAATGTATTTTTGACATTCGATTCCAAGTAGATTCGAATGTCAAAAAATCCTATTTGATTCAGATATTTAAGATCCGAATGTCTTAAAATCTGATTTGAATCCGTAACACTTGAATCCGTACATTCAAATGTTAGATTCGTATATAAAGATGTGAATGTTGACAACATTCATATCTGTTATATGTATCTGTGCACATGTGGAAAAATCCATATGCATCCTGTATTATCCCATACACTTCCTGTTTTAATCCCGTACTTTAAGTGCAAGATATGGATAATTTTTGGGCAGATTTGTATATGACAGATATGAATCTACACATTTGAATCATTCGAAAATCTGTATCGGATTTTCAAAAATCCATATTTGATATATATATATATAGGGTCTTTTTGCACTTTGCCTCCCATCCCAAGGAGGTGAGGCTCTGGAAAGCCTTGGGTGTCCGCACTTAAGAATGGTGAAAGCATTCTAAACTTAGCCAGCTCTGTTCCATCAGAAGACGTGTCTAATCAGGTCTACTGTATGGGCAATTCAGAACAGGAAGAAAAAGAGTTGGCTTTTCTACCCCACTTTTCTCACCCTTTTAAGGGGACTCAAACCAGCTGACAAAGCTTCCTATTCTTCCTGCAACAGACACCCTGTGAGTAGGTGGGGCTGTGAGAGCTCAGAAGAAACCTATGACTAGCCCAAGGTTACCCAGTGGGCTTCATGGAGGAGTGCGGGATCAAACCCCATAATTTATTTATTATTTACATTTCTATCCCACCCCATACCTGAAAGTCTCTGGGCGGGTGACAACCTTAAAACAGATTAAAACAAAGTATACATTAAAAGACTTTTAAAAAGGATTCAAGAAATATAAAACAATACACAATATGTTTAAAATAATAGTGTCTGTACTGGGGGGAAACATAAGCAGCTCAGCCAAAGGCCAGGGAGAAGTTTGTTCCATAAACCAAGATATGAGTCCAGCACTTTAACCACAAGACCAAACTGGCTCACAAGGGCCCTTTGACTTGTAGTATGCTCTGTCCTATGTTGATAGAGTGTGCCAGCAGCGGTCAGGGCCTTCGGGCCAGCCTATGATGGAGATAGGAGTCCCATAGTCCACTTCAAAGATCAGACCAAAGGTAAATGAAGAAAAGCCATAAAGGTTCCTTTTCAGCTAGCAAGACAATGGTATGTTTGTTTACTGACTTTGGGTGAAAAACTACGAGAATATATTGAGGCATGGAAAAGGGGGGTCCTGGGGGTGAAGAAAGGATTGGAAAGTATAGATATAGGGTGAAGCTCTTGAATACTTCAGAAGACATAACAGGTGTGGCTAAGAAACATTTTTTCATTGCTGTTTCATTACGTTTTTTGCTTTATTTTCCCTTTTCTTCTCCCTTTTTTGTGCAACATGGAAATACCTTTTTAAAAGCTTGCATAAAAAATATTTCTGTTTGGATCATTGCAAGCAGAAGGGTCAGCTACTAAATGAAGGACAGCAGAACAAGGAGCCAGTCTTCTTGGCAAAGTATAGATTATAACCTTTGCCAGCCTTCCCATTTTGGACAGGTTAAGTATAGAGGTATAAGCTTTTATTTCAGTAACATGAAAGAGAGTTTACAGTGGCCTTTTTTTTTTTTTTTTTTGGGAAAAGCGAAATAACACCTAAGAATATAGCATGTAATTTGAGTTTCAGCCCTCCTGATGACTATGTATGCTGGGTTTTTAAAAAGCTACCTTCTTTGGATCTTCCTTTGCTCTCAAAACAGTGGTTACAGATCAGCTATCAAATGCCAAGATTTCTGAGTTTCATATCTCTATTATTTTCAGTGGCCTGTTGTTATCATACAGTATATGCAAAGTTGCAACATCAAGGCCTAGAGGGCAAACATTCCTACCCACTTAGCACCTGCAAACCACCCTTAAGAGATGTGAAATCCACCCTAGGAGGCTCATAATGTGGAGGGTACAAGAAACAATTTTGAGGGTGAATCAGTTGGTTCTACTGACACTATGTAGAGTAAAAGAGTGCTGGATGAGGCACATTACTAGATGCAATTTCCACATGGAAATTTTGACTGAGAATTGCCTATTTCCAGCCCCATTTCTGGTCTGATGCCAAGCCATAGAGAGTGGAAGACTCACAGCCATAGCACATCTGTTCTGGAGCTGAATGGTTTTTGGAGGTTAGGAGACATGACTATGTATGTAACAACTAGTCTATATGTTTTCCAGCTCAGAAAAAAACAAAATCTTGTGCCTTGAATTATTTATCCTCCAGAGCAGGCCAGTACAGATGAATACAGTCTTGAGCAGAGAGGTTGGGAAGAAAAAAGGAGGCAACAGTTTCGGGAGATGTCTTGGCTTGCATTATAGAGATGGGCTGAAACACTTTGACTTTCAACTGGTTCAGATCAAACCAGGTGGTTTTATGGGTTTTGAACCCAAACCCAAACCACCCCTGTTTGATGGAGATGATTTAAACATGAACCAAAGCAGGGGGTGGGGGGTAGCGATTGAAATAATCAAACTACCTAGTTTTGATTCAAATCGGTTTCCTGTTCAACAGCATTTGCCCTCTGAAAAGAACTTTTTAAATTGGTTTTTTAATTATTTTACACAACCCAAACAGGTCCAAACCTCCCCGAGGTTCAACTTGAATCAGGTTGAGCTTCTTTGACCCAGTTTGAGTTCAAACCAGTTTGAGTTCAGGGCGGCTATAGTAGTAGTGGTGGTGGTGGTGGTGGTGGTGGAGGAGGAGGAAGAAGAAGAAGAAGAAGAAGAAGAAGAAGAAGAAGAAGAAGAAGAAGAAGAAGAAGAAGAAGAAGAAGAAGAAGAAGAAGAAGAAGAAGAAGAAGAAGAAGAAGAAGAAGAAGAAAGTTGGCTTTTCTACCCCGCTTTTCTCACTCATTTAAGGGAACCAAAAAGGCTGACAAATCTTTTCTATTCTTCTCCCCACAACAGATACCCTGTGATGTGGGTGGGGCTGTGAGAGCTCAGAAGAGAGCTGTGACTAGCCCAAGGTCACCCAGCTGGTTTCATGGGGGAGGGCAGAATCGAACCCAGTATTCCCAGATAAAAGTCCGGCTCCTTACCCGCTAAGTAGTTTGATCTAGTGGTGTGTTACCAAAATCATCTAGCAACACATTGGTAGATACTGGGGGTCTTTCTGCACAGGGGCAAAAAAACCAGATATCTGGCACCTGGATTTATTAAAACCAGTTCCCAGGGGAACCGGTTTTAATAGCTTCGGGTGCACAGAACATCCGGATTAACGGGGTAACCCCACACGGATTAACCCCACACCCCTGCCACCGCACACGCGGCGCGAATCCGGTTTGGAGACAGGTGCTGTGCGGACACACAGCACCCGGTTCCGATCCGGGGCGGAGGGCCCTCCCCCCACCCGCCATGATTGGCTCGCTGGAGCCAAGCATGCTGAGCCGGGGGACCCTGCTGCCGCGGCTCACCCTGGCCCCAGAAGCAGCTTCCCAAAAGCCCACCCTAGCCTACCCCGCTGGGACCGTGGCAAAACCCCTCCTTTCCTCACCATGGTCATCTTCTTTGTGAGGGTCTTCTCCCAGGATGCAGCACGCCTGCATCCTGGGGCGTCTCCTGAGCGGCTGGGGCTGCCAGGATCAGCTCTTGCCCTCAGGAGGCGTTCTGAGCATGCGCGCTGCCTACTAAGGAGGGGTTTTTCCACGGTCCCAGCAGGGTGGACTTTTGGGAAACTCGCCCTGGCTGCTGGGGCCAGGGTGAGCCACGGCAGCAGGGTCCCCCGGCTCGGCATGCTTGGCTCCAGTGAGCCAATCATGGCGAGCCGGGGGTGGGCGCGTGTTAGTTACACTTGCGCTGTGCGGACGCATCCTAAATGGATGCATTTTCATGGCGCAAAACCGCTTGGGAAGTGGTGTGTAACTAACACTCATTAAGCACACATTAAGCACGGTTAGGTGCGGACGCACCTTCTGGAAGTGTGCTTAATAGCCCCCTCTAATGCAGATGCGGCGGCGCCAAAGCGGTTTTGCTGCCAAAATCCGCATTAAAGAGGGACGCTAAATGCAGACATGCGTGGCCGGAAGTGTGCTAAGAATGCACACGAATGCAGACACACGTTTCCCAATCTGTGCTTAATGGGTGTTAAAGCCCCTGTGATTTCCTAGAATCATCTCCAGCAGAATCATCCCACCTTGCCTCCTTGATGGAGTCAAGGATGGTGCCTTTTCCCACCTCATCTCCCCAACCTAAATTGCCTCTACCCAAAAGCTGAGACTTACTTACCAAAGCCAAAATACAAGACAATTTTGCTTGTTGGTTTGTATCCAGTTGCATTATTATTTTATTTTATTTTTATGTTGTGTTATGTTATTGAAAAAGAGAGAAAGAGAGAGACTTTCTCTCCCAAATGTTTCTTGAGATGATAAATCCAGTCTTGGGTTTTGTGTAGACAACCTTCACCTTCAAAACACGATCTGAGCCACGGCCTAATAAATCTTCAAAGCACTCAAAAGAAGCAAGCAAAGTTGTTATCTGGAGAACAGTGATAAAGAAGGATTAAGGAGATGTCTCAAAGCCCAACAGGAAGCTGGTGTCAGCAACCAGAAAATTATTAGTTGTTATTCTGACCTAGCAACCATCTTTCAAGCAATGTCTTTTCTGAGGTTACTTTAATAGGTGCTACATATGGTTACTTTTAAAGACAGTTTGGAATCTCCTTGTGATTCATCTAATCTCCTGACTGGTTTGGGTCACCAGGAACATGTCACACCAACATACCTCTGCTCGCATCAATTCCCTGTTGTCTTTTTGGCCCAACTTACTTTAAAAAAAAGAAAAAAACATATAAAATCTTTATTTGTTGGTTGTGTGACTTCTCACCCCTCAGTTGTTTCATTGAAATAGGGACTCCTTGGGTCACCGTTGTGAGTTTGGGTGTTTAAGAAAATATTTTACCGTCCTGATAGGTCTTGTGTTTAATAATGTTGTAAGCCACTTCAATTTTGTTTTCATTATCTACATAAATTGCCTGCCCTTTACAAAGTGTTGCCATGAAAAATCACACAAGGTAACAAATACAGATTAAAACTGTAAGTATATATTTTTTAAAAAAGGAAAGAATGAAATAAACCATGGCTCACAAACCAGAGGATTGGATAAAGTTATATACTTTGGGGGGGGGGGGATGTAATATCCTTCATGCTTTTGAAGAAATTGATGTGAAATTCTATTTCATTTTTGCAGACAATAACAGGAACTTTCTATTCAGTTAACTTATGACTAGTATGTATGGACCCAGCAAGGAATTCCCAGTATACAACGTGCATATGGAAGCATAGAACTTTTTTATAGTAATAATAATGATGATAATAATAATATTTTAACCGTTGTTGTCCCAGTGGGCCCCATACCCAAAATGCTAGGTTAGCACTTAAAACACCTGCATATTGACACAATCTCCGTTGGCCAACTGCAAAAGGCCACACTGCTCAGATCTATGCATATCTTACACCTATAACATTGCATTATCCTAAATTCTTGGGAAGAACTTGATGCAAAATGAAGGTCAAGAGCAGCAAAAGAACTGTGTCAATGATAATAAATAAAATAATAAATAGAAAATAAAATAATAAATAATAAATAAATATGAGGATGAAAAACAGAAAAACGTACTAGATATGAAGTCCTGAAAACAGAACTGAAGCGACTCTGGTGTAAACCAGCAAAGGTGGTCCCAGTGGTTCTTGGCACACTGGAGGCAGTGCAGAAATATCTTAGTAGGCACGTGAAAAGCATTGGCATCAACAAAATACCCATCTGACAGCTACAGAAAGCTTCTTTGCTGGGATATATCACTCAGTCCTAGGCACTTGGGAAGGGCCTAACTAGTGATAACAATTACCAAAAGCAGCATAAATACCTTGTTTGCTGTGTGTTACTGGTGTGTTATGTCAATAACAACAACTGTAAAAGTCATGCACATTTTGAACATCTTTAGAATTTTTGACTAGTCTCTGTCTTGACATTGTAGGAAAAAATTTTGGTGGGGGGAGACTTTAAAAAAAAATGAACTGTCAGTTTCTTCACGCCATTTACCTACAGACACACATTAGAATTCTGTCCTGTAATGTTAAGTTCCTCAGCTGTTTTCTTCCATATTGAAACTCATGCACTGAGCAATAGATCTTGCAAATAGGGAAGGAAACATGGCGTCCCGTTACTGGAGTATTTCCTAGAACAACAATAAACAAGTATTTCCCTTTTAGAATGCTCAGCTAGCTCTGGGCTTGTACATATTTTATGGTCTCAGACTGCATAGTTTTAACAGCTCCATCTGCCCTAACCATGCTCCTGTCTGATCAAAAGATAAATCAGAAGTTTGGTTGGAGAGCTGGAAAGTTGAAGGTTTGCTGTTAACATAGGCAGGAAAAGAGAAAGATGAAAGACCAGCCTAATCGGAGACTTTCCTTAAGCTCTGATGATCACTGAAAAGCTTTTGACATGTTCTTCTCAAGAGTGACGACCCTCTGTGATATTCTCCAGTTCTTCCGGACCTCTCCTCCAATACGAACAACCCAGCCCTGAAGAAACAGTGGTGAGTCAGTGCATGTTCTAAAGGAGATAATGGCAAAGTATTTTGCCTTTGGGCTCCAAGTATGTATGTAAGGAATAAGGAGGGGGGAGAGAAAGAAAGGAGGGAGGGAGGAAAAGAGGGAGGGAGGAGGAAAGAAATGTTGCAGAACATTATAGAAATGTTTTCTTTTAAAGTCCCTTTTTGCCCTCAGGTGTATGTAATATTCAGCCAGGTCTTGTTTCACCTCCATAATATCTCTTTATGAATAGCTAGCGGGCTGCTAGCAAGTGTACTCATTTAGCTGTGGAAGCAAGGTTTAATAGCCATCAAAAACAGTGAGCAAGTTGACAACTGTTTGATCAACCAAGATGTCACCAGCCGAGATGAAACAATCCGGTTCCCCTTTCAACGCATGTTGAAATCTCCAGGCAATGTGTGTCGGTCATTATTGACTTGACTCATGCGAGGGAATCTTTTTTTTTTTTTTCAAAGTAGCTGTGTGGGGCTGGAGCTTAACACGATGGAGACCTTCTGTCTACTGCTGAAAGACACAGTCAGTACCACGTCTCCTTCCCCTGCAACTGATATGACATCTTCCATTCTGTGGTTCTGTTCCCATTCAACATCTTTGCAAGTGCTAAGGCAGTCGAAGGTTCTCAGAAGGCAAGGAAGTCATTTCATAGGTGGGACACATAACTGTGAATCAGGAGTTAACGTTGTGGGGCTGCTAAATAACATCAAGCTATGGACTTCCGGCGAGAGCAACAAAGCAAACAAAGAGCATGAGAAACTCTCAGGAGACTTGGAAAGCGAGCAGCTCTTCAAAGGAAATATTGCGAGCATGAAATTCCTTTCTCGTCTATTCATAATGCCATCAGACAACACACACTCAGAGAGAAACAGTTCCAAGGAAACTGTGCACACATGCAGCCATGGCGTTGAAGGTACAGAATGCAGCAACCTGGGCAGTGGAGTTCCCATCAAGGAGCTGTGGCAACTCACCAGAGGTTGCTACAGGCTCCCCCAGAGAGATCCATCTATGGACTGCTAAAAACAGGGCATCTGCACCCTCTTACAGTACAGAGAGTTGATGTTAGGGATGTGGACAAATATTTATAACACTTGTACGAATTCAGAATTCAGAAGAATTCAGGCATTCGCACACAAATTGAATGTGACGACATTCATACATTAATATTCGTACAAATAGTTCGCACATTCGTTAAACTGGGGATATGTATTGGATACGTATCCAGGATCCGTATGCATTTGTATCAGATAAACCCTACCACATTTTGGAGGGGGGGGGAATCTATTTGAACAAATATGCATTTTCTAACATTGGATTCATTATGAATCAAATGCCCCAAAACCATTCATGTGCCTCCCTACTCGGTGTGACTATGCAACTGCAACTGCGCAGTCCTACGCAGCATCCAGATCACCATGACAACATCCAAGCATGGACTAGAGGTTGCCTCGTTCATTGCCTTGGTGATCCACCTATGTGTGAGGCTAGTCTAACACTTATTATTATTATTATTATTATTATTATTATTATTATTATTATTATTATTATTATTATTATTATTATTATTATTATTATTATTATTATTATTATTATTATTATTATTATTATTATTATTATTATTATTATTATTATTATTATTATTATTATTATTATTATTATTATTATTATTATTATAGTTTATTTCTAAAGCGCTGTACATGTACTCAGCGCTGTACAATATTATATTAATCTTAGACAGGTCCCTGCCCTCAGGCTTACAATCTAAAAAGACAAGAAACAAAAGGAAAATGGTGTGGGAGGGAACAGGGAACAGCAAAAAGCAAGTGCTTGAGGTCTTCAGTTCCAATTTTCCTCTCCGTTTCTTATTGCTGAAATTTTCCTAGTTACTTTGAATTTTCTCTTCATTGCTGACAAACTGGATGATGTTAGAGATGGTCAGCCGGTATCAGTCCCACCCTGCTTGGCCTCAGGACCAGACGTTTTCTCAACTGGTGGATCGGCTGCCGTAGTCTCTTTGCCATCTTCTGATGGGAGCAGTTGGAGGAGGGAGGGCACTGCTGGGAGCAAGATGGTAGAGCTCAGCCTGCTGCCTCTTCTCCACTCCTCTCAGGCAAGATGGTTCTCAGCCTTGTGAAGATGGCAGTTGGAGGAGGGAGGGCACTGCTGGGAGCAAGATGGTAGAGCTCAGCCTGCTGCCTCTTCTCCACTCCTCTCAGGCAAGATGGTTCTCAGCCTTCTCAACACTTGTGATGCAAATGGCGGCCACTATGCTGGACCCTTACAGGCCTTGTATGGTATGGTTATGCCATACCAGGTCGGCAAATGCAAATAACAGGAAGATATTCAGTGCCTGAGAGATAAACTGCAATCTAGGGGTGTGCACAAATGCAACTTTTGGCATTCAATTAGAATCAAATCAAAGATTCAAAGATTCGAATTGATTCGAACGTTTAAAATTCAAATGCATTCACATTCAATTTGAATCAAGTACATTTGTATCTATTTGCATGAATATTTGATTCATATTTGAAGACACGAATGTCAACAACATTCATACAAATGCACAGAGATACGAATAAGAAGTGTACGGATCCATATGTAATGCGTTCGTATCCACACACATATGAATGTCCGAATAATTCGTCCAAATGATTCAAAAGGTTTGAAATTTGTTTGAATGTTTAAATTTGAATGTAGACATTCAATTTGAATTTGAATGTCCAAATTTGAACAAATTTGATCGGATTTTAAATGTTTTGAATATCTGTGCACATTCTCCATATGAAACACTTTGCACTACAATCATCTGGGTGATTGTCATATTCATCTTCCAGCAAAGATTGTCGGAAAAATTGAACCAGATTTGGGTCCACAAAAACTGAATCCTCCTGATTAGGTGAGGCTGTTGTACAATATCAGCTTCATCAGATCCCTATCAGACACTATCAATTCTGTAGTGAAGGTTTTGTAGTTGTGAACTAAAAACAGAGAATAGATGCAAAAATTTCACTTCCTGAATAAACATGGGAACCAGATTTTAAGTTCATTGAAGCTTCTGCAGTTTTCTGAATTTCACAATGAAACTTTCCTACCAAATTTTTTGTTTTCAAATGGGGAAATCTGATGAAAAATCCCCGGAAAAGTTATATGCATGGGGGTGGGGGGATATGCATGGAGAGATAGGTTCCCAAAATAAAATAAAATATTACAAGTCTTATATTGTAAAAAATATAAGATATAAATTAGCAACTTTACAAAGAAAGGATACTTAAAAGATGCTTGAATGTGTCTTTTAAGTATCCTTTATTTGTAAAGTTACTAATTTATACCTTACGTTTTTTTCACTGAATGTGGACAACCAAGGTAAAGAGGTTACTCTGGTTGGAAACCATCCCATAATCTTCCTAGATTGCAGTTTGAGCTGTGATTTTTATGCCAGAGGAGCTAATGGTGGCCCCTAGCCTGGATGGCTTTTAAAAAGGCTTAGACATATTCCTGGAAGCAATCTGATTAGGGATGGGCATGAATGGTTTTTTTTGCATTAAATTCATATCAAATAGAATGTAAGAAAATTTGTATTTGTTTGAACAGATCCCTTTCGAATGTGGTAGGATTCTATTTGATATGAATGTATTCATACTAATTCGTATGAATACCTGATACAAACACATGCATATCTGATTTATGTATCCAATGCATTTCCCATAACATGTCTGCTCTGAAAGTGTCAAATCCACCCTGAATCTGCTTTGAATCTGCGCTCAAACCATGTTGAATGCACTCTGGATCCTTGCAGATATGACTGGTGCAGCCACTTTCCCACCTCCCTGTTTCACAAATGTTCCAAAGCATTCGTAGGAATATGAATGTCAGTGTATGAATGTCGTAACATTTGATTCATATACGGATGTTCAAATTCATCCGAATATCAAATGTTATGAATATTTGTGCACATCTCTATCCATGGCTGTTAGAATGGATGCCAAGATCCTGCCTCCAGGTTGGATAGTAGACAGGCTGGATACTTCTAAAGGCCATTTTTAGAGAGTCAAGAGCAGGTGAGGGTTTCAGCTTCCTCTTCAGTTTGGTCTAGGGAGCCGGACTCTTATCTGGGATTGCCAGGTTTGATTCTGCACTCTCCCCATGAAGCCAGCTGGGTGACCTTGGGCTAGTCACAGCCCTCTTCTGAGCTCTCACAGCCCCACCTACCTCCTAGAGTGTCTGTTGTGAGGAGAAGAACAGAAGGTTTATCAGCAGCTTTGGATGAGATAAGTGGGGTACAAAAGCCAACTCTTCTTTTGCTTGTGAATGCCCAGAAGCAGTTGGTGAGCCACCACGTGGGACAGGATGCTGGAGTAGATGGTCTGAGGTTGAGCCAGCAAGACTTCTGTTATGTTCTTATGGTCTGCTCTGTGAGCCTCCAAAGGACACTTCCGTGCTCAGTATCTCCATTACCCCGTAGTTAATGGTGGAGCATTTGCATGTCCCAAACCATTAGCAATTAATTAAAGCAATGTTATTAAAGAGTTAATTTTACCAGGTCTAGGCTATTTGACCTATTACAGCTAATAGATTTCTGCACCAGGGACCTCTTGGTCCAACTGATACTATTAATGCTAGCTTTGGGTTTTAACAATTTGACCAACGTGGAGAGTTTTTTCACTAGTTTGCTGAAAGGATCATCATTCCTGATAAGAGGCAGATATACTTTGTCAAATTCTTTCAGCTTGTATTGTTCTCATTTCTCAGAATTTTCTTTCCAGCAAGCATGATTGAAATTTGATTTCAGATTTTACCTTGGCCCAACATGATGGCTTTACTGAAAGGTGGGGTCCCCTTTTAAGCCTTGCTTTCCGAAGTTTACGCAACACATCCGCCCCGTTAGATTTGATTCATCCCATTGCAAACTTCAGCTTCTGTGGAGAAGGAGCTTTAAAGATTGGGAAGGCATGCAAATTAGAGTTTTGAATCTCTGCCAAGCAATTTGTTCTGGCTTTAATCAAGATGTCATATTTTTTACTTCAAATGTCATCATCATTATTATTTTTAATCCAGAATCAAAACTTTGAACAGCAGACAGTGGGGTGAAGAAATATAAGCAGACATTCAAATTTTCAGAGTGTTTCAAAGTCATGTAACACTCTCTCTCTCATTCTGTGTGTGTGTGTTTGTGTAAAATGATCATCAAAGCAATGCATTTAATAAGCTGGTAAAAGACAATGACTAGCAACAAAGAAATTTGTGAATTAAAATGTTTTCAACTTCACAAATCCTAGTGCAGAGGAATATGAATGTTTTGCATTGTCTTCTCATGCGGACAAAACATTTTATTTTCCTCCTTCCCATTTAATTTTTTACCCTTCCCCCCCCCTATTTTTACCTTCTCACCCACTCATTATTCATCCTCAAAGCACTAGCTCCCACTTTCCAGACCAATTAAACAGGTCTCCCCATGATCCGCAGCAAGGGGGTCCCTTAATCTGGATCATACTCTAATGGAGGCAGAGCAGACTAGCAAGGGGCATGGTCTCACAGAACTGCATTCATTAATTAAGGGTCCGTCTATGCAGAAAGGTCCACACAGTCTAAGATAGGGGGGAAATTTGTTTAGTTTATTTATGAAATTAGTTTAGTTTATTTATTTACGGCATTTAAGAGAGGACCTGATTGAAGTATATAAAATTATGCATGGCATAGAAAAGGTGGATAGAGAAAATTTATTTTCTCTATCGCACAACACTAGAACCAGGAGGCACTCTATGAAGCTGATGGGTAGGAGAGTCGGATGCGACAAGGGGAAGGATTTCTTCACCCAGAGGGTCATCGGCCTATGGAATGTGCTGCCAGAAGAGGTGGTGACAGCTACCAGTCTAGATGGCTTTAAGGTAGAGTTAGACAAATTTATGGATGACAGATGTATCAATGGCTACTAGAACGAATGCCTAGGTGCATCTTTCAGGCTGAGTGGGGGAAGCGGGACGCTTCTAAGGCCATTTGCTGGGATTCAAGAGCAGGAGAAGTTTCGTCCTTGTCTCTGTTTGAGATGCCCATGAGCATTTGTTGGGCCACTGTGTGCGACAGGATGCTGGACTAGATGGGCTGTGGCCTGATCCAGCAGGGCTTCTCTTATGTTCTTATGTTCTTATGAATGCAATTGTACACTTCCAGAACCAATATATGAGTGATATAAAAGCATCCTTCATCATTCACAGTTTTCAAATAGTTCTGATAGAGTTTTCCAACAAAATGTGTTTAGGGAAAGGAGTGAATTAAAATGAGGTTTCAGTAAAGTCAATGTAGAGAAATGTTACTATAAAGTATATCATAAAACAAACAAAAGTTATAATTTTCTCATCAGTTTATTTTGCTTGGCGAAACATGTGCATTCAGCATAATCATATACAAAAATGCGTATCCAAGACCAACTTTTTTCTAAAAGAGTGGGTGAACTTAAAAAACAAAGCATGAACTGATACAGATGGAAAATAATGGGAAAAAAGTTCTAAGAAATGAGATTTCATTAATGTGTCAATCTTTGGCTCCGTTTTAGAATCTGTAACTCGTGGGTTTTTCGTGACACATTGAAATTACTTGTCTTTCAAGATACAAAATAAACATAGATGAGAAATGTAAAGCAATTTTATTAAACATGAAGGACAAAAATGCACTGTTTGACTGCGTTTTGGTGCAAATGGTTTCAGAGTCAAAAATGAAAAACTTCAAGTAATATGTAAATTTAGGCTGTGATTGGTCACACTTAATGAGGCATCCTCTTTAAGCCTGAATTTGAGGCTGTATGGGAAGACATAAAATCCCTAAAATTGCATTACCACCTTGTGAAGTCTTGGAATCTGCACCCCTTCCTCATATGGCGTAAAATGACACTAAGAACAACTCTTTCTTTTAGTTACTTTGGGCAGGGAGTTTCATTAGCACAGAGGAGGGAAATGTAGCCAATCACAGCAAGGGAACAAATGCTGCTAGTGAGCAACCAGTCAGGGCCACTGAAAGGTGGTCAGGTGAATGGCCAGTCAGTGATGAACACTTGTCAAGAAGCTGTTGCCAGACTTTGAGGTGAAGGAAGAAGATACGGAACATAAGTTAGGCTTATTTGTTAGCTGCCTGACTGTTTTTTGTGTGTGTCTACAGAAGGGATGCATTTTTTAAAAGGGGTGATATTTAAAAAGTCCTGTCTGATCACACCTTGAGAACGGGAGACCAATGGCAGCTCTAATTCCAGACAAAAGGCAAGAAGTTTTGCTAACAAACCGTCCCTCCGTTACCAAGCCAGTCCCTTGTGCCATTACCCCTCACCTCTGAACTGAAAAAGACTTTACGCATTGTCATAATTTAGCAAATTACTTCCTCAAAGGAAGGTCAAACATTTTACCATTCGATCAATAGGAAGCGACTTACAAATCATGTGTATTGATCATTGTAATCATTCAGAGGAATGTAGGGCAGACACTAAAATCACATGCACTTAGTCTTAATTGCCCACATTAAAGCAATTACACCCCAAAACTGTCATTGTCTAATTCTGCACACACCATGCAGTTTAATACATCTTGGTAACTTTTTGAAATGAAGATAGAATCGTAAGTCAGCCCTCGAAGCCTGTAGCACTAAATGCCTAAAATATTGCTGGAATTATGCAAATAGATCTGTGGCCCTTTTTGCAGGAAAAAAAAAGTCTACATTTCAAGATCATAATACTAGTGGTGAGGGTCAAGTTCTCACACCTAGGCATAGATACACATTCTGAAATACATATTCCCTTTTCTTGGGTTAAATCCAGTTCCACCATCTTCAAATAAATGTGTATTCCAGATTTAACACCATTAGCGAACATTTAATGAGGCAGGGGGTGGGTTTGTAGAAGCAAAATTGGAAGACATTATACAATGGACTATTTAAAAAAAAATAGAATTGTAATGCTTATTGTTCTTTTCTTGTCAGGTGCCACTAAATCATAGCCCATTCCTAGGACCACTATGCAGTTTGCCTGGCAGGGACAGAAAATGGGTGTTTTTCCACTGTCACTAGAAGTACCCATTGAGTACCCATTAATGGGTACAAAAATGCCATTACGTACCCATTAATGGGTACTTTTAGTGACAGTGGAAAAACACCCAATGTAGGCACAGCATTTTCTGGGGTGAGATTCTGGGGATTGAACCTGTGTCTCCTTGATTTCCAGTTGTTCTGCTGAACTATGGTTGCTATCTTTATACATTTAGGATGCAGTCACACCTAAGGTTTAATCCAACTTCAGTCCACTTTCTGGAGGGAGAGAACAAACCAGCAAAGTGGCAAGCTGTTTTCTTTTTGCACGATCGTACTCCAAAATTTCACCTTTGGGATAGATAAAGTGGAAAGGAAATGATTGGGTCAACTTGCTCGTGGGTTTTCTCACCTGGAAGGAGGACTGACACTGGATTAAAACTTAAATCTCGTGTTGCATCAGATACAGAATGTCCGGGTTTTTTGGAAGGGGAGGAAGCAGTCTTGAAAGACAACAGAAAAATGAATTAATGAGTATTGCTTTTGTCCCCACAGACCTTTCTGCCTATGGTGCCATGCATGTTCCTCAAATTTCTCTGCTATGGGCCTTTATTCCCTGTTGATGGACAAGCAGGGAATCTCCCCCTCCCCCCCAAAAAATCTTTTGTTAAGCATTCTGTGGATGTTGAACATCTGTTCCTGCTGCTTTTAAGCTGGAGACTGTGAAAAGGAGTCTTCAAAAAAATTATCAGCATTCCCACCTCCTAACCTTAAGAGCATTATCTTTGACATCAAAAGTCTTCCTGAACTTTTAGAAGACCTTGATTATAAGCAGTTCTGCAATACAGGCAGAGATAAAGGAAGTGCTTCTAATCTTCCTGAGAGAAAAAGCAGCCCAGATCACAACAAGGGAGAAAATAAAGAGACAACAGACAGACACTTTGGGGGGGGGGAATGTTCTCACCCCTGGCTGGCGAAGAGGTGATCCATCGCCAGTGGTACATTTATTTGGAAGTGCACCCAGAAGAATGACACCTCGATTTATTGACCCAAACACAGATTTGCAGTGCTTTTTTGAGGTTTAGAGAACCTAACAAATCCCCTATTCTGAACGTAAGGTATGGCTGCCTTCAGACAGCCGGGGTGGGGGGCTTCCACTTACCTCCCTTAATTCGGATCTAGGAAGATCCGGATCTAAGAAATGGGGCCTTCAACTAATCTGGTCCTAGAAGATCCAGATCCTGACAAGGACCCAGTGCTTCTCCACAGGCAGTGTAGCATCTGATAGCAATGGGTGCTGGGCATGATCACAGTGGGAACGGTGGAGCACCCATGTAGAGCATCTGTTAGTCCCCAAACGGAAGGCAGGAAGGCAGCGCAGAATGATTGACTGACGTGCACATCAGTCAATCACCGTTTCCAAGGGTGATGGGTGATTTGGGAAGACAAATCTCCAAAGCTGCTACAGACAATCTTCGGAGCCTGACCCAAGCTCTGCAACAAATCTTCATAGCCTAGTTACGAAGCAGCTACGAACCTCTGCTCTTTCCCTGTCTCCCACCTCTCCCTCTGTGCAGATGGCACCCGACGCTCTCCAGAACATTGCCTGCATGGTGGTCACCTTGTACGAGGGTGCCAGACTGACCCTTACGCAGATGGTTTCATCTTCAAAGAATTCCGGATGATGGCTATGCAGTCTGTGCTCATCTTCAAAGCTGTCTTCAGACAATGGTCACCTGATTTGTAGATTTGGGTTTCAGGGCACCCACACCTCATCAAGGGTCCCACTCTAGGATCCTTCCCCAGGACCCCACTGACACAATCGCAGAGTGAATGTGTGACTTCTAATCCGGTCTTCATGGCAGAAGACTGGATTGAAGACCCCTTTAAAGGGATCCACAGGAAGACTAGATTTCAGGACCTGAAGACCCCATTCAATTAACTTCCCTTGAACAGGTGTGTGTTGGTTCTGAAGTAGGAATAGGGTCTTCCTGATCAGTACCAAACCAGTGCCTAATAGGTCCTAAATGGGTCCTTAATGGGTGCTTAGTGCTAGTGGAAAAAAACCCAGGATTATGCTGGCACTATGTTGGGATTCCCATATGTATCTCTGTCAAATCTTGCATAGTCCTGGGATATTTGGATGATATCCTGCAATAACGTTATTGCAGGAGAATCAACTCCTAACCTGGCTTTTAGGTAAAAAAGTGAGAGCACTTGCTTTGCTCTCAAAATCCACCAACTTGAGAATGGCCACTGCAAATGTGCAGCATCAAACTCAGCCAAAAATAGCAGCCATGCATACGTTCATGTTGGCAGTCACACACTTCTGTGTATTTTGCATCTTCAAAATACCTGGATTTATGCATTGTGCCGTTCAAGGAACATTGATATGTGCCCCATGATTTTGCCCTGCATGTGTGGATTCAGGAAGAAAGGAAAGAAGAGGGAAATTGCCTATGCTAATGTGTCACAGGCGAAGGGAGTTTTTGTGACTTTTTTGTACTGTGAAAAACACTTTATTATGTGTTATTTTTGTTTTTTCTGCTATTGCTGTTCTTACTGTGGAGACCTTAGAACAGTATCACTAGCCAGTACACCTACCCTAAGTGGAGCAGTGCAATGAAGCAAGACCTCAATGAGCACCTCACTTTGAACTGTGCCTAAGGGTGAGGTCACACCTTCCCTTTAAACCTTCTTCAGGCCATCTTCAGGCCTGACTGCTCACACCGTGTCCTGTTGATCCTTTATGAACTTTCCACCCTCAATTTGGACTCTCCTGAATGGAAAGTCCACAAATAAAACGGATAGAAATGAAAAGGTTTGATGTTGGGGATAAAGATACGCGTGTGTGGAATTTTTCTAGAGTACAATAGCAATCTGTTTACCAAGAATAGAGTCCACAAGTTTGGTTAGCTTCAAAACTTATGCTTTACTAAGTCTAACAAACAATAACATTTCAGTTTGCCTCTTCTGTCTGTTATACTACATGGCTTCTTTCTCTCCTGTTGAACAGCAACCAACTAACTACAAAAGCGAAAACAGAAACAGATCTCAGTTCTTACAGAAAAGGGCGGGAACAAACAAGGTTACATTTACCCAGTTAACTCTTTTCTGCTGTTCTGTGACAAGCACTTGCAAAAAAGACACAACTATTGAGCAGTCAGAACTGAAGATGGACTGAAGAAAGTCTAAAGCCAAGGTGGTGGCCATGTATAATTGTGTAGTGATCTACTATAATGAAAACCACAGATTGGCACATCAGAAGGCCAACATGGAAGCTGGACTGGGTATAGTCCTGACTAGGGATGTGCACAAATGTTTTGTTTTGTTTTGTTTTGTTCTGAATTTGAATCAATTCAAATATCCAAACATTTGATTTGATTCCAATGTTTAGAATCTGAATGCAACAAAATCCGATTCGACTCAAGTACATTCAAATCTATTCATTTGAATGTTAGATTCGAATCTGAAGATATGAATGTTGACAACATTCATATTTAAAGATACAAATGTCAGCAACATTTGTATATGTTATACATATCTGTACACATTCCGTACGAATCCCGTTTTATCTCCATATGCATCCTGTTTTCGTCCCATACTATCAGCGCAAATGCGTACAGATACGTATGAGATTCGTACAGATACATATGTGTTACATAGGTATCTTTACGAATCTCATACCTATCTGTACAAATGTATATATGCATCTGTATGTAATACATACAGATAATACCTACATTTGAACGAATGTTTTGGAACATTTGAAATTAACTGGAATCTTTAAATTCAAATGTGTGAACATGCTATTCAAATTTCAAATGTTTAGAACATCCGTGTACCTCCTTAATCCTGAAACAGGCAGCTTAGAAATGAAAAGCAAAGCAAATATATCTTAAGGATTTGGTCACATGTGGTCAACCCTATATATATTGGCAAGTCATAAAAAAGGTTTATAGTGTTTTGACATTTTGGCATTGCACAAATCATATTTCCTGATTTATAACTTGTAGAAATTTTATCTGATCCCCCCCCCATCCCTAGATTTATGCTGTTATTGTTCTTAGTGGGAAAGGATGTCTAATTTCCTTCCTTCCTTCCTTCCTTCCTTCCTTCCTTCCTTCCTTCTAGAACATTCCCTTACCACCTTTATCTTCTATCACCACATTACTTACTTTATGTGAGTAAGACATTCGATTATCATTGTTGTAGTTTTTGTACTTGCAAAAGTATACAATTCCTGGTATTTGGCCACAATCACTTTCTTGATCAATTTTTGTAACCAACAAAAAAATCCAGATATTGTACTTTGTGATCTTCTGAAGCATCATATGACCTTCTGGTTAATTCAGGAAGAGTTGATTTTTGTTTCATTTGATTTTGAAAATACGATTTTGAAACAAAGATTGGCAGAAGTTCCTGCCTTACAGGTTAGAGGAGAAATGCTTGAGAGAGTTCAGATGTACCGTGCTGGCAAGCTTCCTTTCTATATGTTGCAGCTGTTCAGTACTTACACACTTAACAAAGTTCACATCTTCCTCTCCAGGTGAGTGTTAGGACTGGAAGTGAAAGTCTTTCCGCTTGACAAATACAAACATAATTCTTCTCCAGTTGATCACGGGATCCTTTAAGCAGATGGATCTGGAACTGGAAGATTCAACCCAGCCAGGTGCTGGTCTAGTGCTCCATACCTCCAGCACCTTGATGGGCACCTAAAAAGGACATTCTTAGACAGCAGATATTAATGCATCAACAGTTCTTGGAAAGAAAAGAAATAAACTTTCAGCAACACCACTTAAGGGGGAGAGGAGAAAACTGAAAATTTGGGCTGACTCACGTCCTGCTTCTGGAATACCATGGATACAGTCCTGGGCTGCATTCACACCTATGTTTTCATCCAGCTTCAGTCCACTTTCAGACTGGAAGAATATATCAGCAAAGTGATTTATCATTTTCCTTCCATGTTTTCTTACGAGTTAGATAAAGCCAAAACTAAACAGCTCGTCATTTTGGCAATGCATTATCTCACTTTGAAAGTGGTCTGAAGCTGATTTAAAATGTAGGTGGAACCACAGCTTTAGTGCTACAACTCAAAAAGGGTTTTTTTTCTTTTTCAAAAAGATATTTAAAATAATTAAATGGCTGAAAAAGGAAGTGGAGAAGATCAAGGTCCCAACATCTGGTGCTTTTCAGTGTTTGGAAAGTGGTGAAAAGGAAAGGTGAATAAAATTTTATAGGCTGGCCAAATAAAAGTCAATGAAGAAATGTTTGGCTGAGTCCCCAAAAGACTTATTTGCCTCTCTGGTCTCCCTCTACTGTCACTGTATTCAAGCGGACTTTAAAAGTGTCCTGCACTTCCGGAATAAGCGTCCGCATGAGGATCAGCAAAATGCACGTTTAAAACGCACTTTCCGTCCCCACGGAAGCGTGTTTTCTTTCCCTGCATCTTTTTCTCCCTGCCCCCTCTCTTGTTCAGAGGAAAAATAGCCAGATCTCCGTCCCCTGAAATGTCTTCCAGTGCCAGCAAAGCAGCACTTACTTTCACTCTGTTCTCTGTTCGGCTGCAGCCATCGGCAGCGCGATCATGCGCTCAATTACTCTTAACACTTTCACAGATCACCCACTTCACACCTGATAACAATGTTGCAATTCTGAGCAATTCTGGCTCTTTGAAAGTTCTGACCGTTACAAAGGAAAGGGAGGGAAGCTGCAGCATTTCTGGGAGGTGTGTGAATGCTTTATGGCTGTGTGTGCAGGCAGCAATCCCTGCCCCTTTTGCCATGGGGCATCGCCAAGGTAAATGTTGCAAGGAAAACCCGCGACTTCCAGAAAGAGCGCTGAAACTCTTCTTTAAAGGGCATGTATTTTGCCACGGGTTTTCCTGCTTTTGTATCACTGGAAGCTCGTTAAAAACCCTGGCATGGGGGCGCTCAGGGGCAAAAGAAGAGTTTTAGCAGACTTTAAATTGCTTGGGGACAGGGCCTTTATTTACTTTTCCAAAAATAACTAGAATTGGGTCACCCAATGAAGCTGGAACTTAAATGAATGAGGACAGAGAAAAGGAAAAATGGATTCTTTTGGTGTCAGTCACCAGTCTGGATTATTTCAGGAAACATTTATACAGATTAAAGAATGGGACCAGGGCTATGAAGTTGTGGCTACCAATCTTGAAAGCACTGTGACCATATAGGAGGTGTTAAGTCTCTAAATGCCAGCTGCTGGAGAACTGTGAGAAAGGCACACTGTATATACTTATATCAAACTTGTGGCTCCCATGCTTTGTGATGACTAGCTGAATTTGCACTTTGGCTCATAGTATGCAATTAGGCAACATCTGGGAAGGTGCATCAGCGCTGTCAGGAGGTGTTTACAACCTAGGAATGCCCCCTGCCCACCCAGAGGTTGACTACCTGCATGCTAGCTGTGGAGCACCTCTGCCCGCTAGGAAGGTTATCACAGCTGCTGCGCAAGCATAGTGTGATTGTGCAGAGCATTGTCATCATAGTGACAGCATTGACACACACACAGTCACTGAAGGCACCATGCTCAAGATGGCGGCAAAGGTTGACTATTGATCACAAGCGTGAGCACTAGTCAACGTTAGTTGATCACACACCTTTCCCATTCACCGGAAGTGCAAAAATGCCCCAGATTTTGGACTGGATGGCCACTGGTATGACCCGGAAGTTCATGTCTTATGCTCTTATGTTCACTTCTGCCACAGAGAAGTGCTTTGGATTGGGTGAACTAGGACGACAGAGATTCGGAGAGGGAAGAAGACACCAGTTCAAAGCCTTGCTTGGTTTGATCCACTAAATATCCCAATTGATGCTTTTACCTCCTTCTGCTATTCAGTAGAATGGGGAAACAAGCAACAGCAAAATGAGATATAAGCAGAGAATGCCAGCGTTCTTCCTCAGCAAAGCTCCTGAGATGCCTTTCTATCAGGCCAGCCACATCTCTTATCTGTGGAGACAAAGGGCAGCCTTGAAGAAATGGTGTGTGAGAAGTGTAAATGGCCATGTCCCCATGCAAGCCGTTTGGCGTGGAATGGACACGCATGGGACCGGGAGTGGGTCCGAGATCCATCCTTGCCCATCCCCATGTTATTCCCAGTGATGTGGGCTGGGCATGGGCTGAGCATGGATGTAGCCATCCCCATGTGAACCCTGGCACAGGGGAGCAGTGCCACCTCCTCTCTGACTCCTTTTTCCTCACTGGAAGCCAGATTCATGTCAGCCCACTCCTGTGCCACCACCTGCAAATGCTGCATCCCCCCTCCGAGCAGCACAGAAAACCAGGATTGGGCTGGGAGGCACAGAAATTTTTAAAAATAAAGCTGAATAATAATAATAAATTTTAAAATAATTTTAGAAGACCCAAAGCTGCTACGAGGTTTAGCGGCAATTGGGCGCTTGAGCAGTTTTGCACACCTCCGCTCCACCGGGAACTGCAAGAATGCCCAGCAACTTTAAAAGGGAGAAAATCAAGCCATTATCATGATCACCTTGGCGATCGGGAAATGGGGGTGGAATATGTGCTGTGGAAAAAGTAACAAAAATTAAGCCATTATCCTGCCTGCCTTGGTGAACAGGATGATTCCACTCCCAAAAAATTTCAGCGGCTGCGATCTCCAATGCACAGGGCAGGAACAGCAAGCACGCCTCACCTCCCAATGATGTGAGTGCCAATCTCCTCCCAAAATACCTGGGGATCGTCTCCATGCGCAGTCCCAGCTTGCTAAGCAATGTGCGCTGGAACCCCAAACCATGCCCAGACCTGCTTTTTTGGGTACCAGATTTGGTCCTGGTCTGGCACTGGGGTGAGTTGGTCTGCGGAGACCGGACCAAATCCAAAACTCATGGGGACACTCCTTGCCAGCCTGGTTTTGGTACTGGACCAAACATTCATGGGGACACGCCCAGTGTGTACATTGTATGTTTTGTTAGGCCCACTTTTTTACAACTATGGATGACCAGAACTGGCCAATGCTTGTGGATGCATTAGATCCTCCATTCTTTGCAGTATGCCCGCAAGGCATTATCACATATGGCAAAGATCTAGAAAGTCTCTACACTCTGTCCTTGGTTTTCTCTCTTTATACCAACCTCCGGACACTGCTTAAGGCAGAAGAGGAGAGAGGATGGAGCTTGTTTCCACTCATGCCTCTTAAAATGGTTTAAAAATGGGAGGGAAAAGTAATTCAAACACGGATTCCGGCAGTCCCCACTTCAGTGGCTTTAAATCGCTTTAAATTGCTATCAACCCCGCTGCTGTCCTCACCCAAAATGGTTCAGAATCGCATTAGGGAAAGGTGCTACTCTGGGTTCCTTGCTCTCTAGAGTTTGGTCATCACCATCCCTAAATTTGGGGCAAAGGTTTACAGGATTTTATGACCTCTGAGAAACATGTTCAGTGAGCTAAAAAGTTCTCCCAAATAATCCCATTTGTTCCCTCTTTCGTTCAGGTGACAAGCAAAAGCTTTGTGAAATGAGTTCTCCAATTCCACTCTTTCTCTCTTTCATCCCCCATCTCTTTCTCTCTCACACCTCACACCTTAATCTGGTTTCTACATTCTTCCCTTCTTTGGCAGGCAAGCCACCCGAAAACAGAGCCGGTGAGCCATTCCTACCAGCACTTTCCCTCACATTTCTCATTTGCTTTCAGATGAAATGGGCCTTCTGTCGCTTCTCGGCGTCTCTTAGTGTGGCCTCTGCTGCATGTAAGGTGTCCCTCATGTCAGGCAGGTTAAACGGGGATGGGAGGGGGACCTTGGGAAAGCGACCGCCACGCCGGCTGAAGCCACATCGCCACTGGAATGGACGCCCAATAGATGAAAGATATACTGCCCCTATTTGATGAGCAACGGGCCAATAAATTCATTAATCATCATTTTATGCCTCATCAAACACTTCCCAAGTTCCTCCATGGGAGTTATACAAATTAGCCAGTGAAAAGGCAGTAATTTTGGTTTCGCGAGGTAAGTGCTTTCTGATTGCCTTCTTCAACAATGCTCCCCTTGACAAGCTAATAAATCAGGACTTTCAAGACCAGAGCGAGGCTTCGGGCAGACAATGACTTCACACAGTTTTGCCGCCAGTTTGGGCTGAAAGGAGGCAAAAGCGGATGATCTGAGAAGCAGAAACTGTGACTTTATTTGTTGTGGAGAAAACACACACCTTTTCCTTTGTGGAAAAGGGGGACTGAAACTAAAAGGGTGGCTGACATTACGACAAGGATGAGATTCATTATTATTGTTGTTGTTATTGTTATTAAACAATATGGACTTGTCACAGTCCTTCGACTATTTTTTTCTCTCTGTTAACTCAGTTCTCACTCAAGGATATGGAAATAAAGAAATATATTTTGCTATAATGGAAGATAATTCTAATATGGGCACTTTCTAACTGTTAAGACGTTTTTTCCTCCAGATCCTAAATTGTATATTTTTTTCCAGAGCTTTTATTATTGCTGGCACTATGTTGCATTTTTTTTCTTCCAGAATGTTTGAAGAATGGATGAATTAATGGTTGTACACCATCATCTTCTGCCCTAATATATTGATTTAGTCTTTTGATAATTGGATCCTTTCCAAAGACTACTTCTGTTACTATTACTACTATTTGTACTGCTACTATTAGTACAACTATTAACATTACTATTGTTATTGCTACTACTACTGCTACTCATTACTACTATTACTATCATCCATATGTAATAACTAGACAACTGGTCTGGGAATCCAAACTTCCTTCAGTTATAGTTATGTGCAAGTTCAACGGGAAGTGAAACACATGTGAGCTCCTGTTTTGTAGCTAAGAGGGGCAGGGTCTGTTGCCCTGTGTGCTTATGAGAAAGTCCTGTGCATGGGGAAACAGCAAGGGTTCCCTGGATTGTATGCTTTTATATGACCCTGGAGCCCTTACCTTTGGGACCATAGGAAACCATCTTCTCCCAAGTCACAATTTCTGTTGATCGGTGGGCATTATCAGCTCTGAAGGATTGTAATAGCTTCTCAGGATGTGAGGTTGAACCAGAAATATTTTGCATCAACTGCTACCTATTCCTTTTTGCTAAATGTTTTCATTCATTCATTCATTGGCATTCCCACATAGCCAAAGATGTGGCTCAAAAGCACCATAGAGTCTGTAGCATCTGGCCCTCAGGTTCTCATCCCAGGGCCTTTTCTGTGGTGGCCCCCAGATGCTGGAATAGCCTCCCTCTGGAAGTTCACCAGGTACCTCCATTGTATGACTTTCAGTGCCTGCTTCAAACTTACCTGTTTGCCCAGGCTTCTGATGTTCAGTCTCCTCTGGGTGTAGTCCGGCCATGGAGAGTGAGAGGCAGGCAGGGAAGGGCTATATTTTTAAAATGTTTGAAGAATATTTTTATGTATTATTAGTGCTATTGTTGTGACCTGCCCTGGAATCTTTTGGTGAAGAATGGGATAGAAATTCTTAAATGAGGATACAGAAATTCTAACCTTGAATGTTCATGGGAGGGGTATATGCCAACTGCCATGTGAACAGTCCCATCTGTAAACCATCTCTAAGCCTACACAAGCGACTCAGAGGTACTTTTTCTGTTTTGGTTTGGTTTTGCCCATGTGTGAGCAAGTGCACATCTCACTTACTTATAAAGATCTGTGTCTCCTCCACCGTGAGCATCTTTGGAAGTCTCCGTTATCTCTGGAAAAAAGGTTTTCTGTTGACTCAGAGGTTTCCTTGGATGGTTCTTCTCACCACCATCCACGCTAACAACCACCGACGGCCTTTCGTTTGTGAATTATCTGAATCCCTTTTGGGAAGGCAACCTAACTGGCTAATATCTCCACAGAAGGAGGCAGCTAATTCCACAGCTGAACAATGGGAAACACTGAATACAGCTGGCTTTCCTACTTGAGGATGAAGTTTGCCATCTCTTGTGTGAAGAGCTGAAAGTGCACCTGGTAGAACTCCATACTGGATTGCCCTGGCATGTTTTGAAGGCTGTAGTACAAATTTTTGTTTCTAAGGCAGGGTTTCCCAAACTATGGGTCGCGACCCACTGGTGGGTCGCGAGCGAATATTGAGTGGGCCCTGCCTGTAGAACGACACACCAACCGAACGAGCCTTTATTCACATTGGTAACGGTTAAATTTCCTAGAGGTGGGTCCCGAGTTGGTAAACTTATATTAGATGGGTCATAGCCCAGACAACTTGGGGAACCACTGTTCTAAGGGATTTGATAACTCATAGGGGTTATTCCACTCCATCTATGACTACTAGGATAATGTGAAACAATATGTCTTTTTGTGTGGACTCCTAGCAACTGAGCTATAGCAATTAAAAAGAAGAGAATGAATTAGAGAGCTCACCTCTGGTCTCATTAAGAAATTTCAGGCTCTGAAGCAACCAGATCTTAAACATAACATATGCAATATATATATTTGCAGACGCAAGGGGCTATATATCTTGACTTAAACAGAGGCCTTCAGATCAATATATATATATATATATATTTCAAGGGATTTGGACTGATGGTTTTAAAATGTTTATTTTGATAAATTAGAATTTGTGGCTGCATGGATCTTTTGTAAAAGTACACATGATTTATACATGTTTGCTTTTCCCTGCCCTTGAACAATACTCTGTTGCAGAGGCTTCTGTCAAAATTGGATGACAGTCCATTGAGATGGATGAAAACAAAGAGTTTTGCAGCAGAGATCTCAAATTGTAGTATCTCTTTAGACATTCCCAAAGGGCAACTCCCACTTCCATTCTCAGCATCCCATGCCAGCCCCAAAGGGAGTGGAATGCTGGGAATTATAGCCCAAGAACGTCTGGAAGAGAACATCGGGCTTGAGACCCCTGATCCATAATGAACCTGTGAGAATATGTTGCTGTACATGTGCATGATGCTTCCAGTGGATTAGATGGTGGAAAGAAATGAGTGGTTCCCAAAACTGGGACTACAACTCTCATCAAGTCTGTTAATTATAGGGACGTGCACAAATTATTTGTGCATTTGGAATCCAGATGAAAATGTCTGGATTCTGAGATTCGTGAACGGATCGAATAGGGCCCTATTCGAAGGGCCCTATCTATCCACGAATTGGATAATCCAGTATCCACAGAAGCTTTGGTAGAAGCTTCTAAGGATACTAGATGCCCTGGGTCCACCCTCCAGCCACCCTCCCCCCCCAGGCCTCCCCAGTGCTCCCTTACCTGCTCCAGTGGCAGCGCAGACCTCTTCCAGGGTCCTCTGGAACTGTGAAAGGGTTCCAAGAAGCCCTGTATTTAGCTCTTGGAACCTTTTTATGGTTCCAGAGGGCCCTGGAAGAGGCCTGGGATGGCGGCAGTGGTGGTGGCATGGAGAAGGTGCTGCAGATGGCAACAGTGAGGAGGTAAGATGGGAAAGGAGGGGTGGGGAAAGGAGGGGTGGGGGAGGGTTTATTCATTCCAGGCACAGAAATTCCAGGCGAATTTTTCCACATTCTATTCAACTCAAATAGAATGTGGAAAATGGCTCCATGCACAACCCTAGTTAATTATGATGGTTGTGGACAAGGAAGCTTTAGCGCAATTATGGCGAACCAAGTTTGTGAACCTCAGGGTGAGATATTAACTCATATTTACCTGTGGCGATTGAGTGAGAGGACTTTGAGCCATCTAATAGTGCAGCAGGAAAGGAGATGTTTTCCCAAGCCATGTCCCCCAGATTCTGTTCGCAGGTGCATGTAATGGTATGCACCTCCCGTCATGGCTAAGCATGGACCATAGCAGTTGAAGCAGACAGGAACTAGAGTCTGATAACATTGGAGGACATCATGTTGATGTAGATTATGGTAGATTCTCCAGGTAGAAGTCTTCAACATCACTTTGTAGGAGATCATATAAGTCATAGACGACACGGATTTGAAGGAGGAAGCACTAACATGGAGAACAGAAGTTCTACTATTGTGCAATATAGCAGTATTTACATAGTCAACCTCTTCCAATCCTTTAAGGGCTGTAGAACATTTTGAATTTCACAGAAGAGGGGAAGAGCAGAGCCTTCTCTTGGTTATCATGTGTGCATCTTGATGTGGTAGTTTCTATTATGTTGATCACCTAGTTGTCTCCGCTAAACATATCTAAGGAGGCTTCTTGATTGTAACCCAGATAGGATGAAAGTTGTCTAACAATCCTGAAATCTAGTATTCAATTTCTTTATAACCAAGTCTTTTAAGAGTTATTGTCATTGCTTTGTCACATCAAATAATAATCACTGAGGTGCTCATTCAATGAAAAAGGGGTGAAGTCCCTTCTGTAAAATATGGGAACATGACTTTTTTTTTAACCCTCCCAAGATGGTACTTTTGGTCTCTTGGTGCAGAATTTTGTTGTAACAGCACCAGGTCACATATGTCCAAGTCACAACATGTTCTGCCTCATTCTGTCCCCCCTCCCCATTTTTTCATGCGACAGTGAGTTCCTAGATGTGTGACCCAACACAATGTTCTTCCATATTGACCCTATCCCATGCCATGAGACCTGCAGGTGAGGCCTTCCTGGTTGTACCACCATCTTCAGCAGCAAAAGGGCTGGGCACCCAGGATAGGGCCTTTTCAGTGATGGCTCCCAGACTGTGGAATAGTCTCCCCCCTGAGGGGCATCAGACACCTTCAGAAGAGCTGCACAGACACATCTCTTCACCCTAGCCTTTGGCTAGGTACAGGAACAGCTTCTCCTCCCCACATCCAGGCACTGTTATGGGTTTAATGTGTTATGGTTTGGGTGTGTACATTTTATACACATGAGATCTTTGGGTATAGGGTGGGATAAAAATTTATATAAATAAATAAATACATTGTGCCACATGCCAAAGATTCTCCGGCCTTTCCATTGGGTAGGTATATCCATAGCGCCCCAACACTGATGTCATGGATGTTGTCTGCAATCTCCACCACAATTCTGGCACACTGTTGGCACTTTGGGCGCATCTGGGATCACCTGGCACGACCCATGAGCATGTCAGGCTTTCTGAATTGCGCCTTCCTTCTCATACCGGTGGGCTTGGCGGCGGTGGAGCCACAAATAGCAACACAAATCATCTCTCCTCGTTGGCACCCTTTGAAATATACACTCTGTTAGCCGTGTGGACAGGTGAGAGGCGGCTGCATAAATCTAGGGGCTGCTATTGTCAGAAGTAACGGATTGCTAGGGAAAGTCATAATAGAGACTGTATTTAATCTGCGACCAATTGATTGCTCCAGTGTCTCAGGTATTTGTAGTGTAGGTTTAGATTTGCTGCGTGGTTTTACAGAAAGCCTCCAGGGCGGGTGGTGTCTTATCTCCACCGCCACCCCCCAAATTGCTGCCTCTGACAGTGCGAGCCGTTCTTTGGGGAGAGGGAGGGGGGGTCAGAGAAAGGAAACTTGGCCGTAAATCACGTCGCTAATCATCTGTCACCAGCCAACATGCATATATTGGCATTCAGCCGGCAAAATTTGTTTTGGAGAGGCCTCTAGCAATAGAAACCATGTTTGTATCAATAACCATCTGTTAGCTTTCTCTGCATAAGTATGTACAACGCAGAGAAGTACAAGGCAGGAGATGGAAAGCCAGAGAGAACCGGTGTGTGTGTGTGTGTGTGTGTGTGTGTGTGTGTGTGTGTGTGTGTGTGTGTGTGTGTGTGTGTGTGTGTGGCAGCGGTAGGGACGAATATTAATTGCTTGTTCAAGGGGAGGAAAGGGGAACACCGAAAAAGGTATATACAGCTTGGGGGCCCCAGGGTGGAATTCTTTGCAAAATAAAGCCACGGGGCGTATGCTCCATTTGCTTTCTAGGCAGTCCCACGTATGTCAAAATGGATTTATGAGAGAACATATTTAGGTAGGGAGCAAGCCAACACATGCCTTCTGAGGTTCCCCTGTCACTGTCAAGGAAAGGAAGCTCTGTGCTTCAACAGAGAAGGGCTAGAACACCCATGGAAGGTGCACATGGAATATCTTAGATCCACAACAAGTGACTACATAAATAGCTTCAGCCTGCAGGTTGGTCTAGTGGTTAGGGAGCTGGACTCTTATCTGGGAATACTGGGTTTGATTCTGCCCTCCCCCGTGAAGCCAGCTGGGTGACCTTGGGCTAGTCCCAGCACTCCTCTGAGCTCTCACAGCCCCACCTACCTCTCAGGGTGTTCTGTTGTGGGGAGAATAGGAACCTTTCTCAGCTGCTTTGAGTCCCCTTAAAATGGGTGAGAAAAGCAGGTAGAAAAACTAACTCTTCTTCTCTTCCTCCATGAAGCCAGCTGGGTGACCTTGGGCTAGTCCCAGGTCTCTTCTGAGCTTTGTCAGCTGCTTTGAGTCCCCTTAAATGGGTGAGAAAAGCGAGGTGGAAAAGCCAACTCTTCTTCTTCTTAGCATTGTTTACTCAAAAGGAAGTTCGCCCTCCTTCCAGGGCTTACTCCCCAGCAACTCTAGGTAGGAGGGGCGCTCTAGAAGAGGAGATGCCAGATCCCTCATGACACCACTTGTTCCAATAAGGGGATGATTATTCTGCTTAAATATGCACCGTGAGTGCAGTGCGTGTGTTGAAATAACCCACGATCGGCTTCCTCTGCTGCAGGCTGGACGCAGGCTGTAATTCAAGTACGGTAGGCCTCTTCTCCCCTTGGTTAACGTTTCTCCCACGCAGGACTGCGTGCTTCTGAAAATAACTGGGCAAATGGGAAGCCGTTTATCTCTTTCATTGCGGGGCCACATCCAATTAAGTAAGTGCACATTCACTTTTATATCCATCAAGGCTGGAGCATCCAGGGAAGAAGAGAGAGGGTCATGGAGCAGACACATTTTCCTTGAAAACAAACAAACAACCCCCCCACACACACATATGCATAAACATTAAAACCTGTTCCGTGGTTTGCAATAATCAGATTTCACACACAGACGCAACCTTCTTTGGCCACAAAGAAGTTGGTGGGAAGGTAAGAGTGCAAGCAAAAATTAATTTTTTAAAAAAGCCACTTACCAACCTTGCAAAAATAAACACATAAACGCACACAGAGAAAAATGGTCACGGTAGAGCTCTTTATAGTTTGCAAATTGCACTAGAAGTTATTAGTTTATTAGCAACTTTTTAAAAAAAACTGCAGACAAATAAATCAACAACAAGAATGATTCGGTAGCAGCGCACGTCTGCTGCTGCTGCTGCTGCCCAGATTTCAGCTTCTGAATACAAGCTGGAACACGAGACTAATTATAACAGATGAGTAAGTGGGTGGCTGGGGGCGGGGAGGGGGAGAGGGACTCCTGTTACCAACCCGAGCTTTATGGGATGCGACCAGCTCAATGGCACTGGGGTTAGTCATAGTTCAAGATGGGTTTTGGCAAATGAAAGGGGGGAGGAGGTGGCAGAGAACCCTCTTTGTGTTCAGTATTGCAGGGCAGGACCGCTAGGTTGCAGAATATCGGCGCAGGCGGGTTGAAAGAGCGCTCGCCCTGCATGCCACCAGCGGAGGCAGAGACCTTAATTATCATGATGATGATGAAGAAGAAGAAGAAGAAGAGGAAGAAGAAGAAGAAGAAGAGCTGGCTATCCTACCTCGCTTTTCTCACCCATTTAAGGGGACTCAAAGTGGCTGAAAAAGCTTTCTGTTCTTCTCCCCACCATAGAACACCCTGTGAGGAAGGTGGAGCTGTGAGAGCTCAGAAGAGAGCTGGGACTAGCCCAAGGTCACCCAGCTGGCTTCATGGAGGAAGAGAAGAAGAAGAGTTGGCTTTTCTACCCCGCTTTTCTCACCCATTTATGGGGACTCAAAGTGGCTGGCAAACCTTCTGTTCTTCTCCCCACAATAGAACACCCTGTGAGGAAGGTGAGGCTGTGAGAGCTCAGAAGAGAGCTGGGACTAGCCCAAGGTCACTCAGCTGGCTTCATGGAGGAAGAGGAAACGAGTTGGCTTTTCTACCCCGCTTTTCTCACCCATTTAAAGGGACTCAAAGTGGCTGACAAACCTTCTTCTTCCCACCATAGAACACCCTGTGAGGTAGGTGGGGCTGTGAGAGCTCAGAAGAGAGCTGTGACTGCCCCAAGGCTACCCAGCTGGCTTCATGGGGGAGATCGGGATCAAACCCGGTATTCCCAGATAAGAGTCTGGCCCCTTGACCACTAGACCAAACTGGCCTTGATTCATAGAAACCGTCCACTAGGACCCCGGAAGGAAGGAAGGAAGGAAGAGCTGCGTCCCGCGTTGCGCTTCTGGAATCTTTCCCGCTGCTGAACGCGACGCTTGGCTGCGCGCACTGGCCATTCGCAGCGCAACCCGATCCCTTGTGGTGCCTATTTGGAAGGAGATTCCTCAGCGCTCCCTGGGGCTTCCTCCGGGGAGAGCGACTCTGCATAGCCTCGGTGGGGAGGGGCTGAAAAGCAGATTTAAAAAAGAAACGTCGGCGGAGAAAGCGGAGGCCCCGCCGTCTACTGTAGCCGCGAGGGGCCGGCGCGGTTGGCACCGCGAGCGCCGCGACAGCGTGAGCACTTGTCCCGGGTTTGCAAGGCACCGAAGTCCCGGCCGATGGGAGTTCCCCTTGCAGACGCGGCTGGGGAGAAGCGCTATGAACGCTCCCCGCGCTGGAGAGCTTCCCTTCGGCCGTTCCGGTCCCCACCCGCCCGTTTCCTTGAGTGCCCTGCGGCTGTGAGTGGGTGGAAGGAGCCCCAATGGGCTTCCGAAGCCCCCGGAGAACAGAGCCGGGTGCGGTCCGACGGCGCATTGGCGCCCCAGGAGAAACTATCCATGAGGACTAGCAGCTTGGCCCTGCAAGGACGCACTTTTGCATAGCCCGGTTAAGGCGTTTGCAATGAACAGGCTGCAAAAAAACCGAAGTATATTAAGCAGGGGCGAGCGGGCGGCCTGGGAACAAACCGCCCTGGGGGGGGGGGGGTGTCTGTCCTTGATAACAACCAAGATCCCCATTTCTGGCCGAGGCAGGTGGCAGCAACGCCTCCAAGGAAGGGAGCGGGTGTCGCCTTTCCGACCAGCGAGCCCTGGAGAAAGGAAGTCCCCCGCAGCCCCTCTGCGCGGAAACGCGTTCGGGGCTCGTCGTCTTTCTTCTGATCCGCCTGGACAACTAACTGGGCCCGAGGCATCCTCGCTCTTTGGCCATCTACGGGCGACGGTCAGGGGTCTCCCTTCGAGGCCCTCAAGCGAGGGTTTGGGAAACCGTCCCGGGGGTCTGAGGTGGGTGGGTGGCCTGTCCTCCAGCCGAGGTTGCCGGTTGCGCCTCTGCTCGCTCGCCCTCTCGCCGCGCTGGAGAAACACGGGGCCACCGCGGAGGAGTCCTTCCCGTCGGCGTGAAAGGGGGCATTCTCGGTTCAATTCCCCGGGAAGGGAGGGAGGGAGGCGGGCTGGCTGGCTGGCCGGACGGGACGAGGCAGCCGAAAGGCCGGACTTATTAATAGAGCGTGACCAGCCTCTCTCTCTCTCTCCCCTACGCACCCCCAGCTGCAAGAATCCCAAGTTTCCTCTCCTCTGTCCAGGAGCCATTTTCTCCCTCGGGCCAAGAGCGAAGGGCCGCCGGGTCCTTGGCGCTCCGCTTTAGCCACGGAGCGAGTCGTTTTAAGGAGAGTTCGACGGCGCACCGGCTGCGCAACCGGCGAATGAAAGCGGCGCGGTGGGTAGGCTGGTCCAGCGGGAAGCGTTGGAAGGCAAGCCGGCAGAGAGTTTCGACGCCCCGTATCCTGCAGTAAATCCGGAGTCCTAATCTCGCGCTTTCCCCTCTGCCTTTGGAAGCCCGTAAAGGCTGCGAGCGATCCTGAGCATTTTACGGAGACAGTCAACGTGACGCTACGGATTCCAGAGGAAACCGGCGCCCTACAAGGCGCAGAAGGCAGCCTGGAGGATTGCTGCAAGTGTGGAGCCCTTAATTCGGATCGTCTGCGGAGCGATTTCCACCTAAGCCCATTCAGAAAAGTGCCTGTGCAAAGGCTAGAAATAGTGTATGATAATGTTAATATAGTGGTGGGAGACTTAATGATTGACATTCTCATTATTATAGCAAATAATTGTTGTATCGTGCATAATAACAGTGAAATTGTTCATAGCATCCCATAATTAATAATGCTATTAGGTTAATTATTATAAGGGCATTAGGATACGTTCCTGGGTTATGTTATTCATCTATGTTAATAAACAATATAATGATGCAGAATTTATTATTAAAAACAATTCAGTACCACTTCTTATAAGAAGAACCTTCAAGAAGCAACAACAAAAAGGTGAACATTAAAAAAAAAAGAGAGTGAGAACAGATTAAAATGCATAAGCGATGAAAAATGAATTAAAAATCGGGAGCAAGCCACAGGGAGGATGCCAGCAAAAAGACGATCTGGAAGGGCCCTAAATAGAACATATCAACAAGATGTATCTACAAAGCTTTGCATCTCTAGCTATCGCACTCCCTTCTTACTACTTTGATACCGTAAGCTCCTTGTGCGCAGAGACCCCCATGTGACGAGAATGAAGAAAAGATTGATAGCAGAAAGGTGGAATCCCAACTTGGAGTTCAGACATGTTCTTCTGGGAACTTCTCCAAGTTCTTTTGTTCTCCCAGCATGCCCTCTGCCTCATCCCGATAGGAAGACTAACCTCATTCTTTGTAGTGGACTCCAGATCTTCTAGGCCTCAGGATCTTCAAGACTCAAGATCTTCCAGGAGGCCTACACAGATGAGCCTACATTCCCACCTTGGGGTATAGGAGAGTGTGGGGTTTGGTACCACGGCCTTGAGTCACACACTGTGCATTTTTCTGGATGAAGGAGGTTTACTATGTCCCTTGTCTGCAGGACACTGGGGAGCAAAGGTGTAGCCCTCTGCCTGCCCAGCCATTGCTCCATCATAGAGCTATGGACAGTTCTCCACAGACTACTCAACTTCTAGATCGTCCTGTAGAAGCCAAGGGTGCACTTTGCCCAACTGGAATGTGAGGTGGTGGAAGGACCTAGTTTGACTTAAGGAGAAGGAGAAAGAGAAGTTGGGCCAATCAAGCTTGAAGTGGCTTCCCCAGTATTTTCCAGTCCTCAAATCCAGTATAGAAGCTCCCAAAATACTGCACTGAACTGTGAATTCCCACCCACATATATCACCCAGGAAGCCTACAGGGGAAGTCTAGAACCTGCCATAAGGACACAAGAGGAGCCTTTCTGCTGAATCAGGCCACAGATCATCTAGTCCAGCATCCTGCCCCACACAGTGGCCCACCAGTTGCTTCTGGGCATCTCAAGCGGAAGACAAGGGCAAACTTTCACCTGCTCTCCATTCTCTGCAAAGGGCCTTTAGAGACAGACAGCCTGCCCTTGGAGAAACCAGCCCAGCCCACGATAGCACTCTTGTGTTCCTCGCTCTGGTGTGGGGGAGTTGAATGGGATAGCAATGGGGTCTTTGGGTTCCTTCTTTCCTTTTGCAAACCGAAATGGCAGGAGATATTTGCCTCCCAAATCAATGTTCACGCAGGACCGTCCACTTTGTTGTCGTTTCATGGGGGGTCCTGCTGGGTGGATTGATGGGGGAGAAGAAGGAAGGGCCCCCATAACATCACCCTGCAGGAGCGTTCAGCATCCTCAACTATCCCAAAAGGAGTGGGGAACTGGGAAATTCGCACTGAGGATGGTACGAGTGCATTCACCCCTAAGTTTCAATCCAGCTTCAGGCCACTTTCACAGCAAGGGAAGAAGAAGAGAGGAGGAGGAGTTGTCTCTTTGTATCCCACTTTTCTCACCTTTAAGGGAACTCAAAGCAGCTGACAAACCTTCTGTTCTTCCCCCCACAAAGGACACCCTGCGAGGTAGGTGGGGCTGTAAGAGCTGTGACTCGCCCAAGGTCACCCAGCTGGCTGCATGGGGAGGGGCAGGCTGTTTTCTTTCGGCATTCTCTGACCCAGAAAATCCATCTTTGGCTTAAATAAAGTGCCCTACTGGGGTGGGGTGTATGTAAAACCGTCTTACCAGAGAACAAAAAGTCTAGTGCAGCTGAGAATGATTGGGGGGGGGAGAGAAGAGTCTCTGCTTTTGGTTTGACGACTCCGTCTTTCTGTAAGGTCTCGCTTCCGTTTCGTTTCCTTTAAAAGTACGCCTACTAGTCTTCCTCGGTTTGTACCCGTGTCCACACACACACACACGTCCCCATTGTGGAGTTGTAGGAAATGTGGAAGCAATGCTCAGCCCCCTGCCAGTTACAGATGCTTCTGCTTGTGGTGGAGGAATCTGCCATCTAAGTCCGGGAGGGGGGTACGGCCTCCCTCCCCCTTTCAGCCGCGTCTGTCTGGTCATTAGGACCCCACCCCAAACCCAAAGAGCTGAATCGCTGTTTCACCCCGAATGAATGAAGCGCTCCCCGCGTGGGATTTGATGGTTCAATCAAAGAGAGTCCCTTATTCCCTTCTGTGGCTCCCACGATTCCCTTCGCATTCACTCACTTTCTCCATCTGTGGTTTTTTTTGGGGGGGGGTGTTGAGGGGAGGAGAGAAAGAAGAAGAGCCAGACGACTTTGGGGGAAACCAGCGACCCCGTTCACGCATCTCAAACCCGCGTCCTGGTTTGCGAAGGAAAGGCGATTCCTCCCTCCCCCACGAAACCAGCTAGGTGGCCTTGGGCTAGTCACAGCTCTCCTCTGAGCTCTCACAGCCCCACCCACCTCACAGGGTGTTATATTATGGGGAGAAGAATGGAAAAGCTTTGTCAGCCTCTTTGAGTCCCCTTAAATAGGTGAGAAAAGCGAGGTAGAAAAGCCAACTCTTCTTCTTCTTCCCCGGCGACTTCGGGATTGTGGTCCTCTGCTTCCAGTCCCAGCCGGCCGACCTAGCAAGGTCCTCGGGAGGATAAAATGTCAAGGCAAAGAATAATCCGTTTCGTTATGAGCGTCTCTCTTCTGGCTGTGGTCACACTTCAGGCTTAATCTGGCTTCAGTCCCCTTTCAGAGCGAGAGAAGGCATCAGCTGTTTTCTTTCAGGGTTAAATAAATCAGACAATTCACCTTTGGGATGGATAATGCGGAAAGCAAAGTGCCGGTCCCTTTGCTGATATATTCTCTAGCTCTGAAAGTAGACTGAAGCCGGATTAAACCTTAGGTGTGACCACAAAGGTGAGCCACGAATGTCATAAGACAAACACGCTCGGTGTTTTCGTACCCAGGTCTTAAGAAGTGGGGGGAAAGGTCTCGTTACCACGGGGAAAAGGAGAACAAGGCTTCCGAAGTTTCAACCACCGCCTGGGATGGGAGCGAATGTCGGAAGGTGCGTGTTATTTGCAAGTCGGATAAAAGTCGCTTGAAACTCCCTCGCGCCTACAGGTAGCAGCCGCTGGGCGCCTCGGCTCCCTTGCCATCTCCAAGTCCCCAGGAGAGAGAGGGGGTTGCGAGGCCTGCTTCCCCGAGCGGGGGGAGGCAATGGCTTTGGCTTGGGAGAGGGGGAAAGAGAGAGAAACACTCACCCCAACCAAGACTTCCAGGGATCAAAGGCCAGCCAGAAAATCACCAAGCCTGTCGGAGGAGAGGAAAGTTGGTCCCCGCGTGTGCGTGTGAGCTTTGAATCCGCCGGACATCCCTGGGTTTGGGGGTTATGGGTCGGTGTGAAGGAAATCTGGACAGGGGCGCAGTCGGTTGGAGATGAAACAAAGGACATCCCATCCCTCTCCCGTGTCTTCATCCGGCTGCGTAATAAAATCAGAGTTAACGGTGGGACCCACGCGCTGGTTGTGTGGAAGAGGGTCCCGGGCCACAGAGGGAGGTGCTTTTGGGGGCTCGGTCCACGTCTCCCCGTCCGAAGGCTCCAGATGGAGGAGGGATTAGGAGGGCGAAGGGAAGGTTGCCCGGGGAAAGCACTGCCTTTTGAGCTCTCAGGCGCCTTCAGAACTGGAAACTTTAATTTCACTTGAGTTTAATTAAAAGGTAACTAGCCGAGATTTAATTCTTTAATTTGCTTTTGAATTTTCTCCAGCGGAAGGTCTTGAAAGGGTGTTTGCCCAGACACAGACACAGGCAGACAGACAGATGCACCCCTGAAGATGGTGTGAAGGATATCTGGGTTCACTTCCCTGTATCTGAACTCCAATTCAGACCCGTGTTGAAACAGGATGTTTTCCATAGCAAAAGATCGCCTGGTTTGACTTCCTAGCCTATTGACTTTGGGGACAGTTGAACAGATGTAACGAACAGATGTAGGCCTCCAAATGTGGTGGGACTGTAGCCACTGAGCCTGTTGGCTGAAACTGGAAACCTGGGTCCAAATGATGTACTGCAGATGCAAGAAGTCCTGTTTTATTTTTATTTTTTTTGGGGGGGGGGCAAAAACCAGAAGAAGCACTTTCAAGTCAACCCAGATCCAGTTGCAGCCCTTGAATCTATCCCCAATGTGGTTCCAAAGAGGCATTTGGTTTAAAGTGATGCTGAGCTCAGCCCTTTCTAGAATATCTCTGTGCCCAAATAGCACCTGCCCAGCTGGGCAAAAATCCTGTTTCTATGCAAACATTTTTGCATGGTAACATCACTAAAGCAGCTCCCAAATTGTAGAATCCAGTTGCTCGAAACCAAAGGGATTGGCCATATAATTCTATATATGTGCTACGCAGAAGTAAGCCCATGGAAGTCAGTGGCAGTTCTACTGCCCACAAGCATGCAGAAGGCTTCTATCCTATACCACAATCCTTGCTTAGCAGTAGCCTGCTGACTTCTGTCTACCCAGGATTCAGCAGTTAAGTTGTCCCAGCCGATCCTTCCTGAGCTCAGAGCTAAGCAGGATTTGGTCTGGTTGGGATCTGGATGGGAGACTCCTGGGTGGGTATACAAACACATGCATGCATTTATACAAAGAACAGTGGCATGTAGGCATTGAGAAAGCGCTAAAAATTCCTGGCTGATCAGACAACTCAGCTCACCTCTTGTACTGTGGCCAGGCAAACTGAATCAGGCGGCATCAGTTCCTACTGAATAACACATAAGCGGACACAAAGGCTTGGACTGCAAAATGTGTTTGTGTTCTAGCTTAGAAGATGCAAAGCAAAACCATCCTGGATACTGGTCAGACGTTGCTGGCCACTGAAGCCGTGCAGGCGTGAAGTGACCAACGCAGCAAAGGGTCTTAAACGGGGCTCAACAAACAAGGCCTGTTGACTTGGTGAATGGATTTTAGACAGGAGCTCTAGCCTGCTCTGTTGTTCACTTTCACTTTCATGCCGGAGAGAGGGAAAGCGGCCTCCTCCCGTAATTGCACCATGATCAGGCTGGAAGCAATTGCAATGCAGCAGCCACTGTAGGGGAACAGAAGGGTGGAGGGCAGGAGCCTCAAATGCCGCTCACCAGTGAAGCTCAGAGAGTCACCATTTAACCTACCTCATAAGGTTGTTGTGAGGGGGCTTTCAAGGCAAAGGGAGAACAAGGTCAAGGGTTCTGAGATTCTTAGAGGAAATGTGATTATATAAAGTAACCCTCGTGCGATCCATATAGTGGAGGTTATTTCCAAATAGCATTCCTAGTCCTCACGAAAGCAAACAAAAAAGAATTGGCTTTTCTACGCCGCTTTTCTCACCCATTCAAAGGGTCTCAAAGTGGCTTGCAGACCTTCTGATCTTCTCTTCTCCCCACCACAGAACACCCTGAGAGGTAGGAGGGGCTGTGAGAGTTCAGAAAAGAGCTCTGACTAGCCCAAGGTCACCCAGCTGGCTTCATGGCGGAGGGTGGAACCAAACCCGGTATTCCCAGATAAGAATCCGGCTCCCTAACCACTAGACGAAACTGCCTCGAACATTTGCATTCATGCCAGCTATAAACCAGAACCGGAGGGTGGCAGAAATATTGTTTTGCACAGGCTGAGGTAGCCTGAACTGGATAGAACGTATTTTTTTTATTATATACTTGTTTTATTATAAAATATAATAAACTTATATTTATTATAAGTTGGTTTCCAATAGAATCCACTTCTCAGCAGATAAATCATGTATTTGCTGCTGCTATGTTTGAGCTACCACACCTTTGCAAAGAGCTACACAAAATTCATAGGGACTGTACTAGGCAGGAAGGCCCTTTGAGGTAGGTCACGGTTAACCCCCATCAGTAGAAACAGAGAGGAGGCCAGTTTGTGGGTGGTGAGTGCTCAGTATCCCATGTCTTGCTTAGCCTTCCAGCCATATTGGACTGATTTCCTTTGGAAGGTGTCCTAAAACTGTACTGTATGATCATCTCTTTTGAACCTCATGTGAAAAAGGAACTGACTTTGTGTACTCAAACGTAACTTGGAGACAACAAGGTATGAAAGAGTCAGGAGCTCAGACACTTCCATAAATGATGGTGGAGAACATCTGAAGATGTCCGGGCTGTATTCCCATTACAAATTCACTTTGAATTGGGCTCTCAGGTAAGTTGCCACCCAAATCCAAATCAACTTTCAACGTGCCGCTATGTTGCTTGATTAGATGTAGCTTCTGTTTTTGTTTGGTACCACTGCATCTGGGTCAACTCCCAGTCATGATATGGACACCACCAGCAGCAGCAGCAGCGCCCAGTTTTCTCGGCAAAGACAGAAGTAGTTCACCATGGCTTCTTCTGGGGAGGTGCCAGAAACTGAACCTTCAAGCCCCTGCTCCCCAAGGAATCTTTACACTAAGTTAAGCCATTTACCCCTAAAATAATTGTGCTATCCGTTGGCTTTCACCTGAGCATACCCCATACAACCTGTTTGCATCCATTTGAACATTGTATGTTGAAGAGTTTTGAGAAAGCTTGAAACTAAACATCCAGTGCCACGAACCAACCACTGAGCAAAGCTGGTGAGTTCATGATCTTGGGGGTTCATTCCATTCAGCTTATGCTTTGGGTAGCTAGGGCCACTCTGCCTTACCTTTGCCCTTGGAACATATCTAAACCACAAGTAGTTTTTTTTTAAATCAGAAGTTGGTACCAGATCTGGATGCCTAAGCAGGAGCAAAGGCAGAGATCTACTCAAGTCCGTCTTTTGCAGAAGGTAACGGAATGGTGGAGTTCTAGGATGATTTCCTGCCCTTTACTCCCATCACATTGATGAAGAAGAAGAGTTGCCTTTTATATCCCGCTTTTTTCACCCATTAAAGGGGACTTAAAGTGGACGACAAACCTTCTGTTCTTCCCACAACAGAACACTCTGTGCGGTACATGGGGCTGTGAGAGCTCAGAAAGGGAGCAGTGGCCTGCCCAAGGTCACCCAGCTGGCTTCATGGAGGAGTGTGGCACCAAAGCCCGGTACCACACGGTATGAGTCCAGCACACTAACCACTAGACCAACTGGTTCACATTGAAGGTAGGTGTACCCGCACTCCAGGGACGGCAGGAGCCTTGACTCGGCGATATTGGCAGAGGGGGAAACTGCTCTTAAGTGACTGGTGGTTCACATTCATTGTGGTCTAGTCCACACTGGTTTCTACAAGATGAACATGTGTTAAGCTGAGATCATCTGGGCAACTGGTGACAGGGAGTCTGCCCGTGGAACAGGGAAGCTGGCCAGGCTTCAAATGGCCTCACCCTGCTTCACTGGGCAGATTATACAACTCCCTAAGAATTGAAAGAAATCAGTGTTTTGCAATCACAAAGCATGGAACTGTGGACAGGATCAAACCCTTGGGCCAGCCCAGTGCAGCCGACATCAAAAGATTTCCCCCCTTATAAACGCACATAGGACTGAAACCTTTTAAAATCATTTGTCAGGCAAAACTGCCGTTCTCACCATTCCATAGTTAGTGCTGTTTTAAACACTGATCTCTAGAAAACCAAACCAGTTGAATGTCCACAGCCTTGCCATATCTGCTAGGAAGACAACATTGTTGATCCCAATCAATATCTAAACAAGTGCATAAATAACTCATGGACAGCAAACACGTAAACTCTGCCCCCTCGCCCGATGACTACTTACCTGGAAGTAAACTCCTCTGAAGTCAGTAAGGTTTCCGAATGGACATGCGTGGGCTTGTACAAATATATATATATTTGCAGCCATCAAGGGGAGCCTGAAAATCTCCCTGGATTAACTCTCTTTGTCACAAACCTGTTCTGTTGCAGGTTGACTAGAAACTCCAAGGAAATAATGATCTAGTGAGGCATTTTATAATTGCCCTCGATTGGGTTTCTTTGTTGTGGATCTGTTTGTCCCAGGTGGTCACGAAGAGCAAGAAAATGTTACAGTTGGGGTGTGGAGGGAGGAAACCTCACCCTCAGTCTTTGTGGGGCTCCCTAGGTTTAAGTTGCACCCCTTACTTTCCGACCAAAGGGGTAGATTTCTTCTGCAGTGCATTGGTTTTGTGCAAGCCTCATTTCTTTAACTCCTGTGCAAAAGTCTATCAGCTTGAGGCCAAGAGCACAACAGGGGAAACCTGGATTTGCACAATTGCTCCATTCCTATGTTTACAACCATTCAACCTTCCACAGTCGCCTGTCCCTTTAGAAGTTTGCTTTGGAATAAACAAACATGGGTAAGAGTTTTTACATTGTCACAAGGCCTGGAGGCCTTTATGGCGAATGAGTTGCCCACCTGCCCTTGCAAATTTCCACCTCTTACATAAGTATGCAAATCATAAGATTAACAGTTATTTCCCCCTCTAGTGCACACACACACATTCCCTAAGAGTTCAGGTCCAGTTATGACAACTAATTCTTTTGCAGAAAAAATGATTAAAACCAAAATTAAAACCAGTTTAAAACAACGGTAGGTGGCGTAGCCCTGCCCCCAGAAGTAAGACAGACCAACAACAGAAAGACACACCTTGGCAGCCTTTCCATATAACATCTTGGATGGCAAGACGTTTTCCATGTGGTCTGTGTGAGCTTGGGAAACAGGGACATGGAGACTCATCAGAAACCACTTTCTTATAGCTTTGCGGTCAGGTGGTTGGCAAAAAGGGGAACAGCACTTCTGAACATGTATACTGAGTCTTCTCCCTCATCTTCCTCTAAATCGGTCATTGCCAACCTTGGGAACATTTTGACTGCTGATTGTCACCAGTTTTGTATCCACACAGGAGCTGCGATTGCTCAACCATTATTCCCGGTTCTCCCTAGGCGAATTTAAAGTTATTCCTGAGCCTTTCATCTGACTTTCAGCAAGGAACCCAGGGACTGTGGTCATTCTAAGGCCTTGGAGGAGACTTTCTGATTCTCCTCCAACTTGGTTTTTGTTCTTCTTCTTGTTGTCCAGGGACATGAAGGGGCAACTATATGGACACTTTCCTGCAGTTTTCTTGGCAAATAAATAAATAAATAAATAAAGGGCTTTATGATTACTTTCTTCTAGGAAGATACCAGGATCCCAAAGAAGTCCCTCTGCCTTCCTGGTGCATAACTGCTCCCAGACCAAAGCAAAGTTAAGTATGTGGTCTTCACTCAAGTCTCAAACCTTCTTTCTTTCTATTAGTCATTATTAGGCACTTTGCTGCTCCTTAAATGATTTTTACCCTCTGTGCCTGCTCTGACAGTTTCTCTTCACAGGTTGCAACTACAGGATTTTTGTGAGCACCTGGGCTGACTTGAACTCAGTGCAATTTGACTCCAGTCCCTACCAGCCCCTTGAAGAGCTGAAGCGCTTTTGGCTTCCTTCTGCTTCACCACCACTACCAAACTTTGAAGCTCTAGTCCTCCCTGAAATGTCCTGTTCGGCAGACCCCTTAATGCTCAACATACGGTCTTCAGCATCTCAGCACCTCCTGGTCTAGCTGTGGCCCTTGCATGAGGCTGTGAGCACTTCCCCAAAGTAGGCTGGCAATCCACCTGTGTCGCCTTCTCCTTCCTTAGTAAAGGCTACAATACCTGGCCAAGATGCTCCTTCCAATGGAAACAAGCCTCTGAAACGCCCTGAGAGGTCTGTCCACCAGGAGAACGGAGAAGCAGCTGAGTAGCCCTTCGCTCTGAGATCACCAAACTAGCCATTTGTGGATTGCCCGGGGAGTGCCTTCACTTGAGGTCCCAACTGAGTGGATTCATCTGGAGGCCCTGCTGAAAGCATTTTCTTTCCTGGACCAGAACACTGAAAGCTGAACTGGTTCAAGTTTGTTTGCAGGCAAGCAGTTCCAAGCATGCATTTGGATTTCCTGAGGAGTTTGAATTCCCCATTCCTCCTCTGGAATTCCAGACAAAGGGCACCCTTGCAGACAGCATTCCTTCGGTCTCAGAGCAGAAATGAGAAGGAAGCCAGATTGAGAGATGGGTGGATGGACAAACAGGAGTGGCAGCAGTTTAAGAGGAATCTACTGAGATTCTTGTCATCTTCAGAAACCCCAAAGAACAGATTTTCCTTCTCTCATTAACATCCTTGTTCCAATAGCTCCAATGGCCGTTCTGTGAATCCAGGTCCAAACTCGGCTTGATTTATCACCTAGCCCCCCCCCCCCACTTCATAGAAGACACCTGTGCCTTTTTCACTTTCTTCCCTCAAGCTCCCTTTACTTTGAAATAGGAAAAATGAGTTCTTTCCCTATCAATAAATCCAAATTTATGGAACCGGGAAGCCATAAACAAGAAAGAAAGAGGTTCAAAACCCAACATGGCATAAATGGATTATTTCCATCACCAACACGTAATCCAGCCTGTGTTTAAGACTGGTTTGCTGCAAGATTTTCCCCAAGGAGTTAGGATCATTAGCACTATTAATAAATAGGAATAATAATATTAATTGACTATTAATACAATTCCATACTGAAAAGAGAATTCTTCCTTTCCTTCCACCTGTCCTTCTCTCTCTGGTTTGATACAGAGCCTGACTTTGTTTCCCTTGACGTGTACCAGTGTAAGAGAGAAATGCCGGATCGCCACGCTTTAAAGCTGCAAACCTGAAACTGAGAAAGCAGCTACACCACACTGCATTGTTTTTATCCGGGCGGAAGCCCCCTTTGCAGTGCTCAAAGGGTCTTACACCTCCAGGCTCCAAGAGGCCCCAAAGCCCAAAGGTTCTCGCGTCTGTTCCGGAATCCCCTTTGGAAGCATTTTCTTTGAAAGGACTGCCTGTACTTCAGAGGGGCCAAAAATAAAAATTTTAAAAAGGGATTCAGTATTCCAAGGGGGCCTCAAGACTTTGAGGACCTAACACTTCTTGGGAGTCGACTGCATACCAATTCTCCTGTACCCTGTCCCTCCCCGCTTTGCTCCTTCTTTTAGCCCTCTAAGTTGAGGTCTGTAACAAGATCTTAGCTCATTTGCACACTTCTTCCAATCCTAAATGTCAAATTCCTGGGTCTCGAAGCCACTTGTCACCCAGGGAGTTACATTTTACGCAACCAGGGTGCCAGATTTCTTGTTTCTTGACTTTCAACAGCCCTCACCTCTAAACCCCATTCCCCGAGTCCCATCTTTTACTTTGATTTGGTCGACGCAGATTCCCACTTGATGAGACGCAAGGGAAATTTCTGCGGGATCCTAAGCTTTTCAGGGCGAAGGAAAAAAGATGCGTTCTGGGGCAGGCAGTAGGAATGCGAACCTGAGCACAAATTTGTATACCCATTTGTATGGGGGGGTGGGGGTGGGGTGGGGGAGATGAGAGAGGGAGGGAGGGTGTCATCTTACTCAATTAAGTTCATTTCTACGACACGGGGTGTCCTATTTAGTTAGGTTAGTTAATCTCCTTTGATTTCTTTGGATTCAATTTTGTGTAGCAAATTTCAAGGTTTCTTTTTTTAAAAAAAAAAGTGTGGAGAAAAAAAAAGATTCATCCTTCTGCAGCAGAGTTTTGGAAATTTCCCATAATATTTGCAGGAAAACAGAACCATCTACCCAGAAAGATGCCTTGGGGTGGGGAGTTTGTTTCGGCACCCATTCCCACGACATTTCAGTCGTTTTCAAAATGTTAAAGCCTCCCGATAAAAGAGACAGCCTGATGAGACAGAAATGTATTCCTTCACCCAATTAACTTTTAAAAATTATTCTCTTCACCCACCGGCCCTTCCCCTTACGTGGCTGTGTTTATAATGCTGTTTGCAGCCCAGTTCCTTCAAAAACTCTCAAGATCTCAACTCTTCAGCCACTGACTTTAAACCAGCTGCATGCATCTGGCATTTAAAGGTGAAATTATATTTCACATAAAGGAAGGGGAAGTCTCTTTCTTTAAAGTTTTGCTGCTAATAATCTTTTATTGGAGAAAATTCCAACTAGCAGTCCCTGTATTGTATCTCTTTCAGACTCCACCATTCTGGTACCATGTTTAGGAGTTCCTTTTCAACAAGAAAGAACAGGCAAATGTATCCTGTCGGTGAAAGACAGTTGCCGTTCATTCAGGATACTGCACAAACTAAAAAGTAAAATTTTGACATTTAAGAGCAGGCTAAAAATACACGCCAGTGCCTTTACGGAATTGGTTTGAATGATTGCTACCATCAGGGCATTATTTTAAAGGCTACTTTTAAAAAAAATGTTACAATTTTCCTAAGAGTATAAATAAAAAGAACTAAAAACGGCATGAAGGTGAAGAGAAACACACCACAAATATATTAAACACAACTCCATTTACATTTTCATTTGGAAGGGAGCTGTGTTGAAAAACATAGAGTAATAATAATAAATCCTTCAGTCTAAAATTAAGGCATAAAAGGGGAAACAAGGATGATTAGCTGTAACCTAAAGAAAATGAATTAATTCCCTTAGGAATTTTTACAATCACTCAAGACCCCATGGCAGCGGCTGATGGATCTATTCAGTGTAACAAGACTGGTAAAACCTTTTCCTGCCTCTCCAAACTGCCTAGTACACCCTTATACACCCAACACTTCCCAGAAGACTACTGAATATGGAACAGATACGCACATAATGGCGACAAACAGACTCTACTGCCTATCAAACAAATGTGTAGCGAAAACACTCAAAAGAGGGCAAAGCCAACCCTATTTCCTCCACCGTATTTTTGATCTTGTCTTTCGTTTGGACAGCGGCCATCTGAAACTCTTTCAGTTTGTACTGAACAGGATGCCTGTCAAAACTGAATGATTGGAGGCGCCTTTGGAGAAGGCCATTAGGTTTCAGAAGGGAGCTAAGGTCAGCCCAACGTTTGCCAGAATTAGCCCAGCTTCTCTTGCCTTGAAGGATGAAAGTAAACGAGGCAGGTCTGAGAGGCAGGTCTCACTTGTGCACCAGTGCTGGAGAGCAGAATTGTGACTGTTCTTTAAATCTATGTAAGAGGAGCCCTGCTGGATGAGGCCACTGTCCATCTAGTCCAGCATCCTGTCTCACCCAGTGGCCCACCAAAATGAAAGAAAAATCTTCACCTGCTCTCAGCTCCCTGGAAACATCCTTTAGAGACATCCTGCCTGTGTTTCCAACCTAGGCATCCATCCTAGTAGCCACAGATACACCTGACTTCCATGAATTTGTCTAACCCTTTCTTTAAGGCCATCCAGGCTGGTTGCTGTCACCACCTCTTCTACTAGTAAATTCCATAAACTGATGAGCGTCTGGATGAAAAATATATTTTCCCTCCTCGGTCCTAACGCTTCAGTCTATCAGCAGAGCATATTATTATTATTATTATTATTATTATTATTATTATTATTATTATTATTATTATTATTATTATTATTATTATTATTATTATTATTATTATTATTATTATTATTATTATTATTATTACACCTTTAGTTTTATATGCAACTATTTCATAGTTTGAAATACAGGATGTAGAGAAACTGCCCAAGAGAATTTGAATATAGTTGGTTAAGTGAATGAGATTATCCTGATGGAGGACGGGATTTTAAAGAGATCAGAAAAAGATGCCTCCTTCCCTCTTTCCCACACAGACACATTTTGCCCTCAATTAACCAAGAAATCTGGCGCAAAAGGTGGAAAGAAATGTTTTCTGCATGGGGGGAGGGAAGGAGGATTTTTCAGAACTCTTAGGCATGAGCAAGCAGATGGTCAAGCTGACAAAGCTCTGTTAAAGTCCATGAAATTGCCCAGCTTTCCCTTCAGATCAATTATTCTGAAGTTAACTCCGCCACCGCCCTCTTTTTAAGATTAAATTATTATAACAGTCACCCTAGTATGAATCAGCTCAGTTTACCTTTGAGAAAACGTGCTCAGGTTTGGAACAGCAAATAGCAGTAGGAAAGGGAAGAGATCTGGGCATCAGATTTAAAGGAGTCTTGAAATCGAACTGCGATCAGGAAAGGAGGATTTTCCCATCCGCATGCAGTCTAAATCTAAGGGCCCTGAAGGGGTTAAATTGCAGGGGCTCAACCATGATTTAGCAAATCAGAAATCCATCCTTCCATGGAAGAACTCCCTTGGTGCCTGTGGATGCATCCGATTTGAAAACAAACCAGGGAGAAAAAGAAGCCGCAACCCCCCCCCCCACACACACACTTCATTGCAGACTTTATATAAAAGAAATCAAATAAACTCTCCCAACTTTGGAAAGACTAAGAGACGCTCGAAATTCGGTGCAAGTGTGACACCTACCTGTGAATTTGGGAAGCGGTCCAAAAAGCGACCCTGCTCGACCTCCATTTGTAACCCGCTAATCTACTCGCAAGCAACTGCCCCCCCCCCCCCGCCCCACGCCACAAAATCTCTTTTGGCAGCACAGAGATTCCGAGGGGCAAGAGAAGAGTTTAATCCCTTGAAACCTAAAGACGGCAATGCGAGGGGATCTTTGTGCATAAAATATACATATTTACGCACACAGAGATGCAAAAGAAACTGATTTCACATTTCCCTGGACAAATCACCCCCTTCATATGTATTCCCCAATCTCACTCCGTAATAACTCCACAGATGCCTGAAATAGTAATAAGAGAGGAATCTGGCATAAAATCGAACTTATTAGCAAAGTTCACAAGCGGGCTGCTTTGCATAAAACCCGACACTGATTGGAAGTAATTAGGTTAACAGACGCGCACAGTTGCTATCCTGTGACTTTTGGGATATATTTCCCCACTGTCGGCCACTGGAAAAGAATTCCAGTTTATGGACAGACCACCGAACCACGAAGCCACAAGCAAATGGGTTCCAGCAAACGGGCAGAAACTTTTCTGGGTGTCAGAGGTCAGGAACAGAGGTCACGAGGGTCTTCAGGTGGTCTTTGGCCAAAATGGAACCATGGATTCAGTTATCCCAGATCTGGTCCCAAGTCTGGACAGCGTTTCCTCCCCATCTCGGACAGTTCTTTTCCCCGGGATTGTTCAAATGAAACAGGCTAGGATCGAAGCCCGTTCTGCGGCAAGTCAAACCGAAATGAATCCAGCTTAGCTGCCATTCTGTCTATACGGGCATCAAACGCTCAGACTTCAGATCTGAATTAAGTCACGCTGTTGAGTTCTCAGTACCTTCCTGACCGCCCTTCCAGGGCTGGAGGAACCTCGTCTGAGAAATCCATCAAGGTCTAGCTCTCCTTCCTCCCCACCTTAGACCCCTAGTCCCAAAATCTATTTATTTATTTCTCTCAACTCAAGCCATCACCTGTGTCTAAGAAAACATCTGTCTCAGGCTTGGGGGAGAGAACCCAGGATCCTTCTGACAGCAGGTCTCTATTAGGCTGACCCTAAACGTCACAAGGGCTACTCAAGTTTTGTGAGTTCCTGAGAACAGAAAGAGAATTTCCCCCAAATTCCCCTCTTCTGTTCTGAAGAGGGAAGAGAATAATGAAATGGTATAGATATGCATTTCATCCTTTGTTCGGAGTGGATTTGCCCTTCACAGGTTCCTCCTTACTACCTGTTGTAATACAGATCTATGGGTTGATTTAGAAAGAGTTTTCAGCAATTTACAAAGGGCACCTGGCGTTTTCATGTCCGACAAAACAGTTTGGTTTTGCTTCTCCACAGAAAGACATCCGCGTGCAATAATATACTGCTACTGATCAAATTTCAATAGGCATAAAAATTTAATTTAAACCTGTATTTTTATATATATATATATATATATATATATTTATATTTATATAGATTTCAAAACTATGAAACAATTTGGGAAAAGACACAGAAATATGTATATTTATATTTATATTACCAAAACCAACATTAATGGCTGTACAGGTGGTTGGGTTTCATAATTTACTTTAAAGATACTGTGTTACCGATTTTAAATACAAAAAAAAAAAGCTACATTAAATATACAGAATTCGATTTCATATAAATTGTTTCTGCCTTTCCCCCCCACCTCCCTGTCTTGGATAGGTTTTCTGGTTTTTTTCCCCCAACCCTTCTGCACAACTTGCTTCTTATATATATATATAAAGACTTCAGTGTTTCTCTCTGGCAACAGCTGTTTAGGTTCTGCTTTCTCAAATAAATTATAACATCGATTTGAAAACGGAGTGGCGTATGGACTGGCATTCCTGCCACTCCTTCATCTTGGTCATTTAAAAAAAAAATGGGGGAAATCTCTGAGATTTCAGCTGAATTTGTTGTATTTTTGATTGTTTTTTTTTTAAAAAAAAATCCACAATAATGCCCACGGGAAAGGGAATGGAGGGAGGAAGAAAGAAAGAAAGAAAAAGAAAGAAAGAAAGAAAGAAACCACCAGGTTTTTGACGCCCCCTCCCCAAAAATAATGTCGACTTCAGACTGCTCCAGTCTCCTGGGCAGGCGGCTGGAGGTTTTAAAGATGCGACGTACCTTTCTTCAGTTCGTAGGGCGCGTCTTTGCTAAGTTCGAACTGCGTTTGGCTCCGCAGGATTTTCGCGTCCTTGGCCAAGGTCTCGGCGCGCGTCAAGATAGTCTGGTTTAATCCGTTAAAGGGGGCGCCGCCGTTGCTCGCCGCCGTGGCCGCGTTGGCGTGCAGGTGTCCGAAGGAGCCGTAGTTCGTATAACCCGAGTAAAAGGGCCCCGTGGCGTAGTAAAGGGGCCGCGGGAGCACGGAGGCGCCGTTGGGGAAAGGGCAGTGCGTCGAGGACGAAGGCGAGCGCGCCGTCGGCGAGGGGGGTCGCTCCGTGCGCGCCCAGGCCGGCGGGGCCCGACGACGGAGGGGCTTCGGCGGCCGCGGCGGCCGCGTTCTCCTTGCCTTTGTCCGCGGAGGTGGCGATCTCGGCCAGGGACCAGAGTTTGGGCTTGGAAAGGCCGACGGCTCCGGCCGCCGCCTGGGGCGCCGCCTGCGGGGAGTGGATGACGGAGGTGGCGTTGCTGGCGGGCAGCACGGCGTGCAGGTCCGTCGAAGGGGGCCGGTACTGGGCGGGCAGGGCGTGGGGCGCCGGGCAGTCCTCGCCGCCGGCCGCGTGCAGCTGCTGGTGAGCCTGGTGGAGCAGGAGGCGACTCGCCGGCGGCGCGCAGGGCGCTAAAGGCGGCGAAGCGCCGGCGACGCCTTTCGACGGGGCCTCGTCGGGGGCTTCCTTGCAATCCGAGTCGCTCAAGGCGCCGTCGGTGTCTTTGCCCGGGACGGCGCCTTTCCGCTCTCCCGAACCTGCGTGACGAGGGGGAGAAAGGCACACGCACAGGCCGTGAGGCTCCGCAGGACGCAGGGCGCGCGGGAACCCCCTCGGCTTTGCTCTAGGGCGCGCACGGGGACTCGCCGCTGTCTCCAGCCCTCCCCGGGACCGGCTGATATCCCCCCTCCTCCCTAGAGCTCACTGTCCCTACCTTCCAAGACACCCTGCAAGCCCTCCAACCTGGAACCCCCCTTTGGGGGGCCTTCAAGCTGGGGGAAGACCATCTCCTTCTCTTCCTTCCAAGCTGGGGGAAGACCATCTCCTTCTCTTCCTTCCCATGGGGCCGCACAGATCTGCCCCACCGCTCGTCTGACCTCCTTCCCTGATCGTCCCATTCGAAGACCCGGGACAACTCCTCTCCTCCCCCCCCCCCAGCATCCTCTTACCTATCTCAGCACCCTCGGCCTCGCTCTTCTCCTCCACCTTCTGGGCTTCCTCCTCGTCGTTCTTCTCGAGGTCGATGTTTTCCTCCTCTTCCTCGTCCTCGCTGCGGTTCCGCGGCGTCCAGGTCATCTTGTTCTCCTTCTTGAGGCGCCGCCGGGCGTTGGCGAACCAGGTGGAGACCTGCGTGAGGGTCATCTTGGTGATGATGGCCAGCATGATCTTCTCGCCTTTGGTCGGGTACGGGTTCTTGCGATGCTCGTTGAGCCAGGCCTTGAGCGTGGCCGTGGCGTCGCGGGTGGCGTTCTTCCGATAGGCCGGGTCGCCGTAGGGGTAGGAGCCCAAGGGGGCCGCGTAGGGGTGGTAGCCCAGAGAGCCTGCCATGCCAGGGGTATGGTCGTATGGTGAGCCCTGGAGAGGGGGAGGCAGACGCAAAGGAGGCCCCAGGTGAGAAGGGCAGGGTCTGAAAAAAGGCTGGAGAGCAACCTATTTAAGAACACCAATGGCCTCTTTCTTTCTTTCTTTCTTTCTTTCTTTCTTTCTTTCTTTCTTTCTTTCTTTCTTTCTTTCTTTCTTTCTTTCTTTCTTTCTTTCTTTCTTTCTTTCTTTCTTTCTTTCTTTCTTTCTTTCTTTCTTTCTTTCCCCATAAAAGCTACGGTGGAAACAATCCGGGATTCGCCTCCCTTCCTGCAAACCACTGCTGCGACCCTCACCGTCGGGCCCGGAAAGCCCAGGCGAGGTCTGCAGGCCTGGAAGGTCTAACCTAAGGCCCGTGCGATAGGAAACACGCTCTGCTTTCGAACGTCTGAATGCCACGCACTTGGAAAGCGGGCCCAGCGTCCAGCCCCAGCATTTGCACACACGCGCGCAGCTTTAGCCGCCCTCTCGACTTTTCATCCTCGTTACCCTATTTAGCAAATTAAAACGCGTCTCCTTGAGACTTAACGGGAATTAATCCCGTATTGGGGTTGGGGGGGGGCTGAAAGTGGGCAGAAAGCATCTTTCTCTCCCTCCCTCCCCAGAGTGTGTGTGTGTGGGGGGGATGAACAGAACACCAAAACATTCCCACCGCTTGATTTGAAGCTGAATGGAATTCATCCGAATTCAACTTGGTTTCACTCTGAATGACTCCCAAGGGAGAGTTCAATCACGCCCCTTATAAATTGAGCTATTCGGAAGGACAATGTTGCCCGAAGAATAAAGCAAAGCGAGTCAGGGGGGCGCTTTGAATTTTGCACGGGAGACGCTTCTCCCGCCACTGATGCCGCCTCGGTAAAAGCAGAGCCTTTCTGGGGCGAGAGAGAGATTTTCCGGGTGCGGGAGGCGCATGGCTTGCACATGAATTGACTAAAAGCAGGAACTGTATTTTTATTTTTTATTTATTAAAAAAAAAGAAGAAAGGGAGTAGGACCTATCCCCCCAAACACCACGACCACCGCCACCCCGTTTCTTTTTTTTTGGGGGGGGGTGTTACTTATGCCTTTTAAAATAAGACTGATGGTAAATAATGGTCCTACAAGCGCCTGACCTTCATAGCTTTTTTGGGATGACCTTTTTGGAGACCTTCGTGGACGCTGCTAGGAATGGGGAAGACAGTGGAGCTGTTCCTCGCCCAAACACCCCCATCTCTTCCTTTCTATCTTTCTCTCTCTTCTTCACCCTCTCCCCGCAACTTTCTTTTCGGCCGCCCAACTGATGCTTATTCGGAGCTGCTCGGATTCAAACCATTGCGAGCCGGCCCGGGGAGAAGCGAAAGGGCGCCAGGCCGGATTGGAAGAATATCCGAATCGGACACTCTTCCTTTTCCCCCGTGCGCCGCGAGACGAACCCTCTTGCTTTTCACACGTGCGCGTCTACACGTCGCGAACTCGGGAAAATAGGGAAGCGAGGGCCGCCGACCTTCGGGGTGGAAAGCTCCAACCCCGAAGGCTCCCGGGCGGAGCGCGTTCGCGGAACGGGACTGACTTCGGCGTGAAATCGGCCGTCCGTCCACACGGGGCCGGCGGGCGTTTCGTTTTCATTTCATTTCGTTGTATTTTTCCCTTCCTCGTCGAAGCACGAGCGGCCCTCGAGCGCTCGCGGGGACGTGGCGGCGTCCACCCTGGCCGAGCCGTGCCGCTTGGCCGGCGCCCCTCTGCCAGCTTCCTCCCGGGCACCGGAGCGCCACGCGGCGCGGCGCGGAACTTCCTCGGGCCGCCGGCGCGACCAGGCTGGCAACTTTTCGCCCGCGAGGAAAGGGCAGCCGCGGGCGGGAGAGAAGTTCGCCTCGGCCGCCTCCGCCTGCGCCTGGCCGGCATCTCCCCTTCTCTGCTCCCGGCCTGCCTGCCTGCCTCGTTCCGCCAGTCTCAAGCCGCTAGTCCTCTCCGTGCGCGGTCGCCCTCCGACGCCCATCGGCTGCCCTTTGCCCCCGACCTCCAAGAACCCCTCTTGGACCAGCTTCCCTTCCCTTCCCCGGGCGCCCAGCGAGACCGCCGCCCGCCCGCCCCTTGCCACCCCTTACCACGTAAGAGGAGAACGCGGCCGCCGCCGCCGCCGCCGGGTCGGTGCCGTACTGGAGGTGGGAGTTGTAACCGGGCGAGGGGGCGCTGAAGGCGGTGGATCCGGCGTACGGGGAGAAAGCCGAGCCGGACGACGACCTGCCCAGCTCATCGGTCCTGGGGCCGGAGATGACGCTGGTGCTGTACGCCGGGCACGAGTAGAGCGCCAGCGAAGCCGACGGCTGGTACAAATAGCCCTGAGGATACGACATGGCCGGGGGCAGACATATACCCGCCAGGCAGCGAGCGCGGCCGCACAATCCAACCCCGCCGCCGCCGCCGCTTCTCTCGCCGCCCGGGCGCACGTCGAGGAACCTCCAGCAGCCGGAGCGCGGGGGCACAGGGGGACCCTCGCCGCCGCCGCCGCCGCCCGGAGCTGGAGCCGCGGGTGGTGGGTGGGTGGCTCCCCTGCGGGCCCCCTCGGCGTCGTCCCGCTCCTCGATCGCTTTCTCTCTCTCTTTCTTTCCCGCTCGTCTCCTCCGCTCCTCTCCGCTCCTCTCCGCTCCGCTCTGCCTCGCCCTCGGCCGCCGGTGTGGACGGAGAAGGGCGCTGCGCGCGGCTCCCTCCCTCCCTCCCGCCCTCCCTCCCTCGCTCGCTCGCTCGCACCGCTCTGCCCACCCGGCCCCCTCGGCTTTGCGCGCTCCGCCAAAGGTCCGGCCAAGACGCGAAGTTGGGGATCGAGGATTCTGACGCCTCCGAGCGACGCGGCGCCCACTGGCTCCGCCTTCCGCGGGTGTTGGCGAGGGGAGGAGGCGGGGGTGAGAGAGAGGGGGGGAGGAGGAGGAGGAGGAGGCGGTGGAGAAGAAAAAGAGAAAGAAAAAGAAAGAGAGGAGCCTGGCTCCTGCTGGGGTTGCCACAACCAAAGCCAACCAGCCAGAAAACCTCTCCTTCTTTCCCAGCTTCTCTCCCTCCCCCCCTTTCTCCCTCCCCCCCCCTGCTGCCTTCTCAAGCTCAACTGCGCCCGCCCCTGGCAGCCGATCAGCAGCCAAGCTGTTTAGCGAAGATCACCTCCAACTTTCTTGATTTGCTAAATACACCATCAGCGCAATTTCTGCCTTGATTTATGGCGACCGGGCTCGCGCGCTCCGGCTCCCTGCGCTGCGCTGCGCTGCGAAGGCGCTGGCGGGCGGGCGGGAGCGAGGGAGGGAGGGAGGCGATTTCATAACCAGATTTACTAGCCATTAAAGAGGGAGGGAGGATCGATGCTTTCCGACGACAGGTTTGTTCGAAAGTCTTTGTCACAAAAGGGATGCAAAATCTCTGCGTGCCCGTGTGTATATATACATATTTCCCTCCAGAGTTGCAGCGCGATCCCGAAAGCGAGTGCGATCCCGCGATTCCTCCTTCTCGGCTGCAAAACCCGCGATCCCTTTACTCTCGAGGAATTCATCTGCGCGCTCGCTCTTTCTTTCTTTCTCTCTCTCTCTCCTTCTTCCTTTCCAGGGCTGCGATCCGTCCTCGTTCCGCTTTCGGGAGCAGCCACACGGCGTCTCACCCGGCGTGAGCGCGAGACCGGCTCTTTCGGAATCCAGCGGCAGCTTTTCCAGGCGGCGGCGGCGGCGGCGGCGCCCCCCCCCCCCAGCCCCCGCCCGCCTTCCCCGCTATATCGGTATCCCGTACCCAGCTGGCACTCGCCTCTCTCCGCCGAAGCCGGGCGGAAGAAACGCCGCCGGGCGGATGCCGAGCGCGTCTCTCGGTGGGTTCGGCCCGATGGAACCGCGGAGGAAGCCCCGCGCGTCCGGGCGGCTTGGCCATGGCCACGCGCGGGACCCCCTGGCCTTTCCGACCTCCCCCCCCCCCCCACCCCGGGCCAGGCCTTGGCGGAGGTAATCGGGACGGGAGGCAATCGAAGGCTGCCTGGGGGTGGGGTGGGAGGGTAGGAGAGAAGCCGCTGGAAATGCTCAGCACGGCTGCAGAGTTTTAAATGGGGAGGGGGAACAGTAGCCTTTGATCTCTGCCCACTTGGAATCTCTAGGCGGGGGCATCGTGCATTAGGGTCACGGCAGAGAGTTTAACTGGGCATCAATAATGCGGCGTTAACCGGGCATTCGTAATGCGGGCAGGGGCGGCCCTGTGGCTCAGAGGCAGCGCAGCCCCCTTGGCACGCAGAAGCTCCCGGGTTCGATGCCCGCGTCCCCTCGGAAAGGCGCTCAAAGCACATCGGTCCCTGGCTGTAGGAAGAAGCGAAGAGAGACAGAGGGAGACATCCAGGGGACGGCAGCGCAGAACTCAACTCAGTGGAAACAGCGAGTGGAGACAAGCGATCCGAAGCTGCACGTTGGGACAGAAAATGCAGAAGTAACGGAGGCGACGACGGGCCGGACGCTAAACTATCAATCCTTCCTTCCTTCCCTTTTTCTAGGGGCTTTTTTTTTCTTTTTGGCAGATTGATAAAATAGATGCCTTCCTCTTCGGCGTAGCGGTTGCCAAACCTCCCTCCTCGCCCCCCCCCCACTTAGTATCCCTAAATTCATAGCCTGGAAGGGGGGTAAGCTACTTCCTGCCCTCTCTCTTCGAGATCGTGGCGTCAGTTTCCAAGGGGGCGCCCCCGGAGTGCCAAAGTGTCAAAACTGGGGTGGGGGGGTGGGGGAGAGCTTTTTGTTGGGCTTTCAACCCAAACAAGTAAACAGAGCGCTGCCTTCTTTCCGCGCCACCTGCCCCCTCCCTCCCTAAAACGCATAAAAGGTTAAAAGAGAAAGCAGATTAAAAACATATGGAGCAGGAGGCAAATCCGCACCGATCGTAGAAATGTAATCTCCTTTTGATTCTAGCAGATACATTTCTCAGCAGGAAGCAGGAATTCGCCCTCGGTTTTTGCGATTCGCCCCCCTCCCTCCTTTTTCTCCCCTGCCTCCCCCTTTCCATTGGGGGGGGGGGAGAGAGAGAGCAGAGAGGAGCCGCAGTGTCAGGGCGAAGGCTGAAGTTAGGAGAGGTGTAGCCCTTCCGCTTCTGAAACGCTTCGGCCTTTGCCAGACCCTCGCCCGGCTGACCGGGCAGCTTTCGGAGTTTCCCTCCCTGCGTTTTCCCCAGAGAAACGTTTCCCCCATAAAGCACCCTATTCGTCCAGGGAGCTGCTGCCTGGTCCAGTCTGGGAGCAAAGGGAGGGAATCCTTCCCAGCTTTGGGGGGGGGGGGAGGTAGTGGTGGTGCGGTGGGTAGAGGAAGGCTTCATGGTCTGCCAATAGATAACCAGGGGGTGGCTGCAGTTCAGTCGTAGAGCAGACGGCCTGCAAGGAAGAGCCTTGTCCGTTCGATCCCCGGCTTCTCCAGGGAATTAAGTAGGCAATGGCAAACCACTTCTGTATCTCCGCCAATAAAACTGCGCGGAGGCGCCCATGGAGTCTGGGAGCGTGTGCAGCTCCGTGGTAGAGCAAACCGCTAGGAAAGCAGAGGGTCACTAGGTTTTGCAAAAGGAGGCAAACGCAAACCACTTCTGTATCTCTGCCAATAAAAATGCTTAGTGGGGCCCATGCAGTGAGTGAGTCAGGAGCCCGGTTCAGCAACAGAGAACAGGTCTTCGGCGTCCTTCTGATGGGTGTGTGTGTGCAGGGAAAGTTTTCGCCGTGGTGTGCCTGGGGAACACCCTCCTGGATATTGGGGTGTGTGTGTGTGATTTCCAGAGTCCGAACAGGCGCTTTGGTCCTCAGTGCGGAACCATAGTCGGGGGGGGGGGGGGGTTGGAATTCTGGAGGCCGAATCTGCCTGGCCGCCTCCCTCCAGCCTGGGTTAAAAGCAACAAAGGGGGGAACGGAGGGTGGAGGCCAGGGGCGACAGGCGCTTGGCTGGAGACACCAAATCTCCCTCTGGGCCGACGTGGACGAGCTGCTCTTCGCTGTCGGATCAACGTTCTTCTTTCCTCCTGCCTCCTCCCCCGGAGGGAAAGCAAACCAGGCACCGGCATCTCCAAAGGGTCCGAATCCTTGGCCCTTTCGCGGCTTTACTCGCGAGGAACCTCCCTTGAAAACCGGCCAGAGAGGTGGAAGGAAGCGGTACACGGAATTTCACTCCTGCTCGGCGCGTCGCCTAGAGCGGGAAGAACCGGGACGCTTTCACTGCCTCTTGTTCTGGTTCGAGAAAGAAAAGACAGAAATTAATCTGTTATTTGTCTTCACCTTTGGATCTGAAAAAAAGAGGCGAAGCGACTTATGTAATTCTGGCCAGGACCACTTCGAAAGAGGCCCCTTTTCCTTACTCCCGGGGAAACGAGGCTGGATTCGGGCTTCGGCTGCCCGTGTTTTGGGGAGGAAATTCCTGAATCCGTTTCTCTTTAGGGAATGATGTTATTAGAAGAAATGAATGACCCCAGGGTTTAAGTTTCCAAACTCCTCTCTCCTCCTCATCCTTAATCGACTCCTTTTCTTTCTTTCCTTTTCTTTCTTTCTTTCTTTCTTTCTTCTTTCTTTCTTTCTTCTTTCTCCTTTCTTTCTTGGTTCTTTCTTTTCTTTCTTTCTTCACCTTTTCTTTCTTGTCTTTCCTTTAATCTTTCTTTCTTTCTATTTCTCTTTCTTTCTTTCTTTCTTTCTTTCTTTCTTTCTTTCTTTCTTTCGGAGCCCTTTATCCCTGGAGAAAGCCACCTCAATCTAGCACTCGGTATGTCTAAGGGGCTTTCTCCTTAGGATCACCCAGGACTTTTTTTTATTCCCCCCCTCCTTCTCCATCCTTCATTTCCATATTTTCCCACCGTCAGAGGTCTGAATGTAACTGTCAATTTCTGCCCGTGAAGGGGATGGGGCGGAGGGGGGGGGATGCGCAGGCGAACGAGGCCTCCTTCTTCCCCTCACAGCAGAGGAATTAAAAGCTTAAAATCTCTGAGCCCGCGTCCACACGTAGCGTTTTTAAAAATGCATTCCATCCCGGGCCCCCGTGTCCCTCGCGTTCTCATCCCACCGCGGATCCGCCTTTACTAGCCTAGAATATTCAGGGGAGAGGGGCGGCCTGACGTGTAAACGATCCCATCTGCCGGCCGCTTCTAAGCAGCCTCCACATCGCCCGAGAAATGCCTTCTATATATGTATATATATATATATATGTGTGTGTGTGTGTGTGCGATATCTAATAAAAGAAGCTGCATGCAAACACAGCTCAGCTCTGATAGCACCGCTTTTACTCTCCCATGGCGAGGCTTCGTGGAATCGCTGAGCAAATAAAATAAAATAAAAATTGCAATTGGAAAACAAAGAAATAAACCTATACTGCAACTCTATGTACTTTGGTCCCTGGCGAAAGCAACCAAAAGTGTGGCGATTGCGAGGCGATGCAGCGTTCAGCCGCCAGCCCGACGCTTCCAGCTTGCGCGCCTGCTTCTGCGTCTCGGTCAGGGAAGGACGAAGCAAAACCAACCGAGAAAGCCAAGTTTTACGCCCGCCCCGCGAAAGGGTCTGGCCGGGGAGGCGAATGGTTCTTCTGCAGCTACCGAGACGCCGAGGAGAAGTTCCTTCCATGCAGAGTTCGGATTCAGAGCAGTTAAACCCGTAGGGGTTTTCCTGCCTTGCGTACTGATCGATTTCTCTCCCTCTCCTCTGATCGCTGCTGCTAATTCTTTTTATTATCGGTGGAAGGATGAAGTCTTGGTTGCTGGAAACACGCCGTGCGCGCACACGCGCTTCTCATAATACCTAGGAAGACCATGGGGCATCAGTTTGCCATTGCCTACTTCTGGGGAGGGAACCAGTGGCCTGCTTTCCAGGCTGTTTTACTGTCCTGCTGTACTGTTTTACTGTACAGCCCCCTCCCAGACTTTACGGGAGCTTCTAGGTTTTCTTGACAAACATACAGAAGTGGTTTGCCATTGTCTTTTTCTGAGGAGAGGCTGGGGATCGAACCGGCAACCCTCTGCTTTCCAGACCGGTGTCCCCCTACATCCCATATTTCTCTTTGGCAAGCAGCAGAGGATCAAAATATACCACACCTGATACAACTTTACTCAAGAGAGAGAGAGCTTTCTTTGTGGTGGCCCCTGGGCTATGAAACAACCTTCCTGGAGAATTTTTTCACCAAATGGTCTTTAAGAGTACTTTGTTATTTTATTTTTTCCATGTTTGTAAACTGCCCTGAGACTGTGGTACATAAGGATGAACTGGTCAAACAATTAAATTCTAAAGATGCTTTGGGTCTCCAGATCAGAAATCCCATTTTTTTAAATTGCTGCTGTTTCTTCCTGAGATGTTATTTTGCAACCTCGCCCCTGCACAGATCTTAAGAAAGGCCTCTTTTGGATCCCCTTTAGGGAGGTAAAGCACTTACCTTGCTCTAGGCACTTGTTTGGTCTTAGTTAAGTGGGAGAGACCATTCCAACTGTCCCATAATGCATGGCCTACCTGAAACTACATACCTTTCAGAAGCCTCCAAACAGGACATGAATCCTCCCCCCCCCCTTCATTCAAGCACATGTGGTCACTGGAAGCCGAAGACCATCTTGTTTAGCTGCAGTCTATTTTTGAGAAACCCCTAAATAGGGCATGAACCCCTTTTTTTTCCATTTCAGCTCACCTGCATTTGACTACTGGGCGTCTGCCACCACATTTTCTCATAGAGGCCAAGTAGTATATGCAAAACCAGAAGCAGAGCGTGAGCATCACAGGGTCACAGCCTCCTATCAGTTGGCTTTGAAAGGCAAACGCCCTCTTAGGTCAGCCAGTTCGGTCCTGTGGTCAGACTGCCGGATTTGTATCTCATAGTCACCAGGTTTGATTCTGCACTTTTTAGAAGAAGCCACCTGGGTGGCCTTAGGTTAGTCACAGCTCTCTTCTTGAGCTCTTACAGCCCCACCTACCTCACAGGGTGTCTGTTGTGGGGAGAAGAACAGAGGGTTTGTCAGCGGCTTTGAGTCCTCTGGGTCGAGGAGGAACTGAAAGTTTGTCAGCCACTTTGAGTCCTCTTAGGGATGAGAAAAGTGGGTTATAAAACTGACTCTTCTTTTACCAGAAGCAGCCACAGTGATCAGTGCTATAAGCAACTGGTGGTCCTGTCATTCATAAATGTGTGCAAATTACTATTGAAAATCCTAAATGTAGCACTTAACTATCATGATCTGGGGTCCTTTCTGCATTGGGCCTAATTCTGGATTACATCCCAGAATGGGGACCTGCTGTCTGGGGACACTAGTACAGATTATAGCAGGCTCTGGTCAGAACTTACCATGGTTTGCACCATCACGTGGAGGGCATGTCTCTATTCTGGGATAAAATTCAGCGTAAGGCCCAGTGGAGAAAGACCCTCGGTTGGTTGGTGCTGGCAGACAATGGAAGGTTGTCCTGTGAAATCTGGCTCAGAGTTTCCATATTTTCAAACACTTATGTGTTGGATGGATGGATGGGTGGGTGGGTGGATGGATGGATGGATGGGTAGGTGGGGGGTGGATGAACTGTAGGCAAACACTTCAATGCAGGCAAAACACACTGAAATTTCTTCCTCTGTAAAATAGATAAGGCTATAAGGTCTCTGACTAGATTCCAAATGTCACTGCCAAGTAAATTCCATAGCTTGGCTATGTGGTGTGTGGAAAACAAACAAACAAACGAACAAACAAACGGTTCTTTTCGTCCTGCCTGACTCTTCCCATGTCCATCGTTCCACCTCATGCCACCCCTGCTCTGGGTTCAAGGTTTCTCCCGCGCCCTGCCGTCATTCCACTCCCCTGGGCATCGTCCAGCGAATTTTCGCAGCTGCTCCTGGGCCGCCACTTTAAGAGCCGGAACTGGATCCTAAACCGGCTTCATTTCGTGGTCGTTCCGGGGCGCCCGCAAGAGACCCGCCTGCGACCCTTTGGCCTTTCCACACCTGTGGTTCCCAGAGCGGCGCACATTCGGTTCTGGTTCGATCCTGCGCGAATCGAACCTACTAAACTAAGAGCTTGAAGGCGCAGGGGAGAGAAGGAGCAGGCGGGCGAAGAGGGGCAGTGCCGCAAGGGAAAGCGGCACTGGGTCCATCACTTTCTCCCCTTAGCCCACCGAGCAGCCTGCTGGACTACATTACCCACCTGCCCCCCTTTCGAGCCCGCCCCCTCCCTTTTTTAAAAAACGCCGATTGGGCAGCTGCCTTCCCAGGTTGGCCTCCCGCTCCTCCGCGATTGGCCGGGCGTGGCGCATCGAAGCCTCGCGACCCGGCGGCGCTAGGGCCTAGGCGGCACGGACGGCGCCGGCCTCCTCCTCCTCCTCCTCCTCCTCCTCCCCTCTTGCGGTGCTGATGCTGCTGGTCGCTCCCCTCGCGGCCGCCGGTGCAGCTTGCGAAAGCCGAGATCGGATCGGGACGGAGCCAGGTGAGCAGAGGAGGGCTGGGCGCAGGCAGGCAGGCAGGCAATCCCACCTCTAGGGGGAGGAGCAGAGCCGTGCATGCCATGGCCCGCTCTGCACCTCGGGCAACCCGGCAGGTAGGCAGCCCTCCCCTCCCCTCCCCTTCCAGCGCCCGGCGGTGGGATGCGCTGCTGTGGCCGGCCGGGAGACCCTCGTGGCAGAAGGGGACGAGGTGGCTCCGCGATCGGCGGGCAGGCGGCGTGGCTTGGGCACCAAAATCGTGCAATGAATTCTCGGCGCACTGTGAGATTGATTAATAATCGTAATCATAATAACAAGAATAATCATAATGGTTTGCAATCGATCCCGATCCGAACCCACGCTTCCTAAGAGCCAGGCAGCGGGCAGGTTTGCTCCCGACCGGCCTCCACCTCCACCTGCAGGACAGGTATGGGAAGCGCCCCTGTCGGCGCAGCAGATGCAAACGGCCGGGCAACTCTGGGCTGGGGCGCTCCGAAGGGAAGCGCTGTCTGGGCTCCTTTCTGCACTTTCCCGGGGGGAAAAAAAGGGGGGGTCATCAAGAGGCACCTTGACGCCCTAAAAAGCTTCATTCCGTCTCCTCCAGCGCGATAAAAGACGAATCGAGTGACGCCCCGTGTGGACGGGGTGAGCAAAGCAACGCTTGGTGCCTGAAAGGTGCTACAGTTTCTTTTTGCTCCTGGAGAAACTTTCTTTTTCAGACTCTTTTTTTGAGTGGATTTTAATTTTAATTTTGCTTTAGACACGGGTGTTAGTTTGTAGCCCCCTCCACCACCACCACCCCCTTAAGCAGTGCTGAATGCCAAAGGGGACAGAGCTAAGATAGGATGCAGCCTGGGATGCGTTTTGCAAGCAGATTAGCTTAAGAAGTTCATCTGGACAGACTGTGAGCGATGTCTGCAGATTTCTTATTTATTTATTTATTTATTAGAAATATTGCAGATTTTTTTAAATGTGTTCATACTGAGATGCTTCCAGTTAGCATTGTAAAAAGGGAAACAATTGTGTTTCACTGTTTTTGGAGTTAAATCTTATGTACCACTTTGACAATGGCTGCACATGAGCCAGAATGATGATGATGATGATGGTGATGGAATTTTGTAAGCTATTACTACATTAAACCTTGACAGACAAATGATAACATAGTTTAGGCTTTCTGCTAATTGTTAATATAGTTGTGTTCACTTTTGTTTTCTTGGTGTGTTCTTCCTTGTTTCCATGTCTGCTTTGCTTTACTAGAAAAAACACACCTAAATATCTTAATTGTTTCAGTGGGACTTATTTTGAAATAAATCTGGAAATAGGTCTTTGTGTTGTACCTTGAGAATAATGCTACTTGTTACTAATGCCTCTTGTTACTAAATAAGTGAGTTCTTCAAATCATCTAAGCACTATATTCATGTCAACTGACTGCTACAGAACCAAAACATGACCTATAACTTGTGTAATTGAATTCCCTATTTAATTGTGCTTTCTAACCTTCCCTGGATTCATGTTGGCATGAAGTTAGGACAAAATCAGCTTTTCAGTTTTATTCTGGAGACCTTTTTTTTTTTAATTTTTTGGAGAGAACTATAAACAAACCTGGGGTGGGACCTGACATTATATTGATGTATAATTATTGGTTTCCTTGGAATATACACCTGGTATTTAATTATTTGTTTATTTATTGTCTGTTCTATTTATTTATATTTGGTGACTGCAGAAACGTCATCATATCCAAGTTTCTTTAATTGCCAAATAATAGCTGTTTGCCTCTAATACATATGCTTGAACATAGTTTTTTTCTTTCTCTCCACTTTTTTCTTTCTCATTCTAAACAGGAGAATTCTTCTTGGCATTTTATTATTTTTATTATTGTTGCATTAGGATTTCTGTCTCAAAGAACCAAACATCTGCACTCTGTAAGGTCTGCCTGGGCTGTTCCCTGCTAAAGCAGAGCATGTTTTCCTTTCAGCTAGATCCCCTGGCAATCTTACCTGTTCAGTCCGCATAGGTGTGCCCTTTGATCAGTTTTCAACGTCCCTGTCGCAGGGATATTTGTCACCAAGTTTTTTTTTCTTTTAATTGCTTTCCACCTCACTTTCCCCTGCCGGCCTCAAAAATGTCTCTGGGAATCTCTCCACGGTGGATCTCAGCAAGCAAGAGATCAGCTTGCAAAATTTTAAGATGCTTTTAAACATTCATGATGGGTTCGGCATGTGTGGTGCGGCCAAATGAGTAACCCATTTTGTTTGTTTCCCACTGCTGCTTGCAGGGAAAAGAAAAAGCCAGGCCAACGTCCATTCTGCCAACCACTGGGAGGAAGAAGGTAAGGCGATTACTGTGTAATAACATTTTTCTCAGTGTTTGTAGCAGAATGCTACTCAATTCACTCCTTTCTCCCTCTCCCCCCCCCCCATCACACCACTCCGTATTTTTAAGCCTGGGAGGAATCAAACCGCAGTATTAGAAAGTATGGTGCTGCTGCTGCTAAAATGTCTACTGTGTCTTTTCTTTTGCCTAGGCACTGCAGTTTTCAAAGCACTGCAGCTAATTTTTGGAGGTACTGAAACATTTAGCTGAGGTTCCTTCGGATGTGGTTGTCACCTTTGCTTTGTGTCAAATGTGAAATTCATTTTGTAAAGATGTCTCTGTTTTCTGCTTTACCTGCAGAGAGCCAAGCTTTCATTATTTTTTCTTCTTTGGAGAGGAGCTATGCTCAAAGTGCGTGCATCTTCACATTGGTGTGCACATTCGGATGAGCCTAAATCTAATATCTTTTTATGGGTCCCGTGCAACGTCTTTTGTTTAAAGGCAAATTGAAGTGGGCTCAGAAGTTTTTATTTTATTTTATTTTCTGCCTGCATTCTGTTGGATGGAGCTTCAGGAGATATTTCTTCACCAGTGCCAAAGGAACCAGAAGACCCCTGGCTGAAAAGTTTGGTGGCTTCTGGAAATGAACAATTTGGAACTGCCTGCTGCTCTCTTCATGTTGAAACATCTTGGGCCTGTCGAATTCTTTATTAAGAGAGCAAGAAAAGGATGCCAAAGGTCACAGTAAGTTTTGTATCACATTTTGGACTGTGTACAAAGGTAAAGTTTTCAATCCAGCTTTGAGGAATCTGCATCCATGATCAGCAGGGCAGTGCTTCACTACGGCTGCATCCACACCTAATTTTTAATCCAGCTTAAGTCCACTTTCAGAAGAAGAGGAGTCAGCTTTTCTACCCTGCTTTTCTCACCCATTTAAGGGGACTCAAAGTGGCTGACAAACCTTCTGTTCTTCTCCCCACAACAGAACACCCTGTGAGGTAGGTGGGGCTGTGAGAGCTGTGACTAGCCCAAGGTCACCCAGGTGGCTTCATGGGGGAGTGTGGAATCAAACCCGGTATTCCCAGATAAGAGTCTGGCTCCCTAACCACTAGACCAAAGTGAGAGAGAGAACACATCAACACAGTGGCAAGCTGCTTTCTTTCAGTGTTAAATAGTTCAGAAAATTCTCCTTTGGGATAGATCGTGTGGAAAGAAAATTACTGGTCACTTTGCTGTTGTGTTTTCTCGCTTTGAAGGTGGACTGAATCTGAATCAAAAATTAGTTGTGAACACAGCTGAGGTGCAGGATGCCACAGCCTGGGCAATGGGTGGGGTGGGCAGGTGGTCCCACGTTACTCCTATAAATCCCTAAATGGTTCCCGTATGGAATATTTGAAAGGTCACCCAGTAGCAGCACCCCAGGACCTGAGGTCATTTGCAGTTGCTGGGCTGACCATCCTACCTGCCCGAGATCTTCTAGGGGCAGGTATTTGTCAGCAGGCCTTCTCAGTCATGTCTGCAACTCCACGGATTTAATTTCCAGTTAGCGTGATGCAAGTCCCTTTCCTCTGTGTTTTAGGAGACAAATCAAATTATAGTGGTTAGGGAGCTGGATTCCACCCTCCTCCACGAAGCCAGCTGGGTGCCCTTGGGTGAATCACAGCTCTCTTCTGTGCTCTCACAGCCTCACGTACCTCACAGGTGTCTGTTGTGGAGAGAAGAACAGAAGGATTGTCAGCTACTCTGAGTCTCATTAAATGGGTGAGAAAAACGGGGCAGAAAGCCAACTCTTCCTCTTCCTCCAGAAAGCTGGCTGGATGACTATGGGCTAGTCACAGCTTTCTTCCGAGCTCTCACAGCCCCACCTAGGTCACAGGGTGTCTGTTGTGGGGAAAAGAACAGAAAGTTTGTCAGCTGCTTTGAATCCCCTTAAATTGGTGAGAAAAGTGGGGTAGAAAAGCCAGCTTCTTTTCCTCTTCCTCTTCTTCCCCTTCCTCCTTCTCCTTCCCCCCTTGGGGTTTTAGATGATTTATTTATTTATTTATTTATTTATTTATTTATTTATTTATTTATTTATTTATTTATTTATTTATTTATTTATTTATTTATTTATTTATTTATTTATTTATTTTCCTATCATATGGTTCTTGGATAGGACCCAAAGACAAATAAATAAATCTGTAGTGTTTTCTTAACTTTATTTCTAGTTCTGTTCCAGTTTGATATTTTCCTTTCCCCCCCTTAAACCCAACGAGTGTTGTAAATCTTTTTCTTTTTGCTTCATCATTAATAATTTCATTATGGGCATGTCTGCCTAGCAATTTGGCAGAGCCCTCTTTAATTACAGGGGATTTAAGAGCAGCCAAGCAGAATTCTATGGCATCTTCATGACCAAGAGGCTTGTCACTGATAAAAGTTTATTAGTCTTGAAGGTGCGCGAGATTCTTTTCTAGTTTCCATTTTACCCATGGGGAAACTGAGGCTGACATACAGTGATTTTTTTTTTAAAGGGACACCCAGGGAGTTAATGGCTGCCGTGCTGTTGGATGCCTGCCCTCTGGACAAAGCCCAAACCCTGTAGCCACTGTTTTACAATGTCTCTTTGTGTCAACCATTTGGGCGTGCTGTTTTTAATTTTACAGATGTGATTAAGACTACATTTTTTTCTTGGAGGAGGAGGAGGAACTCTTCTTTTTAAGAAATGCATTTGGCTTTGCGAAATGAATCACAAACTGGAAATCAAGATTCACAACTGCTGAATGTGCACCGTGTCTATTTGCCCTACAAAGCCCAGGAGGAACAAGGGGAGCAAAATCTGTGTCTAGACACCTGTACTGCAGGTGGAGACGCGTTCGGTGGAACGTTCCTCCCTCTGAAAAACCTAGAAAATTAAATGTCAGTGGAAACTATCCACCCATGACGCCCACAGTGAAATCCTTGGTTTATTTACTCAGAAGTAATCTTGCCCGAAATTGAACAAATTTACAAGGCCAGCTTTACTGAGTTGCCTTTGAATTGATCCACGGTGGAGAACCGAATCTGCCAACAGAAACTGACCCTTGTCTCTTTCCAGGTTGCAAGCCAGTTTGTTCTAGTGGTTAGGGAGCCAGACTCTTATCTGGGAATACTGGGTTTGATTCTGCCCTTATCCATGAAGCCAGCTGGGTGACCTTGGGCTGGTCACAGCTCTCTTTTTGAGCTCGTGCAGCCCTAGGTACCTCAGAAGGGTGTCTATGGTAGGGAGAAGAACAGAGGGTTTGTCAACCGCTTTGAGTCCTCTCAAATGGGTGAGAAAAGTGGGGTAGAAAAGCCAACTCTTCTTCTTCTATAATAAGAGCTATACATATATATTGGCACACCACTGTTGCTGCACGTGTTCTGGTTGATAGGCCCCCCAAAATTCATCAAAATTCAAATGAAAGATAACATAGGAAATCTATACCTTTAATATGCCAACTTGTGGCTGTTTGATATGGTCTCTCGGACACGCTCCTCAACGCAGGGCCAGAGACTGACATTCTGGTAGCTTGCCATGTGCAGAGTCATTAACACCAGAAAGCAAGTTCTCAGAACTTCAGTCCAGTGCTTTGTTGAAGCAGTATATAGCAGGCTGGTAGTCCATGTTGTAGGACAAGGCTCAGTTTCCTTAAAGGGTTAGTGTTAACCATACCGACTGGAAGATCCCATAGTGTATCTGAAAGGCCACAGCCAATAATAATAGCTATCGCCTGACCCTATTTAAGGTCCTTTCTCCACTGGGCCTTATTCTGGATTCTGCCCTGGAATTGGGCCTGCCATCTGCATGCTAGTGTGGACTATGGCAGGTTCTGGGTGAGGCTTACTGTAGTTTGCACCACTATGCAGATGGCAGGGCCCTATTCCAGGATGGAATCCAGAATCAGACCAATTGCAGAAGGGGCAACGGCATCGACACAGGAGAACCACCTGAAAAGTTGGCTTTTATCTGCAAGCAACTAGCAAAGTGTGTGCATTTTTTTTTCATGTTTGTTTCATAGTGAAGCTAATGTGGAGGAAATTCACATTCGTGTGAACAGGGCCACTTTGAACATGATCGGATTCAAATCCCCTTTGAATCCCTTCTGGATCCGCTGCATATATGACTGGGTAGCCGCTTTGCTGCCTCCCCACTGTCACAAACATAACAAAGCATTGAACAAATGCACAAAAGCTTTTGCTTCTCATTAGAATGCCGGTCTTCAAAGGTTGCCAATGTTCGATTTGAAAGCAAATAATTGAATTCATATGAATTTGTACCAACTGTGAACCATTCCTAACAAATAATTTGGGCAACCCTTTTTCATAGAGGCAATATTTTGAGGAGAGCATTTATTTTCTTTTCTTTCTTGCCGTCTTAGCATTTTGATGCATTGGAACCTCACTTTTCCCTTCCAAACTGGCAGCAGTAAGAACTAACAGCGTTGTGGTAACAGAATTCAAGGACAGCCAAACTATCAGGCAGAAACAATTCTGAGGCAGACAGTGGCTGCTAGAATATCAAGAGATTCAGCCAGATAAACAGTCAGGTGTCTTTCAGAGTAGATGCATCTTTGATCTCTCTCTCTCTTATACACACAGACACACTCACACTTATTAGAAAGGGCGCCAGACAGAATTTCTTGGGCAGAGAATCCCCCACCCTGGGTGTGGTCAGTGAAGATTTTGCTGTGTTGTTTCTATCACCTATATTTCTCATCAGGGTGGAATGTGCAGAACCGCTTCTATAGTTTAGCTGAAAGGAAAGGCGTGCAGTACGGGAAAGGGAAAGTTACAAATGGTTTAGGATATTAGAAGTAATTTCCATCAGCTATGGAATGGCCCTGGAAAGAAATGGGCGGACCCTTTACTAAGGGAATTACATTTTCCAATTAGTTGACCTCTTTTTTTTTTTTCTTTTTTGAAATTTTATCAGGTTCATGCTTGGAAAACCCAGTCCTACACAGCCTTTGTTCATAGCAGTTCAGGTGAGAAGTAGGATTTTATATAATTCACTCTTTAGCTAGAGATGTGCATGAAATTTGTTGGTCTCGTTTCAGTGGAACCGAACATCGTTGTGTTTAGTTGGTCAACTTGGTCTGAATCGAATTTCAAGCAGTTTGTCAAATATAAAAAAAATACAATAAAATATATTGAAAAAGCCTCATTTAAATAGCCAGATGAGGGCCAAATTGAATTGATTCACATCTAATTGGGTGGTTGAGTCCATTCAATGAAACACCCTGTCGTTCAGTTCAAACTAAATCGGCTTTTGTTGCACAGGAGGCTGGTTCAGTTTGATTCAAACTGGGTTGAACTGGGTTGATTCAAACAAGATCAAACCAGGACCAAATTTGTATATCTCTAGTAACCCAAGGGATGCAATGTTATTCTGGGGACTGTTTGAGCTTGGGCACATTCTGGGATGTATCTCTGGATAGGGGTCTATTGTCTGCTTCTACTGCAGACTCTGGCAGGCCTGACCTGGCAAGACTTTATTCCAGGATACATTCCAGAATAGGCCAAGTGCGAACAGGGCCCTGTTGAGCAAGGTTTGCTGCCCAATCTCATATAAGGGAGGAATTTGGTTCCATGATCATTATGGTAGCCCTTCTCTGCACTTCTTCCAGTTCCACAACTTGGGCCCTTTGACTCAATGTCTTTGCATCTGACTGCTCACAAATGTGGTTAACAAATCTTTAAAGGCTAGCAAATTAGCTTCTTCTTTTGTCATATTGCAAAAACGTCTTAAGGAATGCCTTCTTCCATAGCAACCTGCCCATGCCCGAAGATCTGGAGGGTAGGCCGTCCTGGTTGTACCACCACTCACAGCAGAAAAAGGGGTGGGCACCTGGGATAGGGCCTTTTCAGTGGTGTCTCCTAAACCGTGGAATAGTCTCCCTCCTGAGGTGCATCAGGCACCTTCACTCTATGTATTTAGATGAGCTGGCCTTTAGCTAAGTAAAGGAAGAACCTTTTCCTCCCCAAATTCAGACACTGCTGTGGTTTCAATATGTTTAATATGTTATTGCTTGTAATGTGTTCATCTTATATGTTGTAACCAGCCCTGAGACGCTTGGCTATAGGGTGGGCGGGATAAAAATGCAAATAAATAAACAAAACCCTTTTAAATATTTTTAAAGTGGAAAACCACATAAAAATGTCTTAAATATTCTGCAGTGTTCTGATTGGAAGTAGCAGTGGTGTGAGGTTCACTTCCTTTACTGTTTTTCTAGCGAAGGGCAGTGAAATTCAGTATGACGCACTCCACTCCACCTATGCAGTGTGGAAGACAGGAATGAGAATTGGGTCTATGTGACAGAAGTTGCTGTGTAATGAAATTTACTGCCTGGGAAACCTGGCAGACTCTTCTTCCAGGTATGTTCATGTAGTAGGTCAAAATGACCTCTTTCAATCAGGGGCTTATTCTATGGGAATGATCAGGTCACAGGTCAGTGGTAGAGCATCGTTTTGCTTGCAGCCTGAATCAAGTTCAGTTCTCTGCGCCTCCTTGGGAAAAAGGGAATGACAAAGTCCCTCCATCTTGTTCCCAGAAGACGAGCCTGACTTGTACAAGTCCTTAAGAACACGAGAGGAGCTCTGCTGGGTCAGGCTGCAGCCCTTCTAGGCCAGCATCCCATCTCATGCAGTGGCCCACCAGTTGCTCCTGGGCAAGTCAAGCAGAAAACATAAAGAGTCCCCTGGTTTTAGTGTTGTGTGACAGAGAAAATATGTTTCCTCTATTTGCCTTTTCCACACTCTGCATGCTTTTATATGCTTCAATCAGGTCCCCTCTTAAATGCCACTTTTCAAGGCTGAAGAGGCCCAGACATTGCAACCTGAGGCCTTTTCCACAGTAGTGCACTAAGGCTGGGACACGCAGGGATGGAAAGACCATTCACACTTTGGTCAACAAGGGAGACGTTCCCACGGGTCCCTTAATGGCTAAGGTGGAAACAGTTGTTCCCTCCCCGTGTGGTGTCCCAGCCTGAAAAGGCTGCCGCAGGGGCAAGATGGCCCACCGCAAGCTGCTGCCATTGGGGCATATCAGACCACTGACTGGCAGCCTGGTTCTGGCCCGCTCTGGGTCCTGCGGGCTCCTGCTGACACAATTGGGTCAGTGGGAGCCTGTGGGGGCCTCCTGGGTGCCCATCCCCACCCAGGGGCCTGTGCTGCCCCCAGATCCCCGTGCATGGCCTACAAGTTCCAATACTTGGTTCGAACTGGTAGGCCCTGGAGGCGGGGCTTGACGAGCTCGAACTGCGGTGTTCTGCGCAGGGACGCACCATGGCCTCTGATTGGGCTGTGGTGCGCACCAGGTTCGATCCGACAAGTCCTTCCCCCAATAAACTTCTCCCCTCCTTCCAAACTATCATTTGAATTATTTTCAACTGTGTGCAGATTTAATCAGCTCTCATTAAATGACAGAAAAATCAGGCAGTTAATAGGTTCTTGGCATGCTCGAAGGCTTGCTAGAAATGGTTCAGGAGATTTATTGTATTCAGGTTTGTTACGTTGTATAACTCAACAGTTCTTTGAGAATTTCTGCAGTCTGTGAAGTCAGAAGATTGCCAGGTAAAATTTTATTGATTTGCACATGAGACATAATTTACTGTTCTTCTACTTCACTTTTTAATGGAACTCATTTTGGCAAAGAGACCTTCTCATAGTTTCCTGCTTTACAAAAAATGTTAAAATGTTTGCTTAAAAACAGGTCAGGCAAGAGACAAGGCAGTTTTCTCCCTTTGAAAGCAGCATGGAATTAAAGCTGAGCAAAGGGGTACAGGAGGCAGACGTCTTGCTTCATATGACTCTTTCAGAGTTATAAGTGCCTCAGAAAAGACGCAGGTATGAAGCTAAGAACCCGTACTTGTAAGAAGCGTTTACTTCTCCTGGGAGGGGTTTATTGCCTTTGATAACCGCTTACGGTTTATCCTTCAGATTAGCACAATACCAATAGTTTGTAACAACAGGTACAAGACTTTACTCAAGCTCTGTCAAGTGTGCCTCCCTTCCTCCTCAAACAATGCTCAATTACACCCTTGTTTGCTAAATCTCTGTGGCGAGTGGTTGGAATGAGTCAAAGTTCTGTTGCCTGGCATTTCACCACTTAGAGGCTGCGTCCTGACCACACGGCCTCTGACTGTGCTTTGTGGGGATGCAACCTCTGTGGCTGAATTGCCTCCAGTTTTGTTCACTGGTCAACAATCGGGATGATCTGGGCCATTCACATGCAGGGCAGAGGGACATTCCTGCTCCTGTCCAGCAACAGCAAGCATGCAAAGGTCTGCTCCCTGTTATGTTCCTGGCCTTGTGTCCTGACCGGAAGCCCCATCCATCCCTAGCAGGTTGTAACGGGACGTCACATATGGCAGGATCAGCCAGTTGAGAGGCAAGACACGGAAGTGTCATGTTTGTTCTACTCCTGGATCATTCTGGATGCCGCTTGTAGAGAATGTTCCACTCAGAAACAGCTCAGGGTGCCCCAGGAGCAGTTGCAGTGGACTGCGGTGTGTGCAACTATCTTCAAGCCAAGTGCAAGAAGGTCCATGGTTTCTCTCCCTCCGTTAATCAAGACTGATGGGTGGGGATGTGCACGAATATTCGAAACATTAGATATTCACGTGAAGTCGTGCGAATTCAGACATTTGTATACAAATCAAATGTTGCAGCATTTGGACACTGAGGTTCACTTTCGCACGAATGTTTCAGAATGTTTCAATGAATGATTCAGAACATTCTCAAACCTGGGGAGGTGGGAAAGCGGCTGCGCCAGTCGCACCTGCAAGTGATCCAGAGTGCATTTGATGCAGATTGAGAGCGCATTCAAAGTGGACTCAGGGTGGATTTGACCCTTTCGGAGCGGATACATATCTGCTTATTTCGGATATTTGTACAAATTTGTACAAATACATTTGTATTGAATAGAATCCTACCACATTCGAAGGGGATTTATTTGAACGAATACAAACTTTCTTTCATTTGATTGGATGCAAATCAAATGCAAAACAACCTTTTGTGCCTATCTTTATTGATGGGAGGTGATGCACACTGTGTCTAGAGGGTGCTGAGTCAGGTGTAGATGATTGGCAGAAGCCTGATCATGTGATCAACACGTTTTCCGTGTGTTATCCAGAGTAAGGGATGCTGCTGAGATGGTGGTTCCCCTGGCTCCCTCCAGTGGAGTGTTTTATCTCTGATGGGCTTGCTGATGGGCTTGCCATAACAATTAGAAGGTCAGATTAGGGCCTGCAGAAACCCTGGGCTGATATCCACACTTGGCCGTAGAAGCACTTTGGGTGACTTTGGGAAGGGAAATAATGAAGTGGAGATTTGGAGGCTGGGAAACAAAGAACGGGGAAATGGGCTTGGGAGATAAGGAGGCGGCAGGAAAGTTGGCTTGGGAGGGAGAGAAGGAGGAAAGTGCAAACGGACCTTAGGATGCCAGGTGCCAAATTTCACAAGTGCACCAATTAAATAATCATGATTGTTGCTGATAGATGCACTCTGGGAATGCCAATGTTGGCTCAACTCTATGCCATGGAGCAGTAGAGTAAAGACATATATCCCTAGACTGAGTTGAATATTCTATAGAATATCCGTGCCCGGAATGAATAGATCCTCCCCCACCCCTCCTTTCCCCCACCCTCTCCACTTACTTTATCTCCTCGCCAACACCATCCATGGCACCTTCTCCATGTTGTTGCTGCCACCCTGAGCCTCTTCCAGGGCCCTCTGGAACTATGAGCAGGGTCCTGGGAGGTAAATACTGGGAGGCCTGTATTTAGCTCTCAGAACCCTTTCATGGTTCCAGAGGGCCCTGGAAAAGGCGCACACCACCACTGGAGCAGGTAAGGGCTCCCCAGGGTGGCCAGTGTGTGGCTGGGCTAGGGATGCCCTGGGGCATCCAGTATCCTTAGAAGCTTTTACCAAAGCTTCTACAGATACTGGATTATCCGATTTGTGGACGGATAGGGCCCTTCAAATAGGACCCTATTCAATCCATCCACAAATCTCAGAATCCAGACATACCCGTCCGGATTACGAATGCACGGATAATCCACGCACATCCCAACTGTGACCCAGGCTAATGCCCATCCAGCATGACTTGGACATGTTTTGGACTTCGAAAGCCCTCAGATGGTGGCTTCCTTCTCTTACTTGCCTTTTATTTTTGATGTCTTCATTAGTCTGACCCCTTTGAGGTGTGCCTCTGTTTGTGCACTCCGTTTCCAGACAGCTAAACAACAAACAAGCCTGTTTTAAACGAAGCACGTTTTCAAAAGCCGAAGGTACGGGTGAGTTCAACTACTGTCTTTATATGGTAAAGCGAGTTCTTTTGCCCACTGATTTTCAGCACTGATTTTTTTCTTCTCCCATTCTTCCTCTTTTTTTTTCCCTCCCAGATGAGATTGATGAGTTTCTGCTGGAATGTATGAAGAAGTCACCTGAGAGCCTGGTAGAAGATATGTTCAAGTACTTACATAGGTGCTCACATTTATGTCTACAGCAAGGGTCTGTGCATGACTAATAGAACGCAACCAACACCCATCAGCCATGGCTAGAATAATTGGGGCCTTAGGGAGTTACAGTCCGAAGCATGATAATCAGTGCCCTTTGCTCCTGGTGAATACACGGACACACCCACTTTGTTTTCTTGGCAGGCTGCTTTGGCTATATGACATCTGTCACCCCATTGATCACCAGTATTGATTGAGCTGACCCAACTGGGTAGGTGCCTGTCTCTTTCTTCCCTTTCTGTTTCTTGGGCGTTTCTCCCAAAGTTCTGTGGTTGATGGAAGAGGACATACATCTTGGTTAGATGCTGGATGTTTTTGTTTTTGTTTTAAGTCACAGGAGGCTGAACTGAACTTAAATGGATAGCCCAAGCTGGAGACGTGCACAAATAGTTTTATGTTTTTTACAGTCCCTTTGAATTGAATCAAATTCCTGAAAATCCAATTCGATTCAAATCTTTTAAATTAGAATTTGACAAGATTCGATTCGTTTGAATTTTTTATTCAAATCTGCACATACGAAGGTTGACAACATTTGTATGTGCCCGTATGCATCTTCCCCACATCCATACACATCTGTATGCATCCCGTAGTTATCCCATATGCAACCTGTTTTTGTCCCGTACAGATCCATAGAAATGTGTACAGATGCGGGAAAGATGCAGATCTTCAAGTACCCATCATGTACAAACCTGTACATATCGAATGTCCGGATAATTCAAATGAATAGATCAGAAATTCAAAATTCTAGTCAGATTCCTAGCCCATGCCCGGCTATCTCTTTGCCCTCTTTGCCCTCCATACACCCTCCCTGGACTGCCCAAAATGTTCACGGTTTGAACTGTTGGTCACTGTCCTCTGTTCCTCAATGTTTTAGGGGCATCTATGTGGGTTTGCTTAGGATCTGTGCAAAGAGGAACCGATTCCAAGCACTGTTTTGGCTGAGCATCGACGTTGCCTATCTGTGTCTACATCTAAATTGCAAGCTTAATTACACTTTAGGGGATAATCCATCTTGAGGAATGAATTTATAGAGAATCTTTATGGGGAAGAACAGGCATTGATTTACTCCGAACTTTTGGATGGAGCTGAAACCTGGCATTTCAATTGGTTAAAATTTACTTAGTACTATGAGCGTTTCAGATTTGTTTATGTTGATGAATCCCCCCTCCCTCCCTACTTCCTCCCTTCCTCTTCCTTCCTTCCCTCTCTCCCTTCTTCACTCTCTTCCCATTTTTGCCCAGCTAGTAGCTGCGAGTGACATTGGAGATGGCTGCTAAGTGTTTAAATGATGACACCATTATGCGAAGTGATATTGAAATGAGAGAATCCAGCAAGACTCACACCTGCCTTCTCTCATCTCCTTGGAAGCCTTACTTTGCTGGCTGCGTGGATGATGATTGATTTGTTTGTGACAGATTGCAGGAAACAGCCATTGATTTTTTAATATTTTTACCTTAAAATTATTTACAGTTGTAACCATGGGGATGTATTTCCATGGGCTATCAGCTTCTGAAAGACCACAGATCATATCCCCTAGCCCCTGACAAGACAAATTACCTGTAATGAGTGCAGTAGCTAAAGGGTATACTTTTATTTTAAAATATGTCAATAACCACAGTGACTAAACGAATATTGATTTAGCATAATCAAGGTTGAGTAATGTGAAAATGAGCTCTTCAAGGGAAGGAAGAAGGAAGCCTCCTCAAATCTCTCCCACCCCTTTGCCTTTGCACCTCTGGCAAAGATGTCTTTTCAGTCTTCATGGCTGGCTGTGGAAAATACGCATGGTTATAAACAAGTTCCCAGTTAAACAACAGAGGGAATAACCTTATGCTAAATCCAGGCGCCAGTTACTTATTCCATTATAATTGGCTATTCTGGCATAAAGCATAGTTATTCCAGAATAGCCGTGCCCTATTCCGGAAAATCCAAGTATAGCAGAATAAGAGCCTTTTTGTGCTTCTCTGCCTAGTGCGATATAGCAATATTTCTTGTGCTGTGGTCACACCTAAGGTTTAATCCAGCTTCAGTCCACTTTCAGACTGAGAATATATCAGCAGAGAACAAGCAGTTTTCTTTCAGTGTTAAATAACTCAGAAAATTCACCTTTGGGAGAGATAATGAGGAAAGAAAATTCCTGGTCACTTTGCTGATGTATTCTCTCCCTCTCAAAGTGGACTGAAGCTGGATTAAACGTTAGGTGTGAGCACAGCTTTGCAGACCACCGAGAAACTACCTCTTCCTCAAGTATGGAAAACATCATTTTTTTATTTTTATGGAAGCCAGTGTCTGGACTTTTGCTTTGGGTGTGTTTTCAGGTGTTTGTTGAATTCTGACCTTACAGGAGAATTAGTCAGAAGTTTGTTTGATCAGGTTTCATCAAGCAAAGAATTCTCATTCAGTTTCATCTTCATTTTTTATCATCATCATCATCATTCATTCATTCAGGGAATGATGTTATTAGAAGAGAGAAATGAAGACCCTGATTTAATTTCCCAACTCATCTCTCTCTCCTAAATCGTCTTTCTTTCTTTCTTTCTTTCTTTCTTTCTTTCTTTCTTTCTTTCTTTCTTTCTTTCTTTCTTTCTTTCTTTCTTTCTTTCTTTCTTTCTTTCTTTCTTTCTTTCTTTCCCCCATAGGAAAGCTCCACTTGTAGCTGATCCAAGGTCCTTGGGGCTGGCTGTAACAGTTGGAGCAGCCCACTTTGTGCATAATTCAAAAACAGTGGGACCATTCAGTTCCATCTTTATTTACTGAGTGCACACATTTCATTTTCAGTGCGGTTCCGTTTGCCTTCATTTGATCTGATCGCTGCTTTGACCTGTCATATTTTATCTTGGTGCCCTTTAGAAAGACCATATGCCATCTCCCTTAGTTACCCCGCTTGCCAGAGAAGTGGAAGTAAATTATTCTTCGAAAAGCCTGACATCCTTGTGTTTTCAGCCTTCAGACCTCTATGAAGCAGCAGTTGCAGAAATCTTTCTCACTGGAGCCCCAGCTCTGACGGGGACCGCTAATCAATCTTTAAGGACAAACACAACGGATTTATATTGTCCCCTTTCAGCCCCATCTGTTATTAGACCAAAGATTCAATTGGGTAAAAACCCAAAACAAAACCTGTAAGGAATTGAGGTTACATATATATGGATTTGTGCTAAAGCCAGAATTTGGAAAGCCCCAAGTCAGTGCTATTTTGCACTTGCACCGTGAGCTTAATGGAAGGCAGTAGAGAACAGAGAGGCCTGGCATCCTTTAGCTCCTTGGGGTCAGGAGGAGTCTGGCACATCTGAGTGGAGATTTCATGAGCATTTTCAAAACCAGCCATGATGCTGCCTGAAGGCGTAGTATCCTTGGTTGTGGTTGCCGTTCCCTACCCGGAGATGTTCATCTCCTCTTCACAGCTGGTTGACTGCTTCAACAAGAACTGATCTAACATGTGGACACTATGCACTGTTTGAGGTGGCTCTCTGATCCAACATGTTTTACTTTCGAATGCACATGAATGAAAGATGCACGTTTGGTTTGCCATCAAACCAAATGCCTCTTTGTTCAGCGCGGCAGCGAACCATTTAATCTAACCAAAGGGTTGTTCGCATTTGATTCCGAACTTGTTCAAAAACAAAAAATACCAATTTTTCATTGAAAAACGCTCTTTCAAGGGCAAAACCACAGCTGACGAGTCAAATAGTTTGAGTTTGTGAGTGGGGAACTGGTTCAGTTCAACTGAATTTTTGGATATGCGAACCGCTACATGTTTGGCTTGATGGGAAAATCTATGAATATGAACTGTATGATCGAATTTTAAAACATGAGCCGAGCTTTTCACGTCTCTAGTTTTACAGCTAAAAGACTTGGTGTCAAGTCCACCTTTAGATTATGGGATGCTCACTGATCAATCCACACCCTTATATGAGGGTTCCCTGCTGTATGTCAGTCAATATTAAAATAGTGAACAATATGAAAGTGCATCTTGTTATGTGCTCTTCACACTGCAGTTCCCATTCCACTTAGGAAAACAATTCTGTGTTATAAATTGTTTTCTTCTAAGTCCATTCTGAAGTCTATGAGCACCGGGGGAAGGATAACTTGTGCTATTTTAATTAAGATGAAATACCTACTGCCAAAGTTCTATACTTCCATTGAATTAAATAAACTAAGGAATCGTAAATAAGAAAAGATGACACCAAAGAGTCCAGATGTCTTTTCTCTTTGACTTCATCCAATTGTACCATCAGACAGCCACTTCTAGCCAGAGCCAAGCAGTTATGTGCTAACCAGAAGATGGCTGAGTAGAAGGCATCCCATCGAACTGATTTTCAGAAGAGACCTCTCTATAGTGGCCAGCAGTGTGGATAACATGATGTGAACATAGAACACTGGTTGAAAAGGGTGCTCACTCTGTGTCTGCTTGTCATGTAACAACTAAGTGAGCCAGTTTGATCTAATGGTTAGGGAGCCAGATCGATTCCGCCCTTCCCCATGAAGCCAGATGGGTGGCCTTGGGCTAGTTACAGCTCTCTTCCGAGCTCTCACAGCCCCACCTACCTCACAGGGTGTCTGTTGTGGGGAGAAAAATAGAAAAGCTTTGTCAGCCGCTTTGAGTCCCCTTAAATGGGTGAGAAAAGTGGGGTAGAAAAGCCAGCTCTTCTTCTAGGTGTGACTTTATGACCATGCAGCAAAGCTACAGTATGGAGAAGCACAGTAAGGTACAAGGTTCACCATCTTAACTCCACAGAGGCAAACTACAGATGGAAAGAGGCTGTACCTTCATGGTAGAAGACATCACCCTGTGAACTCCTGAAGAGTATTTTGTCTTGGCCCTGATGGCAAAGCGTGGAACCTCCAAGAGCATCTCCAAGTACCTTGAGGAAAGCAGGAAGGAAGCATCTCTGAGGGCACTCACATTGCCACTTGCTTCACACTCTGTTTTTGCAGTGGGTACTCCTAAATCGTGACTGACTCCTGGGGCCTTTTTGCACTACAGCCGAATGGCTGTAGTGAATGAAGGCTAGGCCACGTGGGGATGCATTCCCCATTCATACCTAGGTAGGTAAGGAATGTGTGGGGACGCTCCTCCCAGGCCTGCCGCTATCAGGTCGAATTCGACCCAGGGGTGGCAGGCCGGTCCCATTCCTTAGCTGGCTCTCTTTGTGCTCTAGGTAACCCCCCACCCTGGGTTGAGACCTACCCGGGGATGTGCGTGCACACGACTTACCTCGTCGCCACAGGGTTGAAATGGTGGGCCCGGCCGACGGCGTTTGTGTGTGCCGCTGGCTCTATTGGCCAGTATCCATAGAAGCTTTGGTACAAGCTTCTAAGGATCATGGATAAACCTGACTGGTTTTACCGGAAGACCTTTGGAACCCTTTTGTGGTTCCAGCGGGCCTCAGAAGAGACCCACGCCACCACCGGAGCTTGCCCCCCAGGCAAATGGGCCCTGGGGAATGTGCGGGCTTGGTCCGGGTGTAGCGTGCGCCTCTTCTGGGGCCTGCCGGAACCGCAAGCAGGCTTCCCTAGAGGTAAATTCAGGCCTGTCTGTATTTACATCTGAGGAAGCTGGCTTGAGGTTCCAGCAAGCCCTGGAAGAGGCCCGGAGCACTACCAGAGCAGGTAAATGGGCACCGTGGAGAGAGGTTTGAGGTAGGCCAGCCCTGGGGGGGGGGGGCGGGCGGGTAGGCCCTCAGGTAATCCATTATCCTTAGAAGCTTCTACGGATACTGGATTATCCAATTCATGGACAGATAAAACCCTTTGAATAGGGCCCTATTTGATCCATCCATCCATGAGCCAGGGGCTCATTCCATCCTATCTCTCCACCTGTTGGGACTAAACCCTCCAATCCTAGATATAATCTAGATCACACATTAATCCACTGGCTCAAAACAGGTAGAGCTTTTCTTCAATCCTTGTGAAGCTAGATGGGTTCCTGGCAGAAATAAGCGTGCAATCCATAGGCGTTTCTGCACATTGCTTCCCATCCATGGGATGGGAATAGCACAACCCCACTGGGTGCCACCATCTTCTGTGCGGAGCTTGGTGTGACTGCATGTGCACTGTTTTCATTACCATGCCAATGGTGCCATCTCATGCATGTGCAGTCACGTTTGGGGTCATCTGAGGTGCCAGCATGCTTGTGGAGCACCTCAGAGCCCCCCCCCCCCCGGTACCAGCAGAGGTACAAATGGTTGCTCCTCTGGCCTGAATGCAGTGCACCATTTTGTCCATCACCTTTAGTAGCTGCTGCAGTAGCTTCTGGGAAGGCAGGAGGTGTTTCTGGTGTGGAAAGGCCTTCTGCAAGTGCAGATGGTGCTTCCCAGAAGCTACCAGCAGGCCAAGTGTGAACTGACCTCATATCTGATCACCTCTTCTTTTGCAAGACAGAATGTGGGCATTTTTGAAACCCCTGAGCCTTCCATTGCCACACACATGGCCTATTTTTAATCTCTATCCCTCCAGAAAATGTCTCTGAGACAACTTTGCTCCTGCTTAATCTTCCCTGTGTCCTTCATGGCAGAACCATGTAGTTATCCCTAATTAAAACTGGCTAACACTAGACTTATGTGCTCCATATATACCAAAGGAAGGCGGCCGGGCATTAGGTCACCAACACAAACGGTACCTCTGAGTGAACATAATGAGCAGGCATTAGGGTCTAGGATTGCTGTGCTGTTTATTTAGCACTCAAGATAGAAAACAAAATATAATCTTGGGCCAGACAGACAGAATCCATTTTTATATAAATACTCCAAATAATAGGTTGGTTTCTACCAGACTTCCTGGCTCTGCAATGATTGCTGTATCCTGTGTGAATATTTCTAGATCTCAAACATTTTCTACTTGGTGATGTTTCTGAGTGTCTATTTTGGCTGCAGGGGGAAAAAAAGGAATTAAAAGTAGGCCTGGACAGAACCCAGAAGATTACCTTTTCAGCAAGGATGGCAAGAAGATGTTCTAATTCGGGCTTGTGATGCAAGCCTTGCTGGCGTGCAAGTTTTGAGGAGCAGCTATCTTTTATTGGATTGTCTAAGATGTTATGGAACTCCATGCTAGTTCATGTCACCTGCCCAGCCCACGAAGTGTGATCTATCAACATCGGGGACTGTGCTGATCAGGATCATTAATCCGCCTGGCCCAGTGTTCTGTTTTCAATGGTTCTGGAATCTCATAAGTATGCTGGTGGAACTGGATAGTCAAGGATCACCCCAGCAGGACATACATGGCTTTCCCATGAGTACCCGTCACACATTTTCTGCTGTTATATGAAAGATTAAGGCAAGAAACCAAAGATCTTGAATATACAGATTGCTTATTGCTCTGGTCAGCTTAGACATGCCCTTTGCTTTCTTGCATTTTGCATTTGGTTTTTTTTTTTTTTTAGTTTTTATAATAATACTTGAGTAGTTTTATTAAATTTCAACCACATTGTTGCATTATTGTTTTAAAGTTGCTTTAGCTAACGTGAGACCACTTGAGATGGGATGGCGTGGACAGGTGAACAAAGGGTGTGTTTCCCGTGCATGTTTGGTCCAGTACTGAAATCAGGCTTGGCAAGGGGTGTCCACATGTATTTTTTATTTGGTCTGAATTCCATGAACCAAATCACCCCAAACCATGCCAGACCAGGACCAAATTTGGCACCCGAAAAAACAAGTCTGGGCATGGCTTGGGGGTCTGGCACGCATTGTCTAGCGAGCCAAGCCTGCATATGGGGATGGTCCAGGGCTATTTGGGGAGGGGCGGGCTCACTGTTCTTGCCCTGTGCATTGGAAATCGCAACCGCTGAGATTATTTGGGAGTGAAAAAAAATCCCAATCACCAAGGCAGGCAGGATAACGGCTTAATTTTTGCCCCTTTCCCATGGCAAATATTCCGCCCCCATTTCCCGATTGCCATGGCAGGCAGGATAATGGCTTGATTTTGTCCCTTTTAAGCTTGCCGGTGTTCTCACGGTTCCCAGTGGAGCGGAGGTGCGCAAAACTGCTCAACAGCCCAACCACCGCTAAACCTCATAGAGGCTCTGGTGTTTTTTTTTTTAATTTCTTAAAAATTTATTAGACTAAATTTAAATTTTTTTCTGTGCCTCCCAGTCCAGTCCTGGCTTTCTGTGCCTCTAAGGGAGGGGGGGGTGGCATTTGCAGCTGGCAGCACAGGGGCATTTGCAGCTGGCAGCAAATGGGTGGGCTGATGTGAATTTGGCTTCCAATAAGGAGAGAGGGGGTGGAGAGGAGGTGGTGTTGCTCCTCCGTGCCAGGGTTTGGCACAGTTTACATGGGGATCGCTGCATCCGCAGCCAGCCCGCAGCCAGCCTGCGTCACCAGGAATGACATGGGGATGGGCAAGATTTGATCTCAGACCTGCTCCCGGTCCCATGCGTGTCCATTCCAAGACAAACGGCTTGTATGGGGATGCAGCCGAACAGATAAATCTTGATTCCCTCCAAGCCTGCTGATGGGGATTGATTTATGACTCGCTTTTTAAATACACTTGTAAGGTCAGAGGCTGGAAAGACTGGATAGAGCCTTTTCAGTGGTGGCTCCCAGACTGTGAAATAGTCTCTCCCTCCTGAGGGTGGGTCCGACGCCTTCACCTTATGGGTTCAGGAGAGCAGTGAAGATGCACCTCTTCATCCTGGCCTCCCCCCCCCCCCGCCCCCATATTCAGGCACTGTTATGGTTTAATCAGTTCATTTTATATTTTCATTGGTTTTTAATGTCGTAACCTGCCCACAGACCTTTGGGTATATGGTGGGATAAAAATTCAAATAAATATATAAATAAATAAGTTCCTTAAGGTTCAGTATTTGAAGCCACCTGAAGTAGGCCATGTTGATTGCATCTCATGCTAATACATCTATTGCATAATCAGGGCGTGTGGGCTCAGCAGTATGGGTGTGCAAAACACTATTTTGAATGCTTTATGAAGCATTTGAGATGAAGCATTAGAAGCTCTCTTTTTACATGAGAGCTGAGTTTGCTGGATGAGCAATCTCTACCCTAGAGCAAACTAAGCACCTAGTTCACCTTGCTTTTGGCTGTCCCTCCAAGCTTTTATTTTTTAGGGAAAAAAATTTAGGGCCACCTTTTTCATCACTGGATCATTGTCAGTGATAGCATCATCACATGATCTGAAGAGACCATAGAATCCTAGAATTATAGAGTTGGAAGGGACCTTAAGAGCCATCAAGTCCAACCCTTCTGCAGGCTAAACATTCCTAGATCCTTCAGCCGACTTGGTTTTCAGACCACTAACCATTTTGGTAGCCCTCCTTTGGACTTGCTCTAGATGACAACTGGTTCCCTCCCCCTTTAGTTTTTGGGAAGCAATAGAAAGTGATACAGTTTGAAATTGGATAAGCTTGTAGTTAGCCATCAGCACTTAGAGTGCTGGAGTAGCCTCATACCAGGCCAGTAGCACTTGAAGTGTGGATGTCCAGGGCAGGGCAGGCTGGATCACCAAGGCAACATACAACACATGCTTGGATGTTGCCTTGGCAGTTAGAATGCTGCATGTGACTGTGCAATTGCAGCTGCGGTATGCTGCACCCAGAGGTTAGTGAAGAGGCTTCTGTTGGGGGACAGGTTAAGCTGTGGGCTGCTTTTTCCAGGTTAAGCTGTGGGCTGCTTTTTAGCAGTCTAAAGCTGGAGTGCTCCAAGGATGGGTTGTACCACTCCAGGCAGTGGGAGTGGCGTGTGGATAGCCTTGAGTAGAGGGCGAACAGGTCCTTAGTTACTTCAAGAATAACTGCAAATTCTAATGTGAATGACTAATAGAAGAATGGGCTTTTCTACTTCACTTTTTTCACCCATTTAAGGGGACTCAAAGCAGCTGACAAAGCTTCTGTTCTTCTCCCCACAACAGGACACCCTGTGAGGTAGGTGAGGCTGTGAAAGCTCAGAAAAGAGCTGTAACTAGCCCAAGGTCACCCAGCTGGCTTCGTGGGAGAGGGTGGAATCGAAGCCGGTATTCCCAGATAAGAGTCCAGCTCCTTAACCACTAGCCCAAACTGGCTCACAGTAGGTGGACCATTAGCTCAGGATGCTGGGGCTTTTGGCTGGGTTTGATGTGGATCTTTCCTGCAAATAGCTTCCTTTAGCTGTGTGGCTTTAAGCTGTTTCCACTTTTGACTCAGCAGCTTGTATCGAGTGCAGGTGGCAAACGCTCATGCCTTTCTAACACCAGAGCAAGCCCTTTATTTCACAAAGGCTACGAAAAGGAAGCTGTTATCTTTGATTGGGAGGGCTTTGTCATGTCACTTTGAGACTTGCTTTGAGCAAGCTTCTCTGTCGCTTCTCTTCTCTGCTAATTAGGCTTGCATAAACATTTGTGGCACCCGGATGCGGCGTGTCGTTCCTTTCTGCTTTCCTGGGTACCGCCGAATGTACTCTGCCTGTAACTATTAGGTTATCGTGTTGATTCGACAGCCCTTTTAATTTAATAGAATAACAGGGAAGCAGACTAGCATATCTGTTAATTTTTCAAAACATTTTTATTCTACACAAATTAGTGTAGGTCCTTGAGGGCAAAATGACAAGAGGTTACTGGTAGACTATGTATTTAATTAATTGAAAAAAAATATGCTCAAATTGCTTTTACAGTTGTTATTAAAAAGTAGAATCAGTGTTGCCACTGCTAGACCATAATTAGCACCCTGGGGAATTAGATATTTAGCATTAGTAATGTAACTGCACGAAGGACACAAATTTCTATTTTTGTAATGAAGGCAACGCAGGCTAAGTGTAAACGGTTCAGGCGACAGCTGTGACAAGTGAAACGGTCTGGGATATTTCAATAAGACACCTCATTGGACAGACAGTCTTTCCACATTATTGTTTGGGAAAGATCAGCGAGTTGAAATCCCAGTAGAAGCCCATTACCCCAAGTATTTAGATTTCTAATTGTATGCCGTGAAAGCAGTCGGGCAAATGTTATACAGCATTTAAGACATAAGGTCTCTCTCCACCACCACCACCACCACCCCAATAAAACCTTCTAAAAAATTCAGACTTGTATTTTTATTTTATTTTTTTTAAATGAGGTTTGGGCAGAACAGAGTACAGCCTCTTCGTGCATGTGTATTTTAAAGTTTCATTATATTTTTTAAGTGCAAACGAATCTGGCAAAAACAACATGAAAAGTTGGATAGGAGGTTTTTAATGAGCTTAGTTTGGAGATAGTTAGAAGAACCCCAGTGGGATTCATTCACAAAATTAATGGGATTAAAAAAAAAAAGTACACTGTGATGTTTGCACCAGTTGAAACTAGAGTTACAACACTGGGGCTTGTGGCAAATTTTGCTCTTCATAGCCAATGTGGAGACTTAGACAGTTGTCTCTTGCAACTGTTCAGCTTGTCAAAGGGTGTTACGCTACAGTTTCCACCAAATCTAGGAAAGCTGGTTAATGAAGGGGCAAGGCTTCATTCAGACTCTGAAGTTTTCTCTAAAGTCCATCCAGAAACATTATAGGTTCGGTCTGTTGACTCCAATCATTTATTCAAAATCATCAGTGTGAATCCATCCTAGCCCCACCCAACATGGGTAATGGAGATGGGAGTTTTCTTAGAAGATACCGAAGTGTTTACTATTATCTTATTCTTTAGAAATGCCAAGGATCCAACTTGTGATGCTCTGCTCTGTTCTACTGCTGACCTACATCCTCAGCCAGAGCTGAGCCATATAATCTTTCCATGCTTATCTTTCATCCATAAGATAAGAACATAAGAACATAAGAGGAGCCCTTCTGGATCAGGCCACAACCCATCTTGTCCAGCATCCTGTCGCACTCAGTGGCCCACCAATTGCCCATGGGCATCTCAAACAGAGACAAGGGCAAACCTCCTGCTCTTGAATCCCAGCAAATGACCTTAGAGGGATCCTGCTTGTCCCCCCCCCCCCGCCCCCAGCCTGAAAGATGTACTCAGGCATCCATTCTAGTAGCCATTGATACATCTGTCATCCATAAATTTGTATAACCCTTTCTTGAAGCCATCTAGGCTGGTAGATGTTACCACCTCTTCCGGCAGCAAATTCCATAAACCGATGACCCTCTGGGTGAAGAAATATTTTCCCTTGTCTGATCTGACTCTCCTACCCATCAGCTTCATCGAGTGACTCCTAGCTGGCATCTGGGCCTCATCAATCCACACATTAGTGTGGATAAGCAAGGCCCAGTCCAGGGCTGATGCACTCTGCCCATGCTGGACAAGGTATAATCCCAATCAAGAAGGCCCTAATCTTTGACACTGAGATCTACTGGCAGACCAGTGCAACCCTATCTGGAACATGGAGGCCCACTGGTTGAGACCATAGTGAATGCAGTAAGAACCACATGGAGAAATGACTTCATTTTTATTGTTCAGCTGCAATCTCTTTGCAATCCTGGCCTGCCTAGTATGCAGCGTGACATGTAAGTTCTGCTGCCATTGTAAGATGGCCTAATAACTGACCTCTGTTCTTGCTGCAGTGGGCTGGAATCCCACGTTCCTGGAAATTTAAGCCCATGATAACGACCTTTCTCCAGAGATGGGTTAATCCCTGTTTCCTCTGAAAGCCAACCGCCCTGGTAGCAGCCCAGAATAAATTGCAGTTGGTAAGAAGTGATTATTGAATATCAAAGGTTCAGCACATATGCAGTCCAAAAGGGAGTTGACATGACCGGAATTCAGTTGTCTGTACATCAGCGCGTTGCTCCAAATATTGCTCAACCGCTTAAGCAATTTTAGCTAGTCAGATCTAGGTAGCTTTTAAGTATTATCACAGATATCTCATTGAGGCATGTCTCTTCCCATTGGACTCATGTAGTAGGCTGGTGTAATGTGTCAAAAGCATTATGGTGCAATGCGGTTATCCCAGAAATAAGACATGACAGCTTGCAAATCAAATACACTGTACCTGCTTCTAAAATAGAGTCAAGGCACCAGCAGTGATCAGCAGTCTGGGAGGTGTTCCTGCAGCCGCTGAGAGCGCAAGTGATGCATCTTGTATGGAAACTAATGGTGGATGAGATCCAGGGGTGGACGGAAATTAAGTTGGCTTTTGTGCCTATGTCTACCAATACTGAGAGCAAAGTCACCAAACTGTTTTGGAACAAATGTCAGTGATGGTTTGGACGTGTCCAAGATTCCCTGGTGGCCACCTTGCAGCTTCTCAAGAAGACCAAGGAAGGTTGGTAAAGTGGGTTAGCTGGTCTCCACCTGGCTGATGACCCTGCAACTGATGACCCTATATAAAGGAGCAACTGAAGCTACAATGGCAGCTTAATCCTAGCTATCATCTGTTAACAAAGCCAGCTTTTAGTGAGCCATCTCTGCAAACTTATGTTGAACCTAAATCAAGAGGAGAAAACAGGTGGCCCAAGAGAAATCCAGTGCTCTGATATGCAGATTACATTTGCAGGCCCGGGAGGGGAGAATAGATGGTGCCTTACCACACTCAGTAGCTGGCAGCTTGGACCCGCTCCTTTCTGAAGAGGGGCTGATCAGTGCCAGGTCTTAAAAGGTTTGGAACTATGGACTTTGGATTAAAAGTACTAGTATTCCAAAACAGGAATGTGCACAATTTTTTTTTTGACATTCTTTTCAAATCGAATTGAACACCCAAAAATTCAATTTGATTTGATTCTGTTGAATCAAATCGTGTTAAATTTGAATTTGATTTTTCCAAATTTGAATCGATTCATTTGAATTTTTGATTCGAATCTGCACAGACGAGTGTCAGCAACATCTGCATGTGCCTGTATGCATATTCCCGACATCCGTACCTATCCATATGCATCCGTACATGTACATATGCATCCCATAGTTATCCCTGTATTCAACCCGTTTTTGCCCCATACAGATACGCATGGATATGGGAAAGATGTGGATCTTCAAATACGCATTGTGTATGAACCCATACACATGCAGATGTCCGGATAATTTAAATGAATAGATCCAAATTTTGAAGTTCGATTTCAATGTTTACATGTGAATTTGGGACACTCTATTTGAGTCTGGATGTCAAAATTTGGCACATTTGGTCAAATTTCAAATGCCTACGAATATTCGTGCACTTCCCTACTCCAAAATATTGTCCCTGCACCAGTTACCTTTGTTTCTGCAGGCATAGCACATCTTGGTTATACGGCTTCATTAATGCAAATTAAGAGAACTCTAAAATATTCATCTCCTCGAGGTCCTCAGTGACTTAGTTTCTGCCTCCCTGTGAGCCAATTTGGTCTAGTGGTTAGGGAGCCGGACTCTGATCTGGGGCTACCAGGTTTGATTCTGCCCTCCCCCATGAAGCCAGCTGGGTGACCTTGGGCTAATCACAACTCTGTTCTGAGCTCTCACAGCCCCACCTATCTCTCAGAGTGTTCTGTTGTGGGGAGAATAGAAAAGCTTTGTCAGCCACTTTGAGTTCCCTGAAATGGGTGAGAAAAGTGGGGTAGAAAAGCCAACTCTTCTCTTCTTCCACCTTCTACTTGCCTGTCCTACCCTTAAGGGGGTCTCCCTCAAAAAAGTAGTGGGGCAATCTTCTTGGAGGGCTTCCTTTCAGAAGTGGTGGCTGCTGAACGGTGCCTGTTGGTGCTGGGACACGTCTGCTTTTTGGAGCACTCCATAGGATGGCCCCTTGCTTCCAGAGAAATGGCAAGGGCACAAACATTCCTGTCCTGCCACCAAGAGTGTTGCATGGCAGTGGCGGTGGTTGGTGGTTTTCCAATTATTCTTCCAGGAGGAAGAGAGAAGCAAACAGCTCTGTTGCTTTTCTGGGAAGCTATTTTTTTCTTTTCTCCCCTGTCCACTCTAACCAAAATGAAGAAGGAGAGGAGAAGAAGAGGAGGAAGTGATGCATGACATCATTTCCTATCTCTGCCTCTGAGTGATTCCACACTAGACAGTATATTGGACCAGCCAACATATCAGGAACCTCCCTTCTGTATGCTGATGCAGACTAAAGAAGACCCCCCCACACACACACAACCTTTTAGATCCTGCTTTTTTTGCCCCACCCTGGGGAGGACTTTCCTGAGACCACCAGAGTGCAGAAAGTCAGCTCCTAGCACCCTTGCCTGTCCAGCATAATGACCAGTGCAGAATTGCCCTCAGTGTGTTTCTCCGTCTCCCTCATGCAATCTGACAGTCCACCTTTATGATGAATAGTATGGACCGAAAAAAAATGGATAGATTGTGGCCTTTCCGCCTATCTTTCTGGAGACCCTCCACTAATGTTTCAGTTCAGAGGCAGCTTTAGTTTGATGGTTCAGTCGCTTACAGGGATGGGCACGAACAAAAACCTCATGTTCGATTCGCAGTTGAAGCAAAAATCTGAAGGTTCGTTTGTCCGCTGAATTGTTCATTTGAACATTCGCATTCGCAGGCAAACATTTTCATGCCATTTCTTACCATTGGAAAAGGTATTTTCATCATCTGAATATTGAGAAAGTGCAAACGTTGGATTAAACGTTCATGGTCACAAGCCGTGTTTGATTGGTTTGAACATTTGGACTTTCAGATGCCTGCACTTTCGGTTTGATGCAAAATTTTTGTGAATTTGATTGGATTTGATTTAATTTTTGGATGCGAATTCATTCATGCAGGTCCCTAATTGCTTGTGATTTTGACAGAGCCCTCTGCATCTTGACAGCCCAGTTCTCACCACCAGAAAGGTCCAAGCAGAGCCTGGCGACTCCACTGAAGGTGCTAAGCTGCCTGAGGCCTGTTCCCCAGGACTCGAGACTTCTAATGAAGTGAACAGCAAATGACCCTATTTGATTTCTTTGAAAGCTCCACTATATTTGCTGATTAAAAAATGCTCTCCTCTGTCTCTTAAAAATGAAGTAACTTCAGCGGTTTAAGTGTATGTAGCAATTTTCGTTAATGAAAGACTTTGGATCAGGAAGGAGTTTTTAAGTGCATTTATTAAAGGACTTCTGCAATTCTTCCATGTCTGCAATTACTTACAGTAATAGCATTGGCTGTAAATGAGTAATTTTTACAAGGATCTGCTTGATACTGTTGTATTTTATGGTGCCTTTTTAAGTTCAGAGAGTTCTCAGGATTTTTTTTTCTTTTTTGCACAGAGAAAATCTCCTCTGAAAAAAAGGCAGGCTTCCTTTTGCATACATGGCTCAGAGAAGATGAGAATATGCATATTACAGAACGTAAAGGAGGGGAAATGAGGAACAAAGAAAGAGGCCTTTTTTGCACTTGATCCATATTAGTGGATCTGGATTAGCTAGATCCAGATCAACCACAGCAGGAGGCATCTGCGTTCAACAGACTGGACAGTGGCAAATGTAGTCTAGGAAGGGTTGGACTGGCTTGTATCAGTGGAAATTCACCGATTTAATTCTCCCAGCCCTCAGGCAAGAAGATGGTTCTCTTACATCACGGTAGGGAAGTCCTGGTCCTTCCAGAAAAGTGCCCACACAAAGAGACCTTCAGACTCTACGGATGTGCAAAGTTTGGTTCATTCTCAAAAACTCAGTTGAACAGTTCGTGTTTGTAAACATGCACATTGAAGTGAACCTGGAGTTGTTTGGATATCCACTCGGAAATATGACCAAATTCATCAAACAGTGGGGCTTTTTTCCAATGGAAAAAATATATATTGCCTTTGCATCATTTCTGAAGTTGATCAACCGTTCGTTCGATTAACTAGTCCCTTGTTGTAACAAACAGGCATTCAAAGAGGCAGGAACATTTATTATCTTCAGATGTTACGGGATCTGTGTCCAGTTTCCCTTCTGATTCTCATAATTTATTGATTCTGATAAAAAAAACTGTTGTCCCTTGGACTCTCCACCACTTTTTGGTTGTCAAAAAGTACCCCATTTTGCACCCATTTAGGACCCATTTGGGTGTGAGCTGGATGATGCCATTTCTACCACGGCACCCATTTGGGACCCAATTGTTTCCAGTGCCATGGGGGAAATCTGGATCTAATGGGTACATTTTGGGCTTTAATCTGGATTTTCTGTAGACCCCATTAATGGGGTCTACAATGGGGTTTTCTGCCAGAAAATCCGGATTAAAGGGAGCCTGTTTCCACTGGAAACAGGCAATAGTGTCCAAAGGAGGCTGGGGGAGGAGATGCACCCATTGGGACCCCCCTAAACCTAGGCTCCGAAGTCACTTCAAAGCCACTTCGAAGTCATTTCAAAGTCATTTCAAAGTCTGTGCAAAATAGCTCTGGAGTGCCTTTGAAGTCTGTGCTGATCTTCGGAGTGAACTTCGGAGTGACTTCAAAGTACAGACTTCAAAGGCACTTCGGAGCTATTTTGCAAAGACTTTGAAATGACTTCGAAATGACTTCAAAGTCAATTCAAGGTGGCTTCAAAGACTGCACCTCCCTGCCCCCCGAAACACCTGGGGTAAAGGACCGACCCCTTGGGGGGTCGATCTGGATTCTCCACAAGGGTGCAAATCTGTTTCCACAGCAGGGGTGTTAGCGCTCATTGCTAATGGGTGCTACACCTCCTGTGGAAACACACTGGGTGCTTCCCTTAATCCAGATTCTACTAGATCTTGATTAAGGAATGTACCCATTCCTCAGATCCAGATCTTCTTAGATCTGGATCTAAGGGCTGCAGTGGAAAAACACCCTTTAAGTGATCTATTATCTTATTGCTTCTCCCATCTCAGTATATATGAAACAAGGGACGTGCATGAATGTTTTTTTGTGTTCCATTTGTATCAAATTGAATGCCAAAAATCTTTGTATTTGTTTGAATATATCCCCTTCAAATGAGGTAGGATTCAAATTCTATATACTGTAAATCCAATTTGAATCCTGCTACAAATCACCTAAGTATGTATCACCCTATGTATCTGCTCTATGTATCTGCCCTGAACGTATCAAGTCCACTCTCAATCCACTTTGAACACACTCTGAATCCTCTTTGAATCCATTCTGGATCTGTTGCAGATTTGACTTGGGCAGCTGCTTTCCAACCTTCCCAGGTTCACAATGAAGCTTCGTATGAATGTATTGAAGCATTTGATTTGTATTCGAATGTCAATCTTCCAATGTACCCACATTTGACTCAAATTCGAATGTCTGAATTCAGAATTTCGAATGTGACGAATATGAAAACAGGAACACAAGTGGATTTGTGGAGGTACGCAGGGTTGTACTTGCGGCCAGCCTGCGAATCCAGGTTGATTGGCCATTTGCGAGTCTGAAATGCTACTTTGCTAAATAACATGTATGCGATTCTCTTCCCCTTTCCCTCTCTCTCTTAAAGCATTGTATATGATAGTTAATTAGACAACATTTAATTTGACTTAACATTTTTGTGACAGTTTTATGAAAGAGAGTCTCTATAATTAGGAAATATAGATCAAGCTTCTGTCAGACTTCTAACCTTTCACTCTAATTTACTGCTCACTTCCGTGGTGCAATGTCATACACAGTGTGCAGAATTCCCCTCCCACTGCACACTGTCTTTTACGCATGGGTAGTAACTAAGTTGCCCACATTATACAACTGACAGGAAAACAGAATTGCTTATATAGATGTAAGGGCACTCGCTTTGCAAGAAAGTTTAGCAACTGTTTGGTGGCGACGTCTTCAGTTAAGGAACATACAAGAAAGATTTGACCTGGAGGGAAAAGCCTGTCCAATTATGTCCGCGATTGCCACACGTATCTGTGACAGCCCACCCAAAGCCCTGCTAAATCCCGCTGGTTGTGCATGGACAGAGCTACCATCTTTGCTGTACCCGCCATGTATGTGTGGGGCCTGAAAAAGACAGACCTGCAGGCATAGTGGCCGTGATCATGCATTTCAGGGTCTTTTGGGCCATTGAAATAACCAGATGTGCATGCCACTATATGATGTGCAGATAGTGCCAGCCCATGCTGCTTGTTCAACAAATGATTATCCTGGAAGAACATCTACCTACCTACCTACCTACCTACCTACCTACCTACCTACCTACCTACCTACCTACCTACCTATCTATCTATCTATCTATCTATCTATCTATCTATCTATCTATCTATCTATCTATCTATCTATCTATCCTTCTCTTCTCTTCTCTTCTCTTCTCTTCTCTTCTCTTCTCTTCTCTTCTCTTCTCTTCTCTTCTCTTCTCTTCTCTCATCTATCTATCTATATCCCACCATTCACCAAATGGTCCCAGGGTGGGTAACAATAAGAACAAAATGTATCAAATATTAAAATAAAAATATATAACTCTCCTCCCTCCCACCCCTACTCTCTTTCCCACCTCCACCCTCCCTCCCTAACAGGACAACACCCTGAGGAAGCTATTTAAACAGCAAAAGCCTATGTGTAGGTGCCTGCCGAACCTCAAGAGGAAGTCTGTCCCAGTCTAGGGACCACCACAGGAAAGGGGCCCCTACATATCCTTATGCCTCATATCTCTGAAAAGAGAAGGACCTACAAGAAGACCCTCTCCTTGAGATCTCAGTGCATGGTCCTTATGGGGGAAGGTGTTCCTTTGGATATCCATGGCCCAAGCTGTTTCTCCTGTTAGCATCATGTTTGGTTGGCACCTTCACCACTGTGTGTGTTTGCTCACTTTTGAAAATACAACATAGACAAATTAGAACAATCTTAGGCCATTCTCCAGTCCCCACCATAATCCTGGATACCCAACCAAAACAGCCACAGCCAGTAAATACAGAGGCCAGGAACTTTCATTCTCAGCTTCTGTAGCTGGACTGGGCTGGCTCATCCTTTGGTGTGGATAGTTCTTGGCATGAGCCACCAGCAGCATGTCCCATCATAGGCCAAGTTACCTGTTTTTGGCCAGCATGAGTCAGAAGCAGCCTTTGGCTGTTTCTGCACTTGCCTGTCCATGGTCAGAATCAATAGGTCTGGAACAGCTAAGTCAGTTGATTCCAACCATGGGAAGGCAGGATCTGGAATAGTACCATCTGCACAATGACAGTGGTCCAGATCAAACCAGGGTATGGCCTTGAAGCTCATGTGAACTTTGAGGCTGGACTCCCAAACCTTGGAGCTTCTGGGGGATATATTTTGGCAGTGCACTAACGTGCCAGTAGTTTTGATTAAGCAGTTCTATTGGTGATACCAATCATCCCCCCCCCCCAATCTGAGTCATGCTCTGTCTAATGCCTGTGGAGTGGACCAGAAGGGGACATGATCTCACAGACCCATATTAACATGTGGATTTATGGGGACCAAATCAGCACTAAGGAACCATTTTTTCCAGATTAAGGTTCTGTGCAGACAAGACAGAGTCTTCTTGTGAGCCATGGATGTCTGGAAGACATGGAATTTTGTAAATGCAATGTACTAGAGCTTCTTTGGTTAGATCAATTCATAGATAGATGTTGTGACTGTAGAAGCAGCTAAGAGTGATAGACAATACCCAATATAATTTTCTTTTTTAAAAAAAAATGCCTCATGCTCCTTCAGGTTCCATCCTCAATTTGTCTTTGGCTTAACTTAGTTCTGGGTTTTATTTATTTTATATTATTTTAAAATGAACACTATCCACCACATCTTCTTTTATGTTTTCTACAATAACAGCTGCAAAATAATTGAAGAATACTTCTTTAATCCCCAGGATGCTTTTAACTGAAAATCTTATTATATGGTACTCCTGAAATGTTTTTGAAAGGGAGAGAGAAAGAGGGGGGGGGGGGAACGCTCAGTATAGTATGCAGATCTTCATAAATTAGCATTAGCCATGGTTATTTGCCAGCCAAAATTAATGTGCCTTAAGCATTATCAGAAACTAAATCTTATGTTTCATATTTATAAACAATTAGGAGGGGATGCTTGGGAGAAATATACCTCAGGATCAAGTCACTGAGAATGAAATAGACCCTGATTTCAAAGAGAAATCAGATCAGATAAGTGAGGCCCTCAAAATTTAAAACACAATGAACTAAAGGCAGTCAACAACGCATTAGCAACGTGATTTGTTCATCTTGCTTAGTTCTGCAGTCAGCAAGCATGAAAGATTCACTGAGCTCTAGGTAGGCCTCTCTACTTTTCCTTCCAAGGACCAGACTTGAACTAACTGCTTTGGATTATTTGGGGGTGGGGGGGGGGGGAAGCATGTGTTGCTTCTTCTGGAACATAGTCCCTTCCTGCACTGGGCTTTATTCTAGGGCCTTTCTGCACTTAGCTGATTGGGCTGCCATGAACTAGGACTGGGAAACTTCTGGAAAGGTGGACGATTCGCTCTTGTCATGAGGAAAGCTCCCCCATAGCATCCATTATTGGCGAGAAGTGTGAATGGTCCTCCTGTTGACCAGCCCATGCTGCTGTGTCCAAAGCTGGAAATTCCACCTCCTTGCTGCCACAATTGGCCGTTCAGTGACATGCTCGGACGCAGTTGCAGAATGGGCATGTTCAAGCACAGGGATGCATTGTGGCCGATCATGTCAGCCATAATCAACCCCCCCTTCTTGTGGCTCTATAACCGGACACCACTCCCGGGGATCGGTGGTCGGGTCACGTCAGAGGTAAGCGATCGATCATGGCCACTAATGCCACTGCGCCTGTGCGAATGATGCCTCCCCTGCCCAGCAACTGCAGGGAACCAGAAGAAGATCAAACGGATGCCTCAGGCAAGGTTTTGGTCAATGTTGGTAAAGGTGTGGAGCATAATTTAGTGCTCCACACCTAATAAACAATTAGTGAACTTCTGGGGAGGACAGGCGCGCTTGGAGACTGTAACAACCTACTTCATGTGTGGATGCTCTTTACCAGATGTTCACTTATTGTTGACTACCGGCCAAATGTGAATAGGCTTCTGGATTGCATCCTGGGCCTTGGCCACACACAAGTTTTAGGTCGACCTAAGTTGCCCCCTCAGTGCTGTTACTCACATTAATTTTATCTAAGCTGTATTCCAAGTCGCCCTACACCTGTTAGAACATCCTAAACTGTATTCCTGTTTTTTCAGGACTGACATGGATTCAGGCCAGCCTGGAATTCCAGCTCATCTTCTGCTTCCTCACATGTCTGCGTATGTGGGGACTGCCTAAAGGAGGCAGAGCTGTGCTGTAGTGGGTGGTGCCTAGTATTTCTTTTCGGCCAATCAGCATGCACGGAGTTTGTAAGGCACCTCCTCCTCTCCTTAGTTTATATGTGTGCTTCGTCTCTCTAGCATTTTTACACAAATTTATTTTTATTATTTTAAGAAAATTAATTGCAAGGAGAAGAAAAGCACATAAAAAAGGAAGGGTGTGCGTGGAGGTGGGGGAGCAGGCTTTAAAAAGAACTGCAAACACACACCCTCATCTCCCTTGAGTGACATGTATGATGCCCAATAGGAAACAAGACAGATTTGGTGTAGTAAAAGGGGTGGAGAGCCAAGAGCTCTGTGGAGGAACCCCGGGCCGATCTCTGCAGAAATGTGAGACCAAGGAGACCCAAGGCAGGGACGGCCTCAGTGTGGCCAGTATTGATCCAAATCTGACCAGCACTGGTACAATCTCAATTCGAACTCATGAATAGGCCAACCTGTTACATTTGCATACCGGTGCAACTACACCATTGTATCTATTTATTAACTCTTTGGCAAAATCCAGAGACAGTTTGGTTTACCCTGATGAGTTTTCCTCTTAATGGATTTATACAACAGAATCATTACTGGTTTTTCATGGTGTCACTGTAGGGTCTAATTCACCACCACCACCACCATTGGCCCATGTGTGCAGGGCACCAGAAGTGCCTGTAATTTGTGTAGCACATTTCTGATCGCTTCTGGCTAGAGCTCTGATCAGACACAAAGAAAAAAAAAACCTCTAAGGGCCTCTGAGTCGGCTTCGAGATGGGATTGTTCACAGTCCAGTCTGCCCCTGCCCCTCTAAGTTAGGAAAGGTGGGTTAGAGAAGACTTGAAACCATGAGGATCACACACTGTCTCTCTGAGGCATCTAAGTACCCATTTCATTATTTCTGTACACAGCCTACGGCCTCAAGGCTGGCCTATCCTGATCATTGGTTCTGCTTTTGCTACACAGGTTTTTTTTAAAAATGTATTTATTTAAATTGTAAATAGATACAATAATTGACAAAAGTAACATAGCCTATAAGAAATAACAAAATGTTCTGCACTTCATATTAACATGACTCTTACTACTTCAGGTTGTAGAGGTTCCAGTAGGCAGACCGGACGAGGAAACATCACTGAAAGTGCGGTGTTCAAGAAAACAGATGGAAATGATGGTTAAATTTGAATTTTAAAGATTCAAATCCAATAGAATTTTCAGGTATTCTATTTGAATTGAATCGAATCCTGAAAATTGCATTCGTGCACACCCCTGATCATTGACTCAATAAGGTTTTTGTGTTTACAGGTTGAATGACTTCCTTGAAACAGTAATAAAAGGACCAAAGTTGGGGGTAGTATGGGTTTTCTTCTCTGCTGGCCGGTATACTGGATCAGCAAGTGTACTGAAAACATCATTTCCACATGCTGGTGTGGTCTGAAGAAGGATCCACTCTCTTGAACCCCACCCTCTTAGACTACTTTCTGTGGGGCCCCTCCTACATTGGACCAGTGTGCAAAAGGCAAGCTCCTGGTAGTCTTCCTTGTCCAGTATACTAGCCAGTGCGCAATCTCCCCCACAAATTTTTGTGAAGGGTAGTATTTACACATTTCAAATAAAATGAGGGATCCTTCTAGTCTGGGGATGTAATTTGGGATCAGTGTGCCCCATTGTTGTTGTTGTTCTTGAAGACCCAGCTGTTGTAGTCCAAATTTCATCAATCTCAGGAACTTTACGACAACTTTCTTTTCCATTTCCCATAAACTTTAACAAACTTTGTTTAAAAAAGCCACCAAGGAAATCTTCTCAAAGAAATTTTATGGAAACTTTATGAGAAACATATGAGATGGTTATAGAACATTCACCTGGATCTTCCAAAGAACAGGGGGAAGATGCAATAGGATCTTCTGAGCTCAACTTCATCACCTTAACTAAAATTATTTGGTGGTTTGTGTTAGCCTGGGGTCTCTCCAGCTACATAGTTTGCTCAGTTAAAAAAAAAAAGAAAGAAAGAAAAAGAAAAGAAAAAGAAAGCTCACATTTTATTTGACTTGATTTTGGGGCAACTGCCATTCTCAGCAAGTTTTACCCCTCAGCATACATTGTCCTAATGAACCCCAAGACTGATTTAATATTTGCTGTTTGATCAATCAATTCTACAACCCAAGAGTTTTGCCTGAACAATGAGAAGTGCTGCGTATTTCTTTTGAAATGACATATGGGCACCAGAAGTAGATTCAGCCAGGCAGGAAATGATGTTACATTGTACATGTGGCAAAGGAATATAACCTTTGTGGGGTCAGGCTGCTAAATCATGTTTTACATAAGCCAGGATTCTCCAGGCGTTTTCATTTCTCATCGTGATGAATCTGAGAAATTGTAATAAATTGCCAGGACTGTGACACTACATTTGAACTTCTTAAGTTGACTCTTCCATAATCACAAACACAACTGTCCCAACCAAATTGGCCTCTGCAAGTTACAGGGTGTTTTTTGTTTTTTTTTTTCTTATTGAGAACATAGTGAAGGACAATTTTCTGAGTCACGGAAAAGAATGAAACTCCTTGCATGTTCCACCTCTCTGCTTTGGAGCGGAATTATTCAGTTAACTTCCCCAAGGCAGCTTAGGACCTGTCCCCAAGCACTTTTGGTGCGGTGCTGAGTGTTCATTTGGTTCTGGGCGGCCACATGGGCTTTGGATTTGGCACGCGAAAAGTGTTCCAGGTCCCCTCAAGGAGCACCAACAAGGGACCAAATGTGGCACCCTCTAAAACAGGCCTGGCATGCTTGCTTAGCAAGCCAGGAACGCACATGGGGACACTTGCAGGCTAACGGGGAGGAGATTTGCACACAGGTCATTGGGAGGTTGGGTGTGCTTGCTGTCCCATCTATTCAAGATCACAGCCCGAGGTTTTAAAATGTCGATCGGAAAGGCTGGCTGGGGAATGGCTATTTTTAAAAATTTCCTGCCACTTTAGCAGAAGTAATTCCAACCCCGTTTCAGAATGCCGAGGCAGGCTGCATAATGGCTTGATTTTTGTTGCACTTGCGGTCCCCATTTTCCGATTGTGAAAGCAATAATAAAAAGAGTCTTGATTTTAATATTTACAGGTGCTCCCACGATCCCTGGTGGAGCAAATGTGCGCAAAAGTGATCAAGTGCCTACTGCTGCTAGCGGCTTTCAGTGGTCTTTTATGAATGGGGCTTTATTTTGTCAATGAGCTTTATTTAATGAATGGAGCGTTATTTTATGAATGAAAGTGTAGTTATTTTTACAATTGAAGCTTGTTTCCATGCCCCCCTCCCAGCCCAGTCCTGGCTGTCCGTGCCGCTAAGGGGGGGGGGGTGAGGTGGCACGGGGTGAGCCGACGACAATCTGGCTGCGTCTGATGAGAATCTGGCTGCCTATGAGGAGAGAGGGGGCAGAGAGGAGGTGGCATGGCTCCCCTGTCCCAGGGCTCGGCGTGGCTGGCATGGGGACACCTCCACCTGCGCCCAACCAGAACCCAGCACGCTTTGCAGGAAATGCCATGGGGATGCCCAAAATGCGTGCCAGGCCCCGTGTTCATCCCCTGCGTACCAGTACCACACCCAAATGGTGCTAAATGGCCACTATGGGGACGGGGTCTTTGTTACATCTAGAGATGCCCACGAAAGGGTTTTTTGGCATTTGATTAGTAACAAATCAAATGTTAGGAAATTCATATTAGTTTGAATAGATCCCCTTTGAATGTGGCAGGATTCTATTCAGTACTAATGCACAAATTCGTAGGAATATCCAATACAAACACATACGGATCCTGCAAACGCATGCATATCATCAGCTATGTATCCTATACCAATGCATATATATCGGATATATATCCTATACGAACGCATATTTATTGATATGTGTCCAATACGTATCCCCAGTTTAACAAATGTATGAACTCATATGAATGTTCCAGAACAGTCATATTCATATGAATGTTAATGTATGAATGTCCAAATTCATATGAATAATTAAATGTTATGAATATCCATGCCCTTCCCTAGTTACATCCACAACATGTCCATAGAATATCTGAACTGATTCCAGTGGGTTGGAGCTAGAACAGCCTGACCTAACCTGATCCAGAGGTGTTCTTCCATTCTTATCCTTCCTAATCACTGGCTGAATTTATGTGTCCTTGTACAATAGATAGTTGCAGTATGGAATATACCTAATGCAAATCAGATACATCAAAAGAGAATGTACAGTGGAGACGCTGGAGGTGTTTTCATTTGGATGCTTGCATGCAGAAAGTGTTGGACTTTATGGACTAAATGCTTTCCAAGCCAACTCTAGAATTCTGAAATCTATATCCAAGGGGAGCTATTTTCCTTATCAAGAGTTGAGAAAACTGATTTCAAGTGAGGAGGGCGGATCCAAACATCTGATGTTCAAATGCTATCAGTTTTTCAAACTTCCAGGTTTTGGTTGAGGCAGAAATGCAAGCTCACAGGTCAGAGCTGGAACAAGAGAAGGAGTGTATGGCAATGAAAACATGGACGGACGGACGGACAGATGGACAGATGGACAGATGGGTGACCCGCTGGCAAAGCACTCTAGTTCATACACTTTGTTTTGTTGACCTTTGAAGCCCCAAAACCCTTAGGCTGACTTTACTGTTGAGTTAGACAGTTCCACACTATTTATGAGCATCTTTTCTTATGAGTTTAACAGATTTGTGGTTAAAGTATGGCAGTGTGGGTTAGAAGCCAATAAGGGAGGCTGCCTTCGCTGTATTTCTTGCCTCCTAGAAAGCAGATGCTCCAACCCTCTAGTCAGTCCCATTTCGATAGTACTTGAAAATAGCTTCTTTTCTACTTGATGGGAATATCCAGCCTATTAACAGTACAAATACCCCTTTGTAAAAAGCATTGTCAGATATATTTGCACCTTAGCTCGCTGTGCTGGGCTGCCTGGCAACCAGGACAAGCCCAACATAGCTCTCCACTGCGTTTTGCTTATCTAAGGGAGCTTTTGAAAAGCCTGATTTCTGAAACCATTGGAGGTCCCCCTCCCTTTTGGGAATCACATTGATGTATGTGGTATGTGGTGTGGATTATCCTACAACGTTTAACAAGCCCTTAACAACATATCATTGGATACATGCAAAAAAGCAAGTTAATAGCATAAATGCCTGCTATCTTTCTCCTCATTATTATTCCCTTTCTTTCTTTCTTTCTTTCTTTCTTTCTTTCTTTCTTTCTTTCTTTCTTTCTTTCTTTCTTTCTTTCTTTCTTTCTTTCTTTCTTTCTGAAAACCATTCTTAATTTAATCCATACACTAAGCATGCTTCCCGGTTACAAAAATTTATGATATGTATCAGGCAGGAGTGAAATGGTGATACGAAATTGTGACTGATGTAAAGCAGACTTACAAAATGAGAGGCATTAGGACATTTGCTTTGAAGTTGGCTGAAGTCAGGAAAGCGATATTCACTTTAAATTAAACCTGCTGTTACAGATACCTACTGGGTCTTTTTCTCTCTTACACACAAACACACACACGGAGGGAGAGGGAGAGATTTCACACCAGGAAGTTTTGGAAAAGCTAACTTAGAGGAAGTTGACTCCAATGATCGCAAAGCAAGATGAACCTTTGTATACTACGGCTGCTGAAACTCTGCTCAGACTCAATCTATGCAAGAACTGGGGATACTTTGTTGGTCCTGCCTGGGTCTCTTCTCTGACTTCTGTCTCCATCTTTTGAGAGTAAATGAGTATTGCATAAATGAAAAAGGCTAGACCACGGAAGTGGAAATTTAGCACAAACCAAGGGACTAATAACTGGATTGGTTGGTCTGCGGTGCACAGCAAACCAGCTAGTTCATGGAGTCTCACCTTGAACCAAACATTCTGAACCAAACATTCAGTTGTTTGAATATCCAAACTTTCAGATAAACCCAACCAGCCTTCCACTTGTAAATGTGAACGATTCAATCAAGCAGTTCCCACCTGCCGTGTTTTTGCCCTTGAACTGAACATGTACAGCCATTTGTTCACTTAACCTGTTTGCTGTGAAGCCAAAGTGAAATCAATAGCCAACCAAGCAGCCTGTTTTAGTTCACACCCATCTTCTCTGCAAGTGTTTTCACAAGTAGGGATGTGCACAAATATTCTAAACATTTGAAATTCGATCAAATGTGGACATTCGAATTCGAATAGAATGTCTTCACATTTGAACTTAAACATTCAAATGAATTTTGAATGTTCCAAAACATTTGTTAGAATGGTTCGAATGATTCAAATGTACAGATATGTATGTATTGCATATGTATCTGTATGAATCTCATATGTATCTGTATGCATTTGTGCTTATAATACGGAATGAAAATGGGATGCATATGGGATAGAACAGGATGCATACGAAATATGTACAGATACTTATAACACAAATACGAACGGTGTCGGCTTTCGTATCTTCAGGTTCGTATCTAACATTCAAATGAATATAATTGAATGTATCAGATTCGTATTGGTTTTTGCTGCATTCGGATTTTAAACATTCAAACTGAATGCTTAGATGGAAAACTGCAAGTTGGGCAAAGAGATTCTTCAGGAGGGAAGGATCTGCTTTCCCTGATTGTCAGCAGCTGCGGAAAAGTAAAAACTTGTCTACAGCTAATTGTGCAGCCACAGACATGACCCCCTGCACATCATGAAACCCTGCACAATTGTGTGATGCGGGCCAAAAATCCTGGCCACATCCCTGCACAAGATGTATTTTGCTGTGGCCATTCTCACGATGATCTGACCAGGCCAGCCTCATTTCAAGTGCTAGTGATTCAGTTGGGGAATTGCACCAGCGCTTGAAGTGTGGATGCCTTCCTCTGCACCTGATGTTACCCTCATTGGAATGGCATCTTTTTACCATCCTCTGAGGTAAGAGCAAACATGGCCTTTGTGAGTGTCCATTTTCCATCAACCGCCATTTTTTATTTCTCATCTTGCTCCTTCCAAGGTGATTCTTGTCTGTGCACTGGTGATCCAGGGGCGTGTCCCATTTCCAAAATTATAGCAGACATTCTGGTCTTTTATAAAGGAAAGACACTTCATTCAACGTCCATATTTGCAGTGTAAAATGGCTGCCCTTTCCTCAGAAGAGTTTTCTCCTCCCTTCAGTTTTCTGACAGAAGCTTCATGAGCTGTCCTGAATTGCTCCACCGAGTGGATCGGTCCTCTCTTTGTAAATTCATAGGCAGACAGGAACAGTGGATCTGTTAGCCCGAGGAGTATTTTCCCTAGAAATTTGGCAAAATAGCTATCATTATGGTATATCATCCTCTTCTAACTCCACCAGTATTCCTAAGGCATCCATAATTAGTGTGACGATCACACAACACAGGCTAAGTGGAAGCCAAGCGAGGGGGGTGGAAGCGAGGAGAGAGAGAAGGCGAGACCAAACTGGAATGAATATGGTAAAAAGGCCCCTTGGGCATTTATGCAAACTTAACTGCGGATTTCCTTCAGCAGTGCTTAGTGTCTGTGAATGTTTGTGAGGGCTTTTTAAAATCCAAATTACTGGAAGTGAAGATCAAATTTCTTTTTGAAAGCTCTCCAAACTTCCTCATGTCAGGATGCTCCATTCTCAGGTGGGACAGGGCAGCTCCTTTAGCTTCCAAAAGCACGCACGCACCTGGGCCATTAAATCAGCTGCATCCAATCCACCTGACTGCCTGTTCAGATGCAGCCTTTGTTGCCAAGGAAGAATAAGAAAATCTTGCCGTTCAAGAGTTAGCTATGCTTGCCGGTGCATCTCTCTGTTCGGCCAGGAACAGGGGAAATATGTTAACACTTATATAACTGTTTAAAAGACTGCTCATGAGTAAAGCATTAAATCTGACTGTCAAGATCATTTACCAAAGGTTGATTTAATATTTCTTATAGGCGCATGGATGGGGAAAAAGGATTTCATTGCTCTTCATGGTTATGAGCCTGGCTTTAAAGAGGGCTTATAAAGAAAATGTTGCAGGGGCCTCCTTTGATTTGCCCCTATTAAACATCAGCAGCCTGGAGGAGGAAGCAAAATAGCATAGTGAACTGTGCATTCTTTATCCTCTTCTGCTCCACCTAAAATGGACTTGTATGTCTGCATGGATGCAAATGAAAAGGAAACCCTGAGTTAGGCTCAGCTTAGGCCCAGAATTAAGGCAAAGCCATTATGTGAATGGTTCTTGTTACCAGCTTCTGTCAATCAAATCTTGACAGAAAGACCCAGTACAAACTTTGATAAAAAGTTTAAAACAGGTACAAAATTTGGTACACGTATATGTGGTCAATAAAGAAAAGATACATCTGGTTGCGTCCCCATGCACTATATAGTCTGAATCAAATCTGAATTTGGTAAGGATGTCCCCATGCAAATCCATGCTTAATTCAGTCCTGTAGAAAACTGTTCTCGGCATGGTTTGGGAGCTGAGTCCACATCATTTTGGGAGCTGAGTCCATGCATGGGGACAGTCCTGGGCTCTTTGGGGAGGATATTGACTCTGGTGTCATTAGGAGGTGGGGTTTCATGTCGTTTCTGTCCTGTGCGTTGGCGATCACAACTACTTGGGGATTTTTGGCAATAAAGGGTGATTGAACAGAAACAAATCTCTTTCCACAACCATTATTCCACCCCCTTCCCTGATCACCAACCCAAGCATGATAATTTAAATGGCTTAATTTAGCACACAAGCACTAGACTGCCATACCAGGTGGAGCAGAGGTGGCAACCTCTGCTAAACTGCCACCAAACCTTGTAGCAGCTTTGTAAAATGATCTGTCCTTTTCATATTATTTTTATATTATTATTGCCTTTCAGCCCTACGTGCCATGGAGGGGTGTGTGTGGCATTCCTTGTCATTGGTGCAGAGGGCAGCACAGGGGTTGGAGACATCAACCCAGCTTCCTATCAGGAGAGAGGGGGCGGAGAGGAAAAGGTGCTGTTTCCCCGTGCAGGCATTTAGCGCAGTTTGCATGGAGACAGCAGTATTTGAATAGAGCCTGCATTACTGCCAATTGCATGGGGACGGGCACCATTTGAACTCAGCCCTACATCTGGACTAAAAATAGTCCAATTTGGACTATGGGGACATGGCCTCTCAATATTATCTGAATAGATCAAAGGTGCTTCTTTATTTATTTATATTTATATTCTTAGACTCCTCTTCTTTACTTTCTATTTTGCTTGAAACCTCAGGATTTCCTAAAGGTTTCCCACTGAACTACTAGCAAGCTCCAACCCTGCCTAGTTTCTGAGCTTTGATTAGTAGGGAACTCTGTCTTTTCACACTCACTTGCTGGGGCTTGCAGGTCAGACTTGAAAGCATTTCTCTGCTGCAGCAGCTGCCCCAGAGAGGGACAATCCCAAATATCTAAAGGAACCCCTCCTCCCATATATACCTGTCTGATAGGGATGAACACAAATTATCTGTCAGGTTTGCAATTTGTACAAATTTGTATGAATTCAAATATTTGCATTCAAATAGTAATAATAATTAGAGTTGGCTTTTCTACCCATTTAAGGGGTCTCAAAGTGGCTGACAATGCTTCTATTCTTCTCCCCACAACAGAACACCCTGTGAGGTAGATGGGACTGCGAGAGCTCAGAAGAGAGCTGTGACTAGCCCAAGGCCACCCAGATGGCTTCGTGGGGGAGGGTGGAATCAAAGTCAGTATTCCCAGATAAGAGTCCAGCTCCATAACCACTAGACCAAAGTGGCTCAAGTAAAATGTTGGCTGCATTTGAAGACTGACATCCAAATGCAAAGCGGATGCTTTTGTGCCCTCATCCAAAGCTTCGTCATATTTGCGAAGGTGGGGAGGCAGCAAAGCGGCTGCTCAGTCACATCTGCAGTGATTTCAGAGAGGATTAAAAGTGGATTCAGAACAGATTTGGAGGAGATTTGGAAAAGCGACTGGTGGCAGGGACTTGAAGTAGACTTGAATAGCATTCAAAGAGCATTCGCAGTGGATTTGAATCCAACCATATTCAAAGTGGATCTTTTTGCATGAGCGAGAATTTCCTTCATATTTGCTTTGATGTGAAGTGAAAACACACACAAGAATGTGTCCACATGACTATTCCAGGGGCCTTAAGATCTGAAGCCCTCTTGACACCTGCAGTAGTTAGGGGGACACGCCCTATGGGAATCAGCAAAGTGATGAGGTCATTTTCTTTCCACAATATCTACCCCAATGTGGATTTTGTGGATTATATAATTCTGAAAGAAAACAGCTTTTCCCTTTGCTGATACATTCTCTCAATCTGAAAGTGGACAGCATTAAAACCTAGGTGTGAACGCAGCCCACGTGTTCCTGCTGAATTGCAAACATGGAAGCATCTATAAATGGAATTTCACATGAAGAGAACAGAATGCCCAAAAATGTGTTCATCAGAACGTATTTTTATTTTATTATGGTTAATTTCTTGCCTTACAGACAGTTTTCATGGGAAAAATGTTCAAGTCAGCTGTCTACTTGGATTTATTTTGATCACCCCAACCAGATTGCTTTCAGTCCACCTACAAGGCAATTAACCCAACTCTCTGATTTAGCTACTGAATGCCATCAGTGAATACCGTTAGAGATGCATGTCCTATTTCTTCACCCAGAGAGACACAGCCAGATCTAAATTGTTCCTGTTTCTGGATGTTTCTGTGTTTCAAATCCTATTAATCAAAGGAGATGAACAATAGATTTAGCAAAAGGAGAGGCATGAAGTAGAAATAATAATGGCACCTATTTGAAAATGGGGGGGGGGGAGTCCGCCATCAGCATAGTAATGATCTTTCTTTCTGTAAAGATGGACCTTCTAACAGTAGGTTTATGAAAATTTAATAGGAAGTACTGTAGTAAAAAGCAAATATAGTGCATTTTTATTCAGTGGGCATTGCAGATTTAAAACTATGTTTTATAATAGGAATTGGTCTCTTCTAGGGATGGGCACAATTTTTTTTTTGTATTTAGTTCCTATCAAATCGAATGCAAGAAAATTTGTATCCATTTGAATAGATCCTCTTTGAATGTGGTATGATTCAAATTCGATACAAATGTTGAATTCCTTACGAATCCCATACGAAACTTCATACGAATGTTTCGAAACATTCAGTTTGAATTATCTTTGAATATGCCATTTGATTGACGTTCGAATTCGAAGTGAATGTTTCGGAACATTCCTACGAAGATTCACTACATTCGTGAACCGAGGGAGCTGGGACAGCGTCTGTGCCAATCGCATCTGCAATGGATCCAGGGTGGATTCAAAGAACAGATTCAAAGTGGATTCAGGGCAGATCTGACACATTCAGAGCAGCTACATAAGGGATACATATAGGATACATAGAGGATTCATTCATATGCACTTCGTATCAAACATTCATATCAAATGCATATTGCACATTTGTATCAAATTCAAATCCTACCACATTCAAAGGGGATACATTTGAATACGAATTTTCTTGCGTTCAATTTGATATGAATTGAACCCTCCAAAACATTCATGCACATCTTTGACATTCCATGGGTTCATATTTAGTGAGTTGCACCCTTAGCTATCTGTGGTTTATACCTCTGGATACTCCTATCGCTTTACTTAATTTTATCTGCCAATAAGTCCAATGGAGTGAGGAAAAAAGAAACAAATATTTCCAACAAACATACCCCCCCTCCTTAAAATTTAGCTGTTAGGGTGAGTCTCTGATTTATCCCTACAGTTGGGTCTGCCCCAGGAATATTTTAAGGAAGGGTGGAAGGTAAATTCAGCCTGAGAAGGAAAAAATACAGTGTTTTAGGATTTGTTTGTTTATGCTTGACTTTAATTTTTAAATATCTACTCCTCTTTAAGATTCTGTCAATGTGTCATGGAGTAAGGTTATTTGTCTGGGGTGTGATATGATTGTTATTTTTCGCTTGACCAAAAGCCAATTACAGAAGTTGATTCCAGTCCCTTGTTAAAAGAGCATTTCTACCCATTTTCCTTTGGCATCAATTTTAATGTTTAAATAGCCTACGCATTTTCCTAAGGCTGCATAAAGATATGTTTTAAGGAGAAGGTTAGCTTGGTTCGAAAGACCCAATGCTCAGTGAAGCCTTTCGCATATATAGAATACTGAATATCTAAACTGTTACTTAGCATCAGAATCAGTTATGGTTGTCTGGCTGATGGACAATTTTTTCCTGACCCAATCTCTTTGTAAGTGACCTAGACTGTCTAGACAGTTGCGGGTTATTTATACATTCGTTTCAGAATTCTATATACTTCTTTCTTAAACTAAATTCAAGCATGCTACAGTTGCTCCAGACTTCATAGTCAAATAACCATTTTGGAAATATGCACATTAATGTACATATATGCATCATAAGGATGATAGGTAGGCAGGTAGGTAGATTCTTCACTGCTACCAAATGACCTTAATTGTTGATGATTACACCCTCAAAATAATACACTGTGTGAATTTTCCTCCCACCTGATGCATATTTATGATAGATAGATAGATAGATAGATAGATAGATAGATAGATAGATAGATAGATAGATAGATAGATAGATAGATAGATAGATAGATAGAGACTGAATTCTTGATTAGCTGCTCTGTGGCTCTCCTGCTATAGGAAGATAATTGAAAACATGGTGGGTCCAGGGCAATTGCAGAGGGACCTCCCCAGATGAACAAATTATGAAAAAAAAATTAAATAAGCAAAAAAACAAAAAACAAAAAAAAAAAACAAAAAAACCCTTATTACAAATATTTACTCTCTTAAAACGATATTAAAAACACACACACAAAGAAATGAGAAAATGCTTGCAGAAATTGTTCCAAAGAAGTGCACACAGTCCAAATGTGGTGCTGTCTCAAATCCTTCTGGCCAGTCACAGTTGTGCAGTGTATCTCAAAGCCTTTGGGATGGCCAGACGTGTTTCTGACCATGAAGAGTCCTCCTCAGTGGCCACCATAAAATTCACTGGATATCATACAAATATATATATACGCTTTCAACAATTTTATAACAAACTTAAAAATAATATTCAGTGCCACAACATAGCAAGTCCATTGCTTCTGTACATACCAACTTCCTCAAAATAATACATTGTGTGGATTTCCCCCCCACACACACACCTGATGCATATTTATGATGATTGCCTTACACCCCCCCCCTTTTTAAGAAAATCGTTTTCATTAGCAATCTACTCAATTTATTTATTTATTTATAGGCCAACAGGGAAGTTAATTTCCCCCTACCCCTTTTAATGTTTTACTAATTCCAAAGGAAGGCAACCTGCAATCATGATCAAGTAAGAGGGCACCAGGCCACAAAGGGACGCATCCCTCATTCACACCTAGGTAGGTTGCCATGTGTTCCTACCTCCTTAGGTATGAATGTGGAACCCATCCCTGTATGGCCTAACCTGAAAAGCCGGTGCGGGGGAGGGACACCCCTCCCAGGCCTGCCACCAGTGAGTCAGGTTCGACCTGGGGCAGGCAGGCCTGTCTCATCCCTTCCCCGGTTCCTGCAGGCCCTAGGTGACATGACTAGAGCCTGCAGTAACCCCCCATGCACCCTCTCAGCCCAGGCACAGGCCAACCCAGGGATATGTGTGTGCCCGCCACTTACCGCATCACCACCAGGTTTGAAGTGGCGGGCTCAGCAGGTCACATTGGGCGCCTGCATGAGCCGATGGCTCTGACTGGCCAGTTACTGAGGATCGGGCTGCCCCAGTTGCCAGGGCCCCCCTAGGTGCCCACCGACACCCAGGGAGATCGTGCCCTCCCCTCAGCCACATCTGCCGGGGTGATATGCTGCTCCGCACGTACATTGGGCCCATTCAGCCTCCTCCTTGGATGAAGTTCTGCCTGCAGTGCAACCACAACATAGCATTACAGACATTGAGGGGTTAAGGCCAGTTTCACGTGAGCATGCAGGCAGCTCTGACGATGAAACTACAAGCAGTGAGCCTCATGAAAGGCCCTCCCCTATCTTGGTGAGACAACAGAAGCAGCTGAACTGCAGATCAGAACGATTACCTCAGCTGAACTGTGGGCAGGGTAATGATTCCTCTAATTATTGAGCAAACACACCTCGATTCAGTGCTGCAGACAACTTCATGCAACCCTGTGTAACTGTGCTCTGAGGTTGGACTACCTTGTGACTCGCTGACCCTTTGGACTGACTGACCCTTGCTGACTTTCTGGACTCCCTGACCCTGGACTGGAACTGACCTCAAGTATTCCTGAGCCCTTCTGGAACTCAGTAGGTTGCACAAGTGTTTGCCTGTTTACCTTGCCTGCCTGAGATGTGACACACTGTCAGCACTTCTGGTCCAAAGTGCTGATAGCTTGGGCCCCATCTACCAGTAGTTGTAACTGTGGGTGGGGCCCGCAGCTGTTTGGGAGGGAGAGCATGAATGCTCTCCCTCCCATACAGCTGTGGGTGGGGGACAGCCTAGGTTGTGTGGGAATGCCCTGGGCTGGGTGTAGAGCACAATTTCATGCTCTGTTCCCAGGACACGAGTGAGTGCCCTGAGATGGGCTTGGGCAGTTCCAAATGGAACCACCAGTCCAGCAGCATCCTATTCGTGTTCCAGAGGCCCTCGTGTGAATAGGCCTACGAACTGTAGATGTTCTGCAGAAAGCTTCTCAAGGACCTGGAGTGGAGAAGTTGATAGATTTTTCTCCCCTTTCCTTCCCCCCACTTTATTCCTCCCCCAAATACATTGTTGCCATCATGTGTCAGTTACTTTAAAGGCTTCAGCAACTGAAAATAACAAAAGTCTATCTTTGGCTTTAGGGATTCACATCTGGCCTTTATCAGGCCGGCTGCTGTTTGCAATTTTTTTTTTAAAGACGTCCGTATTTGATATTTTAAATGGAAAACATGTGCATAAAATATAACAGCAACTGGATTGACATGAATAATGGCAATATTTTGATGGAATAATAAGAACTGTATTTGTGTGTAGGTGATTCCTGAACCCAGCAATGTCAGATGTGCTGTATGTAGTTCCTTCTGTCTTCAAATGCAAATGTCATCATTTATGTAGAGCTTATTTTCAAGACTACATTATATATTTTGGGAGGTAGGGGGTTGGTGACCATAATAAGTATTTTGATTTGATTATACAAATTGGCTCACCCTTCCTATCCCCCCTTTACGACTACAATCAGGAATGGATCTTTTTCTTTCCATGGACTTCCTCCACTCCATGGAATCTAATTTAGAAGTGTGTTAGAGGCTATCAATTTGGGAGGTGTTTTCCCATCTAGCATATATATCTTGCTGTTCTTCTGCTATTCCTCAAATCCCAAATTCTGTCCTCTTCCCCTTCATCTTATCTGCATAATAACGAAGGGTGTGCATGAATGCAATTTTCGGATTTGAATTGAATTGAATGTTTGAATGTTTGAATTTGAACGAAGAGAGAAAAAACAAATGTATTCAAATTCGAATCTGATTTGAATACATTCGTATCTATTCATACAATTTTTTGGGTAACATTTGAAGATACAAATGTTGACAACATTTGCATTTGTCCATGCGCACCTGTGCACATTCGTATGCATCCTGCTTTTATCCCGTATGCATCCCGTTTTCGTCCCGTATGTATCTGTACAAATGCATATGGATACGAATAAGATGTGTATGGATACGTATGTAATGTGTGTGTAGCCATACACATATGAATGTCTGAATAATTCATAGGGATGATTCAAAACATTTTAATTCATTCCAATGTTAAAAAATGAATGTGTAGACGTCCAATTCGAGTTTAAATGTCCAAATTCGATTGAATTTTGAATGTTTTGAAACATTCAGGTTATCAGGTGGGACACGGTTTCCAAAACCTGTGGCATTGTGTTTCAATGATTCTCTGCTGCTCTTCATAGAGAGACCAAAGCCATTTAGCGAGGCAATTTCATGACAGGCTCTCTTTCCAGAAAATGGATGGTTTCATCTCTGCCCGAAGTCATGTGGGTTTTTTGAACACCCAGGGGGTGAAACTGTTCCCTGTATGATGGATCCACTTCATTCATTCATTCATTCATTCATTCATTCATTCATTCATTCATTCATTCATTCATTCATTCATTCACTTTATTTGTATACCGCCTTTCTAATAAATTACTCAAGGCGGTTTACAGCAACCATGAAGAATACAGTGCAAAATAATACATCATACCTTAAATAATCATAAAATTATATATAAACAAAATAATACATTATAAAATAACACAAAACATTGGGGGAGGAGACAAAGAGGCAGCAATGCTGGGACCTTTCCCCTCTCTAAACTGAGTGCTGCTAGGGTTTTTAATGTGCTGACTCTTCAGCTCCTTCTTTGCAAGTTCTTCAACCACAGAACACCTGTGAACTACATGAAGAATTAAATCAGGGCAGAGCAGCAGCAGACACACACCGATGTGGGCTGGCAGTTCTGTTCCTCCTCTTCTGCTCGGTTTATACCTTGCAGCCGAGGGAGCAGCAGACGCACTTGTGATGTTGGGTCCCTCAAACACTTTCATTAGTAACAGCAGGTTCTACAAAATATGTTGCAGTTAGAGACTGTTAGATTCTTTGTTGAGGACTAGGGATATGGATGAAGCCAAATTCTCCCCATTTGGTTTGATGTGAATTGAATATCTGGCTTCATGTGAAGCCCCCCCCCCAGCAGATGTGGGGGCTTCAGCTATGCACACGAATGTCCAGTAAATGTTCAGGCATGAAGGGATCTCCCACTCCACCCCACCCCTCCCTTCCCATTCCACCTCCTCCCGCCTCCTCTCACTTACCTGCTGCTGCCAACACATACCTGTAAGAGGCCCAACTCTTCATTCAAAATTCAGCTGAATTCAGACATTCTAATTCAAATCAATTGTTGGCACATTCGAAGATTGACATTCAAACTCAAATTGAATGTTTCAATACATTCGTATGATGCGTCATAAGGGATTTGTATGGGATCGAACATTCATATTGAATTCAAATCTACCACATCTGAAGGGGATCTTTACAACTGAATACAAAATTTCTTGCATTTGATTCAATACGAATTTTTTTAAAAAATTCATGCATATCCCTACCTTCCAGAAGTGCATGTGGAACGTCCCCCCCATCTTCCTGTGATTCCTGGAAGAGGGAGGGGTGTGCACAAATATTTGAAACATTCAATATTTGATGGAATTTGTTCGAATTTGGACATTTGAATTGAATGTCCATAAATTCAAATTTAAACATTTGAACATTCGGGCGTTTGCATATGTACGGACACATACATGATGCGTACTTGCCTGCATGCATCTTTCCCACATCCGTACGCATTGGTACAGATCTGTACAGGATGAAAACCGGATGCATACGGGATGTGTGCGGATGGGTATGGGATGGGTATGAATGCATACGGGCACATATGAATGTTGTTGACATTCGTATTTGCAGATACGGATTGAAAATTCGCATGAATAGATTCGAATGTATTTGAATCAATAGAATGTGAATACATTTGAATTTTCAGCATTCTAATCAATTTGAATTTTTTGGATATTCGATTCAATTTTAATCGAATTGAATCCCAAAAAATGGGATTGAATCCCACCCCTAGTGTGCACCTCCATAAGACCTACTTGGGCCTCCAAGGTGCACAGGAATGGCAGTGGAGGCTGCAGAGACCATGACTGCATTGTGGGTAAGGCGAACACGCCAGTGGGGGTGCAGGAACCTGGAGATGGGGATCTGCCACCATTCCTCCTCTCCTCTGAGGCCCAAGCAGCTTCAGTGAAGGCCAGGTCCATTCAGTTCACGGGCAGATGTGGGTTTATCAATGTAGGCCCCTTTCGATTTGCCCACAAATGTGAAAATTCTTACAAATTTGTGCAGATTTTGCATTGCATGAATATTTGCGTGCACATGCCTACTTAGAAGAGAAGCGTCAAACTGGTTCAGTTAGTTTGCAGTGTTTAAAGGACTGGGGGCCTCTGAATGGTTTGAATACGAATGGAACCACCCTGCTGTTCAAAAAACCCAATACGAATCGAATCCAAACCAAGGGGTGGTCTGACGAACCAAGCGTGCCATAGAAAACCGGAGTGGTTTGCAGGCAGGTGACAACTGATGGGCCACTGTGCGAGACAGGATGCTGGACCAGACTGACTGTGGATCCTCTTATATTCTTACGATGCTGATCGTGATAATGGCAAAGGAGCAGAAGTTGTGGGATTTGGAAATTAAAATTCGGGGGGGGGGGAAGTCTTTCCAGACATCACAGAGAAACAAACAAAAAATACAACCTGGACATTTCATCTTGCCTCTCTGCAATGTCTGAATCTCTCTGCTTTGCTAATGCCGCAGGAGATTAATTTCCTACCATCCACCCAGCCTAGACTTCCAGGGCTCATGTTTACTGATGTGTACAGCCCTGCAATAAGTTGAGTGGTTCTTTTTTCATCCACCATTGGGAAGTATATTTAAAAGCAATTGCCTTTTATAGATTTAAATTACAAAAGTCCCGATATCATGTAAAGAAGCCTTGCTACTCATGCAAGCATACAAATGCGGGACTCTTAAAGGGACCCAGAAAGATACTCAGGAATAATATTGGAAAATAGGATTAACTGTCTGCATTAGTTTCCAAAATGCAATTTAAATTGCTTCTGCTTTTCTGGTTACACTTAAGATACAGTCAGAAATATACATTTGACGAGCACTCAGATGAACCGCTAATTATCGATTCTTGGTTGCTGGTGGTTTTTTGTTCCTTAAAAAATTTCCTTCCCTTCTTCCTTTCTCGCCATCCAGCACTCTAGACGAGCCTGCCATACAGAGTTGGTTTTGTTTATTGACAACTCTGTTAATAATGGATTTTTCTCTTACAGTAAGGCAACCATAGTTGCTTTCAAATTGCTGTCAAAAGATATTTGAAACCATAGCAGTATTGCGGAGAACAAAGGGCCAGTCAGAATGAAACCGAGGATCAGGCTCAAAGATATCGGGAGCATTGGAATGACATGCTTGAAGAAGAAGAGTTCAGTGACTCAATCTCTTTGCTGGCTGGCGGAAAAGGAGGGGAGAGGAGGTGATAAACATATTAAAAAGAGGATATATGGATTTTATTTTATTTATTTACTTCTCCCTGCCCGCCCCACTCCCAGCCTTTCCTCTCTTGCCACAAATGCATAGATGCAGGGCCATTTTTTTTTCTTACCAAAAGGAGAGACAATCATTGCCAGACTTCTGTGACAAGGAATTTTGAAGATTTATAGTAGTGAAGGTGGTTAATAAAAGTTTGATGGGGGTGGGATTAAAAGGGCAACAAGGCTTCCTTTGTATGGACTGTAGAAATATGTCAGTTTCGTGCGCGTTCTACTTTAAATCTTGAAGCTGGAACTCCTTGGAAATGTGGTGTTCTATTGAAAATTGGCCAACTTTGGGCTACTCTTCCCAGATAAATCCTCAAGTTTTGATTTTTGCACTTCTGTGGGGGCAATCTGCAAAATACTATCTGGCTAAGGATAGGAGATGACCTGGGGAAAGTCTTATGGCTAGGGGATGCCAGAGGGAGTATGCTAAATGAGAACCTACCCGCTCCCAGCATTCGTTTCTGCTGGCCATACTGACTGGTGTTCACGGGAACTGGAGTTCAGCATTATTTGAGGCACAGCATTGATTTGGGCCAACAGGTTTCCAGGGTCTTTTAATGTTGACAAAATGTCAACACAAAAAATATGCTTGCCAACATATGCTTGGAAAATGAAATCATTGCTTCTTTAATGAAGTTGCATCCTCCAGACTGGAAGGTCCTCCTGACTGTGGCTGGCTTGTCTGGGGAAACAGGAGTGAGACAGCACCTGGGATTAGAACCTTGGAGGGTTTAAAAAACAAAACAAAAAACAAAACAGAAGGATGGGTGTGGGTGCGGTGGGTGTGGGTGTGGGTGCGGTGGGGTGGGGGTCATCTATGTGGCGTAGTTGCCTAGATCCAGGTGCCTACACCCCACAGAGGGGCGTGATCGGGGTGGGAAGCCTTCAGAGACCAGAGCCACGATCTCCGATCTCCAAAGGGGTCCTGCCCCATAGGGAGCCTACCCTGGGCCCCGCGATGGGTGCCCAGGTACTCAGGTACCTTTGTGCCAGCTGCACAGGGCTCGATTGAGCCCCGTACAGCCGTCACGAAGCTGGGCAAGTGGCCTGACAGTGCTGCCCGCCCCTTGGGTGCTTGCACCCAATGGGAGGCAGCCTTGCGGGCTTTATCCCAACCCCTGGCCAGCCTTTCCCGGCTAAGTCACTTCGGAACGCTTTAGCCATTTGCACACAGGCACACAGGAATGCGTTTACACCCGTTCCTGCGTTCCTGTGTGTGAATGCTGAAAGTGTCCCAAAGTTATTCATCCATTCCGGATGTAGTGCGAAAAGGCCTTAGGACTCATTCTGGATTTTATCTTAGAATAGGGATCTACATCCACACTATAGCAGGTCTTGGGCAGAAAGGGCTTAAAAATTTCTGATAGTTCTGATTTGTTCTTTAGGTGAACAAATGTTGTCCATAGTTTGGCCACTAGGGTCCTGACAAGGACCAGAGGTCTACTTCTATCAGCTTCCTGAAGGAACAAACCTGATGATATTTCTCTGCAATACGTTTGAATCTTCTCAGTAGGCTACCCTGGCAGCATAAATTTTGTTGGTTCTTTTTTCCCCATCTATAACTGCCTGATATTTTGCATGATTTATTTTTTAGCAATTAAGAAGGCATTAAATATCACTGGAGTGCTATATAGTTTCCATATTCTAGAATAGTTTGGGATATCGATTTTCACTTATAATAAATGCATAAATGATTGCACTACCTGTACTGATTAATAGTTTAGGCCGCAATCCAAATTCCGCCTTTCCTGAGAGTAAGTGCCATTGCACACAGTGGAGCAAGTTATAATGTGTATTACAGCTGTGCAAAGTTCAGTTTCTGTTTAAAAATTCAGTTGAACAATTACCATTTGCTGATATTCGCATCAAACTGAACATGCAATGGTCAAAAGAGCCAGAAATTCATTTAAACAAAAGTCCCTCACCTGGGAACATACAAAATTCAATCAAATAGCATGTTGTGTTTTTGCCCATGAAAACGGCTTTTTAAATTAAAAAAAAAAGTATTTTATTTTTGGTTTTTTGGCAAGTTTGGAATGAATGCAAACAACTCTTTTGTTGGATTAAAAGATTCACCTTTGAATTGAAACAAAATGGGTGTTTGGTTCAATTGCAAACTGAATATGTACATATCCCTAGTGTATATTCTTACTTTTCAACATACGTCATATCAAACCACACAAGCTATGTACTCTGTGTCTATGCGCATACATGTGCACTTAAATGACACTTGATTATCATAGAATGTATTCATGGGGTTTTTGGAGGTAATGCATGAAGATAATATTTCATTATATGCCCATTTCAAGCGTATAACTACAGGTACTGTTTCAATATATTCTGTTATTGTTTTAATGTATGTCTGATTTTAAATGTTGTTACCAGCCCCGAGACCTTCGAGTATAGGTCTTGCAGAAAATGGCTTGGGCTGGGCACAAATGTAATTTCTGATATTCAATTTGATTCGAATTGAATACCTGAAAATTTGATTCAATCTTTAAAATTTGAGTTAAACCAAATCTGATTCAAATTAAGCAAATTTGAAGCTATTCATTTGGATTTTCAATTTGAATTTGCACTTAATGAATGTCAACATTTGTAGATGCCCATACGCATCTTTCCCACACCCGTATGCATCCGTACATGTCCATATCCCATAATTATCCTCTATGCAACCTGTTTTTGTCCCGTACGGATCCGTACAAATGTGTACTGATGTGGGAAAGATGCAGATCTGCAGGTACGCATCATGTGTGAACCTGTAAACATGTGAATGTCTGGATAATTCGATCAAATAGATCCAAAATTTGAAATTCGTTTGGATCTTTAAATTTGAATTTATGGACATTTGGTTCAAATTCAAATGTCGAAATTTGGGCAGATTTGATGAAATTTTAAATACCTTCAAATATTCATGCACATCCCTAGAAAATTCCCATCATGAAATCTCAGTCATTGGTGTTTGTGCACTTCCAGGTATTTTGTGCCGTTGGAATACCCAGAAATACCCCACTACCCCATTGCAGGCTGGGCCCCGAATGTCACTCTGCCATCTTGCAGGGAGAGCCAGAGGCAATAATGGGATCTAAAGAAGATCCCATGTTTTCCTTTCACTGCCTACAGGCAGCCTAAGAGACAGAGCCGTTGGCTTCTGTTTGTTTTGGTGGAGGAAGAAAACTGGGTGGATTTTCAGAAAGGAATCCATTTGTAAATTTGATTTCTCTTTTGTAAAGCAGAGCGAAGGGCCCCAGAAGCTTTGGTGCCAGGGCATTGAGGACTGTATTTCTGATCTTATCTGCCACTCTGATTTCTTTCAGCCAGTGTTCAAAACAGCTGATAACATCTCGTTATTTTTAATTATACAAATGAAACAAGAGTCCATACAAGACCCAAATGGAGCTCTCTCTGTTTACAGAAATAAAAATGAATGAGTATTTGTGTTTATTGCAGGGTTTTTTTCTTTTTCTTTTTCTTTTCTTTCTCTTTCTTTCTTTTTTAAAAAATCATTTCAGGTTGAAATAATTAATGTGAGGAACATGAATATGTATTGAGAGTGCTAATTCTTTGGGGTTTTGGAAATTCTTACAACTACATAATTAAATGAGTGCCTTTAGAAAGACTGATAAAACCCATTGCCATTCAAATATCCCTACAAGCCATCGGGGCCTGTGAGCTTGAGGCTTCAGAGATTACTTTGGCAACGAGCCAGTATTTATCACAACATTTCCATCTTAGAAGATAAAATTTAATCATTTTTATTTAAATATAAATCAAAATTAATGCAGCTTCTTAAAAAAAAAGACATGGCATCAACTAATTACAATATCTTTATTCTGAAAGAGCAGTGGCTCCATTGTGTTTATTCAAAGATGAAATGTCAACCTTTGTTACTTTGGGTTCTTTTTCTTCCTTCCTTCCTTCCTTGTGGTTTTAGGCTTTTCCCACACTTTCCCACAAGGTAAACAGAGAAGGATGTCCTCTCCAGATCTGTGCCTACCTTCTCATTTTGCTAAGATCAGAAGTCATTCCAAGGCTTTCTTTTGTGGTTTCTCCAACTGGTGATAGCTGGAAATGAAGGAATCAAGATGCCTATGTTTTCTTTGCATGTAGGTGCAAAGTCATTCCTTTCCCTGCCCCCTCTCCGGCATTCAGATCAAGATAAATGTGGACCTTCGGGTGCCAGTTTGGTCTAGTGATTAGGGAGTTGGACTCTTATCTGGAAATACCGGGTTTGATTCTGCACTCCTCCACGAAGCCAGCTGGGTGGCCTTGGGCTAGTCACAGCTCTCACAGCCCCACCTACCTCACAGGATGTCTGTTGTTGGGAGAGGAATAGAAAGCTTCTCAGCTGCTTAGAGTACCCTTAAATGGGTGAAAAAATTGGGGTAGAAAAGCCAACTCTTCTCCTTTTCCTTCTGCTTTCCACCTCACCAGTCCTGGTGGACATCATTCACTACTAGTTCAAACCTCTTAAAAACTGACTTCATTGAACATGGTGCTTGATACACACATTAGACATTTCAGAAGTGGAACGTGGGTGAGAGAAATGGAAAATGGATTCAAGCCCTGCTCTCTCTCTCTCTCTCTCTCTCTCTGTGTGTGTGTGTGTGTGTTTCCACTGGCCTTGGCTCAGTCTAAGAGGCCACCAGTGAAGTTGCTCAGGAAGCTGCAACTCGTGAAGAATTTGGTGGCAGGTTGCTGATTGGAGTGATGCATTATAAATATTCAACACTTTCACTCAGAGAATCATACTGGCTGCCAGTTTTGCATCGGACTGCAGACAATACCATATTGTTTAAATTTAAACTTGGGCCCCAGCTTATTTGAAGGAATGCCTTCTCCCATGTAGACGCCTAATCTCTGTGATGTGCAAAAGAAGCCCCTTTGGTTTTACTGCCACCTGCAGAGTTTGCCCGATGTCAGGATCCATCTGAAAATGAGTCCGTTGAAGGTATTTGCAACTGCTCAAGGGAATCTGCATACCCAAACATCTGTAATCTAGGGGTTCACATGCATTTGAGAACACACAACCTTGTGCCTGCATTTAGTTCTCTGGATTTCAGCTCACTTCTGGCTGCACTTGGGCTTTCTGATTTTGCTTTGCTTTGACTTGCACTTTCTATGTGAGTTGTAATAGAATTTGCACATTTAATATTATGCACTCATGACATTGAAGGTTTGCACTCTCAATAGATATGCTATTCATGCCCACTTACCCATGAGGCCAGCAGTCATGCATTATCTGTATCAGAATGTCTGCCTTTCTGGATTTCTGTTTTGGTTTTGTGAAAGCAGGCACTGGTAATGACAGCCATAAGTGTGAGGTTGTACCAGTGACATGCTCTAGTAGTAGTAGAAGAAGAAGAGTTGGCTTTTCTACTTCACTTTTATCAGCCATTTAAGAAGACTCAAAGTGGCTGACAAACCTTCTCTTCTTCTCCCCACAGCAGACACCTTGCGAGGTAGGTCAGGCTGTGGTAGCTCAGAAGAGAGCTGTGACTATCCCAAGGCCACCCAGCTGGCTTCATGGAGGTGTGTGATATGAGATGAGTCTGGCACTCTAATTACAAGACCAAACTTGCTACCTTATTGATTCCTAAATCCTTGGTTTCCATTCAAATGATGTAACCCCTGCCACAATGATACTTTTGGGGAGATTCTGCACTGACCAGTATAATGGACCAGGAACAGGCATATTTGGAGCCTCCATTCTAAGGGAGGGGGTGAGGCCTTCCTTAGACCGCATTATCAGCATATGGAAGGAAGGTGCCTGGCACACCTGCCGGTCCAGTAGACCACACAGTGCAGAATCACTGTGATCTCTTTGAAATGAAGTGATCTCTTTGAGAAATCAGAATATGCAGTCAGTTCCTGGAATACATCTGATGATCTTGGCAGAGGCCCACGCCGAACCATTATTTGTCCTGTTCATTATTACGATGCCCTGCCAGGGAGGGAAGGAGAGAGGGAAGAAGTATCATATTTTAAATAGGTTTTATGGTATTTATATATTTTATCTTTCTATTATTGTGACCTGCCCTGGGACCTATTGGTGAAGGCAGAGCAGAGTATAAATTCTAGAGGGAGGATGGATGGATGGATGGATGGATGGATGGATGGATGGATGGATGGGTGGTTGGTTGGTTGGTTGGTTGGTTGGTATGTGCACAAATGGTTTTTTGTATTTGATTTGTATTGAATCAAATGCAAGAAAATTTGTATCCATTCAAATAGATTCCCTTCGAATGTGGTAGGATTCATCTTTGATATGAATATTCAGTCCCATATGAATCCCATATGAATGCATACAAATAGCATACGGATCCCATACGAAGCTTCATATTAATGTATCAAAACATTCAATTCAAAATTGAATATCTGAATTTGGCCAAATTCATACAAACTTTGAATGTTATGAATATTTGTGCACATCCCTAATAGATAGTTCCCTTCCCTTCCCTTTCTTCTATTCTTCTTTGCTTCTATCCATCTGTAAATATTGCTGAGAAACCCAACTCTCTGATTTCCCTATTTATTTATTTCATCTTCAGCAACAGCCCCTGAACTGGTAACATGCAGTTGCTGATCTGATGTACCGTGACCTAAGGCTATGTAGGTATTAACAGTTATAACCCTTCAGCTATTTGGGGCGACAGGGAGAGATGTCATTAATTTTCTCTGTGAAAAACAAAAAGAAAAAGGAGGAAAGATTGTTTTAACTAGGAGACTTTAGAACTCTGCTTCTTTCACACCATCTGGGAGATCTTTTAGAAACAAAGACACTTTATGTTGTTTTTGCACAAAGGATGCAGCAAATTTATTTCAGGTGTCTACAAACTGATTTTCTTCCAGTGATTTCTTTGTTATATATCATCCCTGGATGTATTGGCATAAGAGATGTCTATGTCTTGTCTATGGCCTTTCTCCACCTATCCAGATTATGTGGAGGTTCACTGATTTGGATTATTTGGAGACATGGGCACTGACAGTGCTGATCTGCCTCACACTTCCCTGTAGATGCAAAGCTTGTGATCCAGAACAAGGCTTTTGGTTTGCTTGTAGACCCAATTAAATAGGATCCACAACAGATCTGGATTAAGGCCTCCAGTGCAGATGGAGCCAAACCAGTGGGACAGGGTCTTGATCGACATTAATATGTGGATCAGGAGATTCGTGATCCAGATTAAGGGGCTGCGTAATCCGGATCACCAGTGAGTGCAGAAAGGGCTTGTCTGTGTGTGTCATATACAGCCAGTACCTAGAAGTGGAAGGATTTTTTTTGCTTGCCTTTGGTTTGTGTTACATGTAACAACTCACTGTTTGATCCAGTACTGAATCGCTTACTCCCAGACAGCAAACGTCTAAGGTCAGTGGCAAGTCCTTGCTCAGGGTCCCCACTGCCCCCCAAGCCACCGTTCACTTCTTGTTTGCACATTTTTGTGTGAGCACATGAAAGAGTGAATAAGCAGACTAGAGAAATTGAATTTGTCAGTTATTTGATCGTGTTACCCAGTACAAAACCTGTGTTTCTTGGCTAAACCAATGTGGTGTAAGGATGGACGATCAATGAAAATGAATGGTCTATAAAGTGAATAAATAAATCCTGTATATAGCCTACCTTTCTCTCAAGGCTGAAACCAGGCAAGAGATGCAAGATCTAAATAAATGACAAACCAAATTTGGACTGAAGTGATAACAGAAACCTAGACCACAGGTGAGAAATAGAAATAGATTTGGCTAAATCACAACAGGGCCGGTTAGTTCCCATTTGGATCTTTTGTTAAAACCATCTGCAGAGAATAGCTCTGTCTCCACATGGCTTCCAAAACACCTTGAAGGTGCATTGAAGTCACCCCCTCTCCACAAGATCCCAAGCGGAGGGGTCTTGAGGGTGTGTGGAGTTCTGCCTTAATCCTGCTTCACAGCAGCTCCAAAGTTGTTCCTCACGCACTGAAGCTGGACCTCACAGCACCCAAATGGGCTGTGCACAGAAATGAGGAGACCTTCTCAGCACAGGCATGAAGATGTGGAAAGAGCAGTCTCGGGAATACCAGTGGAGTCATCAAACACCTTCCTGAGGCTCCCTGAGGTCCAATTCTAGATTTAGACCAGAGCTGTGCATACATGGCCAGCGTCATGCAACCTTCACCAGTCTGGTACCTTCCAGATGTTTTGAACTACAACTCCCATCATCCTCAGCTGGAGCACAGAAATAGTTCTGTTTTTCTAATACAGACTAAAAATGTGCACAAACAGTGAAATAGTGGTTCGGTTTGCATTTGAACCTTTTTGAACAGGTTTGATTGAACATTTTTCCTTTTAAAAAGTCCTTTTAAAGGGCAGAGTCATGTCAAACATAAACCGTTTTGATTCAAACCAGGCTGTTTGGCTGATTCTACAACCACCCAGCTTCAGTTTGAGTTCAAAATGACCTGCCTGAACCTGCTGGAGGAAATTCAGTTCAAATTCAAACCACTTGAATAGTGCCAGTTTGAACCAAATTGCTTGTGTTTGAACCGGTTTCAGCACATCCCTTCCTACCATCATCAGTCTTTTTTTTCAGTCCCTACTTTCTGAGACTCTAGGCTGATCCAGGGATATTGTCCCATCTGCCCTGCTCTACATGGCTTGATTCACCAGCAGTTCCTGGAACTAACCCTAGGTTTTGCTGGTCTCTTGAATCTGTGACAATGAAGGTACCCAGTCCATCTGAGCATCTTAGGGACATTTTCCTAATGCATTTTGAGTCCCCACTGTTTCAAGGTTAGACAAATTCATGAATGGCAGGTGAATCAATGGCTACTAGAATGGATGCCCAGGTACATCCTCCTGGTAGGATGCCTCCAAAGGCCATTTGCAGGGGTTTGAGAGCAGGTGAATGTTTTGCCCTTGTCTTCTACTTCTTGAGATGCCCATAAGCAATTTGTGGGCCAGTGTGTGAGAAAGGATGCTGGACTAAATGGGCTACACCCTGACCCAGCAGAATTTCTGTAGTTCATAGATAGGTGTGTCAATAGCTACTAAAATGGATTCCTAGATACTGCCTCGGGGTTGGAGAGACAGGCAGGATGCCTCTAAAAGTCATCTGCAGGGAGTTGTAAGCAAGTGAAGGTTTTGTCTTCTGCTTGAAATGCCCAGAAGCAAATGGTGGGTTACTTTGTGGGACAGGATGCTGCCCTAGGTGGGCTGTGGCCCGATCCAGCAGGGCTCCTCTGATGTTCCTATGTTCTGATGCATAGCTGAAACCAAAGAATGGAAGGTCGGAAAGACCTTCACTGCGTCTAACATTAAGCAATTGTCTGTTTCCATGTTAGGCTTCTTTGGGAGAACTGCTATCAAATACACTCTTAGGCATGCAATGCAAATAGCATTCCAACAAGCTAATTATAGGATAAATGCCATCACTTAACTAGGCAGCAAGCATGTCCTCTCAGCATGGAGCTATCATATTATATACATTTGCTGTCTGCGGTGTAATTAACAGGATAAAAATATTACTGCCAGACACCATAAAAAAATTAACACATTATCTTAATTGTCTTTTCAGCTCAGGTAGCACCTATTACCACTTCAAAAAAAAGGGCTTCCGTCTAATACACTAGATCTCTTTCTTTTCTTTCCTTTTTATTCACAGAAGATGCTGCTAATCCCCCTTTCATCCTTTGATCGGTTCTTTTGATAACATTGGACACCGACTCCTCCATTTTTCCTTTTGAACTCTTCGTATAAAACTATTATAGAGACCCATTGTCTTGGAATTCGGATCTGCTGTGATTTCTTTCTCTCTTTTTTGCTTGGAATGTTTTCCAGCGTTGGATGCTGCTACGGTTGGGATATTTTGTACGGTGTTGATAATTTGTTGAACAGCCACCAACCTTTTGCATTAACATATTTCCCAGCCCCACTGTGAAAATGGGGTCACTGGCTACTGAGCCAATAAAACTGTTACCTCTGAGCGTTTTGAATGACTTCAGCCTGGTGCCAAAGCCTGAATTTCCCCAAACAATGAAGGACTCGTTCTTTATTCACGATTGAGCTTTGGAGCAGACACTTGGCTGTGCTCTGAGTTTACAAGACTGAAATTCAGCAGATGCCTTTCGATGCTCCAGTGGCTGCTGATCTTCTCCACACTTCTATGTTTTGAGAGAAAGGCATTACGTGGTCCAAGTGGAGACGTTACTGAATTAGTTCCTTGCAGAAGGTAGTTGAGATAGTCAATACTGGCTTTTTGATTTCTGGTGAGCCACAGAATGGGATGGACTGTGGAATTGTTTTGGGTTTATGGCTACATCCACATGAATGGATCTACCAATCATTGTTGAGGGATGAAGTCTGCCCTCAGGGGTGACCAATGGGCCCATTCACACTTACCTGACTGATATGGTGTAGTAGTACCATACCGGTAAGGTGAAGATCACGCCCAGCAGGCATCATCTTCACTTCAAAGGCTAGTAAAGCCCCAAACTGGGCTACCAGCACCTGAAGGTGAGGATAGCAAGATCAGGCCAGGCTGGGTTGCCGTGATGATTGGGACATATTACACAACTGCATGGCTGCAACTGCATCACCATGACCACTTGTAGCATCACATCCCGAAATCTATGGCTGAATTACCGCTTTTGCCATTCCTTGCCATTGGCCAGACTGGCTAGAGATTGTGGAGGTTATATTTGGTGTGGAGGTTACATTTGGAACTCTGGAGGGCCACAGTTAGGCACTGGAACTCAGCCACAGAATTGGCCAATCAGCCCAACCTGCAGTGGCTAGAGGGCAGTGCAGATCAGGCAAGGAGATTCCACACACAATCCATCCTGCTGGCAACTTCTGGTCTGCTCCACAGGACATCAAGCTTGGTTCTGTAGGAAGGAGGAGCAGCTTTTCAAATAACTTTACTCCATCGTTTTGGGAACACTACTGGATGAGAAATGCTGCATAACAAGGGGTAGTTGGCATCATCTCTTTGCTCTGGGTCTTGAAACTTTCACTGGGACTTGACACATTCTCTGGGACCTCAGTTCTTCTGGTGCTAAAAAGCTTGTAGAGGCAGCCAGACAACACTGGCCCTACCTGATCTGTGTCTCTACCCCCCCCACACACACACACCCGAAACCAAACCTCAAACCTTGTAACTCTGCAAGAATGCTGCTCTGTTGCATTGAACTGAATGCTACGGACTAGAAGAGCAGCTTGTATTACACCTAACTTTCCTGCCCCTGCCGCTGCCCCTGGGAGCTCTTCTCTTTCTGGCAGAGTTATTTAAGAACCTGCTTCAGGTTTTCAGCTGGAATAATATTTCTCCTCTGATTACATTTGAACCCGTTCGAGTAAAATGCTCTGATACATAATTTGTGACAGGTCCTGGCTTTGAAGATCTATCAGTCACATCAACTGTACCTCAGGCATGTCAAGTAGCTAGGGAGAGGGAGAAGCCATCAATCACATCCGAAAGAGTGCAGGTTGTTGCTCTGGCTGGGCTTGCCCCCGTCAACCTGTCGGCTCCCATAGCAGTCTTTGTGGCAGCTGGAATCAGGAAGACTCATAAAGGTAGAATTCTCACAGTGGGCTTCTCATGTGTGATTGTGGGGAGGGCTGAGTCTCTTTGCCTGAGCACATGCTTTGGATGGAGGTCCTCAAAGTGCCGGGGGTCATGAACGAGGAACACAGGAATATGTTCTAAGGATGTGCATGAAAGTTTTTTTCACATTCTATTCGAGTCAAATTGAATACTCGAAAATACAGTTCGATTCAAATCTTTTAAATTCTAATTTAACAAGATTCGATTTGAATTTACTAAATTTGAATCTATTCATTCAAATTTGCACATACAAATGTCGACAACATTTGTAGATGCCCATTTGCATCTTCCCAACATCCGTACGTGTCCATACACATCTGTATACATACCGTAGTTATCCCATATGCAACCTGTTTTCATCCTGCACGGATCTGTACAAATGCGTACAGATGCAGGAAAGATGTGGATCTTCAAGTACGCATCATGCATGAACCCATACAGATATTAATGTCCAGATAATTTGAACAAATAGATCCAAAATTTGAAATTTGATTAGAATGTTTAAATTTGAATTTTGGGACATTCTGTTCAGATTCGAATGTCGAAATTTGGCACATTCGATCAGATTTCAAATGCCTATGAATATTCATGCACATCCCTTTTATGTTTTACCTGTGGGAATCCTGTTTACAACTAGCAGACCTGGAAGTATAAGTTGTTGAATGTGAGGGATCCATTTACTCTGGGATGCAGGAGCTTCCTTTTCTTCTTTAACAGTCTGTGTAGAGGTTCTGATGCCGATAAGGTTGTGATTGTTGCTGTTTTAGGTGTCTTTCAACAATATGTCTCTCAGCAGTTGTAGGACAGCCATATGTTGTCCAAGAGGAAGGAATTTCATTCATTCTTTGTTGACATTCTGGAAGTGTCTTCTGGAGTTGGGGGATGCCGAATCAGGTAGAATTTGAGAACCTGGAACAGACTGAGCTTTTGTGGTTTACCCAAAGGCTCTTTAGGTGAGTGTGAAGGGAGGTCCCACTAGCTGAACAGGTCAAAAAATCAAGGAAGAAAATCAAAAATAGCAGAAAAGGACCAGGAGCAAGCAGACATGTGACAAAGATCCATTCTGCGTGATGGACTGAACATCCTCTTATTTTGGATTGGTTGCCAGTTTCCTGCATGTCTGACAATTAAAGAAAGAGCTGACTCTCTATAGAGGGTTGAAAATGCACATTCTCAGAATGTGGTAATTTTCTGTTCTCAATAAGCTGAGAAAACTGTCCTTACCACACTGGGGCTGTGTCTTCACGGCAACCTTATATCGAATTCAAAACATTTTCAATCCCTCAGAGTCCGCACGGCAGTTTGGCTTAACACACTTTCTCCGTGTTAAACCACCCCAAAGCGTGGTGAATCTCAATCCTGATTTCAACAGGTCTCACTCTGGAGCGTGTGCTTGAAACATTTTACATTTTTTACTGTGGGGACCGTACCGTGTTAAGGGATGAGAATCCATGTTTAGGGTTTCCCTACCCCAATAGCTTGCTTCCAAAGATAATGATTTCATTGAAAAAATCCATCCTCAAAACAGCCACTATAAAAATCCAGTCCTTAAAGCTACACTGTAGTGATCTAGCCACTTCACACCTTAATAACAATGTTGCAGTTTTGCACAATTCTAGCTCTTTGAAAGTTCTGACCTTTAAAAAAGGGAAAGGAAAGGAAAGCCCTGGAGGTTCTGTTTTAAAGGCTGTGGCTGTGAAGGGGGTTTGAGTTGCTGCTGCTGCTGCTGCTGTGTGCCCTGGGAAATGGGGAGAGGAGGGGAAAGAATTGCTGGCAGCCTGTGCCTGTTTTTCATCCATCCAGACAAGTGGCAGCCACCCATCCACCCAGCTAGGCTCCGTGAAGGTCTGTTATGGATGGCACGTCCATGCCAGGAGGAAGAGGGCAGGGCAGCCCTGCAAAGTGGCTTTTAAAAAGTAGCCACTTGAGTCCCCCCCCCCTTGAGTCACGTATGCCACGTACGATCCTCAGAATCTGGATCGAACACGATTAAGTTAAAGTAATGGGAACAGGCAAATTTGCATTTGCATCCGGTTCTATTATTTTGGTTTAGGGAAAGTGAAATAAGCTTGCTGTGGGGATTCCCCCTAGGCCTTATTCTGGGATATATCCTGGGCGGGGGTGGGGGGATCTGTTTTCATGCTACTGCAGACTACACCAGACAGCAGGTCAGGTGCAGAAAAGCCCAAATGTATCGATATCACATCAAAGCCCAGGTCCACAGCAACCTCACTGTCATGCAGAAGTTGCCAAAACCAGCTTTGTATTTCACAGTTTCCTAGAAAAGGAGGCATGTTGAGGAAAAGCTGAAGCTAAGTGGCTGGTTACCTCTGCTTGGGGTCTCTCAACACTTGCTGACCTAGATTATCAGTAGCCCTCAACTTCAAGGACTACCAGCCTGCTCTGGGACATGGAAGCATTAGATTTCAGTTTATCGATCTCCGTATTTCATGACCTTCTTCCATCTTTCTCTCCAGTTGGACTTTCCTGGTGGTAAACCAGTGCTTTTGGCAGAATGAGTCAAGCTTTTTTCAGCCAACCTTCCAAAATATTCAGAGTCCTTGGCTTGGGATGACTCCATATTTAGATGGGCCTATCATGTTATTCCTCCAGTGCAACTGAATTTGGGAACTGGAGTGTCTTGGGACAGTTTGCAAGCCAAACAAAAGCCTATTGAAGAATCTGAACTTTGTATTCAGTCAAGTGAACTAATCTCCATGGGTTTGGGCCTTGATCATTGCAGAATAATTGCCTGCTTATAAAAGGTTGTGTACAGAGAGGGTGTCTAATGCAGTTTCATTCTTCAGAACATAAATCCATTTTTATTAAAATAAATGTTTCCTCTCTGAGCTGCAAAACATTTGACCTTCTAAGAGGGAAGGAACAGGGAATTTGCCCAGGGCTCTTATATCTATAAAAATCTTTATGAATAGAAAGTGGTCTTAATCCAGAAAGCTTTCCAGCCCCAATATTGTACAGAAAATCAATGACAGGGGATGGAGGGATGGGGAAAAGGAGATGGTTGCCAGAACTCCTGTCATCTTGCATGACACATTCCCTGTCAGCTTTTGTTTTATATGGTTAAGTGATGAGGATCCAAGGAGGTTGGGAGGGGCAGGAAGGAAGATACCTGCTTATACAGAAACAATTGAGCCACGGTGAGTATTAATTCACTTGCATTAAGGCTGATTCCAAGCAACAGTTGTGGGACAGCTAGATTCAGAATCTTACCCAGCCTTGAACATAAAAACACAGGAGGCGCCCTTGTATATCAGGCCACAGCCCACCTAGTCCAGCATCCTGCCTCACACAGGCCCTGTTCGCACAAGTCTAAGACAGGTTGGCCTATTCATTGATTTGAATTGAGGTCGTACCAGCTGTATTCACACCTGGATCATCATAGGTTGTCCCTGCCTTGGGCTGCATTGCTCACACCTTTCTGCACGATCGAACTGAGCCTCCTCCAAGGAATTCCTGGCTCTCCACCCCTTTTGCTACAGCAAATCTATCTCGTTTCTGATTGGATGCCATTCATGTCATTCTAGGGAAGTGAAGGTGTGTGTCTGTGGTTCTTTTTAAAGCCTGTTCCCCACCTCCTCTAGCCCATTTTCCTTTTTTATGTGCTTTTCTTCTCCTTGCAATTAATTTTTAAAATAATAAATTTAGGTAAAAACACTAGATAGAGGAAACATACACATAAACTCAGGGAAGAAAGGGAGGTGCCTCATGAATTCAGCATGTGCCAATTGGCCAAGGAAAGACTGGACTCCACCCACCGCAGCACAGTTCAGCATCCTTTAGCCTGTCCCCCCGGCCTGAGGAAGCAGCCTGAGATGCCAGGACGGTCTCAGACCTTGTCAGTCCACTAAAAACAGGACTACAGGTTAAGACAGTCTAATGGGTAGGCTGGCTTGGAAAACAAATTAAATAAAAATAATGGGAGGATGAACTGAGGTTGATCTCAAACACTTGTATGACCGTGGCCACTGTAGCCCACCAGTTGCTTCTGGGCATCTCAAACAAAAGACAAGGGCAGAACCCTCACTTGCACTTGTCTCCTTGCAAATGGTCTTTACAGGCATCCTACCTGCCTCACCAAGCTGGAGGTGGTAACTATGCATTAACGAAAGGCCTGCTGGATCAGATCACAGCCCGTCTAGTCCAACATCCTGTCACACTCTCTGTGTAGCCAATCCGGTTGCTTTGTCTCATTCTCAAGCAGAAGCCAAAGGCAAAGCCATCACCTGCAAACGGCCTTCAGAAGCATCCTGCCTGTCTCTCCAAGCTGGAGCTGGCATCTAGGTATCCATTCTAATAGCCATTGATACACACTTGGCCTCCATGATTCTGTCTAGCCCTTTCTTAAAGCTGTCGAGACTACTTGTTGCCCACCAGCTTCATAGAGTGCCACCTCATTCTAGTGTTTTATGATGGATAAAATAATTTTTCCCTATCCACCATCATGCATGATTTTATATAGAAAGGGGCATGAAAAGAATATTGCATACTCATTTCACGATCAAAGTGAAAACCCAATAGTTCATTTTGTTGTTGAGTTGTTTAATCAAAAAAACATTTTTTTTGCATTTGTTTTCACCCTTATTTTTCCCATTGAAAAAAAAAGACCTTTTCATGACCAAAAACACAACACAAATGTTCAATCAAATTGTTCATTTTCACGAGCAGAGGACTATTTTGTTTTGACCGAAGTCTTGGACCTGCAACCCCCCAAATTTTCATTTTGATGCAAATATCTTCAAATACAACATTAATGCAAATCAAGTTTTGCACATTCCTGATGTGATTCAAGGAAGCACAGTAAAGAAAGTCTCTCACCTTCATATCCAGCAGGTGTATGTTTTGCATCCAGAAGTCATGAGATGTAGACACAACCATCCCTGGTAGCTGGTGACGGAAAGGCATGCCTTCTGCTTCAAACCCTGGAGGACTGCCGGCAGACAGGTGAGCCCATGCGGGATGGTCTGCCTCCATATGGTGCCACTTTTTATGTTCATAAAACATTTCCACAAGTGAGAAACTCATTGCTTTCAAAATTCAATGGTTGCCTTCTAGTCTGTTGCGTGACAACACTGAAATGCTTGGTCAAGGGCAAATGGCCTTCAGGGCTCCCTTAGAAAGCAAGCTGCCTTTCCAAGTCTGTGCCTCCACTTGCCCAAGGGATTAAGGCCTTTCACGGTATCTTCTGCTGGCACAATCAACTCCTGTGCTGGTCCTCCTTCATTAAAGCCAGGTAGCATCTGTCTGAGCTGGTGGGAATCTCTGACCCAAAGGTCTGGCCTCAGGAGCTCAAGTGGAAAGAGAGGAACACTGTGCAGAGTTTTTTCAGAAGCAGGGAAACAACTTCCTCAGAAGGCAGCTTGCTCCTCAGAGACCTCCTGGAAGAGACCTCCAAATGTATGGGGTCTTTTGTGTTCTTATTTTTTTCGCTTTGCATGCCTTGTTTGAATAAACAGCCTGAAGAACAGGGGGCTTTTATGTAGAAGCCTTTACTTTGTGTTAGATTTCTAAAATAAATAACCAGCCTGCTTCCCCCCAATTTCCCCCTTTTCTTCCCTCACATTACCTCTATTTAGGTTTCGTTATTTTTCCTTCAGCCTAGAGTTTCCTGTTGTTTGGGCCAAACACTTTGAAAGTGGGCTAAGCCAAAATGCCAAACGTACCCATAATACCTATCTCAGAGTCACAGGAATATTTAACTTTCTTTCCTGTTTAGAGCACCAACCTTTACAGATGGATTGGGTCCTCAGTAGCTGCGACACCTGGGGATGTGCATACGTATTTTGTCACATTTGACATTTTCATGAATTTGTCTGAACTCCGACATTGGAATTAAAACCGAATGCTGGTACATTTGAAGATTGATGTTTGAATTCGAATTGAATGCTTTGGAACATTCGTAGGAAGCTTTGGTACATTCATGGACCTGAGGAGGTGGGACAGCGGCTGCTCCAGTCACATCTGGAATGGATCCAGAGTGGATTTAAAGTAGATTCAGAGTGGACTCAAAGTGGATTCTGAGCAGAATCGACAAGTTCAGAATGGATATGTAGGGGATATGTAGGGATTCATAGGTGATTTGTAGCAGGGATTCTAACTGGATTCATATCGAATATTCATATTGAATTTGAATCCTACTACATTTGAAGGGGGTCTGTTCAAACAAATACCTTTTTTTTTTGCATTCTATTCAATATGAATCGAACACAAAAGAAATATTAGTGCATATCCCTAGTGACATCTTAAATAATCCTCCTAAAACTCCCACTCCCTCTTTTTTTCCCCCAAAAGCACACCTGTAAGTATCCATTGTGAAGATCAGGAATGGAAATTGGGTGAGCTTCCAGATGTTTCTGGAAGCTGGCTCACTTGACAAAACGCATTTATTCATTTGTTTGTCCAGATTCCTACCTTATCTTTTAGTCAAGGATCTCAGGGTAAGTCACAATAAACAAAGATTCACACACAAAATAACAATGAGAAAAAGTTCAAAATGAGCCGATGCTTTCGCAAACTGCAGGACAAAAAATGAAGGGATCTTTGAAAACCAGAAGCCTATTTGCACTTAGGGCTCTGGTACGCAGGATACCAGAGCTGTCCTAATTGCATACCAGAGGCCTAGGTGCAAATAGGCCCCTGGAAAAAGCAGGTTTTAACGAGGGGTGTTTCCACACATGCCGCCGAGAAAAGGATTTAAGAAAATCTGTTTCTCGGCGATCCAACCTCCTGACTAGGGACGGATCCTCAGAGGCCCTGCGCGTCCACACACACATGGGGAGGCTGGATCAGGGGGGCAGATCTCCTGGGTGCTGTGCAGAGACTGCAGCACCCATTCCAAAGGGCATCTGGGCTCCCGCACTGCCGATGCCCCCCCCCCCCCCGGAGCCGCGGGACTGGAGTGTATAGCTGCCAGTCATTGCGTGTTTCTGGTGGTGCATGGCGTGTGGGGGAAGGCGGAAGGAGGCAAACTGGCCTGCTTCTGCCCTCCCCAAGATGGCAGCCGCAGGAACATCTGTCCCTCTTTGCCTGTCCATGTGCAGAAGCGTCCTGCTTCCATATGGATCCAGGCGAAGGGATGGATTGAAGACCTAATTTTTTAGGTCTTCATTTAGATCTGGTTTTCAGCAGCAAGACCTGATTTAGAGACAGATCTCATGCACCAAAATGCAGAAGCGGCCGCCTCAAAGTGTCCCGAATGTGGTCTCCGGTGAGGAAGGTAAGTGCCAATGGGTCTTGAATGGGTCTTAAATCTCGCATTAATCCGGTTTCCACAGCCAGTGACACCCAAGGTGTCAAAAAACTAGAATCATAGAGCAATCCTCCAAACAAGAAAAGGTGGAGGAGCCTCCCTCGTTGACCTGAACAATTGGATGGCATCTGATGGCCAGGAAAGAAGAAGAAGAGAGTTGGCTTTTATATGCCACTTTTCTCACCTTTTTTAAGGAGAACTCAAAGTAACTGACAAACCTTCTGTTTTTCTCCCCACCACAGACACCCTGAGAGGTAGATTGGGCTGTGAGAGCTCAGAAAGAGACCTGTGACTAGCCCAAGGTCACGCACTTGTTATTGTTCCACAGCAAAAGATGATCAGGATGGTCAAGCACACTCCTGGGCTGCTTTGGGACAGAGGAGGCAGCACTATAATGCACAGATGTACCCTCCCAGAGCATGCTGGGCTGTCTTGACAGCCTAAGTGTGAACAGGCCCAATGGTGAACCAAATGTTTTGGGGCTCAGTGGTTTGATTGGCCAAATGAACATATGGGTGTTTGCACTGAAAGTGAAACGAACACACAAATTTTGTTCATGCCCATCCTTAGTTATTTGTGCCACATTATCTAGGACCTGTGGAGCAGACTGAATTGGTCTCAGAAAGGTAAATACAACCTGTGCAATTTTTTTTCAGAAGTAGTGTGGTACAGCTGGGTGTAGCCAGAGGCATCAGTTTAGCCATGGTTCAGCCCTAGTTCAGTTTCCAGACTGTTTTCAAGTATAGTCTCATGGAAAAATGTGTTGCAGTAGCCTAATATGGAAAGAAATCAGAGTATGAATTGTGGTGGATAAATTATCTCTATCCATGAAAACATCAAGCTAGCTTTGGAAATAAGCAGTCCTGGCTACAGAGCTGAGTTCAGAGACTGATATGCTCCATCTGAGCCTTGGTTCAAGACCCTACATAATTACATTTTGCAGATGCTGTGAGCAGAGAAGGGCCTATTTGGTGGTGGCACCTTGTTATGGAAAGATGCTTTGAGAAAAAAATTATACGGAGCTGATTTCTATTTCCAACAACTTTTTTAAAAAGAAAGGAAAATAAGCAAACCTTATAACCTTAGAAATCATATTAGAACTCTCTCGGGTGTTTTAACTCGTTTTGTTTTGTTTTTAATCTTCCTTTATATCTTCTGCCATCTGTTTCTGATTTCTAGGTTGCAATTTCCAGGTTTTACATTGCCCATTGCAATGAGAGAGAGGGATACAGATATGTAGATCAGAGATATAGATTTAATTATAGTCTTGATGGTATTTTTAAATAATTAGTACTTTTAAATTATTGTTCGGCATGACACCTATAGAATGTGTGTGTGTGTATGCAGCCCACAAGCAATGTAAATAAATAAATAACAAGCTATGCATGCTGTGAAGTAAGCAGGTAAATTATATTGCTTCAGAGGACTTGGCATATTATGATCCATAGTATAATTTCTGTAAAAACAGTAACCCCTCTTGATTCAGGGCAACTTTCCCAGTCTCAGAGAACCTCACTAGCTCTGAACCTCAGCATGCAAGCTTTGCTTCTCCAAATGTTTCCAATTTTGGTGATCAAAGGGTTGCAACGAACAGCCTTGCTTACTTACAGTGATATACCGGGATCAAAGGTTAACATTTTATATATGGAATATCCATTTCTAGCATTGGTTTAGCACCCTGCAAATGGCATAGCCAGAAGAAACGACTGTAGGATATGTTACCTTCTTCCATAGAAAGAGAGGAAAGGAAAGGGCGTCGGGGGGGGGGGGAGAGTGGAGAGAAGGAAGGAAGCTTATTTCTTATTGTCTCCAAACCAGGGACTTTTATCAGCATCTGACTTTTGGGTTAAGTTGGAGAGAAAGATAGTCTAAAAACACAAAAGATGATGTAGTTTAAAAATAAATTTAAGAATCCTTCTTGAAGTAATTTTGGCAATTTCAGAAGGTGATCCATGGATGTTGAGGGCGAGACATATGCTCTGAGGTCAGATCTATTGATGTTCAGCTTTATTGGGGAAGAAGGCAGAGGATGATTTAAAATGTTGCCAATAGAACAAGGTTTCTGCAGTCATCATAAGGGACTTTCGTGCCTACCACAGGAGGCCGTAGAACTTTTACGACAAATAATAAAGTTTTCAAGCAATGGACAGAGATTGAACAGGCTGACAAAGCTTTCTATTCTTCTCCCCACAACAAAACACCCTGTGAGGTAGGTGGGGCTGAGAGAGCTCAGAAGAGAGCTGTGACTAGCCCAAGGTCACCCAGTTGGCTTCATGGGGGAGGGCGTAATCGAACCTGGTATTCCCAGATAAGAGTCCAACTCCCTAACCACTAGACCACACTGGCGCTTTAGCCAATATTGGTGCCTGTCATAGTTTTCTCCTTTAACTTTCTGCAGTAGCACCCTTTGCTTGACTCCATGCAAGTCATTCCCAGCGGCATTTAATCATTCTGTACCAATCTGGTATTGGGAATCGAGTTCTCTCTTAGCCAACACGCCCTTCCAGCCTGAAAAGATTCCGTTTCCTTTCTGTTTTTCCAAGCAATTCAAAGATTAGTAACACTGCAAAACATCTAAAAGGATACTGGAAGTTTCCTGCTGCTCCAAGTGTTGTGTTATGTTATCTTTGGAATAATTTTCTGGTCCCATCGGTGTATGATAGCGAGCTGTTATGTCATGGAGCTTATTAGTACGCCTTTGGGAAACATTAATTCTTCCTGACATCATTCTGCATTTTTCAGTAAATCAAGTTATTTTTTAATGTAAGGAATTTGACACAAGTCAAATGGGATCAGGCTTTGTTTGCACATGCAACGTGGACATGAGTTTGAGCCGCCGAGGGTGGGTTTTCTGCCTCTTTTAAACACAGGCAGTGTCCTCTATATAAACCAGAGGGAAATGAAAGGAGAGGAAGAGAGGAAAGATTTGTCATCTGAGTGCACTCTGATGACTGTCTGTTGTTTTGTGTGATGTTTACAAAAATCTTGACTTTGTTGGCATCCAAAAGCTATTACGCTTAGTGCTCTAATATTAACTCAAGTGGGTTTCAGTGTCTGAGGTTCGGCTCATTATTTTAGAAATCCCCCATGTTTATATTATTAGCCAAGAGTTTAGACAAAATCCATCAGATCAGGGCTTGCATTTGGTAAGGATTTAATGTGTAACGCATTCCACTTGGAGATGACAAATTTGAGTTTGGTTGACACACACAACTGTAAAATAACTCCTTGCCCCTGTTCTTCAAAGAAGGTTCAACCCTGCCTAAGAGCAGATTTTAGAAGTCTTCTTTTGCAATGAGGGTGACTTTCCAAATGCATTTTTGAAAACTGGGTGGAGGGTGCAAGTTCTTTAGCTCTTCCTCTCTCCCCCCCCCCAGCAAAATGTGGGGTTGAATAAATGCACCATAATGAAGACTCCATATATGTGGCCCTCAAGATGTAATTGGACTGCACTGTCACCATCCCATAGGCTGCAGTTCAAGAATGTATAGAGAAGCTCAGGTCATTTCCCAGGAAGAACCCTTAAAACAACATTGCCTCCAGAGCTGGGCTCATACCTTGTTGGGACCCCAGCCTGATTCCAGTAACACGCTGCTGTTAGGTGCTGCCTATAGAAAATAATTCTCATAATTTTTAGAACAGCAAAGAAACAGTCTCTATCCAGGCCAAATGGCTTTGTCACTTGCAATGACGGCTTCCGTTGTTCCATCCATTGGTGAGTTTTCTTTGCCAGTTTGGTCTTGCGGTTAGAGTACTGTACTCATATCTCTCAGTCATGGGGTTTGATTCCACACCCCTCCATGAAGCCAGCAGGATGCCCTTGGGCTAGTCACAGCTCTCTTTCTGAGCTCTCACAGCCCTACCTACCTCACAGGGTGTTCTGTTGTGGGAGAAGAACAGAAGGTGTGCAAGTCGCTTTGAGTTCCCTTAAATGGGTGAGAAAAACAGAATATAAAAGCCAACTCTTTCTTTTAAGTCATCATCTGCTATTTAAAGAAAATGATTTTTTTTTTTTAAAGGAAACTTCAGAAGTCCAACAGTGACGATGAAGGTAGTCATGATATTATCAATTTTCCATGCCCCGGCCGATTCCATTTTCTTCCCTGGTGCCTTTTACATGGTACAATAAGCCTCCAGCATTGACAATAATTATCGCCTGAATAAAATGAAGAGGGTAATATGAACAAAGCTTTTCTGTAATTGCCTTTTTATTATTTGCTAACAGTGATTCAGTCACAAGGCAAAAGACAACAACAATAATATTTTTAAAACACCCAGTAATTGGTTGACAATAGGAAACTGTAACTGCAGTTCTAGGGCCGTGATGTTTGCATGTTGACTTTCCTTTTGAAATAACTTTTATTCATATTTTGATCAAACGGTTGAAGAATTAAAATATAAATGGAGACTCGGTTCAGAAGCCAGGGAGGTTTACTGCTCAGCCTCTGCATTAATTCATGTATTGTCCTCCTTCTTTTCCTTAAAACTATGAATTGCAGCAAGTTGATGCCTATTGAATTGCAATGTGCACAAATGTTTTTTTCGTGTTCAGTTCGCACCTAATCAAATCCATATATATAATTAGTTGATTAGTTGATTAGGTGCAAATTGAACACACATATATATATAAAACTCGAATACATGCCCTTTGAATGTGGCAGGATTTGAATTTTATACAAATGTTCAATATGAATCCAATTTGAATCCCTGCTACGAATTGCCTACATATCCGCAACATATCCCCTACAAATCTGCTTTGAATCTGACAAATCTGCTCTCAATCCACTTTCAATTCACTCTGAATCTGCTTTGAATTCACTCTGGATCCATTGCACATGTGACTGGGGCAGCCACTTTCCCACCTCCCCAAGCGGCCAAATGTAACAAAGCTTCATACGAAGGCACCAAAGCATTCATTTTTGAATGTTAACCTTCAAATATACCAACATTCAGTTCAAATTTGAATGTCCAAATTCAGATGAATTTGTATGAATTTTGAATGTGGTGAATATTCGTGGACATCCCTACCGTTGAACTCTTGATTTGGGGAAAGAACAAGTTTGGTCTAGTGGTTAGGAAGCCAGACTCTTATCTGGGAATACCAGGTTTGATTCAGTACACCTCCTGGGTGACCTTGGGCTAGTCACAGCTCTCTTCTCAGCTCTCACAGCCCCACCTGCCTCACAGGGTGCCTGTTCTGGAGAGAAAAATAGAGAGCGTTGTCAGCCCTTTTGAGTCCCCTTAAATGGGTGAGGAAAGCGGAGTAGAAAAGCCATCTCTTCTTCGTTCTGTTTCCCATCATAATGTGAAGTATGTTGGCTTACACCAAGTAGAACCATTCATTGTGTCACCAGTCACCTTCTGCGTGCTATGAAGGTGCAATAGACAAACTTTGATTGCTGGTGCCTCCTCTTTGTTGGGGACAGGGGCAGATAAAGCAAAGTGGAAGGGACATGTTCTTAAAACTGTCAGAGAAGTAAGGTAGATGCAAGGAGAGAAATGGAACGGGGAGGAATCAGATCCCAGATATCCCAGCATGTTCTGAAAAGGATGCAATTAGAGATGGATTAAAAAGTTTCACCACCTTTCCAATTTGTATGAATTGCGAATACTTCACATCCAAATCAAACATTGGCTATGGTTGCAGTCTGACCTTCCCAAGCAAAGTGAAAACCCTTGTGCCTTTGTTCAAAACTTTGTTACGCTCAAAGCAGCTGCCCAGTTGCCTCCAGAGGAGATCTGCATTGGATTCACACCAGATTCGCGGGCACGATTGGTGGCAGCTGGGATGCAAAGAGAATTCAAAGTGAATTTGAATCCTAGCGGATGTGGAGCAGCTCCATTCACACAAATGTAGGGATGCACACATTTCTTTTTTTGCATTCGAATTCGAGTCGAATGTTTATAATCCTAATGCAACAAACAATACATTCAAATTTATTTGTTCAAATGTTAGATTCATATTTAAAGATATGAATGTCAACAACATTCAGATGTGTTATCCATACCTGTGTCGCCACCATCTGACCAGGGGCTTGTGAATCCTTTTGTTTGTTTATTTATGGCCTGAAGCGTGGTAGGTGAGGCCCCTCCCTCACTCTAGCAGTTACTGTATCCTTTCACTGCTCATGCTTGTGTCTGAATGTGTTAATAACGGGCTTTGTAACTTCTTTTATCAAACAAGTTTATTGTATACAGACTTCTTGGTATTAAACCAGTAATTTTCAATGAATAACAACAAATAATCTGCCTTTCTCTGTCTTAGCCGCCACATCAGAGATCATATCAGCTTATAACTCTAAGCTCTTGGATTCTGCCTATGAGGATTACTTTCTTCAGGTCAGGGCACGTTTCCCCATGTACCTTCCTTCCCTGATAATCCAACTTAGAATTCCCTGGATCTACCTTGGATCCTACCCCAGCTGCCGGACAGGTTATCCACCTAACCTCCCTCCCTGGGTCCCCAAGCATAGAACAACCAACGGTTTTTCTGAACGTTTGAAATTCATTTGAATGTTTAAATTCGAATGTGAAGACATTATATTGAAATTCAAATGTCCCCATTCCATCAAATTCAATCGAATTTCGAATGTTTAGAACATCCATGCCTACATGAATGTGAAGTTCCATCCCATTTACTCCGATGCAAAGCAAAAGGGAAAGGGAAAAAAATTGTGCACAGCCCTAGATGCAATCTTTTCAACTGAGTGAAGGAGAGAAAGAGACTGGTCCTGATCCAATGTGGATCTTCTTGCTAAAAAGAAGACTTCTAACCGCCACCCCCCAATCCATTATCCTCCCTTCCCTGCCCTTCTAGTAGACACATGGATCCCACAATGTGTTGTCTTTTTGAGCTTTACAGCATCCATAGGCCAATGCACTTGAGCTGTGGATAATCAAGGGGAAGCAGAAGCAATAATGGACAAGCAGTTCCTTTTTCTGCAGTCAACCTATTTGGCCTTCCAACTTAGTGTGGCTGGAGGACTCCTATTGGAATGACTCAGACAGGAAGCACTGCCAGCTGGCGGGGACCCATTACTCCAGAAGGAGGCTGTCTGCACTTGGTTAACCTGTTCCAGGAGAGGACCTGCACTGATCCTGCCATGCTTCCGTCACTACCTCGTGTTGCCCTGTCATTGTCCCTGCCCGCCCCGTGTGGTCCCTCATGCCTCCCACGAGGGATGTGCATGAATATTTGTAACGACCATTATTCGTATGAGCTCATCCGAATTCAGACACTCATACATGAATGAAATGTTCAGATGTTCTTACATGAACATTCATATGAATATGGGTTCCGGACATTCATATGAATAGTTCGGAAATTAGTTAAACTGGGGAGATGGGAAAATGGATGTGCTGGTCACATCTGCAGTGGATCCAGATTGCATTTGACATGGATCGAGAGTGGATTAAAAGTGGATTCAGTCTCGATTTGATGCTTTCAGAGTGGATATGTTACAGGATACATGTCAGATATGTATGCGTTTGAAATTGGTTCCCCGGTTAAATTGGCCTACAGAGATGTATGCCATTCTGCTTGCTTCCCTGGGCCAGTGTTACTCACAAGGAGACTGTGGTGGAGTGGTTAAAACAGCCCCACCACTGTCCTTGTCTAGGTGGCCATTTTGGGCCTCCACCACTGATATCCAGCAGACTGTTGTGGCGAGAGGATCAGATTAGGACCTAGGAGCCAATGTGTTTGAATCCACACCATGCTATGAAAAGTTCCTTGGAAAACCTTGGACCAGAATCCAGAACAGAATAAAAATATCTGTTTTATTTGTGGACTTTTCAATAAAACAGAGATCAAATGTATGAGCATTTGGGATACAGACGAATATTCATAGGCATTTGAAATCTGATCGAATGTGCCAAATTTCGACATTCGAACTTGAATAGAATGTCCCGGAATTCGAATGTAAACATTTGAATCAAATTTCGGATCTATTCGTTCAAATGATCTGGACATTCATATGTGTACGGGTTCATACATGATGCATACTTGAAGGTCCACATCTGTATGCATTTGTACAGATCTGTACGGGATGAAAACTGGTAGCATATGGGATAAATACAGGATGCATATGGATGTGTGCAGATGTGTACAGATGTGGAGAAGATGCGTATGTCCACATATGAATGTTGCCAATATTCATATGTGCAGATTGGAATACAAAATGCAGACAAATAGATTTGAATTTGGTAAATTTGAATCGATTCTTGTTAAATTTGAATTTAAAAGGTTTGATTCGAACCAAACAGATTTTTGGGTATTCAATTTGATCTGAATAGAATGTCAAAAAATTTTTTGCACACATCTCTAATGAGCATTATGATCAGAAGACGGACTGAAGAAGGTTTAAACTGAAGGTGTGACTACGGCCCAAGATCTAAAGTCTCAGAAATTGACCTAAATCTCCCAATCTGTTCAATGGGACACGAATAAGACAATTTATAGGTTCAAGTCATTTGGAAGTGTTGTCAGGGAACAAATCTGGTACTCTCATTCTAACCTAATACCCATTTTGTACTTTGCTGTTGGCATCCCTTGTCTTTTCCTTGTTCTGATTATTATTGTTATTATTGTACTAGATCTTTATTACAATCTGTCAGAAAATTCCAGTTTTCCGAGCATGAGTCAGAGGGGGTTCTGAGTGCCTGGTGTCAGAGTCTAAGGCAATCAGTCCAGAAATCAGATGAGTAATTAGCCAAACCAATCTGATTGGTATAACTTTCCAAATGCGCCCTTTTAATGTTGAACATTTACTTTGTGCTCGAAGGGTTTGTTTGTATATTTCAGGGGTGTGTGTGATGAGAGCTTTTCTATAATTAGCTCCTGGGGGAACAGCATATTCTTAACAGCTAAAGCGTAATTGCAGCCTATGAAATGTGGAGAAGAAAGAAAGAAAGAAAGATGTGGGCCACCTTTTGTTGCTGCTTAATTGTATGCAACAAGTGAAAAGAGTCTGCCCAGGCTGTCTGTGATGGTGGATGCCTTTATAGGCATTCATAAATAAAGAAAGGAATTTTGTACAGTGGTGGAGGTATTGCAGGGGGACCTATATGAACAAAGCCCGATAAAGTATCCAAAGGGGGTGGTCCACAAAAGCCCAAGGAAAGATGCATCAGCTATTGCAGAGTGAATGCAATGTTCTGATACCCCTTCAAAAGAGGACACAAGGCCTTCTATCATGCCATTGCTTCATCTCTCCTGCTCCAAGATCTCATGGGGTTTGCTGGTTTATTCTTTGTATTTGTATCTCATTACCCTTCTACTCCAACCATTCAAAGCAGGGTACAGCAATTCAGAGACATAAAGTTTAAACGAAAGTCAAAAACTTTCAAAAGTGCCCAGTCTGGAGGAGGACTTATGACCCTCCACCTGAAGGCACAGGAAAAATGAGTTTGTCTTGACCTTTCACTGTTCACTGTAAAAGGATGGGGCCGGTGCTTCTCCAGAGGGAGGCAAATCCAGTCTGAGAGACATCACTGAGAAGGTCTTTGCACTGGTCCTCAGGAGATAGCTCCCATCTTGGAGCTACCAAGAAGGCCTCTCCAAGATCTTAATACATGGACAACTCTGGGAGGGAGGGAGGGAGGGAGGGAGAAGGTGCTCCTTTGGACACTTGGCCAGTTTCTGCACTTACCATAGTTAATCTAGATTAAATCCGGATCTTCAAAAACCAGTCCTTGGAGAATCTGTTCCTTTTGTTCTGGACCTATAGCACCAGATGGCAATGTGTCCTAAACAGGGCTGCCGTACAGACCCATCCTAAGACCCTGAATAGGCCCATGCAGGAAGTGCCGTCTGTAGAGTGATGTGATTGGCCTGCACAGCTGTCAATCAGGAGTCACTTCCATTAACAGTGGCTGTGGAAGGGAGACTGCTGCGTAGTTGCCTATGTAGCTACTATGTTGCCAGTCACCGGCTGTGTAGCTCATCTGCGTAGTTGTTCTACGAAGACAGAATGTATCAGCTACATAAGCCTGGCGCGGACCCCACTGACCCAGCATGCGTGCAGATGCAGGCTCTGGGGGCCAAATCATTTAGGGCTATACCAGCCAGAATCCATGCTTTGAGCTAGGCTTGATAATACACTGGCAACCAGTGCAATTCCTTTAAGACCAGCACGATATGGGTTTGGCTAGCTGTACTCATCAGCAACTTCATGTATATATTCAAAAAGCCTGTAAGATAAGATCAGCCTCAGGGGACCCTATGAGTCGGCATCAAAGCCGTTTCTCTCCACAACAATCCTCTGGTATTGGTGATCGAGATAGTAGGGTAACCACTACAGTGCAGTTTCTCTCCTAGACTTCCTAGGTGGCCAAAAAGATCAGGGTAAATCAACTGCCTGGAAAGCAGGGAATGAAAGCCTGCCCTTGCTTTCCTGTTGGTAGAATGTTGCTGGGTATGTGGGACAAGGTTTTGGGCTTCAACCTGTGTGCTTCTTTCAAAATTAGGTCTTAGCAAGGCTCTGAAATTCCACTGGAATACCACCACCACCACCCCACACACAATCCTCCCTGCCCCCTGTTTATTTAGCATTAATTTTTGTGGGTTTTCAAGGACATACTTATACCTCCTGCCTTTGTTCAGTGCATAGAGGATCCATATAAATCTCCTTTTCTGTTTCAGCACTTAAGACAACAAGCAAAAAAGCGCCCTCCTAATCTTTGTTTTCTCAGCCTTTTAGGTGGGACACTTACCTTAATCCTCTTACGCTTGTGTGCCTTGAAGACATGATGCTTTTTCTTTTTTTGCTACGGTTTAGGATTTCAAGAGTCTGCCTCTCTGAATCTGAAGGTCAGCTTGACCTTCTTTTGCAATTATGACCTGCTGGTATCATGTTAAAAATAAAGGAATAGAAAAGAATCTGTTTGCTAGAATCTTTTCATCTCTGACCTGCAGTGTGACACAGATGCAACTGGAGAACTCTTTTCTTTTTTATTTTTAAACATGCAAAAATATGCTTTTGTTTGCTGATAGAAATAAGGAATAAGCCACCCCTCTTTCCTGGAAGGACTTAGCTTGTTGTTGTTGTTGTTGTTGTTGTTGACATAACACAGCAGTAACACACAGCAGGCAAGATATTTATGTTGTTTCTGGTCATTGTTATCACTAGTCAGGCCCTTCCCAAGCACCTAGGACTGAGTGATTTATCAGCGAATGATACAAGCAGATCCCAGCAAAATGACTTTCTGTAGCTGGCAGATGGATATTTTGTGGATGCCAATGCTTTTCAAGGGCCCACTAAGATCTTTCAGCACTGCCCCCAATGTGCCGAGAACCACTGGGACCACATTTGCTGGCTTATGCCAGAGTTGCTGCAGTTCTGTTTTCAACTCTTCATATCTAGTAAGTTTTTCTTGCTGTTGTTCATCAATCCTGCTGTCGCCTGGAGTAGCAATGTCAACGATTTATTATTATTGTTGTTGTTGTTACTTTTATTGTTGCTGTTATTGCTGGTGATCTAAGCATGAATATAAGTATGTTTCCAATATATTCCAACATGACTGAATGAATAAGTTTATTGATTAGTCAAATGAGCACATCAGTTTACAAAATATTAAAATATAAAACTTAAAAGTTCAAGATGAATTAAAATAAGGTATATATAAAAACGTATTAAAAATGACCAATATTTTATGTTCTCTTTCCTCCCACTTTCTCTTATAGTCCTTCCATCTCTCTTTATTGCTAAATCAGCCAGTGGCCTTGGAACTGACTGGAGTAACCAAAATGAGTTGCTCCTTCTGGAAGCCTACCTGGCCATGAAGCTATTAACAGTCTTAACCTTTTAATGGCAGCCGGTGAGTTGTAGTGCCTGCAACAAATCCTTTTCCAGCCCATCTGGCAGTGACTAGTGAGGTCAGCGTGGTTGTTTTTCCTTTGATCTTATCAAGTGTGTGTATCTTTTGCAGTTTGGTCTTGTGGTTATCTGGTAGTCTCCTGGTTTGAGTCTGCACTCCTGCACCAAGCCAGCTGGGTGACCTTGGGTTAGTCACAGCTCTCTTTCTGAGCTCTCACAGCCCCAGCTACCTCACAGGTTGTTCTGTTGTGGGGAGAAGAACAGAAGGTTTGTCAGCTTCTTTGAATCCCCTTAAATGGGTGAGAAAAGTGGGGTAGAAAAGCCAACTCTCCTCCTCCTCCTCCTCCCTCTTCCAGCTGCTCAGGGTTTCTCATTCTAGCAGTGTCTTCCACTGATCCCTTCTCCAGATGTCTGACGTGTGCCAGGCAACACAGTTGCTTCCCATTCTGCCACTAAGACTGTATTTGCACACAGTAAAAAGAATAAAAAAGCAACCCCGAGGTGGTTTGGAGAGACGCTTCTCCAGTGGAAGGAAAAACCTAGGCTGTTTGCTGCCTCTGCTCTGCTCTCTCCCAGTGTTCTGAGTAATTTTATAATTATTTTGTTTTGTATGATTTTCTTCTGCTTGTTGTGAACTGCTTCATTCGAATTTGGACATTCAAATTCAAGTCAAATGTCTATAAATTTGAACTTAAACATTCAAACTAATTTTGAATTCTTGAAACATTCGTACAAATTATTCAGACTTTCATATGTGTACAGATACGTGCACGATGCATCCTTCCACGTACACAACTTTTCTGCATTCGTACACATTTGTACAGATATATATGGGAATAAAATGGGATGCGTACGGGATGCATACGGGATGCGTACGGGCACATACGAATGTTGTCGACATTTCTATTTGCAAATACAGATTGAAAAGTTGCACGAATAGATTTGAATGCATTCGAACTGAATCAAATGTGGATACATTTGAATTTTAAACATTCAAATCGATTTGAATGTTCAGATATTCGATTCGAATTGCATCTTCACAATTGCTTTCTTGCACACCCCTAGTCTGAAGTACTTTTGAGATGCCTTTTTCTTTTTCCTACTTTCATTTCATTTCATTTTTTCCCCAGTTTGGAATATTTGCACCAATGTTTCCTCACAAGCATCTTGTATCTTTACATGTATGCAGACTTAAACATGACTCTTGTTTCTGAATTGTGTTCAGGCTAGTGGAAGTCACTTGCCAGGGATGGAAGAATACAGAAAGGTTCACAAATGGAACTCTTCTCGGACAGGAAATGAATAGGAATGGAGTTTTGTTCAGCATGGATTATTTAAGCATCACTTAGCAGTGGCCAGCATACAGCCCAAGCCTACTCATTAGCTGCTTTGCATCAATGTCACTACAGTGCCTTTAAAATTGTTCTGGGTCAGGTGAAGATCCAAGCTACTGTGGACCCTGGAAAGTAGGATCACAAAAGGACTGGAAAGACCAGAGAATGTCGTGTTCAATATTTTGCTCAGTGTATGTGGTTAAAAAACCTCTAAGGATCTTTCAGATTTATGCATTGCATGTTAAATGTACGCGTGGAGGCATAATCCATATATATGGTGAAACCCAAGAAAATTTTCCTTCCTTCCTTCCTTCCTTCCTTCCTTCCTTCCTTCCTTCCTTCCTTCCTTCCTTCCTTCCTTCCTTCCTTCCTTCCTTCCTTCCTTCCTTCCTTCCTTCCTTCCTTCTGGTAGAACCATCTCTGTCTGTCCCCTCCCTCCCTTCCTAGATGAACACGAAAGATTTCATCTCGGGTATTCCTTCCTTTAAGCATCTCAAGGCAACTTTGGAGATCAGGGCCCTTTTTGCACAATCACTAAGACCCCAATGAAGACCCTACTAGGAACCCAATTGGTGCCAATCGGGAAGGCCCTGTCCCCACGTGTACCCCATTTAAGGCCCCATCTGGCAGCCTCTGTCCCCACATGGGCTGGGGAAATCCAGATTTAATGGGTCCTTTGGGCCCTTAAATCTGGATTTCATGTGGACCCATTTATAGGTGCCTCACCACCCCACCTGTCCCAATGATGCCTGCTTCAGCAGTGGGGTATCAGGGTGGGGGAGGGCAGCACAGGCTCCTCCCATTGTGGCTGCATGGGGAAGGTGAAGGATGAGCGCCACCTCCCCCTTGGCCACTCCAGGTGGCCACAGAGGGATGAGGAGGGATGAGCACCACCTCCGCCTCTCCAGGTGGCTGCTGTTGGGGTTGTCCCTCCATCGCCACCCAAAGTGGCAGAAGGGAAGATGGCGCTCATCCCTCCACCACCTCTCTATGCAGCCTCATCAGGGGGAGCAGACACAGAGGTGGCAACAGTGGTGGTGGCAACCACAAGCCCCTGCCCTACCATATGGCTGCTTCAGTGGGGGGTTGGGGGTGGAGGCAGCGGAGCTGCCCATTGTGCCTGCCTGCCTACCCCATCCCCATCCCTGGCTTCAGTGGGAGGAGGGCACAATTGTGGTGCTGACCAATCCTGCCATGCCACCGGTACCACGTCCAGCTCCAGTTACACAGAGTGTCAAAATGGGTACCATGGTGTCCCCACAGCACTTTGCCTAACACCCACTGCAATTGGGTGCTAGAGGGCCATGAGGACGTATGATCTGGATCTCCAGGAGGACCCCATCTCAAAGATCTGGACCTTCAAGATCTGGATCTTTGAGGCCCCATGCAAAAACTAGGTTGATTGAGTCAGATCCATTGCTCAAATTACATTTACACTGACACCACCCTTATAGCTGTTACTCACTGTCTGGAACGCTTTATTTATTACTTATGACTTCATTGAAATGCTTCAGGTTTCTTAAAAAAAAAATAACTGGGACTTAAGTTCTCGGGCGTGCTTCAATACAACTGTGTCTCTGTGTGTGTTTAAACTGGAACATAGTCAGCTAAGACAAATTGATTCAGACAGTTGTCACAGAGGTATTTAGATAACACTACTTCAAAAGTTTTCTTTCCTTTAAAAAAAAAATAGACGAAAAACCACTTAGTGTTTCATTGCTGTCTTTGAAGTGCAACCCTTGGAAGAAACAAAAAAGGAAGAAATCTGTTATTAACAATTCCAGACAGGTGCTTCAATATATACATGTAAAGATATGTCAGATACACACACACACACACACACACTTTTGCCTCTGGTTGTAGTCATTATGTCTTCATTGCTCAGCAATTTACCTTTTGTGTTCTATGCAAAGCAGTGATGAGGTTCATTTAGAAACTGCAGTGAGCAAGTGCAATTTAAACCTGCATGCATGTGGGAGAGACAAGAATTAGCCTGACATGCCTTTAAATGATTACTTTCAGCGTGCTCTGGCCACCACCATTTAGAAAGCCACAAAGGGAAGCTTTTGCAGAGCCTGCGAGTCATGAAGACACCCACCACCATGTAAATGACACCATCAGGTGGTCCAGCACAATTTTGACCCTGCCAGCATTCCCCGTGGCTCCCATCAAACTTCAAATTGAGGAAACCCCAGGAGATCTGGCATAGCAACAGGTAACCCTACGACGTCCAGGCTTTGCGAAAGGCTAAAAGCTGAGGTGTAGCCTCACCTTTCTCTAGGGCTGAGCTCTACCAACCAAACCAAGCCCTCACGAAAGAGAGGCATGGGGTTTTATTAATACTTCACAAAACATTCAAAACACAGCGTTTTGCACACCCTACAGTTGATTTTATTGAGAACCAAGACGTTTTCATGACTTTCAAAAAGTTATTACAAAGACTTGGTGCGAAGGTAGGAGGGCTGAGCTTTCTGTAACACACCAGGAAAGGGATCTTGGGGTTCTGGTGGACAGTTCAATGGAGGTGTCAGCCCAGTGTGCAGCAGCAGCAGTGAAAAAAGCAAATTCAGTGCTGGGAATAATTAGGAAGGGAATAGAAAACAAGTCAGCAAGTGTCGTTTTGCCTCCCTATAAATCTATGGTGAGGCCACATTTGGAATATTGTGTACACTTCTGGTCACCACACCTCAAAAAGGATATTGTGGAACTGGAAAAGTGGCAGAAAAGGACAACCAGAATGATTACGGGGCTGGAACATCTCCCTTATTAAATCAGACTGCAAAGTTTAGGCCTCTTCAGCCTGGAAAGACAGCAGTTATCAGGGGACCTGCTTGAAGTATATAAAATCATGCAGGGTATAGAAAATTGGTGGGAATCCAACCCCCTTGGGATGCTGGCTGAGGCCGATGGCTTCCCTAGTTTGGCAAGATCTGCAGGTACTTGAGTCGGAGGTAACGTGTGAAATCTTTTGCTGAGGCATATCCCACCGCAAGCAATACAGAAGAAGCACATGGAAATGGCCGAACAAATTTGGCTTAGGTGCTATGAATCCATGTGGCGTATGGCTGTAAGTGTACTATGGGAAATTTGGATGGTTTGGGCAGACGTTTCCAAGGATCGTGAAGAGCAGAGGGTTTAAAACATCAGGGTGGACTAGAGTCGCAATCAAGGGTGTCAATGACTTTGATTCTTTTTGGCACAATGTGCTGGATCAGGGTGGCTTATTCCATTTGCACTGTGACCTGCCGTGTGAGGAGGGGATGTCAAGTGTCCTCTGATCCTTATCGGGGCACCGTTCTCATCATTCTCTTTACAAGGCAGCTTTTGTGCGCTTCGCAGAGAGCACCGCTCCAAGCATAGGGACAAGGTGTGGCTGATGAATCTGAGATAAACCGGCGCACAAAACAGCCACTGTGTGGCTGAATGGTCTTCCAATGTAGCTGTTTAATTTCGTCGCTCAGAGATGCTTCTCTGCTTTTCATCCTGCGCCCTTTATCTGAGCTCCTGATCTCGGCAGAGCAGCAGCCTTTCAAATTGAACAAACCATGTTTCAAATAGGCTCTTCTGCTTGTGACAAGATGTACCTCATTTTCTCTGCAAGCCCTCAGCAAGGTCACACCTTTTTAATTTATTTTCTGTAAGGAAAAAAAAAAAGAAAGGGAGAGAAAAGAAGGGCAGGCTTGTGTGTGAGAACCCTACTTGCATGATAGAACAAGGCCAGATGTAGCTAGAGGTCATTCCTTGAGCTAAGCATAAAGCAGAATGAGATTTGCAATGGTTTCATATAATCAGCGGTGCCTGGCTTAATTCTCTCAGATATTAGGTTCTTCAGTGGTCCAACTATCTTTAATGGTTGCTTCTAAAGGGCTATGCCTACCGTTAAATCTAGGATCCTTTTGTTTCAAACTATAGTATAGGCTTGTGATTGTAAAATTGCACATGTGTTTTATGGCATCATAAAGGATGATGGACACAGTCTAGAAGTGGCAAGTGCAGGTCCATTTGCTTCATATGAAATGCACAGAGTGATGGCAGGTCACCCATTTTGGGTTGGAGTTGCCGATCATCTGGGGTTTCTAAAAGAAGCCAAGTATTTCTTGCATATCCGTGCTCTGGAGGCACCCCTGATAACTGCAGTAGGACCCATGGTATTCTGAGACATGCAGGAAAGAGACAAGAGTGCTCTTCAAAAACTCCACACTCCATTTAGTTTGGTTAGAGTGTTCGACTCTTATCTGCTAGTCTCCTGGTTTGATTCCGCACTCCCCCATGAAGCCAGCTGGGTCACCTTGGGGGCAAGTCACAGCTCTCTTCTGAGCAATCACAGCCCCACCTACCTTACTGGGTGCCTATGGTGGGGAGAAGAACAGAAGGTTTGTCAGCAGCTTTGAGTTCCCTTAAATGGGTGAGTAAAGCAGGCTATAAAAGCCAACTCTTCTTCTTCTTGCTTTTCAGTGATGATAACTGGCAGAATACCTACAAGAATACCCAGAGACCCGACAGAAGGTGTCAGGAGCAATCAGTGCTACAAAACAACAGGTTGAATATACCGGTCCAATCACCCACAGTATCACAGGCAAGCTGTTGTGCTATATGGCACCAAAGGCTTGTGAAGGAGGGCACATGTGAATGTCCGATTCCCCAGGACACATTAGTTCATGTTTGTTTGTTTGTTTGTTTGTTTGTTTGTTTGTTTGTTTGTTTGTTTGTTTGTTTCAAAGCTTCATCAGTGGTGGCAACTAGGCTTATGAAATTTTCCTAAGGTACCATCAGAACTTGAGCTGGATCTCAACTTAAGGAACATGATGCCCCCATTGTGGGAGCCTGATGTAGGTACTGCAATCTGCCACTTAAAAAAGACACCTCCAGATTTCTGTTTTAGAACATGGTGGTGTCGTTTCCAGTGGCCGATGGTGGCACCTCCCTTCAGAGCACAAAGCCATGCCCTGCAAAAAAAGAGAGTCTCCCTTGGTAATTGCATCCACAAATGGGGTGGTGTGATCCCGGCGAGCTGCCTGCCACAACCGCAGATGGAAATGCAGCAGTGGTGGGCATCTTTTCAGGCAGGTGGGGGCCTCCATTTGTAAGTGAAGATGCACCCTTAGAAAATGAAGCCTTGTGGGCTTGAAAAATGCCCACAAAGCACTACGACATGGGAAAGTGCCTGCGTCTGCCACCACCTTGTCAAGCATTGCTGCTGTGTGATAACCAAGGCCATGATCTCACCTTGCTGAAATAGTCCAGCTTATTAAAAAGGCAGATTCAAAACGCACTAGCTCTGACCACACCCAATATCTGATCACCCTCCTTCAGTTCGTCCTCAGTTTGGGTCGCTGTGCTCACACCTTTCTGTTCCCACCCCTCTCCACCATCCCAACACACCCTGCACTCCGATAGGATAAAAGTTCTGTCACTCAGTAGCGTATCATCACATACTGGGCAAAAGTGAAGGCAAATTCATGCAGGAACCACCCACTATAGTCTGGTTCAGACTCCTTTAGTCCTCTTCCCCAATCACACCCCAAAAAAGGGAACGGATTAACACTCTATAATTTGAGACCTGTTAAAGTCAGGACTTGGGAAAGTACAATAGATGCGAGAAAAAGCACACAAATTAAATGGACTGGACTAAAAATGGTGTGAGCAGTGAGGTCCAGTGATGGTCTGAAGAAGGGTTAAAGTGAAGATGTGACCACAGTCCAACAACTGAGAGTAGGGAATACTGGGAGTGAAACACTGAGAGCCGAAGCTCAGAGTTACCTAGATGGACACCAGTGGAACAGCTCTGTTCCACTGTTCCTAAACAATTAGAAAATGAATTTAACCTTTGCAAGAAGATACGGGGGGGGGGGGCTCAGAGGAGGATTCATTTAGACCCCTCTTGTGTCGCCTTCATCTAGACACCATCTTCTCCAGTTGTTTTCCAAGAGGGACGGAATATTTTAGCATGCTACTCAAGAGCTGGCATGCAACTTCTGTATTGTGCATTCAATGTTTATGAGATGCCTATTAATGTGGAGGGATTTTTTTCCCCCAAGGCTGTGAAAGTTGTTTTAATGAGAAGCAGCTTAAAGGCTTTAACCATTTTTATGATTTAGCTAGTTCAATGAAATTGCTCCTAATTGCCCTGTACAGTGTATAAAACTGTCAAATATTTTTTGGGGAGGGGTGGGGGGAAGGGTTGGGGGGTGAGGAAGGAAGAAGGAAGAAGGGGAAAATAATGAAGCCAATGTCATCTTCATGGAAGCAATTCTGCAGAAACAACTTCATTGCTATGCCTTTCCATCCGCCTCTTTGGAAGGCACAATTGAAGTGTAAATATTTATTTGGGAAGCTGCTGAATTTCAAAAGTTCTCTCACAAAAGGAATCTGTCCTTCTCTTGCTTTCAGAAAGAGCGTCCCTTCCTTTCTCTCTCTGTGGTTTTTTTCTCACTTCTATTTAAAGAAAAGCAAGTGTCATTTAAAGAGAGAATGGGGAAAAATAATGCCCTCTAGTTATTCATCATGCGCTAGGGAAGGACTTTAAATGTGTTGGAACAGACCTTCACATACATATCATAGCAGAACAAAGCAGAAACAGAAAAATGGAGACATCCAAAAGGGTGAATGTGTGAATTCATCTTCCAGATCAACTTCTGGGGTGCAGAGTCAGATTCATGCTATCAAAAATGGTCAAAGAATTTATACAAGTCAGCGTTCTTCAAAGAAATCATCAGGGCTGTGACAGCTAGATGCTGTATAGGCTGGTAAAGCATTGCACAGATAGCCTTCTGTTTTCCTAGACGGCCAGTGTAGTGAAGAGACCAGCCAGACCTATCTAGCAATAGGCAACTTTCTATTCCCTTTCATGGCAGGACAGGATCAGTGATGTGCATGGATTTTTTTTTTTTGTGTGTGTGTATTTGATTCAAATCGAATCAAATGTAAGGAAATTTGAATCCCTGCTGCCAGTTGCACCTATGAATCCCCCACGAATCTGCACTGAATGTGTCAAATCCACTTTGAATCCACCTCAAATCCACTCTGAATCCACTTGGAATCCATTCTGGATCTGCCACAGATGCAACTGGGCAGCTTCTTTCCACTTCCCCAGGTTCAGAAATGTAACGAAGCTTCAAACGAATGCATAGAAACATTCGATTTGCATTTGACTGTCAGTCTTCAAATGTAGCCAGTATCTGATTTGAATTTAAATGTCTGAATTTGAACAAATTCAATCGTATTTTGAATGTGGCAAATATCTGTTCACATCCCTAGAGGGAATTCCTGGTTTCGCCAATGTACAGTCTGTCCCAGGGCCCGTTCATCCACTTCTGAAGTCCTTCTGTACCAGTTCTGGCTTTGGTTTGACTAAGGGCCTATTCAGCTTAGTTGATCGGGGTGGTCAAGCATGGTCTGGGACACCACACACTACAGGGTCTTGTTCATTCCAGAGTGTCCCAGAAACATTCGCTACCATCTTGAACATCTTTAGCTGTGGAGTAGTTTTTACTAGGGTGCTCTTGGTAAATTCCCAGATGCAATGCTCTCACTGCTTCCTAGTGCGAACTCTGCATGGCAGCAGGGTGTTCCAGCTGTGGTTGCACAGATCCACACTGCATGGCACCCACCATAGCCATGGCCATTGCTATGACAATGTGGATGGTCCCAGAAAGAGCATCTGCACTCTGGGATCTGCAAGGTAGGTGTGGGTTAGTTTTGGGGTGGTGCTGGCACTCAGAAGTTAAGCGCAAAAAAGCCCTAAGACAAGACATTGTGTGTGCCAACCAAGCCCCACGGACATACATTCATATGGCGTTAACTGGTAGGACGCATGCACAGTTTGCACATACGAATGCAGCTTTGTCTACTGATATCAGAAATGAACAATAAAATCTATTACCCTTCCTGTACTGGCCTTATTCTGTATTGTGTCCTGGAATCAGAGCCTGCTGTCCGCAGTCTAGTGCAGAATACGGCAGGCTTCACCCAGAATCTGTTGTAGCCTGCACTGGCTTGCATATAATCCAGAAAGGGCCTATGTTTGCCCGCATCACTTACATTTGAAAAGCTGCAACCAGCAGAACTAGAATTTCTCTCTCTCTTTTTGTCCTCCTCCTCTAATTTTGTTTGCAGACATTTTGATTATTACATTTTGGCTGTAATCCAAACTTTTCATGCAGTCTTCAGTTACAGAGCAATTAAAAGAACACTGTTAAGTAGTAAAATCTACCAACATCACCCCCTGGCTTACTGGATCAGCTATGACAGCAAGCTTTCTTTATTATGTTGTTCCATACGGGGCAATTGTTAATAAATTAATAATAATAATAATAATAATAATAATAATAATAATAATAATAATAATAATAATAATAATAATAATAATAATAATAAATTTATTTTAAGACATTTGCAAGAACATTTATGTTGTCCATTAACCCAGTCCAATTATTATTATCAGCACGTAGGACGCATTCTCTAGGAGGTTATTATGTTAATGAATAGGGTAGTGCGTGCGTTCGTAAAAACCATTAATCGCCTACCTGATGTGATTAAAAAAGGTGTTCTCCTCCCATGCCTATATAACCTTCAGTGCATAATTTTATACACCCCATAAATCCTTCTCCTTCATTACTTGCCTTTAATGAATTATAACTTTTTCTTAAAAAAAAAAAAATACAACCTGCTTCCTACTATAAGCACCCTACGACTTTGCAACTGAGCTCAGGTACAATGCTTTCTAATTTATCTGCCTATGCATAGAGGCAAGCATATGCGTATTTATGTTTCTATAAAAACACCCACAAATCAGTTCAATGGTCGAGCCATTATTTTGAAGGCACTCTATTGTTTTGAAATCCCTTACTATATGAAAACCTGCCAGTATAGAAGGAATAATTTCCCCACAAACCTCTTGTGTGATATATTAGTGAGAAATGGTGTATAAATGCCCTTTGTGTTTGGGTCAACTCTTGCTGGACAAATCCATGGAATTTTCCTGTATGATGAGGTATGCAATTATCTTCTTCCAAGAAGATGTTGGGAATTGAACCTTGTTAATCTCTTCTGCTCAGGCAGATGCTGTACAACAGAGCTAAAGCTGCTTCGAAAAGAAAACACATAGCTCCTTAATTCTGGATATAAATTGGTCACACCTTCACTTTCAACCTACCTCAGTCCCTCTTCATGTCTGACTGTTCAAACTTTTCCATTTCTATCCATTTTAGCTGTGGATTTTCCATGTTCCATTTGGACTTCTCTGAATGGAAAGTCCACAGTAAAAAATGGATAGAAATGGAAAGGTATGAACAGTTAGAACAGTCTATTGGGGGAAATACTGTGCCTATCAGCTGTGCATATTTATTTGTTTGTTTGTTTGTTTGTTTCTATCTCAACCTATACTTGAAGGTCTCAGGGCAGGTAACAATATTTAAAATCAAACGTATATTAAAACAACAGTATATATATTAAAAGAGTAACAGTGTCTGTAAAATGGGAAGGGACAGTATATTCCCATTTAGCCACAGGTCAGGGCAAAGAAGTGTGTCTTCACTGTCTTCCTAAACATATACAGTGAAGAAGCCTGGCACACTTCAAGGGGGAGAATATTCCATAGCCTAGGGGCCATCACTGAGAAGGTCCTCTCCTGGCTGCCCACCCCTTTTATTGCCGAAGGTGTTGGGCCAACCAGGAGGGCCTCCCCTCCAGATCTAAAGGCATGGGCAGGTCGATATGGAAGAAGGCGTTCCTTTAGATCTTTTAGATAAACTCCAGATCTGGTACCCTGATAAGACCATTTGTCGCGCTCACAATAGCTACTGGTACGATGCCAATCTCAGCCGCTCAGCATCCTTATAACATGCACCATTTCCTCCTCTTTTGGTCCCAGCAAGAGTGACGTTTCCAGACATTCAACAATCCATTTTACCCCAAATCCCCATACTTCAGAAGGCACTTGTGTGACATTTTGCCGCCTCAGTGAAAAGCAGCAGATACCCTTCCAGCTGCGCCGTTGCCTTTGTTTAATGTATTAGTAACACATCTGCCATCAGAAATACAATAACACAGATTAATCCCGACAGGGATTAATTGGCAAATGTTCAAATGGGTGGGTAATGAATGCATCCTCCATATTTATGCAGTTCAACCTACTTTTCCTTCACACTACAGAGAGTCCATCATTAGATGCGCAGCCATTAGGCGCTTCGCCTGGATGTGGGTCAGTCCACTGACAGGTGCTCTTGCCAAGATTTCTTAATTGCTGCCCTTAATTCATTGTCATGGAGCGTCTAAATATCATCCCACTTGTGAGGCAAGAGGATGAAAAGGCAGAGGAAGGGGAACAAACAAACTCAAAACTACTTAGTTACTCACTGTCCTTTCCTCTCCAGATGTTTGAGAACAGAGGCTTCAAGGAGGGCTCTTCCAGGGCAAAGACGCTAATTATGGAATGGCCTGCCCTTCGAATTAAGATTAGATCTGACAAAACTCGTATTTCATAAGGCCTTAGAGAGACACACTCATGCTTCACAGCATTCCCTCCAGGAACATTATTATTCATCTGTTTGCTTTATGCATTTTGTCATCTTTTATTTTTGTTTGCTTTAAATGGCAGATGAGTTTCAGTTCTTGTTGTCGTGACAGTTCTGGCCTGAACCATTCGCAAATGAGGCTCAGAATTCATCTATTCAATCCTCAGCAATACTCTGCACTAGGGACATGCATGGATATTCGTAACATTCAAAATTCATATGATTTTGGGCAAATTCAGGCATTCAAATTAAATCAAATGTTGGCACCTTCGAAGACTGACATTCGAATTTGAATCTAATGTTCTGACAGATTCATATGAAGCTTCACTTGGGATTTGTATGGGATTCATAAGCTATTCATATGCATTCGTATGGGACTGAACATTCGTATCGAATATGAATCCTACCACATTCAAAGGGGACCTATTTGAATGAATATGAATTTTCTTGTATTTGATTCAATGTGAATGGAATACAAAAAAATGTCCATGCATGTCCCTGCTCCACACTTCCACAAATTTGTATGTGCATTTATTTGCATGATTGACTGAATCAAGGAAAGGATCAAAGGAGGTAAAGGAAAAAATGAATGTGATATCCTTCCTTCCTTCCTTCCTTCCTTCCTTCCTTCCTTCCTTCCTTCCTTCCTTCCTTCCTTCCTTCCTTCCTTCCTCATTCAACTCTCCAATCTATGGTGATCCTATGGTTGTTCAGCCCTGGAATTTGCTGCCTTGCCAGACTACATAGCACTGTTTTCATCATCTTTTGTTTCCACAGTTGCACTTTAATACTACCAAATGAAGGTGAATTCACCCATCTCTCCAATGTCATGAAGCAGCTCTTAGATTTGCTTGACTGAGAACAGTGGAATTCAGGGGCATGAAGACTATCTCTCCGAAGTAGGGCCAATAGATAGGATGTCTAGCAAAGGTAAATTAGAAGAAAAGAAATCAGATGGGGCAAAAACTTAATTTTGCACATCTCCATTATTACTGGTATTGACCAAATTAGATGTTCTTTCCACTGCCTTTTAAAGTGTCAGGAAATCACTAATCTCTTTAATGTTGATTTTGATGTGCAGTGCAAAAGGCCACTTAAGAGCATAAAAACCCTCCCATAGCATAAGACCACTATAGCTTCTCCAGGAATTCAGAAGAAGGTAGCTATCACAGGCCCACATTTGTCTGGACGGGTAGTGAGAGTTAGAGGTGTGTATGAATTTAAATTCAGTAGTTTGGCCACTTGGTTCGAACTTAAACCAGGCTAAACAAGCTCGTCCCAGTCTGTATGGAAGCAGTTTTTTAAAAATTCCTTTACCTGTAGAAAAATACACTAAAATACATTTTAAAAGTCCAGTTTGGAGGATCAGATTGGGTTGAACTTGAGTTGGTCAGAATCACACTACAAGGGTCTGACCCATTCAAATGAACACCCCCTGGTTCAGTCCGATGCAAACCAGCCCATTTCAAACAAGGCGATGGCATGGGTTGACTCAAACTGGACTGAACCACCTGGCTCAGTAAGGAGATGCTATTAAAGGGCCTCTTTCCATTTCTTTGCCACTGCTGTCTTCTTCTCCTTCTTTCTCTGATCCCAATAGGTAAAGGAAGAGGCATACACACCATTGAACCCACCCTTCTTAGCTTCTTCATCTGAGCAGCTCGCACTGACAGGGGGGAAATCATGCAACAAGGACACAGAGCTCTTATGGCAACATATGGTTCCACAAGCCTATGATAGTTGACCTGTGCCACCAGCTCCAACTGACTTTCAAAGACCCAAAATGTTCAAAATTTGACTAGAACTTCCTACAATGTCTGGGCTTGTTGCTCTCAATGCCTCTTCCCCCCCCCCCCGCCTTAAAACAACCACATGAACCCCCTCCATCCAAAGTTCTCTTTGGCCGCTTGTGAAAACTAAGCATGGGCACAGCACCAATTGTAGGACCTCCTTTTCACAGTACAGGGGTTCATCAAAAGACAGTCAGCTCAGGGTGGGTAACACTTCTCAGCAACTTTGGCTGCATGCACTGATGAAGGAGTGGTGACTAATCTACATTGCTCCATGTGGCAGCCCAGAACATTATCTATCAGTTGGAGGCTTGGTTAAGTACTATGCTGTAATTAGTCTAGAATGGAATTTAAAAATTGCATGCAACGAAGGGGAGAGGAGACATCCTCCATGCTCCTTGCACCAGGTTAATTATTCATTTTTAATTTCACATTTCTTTCCATTGCCATGCTTCAAGTTCAGCATCAAAATGTGGTGGTGGTGGTGGCGGCGGCTGTGGTGGTGGAGAATGGTTGATGTTCTTTACCCAGAGGTGCCCTGTTACTTATATAGGACAAGAGTCAAAATACTGAACATTTGGGAGAAGGTGCACCATATCGGTGGCTAAATTGCTCCTTTTTCTGCTTGACGGTCCTCATTTTTGTTAGCCTCTTCCTCCTCCTTCTCCACATTTGGATTACGACTAGCTCCAAAAGAAACTCTGCTGGTCAGGATCTCTCAGCTTGGCCTACCTCAAAGAGCTACTATGAGCAATTCTTCACTGGCTTATTTACTTAACCAGCAAGTGCTGATATACTGGACCAGCAAGTGTCCTAGGAGCCCCTCCTTCTGCATACCGGTGTGATCTAAGAGAGGTCCCACCCAGAGGAGATGGTCTCCCCCCTTTAATAACATCAGCAGGCAGAAGGGAGTCACCTACTTCATTTGTTGGTCCATTATATGAGCCAGTGCAGCAGCATCCTATGAGAATAAGAAGCAATGGAGTTAATGCTTGTCACCTTCAGCTGTTTGGAGGAAAGAAGGAATAAAATGGCCTAAGTCAAAAGCGTTCAACAATGGCCCTCTAGACAACCTTAAACTACAAGCCACACTGGAATGGGATAGAATGATGGGAGTTGTAGTCTTTGAAGGGGAAGACGGCATCTGAGCAGCCCTGGCCTAAATAAATAGCTAAGTAACCTAATGAAACAAGAAGCAATTGTGAGAAGGTTCAGCAAGCGGAGAAGTATTGGTTGTACTTCAACCTCATCCTGCTTCTGCTTCCGGGTTTGGCCCAGGAGGGTCAGCATAGGAGATACTTCTTTCATTGCCTATCAGTTCTGCAAGCATAGGTCAGTTCCCAAGTTTTGCACAACAAAGTTACATTTGCACACATTACAAGTTTGCTTTATGTTGTAGCTAGAAGTTTATATTTAAGGCACATGTTATTAAGGTTCTAATAGAAGGGATAAAGGAGGGCAATGTCTTGCCAGTGGAATGGTTCAAAAGGGTGTCACAGGAGGTTGCATCTTTGCCTGTCTCTCTAAATATAACACCTGTCAAATACTACACATGACCCTGAGAAATTTCACTGTTACTTAGGGAGGGAAAAGTAGGTTAAAGCACCAAATAGAGATATCTAGTATGTAATGGTTTTCAGGGAAACAATCAACCCAAGCCATCTACCCTGACAAAATGTATCAAACTGACATAAATTATTTTGATCTCCTTCTATAAACACAAATAGGAACTTGTCTACCTTGATTCAGACTCCTTCCTTACAAAATAATAATAAAAATCGTGTTGATGGGCCTTGTCCTTGTGCAATCTAAGAGGGCAGCCAAAGAAGGTACATTTTAGCATCTATGGATACATTTGCTTATTTTACTGTCATGCTTGTTGGTTACTAAGAAAGTGCATGCCTGAAATTTAGTAGTTGAGGTCAAATCGATCTGAACTACCCTTGTTTTGGTTCAGTTCAAAGTAAGTAAGTATGTGTGAGTGAGTGAGTGTATTTTGCCAAACAGGGTGATTTGATTTGCGTTTGAACCAAATGAACCACCTGCAAACCTGGTTTGGATTGGATTGGAACTGAGGGTGCTTCCACACATGCACTAAAAACTCCTATCAACACACATTAATGACACATACAGACCACATGTACACTTACCTTCTGCACTGGAGGCTGGATTGAGGCGGCCGCTTCCATATTTCAGCGCGCAAGACACGTTCTTAATTGGGTTTTGCCACCAGAAGATCTGGCCTCTGGGAAGACCTCAAAAATTAGGTCTTCCATCCGGCCCTTCGCCTCGATCCAGTCAGAAGCAGGATGCTTCTGCACATGGGGAGGTGAGGGCCAGATGTGCCAGTGGCCACCATCTTGGGGAAGGCAGAAGCAGGCCGGTTTGCCCCCTTCCACCCTCCCCTGCGCGCTGTGCACCGCCAGAAATGTGCGGTGATTGGCAGCTGATGGCTCCAGTCCTGCGGCTCCAGGGGCGGGGGTTGCAGCATGGAGGGCGACGTCAGCAGTGCAGGAGCTGGCTGCCTTCGGCCATGGGTGCTGCAGCTTCCGTGCAGCACCCAGGCGATCCGGCCCTGCGGATATGGCCTCCCCACACGTGTGTGGACGCGCGAGGCCCCTTCAGATCCATCCCTATTTGGGACAGATCCTCGGGAGGTTGGATCGCTGAAAAATGGATCTTCTTATATCCATTTTTCGGCGGCAAATGCGGAAGCAGCCTGGGTTTTTCAAACTGCTGGGTGGTTTGGTTAGCATGCAGTTCATGAGAAAGTGAACCTTTTCTGTAAACCACAAGCCAAGTGAACTGGTCTGGCACTTCTCTAGTAGTTGGGTAGGATCTGTAAGGTGCCAAAATGACACTAATGAGTGCTTGAAGAACTTGAGGGTCACCTGTTCCCACACCCACTGAACACACAACCTGACACAGGTACTGTTAATAAGGACTCGGTGACAGACTCAGAGTATTTTCTCCTACTCACCTGGCCCACCACCCTAGATTATGTATTTATTTGTTTATATTTCTATCCTGCCCCATATCCAAAGGTCTCTGGGCGGGTAACAGCAGATTAACCAACAGATTTAAAACACTTAAAAATTCAACAAATTTAAAACAGTAGATGTAGATTTATCTGACAAGTTTACTTTTAGGTCAGCAATCCTGACTTCATTTTGGAAAAAAATATTTTAGGTACGGGAATTTGTCCAAATAACTCAAGGCGAATCAGTAGCTCACTGGGATCGGTGGAAAAATTACACAAGTTGTGGATGACGTAGAATTGTTTTCTATCTCACACTGCACACAGTAATAGATTTAATTTGACTTGGGCCTTTTTTGCAATGGATTTTTTTTTCTTTTTTTGAGGTTATATTTCAAAATAGGGCCCTGCTTAGTGCAGACTACAATAGACTCTGCCCAGGGTTCACCTGATCTGCCCTGGCATGAAGACAGCAGGCCCCTGTCCCTGTGTGGAAATGGCCTTGGAGTGTGTTGGCATCCTACGCTCCTTCAGTTCAAAGTACACTTAAGAGTTTTGTTGCTCTTGATTTGAGTTTCTCACCTCCTCAGCACATTGATGGAAGTTTATTAAAGTCTCATTACTAGGTGATGAGTGAAGGAACATAGTTGATACATTTAGTCTCCAGCAGCCTGAGGCCCATTGTAAGCCTGTGTGGGTGTCAAGTTAGACTTTCCTTTAACATCCTTGCCCTTAATATTTCACTCAATTCCCTGAATTCTCCTCGGTGTATTTTTGTACCTTGATCTACAGTGTATTTTTCTTCTCTTTGTTTAACAAGCCGAGGAACTGGTTCAACAAGCAGCGCAAGGAAACTGGAAGATGTGTAGCAATGATAGATGTGTCTGGCAACTGTTCTGCTTCAGGGGGAACCTAATTCCGCTGCCTTTCAGTCTTAGGCTGCCTCCAGATGGTGGCTGGAAATCCCGCTAGTAAGTGATTCTCCAGAATAACCCTATTCCAGAATAATTGTTTCTTGCTCAGACTGTTGGGCAACAGTAGGGAGCAAGCGAACTGACTTAACTGTCTGGATCCTCGGCTACCAGCATCGGCAAAACATATACTGTACATCCACGTATTTTGAAGGTGAAAAACCCAGAACTGTGTGCTCACCACCTCTGCTCAGGTATGGCCACCAGTTTGGAGACCTGAACTTCCATGGTAGCCATCTCCAAGGTGGCGGCTCCCAGGAGAAGCATCCAGACAGGTAAGTTAATATTGCTATAGAGGGGGAAAGCGGGTGGAGGGTCCTTTCCCCCTTTATAGCAATACCACAGGATATCACCCAATATCCCTATCCCTATCCCTAACCATCACACAACACATTACATTACTGACTTAATCTGTTAGGCCAGCTCATCCTTTTCCAGTGCCATTGGTTGACTGTGGCTGAGTCTCTATTTTCAGTGGAGATGGCTTTGTTTTGGGTGGAGGTGGAGGCTCCTCCACCTGCAGCAGCCTCTGTGTTTCCATTTTGGAATGTAGACACACCATTTTGTGCAGCACCTCCATGCAGGGCACAATAAAAGCACCTTGGGCTGAAGGTACCCCAGCTGATGATCACACCAACAAAGGGGCCAACGTATTTCCATGGACATGAGGTGACAGTGGGCACCATCTTGGGATGATGAGTGTGTCCCAAAGGGCAAAGGGGATGTAGCTTTTGTCCGCTCTCTGTGGCATGGTTAACTTATATTGTAGACTAGGTCTCCATGAATCCCCAAAAAACAAGTTGCACAAACCAAAGCATTACAGAAAAGAAGACTAATTAGCATGCAAATTTGTACAGAGAGCTTCAAGAAAAAAGGATTCTTATCTTTTTTCACACCAATTTCTACAATGAATTATCTTTGCTCACGTAGCGAGTTTCCTTGCAGTACCTTCCTTTGGCCACAGGAAGATGTGGTGCACAGGAAGAATCTTCACAGGGTCAAAGTTCAACTAATATACAAGCATTTTCTGAATGTCTACAAGAAGTGGATGGTTTATGTCAAGAGAGGGGGGAATGTTCTAGTTCTCCCCTATGGGGGGTGAGGATAAAGACAGGAAATGCAGCATTTGAATAGTCTATGTATGAAGAAATGATGATCAGTATATCCCCCTCCTGTTTCACCCTGCTCTTAAATTTTGGCAAAGTATGTATGAATTCAACACTCTTTGACAAAGGGTGGAACTCCGAACTATTATATGTTCATTTGCATTTAAAATTGGAGTTAAAAAATAAGGCTTTTAGAAACTTTTAATTTCTATTTAATTATGAGAATTTAACTTCGGGGTTTTTATCTGATTTAAAAGAATAATTAAAATTAAGTATGGCTGGAGTGATTTTTCACAGTTTCTCTGCCTGTCCTTTAGGACTTAAAGTAATAGTAAATTATTTGTGTCTGGAGGTGATCTATATGTAAATTCCATTAAGAATGGAATTTTGTTTTAGAGAAATTCAGATTATGAAAATGACATCGGTGCCTTGGACGTCAGCAGCTAATAAATGCATTGGTTGTTACCATTACTTCTCTTAATGTCCTCAATTAAAATAATTTAAAATAGTACAATAGATAAGCAAGATCAATTAATTTTATAAGATGATCAAAGGAATGTAGTTCTGCATTGTAAATGCTGCAAATGTGATAATGGCTTTATCAGGCAGGAAAATAATTTGAAGTGGCTTAAACCTTATTCAGTTTTGCTCTAGGGGCTTTTATTTGTAGCTAATCAAATGGTCTTTTGTACTTGCTAAGGTAGAGTTTTATGATCTTATGCATTAATTTTACAGAGTAAATTTCAGTCCTTTTCTTTCTGGCTACTTTTTTAAAAAAGCAGAGAGTGAGAGAAAGGAAGAAAGGGGCTGGAGAGGAGGCTAATTGGGTTGTGATTACCGGATATAATGCAATCAAAGCAAACTTATGCTGTGTTTACATTTGTTGTTTTGGAAAATGGCTGGGCCACTTGCTTTGGAAGATCAGAAGTCTACTGGTAGTTCAATCATCTGAAGAACATCAGCTTGGAGAAGATTAAGGTTGGGTCTTCACTAGAAGGGTGCACCATGGTTTCTGCTGCAATGGATACCTCTGTGTCTCCACTTCAGGCCGTGAGGTGTCATTCAAAGCAGCAGTCTAGGCTTCATAGAGTGCCCCCTGGTTCTAGTGTTGTGCGATAGAGAAAAGAGAAATAAGGTCCTTTGCTTGATCTGGGATTTTTCCTTGCAAATGTGAGACCTAACCTTGCAATTCCATCTCACTGCCTGGAGGCAGTCAAGAAGTTGGATGATGGTGATTCTAATCATCGCCATCTTTTTATAATGAGGGACACAAGGGACAATTTTGCACTTCCTTTTCGTTCACTGGATCAGAAAGGAGTGCGATGAACCAGTGTTGACTAGTGTTTGAACTTGAAGCACTAGTCAACATTACCTGTCCCCGCCCCCCCCCTCCAATTGAATACTTACCTTGATTCGATTGCAGGGTCGGTCCTATTCAGCGTGCCACCATTTTGGCTGAGGCGCCCTGCACAACTGTGCATACATCTTCCCCATTGCCATGGCGACAGTGATGCTCTGTGCACACACAGTCACATCTATGGTCGTCTGGGGTGCCAGTGTACTTGCACAGCATCTCAGGTGACCCTGGAGCACCAGAAGAGGTGTGAATGGCTGCTGCCTGGACATGCAAAGTAAGTGACTGGGCAGCAGCCATTCGCACCTCTTCTGGTGCTCATGGTGCTGATTTTGTGCCCCACACCTAGTGCATGATTAGGGAACTTCTGGGAAGGCAGGAGGTGCCTGGAAGCTGTAACAGGCTCCTCAAGGCACAGATGCTCTTCCCCAGAAGTTCCCTAATCATGCACTAGGGGCTGAAGTGTGAATAGGCCTCCGGTTATCAGATGTGTGTTGCCCAGGGGCAGTTGTGCATGCAGCTTACGGCTCCACTGAACAGTTCTTAATCTCTAAGTTGGATGTGAGGACTGACTCCCCTTCCAGTAAAGAAGACACTCCAGAAGTAGGGATGTGCATGAAGCCAAGTTCCCTTATTCGATGCAAATTGAATGGAGGAATATTTGGTTTTGAGCGCATCCTCACCTCCCCACTCACCTGCCACCACCATCACACACACTCCTCAGAGGCCCAAGAAGGCCTTCTGGAGGTGTGCATGTGCCTCCAAAAGGTCTATTTGGGTCCCTGAGGAGCACAGGAGGCCACAAAATCCATGGCTGCACTGGGAACAAGGGGAGCAGCCCAGGGGGGTACAAATGTAGGACCCCTTGAATTTGCCCTCAAATGAATTTTGAATTGCAAGAATATTTGTGCACATCTCTATCTAGAACAGGATGGGTTTCGGGCAGCCCTTCAAAATGGATGTCAGTCTTCTTTTGCATGGAACCCCTCTTCACTCAAATGGAAGGTCTCTTGGCCAAACCCTTGCCATTTCTGAGGCCGCCTCTGTGCTCTTCTCAATGTAACTGAAGCACTGGAAAAGGAAGGTGGATTGTCTCACATTTCCCCCTGGGCAAGTGCAGTTTTGTGATGCAAGTGGCCCAATGAAAGCTTTTCAGATCAGCCACAGACCTCTGGTCCCATGCCTGGGCTGCACGTCATCTGCCGTGTAAATCCATTTGGGCTGCTACATAATTAAATTGAATCTCGAATCACACTTTTTAAAAGATTATGTGCCCATATGTGGCTTGAACAAGGGCCAAGTCTTCAAAGAGACCTCTTCAAACAGTGCCTTCCTGTTAGCTTTGTTATGCTTCCACCTCGCCAACATTTCCTCCTCCACCACCACCTCCTCCTCCGTCTTCTTCTTCTTCTCTCCTCCTCCTCCTCCTCCTTAGAGAGGGAGGAAGAATCAGTGAAGAGGAATAGCACCAGCTATTAATGAATTGATATGATCTAAGACTGTAGTACTTTTCTGTAAGGTTCAAAAAATCTTTACCAAGAAAGCAGAAAGGATTTTTGAAGCACTTCTAAAGATGAAGATATGTACAGCATGAAATATTGACGTTCTGCACCCCCCCCTCCGTCTCCCTTCCCCTTTCAACCCTGCCTCCACCTTTGAGAATGCAAATAGAAACTGCAGAATGGGTTTTTATCAAATCACCCTCTTAATTAGGTTCTAGCAGAATGCTTTATAGTCAACGTTTTGTTGAATAATTTAATTAGGAAACAGTGTACCTGACTGTAGGAATGAGCCAAACTAGGCCAGCTGTGCTACTCAAACAACTGACTGTTACCATCAGTCCACACTTCCTACTTCCTTGAGTTCTGTGTAGGCAGACAAATGTGGATTTCCTTGATTTATTGAACTAGGACAGCCAGTAGTAGGGGTGTGCACAGATATCCAAATGTATTTGAAATTCAATCGAATCTGCCCGAATTTCAACGTTTGAATTTGAATCAATAGGGTAGACATTTGTACATACATGGATTTTCAAGGCCTTAACTGTGTCTATACTTTAAGGCAGGATGCACACTCTGGTGAACCCTCCTTCCTGAAGATACACTGCATTCATAGGACACAGTGAAAAATGTGAAGTATGGTGCTCTCCTGATGTAAACATCTATCTAGAGGACTTCCCCCACCCTTAGTTTCCATGTTTTTATTTTATTTTGTATTGTCTGTGATGGGGAGAAGAACAGAAGGTTTGTCAGCTGCTTTGAGTCCGCTTAAAAGGGTGAGAAAAGTGGGGGTATAAAAGCCAACTCTTCTCCTCCTCCCCCACCATGAAGCCAGCTGGGTGACCTTGGGCTACTCACAACTCTCTTTCCCAGCTCTTACAGCCCCACCTACCTCACAGGGTGTCTGTAGCAGGGAGAAGAACAGAGGGTTTGTCAGTGGTTTGAGTCCCCTTAAAGGAGAGAAAAGCAAGGCTTAAAAGCCAGCTTTTCTTCTTTAGGCACTCATATGGCACTGTTATGACATTCTGCATACTGCTACTGACTACCCAACAGTCACTGAGGGTTAGAGAGGTTCACATGAAGGAGTCAGATTTTCACCTTAGTAAAGTGTTGGGGCTCTGAGAACCTCCACCCACCAGGGAGAAGAATGTTTCTAGCCTCCCTATAATCTTGGCTCTGCAGGCAATGCCTTGTTTTGCATAAGACATTAGAGATTAGCTCTCCTGGAAGTAGAGCGTGATGTCTGCCTGCCCTTTGATGCATGTATATGACTATTGCTTTAAATGCCTTCTCCTTCCGAAATGAAAGATTCGGATTGATACAGTACGACGCATTGAAAACTTTCTGAGTGATGCACCAGTGTTTGCTTGGGGGTGAATATTCTATCTAGTTAAAAAGAGGAGGCAGGTTGATCTAGTAAACTGGCATAATCCCTCAAGCAGACTTTTAGGTGATCCGGGGGTTTGGTACATTTTTATCTGGTCATTATTGGCGTTTAAATGCAGTGATCATAAACAGCCCCCTGTTTCCATTTACTTTACCGAGGTCAAGAGATGAGTTTGGTTTTATGAGCTTATTCTGCCATGTATCACTTGAGACAGTACAATAGAAGAGAGAGAATGGATGGGCTATACTCACTTCTCCATTTATTAGCCTTGTCAACTTGGAGAGCCCCCCCCCCACGCACACACTTACATTGTGGAAGGCCCATCAGCAATGAATCAGTGAAGTGAAGACGACAGTTGATTTGTGAATTCAGATTATATAAAGTGACGAGGCTTCAGTGGACTGTGTAGATAAAGCAACTGTCATGATAAGGTGGCATATGCAATTCCCCGCAACCAAATTTATTGCACATTTGAGGAAAATCATCCTATTTGAAAATGCCATAAATTTGAAATTGAATATTACTTATACACCTTGAATTTTGATTTATAGTTTGAATATTTTTAATGGGAGGCAAAAGCGGCATCAATTCACTGTTTATGCACTTATTTTAAGGAGGGAATATATATAGATATGCGATATGATATTTTATTCCCGTCCTAAAGTGGCATATTATTTTTTTGCATTGATGCTTAATAGAGATCATTCCGGATACCATCAAAGGATGGACAGTACGTCTAAGGTGATAGGTACAAAGGAACTCCTGTAATATTATGCATAGGTATTATATTTTGCAATGGCAAGGCCTGTTGTCAGTGGAAATGAGCATGTCTTTGGAGATGCAAATGTGTTAGCAAGGCTTTAATATGGGAGCTGTTGGGGCAGAGTTGCACAGAAGCAAAGTCTGTTGATGCATCCCTCTTCTGTGTGCTGGATTTCCCCATCAACAGCACTAATAAATTACCTGTGTGCAAATAAGATATGCCTGTAATTTATCCATGGTCATTCACAGACAAAAGTGCATGTTTAGAAAGAAGGAACATAAGCTAAACAGAACTGCAATGTGGCCCATCATGGCGGAGAAGACCTGTCTATCTAATTGACTCATTTAGACTCCATCCAGACGCTGCTTACTTATTCTGCTATATTTGGATATTCCAGAATATCCATGTTTCATTGTAGAATGTCAAAATATAGCAGGATAAGTGAGTGATGTCTGGATGCAGTTCAAGATTAGGGTGTATCTACACAGCAGCAGAAGCAATAAGAAAGGAGAGGATAATGAAGTCCAAATTGGCAATTTATCCTGAAGACTAGGAAAGAAATGGATGATTTCCCCAAATCCACATGCAGAGTGACTGCATATGTACTCAGTCCTTAAGTGAACTCCCTGGCTATTTGATGAATTCACCACACTTGGGTGAAATGGATGTAGAGCAGATACTGAGTAATAGTAGCCAGGTGCATTAAAATAATAGCAATAATAACTTTTCTCTTGTCCCTTTTGTGGTGCAAGAACCTAGATTTGGACTGCAAAGATGAAAAGACACTCCAAGCTAGGGATGTGCAAGAATCTTTGAAACATTCGAAATTCATTTGAATTCGGACATTTGAATTCGAATCAAATGTCTATACTTTTTTTTTTTACATTCAAACTAATTCTAATGTTTTGAATCATTTGTATGAACTATTCGGACATTCATATGCGTATGGATATGTACGCATTGCATACATATCTGTGTGCCTCTTATTAGTATTTGTACGCATTTGTACGGATATGTACAGGATGAAAACAGGATGCATACGGATGTGTACGTGCACATATGAATGTCGTAGACATTCGTATCATCAAATACGAATCGAATATTCGTACAAATAGATACGAATGTATTCAAATCGGTTCGAATTTGAATACATTCATTTTTTCTCTATTTGTATGAATTCAGACATTTGAGTCGAATTGTATGTCAAAAATTGCATCCATGCACATCCCTACTTGAAGCCCCTCTTTCTTCAGCTTCTTTAATATAGGTATACGGGCAGATCTCCCATTTCTCTCCTCTTTCGCCCTTTTGGGTTGGGAGCTTTTGAAAAAACTGCCTTTCATGTGAATATCTGAAAGTTTATTGCCTTGACTCAGATGACCTCATCTGCTAGAATGAAGTCATTCCTGAGCCAGGGAGAAGACAAACCCTCGTTCCAGAGAATTAATCAAGTCCATCAAGTGCCTCTACTTATGGCCTTATCTCCAGCCAGCGAGGAGCACAAGCAGTTATAAACTTGACAGCCGTCCGATAGCCTTCTGTTCTTGCTGTGATGCAGAGATTTTTGAAGAAGGAGGAGAAGGAGAGAAGCTGTGATCACGCAAAAGGGCCTTCTATGAAGGAGGTCCAAGCTTGCCACTGGAAAAGCGCAGCTTGACATGGATTCCTGACTTGGGGATTACATTGTGTCAAATCAAGGTACGTTTGAAAGAAAGCGTGGCATGCCAGTGAACCTTCGTTTCACAGAAAAGAGAAGAAGAGAGAGAGAGAAAGCCAAAGAGAGGAAAGATGAACCCTGCCAAAGAGGAATGCTTACGGCCTAATTGCTCGCTGGGCTTCTTCATCCCCTGCGATCACAGAACTCATAAACATTCCAATTAGGCGGCCAATTAAAATGAGAAAGAAGACCTCCTGAATTATCCAGCAGTTGGAGGCTTTCTGCCTTTTTAGTTGTCACCCAGTGAAAGGCTTTTATTGCTTTTCTGAACTGGAGGAGGTGAAAGAATTAAGTGAAACAGGAGGATGCTTGAAATGCCCATGGTGAAGGGACATCGCCTTGTTCCACAGAGCTGTCAGGGAATTGCTAGGAAGCTGTGAGATGCTTTATTGTGCTAAGAGGCGGACATTCTTAAATACATACACACAGAGAGAGATAACTTGGAAGAAACCGCTTCTTTGCTTGTTTTTTTAATCTTGAATCATGGGATAAAATCATCACTGTCGTCTGTTAAAATTACCATCTGCCAACAACAAAGAACTATTGAAAAAGTGATAGAAAACGAGCAGGTCAAGTACTACGGGATGTTCGAATACAAACCGAAAAAGTTCAGGCACGTGATACACCAGGTCTAACTGAAAGTTGAGAAGAAGAAGAAGAAGGTGTGGATTATCAGTGTGGCAATATTTGGTGATGAGGACAAAGGACTCAAGAAGATTAGAATATATCAAGGTTTGAAGAATGAAATTTAGAGACTCACAAGTTGGGAGTTGTGGTGCCAGTGTGCTGGGTGGCATACCAAAAACCTTTAGTCATCACATTAGAAGATCTGGATTTTGACATAATCTCCATTGGTCTCAACAGTAGAAGGCCACACAATTCTTAAACATATCTTAAACTGATACATTGGGTGCTTCCGCATTTGCCACCAAAAAATGGATCTAAGATCTGTTTTTGGGTGAGCAGTCCTCCAGAGGATCCATCCCAAATAGGGTTGGACCCGGGGAGGCCTCCCCACATCTGTACATGCATGGGGAGACTGGGTCGGGCGGCCGGATTGCCTGGGTGCTGCACAGAAGGCACAGCACCCATTCGAAAAGTCCACCAGATTCCCGCACCGTTGACGCCGCCCGCAGAACCGCAGGACTGAAGCAGGCAGCTGCCACTCACCACGTGTTTCTGGCAGCGTGTGAAAGAGGAGCTTCCGAGGCAGGCCGTCCTACTTATGGTGGATGCCGGGACATCCGTCCCTTCACCTGGCCATGTGCGGAAGCGTCCTGCTTCCGCTATGATCCAGGCAAAGGGACGGATTGAAGACCCAATTTTTTAGGTCTTCAATTTAAACTGGTTTTTGGTGGCAAGACCTGTTTTAGAAATGGATCTCACCCACTGAAATGAGGAAATGGTCTCCTGGAAGGGTGCCAAAAGAGGTCTCCAGTGTGGAAGGTAAGTAGGGAAGGGTCTAAAATGGGTCTTAACTGGGTGGTTAAACCGGTTTAAGCACCCAGTGTGGAACCACCCATTATGTCATCCCAAACTAAACCAGTCACCCATATCTACCAGACAGCATAGTGGTGGTGGTAGTGATGGTATAAAGCCACTCTAAAAACACCCCTCCATCTTTATTCTGATAGTACTTTTGAAACAATGCTGTATAAAATGAACACTGCCTTTTGTCTTCACCAGCACCCATACCACTGCACCCTTGTGCGACAGAATTTCTGAGAAAACTGTTGAAGCCCTCGCAGCTCAGGGTTTTAAATTCTTTCCCCATTCATTGTTATTGTAATCTGTGACTTCTGGCTATTTTGAGTTATTTATTCATTTTTTTGTGTTTGTTTTGATTTTATTTTGAATCAGGGTCAATTAAGAAGAAGAAGAGTTGGCTTTTCTACTCTGCTTTTCTCACCTTTAAGGGGACTTATTACAGCTGCAAACCTTCTCCTCCCCATAGCTGACACCCTGTGAGGTAGGTGGGGCCATGAGAAAGAGGGCTGTGATTCACGCAAGGCCATCCAGCTGGCTTCGTGGAGGAAGAGGAGGAGCTGGTTTTTATACCCCACTTTTCTCACCCTTAAGGAGAATCAAAGTAGCTAACAAACCTTCTGTTCTTTTCCTCACAACAGACACCCTGTGAGGTAGGTGGAAAGCTCAGAAAGAGAGCTGTGACTAGCCCAAAGTCACCCAGAAAACTTCATGGAGGAATGTGGAATCAAACCCAGTGACCATGAGATATGAGTATGGCACTCTAACCACAGGGCCAACTGGCTCACAATTAAGAAGTCAGACATATTTGAGCTAAATACATATAACAGCAATATTAGTAATAAGAACAACCATGACAAGGCAGGAATCCTGTATTATGTTCATAGCCACAGGAACAATTTGAACCTTTAGTGATCTTATAATGGCAGCCATGCCAAAGCTCAGTTCCATTGTGCTTTGCCTCCAACGTTGGTCACCCTACTGCGGAAACTCCTTTTGGATTCTGAAGGTGGGTCAGGCCTATAAGGTGAACAGTTGTGTAGTGGACATGCACTGACCATTCCAAAACTGCCAAATTGCCAGTGTGTTAAATGAAGTCTCAGCAGTTACTTCTCACTCAGTCCAACATTGATCCAACCAGGAAAAGATCCAGAATTTTCACAGCTTCGTGTGAGCATGAAGTGACCCTGCCACAAAGAAAGGCCTGAGTGCCACCTGAATCATAATACATCCTGCCATCAATGTTGTCCAGGGGTTTTTTTTGGCGATTCAGAGTACCACAGGGCAAGAAATGTTGTTTTTGCTACCCTGCCTGATTTCCCAGCTTCAAGGTAAGTGGAGCTGCTGTGTATAATAAATGAAAAGGCCTCCTGTTTAATGCAGGGGCGTGGAACTATGCCGCAGTTCACCTCTAATGACTTCAATGTAAATCAGATGACTTCAATGTACATCAGACGGGATCAAGGATTTTATTGTGGACTTGTGCACTAATGTAATGGTACACTTCAGATCGAACCAACTATCCTTGGTTGAGGTTCATTTTGAACTTATTATTTTTAGCTGCGAGCTGGTTTTATTCACATGTGGACCAACAGGTTGTTGGTTCACTATAGTTTAGGGATTTGCACAATTTTTTGAGTGTTCGATTCATATCAAATTGAATGCAAGAAAACTTGTATTCTTTTGAATAGGACCCCTTCAAATGTAGGATTGAGATTCAATATGAATGCTCAATATGGATCCCATTCAGATCCCTGCTATGGATCACCTACATTTCCCCTATGTATCCCCTGCATATCCCCTACATATCCGCTCTGAACACTTCAAATATGCTCTCAATCCACTTTGCATCCAATCTGAATCCATTTTGGATCCACTTTGGATACAATGAAGATGTGACTGGGCAGCCGCTTTCCCACCACCCTAGGTTCATGAATGTAACCAACTAAGCTTTGTACAGATGTATAAAAATATTTGACTCATATTCAAATGTCAGTCTTTGAATGTACCAAAATTTCATTTGAATTTGTATGTCTGAATTCATAAAATTCATACAAATTTCAAATGTGATGAATATTTGTGCACATTCCTAGTATGGCCAACTTTGTTGGGATACCATTTGGTTCAGCTTCGCTTCAAACTGGGCTTTTCAAACAACTAGTTTGCCATGACCTAGGGATGTGCAGGAATGTTGTTAACATTCAGAATTTGATCAAATTTGATCTAATATGGACATTGAAACTCGAATAGAATGTCCACACATTCAAATTGAAAAATTCATTGGAATTTTGAATGTTCCAAAACATTCATTCAAATGATTCAAAACATTCAAATGTACAGATATGTATGTACATATACAAATGTATAGATATGAATGTACAGTTACGAATGTACACATACGTATCTGTCTGCATCTCATATGTATCTGTACACATTTGCGTATGAGATGTGTACAGATACATATGACACATACGAATGCTGTTGACATTCATATCTTTAGATTCAAATCTAACATTCAAACGAATAGATATGAATGTATTTGATCTGAATCAAATTCAAATGCAAAAAAAACCTTTCCTCCACAGCCCTACCGTGAACAGTGAACCTTTGGAACCAGTTTGGCACACCTCTATTTTTTTATTATTCCATATTTTGAAGGCAACAAAGGAGATTTGCGCTTTCTGGACTAATGATCTTATCATTACAGTAAATTACCTTAGGCGCATAGAAAAATACACTCACACGGACATTAAAAGTGTGTACTTCAGGATAAATGTGTGCATACACTGAAAAGAAATCAATTTAGGCATGAAACTTTTATGAGGAAGTCTATGCAAACATGCAATCTAAATTCAAATGTTCGTGCAGGATGAAAAATATGATTATTTGGACTATATGCATGGCTTAATGACAGGGTAAAGAGTGTGTGTGTGTGTGTGTGAGAGAGAGAGAGAGAGAGAGAGAGATAAATAAAAGCCACATGGGCCATTAAAAAAATTAAACAAATTAGGCCAATTTAAAACTGATTTCACCCAAAAATAAATTTTAAAAACCTTCTAAGATCAGCAAACAAGGTATGTGTATTTTAGCAATAATAAAGTTTCCCCAAAGAGGAAGGTTTATACTTGCCTCCTAAATCTAAAATTTGGATGCAATCCTAAATAAGCATCCATGTCTATTCCACACAGAATCTTCTTGGGTTGCTAATTTGCCCCACATGTTTCGAAGCCAAAACTTATAAGATCTACCCATGGAACTTTAAAAAGTATAACATCTGTTACCTGCTTGGATTGCTTTAAGAGTTTTCTAAATTCCCTTATGTTTATATTTTATTGCTGCTGATCACCTTGTCAGGTCTGTGTGCTTTCTCCCCCCCCACACACACACACTTCAAGGTAAAAGATAACAGGAAATGTTCCCCCTCTGATTCTCCCTTTGTCAACATATGGCTCTTATTTTGCCTATTAGAAGGAAAACTATGTAAGAAACTGCAGGACAAAACATTGTTCTAGTGACTGATAGCTAATTGTATCCATGCTTTAAGTTTGATCTTTTAAAAAATGAAAAAAAAATATTTTTATTGCCATACCCCAAACCCCCACCCCCAGCAAAGAATGGGAAATTAGTATTTAACTGTCAAAACATTTATGGGACCTATATACTGTACGTGTCTGTGTTTGAATACACACACACCTTTTTGCACCCTTGTAAATTTATTACAGAGATAATACATAGAAAGAATTACCTCACTGAAATTCAGCTTCCTTTTAAGTGCCAAGAATGGAGGAACCACTTTAAATAATTGGGAAATCCTTAAACTAGCTTTCAGAAATTGTTGGCTCAATACCATTTAATTATGTAATTTGAGGGGTTCTGGCATGAAAGGAGCAAGGTGTCAGAATAAGCTTATTGGGGCAAGAACCTAAGAGGAACCCTACTGGATCAGGCCACAGCCCATCTAGTCCAGCTTTCCATCTCACACAGTGACCCACCAATTGCCCATGGGCATCTCAAGCAGAAGATGGCAATATTTTCACCTGTCCTCGGCTACCTGCAAATTGAGAGGCTTTCTGACTGTGTCTCCAATCCAGAGGTGTTTTTTTGGCATTTGATTCAGAATGAATAGAATGTTAGAAAATTTGTATTCATTCAAATAGACCGCCCTTGAATATGGTAAGATTCTATTCGATACAAATTTATATTCATACAAATTTGTACAAGTATCTGGTATAAACGGATACATATCTGATACATATCCAACATGTATGCATATGTATCTGATACGTATCTGACACGAACGCATACGTATCCGATATGTATCTGATACGTATCCGATACAAGTGCATACATATGGGATACATATCCGATATGTATTCCCAGTTTAAAAATTGTCCGAACTGTTCATACGAATGTTCCAAAACGTTCATATTCATACGAATGTTAATGTACGCGTGTCATAACATTCGATTCATGTATGAATGTCTGAATCAGTACGAATTCATCTGAATAATGGATGTTATGAATATTCGTGTGCATCCCTAGAGGTGATATCTGGGCATCAATTCCAGAAGCCACTGAGATACCTGTTCTCTACCAATTTATCTAGGTTTACCTGATGTCAGCAGTGGCATCTCTATTTGCGCACTATAAGCCAGATGATCGAAAGAACATGGGTCATTAAATGTGAATTAGGGGTCAGATGGGAATACTGACATCCACATGCTATCTCTTCCAAACTGCTTTTGGAGCTCCTTTTTAAAATGTGTGTGTGTGCAGCTTAGGAAGGAAGATTCCTTGCTAATCTTTCCCTGATAGGTCGACTGATGGATCTGTCCATCAAATAGGACCCACGGCAGGATTCACGCCTTGGGTAACCTTTCCTCTTCAAGACCATTTGCATACCTGCTACTGCTCCACACAGTAATTGCCGCCAGGGGATCTTTTTTCCCTGGCTTTGGTGTTCACTCAAACACAGGAAGTTGCCCTGGAAGTCACCCATTTTTGTGTGTTTGAACAAACAGTGGCTCTGCAGACTCAGGTGATATTTTAAAGGTTCGGACGAAAAGGCTGTTTTGTTTTCTTCCAAGAATGAAAGGCTGGAAATTTCTTTCCTGCAATGTCTTTCATGAGGGACACCATTGTACCTCGTGAAATGTAAAATCCATTTTAGAAAAAGCAATCAAACATATCATTTTTAAAACAATGATGATGATAAGTACATCTGTCTCAATGGGAAAATTCAAAATTAATGAATTTCAGTGAAACAGTGGCACGTTAGGTCTGAGAGGGAAAAACATTGCTATTATCTGGCTTTAGAATCATTTTGTATACATAAAATGGGTACGTTTTCAGTGCTTCTTCTTTTATCATCATCATTACTATTACTAACATCACTGTCATCATCATCATCATCATCATCATCATTATTCTTATTCTTATTTATTGTTATTACATAACACACAGCAAACAAGATATTTATGCTGGTTTTGGTAATTGTTATCACTAGTCGGGCCCTTTCTAAGCAACTAGGACTGAGTGATATATCAGCGAATGATACAAGCAGATCCTATTATTATTATCATAGAATCATAGAATCATAGAATGGTAGAGTTGGAGGGGACCTCCTGGGTCATCGAGTCCAACCCCCTGCTCAAGGCAGGATCTCCTAAACCATCTCAGACAGATGGCCGTCCAGTCTCTGCTTGAAGACCTCCAACGAAGGGGAACCAACCACCTCCCGTGGCAGCCTGTTCCACTGGTTGATCACTCTTACTGTTAGAAATTTTTTCCTAACATCTAAACTAAATCTTTTCCCCTGCAGTTTCACCCCATTGTTTCTAATAGAATCATATTATTATTATTATTATTATTATTATTATTATTATTATTATTATTATTATTATTATTATTATTATTATTATTATTATTATTATTATTATTATTATTATTATTATTATTATTATTATTATTGACATAACAAAGCACTAACACACAGCAAACAAGATATTTATGCTGGTTTTGGTAATTGTTATCACTATCTGGGCCCTTCCCAAGCAAATGATATGAGCAGATCCCAGCAAATGGATGATGATGATGATGATGGTGGTGGTGGTGGTGTGTGTGTGTGTGTGTGTGTGTGTGTGTAACTGTTTCTGTAAGTTCATCCTATTCTGCCTGGAGTTGTTTTTACCAACTGCTATAGTGATTCAATGCACTGGTGAATCAGCCTTTCCAAAACCAGTGATTCGGAATCTGATACTTATGAAGGGTGAATAAGGGGATGAATTTAAAATAGTCAAATGACAGGGCTGAAAGTGGCAGACAGACAAAGGAGGCTGAGGTTAACCCTTTGTTTTCTGAATACTCTTTTAGAGCCGTGCATTAAGAACTTAAAGATAGATTAAAGGTGTCTTTCAGAGTGTTGCTATTGTAAAAACAAAGAAAATGATTATTTCCCTCTAGCTCAAGTTTGCCTTCTACTTATAGTAAGATATAGGGTGTTTTTCCACCGCAGCCCTTAGATCCAGATCTAAGAAGATCCAGATCTAAGGTATGGGTACATTACTTAATCCGGATCTAGCAGATCTGGATTAAGGGAAGTACCCAATGTGTTTCCATGGGAGGTGTAGCACCCATTAGCAATGGGTGCTAACCCCCCTGCTGTGGAAACACCTTTGCACCCATGTGGGGAATCTGGATCATCATTTGAGGGGGTCTGCCTGTCACCCCAAGTGTTTGAGGGGACAGGGGGTACAATCTCCGAAGCGGCTCTGAAGTCACTTTGAAGTCATTTCAAAGTTTGTGCAAAATAGCTCCAGAGTATCTTTGAAGTCTGTGCTGATCTTCGGGGTGAATACATCTGGATTCCGAGATTCGTGGACAGATTGAATAGGGCCCTATTTGAAGGGCCCTATCCATCCACAAATTGGATAATCCAGTATCCATAGAAGCTTCAGTAGAAGCTTCTAAGGATAATGGATTACCCTGGGGCTCCCCCCCCCAGGGGCAGCCTCCCCCAAACCTCCCCCCCCCGAGGGCCCATTCACCTGCTCCGGCAGCACTCTGGGCCTCTTCCAGGGCCTGCTGGAACCACAAGCAGGCTTCCTCAGAGGTAAACTGTGCCAAACTGGTTCAAAAAGTTCACTGTTCACAGTAGGGATGTGCACAATTTTTTTTTTTGCATTCAAATTAGATTCAAATCGATTCAGTTTGAATGTTTAGAATCTGAATTCAACAAAATCCGATTCGAATAAAATACATTCAAATTTATTCGTTTGAATGTTAGATTTGAATCTAAAGATATGAATGTCGACAACACAAATGTGTCATATGCATCTGTACAAATCTTGTACGCAAATATGTACAGATACATACAAGATGCAGACGGATACGTATGTGTATATTTGTATGCGTACATTCATATCTGTACATATGTAACTGTACATTCAAATGTTTCAGATAATTTGAACGAATGTTTTGGAGCATTCAAAATTCAAATGAATGTTTCAATTCGAATCTGTGGACATCCTATTCGAGTTTGAATGTCCAAATTAGATTGAATAGAATGCGTAAAAATGGCTTCTTGCACACGCCTACCCTGCACACTCCATATACCCTTCATGCACCATCTGTACACCTTCTGTGCTTCCTACAGCTCTATAAACCTCCTGTACACCCACAGCTTTGAAGCCATCCTTCCAGATATCTGCCCTCACAATGAAGTGAAGCCACATCTATAACCACACACACACGTACATTTGGAAGTTCTGATCTAAATTGGGTCATTATTTGTGAGGTTCCTGGTCACCAGAGAAGACAAGTTTGTGGAAATCAGTGTTCCTTGCTCTTTCCCAGAGGCCCAGGAAGGTCACACTACAGCACAGGATTCCTTTAGGAGGAAGTGTAGTTATTTCAAAATATGTTATTTACTCCAGCTAGACAGGGTCTAAATTTTAACAAGCCAAGTTCAGTGCCATCACTCCAAGAAGCTGTGTCTGACACATCAAGAAAATATAGCACAAGAATAATTTGGCTTTGTTTTGTTTTCTCAGTGCGGTCATTGGGATCTTCCTTTCTTCGGCATTCAATTTATTCCTTTCTCTCTTCCCCCCGCCTTCTCATTGCCTGCATATGCATAATTTCATTGATATGATTTACATTATGGACCTCATATTAATACTCTGATCAATCATGGCTGACAATACACCGTCTTTGTGCAAGAGGCTGTAGGACAAATGTTCTCAGCTTGTGAGGAGAAAATTGTTAGCATTTGAATAGCAGACGTTACAGGAAAGGATTAATAGCTTACTTTGATGGATAAGAATGTAGGGAAATTGCTTGATATTAATAAGAAAATGTTTGTGAATTGCCCACACGGTAGCGTCAATGGGGGATGAAGGCCTTATCAGTAAAGATTTGACTCCCTCACGAATGGCTTCCACACAAAAGGCCAAAGAGAGCACCAGAAAATAGCTGACTGAGAACAGCCCTGATAGCTATTCAGACACTTGCGTCACAGTGTCAGGTTTTTGTGTTCCTTATGCAACAATGTACATCTTTATATATTAACATAACTTAATATAGATTTATAATAAAAGAATACATCAAGGCAATGGGTTTGAAGGCAGTTTTATCCCAGTAGTTTTGGGCTCTCCTCCAAATCACGCGTTTGAAAGATGAAGTAAGCCAAAATCTAATATGCATTTTACATCTCCAAGCAGAGTTTCTTTGTTAGCGGAGAGGCAAAATTCATTGCTACTAGCAATTGTGTGCCCTAGTATTTCTCATTCTCACCCACCCGATTTCCAAACAATCTCCTGTAAAACAAATGTTTCAACCAATTTTATTTGAATGGATGGATGGATGGATGGATGGATGGATGGATGGATGGATGGATGGATGGATGGATGGATGGATGGATGGATATTTGATCGCCTGAGAATTTTTTGTAATGTTTGGGTAAAAAATTCTAATAAAATATGACTAATATTTTGAGCAAATATTAAACTTGCAACAAATGGAAGGCACATTCAGGCAGAATTCTGCTGTAAAAGAATTAGGGTTATATGTGATGGGTGCTATTCTGTATTTGAACTGACTAAACATTGCCATTGCATTTGTGAAGACGAAAGGTTAATCAGAAGCAAGCAAAAACCAACAGTTATGCCTCAACATTAAGCCAAAATGGTGCATCTGTGATCACATGCAAATGCCAAGAAACTTGAAACCGATGATATTTCGAACCTCACATGCAATTTCCCAAAGCAAATCGCCAATATTTTGACTACTGAAACAATGCCACAGATATTTCACTGTGTATATACAAAATTGTAATTTTTAAGATTGATAATGCAGAGAGATAAATGTACCCTAGGGATGGGCATGATTTTTTTTTGTATTTGATTTTTATTGAATCAAATGCAAGAAAATTCATATTTGTTTGAATAGGTCCCTTTCAAATGTGGTAGGATTCATATTTGATATGAGTGTTCAAACCCATACAAATCCCATATGAATCCCATACGAATGCATAGGAATAGCATAGGAATCCCATAGGAATCCCATAGGAAGCTTCATACAAATGTATCAATAAAGTTCTTAGATGACACTTGGTATAGGATAGAATAAATACAAAAAAAAGGGTAAATAACTAAGTATCATTTAGAAGCTTTCTTGTCTTGTGTTTCAGTGGTCCGAGTGTTTGTAAATAAGGGAGGCTTCCTTCTTTCTGATGGCAAAAATGCTAGAATATCTTTTTCATTGAAAAGCTGACTCTGGAAAGAAGCCGATATAGACAATTACTTTCACTCTGGTTTAAATTCATCAATTATGTGCAGCAAAAACACATTGATTTCCTATTACCAAGTTTCCAGTTCTTAACTGATTTAATTAAAGAAGGTTATGTATGTATCTAGCTTTGGTATTTTATTTACTGAATTGAATTATAATATTTGGTTTGTCGTTTGCTGAATTAAATATATCCAAGTCAGTGATGAACTGCAACCAGGGCTGCCTCCATGGGGACTTATAGTCCTTAAGGGCAGAAAGGCTTGGGCCCTTCCACACTCACCTGAGTGGTACGTTGTAATAATATCACACCAGTCAGGTGAAGACCCAACACGGCGACAGCCACCTGCACTTCAGGTGCTAGTAAAGTCCCATATTAGGTCAGAAACACTTGAAGGGTGGTTCCGCACTGGACCTGTGAAATATGGATCTATTAGATCCGTATTTCAGAAATCCGTGTTAAGTAGATCTGTATCTAGTAGATACGAATCTACTGCCACCCCTTCCATCTGCACCTGCAAGGGTGGGATGAAAATAGAGATGGATTTGAGGTGGGTGCCATGCTCCAAAGGCCCTCCTCCCAGCCTCCATGATTGGCTCCTCTGGAGCCAAGCATGGAGAGCCATGGGTCTCCTATCTTGGAGCTCCCCCTTGCCCCAGAAGCCACAGACCATGGCTTCTGTAGTCAGGGGGGGCTTCACCTACACCCACCCTATCTCACCCCAGGGGAGTGCACGTGATCCCCTCCTTACCTTCAAGCAGCCCGGCCAATTCTGGCTGCTGGGGCCTGTCGTGCTTTGTGTGTGCGTGCAGCATGCCCCCCCCATTGTCCAGGCCAATAGGGAGGTGTGCTGCACACACGCACAAAGTGCAACGGGTCCAGGCAGCCAGATTTGGCCTGGCTGCTTGAAGGTAAGTAGGGGATCGTACATGTTCCCCCCAGGGTAGGATAGGGTGGGTGTAGGTGAAGACCCCCTGGCTCCAGAAGCTGTGATCCACAGCTTCTGGGGCAAGGGGCAGCCCTGAGATAGGAGACCCCCTGGCTCGCCATGCTTGGCTCCAGAGGAACCAAGCATGGAGGCCAGGGGGAGGGGCCACTTAAGGACACTTCTGCAGTGTGGACAGAATGTGTCTTTACTGCAGAAGTACCCATTAAGACTACCTCTGAGGTAGTCTTCCCTTAATCCGGTTTAAGAGGCTCTTAAGAGACACATTGCGTGAGAGCCAATGCGGACGCATGTGTCTCTAATGGGGGTTCTAGTGTGGACGAGGTTTTTAAAAACCCATCCTTAACGTGTACTTAATGGTTGTTAACTGTCTAATGCAGAAGCACCCAAAGTGTGGATGGCCGGCCCGGCCCAGGCCAGGGTGGGTTTCCAAGGTAACGTTTGCAGCACCTTCCAGGGTATGTTCAGCCATTGCTGTGGGAATGTTTTGGTATGCTGGGAGCCACTCCAAAATGGAAGCAGCTCTGTGATATGCGTACGCTCTGTGTTGGAGTGTGACTGAACGTCCCAAGATTTAAAGTGCAAAAAGGCCCATATCTCAGAGAAAACAAGTGAGGTGTAGAACAGAGTCAGCAAGGAGGATATGAGTTAATGCAGGAAGGAAATTCCAGCTTGAAACAAGTTTTGGTCTTAAAGGGGACCTTAGCATTGTGTAAACACACCATTTTATTTGCAGCTTGCACATAGCAAAGATAATGATTTTGCTTTCTATCAGGTAGGACAATTATGTACTATGATAGGGTAACATCCTGGAGAGCAAAGTGTGTCATTTTAAGTTGCCTCATGCTGTTCGGTCATGCAGAGAATTCTTATCAAATACTTTAATGAGAAGAAAAGGATGACAATCTAGATTAAAAACCAATGTGACCTTTAACTGTGCAAGACAGTATCCTCATATCACCTTCAATTTTTCTCTTTTAAGGTCATAATTTCCCTCTTGAAAAGCCACTGTATACATGGAACAATGCATGATTAACACAGTTGGGGTCCTAAGACTTTTATGAGTTCAGGCTCATATGCTCACACAAGCTGGGCCTTTCTTGCAAATTCTGCTAGACTGTTGGTGAAGATCAGAACTGCGTCTACTGTGTGCGAGGTTGACCTTTGTGCATTTACTTCCTTTAATCTTTTAATTAAGTGTGCCATAAAAAGGTACTTTATGTCTTGTCCAAGACGGATCTTTCTGCAATTATTATATGACATTCCTGTGTGTCTCTCAGATCATCCTCATGGTCTTGAAGATATTCTTACGCAGTGCTTTCACAGGGCGTTTGGCTTACCAAAACATGTGCCAGCAGTCACGCTTTGGCTTGAAGTGAAGCCTGAAGCATGAACTCTGGGTTCATATCACCCCTGTGCTGGATGAAAATCTCTCTGGATTTGGGCATAGAAAGTTTTGGACTGCACAGTCCTTTGCTCTCTTTTAGGGGAAACTCTCTTGTTCTTGCAAGGTTATATTTTTAATAATGGTGCAATAGACACTGCCCTACAGTTTCTTTAGATTTTTGTCCTAATTTTCTTTTTCTTTTTATAGTAAGTCGTCATCAGGGCACTTGTCAAAAAACAGAGCATGTCTGTGTCCCCATTTACCAGAATAGGTAAATCAGCCCCCCAAAAGACCCTTGATGCCATCTTGTCTCTATTTTTAGCCACTGTGGGCACCTTAAAGGCAATTGTGCACACCATTGCATGACACTTTTGCTGGCCAGGGATGTTTTGGTCAGATACTCAGAAGTGGTGCACTTCTAACCAAAGTGTGAGCCAGTCTGGTCTTGTGATTAGAGAGTTCTGGACTCATATCTCATAGTAATGGGGTTTGATTGTGCCCCCCTCCATGAAGCCAGCTTGGTAGTCCTGGGCTAGTCACAGCTCCCTTTCTGAGCTCCCGCAGCCTATCTCACAGGAGGCTTGTCAGCTGCTTTGAGTCCCCTTAAATAAGTGAAAAAGTGGGATAGAAAAGCCAACTCTCTCCTCCTTCTCCTCCTCCTCCTGCTCGTCTCCCGATGAGGCACTGGTCTGTTATACCCACCCACCAGAATGCCTAGAGCAGGCTGCGGTCCCATTTTCACACCATAGCCTGCTCCAACACTTCATCTTATCTATAGTTCAGATAATGCACTCTAGGGATCCTGCTGAGTCAGTGTGCTGTCCTAGTACAGACATAGCTTAAAGGTTCTTTGATTCAAATCCCCGCCCAGCCATAGACGCATGGTGGTTTCTTCAAAATGTTCACAAAATAGCATCACTGCCCTTTCAGTGCTTGGTAAACGCTAAGGGAGCAAATCCTGATGAAAGATATGGTTGGACACATCTCAGGTTATAGGTCTGGGGCTTTTTTACACTTTCTGTAGACCCTTTCTCGGTCTCTTTTCTTCCTCATGCTGGTGTTGAACTCTAACCTCCCTCCCTGCTAAATACACTCCATCTGCAAACTAAAATGGGCATCCGGTCCAGAATACTGGTGTGGTGGACCTTTCTTAAAACGACTCCTACTGGCCCAGTGGGTGCTAAATTAGACTGCTGAAGCATGTGAATATGGTACACACCTCTGTGTACTGGATTATCAGGGCATGATACATGAAATTGCCTGCTGAACTTGGTCTCTTGGTAGCTCCAGGGACTTAAATTCCTGGCCATGGGATGATGTAAAGGATGGCTCCAAAAATGGCACGATCTTTGGGGCCAATGTGGGAACTGTTACAGACCAGCCATCCAAAGGTAGGCAGTCTTATTCTGGTACAGTTGCCCCCTTCACTTGCTGGACCACTCCAAGTTGACTCAGTTTGGCTGGAGTGTACAGACAAGGTAAAGGTGGGAACAACCTGGCATCATCTGCAGGACTTTCAAATAGTTAATGAAATTTTGCAGTCTTACTTTGCAAAATGGATTAGCTGTTGGCTTCCACCTTCTAAACCTTCTTCAGTGAGACTTTCACTATTGTCATTTCAATCTCCCCTATATTCCAGTCCAAATTCCAATAGGTTTGTCCTCTTTTAGAAGAGCATCTATGTTTTGCCTCCTTGTTCTTCAGGGCACTAGCAAAACAATACAAAACTTCATAAGTGGCCACTTTTAAATATATACATTTACACACTCCACGTTTTGCCCAAAATTCTGAAATCTGATATCATCGGCTTCTGATGTTAAAATAGAATCACTTGGTTTTAAACTACAATTTGACCTCAACCCTTAAACCAAAGAAAAACAAGCCCACAAAAGCTGCCTCTAGTATTAAGAAATGGAACTCTCCTTGTGTTCTGTGCTTCAGGGTCGCTTCAGGCAGTTTTCATATATTGAGGACGGAAATGCCTAATGATATTGTTATGATCACTAGTTGCTGTGTATTTATAAAACTAAGTGTGAATGTCTTGGCAGAAAGTGTCAGGGAAAACAAGGGGGGGGAAGCCCTATTCCTTAGCTCTCTGCTTCCGACACCCCCACAGAAGAGCATTATGAACTATTCTGTAGTCTTAAGAATATTTTCATTGCAGTGACAGCTTCACATTGGAGATCACTGGCAGGACACAGTCTATCACCGAACATTTGAGTGTCAAATGGAAAACCTTAGGCACAGCTGCCATCAGTGCCTGTGAGTGAAATTGGGAGGGGAAGACAAGAAGCTGCCACAGGATTGGATTTCTTTGTGCTGGATGCCAGGATAAAGAGGAAGAAGAGTGCCAGAAAGGCACTATGTTTACCTGGTTTGATCTGCAACTTCTGAAACCCTCAGGTGCAGTAGAAGATGCTATCTCATTCCAGTGAAGAATTTAGCACCTGGCAGTGAACTAAGGACCTTTCTGCACTTAAGCCGTGGAGGACTGGATCTGTGGTTCCATATCAAGCAGGGGCTGGGTACTAAGCTGTTCTGGACCGGCATCCGTCGGACCCACAAGTTCACGTGAGCTTTGCAGCTAGCCCCAATGGCCAGAAATAAAGGTTCCTGGCCCTGGAGGTCCCAGAGGACCCATTTTGGTGGTGCAATGAGGTGCGCTTCCAAAATGGGTTCCTAGTAGGGTGGTAAATCTTATTTTTAAGGTCTACTAGTGTTTCCAGACCTAAAGTGGACCAGAAGGCCATTTGGGATATCCTAATATGAATTATGCTCCATCTTTTCCCTTCCCACTTGCAGATGCTATTGTTTTTATATACTGTTATTGTTTAAATAAATAAATCTTGTGCAGATGGAAAGGACCAAATCCTTTGATGTGCCACTACAGTACTATTACTTTCAACTTGTAGATTTCTGTATCTGTTCACTTTCTCCAATTATTTATTGGAAAGGTGCTAGAAATAAATGTTTTATTCATCATCATCATCATCATTTATGCTGTGTCCCCTGAGATTGTAATCCAAACTTGATTCTTTCTAATACAGTTATATAAGGGATGTTATATACCAGGTATTTATCACTTCAGATCTTCCAATCCTACAAAATCTTGGCTTTTTCATTTTGAACAAATCCTCCTCTAAATTGTGATCCCTTTCCTGTTTGCAGGCAAGTTACACATTTTGGTGATGACCCAGTGGATCATAACAGTTACTTTGCTGCTGTTCCTTTCTCTGTACTCTTTACAATTTCCTAGCAGCCACTTCTTAGGTGTTCTGTTTTGTCACCAGCTTCTTTGCACCACTGGCATTTGCTATTTCTTTCCATTCAGGAAAGTCCAAATGGGGGGGGGGGTGGAAAGTCCACAAATAAAACAGGTAGAAATGAAAAAAATGTGAGCAATCAGATCTGCTGCAGATGGGCTGAAGAAGGTTTAAAGTGAAGGTGTGATCACGGTCTTGATGGGCTAAATTTATTTTTGATATTGATGCCTTTTTAGGTTTGCTTCTATGTAGGGATGTGCATAAGAGATGTGCACAATTTGTTTTGACATTCTATTAGAATCGAATCAAATACCCAAAAATCCGATCCGATTCAAATCTTTAAAATTCAGTTTACCAAATTCATATCTATTCATTTGAATTTTTGATTTGAATCAGCACATATGAATATCAACAACATTTGTATTTGTGTGTATGCATCTTCCCACATCTGTACACATTCATATGCATCCCATAATTATCCCGTATGCAACCCGTTTACGTCCCGTATGGATCTATAGTACACATTGTACACATACAAATGTCTGGATAATTCAAACAAATAGATACAAAATTCAAAATTCAGTTTGAATTTCAGGACATTTGATTTGAGTTTGAATGAATGTCAAAATTTGGCACATTCGACCAGATTTCAAATGCCTACGAATGTTTGTCACATTCAGAATTCATAGGACTTCATCCAAATGTGGACATTCAAATTCAAATAGAATGTTGGTACATTCAAATATTGACATTCATGTATTGTTTCAATACACTTGTATGAAGCTTCTTTACATTTGTGAACCTGGGGAGGTGGGAAAGTGGCTGCCCCAATTGCACCTGGATTGGACCCAGAGTGGATTCAAAGCAGATTCAGAGAGAGTTCAAAGTGGATTGAGAGAGGATTTGACATATTCAGGGCAGATAACATTGGGGATAGGTAAGGGATTTGTAGGGAATCAGATTCAAATTGGATTTATATTTAACATTGTACCGAATTTGAATCTTACTGCATTCAAAGGGGATCTATTCAAATAAATACTTTTTTTTTCATTTGATACTATACATCTGTGTGCATCCCTACTTATATGATCAGATCACTTTTTTTCCCACCTTGATTTAACTGGAAAATGTTCTAGCAGAGCCCCCTGTAGAGCCAGAATCCAGCAGGACAGACGGATGGCCTCATTCCAAACTAAGCAGCTTCTTACCCATCAACAGGCTCCATTGTTCTCCGTCCTGCCTGGATCCGCCATCTTGGAGCGTTTGAGCCATCGTATGAAGCAGATCAGTGGGAGTTTGCAAGAACTTTTGAAATGGAAGCCCCTTTCCCTCCGACTTTGCCTCTCTCCCTTCCGCCACCTCTCGGCTTCGTAGAAAGGGAAAGGGAAGCGAACAACACTTGATCTGTGCAGAGCTGGAAAAGTTTTAAGCTCTCCTTTCTGCCACCCTCCGACAGCATGAGAAATTAGGGCCGAACGGTCAGGCCAATCTTCAGGCGGGGAAAGGAGGAGGGGGAGAGATGTCCAACAAGGTCAGGAAGAAATGGGAGCCCTGTTCATTTTCTGCTCCCTGGGTGATATTCAATAACTCCTTTTTTGCTTTTATACTGTAGAGCATAGCCTCATTTGCTCAATTTGGGGTGACAGCATCCCGTTTTGTCAGAACATAGCCGGGGTTTTAAATGAGGCCAGTTTTTCAGAGTCAGTAGGAGACATCCTTTATCTTAGCAACAGGAGGGCACGGAAATGTAAGAACTTTTGGCATCTGTGCTATAAATCTGCTATGTAAGTGTGTATGTGTGTTTATTTATTTATTTTATCCCCCCCCTTGCTCTTTCTTTCTCTTTCTCTCTCTTTTTTTAAGGATATTCGAGGGCCTGACCTGAGCCGTGTGGAAGGAATGCTTGCGTTTTTCTTTTGACTGTATGATTTCCTGCTTCACATTTTGAGAACTTGTCTGGGCTGGGTGCTGGAAAAAGGAGGAAAAAAACTTGACATCAATTACATGAAAGGAAGCCGACCCTGTCTCCGTGAGGGCTGGTTAAGAAATATATATATATATATATATATATATATATATATATATATATATATATATATATATATATATATATATATATATATATATATATATATATATATATATATATATATATATATATATATATGTTAAAAGATGGGAAGAAAGACTTCCCTCCTCAGACTCTCTCTCTCTCTTTTTCTCCCTTCACTGTTTCAAGAATTCTGTCATTTGCATAACATTCCCTCTGTTTTCTTCTTCCACTGAGAGAGAGATATGTCAAAGTTCCTTTTGTACACAGAAGCTCTTGAGGTTTAGGGGTTGCCTCTTAAAATTAATTCACAGTCTAATGTCTCTCAGGCTAAATAAAGCACTCCTCTCTTCTCCATTCCACCTCCTGCCTCATCACTAAATAAGTTGCTTTAAAGCCATTAGAGAGCTAAATAAACAATCCCAGTGATGGTGTCTTTTTTCAACTCTCCCTTAAAATAATACTCCTTCTCTCTCCCCCCCCCCCCCAAAGTCCTCTTGCAGGTCAAAAGAGGCTTAATTTACCACGGCTTCCCCTTTCCCCCCTTTTCTTCCCGAGCTTGAGGGCCTCAATATGAATGAGAACCTTTAGGTGGTTAAAAATAAATAATTAATAATAAAACTGACAGAGAAATGTCTAGGAGGAAAAGAGCTACTATGAGAGGAAGTGACAAGCAGCTGTTACGTCTTTTGTGTCAATAATCCTTGTATTAAACAGCTGTTAAGTGCTCGGTTACATAAAATATCATAATAGCTCTGTGTAAACCTATCATATAAATCTGTATTAAGGGTTTTTCTTATATATATACACACATAAGAAACATTCTGTGCTGTAAAAGGTAGATTAGAGAAGACCTGAGAACGTGAGGGCCACACACTGGGTGTTTCCACACTACCTGCAGAAACTGTTCTAACCCCCCCCCCCCAAAAAAAAATGCCAGATTAAAACCACTTACCTTAAGTGGCTTCCACACTGCAGGTTTGATTGAAGAGTCTTTGCAGTGGCCCTTCCGCATTTCAGTGCGCAATCAGGTCTTACATCCATCTCTTTGCCTGGATGTGTGCAGAAGCAGGGTGCTTCCACACATGGCCAGGCGAAGTGATGGATGTCTCTCCGGCCACCACGTTGGGAAGGGTGGAAGCAGGACGGTTTGCCTCCTTCTGCACACACCCCACCCCCGGCATGCTGGGCGCCGCCAGAAACACGTGGTGACTGGCAGCTCACCCCTTCAGTCCCGTGGCTCCGGGGGCAGCGTCGCCAGCTCAAGAGGCCAGATGCCTTTTCGAATGTGTACTGCGGCCACCTGATCTGGCCTCCCCACGCATGTGCAGATGCGCGGGGCCTCCAAGAATCCATCTCTTTTTTGAGACAGATTCTCAGGAGGACTGGTTGCTGAAAAACGGATCTTTTTAGATCCATTTTTCTGCGGCCAATGTGGAACCATCCACTCTCTGTCTGAGGTGCCTCTGAGGCACCCTGTTTCCTATGTATGAGCACAGTCTCAGAGAAAGCTTTGAAGTGAGATTGTTCACACACCAGTAGGGATGTGCACGAATGGGGTTTTTGTGTGTGTATTCCATTCATATCTCATGGATAGATCCCCTTTGAATGCAGTAGGATTTGTATTTGATACTAATGTTCAGTCTCATATGAACCCCATACGAATCCCCATGTGAATCCCATATGAAGCTTCATACAAAGCTTTATGCGAATGTATCAAAACATTCCATTCAAATTCAAGAGTCAGTCTTCAAATGTGTCAACATTTTATTGAATTTGAATGTCCGTATTTTGCCAAATTTGTATGAATTTTGAATGGTAGGAGTCTTTGTGCACATTCCTACACACCAGTCTGCCTCCACCCTCTGCCCCCAACATTCCATCCTAGAAAAGGTGGATTGAGGAAGGTTTGGGAACATGACAGCCACAGACTGTCTCCCTGAGGTGCTTCTGAGGAACCCCTTCTGTTATGTCTGAACACAACCTCAAAATGGACATTGTATTTAGAAATTCTGGTTCTCCAAACAATATTAGCCAGGGATATGCTGGGATATCCTATACTGAGATGTGTGTTGGCCTTCATGTGTTTTAGGGGGGGAAATTGGCAAATTTATAGAAAGTAGGACTATCCGTTTTCTTAATGTTCACCTTCTTGAACATTTATGTCCATTGGCTCTTTTTCCATCATCTGGACAATGGTAAACGTTTTCTCTCAAATATTGCTCTTATGTTGCTTAGATAAAATGTTATTTGACATGCAATGACCCATCAAAGATTTCTGAAGAGAAAAATGTAAAGATGGTCTGAACAATAGTGGATCCTGCCAGTTTTAGAGCTGGAGTGTTTGATCCAGCTGTTGGATCAGGAAGCTCATTGATGGCACTTATCCTACTCACAGCTGTGCAAAAGCTTTCCAGGGTTGATATTTCCACTGAGTTTGTTATTGAAAATAAATTAAGAGGCCCTGGAAAAAAGAAAAACACAATTGCTGGGCCTTCAAAAACAGGGCTGAACAGATTGCCAGAAGAGTGCCATGTGATGAATTCTCATAGTGATGGTGGCTGCAGGATACTGGAAAGACCTGTCAAAGCTCTATGGGGAAAGCTCTTCTGACAGTACTTTCCACCCTTGTGTGGCAGAATGGAGGCCCAATGGGTGCAGGATCATGTGGATCACACACACTTTAAGACATTCCATGACAGGGATGTGCACAAATGCATTCACATTAGAAAATCTGAGGGAATTTTCAAATTCACAGATTTTTGCAACAAAACTAAAGTAGGGACATTCAAACAACCAGATTTTTGAATGAAATGAACAACATTGCCAGCTTGTGAATAAGAAACTCCATCAAGCTCCAAGCATTGGCCTCTTCCTCCCAACTGTCACCACACAGGCTATGAAGGAACCATCTTGCCTGTGGGAAATGGAGGAAAAAAGGAAATAAAAGTATTCCACCTTTGTAAGGACACAGTTGCTGCTGCCAGAATGTCCCTGTTCCCTCCCACAATATTTTCCTTTTGTATCTTGTCTCTTTAGATTGTAAGCCTGAGGGCAGGAATCTGTCTTAAGGTTATATACTGTAAGCCACTCTGGTAGTCTTTTGGTTTTAAGCCAGTTTGGTCTAGTAGTAAGGGAGCCGGACTCTTATTTGGGAATACTGGGTTTGATTCTGCACTCTTGCATGAAGCCAGCTGGGTGACCTTGGGCTAGTCACAGCTCTCTTCTCAGCTCTCACAGCCCCACCTACCTCACAGGGTGTTCTGTTGTAGGAGAAAAATGGAAAGCTTTGTCAGCTGCTTTGGGTGAGAAAAGTGGGGTAGAAAAGCCAACTCCTCTTCATCTTCCTCTTTAAGGGTGAAATATAAATTAAAAGGGGGGGAAGGATTTTTGCACTTTTCGGTCAAGTTCCGACTGGTCAACAAAGTCCAAGTTTTAACCCAGATTTTTTTAACTAGCATCAAGGGCTCCTTACAGCCATCCCAACTGCATTGGGGCAGCAGGGTGGTGGTGTTCTCATTGATAATCCGAATAGGGATTCCCCAGATTTTGGGAGCTTTAGTCTGCAGAAATGGGAAATCCCTCCAAATGTGTCAGGACACCAGGGGGCCAGACTTGCAATATTATACTAATGAAAATAGGCTTTTTCAATGGAAAATGACTGCAAAAATGTCTGCTGTGGATGTGAAAGAGCAAACGAATGATTCAGGCATTTTCAGGCATTCATTTTTATTGCAAAACAAAAGTGAATTTTCCATTCGTGCAAGTCCCTATCCCATGGCACTATTACCACACAATGTGGATCCTGCTTGAATTAGGCTCAACTCTTAGTGTAACTGCCCAGAAAAGTCCAGGCATTATTCTTGATGGCACTGAGATTTCTTGCTGGACTGGCATCCAATTATTAACCAGAGCAACCCTGATTAACTTCTGAGATGATAAGAGATTGCTGAGTGGCAGCATAAATGTTGATAGTTTTTGGAAGGGTTAATATATTTTGATTGCCATGTATTCCTCTCCTCTCAAGAACAGAGTTACAGCCATTCACGGTTGCCTGAATTTTCAGTGCTGAATTAATTATGTGTTTTGTTTAAAGATGTGAAAATTTGGCTTGGAATCAATGTGGTTCTAATTGAACTGGATGGTTCAATCCATTTTAAATTGAATTGAACCATCCCCTATTCAATAGACTCTGCTTTGATTCTTACCTAACCAAGAGGTGTTTGATTGAATCGGATGAATCACCTGATTTGATTCAAACTGGTTCAATATGATCCTTATATCTAGTCCTTTAAATAAGACTTTTTCAATGTATTTTATTCCATTTATTTCAATGTATTTTGGTCAGGTGGTTAGGGAGCTGGACTCTTATCTGGGAATACCAGGTTCAATTCTGCCCTCCTCCATGAAGACAGCTGGGTAACCTTGGGCTAGTCACAGCTCTCTTCTGAGCTCTCACAACCCCAGCCACCTCACAGGATCTTCTGTTGTGGGGAGAATAGAAAAGCTTTGTCAGCCACTTTGAGTCCCTTTAAATGGGTAAGAAAACCAGGGTAGAAAAGTCAAATCTTCTTCTTTAAACAACTGAACAGTTCAGTTGTTCAACCTGGTTCTAGATCGAACTGAACTCACTCATGTTTGGTTCAATTCAAACTGAACTGATGAATTTTAGTTCACACATAACTCTAGGTGTGTTCCACAGCTTCTGATGTCCACTTTCTTTGAGGTTTTGTTCCGCTTATTGGCTATAAACCAGTGTCATTTTGCACATCATTCTTCTTTTGACTTTCTGAAGGGTATCAAGTGGGTAAAATACATGCAAAATTTATCATTCCCCATGTGTGGATTCCACCATCTGAACACTCAAAATTAGGAAAACATACCTCAAAGAGTGGTTTTGATAGTCACATCTGTCAGCACGGTGTGCTTAGCCATGTGGTAGAGAGGGTAAGAAACATTGAGTTAACAAAATAGTTACAGATGGGCTGTCCCACTTTGACTTTGCCTGCGTTATTGTCCCTAGTCAGTTTTGCTGGGATGCATTTGCATTCAAGCACAAAGCATTCCCGGTGGGAGTTCCTTTTCAGCATTGCTCTATGTTTTAGTCTTTATAAAGGCCTTGCAAACACACCGAGCACTGATATTTTTCATTACCCAACACTTCAGGAACCTACACAAATCTGTTATTTTAACACAATGCCTAACCCGGAGAGGTGCTTTCACTTCAAACAAAATGGGAGTGGGAGGAGGAGAGAGGGGGGAATTCCCTCCCAAGAGGCTAAAGAAAAGTTGTATAGAGCCATAAGAGCTTCTTGAAATGGGAAGGAGGCGCTTTGCCGTTCTTCTCATTGTTTGACGTGTGAGGTGACCAAACTGAGATCAAGAAGCATCATATGGAGCTCTGTATCCTAAATATATCAACAGTTTTCTCAGCAGCACAGTAGATCTTCATTGACTGCTTTGCTTTAGAAGACGTGAGATTTCTGCTACTTCTTACCAAATTTTTTTTTTAATCCCCAGGTATTTTTACCAGGTATAAGTAATACCATGGCCTTAAATTAATACTGTACTTTAAGATACTCCATGTAGGCATAGACTCATTTTTATTGGCCCTTAATTGGATGAAGGGCCCACACGTTAAGGTTCCAGGCAGCAGAGATCTCATGTTAATGTGGATCTGTATGGCCACATCATGTGCTGAAATGCTCCAGCTGCATCAGGCGGAGTGTGATCCTAATCAGGGAGGCATGCAGAAGATGAATTCTTGGCTGTGTGGTGCAACCCTTTCAGATGACTTGTCCAGCACAGTCATTAAAATATAAGGGCATTTAGAGAGTATGAAGAACTTAGGTTGAGGATGAAAGAAAAAAAAGTCACATCATTCAAAAAGCCAAGCACTCATTCTTCCTGTGTGTGTAACATGATTCAGAAAGAAGCACAGGAAGAAAATTCGGAATCTGACCGTTTTCAGTTTCCTGTGAAACTTCATTTCTGTTTTCTTTTTAAACAAAGAAAGTTCTAGCCCTGATAGAGTCGAGTTTGCAAGTTGAAAGGTTACTGCTCTATTTCCATCCCAAACCTAAACAAACCAGATTAAGTTATGCACTACATATAAAACAAATTATGCAAAATTTAGGGCAGATCATACTAGTTCACTTAGCTTAGGTATTGTAGAACTCAACATTTAGGGAATCAAAGTTAAGATTCTCTGGGCAAGGGATGAAAGAAAGAAAGGAAGGAAGGAAGAAAGAAAGAAAGAAAGAATGAAAGAAAGTCCTTCTACACATACCTTGTTTAATGCATAGTAGCAGATTTGAATTAGCTTGATCTGGATCAATCACAGTAGGAGTTATCTGCCTAGTTTAAGGCTAGACGATGGCAAATGGGGTCGATGGAAAGATGCAGGGCAGACGCCTCAGGATTGTTTCATATCAGTGGATGTGAACTACCCATGACAGCTTCTTGGAAACCGAATGCAATTGTCCCACACTTCCATTGATCAAACACTGCATCCAGTCCTGGAAACAAGATGTCTTCACTAGCGAGGCAAAGGCACCATTTCCATCAGTGCAGCAGACATTCTGAAGGGACTGTGAAGGCATCTTCACAGTCTCATTGTCACATCATGCAGCCATGATCTTTCTAGTTCCATTCTACATGGTGGATGCCCCATCACTTGATCAGATGATGATCATTCAGGACCATGACTAATCTGCCCTTAGTATGGATCTGATACAGATTAGCACTATGGATGTGAACTATGGAACTCCTTGATTTGAATTACCAGGGAGGTACAGAAAGGGCCTCCTGTATCTAGAAACTCAATTGCATCTACAGAGCACTGTAGTGTCAATGTGAGGCTTCATGTTATAATGATAGAACTTTCTGCACTCCCTGTGCCAATTGGAAAGCATATCCTAAACCAAAATGGCCCCCATATAGCTTCTCAGGTCCACAAAATGTGAGATTTAGGAGGCCTCACCCAACTCTCCTCTCAACCATGACTCTTGCTTGGCATGCACACAACAGAATCTACTTCACAGGGTCTTGCGGAGATAAAATTATTATTTGTAAAATCAGATCAATGGGAATGCCAAACAATGCTCTATCATAAAACTTCCACAATGGATTGCTTTGAAACGAATTGGGAACCAAACAGAATGAGGCATCAATGACAAACATTTAACCAGTCCAGCAAGGTAGTTAGTAGCACTTGAAGACTAACAAGAGAAAGTTTGCTGGCATGAGGTTTTGTAGACACATCTACTTCTTCAGATGCCAGGGGGCCCAATGGGCACGTCTGCTTCTTCAGATGCCAGGGGGCCCAATGGGCACGTCTGCTTCTTCAGATGCTAGGGGGCCCAATGGGCACGTCTACTTCTTCAGATATTAGGGGGCCCAATGGGCACGTCTACTTCTTCAGATGCTAGGGGGCCCAATGGGCACGTCTACTTCTTCAGATGCTAGGAGGCCCAATGGGCACGTCTACTTCTTCAGATGCTAGGGGGCCCAATGGGCATGTCTACTTCTTCAGATGCCAAGGGCCCCAAGGGCCCCCCTAGCATCCGAAGAAGTAGATGTGTCTACAAAAGCTCATGCCACCAACGCTTCTCTTGTTAGTCTCCAAGTGCTACTAACTACCTTGCTGGACTTTTTAAATTAGACTAACACGGCTATTTCTCTGATATTAACATTTAACCAGTTAACAATAGATATGAGAACAAACGCAAATTGGCAGCTTGGTTTTGAACAAACATCTAAAAATCTAAACATACAATAATGGGTGTATTTCCTCACATCACAGCACACGCACACAGAGAGAGAAGCATGCACAAATAGTTCCAAATTCATGCCATAACCCAATATGGTTACCAACTCCCTTCCCATTATTGCATTACATACTTTTGGGTACCCTCCCACCCAAAGGGGGTGCTGCCTGGCTGTTTGGCTTCGAGCTTATTTATCCCAACACTCTGTCTTTGTTCCCTGTCTTTGATTTCAGTCTGCCTGGTATGAGCAAAGCCATCCTGCCAAGGGCCCGTTTTGTGCTAGCTACAGCCCTGCTCTCAGGTCCTCGAAAACAATTCAAGGAATCAGACCGGAGTTGCAAAAATGTCCTTCTTTTGCTTTCAGATGCAGCTTTTGCTTCTGCAATGCAAACGAAGGCTACTTAAGCTGCCCAATGCTCTTGTGATGTCACCTGTAAATAGCTGGGAACTTTGACACAGGGCTCTGTGGGGTGCTGCTTAAAACAGCACCTCATTGAGAGGATCCTGCTGCCTGTAAAATAGTTCTAATGGCATTAGCCCCAGGCCTGAGGGACAAGTTAAATAACAAAACCCCAAAGAGTCTCTTATGCTGAAGGGAGGAAAGCTAATCTCTAATATCGTAAACTAATCTCTTGATCTGATCTCCAAGGATTCCGTTGTTTTTGTTGGGGGTGAAATAGGGCAGGGATAACCCACAGCAAAAAACGAGCTTGAAGATAGCCTGATTGATGGGTTTCAGATGTTTCAACAAGCAACAGTAGATAAGTAACTGTTTTTTACTCCCCTTAATGCTAGTCTTCTTGCAAAAAAAAAATAAAATAAAATAATTCCAGTGGGCTAGAGCAGCTGCAAAATACAACTTTGGTTGTGGTCACACCTTGGTGAAATAATCTGTATTGTTAAGAATCAGGACTCAAAATGTGCTAAGTCCAACCATACCCAATACCTGATCATCCTTCCCCAGTTTGTCCTCATTTTGGATAGTTCTGCTCACACCTTTCAATCCTCATCCTGAGACGCCTTTATGAGACCTTTTTAGATGTTTACCCCTCTCCACATTACAACACCCCATGGGCTCTGATAGGATCAAAGTTCTGTCACTCAACAGCATGTCCTCACACACTGGGCAAAAGGGAAGGCAAATTCATGCAGGATCGATCTAGCCACTATAGTCTGGTTCATCTCCCTTTAGTTTTTTCCCCTGATTACACCCCAAAAATGAAAACAGATTAATACTCTGTAACTGCTTGAGACCTGGAAAAACCAGGACTCAGGAAAGTACGACTCAAGGGAGGTAAGTCCACAAATGACATGGATAGGACTAAAAAGGTGTGTTGGGTGCCGAAGATGGCCTGAAGAAGGACTAAAGTGAAATTGTGACCACAGTTTGTGATGGGAAAGGATGGAGTAGAGCACCATACAAGCAGGGTTCTACAGTGTGTGAAGCATATAGAAGGACTAGGGCTGTGTTCACACCTAATTTTTAATCCAGCTTCAGTCTACTTCCAAAATGAGAGAACACACGGCGGAAAGCATCAAACTGTTTTCTTTCCACATTACCTAACTCAGAAAATCCACCTTTGGGTCAGATAAAAGTGGAAGAAAAATGTCTGCTCACTTTGTTGATGTATCCCCTCCCTCTGAAAGTGGACTGGGACTGGATTACGTTTAGGAGCAATGAGGGTGTCAATGAGGATACAACAGAATTCTGGGAAGTTTCTGTGGGGCAGAAAGCTCAAAGGAAATGGCAAAAGGTAACATAATAAATGCAATTAACAGTAGGTGAGTGGCTGCTAAGGCAGAAATTTCATGTAAGCATGTGAACATAGCAGAATGGGGCACCAGAGCCAAAGCTAAAGTATACATAAAAAAGAAAATGAGCCATGGGGTCAGGCTCTAATTTACCGGGCACAACATGGTGCTGTCCTTTAGCCCATATGGGAATGATGTCTTGGGCTGGGGAATTCATGATTTACTATATGAGGCTTCTATAGGACATCATTCCGGCCTCACAAACGAAGTTGAGCATGTGTTTATTTTCATTTTATGTGGTGGCTAATTCTGGTGACTGAAGAGTTGTGTTTTTGGAAGCCTAACTACCACCATTTGACTACAGTAGTAAAATTTTATTAGTCCATGCATCTGACCTCAAATTGGAAATTTGTGTTGGAGCCGGTTTAGGAAATCATTACAGCTCTGTTGTTAATTTTATATGTGTCTAATAAAACACAGCAGGAAAAACACAGTCCAACAGAAGCAAGCCGTTAAAAGATTACTGGCTTAAAAAAAGAGAGGCAGGAAGAAGAAAGAGAGAAGGAAAAAACTTGTTTATTGAGGTGCAGACATGGGAAGCCATTTTAACAACGGATATTAACTCGCCATTCCCAGAAGGATGCTAGAATCTTAGGACTGAAAAAAAGAAATTCCACTTTTCTCTTTGAATATTCAAAACAGCAGCGGTACAGGCTGTATAGAAGTAGAATTTCCATGTGTCGTCTCTATTCCTAGATTGCATGAAGGAGAGCTGTGTAGACAAGTAACACAAAACAGGAGTTAGTACGAAGATGCCACAAAGGGCGATTCTGCACTGTCTAATATACTGGATCACCAAAAGTACTAGGAGCTTCCTTTCTGCATGTGGTGTGTGCTTTTGGCCCTTTTGGTACTTACATCAGTTAATCCGTATTAGCTAGATCTGTATTAGCTAGACCTATAAGAACACAAGAGGGGTGTTTCCACACTAGCTGCAGAAACCGTTTTAACCCCTCCTTAAGTAGGATTTAAAACAATTACCTTAAGTGGCTTCTGCACCGCAGACCTGACTGGAGAGTCTTAGCAGAGGCTGCTTCTGCATTTCAGTGTGCAAGACCGGTTTTTAAAGCCGGTTTTGCTGCCGAAATCCGGATTAAATGTAAGACCTGAAAAAGGACGCTTCCACACATGGCCAGGTGAAGGGATGGATTCCCTCCACTCCCCATGTTGGGAAGGGCGGAAGCAGGACTGCCTGCTTCCAAAGCCCTTCCCCCACATGCTGGATGCCGCCAGAAACATGTGGTGACTGGCAGCTGCATGCTCCTGTCCTGCGGCTCCAGAGGCGATGTTGCCAGTGTGTGAGCCAGAGGACTTTGGAATGGGTGCTGATGTGTCCGCACAGCAACCACTCCATCTGTCCTCTGGAATCCGGCCTCGCCATGCATGTGTGGACATGCAAGGGCCCTTCGGATCCATCACTATTTGTAATGGATCCTTGGGAGGCCAGATCGCTGAAAAACAGATCTTCTTAGCTCCGTTTTTCTGTGGCCAATGTGGAAGCACCCAAGAAGCCCCACTGGAACAGGCCACAGCCTATCTAGTCCAGTGTCCTGTCACACACAGTGGCCCACCAAATGCTCATGGGCATCTCAAGCATAGACAATGACAAACCTTTTCCTGCTCTTGAATCCCAGCAAATGGCCTTAGAAGCATCCTGCTTATCCCCTCTCATTCTAGTAGCCATTGATACATCTGTCGTCCATACACTTGTCTAACCCTACATTAAAGCCATCTTGACTGGTAGCTGTTACCACCTCTTCTGGCAGCAAATTCCATAATCTGATGACCCTCTGGGTGAAGAAATATTTCCCCTTGTCAGAGCCGACTCTCCTATCCATCACCTTCATAGATGCCCCCTGGTTCTAGTGTTGTGTGATAGAGAAAAGAAATTTTCTCTATCCACCTTTCTATACCATGCATGATTTTATATACTTCATCCAGATCAACCACAGGCAGAAGCATCTGTTCTGAGTAGGGATGTGCACATTTTTTTTTTGTCTTTGCTTTGCATTGAAGTGAATGTGAAAGAAATTTGCATTTGTGCAAATAGACTCACTTCAAATCTGGACTGTTTCTGTACTTACCTCCATTAATCCGGATTTAGAAGATCTGGATCATTGAGATGCGGTCCTTGTTGAATCTGGTTCTTGAAGTTCTGCATCAAGGTGAGGGACCCATGCACCCGCACGGCCCGTCTAGCACCCAATGGCAATGAGCGCTAAACAGGGCCGCTGTGCAGATGACGTAGAACCCATCCCAAGGCTCCAATTAAGCCTGAGCAGGAAGATCCACAGGTAGCACAGCATGATTGGCTGGTGCAGCCATCAATCAGGGGTCACTTCCTGTTACACTGGGTGTGGCAGAGACACAGCTTCATAACTGCTTATGTAGCCACTACAAAGCTTGTGGTCAGCTTTGTAGGGAGCTGCAAAGGAAATGCAGAGTCAAAGGTGCCCAGCTGCAAATGGCAGCCTCTAAGCCCACGCCTGGATCCCATTATTTATTATTTATTATTTATTTCTATCCCGCCCTATACCCGAAGGTCTCAGGGCGGGTTACAATATTATATTAATCTTAGACAGGTCCCTGCCCTCAGGCTTACAACCTAAAGAGACAAGAAACAAAAGGAAAACGGTGTGGGAGGGAATAGACTTGCGGACACATGGCCTCTGATCCTGTCTTCACACGAAAGACCAGATTTTAGACACCGTTAAAGGTGACATGCCAGCAGGCCAATGCAGGGGGGTGGGACCAATCCTGGTGGCGTGTTGGGGGGGGTCATGCCTCTCCTACCCCTGGATCAGTCCCTAGCCAGCTTGCTGCTGTGGCACCAGCCCATGGGGACCTGCACAATCACGAAAGCAGTCAGCAAGCGGGCAACACAGCCACGCCTGTGCAAGATGCCTGAAATTGACCAGTGCCGGCAACATGGCTGTGCCTGCGCAAGATGCTGGCAATCAACCAGCACTGGCAACACAGCCACACCTGCACAAACAACACACTCTCTGCCCACCACATGCAGCGAGCCAGAAGAAGAGTGAATGGTCACACCACCAGGTGCTGCAGGTAAGTTTCCAGTTAACATTGGTGTAGGTTAACATTGGCTAGTTAACATTGATTGGTCAACACTAACATGGAATTGGATGCAAAAGTGTGAACACACCATCTTGCCTCTAAATCCAGTATCTTTAGTCACATCCAGACATCAGTTACTTATTCCACTATATTTGGATATTCCAGAATAAAGCATCGGTGTTGCATAAAACCCATGCTTTATTCTGGAGGATCCAAATATAGAGGAATAAGTAACTGACATCTGGAGGCAGTTGGCACATTAAGCAGCTGCACTCAGCAGGATCCACAGGCTATCACTGAGGCAGAGGTTGCTTCTAGCTGTTACTTGGATAGATGGAAAGCTTGCAAAAAAAATATGGAGGTTTCATGTCAAGGCATCATATTGGCTACTCATTATGGTACACTTGCGTTTGTGCTCCTGTCAGATGTGGGCAGAAGGTGGCTGTGATACTGAGCTACTGGTGTCCTGGAAATGAGGAGACATGTCCTGAGGCACACCATAATTATATACTAAGTTGGTTGCCAGGAACTTTGGTTAACATGAGTTTCCTCCTTCCTGTGCTTCTCCTTCTCTCTCTCCTTCTCTCTTTCATGCCAGAGTTTTACTAGAAGCAATTTACTTCCATTCTGTGTAGTTCTTGGTTCCCGTTACGGTTTTGAACCACTCTTTGGCAGGTAAAATTTGGAACACAAGGAAAGTGGCATCCCATCCACAGACTGGGGTGGGGTCATAGTTCACTTTCAAGGATGCAGAAAACGCCCCCAGAAGCCACACTTCTGCATTAATAAGTTTGGGGGGGGCATTTCCTGTGAATAGGGATGTGTACAAATATTTGCCATGTTCAAAATTTGATTGAATTCATCCAAATTTGTACCTTTGAATTTGGATTGAATGTTGGCTACATTTGAAGACTGCTATTTGAACGCAAAACAAATGCTTCTATAAGTTCGTTCGAAGCTTCGTTATACTTGTGAACATGGGAATACAAGAAAGCGGCTGCAGCAGATCCAGAGTGGATCCAAAGCAGGTTTAGGGTGGATCTGAAGTGGATCCAGAGTCAATTTGACCTGTTCAGAGCAGATCCATAGGAGATCCAAAGGGAATTTGTAGGCATGACTGGCAGCAGCGATTCCAATTGGATTCGAATAGTATTCAAAGAGTTCAAAACTTTTTTTTTCCTGATGGGGTGTTTTTCCACTGTCACTAAGTTCCCATTGAAGCACCCATTAAGGACTCATTTGGCTGAGAGCCGGATGACCCCATTTCCACCACAGACCCCATTATTTGTTTCCACCACAGCTAGGTAAATCCAGATCGTTATGGGTCCTTCAGGACCTATAATCCAGATTTCGTGTAGACCCCATTAAAAGGGTCTACAATAGGGTCTTTAGCCTTCAAATCTGGATTGTAGGGAGGCTGTTTCCACTACAATCCAGCAATGGGGTCTAGAGGAGGCTCAGGGGGGAGGTGCCCATGGGGGGGGGATGCCCCAAAGTCAAGACATAGGAGTCCCTCCGAAGGCAGTTCTGAAATCCCTCTGAAGTTGCCTTTGGAGATTAGCAAAGGCTCTGCAGAGAAACCCCTTGCCCCCAGGCATGGAAAGAGGTGCGTATTAATGAGGCTGGCTTGGGAGCTACCTGTTGCCTCCAGGCATGGAAAGAGGTGCATATTAATTAGGCTGACTCATCAGTGCTCACAGGAGAAATGCAAGCAAGGAGCTAATTAATATGCACCTCTCTCCTAAGGGGTTTGTCTTTGGAGCCTGTACTAATCTCTGAAGTTGCTTTCAGAGTGACTTTGGAGCCTTTGTTAATCTCTGAAGGCAACTTTGGAGATTGCACCCCCTGTCCCCCAAAACACCTGAGGTGACAGGCAGACCCCTTGTGGTCCAATCCAGATTTGCCACATGGGTGCTCTGGTGTTTCCACAGCAGGGAGGCTAGCACTCATTGCTATTGGGCGCTAGACCACCCATGGAAACACATTAGGTACTTCCCTTAATCCGGATCTACTAGATCCTGATTAAGGGAAGTACCCATTCCTTAGATCCGGATCTTCTTAGATCTGGATTAAAGGAGTGCGGTGGAAAAACACCCATGTAGAGAAATTCTGGGATTTTGCTTTTATATCCTGGGACTATGCTGGGATTGTCAGGAATACATGTGGCAATCCCAGTACAGTGACAAAATATTCCCAGGCTTTAGAGGTTGTATGAATACAGCCCTTTTTTCACATGAATGCATTCATAGGTCTTTTCTGCACTGGACCTTATTCCAGATTGTGTCCTGGAATAGGGTCCTGCCATTGGGGCTTTCCACAGTCTGCACTAGCATGAGTTTGGAAGGTTCTGGGGTATAATCTGGAGTAAAGCCTAGTGTAGAAAGTGCCTAGTTTAGATATAGGTTAGAAAGCATTCCCAGGTGGGATAAATCACATGCCAAGCAGCCCTTCCCCTCTCTCATGATTAGAGATGGAATGAGAACATGGGGGACACCTGAGTGACTTTTTTGCAGTGTATGAACACAACCGTCATCTTACCACATTCATCACTGTTACATTGCAGCCTAGGTGAGTGTGTGTTTCCTTTGATCGTCTCTAAAGGACCGCTTCATTACTGTTATTATATTGACATTTGTGGGGAGTGGGAATGCCATCTAATTTTATTTGATTTCTTTCTGCTTAGAGGGAGCTCTGTGTTCCCTTCCTTTTTGTGTATGTGTGGCAGCAGGCTAAGTGAAAACCATAAGAAAAATTACAGTAAATTAAAATTTATTCCCCGTGAGAGGACAGACGCTTTAGTCTATGAGGAGAAAATGAATAGATTTCCTCCCAAACACCATATTTATTTAAAGAACATGCTTTTAGGCAAATAGAATTCAGATGTCTCTTGAGGAAAGCTGTGTTTTTAAGAGGAGGACAATGGCAATTTTTAGGGGGAAAAAACCCAGAAAATTAAAGTTTTCTTTCAGTGCTGTGAAATGTGCATTAGTATTGTCACAATCGAGAAATGTATTGTCAGTTAATTATACACACTTCTGAAAGCAAGTTTTTGAATTGGAGAAATGACCAGCATTTCCCAAATGAGACAGAACATTTGTCTCTCTCTCTCTCTCCTTCCTTCCCTTCAAATATTTTTGTGGATGATCTTAAGCTTCTTGTGAAGGTTCTATTATAGATAATAAAGACGTGCAAAGTTTGATTCGCGTTCATAACTTTGATAAAATATTTCCTATTTGCAGACATCTACATGAAAACAAAAATCAGTTTTTCACATATCCAAAACTTTGATTGAAATGAATCAGTCTTCTGCTGGCAAAAAACGATTTGATGAAAAATTCATGTTTCATTGTGTTTTTGGATATGGAAAGACTTTTTTTCAATGAAATAAAAGTTTTTATTTGCAAAAATGTTTAAAAATGAATGCAAAAAAAAAAGTTTTTTCAAGTAAACAGTTTGACAGTGCAATTAATTATCCAATCTCCGCCTCAACAGTGAAACAAACTCACAATTGCAGTGCACATCCCCAGTGTGGCATGATTTTATTATTTTAAATAACATGAGCAAATAACAAAACATTTTTGCACACCATCACCTAAATGTGAATATGTTCCTGGTCAGGAAGCTACTGGATTAGTGATTTTAGTCCATGGGTGTTTTTCCACCATGCTCCTTTAATCCAGCTCTAAGAAGATCTGGATCTAAGGAATGGGTACTTCCCTTAATCTGGATCTAGTAGATCAGGATTAAGGGAAGTACCCAATGTGTTTCCATGGGTGGTCTAGCACCCAATAGCAATGAGTGCTAGCCTCCCTGCTGTGGAAACACCAGATCACCCATGTGGCAAATCTGGATTGGACCACAAGGGGTCTGCCTGTCACCTCAGGTGTTTTGGGGGACAGGGGGTGCAATCTCCGAAGTTGCCTTCGGAGGTTAGCAAAGCCTCCGAAGTCACTCCGAAGGCAACTTCAGAGATTAGCAAAGGCTCCGAAGACAAACCCCTTGTGAGAGCAATGCAAGAGAGGTGCATATTAATTATCTCCTTCTGAAAAATGCTCTGCTGCATGGGTTTCCACCACAGTTGGTCTTCTAGGGGTGCTTCCGCACAGGCCCTTTAACACGCATTAAGCACACTTTTGGAAATGCGCGACCGCACACACGTTGCTATTTGGCACACTTCCGGCGAGGTGTGTCCGCACAGCAACACCGTTTTGAAAGCGTTTTTCAGTGGCGCGTCCACATTTGCGGGGTCTATTTAGCTTCCTTCCGGTAAGTGCGTACACACCTATTCGTACTTAAAGTGTGCTAAATGGGTGTTAACTTCACACCACATTTGAAGTGTGCTTGATGGGTCTTGCACCGTGAAAACACATCCATTTAGGATGCGTCCGCAAGGCGCAAGTGTGTCTACAGAGGGCCCTCCCCTGGCCCACCATGATTGGCTTGTCGGAGCCAAGCATGGCTAGCTGGGGGACTCCTACCAGCTGCTTCTGGAGCCAGGGTGAGCCTCCCTAAAGCCCACCGTAGCCCACTCAGGGGGGAGTGCAGCGAATCCCCTCCTTACCTGTTCAGCATCACCCCGATTCTGAGACGAGGCACCTAGGATGCAGTGCACCTGCGTCCTGGGTGCCTCGTCTCAGAATCGGGGTGACGCTGAACAGGTAAGGAGGGGATTCGCCGCACTTCCCCCCCCCCCCGGTGGGCTAGGGTGGGCTTTAGGGAAGCTCGCCCTGGCTCCAGAAGCAGCGATCCGCCGCTTCTGGGGCGAGGGCGAGCCACGGCAGCAAGGTCCCCTGGCTCGCCATGCTTGGCTCCAAGGAGCCAAGCATGGAGGGCCAGGGGAGGGCCCAGGAGCACGGATGGGAGGCCAGTGCTGTGCGTCCGCATGGCACCCATCTCCAATCCAGATTTATTCCGCCCCCACACCGCATGTGTGGAGGGACGGGGGCCAGGGTGGATCCACATCTATTAGATGCAGATCTACCCTGTATATCCGGATCTACCGTGGATCCGGATTCAGTAAAACCAGCTCCTCTGGAAGCCAATTTTACTAAATCTGGGTGCAGTAGACCCGGATTAATTAGCCCCTGTGTGGAAGCACCCTAGGAGACAAAGCTTCCAGCTATGTTCCAGTCTGTGGGAGGACTGATTGGTGCAGAAATGGTCACACATAGGTCATCCCTTCCTCTTCCATGTTTCCATGTAGATGGGGCGAAGATAACCTTAGATGTCCCAGCACCCTCGAAAAACTTCACTAGGCCCTTTGCCCATAAGCTGGAAAGCAGAATCTTCCCTTGGTTAGGCATGAGTTTGCTGTACGTAGGTTTTACCTTTCTCTGTATGTGACACACAAGGAAAAACAGATTGGGTAGAAAGCAAAAAAGGAGGGAAACCGTGAACTGTATGAACTTTATCTCCTGGGGGCAGATGGGGAAGTTCAGAACTTCCATTCTCTCTGGTGGAATCCTGATGGTGGAATGTCTGGTGATACGGCAACTGAAAGAAGAGGATGCTGACACTTATTGATGGCACCTTGAATGGGGTGATCCTGTTGCTTCCTTTGTACATCCCCATTGGGAGAGGGGAGTTGAAGTGTTATAAAAAAGGCATATGGCATTACAAAAGGTGCAGTTGCTTAATAATAACTACAGTAGTAATGATGATGATAGTTCTTTCTTATTTGTCTTGCTATTTTACTTTCTCTTTTATCTCTCTTTTCCTCCCAATGTTTTCTTTCTTCTGTTCCCAGGGCAAGCAAGGCGGGGCTCCGGCTGTCGCCAACGATTTTCCCAAAGACTGCTTCCATCATTCCAACAGCGTTCACCAATTTGGCGGAGGCTTTGATGATCTGTGCAACAACAGCTGGAAGGTGGGTTTCCCCTAATTTGTCCTTTTATCAGCCCGTGACTGGAAACTCAGGTGTGGATAGTAAGTACAGGAAATGCACAGCAGTTATGAATGGTAGGTGGAAGCCCATGCTGCTCGGAAAAGAATAAAGCCACAATGGCGTGGGTTGGGTCATATCCAAGAGAGCAGGCAATTAGTAGTATCTCAGTGGAATTACAGCTAGAGCAAACAGCTGCATTTCACTGACAGTGACTGCTTCATTCATTGCAACAGTAGGTTAGAAATGTTGATAATTTGCAGCAAAAATGTGACTAGCTTGTTGACAATCAGTATTTGGCTTAGAAATCTACCATTGGCTTTCCCCCTCCCTCTGTTCTCTTTAAATAGATTACTTAAGAAAAGGCAAGCTCTATTTTACCTTAGAGTTGCTAGTGGGAATGTCAGAATGTGGAGCAAAGTCCTGCATTAGCAGCAAAAACTTTCCAACTCAAGGACTTTTTATGTCCATCTCTAAAGAATACATTCTTCCATTTTCACCAGAGCAAAAAAAAAGGACATTCATGATTTTTATTTTATTTTATTTTGATTTTTTGTGTGTGTGGGGGGGGGAAGGGGTTACCTTAAACATAGCTTGCTAAGGATGGCTGGTGTAGGGACATGCTTGAATGTTTTTTGGGGCATTTGATTCAAAATGAATTGACTGTTCGAAAATCCATATTCGTACAAATAGATCACATTCGAATGCAGTAAAATTCTATTTGGTCCGAATCAATTCATAGGTATTCATGTGAACATTCGATATGTATCTGATACGTATCTGATATGAACAGATGCATATCTGTTACGTTTCCCCAGCTTAACGGATGGGCAAACTATTCGTAGGAATGTCTCGAAACATTCGTATTCATTCTAATGTTAGCACATAAATACTGCAACATTTGATTCGAGTTCGAATGTCTGAATTCAGGTGAATTCAAGCAAATTTCAAATGTTACCAAAGTTCATCTGCATCTCTACAGGTAGGGGAGGATTGAAAGAGAGGCATCATTGTGAGAGTTGCGCTATGTTACTTACTAGTTGACCAGAGCAAATTTTCATGGAAAGAAAAAACCCATCAAAATGCAAGAGCAACCAACATACCACCACATTTCTGCCACATTTCCCTGGCTGTTTTTAGCAACTCATTCCAGAGGGGTTGAAACTACTTGTCTTCTTAAGAAACGCCCTTGTTCAAAGCTAACAGCAAATTTCCCCTCTTCGTTGGCTGGAGCCCAATTTTGACCATGGCAGAATTATGGGGATTTATCAACAGCCCTGACCAAACGTTGAAATGGCAGAGCATGTAGGCATATCAAAGAAATGGAAATGCTTAGCTGACAGAGTCCTAATATGGGAAACCATCTGCATTTACAGCAGCTTAGACTATTGGATAACTCCACAGTTTGCAAAAAGGGTCCAGTGAGAACACCAAGGACTCCTTTGTTGAGAATATGTAGTACAACAATGGTGACCTTTCAAGGTGACAGTGATCATCCAAGGTTATAGAGACCATCCAAGGTGACAGTAATCATTCAAGGTTATGGAGACCATCCAAGGTGACAGTAATCCTTCAAGGTGATGATTATGTGTGTCATACAAGCTTAACTATTCTATATTATGAATTTATTGTAGAAACACCCATTGAGACCTCAGGTTGGGACCAAACTGTGCTTGCATACTGCATTAAAAACAACAAGTTTTGATAAATTAGGGTGCTTCCGCACAGGGACAAATAAAACAGGATCTCCGGCACCCAGATTTATTAAAACGGCTCCTAGGGGAACCGGTTTTAATAGCCCCCGGTGCACGGTAGATCCGGTTTAAGGGGGTAGATCCACATCTAAGAGATGTGGATCTACCCCGCGCCTGTGCCTCCGCACACGCGGCACTCATCCGGATTGGAGGCGGGTGCTGTGCGGACACACGGCACCCATCTCCAATCCGGGACGGTGGGCCCTCCCCTGGCTCACCACGATTGGCTCGCCGGAGCCAAGTCTGGCGAGCTGGGGGACCTCGCCTCCGTGGCTCACCCTCGACCCAGAAGCGGTGGATTGCCGCTTCTGGAGCCAGGGCGAGCTTGCCTAAAGCCCGCCCTAGCCCACCCTGGGGGGAGGGCGGCGGTTCCCCTCGTTACCAGGTCGGCGTCACCCCGAAACTGAAAGCTGGCGCGCAGGATGCAGCGCGCCTGCACTCTTCATGCCACCTGAGTGGCCAGGGCTGCATCCTGGGCACCTGCTTTCAGTTTCGGGGCGACGCCGACCAGGTAAGGAGGGGATCTGCCACACTCCCCCCAGGGTGGGCTAGGGCAGGCTTTAGGCAATCCACCGCTTCTGGAGCCAGGGCAAGCCAAAAGGTAGGAGCCCCCCGGCTCGCCAGGCTTGGCTCCGGGGAGCCAATCATGGTGAGCCGGGCATGGGCCATGTTTTAGCACACTTGTGCTGTGCGGCTGCATCTGAAACGGATGCAGATTCACAGCGCAAAAACACTAGATATGTGGTGTGCTAAAAACACACCCCTTAACCACACATTAAGGACGGATAGGTGCGGACACACCTACTGGAAGTGTGCTTAATTGTCCCCGCTAATGCGCACGCTCCGGCAGCAAACCAGTTTTGCCGCCGAAATCCGCATTAAAAACGGGCTCGCTGTGCAGACACCCCTCTCTGGAAGTGTCCTAAATAGCGACCCGTGTGCTTAGGTGCACATTGGAATGCGTGCTTAATGGGTGTTAAAGGGCCTGTGCGGAAGCACCCTTAGGTTCTGAGAGCAAACCTTTGACCGTCCGAATAGGAACTACTTATTCAATTTTGTAGCGTGTGTTCAAATTTACTGTAACCTGCTCAGACTCTGCAGGCTCTAGGCAGGGTTAACAGAAATCCAGACAGAAAAGTGAAGAAAATAAAGTGGGGGAAGGAAAGAGCGAAAAAGAGAAAGAAAAAAAAATCTTTCCTTCTTCTCCTCCCTTTATGTTATCTTTCCCAATTAGAGTACCCAAAACCACAAAAGACAAGCAGAATGTTTGCTTCAATTCCTCGCTGGAGTAGCTAGCTTTGTTGTGGACCCCATTAGAATAAGCAGAAAATTAACTCTGACAACATGTTGCTTAGTAAACAAACACAGCTTGATTGATGAAGACAAACTGAAGAAATGCCCACAAAATGTTATTTGTCTCTGTGTCTCTTTGTGTGTCTGTGTGTTTGTGTGTGAGAGAGAGGGAGAGGGAGAGCGAGGAGGAGGAGAAAATGCTTTCTGAATCATTTTTACACTGCTTAGATGCAGCTTCTCTCTCGCCAAAAGCAGCCAAGCAATTTAATAAATGTCTTTTAACATAATCTTAAATGACTTGCCTGCACAGAAATCCATTTATCATACAACAGAATTTCTATATAGGGAATACAGTACAGATTTTAATTGATGTGAAAACATACAGATTTTGTTTAATATCCTCATAATCCTGCCCATTTTGCTAATGAGATTATAGATTTTTTTTTTTTCAGGGGAAAAAGAAGCAAACCAGTAAATTGTGCGCTATGCACCAAGTATTCCAACACAAGTACAGCATTTCATATTTTCCTAGTTCCCCAATCTGGGAATTACACCTTTCTGCAGCGTGGTTAACCAGTTTCTGGGATACGAAGGCTGTGTTCACCCATCTAAAGGCCTCATCATGGTTTTACTATGGGTGGCAATTGGGAGGAAGGGGCCACCATTGAGAACCCAAAGATGGTAGAGCTTGCCATGTTGGAGGGGCAGGCGGGTAGAGGTTGGAAAGACAGTCAAGATGCCTCTCAAGGTCATTTGCAGGATCCAAAAGCAGGCGAAGGTCTGCCCTCATCTTCTGTGGAAGAATGCCAAGAAGTAGGGATGTGCACAGATATCTGTAACATTCATTATTCATATGAATTCAGACATCCATGCACAAATCAAATGTTACAACATTATTACATTGACATTCGTACGGATATGAATCTTTCGAACATTCATACAAATCTTCTGAACATTCGTGAAACGGGGAGGTGGGAAAGAGGCTGTGCCAGTCACATCTGCAATGGATCCAGAGTGAATTTGACATGGTTTGAGAGAAGATCCAAAGTGGATTCAGGACGGATTTGATGCTTTCAGAGCAGGTATGTTACAGGATACATACTGGATACATATCGGACATGTATGCTTTCATATTGGATATTTGTACGAATTCCTACGAATGCATTTGTATTGAATAGAATCCTATCACATTTGAAGGGGATCTATTCAAATGAATATGAATTTTCTTACATTCAATTCATTACAAACCGAATGCATTAAAAAAAAAACCCATTTGTGCACGTGCCTACCAAGAAGCAACTGGTGGACCGCTGTATGAAACAGGATGCTGAACTAGACGGGCTGTGGCCTGATCCAGCTTAGATGCTTTCACGAGAATTTTGCTTCTTTTAGCTCAACGCGGGTGCAAAGCAGTGTTAGCTCACACAGTGAGGCAAAAGGAACAGGTGAGGGAGCAATTGCAAATTTGCTTTTGACTTGGCTGAACTTCAGTTTGATCTGCTCTTTGATCCTTCCCTTTATCCCTCCCTGAGCTGCCATTTGTGATCCTCTGACTGTAACCCAGCTAAAGTGCTATCTAACGAGAATTTAATTCTGGCACAGTAATCCTGGAGACTGCCCCATGTTCCTGGCCATTGGCCCTGCTGGATGAGGCTGATGGAATCCATGCCTGGAAGTTTATAAGCCAGCTACTCTTGGGTCACTGGATAAAAGTACACCTTCATTTATGCAGCATCCCACACAATATTTTGAAGTTTTCTGCCTGCAACTATGGATGTCTATGAATTCTGCACCCCCACCACCACCACCACCACCACCCTTCACTTTGCATCAAATTGAATGGAATAGAACATCAAATGGAGCCACTTCAAATGTGCTGGGCTTCCAATTCTCTCCAGATTAGGGATGTGCACACATTTTTTTTGACATTCTATTATTCGAATCGAATCGAATACCCAAAAATCCAATTCAATTCAAATCTTTTAAATTCAAATTTAGCAAGATTCAATTTGTATTTACCAAATTCGAATCTATTCGTTCAAATTTTTTATTCGAATCTGCACATACAAATGTTGACGACATTCGTATGTGTTTGTGCGCATCTTCCCCTCATCTACACGCCACCATACGCATCCTGTAGTTATCCCACATGCAACCCATTTTCATCCTGTATGGACCCGTATAAATGAATATGGATGCAGGAAAGATGTGGATCTTCAAGTACGCATCATGTACAAACCCATAGCAGACGTGCCCATTGGGCCCCCTAGCATCTGAAGAAGCAGACATGCCCATTGGGCCCCCTAGCATCTGAAGAAGTAGACGTGCTCAATGGGCCCCCTAGCATCTGAAGATGTAGACATGTCTACAAAAGCTCATTCCACCACCCCTTCTCCTGTTAGTCTCCAAGTGCTACTAACTACCTTGCTGGACATTTTGAATTAGACTAACACAGCTATTTCTCTGATATAAAGAAATTGCATGTGTGTGCATGTGTTTTAAAATTAACATTTCAAGCACCTTTTTTGGAAAAGGGGTCTTTCCCCCTTCAACATATAAGTGCCGCCATATGTACGTTTTCTTACACGAATGTTATTTAACTATTGTTCATGCTTTGCTGAAAAAAGGTACCACAATATATGCAAGGGCTGGTTATTTATGACTTTTCTTATTGCTTTAAAAAGCCCCAAATTCTTTTAGAATATAATCCAGAAGGTCAACCATCTCCTTTCCTCTCATTTATCAGCTCTTTGATCTCACGACAGCTCTCAAAGTTGGCACGCCAAAACCATAACAGTTATGCTGCAAGAAAAAGAAAAGGGGAGGAGAAAAAAAGGCTTGGGGGGGGGGGTCGGAGAGAGAGAGAAGAAAAAAGGAAGAAAAAGAAAGAAAAACCCAAAGCCGTCGTTACATCTTTAAAAACTTAACGGGCGTCCCAGCGTCCCTCATTTAGCAGATGGGGGTGTGGTGTTTGCCCTGTTCTCCCAACCGCCCCTTTTTGGTCTATTATTATTTTATAGTTTCGTTCTGCATTCCTTCCACTCGACCTAGAGTGGATGGAAGCCTGTTAGTTTATTACTTACATATGTCTGCACCCTTTTACCTCAGCGGGGAAAGACAAAATATCAACTCAGGCTGCAGGTTTGGGATGGTCAACTAATCCTTCTCCACCTTGAACTAATTGACAGGCTGATGTGTTATTGTGCAAAGCAATGTTCTGCAACTCATAGCCAGTGGGGTTTCAATTTGTAGAAGCATAAACAGATACTAAAGCAAAAGAAATGGCACAGTGATTTGTTAGCAGAGTTCAGATCAAATTATCACAGAAGTCCCCTGCTGACAGTATGAACAATTACCTCCTATCCCCTCCCTTCCCTGGTCTTTTAAAATGTTTTCAGTTTCACTTAGGTCTCCATAAATACTGAACTACTTACCATCTCTCTCTCTCTCTCCTTCTTTAATGCCTTTAAAAAGTGGACCAAAAAGGAATCAAGGGCCATGTTCAACTTTGATCCAAACAAGGTCCTGCCAGGAATGAGTTCATTATTCCTTCTAGGCAATGATGAAAGTAGGAGAAATTATTACTGTGTTTTGCCTTTCTTCTCCTTATCAGGGCTACACAGTTTGGGAAGAACCGTAAGGGTTTGTTGAAGGCAAAAATTAAGCAAAACAAAGCACAAAATCTGAGCACTGGTGGAAAGCTAGAGTAAAAAAAGAGAGAGAGAGCTACATTGCCCTCGAATACCAAAAGCGTTCAGATGACTTCTAAACTGCTAGCGGTTCATTTATGCAGGAGCTGCTTAAACCCACCATCGAAGGGTCCCCCCAGATGTGGGTAATACCCCACAATTCTCCCAGTGTTATAGTGGGGTGGCCACAATTATCCCTGGCAGTCTCAATATAGTGATGGGATATGGGGTGAACATGATGGGAGATCCAACCACAATGCCAGATTTATCATCATATTACATCTCTTTCCACGTCTACCATATGTTCACATAACTGCTTGTCCTGCAAAATGCCTGGATGTTAAGATATTTTCAGGAGAAATAACCTTGGAAGCAGCAGGCAGACACAGGTGAGTGTTCCCTATTACAAGAAATCCGTCCTTGTTTTAGGATTTCCCATAATTGTAATGTTTGGGAATATTGCCTCTATATCCCGACTATGTGTGGCATTCCCAATATAATCCTGGGATAACTGTGGCATTTAATCCACCTCTGGAGGCACTAGGGGTATGCATTCATAACATTCAAAATGTCTACTAATTCGGCCAAACACAGACATTTGAATTCAAATGTTGGCACATTCAAAGACTAACATTCAAATTCAACTCAAATGTTTCAATAGATTCGTATGAATATTCATTACATTCGTGAACCTGGGGAGGTGGGAAAGCAGCTTCTCCAGTCACATCTGCAATGGATCCAAAGTGGATTTGAAGTGGATTGAGAGCACATTCAAAGTGGAATCATGGCAGATTTGATGTGTTCAGAGGGGATACATAGATTCGAATGGGATTCATAGCAGGAATCCTAATCAAATTTGTACTGAACAGTCATATTGAATTTGGTTCTTACCATATTCCAAGGGGATCTATTCAAATGAATACGAATTGTCTTGCATTTGATTAATATTTTCCATTTCCATTTTTTATTTGTATACCACCTTTCCAAAAGAAAATTTTGCCCAAGGCGGTTTACAACAAAGAGAAAACATAAAATGCAAAGTAATAATCAATACATAATAAATATTGTGAATCAATATGAATCAAATACAAAAAAAAATCATGTACATCTCTAGGAGGAACGTTAACAGCTTTTAGTAATTTGAAATAGTGTTTTCAATGGGCACCTCCTTCTATCTCACACATTTCTGGGGAACACAGATGTTTCTAGGAGTATTAAATTCACACGTAGTGCTTCAGTGGCGACTGGGCACCACCGTGTGCAACCGCAACTCTGCCCCCGTACTCCAGGCTCCATTCACCCAGAAGAGGTACAAACGGAGCTATGTCGGGTTATACTAACCGGTGGCTACTATAGTTGTAGAGCATGTTTTAGTGTTGGGGATGCGCATGAATGAATTTGTATTAAAAATTCAGTTGAACATAGAAATTTGCAAATTTTCACATTGAAGCAAAAGTATAGACACTAAAATGTCAGGATCTTTGAATGAAGTGAACAGTGCTTCCGGCTCACGAAAGCAAAAATTTGATGGGATGTTCACACTTCCGCAAGGGTTTTCAATGGGGAAAAAGCCACGAAAAATGTTCAGCTGCGAATGCAAATGTTTGAACTTCCGATGGCAAATCAAATGTTTGGACTTTCGTTTTGATTGCCACACAGATATGAATTTTTCATTTGTGCTTATGCAGAGACCCACGTCTAGAATAGAACTGTATCTGCACACTGCATATGCTGAGTGTAGGAGCAGCCTCTGGCTGTCTACCAGTGTTGGTGTGAAAAGCCCCCACATGTCATTTTCTGCATAGCTGTCTGCTAATACTCCATCCATAAGGCCTAGTTTTTACCTCCAACATTTTCAATACTCTTTCACTGCTGATCCCTTCCCAATTTCCAGCATTTGACATTCACTCTTCCATAGTTAGGCTGCTCTGCTCCTTGCAATTCTACTGGGATTGATTTATCATCATTTATTAGTGTCTCTGTCTCAAAATCTGAGCTTTGATCAGCTTGTGTTTTACAACTTACATCTGTTCCATGTTTAACCTTTGGTAATGCTGTTTTTCAAAAATATGGCCAAGTATAACAAAAGAATCCAGTCAGTCCAAGAATTCTACTAAACCAGCTTGAGGGACAGAGGAAGTTGCTCTAAGGAAGAATAGGGCAGGGAGGGACAATTCCAGCATACTTGTCTTAATTTGCCACATTTTCACATGGCCTTTCGGCACTTACCTCTCTGTGTTCTGAACCAGTCTTGTGGTCTGAACCACTTTGGTCTTGTGGTTAGAGTGAGGGACTCATATCTCATAGTCTCCTGGTTTGTTTCCACACTCCTGCATAAAGCCAGCGGGGTTTCCTTGGGCAAGTCACAGCTCTCTTTCTGAGCTCTCACAGCCCTGCCTACCTCTCAGGGTGTCTGTGGTGGGAAGGAGAACAGAAGGTTTGTCAGCCACTTTGAGTCCCCTTAAAAGGGTGAGAAAAACGGGGTATGAAAGCCAACTCTTCTTCTCTTCCCACTGTTGTGTGAGCCACTGCTTAAGTTGCCCTTTGGTTTAGAGTACAGTGAACAAATGCTTGTGGGTCTCACTGAATATCATGCCTTCCACCCCTAGCTGCTAGAAGTGGATCAGGGGGACACCTGCAGAATTATGATGGGACTCTATAAACATCTTCACAGTCTATAAAATCCTCGTCTTTCTCTGGACTGATTCCTTCCATTCCAGTTACGATGCTCATTTTGTTTCTCTGCACCATGTGGCTAAACTATCATGAGAATACAGCACACTGGTTTTTGCCGTTAGAATTATAGGCTTCTCCTTGCTCAGAAGGCTTAATCTTTTCATTATGGTTCTTTTAAACGATGCAGAAGCTCATTAAAGATCAAGTACATAAACAGGCACAAAGCACGCCTTCGAACCTTTCAAAAGGGTCACAGGTGTAAGGAGGTCAAAGTGATATCTTGTTCTCCTAAATATTTCAACAGATAGTGTGCTCTAAAGTCTGTCTATTTTATTTTATTTTATTTTATTTTTAAAAGAAACAGCTTTGAACCTTCCGCCAACACAGACCACTTCTGCTTTTAGAAAACAACAAAGGTTTGGTCGCCAGATAAGAATTTCTGACCACAGAAAAGGGTAGATTTCTGCCTTTCATCTCTTGCTCTCGTTTGTACAAGAACTGTTTGCTCTGCCTGCCCCTCCTATGGTAAGGATTTTAAAAAGAGTGAAAGAAAGAAAAAGAAAGAAAGAAATCCTATTGATTTAAATCCTGCACCCAACTGATAAATTAGGTACGAAGAATTACACTGACTTTTAAACAGAATACGTCAGATTGTCTGTTCTTCACCCCTACTCAGCTCCACAAAGGCTTTGTGGGAATTTGAACTGAACATACGCTTAAGATTTTTTGTGATCTTTGTAGAGATATGCAAAAATGTTTTCTGACATTCTATCTGAGTCAATTCGAATAATTGAAAATTGGATTCGATTTGAATTATTTAAATTCAAATTTAACAAAATTTGATTCGAATTAAGCAAACTCGAATCTACTTGTTCAAATTTTTTATTCAGATTTGCACTTATGAATGTCGACAAGATGTGTAGATGCCTGTTCACACTTTCCTGACATCTGTACACATCCGTATACATCTAGACACGTGTGTATGCATCCTGTAGTTATCCTGTATGCAATTTTCATCTCGTACAGATGCGGGAAAGGTGCGGATCTTCAAGCACGCATTGTGTACTAACCCATACACGTGCAAATGTCCGGATAATTTGAGCGAATAGTCCTGAATTTTGAAATTTGATTCAAATGTTTAAATTTGAATTTTGCGACATTCTATTTGAATTCGAATGTTGAAATTCAGCACATTCGATCAAATTTTGAATGTCTATGAATATTCGGGCACATCCCTAGGTCTTTGTGGTCCAGATCAGAGCTTCCCTGTTGAAAACAGTCTTTTAATCACATATCCCATAGTTCTGTTGCACTCAGGAGGGTGAAAATGTTTCAAATATGCATTCCACTTAGGGATGTGCAAATTCCCCCACCCCTTCACTTTGCATTGAAGCAAATGGGACTGAACTTTGCATCTGTGCGAATGGAACCACTTCAAATGTGCTAGGCTTTGAATTCACTTCGAATTCGCTTTGAATCTCTGCTGCCACTAGCTGTACCTCTGAATCTGTTCCAAAGCTATGAACGAAGGCATAAAACCCTTTGCTTCACGTGTGAAGATCAGTCTTTGAATGTAGCCAACATTTGCTTCGTACAAATTGCAAAAGGTGGCACTTTTCACCCATCCCTAGTTCCACTCGCAAACTGTTTTTGAGTGTTAATGACCATACATCCACGACCAGGGAAGTGCTAGAGAATGTGTATCCTTCAACTGAAGTATGCAGGGAAGGTCAAGTTATTATCTATTGGTAGGGATGCGTACAAAAAAATTTCAATTCGTATCAAATCAAATGCCATACAATAAATGTGGTAGGATTTGAATTCGATACAAATGTTCCATACAAATTTGATACCAATGCATACGAATCCCATACGAATCTGTAACGAAGCTTACGAATGTATCAAAATGTTGTATTCAAATTCAAATGTCAATCTTTGAATGTGCCAACATTTGATTCGAATTCAAATGATCGTATTTGCCCAAATTTGTACAAATTTCTAATGTTGTGAATACTCATACACATCCCTCTCTGTCATAATGACTGTAGCAAAGAGAAGGCAAGCTAGTCAGCATCTTTGCTGAGGTCTAGTGATCCTACCACTGAGCTAGTAAATGTGATGTATATGTAGTTGGAGTTTCCTTCCACGCTTTAAGATTGCAGAAGTTCCACAAAGCTTTTGCCCCATGCAATTAAATACTGGGCAGGAAATTAGAAGGAAATTTGACCATTTTCTGTCTCTTTCTTAGTCATGCAAGGCAGAATTTGGCACTTCCTCTGGCGCTGAAGACAGGTAAGTATCTTCAGTTGCAGTACCTTTGAGTACAGGTAGTATCTTCAGTGTTCTCTTCCAGAGATGACCAGGAGAACACCCTGGGAAGGGGGAACAGTTTTCCCAGTCCTGGGATTGGCTGAGAGCCCAATGAAGGTGACAATGTGTGGTTACCGTATTTCAGGGGCCATTACCAATTAGGCTTTCTTGGCATCTGGGTCCAGTCATAGATGATGACCTTCAATGGCACTTATTGCTCTTAAGATCATTAATTTATTGCAGAAAAGCTGTGGTTAGTTTTTGCTAATAATACAGCTGGTGTTCCTTCACTACCCTGCTAACAGAATAAGATTGATAGGGTCTTTGTGGTCCTATAGACAAGTAATCAAAAATATTTCCCTTCTACTGTTTTTGCTATGAATTCTTTTAACCTTCCTAAGGGGAAAAGAGGCCAGAATTATGACAGCATTACTCACCAGCAATCTACCAAATGGTGCTGTTTTTTATTTTTATAACTCTCGCCAAAAGAATCATTTACCTATTTTCCTTCTTGATCTTCCGTTTGCATGTAATTTGCAGCTGTACCAACCAAGGACTCGCTTTAAGAAAAGTTGATGGGTTTGGGGTTTTCTTCTCTTTTCTTTTAAGTCTGTTTAATTTGATCACATTTTTGTTTTCATGGCACTATGCCCAGCTGGAATTCTGCAGTGCATTTTTCCCCCTTAAAATTGATTATTCTTGTCATTCAGTCAACCACATTATTTATTGACTTTGCTGAGTGCTGGATTCCATAAATATATTTGAACAAAATAGGTATGTTCCTTAGGGTTTTTCCCTATAACAAATGATGGGGGAATGGAATAAAGATGTACACCTACTTTATGGTTTTTGAATTTTGAATCTTTATTATTTGAAATTAAGCAACCATTTATTGGGAGAGGTTATAGCTCAGTAGTAATGTAAATGGCCTAGAAAGAAGAAGTTGCCAGTTTGGTTCCCAGCTTCCTCCTATAATGGCAATGGCAAACCACTTCTGTACCTCTGCCAAGAAAACTGCATGAAAGTACCAATAAAATCTGGGAGTGGCTGTAGCTCATTGGTAAAGCAAGCTGCCTGTAAAGCAGATGTTTGTTATCGTCAGATCCTGTCTGGAAACAGGCAATGGCAAACCACTCCCATATCTTTGCCAAGAAAACTGCACGGAGGTGCCCATGCAAACAACCAGGAGTTGACCATTGACTCACTGGTACCCAACAAGTCTTTATTATTTAAATAAAATGTATATATAAAGTGAGTGGTAGCTTAATTAAAACAAGGTATAACCTGAAACCATCTATTTAGAATTCATCCAAATATTTCAGCAGCTCAAAATAACACACAATTGTCCCTTGAATAACATGGTTTTCCATAATATGGTTTGCTTTCCAGCTTGGTAAAGGCAATTTCCCTTAGACAACAGGGGCATTTTCCACGATCATTGAAGACTGAGTAGTGCTTGCACTTGTGAGCACTAGTTGCTAACAGCCCATGCACCATGCGATCAGTCACTGGTTTGCTTCAGGGAGCCACCATCTTGTGCGCATCTCTGCACAGTTGCAGTTGCAACAGGAGGCCAGTGGAGCTGCCAGCGCACTTGCGCAGCGGCTCTGTTGACCTCCCCATGCAGCAGAAGTGTGAATGGTCACCAGCTGGATGTTATCAGATAAGTTGGGGTAAGGGTTGGTAAAGCTGTGGAGCATGATTCTGTGCTGCACACCGAGTCAGCATTTAGGCAATTTCTGGGCAGGCAGGGGGTGTTTCTTGCATATAATGCCTCCTCTAAGTGCAGGTGCACCTGCCCAGAAGTTGCCTAATTGTTGACTACAAATTCTGGATTCTGATCTCTCTTTTAAAGGCATGGTTTTGCTTTTACAACATTAGACTCCCTTCCTCATCACGACTGATACAATAGCAGACTTGGGCTGGATTGCCACTTAAACAATGGAAGCGTTTGATTTGAGGAATGGTGAAAAGGCGCTGGGAAAGATTCCAGTTCTGAGTGAAGACACCTTGTTCAGCATCAGATGGAAGCAAAAGCGTGCCCTGCCCCGGTGACACTTTCACCGGTGATGGTCTCTAGACATGGTGCATCTTAGAAGGGTGCCTCCAGGAAGCAGGACCTTCTCTAGAACATGCAGTTCCCGCTCAACACCCTGCCAGATGGAAGGACTGAACTTGCATTGCTGCTCCAAAGATCAGCAAAGCACCTGAGCCACTCTTCTTTCTGTTTTCTCACCGCACTTTGTTAGCATCCAAGTATTTGGAATGGGAATGCAAGGGACAAGCGGATGGAGGAAAGCAATTGGAATTAAGGGTAGCCCAGCACTATAGCCAGATTTTTCATAATACCTATATATTAGATTTTCTGATCTACTAACCAGGAACCATTTTGGGAACGCCATGGATATTGGGAACGCATTCCCAATATCATCCTGGGACAATCACGTGTCTGGAGGCACCCTAAGATAAAGCAATGTTGATGGCTGCTAAATCACGTCTCGGGCCAGAAGAGCTGATGACAGCAACCAGCCAAGATAGCTTTAAGAAAGGATTAGATAAATCCATTCTCTTAGATTCTTAAAATTCATGGAAGACAGAGAGATAGGCAGGATACCTAAAGGTGAAGGTTTTGTCCTTGTTTTCTGCTTGAGATGCTCAGAAGTAATTGGTGGGCCACTGTGTGAGACAGAATGCTGGACTAGGTAGGCTGTGGCCTGATCTAGCAGGAAGCCTCTTGTGATCTTACTGTATATGTTCTGAACCAGCACAAAAGCAAAACTCTGCTTGGCAGCGTCAGATTAAGGAACATTCACGTTCGGATCCAATACTGGCTACACTCGAAGTCTGACATTCAAATGCGAAGCAAATTTTTTTGTGTGCATTTGTTTGATGCATCGTTATATTCGTGAAGGTGGGGAGGTGAAGAAGTGGCTGCCTACTCACATCTGCAGTGGATTCAAAGCACAGTCAAAACAGATTTGGAACAGATTTGAAGGGCATTCAGAGGGGATTGAGAGGCGTGGCAGGGATTCAAAGCACATTTGGAGAGTACTTGCAGCAGATTTGAATCCTACCATATTTGAAGCTGCTCTATTCACACAACTGCACATTTCCTTCACATTCGCTCTGACACAATGTGAACACACACAAAGGGTATTTCTGCACAGACACTCAAAGATCTGCATCTTGAAGATCCGGATCTTTGAGATGGGGTCTTCCCTGAAACCCAGATCTTGAAGATCAAGATCTTTGGAAGAACCCCATGTGTCCACACGGACTGGCTAGCACCCAACTGGAATGGGTGCTAAGCAGGATGCTGCATGGACACTGCAAGAGGACACAATACTGCCCCCTCTGCCCACCGGCTCTGTGGTGCAGCTACCCCTGCCATGCCCCCAAGGTGACGATCGCTGCACCGCCACCCAGAGTGGCAAAGGCAGGGTGGGGGATGGCAGTCTGCATCACCATACGCTCTCCCTCCCAGCCAGCCACAACAGGGGAAACAGAGCCAGAGGTGGCAGCAAGCCCCCCCTCCGACCCTGATGGCTCACCTCCGTGAATAGTTTGGACATTTGTTAAACAGGACTTGAGGCTTAGTGCAGAAACACCTCAAAGTTCCTGTGCATCCCTAGTCAACACTGGCATATGCATTGCAGGTCAAGGTATCAAAATTATCTATTTTTTTTAAATAGAATAATCCAGGGGTAGGCAAACCATGGCTTGAGAGCCACATGCGGCTCTTTGGCCCTTTGAGTGTGGCTCTTCCAGCTTAGGAGTACCCTAATTAAGTTAATAACAATTTACCTACCTATATAAGTTTTTAAAATTTGGCTCTCAAAAGAAATTTCGATTGTTGTACTGTTGATATTTGGCTCTTTTGACTAATGAGTTTGCTGACCACTGGAATAATCAATCAGGAATCTTTCAGCTCAGTTTATTTACTTTATCCTCTCCCTACAAAAATATCACATTAAAATCTACTTGTAAGGTATCTAATATTTTATGTTTACCTTTTATAACCAGCTTTGTCGGTAGATTTACATTTTTAGATTGTCTGAGTGAGTTGAACTGAAGGTATCCAACCTATACTGTTTGGATTACTTTGTTTCTACTGTTGAATAAAGAAGTCCACAAAACCATAACCAGACATAGGAAAGAAAGAAATAAAGACCTTGTTTTCATGTGAGAGGAGATTTCCCCCCCTCCCACCAGCATTTATGGGGGAAAATATAAATATTGCTCACTTCCACTCCTGCTGCAAGTACCTATCATTAAAAGCAGCAGTCAAGCATGCAAAGGGCTAAATGTCTCTTTTTCTCCTTTAACCAAAGGAGAAAGAATTCTAATTTTCAACCAGTCTAAATTGTTCTGGGCAGCATTATCAGTAGGAAAGAGCCCTCTGATCTGACAGGGCCCCAATGTATGATGATTAATTACTGCTCAGCCTCATTGGACTTTTCTAATTTCCTTTTGCCACTAGCTGTAGGCAAGAAGCGATAACTACTACTCTTATTATTTTGTGCAAAGGAAAATGTCCATTACAGGTAGTGTCTTACAAGTAATCAGAATAAAAGAGACAGCTTTCTGTCTTTATTTAGCCAACTCTGGCTAGAATCCCCCCCCCTTTTTTTCAGCTCCTTCTTCCCTATCTTTCTCTTCTATTTTTACAGACTGATTTACACGGTTGTAAATAATCATCACAATAATCATAACAATAGATTTTTTAAAAACAAACAACCTCTCAAAGTTTAATTCGCAGTTGCTGGCATTTCAGAATAATGGTTTTGAAGAAAACACTATAGGTGACCTTAAAATCCAGAAATGAAGAGGAGGAGGAGCAGAGTTGGTTTTTATACCCCATTTTATGGGGACTCAAAGCAGCTGACAAACCTTCTGTTCTCCTCACAACAGACACCCTGTGAGGTAGGTGGAGTGTGAGAGCTCAGAACAAGAGCTGTGACTAGTCCAAGGTCCCCCAGCTGGCTTTGTGGAAGAGTGCAGAGTCAAACCAGGGGAATGTCAAGAAGAGTCCCATGCTCTATCCACAAGACCAAACTGACTCATTTAATATGGGTTGGAGGTGGGATGGAATCACTAATGTCCACATTCTATCATCTATCATTCATTCTTAAGATTTATGTGGATGCACACTTACTTTCCTTGCTTTCACCCCAGAGCAATAAAGCCTGGATAGAAATGGCCACCTTCCCTGACCATTTTCTTTCTGTCATCCAATCACACTGGACAAAAACTTTGGAGGTTTTGGGAAAAACCCTATGCAGCCTCCAACATGTTCCCCGGGCCTCAAAACCACACCTCCCACCGAAGCAGTGGGATGGTCAACTCCCACTGTGGTAGGCATCCCTTTTGAACCCACAGCCTCCATTCTAGGTGTGTTTATTGATGCTAAGAAATGGCTTGCCTGTGAGGGCAAAGCAGGCAATGACCCACTGCCCTCAGGATGCCAGACCTGAGTCTTCCTTTTCTCCTTTGTCTAAGTTTCAATTTTGGGCTTGCTACTGTGCACATAATTGGATATGTTCAGTTCGGTCGCCCACCAGCCCCAATAAATGTGTATTTGCTATACTTATGGAGCACCACAGTCTCTTGCTGCTTTTTCTACAATTTTTCCCTGGTCATTTTCTCTGCCTCTTTTGATCCTCTGCTGTCCCCTCCCTTGCCACACCATCCCCATTGAGGAGTAGCGCTGAAATTCTACATGGGTTCCAAAAGACTGCTCAGTAATTTTCCATTAATAAAATGTGATTGTTGGAACTGAACAAAAAAACATCAGTTGTAATCCGGACCAAGCAACAACCTAATATGCTTCATCCACCCAGGACTAATAATAATAATAATAATAATATTTATTTGTATACCGCCCTATGGGAAACCAATCCGGGCGGTTAACAACAGTAAAATATAAAAAATAACAATTAAAAACACCTTATCCCTCCCCCCCTTAAGACAGTATTAAACAATATAACATATTAAAACACAATATCAATACATAAAACAATAATTTAAAAACTAAAAACCCTGATGTCCCTCTATTGATCCTCAACCATCACTAAGATGGGGCCACGGGAGGAAACCAAAACCATCCTGTTCCAAACCAAAACCATCCTAAGGGTCTACATGATCCATTTGAAAAGGTCTAAAATCAAACTAATGTTGTCCATTCCTGTCCAGGTATTGGTGCTTCCATGGGTGTTTCCGCACTAGCTGCGGACACCGTTTTAAACACACACCCCCAAGTCAGATTAAGAACACTTAGCTTAAGTGGCCTCCGCATTTGAGTCCTCTTCTGTGACCCTTTGTGGAGGCCGCTTCCACATTTCGGCATGCAAGACCGGTTTTTAAAACTGGTTTTGCCGCTGAAATCTGGATTAAGTGTAAGACCTGAAAAATCCGTCTCTTCGCCTGGATGTGCGCAGAAGCAGGACTCTTTTGCACATGGCCAGGTGAAGGGATGGATTCCCTCTGCCTGCCATGTTGGGAAGGGCAGAAGCACAACTGCCCGCTTCCAAAGCCCTTCCCCCACATGCTGGATGCCGCCAGAAACACGTGGTGACTGGCAGCTGCATGCTCCAGTCCCATGGCTCTGGAGGCGGCATCAACGATGCACGAACCAGAGGACTTTTGGAATGGGTGCTGATGTGTCCGCACAGCACCCACTCCATCTGTCCTCTGGAATCTGTCCTCCCGTTGCATGTGTGGACGTGCGAGGGCCCTTCAGATCCGTCACTATTTGTGACGGATCAGGGGGAGGACGGATCGCCAAAAAACTGATCTTTTTAGATCCGTTTTTCGGTGGCCAATGCGGAAGCACCCCATGTGTAGGGATGTGCACAAATGGGGTTTTGGGCACTCGATTTGCAACAAATCAAATGTTAGAAAATTTGTATTCTTTGGAATAGATCCCCTTTGAATGTGGCAGGATGCTATTTGCTAAGAATGTATTCTTACAAATTCGTATGAATATCTGACAAATATGCATGCATATTGGATATGTATCCTGGTTAGGTATCCTGGATACATATCCTATACAAACACATACATATAAAATATGTATCCTATACCAATGCATACGTATCGGATACGTATCCTATAGGAGTATAAAGGTATTGATGTGTATCTAGTATGGATCTCCAGTTTAACGAATGCTTGAACTATTCATTCAAATGTTCTGAAACATTCAAATTCATGTGAATGTTAATGTACGAATGTCGTAACATTTGATTCGTGTGCGAATGTCCGAATTTGTACAAATTTGTACAAATAGTGAACATTATGAATATTCATGCACATCCTTTTCCATGTGTGGTCCAGCTCCAACTCCGAATCTTATGCAAGCTTCAAAGTCCTGACCTGGCTGTAGAAATGATACCTTCTGAGACTGTCAAGTTCAGCTACGGGTGTTGTAGACATAATGCACAGGTGAGAGGGCCTGAGCCAATTGCTGAGAGGGGTGGATGGAGCCTCAGAGCAACAATGGTGCCTCTGCATTGCTGCTGTTGTTGGTCCTGGATGGATGGCATCCCCTGCCTTTGCGATGCTGATGGAACCTGCTGTGGTTGATTTAGGACAGGGTAGAGTGAAATAGCTAAAGCACTCCAAGCAAGGTGAGTACAGAAATGGCTTTTGGTTTATATTTTTAACTCTTCTGTGTAGGGCTGTGCAGAAATATTCATAATATTCAAAATTCAGCCAAATGTGGGCATTCAAATTTGAATCTAATGTTGGCACATTTGAAGATTGACATTTGAATTCAAATTGAATATTTTAATACATTTGCATGAAGGTTTGTATGGGATTCATATGCATTTGTATGTAGGATTTGTGTGCATTTGTACGGGATTCGTATGGGATTGAACATTCATACTGAATATAAATCTTACCATATTCGAAGGGGATTTATTCAAATAAATATTAATCAAATACAAAATAAACATTTGTGCACATTGCTACTGTGCATGAATATTTTTGTATTCAATTTGTATTGAATTGAATGCAGGAAAATTTGTATCCATTCAAATAAATCCCTTCGAATATGGTAGGATTCCAATTCAATACAACTGCTCCATACAAATTAGATACCAATGTTAGGTATGAATCCCATACAAATCCCATACAAATAGTAACAAAGCTTCATATGAATGTATCAAAACATTGATTTGAATTCAAATGTCAGTCTTCAAATGTGCCAATGTTTGATTCAAATTTGAATCTCCAAATTTGGCCGAATTCATACGAATTTCAAATCTCATGAATATTCCTGCACATTCCTATGCCTGTGCTTTATCAAGACACTTGACTATGCTTTTTAAAGACAAGAAGAAAAAGACGAAGCATATTCTCATTTTTAATCCAGGATAAATGTGTATGCACACTTCTAAAAAGAAAAAGTTTGGAGTATGATTTGGAACCTGATAGAAACCAGGGAATAAAATTCTAGAAGGACCCTGTCTTCCTTTTTCCTCTTCTAATAAATTGTGGGATCCCTCAAATGTTATCACGAGGGTAGGAGATAATCTGCGCTTCTGCGCCACACAATTTTGTATGTCTGAACTAGCAGGGAACCTTTGAAGTTCTCCTGCTTGTTAATTCTTCCATTTGTTTGATTTTTGGTACAAAGAAAATGAAAAGAATATGATGAGATTATGGCGTTTTAAGTCAATATTTATTAAAAAATCAATCTCGATGAAAATCCGGCCATTCCTCTAATTAGATGAGGCAACTTGAGGTTGATTTTTAATTGCAAAAGTAATTACACGGAGCAGATAGCCAGTGACATTTGATTATCTAGGTGATTGATTAAAAAGCCTAGCTCATGGAGCAGATTGTCAGCCAGGGGAATCGAGACAAAAGAGCAAATTAAAAAAGTTGTCCTGTTGGTAATCACAAAATTCAAGGATGAAATTACAAAGCCAAACACCTCAAGAGCTCCTCATCAAGCACAGCGTGCCTCAGCTTGAGGGGAATGGATTGCTTGGAAAGCAATTGCAGAAGCATAAAAATAGAGGTGCAACATTGCAGCTGAGGAAAGGCAAGGGAGCCACTGAAAGGAAATAAAGATGCATCCAAGTTCTAATGAAAAGTTTCCTTTCAATATACTCCCATTCAGGTTCTTTAACCGTCTCCTCCCCCTACCCCCTTAAACAGATGCCAGGGGGTGAGGGAACAGATGGCAGGGGAAAACATATATATGACAAATGTAGGATTAAGAAAGGACAAGGAAAAGATTGGAAATAACGTCCTGCTAAGAAAAATAGCAAACCAAGATGCCTTTCTTGTGCATTTCTATCTATCTATCTATCTATCTATCTATCTATCTATCTATCTATCTATCTATCTATCTATCTATCTATCTATCTATCTATCTATCTATCTATCTATCTATCTCTATCTCTGTGAGGAATGTGAGAACCGATGCTTTTATTTGTGTGGTAAATAATTAATGGCGCCAACTCTAACATTCTCCTTCATTACAATTACTCTTCCGTCTCTCCTATTAGGAGTTCAGGGTGGCCTGTGTGGCTATTCCATGATCCCCTGTAACGGATTAGCATCCCAGGGAAGTGAAGATGGGAGACAGATCCAGTCTCTGCACTATGGGATGCTGGATCCATCCCAAACTTTGCCAGTGCTTCCCAAACTTTGCCAGTGCTGGTGAGTTCTGAATCACTATGCTAGAGGCAATTGCGGCACTGTGGCATGTGGGCACCGTTGCTGTGGAGATCTGGCATGCAACCATGCTTGTGCCATCCACTCATTCATATGCTCCATTTGCACCTCTTCCACCCAGAAGACACATGAATGGAGGAGGCTGGGTTGTCCTAGCCCACCTGCTAGTATTGCAGTAGAGCAGCAAAAACAGCTCTATTACTATGTATGTGGGGGATGCTCCCACATGCACAGAGCCACTTCCTGGTATAGATGTACCATATGGGAGTGAACCCTCATCTTTGCCTTGTCTCCTAGACCAAAAAGGACCACAGTCTGACTTAGGCTCTTTCTGCACTGGGCCTAATTCTGCATTATATCCTGGAATAGGAACCTGCTGTCTGCACACTAATGCAGATTATTCAGGACTCGGCCAGGGCCTACCTTAGGGCCTGTTTGCACTCAGCTTTATTCTAATATATCCTGGAATAGGGATGTGCTTTCCACATACTAGTACAGGGCAAAACAGGCCTCAGGTGAGGCCTGCCAGAGCCTGCATTAGCATCTGCACTACAGGCCCCTATCCTGAGATATGCTCTAGAAAAAGGCCAAGTGCAAACAGGCCCTTAGTCTGCACTGCCATGCAGATGGCAGGTTCCTATTCCAGGATATAAACCGGAGGCCTATTCACACTTCAGCTGGTAGTCAACAATTAGGCAACTTCTGGGGAAGAGCGTCTGCACTTAGAGGAGGCTGTTACAGCCTCCAAGCATTCCCCGCCTTCCCCAAAGTTGCCTAATAGTTGATTAGGTGTGGAGCACGAACTCATACCTGCTGCATCCAAAGGTTTATCTGGAGTGTCCAGCAGTGCGACGATTCACTCTACTTCCTCTTCCCTGCTTTTGGTGGGTCGGGCTCGCGTTGTCCACGCAGGCACAGTCATGATGGTGGGCATGTTCGAACACGCCTCTCTGCAATGGTGTCTGAGCACGTCACATCACGTGATGGCACAGTTGATGGTGGCCAATTGTGACAGCGAGAAGGTAGAACTTTCAGCTTCGGACACAGTGGTGTAGGCTGGTAAACAGGAGGACCATTCACACTTCTGGCTGGTGGTGGATGCTTTGGGGAGCTTTTCTTGTGGCAAATGTGAATGGTTCACCTTTACCAGAAGTCTACTAGCCCTACTGCATGGCAGACTTACTAGGTAAATGCAGAAAGGCCCCTGAATTAGGCCCAATGCAGAAAGGGTCTTACTTTCTTCAAGGAAGATGCTGAGTATCTCATCAGGGATCCCCTATGTCCACACAGTTTCTGTACCATGGAGCTACACTGACCTTCCAAACTTTGCAGGTTCAAGCAACCAGTGGACCAGGCTTGGAATATTAGATCATGGGACCTTAACATGCTCACCATATGTTCTGCTACTGAACACACACAGCACTGGATCAGTATATCATATATATATGATATATATGCTTACCATCTTCCCATAGTTTAGTGGAGGGTTGGGTTGAGTGAGGAGAGGAAGGGATCCTGAATCATTGTTTATATATTTCAGAAACGAATGGAGATAGGCGCATGTTTTTAGAAATTGCAGAGTTTTTAATCTCAAACTGCAATTTTGTGTCACTTTTAATAATACTATAATAAGGGATAATCCTGTGAAGTCCATAGGCTCCATGTAGGGGGGATTAACTAAAGCTTGCATATTTGAAATATTCCATTTTCTGCTTGCAATATCAAGAAAATAGTGAAAAACCACTTAAACTAATACCTGTTGAAAGCAAGAGAGTATCATGAGCCTGGCACACTGGCAGAGCTAGATAGTACGTTACTGGTTTTTGTAATAGATCCTTTCATTTAGGGATCATGGAAACATCTAAAGAACCTTGAGGGTCTCCTTATAGGAAAGGTCATAGTTCAGGGGTCGGGCAACTGCTTGGAAACCAAAAGGTTGCAAGAATGGATATGCACGAATACTCATCACATTCAAAATTCATACAAATTCATTCAAATTTGGACATTCGAACTCAGATCAAATGTTGGTACTTTTGAAGATTTACATTAGAATGCTTCTATACGTTTGTATGAAGCTGCATTACATTCATGAGCCTGGGGAGGTGGGAAAGCATCTGGTGAGTCGCATCTGCAGCAGATTCAGAGTGGATTTGATGCATTCAGAGAGGATTCGTAGGGGATTCGTAGGGGATTTGTGGATGCGACCAGCAGCAGGGATTTCAATTGAGTTTGAATAGCATTCAAAGAAGATTCGTATCAATTTCATTTGAAGGGGCTCTAGTGAGCCAGTTTGGTCTAGTGGTTAGTGAGCTGGATTCTTATCTGGGAATACCAGGTTCAATTCCACCCTTCCCCATGAAGCCAGCTGGGTGACCTTGGACTAGTCACAGCTCTCTTCTGAGCTCTCATAGCCCCACCTGCCTCACAGGGTGTCTGTGGTGGGGAGAAGAATAGAGAACTTTGTTAGCCACTTTGAGTCCCCTTAAATGGGTGAGAAAAGCGGGGTAGAAAAGCCAACACTACTTCTTCTTCTACAGTATTTGAAAGAATGCAAATTTCCTTGCATTCAATTCAGTTTGAATCAAACACACACACAAATTTGTGCAAGCCCTTGTTGCAAGATGGATCTTCCAGAAGAAGGTAATGCCACACCACTTCAGCACCAGCCATTTTTCTAAGTGCTTCTCCCAGCTTCTGGAAAGATGGAAAAGATTTTCAAGGCCACACAAACAGCCCAGCTTCTGATGAAAGCCAAGACGGAACTAAAAAGAAGGCAGAGCAATTGCCGCACCTCTGCCACAACCATCACAATTACAGGGCTACAGACACAGGGAGTAAGTGTGGACTAGCAAAACACACTAGGGATGTGCACAAATGGGTTTTGGGGCACTGGATTTGGAACAAATTGAATGTCAGAAAATTTGTATTCGTTCGAATAGATCCCTTTCAAATGTGGTAGGATTCTATTCGATACAAATGTATTCATACAAATGAATACATATCCTGGAAATGGATCCTATACAAATGCATACGTATCTATGTGTATTCGATATGTATACCGGTTAAACAAATGTACAAACTATTTGTACAAATGTTCTTCTACATTTGTATTCATACAAACGTTAATGTACAAATGCCGTTAACATTCGATTCAGGTACAAAGGTCTGAATTCATATGAATTCAACGAATGTTACTAATATTCATGCACCTCCCTAAATTGCACACCTGGGAAACAAGTTAGAAAATGTGGGTGCCATGACCAAAACACACACACACGTAATCACACGCTCTGTAAACGGAGGCCATAACTCCTGGATTTGCCACATGACTTTATAAAGGTAAAAAAGATGGACCAAAATTTGCAATCTTCTCCTCAACACACCAATCCTAAAAGCATCATAAAATTTCTATGAAAAGGTTCGTTTTGTTGTGAAAGCTTTTGGCATTCCCAATTCCACATGGGTGGGGGAGGGAGGGAAGAACAACGACAACAACAACAACAATGTATTGGAGAAAAGAATGAGCTTTGATCATGACTGGCACACATGTAGCATCTTCATCCACCAAACTCTCTCAGCTGGAGGACATGCTGTGTTCCCTATGTGATTGGGGAAAGCGCCTTGAGAAAGCAGAGTCCTGGAAAGCCAAGCAGCACACTTGCAGAAATAAGTGTTCCATTTCTATTCAAAGAGGCATCAATCAATCTGGGTCCTTTCGGTAGAAGAGCGGCATCCATTTTGTTCAGCCTTCCTAGGAATGGAGAATCTTGCTGGGCGAAACGAGCTGAGCTTGTCACCATGACGAAATTGCAGCTTCTGGCCTCTATGGAGGATCCCACTTCCCTGGGCCTGGCAGAAGATGTGTGGGATTCGGAATTGTCTGCTGGGAGAGTGATTGGCCAAGCCAAAAGTGGAGGCACATGCAGTTCCCTGGTCCGGAGCCCACTTAATCTCCAAGCTTAGCTCTCGCTTTCTCCCTCTGGGTGAGATAGGAGACCATGAAGAGAGTAAGCAAGGACAATCCCTTGTTCCTACAACTGGCAACAAATCTGCCAGCGGCAGCAGCTGGGAAATTAACACTGTCATGCAAATCCAGAGGCGATGGGATGTTAAAATATGCAACTATGTACTCAGATTACATACTGGTAGTTTTATAAAGTGTCAGAACTGTGGCCTTGGAGAAAGAAAAGCCAGTCAGGGAAAATCTTTGCTATGTGCAGTATTTCTGTACGTGTGTGCATGTGCACACATAAATGTGTTCTGTAGCTGTGTCCATGTGTGTACCTTCATGATTTCTGTAGCTATGTGCATGTGTGTACTTGCAGGTGTGCTATAGCTGTGTGCATCTGTGGGTGCACAGAACACTTCTTATAGCTTTGCCAATATCACCTGAGTTATAGAACTGTTCCCACGGTTATCCCTGTTTTGCAAGCGGCAGTATGTGTAGGCTGGACTTCAAAGTTGCATCACACAATGCACACTCAAGTATACCGACCCAGGCAGGGAATGAAGCAACTATTTTGAAGAGGCTGACCTGGAAAAACCGAACTTCACTTGAGTGTTCCAACCCAAAGTAGAAATGGCTGTGGATGCTTTGAGGTTGCTTGGCATCACAGATTCTCAAAAAATAAAGGGGGGGAGCTTCTAAAATCATGCCGTTTAGCAACTGTCAGGAGCTGCTTTGATCCATGGCCCGACATCCAGCTAATATTTACCTTGAGGACGTACACCACACGTACCCACCCGAGTTGAAGTTGCCTGGGGCTTTGACAAAAGGAGCAACTGATATGTAAAAAGGAAAGCAAAGACATACTTGTAAATTGCCCTGTTTGTGCCTTGGAGCGCCAGGCTGTTTCTCAGCAGGCTAACACAATGTGGCAGCGTTATTACATCTCCAAGAAGTTGGCTGGATTTGTCCAAGCGGTGGGATGGACCCAACAGGGACGCTTTCCCACTCTGCCCTTGGGCTAGTCGGGAGTGGGATGGAAGGCGCTTTCACTCTGTTGTCTTAGCCATCATTCCTGCCCATCCTGGTTAATCTCCACAGCAAAGATTAGTTTATTCGATTAAAGCTGTCCCCTCCAGACCTTCTCTGGAGCTCCCTCCACGCCTCTGAAGAAGAGACGATTCATTGCCAATCTTTTTACCAGCTACTGAAAAATAAATAAATAACTAAAAAAAACACAGAGCGGAGGGGGAGAGAGGCGGACGGGAAGAGGGGAAGGGGAGAGACAGAAAGGGAAGGGAGGGAGGGAAGGGGAAGATTCAATAAAGTAATCTTTCCCCCTATTCCTTTTATATGATTGGAAAAGAAATTGAAAATGAATTTCAGTTATTGCTTGTGTTTTAAATATGAGATAAAGGTCGGCCGCCCTCTAGCTATCTCCCTAGATGAAGATTAGCGCGAGCATGTCCCATTATAAAATCATAGAGCAAGTTTGCAAATCTGCCAAGTCATCTACAAACATATAATTAGACTGTTAGATTTAGAAATCAATAAACAGTGACTCCCCACACACACACACACACCCTTCTTTCCAGCAGAGAGTGCCTCTGAAATGGAAGGAGGGAAGAAGGGAGCGTGAAGCAAACAGGTCTGGAAGGGGGAAATAAAGGTTGCTTCGTCTCCCTTATCGGAATCTCTCCGCAGCATTTTTCGGCTATCTCAGACTTGGAACGCATGTTGGCAATTTGTCATTTGCAAGCAACAGAAAAAGCCCCAAAGAGATGTCCTCTTTTGGTTTTCTCGCCTTTAATAAAAGAATTGCAGTTTTTGAGAGGAGGCCTGGATGGAGACGAGCTTCGTGGAGATACAGGCACTTAAACGGGAAAGCTGTGCTGGTTTCTTTCTTCCACTTCCAGCTCTATCCACGTTCGGCTTCAGTAACTTAAGAGGCTGCAAGGGTGTTGCAATACGGCCTTCATAGACGTTTATACAAGGCACGTGCTCTGGCGTTTGTCATCAGTTCTCATACTACATGATTTCCCAGGTCAGAAAATTGACTCTGGAGCTTGACCCTGAAGATTTGACTTGCCTGTTTGCTTATTCTGGTTCAAGATGTGATGTCAAAAACTGTCCTATTAGAGACACCTCTTCACATTTACTTTGCTGAGGTTGATCCTAACGATGCTGGAAAGAGCACAGTTTGATGTTTAAAAATAGATGGAGGATGGAGCCGGGGGCTGATATGGATGAGAGAAAGGGGAGGTATTAAAGTGAAGCTGCGTGTGATATGTGAATCCTGCAGATTCCTCGCCTGTCCCAAATTAAGGAGAAAGACCTACGCGTAGACCAGGTAGCTTCTGGAGAATCTCTAGACAACCGGGACTGCATCCAGGCAGGGTCAACATCACTCTACAGCTGCAGAAATGCTAAAACCTGGAGTATTGATCAAATATATAGAGTGACATTGTGGTTCTGGATTAGGGATGGGCAAAAAACATTCATCACCTTTGCAATTTCTATGAATTGCAAACATTTGAAACTTCACATTGGAACTGAATATTGGCTGCATTTGAAGACCGACCTTTCACATGCAAAGTGAAAGCTTTTCTGCCTTCGTTTGAAGCTTTATTTCATTCAGAGCAGCTGCCCAGTCACCTCCAGAGCAGATCTGGATTGGATTCAGTTCAGTTTCAATCGGATTCGGATCGGATTCAATCGGATTGATTGGATTTGGATCAGATTCAGTCAGATTCGGATTGGATTCGGATTGGATTCAGATTGAATTTGGAGCTGCGACTGATGGTGGTAAGGATTTGAAGTAAATCCAAAGCCTAGCATATCTGAAGGAGCTGCATCCACACAAATGCAAAGATCCATTTCATTCACTTCAATGCGAAGTGAACCAGGGTGGTGGTGGAAATTATGTGCTGGATGTTCTTTAAACTGATAAACCATGGAGGCAGCCTGTGTCTGGTGATTTAGAATTAGTAGATTTTTGGTAAGCCCTTTGCATGGCCAAAATCACAGTGAAACATGAATGGTTAATTTTCACATGCAGGCAACTGGTACATTTTAATCAAAGTTTTGGGGATGCAAAAAAAATCAGATTTTCATTTTGATGTGAATGTCTGCAAATATAAAATATTCAATCAAATTTGCAAACACAAATCAAATTCTACACATCTAGTAGTAGTAGTAGTAGTAGTAGTAGTAGAAATAGTAGTAGTAGTAGCAGCAGCAGTAGTAGTAGTTAGGAATGTGTGCAAATATTCATGTCATCTGGAATTCATTACGAATTTGTAGATTCATTGCCGAATTGTAGGCCCTATTCGTCCATGAATCGGATTATCCGGTAGGGATGTGTATGAATATTCAAAAATTTGAAAATCTGATTTGAATCCGACAAATATTGACATTTGAATTCAAATCAGATTTAATAACATTTGAATTTAGACATTTGAACAGATTTTTGGATTTTCAGAAACATTCATTCCAATATGCGAATGATTCATGTGCATTCCATACGTATCTGTGCAAGTATTATATGTATTTGTGCTTATTATGTGGCATGAAAATGGGATGCATACGGGACAAAACAGGATGCATATGAAATGCGCACAGATACTTACAACAGATACAAATGTTGTCGACATTTGTATAGTTAAATATGAATCTAACATTCGAACGAACAGGTTTGAATGTTACAGATTTGAATCGGATTTTCAGACATTCGGATTTTAAACATTTGAATCGAATTGAATGTTTGGCTATTTGATTTGACACAAATATAAATGCATGACACAAATATAAATGCAAAAAACCCCAACAACATTGGTGCACACCCCTATTATCCAGTATTTGTAGAGGCTTTTTGGTTGACGCTTGGCAGATACCAGATACCCTGGGGCCTCCCCCCCGCCAGGCCTCCTATTTACTCCCCCCCCCCATGGTCCCCCACACACCCACTTACCTTTCGGGGCAATTTTCCCACAATGGATTTGTACCAGATTGAATGTGGGAAACGGGCTTCATGCACACCCCTAGTAGTAGTAACTGCATATTAAATCCAGATATTTCTTTTTCATTGAGCTACTGGTGCAATCTAAAGCTCACACATACCGTACCTTCTGGCTTTAACTTGCTAATTTATCTGTTTTGGAAACAAATAAACATATAAAACTAGCTGCATGATTTAAAAGCAACTAAGGTCAGGTCCTTTCTGTACTGGGGCTTATTCTGGATTATATCTTGACATCCATAAGCTGGTGCAATCTACAGCAGGACCCACCTGGAGATTGTCATAGGGTTTTTTTCTGCTGACCTCCCTTAATCTGGATCTAAGATGATCCAGATCTAAGGAATGGGTCCTTTGACTAATCCGGATCTAGTAGATCTGGATTAATGGAGGTACCCGACGGGTCCCCATGGCAGTGCAGCACCTAATAGCAATGGATGCTAGCCTCCTCACAGTGGAAACCCCGGGGCACCCATGTGGCGAATCCAGATCGACCCACGTGGGGCCCACCCATCACCCCAGGCTTTTGGGGAGACAGGGGGTGCAGCCTCCTTGGACGGTCCAGAGATTCTTCAAAGATTATCTGGAGCAGTCTGCCGCACACTTCGAGGAATATCTGGAGCCTTTGACAAAGGTCCATAGGGCTGGCATTGCTCTCGTGTGGGGTCCACTTGACTGTGCTAGTCTTTGGAGCCAGTTTCAGAGACTGGGCACAGGCTTCAGAGCTTTGGGTTTGGGGGCACCCACCATAGGTGCGCTCCCCCAGAGCCCCCTCCCCAGCCCCCATTGCCCGATTGTAGTGGAAACGCACTCCGTATAATTGGGATTTGAAGACCCCATTGTATACTCCTTTAACGGTATCTACAGGAAATCTGGATTATAGGTCCTGAAGGACCATTTAATTTGGATTCCCCTAGAACTGGTGGAAACAAATGTCCCTAATGGGTACTTAATGGGTACTTAGTGCTACTGGAAAAAAACCCACAGTCTGCATTAACATGTGGATGGCAGATGCCTATTCTGTGATATAATCCAGAATAAGGCTCACTGCAGAAAAAGCCTTGGAGTATTCTGCATGGCTGCTTAGCTGTGTTAGGGATGTGCATGGATATTTGAAAATTCAAATATTCTATTTGAATCTGACAAATGTCAACATTCAAACTCGAATCGGATTTTCAAAAATCCAAATTTGAACATTCGAATTCGAATCAGATTTTTGAATCATTCGAATGTCTAGATTCATACCTGTTGTATACGAATCTGTGCAAAAATTATATGTATCTTGCGCTTAAAATACAGGATTAAAATGGGATGCATACGGGATAATACAGAATACATACGGGAATGTGTAATGTTGACATTTGTATCTTTAAATGCGAATCTAACATTCAAACGTATGGATTCGAATGTTATGGTTTCGAATTGGATTTTATGACATTCGGATCTTAAATATTCAAATCAGGTTTTATGACATTCAAATCTACTCGGATTCGAATGTAAAAAAATACATTCGTGCACACCCCTAAGCTGTGGAAGCATCTTTCCTTCCCGGATGGTGCAACTACGGGACCTGACTTGAATGTAGGCAGAGAATTTGCTAACGTGCATCTTCAATGGGCCGAAGGCTGGATGACTCAGAGGCTCCTAAATGTGAGAACACCCACGGTTTCCAGTGGCAAAATGCAAGACATCCTTAAAGCAAAACTCGGCCTTTGTATACAATGCTCACTTTTAGCAACTTTTAGTGGTGAGCGAAGCCGTGTGCTTTTCAAAGCTGCTACTGCTGTCTTGCAAAGGCCAAAAGGTCTGGGTGTTCCTACATTTCTGTGGCATCATAAAAATTACATTGTGTAAGGTCACGTTCTCAGATGCTTGGGAGCCGTTTGAGCTGTCTGGTTGTGGTTTATCAGCACCGAATGGAAAGTAGCAATTACATGAGGGCATGTAGAAGGGGAAATTGCAGCCGAGTTCTGCCTTGTATTGCATCGCGTACGGCCTTTTTGCTTGGGTACGGAGAGGCACACTGCTGGCTCATGGGCCGATTTATATAGAAGATCGCTATTTTAAGCCTTATGAGAGCTTTCACTCAAATTGGAGTATGGCTGCATCCAGATGTTGGTCAATTATTCCACTATATTGGATATTTTGGAATAAAACACAGATATTCCAGCAGATCCATGCTTTATTCCAGAATATAAGAAATTAGCAGAATAAGTAACTGATGTCTGGATGGAGCCTTCTTCCTGCCTTTGTCTCCTGGCCACCATGTGAATGAACATAGCAAGCAAGAGATGAATGCATAGCCAGCCGTACAGTTGCAACTGATGTGGGGAATGGAAAATCTGGGGGACATCTGCTCACGGTGCCAATCACCAGAAACAACTCCAGCCACATTTGGGGAATACTGTAGGCAGTGCTGCACACAGTGTTTCTGGTTGACTCTGGGAGCCATCTGGGAGATCCAGAGATGGTAATCACCTTCAGTGCCCCCAATGTGTGGATGCAGCCAGTGACTGATCCAAGGTCAGACCTGGCAAGTTTTCCTACTGAGTGGAATTCAGACTCAGCGACTGCTACCACTACTGTAGCCACCATGTTTTCTCAGATCTTGCCTTCCCAAATTCTGCATTACATACCAGATGTATAACCTACACCTAAGTTAATCCAGCTGTAAATCCTCTTTCAGAGTGAGGGAACATGTCAGCAGAGATGCAGGCTGTTTCTTTTGGTATTATCTAACTCAGAAAACCCACCATTGCACTAGGTAACATGGGAAGAAAATAATTCGTCACTTTGCTGATGTGTTCAGTCATTCTGGACTGAAGGGGAATTAAAACTTAGATGTAGATGGGTCCTTTGAAAGTTGTCTGAATAATGAGTTGCATGGTGGAGGAGGAGAGGGCAGAAGAAGAGTAGGAGGAGGAAAAGGAAGAGATGAAGGGGGAGGAGGAAGAGTAATAGAAGACAAGGCAGAGGTGAAAGAGGAGGAGGAAGGAGGAGGAGGAGGAAGGAGAAGATGCAGAGGTGGTGGTGGTGGAGGGGAGGGGAGGAGACAGAGGTGGTTTTGGAGGAGGGGGAGAAGGAGGAGAAGAGGCAGAGGTGAAAGAGGAGGAGGAAGGAGAAGATGCAGAGGTGGTGGTGGTGGAGGAAGAGGGGGAGGAGACAGAGGTAGTTTTGGAGGAGGAGGAGGAGGAGGAGACAGAGGTGGTTTTGGAGGAGGAGGAGGAGGAGGAGAGGCAGAGGTGAAAGAGGAGGAGGAAGGAGAAGATGCAGAGGTGGTGGTGGTGGAGGAAGAGGGGGAGGAGACAGAGGTAGTTTTGGAGGAGGAGGAGGAGGAGACAGAGGTGGTTTTGGAGGAGGAGGAGGAGGAGGAGGAGAAGAGGCAGAGGTGAAAGAGGAGGAGGAAGGAGAAGATGCAGAGGTGGTGGTGGTGGAGGAGGAGGAGGAGGAGATAGAGGTGGTTTTGGAGGAGGAGGAGGTAGAGGCAGACAAGGAGGAGGAAGAAGAAGCTTCTTTAAACACTTGGTGCAAACTTATCTGTTTCTTCCACTCCTTCTCACTCTTCTTACACAAAAGAGAGATAGTTGGTCAAGTTGATCCCTTGTTTGAAATTCAATCAAGGGCATTAAAGTGTAAACCAGTTGGAAAAACAAAGAGCTTAGGGAAATAAATTGCTTAAACAACAGCAAACAAGGGCTCAGTAATCTTCTTAGAGAAATTAATGAAGGGAACCCCTTCTCTGCTTTGGTGTGGGGAGGGGGCGGAGGAAAGGATAATGACTCTTAGCTATCACATAACAGACCCAAAAGGTTTAGGGTTGAAGGTGTGAATTAAGAAAGCTAGATTAGAGTGAATGTCTTTCAATTGAAAGCAAAACAAAATGGAAGATAAACTTGTACATTAGAAACAGAGATAGCAGAAAGGCAGCTGTATTTTCTAAAAGCCGAGATTTAATCTAATGTGGTTCCTACCTGCATTTTCACTCAAGAATTTGCTAATCACATGAGTTTTCTCTCTGAAAGCTAACCTGAACTTAGGCTGTAATATGGGGGTGAAGGAAGAAGGAAAAAAGGCAGAAGGAGAGAAAAAAAAGCCAGGAAAGGCTTAGAATATGTCTTAGATCTCTCGATCTCTCTCTGTTTAATTGATAGATTATATCATTTTTATGGATCTAGTTTTGCTTCTACAGCACTGAATGTCAAAGAATGGTTAATGTCTAGATGATCTAGACAGCCTAGGAACCAGGTAAGGGTTCAACATGCATGTAGAGCCCAGAAAGCTCCTTGGTATTCCATGGAACTACAGGCCATGAAACAGGAAGTTCGATGGATGGAGCTCAGGTGGTGTAAATCTGGCTGTGAATCCGACCAAACACAGGTTAGAACACACTATCCTGCCTTACATGTGGCGGTGATGGTGGCAAAAAGTAGTTGAAAGCTAGGCGGCATGGTATGACCAGGTGGATCCAGGAAGTGGTGAATGCCTCTCTGAGGGATGGGGTGGTTTCAATGGCCCTTAAACAGGCTGTGGTGTGCCCCCTCCTGAAGATCCATGGATCTTGGATCCAGAAGACATAAACTATTGTCCGGTAGCTAACCTACTTTTCCTAGGCAAGGTGCTAGCGAGAGTTGTTGCTGTTCACCTGCAGGCATGCTTGGAAGAAGCTGATTATCTAGACCCATTTCAATCTGGCTTCAGGCCCAGTTATGGCACGGAAACTGCCAGGGCGGTTGATGACCTTCTCCGGGAGAGAGACAAGAGGAATGCAAGCCTGTTGATTCTCCTGGACCTCTCAGCAGCTTTTGATACCATTGACCATGGTATCCTATTGGAGAGAATACAGAGTTTAGGAGTGGGAGGCAGTGCTTGGCATTGGTTCTGCTCCTATGTCCAGAGCCGATCTCAAATAGTGATTGTGGGAGGTATTAATTCGACACCCTGAGAACTCACTTGTGGAGTTCTTCCATGTTATTTAATATCTACATGAAGCCGCTGGGAGAGGTGATCAGGAGATTTGGAGTGAGGTGTCATCAATATGCAGATGATACCCAGCTCTATCTCTCTGTGCCTTCTGAATCAGGAGAGGCAGTTGATGTGCTTGACAGGTGCCTGGAAGCGGCAATGGACTGGATGGGGGCCAATAAATTGAAGCTGAATCCAGACAAAACAAAGGTGATGTGTTCCAGAGGGTCTCGGGTCCATGTAGCTGGGAGATACCCTGTCCTTGATGGGGCTGCAATGCCCTGGAAAGGACAGGTGCATAACCTGGGGGTTCTCCTGCACTCTACGCTGATGCTTGAAGCTCAGGTGGATGCCGTGGCCAGGAGTGCCTACTTCCAACTACGGCTGGTATGTCAACTGAAGCCTTTTCTGGACAGAGATGACTTGGCCACATTTATCCATGCTCTGGTAACCTCTAGATTGGACTACTGTAATGCACTCTAGATGCGGCTGCCCTTGAAGACAGTTCGGAAGTTGCAGCTAGTGCAGAATTCAGTCACCAGGTTGCTGACTGGGACAGCTAGCCAGATGCGCATCACACCAGTCTTAAAAGAGTTGCACTGGCTGCCAATTTACTACTGAGCCCAATTCAAGGTGTTAACTTTGACTTACAAGGCCTTAAACGACTTGGGCCCCAAATATCTAAAGGATTGCCTTCTCCCATATCGACCTGCCTGTGTCCTAAGATCTGCAGGGGAGGCCCTCCTGGTTGTTCCACTGCCTTCAGAAGTAAGGCAGGTGGGCACCTGGGAGAGGGCCTTCTCAGTAACGGCCCCCAGGCTATGGAATAGTTTCCCTGCTGAGGTGCATCAGGCTCCTTCTCCAATTCCCAGGAAGGTGGTGAAGATGCACCTCTTCACTCAGGCCTTTAGCTAAATGTTGGTTATGTTTCCCCCCCACTGCAAACACTACTGTTTTAACTGGTATCGTGCTTTTTTTTAACGTGTCAGATTTAAATGCTGTTGATGGTCAGTGATGAACTGCACTGGCTGCCAATTCATTTCTGAGCCCAATTCAAGATGCTAACTCTGACTTATAGGGCCCTAAATGTCTTGGGCCCCAGATATCTAAAGGAGCGCCTTCTCCCATATAAACCTGCCCATGTCTTAAGATCTGCAGGAGAGGCCCTCCTGGTTGTCTCACCGCCTTCAGAGGTTAGGCGGGTGGGCACCCGGGAGAGGGTCTTCTCAGTAGTGGCCCCCAGGCTATGGAATGGTCTCCCCTTGGAGGTGCGTCAGGCCCCTTCTTTGTTTACATTCAGAAAGGCGGTAAAGACGCACCTCTTACTCAATCCGGCTTTGGCTAAATGCTCTTTATTCTTCCCTCCTTCCAAACACCACTGTTTTAAACTGTTCTTGTATTGTTTTTATTCTTATCCTTATTATCATGTTGGTTTCTAAATCTTACGCTGGTTTTATTATTGTGTGATACAATTTTTAGTGTGCTTGTTCTTAATTGTTGTAAGCCGCCCAGAGACCCTCGGGTATGGGGCGGGATATAAATATAAATAAATAAATTATTGTTTTAATATAGGTTTCTTTTGATATGCTGGATTTTAGAAGTTGTTACCCGCCCTGAGACCTTTGGGTATGGGGCGGGATAGAAATATAAATAAATGAATGAAAGTATCCATGTAGCCATTAGAAGGTTGCCCCCAAGCCTTGCATGCCAAAAGCCCTAGGTTCAATCGTAAGCATCTCCCAGGAGACAGCAGTGGCTAAAAAACCTTCTATTTCTTTTCCTTGGAAACTAGAGACCTATTCGCAATTAGGCCTCTGGTATGGAGGTAGGACAGCTTTGGGACAGAGCTTTCACCCAGGGCGTGCAGCACAGTCCCAACTCATCCCCTGCCATCCCAGAGCTGTCCGGCAAGGAGTGCATTTGCACTCTCCCTGCCAGACAGCTCAGGCGGCTGCCACCATTGGTCGCTATTGTCCTGCTGGGTGGTATCGTCTGGGGCTGTTTGGGGGTCCTGCTGGCTGCTGTCACCCCAATTGGGCCAGTGGCTGCCAGCGGGAGCCTCCTGAGTGTCCATCCCCACCCAGGGGTGCGCACAGCTCCTTGAGTCTCACTTGAGTCTCACTTACCTCTTTGGGCCATGGGCTCAGTCCAATGGGTCCCTGCTGCTTGCTGGAGTGGTTTGCCACATTCTGTGCTCGAGCACGCTGCAACACACCAACCTCACACTGACCTCAGGCATTTCCGCACTGCAACGCGTTCCAAACGGAACGCGTTCAGGCGGAAAGCTTAAGACAGCTCCGGGCGCTTTCCCCGTTCACACACAGACGCGCCAGAACGCGTGTAAACGCGTTCCGGAGCGTCTGTGTGCGAATGCTCAAAGCGCCGGGAGCTGTCTTAGCCGGCAAATGCCGGCCAGGGGCGCGGAGACAGCCGCGGAGGCAGATCGACAATCAGCTGATTGTCAAACAGCTGATTGTCGAAGCCGCGCCGGCGTCGGAGGCGAGCCCGCAGCTGTTCGGGAGACAGAAGCAGGCGCGAACGCTTCTCCTCCCGAACGCCTGCGGGCGGCTCGTCCGCGTTGGAACGCATGTAGAGCACTTTAAAGTGCTCTACATTTCGAACGCGGAAAAGACAGCTGCGGACACGTCGGAGCGCAAGCCGCGCTCGGGCAATGCGGATGACGTGTCCGCAGCTGTCTTTTTCGCGTTCCGTTCAGCCCCGTGCGAAAACGTCTCTCGTTTGCCCAACTGATATCTCCACTGGCTAGTGCATCAGAACCATTGCGGGGGTGGAAGAAGGGTCAAGCGGTGATTGGAGCTGCGGTGGAGTGCCACATGGGAGCGCCTTTCATTGCACCAAGCTTGGTGCTGACATTCATATGTGCAGATTCAAATCAAAAGTTCAAACAAATAGATTTGATTTTAGTAAATATGAATCGAATCTTGTTAAATTTGAATTTAAAAGATTTTAATAGAATTGGATTTTTGGGTATTCAATTCAATTCAAATAGAATGTCAAAAAAAAAAAAACATTTGTGCACATCCCTAATCTTTCTTTCTTTCTTTCCCTCCCTCCCTCCCTCCTTCCTTCTGGGAAGACAATTCCTGGCGCAACAGGCTACACTTGGTTTAAGACTTCTTACAGGAGAATCCAGTGCTAAACAAAAGGGGGAGGCGATTCAAGACGTTGACCTGGTTTTATTCAAAAGCAATTAGACTGGTTTTCACAAGGCACAATTTACGAACATCACAGTTTCATTACATTTCCAGTTCCCTCTGCTGTAAGATAAGGAAGGAGAAAAGAAAAAAAAGTGAAAATAACATAACCTCTGACAAATTTAATGTGGAATACACTAAAATACTCCTCCGAGGTGCTAAAATGAGGTTCTGTAGGGCTACCGTGCAAATTATTATAACATTCTAAACCCAAAATCCACACACATGCTTGTTGTAACATTGATTTGACGCCCCTGTTGTCGCAAAGTTAATGGAAAGTGAAGGTAAAAAGACCAACAGGCATGCAAAAGTTTACTGGGTGATAAAAAGTAATGTGGGCTAAAGTGTTACATAATTGGCAAGCTGCTTGACTAATGAATGCATTTTTTAAAAGCATAAAAAACTCAAGAAGAAGAAGAAGAAAAGGCACCCACCAACAGTGAAGAAAAGGAGGGGGGAGAGGAGTTGTTATGGCAAGAATTTCACACAGTTGGCATTGACTTGGCTTGAAGAGGCAAGCATTAAGCCGTCTTTTCAACCATAGGGAAAAAACCCTCCATCTGGCTACCTTAAAACTCTCTTAGCTTGTTCAACTAGCTGTCGCCTGATTGGGCTTTGTGAAGCAGAAATAACAGCATCAATGGTCTAAACCCTTTGCCACTTGAGAGTATTACATTTCATTTCATGCTTGACTTAATCAAAACTGGGGAAATGAAATTTACACCTTTTTGATGTTCTTTTCCCTGCTGTTTAAGGAGAAGAATCTTAACCCATTTGATCTTTGCATGCACCCAATAAATGACCAAATATGCCGAGCTACCAAAAGCAGACGGCTCCCAGTTGCCAGTGTGTGCTGGGTCACTTTGAATAGAGCTTTGTGTGTCAAGCTCTAAGTTTTTCAAACTTTGTGGGTTTTTTAAAACATACATATATATATATATATTAGAAGGTGAGCCAAAGGCACAAGAAGATGAAAATAATCAGTCTCATTGGTGACATACGGAAATATTATAGTTCATTGGTAGATGTAATGGCTGGTTAATAGGAGCATGAAAGCGATTAAATGAACCTGGGTTACATATTTAACTCATGAGTTTTTAACTCTCCATGCTCTCCAGAGGAGGAGCTGGTTGTCCCCCCACCCCCCGAACGCAGTGCTACAGAATCAAATTTTGTAGACACAGTTGACAATTCGATAACACACCAGGTTGTTCTTGTCTTGAGGAATGAATTGAACTGCTTGGGCTGGTTGGGAAATTTGATCTGTCTGCCCAACAGGGGCACACAATATCCCCATGTGGTTTATTCATTTTAATGTCCTTACTATGTAAAGTTTTATCCCACCATTCTAGGCATAACTGAGTGCATTAGGGATGTGCATGAATTTTCGGATATTCAATTCGAATCGAATGCTGAAAATTTCATTCATGCACACCCTTATTGTTTACTGACTTAATTCGGAAGGAACCCTTCTAGTAATATGGGCCTCTATTAAGGACTAAGATGATTCTGGGGCTGCATCTAATGCCTATGCATTGTCTAGACTTGGTTTTGTGATTATTTTCTTGACTTCAGAGAGAAACATTGATTCACCTTATAGTATTTAATGTCTGAAGCTTTGTAGTTTTTATGACTCAGTTCCATAACTTTGTGTTACCTTTCTTTGTATTCCTGTATATCTAAAACAAGCAAAAAACTGAATAACTTTCTAGACCATATAAAATCAAAGTTGGGTAGATCTGTGAACTTCCAGGATTTGATATAGTTTAAACTTGGTATTTTATGGCTTCTGAAAGAGCGGCAGAACAAACCTACAGGCAGGGGTTCTTGGCCAGCATCCAAGCACAGTTCATGTAGAAATTGACTAATGAATGATTCTGAGTAAAAGGACATTGAAAGACCAAGTATGTGTCCTAGGATCTCAGGGGACCTGTTCAGACTGTGAAATGAGGAGTGTCTTTTACAAGCAATAAAAGTGGGTGAGCCAGTTTGGTCTAGTGGTTAGCGAGCCGGACTCTTATCTGGAAATACCGAGTTTTATTCTGCACTCCCCTATGAAACCAGCTGGGTGACCCTGGGCTAGCCACAGCTGTCTCCTGAGCTCTCACAGCCCCACCTACTTCAAAAGGTGTTCTGTTGTGGGGAGAAGAACAGAATGCTTTGTCAGCTGCTTTGAGTCCCCTTAAATGGATAAGAAAAACAGGGTAGAGAAGCCAACTCTTCTTCTTCTTCTTCTTCTTCTTCTTCTTCTTCTTCGAGAACATCTGCCAACACTTCTTGCATTTTCATGGAAACCAAACAAAGTTATGAATGAATGCTGTTCTAGAACCGTACTACGAGAACTTCTCATATAGATTCTTTCTTTCTTTCTTTCTTTCTTTCTCTTTCTTTCTTTCTTTCTTTCTTTCTCCCCCTTTTCCCATCCACCGTTTTCTTTTTATGAACAGTCATCATTTATAACTTCATGAAAACACTTGTAATAGACCATCAATTGCTTGTATGCTTTCAAGGGTGATAGGCAATCTGTTAAATATAAATTAACAGCCCTCGTTTTATACCCCTCCCCCCTCCCTCTCTTCTGCCTGCCATCAGCCACAGCAAAGGAGGAGGGGAGAAAGCAATGGGTTTTTGATACCTTCTCACTGAGACCGCAGGGGCCCCTGCAAAAAAGAAAGGCAAAGAAACTTGTCTGCAGTGGTGACCATCAGACAGCTCTTGTGTGACAAGATACATAGTTTCTATTGTGCTGGAGGCAGATTATTGGTTACTATAGTTTCCCTAATGTTCAAATGGAGTTAAGGCCTAAACCGAACAGAATAGGTTAAAAGGTGCCGGTATTTGGGTCTGCAAAACCACATGTTGAGAGTCAGTGACCAAACAGGACAAAGCACGTATCTCTTTTCTCTTTGATGTCTTCTCTGAAGGGTGCAAAGAAAGGGGAGAATTAGAGGGGAGAAGGGAGAGACAGCACTGCACAAAATCCTATTCCTGGATCAAGAGGTTTTGATGGGACCTACAACAAACTCTCTTTCTTTTCCCCTTTTAAATTGTGGGAGCAGAAATTCCACCAAGGCTATCAATGTCCCAAGTTCTTTATTATTATTATTATTATTATTATTATTATTATTATTATTATTATTATTATTATTATTATTATTATTATTATTATTATTATTATTATTATTATTATTATTATTATTATTATTATTAGACCTACAGTTAAATGCCACAGCTCCTTTCCCTTCTAATGGACTGTTCTCTCCCTCAAACCTTTGTAAAAAAAAAACCCTAGTGTGCTAGAAATGCCTATGGATTTGATTGCAGTTTTTACACCCAGACCTGTATACCTGGTTGGTGTAAAGCCCAGCACTCTTTTAGAAACACCATAAGATGATGCGGTTGACAACAAATTGCAATGAAAATTGTTTCCCCCTCCCTTCCTTTCCTGCCTCTGCTTTGAATTCACAGTGGAGTCCAATGATACTTCTTTTTCAGTGGATTCCCTTTCCTTTCCTTTTCCTTTCCCCCTCTCTCTTTCCCTTCTTTCTTTCCTTCTTTTCCCATCTGAGTCTGGGAAAATATAGAATTGCCAAAAAATCCTATATTCGGAAGGAAGGAAGGGAGGGAGGAAGGGTCTCTTCTTATCGAAAATAAAGCTATTGCTTTATTTGTCATGGATTAGAAAGGGGGGGAAAATCCCTTGCACCCAGGAAGAAAATTCTTGCTTGCACCTGAAATTTCAAACATTTCATTTTCTGATCTCTTCCACTCCTTAACACATTCTAAATATTTGCATCTAGTATTTTGTTTGTTTGTTTAAAATCAGTGTTTGCCATTATCTAATGCTGCTCTTAAACAATCTGGAAAGTGAGAAGCTGCTGTGTGTGTGTGTGTGTTTTCTCTTTCTGCCTCCCCCTTTCCCTCTTGTATTGCTATCCTGATTGCTGTTGCCTCTTTATGCCCTTCCAGAATATATATCTAATTGTAACAACTGTACTCCTAGAGTGAGCGTATTACTTGAATTCAAATGTTAACAATGGCAATAGGATAACTGTCCTCGAATCGTAGCCTATTGTGCGACTTCAATAGGGTTACAATGTGTTGTATTAGTAGGCATATTAATGACCAGATGCATCACCAGCGCCTTTCTTTTTAGTCAAATCTTCTTATGCAAATACCTCATGAATCCAGTTCAAAGGGGTTGCTTCAAAATGAGATTCCCTGGCCTTGCATTCAGATGGATCCTTTCACCCACCTACCCAATCCCCTCCAGCCTCTCCCCACCACCGCCCCCGCCAGCCATGGGGCGACTCGGATTGAAAATGACATGAGAAAAGTTTCGACACTTGTTTTTATAACTGAACATGATCTTGTTATCATAATCTGATACTGGTAACGGGCAGAGGCTGGTTGTCAAAGCCTAAGCCTTGAACAGAAGGAGATAATCTCAGCTTTTGTGTACCAATGTACTGAGTCCTGCGCCCTGTGAAAGCCATCAATGAGAACTTGTGGACCGGTCTTCCCTTGAACAAAACTTTTCCATGCTTAAAAAGAGGGAGGGAGGGAGGGAGCTCTTTATCCTATGAGAATAACCCGACTGAACATCAACCATCTCTCAAGGAGTATAAATTAATAAAATGTGGGAAGGAAGGAGAGCTAAACCTCTTTTCTCTCTCTCTCTCTCTTTCTCTCTCTTTCTTTCTTTCTCTCTTTCTAGTAGTCAAACAATGATAACAACAGCTTTGCCTGCCTTATTGAATTATATGGCAATGGGTAGTAATTAAAAATGCTAATAGCCTACCATTACTTAAACACGGCTTCATGAAAACAGAATAGTTAAGGAGAAGCACAGATTTTGTTTGTCTTCCAGAACCCTCTGTTTCCCCTGACTTTACATCTTGATGCAGAATTGCATTAAAATAAGCTGCCTGCGTGCCTGGATTCCATGACGGCCCTGCCAATTGCTAATGAGGGGTGGTGCTGGCACCGTTTCATGGCTTCAGAGAGAGAGGAATGGTCATCCCCCCCTAACATTGGTCTATGTAGATATGTTGCTTTTAAGATATGGACTAATAAGAAAGATAAGAACAAAATGAGTAGCAGAAAGAAAGGCAACTGCTACTACAACCATTAATGCTTTTCGTAGAAAAGAAAAGAAGGCATTTTTAATGCCAAGCACAGACTTTTGCTCTACATCAATGATGGCCAACCTATGACACATGTGTCACAGGTGACATGCCAAGCCCTTTTGGGTGACACACATGGTCACCCTGGCACCTGGGCGTGTAGTGCTTGCTTGTTCTTGAAGTGTAAGCAATACCAACTTTCAGTTGAAGATTTCGCAAATGAAATTCAGCAACAAAAGTCACTAATGTAAAGAATTTGTTTTTGCTTTTAATAAAATACGTATATCAAAAATATAACTTTTTTTATTAGAGCTACAAATATCACAAAATTATGGATATTTCTAGATGTGACACAGCACCCAAGTTCTTGCGGATTTTGACACACTGAGCTCAAAAGGTTCGCCATCACTGCTCTACATAAAACTCTGTGTTTCATTCTTTGGCTCTTTCTGCTCTTACTTGTTAATCTAGATCAAGGAGCTGCAAAGAAGAAGAAGAAGAAGAAGAAGAAGAAGAGTTGCCTTTCCTACCCAGCTTTTCACACCCATTTAAGGGGACTCAAAGCAGCTGACAAAGCTTTCTATTTTTCTCCCCACAACAGAACACCCTGTGAGGTAGGTGGGGCTGTTAGAGCTCAGAAGACAGCTGTGACTAGCCCCAGGTCACTCAGCTGGCTTTGTGGAGGCGAGTGGAATCAAACCCGGTATTCCCAGATACGAGTCCAGCTCCTTAACCACTAGACCAAACTGGCTCACATTGTCTGCATGGCACATTGTGTGGCCATCCAAATCAAGGAGGTGCTAAGAACACATGGTCTGCATTGGTGTAGAATAGATCTTGATCAGAAGTGTGCTAGTGGTAGACCAGAGCCCTTTCTACCCTTGGCCTTATTCTGCAATATATCTTGGGATAGGGTTCTCTTGTCCATACGCTAATGCAGACTATGGCAGGCCTCATTTGGGGTCTGCCATAGTCTGCCCTAACATGAGGATAGCAGACCCCTGTTCTGAGACATGTCCCAGAGTAAGACCAAGTGCAGAAAGGTCCCAGAGAAATGTGGTCTACATCATGCTCGCACTCTTTAGTACATGTTTGCTGTTCTAAAGCCCATTCAATGCTGATGCCTCTGCCTATGGTTGAACAGGATCTAGCTAACATGGATCTAGCTAATATAGATAAACCGAGGTAAAAATGGAAAGGGCCTTTCATTCATTTTCTATTCATTTTTTATCCCTCAATTGCAGGATGGAGTGTGATATGGATCAAGAGGCCCTTGACTTGGATCATCAGTAGGTCTCAATATCAAGGTCTACTGGCATACAAGGCGGCCCTGGTCCAGAACATGAAAGCATGCAGATGGCACACTTCTATGTTTGTGACTACCAGGGAACCTTTTCTTCTGGACCCGTGTTGTCATGCTGACAATTCTTCTCCAGACCAGACCTTTATGAGGTCCGAAACAGTGCCTTCATTGGTACAGACCAACTGGTTCAGTTTCCAAAGAGGCAGCACAAATTAAAGGGCAGAACTGGATCCCAACTTAGGGGTGTACATGAATGGGTTGTTTTATTATTATTATTATTATTATTATTATTATTATTATTATTATTATTATTATTATTATTATTATTATTATTATTATTATTATTATTGCATTCGAATTTGAGTTGAATAAAATAACCAAAAATTCAATTCGATTAAAATGTTTAAAATCCGAATTTCTGAAAATCCACTTCCAATCCGCAACATTTGAACCCATACATTTGAATGTTAGATTCGTATTTAAAGATACCAATGTTGGCAAGATTCATATCTGTTATACGTATCTGTGCACATTCTGTATGCATCCCATTTTCATCCCGTAATATAAGCACAAAGCTGCATAATATTCACATAGATACATATGTAATACGTATGAATCTGCACATTCAAATCATTCAAATATTTGAACAAATGTTTTAGAAAATCCAAAATCCATTTGAATGTCTAAATTCGAATGTTATTAAATCCGATTCAAATTCAAATGTTGATATTCATTGGATTCGAATAGGATTTTTGAATTTTTGAATATTCATGCACATCCCTATACCAACTAAGCTGATCTGGAGTAGTAGAAAATTAGTTCAAGTCTGGTTCTCATGCACCGTAACATAGAAAAATATCATCCCTTCTCCTTTGCTAGTAATATATAGATTCCTCCCTCCCCCCGCCCCCCATATATAGAGAGAAAGACTACATTTGAGAACCTGGGGTGGACTTTCAGTTGTTATCTGAAAAATCAGAGGGACATTAGCTTACAATTTAATTCTGTAGATACGGTTAATGGAATGTGTAGATACTGTAGACCATCAGGTTGCTTTTTCAGTTTCAGCTGGAAACTTAATTAAAATTTCCGTAATCCCAAGAATGATGTCATTTAGGTCTGATAGAACTAATATTGCAGAAGAGGAAAATCATTATTTTTAATATTAGCAGGCTCTCCCTGTCTTTCACTTCTTCCTTCTTTTTTTTTTTTAAGTTTTGTGATGAATCACAGTGGAATTTGTGACGGTGATTTATCAGTACGTATTGTGCTTATTTATTATTTACATTTCTATCCCACCCTATACCCAAAGGTCTCAGGGCAGGTAACAACATTTAAAACTAAATATATTACAACAGATAAAGGCATGTATTAAAACAAGTGAGAAGGATGAATGTATCCTCATTTAACTGAAGGTGAGAGTAAAGAAGTGTGTCTTCACCGCCCTCCTGAACATATACAGTGAGGGACACTGATGCACCTCAAGGGGTAGACTGTTCCATAGCCTGGGGGCCATAACTGAGAAGACCCTCTCCCGGGTGCCCATCCGTTCCACTGCTGAAGGTGGTGGGAGAACCAGGAGGGCCTCCTCTTCAGATCTTAAGCCTAATTCCAAATAGGTAGGTAGGTAGGTAGGTACATGACAGACAGACAGAGATAGATAGATAGATAGATAGATAGATAGATAGATAGATAGATAGATAGATAGATAGATAGATAGATAGATAGATAGATAGATAGATAGATAGATAGATAGATAGATAGATAGATAGATAGATAGATAGATAGATAGAAAGGTGGTGGTGGTGATGATTTGTTGACATTGCTATTCCAGGCAACAGCAGAATTAAGATCTTAGTGGGCACTTGAAAAGCATTGGCATCAACAAAATATCCATCTGCCAGGTACAGAAAGTCATTTTGCTGGGATCTGCTTGTATCATTTGCTGATACATCACTCAGTCCTAGGCACTTGGGAAGGGCCTGACTAGTGATAACAATGAACAAAACCAGCATAAATATCTTGTTTGCTGTGTGTTCCTGTTGTTTTATGTCAATAATAAAAAATTATTTATATTTTAGGATTTATAAGTCCCATTCCAAACTCATCCAAAGGAGTCTTGCTTGCAAGGGAATAGTTACTGGTCCAATGTCTTGCTCGTATGAACTGACAAAAGTCCAAAGAGAAATGAGGAAATGAGGAAAAGCTTCTCAGCCACTGCAGTGATGCCAGTCATGGACAATCAGTCAGCAGCAGCACAGCCACAGGGCACATGCGAAGTTGAAAGCAGCTGTTTACTTAGCAGTTTTTTACTTTGCACTTTCCCTGGCCTGGGAGGAGAATGTAGCAGAGTATCCATCTTCCCATCTGGACAATGGGACGTGGCCCTTTGGGGGCTCCGCCCTTCCTGCACAGCAGGGAATTCAGAGTTTTAGTCATGTCTGGAGGCACTCCAAGTCTGTTAAATGAAATTCTAATGAAATTGATCCTACTTTGCTGCCTCAGCTGTAGCCACCGCAGGGGTTAGCAGAAGATTCTGGCTTCCTGGAAACCTCCAACACTATGCTGCCAAGGTTCTTTCATTCTTTCAAAGTCGTTTTAGGATTTTTTAGCTGCCTTAGCTGGAATTTTACTGCAGTGGACAAACAGGAAAAAATATCCAGATTCCTCTCACCCATGAGGACATTGGGACAACCATTCTGCACAGCAGTATTCCCTGCTTTGAGTTCATCTCTTGACAGCCAACCTGGTATGAGGACCTCATGTATCACCCCCATGGCAGGTCTATCCAGAGAGGTCTGAGGCACGTTCAGTATTCACAGCCAGAGTTCTGGATCAATCTTTAGTAGGGGGTGTGGACGAATACCATTTTCTATTCTATTCAGTTGGCTGGACTAGATGGACTGTGGCCTGATCCAGCAGGGCTTGTCAGTCTTGCGTTCTTATGTTCTTATGACTTCTGAAGCAGTTCCTTTCTACAGAAATGCTCTAGACAGTGAGAAGGATTGTTTCTGTGCAGTGAAAATTATCACATAGTTGAGAACATCCTTTTATCTACAGTTCATTTGGAGGCTTTTAAAAAATCTCCAGATAAATCATTTGGATTTTTATTATTGAATCTGTTCAGTGACTGCAAAGGCCATACACGCACACGCATCTCAAAGCAGATATAATGTACAGGGAATTAAGTGCTATGTTCATTGGCCATGGTGATGTCCACTAAAACCTTACTGAGGCGAGTGGTATGGTGTATCTCTTGGAACAGCATGCCTTCTCATAATGTGTCTCCCTTTCACGTTAAAACCCCAATAAATGAGAATTCTCCGGATATGCTAGTAATAAAGGAAAACCTGAGTCAGTCTCTGCCTTGACCATTAATGAGCTTTTCTTCCAACCTCTTATTATCTTGATTGCCTTATTGGATGAAACATATGATACGCAGGCCTACACCAAATTTAGATAGGCTTTTAATTCAGTTTCATTCTCTGTAGGATAAGTAGAGACCCAGGCCTGGCATCCTTTCAAATGGCAGCTCTTATAATAGACATGGAGTCTAAGAGAAACTCTTAATTTATCTGCCTCCCTCCCCCTCTCTCATATAGTTTCCCTCTTACACACACACGCATGCACACGCACGTGCCAAGTTTGAAAGCTATTCCAATATATTTTATTATCCCTTTGAATTTGTAGCCAAGAGGGAAAGAGAATTCCAAGCTTTCTTTCATTCACCCGAATATTTCAGCTCCTCTGATTTCCTAGTCTTGGAATTTCTGTACCAACATGGTAATGAATAGAGGGGTGAAGGGAACACATCCATTGCTTTATCCTCCCATTTTGACCGCCATTTTGGAGACGTATCTCACACTTCCCTCCCTTTACACACTACCCTTGAGGACTGGCAGAGGAGGAAATGTATGGGGGAAAGCATCTTAAAAATAAGCAAACCCTTTGATTCCTAGTTCTTCTGTGGGCTTGGGTGGTGGGTATCATCTATTAAGCCATAACAAGCAACCTATTTTGGTGCTCCTAGCAGTTGCCTGTTGGTGATGGGTGAGATGCTTCCCATTTCACCCACAGAACCAAAGGTTGGCACACTTGAAACATGAATTTTATGTTGTCAACTATATATGAATTACACTGACAAAACATTTCAAGATTTTGCAATTTGGGCAACTGGTTTGTCAACTGATCTCAATAAATCAGGCACTGGGTTCTTCACAGTGTCACTCTGAGGCCATTAAAGGGGGACTGATGCTTTGTCCGGGTCCAGGATATGACCCACCCCCTCAAATGTGGGGCTACCAGGCTTTCCTGATATCACCTCAAGAGCCCAAGGCATGGCGAGGACATGACCTGAAATGCAGTCATCACAAACTTGTGTAATGATTGCTGCAGTCAATGAGTTTATGGTGCACTTATTAGCTCGGCAAGAGGCCAGTGGAGAACCCCGTGAACTCTGCCCTGCCCTAGTAGAAATGTAGCAGAGGAAGGAATTGTTTACGTGCATTGCTCTCTCATTAGAGGAGAAACAAAGAGCCTTCTTCTTTTTCAATCATAACTCTTTCTCTTCAGCCCAATAAAGCATTGTTTTAGGGATGTGCATGAATATTTGTGACATTCGAAAATCGTATCAATTCAGCTGAATTTGGACATTCAATATGAATTGGATACAAAAAAAAATGTGCTAGATAGGGGTGTAAACAAATGCAATTTTTGACATTCAATTCGATTTGAATTGAGTATTCAAATTAGTGCGAATAGAGAAAAAATTAATGTATTCAAATTCGAACCAATTCAAATACATTCGTAACTATTTGTATGACTATTTGGTTCATATTTGATGATATGAATGTCAACAACATTTATATGTGTCCATACGCATCTGTATGCATCTGTACACATCCCGTTTTTATCCCATATGCATCTCATTTTCGTCTTGTATGTATCCATACAAATGCATGTGGATATAAATAAGATGCGTACAGATATGTATCCATATGCATACAAATGTCCAACTAATTCATATGAATGATTTGAAACAATCAAATTCATTTGAAAGTCAAAAAAATGAATGTATAGACATTCGATTCACATTCGAATGTTCAAATTTGAACAAATTTGATCGAATTTGGAATGTTTAGAATATTCTTGCATATCCCTAGTGCTAGGGATGTGCATGAATGTGTTTTTAACCATTGATTCATGATGAATCAAATGTTCAAACATTTGTATTTGTGCAAATAGACGCTTTTGAATGTGGTAAAATTCTATTTGATATTAATGTATTCGTACAAATTCATATGAATATCCAATATGAACCAATTTGTATCTGATACGAACAAATACATCTCCAATACAAATGAATACATATCTAATGCAAATGAATATGTATCCGATATGAACAAATATGTATCAGATACTAGGGATGTGTAAGGATATTCAAAAATTCAAAAATCCAATTTGGATTCAATACTGACATTCAAATCTGAATTGGATTTTTGAAAATCCAAATTTTCACATTTGCACAGATTTCGGATTTTTGAAAAATCCGATACAGATTTTCAAATAAGTCGACTGAATAGATTATTGTATATCATATCTGAATATCGTGAATATTGCAAATGGAATGCAAACAGGATGGTTGACAAGAATGCAAATATATAGCTGACAACATAAAATTCAAAAATCGAATACTGGAGTTGCCAACATTCGTATTCTTGAGTTTGAATCAAATTTCCAAAAATACGGATTTGGATAATGTAGATTTGAATCGGATTTACAAAAATCTGGATTTTCAATTTTTGAATGGAATTAAATATTTAAACATTAGAATTGACTCAAATTTGAATGCAAAAAATGCATTCATGCACACCCCTATCAGGTATGTATCTGAGATACTTATCCAATACGTATCCTGTAATACACTTTGAAAGTGTCAAATCTGACCTGAGTTCACTTTTAATATGCTCTCAATCCATGTTGAATGCATTGTAGATCTGTTGAAGATGTCTGACGCAGCCATTTTCCTATGTCCTCAGTTTAACAAATGTCAGAACTATTCATACGAATGTACGAAATATTCCTATGAATGTACAAAACATTAGTATTCATATGAATATCAATGTACAAATATAGTAACTTCGATTTATGTACGAAGGTCTGAATTCGTACAAATAACAAATATTATGAATGTTCATGACATCCCTAATTTGTGCATATCCCTCCATTATTTTATGGAAGGGGAATGGGATAGTTATCACTTTGGTCAGGGGTAGGCAAACCACGGCTCGGGAGCCACAAATGGCTCTTTGGTCCCTTGAGTGTGGCTCTTCTAGCTTAGGAGCACCCTAATTAAATTAATAACAATGTACCTACTTATACTGTATAGTTTAAGTTTTAAATTTGGCTCTCAAAAGAAATTTCAATCGTTGTACTGTTGATATTTGGCTCTTTTGACTAATGAGTTTTCCGTCCATATAGCATTACTCAATGGCTGGTGAACAGAGGTATAGAACTCAGGTGCTCTGGATGGCTCTCTCTATTATGTTATATGCATTGTGGTGTGTGTCTTTTTCTAGAATTTGACTTCCAAAGTTTTTTCAAGAGTTGTCCTTAAAACTCCCCTTCAGAAGTAAGAAACTGTAGGCACCTCTGTTTGGGCCAGGTGGAGGTGATGGAGTCCGTGCAGGCTTACGAAGCTGTGAGTGGTGGAGTCAGAACTGGAGCTGCCTCCTGCAAAAGGTGTTCTTTGAGCCCACCCTGGGACCCCACTGCCTTGATAGATGTGCATACGCGCAGCCTCTGATCCTGTCCTCACAATGAAAGACCGGATTGATGAAGACACCTTTAAAAGTGTCTAGCATTAATCCGGATTTCGGGCCTGAAGGCTCCATTAAATCTGGATTTCACCAGCACTCATGGGTACAAGACATTCCATATGGGGTCTTGTGTATGGATAGTGCATGACTGATCGGTACCAATCAGGTTCTTAATGGGATCTAAATGGGGTCTTAGTGCAAAAGCAGCCCTGGATACAGCCCCAAACTACTCTGAAAATGCCAAGCAGTGTTTCAGCAAGGAATGAAAGATAGAATGAAATGCAGACAATAACAGTAGCAGCGACCAGATTTGCAGAAGCCACTTTTTTGAGCTAGACGTCCAACAATCTAATCAAATTTCTCAGCATTCTGAACACAGGCTGTAGCAGAAATGGTGGATCGTTGCTCTATTCCTCTCCTAAAATCTTCCACCCTGTGACCCTGTGGAACTGGTGTATACTAGGAGGCGAGCTAGCTTCAAGGTGATACATGCATGAGCTGCTATCATTTATCCAAAATTCAATCAAGGCACTTATGAAATTTGATCAAGGGCAAAAGGCGCCTTGCTAATGACTTTGGGAGACAAGCCTTTTACAACTTTTTTTTCTTTTTAATTTTTGTAATGTTCAAATTGGCTTGTTCTAGCCATGCGCAGAAAGGTGGCTTTTCCAGAGGTGAAGTTGCTCTAGCAGGGTCCCAAGGGGAGGTTATTTGGCTTTTCAAAATTCAGAAAGCGTTGTGGCTGGGGTTGTGAGTTAGGCAAAAACTCGTTTTCCACCTGAAATATCATCCATTAAAATCTTGTCAGCCCAATGAGAAAAGAATCCATTACACCAGCCAACATCCTGGGCATGTTAACTTCTCAGGGGGCAGTTGCTAAACCACTTCCTATGGAAAGTGAAGGGAAGTGAGCAAAATATTGCCTTGGAAGTGAAATATATTACTCCCTTAATTAAATGTAACTTTTTTAGAGCAAATCTGAGGTCCTTGCAGACTCGATTGGAAGGTCCCAATGATTTTTAATTTATCTGCTCAATAGCTTGGGATTTAGCATAGATTTTGTGAGCTTAATGAACTTGGCCTTTTTGCTCGATGAAGTGTGTGCACCTGCGGCACAGATGCTCAGCTGAAAAAGAGCACCCTGCCAAGTCTCTGATTTTGTGGCACAACTCTAGTCTAGATAATATCGGCTGATGATCTTTTGATTAAATGTTGGATCTAGAATCCAATGGAGTAGCAGCGTATGTGACATGGCTTGGCATGAAGGTGGGTGTTTACCTCTCTTAGGTAGCTGCATCAGACATTCAAATGGGATGCAGTGTCAACAAATATAGTGGAAGCAACATGCAAAAAAAAACGCCCTTTAACAAGTATATAAGGGATCCAACAAGGCTTTGTAAACTCACCGCTTCGAAAAACGAGAGGGGTCATTTTCAGCAATCTTCCAAATTAAGCCTCCATTTCATTCTCTTGCAATGACTTCATGCTTAAACATATGAAACAAGTATATTAAAGAAAAAGCTGGAATAAGTTATTCAATGTAGGAAGAATTCACAGAACATTCTTAGAAGTTTTAGGATTAGCTCAAGCTAGAGTTAGCCAAAACAAAACATTCTTAATGTGTGTGAACTGTGTGTTCTAATTATTTTTGCTCTGCTCTGCTCTCTTTCCTTCCTTCCTTCTTTCCTGGTACTATAACGCTTAAAGCATGGTCTCCTAATCCCACCTCTCCTGGGATCTGGTTTGCATTGAACCTTCAGTATATGTAGTATTTCCATAAACAGAAGTATTCTACATAAGAACATAAGAGAAGCCCTGCTGGATCAGGCCACAGCCCATCTAGTCCAGCATCCCATCGCACATGGTGGCCCATCAGATACTCATGGGGACCTCAAGCAGAGCCAAGGACAAACCTATTCCTGCTCTTGAATCCCAACAAATGGCCTTAAGATGTCCTGCTATCCCCCCCTCCAGCCTGAAAGATGTACTCAGGCATCCATTCTAGTAGACATTGATACATCTGTCATCCATAAATTTGCTTAACCCTTCCTTAAAGCCATCTACATTGTTAGCTGTTACCACCTCTTCTGACAGCAAATTCCACAGACTGATGACCTTCTGGGTGAAGAAATACTTCCACTTGTCTGATCCAACTCTCCTACCCATCAGTTTCATAGATGCCTCCTGTTTCTAGTGTTGTGTGATAGGCCATCTAGTAGAGAGCTGGGGGGTGGCCTTTTTTTTTCATCCTCAAGGTTCTACAGCCATATTTTAAGCTTTTTACAACAATGGCTATTCTTTTCTATAACAAATTGGGCCTTATTCCATCTTAGCACAGGGTAAGTGCAGAAGGGGCTGGGGTCAAAAACCCGTAATTACTTTGTAATTGTACCTGATTTGCCAGATGTGATCATGTGTTCTCAATACATTCATGGAATGTAGACCCAGGCTGTGTTCACACCTAAGTTTTAATCCACTTTCAATCCACTTCAGAATGAGAGACCACAAGAGCAAACTGACCAGTCAATTTTTTCCAACATCATCTAACCTTCCGGTCAGTAGATTTTCTGAGTAACATAATATGAACAGAAAACAGCTTGTGAGCACATGAATTGAATGTGGGAAAATTCAGCTTTGGACAGATTCCTCCCTATGAAGGTGGGGAGCTTCGCATTGGTGCATGAATATTCATACGAATATTTGTGACAAAATGAAGCAATGCCCCAACTCCTCCCTTCCTGTTCCCCCACTTACCACCACTGTGTGCTTTCTAAGCACTTCTAAGTTTGGTCTAGTGGTTAGGGAGCAGGACTCTCATCTGGGAATACTGGGTTCAATTCCGCCCTCCACCATGAAGCCAGCTGGGTGACCTTGGGCAAGTCACAGCTCTTTTCTGAGCTATCACAGCCCCACCTACTTACAGGGTATCTGTTGTGGGGAGGAGAACAGAAGGTTTGTCAGCAGATTTGAGACTCTGTAAGGGTGATAAAAATGAGGCATAAGAACCAACTCTTCTCCTTCTCCTTCTCTGATGTGTTTTCCCGTTCTGAATGTGGACTGAAGCTGGATTAAAACTTAGGTGTGAAATAGTGCAATGCCATGTTATTCCATCATTGCTGCGCTGTCTGTGAGAGGTACCGTGAGAGTTCAGCATGAGCTGTCGCTACCTGGAAATACTTTATATGATGTTATTGGTCACCTGTAAGGCTTGAGAGAAGATCACCTGGAAAGAAAACATCACAGCTGAACCGTCACTTTGCTGCTTCTGCAAATGCCAAAATGAGCAGTCTCCGTCTAATATCTAGACCATGTGTGATCATTCTGGATGCGATTTGTGCCAATAAATCCACAAATTGTGGGATAAGTAAGTGGAAGGGGCCCTAATGATGCCCTAATGACCCCCAAACCGTGGTTTGGAACCTTCTGCAGGCAATGTTGCTGTTCCACATTCCCACAAATGACCCTGATCCTCTTTTCTTCTTCCCTTTTCTTTTCTTTTCTTTGCAACCCGCAGAGCCCAAACTGCGTATTCACTGTAACTGATATACCACAAATGCCATCAGCTTGAATTATTACTCGGCAGCCCTTGTTCTGTACTACCCGTTAAATTTACCCAGCGTGTTGCCAGCTACGGATGGCCCCCAACTCCTGTTAACAAAACGTTAATGTGTATTTAACATCCATCAGCACTTGTTTCTCCCCCTGCCCTTGGAAATAATGGTGGATTCCATTACACTTAATAATATGTTGTAAGGTTGAATGTGATGTAATGCCTGGGCCATATACCCACAAACCTCTTTCTGTGTGTGAATAATGTATATGTTTGTGATAAACCCCATAAGTGCCATCTCTAAGGCTCCTTCCTCTTCCTCCTCCTCTCCCATCCATGCATGCATTTCCATGTATTCCCACCCCCCAAAATTGTTTTGGAACCTTCTGCAGGCATCTTTTACATTCCCGCATTCCCACAAACAACTCTGCTCCTTCCCATGCATGCATCTCCATGCAATGGGTTACTCACCTTTACTTATTGCATTTGGCTAAGCTTTCCTCATGAAGGTGGGGAGTTAGGAAACAAAAAGAATGCTGGCTGTGAGGCTGTATTAATTATCCGCCATTAGTACATAGCACCTCTAATACACTTTTTTGTCTTTTGACGCATCCCACAAACATTTTTCTAATTAATCCTCATAGCATTTATGCAGCTTAATAAGTAGGTGTTATCCAGTTTTTAATGGCTGAGGCACTTAAGGGGGAAGGGAAAATACTGCGTAAACTTGCTCAAGGCAACAAAAGGTAAAATTAACTTTCAGCAGTTCTTAGAATTACTTGTCGGCTGTCAAAACATTCTCTAACTTCTGCCTCCTGCTCTTGCAAGTTGAGGTGTAAGATAGCAAAAGCAGGCAGGTTAGCTCTTGCCTGTGTAGACTATTTAAGATGGTAAGGGATACCTATAAAATAACCTTTTCTTTGTTTCCTCAAAAACTAACATTTCAAGGAGAAGGAGGTGTTGTAGTTGCTAAGATTCTCAGTTGTAATTTGATTAGTGCAGACACCTTCGTTGCTAAAAAAAAAATATGGTTATTGTTGTAGAGACTTCTTGGTGGTGGCACAAGATTTGTAATATTCTCATACAGATGTTCACTTGACAAGAAGAAGAAGAAGAAGAGTTGGCTTTTCTACCCCACTTTTCTCACCCATTTAAGGGGACTCAAAGCGGTTGACAAAGCTTCTATTCTTCTCCCCACAACAGAACACCCTGTGAGGTAGGTGGGGCTGTGAGAGCTCAGAAAGAGCTGTGACTGGCCCAAGGTCACCCAGCTGGCCTCATGGTAGAGGGCGAAATCCAACCTGCTATTTCCAGATAAGAGTCCAGCTCCCCAACCACTAGACCAAACTGGCTCACAAGGAGCTTGATATATTTCAGATGCTAGCTAAAAAAATAAGCTGAGGGACATTTTGGTTGGAAACACACTGTTTGGACCTGTTTCATCAGTTTCTATAATTGTTTTATACATATAATCCGGAGCCGTCTGCCATAGTGTTTCATCTGTTTTCTTGTTTTTGAAAGTTTTCTGTACATCATCATGATTCTCCTTCAGAAAGACAATGGCCGTGTCTTCACGGCATAGTTATCTCGAATTCAAAACGTTTTGAGCTCGCGCAGTTCAGACGGCACTTCGGATTAACACGGTATTTCCGTGTTAAAGGACGTTATCCCGATTTGAAATAAATCCTGATCTCAACAGGTTTCACTCCGGATCGGGCGTCGATACGTGTTTCCTTTTTAACTGTGTGGACAGTATCATTCCGGGATGAGATTCAGTGTTAAGGCTGTCCCGCCCCCCCAATCGCACTGTAACCAATGGCTGAACGTATTAGAAGCACGTCATGTTTAGGGTTTCCTTCATTGAAAAAATCCACCCTCAAACACCCACCTTAAACCTCCAGTCCTTAAAGCTGAAACACTGTATCAATCTAAGCACTTCACACCTTTAAAACAATGTTGCAATTTTGCGCAATTTCAGACCTTTGAAGGTTCGGAACAGTCACTTTCAGCCCCCTTAATGGTGAGAAGGCTTGTCAGCCACTTAGTCCCTTGAAGGGTGAAAACAGAATGTCAACCGCTTTGAGCCCCCTCTAGGCTACTTTGCCTGTGGTCACACCTAAGGTTTAATCCAGTTTCAGTTCACTTTCAGAGTGAGAGAATACACCAGCAAACTGACAAGCTGGTTTTCTTTCAGGGTTAATAACTCAGAAAATCCACCTTTAGACTAGATAATGTGGAAAGAAAACTACTGGTCACTTTGCTGATGTGTTCTCTCACTCTGAAGGTGGAGTGAAGCTAGATTAAACCTTAGGTGTGACCACAAGCCAAGGTTTTAATCCAGCTTCGGTCCCTGTGAGGTGGGGGGGCGGAGTTCCCTCCCGGCCACGGGGGGAAGAGCAAGCGAGGAGCCCCCTTCGCCCTCTTATCCACCCCTTGGCTCTCCTCCTCTGCGGGGCAAAGTGGCGGCAAAGCGGGGGAAAAGCGGCAGCGGAGCCCCAGGGAGAAGCCGCTAGCGCCGCAGCCCCGCAGCGCCTGGATGAATGGATGGATGGATGGATGGATGGATGGATGGATGGATGGATGGATGGATGGATGGGTGGATGGGTGGATGGATGGGTGGATGCTGCTGCTGCTGCTGCTGCTGCTGCTGCTGCTGCTGCTGCTGCTGCTAGGAAGGGGGAGCGTGGACTGGGCATGGAATTCCCGGCGGAGCATGACGCAAAGAGAAGGGAGGGTGGGATCCTGGCAGGGAAAACCAATCACAGGAGAGAGTGTGGGCAATGGGCAGGAGGACAATGCTGCCGTGTGGACTCCGAGTATTGATCCCGCGTTAAGGCTGCCATCGGAACCGGATCAACTTGCAAGTCGTCTGGACAGCTTTGTTCCGTTTCTTTTATTTCGAATTCTTTAAACTGAAATAACACATGCCATGAAGACGCGCCCAATGTGTAAATTAAACTAACAGTAACGACGGTCTGGTGAAAAGGCCTGCAATTTGAAATGGAGTGTGTTTACACCTATCTTTTAATCCAGCTTCACTTCACTTTCAGAGTGAGAGAATGCAGCAGTGAAAGGGCAACCTGATTCCTTTCAGCATTTTCTAACTCAGAAAACCCACCTTTGGGTGAAATAGCGTGGAAAGAAAATTACTATTCACTTTGCTGATGTGTTCTTCTGCCTTAAAAGTGGAATGAACTTGGAGTAAGAGCTAGAGGCCTATTCACACTAGGGCCTCTGTAGCAAGACTAGAGCAGCTCTGGGACAGAGCATACACATTGGCTGGAGGCCGGTTCCAATCAGAACACTCCCATCCCATCCCAGAGCTGTCTCAATGGCGTTCTGAGTGACGAGCACAGAATTGTGCTCTATACTCAGCCCAGGCCATCCCTGGCCGTGCCACAGCTCTGCAGCAGAGAGTCCATTCACACTCTCCTTCCCGGATGGCTACAGCCATTGGGCCAATTACGGCCCAACATCTGGCAGGACCATGCAATCAACTTACCTTGTCGGGCCTGGGGTCCTCCTCACGCAGCTTGGCAGAGCGATCTGCTGCTCTGTGGGCAGGCGTGCACAATTGTAGACCGACCCACACTGACCTGATGCTCATCCTGTTGGGACAGTGTGGGGCCAAGCTTCTGGAGCACATGCCTGTGCACAGAGCGGCAGATCACTCTGCCAGGCTGCATGAACATCGGACCCAAGGCCCAATGAGGTAAGGGATCACATGCATTTGGGGTGGTTGTGGGGTGAACCTCTGGGTGCAAGTGGGCACCTAGGGGTTCACTGCCGGCTGCTGCAGTCCGACTGGGACTCTAGCAGTTGGTAGGACACTGAGACAGCCTCAGTTCGGTTTCCCCCTGCCCCTTTAGGGTGGGACGAGACTGGGCTGGCAGTGTCTTCAGCCTCCATGGGGTGCAGGTGCCCTGTGGAGGCTCCTTGGACACTACCCACCCACCCTGGGGCCCGTGCCAATTGCCAGGCCAGCACATGATGACTTACCTTTTTGGATGACTTACCTGTTCGTCTGTAGTGCAAAAAGGACTTGGGTCTGAACACAGCCAAAGGAAAAAGATGAATCTGGCCATAGTCCTTGAAGGCTACTTTCCAGAAAGAGTAAGAGGGGTTTTAGCCAAAAAGCTCTGGAGGTCTTCAATTTGGAAGCCCCTAGCTGAGCTAGTGACTAAAAATGGCTTTTCTCTCGGAGTCGGCTGACCAAGCTACGAGACAGAGAGGGGATAATGAAAATATGTTTCTCGCCATGGAAGGAAGTGGAGAATATATATTCCAGGCACCTGAAAGGCCAATTAAAAAGAATATAAAAAAACATTTTCTGTTCCAAGGTAATGTAACCGAATCACCCACTCTTTATTGATAATTCATTATATGTTGGTCCGATCACTCCTCAGCTCTTGAAATGCCTTTTTGTGCTTAATGATTTTATTCTGCTGGATCATAATGGCCTTCTGCTGGTGTCAATCAGCTCCACTTGCATGTACCTTAACATCATCCCCTGGTCTGCCTTGGGAGAGAGCTTAAAAGCTTCAGCCCATTTTCTCCATTTAACTCACGTGTTGCCCAAGTTTTTACGTTAAATGGCCGTCCTTAATTTCCCATGACATGTCACCTATTTTCGAAGGAGGATTCTGATACAGTACTTACCCAATTCCAAAATCCATACTAATCCCATTAGGCCTTTGCCCACTCCAGCCAAGAGTGGTTCATTTGGCACATCAGCATTTAATCTGGAGAAGGAACTTGGGGGAAAGAACAGAAACAATTTGAACTGCAGTTGGTTAAATGTGGCCCTGGCTGATGCAATTTATTTTGTGAAAGGGAATTAGCAGAAATTGAAGTCAAACTCAGGGATGAAGGTCACGGAGACAAAGATAGGCTGCCAACAAGCAGACTGCAGCTAGCAGAAGGTTTGGTTAAGGGTGGCTGTGTGCTTTGACTGGCATATGATGTAGCTGAAACAGGGCTGGACCTACTGTCATGTTTCCCAACAGTCCTGCCAGCGCCTGCCCTCCTAAGAGTAGCTGGGCACCAGTAGGTTGCTGGAACGCTCAATGACCGAGTGAGTACTACTGCCTAAGTTCAATAAACTGGTAGCAGGCACTTAAACAGTAAACCAAAATAGGTTTATTAATGATTACAAGCTATTAGGTAATATTAAAGATGAATATAAAGTAAAGGTATTGTTCGTTAAAGTTCAATAAGTCTCTCTTTAACTCAGTCTTCCTATAATAACTGCCTTCCTCCCTCAAAGGAAAATAGTGTCCCTTTTAAAAAGTCAAACCTCTCATCTTTTCCCCTCTGACAAGTTCTGCCTCAGCTCAAGCCTTGTCAAAGAAAAGTAACATTCCCCTGGGTGATTCATGGCCCAGTCCTCCCTTGCTTGGCTGTAAACCCAGCCCTGGTCAATCCCTGGCAAATTTCCCTCAGAGAAAGACTCCCAATGATCAGTCCCCTTCAAATCCTGCCCAGAAAAAGATCAAGAGAGCTCTTGTTCCTGCTTTATATACTAAACAGTTCCAGGCACTCCGATTGGCTGTTGCTAGTGGTTACTGGGGAAAACTCCTCCCTCCTGCCAGTCAAGCCTCCTAGCCCCTGGGAAGGTTTTCCCTCCAATTTTGCCTGCAGCTGATCAATGCAAAAAGGGCCTGGGCAATGTTTCCCACCCTTTTTGCTGTTTGCAGCAAAGGTTTGCTTAAGCAGTTTGAAGGGGTTTGCAAAGGGCCTAAGAAATATTCCTGCCCTCTGCAGCCTATACCCTGAATCTGTCACACCTACCATCAGGGAAAGTGTGCTAATCTCTTCTGGCAGGGTCTGAGGAGTGGTGGCACCCCAGTCTTTCCTTCTGACCTCTGACCAGAAAGATGCATAGTACGTGCCTATCCTCCATGCACCATATGAAGCACTCCAGCAAAAAGGACAACTCCCATCAGCTCCAGCCAGGATATGTTGGGATAACTTAACAGACTTCTGTCTTTCAGACCATGGTCACACCTTCATTTTACTCTTCTTCAGTTCATCTTCAGGTCTGAATGCTTACACCTTTTCCTTTCTATCCATTTCATTTGTGGACTTTCCACCTTCCAATTGGACTTTCCTGAACAGAAAGCCCACAAATAAAATGGATAGCAATGAAAAATGTGAGCAGTTAGACTCAAGGTGGGCTGAAGAAGGTTTAAAGTGAAGGTGTGACCACAGCCCCAGTTGTTCTGGGTCTTCTAGACATTCTCTGCACTGAAGGTAGTTTCCAAAATCCATCCTGTTAACCTTGCAACAGGATTGTGGTAACAATGGTGGTAACAATGTTCTGGTGATCCTCCTATGAAACCTAGGTCTACACCCTCACTCAGCTGAGCCCTGAGTTTCAGTGGGAATCTCCAACTAGTCTCCACAGGAAAACAAAAGACTTACTTTGTTCTTCTGCCTTGACTTGAAAGGATGTTGCTAGCAAGGGGGTGCATGGATGAAGTTTTCAGCATTCGATTTGATTAAAATCAAATATGCAAAGATTCAAATCGATTTGAATGTATTCATATTCAATTTGAATCAAGTACATTCATATCTATTTGTGCAAATATTCAATTCATATTTGAAGATATGAATGTCAACATTTGTATGTGTTTGTATGTTTCCCTACGTATCCGTACACATCCCATTTTTGTCCCATATACATCCCATTTTCATCCTTACCTATCCATATGAATGTGCACTGATATGAATAAGGTGTGTACAGATATGTATGTAACGTGTACATATCTGTACATATAAGAATGTCCAAATAATTCGTACAAATGATTTGAGAGATTCAAAATTCGTTCAAATGTTTAAATTTGAATGTAGAGACATTCAATTCAAATTCAAATCAAATTGAATTGAATGTTTCGAATATCCCTGCACATTCCTAGCCACTGGCATTCTCTCTAGGTCAGTTCTTTCAGTTGCTCTTCCTTCCATTCCCTTTTCAGGTTGGCTCAGTGATCCATTGGAGGTCCTTATTTTCAAAGGAAGCTCTCACTTCCCAAGGAAGAAAACAGCTCGGATCTCAAGGAGAGGTGTAATAAGGTATTTTTAAAACCATGACATGTTTTCTATGCCTTGAAGACAAATTATTTCCCTATTAGATCCTCAGGAAGATTGGGAAACTCTTGTCGTGAGAAAGGAAAGAGTTAGCATCAGGGAATAGCCGTGTTTCCTTTTCCTGGCTTTGCCTCACATGCCTCATATGAGGCGAAGCTGGAAGCAAAGACGTTTTCTGCTCTGACCAGAACCTTTTGCTTCAACCAAGACCCCTGGAACAGGTCTGTAAAACGGTGTCAGCAAGGGTATCCACTAATCTGTGCATTCACAAGGGAACCCTGGGTGGTATTCGTTATTGGTATCACTTATTTTTTTAAATTAAATTATTACATATTACAACAAATTTCAATCAAAACACAAAAGAACAATATAACTACAATAACATTTTTACAAGTATCACATTTCTATTTTGTTTAATCAGTTTATATTTATTTATTTATTTATTTACTTACTTACTTACTTACTTACTTACTTACTTACTCACTCACTCACTCACTCACTCACTCACTCACTCACTCACTCAGAGGAGCCCAAGTTGGTTTAAAACAGAACTAAATGTATAAACAGAACTAACATGAAGAAAAAGAAGAGTTGGCTCTTCTACTATGCCTTTGTCACCCATTTAAGGGGCTCAAAGCAGCTGACAAAGCTTTCTATTCTTCTCCCCACAACAGATACCCTGAGAGGTGGGTGAGGCTGTGAGAGCCCAGAGGAGAGCTGTGACTAGCCCAAGGTCACCCAGCTGGCTTCATGAGGGAGGGTGGAATCAAACCCGGTATTCCCAGATAAGAGTCCAGTTCCCTAACTGACCAAACTGGCTCACAATGAAGCATACTCATTAAAACCAGTCATTTAATCACCGCCACTGGCTTAGAAAATAAAAAATTAAAAAATAATATAATAGTGGTCGATCAAAACCTCTTCACAGCATATGGACTGACGGCTATTGCTGAGCTACAATTCCAATAAGCCACAGACATTCTGAATAATGTCAAACATGAAACCACTGACAGGGTTATAATATGTGACAAGAGTAGGGACCCTCCAATGGCTGTAAGGCTTCAAGACTCATTTATTATTATTATTATTATTATTATTATTATTATTATTATTATTATTATTATTATTATTATTATTATTATTATTATTATTATTATTCTCCCTCCTTTCACTTTATCCTTCCAGTGAGCTCAGGAGGTGGATTTGTCACACAGTCACCTCCCATAGGTTGCATGGGCAAGTGGGTACCTGAACTCAGGTTTCCCAGGTTTTTGACCAATGCTCTCACTTAGGCTTGCTCAACTTCCAGTCCTCCAGATACTGCAGAACTACAACTCCCAAGATTCAGTTTGGCATACTGGGAGTGGAATGCTGGGAGTTTTCATTCTAAGATATCTGGAGGGATGCAAGTTGAGCAGTACAGGTGTGCAGAGTTTGGTTCACATTTGATTATTCAGTTGAACTGTTTGTGTGTGAGAGTGTTTGCATCAAACTTAACATGTGGTTATTCACATATCCAGAAATTTGCTCAACCTAAACCAGTTTCCTGCACACAAACATGAAAGATTTGATAGAACCGTTGGAAAAACAGTATTTTTTTTTTATTTTTGAAGAAGTTCAAAATTGGACACCAACAACCATTTATTTTTGTTAAATGGTTCACAGTTGAACCAAATCAACAGACGTTCAGTGTGGTGGTAAACTGAGTACACAGTTTTCATTCATGCATATCCGTGTCGAGAAGTTTAGATTCTTCAATTATCTTGACTTTAAGCCTTCCCAGTTATTAGACATACTGATAGGGACTGATGGGAACTGGAGTTCAACATGTGGAGTCTACACGGAAGTGGTCCCTGATGCAGAAGACAGTGTCATGTAGAGTCACACTGCAGTCCTATATCCACTTTTCTTTTGCTTATGATTTACACATACAGAGAGAGACACACACACATAATAACTCTGTTTCCTTTTCTCTGGCAAGGAGAATAAAAAACAGAAGTACATAATTTCATTTTCTTCCCATTTTTTTTTTCTTTTGAGCTTCTCGTTGTTTTGATCTGATGGAGCGTTAGCGGCAACCCCAGTAGCATCTTGGAAGGAATGCAGGGCGAGCCTGGAGGGAAACTCATCAGATCAAATCTCCAAGAGCCCATCAATCACGGCCCCTGACATCCAGTTTGCCTTCGTTTGTTATAGATGTGAACATGCTTAATTATTTGTAGTGTAATTAGTTCATGAAATGTCAGGAAATGTCAACGTGTGTTTGAGATGCCCATTTTCCACAAGTCGTGAAGGGAAGAGAGAAAACGGGTGAGGACCGTGAGATAGGGAGAGTCATGGCTGTGGCAAATGTGGGTTTAAATTATTGAGATGACAGCTTTGGTATGATCCCCTGGCAAGGAACTCCAAGATAAGGGAGGGGAGGTGGAATCACAGCTCTCTTCCAAAGAAGGCCGGATACAGTTGTGTCTTACCATATGATTTGTGCCTGCACTAGATAATAGTGCGTCTAGCTGAAGAAAAAAGAGCTTTCACTCTTAGGAGAGAGGGCAAATCTAGGCACTTACATTCACTAAACATTAATACATCAGCACTCAGGAGATAAACATTCAGTCAAAGTGGAAAACACATATCTATTTCTCTGGTATTTTCTTATCAATTGTCTACTCTTTTCAGTTTCTTCAGACAATGCCATTAATAACCACTTGCTTCTTTAGAAAGCATCACAGACCCAAGGAATTAAGTCTTTTCATGAAGGATGTATCCATACTACAGAGTTCATGTTGGTTTACTGCTGAGTGACTAAATTCACAGGAAGTGTTAGTAATTAGGATTTGGGTAACTTGTTTGCCCAAGGAATCTTTGGGCACAATGATGGCAGGTAATGTCAAACTTTCAGAGGGAAATGTTAAGCAAAGTAGTAAGATAGTTGAGATGGAAGTTTCAGGGCATCTCATAATCCACACTAGCATGTGGAAAGGAGACCTTGGACCCTTCTCTTTCAGGGGACGAGTGTAGGTGGCACACCTCTGTGGTCTGGTATACCATGGGGAGATACGTTTCAGCCATGCAACTTTTGTTCCTGTCCTTCAAAGCATTTGGAGGCCCCTTATGCCAGGTGGAAAGCTGAGGGTTTAACATGAGACAGGGCTGTCCCAACACTTGTTCATTCTGGATGCTGGCCTGGACACTGGTCATAGGCATGAATACAGCCTAAGTCCACTAGCTGTGACCTTTTCGCTGTAAGGATGTGCAGGAATATTCAAAATATTCATTATTCATACAAATTCATACAAATTCATACGAATTTGGACATTTGTATACAAATCAAAGTCGAGACACTCAAATTTCTGAATTTAAGCAAATACAAATATTTTGAGTTATTCGTACGAATAATTCAGACATTCCTATGTGTACGGACAAGTATGCATTGCATACATATCTGTATGCATCTTGTGCAGATATGTACGCATCCGTACAGGTACATACAGGATGAAAACATGATGTGTACAGATACATACAGATGTGCATGGGATGTGTACAGGTACATATGCGATGTGTATGTACCCACAGAGATACGAATGACCAAATTATTCGTATCGAATTGAATGTCCAGACATTCATTATTCATTATTCGGATACATTCAAATGTTTGAATTTTCAATTCATTATGAATCGAACTCAAAAATTGCATCCATGCTCAGCCCTATTTTGTTGGCATTAAGAGAAGTGGCAGGCAGAACATTTCTGCATTCCCTCTGTTTCCCCTCCCTGCCCACCGCCAAACAGGTCACAACTCGTGTCCCGGGCTTCCCAAGGAATCTTATCTGGCGCCTGATTTGACTTCCTTCTAGCGCATGGTAAAATCATGGTTCTTGTTGCAGGCATTTTTTATTTGATTTTATGAAAACTTGACGTGAGGCAGTGGGTACATGCATGCATCATATTCACAGTTCAGGCTACAGTGACACATGCCCAGGTATCACCTCCAGTTGGAGGGGCAGGCAGGAGGCCTCTGAAGGCCATTCGCCAGGGGTTTGAGAGCAGGTGAAGGTTTTGCCTTTGCCTTCCCATTCTGATGTGCAGAAGGTGGACTAGATGTACTGTGGCCTGGTTGAGTAGGACTCCTCTTAAGTTCTTATGTTCTGATGATCTGACCAGACCCATGTTGCTTCAATGGGATTTTTAAGATTTTGTTTTTGGCTGTGTAGTTGCAGCCTTCAAGAATGTCCTCTGCCACTCAGCAACATCTTAAGCACACCAAACCAAGGTACAGTAGTATCCTTAGTCACCTATGAAATTAATCACTGAGGTTGGACAGAAATGTTTGGTTTTGACAGCACCAGGCAAGAAGTTTGATTCCACCCTATTCTTATGCGCAGACAATGACTCTGTTTGTAAATAGGTCCCAGGAATATTTCCCAGAAGCTTGATGACGGGCAGACTGATTGACATGCCAAGGATCTGTGGGTTCTTAAAACTTCATTGATTGACAATCTGTTCTTTAATTCCTAGATGGCTTTCCACTGGGCAGTGAAGCACAGCAATCTCGAGATGGCAGAGATGGCCGCCAAAACAGGCATTGATGTCAATGCTAAATCGGTAACTGATGACAGATGTTTCATCAGCTTGTCTGAATTGGTCTCTATGGGGAGGATTTTTGCATATACCTCTTAGGGTAGCCGGCACATGGATGCCTGGAATTTCATGAAAACGTCCTTCTTGAATGAACTAATCTGCTTCTAGAGCCATTGCTTACAGGCACCAGATAAGGACTCAAGACATCTAAGCCATCCTGGCAATAAAAGGAAGAGTAAGCGATAGGCCACATATCTGTTTCGCTATTTCACTTTTATTTTACTCAGGGATGATTGATGAAAGGAAAAGGGTTCTCCTGAGTTAGGTAATTGTGTACTTTAGAAAAACTGTAGCATGAGTCAAAACACAAAGTAATTATATGTAAGAACGAATATATACTTAATAAAAGAAAGTGAGCATTACCTCCCAGCTCCGCTGCCAATATCCGTAAATCAATTCTAGCACTAAGCAGAGGCATTTGGGAAGGTGTGTTTGTATGCAAGCAAATGCATACTTCAAGAGCAGCTTAAGGATTTTCCTTTGCCTTCTGCTTGAGATGCCCAGAAGCAATTGGTGGGTCACTGCATGAGATGGAATGCCGGACTAGATGGGCTGTGGCCTGATTCAGCAGGGCTCCTCTTATGTTCATGCATACTCCAACAGGAAACAAAGACGTCTCCACTTTTCTTGGAGGCACCCAACACTAAAGAAGAAGGTGCTACTCCCATAGCATCTCCATTCGAGGGGCCAATAAGGGCCTCCCTGTGATTGTACTGCTCCATTTCTAGGCACAAACATGGCCAGAGAACCCATGACTATTCCATCCATTGTCAGTTCTAGAACTTTCATTGGAGGGGCAGTGAGTAGAACCGTGTCCCTAATGATGCAACAAGAGATGAAAAAACACCTAAGATGACTATTTTTCTATGCTTTCACATCTTTGAGATAGTCTTTGCTGTTTCAAAAATCTGTCTCTTCCCTATCCTGTTCTCCAAGCTTTTAAATGTTTGCTTAGAAGAATGATACTGGGGGGTGGGAGGAAAGAGAGAGAGACCAACAGTAATTTAACAAGTCTACAAATGCTGAGTTCTCCAAACACGGACGCCGAAATGGTCCTCAAACCTATTTGTAATCAACGCCTGCCTCTAACCAACCTTCAGAATGTCTCATCTCTTTTTTCAAGGTGAAAACACAGTCCCCTGGTTTATCTTGGAAACAACATCATATCCTTAATTTCTCTCTCTTCTCCCCCCCCCCCAAGCTTTTCATTTTCAAATAGATGGAGGCATCCTATTTAACAGTTTATCCAAGATGCCTCAGGCTCAGCCAGTGTTACAGTCCATAAAAATGGAAAGCTTGGCTGCACCTTTTCCCCTGCACCTTTTGTGCGTGAAGTGGCAGGCGTGAATTTAATAGAGGGAGAATGCTGTGATTACTTAATGGCTTCCCAGACAGCCATGGCTTGGAGAATTAAATTTCACATCTGCTTTCATGGTGTTAATCTCTCTTCTCACATCCCGCCTGTTATGATGTGCTTGCGAGAGATAATGTTTAAACTGAACAAAGCAAAGTAAACCAGACAAGTCTGTTATTGGCTTTATAATTACATAATTAACTTTTTGTCTCTAATCGTTATGGAGGTAATGGTGCTGTTAAAATGGGCTTCTGGTGAGCAGAAACTAAATCAAAAATCAATAATCCATAGAACACCATTAGGGCCTGTAACAGCTCTTGTTGTGTTTGGTCAAATTTTTGTACCACAAATGAATTTCATTAGGACACAGAATGTTATCACCCAAGCTGACTTTCAAGTGATAGGAAGGGACCAGGAGCACCGTAATCTGTGGTTGGCAGGAAAAACAGACAAAAATGTTACCATAAATTACCCCATGCTTGTAATGCAGTTATTGTAGAGCGATTGACCCTTCTGAAATTAATTCTATTTTCCACGAACCCTCCTTTATTTCTAATTTACATTACGATCATATATGTCTGAAAAATGATATCATAAAAAAGATTAATGTACTAATTACTTGTCTCCTTATCTTTTCCCTTGATGCCTACACCTTTGGACCGGCTCCACTCGGTGTGAAAGTACGTCACTTATTTCATTGTGACAGGAGGACTAATGCATTTGTAAACTGTGCTATAAATATTGGAATCTCATAAGCCGACAGCAGCATATCTCACATTCAGAAACAACCTTTTCTGAGCTGTGATACGCCCCCATGTGTGTGTGCTGTTTTTTTTCCAAATGAATTTGGAATTGACAAAAAATTTTCAAAGCCAAATTACTACTGTGTCACTGTGAAATTAGGTTCTTGACCCTGCTTCTGATGTATGCTTATTTTTCTCTACGTTTTCTCCTTCAATTTTATGCATCGCTATTCACTGCTGGAACTGGTGACATGGCTTTCCCAAAAGGGGGTAAGTAATACTTTAATACACCTATGAAATGAGTCTGCCTTTTTCATGAATATTCTGAAAGCAAGCTGTCACTACAGTCAATTGATATTCCTATGCTTCATTGCAGCGACAATGGAACTTTTTATGACAAAGCATACCTTAGCAAACTTTATCTTTTCTTCTATCATTCCTGATTCTTGCCACTTTCATTATCTCAAGTCAATTTTCTATATCCTAGAAGCAATCGAAGGGGTTATTTAAGAAAAAAAAATGAATGAATGAATATATTAGATGATGATGTCAGAGAGGAACAAAAATTAAAACAAAGCGAAATGTTTTATTGAAATGTGTTGATAGTTTGACATGTTTGAATGCAAAACTGTTTGAGAGAACAAACCAGAACACTGAAGATTGATTATTTATTTATTTTCAGTCCTTATTGGCGTATTGAACATGGCATAATGATGATATCAACATTCTTTGTTCACATTATGCAGCTAGATAGTAGACTGATTTATCCAAATTTGATCTGATTCCAGTTTTGCAAAAAAGGCCATTTTTATTTGTTTCAACCCATGGTCACTGATGAAGGTTTAACAACCAAAGAGATCAACATTTTAGGAAAATAATGAATGTGCTTGTGACCAAATTGGAAAAACAAAGAATTTGGACCTGCTTCATTGTTTACGGGTAATTTGTCTTCTCTTCCAGCCAACTGTTTCACGGCATTTAACACAAAATCAGGTAAGCATATTTAGGATAATGAAAGATGATGTCAAATGTGGTTTTAATTTGGTAAAGGTAGTTTAGTTAAATAAATTATACAGCACCCACTCTGTTCATCAACAAAAGCTTATATTATTGAAAGAAAGAAAGAGTCAAGTTATTTGCCTAAACTGGAACTGAGCAGCTTAAACCAGGACTTTCTATAAACTTTTTTATTTTTGTTTCACTCACATTTCATAGGTGAACACAGCTCAGGAGCAGTGGAGTTTTGGTTTTGCTATTTGTTTTGCTTGAGGGAAACGTCACACTGTCCCAGTTGTGTGCTGATTGTACTTAGATTAGATTTGAGTTCAACATTTTGCCATAAGGATGTTTAGCACAGGTAAATTTCTTTAACTCATTGTATCAAGCTTGTAGTTTCATTCACAGAAGAAATGAAATCTGTTTGAAATCTGGCAATTACTCTCCATGTAGGAATGAAAATCACCTGTTCAGTTCACTGTCAAACTGAGACCCCACTTGTTCTATTTAATAGTGAATTGATGAATTGAACAAACTATTGTTTGTTTTCAAAAACAAGAACAATTTTTCTCTTTGGCAAAATCCTTTTTCAAGGGCAAAAACACAAAGAACCCCCCAAAACTAAGAATTAACAGTTTGATTAAATTCTCCACATTTGTGAGTAAAGGGCTGGCTCAATTCGATCAAATTTCTGGACATGTGAACCATTCTCAGTTTGGCACAAACATCTGCAAACATGAACCATTTGACTGAATTTCAAATACAAATCAAACTTTGCAAATCTCTACTATTCTTCTTTCTAAGAACCTAAAACTGCTTGCATGAAGTGTAGTGATTTACCCTTCCTTTTATGTAGGGATTTGTCCTTATTTTTCTTCTTTCAGTCTCTGGGCCACAAAGTCCTATTGTCAGAGGATAATTATAATTTTGACTACTTATTTTCCATAACTTACAAAAGTTCATTAGATATTTAACCTATGCCAATTTGATCAAATCTTCATCATATTTCAGTTTCTATTGGTGCCTCATAATTAGGGATGTGTACGAATATTCAAAAATTTGAAAATCCAATTCGAATCCAACAAATGTTGACATTTGAATTCGAATCAGATTTAATAACATTCCAATTTAGACATTTGGACAGATTTCGGATGTTCCGAAACATTTGGTCGAATGATTTAAATGTACAGATACATATGTATTACAAATATTATATATGTATTTGCACTTATAATACAGGGTGAAAACGGGATGCATTTGGGAGAATACAGAATGCATACGGAATGTGCGCAGATACATATATCAAATATGAATGTTGTCGACATTCATATCTTTAAATATGAATCTAACATTCAAACAAATAGATTTGAATGTTACGTTTTCGAATCAGATTTTTTGACATTCGGATTTTAAACATTCAAATTTGAATGCAAAAAAAATAAATTGTACACCCCTACTCATGATTGTTCTGCAAATGCCTCTATCATTCTATAATCCTGTTTATTAAGAGTTTCAATATCACCTTTCAATCTTTCTTTAATCTTATTTGCCTTTTGCTGTTTTTCTTGATAATTTTCTCTTGTCTGCAAGCTTTCCAATTATTTCTCTGATCTTGAAAAGGGTTTTATGATTTCTGTTGTTGAACCTATTGCCTTTACTTGGTTTTTCTTGCTTGATGTTGGAAGTATGCATTGTTATCCATTCTGCTTGTTGCCTAAAACTAGCATCTTCTGTCTTCCTCTGGCATTCTTTGAAGCCGATGGAGAGGAGAGTCAGATCGAACAAGGGGAAGGATTTCTTCACCCAGAGGGTCATCAGTTTATGGAATTTGCTGCCAGCAGAGGTGGTAAAAGCAACTAGCCTAGATGGCTTTAAGAAAGGGTTGGACAAATTTCTGGATGACAAGTGTATCAGTGGCTACTAGAATGGATGCCTAGGTACACCTTCCAGGCTGGAGGAACAGGCCATTTGCTGAGATTTGAGAGCAGGTGAAGGGTTTTATTTCCACTAGCACTAAGTACCCATTAAGGACACATTGGGGACCCATTAAGAATACATTAGGCTCAGAGCAGGAAGACCCCATTTCCACTGCAGACCCCAATAGCAACACATTTGTTTCCGCAAGTTCTAGGAAAATCCAGATTGAATGGGTCCTTCAAGACCTATAATCCAGATTTCTTGAAGACCCCATTAACAGTTTTACAATGGGGTCTTCAGGCATCAAATCGGGATTATACAGAGCATGTTTCCACCACAATCAGGCAATGGGGTCTAGGGGGGTCCTCCAGGCGGTGCACCCACGAGGGGGTGCCCCAAAACCCAAAGCTCCAAAGCCTGTGCCCAATCTCTGAGGCTGGCTCTGAACCTGGTTCCAAATAATAGCACAGGCTCCGAAGAGGACCCCATGTGAAAGCAATGTCAATCCTACTGACCGTTGTCAAAGGCTCCAGAGAATCTTTAAAGTTTGTGACAGATTGCTCCAGAGAATCTCTGGAGCTTATGACAAAGCTCTGGAGGTTCTCCAAAGCCACTCTGGAGAATCTTCGAAGAAACTCTGGGGCATCTACAGAGATTGCACACCCTGTCCCCCAAAAAACCTGGGGTGACAGGTGGACCCCACATGGGTCAATCCAGATTCATCACATGGGTGCTCCAGCATTTCCACTGTGGGCAGGCTAGCACCCATTGCTATTGGGTGCTGCAGCGCCCGTGGGAACACAACGGGTACCTCCCTTAATCCAGATCTACTAGATCTGGATTAGCTGAAGGACCCATTCCTTAGATACAGATCATCTTAGATCTGGATTAAGGGAGGTCAGTGGAAAAACCCCCAATGTCTTCTGCTTGAGATGCCCATAAGCAAGTAGTGGGCCACTATGTGAGACAAAATGCTGCACTAGATGTGCTGTGGCCTGATCCAGCAGGGCTCTTCTTATGTTCTTATGGTAGCTTCCCATAGCTTTTCAGATTCTCTTTCACCTAGGCTAAGCATACTGAATTTAGGCTTTACCACTGACTATATTCTGACTGTATTCTCCACATCACATTAAAGTAATGCACTTGTTCTAGTTAATTCTTTAAATTTGGCATGCATTTTTGAAACATTTATTTCATTATACTGTAAAGTGTCTTGGCAGATCAAATGATAGTCTTCCTTTAAGGAGAGGGTGGAGGGGCCACCTGAATAACTTTGAGAAAGAATTAGATCAATTCATGGAGGACAGGTGCATCAACAACTACTATATTGGAAGCCCAGGTACTCTCTCCAAGTTGGAGATGCAGGCAGAGAATCATGAACAGGTAAAGCTTTTGATTTTGTCTTCTGCTTGAGAATGCCCAGAAGCAATTGGTGGGCCACTATGTGAGACTAGACAGTTTTGGGCCTGATCCAGCATGGCTCCACTTATGTTCTCATGGTGTGTGAACAATCCCACCTCAAAGCCTTCCCCAAGGTGCTTCAGAGGTGCCTCAGAGATCTCCCCCCCCCATATGTGATAAGTTGCCTCAGATGGCAGTGACCTGTCATTCACTGGAGATTTTCAGCAGAGGCTGGACAGACGTCTGTCTGGGATGGCTTAGGGAATCCTGCATTGAGCAGGGGGGGGGGACTCAGTTACCCTGGAGGTCCCTCCAAGGTAAAATTTCCCACTGTGCAATCATGTGGTAGCAACAACATGTCTTGCTTTGCTGGGACATACCAGGAAAAATTACTCCTCTTCCTTTTACAGATGCAGCAATTATTTTTGCACCTAGGTGAAAGTAAAAATCCCCCAAATCAATAGATGAATGGCAAGTTTCACACTGAACTCAGAGGCCTGCTGCAAAAATTCTTCTCTATATCTCACAAGATGCAACAGTTGTTCTTTCTGCCAGAACCAGGTTCTGAGTAATTTTCTACTCTAATTTTAAAACTGTGAAAACAGGGAACAGTTTACATTATCTTCTGCGTGTCGTCCAGCAAATTCACACGGAAGGGAAGCCAGGACAGAGACACGGATCTTTAAAGAAATATTGTCCAGCTTTCAGGCAAGTGTGCCAGCTGCTTAATCTGACCTCCCACAATAGTCATTTTACTGAGTGCCAAAAACCAGATTTTCACAGCTTCAGCTTCCTCTCCCTCCAACTCTTAAAATAACCAAACAAATCTGAATTGTCTCCATCCCAAAAATCCCCAAACATAACTCCTTTCCCAAGGAGATCACAGCCTCCAGCCTTTTTCTGCCATTCACTGATCAAGCCATCAATTCCTATTTACCTCTTCCTCCAAGAATGTAATTTGGGCGGGTGGGAACAGGGCAGGAACCAACACACACGAACGTATACATGCACACACACTGTTCCTCCCCCCCAAAAAAATATGCAAATGACTCACATTGCTAGACAGTATCCTTTCAATTAAATTCTAGGGCTGCTATCAGATTCCAGGCGCTCTTTTGCCACACTGAGATAATTTCTGGAGGCAAGACACCTGGCTAAGCTAGAGCGGTGATTAATTTTATGAGTTTAGGGTGCAGTCATCACTCACAAAGAGGCTTAGGGTTGGATGATGGATGATGGGTAAAGTGCAGCCTGATAGGACATGGCCCATGAATCTGTTCTACATCATCAGCTCCTTTGATCACTGGCAGAAGTTCAGAGATACTTCTTTGCATCTGTCCAAAATAAACAAGGCTACCGCCTAACTCCCACCTCTTCCCCACTTCATCTGCAGCCTTGCTTTTCCATGGAGACTTCCTTGACAAAGGCGAAGAGAAAACAAAACAAAACAGGTATGCCTTTCTTATTTGGCAAGGAAAAGAAAATAACATCAGCGAAGGCTTAGGTGTACTGTACTAGGGGTATGCACAAATGCAAATTTCAGAAAGTGAATATCCAAAGATTTGAATCAATTTGAATGTTTAAAATTCAAAGGTATTCTCATTCAATTTGAATTGAATACATTCGTATCTATTTGTACGAGTATTCCATTTGTATTTGAAGATATGGATGCCGACAACATTTGCATGTGTCCGTATGCGTCTGTACCCATCCATACATGTCCCGTTCTTATGCTGTATTCATCCCATTTTCATCCCATATGTATCTGTACAAATGCATACAGATGCAAATAAGATGCGTACGGATACATATGTAATGTGTACGTATCCGTACACATACAAATGTCCGAATAATTCGTATGAATGATTTGAAAATTCCTTCGAATGTTAAATTCAAATGTTTAGACCTTCAGTTCGAATTTGAATGTCCGAATTTGATTGAATTCAATTGAATTTTGAATGTTTCAAATATTCGTGCCCTAACTGTATCTAGACAAAATGTAGCAGTGTCCTTCTGTTGCATGCATCGTGTGGACCTTTCATGAGCAAACCCGGAACAACATTCAGAACTGATCTTTCTTTTCACTGTCTACTTTCTTGAATGATTGAAGAGAATCTGTCCTGGAATGCACAGGCTAAAAGAAAAACTACATGTGATGATGGCATGTCAGTTTAACCATTTTAGACGTGATGTTTGATTTTAGATGTTTTCTGCCCGGAGACCTTTGGGTACCCTTTTGTGGTCCCACCTCTTTGGATATTTTTTATTTAAACACTTTGCAGAAAGAGAAGAAATGAACACTTATCAAAGATAGTTTGCAGGAGTCACAGCTCCTGAATCGATATGCAAATGAAATGTGGGCATTATTCAAAATCCTCACTTCCCTGAATGTTGCAATGCAGTTTACTGTTAAAAAAAAAAAGTTACAGAAAGGCTTTTTTTAAAATGAAAGTCATGCACAAAAAATTGCATATGTTGGTAAAAGTAGCTTACAAAAATAAGTTGTTTTATGAGAAATTGCTTGCAAAGCTATATATTAGATCAAAGGATATACAAAAATGTGAATGTGGGAAGAGCTGCTTAGCTGATGAAGTCATTTAAATTTCTTTTAAAAAAGTGTGGGGCAAGTTGGAAATTGGAAATATAGGGTACTGTGAGAAAATGTGACAAATTTGTCCATCCCCAAGTAATGACAAGCAACACTGCCAATCATGGTGTCCAGATATGCTCATGCAGTCATAAGGATTCGATGATAACAACAAACAGCAACATGCTGGAAACATTGCTGCAGTACAATCTACATGGAACTAGACCTGAAAACAGGCCCTGTCTGCACTGGCCTGATTCCAGATTATATGCCAGGATAGGGGTATGTTGTCTACATGCTGGTGAAAGATGGTACAGTCAGATTCCTGGCAGATGTTCACACCCAAGCTCATATTGTGTGGTTCCTCAGTGATCTGAATTGGTTATCATCTTTGATTTGGGTTTAACTCAAGAGTCTTAGATTGACATTTAAAGCCCTAAACAACGTGGGTCCCCAAATATGTGAAGGGACACCATCAGTTGGGACCTTCCATGGAAACTGTTCAAATAATCTCATTGCTGAGTGAGATCCATAGGCTGGAGGCTAGAAAGGCAGGACTTCATCATGATCCCACCAGGCTTTGGAATAGGGTTCCTCTAGAAAGCTCTGGATATCTTTTAGCACCTGGTAAAAGGTTACCCTAGCGTGTTGACTTTGATTGTTGTTATATCAGTTTTATCCATTTTATTTTATCTGTTACTCACTGGCCTGGAACTATGGCATAGAGCTGTTTTCCTTTTTTCTTTCGTTGTTTGTTTTAAATAGGTTTGCTCATGGTTCTGAAGATTAAGTGAAGAAGAGCCAGAAGGAAAGGAGAGGAGAGGAACTGGAGCAAGGTTACTCAGCTGTGGTCCTCCAAATGTTTCTGAACTACACATCAAAGCATTCCATTCCCATAATTCCATGACCATGTTTCAAAGAGACAGTATCATGTGACACTTGTGCTGCCATCTCATTTCTAATCCACCTTTTCTAGTGTAGGTCATGTGACAGGGCAGTAAACTATGTGGATTATTCTACTTCCAAACCACCTTTAAGCTGTTTCTAGCCATCTTAAAGGTGTTTTCTTTTCTTTCTTTTCTACATGTGAAAGCAGTAGAATAACAAATATTTTGAATATTCATGCACATCCCTGCTGTGGCCACTACCTTCACTTTAATTCTTCTTCAGACTACCTTCAGACCCCACAGCTCACACCTTTTTAGTTCAATCTGTTTCATTTGTGGACTTACCTCCTTTCAACTGGGCTTCAATTTGGACTTTCACAAATCCTGATTTTTACAGGTCTCTCAAGCCATTATAGAGCGTTAATCCGGTTTCATTTTTGAGTGTAATCAGGGAAGATGACTAAAGGGTAGAGATCTAAAAAGTTCTTGTGAAGGAGTCTCAGGTTAGGAACAGAAAGGTGTGAGCAGAGCAACCCAAACTCAGGACGAACTGAGGAAGGACTTCATTTGTAGCAGTTTCTGGGCTGTTATGCCATGTTCCAGTTTGTTCTGAGAATCTAAGATTTTGGATATTGCTGTGATGTCCATCTCCAGAGGGGTTGGCTTTTGGAAGGGTCAAAAGTGACCAAGGAAGGTATTGGATATGGCCAGAGTTTGTGTGTTTTGAGTCTGGTAGTGGCTTCCTAATAAAGTGAACTATTTCAACAACGTGTGACCATGGCGTAAGGGTGGCCATTTTGTTTGAATTGGTCCCGGTCCCTTCATGTGGGCCACAGTGCACCTTAGGGGTTGCCCAGGTACCCATCAGCCATGGAACAGCTCATTGCCTTCCCCAGATACCAGTGCTGGTCTGTTATCTCTTGTCATGCAACAAAGAATGGCGGGTCTTCCTAGAGCTTATGTGCATTTTGGAGATTCTTTCATGCTTTTCCAGGAAAAAAAAAAGGAAGGTTTCCTTTATCCTTCAGGGAATCTCAGTCCCCAGGAGTTACTGGAGACAATTAGAAGCCTCTCCCCGCCGCCGCCACCACCACCACCACCATTTTCTTCCTGAGGTAAAATGGATGCTATTTGTTGGGTTACAAATACTTTTTCACTGTTTGGTGATGCTGGGATTTTGAGACATTAACCAGCCAACCCTTCTAAGTCACAAAGACCAGTGGTAAGAGGCAATCTGAAATCTTTTCCTGTCAAGGCAAATATGAATAAAAGATTCCCAGCTTGGCGCTTTTGTTTTCCTCATATTGCTGATCTAAAGCCAAAAGAGGAGAAACTCTGCCTTGAGTTTGAAAATCAGCTTTTCTCTCTCTCTTTTTTTTTTTCTTTTTGGGTACCTCAATTAGCAGAGTACAATTTGAGTAATTGAAAGCAAATGTTTCTTCTTTTTATCACTTGATTTTTTCTTTTCTTTTCTTTTCCCCCCACAGTTCTTTACCCAATACTGTCCCCTGCAGGGTAGAAGATAATCAGATCTCTAGGTTCAAAAAACAGTATATGCACACACACACACACATATGCAAACAAGCACGTACATATGTAGGGGTGTGTGTGACACAGTATGTGTGTGTGTAAATACACAAACACACAAGCACGAGAGTGAAAAGCAATGAAACTGCTTTCAATTCACATCTTGTTTTATAAGATTCTTTGCACATATAGAAGCCCGTTGTGATTTTCCCACAGTAATAGACGATTTGACAGAAATGTGTCTCTGTGTGTATATACAGTAATTACTATGTAGTAATTACTATACAGTAATATAGTTAGATTGTAAGATCATAAGATCATAATACAGCAATAGATAAGTATGGTAATAATAGATTATTTGATAAACGATTTTAAAAAGTACAAGATAATTTGGTTAGATAAGTTTTCTGAGCCTGGTATCTATCAAAATGGCACTTCAAAATCCATTCTCTCCGTCTTCCTCTTCCTCCTTCACCTCTTCTTCTTCTTCCTCTTTCCTTCCTCCTCCTGTGTCTTCTTCTTTCCAATACTTCTGAGCCAAGGTCCACATCACTCTACTTGGGAAGTGCAAAATCTGAGTCCCCATGTACACTTGGCATTTTTGTCTGGGCACAGACAGGTCCCAAGTATTTATTCAGCCTCTGACATGTGAACATACCTATCCATGCATACATGTACACCTGGGTCTAAAAGAAAAGCTAAACAGCACTTTGGGTTTGTTCCTTCTGTTTACAACCTTCTGTTGTCAATGCAGCGCATTTTAACTTAGCATAGTATATTATCTTGTCAAATCCATGCACGGGTACTTATGACGCAGCACAGGGACAAGGAAACATCTGACTCATGTCTTATTTATTGAACAAAGCTAATGCTGATCCTCCTCCTCCTCCTTCTCCCCCCCCCAGTTGTTCTGTGTTGCCCATGTTCTGTTTTGCATTCACCCTTTCAGCTACATCATGTTCACCCCTTCTTTGAAGTGTCTCTTCAAATGCAGCAAAGGAAGTCACTTATATGTTTAATGGACTTCCTCGTAGGTTTATCTTGTTTTATATGAAGAACAGCTGTTTAACCGTGGAAGCAGAACTGCTGAAAGGAGTTGGCAAAGGAGCCACGAAACACCCAACAGTTCAAGGGCCAGATTAAACTTTCACCTCCTAAGTGCACTACAGTCATACCCAAAAGTCCATGGCTCTAATGGACCACAGTCGCCTGATGGTTTCGGATATGGCCCAGAGAGAAGATCTTGCCCTCCCAGCCGTGTGGTAGTACTTGAAGAACTTGCTGCTCTAGGTGTAAAGACAGTGTAGTACTAGCATTTTGGAGAAATGAGGGCTCACTAAAAAAGCAGTGTCTGATCACACCATGAGTTTACATGCCTTGTCCATCAATTTAAGTTTTCTTACGTAGCTCCTGCATAAAGGATAGATCCAGTGGGTTAGAGATTCAGTAACTAGTCAATGGCAGTCACAGATGTTTTTTGCAATGCATAGATTCCCAGGTCAGTAGATTTAACTAAAATTAGATATGCAAATTATATACAAGGTAGACTATTTCCAAGCCCAAATGAAAACATTCAAAAGGCTGAAGTGGAAATACTTCCAATAAAAAGAGAGAGACTTTAAATTTTACTAGCAAAAAACCCTGCCACACATTAGCTGTTGCAATGCTCATCTTGGAGCTGTTAGTTGCTAGGAAGAATTTGAACAACTCTACTATGCTGTTACTCCCAGAAAAATTTCATAACAAAATTAATCCCTTTCTGGGTCCATTGAAAATAAAATTGCCTCAGACAAGTATTGTGCATGATTCATACATAATATCTGCTTGATTTTTTTCATGGGCATAATCTTTGGCTGGATTTCCACTTGCCTGTAAGGGTCCAGCACAGTGGCAGCGCTCACATTACAAATGCTAAACTAGCCTTGCATGTGGCCAGCAATAGGATGTGCACAAATATTCAAATGCATTTGAAATTCGATTGGATCGACCAAATTTCGATATTCAAATTTGAATCAAACGTCCTTAAATTTGAATTTAAAGTTTTGATCCAAATTTCAAATTTCAGATCTATTCATTTGAATTATTCGGACATTTCCACATGTACAGGTTCGTACACGATACGTGCTTGAAGATCTGCACCTTTCCCGCATCCGTACGCATTTGTATGGATCCGTATGGGATGAAAACAGGATAACTACAGGATGCATTTGGATGCGAAAAGATGCGTACGGGCACCTATGAATGTTGTTGACATTCGCAAGAGCAAATTCGAATGAAAAATTCAAACACATAGATTTGAATTTGCTTAATTCAAATTGAATTTGGTTGAATTTGAATTTAACAGATTCGAATCGAATCAGATTTTTTAGTATTCTATTCAAATTGAATTGAATCCCCAAAATTGCATTTGTGCACACCCCTAGCCAGCAACATTTCCAAGACAATGTCTAGAGCAAGAGCCTGTGAGTGGCCAGATGTTGTCATGGCAATCTACCGTAACAGCTGCACTTGACTGTACACCTGCACCCATACAGCCATGCCCACTTGCCATACCACATCAAGTAAAGGGTGCCAAAGCAACTCTCAAGGAGCGGTCCGGCTGCTTGGGTTGCTTTTTAGCAATCCAAAGCTAGATCACTCACTCTGAGAAAGTGTTATTGAAGGATGTGCATGAATATTGTAAACATTCAAAATTCGATAGAATTTGATCGAATGTGGACATTCGAATTCGAATAGAATGTCTTCACATTTGAATTTAAACATTCGAATGAATTTTGAATGTTCCAAAACATTCATTGGAATAATTCGAATGTACAGATATGTATGTAGTAGATACTTATCTGTATGAATATCATACATATCTGTACACATTTCCACTTATAATACAGAACAAAAAGAGATGCATATAGGGATAATACAGGATGCATATGAAATGTGTACAGATAGGTATAACATATGAATGTTGTCGAATGAATGTTCAGATTTGTATCTAACATTCGAACAAATAGATTCCAATGTATCAGATTCGATTTGGTTTTTATTGCATTCAGATTTTAAACATTCAAATTGAATCAAATGTTTTGACATTCAGTTCAACTTGAATTAGAATGCACACAACAGCAACAACAAAACATTTGTGCGTATCTGGACGGCCATCTGTCTGAGATGGTTTAGGAGATCCTGCCTTGAGCAGGGGGTTGGACTCGATGACCCAGGAGGTCCCCTCCAACTCTACCATTCTATGATTCTATGATTCTATGATCTCTAGTGTTATTCCACTGCAGTGGTGGAGCAATGTTGACATGCCTGACAAGGGAAGACAGAAGTGCTCCAGCAGGTAAGTATATATGTATGTATATATATATTTAAAAAATTGGGTTCACTTGGGTATATTTTTCCCTTTCTCCCTTGCTTTTTGCTTTCCTACTTTCCTAAGTTATTTCTAAACAGTTATTTTGCTTTCTTGTTCCTCTTTCTGGGAAAATAAGTAGGGCCGTGCACAAATAGTTTTTCTGCATTCAGTTCGTATCGAATCGAATGTAAGAAAATTCATATTTGTTCAAATAGATCCCCTTTGAATGTGGTAGGATTCTATTTGATATGAATGTATTTGTACAAATTCATACAAATATCCAATATGATGGCATATGCATTTGATACATATCTGATATGTATCCATATCTGATTCATATCCCTTAACATATTCACCCTGAAAGCGTCAAATCCGCCCTGAATCCACTTTGCTCTCAAACCATGCAGAATTCACTCTGCATCCGTTGCAGATGTGACTTGTGCAGCCACTGTCCCACTTCCCCATTTCACGAATGTTATGAAACATTCATATCTGTACGAATGTCAATGTACGAATGTCATAACATTCGATTTGTATACAAAAGTCCAAATTTGTATGAATAATTGTACACATCCCTAGAGTTACGTTATTGTTGCTGCCTCCATCACAGTGTTACAACCTCTTTCCATAGTCTTCACTTCAGGCACTCTGCCTACCAAATCAAATCCCTTAAATCTATTCATCTCTTCTACTGCATATTCACAAGAAATATTATTTGGGTCATACCTATATGGTTTAGTGGTTTTTTTCTACATTTTTTTTCAATTTAAGTCTGAATTTTGCAATAAGGAGTTCATGATCTGAGCCACCATTGACTTCTGGTCTTGTTTTTACTGACTGTATAGCACTTTCTCCATCTTTGGCTGCAAAGTAAGTAATCTATCTGATTTTGGTATTGATTATCTGGTGATGACCATGTGTAGCGTCACCTCGAGGGCTGTTGGAGAAGATCAATCCTATCTTATCTGGTTATTGCCTGAACTCATCATGGGAGGTGAGAGCCACAACTCAACACCATCTGGGACTGGAAAATGTCCACTCCGACTATGAATGACAAGCAAAGATGACAATCTTGGCTAACTCAAAACAACGTGGCCCCTTATGTTCACGCAAACACAATGGGAGAATTATGCCAGGCTCCCTCCAAGCATTCAAGGTGATTCCCCAGGGATTCCTATTTGAAATCTGAAGTGCCAGATGCATTTTTTAACCCAAATTCCCTAGCTTTATCATCCTCTGTAGATCGGAGACCCTTCTAAGAATAAGAAAGGGCTGATTTAAATATCATTTGCCATATAATTATTGCAAACATATTCAGTTATACTAATACAAAATTAACTCCCTGCTAGTCATTGGGGGATCCACCCACTGCATTCATTTGGAAGGCAGAATTTTATATAAAAAATGCCAGTTGCCTGAGGGCACACTAATTGCTTAAAGGAATGTTGTGTTTTGTTTTTGTAATAAAGAAATATTGCCGAAAAAGGAATGCTCAAAAGAGATCCATAAATAAGAGATGATACAGTATGGCATATTTAACAAAAAAAAAAGTGCAAGCACATAAAATAACATACAATAAAATAGCAATCAGAGCGCTCAATCAGGAAAGAAAAGTCTTTGCAAAAGTAGCCATTAAATGTCTCTGTTTCTGGACTTGAGAAAGATGCTTACCACATTGATCGTCGGCCGAATGCTTTCCATATTCCATCTATTAGAATCGTCTGACCTTTTCCTAACACCATTAAAAGATAAAATGTTAATCTACTGAAGAAATGATGCTTGACCTTTGAGTGGGGGAGAGAAAAGAAAGAAACACGCCGCGTTACAGTCTGCCATCATTAACAGACTTGATGTTCAAGAGCCAAGCATTATACGTATCATAGCAATATAATTGTTTAGAATAATGTAAGTGTTCAGGCAAGAAGGTCTATGTTCGCATAACATAAATTAGAACGAGAACAGGGTGAACTTTCAGCAGCTGATCAAGTTAACCTGTCAAGAGAGGGCTTGTGCTCCAGCTAATCAGCCATAACCTCCAGGGTTACCTCCCCACCCCCTGCTCCATTAGGCTGAAGGAGATACTTTTAAGGAGTCATTGTTTTGCAAAAGGAGAGACAGCATGGGACAAAGAAAAAAGACCCGTCTCTATAAATAAACAACAGCAAGTCGGACAGGCCAATCCACCCCTGCCTTGAGTTAGCATTTTTCTATTATGCCTCTGCTTCTCTTTGCCATGGAATCCAAGGTGGCCTGCATGTAGTATGGGCAGCTGGTATACACTCTCATGGTAGTTTGAATCAACTTTCCCTGTTGTCTTCATTCAAGGCTGGCTGCTGTGTGCACAAGGCCAGTTTTTATGTAGGGTTGCAACAAAAATTATAGCTTTTATGTTGTCTCACAAAGCAGCTGAAGCACCAATTCTGACCTTTTCTTATCACATCTTTTCAGATGCCTTTCCCCCTGAGCCACCAATGGCAATGGATAGCGGCCATCGTATCATGTGATCTCCCTGAGCATTGAATCAAGCTTCTATCGTAACCTTCCTTCAAACCTTCCTGGACTTCATTATGATTCACCATGAACTGAAGATCAAGGGAGGCCTCCAACTGGAACCGTCCTACTCCTTCACCAAACACACAGTCCCAATCTACAGATTCCCAGTAATAGTATGATCAGGCCAACTTAAGGAGGCACCTCCTGGAGTCAGGGATACCAGACACTTCCGAACCATCTTCAAGGGCAGCCCCATGTACAGCGCATTACAATAGTCCAGTCTAGAGGTTACCAGAGAATGGGTAACTGTGGCTAAGTTGTCTCTGTCCAAAAAAGGCTTCAGTTGATGCACCAGCCGTAGTTGGAAGTAGGCACTCCTGGCTACGGTTTCCACCTGAGCTTCAAGCATTAGCACAGAGTCCAGGAATACCTCCAAGTTTCACACCTGTCCCTGCTAGGCCGTTGCAACCCCATCAAGGACAGGATGTCTCCCAATTACATGGACCCGAGACCCTGTAACACACAGCACATCTGTCTTGTCTGGATTTAGCTTCAATTTATTGGCCCTCATCCAGCCCATTACTGCCTCCAGACACCTGTCAAGCACTTTGAATGCCTCTCCTGATTCAGACAGAACAGAGAGATAGAGCGGGGTATCATATGCATATTGATGACACCTCATTCCAAATCTCCTGATGAGCTCTCCCAGCGGCTCCATGTAGATGTTAAATAGCATGGGGGATAAGATAGACCCCTGGGGACCCCCACAAGTGAGTTCCCATGATGTTGAATCAGTACCTCTGGCAGCCATTATCTGAGGTTGGATCAGGAGATAAGAGTGGAACCAATGCCAAGCACTGCCTCCAACTCCTAAACTCCGTAGCCTCTCCAAAAGGATACCATGGTCAATAGTATCAAAAGCCACTGAGAGGTCTAGAAGAACCAACAGGGTAGCATTTCCCCTGTCTTTTTCCCAGAGGAGGTCATCAACCAGGACAACCAAGGTGGCTTCCGTGCCATAACCTGGTTTGAAGCCAGATTGGAATGGGTCTGGATAATCAGCTTCTTCCAAGCAAGCCTGCAGTTGAACAGCGATGGTCCTCTCCAGAACCTTGCCTAGAAAAGGTATGTTAGCCGCCAGGTGATAGTTGTTTAAGTCTTCCAGATCCAGGGAGGCCCTCTTCAGGAGGGGGTGCACCACAGCCTGTTCCAGGGGTGGTGAAACCACCCTCTCCCTCAGAAAGGTGTTCACTACTTCCTGGATCCACCTGGTCATACTTTGTCGGCTAGCCTTTATCAGCCAAGAAGGGGAAGGATCTAGAGAGCATGTCATCGGCCGCACTCCCACAAGCAGCTTGTCCACATCCTCAGGCCGCAATAATTGAAACTGATCCAAGCAAACTGGACCAGACAGCTCTCTGGACACCACGGCTGGACTTTGTCCAATTGTGACATCTAATCCCCTACGAATCTTCATAAATTTGTCACAGCAGATATTTCTTGGCCCTGGCTCATACTTTTTGAGCTTGATTTTATCAGGCCATTTACTACTCTAAAAAGCTCTGCTGGATGGCTACTTGAGGATGCAATGGCTACTTGAGGATGGATGGCTACTTGAGGTGGGGAAAAAAATCCTTTTTCATCTCTGTCACCACCACATGGTAGGCACAGTTGAATTTACTCCACCTGCACTCTAGCTGTCGACCTTCCTTTTTCATGGCCTGTAGCTCAATGGAAAACCAAGAAGTTTTTCAGGCTTTACAAGCATGTCAATAGCCCAGCTCATCTCCTGATTCCAGAGAGAAACCAGGTCTTCAACAGGAGTGCCAGTCACGCCAACTAAAAGGGGTGATTAAAACAAGCCCTGTCTGATCTAGGGATGTGCATGAATATTCAAAAAATTGAAAATCTGATTCAAATCCAACAAATGTTGACATTCAAATTCAAATCAGATTTAATAACATTCAAATTTAGACATTTCAACAGATTTCGGATGTTCCAAAACATTTGTTCAAATGATTTGAATGTACAGATACATACAGGATAAAACAGAATGCATATGGAATGCGCACATATAGGCGTAACAGATACAAATGTTGTTGACATTCGTATCTTTAAATATGAATCTAACATACAAATGAATAGATTCGAATGTTACGGATTCAAATCAGATTTCTTGACATTCGTATTTTAAACATTTGAATCAAACTGAATGTTTTGACACTTGATTCAAATCAAATTCGTATGCAAAAATAACCTTCATTCACACCCCTAGTCTGATCACACCCTAAGTGGAGAGAATGGGACAAGTTTTTAGAAAGACAAATTAATTACAGTCTCCATCCTTGTCTATGTGTAAGACTTTATTTTTAAAAAAGCAAGGAAAAAAAGAAAGTTGAACTAGAAACTTCTCCAGATCACCTATGGTATTTTATTTGCTCTATACATCCCATGTGTACAATTTGTGTAACTGACATTTGTTACCTCCCTACCAGAGAAGCAAGTTTTATTTCCTGGCTTGCTTCAACAGGGACCAATCTGCCCCCTGGGAATAAGAATACTGGGAGCTCATTAAGACATGCATGAGAATAAACGAGAGAATTTTCCCCGCATTAGGCAGAGAATTTCTCATTGGCCCTAGCAAGGGAATGAGCAAAGACTTTGCCAATGTCAGTGTTTTGTCTGCCCTCCATGGAACTATCCCGCACAGATAGTTTGAAGCTCAAGAGAATGTTGTCATCTTGCCAGGAAGAGAGAGAAGCAAATACCTTAGTATATCATCATAGTGAGCAGTAGAGTTGCCATCTTGATTGTTTCTTTCTACAGCAATTGAAGGCCAGAAGCAATGTTGTAGAGTGATTATTAATGCAATGATTTCCCAATAGTAACGTGTATGACTGTGAGGTCTGGACCATAAGGAAGGCTACCTATCACTTCTGAGGAGTTTGGGGAGGCCCTCGGACTGCAAGGAGGTCAAATCAGTCAATACGAAAGGAAGGACAGATACTGAGGCTGAAGCTCAAATACTTTGGGAATGAGAAGACAAGACTCACTGAAAAAGGCCCTGATGCTGGGAAAGGCGGAAAGGAAAAGGGGGAGGCAGAAGAAGTGATGGATAGGTAGCATAATGGAAGCAACAAATATGTCCATGGGCAGACTCTAAGAGACAGTAGAGGACAGATGAGCCTGAAGTGCTGTGGTTCATGAGGTCACAACTAGACACAACTGAACGAGTGGACAACAATAATGCAATGGTAGCACCATGAACAAAAAAAAATCAAAGTGCTACTGAATAATGCTGGTAGTTTGGGCCTTAAGGGTTCCCATAAAATCATTTTTTTTCCCCATAGGTGACATGTCCTACTACTCCTTCATTTTAAAACATTGAATGGTCTGAATTTTGTTCTCCATTTGAATGTCCTTGTGGAACAGCACTGAATTCTGCTACCTGGAAACATGAGTGGGACAGGGTAAGCCAGTTTGGTCTAGTGGTTAGGGAGCCGAACTCTTACCTGGGAGCACCGGGTTTGATTCCACCCACCCCCATGAAGTCAGCTGGGTGACCTTGGGCTAGTCACAGCTCTCTTCTGAACTCTCACAGCCTCACCCACCTCACAGGGTGTCTGTCATGGGAAGAAGAACAGAAAACTTTGTCTTCTCCTCCTCCTCCTCCTCCCAGCCTGGTCTTCCTTTACATGCATTTTAAGTAGAGACGCTTTTAAATACGACACTTCTTTAACAACTGAGCCAATAGTTTGTGTGTTTACAAATCTGGAGGAAGTTCTTAAGAGGAAGCCCTCAAGCCACAGCAGACAGAAACAGTTAATGCCCCCCCCCCCCCGCCGCCGCCTGCCACCACCTCATGTTTACTTTGCTGCTTGGCTGCTGCTTCGTAAGTCTTCCTCTCCGAACGTAAAACTTTGACAGGAAATGTCAGCAGAAAATAAAGGACTACAGAGGCGGAAATGTAATTCCTTTCTGATTTTCCTCCTTACGCATGATGTGACAATTCTGGGCAACCAGCAGGTGGAACTTCTGGATGGGGTAGTAGTTGGAAGATTAGGGCGAAAGATCTGGGAAACATTGCCATTAATGCAGCAATTTAAGCTAATGCTGTTCACTCCCCTCCCACTTTTATGTTGTCGACAATGATACAGGCTGCATCCACATCGTTGATATCTTGGTATTCCTAAAGTCCCATAGGGCCAGCAGGCCAGCATTTCTGCCCCCATCAGGACTACTGGCTGATCAGAGGCACAGAACTGGTTGTCAGAGCAACTCAGAAGAACCTCTGATGCTGGATCGTACCCTCATTTGTCCCCTGCTTCAGTGGACACAGAGATGGCAGCAGTGGAAGCAAATTACCAGGACGATTTCCACATGGCCCAGTTGGACCAAAAAGCGTGGCTATTTCTGGTGCAGGAACCTCAGAGTTTGGAAGTTCCATTCCACACCATCAAGGTTCAGGAAGCTGGGGCACACTGTAAATGTTGCATCTCCCACCCCATGAGATGGCCTTTTTAGCATAGGTCTGAATGCGGCCAGAGAAAATAAGAGAATGACCCCATATGAAGCCTAATCAGCACACAGACTGAATAATTTGGAATGACATGCTCATATGATTTTGGTCATCATAGATATGAGCCTGAAGTCAGATCTGCCAACTCTGCAGCCTGTCACGGCTGTGGCATCATGCTGCCATCACCTCTAGTTGCCCCTGTGCAAATGTGTACTACATGCGGGGAGTCGGTTGTCATGATGCAGTGATAATGCTGTGATGCCAGAATCATGACAAGCTGTGGGCTTTGCCTTAGAGGTGGACTTATAAAGGTCCTAAGCCGGAGCAAAGGAGTTTGACCACTGACCTTGACCAATTGTAATCATATTTCCTACTTTCCCTCCCCCCAACAAAAACACACACCCTACAATCCTTTAAATGAGTTGTTGACAAATTTTAGTATTCTAAGTCTCCGGTCCCTGTGGAGCCATTTTGCTTAACAGCTTAACGGTGCTTTTTCTCCTTCCTTTGTGTTCTTCTCAAAGGTCAAAGGTTATCTATTTTCTATTATTATTAGCATTCAGGACGTTGATTCAAGAAAGGAACCTTCAGTTTTGCCAACCATCACAGTTTCAAGTGACGCAAATGGCATCCTTAAAAAGAATCACAAGGGTGAGTTTTCCACTCCTCCGCCCTCCTCTTAGAGGAAGATTGCCTCTCAAAATTCAATAGAGAAGAATGAATAGATTTGGGGGGGGGGAGGTGATTCCCTGCCTCACTCAAACCCTTTCTCTTTTACTTATTTTTACTGCCCACAGGAAATGCTCTGTGTGCATAAAATTGGTGGAAGCCTGTGAGTGTCCACACCACATACCCTGTCTCCTTTATGAATGATAAATCAAATATTGTTTGGATGTGTTTTTATTCTCTGCCTCCCCCCCCCACACACACACACAACCACAGACAGACACACACTTTGTGTTGTTTTGCATTTGGCTATATGAACAGCTGAAAACTCTGCACTGGCCTCCTATATTCCAGCACTGTGAAGATCTGTGCTTGCAAGCAGCTGTTAAGCTAAACATTAGAAGAGCTTTACCTGCTGAAACTAATAACCAAATTAAAGAGCTTTTCTTTGAAGTCTGACAGCGTGGTAAATAACCCAAAAGTCTAACTAATTAAAACAAAATCTAAAGGAGGGCTGGGTGGGAGAGAGGGAGGGAGGGAGGAAGAATGAAGGAACAGGGGCCATTTGTTTTCGAAAGGGTTTCAGTGCCTCTCTTATGAGGTTGATCAACATCTTAATTAACAGTCGTATAAAATGAAAGTTCCCATTTGAGTGCCATTTAAAATGGACATCTTATTTATGTGATGGCTCACAAACAGTCTTCGCTGCCAGGATCAGATTGCCGGCTTTGTTTCTGCCACAAACAAGAGTAAGGAAGGATTTACTAAAATGTCTGGGGACAGGTGAAAAAAGAATGTTTGAATTATCAAGGCTAGAAGTATGCACGAATGCAATTTCTTGGCATTCGATTCGATTCGAATCAAATATCTGAAGATTCAAATCGATTTGGATGTTTAAAATTTGAATGTGTCCATACGCAGTGGTACGCACCTGTATCCAGCCGTACACATCCCGTTTTCATCCCGTACGTTTGAGTACGTATGCATACAGATACAAATAAGATGTGTATGGATATGTATGTAACACGTATGAATGAATGATTTGAAAGATTTGAAAATTTATTTGAATGTTAAATTCAAATGTATAGACATTGTATTTGAATTTGAATGCCTGAATTCGGTCAAATTGGGTCAAATTTTGAATGTTTCAAATATTTGTGCACATCGCTAATCAAGGCTTAAATGACTTGAGACTCACTCCATGCAGATCTGCTTATTAACAAAGATCAGCCTAACATGGCTGAAGGTGGCTACAGTGAATCTGGAAGTATCCCTGAACCATTTGCCTTTCCTTTCTGGAGCAGAAGAGTCTTATTCAGGACGTAAAGCCTCCGAACCTCCTAAGGGGGCTGGAACTTAATTGTAATGGAAGCAACATGGAAAACAGGAGGTTGCTGGTTTGATTCTCAGTGGGGATGTGCACAACATTTCACCCTGTTCACTTTGCAACAGAGCAAATGTGAAGGAAATTTGCATTCATGCGAAAGGAGCCACTTCAAATGTGCTAGGCTTTGAATTTGCTTTGAATGCCGTTCAAATTCTTTTTGAATTTGCTTTGAATCCCTGTCGCCAGTCATGCCTCTGAATGCCCTCTGAATCCCCTTCGAATCTGCTCCAGGGATGACAGAGCAGCCTCCTTCCCTTTGTGAATGCAGCAAAGGTACAAAAGCTTTCGCTTCACATGCGAATGTCTTCAAATATAGCCAATATTCTATTTGAATGCGAACATTCAAAGGTTCAAAATTTGTACAAACTGTGAAGGTGACAAATATTTTTCACCCATCCCTAACCCTCAGTATCTCCCCCCAAATTAGTCAATAGGCTCTGAGTTCAACTCAATGATACCCAACAACAGTATTAGTTTTTGGAGTGGCCGTAGCTCAGTGGTAGACAGGTAGATCTACCATGGGGCTACAGCCATCTGTCTGGAAAGAAGAGGGTTGCTTGTTTGGCCAAAAGTAGGCAATGGTAAACCACTTCTATACCTCTGACAATAAAACTGCATCGAGGTGCCCATTGGGGAACCCATGAAGTCAACCAGGAGTCAGACATGCCTTAAAGGCACCCAACAGCAACAGCAAACTTCCTAGAGTTGAGGCGTTGTGAGACACAATACCACCATCTTATCAGTATTCAGTTTCCATAATTTGGCCCACATCTATCTCATTGGTGCCTCCAGGCAATGGTCAAGGACCTGAAACATCTGTCTTGGGTCAAGTGGAATGAAGATGGATCTGGTTGTCCTCATTGTAATGATGGCACCTCACTGCAAATCTTTTGATAACCTTTTATATAGACACTGAAGACAGAAAGTAACAGAAACTCTGCATGACCTCTCAGGGTGTCCAGGAAAAGTCTCCCATTGACACTTCTGGAGGCTGCCCCAGAGACAGTAATGGATCCTCTGGGGGAAAAAAATGCATTCAGTTCCTAATTCTTCAAGTCGCTCCAGAAAGAATATCCCAAAGCTACTGGGAGATAATAGAAATTCCCTTTCTCAGGCAACTGTTAAATACCTTAATTGTAGATTACAAAGGGCGGTGTTACCCCGGGTGTTTTATGTGTGTGTTCTTCATTTACAGCACGAAAGCAGGCTCATCATCAGCATGAGCATTTGTAAAAGGACGTACTGTAAGCATACATCTTCACCGAGGTCTTAATGGGTTATAAATGTCTAAAATCCACCCTGTCAATTGAAGTGGATTAAGTGTGTCTGAGCCAAAAGCAGCACTGGGAAATGTACACTGCAATTGTCAAGGGCTGTTGTAACCACAGCAAGATAATGGCAAAGATATGCACAGAATCATAAGGTCACCATGGGATTGCTCTGGTGGCGAACTGGCCCACTCATCTGTCGCACCACAAGAGGGTTCCTAGGACACAGTCCCACAATCTTGCCCGGGCCACAATGACTGTTTACCTGGCAGAGCACAGGAAAATGGCTTAGTTCTAGAGAATGTGCAAATTTGGTTCAATTTACGACAGTTCAAAACAAATGGTTTGGCCTGAACAGGTAGCAGCTCTTGTTTGACCCCATCTGGCCCTTTACATAAGGCCTTTCCCAATATATTTCACTGTTCTTATTGCTGTTGTTTTGCTTTTACATGCAAATAGTTCTTGAACAGTACAAGGTTCTATCTAGAACCAGGTTCCAGGTTCCACCCTCATTCTACATCAAACTGAACTCACCATGGTTTGATTTGATTTGACCTGAACCAAGAGCACTGAGTTTGTGTATATCTCTACTGACTTCTATAGCCACTTCCTGCCCTCGTCAAGGGTGGAAATATCAGCAACACTTGTCTCAACTGTTTAGCATTGTTCCTCCAACTTCCCAGTGTTTCCAATGACGCCCTGGCTCAAGGTTACCTTTGCACCAGAGTGGCAGCAGCTAAATGTAAAACATACCACAGCCACCATAATACAGATGAGCACAAATATTCAAATGCTTTCGGAATTCAATCGAATTGACAGAATTCCGACATTGGAATTCGAATCAAATGTCCTTAAATTCGAATCTAAAGAGCTGATCCGAATTTTGAATCTATTCGTTTGAATTATTCAGACATTCATATGTGTACAGGTTCATACATGATGCGTACTTGAAGATTATCATCTTTCCCGCATCTGTACACATTTGCATGGATCCGTAAGGGATGAAAAGAGGTTGCATACAGGATAACTACTGGGAGCATACAGATGTGTATGGACCTGGGCAAGATCCGTACGAACATCTACTATTGTTATTGACATTCGTAAGTGCAAATTCAAATAAAAAATTCAAACAAATAGATTCAAATTTGCTTAATTTGATTAAATTTGAATTCAAAGCGAATATAATTTTTTGGCATTTGATTCAAATAGAATTGAATCCCAAAAATTGCATTTGTGCACACGCTTACACTGGAAGCATTTCCAAAAAGACCACTTAGAGGTTGATCTTTGCTTACAGCACAAGTTACACTCATGTGTGTCACGTGCTAACAAGGAGTAGCGTCTCAGAAGGAGAAGAAGAGTTGGCTTTTATATCCTGCTTCTCTCATCCACTTAAGGGGACTCAAAGTGGCTGACAAACCTGTTCTTCTCCCCACCACAGAAACCCTGTGAGGTAGGTGTCAGCTCAGAAAGAAAGCTGTGACTAGTCCAAGGCCACCCAGCTGGCTTCCTGGAGGAGGGCGGAATCAGACCCCCTGACTGTGTGATATGGGTCTGGTATTCGAAAACAAGACCAAACTGGCTCACAAGAGACCAACTTTTTCACATAATGAAAGGACACCAAATTGTTGTTCTATTTAGCTGTCCCTTTCTTCCCTCTGCTGAAAGTTCCTGTTATCCCTTTGCTTAATGGACGGCCCGAATCTGAATTCTGACCCATCCCAAATTTCTTCAGCAAGGGTACTAAGAGGGCTTGGAAGGAACAGGGAATGAGATTTTGATTTCCTCTTTATGAAGCTCACGTCCACTTGTCCCTGAAAAACTCACCTTTCCTTGCATGTCCATTGTATCACAATCTACCCTCCGTTTAACAATAAGGGAAACGATGCTTTCAATAAAATGTCAAGAGGAGGGAGAGAATTTCCTGATTGTCGGATGTCTTGATAACACTTAGAAATAGATAATGTTAGCGCAATGGCAGGAAACAAATTCTTGCCATAAATGCAGTGTAATTACAGTCTTTGCTAGGCCTCAGATAGAACCCTAGAGAATACTATAAGTAACTTATAATAGAAATTTTATTAGTGGCAGTAATTTTTTTATGATAATTGGCATAATCTTCAGCCAATAAAATCCTAGCTTGCTTTGTTATTTCTTTTGTATTAGAAAAGTATTTTACTGGTGTCGAAGAAACAGGAAATAAGGCCACGGGAGAATTATTTTGTCTTCTTGTTGTTAGGTTTTGAATGGGGTGAGCACAAATATTCGAAGGTATTCAAAAATAGATCAAATTTGTCCAAACTTCGACATTCAAATTCAAATCGAATGTCCATAAATTTGGATTTAAATATTCGAACGAATTTCAAATTTTGGATCTATTCGTTTGAATTATCTGGACATCCGTTTGTGTATGGGTTCGTACATTATGTGTACTTGCAGATAACACATCTTCCCTGCATCTGTATGCATTTGTACGCATCCATACAGGATGAAGACCGGTTGCATACGGGATAACTACAGGATGCATACAGACATGTACTGATACATATGGGGTGCATAATGATGGGTACCGGCACATACGAATGGTGGCAACAGCACTAAGTGCAAATTCTAATAGAAATTTTGAACCAATAGATTTGAATTTGCTTAATTCGAAACGAATTTGGTTAAATTCAAATTTTTAAGTATTGAATCGAATTGAATTTTCGGATATTCAAATTGAATCGAATCCCAGAAATTGCATTTGCACACACCCCTAGTTTTGAAGGTCTGGACGGTCTTTGTTCATTCCTACGTTGCAGTCAGGAAAAGTTGAAACAGATTCAGTTCCTGAAAGCAGGTAGGTGATTTACTTTGTTGGAGGTAATCAGGTTATAGTTATTATAACAGACTGATTGGTATGATTGTCTGCCAACCTCATAGTTCACTTTTCTGTTAACTTTAGCATTTTTCCCTTTTAAAAAAAGCAGCCTTTCCATATTGAAGGGTTTAATCTTGTGTAATGCTCGCTACAGTGCTCCATTAATCAGATTATTTTCCTCCTTACCTTGATTAGCGTTAGGGAGGTACAGCTCATGGGAGAATGCTCGGGATGTTTTTTATAATACAAATGAAAGGCAATACAACATGCTTGCAGCAAGCAAACATAAAACTCAAAGTGTTGTGGCATTCATTTTGCAAACATATGAAATTTCTAAGCAGGTCATGAAAAATGAATTGGAAAGATAAGAGACAGGTAAGCCCATAAGATGGTTAACGTGACGAGAGACTGATAACAAAAGCAGCATCAAAATAATGCAGTGTCTAGTATTACGAGTTCTCAAATCCTTAGCTGAACTAGCAAACAAAGGGGCTTTCTGGACTTGGTCAGTAGACTGGACCAAGTGACTCCTCAAAATACTCAGTCCACCTTGGCCTAGTGCAACCCCAGCCCAAAACTGTAAAAAGATGGTCCCTCAGATACCAGTAGACTTGACTGGAGGGTTCTAGAACTATACCATGCTCTCTATTCCACTCCACACTGGATCCAAAACAGGGATCTTCACAGCCTAACCATGTCCTCCAAAGATCATTATCAAAACCCAAGTGCAGAGATAGGCGCACTGCCTTCAAAGATCATTTTGTTTAGCCCCATCCTTGTGTACCGGATACAATATCCTTGAGACAGAGGCAGAGTTTCTTTCTGAACTCGGCCTTATTCCACATTATATTCCAAAACAGAGACCTGCCATTCACAAACTTCTAGATTAGATGATCCAGCAGATGATCCTTATGCTCTTATCTTCTACACTGCCTGGCATCATGCTCTTGTGGAATACATGAAATAAATATGATTCCTGTCCTCACATGGGGAATGGTGACCTTGGAAGGGATTATACGTTTGATCTTGTTCACATGCAAACAAGGAAATGGAGTGGTGGACTTTCTATCTATAGGAATGAAGAAGTGTTGAAAGGACAGATATGGGGTGCGGTCAGGAATGTGATGAAGAGGGACTAAAATAAGTGCAGACAAGAAACGCCATGCTTCTGTGCCGTGGAGACATGTGCTATCTTTACATGTTATCAATGAGATAAAGCCCCAAACTCCTTCTGTGCATTGGAAATGCTGAATCCTAAACATGGGCCACTGTGGAATTAACGTGATAGGGCTAGGATATGCGCAAATGTTCTAAACATTTGAAGTTCGTTTGAATTCAAATAGAACGTCTACACATTTGACTTTAAACATTTGAACGAATTTCGAATGTTCCAAAACATTCGTTCAAGTAATTCAAAACATTTGAAAGTACAGATATGTATGTATTATATACGTATCTGCACAAATCTCATGCATATCTGTATGCCTTTGTGCTTATAGTATGGGATGAAAACGGGATGCATATGGGATAAAATGGGATGCGTGCAAAATGCGTACAGATATGTGTAACACATACAAATGCTGTCGACATTCGTATCTTCAGAGTCGAATCCAACATTTGAATGAATAGTTTCGAATGTATTCAATTCGAATCGGGTTTTGTTGCATTCGGATTCTAAACAATCAAATCGAACGTTTGGATATTCGATTCGACTGAAATGCAAATGTAAAAAACAAAACAAAACACATTCAGACACATGCTTTGTTAGGACAAAGCATACAAGTGCCCTGAGTTTCTTTTAATAAAGCTGTGTGTGTTTGTTCATGGAAAATGCCCCACATTGGGATCAATTTTTACTCAAAATTGGGTTCAGAACTCCTTTCTCCACTAGGTCTGGCACTTTAGTCCATGTCTCTGCAAGCTCTGGTTTTTCTATGGGTTGGGATCCTAAACGTATTTTTCTAAATAGCTGGGGTGGGGTGGCCCAGTGGGTCCACTTTCCCTCTATCCTTCATGCCCATTTCACTTTGGGATTGGCTACTACATGCATAATCTATGATGCTCAGGTGCATTGCATCTGTTCACTGGAAAACCCCTACGTAACTAAAGCTTCACAATGTGCCGTGTTTATTTTTGAACCACTAAAGAAAAGCTTCTTGTACCTCTCACTTATATGCAACAGCATTTCTAAAGCAATGGTAAATTGTGTTTTTAATTCCCCTCCCCCCCAAAAAAGCCTTCTTTCTAGAGATGTGCAGAGCTGACCCCGGCTTGACTTGGTTCTAATCAGACAGGTTTGAAGGAATTCAAATTGATGTGAATGCCTTACTGTTTGCAGAACAACATTTGAATTCAAACCAAATAAAAAGGTGCTCTTCTCAATACAAAGAGAACAACCAGTTTAAGTTTCTACTAGAGATGGGCACAAACGTTCTAAAATCCAAAATTCGATCGAATTTGATCGAATGTGGACATTCGAACTCTAATAGAATGTCTACACATTCAAATTTATATATCCAAATGAATTTCAAATTATTCGAAACATCTGAATGTACAGATACGTATGTACACATATGTATCTGTGTGCATCTCGTACGCATCTGTACACATTTGTGCATACAGATATGTATGACACATAGGAAAGTTGTTGACATCCGTATCTTCAGATTCGAGTCCAACATTTGAACAAATCGATTCGAAGGTATTCGATTCGAATCACAATTTGTTGCATTTGGATTCTAAACATTCGAATCGAATAGAACGTTTTGACATTCGATTCAAATTGAATTTGAATGCAAAAAAAAAAAATTGTGTACATCCCTATTTTCTATACACATCTTTACCCTTTCTGGAGTCTTTGGATGCATGGGGTGGCATCTAGGGGCGTTTTTCCACCATGCTTCTTTAATCCGGATCTAAGAAGATCCAGATCTAGGGAATGGGTACTTCCCTTAATCTGGATCTAGTAGATCTGGATTAAGGGAAGTACCCAATGTGTTTCCATGGGTGGCCTAGCACCCAATAGCAATGGGTGCTAGCCTCCCTGCTATGGAAACACCGGAACACCCACTTGGAAATCCAGATCTACCCATGAGGAGTCTGCCTGTCACCCCAGGTGTTTGGGGAGACAGGGGGTGCAATCTCTGAAGCGGCTCCGAAGTCACTTCAAAGTCATTTCGAAGTCAATTCAAAGTCACTTTGAAGTCACTTTGAAGTCTGTGCAAAATAGCTCTGGAGCGTCTTTGAAGTCTGTGCTGATCTTCGGAGCAAACTTTGGAGTGACTTTGAAGTGATTTCGGAGTCACTTCAGAGTCACTTCGGAGTTCACTCCAAAGATCAGCACAGACTTCAAAGACGCTCCGAAGCTATTTTGCAAAGACTTCGAAGTGAGTTTGAAATGACTTTGAAATGATTTTGAAGCTTAAGCTTGGGGGCTCCCCCCAAGGGTGCTCCCTCCCCCTAGCCTCCTCTAGACCCCATTGCCAAACTAACATGGAAACAGGCTCCCTTTAATCTGGATTTTCTCGCTGAAAACTCCATTGTAAACCCCATTAATGAGGTCTACAGAAAATCTGGATTAAAGGCTAAAAAGTACCCATATGATCCAGATTTCCCGAGGCGTGGTGGAAACAAATGTGTCCCTAATGGGTGCTGTGGTGGAAATGAGGTCATCCAGCTCTCACCCAAATGGGTTCTTAATGGATGCTAAAATGGGTACTAAGTGACCGTGGAAAAACACCCTAGGAAGTGATCTCTAGGAATGGTTTCACCAGTGTTGCACGAACAGCCAAGAAAAGGGGTGTCTAGCATCTTGTTGTCTTTTCCATCCTCACACACAAACAAAAACAACATATACCATAGTTTAAGTAGAAAGTACTCATTGGTAAAATGCTTTAAATCTACATGGTTCGTGCTCACGCTTCATGATGTTGATCCAAAACACACATCACAGTGTGATTAGTCATAGTTTCATGTTAACAATTGCAGCACTTGAATCTTTTCACTGCTGAAGGTGCAAGACAGCCCGGGGCATCAGTAACGCTACACACCCAGCTTTTTGTCAAAGTTGTAATTTTTTAATGACTATATATTTTACTCATTGAAGCATGACACACCTTTTCTTTAACCTCACTTCCTTTTGGAAGACAGACTGCTAATGCAGAGAAAGAAATGCAAGCTAAGCTCTTTCTCTCCCCGCAAGGTGTGCAAATTCCATAAAGCAAACAAGGTCTATATTAAGCATATCATTATAATCAAAGAGGCAAAATCCAGCACCAGCATTTTTAAACTCCTGTGTTCCCAACTTCCTCCCTTCTTTTTTTTCCTTCTCTCCTTTTTTCTTTCTTTCTTTCTCCTCTCCCTCCTCCTTCTTTGAAGGTGCATAGTTATCTTGCCTAACAACCCAGCTTAGTGGAAGATATTCTGGCTAGAGATGTCCAAATGTGGCCTCATTGTGGCTCAGATGCCCTCAAGCTGCAACCGTTATCATTCCATGCCATTGGCTGTTCTTCAGATGTACCTGATTAGCAACTTCAAGTTTAGGAACATCTTAGGCCTATTCACACTTAGGCCTTTCGTATATAATTAGGACAGCCCTGGGACAGAGCATTTGCTCTCTGGGCCAGGTGATTCCTTGCTGTGATTGATCTGGTGCCCTCTGTGCAGGGGCATGCAGGGGCAGACCATCCCCACACCGACCTGAATGTCTGATAGTGGGCCGATACAGCCCAGTGTGGGGCGTCCGTCCCCCACAGCAGCCTTTTTGGGCTGGTACACGCAGTGGATGGATCTACCATTCGCACACTGGTGGATCTGTCCCCCATGTGTACCAGTCTTAGTGCTCATCTGGCTGAAGTGCGAAGTCTTCTTGTCTTCAACATTCCTAAACCAGCCGTGGGGAAGCAGGAGCCAAATTCCTGGTTGACAGTGACATTCACTGGACCTCTGCCTTAGTTCTCTGTCTGGTTGCCTCTGGGTTAGGGTCCATGGGGCAGTGGGGAATGAAGCAAGGAGCAGTTGGAAATTTTATTTCCAATTGTAGTTAGAGTGCCAGACTCATATCTTGGAGCCTCCAGGCTTGATTCCGTACTCCTCCACGAAGCCAGCTGGGTGACCTTGGGCTAGTCACAGCTTTCTTTCTGAGCTCTCACAGCCCTACCTGCCTCACAGGGTGTCTGCTGTGGGGAGAAGAACAGAAGGTTTGTCAGCTGTCCCCTTGAGAAAAGCAGGGTAGAAAAGCCAGCTCTTCTTCTTCATTCAGATGCTCGTCTCATTATACACTGAAACACAATTTGGAGAAATCAAACTGAAAGGGGAAATTACTACCTATCTCTTCTCTGTTACCCTATGCACCCTGATCTAGTAAAAACTTATGTACCCTGTTCTGTGGTCTAGAATTGCTCAAAGGGGGGGGGGCCTGGAGAATAGAATCAAGAACTAAGAGCTCTTGATGAAGCAATTCTAGGGCAAGTGGAGCGTAGATCTTTTTTCAGTCTTAAGGCACCTTGCATCAGTAATACAGCATAATTAGCAAAATAGAACTTCCCTTGTTTAATGTGACCTCACCAAAAAAAATGCAATTAGGTGCTCTGGCTTCTGTGATGTCACTGATTGATTCTGGAAGGATCAATGTTCTGCAAGGAAAGATTTATTTACTTTGGTTGTTTGAGTCTCCCTGCTACGGTGTAGGGATATACATGAATATTTGTAACATTTGTTATTCGTACAAATTTGTATGAATGTGGACAATCGTATACAACATTTGTACATTTGTTAAACTGGGGAACTGGGGATACATACTGGATACATATGATATGTATGTGTTTGTATAGGATCCATTTCCAGGATACGAATGCATTCGTATCGGATATTCATACAAATTTCTATGAGTACATTCATATCGGATAGAATCCTACCACATTTGAAGGGGATGTATTCAAGCAAATACTAATGTCTTACATTCAATTGGTTACAAATCAAATGCCATAAAACCCATTCGTGCACATCCCTTCTGCAGGGTTGCAGACGTAAAGAGTAGCACTAGGTAGGAGCTGCATCCATACATGATGCCAAAGGAATGGGAGATTGCCTGGAAGGTGCCCATTAGCACTCCACTGAAAAGCATCATCCTGATAGTTCTGGATCATGGAGGTGTGCTGTCCACACATTTCCTGTGCTCCAGAACATTGGCCTTGCTCAAGATCTAGACCTGATTAAATGGGTCTACAATGGATCCTTATTCCAGATCTGGCTTCATCTCAGTTCAGTTGGAGCAGGACATAGGGGATGGAGCCTCCTTGATTCACATTAGTGTGTGGATCAAGAGGTCCATGATCTAGATTAAGGGTCTTCCTAATCTGAACCACCAATGAGCACAGAAAGGGCTCAAGACTTCTTCTTGTGAGTGGAATTCTGTTCACAGCAGCAATATTTCTGGGTGGAGCTATTCTGGCTGGATGTTTAACATTTTTAGTTCTATGGAAAAGATCTAGGTAGGTATCACGCCTTGAGTTACTCCTTCTTCATCCAGAAATCCAAACAAGATGAGTGTACTGCCCCAAGATTAGTTTCTTGAAACAGCAGGCATTGAGGCTGGTCTTGGGGATGGCTGCAGCATTGGTGAAGTTCAGATGCCTGCAGCCATGGACAAATCCCAGGGTATACTGTGGGTCCAAGCAGAAGGTGCCGGGGTCTTCCATGTGTGACATGGGGCACATCTATTGACAGTAGCAACAATACGAAAGAGGGCGGTCAAGAGTGATTAAGAATTGCATTTCATGGGGACAATTTGCACTTAGTCCCATAGTACACAATAGGGTAACATCTGGTAAGGAACATCTGCATTTGCAGGAGGCATTTTGAGCCCAGAAATGCCTCCTGCCTTACCGGATGTTACTCTATCATCTACCACATGCATTCCAACCCTTCCCCAAAGCTTACCTTTTCCATCCAGTGCTGTGACCATTCACACAATTTTTGGTGCTAGGGATCATCTCAGGTACCGCACAAGCACACTGGCACCTCAGATGACCCCAAACACAACTGTGCAGAGTGGATTGAAGTGGCTGGACATGCACCCAGACCCAGGTAAGTCTCTGGCTGTGTGGGGCTTGGTTTGGCTTTTACTAACATTCCCAAGTGCGAATGCTAATACACGTTAGTAGGAAATGCACTTTTCGCACCCAGCAGATGCAGAAATGCCTGTGGTCTTTTACACGAATTGAGAGAGCAAAGGGAACACTGGAGAATGGCAAAACCATGCAGCCTGATTCAGATACACAAAATCAAGTCCTTCAGTTAGGATACGGCTTGCGTTCATGACCTCATAGTCCCCAAAAGAAAGTGGAGAAAGGAAGGAGATGAAATCACTGGGGGAGGCCAATTCCTGGAAAGGCAGCTGCAGGGACAGAGGAAACAGAAAGGCAGGATGATAGCATTGTGCACAAATACTCGTCACATTCAAAGTTCATATGAATTTGGAGAATCATATTCGAATCCAATGTTGGTCCATTAGAAGATTGACATCTAAATACGGATCGATCGGATGTTTTGATACATTTGTACAAAGCTTTGTTACATTCGTGACCCTATGGAAGTGGCTGCCCCAGTCACATCCGCAATGGATCCAGAGTGGATTCAGAGTGGATTCAAAGTGGATTGGTAGCAGATTTGACTCGTACAAAGCAGACATGTAGGGGATACGCAGAGATCTGTAGGCGATTCATGGCTGGGATTCGAACTGGATTCATATCGAACATCCCCATTGAATTTGAATCTTACCACGTTCAAAGGGGATTTATTTGAGTGGATATGAATTTGATATGAATCAAACACGAAAAAAAAATTAGTGCCCATCCCTATACTATGAAAAAGATGGCATAAAGGCCCTCGAGAAATGGAAAGATGGTAGCTTTGTGCAATATGAGCTTTGCTGCCCTGCACAGCCTTTTCGTAAGAAACAGCTATCAGGGGGGTTCAGGGGAGAAAGAAGGGTGGGGAACCAAGCCAAGACAGAAGTTTACAAGCAAAACGTCTGACGAATAATATCTGAACTGACTTTAGGATGATTGTATTGAGAGGGAGGGGCAGAAACAAACCTTACGCTTGGCCTTGGGAATTACATGGTTTTATTTCCCAAGTGGAACCGATGCATTAGAACTGATTAGCATCTTTACTCCCTCATCTGCATAACTGCTGTTCCAATGCACAGAGTTAAAATCCTGCAAATCCCCCTCCAAATAATATGATTGCATGCATGGTTGTACCAAGATGCGCTCTGGGTGATGGGAGGGGGAGGGGGCAGGGTTTATCTATGCTCATGAACACGTGTGCATCAAGAAAATATTCCACACAAAAAAGCCAACGTGGAGCAATTAACTTGGTGATTTGGAAGGTTATTTGAATTCAAGTATTCAAAATATTGCAATGGGAGGCGCATAAGGAGGTCCAGACAAGTAAATGGACAAAACACGACTGCAAAATAGAATTCATGCGGTTTTAAAATTATGTTTGTAAGATGAGCACTAACCTCTTGATATTCAAGAGGCTCATAACGAGCCATGTGCACAATTTTTGTGTGTGTTCGGTTCAACTTGAATATGAGGAAATTCACATTTCAAATAGAGCCCCTCCAAATGTGGTAGGATTCAAAGTCACTGTGAATGTTCTTCCAATGGTATTCAAATCCAATTTGAATCCCTGCTGCCGGTCGTGGCTACAAAGCTCCTATGAATCTGAACACGTGAAATCCACTCTGAATCTGCTTTGAATGCACTCTGGATAGGAATGTGCACAAATATATTTTTGGCATTCGAATTCAAGTTGAATCGAATATTCAAAAATTTGATTCAGTTCAAATGTTAACAATCTGGATTTTCAAAAAGCCAGTTTGAATCCGGATTATTCAGATCCGTAAATCCAAAAATCCAATCCTTATTTGAAAATACAAATGTTGACAACATTCGTATCGGTTTTATGAATTTGTGCGCATCCCATTTGCATCCTGTTTTATCCTGTATTCATCCCATTTTCATCCCGTATTATAAGCGCAAATACACATAATTTTCGCACATTTTCTATGCATTAAAATCATTCAGATATCTGTATCGGATTTTCAGAAATTCGAAAATCCATTCAAATGTCAAAATTCAAATATCACTACATCCGATTTGAATTTGAATTGGATTTTTGAATTTTCGAATATCCATGCGCATCCCTAACTCTGCATATGCTGCAGGTCTGACTAAGCAACCGATTTCCCACCTCCCCAGGTTCACAAATGTAACAAAGCTTCATATGAATGTATAGAAACATTTAATTCACATTTGAATGTCAGCCTTTAAGTGTACCAAATTCAGTTTGAATTTGAATGCCCAAATTTTAATGAATTCCTATGAATTTCGAATGCAACAAATATTTGTTCATGCCCCTACCTATTACTGGTACGGTGCTTCTAGGCTCTTTTAATGACAGAATTTCAGGACCTTCCTCGCTTACCAGTAGAACGTGGTGACACACCCTCTTGTGAGCCAGTTTGGAGTGTTGGGCTTTTGTCTGGTAGTCTTCCAGTTCAAGCCCACAGTCCTGCATGAAGCCAGCTGGGTGACCTTGGACTAGTTACAGCAATCTTTCTGAGCTCTCTACACCCCACCTACCTCAGAGGGTGTCAGTTGCGGGGGGAAGAACCAAAGGTTTGTCAGCTGCTTTGAGTCCCCTTAACAGTGAGAAAATGGGGTATAAAAAACCAACTCTCCTCCTCCTCTGAGTCTCTCTCTTCTGCACTCTGGTGTGGTCTAGAGAAGCCCTGCTGCTACTAGTAGGCTGCATTTATTTGCTCATATGTTTGCAGACCAATGGGAATTCAAGTATTATAACCAAGATAAGCATCCGGTCTCAAAGTCTACCCAATAACATGAGGTTTTGTTTTGAATTTCTGTTTAAAAAAACCCAAACACGATCTGGTTGAATATATGTCTTGGGATGGAGGGCGTGGAAGCAGAAAACTCAGATTTGGGGGAAATAGGGTGGTATCGTTAGAATCATCATCAGTGATGGGACTTGTAATCAAGAATGTAGTGTTGAGTAACTATTCGGGGTCATAAAATCAAGAATGTAGCATGCATTCTCTGAAGGGCAGAATTGACAGAAATTTCAACCAATCTTGTCTTAGCAGTGGTTGCTAGAGAGTCCAGCAGAGGAAGTGGGAACAAATTTGGTGCAACAAAAAGAAGAGGTGACCTTTCTCATTCATAAAAATGATTTTTGAGGACACTCCTGGGAAAGGGTCATGAATTGAGAAGATAATGCCTTCTTGGCAGTACATGTGGTTAATTTGAGATAGGTGGATTGACTGAGGAATTGTTTGGGAGGATTGTTCCATGCATGGAAGGGAAGGGAAGCTGCCACTCACAGGAAGCAGAATATGCCTTTGCAAATGTATAATTTAGCAAAATGGCCCAGAGCAGATGCTTTTGTCAGAAGCGGGAATATAATGTTGGCCTCGAACCCAGAGCAAGCCATAAAATGCAGGTGTTAGGTTCCTCCTCTGTGAACTTGTTGGAACAGAGGATTCTCGCTCTCAAACTACAGCATGTAGTAATAATAATAAATTTTAAAGAGTCAAGGTCACATAAACCACTCTACAGTTGGCTGGGATGGGTGGGGAAATAGACCCATTGATGATAAATGGAATTCGGCTAGAGGATCTGGCCTTTGTTCAGTACAAACATGTTCTCTCATTCTGCACAGTAGGCAGTAACTGTATTTTGGGTTTCTTTATGTATGCAGAGAACAGTAGTTAGAAGTAGAGGTTAATCAGTCTTTTGTGCACTGCATTCAGATCTGTATTTTATTTTACTGCAGCCTCTTGTACGGCCCTTTATATTACAAGTAATAACAATAATAAATTACACACTCAGTGTTTCCTGCTGGAAACTCCCAGCAAGTCTTTTATCAGCTGGATTGAGAGATCATTGTGTGATTTTTCTCTCTCTTTCCTATATGGCTGTAGGACGGAAAAGGTGGACTAGCATTTTCCCAAGTCATGTACTTCCTTCATTGCTGGCAGTGATACTTCCAGGTCAGAGAGGATATGAACCCTTCCCGGTCACTTTGAAGTCCATTTTCCTGGCAGTGTTGTCTTCACACTTCAGTTCCCACCACCATAACCTGTTTGGAAAGAACATCTGCCTTCTGTTGTCTATAAAGTTGAGCATGTCTTCCAGCATCAAGCACCTCAAGTGGGCATTGGGGTGCCCTTCTGGGACACACGCCCCCCCCCTTTGGTTTCTTTTACTATAAACAATGGAGCAGAAGCCCTCAAGTGACCATATCTTGGACTCTGACTCACAACCATACATGTTCTCTAACATCTTCCAGGCAGGACAGCAAGAACACAAGAATTTACTTTTCCTAAGGAATAGGCAGGAAGAAGTGTGTAATGGTGCATGCAAGGAAAAACAATCCAAGAACTGAAAGCAAAGCGTTCTTGCCAACAAAATGGTGTCTCATCCAGAGATCAGACTTTTTGCTTAGCTTGCTCTGTTTCCAATGCATACCGGTTGCTCATCCCTTTCCGCACAAAAGTTGACTGTCTGAACCATAAGGACATTGGGAACACTGTAATGAGCCAAACCAGCCTGTTACTGTCATATCTCAGGTGGGTGAGGGCAGCGAGGCAAACACATGCCGTTGGGGGCTCAAGAGTAGTCAACATCCGGTCAGTCCAAAGGCAGGGTTCCAGAAGTACAGCAGAGTCACAGCAGGGCCCAAGAGTCAGGATTATGGGCGAAGGCATGGGCAGGGGTTGCACAAGTATTTTGTCTGCAACGCCAGCCCAGCGTGTGCTGCTCAGTTAAGTAGGGGAGGCAGCACCAAGCACTTGCTGGCACAGCTGGGCCAGATATGAACCAGTTTGATTTGAAGTGGGGTGGTGGTGTTCAAATAGGACCACCCTCAAATTTGGGGGGGGGGGGTGATTTGAATCAAACTGAACCAGCAGATCAGTAGAACCATTTGAACACCCTGGTGTGAATTGAACCAGTTTGTGTTGATGTAATATTGCCCACAAGTGCAAAGATGAGAGAGAGAGAGAGAATGGATGAGAAAATTAAGTCCCAAAGTGCTTTCCATAGAGATTGTATGGTCATAGGCCCTTTCTACACCTACTGTGCTAGATTGAGAATAAGGGATTTGGATTAAGTGGACTGGAACAGTGGAAGAAACAGTATAAGGAGAGACAAAATGCAGAAGTGTGAACACTGTCCCATATAAGTGGATGTGAACTACCACTCACGGCAACCTCAAAACCCTTACGCAATTGTTCCACATCTCCATTGATCAAACTCTGGTTCTGGGCAATGGGGGAAAGGGCAGCTTCAATGGCAATGTGAAGACACATTTGCCGTGGATGAAATGTGTATTTGCAGGCAATGGGAAGTCACCATCGGCATCAATGCATATATCTTTTTGGAGCGAATATGAAGGCCACCTTTACAGTGTCACCATAATGACAAATATTCCTTAATGTTATGTCCCATTCAGTTCTACATGTGGACCCCTGATTGCTTCGACCAGATCTGCCCACGTTAGTACAGTTGTGTACTGATTTATCAGGTCCACCACTATTCCTGGCTAATGTGTCCTTAGTACAGATACAAGGAACCCGATTAGTACCTGATTGGGTCCAATCAGGAAGACCTTGTCCTTACCTGGACCCTACTGAAGGCCCCATCTGCAAGGCCCTGTCCCCATGAGGGCAGGGAAAATCCAGATTTAATGGGTCCTTCAGGTCCTTAAAACTGGATTTCGTGTGGACCTGATTAAGGGTGTCCACAATGGGGTCTTAGGGATCTTCAAGTTCCGGATCTCTAGGAGGACCCCATCTCAGAGATCTGGATCCTGAAGATCCAGATCTTTGACTGTGCATGGAAAAAGGGGGGAAATGTAACAACTTACAGAGTAACATTTTAAATGATTCCATTGGTGAATCATTTATGGGTTATTTCTTGATGGTTGAGCAATTGAAAGACAAACACCAAAATGCCCACCATTATTATATAATGTGTTCATCTACTGGTAAGTCAAGCTTTAGTGGAAGGAAGGAAGGAAGGAAGGAAGGAAGGAAGGAAGGAAGGAAGGAAGGAAGGAAGGAAGGAAGGAGAAAGAGAGAGAATAAGGGGGAACATTGTTTTAAAGGGCTCGAGTGCTACTTGAGTTTTAGCTTCTGCCATCATAAACTGACAATACATTAATTTGGACCAGATGACAGGCCCACTGATTACTCACTTCTTAACAAAAGAGGGGCAACCCCTGCTGTCTTAGTGAAAACAGATTTTTTTTTCTTTCTAGGCAGTTCTTTTCCTCTAATGAAGCAAGTGCAGATATAAGTCAATAGAGCAATTCATTAACAAATCTTGTGAAATCTTTCCTCAGCATGGCCATCTCTCTCTCTCTTTCTGTTTCCCCCCCCCTCCCCTGCTCCCTTGAGGTTACCAAGGGAAAGTGGATGCACTCTTCGGAAAGAAAACAAAGTCTCTTTTGGTAGGGATGTCCATATGCTAAGGGTCAAGGGAGTTGAGTGGTTTTGCTCTGTTTGCTATTCACCGTACACATATGGCAGCTAAGGTCACGTTGATCCGGCACTGTTCTCTGTACGCAAAACAAAATTTCCATATGGTCCCTGAAAATGGATATGCATCCCCCCCCTTCTCATCCTGCTTCCCACGGCTCCTTCTTTGTGCGGCCTTGGTTGGAAGTGTAAAAAGCAGGGTGTGAGGGGTTACCTCGTCAGTCAATTGCACTCTCTGGCTTTGTGCGTCAGTCCAATTTAGGGCATATCTGCCCCATTTCTCTCTCCTCCTCCATCCCCCTCCTTGCCTTCTCCTACCCGGCCCCCTCTCGGCCCACCCCCCACCCCCTGCAGTCATTCAGGCCCAAATGTTCTTGTCAGTCTATTAGAACGTGATAGAAGTACTGATCAACGCCTTGGCGTCTAAATCCTTTTGAAACTGGGATGACCCGCTGAAGAGGATTTTGAGTGGAAGCCCCTTCACAGAACTCTTTCAAAACCACATAAATAAAGCCCCTTGGCTTGGCTTGGCTTAAAATGGTCCCTCAGATGGGGAACTACAGAAGACCCCCTTTTTAAAAAAGGCAACAAGATTGCCATGGATATTATACAACACAGTAACCACAACAGGCAAAGAAGAGAAGTCTAGATATACTGAACAAAACTAAGCCAGTCTTTTTCTATTTCCTTGGGATTTTTTAAAAACTCTTTTTGCGCACACACACTTCTTCCCCTCCCTCCCTCCCTCCCTCTCTTTCTCTCTCTCTCTCTCTCCCCCATTTGCAATACAGATCACTGACAGCCCAGTAAAAAGATTGTTTAAACCTTAGAAAGTGAATAAAGGAATTGGAGACAAATGTATTCTGATGGACCTTTGTGCACGTCTTGGGCAAGGAAAAAGTGCACTCTACCTTCTTCAAGAATGCTTGTTATCAGCCTGCACTTGTGTGTTTGTGCACTGATAATTAATTGGGGGGGGGGGGCTGAATAGCTTTTTATTTCAATTTTTTCCAAAAAGAGCAATGGACAATAAACAACCTCATTTCAGGTTTATTGATTGTTTCTAACCATTACAAGTGAGCAATTACGATTTTGAGCTTTTCATTTTCCCAATTATGACGGCGCACAGAACTCTTGTTCCAGGGTGCATATCGCATTTCCCTCTCCCCCACCCCTCCCAAAAAAGGGGGCCTGCCAGATGCATAGATTCAGATCATTTCATCTGGTCTCCACACATAAGCATAACAAATTGTATTTTTAAATATGTCAGCTGTTCCCAATCCATATATTCACCCGCACAGAGCTAGAGAGAGACAGAGAGAGAGATTTCTAGAAAGCAATTAGAAAAAAAATATATTCTAGATTGGATACACAGTAATATTTTACTTCTGAGTTGGTGGAACAAATCACAACTAGGATGAATATAGGATATATATTTGCAAAAAAAAAAATGTTTATAGCTTTCAGTTTTATACACTCATTTTGGCAAGAGGCAGAATGGCTCCCTTGTTACACACAATTTCTGACTTACTCCAGCCAAATGGTTTTTCATAAATCCAATGTACTGCCGCTTCCAACCTAAGGTGATGTTTAAAAGGCACAGGGCTTAACCCGTTACATTTGACTCACTTTCCTTGTCTTCCAAGAAGACGGAGGCTTCCTTCTGAAAGGGATCTGGCCTACCTACCAGCACGGTCAGGCTGGCTGACGCACGCAGAGAGCCTTTCTTCTGTTTGTCCACCTCCTTCAGCTAAGTATAATATTTCTCCCTTTATGTTTATGTCACAGAGTCATTACTAGGAGCTGCTGACATTTCTGACACTTGGCAATGCCAATGCACATTTGGTGGTCTTTCAATAACATGCAGTCAAAAAAAAAAGTGTGTTTCTTCTTTTTTTTAAAAAAGCATTAACCCCATCTTTCAGCCTGACACTCCAAGGAGATGCTAGATAATAACAGACAATTAAAACCATGACAGTAACAACCAAGTATAGGGTGATTGAAAGGATCAGACTTTGTTTTTAGAATGCAAATACAATGCCTGTCCTGGATCAGTATTAAAAAGAGAGAAGGGGCTAGTAGCACCTTAAGGACATGCCACGAAGTTGTGGCATGAGCTTCTGCAGACATGGGCCTTTCTGCACTGGGTCTTAATCTGGATTATAGAGCAGGCACCGGGTAGGGCATGCCATAGTCTGCCCCAGTTTGTGGTTGACAGTTCCCTATTCTGGGATGTTTTCTTTGCCCTGGTCCTTGGCTAAATGGAGACACCTTTTCCCTTCCCACTTGTAGCCATTAGCAGTTATCTGCAGACATTATTGTTTTAAACTAGATTGTTTACGGTTTTAATTAGTTCGATTTTAAACGTTGGTACCCGCCCTGAGACTTTCCAGTATAGGATGGGAGATAGATAGATAGATAGATAGATAGATAGATAGATAGATAGATAGATAGATAGATAGATAGATAGATAGATAGATAGATAGATAGATAGATAGATAGATAGATAGATAGATAATCCCAGAATAAATCCCAGTAGGCCTTATTCCAGATTATACCCTGGAGTAGGGGCCTACCCTCTGTATGCTGGTTCAAAGTACCTGTTATAGTCTGCATTAGCATGAAGATGGCAGGCTCCTATTCTTGGATATAACCTGGAATAAGGCCTAATGCAAAAAGGGCCTAAGCCTCCTTAATCATATGCACCTGATTATCTATCTATATCCAAATGGGAGATTTAAGCATCAGATGCATCCAATGAAGTAGGCTTAGTTTGCAAAAACTGGTGCCACTAATTCTTCCTGCTGTTTGTCTTCAAGGTGCTATCAGACCCTCCTTTAAGAAAAAAAATACAGGCAAGGTAAAGGTCACTGTCTTTGTGCTGGGCTGCCCGTAATGACAGGGCTAGATGGGTACGTCCATGTGGCTCCCTACTGATTCACCTGGAGTTACTCAAGAAGAGCTCCCCTGTAGGGATGTGCCCAAATGTGGTGGGTGGGTGTGTATGTGTATTTTGCATTCAAATTTGAGTCAAATTGAATATCCAAACATTTTATTTTATTTGCATGTTTAGAATCTGAATGCAACAAAATCTGATTCGAATTGAATTCATTCGATTCTATTCGTTTGAATGTGAGATTCAAATCTGAAGATATGAATGTCGACAACATTCGTATGTGTTATGTGTATCTGTATGCATTTCATACGCATCCCATTTTATCCTGTGTGCATCCCATTTTCATCCCATACTATCAGTGCAAATGCGTACAGATATGTATGAGATGCATACAGATACATTTCTGTACATTCGTATCTGCACATTCAAATGTTTTGAATCATTCGAATGAATGTTTTGGATCATTTGAAATTTATTTGAATGTTTAAATTCAAATGTGAAGACATTCTATTCAAATTCAAATGCCTACATTCAATCAAATTTGATTGAATTTTGAATGTTTAGAGCATTCATGCATATCCCTAGTCCCCTGCTCCTTTACAAGTGGCGGAGAAGAGGGGATTTCAGCCCATATTGTTTGCATCACAAACTATCCCTGTTGACCCCCCCCTTTCCTTGCAACTATGAGAGGTGCGGGAAGTCTACCCTCTTTTTCACTGCGGTCATCTTCAGTTTCCCTTCATGTTCTTCCAAAAAGATGCTGAGATGCCATCTCAGGGGCTGTCATGGTCCATCGACTGCTTAATTCAGCAGTAAAAGGCGCGCTGAAAAATCCAGAACTGTTTTTGCTAGCCAGCATAGTTTTTAATTATCAACTGTCCGGCAAAGTCCTTCAGAAAGGAGGGAGGGAGGGAGGGAGGGAGGGAGGGAGGAAGCACTTGGCCAGTCAGAACAGCCTGGCATGCTCTGGGTCAAAGTATATGCACCACCTCCACTCCAGAATGGCTGAGAGCTGCCTTGACCACCACTAGCTGTGGAGCAGTTGCAGGTTGCATTGCCAGTAGTCATGGCAACAACCTGGTGCACATGGCCATTGTTATGGTGAGATGAATGTTCCAGGATGGGACCGTTCCCACTTCACCTTGGTCTGGTTGAAGGTTGGAATAGGCCAGCACTCACAGTGCAAATGTTGGCCACCATCTCTGATAGTAACTGCCATAGGATACTGCCCCTTGGTAGTTAAGTGCAAAAAGGCCCAAAGAGGGAAAGAAAGGCCCTTTCTGCACTGGGCCTTATCCAGATTAGATCCTGGAATAGATCCTATCATCTTCATGAAGGTACAGGCTACAGCAGGCCCATTTTTAAAGATGCTTAGTTCCATGCCAAGGGGAAAGTGGAGGAAACATTCATATTACTTTAAAATTTATATTTTACCAGTTTGCAGGAACGTGTGCTGAAACCTTCTCACTGACAGGCTGCCCAGAAACACAAGCCCCTTCCAGACTTGGGGAACAAATCTGCAGTTATAAGAAAAAAATGCAGGTTACCTCCTGCAAAGCGACGACACGCCGTACCCACCCAAAACGCAGCTCCGTAGCTTCACATAGGAAACTGTGAGAGCTGAGTCCAGCACATGCTGTCACATGGGACGAGGTAGCCAATGGGAGTTGAGCTGCCCTTCCTGCTCTCATTGGCTCTTCTCGCTGTTCCATCCAGACTGGCAGGAAGATTTGAATTTACCTTATACTATGGAGCGAGTGTTCTCTTACCTGCATTAAGGTAAATTTGCAGCTATGAAGGGATAACATGCCACCACTACAATCTGTCAGTCGTGGTGTGCAATGTTCCCACAACGACTGTGCATTCCGCTGAGCACTATTAATGAGTCTGAACACACCCACAGTCATGAAAGATGTGAATAGTGTCCCCTGTTCAGGTGGATTTTCTGAGTTAAATAATACTTGACATTCTCCTGTTATGTTCTCTTGCTCTGAAAGTGGATTTAAACCCATGCAACATTATGCTATGTTCACATGGACCCATGGAACGTCATGTTGGCCAGGGCGTGGAATGCTCAAATGCTCCTTCCCCTGCTGGCTTCTGGACTGCCCAAAAGTCCCCAGTGCCATGTCCTAATGTTAACTCTTTTCCAACCACTATAATTTCCCTCCCTCCTCCCAAGTGGAGTGAGGAGGAAGAAACTTACTTGGCCCATTCCCACCTGAAACACTTTATTAGAGTACCATGAATGACCACTTTCCAGCTCAGCTCTCATTGGCTCTTCTCACGATCCTGTCCAGAATGGCGGGAAGCTTTGAATTTACTCAAAGCTGCGCAGTGAGTGCTGCTATATCAGCATTAAGTAAATTCACAGTAGCGTCACTATGAAACACCTCCACTGCAAAGTATCAGTCATTGTGTGAGATGGCTCGTTCTTGGATGCACATTCAATGCACAGCGTGAAGAAGTCTGGCTGCAACCCATCATGGTGGTGCCCCAAAGAGAATCGACCCTCGGATCAGTCACAGCTGAGTGACCAATCACGTGGGGCTTAGTCTTTTAGTGACTAGCGCTCGCAAGTGCGAGCGCTGGTTAACGTTGAGTCATTGCGCTTCTTTCTTGTCCAGCAGAAGGGAAGAGAAATGTGAACATGCTGTAGCTCTGGGTACATGCATTGGGTTTCTTCACACAACAGCTTGTGCACAAGGTGGAAATTAAAGATGTGATCAAACGACATTTTTTGTCTCAGTTATCCCATTTTCAGACACACAAAAGATGTCTTCTAAACAGTTATCTGAATATGCAGCTTAGAACCTACCTTATTTTGCCACACCCTGCAGTCTATATTCACCTCCAAGTCAGGGAACACCTAACCTGACTATGGGTTCTTGTCACTGATTGGCCTCTTGGCAGGAAACCCCACCTCGTTGCTTACGTAGTATTCCTGCTCAACCCGACTTACAGAGATGTTTTCAGAGCTATGAAGTCCCAAATGTTGAAGAGGTGACCTTTCTCAGACTACAAGATGAGGTAAGACAAATGCAGAGGGAAAATGTCTGTCATTACAGACTCAGATTTGCCAGGGGGGCACTTTTTAAATGTTTCTGATTGCACTCTCAGCTGCATAGTCTTACAAGCACGGGGTTCTTTTAATGGTGAGTATACCTGAACTTCCTTATTAAGCACTTGAGTTACAAAGGAGCCAAGAGGAAGCTACCTCCTTATCTTTTGCAATAATTCCCTTGATAAATGTACCAGGAAGGTTACACAGTGTATTTTGGCTACAGGGGTCAGACTTGCAGAATCTATTAAAGCACCAGTCATCCAAGAGCCTCTACTTTCACTTAGATACAACCCCAATGTTCAACGGTCTTGTTCCCCCCTCTTCTTTTCAGACCAATCTTCGTTAAGAAACCTGTTATCATTGCTTACAATTTACTAGGCTGAAATAAATGAATACCTGGACTTGCCCCTAACAGCTCTTAGCTTGATTACAAGAAGTAAAAGCAAATCAATTCAGGGCAAAAGAAAGAGACAATGTTTTTTAATAACACACACTTCAGATAGGAGATCCCTACGTTATTACAAATTATAAGGTTAAGACCTCTTGAACGAATCCTAGCTAGTTAAATATTTAAAACTCCAGGGTAAGAAACACATGGGCTAATGAGCTTCAGGCAACTAAGTACGGGGATCTAGGGGGAGACATCTTGTTTTATATTAGAGAGCATTAGTGAATATAAACCAGCCAAAGGAGTGTTTAATTAAGGATTATATTGGTATGGGAGTGCAGGAGGAGGGGAATTGTATAAATTTCCAGAGAATGTTTCACAGTGTAGATTAGAACTCGAAGGGAACACAATTTTGTGTTTGTTTTGTGTTTTCTTAAACAAACAAATGCTATGCACTAATAATTAGAAGAAATCTTTGACCAAAACATAATCGGAAATTATATTGTTGTCAGGGATGGACATATCTATTAAATTCTATGTATCTCACAAGATACCCATCTCAAGTTCGGCTTCCCCTATATCAACAATATCCCAATATTGAATTTTTAAAGGAAGGCCTTTTGTTTTTGTTTCCCTTTTTAATGTTTTAAACAATATTCCCATGTAGACATATTTTTTTCCTTATATGGTAGATATATATGCACCAAAGCTTAATGCACATATTTTTGTGCACACACGTTCTCTAAAACATATCTTTTCTATAAAAAATGTTTTTGTAGAATTATGTTACAAAATTCAGCGTAAGACAAACTTTTACAGATATTTGCCTTTGGGATTGTCTATTAATTCAGACAGACTTTTTTTTAAAAAAATGGCAAATAGATTTGACTTCATCCTTTCCCACGATCTCCCCATAGAGCAGAATTGAAGTACTTTGATTGAAAATAAAATTAAAAATCCATAATTTTTATTTATCTCAATAACATTAAAATGTATTCTCTTCCTTCCATATCAGTTGTACATGTCAGACTCCTCCCTAAATGCATGAATGTTGTTTCAAAAATTCCTAACGTGTTCTTTTATTTCCCCCCAAAACAGAGACAAACCAAATCTGTCAATTCTAGTTTCTTTCTCATTTTTCCAATCCCGAGTTCACGTTCTCCCATTTCCAGACTGCATTGTTTTTACAAAGGAGACTATCTTTATGGAAATTTATATACATTTTCATGTACATTTCTCGTAATATATTCATCAGGCTTGTAACTCTGCTCTACCACACAGTTGAGAGATCAGGTGAAGTTTCCTGTGAAAGATGTCAAGTCCATTTCACACAGCCTATTTCCACACTCAGTGAAGGAAGTCAGACACAAAGATCTTCTGTTGTTTCCTGAATCTACAGTTATTTTTCTTAGTGGTCTATGGGATCATTAGTGGTTAAAAAACCAGCCTGAAGGACTGAGCTTCACTGTGAAGTTGATATGCAGAAATTGAACTTCTAGTAGCCAACTCTAGAGAAGACAGTGGGAGTAGGGATGTCCAAGAATATTCGTAACATTTATTATTCGTATGAATTCATACAAATTCGGACATTTGTACGCAAATTTAATGTTAGAACATTCGTACATCAACATTTGTGTGACTATGAATGTTTCAGACATTCAGACAAATAGTTCGGACATTCGTTAAACTGGGGAGATGGGAAAGCAGCTGCGCCATTCACATCTGCAATGGATCCAGATTACATTTGACATGGATTGAGAGTGGATTAAAAGTGGATTCAGTTTAGGGGTGTGCACAAACACATTTTTTGTATTCAAATTTGCGTCAATTTGAATATTTGAATATTCTACTCGGTCTGAAATTCAAAAATCCAGATTTCCAAAAATTTGATTAGAATCAGATTATCCAAATCTGTACTTTCAGAAATTCTATTTGAACTCGAAAATACGAATGTCAGCAACATTCGTATCCAGTTTTCAAATATGTTCACATCCTGTTTGCATCACGTATAAGTGCAAATAAACATGATATTATGATGTGATATGCACAGTTCTATTCAGCCTAATTATTCAATAATCTATATCAAATTTTCAAAAATCTGAAGTTCATTCAAATGTTTAAATTCAGATTTTCAAAAATCCGATTCAGATTTGAATGTCGATATTTGATGGATTTGAATCGGATTTTTTAATTTTCAAATATCTGTGCACGTCCCTAATTCAGGTTGTATTTGATGCTTTCAGGGGCGTTATGTTATGGGATACCTATATCGGATACGTATTGGATATGCATGCATTCATGTCGGATACATATGCATTCATATCAGATACATATTTGTTTATATTGGATACGTGTCAGATATTCATACAAATTTATACAAATACATTTGTATTAATAGAATCCTACCACATTCGAAGAGGGCCTGTTTGTACGAATATGGATTTTCTAACATTCAATTTGTTACAAATAGAATGCAAAACAACAACAACACATTTGTGCACATTCCTATATAGAAGTAATAAATGCTACTTTCATATGCTACCTGAGAGAGGTGATGCCATATATCAGAGAAGTGCACAAACAGTGTTGTGGTTCAAAATTAAACTGAGTCGAAAAGGGTCGACCTGGTTTAGTCTGAACTTCAAGCAGATAACCTCAATGTTGTCAAACACAAATTGGTTCAAATTGAAGTTTGTGGTTCAGGAATGCGCCCAAATATTAAGTTTGCAATTCGTACAAATTCAAATGAATTTGAGCATTCACCTTGGAATCGAATACTGGCTACATTTGAATGCAAAGTAGTAAAGTGGCTGTCCAGTCACATCTGTGGCAGATTCAGAGCAGATTCAAAGTGGATTCAAAGAGGATCTGGAGGGGATTCATAGGCATGCCTGGCGGCCAAGATACGAAGTGGATGAATAGCATTTGAAGACAAGCATTCTCAGTGGATTTGAACCCTACCGTATTCGAAGTGGCTGTATTTGCAAGAATGTTAATTTCCTCTGCATTCGCATTGATGCAAAGGGAACACACAAAATAATTGTACAATTTCTTCGTATGGTTTGACTGGTTCAGATGAACCCTCCTCCAGTTTAGTTTGTTTTTAAGATAATCCCATCAAACAAGGGTTGGTATGGGTTCAGTCTGAAACTATACAATCAAAGAATCATATTCTTCACAAAATATACCAGCCTTTGTGATCTGAAAGTGTTAGTTACAGATGTTTATCCAACTAAACTGGATGAAAGCAAATGACTTGGAAACAAACTCAGTGTTCTATATTCTGAATATTAGTGAAATACTATCTATATAAATAATATATTCATCTATATGAATCAGACCCTACCTTTGAAACAAAGAAAGTATTCCCAAAGAGAGAGATTTCTCTCCCAACCATATTATCACAAGTACCAAAGCATAAAGCCCCTGATACAAAATATAGGATAAGATCAGAAAGCAGACGAGAACATGAAAGAAAAAATGTTTACATATTTTTAAGCAATAGTCCCTGTTCACTAAAATTTCATAAGTCTCAAATAGTCCACTTTTCGTCTGTCTAAAATCTGTATTTTAAAACAGGAGATTGAAGCCAGCATACAAAATCAACAGTAGTTCATAGATCTGTTCTGTGAAAGCAGTAAAAAAAAAAATGGCAAAAATCTGCTTGGAAGACTTTCAGCTTTGATCCCCAGATGGCATTAAATCACACATGCATACTGCCTTTGTGGGCTGCATTCACATGACATAAGAACCTTGGGCCATCTTGATCTGAACATCTTGAACATAAGAACGTAAAAGGAGCCCTTCTGGATCAGGCCACAAACCATCTAGCCGCAGCATCCAATCTCACAAAGTGGGCCACCAATTGCTTTAGAGGCCTCCTGCCTGTCTCTCCAATCTGGAGGAAATACCTAGGCATCCATTCTAGTAGCCATCGATGCACTCGTCACAAGAGAAGTTGCTCAGAAGTGCCTTACAGACAGTTGTGTGTGGACCGCATGTTCTCATCCCACCTCTAGTCTAGAATGTTCATAAAGAGGGAAGGGGAAGATTGCTTTCTGAATGATCCTACCTGCAAACTGTGCTAAGAGGTGTTGTTATTAGTTAGCACAGGCTCTGTCATTCTTATACTTCCAAACTTTTTCAGAAGTGTAACCTAGGCATAACAACTATAATCCTTAATATTTTCTGCCTCAACCATTATAAACAGCTGTTCGAAAGTCCTGGATGACCTGGCTTCTGATATTTAATGAACTTTCAGGACAGGAACAACTCTGGATAGGTACCATTACTACAAAATCACTAATCAATAGTCATTCAAAATCTATCTATCTATCTATCTATCTATCATCTATCTATCTATCTATCTATCTATCTATCTATCTATCTATCTATCTATCTATCTATCTATCTATCTATCTATCTATCTATCCATCCATCCATCCATCCATCCATCCATCCATCCATCCATCCATCCATCCATCCATCCATCCATCCATCCATCCATCTATCTATCTATCTCAAGCTCTCAGGACTGATCACAATAAAATCACTTTAAAAACAGACAACACAAAGCCTTTCACTTCCATCAGCTTTTGTAGTTTAGTTTGGTACTTGTATTGAATTTTTTTCTTATAATATTTGACAATTCAGATGAACTGCAATTGGTGTTTTTCTTTAGTTGTAGTAGTAGTAGTAGTAGATTATTTATACGGTCTACAGACCTGATATTTCTTTAGTTGTAATGATTGGTTGTAAGTGAATTTTATGTCATTTTAATTTAGATTTCAGTTGTAAAGCTGTTTGAATGCAAGATACAGCAAAATGGGCAGTATTCTAAATACATAAATGCTACTACCCATTAAACCTCTTAATCCAGCTCAGTTTTTCTGCTCTGTTTTCCAACGTGAGGTGACTTTGAAGCAACTTAGAGAAGGCTTTGAAGTGGGATCCTTCACACACTAGTCTGCTCTCTCCCCTCTCCAAAACATTCTGGGCTAGAAAAGGTGGATTGGAGAAGGCTTGGGGACATGAAGGCCACACACTGTTTCTCTGAGGTGCCTCTGAGGCGCCTCTTTTATTATGCCTGAACGCCACCTCAGATTCCAATCTGGATCAAATTATGACCGCGATAACATTGTCTTTAGTTTAGGGTGGCTGACACAAATATCGATGAAAAACTTAAGCCAGTGTTTTAATAAGAAAACAAAATTGGTTGGGTAGGGAGGGGTGGGAGACAGGGAGATGCTCCTGAGCTTGGTGAAGGGTCATTAAGAGGGTGCCTCAGAGAGCAGGCCCTGTCAGCCGTCACAGGGAACGCATCAGAGTTCGTCATACAACTTAAACTTCTTTTGACATCTAGTTATGTCGAAATGTGACTGATCACCTAGGGGTCCGGAATCCTGTGAGGGAAAAGTTCACTGACAGACAGCGAACATAGCCGATCTTAAACGGGAATCAAGAGAAAAGCAGCATTCCGGCGTCTGACAGTCGGCAGCTGCTACCTGGGCCTGCTTAACGAAGATGAGGACAGCTCTGCTGAACAGTTATATTAGCATCTGTATGGCTTTCTCTCATTATCACACATCTGCCCACCTTTATTCAAATGACGGCCCTTCTGATCTGACAGCTCTGGCATTGTCAGTGAATAGATATTATGGAACCGGAGTACGGAGGCTTAGGGTGTTTGCTTTTATTTTCTAAAGACTGTTGTACAGTTTGACAGTAGAAAACCACAGAGGTAAAGGGAGATAATTAACATATTGGACAGTTTCTAAACAAAGCTAAGGCAGCTAAGCTGGCAAAACTACTGTTACCAGGAAAGCACTGTTTGAGATCCAGAAAGCCACAAAAGCCTGGTGTGATGCCTTCTCCTTTTCTCTGGCTGGGTGACGTGTGCATTTTTATGAGTCCAAACACACAGAAGAATACAATTAAGGGAGGACAATTCCATATGTTTCAGTCCCTTTCACCTGGATGTCTCTCTGTCGGTAGTACACCTTATTTCCCCACCACTTTGCTTTCCGCAAATAAAAGGAAAAGTTCTGCGCAGAAATTTGGTGTTGGTTTTGCTGTCATGTCTCCTAATATATGCACGTTGCTCAGTTTTACCCAATTTTTTGTTCCCCTAAGGCATTTTATTCTAATGTCGAACGTTTCAAGGAATTATTTGGTCGAAGAACTAAACTGCAAAATTTGGAGCTGTATGAACTTCAACACTTAGATCTATTCTTTTTTGCTTAAATATAGTGGTCTTCTAATTAAGCACCAATTGTAGAAAAAAATCAACCACCCCTAAAAATAGTATATCCTGGAAATTATATTTGATGAAGTACAAGCATCTCAGCATAATAGATGTCCTCAAGTCTTCGATGTGGGAAAATCTCCACACTAAGGGCATCTAATTTTCTTCATGCAAGCAGCATTTGGCCCAGAGAGGGGCTTACTTCTGAGTAAACATGGTTAGGATTGCTTGATGTTGTCCCCCCCCCCCGTCTCAGAAGGAACTTGCTAGAATATAAAACATCTCCTTTTGTTCTGCTTGTCTCTTAAATATTACTCAGAGGGCTCAAGTCCCTTTGCTGAATTTTGTCTCTTTTTCCTCCTTCAATAGAAAACAGCAGGATTTGTGTAAGCATCATGTAACCAGGCAATTGAAGATCACATGTGGGGATCTGATAGAAAAGTGTATGTGTGCTGAGGAGCAGCGGGGATTGCCAGGTTAGATTTTTATCATTTATCCATTTTGGAAAGAATCACTACGGCCATCAGAACACGCCTTCCCCAATCTCAAAGGTGAATTCCGTGTCAAAATTGAAATGCAACAAAGTCTGCACAATAGCAAGTGGTAGCTTTTTCCTCTGCAGACTGCTCTAATGTGTTTTATCTAAGCCACAAAAAAGTTGAGTTTTGCAAGCACAAAGAGAAACTGGCTTGCCAGGGCGAAATTTCATTTCCCAGTAGCAAAATTTGCATTTTGTCAACACAAATCCTGCCAAAGGCTCCACAAGCACATTGGGTGGGTCTGGTCCCTTGAAATCAAATATGTCTATTGTGTGGCAGTTTTATTGCTGTGTATCTATGTGTACCTATACAATAGATACACAGTCTTGTGTCTCTTGGGCACCTGCACAAGACATCTTAAGTCATTCCTAGTGACTTGGAAACATATCTATCTTTTCCCCCTCTCCACAGTTTGGAATGCAGGAAGCCCCTTGACACTTAGATTTGAGGACGCCCCTCATTTAATTCACGTATTCTATTTCCCCTATCATATTTTCTTTTGTTCTTCAGAGGCTCTAGGATTTTCATGGGTTAATGGGAGAAATTATTGCTCTTTGGCCACAAAGCAATCAAAGGCAATTCAATGCACACGCCGATAAAGTAAGAATAGCTTATTCAGATTGGAGAGGCAAGCTTGAATTCACTGTAGCAAAGTTTGAATACAAAATAAGATATTCATTTAAGAGGGTATTAGGGAGGGAAAGAAGGTGAAGGAGAGGAAGAAAGAAAGAAAGGGGAAAAGAGAGAATTTGATGTCATTCATTCTAAAAAGGAATTACAGAGAGCGAACACTGTACAGAAAAATAGATGTTGACCTTTTTATTATAGAATTTTCTGTTCTGCGCCCTTCTCTTCAAATGCACATCCAGAGCCTTTCTTTCTCTCCGCACCAACACAGAGACAGAGAGAGAGAGAGAGAGACTTCAGCTGTATGTTATCTCAAATAATTACCGTCCGCTTTTGGCTGTCCCTGGTGACTCTTGCTAAAAAAGCTACTCATTGTCGGTGAGAGAAGAGGGATTTGAAACCCGCTTCTGACGACCAAGAACAGCTCTTAATTAACCACTCAGGTATTGAGAAGTCTCTTCAACCCGTCTCCTATCCATATGGCCAGAACATGTCCACAGTGATAATCACTGAAGAAAATAGTGTATCAAAAAAATAAAATAAATAAAAATCCCACACCAAGTGGGGGATGGCTGTGGAGGGGGGGGGCAGCTTGGTGAAGGAAGAATGAAAGCGAGCAAGGAAAGAGGGAATCTCACAGAAAGCATGTGCAAATTATTTTTAATGATTCTCCTCTGGTGAGTCGGATTATCTGAAATTTGAAGCCGCTTGTGATGGCGGAGGAGGGAGCCAAGTCCTTCTGTCCTTGACCTTCTCCTCCTCTGCATTTGCCCCCGTGCCTCACACACTTGACGGCAGACCTGTTTCTTAGCATCGACATGAGTCTGCCCCAGGTAGCAGAGGCAAGCCTTCAGGCACTGGAAAGAAGCTTTTAGTGCCTGTGATTTTGATAATTCTTTGTTTCTGGCATGTGGCTTCTTTCTTAAGGCGTGTTGGATATGTGAGTTTCCTACACGAGGCATGCTTTCTCAGTAACTTGGTGAACACGGCTGCGTTTCCTCTTTCCGACCCCACATACATGCACATATGTGCGTACCATGACACACAATTGCACACCGTGCAACCTGCTTCCACTTGGCAAAGGAAAAACCAGAGGAGCAGCCTAGAATTGAACGACATAATTAACATTTTTAAAAGCTACCCTTTATGCTGTGTTTATTTACTTGTTTGTTTATTATTTTTCATTTGCCTGTGCCCCTCCGCCCCCCTAAAAAAAAAACCAAGTGGGCCTAGTGTGTCAAAAGACATTATGTATGATTTTTTCCTTTCTGACAGCAACCATTACATTTAAAAATTCATTACAGCAAGGTTAGTTAGACACGTGATGGATGTAGCTTTAATCCTGCCATATATTATTACAGTTAAAATGTAAATGATGAAAAATATTTTGTGCTTATCAGCATTTATGTGGAAATGTGTTCTGCAGTGATATATGGCGTTAAACTCCTATTATTCTGATGAGAAAGAACGAAAGAAATACAAAAAAAAGGAGAGAGAGGAAAAGATGAAGTGTTTATTAAAACATGGTTACTTGTGATAAAATATGCTTGTTGTACATGACTTTAAACATATTTACTGAGGGCACATGTCCAAAACAAGCGTGAAATGTGTTTGCTATGCAAATTCTGCTCTGTCTGTTTTCCCACCCCACTCCCCGTTACACTGAATATTGGGTTTAGTTGCAATTTCCTCTCAGAGGTGGGGGAAGCAGCCTAACAGTATTAATTTCAGTATTTGTGAATAATTTTATAGAATGGGAAGGCCAATATTTCATGAAGACCTTTATATTTTAAATTGGGCTGCTTGTGTATATACTGAAGTCTATGCACAAGCATTTGTTCCTTGATACCAACATTGCAAAGGCCAATACTTCCTGGCTAGAGTGGGGCACGGACTTAGAATTGGCTGATCAGTTCAAATTGAACTTAACACTCCTTGGGTGTTTTTCCACTGTCACTAGAAGTACCCATTAAGTACCCATGAATGGGTACAAAAATGCCATTACGTACCCATTAATGGGTACTTAAAAGGTACTTTTAGTGATAGTGGAAAAACACCCCTTGTTTGAGTTTAAACATGAACTACCCTTTCAAACTGAGTGTTCAGTTCAAACCTGTTTGAGTATTCTGAATACCCAAACAAACCCTTTTAAATTCTTTTAAAAAACTAAACAATTCAAATCCAGTTCAAGTAATTTTGTTCAATTCTTTTCTTTCCAAACCCAAACTTTCCCATTGAACATGTAGGGTGTTTGGTTCAAGCTCACACCTTTCAGACACCCCCTGTTCAAAGCAAACAGCATTCTTTTAGAACCTGTTTGGTGCATCTCTATACCTGGTCACTACCTGGGCTCCTCGATAAGGTTTTCTTGGCACATAAGAGCCGGTTCACCAATATGCACTTCTGGGCAGATTTTGGTGATCAAACCTGTGACTCTTCTTTCTGGCCAGTTGCTTTGCCACTGGGCTGTGATCACACCCTATGGCACAGTGAGAGGCAATCATGGGATCTTATTTAGCTTTTGGATATCTTCTTGGTACCTGGAGGCGGTCTAAATCAGGAAAGCTCTTGAGAGTTATTCCCAGTAGGGATGTGCATGTATCCCCCCTCCCCATTTGCTTCGCATTGAAGTGAATGGGACTGAAATTTGCATTTGGGCAGATGGAGCCACTTTGAGTGTGCTAGGCTTGGCATTAGCTTCAAATTGTCTTCAAATCCCTGCTGCCACCAGTTGTGCCTCTGAATCTGATGTGACTCAGATCATGGGAATCTGATGCTAATCCTCTCCAAAGCTTTGAACAAAAGCACAAATGCTTTTGCTTTGCATGCGAAGGTCAATCTTCTATTATAGCTAATATTCGATTTGAATGCAAAGTTGAAGAACATCTTTCACCCACCCTACTTCCCAGCTATCAGCATGGCCAATGAGAAAGGACCGTAGCCTAGAGATGCGCATGAATGTTTGAAACATTCAAAATTCGATCTAATTCGATCTAATGTGGACATTCAAATTCAAATAGAATGTCTACACATTTGAATTTAAACATTTGAATGAATTTCAAATGTTTCAAAGCATTCGTTTGAATGATGCTAAACATTCGGAACGTACATAGGTATCTCAACATATTTGCGCTTATAATAAGTAACAAAAACGGGATGTATATGGGATAAATGGGCTGCATATGAAACATGTACAGATACGTATAACACATATGAATGTTGTCTTTTTTAAATCTTTTTTATTTCCAAATATAAATATACAAATACAAACATTCAAAAAACAATACAAGATACAAACAAAATACAACAACCAATACAAAAACAAAAACAAAAAAACCCTTACACTTACTATATACATCAAATATCATTTACCTCAGACTTAGAAAAAACTTAATTATTATTTCCTTCAAGTTGTTATTTACTTATGGTTTGGCAATATAGCTATATAAGTCTTTCCAACAATCTAACTATTTGAACTAATAGATTTGAATGAATTAGATTTGAGTCAGATTTGTGGCATTCAGATTCTTAACTTTCGAATCAAATTGAATGTTTGGATATTCAAGTTGAATTCAAATGCAAAAAAAACCACATTTGCGCACATCCCTATTGTAGCCAAACTGGCAGGCTGGAAACTGTGAAGGCTGAGAGCTTTTGTTCCAATAGCTCCTCAGAGGCAGTGGATAGACCTAGGGCAAAATGTGCCTGAATGTGGACAGCAGTGTTTCATATGAACACCATCCTATCCCAGGGTGGGATGGTCCAGGCTGGGCAGCTCACCCTGCCCTGAAACAGCAAAAACGGGGCCTGCGATACTTACTGATGCTTTATGGGAAAAGATACTTTTATTACTAAGCATAGCCACATTTTGGAGGAGAGTCTAGATAGGTAACTTTGAAGTCTTTTCCTCTCTGAAGACCCTTGAGCAACCTCAGGAATGGGAGAAAGAGTGGATGGAGCTACTACCTGTAAGTATTTCAGCTTCATTTAGATTTTAAAACAAAGTGTTTATGTCTCTGTATGCTAGCTCTCTCCTTTTTCCAAAGGGTCTTCAGGGGGATGTAAAGCACTGCTCTACTCTGTAGCCCTTCCAGTAAATGAGTCACTGAAACTGCCTGTTGTCCAGAATGGCTTTGTAATTTAGGGGAAGTAGGAAGTCACCAAGGTACGCTAAAGTCTAAAGGTTTCCGAGATAAACAGGAACAAATTCTGCCTCCCTTTAGCATTCCAGGTAAGTAACAATGTTTAAATGTTACACTGCATAGCTCAAAATGCATCTAGAAACCTTTATTGTTAAGGGTTGTGAAAATTGCATGCCAACTCACTAAAGCAAGCTACCACAGAATGGCCACTGAGAAACACAGGAAGTCTCTTTAATACCTGTCATTGTCTTCACCTTCTCCATTCTGATCTAGCTATACAATGGTCCATTCAGAATGCCAAGCCATTTAAAACATCAGCAAGCCACCTATTATCCATCCATGCCTTTTACTAGCAGTGACTAGGGATGTACCCAAACATTTTTTGTATTCCATTCGTATCAAATCGAATGCAAGAAAATTCATATTCCCTCTTTTGTTTCCCTCAAGTTTAGAAAAGAGTGGCTGTATCTCTGGGTGAAAGCATCTGATCACATCCCTTAGAATGTGGTAGGATTCAAATTTAATAGGAATGTTTGATACAAATCCCATATGAATCTGTAACAGAGTTTCATATGAATGTACCAAAACATTCTACTCAAATGTGAATGTCTGAATTTGGCCAAATTCTTACGAATTTTGAATGTTACAATTATTTGTGCATATCCCTAGCAGTGACCCTGGGAGCACTCACAGAAGGTGATTTTATCTGCAGTGGAAAATTTAAGGCGAGGCTTCTAATTGGAGTTTTGGTGCTTACACGCTGTGTTTTACTGTTCACCCTAACTTTTACTCTAAGTGCCAACGACCCCTTAATTATGAGTTAAGACACAGAGGGATGCTATGAGCAGTGTCCGTACCTTTTCTTTTTTCTTTGTTTTAACAGTATAGTGTGATACAGTTTTAATATGTTTGTTTTTCAATGTTGTAAGCCGCCCAGAGACCCTCAGGTATGGGGTGGGATATAAATATAAATATAAATAAATAAATAAATAAAAACAGTCATAACTTTAAAGTCCCTTGCTCTCATTTCTGTAGTTTTGTTTGTTCTTGGACCAGGTACCCTTCCAACAGACACCTACCATCTAAGAGTGGTTCAGTTAGGGTGTTTTTCCACTGCAGCCCTTAGATCTGGATCTAAGAAGATCCAAATCTAAGGAATGGGTACATTTCTTAATCTGGATCTAGTAGATCCAGATTAAGGAAAGCACCCAATGTGTTTCCACAGGAGGTGTAGCACCCATTAGAAATGGGTGCTAACACCCCTGCTGTGGAAACAGCTTTGCACCCTTCTGGGGAATCCGGATCGACCCACAAGGGGTTGGTCCATGTCACGATGCCCAGCGATCCAGTTAGTGCCTGCCCTCTCTAGGAGAAGCTTGGCCCTGTTAGGATGCTGAGTTCGTGCAACGGCCAAGTGAATACTACAGTGTGGACACAAAACACTGGTAGCAAGCGTTTCAACAGTAAACTAAAACAAGTTTATTATTATACACAAGCAATACTAAAAGGAAAATAAGGTTCAGGTATTTGTTGGTTTAACTCAGGTTTAACTCAGTAAGTCTCTTAAGGCTAGGAGCTACCCCTTTGTCTAAAGGAAAATAGTTCCCCTTTTAACAAACCTCTCCACATTCCTCCCCCTCTGGCTTGCTCTGCCACAGCTCAAGCCAAGCCAGTGTACCAGAACGTGGCTCCAGATGATCACAAGGCCCAGTCCGTCCTTGCTTGTCCGATCATCCAGCCTGGTCAGTTGCTATTGAAGTCTTCTTTCAAGATCTTCCAGCCAAAAGACCCCTGGTCAGCTACTGGTTCCAGCTCCCTCAGGATTCAGCTCTCTTCTCCTTTCAGCTCTTGTACCAGCATGAAGACCTAGTCTGCTGTCTTCTCTGTTCATTTATACACATATCCCTGACCCTGATTGGCTGTAACCTCCTGGGGAAAACTGCTGAAATAAAATGCTGCTGGAAACTCCTGATTGGAGGGAACTCCTCCTCTAGCCCCTCCAGCATTCAGATCCCCGGACAGCTTTTCCCTCCAGAAAGCAGCTTCAACCAATCATTGCAGCAGGGGCCGCACAGGATTTCCTGCCCTTTTTGCAGCCTCTGCTCAGGTCGTGCAACAAGCTGTTTGCAACAAGGCTGGCTATTGCAGCCAGCTAGAAGCCTGCAAAGCCAGAAAGCAAAACAGTTTGCAGCCTGTACCCAGAAACCGTCACAGTCCATTACCCCAGGTGCTTTGGGGGCGGGGGGGGGGGCAGTCTTTGAAGTGACTTCGAAGTGAATGTGAAGTCAACTTCAAAGTGACTTTGAAGTAACTTTGAAGTGACTTTGAAGCCAATGTTGGGGGGGTCAAAGGTGCATCCCCTTCCCCTAGCCTCCTTTGGACCCCATTGCCTGTTTCCAGTGGAAACAGGCTGCCTTTAATCCAGATTTTCTGGCAGAAGACCCCATTGTAGACCCCATTAATGGGGTCTACAGAAAATCCGGATTAAAGGCCAAAAAGATCTGGAAATCGGGTTCAAAATGGGTGCCGTAATGGAAATGGGATCATCCGGCTCACAGGCAAAAGGTACAAAAATGGGTGCAAAAATGGGTACAATTGACAGTGGAAAAACACCCTTAGTCTACTCTTCCCTGTGACACATAACATATATCCATAATTTTTAGAGCTTCCAATGACAGAAGCCTAAGCTAAAAATAGAGCAAATGGACTTCCTTGTTCATTTTTCCAGGAAAAGGCAGAAAGCCAAGCTTCTGGCCTGAATCCGTGATTTCATTAATCCAAAAGACATGCTAAATGAGAACAGGAGTGTGTTCTTTTCTATTAGTCACCTGAAATGGGCTCCGAGATCACAGCCTCTGCAGTGACTTGCTGGATTTAAATCCTCAACACCATATACCGCCAGTTTCTGAGAAGAAATACCAGAAAATGATGTCTTGCATGAATCTCTCTCCTCCAGGTTAGATTTTGCTGATGTCCATAATTTCTCGCCTGTTGTTTCCTTCAAGTCTAGAAAAGAGTGGCTGTATGTCTGGGTGGAAGCATCTGATTACATGCAGATAATCCCTAGTTCAGTTACTGATACCTCTCAGGAAGAAAGCAATGCCAAGCTCCTTCCAAATCTTGGTTGGGAAAAAAGCTTTGGAGTCATCAGGAGTCAAATGTGACCCAAAAGCTGATGCAACCGAAACAGACAGGGATGAATCCTCATTCAGATAATCTAGAAAACACAAATTCTCCTGACTCATTCTCCTGATTCAAGAATAATAGGGGAAAACTGGTAATCCAAGAACAATGCCAAAGAAAAAGCACAGTGCACAAACAATAAAATATTCCAAGGAACTCAAACTGTTTGACTCCTACTGAAGTTTTTACTATTCTTCAATGTTTCTTTCTGGTGAAACTGGAGAAACAAAAGTGTTCCCTTAAGTGCCTGTTTCCGTATAGCTTTCCAAGTGTAACCATAACGTTTATTCAGTTGTTACGGAAGAAATCTCATTTGTCCATAGGTCCACAATTACCTAATTTGTTGCATAAACTGTTACTTTTTCTCCCTCCTCATGTTGATGACAGAATCATTTAATTGACTTTGAATTGCTGGCCCTTGAAAATTGGTACCACATTCTCTCCCCTAGACCAGCTTTTATTTTGGTTCCTTAAGAAGTCCCTTGGGTGAAGCCTCTACAGCCTGAACAGAATTTATAATTGCTTATTTATCCCCGCCCCCCAAAAATGTAGCACGTCTGTTTGTACAAAGATGTTGTTATATACATTAGTGCTGCAAAGTTTAGCACCCTTTTGAATTTCATTTGGCTTCCTTCTTTGGAAAGCCAGTCATAATATATCAGAAACTCAGGATATTTCCAAGCGTTTCTCTCTTCATAACTCATCTGGACTTCTTTCCCCCTTTAGGAAGTCTAAAAGCAACAAGGCTGGGTTGACCTGGCATCAGTCCTATTTATAAGAATGAAAGGGGGGGGGAACCCTCCCTGAACACCTTTCGAACTTTGTCATGTAGAGGTCACATCCGTTTAAATTAATAGCTATTGAACCAGTGACAGAATGCTGGCCGCATAACCTTTATTGTCTTGTGAAACTTCTGTTTGAAGTTGAAAACTATGCTCAGCTGATCTGCTGCAATGTTAAGTTAAAATGCTCTCCACCATTCTTTTTATAGCACAATAAATTAGGAAGCAAAGAACCAACTATTACTGTGAATAGTTTATTTTCATATTGGGTTCTTTAATGAACATGCACAGTTTAAGAATTGCACCCTGGCTGTTGGAATCAACTTTTGCTTCAGCAAGCCAGGAAATGTCCTATCCCTGCAGGGTTTCAACCTGGGAAATGGGGGATTCAATAATTGGTCAAGCATAAATCCCAGTCATAGAATAAAGTCGCAAAGGATGAAACACATCCATGCAAGGGGCTACAAAAACCAGATTTTTGCATTTGCAAAATTTTCATGACTTTCTCTCATTTAAATGTCCCTTTTATCACAAAAACATAGCAAAACACGAATATTCGATTTCACAGACAGGAGCTTTGTTCACTTTGATTACTTCTTATATAAGAACATTCCTTTAGTCTCTTTGATTACTTCTTAAGTCTTGTTTCCTGTTCTTCTCCTGTTCTCAAAAGTTGCTAAGTGTAATATATAGTATTTTCTTCATCTGCAGAATGTTCATGAAATCTAGAATGTTCATAAAATAGATGACAACCAGAGGAAATTCCAGATATAAAAAATGTGGGAATAAAAAATGTAACCTATTATTCATATTAAAATTTTCCATGGATGATTAATAATTACAAACACATCGCTTACACAAAATTTTGCTATCATCAGATTATATATGTGCTTCTTTTCCCCCCTCTAAATACTGGTGCATCTCATTTGAACCTGAAATACCAAGCTGATGTTTAAAAGAAACTGACTACTAGGTTCACATAGTTTTTCTGAGTGATCCTATTTCTTTTTCTTCTCTACAAAATATCTGTTGAAAGTAGGACTATCACTTTGTCATTCACCAACAGCTGTTGGAAACCACCATGCCAGTTTATTTCTTTAAAGATCCAATTAATGATGAAGTCAGCTTGCTGTTCTCAATATTAAACTATAAAGAATATGAATAATACACTAATGAGCAGGGAGGGTAAATTAAGATAGCTATATTTAATGCAAAACTGTAGTTGATAGATGTAATTAATAATAGAAAAGAAAAAAGGGAAACCTAGTTGTCACCCGCCCTGAGACCTTCGGGTATAGAGTGGGATAGAAATATAATAAATAAATAAATAAATATAAATATAAATAAATAGTGCTGAGAACCCTGATCAAATCACTAAGGATGCAACTTAAATTTTAAGCTATCAAGGAAATCTCAGGAGCTATTCAAAGGAATTATTTTAGGACTTTTAAAATTGGATCTATGAACTTCAGAACAGCACTTTTGGGAGTAACATTGAACCCTAGAAAAGGAAACAATCATAGCTTTTCTGTGATTTGTTGTTTCATAATGTATCATTTCCTCAAAATGGTCAAAGACCTAACATTATTGTTTTGAGTCATATATGGACATGGAAGGGTAATAACGATGTAATTCCCCTGCCAATAATATACTATCTTCCTAGCATGCTAGATGATGTACTGTTTCAAGGCATTTAACAGTAGGATTGTGCACGAATGTTCTAAACATTCAAAATTCGATCAAATTCGATCGAATGTGGACATTTGAATTCAAACAGAATGTCTTCACATTCAAATTTAAATATTCAAACGAATTTTGAATGTTCCAAAACATTTGTTTGAATGATTCAAAACATCCGAATATATGTATATATTACATATGTATCTGTACGCATATGCACTTATAATTCGGGATGAAAATGGGATTCATACAGGATAAAACGGGATGTGTACAAAATGCGTACAGATACGTCTAACACATACAAACTTTGTCAACATTTGTGTGTTTAAATACGAATGTTGTCGACTTTCGTATCTTCAGATTCTAATTTAACATTCAAACAAATAGATTCAAATGTATCCAATTCGAAGTGGATTTTGTTGCATTTGGATTCTAAACATTCAAATTGACTTGAATGTTTGGATATTGGAATTGACTCAAATTCAAATGCAAAAAAAGCATTTCTGCACACCCATATTTGGCAGCAACTCACCTCAACGCAACAGAAAACCCCTGAGGCGGCCTTTGAGCATTTCACAAACCCACACTGGAGGCACTTTCTGCCCTCATGTGTTTCATCTCCACTGTACAAATAGATGATGTTGGCCTTGTTTTCTACTTGGCATGATTAAAGACCGGGCAGAAAATGGTTACCTTTCATTTTGTTCTTTAGTTTTGGGGTCTCTGAGGGGCACCAGACACATGGACGGTTTTCCTCCCTTCCCTGGGCCAAAAGGTGAAATTTCCACTGCCCTGAAGATTTTTATTAACTGTCAATGTGGAAAGAAGTACAAAGTTGAAACCACAAATTTAAAACAGAGGTAAAACAAAGAGTGAAAATTAAAATTTTCAGTAATTGGCTTCTGACCCTTATGGCTAACGAATGAGAGGAATTTGGATACTGCTGAGGTGACTGTAGGATTCATGACTTCTAGTAACAAAGTTTATTATGTTGCCACTTGATCTCCTCAACAGGAGTTTGATGACAGGTCAGAGAAGCACGTTGTAGTGCTGAACTCACTGGAACAAGGACAGACTGTAAGTGCAGAAACAGATGAAATAATATAAATATCTGAATCTGAACATCTAGATGGTTGGCTCTAGATGCCAAGATACAAATATGTTAATTTCAGAAACAGATCTGGAGACATTCTAGTTTTGAGACATAAGAGAAGAGATACCCCAAAGGCACTGCAAAAAGAGAGTATGTGTCCCTTGTATTCCCAAGCTTTCTCCAATCCACCTTTTCTAGCCTATAATGTTCAGGGAGGGGGCAGACTGGTGTGTGAACAATCCCACCTCAACTGTGAGCTAGTTTGGTCTAGTGGTTAGGGAGCCAGACTCTTATCTGGGAATACTGGGTTTGATTCTGCCCTTCCCCATGAAACCAGCTGGGTGACCTTGGGCTAGTCACAGCTCTCTTCTGAGCATTCACAGCCCCACCTACTTCACAGGCTGTTCTGTTGTGGGGAGAAGAATAGAAAAGCTTTGTCAGCCACTTTGAGTCCCCTTAAATGGATGAGAAAAGCAGGGTAGAAAAGCCAACTACTCTTCTTCTTCTTCCTCTTCTTCTTCTTCTTCGCCTTCTCTAAGGGTCCCTCAGAGGTCCCTCAGAGAGACAGTGCATTGCCCTCATCCCCCCAACCTTCTCCAATCCACCTTTTCAAGCCTAGAATGTTCATGGGAGGAGGGGCAGATTGGTGTGTAAAGAATACCACCATGAAGCCTTCTCTAAGCCACCTCAGAAGTGCCTTGCCTCAGAGATGCTTGTCACAGCTTGCGTGTGCGCGTGTGTGTGAATTCACACACATGCCCAAGAAGAATGATATGCATCTTCCATTCACAAGGTGGTTTGCCCATCCTATGGGGGGAGGGAAGAGTTATAAATTAATAATCATCATAGTAAAGAAATCTATGAAGATTTATGTGAATTGGATGAATTCATTCAAGCAGTTGAACGTTAGTCTGTTGGAAAATAGCCACCGCAATCTTGGAATAACTCAATACTATGGTGCAGAGAGACCTAAACTTCAGCGTCTTTTTCCCTAACATTTTCTCCACCATTGCCAAAATAAACACAGGAGATTATTATGGGAAAAACCAATGAACTACTGGAAAGGAAATTGTGATATATTTAAGTTAGGGTTGTTTTTTTCCAGATTCACAGAAGTCTCAACTTTCACTAATGCTTATATTTCACCTGCTTCGCCAATTCTTTTAAATTACATTTTGCTCATTTCTCCTTAGTTTGCCTACTTCAACAGTGTGTGTGTGTGTTAAGACAGTCATCCTTAGTTTTTAATGGCTTTCTTTATTCTTTCATTTCCCCCAAAAAAGGTTTATATATTTTTTGCAACAGTTTTATGGCTAATAGTGTTATATATCAAATGCAATAAAATTAAATCAATACAGAATGTAAAATACGTTTTAATACGGGGGTATGGGACTTGGAGAATGGAGGGAAGTGACACTGGAGAACTTTTTCTTGAAGAAATCGCATCTGCAGAACTTCAACTCCTATAGAGTACAGCAGGAAACTTTTCCTGCACCATCTCATGCCTTTCTATTCCAAAGGCATGAAGTCGATCCCTTGACAAGTATCCAGAATTACTTAGCCAAGAAGATCTTAATTCATTGGACTCAGCATACCTTTGCAACCCAAAGCTCATGTATGTAGTTTGCACATTTTAGCCTAACTAATATCTCTCTAATACACAACACATATTTTTTTTCTTTCAAAAAGAAAAGAAAATTATTTAACAGTGCAAGTCAAGGACCCATAGCCATTAGTTAACTTGAAGAGAAGCTGATTGCTCCAGTGGGTTATCCCTCTGCCCTAACTTTGCCATCTTAAGCTTCAAAGATGGGCACCAGAGATGCCTCAGAGATGCTTGTTTTTGTTGTGTCTGATCACAGCCTAAGCTGAGTTTAATGCCACCAAGAAGTCTTTTCCCAGTTCTGTCTTGTTTGACAACACATCTTCCTAGAGGACAGGCATTGGCTTTGTCTTCACTCATCTTTTGTTAATCCAGATCCATGGATCCCACTAATCCAGATTACATGGAAGCCCATTGATCTGGATTACTTGGAGGCATGGGCTAGATCAGTGCCATCTGGGGATGGGCACAAATGAGTTTTGGGGCTGTTCAGTTTTTATCGATCGAATGCAATAAAAATTGTATTTGTTTGAATAGATCCCCTTTGAATGTGGTAGGAGTTGGGTTTGAGATGAATGTTCGATATGAATCCCCTATGAATCCAATACTTGTCCCCTACGTATCTGCTCTGAATGCATCAAATCTGCCCTGAATTCACTTTGAATCCACTCTCAATCCACTTTGAATCCACTCTGGAGCCATTGCAGTTGTGACTGGTGCAGTTGCTTTCCCACCGCCCCAGGTCCATGAATGTACTGAAGCTTCATAGGAATGTTCTGAAGCATCTGATTCAAATTTAAATGTCAGTTCGAATTTGAATGTCCAAATTTGGACAATTCGTATGAATTTTGAAAGTTATGAATATTCATAACTTCTGCATGGATGGTGCTAATCTGCCCCACAACGCCCCATGAATGCAAACCTTGTGCAAGCTTTACAGACACACACACACCCATGTGCACGTATGCGCACATACATGCTTCCAAAGGCTAGGAAAGACAGTTCCCAGTCTCAGAGGCCTGGCGGGGTATTTTTAGCACCACACTTACAGTATTGCACACCCCTGAAAAGCACTCCCTGGTAGTTCCAGATGATGGAGGCCTTCCGTGACCCAGAATAAGGTACTTGTTCTCCATGTAGGCTGATTGGATCTACAGCAAATCCAGATTAAGGGCCTCTTTAATCTGGATCTGACTTCATCCAGTGCAGATGGAGCCAGTGCAGTAGGAGGCCCATGCTCGAATTTAGGGAGCTCCTTAATCTGGTCACCAATAAGTGTGAAAAGAGCCATGGATTTCTTGCTACCTCCTCCAGTTACATAATCCCATTGGTTTATTGAGGCTCTGTTTTCCACTGCCAGAGAGAGTACAGTGGATGAGTGTTGCAAGTCTAGCTCTTGCAACTCATCCAAGGGCTCCGGGAAGTGGTGAGCAGCAGCTGTGAGCTGCTGCTATTGCCGGGAGTTAATGATAGATATTTCTGAGATTCTGACCGGCCCAGATCTTGGGAATCAACCACATGTAATGGCCAACCCTGATTAGAGTAGAAAAGGGGGTGAGGGAAATAAAGAATCTTCAAGGCAGGACATCAGCTGGAAAGATAAATAGTTTAATGGTGCAAGGGGTTTTTATAGAGCACAAGAAGGGGGCGTGGAGGAAGTGACATCAAAGCAACATCATGGGAGGCAACTGGAGGAAAGCGGCTGTCTTCCAGGTCAGAGGTCCTTCTGATGTCACATCCTATGGTAGCAGGAAGAGAAGGTAGCTGTACTCTTAAAACCATGTGCTTTGCAGACTCCATAAATGCCTAAGGGCAGCTGCAGGAAGCGGAAAGAATTCAGTACCATGGTGGTGCTGAGCATGTACTACAAGCTTATGGAACAGGAAAATTCTTGCTCCTTTTACTCTGAGGTTTATGAAATGGACGGCTGAAGAAAAGGAAGCCAGAGGAAAAGCTATGCAGCTTTTGTGGTTACTACAAGAGAGTGGCCATGGGATATATTTGACATTACAGATTGAATGACGTGGAATGTAAGATTCATAAATGTGCCCTGATGAATGCACATTCCAGAATATTCCCCATTAAGAACCTTGCAACTCCATATTGTCAGAAAACTTCCATAACAGACCATTGTACAGTGAAAATGGTCTGCAAGACAATGCAAAGTTTCTGTGATGACAGGTTTGGTGTGTGTTTTTTAAATTTGCTAACCAGGGACAACCACAATGAAATGAAGCGACATGAAAATAAGCACTTGATTGATGGGCTGCATTTGCTCTTAAGGACAACTGGGAAACTTTTTGAACAGGAGCTCTGTTAGAGAGTGGTTATCTGAATGACCATGCTGCCAAAAACTGTCAATTCAATTCAAATTCCCAAAAATTTGATTCAATTTTACTCTTTTAAATTTGAATTAAATCAAACTTGATTCGAAGTACGCAAATCTGAATCTATTTGTTCAAATTGTTTATTCAAATTTGTGCTTATAAATGTCAACATTTGCAGATGCCCTATGCATCTTTCTCGTATCCATACACATCCGTACATGTCCGTATGCATCCCGTAGTTATCCCATATGCAACCTGTTTTCGTCCCATACGAGCCCATACAAATATGTACGGATGTGGGAAAGATGTGTACGGGCATCTACAAATGTTGTCGACTATCGTAAGTACAAATTCGAATTGAAAATTCAAATGAATTGATCCAAAATTTGAAATTCAGATCAAATCTTTAAATTCAAATTTGTGGACATTCACTTTGAATACGAATGTTGAAATTCAGCAGATTCGGTCGAATTTTGAATGCCTTCGAATATTCATGCACATCCCTAGTCACGTGCAAACTCTGATTTGGGGCCCAGCGCAGAGGCAGGGAAACATGCTCCAGGTAATGCTGCTTTAAATGGCCAAGGTCATCTTCTCCTCGCCACCCTTTCTCACTCTCCCAGAATGCAAGATCTGTGCATATGGTGATCGCCTGTCCTTTCCTGGATTGCAACCCACGCTTCCCACAGACCTTCCTTGAAAGGTCTGCTACCTCTTCCTCCTGAAACCATACGCAGATCTGATGTTTTCAGCAGGCTGTAACTGAAACAGCTTGTATACTTCCTCATCACTCTCGTTAACTGTGGTTTCCTCAATGGGCGTAATGATTGAGATTACAGTCATGGCCAAAAATTCTCTGGCATGCGGCGAATGCTGTTGGAATAAGAGCTTGAAGCCGTTACAAGGGCCTGAAAACAGCTGCAGGAATAATATAGCAGCGAGATCAGTGAACAGGCTTGGAGTGCTTTGATGGATAAAAATGGAACAAGATGTTAGGTGAAGGTGTGCAGAGTGTACCATTGACTACACAGAGACCCAATACACAGCAGGCCTGAATGTGCATTTCAATATGCAAGGTATTGACTTTTTTGGGAAGCAAAGCCAGGTCTTATCTGTGGCTGAGTCCTTCCTCCTGCTCCTTGCAATCAGAATGTAATTATAGCAACAGCTAGGCAGCTCACCAAGTACCACATTTGCCAGACCCTTTCAGCAAAAAAAAAAAGCCTAAACCACCAAGGACAAGGGGGGGGGGGGCAAACATTGCCTCTGTTCTGAGGAAAGACCAACATAAATGCGTGGAAATGAAGCTCTATTGGTGCATGAATTCATAACTGCAAGTATGCTAGGTTTGTGTATCAAACAGATTTGTGCGCCGTTCACAGCTTATAAACCTGGCAAGGAGGGCTGGGATGGTAAGGAGTGACACACCCCGAATGTCCCTGGCCCTCCACAAGAGTGAAGGAAGGGTGGAAGCTCATCTGTCTCCATCACTCCCTTTGCTCCCCTTGCTTCCTCCCTCAGTCCATCAGGAGAGGGCAGGGCCATGAGGTCTTCAAGGTGACATCACTGCATGGCCATTTTTGGTCCTAGGAGATATGAACAGCCCATGAATTGGTTTGGGCCCTTCTTCACTTATCTTAAATCCATTTTGCCCTTCTGCTTGAGATGCCTCTAAGAGATTGGTGGGCCACTGTGTGGGACAGGGTGCTGGACTAGATGGGCTGTGGCCTGATCCAGCAGGGCTCTTCTTACGTTCTTATATTAGGAGCCTTCATGGTCAGCCTTCATAATAAATAAAGAAATAAACTGGCCCAGGCACTGTGCTTTCCAACGGCTGTTGGTGAACGACAAAGTGATAGTCCTACTTTCAACAAATATTTTGTAGAGAAGGAAAAGTACTAAGATCACCCAGAAAAAAAACATGTGAATCTAGAAGCCAGTTCCTTTTAAACATCAGCTTGGTATTTCAGGTTCAAATGAGATGCACCAGTATTTAAAGGGGGGAGGGAGGAAGCACCTATATAATCTGATGATAGCAAAATTTTGTGTAAGTGATGTGTTTGCAATTATTAATCATCCATGGAAAAATTTAAATGTGAATAATAGGTTACATTTTTTTATTCCCACATATTTTATATGTTGAATTTCCTCCAGTTGTCATCTATTTTATGAACATTCTAGATGGATTATGGATGATTAACATGGAGAAATCTGCAAATGAAGAACTAGGGAAAACACTATATATTCTACTTAGCAACTTTTGAGAACAGGAGAAGAACAGGAAACAAGGCTTGAGAAGTAATCAAAAGAGACTAATGTTCTTATATAAGGCTGTAAACCACGTGGTTAGCAGGATTTCACCTAAAATGTATTCTATAGCAGGAATCTCAAATAAGGATGTGCAAAATGACAAATTTGTAAATTCAACATTTTTTTTTTAATTTCCAGACATTCACATAAATGAATATAGGAACCTATATGGCCACAAACTTCTCCAACATACGTTAGTCCATCCTGGACAACTACATACCATCTGAAGATTTGTTCTACACCATCTGTGCACTTTTTGTAAATATAATATATAAAATTTATATATGTATAAATTTTAAATATTGCAAACTATTACAAAATCATTCTTTGATTTCTGTTTGTTCATTTTGACCTTGTGTGCAGCTTACTACTATAGGAAAGAGGAAAGACTTTTGCGTTTTCTAAAATCCTTTGTACTAGAGGTGCCAAGGGAGTAACCTCAGACCGCCTGCATGGAGCGCAGGTGCTCAGTCACTAAACTATTGGGCCTCTTCAATGCTAGAGGCTAAAACATTTTGAGGAGGGATAAACAAGGCCAGACTTGCTGTACTGAGTCCATCAAAGTTGCAGCTGTGTGATGATGACTTACCAACAATCTGGTTCCTCTGGCAGAAAACAGTATTGCTCAGCAAACACACATGTTGGACTGTGAGAATGTTCATGTAAGACAATATTTTGGAGGGTTGCACACATCTGTGTTCATGCTGAAGATGAAGATCAGTCCTTCTCTGGCACACCAAACATAGACAGTCTAGGGTTGGGCAAATAATGTTGGTCACCTTCGCAATTTATACAAATAGTGGTTTGACACTTTGCCTTCGAACTGAATATTGGCTATAGCTGAAGGCTGAGATTCACATGCAAAGCAAAAGCTTTTATGCCTTTGTTAGAAACTTTGGAACGGATTCAGAGCGGAAGGAAGGAAGGAAGGAAGGAAGGAAGGAAGGAAGGAAGGAAGGAAGGAAGGAAGGAAGGAAGGGAAACTTGAAGGCCTCTATTTCTGTCCTTCCTTGGGTATCCTTTGATTGATGGCAGACTAGGAGAGGACAACATTAAAACAGATGATATGGTTATTTTATTATATTTTATATTTAAGAGTAGCCCTGCAAAAGGATGCCTTCTCTTTGTAAAACCTGACCACATTTCGTGAGAATCAAGCATCTTCTCCTTAAATCATGCCTGAAGGTCATGGTGAAACTTTCATTGTCACAAAAAGCTTATGGAAGCTCTCAGAAAGAGGCACCTCAGAGAGACAGTGGGCCTATTCGCCATTGGGCCTCTGGTAAGCAATTAGGACAGCTCTGGTACAGTTTTGGTGGAGCTGTCCTAATTGTGTACCAGAGGCCTAAGTGCTAATTGTCCCAGTGTGTGGTCTTCATATTCCCAACCCTTCTCCAATGCACCTTTTCTAGCACTGAATGTTCAGGGGAGGGGTGATGTGTGAACCATTCCACCTCAAAACTCTCAGAGCCACCTCAGAGATGCTTCTCTTTTTGCCATTTCTGATCACAGCCTTAGTAGACCTATCACTTTGGTAGTATTATTCTACTTCGAATTTTGTTCTGAAATTGCAATAAAGAGATCAGGAGAGAGAGAGTGAATAGACAGACGGACGGACGGACGGATGGATAGATGGATAGATATAGATAGAACTGCAGAATGTGTGTGTAAATAATGTATGCAATTGAGATACGGTTGACTTGCTGAAAAATATGCTAAGCAGTGCATGTATTTATTTGTCATCAAAGTGATTTCCATCAGGAAAAAGAAACCTTCAGTTCCACGGTGCTTGAAGCCCTAAGAACTATGCTAACTAGTTCAATTTATCAGGCACGTTTTAGCTCAGGTATTCCTCTGGTTGCCAATGCAGGCTAATATGCATTGAGAAAAAGAAAAATATTCAGCAAACAGAGCGGTTTCCATGGTGACTACAGGTGGCTTTGAATTTTATGTGCTCTCAATGAGCTTACACATTTATGACTGAATAAATAAAAGGTCATATGTATGTGATGCCATGGCTAGGCAAATGATATGGAAAGGTTAGTGTGTACCCACACATGTTTATTTATATTCTCTTCTCAAACTCTGATACCAGAAGGTTAGATCAGGACATAAACTAAGGGTTAGCTCGTCTTTAATTTGGAAATATTTTTGCTCAAAGGATTTGCAAAGAGTATAGTCTGCAACCAAAAAGGACAGTATAAAATAATACATGGCACCACAACACAACATCAACTGTAGCTTTGTGGTAGGTCCAAAGGTTCCAGGTTCAACTGTTGGTACTTATAGGGAAAACAGATCATTTTTCCACCCCAGACTGCAAGGAACCACGGGCAAATTTGGGTTTTCAGTGGGACACCACTCTAGGGATGTATATGAATATTTTAATCCATTTTAAATTCGATCAAATTGACTGAATTTTGACATTCGAATTTGAATCAAATGTCCTTAAATTCAAATTTAAAGTTCCGATTTGAATTTAGAATTTTGGATCTATTTGTTTGAATTATCCAGACATTCGTATGTGTGCAGGTTAATGCGCAATGCGTACTTGAAGATCCACATCTTTCCTGCATCCGTACGCATTTGTATGGATCCGTACAGAATGAAAATAGGTTGCATACGGGATACCTACAGGATGCAAACAGACATGCACAGATGCAAACAGACCCGGGGAAGATGTGTACAGGCATCTATAAATGTTATTGCCAATTGTAAGTGCAATTTCAAATGAAAAATTGGAATGAACAGATTCAAATTTGCTTAATTCAAATCGAGTTTAGTTAAATTTGAATTTTAAACATTCAAATCTAACTGAATTTTTGGGTATTCAATTTGAATTGAATCCCAAAAATTGCATTTGTGCACACCCCTACACTACTCTGCCCTTTTCTGGGAAACAAAATAGAACCGATGGGAGGTGGGGTGTTGGAAGTCCTATTTTCTAGTTTCCATAATGAGGTGAGGCATGAGAACATCTCTTTCCCATGTTTTATGTTACTTGTTTTATCCCTGGCAAAAAGGTTGGTAAAGATCCACTGAGATGGCAGCCATTTGCACTTCACATGCTGGAAAAGCCCCCACTGGTCCCGCAGCCCTCAATGGGTGAATGGCCAGGTCAGAGTAGGCTGGATCACCATGGCAACATCTGAAGCATGCTCAGATGTTGCCATGGTGATCTGAGTGCTGTGCACAACTGCATAGCTTCAGTTGTGCCACCTCACCCATTTCCTGTGCTGCTCTTGGAAGAGGGTGTGGACACTGCTGTCCACAAGAAAGCTGAACTCTCCTCGTCAAGCAAATGTTGCCTCCACGGGCAAATTTGCACTTCCTGTCCCATTCGGGGGATGGAAAAAGGAACTTGCCTCCATGTATACTAGCCTTTGGACTAGAGAACGCTGGTACACATATTCCCTCTCCCCGTGTATTCACAGACTTACCTTAGGTGCAGACCTATGTCCAGATGTCACCATCTTTGGTCCAGATGCTGGCACCAGCATGCTTGTGATCCTACAGCACCCAGAAAAGACATGAATGCAGCATCTAGAGCAGCTCTGATGCTGGAGAAGGTAAGTGCATTTGTGTGGAGCACTAAATTGTACTCCATGCATAGTCGCCTTCCACCCTAGTGCACTCCTAGATGGAAGTTGTTGTTTCTGGGTTGGAAATGGCTCCTTCAAGTGCAGATGCTCCATCTGGGAGCTCACTGGGAGGCGACTACAGGGTCAAGTGCAGAAAGGCCCCAGAAGTTCAAAAGCTGCTACCAGTGAACCTGTGGAAAGGTTTTCACTGGTCCACAGCTAAGAATGATTGGGACAACTGGAGGAAGCTCCCAAATGCTTTGGTACGCTCTGGGACATTCCAGGGTCCTATTTGCACTTGGCCATATTTTGGAATATATCTCACAGTACGGGTCTGTGGTCCGCACGCTAATGCAGACTCTGGCAGGCCTCACTTGGGGCCTGCTGTTGCCTGCACTACCATGTGGACAGTGGGCTCCTATTCCAGGATATATCCCAGCATAAAACCTAGTGCAAACAGGCCCCAGTTCTTCAGAGGCAGTATGGCATGTGGCTGAACTTTGGACTGGCTGTAGCCCCTCCAAACAGGTAAGTGCAAACAGCCCTTTAGTATACTCTGAAACTAAATTGCAACACAATATACTCTGTTGCTACTAATAACTGAGCCAGCTGCCCCACAATACAATCCTTTTATGTCTATCCTTACTCTAGACAAGGTAGTATAAGATTACAGCTTCAATGTAAAATTGCTTCCTATACAGTATCTGTAACAAACATATTTTTTAAAGCACTTATAACCCACAGACCAGGGGAAATTTTCCAGTACCATTTAGAAACCGAAAATATAAGGGAACCCAACCTCTGCAATATTGTGTCAGATTCCCAGAGTTTGGAAAAGTTATTTATTGTATCTTCTACCTACTAATAACCTGGGATTCAGCTCCACAAAGATGCAGTTATTATTAGGAATGTGGTAGGATTCTATCCCATACAAATGTATTTGTACAATTTCATATGAATATCCAATATGAATAGATACAGATCCTGCATATAGATCCTGCATACGGACCCTATACCAATGCATTTGTATTGCATACCTATTGGACATGTATCCTATACAAATGTATACATATTGACATGTATCTGAAATGAATCCCCAGCTAAACAAATGTACGAACTACTCGTATTCATATGAATGTTAATGTACAAATGTTGTAACATTCGATTCGTGTACGAATGTCCGAATCCGTATGAATAACGAATGTTGTGAATATGCCTGCACATCCCTAGTTATTATACAAAACACAAAGACGTACATTTAGATTAGCATTTGCAATTTTGGCCTGATTTTAAAAGGAAGTAATTCTGATCCTACATTCAATCTCTGCGTTGAGTTTCAGTGGGATATGAAACAGAATGGGCTTCTCTTTAAAATTATTGCCAAGAACTATCACTTGGTGACCAGTTTTAACTATCATCAAGGAATGGGTTCAAAAACATTTTCAAAAAAATATAAATATCTTTTCTCTCCCCTCTTTTCAACAAAGCAACCAACTGCCTTAATAGTAATACGTTAACTGCAGAAACTACTGGATTGAAGGAATGGAATTTTATTTTATTTTTAAATATATATTTTTATTGATTCTTATTTTACAAAACATCATTTCTTACAAAATAAAATACAGAACACAAATTTTATATTTCCTCCCCCCCACACACACACAAGTGAAATTAAATTAATTCAATTCAAGAAATATCTTAACATCATCTATCAATTTGTTATTTCTATCCTGTCTTGTGGTATATAAATATAGCCTTTCCCAAGCAATCTCAGAAGAAAATTTTATATCCACACCCATACATTTCAATCTCTTTTGTCCATATACACCAACCCTAAACTGATCAACAGTATAATAGTTCCACGTTTTTCATTTACATTTATCTGCTCATGAATTAGATTCCTAACCAACGATTTCGGGTCCAGACGGATATCTTCAACAAACAGGTGCAGCCACATGATAGATATGCAATGCTCCTAGAGCGCTTTTTGGGACTGGCGAGCAAATGTCCCCACCTCACCGGGCCAGCTGGCAGACCCAGGCATAAAACCCACCCTCAGAGACCCCCGGCATGCACAGCATGATAAACTGCCCCGAGGCAGATTTCATCCTCATATGTCCTCATTGCCACTGTCTAGGATGATGACAGCAGCAGAGGTGACTTACTGGGTCAATTTCCACCCGTCATGATTTAGTGCCACACTGAAAATGGCTGACTTCTAGGCCCATTTCCCATCCAGCTATAAACCACACCGGGTGTAAACTTCGAAGCTGTGGAACTTCTGTTCTGCTGTCCTGAGAGATAGCCTCCATTTATCACAACAACTTTCTTTCTCCCAAACGCAGGGACGTCAGGCATCGTCTTGTCTCTGTGTTCAAATGTTAAAATTCCACAATAGTTTAACTTCTTTATTTTCAACATTTTCCCCTCTCTGACTTCTATTCTTGCTCATTTTTTCACAGCTCCTTTGCAATGATCTAATGATGTCTACCACGTACAGATTACATACGTATCTGTACAAATCTCATACGTATCTGTACACATTTGCGCTGATAGTACAGGACGAAAACAGGATGCATACAGGATAAAATGGGATGTGTACGAAATGTGTACAGATATGTATAACACATTTGAATGTATTCAATTCAAAACGGATTTTGTTGCATTTGGATTCTAAACATTAGAATTGAATCGAATGTTTGGATATTCAATTCGACTCGAATTCGAATGCAAAAAAAAAATATGTTCATATCCCTAATCCATACACATCTTGTTCATGTCCATACATATGGAACAAAAACAGGATGCATATGGGATAAAAACAGGATTCATAAGAATGTGTACAGGTACGTACAGGTGCGTATAGACCAGTGATGGGGAACCTTTTGAGCTTGGTGTGTCAAAATTCGCAAGAAAACCTATCTTAATTCGGTTGCTGTGTCACATCTAGAAATATCCATAATTTTGTATATTTGTAGCTCTAGTAAAAAGGTTATATTTTTGATATATGTATTTTATTGAAAGCAAAAACAAATAATTCTTTACATTAGTGACTTTTGTTGCTGAATTTTGTTTGCTAAATCTTCAATTGAAAGTTGGTATTTCGTACACTTCAAAAACAAGCAAGCACTACATGCCCAGGTGCCAGGGTGACCATGTGTGTCACCCAAAAGGGCTTGGCGTGTCACCTGTGACACGCGTGTCATAGGTTGGCCATCACCGGTATAGACACATACAAATGTTGCTGACATTCATACCTTCAAATATGAATCACATATTCATAAAAATAGATACAGATGTATTCAAATTGGTTCGAATTTGAATGCATTAGTTTTTTCTCATTTTGTTCGAATTTATACATTTGAATATTCAATTTGAATCGAATCCGAAAATTGCATTTGTGCACACCCCTACTAAAGACTGCTGTTGTTTTATTATTATTTTAGACTATTATTTTAAATCGTCCAAATCCTTCTTGAAGTGAAATAGTTAAGGTATGTTGGAGGCGAAAGTTGCAAACTGTCCAGCGGCACCCATATTTTTGTTTCTTTGTGTGGATGATGAAAAATTCTTATCTACTGGAATGTTAGAAGAATCTCTATTGGCTGTATCAACCCACATAAAATGCCATACTTAAGGTGTTTTTCCACTGTCACTAGAAGTACCCATTAAGTACCCATTAATGGGGACTAAATGGCATTAATGTACCCATTAATGGGTACTTAATGGGTACTTCTAGTGACAGTGGAAAAACACCCATAAACTACACCCCTCTTTTACACCCAGGCCTGTGGCTTCCCAGCCATCCGATTTGGACTGATTCAAGACACTGCAAAACATTTTTGGTGGCAGCTGAGTCTGATTTTGGTAACCAAACACCTCTAAGGTGACTGTTTAGTTTATTTGGGCATATATTATTCATCCATTTGGTGTTTTTCAAGACAGCCCAACCAAACATAACATATCAAATGCCCTTTTTGCACTGGCCCTGAAGACCCCATTAAGAACCCTTTAGGAACCCGATTGGTAGCTATCGGGAAAGCCCTGCCCCAAGACTGTAAAATGCTTGAGGACCCCATCAAGAAGGCCCGGTCCCCAAAAGAGCTGGAGAAATCTGGATTTAATGGGTCCATTGTGAAGACTGGATTAAAAGACATGTGTCCACACTACTTACCTGTGGATAGGGTCCAGGGGTGGGGCCAACAGGAGTGGACCTGTTCACAGGGATGGCACCGGCAGATTGTGATGGGTCAGTGGCCACCTGCTTCAGCTGGTGGGCACAACTGCCTCCCTCCATTGAAGTGCCCACCACCCGTCCTGAGGCCCCACTGACAAAGCAGCCTCCTCAGGATGGTGTGGAGGTGGTGACAGTGATGGCCACAGTGACAGATGCGGCTGCAGTCACCACCTCTGCGGCCTCCGCAGCCTCCACCATGCCCCCAATGCCACTGCCACCTCTGTCACCCCACAGCAGCATTAGGGGCATGGCAGACCTGGTGATTGCAGCCACATCTATCAATGCAGCCACCACTGTTCCCAACTCCACCACCGCCACCAGGCTCCCTCCTCCCAGATGAAGCTGCTTCATTGGTGGAGCACCAGGGCAGGCAGCGGGGGGTGGGGGGTGGGAGCATCTAGAAGGTGGTGGTGGTCAAGTCATGCCCACCAGATGAAATGGATGGCAGCCGGGTGGCCAGCACCACCCACAAGCATAGCTCTGCTTCTGTGCCCACCCCTCACAGGCCTCATAGTTGCTGTATAAGCAGCTATAAAGCCATGCCTTTTTGCCCTGCCCTTTGTTGGTGGTAGAACGCCTTGAGTGGCATTGGCCAGTCATGCCACACCACTGGTGGCCCTCCCGACTCCCATGGTGGCCCTCCCATTGGGGTCTTGTGGGCTCCCACTGGCCTAATCAGGCTGGTGGCAGCCAGTGGGGACCTTCCAGGTGCCCACTCTCACCCCAACACACCCCCAGGCTGACCCCCAGAAGTGCGCTGCCAGCCAGTGGACCAATAGTGCCCAGCAGCCCAGGGCAGGACTCCTGAGCTGACTGGCAGGGACCTATGCAAATGCTGTCCCTGCTGGACAGCTCTGGGACACCCGGGGTTAATGTTGGGCCAGGTGTTGAACAAAATCTTGCTCCCCTCCCTGGCCGCAATCAGCACAGCTCTGGGACAGTTTGGGATGCTTCTGGGTGGAACCAGCCCTCCCAGAATGCGAATGGCCTGTCCCAGAGCTGTGCTAATTCTTAGCCAGAGTCCTAAGTGTGAATAGGCCTCAGGTCTACAACTAATGCAGCCTTGTGAGCCTTTAGCACACTTCTGATCTGAATCTTTGCTGCTCCAGTGCAAGCGATTGAGTATTAAGCGGCTCCTTGATCCGGATCATCATGCGGACGAGATTTCTTAGCAGCTCCTTAATCCGGATTAACAGGTAAGTGCAGAAAGGGCTTTAATGTCTGCTCATCTTCCAGCAGAAAGGATTAGCTGTTTGCTTTTGCTGTCAAAGCAGAGCACCATGGGAAAGATCTGTGAAGAATTTTTCCGAGCTATTCCATTATCTACCACTCAGGTCAAACTAGCTACCACTTCTGAGTAATTTATAAAGTGCTATGCTCTAAGGTATTGCACAATCTCATTATCATTAGGAGCTCTCTCTCTCTCTCTCTTTTTTTTTTTTTTGCATATTTAACGACAGTTTTTAATTAGATGGTATTTTATTATTCATGCACATAATTTGACTCCCAACTCCAGCACTTTCGCTTGTAAAAGAAAAATTCATTTGAATTTGGAGTTTTCGGCCGGGCGGGTGCTTTTGGCTGGTAAAAAACGGTAACGCGCCTGCAGTTGGTAATGGCTTTCTTTTAATTTAGCTAATAGCTATCATGTTATGTACCTTTATAAATTTGTTAAATTCATAGCGCTGGGAGTTGTCTCTCAATGCAGTAACAGTAAGTAGTTTGCTGTGTTTGGCTTTCACATACAAACTGTTTGCTCAGGTTCCTTGATGTATTATTAAAATTGGTAATGGACTCCCGGGACGCCATCTCGTTATATGCCTTCATTTGCAGAGTAAACCATGCGTTGTTTTCATCTTTACTCATGATTGTTAATGGCATTGCTGATGAGTGGGGAGTTCCCTCCCCCCTTTTCCTCTGCCTTTATCAGCTGCGCTTTATTATGCAGGCAAAATAGCCAAGCCGCTGATTTTGTTTAAGGTTTTCAATTAGTCATTTGACTGAGCACATCTGTTACTGGCCAGCTTCCAAGCCCGGACTGCAGCTATTACTGGTTTACACCTGCTGAACTATGGCCATAAACTGTGAAGAGGAATAAACCTGAAATTGGCCTTTTAGATATGGTTGAAAAGTGGCAATGTTGCAACATTTCACTGCAGCGTCGGAAACTATGCATTGCTCTTCTCTTTCTCCAGTCTTTTCCCTTTCCCCCTCCCTCCCTCCCTCCCTCCCTTGCTTCCTCCAACCCACCCGCCCCGACCTCCTGGCTCCAATCTCATTCGCATGCACATCCTTCCAACTCCTCTAAAGAAAATCTGTTTATTGCATTCATTTGGGTTATTGTTGATATTAATAGCCTGCTACGGAATAATCTCTCCCACCCACCACCCACCCCCATCCCAGCAGCCACGGCTTAATCAAGGCAGCATTAAGGAGATAAGGCCATATTATATTTCTTAGGTCTACCTCCTACTTAATTAGCATATTCCCAAACAGTACAGTGTAATTTAAACGGGGGCTGGGTGGGGGCAACTATCTATCTCCAGATAATTTGGGATTAGTTTAAGAATATTTGCTCTAAAGGTGAGTCAAAGCTGTCATGGAAACTGGAAGGCTTGTATGGTGTGCTGTTAATGGTGGGGTCTGGTTATGTCCTCTTCCCCCCTTTTCTTTTTTTCTTTTTTTCTCTCTCGTACGTTAATTGCAACAATGAAAAGATCCAAGGGACAACTGCTTGGCCACATCTTCTTCAATACAATCCATAAGAGTGGTCGATCGATGACAAAAGATGTAGCCAGCAGTCAAGGAGTGTCCAGGCGTGATCACTGATCCAATATCTGTGGATCCACTCATCCGCAGCTGACCGGATCAGCCTCTCTATCCCCCGAACAGTACCATTAGGATTCCTGGAGGCCTGGAAGTTGTATGAAATTGTGCGGGATTTCCCATGATTCCTTGTGTGATTTGCAAGGAATCATGGGAACTCCTGGTAGATTTCCCAATGTTTCATATACTTGCAGTTTCCTTTAATTGTGGTAAGAACAGGTATGTACCCCAGCAGGTATGGGGGCATGCCTATGTTACATTTTGCTGTGATATTCCATGTACGAAAGCCGAGACTAGGGCCCTTTTGGTGTAGGAGACGGTCTTATGACCAGAAAGGTTCCAGAGGCTGTCCTTCCACATGCAAGTGGAGATTGCAGGAGACCCTCCTAGCATGCTCCATCCATACAGGACATAGTGTAGACCAGCTGATGGTGTCCAAGATGAAAACCTAGTCTAGTTTACCAGTACACCTCAACATCAAAGCCTATTGGTGTGCTAGGAGTGGTATACCAGATCACGGAAGCAAGTAGATGAAATGCCTCCACCGTTCAGTATACCATAGGGACCCATTTCAGTAGCACAACAGGGTATGCTACCAGAATGAGTCTGAGAGTTCTGAAAGCCAGTAAGTAAGTAAGTAAGTAAGTAAGTAAGTAAGTAAGTAAGTAAGTGAGTGAGTGAGTGAGTGAGTGAGTGAGTGAGTGAGTGAGTGAGTGAGTGAGTGAGTGAGTGAGTGAGTGAGTGAGTGAGTGAGTGAGTGAGTGAGAGCAATGTGGCACACAACTGCACAGCTGTAGCCCACCTCCATGTAGCCTTTGGATGCTGAAGTATGTGACTGTTGCATCTGGAGCCATACTAGGAGCACTATAGGTTAGCAGCAATCAGGGCGACTCTCAGCTGCTCTGGGATGAAGGCAACACAGATGTGCACGAATACATTTTTTGCATTTGAATTCGAGTCATTCGAATATTCAAATATTTGATTCAAAATCAAAATTCCAAATTTTTGAAAATCCAGTTTGAATCCAGATTATCTAGATCCGTATTTCTGAAATTCTGATTCTCATCGAACAACATGAATGTCAGGAACATTTGTATCCGATTTTCGAATTCACGTGCATCCTGCTTTCGTCTCGTTTGCGTCCCGTTGTCACCTTGTGTTATAAGCGCAAATAGACCTGATATCCGGATGCAATATAAATGGATCTATTCAGCTGAATTATTTGAAAATCTATATCGGATTTTCGGATATTAGAAACTTGATTGAATTCGGAAATTTGGATTTTTGAAAATCTGATTTGAATTTGAATGTCGCTAATTGTTGAATTTGAATTGGATTTTTGAATTTTTGAATATCTCTGCACACCACTGCTGGTGTGTGTGTATGCTCCATCCCAGTGGACTATCCTAATCACCTTAGTGTGAACAAGCCCTCATTCTGCTATGGAATTTCACAGGTTCTGGTGGGTGCTACTACCATGGATGGCATGAAAAGGAGCAGAGAATTCATGATCATGCTGTCTCTTAACCGCCATATGTCCCATGTGGCCAGTGTGTTTCTCTCATTCCTAATGCACATTTGAATGCCAGAGAAGGCACTTCTAAATTGCACTGGAAGTGGACTGAAAATGGGATGACAATGGGATGAGAGCACTAGCACCACACACTTTCCAAGAAACTTCAAAGCCATTTCTTCATCTTTATCTTTCCTTCTTTTTTCCCCTAAATATCATCAGCAAAATGAACCCAATCTAATTATAAATATATTGGGCTGTCATAACAGTTTCTTTGTCTAGGTTATATATATATAATCTCCTAACCCTCCCAAAAGCTATCATGCAAATGTATGCATATTTGTACAGAATTTGCATTTGCTTGTCACAGAATTGGTTTCTTACGGCTGTTGATCTCCGCTGTAGATATACTGGGAGAACCTACATCTGTTTGCACTCATGCTCAGTAGTGTTTGCAACCCAACATTAGGGAAAATCAACATTCAGAGTTCTACTTTTGTTCCTAAGAAAACTCCTATTCCCTCACAGTGTTTCCTGAACAAAAACATATAGCTTTTAGCCTCCAATAGCTATTCCTGCATCCTCCTTTAGGTTGTTGAACAAAGATTTTTGGGTTTTAAAAAAATCCTCTCTGAAGTTCATGGCTAATAAGACGACAGAATGTCTGTGGCGAGCACAAAAACAGCTCACCCTTAAGGAGCTATGAGCAAGTTTTCCATAATTGTTAACACAAGTTTATTTACAAGCCTGAGAGACCAAAGGGGTTTGGCACCAAACCGGCCTACCCAAGTCCCATTGAAATTCATTTCAGTTTACTTGTACAAAAACCCCAGCTGTATATAGTTACGCCTATCTCAAGCATCTTACGCTGAGCTTGCGTTGTTAGATTACATGAATCATTCAAACTCCAGAGGGTTGCAAACTCCATGCATGGCGGAAGAGTCAACTCATTGACTTGAAACGAAGCAGGATGAAGCCCTTAAAATAAGCATCGGGGAACCATCTCCACACTTCAACCACCATGAAAGTGATCATGGACTACTGTGTGGTTAAGCTCCGGAGGAAACAGCTGACTCCATTCTGCAACATCAGGACCCCTTAGACTTCATCATAAGTGCTAAGCAAACACTTCTTTAACTGAGTTCTTGAGCCATGTTTTGGATGGAACTCCTCTATGATTCAATCAGTTGAGATAACACCTATTTTGCTGACTACTCTGTGGCAATATTCGTAAAAAATAAGAATGTTTCAGCCCAAGTGGTCCTCATTAGAGATGTGCACAAACATTCATCACATCTGAAATCCATCCGAATTCAGATATTCAAATTTGAATTGAATGTTGGTGCATTCAAGGATTGACATTCAAATACAAATCAAATGCTTCAATAAGGTCGTGTGAAGCTTCGTTACATTTGTGAACCTGGGGAGGTGGGAAAGCGGCTGCCCCAGTCACGTCTGCAACGGATCCTGAATAGATTCAAAGCAGATTCAGAATGGATTCAAAGTGGTTGAGACCGGATTTGATGTGTTCAGAGCGGATATGTAAGAGATATGTAGGTGATTCGTAGCAGGGATTCAAAACACATCAAACACTTGTATTGAATTTGAATCCTACAACATTTGAAGGGGATCTGTCTGAATGAAAATTATTTTTTTTTCATTCAATTCAATACAAATTGGGATACATGTGCAAACTAGATTACATTATTTGATAGTTGGAGCTCAAAAAATTGGGGGGGAAATTGGAAATATGCTGATAATCTAACAGTAAGGGAGTGACAAATTGAATTAGTGAAAATCATAAGTGAATTTAACACGTGTAAACAGCGTCAAATGGAAGATAACACTAAAGAACATTTTCACCAAATATGGGAAACACATATAAGAGGATTGTTAGCACAAACGAATACATTTATCCCAGAAAAGAATTTTCTATTAAAATGGCTTTATGCCTAGATAGCAGCCACAGTGAAATAAACTGAATTGAGAACTATATGCACTACGGCCCAGGAAAGCATTAAGGCAGGTAATTCTGTTCCGGGTGTAGAGCATGAAATCATGCTCTACAGATGTCCCTGGCCGTCCCACAGCTGTATGGCAGGGAGAGCATTCGCACTCTCCTGGTTGGATAGCTGTGGGCCCCGCTCCTGGCCTCCGGCCCTGGGCAGAGTTTGGCCCAACAGCTGGCAGGCCCTGTTGGGGGTGGGGCGAGAATGGGACAGCCTGCCCTGATGACATGCCTGCTGTTGCAGTCCCAATTAGACTGGAGCTGCACGCATGGCCCCCCTGGGAACCCCACACACCCAGGGACCTACACCACCCACACGATCCACTTACCTTGTCGTGCCTCGGGTCCGATGTGATCTTTGTGCAGCCTGGCAGAACGATCTGCCACTCTGTGCACAGTCACATGCTTTGGTAACTCAGCACCACACTGACCTGACACTCATCACATCTGGTCAGCGTGGGGCCCAGCTGCTGAAGTGCGCACCTGTGCAGAGACCAGCAGATCGCTCTGCGAGGCTGTGTGAAGACCACATCTTTTGGCTACATCTTGACTGCTGGCTACATCTTTTGTCATCCACTCTTTGATCAACCACTCTTACGGATTGTATTGAAGAAGATGTGGCCAAGCAGTTGTCCCTTGGATCTTTTCATTGTTGCAGTTAATGTTCAAGAGAGCAAAAAAGAAAATGAAAAGAAAAGGGAGGGGGACATAATCAGACCCCGCCATGAACAGTACACCACTATCTTCCAGTTTCCATGACAGCTTTGACTCACCTTTAGAGTAAATATTCTTAAACTAATCCCAAATTATTTGGAGATAGATAGTTGCCCCCACCCCCCACCCCCGTTTAAATTACACTATACTGTTTGGGAATATGCTAATTAAGTAGGAGGTAGACGTGAGAAATATAAGGTTAAGTGGATTGCATGGGTGTTAGGGGGCTGGAACGGACCCCCGGGTGCAAGTGGGCACCTATGGGTCCCTGGCAGCTGGCATGGCCCTGATTGGTACCGTACCAGCAGCCATAACACCAGGACACCCCAGTTCTGTCTCCCCCCACCCCTTTTGAGGGTGGAGCAAGAGTGGGCTGGTAGTGTCTTTGTCCTCCATATGGTGCAGGCACCCCATGGAGGCACATTGGGCACTCCTCCCCACCCAGGGACCTGTGCCACCCACCAGGCCCACACGCAATCACTTCCCTTTTCGGACCGTCTGGTCCCATGTGGTGGTTGCGTGGCCGACCAGGGTGATGTGCCACTCCATGCGCTGGCATGCACTTCCCTAATCCTCACAATTAAACAGCATGGGTTTAACAGAGAAATTAAGGCAATTTTGCCCTGGCTCGTATTTGCAAATTCAATTGATTTGCATATTTGGACATTCAAACATCCGAACATTCAGATGAAGCAAATGATGCTCTTAATTCCCAAATACAAAAATTCAATCCAATTTCCACACTTTTGCAGCATTTTGCTGGTAAAAATAGGCTTTTATATGGGGAAAAAGCTGTAAAAATGTTTGGCTGCAAATTCACAACATCCAAATGAACTATCTGACAATGAAATGAATCTTTGGGCATGCATTTCGATTACTAAACGAATATGAATTTTTTATGCATGCACATCCATAATACCTTAATGTTAGGGATGTGCATGAATATTAGAAACATTCAAAATTTGTTTTAATTCACTTGAATTTGGACATTCAAATTTGAATCAAATGTCCATAAATTCAAATTTAAACATTCAAACAAATTTTGAAGTTTTGCATCTATTCATGTTAATTATTTGGACACATACGTACACAATGCGTACTTCCCTGTATGCATTTTTACTGCATCCGTACAGATTTGTACAGATCCGTATGGGATGAAAACTGGATGCATACAGGATAAATACGGGACGTTGCATCCATATTTGCAAATTTGCATACAGACTCTCAACATTCGTATTTGCACATTTGAACTGAAAATTTGCACAAATAGATTTGAATGTATTTAAATTGAATCGAATGTGAACACATGCAAATTTTAAACATTCAAATTGATTTGAATTTTCAGATATTCTATTTGAATTGAATCGAACCCCAAAAATTGCATTCGCGCACATGTCTACTAACAGTAAGTTTAGCCTGCACTTCACACACACACAGAGAGAAACTTTCCCTGCTTTGATTAGCTGTGTAAATGTGTTGGCTTTACTAAACATAGTCAGATCTACATTTCCAATGCGTCCCTAAAGTTGAAAAGTTTTAAATCTCTGGCTTGTGTCCAAGAAGAAATTCTAACATTTTTTTTTAAAGAATGCCTTGGGAAAGAAGGTGAACCATTGTCATCATCCTAGCAAATTCTTCCTCTAATGAAGAATGAAGCAAATAATTTGTTTGTAGCAGCTCTGCCTTTGAGAACTTTTTTTTTTTTTTTTGTATCTAATATTCTAATGGACCCATGGCTATCTGGCAGGCTTCCTTCAGCTGCTATACTTCAATCAATTTTTATTATTAGCTTTGTGCCTTCAATTTGCCACTCCTCACATTCCTACTTGGCAACCCATTCTGCCAGTCCCCCTTAATTTTACCGCAGTTTATATGCCTCTCTGATTCTTTTGTGAATTCTCTTTCTGGGCTGAGCTTGGGGAATCAGCTCGGTTCTCCCTCTTTCCCTCTTTCCCTCCCATTTATTATACCAACCGTGCAGAAAAATTTTTTCCTTTCCTTTGAATTTCCTTCCAATAATCTGCAGGGATATGTGCTTGTAGAGGTGAACATTAGGGTGGGGAAGAGAAAGAGAGAGATTCTTTTATATCCATGGGTCATAAACTTTTTGGCATCCTACCCCCACCCCCACCCCATATTTTGCTTTCACAATGTCCCTTTCGTATCACCAATCTGCACCAGGGTTGTGCAGGAATTTGTGTGTGTGTGTTTGCTCTGAATGAAAGTGAATGTAAAATAAATTTGCTCCCACGCCAATAGAGCCACTTCAGATATGGTAAGTTTTGAATTTTCTGTGAATGCTCTTCAAATGCTCTTTCAATTCACTTTGAATTCCTGCTGCCAGGCACATCTCTGTATCCCCTCCAAATCCCTACCAAATCCACTTTGAGTCCATTTTGAACCCACTTGAATCAACTCTGAATCCACCTCAGACGTGACTGGGCAGCCGCTTTGCCACCTCTTCACCTCTGCAAATATAACAAAGCATTATCAGCGGTTCTCAACCTGTGGGTCATGACCCCTTTGGGTGTCGAACTACCCTTTCAGAAGAGTCACGGCGAGTCTCCCGCCTTTCCGCCTCATCCTCATCCTCATCCGAGCTGCCCCGCCCCCCTGGTTTAGGGTCTCCACAACATGAGGAACTGCATTAAGGGGTTGCGGCATTAGCAAGGTTGAGAACTACTGCATTAAATGAATGCACAAAAGCATTCAGCTTGTGCTCAAATCTCAGTCTTCAAATATAGCCAATATTCTATTCAAATGCAAATATCCGAAACTTCAGAGTCGGCACGAATTGCAAACCTGATGAATATTTTCTGCCCATCCTTAATCCACACCTCTGTTTATAGTATTAATAACCTGTACTTGTCCTTTATCATATATTGTTACTATTCTGTGCTTTATTTCTGTGGTCACACATAACAGTCAACTTGCCATTATTTTATCTGTGTAACCACTTGCTGAGGTGGGGCACCTGAGAGAGCCCGAATGGCCACTTGCCATTTCAGTCTAATAGTGACACTGATAGAAGAAGAAGAAGAAGAAGAAGAAGAAGAAGAAGAAGAAGAAGAAGAAGAAGAAGAAGAAGAAGAAGAAGAGCTGGCTTTTCTACCCCACTTTTCCCACCCATTTAAGGGACTCAAAGTGGCTGACAAAGCTTTTCTATTCTTCTCCCCACAACCAAACACCCTGTGAGGAAGGTGGGGCTGTGAGAGCTCAGGAGAGAGCTGTGACTAGCCCAAAGTCACCCAGCTGGCTCCATAGAGGAGGGTGGAATCGAACCTGGTATTCCCAGATAAGAGTCCAGCTCCCTAACCACTAGACCAAACTAGCTATAAGGAGATTGCAGGAGTCAGCCAGGTGATTTCTGGCTGCAAAAAAATGTGCTCCCCCCACCCAGGAAGCTCTTGGGTTGACATACCAAGGAAAAGCACCTCTGTGGGCAGAAGCCACCTCACTGGCTCCTTATATCACTTGCCTTTAAAGCCATGAGCCATCACTGGACCGTAATGAATGTGGTATTGATTTACTATAGAAGAAAGGATCATTTGTGGACTTCTGGTGAATCACTGCTTCACTTCCTTCCCACACTCTACTGTTCTGGCCATTCTGGCCACGGATGGATGGATGGATGGATGGATGGATGGATGGATGGATGGATGGATGGATGGATGGATGGATGGATGGATGGATGGATGGATGGATGGATGGATGGATGGATGGATGGATGGATAGATGAAGGTGAGGTCATAGTCTAATTTCCTCTTAAACTGGTGCCCAAAGCTCAAATTGCACAAGGTTTCTAATTGTAAGGTCTTATGATAAGAAAAGGACAGCTGAACATATGAGGCTAGAAGTGCCATCAGATCCAAAGAACATCTGTAGAGCCACACATCCTTCCTCATTAGGGCACAAGTTCCAAAGAAGCTCTCACCATTTTTTTTTGTGTGTGTGTCCCCACAGAGGATCCTGAACTATTCACACAAAGTTGAACAAGGGCTGAATTTTTCCTCCATTTCTAGGAATCAGCTTTTGGGCGTCACACCATGTTAAAAATGAGTGAAGATCTTTATGAAAATTGTAACCATGGCAGGAAATACTTGTCATTATTGCTGATATGGTAGGTTGAACTGAAATGAGTATCTGAGATTTTCAGCCACGTGGAGTTTGGGCCAGATTAGCACCATCAGTGCATTTGGCACCATGGGCGTGCCCGAATATCGCAACATTCAAAATTCATATGAATTTGCCCGAATTCGGACATTCAAATTAAAATTGAATGTTGGCACATTCAAAGATTGAGATTCAAATTCGAATTGAATGCTTTGGAAGATTCGTACAAATATTTGCTACATTTGTGAACCTAGGGAGGTGGGAAAGTGGCTGCCCAGTCACATCTGCAATGGATCTGAAGTGGATTCGAAGTGGATAGAGAGCAGATTCAGTGGATTCAGGGTGGATCTGATGCATTCAGAGCAGATATGTAGCAAATACATATGGGATTCATATCAAATTTGTATCGAACATTTGTATTGAATTTGAATCCTACCACATTTGAAGTGGATCTATGTGAACGAATACAAATTTTCTTGCATTTGATTTGATATGAATTCAAAACAAAAGAAACATTCAGGTACAATACATCCCTAATAACAAAGTAAGTATTCTTTATGCATTTTGAAGTGGCTAATGTGTGTGTTTAGGCTGTGTTTCTCTGTTTATTGGGAGTTTATCAGGATAAAGCCCAGATGACTCAGTGGGACATTCTTCTAAGTAGATCATCCTTCAGAAGAAGAATGAACTACCAGATGTAAATCAAAATAAATGTTCCTTTCTTTCTTTTATTGATTGACTTCTCCAATATCCAAATAACATTGAGCAGATGGAAAGCACCTCCTAGTGCTGGTCTGAAAAATCTTTTATGAGTGTTCATGCAATGATGAGTAAATTCTGGCTCATTTCTCATGTTTCTGTAGTAAATGTTTGCACAAGTGGGTAAAAAAATTAAATAAATAAAGCCCACCATCTTTGTGTTTTTTCTTCTTTGTTCCATTCTAGTTTGCAATCCAGATTAGCACTTCCAGGACCAGAAGGCTCAGATCAAGAATGTGATCTATCTTTCTTGAAGGGAAATGCATTGAAATGTAACCCTTGACAAATAGCTAAAATTGGAAATTATCAGAGCTGTACATCTTTTCTGGAAAAGGAGGAAAGGAACAGAAACTGCTCCTTTAGCCTCCGTGGTGATAAATTATGCCACGTAACAATGGATGGGACTTCCCTGTGATACTGACCTATTGTGCATCTGCTTTGGGCTGGCACAACAGCCGGTGAGGTGAGGTAAGTCAAAGACTCAGCTTCACCGGGCAAAAGCACCCATTTGTTTGCTAACTGCTTCTCCGGAACCATCTATCATTTTGGGAAACAAAGCCACTGTACATGACATATATTTATCTATTTCCTCTATCTGTGTTCCTTTTTCCATCTGAACATATCCGGAGCTTTGCCTTTTTGCCTTTTCTTTTCTTTTTAACGTAGCGGTCAAGTTTCACAGTATGATTCATTGCCCTGGAAAAGCAAGGTAGGTCTCACCACCGCGGGGGGTGTCTCTCTCCCTATTTTTGTTTTCCATACAGATGTTGTCTGTTTGGAAATTCAAAGAACATTGTTTCACCTAACTTGCACAGCACATACTATCAGATGCAAGGATGTCCCTATATATGTACACACACACATACGCACACTAGCTAATATGCAGTTCAAAATGTCCTTTTCTGTACTAGGTTTTACGCTTTTTTCTCTCCCAAATGGTACCCAATGTAGCTGAGAAAATACAAAAAATGAACATACGAATCCCCCAAATGCACATTTGCTAAAATAACAGTTGATTAAAAGAGCTGTACTAGCTTTGTTCTCAAAGGCTGATAGAGGAAGCATAGGAAAGAAGCTACTAGCCACCATGTTGGAGAGACAGACAGGATATCTCTAAAGGCCATTTGCAGGGAGTTAGGAGCAGGTGAAGGTTTTGCCTTTGTTTTCTGCTTGAAATGCCCCAAAGCAATTGTGGGCCTTGTGTGAGAAGGGATGCTGGACTAGATGGGCTGTGGCCTGATCCACAAGGCCTCTAAAGGCCATTTGCAAAGAGCCATGAGAGATGAAGGTTCTTCCTTTGTCTTCTCCTTGAGAATGTACAGGGACAATTGGTGAGCCGCTGTGTGAGACAGAATACTAGACTAGATGGGTTATGGCCTGATCCAGCAAGGATCCTCTTATACCCTTATGTACATCGTTTTACCTGAAGCATACTCTCACGCAGGTGGTTTTCCCTAACAGAATGTATTAGACATGTTAAAACCACTCACTAGGAAATGTGCATGAATATTCAAAATATTCATTATTCGTACAAATTCATATAAATTCGGACATTTGTATACATATTCAATCTCCAGACATTCAGATTTCCAAATTTCAATGAATACAAATATTCTGAGTTATTCATATGAATAATTTGGACATTCTTATCTTGTATGTACCTGTACACATCCATACAGGATGCAGATGGGATGCGTATAGATAAGTACAGATGCATACAAGATCCATATGTAGGAATGTCCGAATTATTTATATGAATACATATGAATGTATTTGTGTCAAACTGAATGTCCAGACATTCATTTTTCCATTATTCAGATACATTTAAATTTTTGAATACTCGATTCATTACGAATTCAAAAATTGCATTTGTGCACACCCTACCATTCACGAATGTACACATTTCAATGGTCATCTTCTCACAGGTCATCTAATTTCCCATAAAGTGACTTGTGTCTTGAGCTCTATAGAGCAAGACTTCAGTCAATGTGATTTTTTAACAGCAGGGACTTCTATGGGCTGGAAGCGGGATAAGGCAAGACTGCTGCCGTAACACTTTTTTGTTCCCACTAAACAATGTTACTGTACACAGAAATGCAGTTCTAGGGATGCTCACAAATATTTTCTCTTGCATTCGAATTTGAGTCAAATCAAATGTCAAAACATTCAATTTGATTCAAATGTTTAGAATCCGAATGCAACAAAATCCGATTCTAATTGAATACGTTCAAATCTATTCGTTCGAATGTTTAATTCAAATCTGAAGCTTCGTATGTACTATATGTACCTGTATGCATTTCGTACACAGCCTGTTTTATCCCATATGTAACTTGTATTATAAGTGCAAATGTGTAGAGAATGTTTTGGAATATTTGAGATTTGTTCGAATTCAAATGTCCACATTCAATTGTAAGCCTGAGGGCAGGGACCTGTCTAAGATTAATATAATATTGTAACCCGCCCTGAGACCTTTGGGTATAGGACGGGATAGAAATATAAATAAATAAATAAATAATTTTGAATTTTGAATGTTTAGACATCTATGCACATCCCTATGCGGTTCATTAAAAGTTAAGTGGAGCATCCATCCAGAGCCCTGCTCTAATGCTCTTTCTTCTAGGAGAGGTGCATTATTGCAAACCAATTTGGCAAATTACCCCAAATCCCGGTTGCACATTGATTACGTGAATACGAATTCTGTCCATAGGAATAAGTTTGCATTTATAACATGAAGACACTAATTTCTCCCAATCCGTAGCGGGAGCATTCCACACTAACTTGAAACAAGTAATACAGAGTTATTTACAGACCTAGCAAAAGAAAACTTCAACCATGCAAACTCTATTCATTGCAGTAGACTTGAGAATCTAAGTACTGCAAGATCTTGAGCAGCCTGGCGTACAACTAATATTTATCTGGAGGTTCAAAGTTCAGGATTCCATCCTCTCCCATTGTTAGTGGATGTGGAAAGAGAGAGAGAGAGAGACAGCAACTTTATTTGAGGTAGGGAATTTGATCGTAGCTGAGATCAGGCAAAATGATTGAGGAAAGGGAGAAATCTCATACTCAGGAAATGAAAAGGACCACTTGGTGTTACAGCAAGAGGTTAAGCATGGAATACTTTTAAAGACTGTGAGGTTTTATTTAGCAAAGGTGATATCTCAACTTCTATAGCCAGGAGTGAAGTTCAATATATTTGCAAAGAGTGTTGTGGATAAAATTGGGGCCACCAGGCAACCATTTTGAACTATTAACAATTTTTTAAACTTTTTTTTTTAAAGCAGGTAAAATGTCTTCACTGGATTACAGAGACATGGGTTGTGCTACTCATGTTATTCAAGGGAGCATGAAATACTGGTTAGGATTCTAATTGAAGCCTCAGAAAACTGGGTTCAAATTCTTACTTAGGTAGCATCCAGAGCTTGGTTACATATTCTATTTGGATATTCCAGTTTAAAGCATGGAATATCCCTGGTTTATTCCAGATTTTGCAAGTATATAGAATAAGTAACTGACATCTGGGTGCAGCCTTAAACAATGAAGTGTCATTTTGCCTCTTTTTAAATCTATGGTGAGGCCACATTTGGATTATTGTGTACAATTCTGATCACTACACCTCAAAAAAGATATTGTGTAAATGGAAAAGGTGCAGAAAAGAGCAACCAGAATGATTAAGGGACTGGGACACCTCCCTTACAAAATCAGACTGCAACGTCTAGGCCTCTTCAGCCTGGAAAAAAAAGCATTTAAGACAGGGCCTGATTGATGTATATGAAATCATGCATGGTATAAGAAAGGTGGATAGAGAAAAAAATATTTTCTCTGTTCCACAACACTAGAACTAGGGGGCACTTTATGACGCTGATGGGTAGGAGAATCAGATTAGACAAGGGGAAGTATTTCTTCACCTCGAGGGCCATTGGTCTATGGAATTTGCTGCCAGAAGAGATGGTAACAGCAACCAGCTTGGTTGGCTTTAAGAAAGTGTTAGGCAAACTCACAGAGGACAGGTGTATCAATGGCTACTAGAATGGCTACCTAGGTATATCGTCCAGGCTGGGGAGACAGGCATAGTGCCTTTAGGGCAATTTGCAGGGATTTGAGATCAGGTGAAGGTTTTGCCCTTGTCTTCTGCTTGAAATCCCTAAAAAATTGGTAGGCCACTGTGTGGGACAGGATGCTGGACTAGATGGGCTGTGGCCTCATCCAGCAGGGCTCTTCTTATATTGTAATGTTCTTATGAAGCTCACCTGATGACCCTGAAGCAACCACTGCCTCTTAGCCTGACATATCTCATAAGGGATAAAACAAAGGGAAGGAGTTCCTTTTAGAAATCATTATAATTTTGCAATGTATCAAACTCCACAGTATAGTCTTGGACAAAACCTAGCCATCATTCTCAGATCCTAGAATCACAGAGGTGTAAGGGACCTCTTGGGTCATTGAGTCCAACCCCCTGTTCATCCCAGACAGATGTAGGTCCACACTCTGCTTTAAGACCTCCAGTGAAGGAGAACTCACTGCCTCCCATGGCAACCTACTCCATTGGCTGATTGCCCTCACTGTCAGGAAGTTTTTCCTAATTCGATATGTTTTAATTTCACTGTAACCCGCCTGGGACCATGCAGTGAAGGCGGCATATGCATTTTCTAAACAAGCAAAAGACTTGAATTGCACCTTTCCAAGTTGGCTTTGTGTGCAGCCACAGCCATGATGGGTTGGAGACCCATCAACAGATTATCTTCATTGGAAGCACATTGCAAACGAAATGCTAATGGCACAGGACAGATATTGTTCTCTAAGGCTTCTCTTGTGACAGTTCATCTTCAGCAAAAATAAATAAAATAAAATAAATATCTAAACCCTCAACAGCTTCCCTGCATTTCAGGCAAAGCATCTTCATGCCGACTCTCAGGACAGGTCTTGGGAGGATTACAAAATGTATCATGAAATGAAAACAGCTGGAAGGGAAACTTGCAGACTAGGATAGGTGCCATATAGCAATTAGCAGGCAGAAGTTTGATCTGGAAAATCACATTTACTTTAATTGCTCCACTGTTGTGTTCATAAAGAACTTGGCTCGTTCGGCGTCTCTTCTCTCTGCGTCTCTCTTTTTTCCTTATTAGATATACTATTTAGCAATGGAACAATGTCTTTAGTCCCTTTGTTCCAGGTTTTTTCAGTGCCCTAAATGGAATGGCAGAGAAATGTTCTACAAGGAAGATGGCATATAAATATTTATTGTAGCTTTAACAGATTGTCTCATAATCCACCGTGATTACTTAGCTCATCTTCCCCCTGATACTGAATCTAAACTGCACTACAATGAACAACAGGCCCTTACCGGAGTCTCATAAAACTAGTCATATAAACTCTGGAAGGACATTTCCTTATTGGCTATGGTCACACCTGAGGTTTAATCCAGATTCAGTCCACCTTCAGAGCGAGGGAACACATCAGCAAAGTAACCAGTAATTTTCTTTCCACATTATCTATCTCAAAAGTGAATTTTCTGAGTCAGGTTCTCACTGGACAATTTTATTTGGTTTTAAACCATTAAAAAAAAATTCAGCAGCAAGGTCTGTTTCTTTGTGTTCCCACTGTTAGCTTATAATGTGGACTCCCCTCTCCTCCACTCAGCAGAACCCTCTCCCCATTCAGTCAGATATTGGGTATCCTCACACCCTGACTTCATTGTGGCTTGCAGTTCAAATCCCACCCTCCGTATAAACTTTCCCCCACATCAGATTATTGTTGCCAGCACTGGGACCATTTGATGAAGGGCAGGATATAAGTGTCTTAATAAATGATAGATAGATAGATAGATAGATAGATAGATAGATAGATAGATAGATAGATAGATAGATAGATAGATAGATAGATAGATAGATAGATAGATAGATAGATAGATCATGTGCCCCTTTAAGACCCTTTCTGCACCCAAAAAAAAAGGCAGGCTAGCAATGAAATCATGGTATGATGGGTGGACCAGTGTCCAATTGCTGTCTGCATGGGGAGGGTGTTTTGGTGAGGGGAGGGGAGAAAGCAGGGGGCTTCTCTCGTGCCAAGCACGGAAGAATGAAGAGTGGGAACAAGCAAGTCAATTTTGAGTCCATGTTAGAAGGCAACTGTGGGAACGATCTGAAATTGTATTGTGTGCTCATTGGCTGGGAATCTGAATTATCCTTACTGTATCAGAACTTGGCCATAGAGTTTGGATAATCAGTTGTGGATCCGGAAGCAGGCACTTCTCCTGAAAAATAGAGGACTGTCTTCTCTAAAATATGCCATTCCAGATCCCTAGTGAAGTGTCACTCAGTGTGCTGCTGTTTAATCTATCTCGAGTTCATAAAATGTGCATTAATTTCACTCTGAAACTAATTTGTGAAATGAGATGCATATGAGAAAAGGAGGGAGTGAGGTAACAAGAGCTGGCAGAATGGAAAGGGAAGGAGGAAAGGGAAAGCAGAGGAATCAGTAAACTTATTTTATTTGAAGTCTTTCTTTTCTTTCTTTTCTTTATTTCCTTCTTTCATTTTATTATTTTTTTTGTGGGGGGGGGAATGCACCCTGTACTGCAGAAAGCATGTAATGGGCAATTTGCATTTCTTCCTTGCACTGTTACAAGATAAAGTGAAACCATGTGTCAAGGAAAACCGTCTTACATAAAAGCAAGTGAGGCAAAATTAAGACACATTATTTGACCCCCCTTTCCCCCCCCCCCAGTAAAAATACCCTGTTTGATCTTTTCTCAGAATGACATTTCCAAAGGGCCTTCACATTTTAGGGAAAGAGGGGAGCTTTCTTTCTTTCTTTTTGTAAAGGGCATTTTAACTGAAATAATTAATATGTTTTGGTGGAATTTTCTCATTTTTGTGGTTTTGTCAAGCAATGTACATCCAAAGAGATCTCCTGAACATGCATATTTTGGACAGACCTCTTTAAGCTGCTGAGTAGCAGCTACCAACAGATGTCTCTGCTTTAAAAGTAAAAGGATAAAGTTTCATCGCTACTCCAAGTCAACAGAAAGCATTAGTGTTGTGTTAAATGGCCATGAATGTTTTTTTTTCTTTTTTTAAAGATGCTCAAAGCAATGGCAGCTGGAACGAGAAACTTATAAATGAACTTATTTCATTCAACCCAAACTGTTGATAACCAAAAGGCTTCCAGAGGACTAAAGCCTCTGATGCAAAAACTAAAAAACAAAACAAAACACATCTTTATTATTTAAGGTATTGTCTTGTGTCCAAAACACCAAGTTAATCAGAAGTTCCAATCCTTAAAAGTAATATTTAGGATAGATCACCATGGGGACTGGCTGATTTATAATTGGAAGCACCACAAATGGAATTACTACTACTACTATTACTACTACTACCACCACCACCACCACCACTACTACACAACATACATAACAACAGTATAGCACAGCCATCAGATCACTAGTTGGTCTTCATCACACATTGGCTGCATTCCCATTACAAGCTTAAAATGCTTTTCCTAAACCAAAATAATAGAACCGGATGCTAACAAGAATTTGCCTGATCCCATTACTTTCAAATTAATTGTGTTCAATCCGGATTCTGAGGATCATATGTGGCATACATGACTCAAGGGGGGACTCAAGTGGCTACTTTCTAAAAGCCACTTTTTGGGGCTGCCCTGCCCTCTTCCTCCTGGTGTGAACACACCACCCATAACTGACCCCTTCACGGAGCCTAGCTGGGTGGCTGGGTGGCTGCCGCTTGCACGGATGGATGAAAAACAGCACTGGGCAGCCAGTGATTCTTTCCCCTCCTCTCCCCATTGTCCAGGGCTAGCTGGCTCGCTCTGCTGCCACCATGCTGCCTGCACACACCTCCCAGAACCTGCAGCTGCTTTCCTTCCTTTTCCCTTTCTAAAGGTCAGAGCTTTTAAAGAGCCAGAATTGCACAGAATTGCAACATTGTTATCAGGTGTGAAGTGGGTGGATTGCTACAGTCACCACTGCTGTACGGGATGGATTTTTACAGTGAAATCACTATCTTTGGAAGCAAGCTATTGGGGGAGGGAAACCCTAAACATGCATTCTCATCCCACTAAAATGGTACCATTCCCACAGTAAGAAATGTAAAACGTTTCAAATGCAAGAACTGAAGTGAGACCTGTTGAAATGAGTGCTTACATTTACAACGCTTTGGGGTGATTTAACACACGGAAAGTGTGTTAAGCCAACCTGACATGGGGACTGCGAGAATCAAAACTTTTTTGAAACCATTTTAAGCTTGTAATGGGAACGCGGCCATTGAGTTCTTCCCAAGAACTTAGGATGTCATGATGTTTCAAGAGCCACCCAAGGTCTTCTGCAATTGCACCCACTGATGGTACCACAACTGCCAGCTTATGCCAGAGTCTCTACACTTCAATCTTCAGATCTTCATATTTGGCTGTTTTCTCATGGTGTTTCTCGTTGACTCTAAACCAGGTATTGCAACATCAATGAGCTACACCTTTTTCTTCTCAACTATGGTCAGATCAGGTGGGTTATGTGCTAAGACCTTGTCTGTTTGAATACAAAAGTCCCACAATCGTTTGGATTCCTTATTTTTTACCACTTTCCCAGGCTTGTGATCCCATGAGTTCTTTGCTGTTGTCAGGTGATAGTTTTTGCAAAGATTCCAATGGATCATCTTAGCTACTGTGTTATGTCTTTGTCTATAGTCAGTCTGTGCAGGCTTTTTACAGCAGCTGAGTATAGGGTCGATGGTTTCATCAGCCTCCTGGCACAGTCAGCATTTTGGATCTACTGTCAATTTTTCTAACTGTGCAACCAAGATCAGTCCTGTTTCTCTCTTCAGAGTGCCAGTTATTGACTACAACCAGGTCTCCTCTGTGTCCATTCTTCTGTTATTTTTTTTTTTTTTTTAGGAACTGGCTATTACTATTACTATTACTGTTACTATTACTATTACTATTACTATTACTATTACTATTACTATTACTATTACTATTACTATTACTATTACTATTACTATGATGATGATGCATTTCCACTTATAAGCATATGAGCTGCCACAAAGGCACACCACTTCCTGACTTTAGTGTAAATCTTAGCATGGAATCTGAAAGGCCTTGTCAACATTTGTTCATTACATTGGGTTCCACTTTGCTCTCCCATTTAGGGATGGAACCACCAGAATGAACCAAACCTACCTTTCAGAGAAACCTGAGCCCTTTCTGCACTGGGCCTTATTCTGGATTATATCCTGGAACAGGGACCTGCCATGTGCATGCTGGTGAGATGGCACCAACTCAGGCCTGAAACCCAATCAGCTCTCTTCACAAAACAGTTGTCCATGGAGGAAAGAAATGCTCTATCCGAGTATAAGCCATCACATTCCTTTACAGAGAATTTCACAGGAGGCAAAACTCAATGGGAACCCTACCATAGACTTACCTAAATTCTACCATGGGGGCCACTCTCAATCAAAAGACAAATTCCAACTGAAGGTTCCATCAGGGCAAACATGTTAGGATTTGGAAGCTGGTATGCTGCTATTCATTTGTGTAAGCTGTTCTCGTGGAGTAAACTCAATTACGGGGTCCCTGCCAGGTGCATGCAGATATGAAACAGTTTCTGGGGTTAACTGCTGAAGGGATAAACAATTGTATCACATAGGTATCATTAATCTATTTTCCCTGCCTAATACTTTGGCAAGAAGGAAATCTTGACAATCCATTCTATCTGGAGTCATTATCTTTGCTTCACCTTCTCCAACACAAGCTTCAGTAAGCCTGGAGTTTCAATATAAAATTACCCTATGTTCAGTTTAATTGGCCTCTATGGAGCGGTCAAGCATGGTCTTGGGTATCTAGTGTTACATAATGTACAATGAGAAAGCAGGAGGCATTCAGCTGAAATTGGGAGACGCTGATAAATCGGGTGACAGGTCACCTCATATCTCTCCACTCCTTTGCAGAAGAAACATTCCACCTCATTCCCCCAGTTTTGTCACTGGCCACTTTGTGGCTGTTTATTACAGGCTACCAGAAATGCACAATAACGAACCAAAGCTCACAGGAGAAGCTGAGGCACTGAGATATTTATGGCGTGTGAATGGTAGCGTTGGCATATGCACACCCCAGAGGGGTTCGTTGTATCTGGGAGTGTTTATTCAAGACATACACATGCTTTCTCCATGCACCAGCCACTGTCCAAAGAATTCATATGTTACCGGAAGGGAGAGAGGGAGATAGGCAGGGAAGCTCATGCGATGATTAAGGGGCTGGAACACCTCCCTTACGAAACCAGGCTGCAATGTCTAGGCCTCTTCAGTCTGGAGAGACGGCATTTAAGAGGGAACCTGATTATATAAAATTATGCACAGTACAGAAAATGTGGATAGAGAAAATTTCTTTTCTCTATCACACAACACTAGAACCAGGGAGCACCCTATGAAGCTGATGGGTAGGAGAGTCGGATCCGACAAGGGGAAGTATTTCTTCACCCAGAGGGTCATCGGTTTATGGAATTTGCTGCCGGAAGAGGTGGTAACAGCAACCTGTATAGATGGCTTTAAGGTAGAGTTAGACAAATTTATGGATGACAGATGTATCAATGGCTACTAGAATTGAATGCCTAGGTACAACTTTCAGGCTGGGGTGGGGGAAGCAGGACACTTCTAAGCCCATTTGCTGGGATTTGAGAGCAGGAAAAGGTTTGTCCTTGTCTCTGCTTGAGATGCCCATGAGCATTTGGTGGGCCACTGTGTGTGCTGGGATGCTGTGGCCTGATCCAGCAGGGCTTCTCTTATGTTCTTATGTTCTCTTAACTGTTAGAGTGAGCTCATGGAATCATATTTTCAGGTAGTTTTCCATAGCGTCTAGTTTTCAATAGATAAGGTCTGCTATTAAATCAGTTGCTCGGTTGTAGCTTACTATAGATGATGTTGCCGCCTGCCAATAGTAGGGATGTTCAAGAATATTCAAAGACATTTGAAAAGCCATTGAATTCATCTGAATTCTGAATGTCCATAAATTCAAATTTAAGTATTTGAACAAGTTTCAAATTTTCAAATCTATTCGTCCAAATCATTCAGACATTCAAGTTTGTACATGATGTGTACTTGCTTGTATGCATCTTTCCTGCATCCATATGTATTTGTATGGATCTGTATGGGACAAAATGGGTTGCATATGGGATAACTATGGGATGCATACAGAATGTGTAATGATGTGCTTGGGCACTCATGAGTGTTGTCAACATTCGTAAGTGCAAATTCGAATAAAAAATTTGAACAAAGAGATCCAAGTGTGCTTAATTTAAATCGAATTTGGGTAAATCTGAATTTTAAAGATTTGGTTCAAATTGAATTTTTGGATATTTTTGTGCACACCCCTAGACAACAGTTAGTTAGCTGCAAGTTTGTAGCTAATTGTTGCCCAACTTGTTGCCAGTTGTAACCCTTTGGATATTATTGGTGGAATTTATCTAGTGTTACATGCTGAATATTTGAATATAGGGATTGCACAATTTAGCATTGAATGAATTCAGGGGTAATTTGCATTCAAGCAAATAGACCCGCTTGGAATATGGCAGGGTTCGAATCTGCACGAATGCTCCTCAAATGCTATCTGAATTCTTTTTGAATCCCTGCCGCCAGTCACACCTCTGAACCCCCTTCAAATCTGCTCTGAATCCACTCTGAATCCACTGCAGATGTGACTGAGAAGCTGCTTGCCCACCTCCCCATCTTTGCGTATGAATGAACTTTATTGATTAGTCATATGGCCATATCAAGTTTACAAAAGATAAAATCATATAAAACATAAAAGGATAAAAACAAAAATAAAATAGAGACAACATCATTATTTGTCCCCATCACCCTTACAAAATACCCCATTCAACTCAATAGATCGGGCAGCCTTAACAAAAAACAAAGCTACCCTATATGTCACCTGGAGATTTTCTCCATGCGGAAGGCATCTTTGTGAATATAATGAAGCTTCAAACAAATGCACAAAAGCATTTGCTTGACATTCGAATGGTGGTCTTCAAATGTAGCCAATACTCGATTTGAATGCGAATGTTCAAATTCATATGAATTCGTATGAAATGCAAACCTGAACTATATTCATGCATATCCCTAACTGTATATTATGTATTGCTGAATTATCTTTTTATATAGAAAGACTAGCTAGCATATTTTATACCTGACACTAATTGTTAAGTGGATATATAAGTGATTTGTGATTGCACAGTGTACTTGCTTATAAGTGGTCTCTTTGAGACCCTGCAAACAGTACTGGCTATTTCACACTAGACTGGCCTGAGACAAATGACCCGAGCCATCATGGGTCAAGCTGCCAATAATATGCACCAAGGACAAGCCACATTGTGGGTGGCCCACCCTGATCCATTTAAGGCCCTTCTCTGAGTTGGCCCCAAGCTATGGAATGTTCCTGATAAGAACCACACTGCACAAATCAGGTGCCTACAGAGCAAGATGATACACAGCGCAAGGTATTTGCTTACCTCCAATGCCTGTTCTGTCATCATGTGGATGGATAATAGCAGAGGTTAGGCCTATCAAGTGACACTCAGGGCCATTTTTGATGGTCACTCATTCTATCTTATTGTATAACCATTTTGCATGGTGAAGGAACTAAATATACTCATTTGCTCACACAGAAAAGAAGTGGTTCCATATCAAAACTATGCACAATTTCCATCTATCACCTGTTGTATGCAATAGTGTGCACACATGACACACACAAAACCACTCCTCCAATTTGGTTTAGTGGTTAGAGAGTCGGACTGTTATCTGGGAATGCTGGGTTCAATTCCACCCTTCTCCACAAAGCCAGCCAGGTGACCTTGGGCTAGTCACAACTCTCTTCCTCCCAGCCCCACCTACCTCACAAGGTGTTCTATTGTGGGGAGAAGAATAGAAGCTTTGTCAGCCACTTTGAATCCTCTTAAATGGGCGAGAAAAGTGGGGTAAAAAAAGCCAACTCTTCTTCTTCTCCAGAATTTAAGTTTCTGTCAATGCACAAGGGAAATAATTATAATTTTAAAACGTCTGGTTCTTCTTTAGAGATTATATTAATCCAGCTGAGTGGCAAATGGTGTCTCCAGCAGGTCAAAAGCTTCATACCAGGAAAATAAAACTTCTGGTTTACAACTTCTCCTTTTTCACTTTCACAATCATGATTCCATTTTATTAACCGACAGACCTGGATTTGCAATTTCTCGGGTTTATGGTACCAGATACAAACTGGTATCTGTGAAATAAAGCATTTTATCCCCAAGCACGTCTTAATGGTAGAGCACAGATGGGTTGTAAAATGTTTTAAAACAGAGCCGCTTCAAGGATATTATGCTGCCAAGTTGTATATAGACTTTATAACAGCCGGTTCCCAAGCTCCCATGTATGGAAATACAACTGACTTAGAACTTTAATCACATGTAGACACTCTGTCCCCAAGTTTTTGTCTCTGAGAGGAGAACCACATGGGGCAGGGGAGGAAGACTGAAGCATGACCTTCTTTTTCCCATTATTTCCCTGCTACTAATCCTTCCACCATCTAAGGGACTTTTAATTGCACAGAGGAAAGTAAATGAGTAATCCAAGTGCGGAATAGGAAGGACTGATTCAGAACTGGAAAAGGAAGAGTAAAAAATTATCTACCACCTTCCTTGGTTCTTTGGGTGTGATCAGACATGCTTGAAGAGGTGCCCTCTGGGTGTATCTGAATCTGCAGCAACACTCATTTTCCCTTACATTCACTTTATCTCATCTTGGATGCTCATCAACATTTGAGATTCCATAACTCTCAAGGCGTCCCTTTCTGTAAACCAGGTTAGGCAGTAAACTCAGTGAGCGAAGAGGTGGGTTTTCCTGCTGAGTGGCCAATCAGTCAGTAACACTCAGAGTCAGGGTAAGATTTTTTGTGTATTTGGGGATGGGGCACTTTTTATTAAAGGAACAACTAAAAAAAACACCCACTGTCTGATTGCACCTTTAATCCTTCCTTTCTCTCCCCCAAGTCAGTTTCTGTGAACCCTGGCTCTTTTAGTTTCTGGTTAAAATACAGCTGCTTGCAGACTGGCAAACTCCTTCATTCAGCGTGGTTGAAAACAGGAGTGACCATGCTACCCAAATATATCACCATCTACTGCTGGCAAAAAAAAACTTTTCATGTAGAAGCTCCCAAGTTCAGCCTGCCTGTATCCATGATAACCTAAACTAGATAGTGGAAGTAATCAGAGCCAGTAGAGACGAGTATGTCAACACTTGGACTATTATTCTGGAATGTGATCGCCACGAGAACACAGGATTCAAGTACCACCTGTATCCCTACAAAGGAGGCTGGTGAACACAGCAAATGCAATTGCTGTGTTGTGTGCATCCCTGCCATTCAAGTGCAAGCCTGCAGACCATTCTTGAAGACAACATTAACATGGGCAGTCCAGTCTAGAGGTCTAATTCAACACAGCAGTGTGTGCTGAGGGAGCTGAACTGGTTGTTATGATTCATAAATGAAGTTATGATTGATTGATTGATTCATTCATTCCAGTAAATATTAATTCAATAGAGCACGTACATGATCGTGATGAGGATCTGATGGCTTCAAAATCTTGAGGATGATGCTTTAATTTTGCACCACTGAACTTGCAATATCTTTCAGCATGGAAGGAGACTAAAGTATCTTCCTGTACTCTTAATCTGAAATGACGGAGGCATGTCTTTTCTAGTCAGTATGAGAAAAATCTTGAAAAGATTCCTGTGTTCTAAAGATGATTGGCACCTGATTATCCAAGGGCTTTCAGTCTTCTCCTCTATGATTAGTGAATGTGTAAAAGTGTTCTTCCATGAAGGAAGAAATTATGTGCTGGGTTATGGCAGAAGAATTTTACCTTTGGCAGAATATACAACTGCACATTAAATGAACCAGCTTACTTAGCATAGTTTATTCTGATTCTGAGCACCAAATCTAGAATTATTTATGTATATTGGCACAAAGTGAGTCTGGTCCTGAATGAAACAATGCAGATATAAGTAACTGGAACTCTCCACAGAGCTATATATCCACTCAAGTTTGAACATATTTCTTGCACATTCAAACCAACTGATAAAAGTTATATTGGTCCCTTGCTAGCTAACCCATACTAAATGTTATTGCTTCTCATGCCATGAATTCTAAAGCACTTTCTAATGGAGATATTATTTTTAAAGTGACGGGTTGATCTATTGGAAAGGGACTATTTTGTCACCCAAAATCACTTATTTTCACCTCCTCCACTAGCATATTCAGAGTATGTACAGTGCTGTAGGTCTAGGTCGTATGATCTTTAGCTGCAACTACTTTAGCTGCAATTGTTTGGGGAGGGGGAGTGTTTGTGGAAGAATAGCTTCAGGTGTGGATTTCATAATTTTAAAGTGATATTTTTTAAGAAAATAAACTTACACACACATCTAAGGGCCTCTCCACACTTCCTGTTAGGATAGGACATGATAATGCAAGGCCTAGACCCCATCTAGGCCTCTTCTTCTGCACCCAACAAGAGCAGCCATGCACCCTGCTAGCACTCAGTGTCCTCACTGGATGCAGCATTGCCCTGTTGAGGCAACCAAAATGGCGCCCAGACTGATATACCAATAGAACTGTTTTAACAGGTCTACTGAAAGGCCCCACCAGCCCAGGGAAGCATGCATGCAGATGAGTCAACATCTCCATGGGCCAGTGAAACAGGGGGAGCCATTTCAGATGTGCACAGATTGCACAGCCAAAATAGACAGCAGCACCACTACAAGGCTCTGATGTCCGGAACTTTCATTTGTAGCCATCAGAGGCCTCACAATAGTCTTCAAAGCTTGTGAAAGCTTTAGGGTGGCGTGAGCCCTATCCCAAAACAATCCTGCCAACTGTGGACATCCTTGTCCCAGAACAGGTAGACTGCTGCAGCTGGGAAAAGTTCTAATTGGAATGGTCCGCTGGACTTTATCCTGGATTCTATCTTGGAATAGGGACCTGCCATCCCTATGCTAGTGAAGACTGTGACAGGCCTCAGGTGGGGGCTGCCATAGTCTCCACCTGCATGCAAAAGCAGGTCCTATTCTGAGACATAATGTAGAATAAGGCCCAGTGCAGCAAGGGCTTAAGTTGTATTATAAATGTATAAAACTAAGAAATAAGTTAATACTTTATGATCTAGTTCTACCTTCAGAGCAGCTAATAAATGATGGTGGTGGTTAAGCATATGAGGGATAATGCTTTTCTCCATGTCAGGCTCGCTCATCACAATGAAACTCATCTCAACAACAACCCATTCCCCTGCTCATTCTCCACAGCTGGATTAGTAACCATAGCACCATGTTAAACAAAGGGCCCTTTTGCGCTTGCTCCGGATCAAAGAGCCTCCTAATCCAGATCATGGGCCTCCTCATCCATACATTAAAGTGGATCAAGGAGGCCCTGCCCTTGCTGGTCGACTTCTGTCTGTACCGGTGCCAGATGTTGATTAAGGAGGTCCTTAATCCAGATCTCTCAATGGACCCATTTAATTGGGTCCACAAGAGGACCAAAGGCCTTGTTCCAGAACATGGGAGGTGTCCAGATGGCACGCCTCTATGTTCCAGAAATAGGGAATTGCATTTCACCAATAGGGCGCCATCCAAAAAAAACACCCAGGCTCCAAGGCTTAGAACTTTCATTTTTAGCCTTTGGAGACATGGGTGCTTCTGTGAAGTTCACATGAACTTCACAGCTCTGGGGAGCCGTGGGCCAGATCAGCATGCTGGTGGTGCATGATGAGCATGTCTGGTTCTTCTGGACTCAGTGATCAGAATTACTTACTTTCCAGTAAGTGCTGAAAAGGCCTAAGACATTCATCAACCTTCTTGTCTTTGCCCTTCTGTAACTCTAAAGGTTGCTATAGGTTGTTCTTTAAGACCCTTTTATTTCCCCCTCTTTCTTGTCCTATACATTTCTATCCCCTACTTAAATATCAGAGCAAATCCTTTCTAGCCTTTTTCTTATAGTCACCCACCCCAATCACTCTGGGGGAGGGAAGAGAGGAAAGAAAGGGAAAGAAAAGAAAAAAAGGAAACCCTCCAAGCACCTTTCAGTATCTTAGGCCTGGACTCCTTCAGTATACAGGCTGTAAATGTTTCACTTTGATTTGAGATACATGACAATAAATTAGAGGATATTTATCAAAGCTGCTTTGTTGCACAGCTGAGAAAGGCAGCTTTTTGCATAAATTACTGCATTATACAAATACACTTAACTGGATCTTGTTTCTTTGATGTTAGTGGAGGAGATTTATGTTCAGCAGAGTTTATTATTTATCTGCCCTATTCACCTGAACAAGAGCCGGACATATTCCTCAATTAGTTCCATACTTCTAGAAATGACATATATATCTCACATCTTAGAAACAAAGAAATTTAAACACCCCCCCGGAATGAAAGGGGGGTCAGGAATGATTCTCCACCCCTGGTGAGTTTTTTAAAAAAACCTACTGTACGCCATTGAGAATAAATATTTAGTCAGAACTGTATCTTTGAAATCTTTATTCTAAAAACACTTTGAAAACTAGCTAAGTAAGCTATTTTTTTTTCCGACAAAAAGAAACCCATTTGCAGAAGGAGGGGAAAAGAGAGAACGAAAAAGAGTAAAGGACTTAATTACCAGACAAAGTAAACACTAGTCATTTCAACACTAGAAGAAGTAGGCTACCCCAAATATATGTTTGTGTGTGTGTGTGTTGGCAGAGTTCTCTGTGCCCTTAAAAATCTCTCTGAAGCTACTGAAATCTTTTTTTTTTCACTGAATCTATAATATGCCAATGAAGACTGCCATAGTCTAAAATGGCAAATCGAAATAGTTACAAAAGGAGCTACACAGCCATATAATTAGCTGAAAAGAAGCATTTTGGAAAATTGAACCTCTCCATGCCATATGCCCACTGAATTTTCAGTCACCTGCCTTCCATAATTTCAGATGATTTATTACGTTGCAGGGTCAATAGTTCAAAGTCACTCTACCCTGCCATCGGTGACTCAAAAAGCATGATGGCTGCTGCACTATGGAATTAAATAAATGGAATACACACACACACATATATATCCCACAAACATTTGGAATGCAGACTTAGTAAAAAGGTGGTAAACAGATGAGCTGGTTGTACATGGAGAAGATTCACAGTTTAATATCTCAGGTCTTGGAACAGGTTAGATCCCTGTTCAGTCTAGCAAAAGACATAATAAACTAAATTCTGTACTGTAAGTTTAGCTTGCATTTGCTGGTCAGCTTAGTTTGTACAGATTTTTAAAACAATTCAGGGAAAGTCCGTATTAAAGCTGTAGTTAATTTTGTGTGCCTTCTGAATGTCTCTTTGTCTTGGATTAAGGCCTGCACTGGCCTGCCAGAGTCCACTGGTAATCCTGATCAAGGCCTCCTTAGCAGAATACGACTCTGTCCTGTGCAGACACAGTGTACCTGCGTAAGGTGGGTCCTCATAGATCTGCACTAACATGCAGAGCCTTGAGGCCCAGAAGCTGACTACATGGAGCTTGCTCCTGTTGAGTTCAGAAATGTCCGTTGATTCTCTGAGCTGATTCCTCTAAAGGCCATTTGCAGGGAGTCAAGAACAGATGATGGTTTTACTTTGTCTTCTGCTTGAGATGCCCAGAAACCACTGTGTGAGATGTGATGCTGGACTAGATGAGCTGTAGCCTGATCCAGCAGGGCTTCTCTTAATTCAGAAAGAACAAGTGCATCAGTTAGAATGTTTTCATCTGCTAGAATGGATACCCACGTATCACCTCCAGGTTGGAAAGACAGGTAGGATGCCTCTAAAGACCATTTGCAAGGAGTCAAGAGCAGGTGACAGTTTCACCTTTGTCTTCTGCTTGAGATGCCCAAAAGCAATTGGTGGGCCACTGCTTAAGACAGAATTCTGGACTAGACGGGCTGTGGCCCACAAACCAGCGTGCATTACTGGGATAACATTTTTGGCTCCTTCCGTCTGCATCAAATGTGCTCCAAACTTTCATATGAAAACACATGCAAATATTGGTAAACTGGGATCTCTTTTCATTTGTATCATTATTTCTTCTGTATAAACTAAGAAAACAATTTACATGCAAAATGGTTTAGTTTTGTTTTTACCCTGGCCTGTGTTTTGATACAAGTTTTAAGATTATGGATGGATGGATGGATGGATGGATTTAAAAAAAACAAATAAATAACATGAATAACAACAATGACAATTCAGTGATGCCTCAACTGTTGACTCTATTTTATATATCAATACCTATATCCATATAACTGTTAACCTGAGCTTAGCAGTGCTGTGTTCCTACGTTATGAGTAAGTTCTTACTTTTAAATATATATACACATTTGGAAATTCAGTTTGAATTTTATCAGGAATGCAACACATTTTAGTAAGAATGATGGTTTTGGTGGATATGGAAAATTGAACTACTACTTCTTCATTTTTAGTTTATTGTAATTCTTATTATCACCTTAGTTTTGTTTTAAATTACCCTGGGCCTGAAAAGCGATATAGGAGGAACACCAAGAGCCCAAACTATGAAAGCAAACCCTTTTATAGCACCCTAGTCAGTAGCCAGGTGACTTTACACTGTGGTGATGAAATGAAGCTATTTTAAAATTCAAGAAAGAAAAGAAAGAAAGAAAGAAAGGGGAGCGAGAGAGACAGAAAAAACTACAACAGGATGGCTAGTGGCAGGAGAAGCCGAGAAGCGATAAAGCAAGAAATATATGGATTCAAAAGCAGGAGCAATTAACACTCTCTAAAATTGGAGACTCACAGCCTAAACAGCTCCAGTCTTCATTCTGTAAAGCAAACAGTCTCAACTGGGAATTCCTTGGCAATGCATGAGCAAATACTTTACTTTCTCCTCAGTGCCAATCCTCCACCATGGCTTAATCTAACCAGACAGCAGCATGTAAAAATGTAAATACAGTATATTTGTAAACACAGCCTTAAGTCATTTCAGCCTCTCTTTTCATTCTCTCTCTCTTCTGCCTCTTCCCCAGTTTTATCCAGAGGAATGTTTCTGTCCAAACCTTTCTTGCAAATGGTTCTTCTATGCAGAACATTAAAAGGAATGAGAAGGTGAAAAAGGAGAAAGAGAAAGAGAAAGTGAAGAAGAAGAAGAAGAAGAAGAAGAAGAAGAAGAAGAAGAAGCCATTATCAAAACTGCTGATGTAATAAGGTCTCTGGTATATAAAATACACTTAATAACTCAACTTTGGTTATTTATTGTGAACCGGGGTGCCTTCTCCTTGATTCCATTTCCCAAAGAAATATAAGTGGACCTTTCATCATGAAGGTTTGGATTTATGGCGAGCAGGCCGAGTTGCATTAAGAAAACCGTACAATCCCTTCATTCAAGGCTTTAATAAGGAAGCCAAGGAAAAATTATCCTAGTTGGTTTGCGGGTGACAGCACAAGAACTTTCTTGGAGTCAGAAAGTTAGCGCCGTAGCTCCTTGTCAGCCCATTAAAAAGTAAGGCTGGGCTTCCCGAGTATTGGAACCATCTGTGCAAAGGAATTTTTCTTCTGGTAAGACATTCCAAATCTTGTCCCTGAGCCAAACACTTCAGTGTTAGCCTAATTTAAGCAGTATGTTGGAATCAACTTGCAGCCCTTTGATCATATGGAGATGGTTTGTTACAAATTGAACTAACCCAGTCCCTGTTTCTGGTGGATCAGAACTCTGGATTTGTTGAATTAAATGCCTCATTTAATGCAGTTTGTACATAAAAGGAAGCGGCACTTGGGAATCTGATAACGAATTTTTCACCTAACCAACAGGTCTGCTCTCATTATTATTTTTATTTTTTTTATTATTATTATTACTTTTAAACTTAATCCATACTGGGTCCATGCCACTTCTGATAACCCTTAGGCTGTTTGCACTGAAGGTTTAAATCAGCTCATACGTTACAGGAGGCGGAACATCACTGAATTATCAAACCATGTAATAAGGAACACATTGGAATCCCAAGCTGATTTTTTTCTTTTCTTTTTTTTTAGGAAGAAAAGAAAAAGAAATAAAGAAATAAATTGCCCTTTGGTTGTTAGTAGCCATCGAAACAGCCCAATTTGTGTTTGTGAGAACTGTCAGTGAAATCGACAAAATGATTTAGTGGGCGTTTGCTTTGCTTTTTATAATGGCATTGTTTCCTCTGAACTCCTATGTCTTTTCCACAGCTGAAGCCATCTTGAGGGTTAAAAGAGCATGAAATTAGAAGCACTCACATATGGCTGCAGTTTCTTTTCTTCAAGTTATAATATCGCTAACTGTAGATAATGATATTATAAACTGTCATTACATTTCTTTCTTTCTTTCCCTCTCTTTCTTTCTTTCTTTCCTACTGAAAATAGAAAGGACAAGGATGAGGCATTTCAGCAGAGTTTGGAAAGGAAAGTGCTGATGTGCTTTAAAATGGAGAAGACATTTTTCCAGAGAATATTGCATAATCAGGAGCAAGCTTAAATTTGTGTGATATAAGGGAGTGGATTCTAAAGGGAGGAAGGAAAGAGAGCTCTGTAGAGAAAGTTTAGAGTCAAGAAATCAGTCCACCTTTTTTGGATATGCAATTATGTCAAAAAAATGCACACTGGGGGGGGGTTACGTTGTCACATGGAAGTCTTCTGCCAAATCTATGTACATTTGGAGCAAGGCACTTCTAACTGCTAGGTGTGAACTTTGCTGCTCTTGCAGATGGTTGTTTTGAGCAATTGGAGGGATGGATCCCTGCTCATTTTGTACATCAGAGCAATTGTGCTTTGAACATAAGAGGCAACTATGATGTTTGTCATTGCTTTCAAGCACTGATCCTTTGTGAATTATGGCGCCATTATTGTCAGGTTGCCACACATACCAGTGGGAACCCCTCTGTAATCCCTAAAATGCACTAAAAACTATTGCAGGAAAACCCGGCACTGGTCAAGGGTTTTCCAGCAATAGTGCCTTTACTTGTCTTGGGGATCGAGGAGTCATCATGGCTCCATCCACCATACATGCATGGAGGCTGAAACCGACAGCCATGCATGCATGGCGGGGACGATGAGCATATCCAGGTATTTGATGCTGGCCAAATACCCAGATGTGCATGTCACCAAAATGTGCAAAGACAGGACTGCACATGGCATTGTCTGGCTAGGAAGTGATCGTGGTAGGAGAACAAAACCCCACATTATCACTGCCAGGTGGATTACCGGGCTGCCATGTGGAGGCAGCCTGAATTACTAAAAGACACTGAGTAGGATTCAATGGGCTGCCTAGGCTTCATACTTGTTAGATTTACTACTGCTTTGTTATCCAGTAGTTTTTTTTAAAAAAAAACCCCTCTGTTTTCTTCTTACCTTTTTAAAGTGAGGTGTGGAGGAAAGAACATCTACCTTTGTCTTCTTTATCCCTTTGCCATATTTCTTCATGTAATGATTGTATCTGTGTTGTATTTGGTTTTTTTCCCCTATTTGCTGTAAACCGCCTTGAGCAAAAGCCTTTTGGAAAGGCGGTATACAAATAAAAATGGAAATGGAAAATGGAAATGGCCAGAAGAAGAAGAGTTGGCTTTTATATCTTGCTTTTCTCACCCTTAAGGGGACTCAAAGCACCAGACAAACCTTCTGTTCTTCTCCCCAAAACAGATACCCTATGAGGTAGGTGGGGCTGTGAGAGGTCAGAGAGCTGTGACTAGCCCAAGGCCACCCAGCTGGCTTCATGGAGGAGTGCAGAATCCTGGTGACTGCAAGGTACGAGTCCGGCACTCTAACCACAAGACCAAACTATCTCTACCAGTTCTCCTATATCTGGATACCCTCTTACAGATTTCTTTTACTGACTCAAACAGAGAGAAACGAAGGCAGAGAAATGACCATCATCAAGATGGAAAAGATGGCAAAAGGATCCAGATGTTCTTATAACTAAAGGTGAGGGCATCACACTTTATTGCTTGATCATTTGACCATATCGTATCACAATATGCATGTTAAAAAGTATCATAGCCTCACCTTATGCCATGACCTTCTGCCATAGTGATATCAAGGACTGAATATGTTATCCTTTGTTTTTCAAGGCAATTGCTCTATCACTGACCTATGGGGATCATACAAAAAAGAAGAAATCCAATATTTCCCACCAAGTGTTGCTTCCTTTCTCTTCCCCGCCCCCCCTAAAAAAGTCAAAGAATACAAAATACTGCTTCCCAAAAGGGTTTGTGGAAAGAAAGTCAAGGGATTTGGTTCACAGGTTTTGAACTTTGCTAACTTGAGAACATTTGCTAAGCATCTGCTACTGAAGCCCTATATGCTACATCAAATTCTGGGCCATGTTCCAAAATCCATGCTCAGTTCACCTAAGGTGCTGCCTAGACTACATAAACTTTGCTGTTAGACTGTTTAAATTGGAAGGACCTTTAAACCTTCACTGAACACAGGGAACTGACAGAAGAGCTTCATTCCTTCCCCTTGGTTGCTTGGCATCCATGCCTAGGTTTGATTGTTCCTGCTTTTGGTCAATATATTATTTTCCTTGTTTTTAAGCTCACAGTGAGTAAAGCCCTCTTCAGGGCCTCACTGGTCCACTTGTTAGTACAGATCTGTGAGCTCCCCACCACCACCACCCAAGGAATGTTTGATCTGCATTGGATGGAACATAGAGTGTTTCCACACATGCCGCCAAAAAAATGGATCAAACAATATCCGTTTCTCGGCCATCTGACCTCCCAAGGATCCGTCCCAAATACTGATGGATCCAAAAGCGATCCACACGTGAAGCCACAGCACCCATTCCAAAAGTCAGCTGGATTCCCACGCCGCTGATGCCGCCCCCAGAGCCGTGGGACTGGAGCAGTCAGCTGCCAGTCATCGTGCATTTCCGGTGGCACGCAGTGCGTGGAGGCGGGGCTTCCATGACAGACTGTCCTGCTTCCATCCATCCCAAGATGACGGCTGCAGGGACATCCGTCCCTTTGCTTGTCCATGTGCGGAAGCGTCCTGCTTCCACACGGATCCAGGCAAAGGGGCGGACTGAAGACCTAATTTTTTAGGGCTTCGTTTAGATCTGGTTTTCGGCAGTGAGACCCAATTTAGAGACGGATCTTGCTCACCAAAATGCCGAAGTGGCCGCCTCCAACTGTCCATAAAGAGGTCTGCAATGTGGAAGGTAAGTTTTAATGTGGCTTAGGCCCCGTTCCCATTACAAGCTTAAAATGTTTTTCTTAAACCAAAATAAAAGAACCGGATGCAAACACGAATCTGCCTGATCCCATTACTTTCAACTTTAATCGTGTTCAATCCCAATTCTGAAAGCACTTGAAAACTTCATTTGGGAAAGCATATCTTTTTCTCCTCCCCCCCCCCACACACACACATGGGCAACCATCCTGAGGCGAGGCGAGAGGGCGGCGCGTGACTCCCTCCCTCCCTTCCTCCTTCCGGTGGTGGCAGCGGTGGGGACCATGCGAGGGTTAGCCGCCGCCGCCACACGGTCTCTCGTTCCCCCACCACTGCCTCTGCCACTCTGGTGCATGCCCGCTGCTGACCCCCCCTCACAGATGCACGCAAGCCCACACAAGGAGAGGCACCCACCCATTGCCAGTCATGGTGCCCACCCCCTCTCTCTGATTGGGGTTACTCCTGCCAGAAAATTTTTGACGTGACAAGGGTGGAGACTTCCTAGAGTGGTATTGGGGGAGGGAAACCCTGCATTCTCATCCCACTACAACAGTACCGTTCCCACAGTAAGAAATGTAAATTGTTTCAAATGCAAGAACTGGAGTGAGACCTGTTGAAATGAGTGTTTTATTTACAACGCTTTGGGGCGATTTAAGACGTGAAAAGTGTGTTAACCCAACCTGACGTGAGGACTTGTGAGGATCGAAACCGTTTCGAAACCGTTTTAAGCTTGTAATGGGAACAGCTTCTTATATGTGTCTTTATTTTCTATTTAAACTGGTTTCCACAGCCAATGAGGAAACACCCATAATCTCAATCAGGGAGTCCTGATCTAGGGACCTGTTTAAACAGGTCTATCGGCAAACCAGCAGGCCCAGATCTCAGAGATATGTAGAAGGCATGCCTTCATGTTTCGGATTCATTTCAACACCACCAAAACATGCCACAAAAATACACCACCAAGCCAGAGGCTTTGAGGCTAGGAACCATTGTTCCTAACCCATAGACCATGCAGACCCTGGTGCTGAAACTCACATGAACTTTGGGGCTGAAGTGTGGGCTGGTCTGAACCAGTGCCATCATGCAGACAGCATTATTCCAGACCACACATCTCTCTGGCTGGTCCAGACCTATTGTTTCCGACAATGGCAAAGTAAGTGCAGAAAGGACCTGAGTCCTAGGATATTATGGCAAGGCCATCAACGTTGAATTTTCCATGCTATGCAAGAATCTGTCACATGCTCCAAGCTTTGGTGAACCTGAAAACACTTAACACCACCAGAACACTCAGGAATTTGTCATTATTTCAAGCTTTCTCCCTTATTCGTCCCTAGTGTGACTCTGGACCAGCATTAGAGTCTTCACTTTGTATGTCACTCAGGTTATGCTCCTCTCCTCATTTACAAGGTAGACTAATGCGTCTCAAAGTGACAAGCCACATTAAGCACTGGGCGTTCACTAAACAAGAGGGAAAACGGATCCTGTGCAATTTTGCAGGAGCCATTGATCTTGTTCAAAGTGACTTACTGCAGCCAGTGAAAATGAATCCATCTTGCATGAAGAGGACAGAGCAACAACATAGAGAATCGAGAGGAAACCCAAGAGTTTCAGTAAACTTCAGTAAGCAACATATGAAAGAGGTTTTATTTAAAAAAAAAAAAAGAAGAAGGAAAAGAGGAGGGTATTTCACTGAAATTGACATAAATAAGTGGATTTCCCATATGAAACATTGTTTGTAGCAAGAGAAGCTTTTAATCCCCTTAAGTTCATTTCTAATCTCTCTTGGAAGTGCTTGTCTAAGGAATATTACATTGATAGAAACAATTTAATTTATTAAAAACTAAACAGTCGCCGGCTGAGCGCTAAGAAATATCTTGCGCACGGTACTCTCCCAAATGAGCAACGCAGCCACAGGTAAGGGGAAGGGGGGGGGAGTTCTGTGTGCCCTCTTAGCTCAACTTTCATTAAAAATGCACACATTATGTTCCCGGTTTATTTCTCTCACCCCCCAAACCCCCAACCTTTGCTCCATGTGCTTTGTGAAGTAAAGTAAACACTCTGGAATTCATAATGCTCCTTTATCCCATGTGCACAAGTGACCTCTTCTCCTTTTTGCACCTAGCAAATGAATGCACACAAAAGAGACGCGAGTAAGCAGAAAAATAAATATGTGTCTTCCCCAGCTACGGAAAGATAATGCACACAGAGCTTAGGGGAGGTTCTGAGCTAGCAGTGCTGGGGGGGGGGGAGAGAGAGGGAGGGGCAGCCTGAAAGCCAGTTTGGCCTCACCCATCTCTGGTTTTGCAACAAGCAGTGGGGCCCACCGTGGAGACTGTGAAGGTGTCGTTGTTGGGGCCATCAAGTTGTGACTAACTCCTGGTTGACGGCATGGGAGCCTCTGTGGGAGCCTCTGTGCAGTTTCCCTGGCAGAAGTACAGAAGTGGTTTACCATTGCCTACTTCTGGAAAGAGGCTGGGGATCGAACCAGCAACCATATGCCTTCCAGGAAGTCTGTTCTATCACTGAGTTACAGACTACCATGCAAACTGGAGCTTTAATCCAAAGATCAATACACTTTAAAAGAAAATCAAAAAGCAGGAAATCTGTAAGCAATGGAGTGTTAGAGCTGAGCATCTTGTATTCTGAACACACAAACACAGAGAGAGAAAGAGCTTGAAACAAGTCCCAGTGGGTCCAAGAAGGCTGCGTCTTCCCAGATTTTGATGCTGGATATATATGATGCCCTTCTACAAATTGGCAGCCTGTGGTTTTTCTCAGTTTCCAGCAGATTTCCCTCAGACCCCAGATAAACCTATGGCCCTTTCTGCACTGGCCTTATTCCAGATTAAGGATCTACCATCCACATGCTGGTGCAGACACATCAGGCCCAGGCTTTTCCAGGATAGACTCCAGAATAAGGCCCAGTGCAAAAAGACCTGTCTCTCCACCCTTTGAGCAACAAGGTGTTCACTCACACCTGAATGCATCCATAGACTATTACATCTCCAGAATTGTCAGGTAGCTTTCTCTCCACCTGTTATTTGACCTTAGTGAATAATTTCTGCTTACTTTTTATTTAAGGTTTATGAGCACAACAGTTGCTAATCACCTCAAAGGCCTTATGGGAAGTGGCGCACAGTGCTCAACAAACTGGCACTCCCAAATCTGCCCTGGCGCATTGTTCATGCTCAGATCTATCCTGGAACCTTTAGGTGCTTTTGCAGATGTGGGAGTCTCACTCTCCATCTGTTGCTGCGTGTGCCTCACTCGCCATAAAACACTCAGGGTGGATAACAGCTAAACATCGCCCTGTTCGTGAACCCTGAATAAAAAGTTAGTAGAACTCATGCGCTAAGGTCAAATCTTATTAAATCATATACAAAATATGAGACAGAACACAAATCAAAATGACAAAACAGAACACACAGTGATAAAGAAATGCAGTCATCCATTGGGCAACATGGTGGTTTGATTCTCGTAAATCACTGTGTAATGGGTGACTGTGTAATTGCCGCTGATGAAAACAACAACAACTAGGGATTAGGAGAATCATGATGTTAAGCCAACAGTACTATGGAGATGACCCACACCGACGACGAAAATCAATGCCACCATAGAAGTAGGATTGAAGCTGCTTCCACATATACCAGATGCCAAGGTCACCCACTGAGCTCTTATGCTCAAGTGGGGATTTGAACCGGCTTTCCTAGACTCTAGCCTGACGATCTATCAGGCCCTTTTTGCACCTGAAGAAGAAGAAGAGATGGCTTTTCTACCCTGCTTTTGTCACCCATTTAAGGGGACTCAAAGTGATTGACAAACCTTCTGCTCTTCTTGTTCTTCTCTCCATGACAGACACCCTGTGAGATAGGTGGGACTGTGAGAGCTCAGAAATGGAGGAGTGTGGAATCAACCCCGGTGACTATGAGATATGAGTCCGGCACACTAACCACAAGACCAAACCACTCCCTCAGTCTTCCTGAGACCTGGCATGTGTACTATTTTCCAGGAGCTTGGATAAATACTTCCAGACTCAACACCTATATACATGACATCACCTTAGGTGCACAGGCCAGTGAAGCTCTGAGATGACTCCCGTGTCTGTACCTTGCAACACCTGATCCATCAGAACTTACCCATCGCTTCCCCAAGTCCCAGGTAAATACAGTCACCGGGATCACCTTGCCACAGCAACAGGCATGTGTGGCAGTGTTGTTGTGGTGACCGGAAGACATGGTGTGCAACCACAGCTGTGCAACCACAGCTCCATTCGCCTGGAAGATGTGTGGACAGAACTGTGCTAGGTTACATTAGCCGGCAGCTGGCATAGTTGTAGAGCACGTTTTAGTGCTTTATAGCTGTATACCTGGGGCACGCTCCGGCGTGCATGGAGCTGGTTCTAGCCTCACGATGTATATGCTCTGTGTGGGAACAGCCTCCTGCCGTCCCACCAGAGCAAGTGCAGAAAGGCCCTCAGTCTCACTGCCCTCACTCTAAGGAAACTTGTCCCTGCTTGTAGCAGTTTGTTGTCAATTTAAATGAGAAAGGTGAGGTGGAATCTCCTCCTTAGGACCAAGTCCTAAGCGTCAATTTAAAATGCTGAGCTCCTTGTCCGTTTCTGCTTCCTTGAATTTGGAGCTGCACGCATGCTGACAAACTTGACTAGCTGCCATGAACAAAATGTACGTGGTCTCAAGGGTAAGGGACATGATGCCAAAGCCTCACACTTTCAAGTTAATTGTTTCTACAAGTGCCTTTGTGCTCACAATTACATAATTGCCAATTGCATTGTAAAAGGAGGAGGTGAGGAGGAGTAAATACACACAGTAGATACTGAAAATGGACGAGGTCCATTTATCTTCTCAAAGACAGCCATCAATTATACCTGGAACAACTTCAGGGGCCATACAGGTCCATGTCCCATCCTTCAGACTTCCGCATGTAAAGCATCTACCTGGGACCATCATTTAGGTGTCTCATCCTTCAAGGAGGTTGACTCATGGTTGTCCATAGGTCCATAGGTGATCTCTTCACCTCACAAGGATGATTTACGTGTAAGGGTGGTTTATTTCTACCAGGGCAAGACTGTCCTCCCCAGTTGTAGTAGTCCATTCACTTCCAAAACAGCAGAGCAATTATGCAAGGTGCCAGGTGTCATGATGAGAACATGGACATTTTGTTCAAAACCTGAGATTACCTGTATCCCAGAGGCAAGGCAACAGCCTTGAAAAGCTCATATTCAATCCTTACCATCACTCCAGAACAGTGGTTCTCAACCTTGGGGTCGGGACCCCTTTGGGGGTCGAATTACCCATTCAGAGGGGTCGCGACAAGTCTCCCATTGTCCTTCACTCCCACCTCCCAGCTGCTCTGCCCCTGTGGTTAGGGGTCTCCACAACATGAGGAACTCCATTAAGAGGTTGCGGCATTAGGAAGGTTGAGAACCGCTGCTCCAGAAGAACATTACGGCAAACCACTTCTACGTGCCAAAATAACTACACGGTCACCAAGAGTCAGCCACAATTTGATGTTACTTAACAGCCCCAGCTTTTTGCCAAGGACTCAGGAAGTGAAAAGGTTTTAGGATTACTTTTATCTATTTATTAGGATTACTTTTATCTATTTATTATTGTATTCTGTATATGTTTTGGGACCCAGTCTTCAAAGTATGCAGTAACGTCTAGGTTTTAAGGATGTGCACAATTTGGGGGGGTGGGGTTTGTATTTGATTCATATCAAATCAAATGCAAGAAAATTTGTATTCATTTGAATAGATTGCCTTTGAATGTGGTAGGATTCGTATTCAATACGAATCCCATACAATTGCATACGATCCCATACGAATCCCCTTCAAAGCTTCATGCGAAAGTGTCAAAACATTTTATTCAAATTCGAATGTACCAACATTCTATTTGAATTAGGGATGAGCACGGATATTCAAAAATTCAAAAATCAGATTCGAATTTGATGAACATCAGCATTCGAATTCAAATCAGATTTTCAAAAGTCTGAATTTTCTAATTCAAACAGATTTCGGATTTTTGAAAATCCGATATAGATTTTCAAATAATTCGACTGAATAGAGCATCGTATATAGAATCCAAATATTTGTTTATTTGTAATACGGGATGCAAACAGGATGCAAACATGATAAAAACAGGATCCCTGTGAATTTGAAATCAGATACAAATGTTCCCGATGTATATATTTTTGAGTTCAAATTGAATTTTTGAAAATACGGATTCAGATAATCTGGATTCAAATCAGATTTTCAAAAATCTGGATTTTTGATTATCAAATCAAATATTTAAATTGACTCGAATTTGAATGCAAAAAATGCATTTGTGCACACCACTAATTTGAATGTCTGAATTTGGTCGAATTTGACCAAATTTTGAATGCTACGAATATTCGTGCACATACCTACTCACAAACACTTCTGAAAAGCAACAGGGTCTGGCATAGAATATCTATTGGTGCCGATTTAAAATAGCAATGCCTAAGTAGGTGCAAACCTTCTCTATTAGCTAACAGGCCCTTCTGACCTTAAAGCCTGTCCACAGATTATCAGTTCTCTAGAAAAACACACAGATTACTAGGGGACGTCTTCCATTTATGAACTGTTACTACAGTATGAGGAACATTGCGCTACTCTAGCTTGGCTGATGCTCATCTGGTTTGCTTTACAGCCCCCTGAACTGTTTGTTCCAGAAACAGACAAGTGACCTGCTGTCCTGATTCTAAAAATGTACTGTATGTACTTAATGAAGAATCAACTCCAACTTGGAGGATGAGAAGATGTCAGTCAGTATTGCTGGAAAAAATGGTTTATCCAACCATAAGCAGAACCATTCTGTTGAATCTGTAATTTTTCTGTACTGTTAAAGCCAACATACGTAATTATCACGTGCTGCAAGTGTAGACTATATGCACATGAGTTGCTTATTGCATTCTTTTTAGATATATTTTAAGAGTTGCAGAGGACAGAAGAGGTGGGAACAGCAACCAGCCTAGATGGCTTTAAGAAAGGATTAGACAAATTCACAGGTGCCAGGTGTTTCAGTGGTTACTAGAATGGTGCCCAGGTACATCATCCAGGCTGGAGAGACGGGCAGGATGCATCCAAAGACAATCTCCAGAAATCTGAGAGCAGGTGACGGTTTTGCTCTCCTCTTCTGCTTGAGATGCTCGTAAGCAATTGGTGGGCCACCATGGTGGACTAGATGGGCTGTGGCCTGATCCAGCAGGCCTCCTCTTATGTTCTTACATGTCATTCTGTGTATGTATATGTTACTGTAATTTTTTTTACCTAATTTTCTCTCTTTTGTTCCTTTTGTTAACAAAACCTATTTTATTAACAGGAGGGGAAGAATATACAGGGGAGAAGGAAAAGGGGGGCAGTTAATATAAAAATCACATTCAGATCTGGTTGCCAATCATTACAAAACCATAAAAGTTTTCTAATTACCTCACCCCAATTGCTATTCCAAAATTGCCCAAGCCCTGAATTTGGTAACACACCATCCCTGACTGATGAGAACATCCTAGGCTAATTTGTTCAGAATGGCTAACAGCAGGATCCTATACCTGTCTAAACTGGAGAAAATCCCATGGTGTTCAGTTGGCCTTCCTCCCAGATAAATACACACAGAACTTTAGCTTAAGTCCTGTAATTTTTCACACCACTCCCTCAGACCTGACATGTGGAGTATTTTCCAGAAGCTCAGATAAATAATACTGGTCTCAACAACTATATACATGGCATCACCTTATTATTATTATTATTATTATTATTATTATTATTATTATTATTATTATTATTATTATTATTATTATTATAAAATCTAATAAACTTATATGCCCTGGTAAAATCAAAATGTGCTGAACCAACAACAGTACTGGTATGCAGAAACTGTACAGCCAAAATATAAGCACTATGAAAACATATTACTAAAAGTTCACAAAGTCAAGTCTCTGTCAACCTGGCTTTCTCCAGATGGCAGTGCCAGCTGTTTAGTAATGGGAGATTGAGTCCAAAACATCTGGAGGCCATCAGGTTGGTGATCTTGTCCACCATCTTGAATTCCATGACCAGCTGAATTCTTCTGAAAAGTCTGCAGGCTTATGCTCACCTGTTCTACATGAGAGCAAGGTATATCCCCCATATATGTATTTGTCTGCAGTTATCTTTAAATGTCCCCAAGGCAACTCAAAAATATTTAGGATACAAAAGCAAAACTAACAATGAAACCCAACCCAACAGCAGGAGTAAAGAATTGTGCACTGTAAATTAATAATTCAGTGTTATTCTGAAAACTCACAAGGAGTAGTTGGTATTGAAAAACAAACAAACCACATAAGCTCCCAAATACCTGGGAGAAAATAAAGGTATACATTGATGCTGAAATGATGAAGCCCACAACAAAAGACTGAGATTTTTAGAAAGAAAATGCCTAAGAGCTGACTATTGGGAAAGTCCTCCTTCTTCTCAAGGCCACCTTCTGTGATTTTGATGGCTGTCACAGATTGGCTAGGTTCACAGCAGAGAAGACACCTTTATAGCTTTATAGTGTAAATCTACTGAATGTTAACATGGAGTACAGCTATCCCTCATATAACATGGCGATTCCATTCCTGAAGCTAGTCATTTTGTACAAAACACCAGTCCCCCCCCCCCCACCGAGGGCCTTTCTGCATTGAAAGACCTGTGGTCTGGACCAGCAGGACCATGGGTTCGGACATGGGCACAGTGACCTGGAACAGCACTATCTACTTGATGTCACCAGTTCAGACCAATCCCTGCCCAGGCTGCAAAGCCCACCTGGGTGTGGGATTCAGGGCTGGGCTCCAAGCCCTTCAAGTCCTTCAAGACACTGGGGGATGCATTTCAGTGGTGCATTTTGGTGTGCCAACAGTGGCCCTTTCTCCAGTTACCACAGTTTATCCATATTAGCTAATTAGCTAGATCTGAGGTACCAATGAGTGCTAGCACAGGTGTCAACTACATTTATCTGGTTTCTCACTAATCCAGAAAAGTGAGTCCATAGCACAGTTCTGATCCAGATCTATTCCTGTGCAGATAATGTGTTCTTAGCAGCTCCTAGATCCAGACTGCTGTGAGGACAGTGTGTTCTTAGCATCTTCTTAATCCAGATTAACAAGTAAGTGCAGAATGGGCCAAAATGAGTCCCTTGCTGGTCTCAGTCACAGCAGCATGCCTTTTGCGTGCCTTTATGGTCTGGACCATTCTCCCCCCAATCCACTGATAGACCCATTGAAATGGGTCTCCCAGAGACCCCAGTCAGGGCCTCCTCCCTGATCAGGATCACATACTGCGTAATGCAGATTGACCATAACAGTGGCAGGTGGGGCCTCACAGATCCCCACTATATGGATCTCTGAGATCTAGAAAGTGATCACAGAGGCTCTTGGTGGGGCTTAACAGTAACTGAAGGAAAGTCCTGACACTTTATATAGGTTTGTGTAAAGTGCAATGACTTTACCACACTGTTTCTGTCAGTGCCACAATGCACTATACAACCATGCTAGCAGAAACCGCATGAAATCAAGGGATGTCTGTACTCACAAAGTAAAGGTCACAGTCACAATTTTAAGAAAGAAGGAACATTCATTTCTTAATTTTAAAAAAAGAGAGAGACGGAGAGATGAAATAAATAATGGCAAGACGGAGAGAAGTTGTTATGTTCTTAAAAGACGTACAGTTAGGTTAAACACATTTCTGACAAGAATAATCCATGTGATACTTAAGGCAAACAGGCATTTTTGGCCAGCATCCTCTCATACTTTATATGCTTGACAGAGGGAATTCTCATCATTTCTTAGGCATAAATAATAAGTTAAGCTGGTTTTCCTCCTCCCTCCCTCACAAAATTACCTCACACTTTCTTCATGCAGTGCGAGAGTGGAGTTGACTGCTGTGAGGAGGCTGAAATCTAAACTTGGTCAGGATACGATGCTCCAGTCACTAGATGTCTTCTCTCTCTTTTTAGCTTTTGGTTTTATAAAAAACATAAAGAGTGTGACTTGCTAATTATTTGGGAATAAGCCATGTTAATGAAGTGGTGATAAAAGACACAGGATTTATTGCTCCTGTGGTCTAAGCATAAAGCACGGTGGAATTATTAATTATTTAAGGAGTTTGAGGCAGCAATCAGCAATGAAGCCAAGTTATGCAAAATTTCCTGCTTCTTTTAATGCATTATAAGAATTTCACCTTTCCTCACCATTCCCAGGCTGTGGTCACACCTAAGGTTTAATCCAGCTTCAGTCCATCTTCAGAGCGAGAGAACACCTCAGCAAAGTGAGCAGCAATTTTCTTTCCACGTTATCTATCCCAAAGGTGAGTTTTCTGGGTGATTTAACACTGAAAAAAAACAAACAGCTTGTCACTTTGCTGATGTATTCTCACACTCTGAAAGTGGACTGAAGCTGGATTAAACCCAAAGGGCTTGTCCCCATGCACTCTGTTTACTTCAGATTTGAATCAGGTCATCCCCTATATGGATTCTAGTTCGAATTAATCCGTCCCCATGCTATTGAGGAGAGTGTGGTTTCAAGTTGAATGTACTTGTCCCCATGCAAACCACGCTAAACCCCTACATCGGGAAACCGAATCCTTATCTCTCCACCCCCTCTCCCCTGATAGGAAGCCCGGTTGACAGCACCATATCCTGTCCCGCCCACTGCAGCGATGACAGGGAAACACCTCCAGGTTGTGCCTCCACAAACACAACACACAGCAAAGATAAGATAAAAAATGATAATAAGGGACATAACTAATAGGATGGAAAAGCAGCTCATTGCTTGAAGCTGCCACAGTTTAGCATAGGTGCACACCTCCGCACGACAATGGGCACCCTGCCACTCGCAACAGGTTCGAGGACTTCTGTGCTTCATCTTCTCATGTCGTTTCTGGAGCAGGGAAGCCACGGGCACGCAACAGCTTTGAGGAATTCTGTGCTTCGTCTTCTCATGTTGCTTCAGGGGCAGGGAAGCCACAGGTGCCTCGCCCATTAAGGTGATGCACAAAATCAAGCCATTACCCACATGTAGCTTGCTGATCAGGCAATCAGGGAAGGGGGTGTAATAATTGTAGCTGGAAAGACACTCGTAGCACAAATGAGAGCCATTTGACCCCCTCATCATTGCAGCGCGTAGGGCAGGAACAGCGAGCACAGGCGAAACCCTGACTGCTAATGATACGAGTACCAGTCTCCTCCCCCAATAACCCAGGAGCATCCCCATGCCTCCAAGATAATCCGTGCTTACCTCCCAATTTGCAGTGAAAACAGTTCGCAAGGTTTTTGGTTTTTTTTAGCCACGGATTTATGCTATTTGTTCTGCATATAGCCCGGAATAGAGACTCTGTATGGGGACAATCCGAGGCGAACTCAGGTTTGCTTCGGAGTACATAGTGCATGGGGACAAGCCCTAAGTCTGACCACAGCCGCAGAATCCCAAAATTGTTTCTACCTGAGGGTCTTTCTGCCCTGGGCCTTATTCCAGTTTATATTCTGGCATAGGGGCCTGCCAGCCACATGCTAATGTAGACTATGTTCGGCCCCCTATTTCAAGATAGGATTCAGAATATGAGCCAGTGTGGAAGTGGTCGAATTTCTAGATGGATGTAAGATCCACACAGGCACACAACAGTGCCAGAGTGTGCCTCAAGTGTGCAGGGTCACATATCCCTGAACTGGCAAAGTCCTCACACTCTCATTTGTCTAACGTCTCTGCTGTCACCGTTCTTGTTTCTTGTTTTTGTTTCTCCTTTTCTCCTTGCTACCTGTTATTTTCCCATGTCCTCTTCTTTTCTCTCTCTCTGTGAATGGGTTTTTGGGTCCTATATTTTGAAATTTGAAATGAACTTTATTGATTAGTCATTTGACCATATCAAGTGGGTCCTATAGATGCATGCAACATAGAGGGGTGTGCAGACAATAAAACAGTGGTTTGGTTCAGTTTGAAATTGAACCTTTGCAAACAGGTTTAATTGAATATCAAACCTGTTCAAACAAAAATGACCTTTTAAAGTGCAAATTAAATCTCTTAGAGGAGGAGAAGGAGAGTTGGCTTTTATATCCCGCTTTTCTCACGCATATAAAGGGACTCAAAGCGACTGTCGAACCTGTTCCTCTCCCCACAACAGTCACCCTGTGAGGTAGATGGGACTGTGGCTGCTCAGAAGAGACCTGTGACTAGCCCATAGTCACACAGCTGACTTCATGGAGGAGTGAGGAATCATACCCAATATTCCCAGATAACAGTCCAGCATTCCAACCGCAAGACCAAACTGGCTCAAATAATCTTGAACATGAACCAGTTTGGTTCAAACCAGGGTGTTAAATTGGTTCAACTGCCTCCATCAGCCCCCCGCCCCCTGCCAGTTTGGTTTGAGTTTGAATTAACCTCTCTGAACTGTAGGTGGTTCAGTCTGACTCAGTCAAACACCCTCAGCTCAAATTGAACCAGTTCATGTTTTAGTTGATTTGGCACTTCTCTACGGCAGTATAATTTCCCCAATGACCATCAATAAATAGAGAGGCAATGTGGATCTACTGATAGAGGGCATGCTGAATTTTAATTATACAAACTATTGCTTTTTTTTTTAAAAAAAGGCAGCTTTTCATTGTTAATTCTTTTTAAAAAAACACATCCACACATAGTAAAAAAGAAGCTCAAAAGTCTATGGAAGCAGTAGCATGTGACCCTTGTATTATCTCACCTCTCTAATCTGCTTTTTCTAGCCCAGAATGTTCAAGAGAGGGAAAGGTGTAAACTGGTGTGTGAACAACCTCACCTGTAAACCATCTCCAAGCTGGGCACTGGTTATAAGTATCTATTTTCAATCCCCATTTGTCTCAGTAATAACCTGCTCCCATATCTTAATGGCTGTTACACAAAATCTTGCCAAGCTATGCATAACGTATAACTTCGAGTCTGCCAAATGGAAAACACTATAAATATCGTTTACCCACTAGTCAACTTTAAAAAACAAAACAAAACCTGCCTTAACCTTGTCTTTATATTAAATTGTAAAGCACTTTGAGGCCGTTTGATACAAAGTAGATGCCAGTATATAAAACACTTTTGGTAGCTGCAATAAAGAGGATGCAATACTAAGGTAGCATTGGTTTTCTGTGCGTTGTGGAAATGCATTTAGAATCAAGGCAAAGCAGCTGTTTTAACTGCTTCAAATTTTAATTCAAATTATGTTACAATAAAGGACACCTGCAATCTGATTTAAAAACATGGTTGACTCACTTTAGTACAAATATTGTAGGCAATACTTGAATGGTTCAAAGTAGTTATGTTGTTTCAGCTCCAGTTGAATAGCCTATCAAATTATCTAGAATTACTGTTTAAAATATCCCTCTTCTCAATCACCTTTAATTCTTTGGATCAAATTTCTTTCTTTTCTTTTTTTTACTACCTATTTATCACTGCCTGTAGCATTTTGTTTAGTCTTTTAGGAAAGGTTACCACCCAAAACCCAGACATTTTTATACTGATATCCATCGCTAATGGAGAGATTCTTGACCTCAACCAAACCTTATGTTTTCCAGAATGTTCTTTTTATGTTCAGCTACCCCTGAGGCTGCAGTGTTTAAAGTTTACATTAAGAAAATCATTTATAATTAGTTTGTTTAAATTGTGCTTTCTCTGAAGCCATCAGAAAGGGCAATATTAATTAGTAATGGCTTCCACAGAAGTCTAGAGAAGGTAAATCATTTGATTTTTTTTCTTTCATTTTTCTTTTTTTAAAAAAAGCTTTTAGTATTTTACAAGTTATAATGAATGGTGTAGATATAAATTACAGCTGGGAAGGGCAGAAAAATCTATGCCAGAGCTATCCATTTGAATAATTGATTTATCTTCCTTGAAATATTTTAGTGGCATACCCACATTTATTCTAGCAAATATGCTGGTTAGAAAACATAGAAGGCCAGCAAGAAGGAAGGGAGGGAGGGATCTAATAAATTCCATTTGTTGTGTCAGAAAATTTTAAAAAATAAACACTGATACTTGTTTTTGAGAAGTCTTGACATGAGCACAGGCATCTTTTCCTTGTTGTTGTTGTTGTTTTGTGAAAGGTGAGCAAGCACATAAAAATGTCTTCTTTCACATTGGATAACATTGCATTAACTAGTGCCACCCTCAAAAACACTATGGCCCTGTCAACATGGAACTTTTTTGTTTCTCTATTATCCCTCTATTGTCCTTCTATTGCAGCAGACTTTAAAGATGCCATTCAATTCTGAATTAAGCGTCCGCGTGTGGCTCAGCAAAACACGCATTTAAAATGCACCTACTGTCCCTGCAGAAGCGTGTTTTCTTTGCCCATGTCTTTTTCTCCCCGTCCCCTCTCTGGTTGATAGGGTGCTGGTGAGAACAGGGAGGGACTGCGCTCTGCGCGTCCACAACCAGGAAGACAACCCCCGACAAGTCCAAAAGAAAAATAGCCATGCGTATTCACAAGTTCTCCATCTGTCTCCCTTGCCTGCAAAGGCAGAGCCAGGCTGCAGCCAGCACTCGGGCCGAAGCAATTCATTATGCTATTCACAAGATCTCTGGCAGCTGAAACACCTCCCCAGCCAGCGATCGAGTGATCGTGCCCTCATTCACTCTCAACACTTTCACTTGTGAGTGGAAGCAATTCATTACAATGTATCTTATGTGATTGGAATGCCTGCCTACTGTTTTGATAGATCTTGAATGCTGCCTGTGGATGAGAGGCAAAAAAACAGAGTGTGTGTGAGAGAGAGATGATCTCTCCGGTTGGCAATCCCCACCCCCAAATACCTCTTTTGCCACGGAGCGTCTCCAAAAATACCCGCGGCTTCCAAAAAGTGCGTTGGTAGTCTTGTTTAAAGTGGGGGTCTTTCTTCCGCGCATTTTCCTCCTTTGTGGTGCTGGAAGCCCGGAGAAAAGCTCTGCATGCAGACGCTCCATGGCAAAAGAAGCTTTTTAACGGGCTTTTTATTGCACGAAGACAGGGCCTTTGCTCAGTTTTCATGCCTTTATACTGGGATTGGCCCAGTCTATGGTAAGGGTGTGCACAGATGCGATTGTTGACATTGAATTTGTAACAGATTGAATATTTGAAAATCCAAACTCGTCTAAATAAGGAAAAATGAATGTCCGAACATTATATTCAATATGAATACATTTGTATGTATTCGTTCAAATATTCAATACATATCCAATGATATGGATCCTGCAGGCACCCTATAGGCACCCATACAGGTACAAATGTCTGAATTGTTCATACAAATAGTTTGAGATATTCATATTCATTAGAATTTGGAAATTCGAATGTCCAGACATTCAATTTTTATACAAATGTCTGAATTCATATGAATAATGAATATTTTGAATATTCGTGCACATCTCTAAGCTGTGGTGATCCCCATACAGTTACAGGATACAAAGGCAATATTTCAAAAATATGTCAGGGTGGCAAATAATGACCATGAGACTCTTTCTGGAAAAAGATGAACAGTGATTTATTTCAGCTCAGCGTTAGGACATTTCTTGTTGGGAGCAACTTGGAACAGAAAGTCCAGCATATTTATATGTTTCATAGCTGGGCGGGGTTTGGCCCTTAACCAATGAACAATAACTATTTTTCAAAACCAATTTAAACTTGGAGCTAAAACCTTGAAACACAAATGTATCACTTGACCTCAGCAGGGAGGGGGGAGTCGACTGTCAGTTCCAAAACAACAGGCAGCCATTATATACATATATACAGAATCCCATAGGTGGCAGAGATCTTACATACAAATATTATGGCAGACAGCTAGCCCTGCCTGACAAAATATCAGGATTATGGGAAACCCAACATTGGTGCTGAGTTTCCCACAATGCTACTTTCCTTACTGCCATCCTTTGGCTATTTGCATTCTTGCTCCTCTTCCAAAATGCCTGCTAGCTAGCAAGTGGGGGGGGGGGACAAAAAGAATTGTGAGGGTGCATGTGAACAGCCAGATATTTTCCAAAAAGAACAAGATTGCCTTGGGATTGCCTCCTGCCATTTAACAATAGCAACCAATGGCAATTACAGCAGCTAAAGATCCTGAAATTCCCTCTTGCCACCTGGCAGCACCCAAAATTGTGTTTGTCTATTCAAAAATGGGTGGAGGGGGAGAAATGTGACTGTCATAGGTGCACATGTCACACAGATGTCCTAGACAGGGGTGAGCAAACTGCAGCTCCTTCTAAGTTCTATGCCAACTTGTTATATTTAATGCTCCTCTCTATAGTTTTACTCTGGGTTGGTTTGTTTTTAACTGCTTTTTTATAGTTTTTATCATTATAATCTGGTGTTTGCTTTATTGCTTTAAAGTTGGATTTAAATGTTTATTAGGCTTTTATGAATCTTAATTTCTTTTTATTAGGGCTTTAAAAATATTATTTGGCCTGCAACCATTCAGTGAAGGGCAAATTATAAATGTGACAAATAAATAAAAGAGGTGCGTTTGGGGAAGCGAAAAAGAAGAGGCTCTGAACAGATAAACATGTTAGGGGCAGATTGTTAGAGCGACTGGCAGATGTTGCTTTTAGTACTTACAGTAAGTGTTGCTAATGATAAGAAAATTAATTATAGTAAATTAGCTGAGGCTAAGCCAATTCTGGAAAGGGTGGAGCTTAATGCTCACCCGGGGAGCATCCGGTGTATGCTGGATCCTGATTTCTGTGGTTTTGTTTCATGCCAGTACAGGTAATTCTTCCTGGGTAGTCATCAGTTCCTTCAAGACTCTCCTCCACTCAAGGCGTTATTTCTGGATAAACACATTCTGATTGTTAACTCAACCAGAGTTTCTTTCCTTGCTGACACAACAGATACTAAAAGATGAAATACAGCACATCACCTTTAACAAGCACTTTTTCTGCCAGTGAAGAGAGACACTTAAAAGGCATAACCTTGCTTCAGACTCTTTCTCTCTCTCCGCTTCCCTCTTCTTGCATGGCTCACCATTTTTGCGTCCAAATTTTGTCCTCTATGCGTGTCGTTCCTGCTCTTCTTCTTTGGTTTTCCCTCTCATCCTTTCATTTCTGCCTCTCCCTTTCAGTCGTCTTTTTTTTCACACTCCTTCATGCCTTTTTGATTTTCTAAAGATCATGCCAGACTATCAATCAAATGAACCATTCACTTGGGTTGTTTAAACACAAACTACGCAAACACATCGCCAGAAATGTCTAAAAAGAAAAAAAAATAGGGGGGCAGGAACAGAATGTAGATCACCAGGGTCAACAATAAAAATATAACATCATTAAGGTAAGCATTAAACAATACAAAGGCTGCCTCCAGATGCCAGGTAAAAATCCAGATTTGCTCAAGACTATAATGAGAATGCCATGCGAATGTGTGTATTAAAAAATCCAATATATTGCTATTACAGGAAATCCAGTGATAAAACTGAGTTTCCCATAATGCCCGTTCCTTATCTCTGTTTGCCAGTTCCTTGAGTTAACAGTTGAACCTTGGACCTCCTGAATGTAAGCAGATGTTCTACCACTGAGCCTCATCCACTTCCTTGCACAGAGTAATGCGATCAAAATATCTAAAAGTGAACTAAAAGAGGCTTCATCTAGGGTAGCTAAATGGGGAGGAAGGAAGGAAGGAAGGAAGGATGGATGGATGGATGGATGGATGGATGGATGGATGGATGGATGGATTTCTAGGCAATGTAGAGGTGATTAGTTGGCTGCATCCGCACGGCATGCCTTAATTCGGTTTAACGAAACCGAAATAACTGAACCGGAACAAAACTGTCTCCACTGGCTTTCAACTTGATCCGTGTCAAGGGCATCCCGCCAACAACTTTATCTCGAATTCAATCTTGGGAGGCCCCACGGCAAGTCCTCCCTGCCCATTGCCAGCCCACCCCTTCTCTCTGATTGCTGTTCCCTCCCAGGATCAGCCCCTCTCACTTAGTTCAAAGTAACAGAGATCAGACCTCTCCCTCATGGCTGTGCAGCTCTCCGCCTCCTTTCCTCTGCACCACCTTTCCCTCCCCCTTTTCTTCCAGCTTTGTGCTCTTCCCTCATCACCCCCATTGAAGAAGTCTGGATCCCCCTTTCCCACCCATGCTTCCCTCGCGCCGAGAGGTTGGGCTGGAGGGGAGTGAGGGGCTTTTTCGTTGCTCAGAGCATACAGCAGCAGCAGCAGCAGCAAGTAAAGCCCCATGTTTAAATACAGAATCTCAGCTGCTTCGCCTCCTTTCACTTTCAAAGGTCTGAACTTCTGAAACTGCACAAATTTGCAACATTGTTAATCGGGAGTGAAGGGGCTTTCTTGCTACACTGTAGCGCTCCTCTGTGAAGGCTGCTCCAAGAAGTTCAGGCTTGCAAGAGAAAGGAGGAGAAGCAGCTGAGATTCTGTATTAATGTTTAAAGGAATGGGGCTTTACTTGCTGCTGCTGCTGCTCTTTTGCTTCAGATCAGGCAGGGAAACACACACACACCCCAATGACGTGCCCAGCATACGGACAGCCATTGGATACAGTGCGGTTGGGGGAGGGACACCCTGAACACGGAATCTCATCCCTTAACACGGTACTGTCCACACAGTTAAAAAGGAAACACGTATCGACGCACAATTCGGAGTGAGACCTGTTGCAATCAGGATTTATTTCAAAACATTTTAACATGGTTTAACACGGAAATAGCGTGTTAAGCCGAACTGCCGTCTGAACTGTTATGTCCCTGTCTGACAACCTATATTCATTTAAGGGCAAACTTGATGATTAGATGTTCGATTGAGTTTATTTAGAGTAAACAACTCCATTCTTCACCATAATCTCAGAGAACCAGTTAAGAGAGGAAGCCACTGTAACCATAGTAGATCTTCCCTCCGCATAGTTCCATTTCATATCCTTGCATACAGCACCTCACAGGAGAAATGGTTGACCCATCAATGCAACCTGTGCTTTCCACCCTCTTTCCTTTCCATCACCATCATTCAGATCTACCTGATGAACTCACTGCCCAATTCTATGCCCAGCCCTATTTCAGGTCTACATCCCGTACCTTCTGAAAAAGGGTCAGGTGGAGACTTTGAGTTGACCACAGGCAGGAAGGGGAACACAAACCTCTGCTTCCTCCAGTTGAGCCAGTTTTGGTCTAGTGGTTAGGAAGCAGGGCTCTTATCTGGGAATACCGGGTTTGATTAGGCACTCTTCCATGAAGCCAGCTGGGTGACCTTGGCCTAGTCACAGCTCTCTTCTGAGCTCTCACAGCTCCATACCTCACAGGGTATATGTTTTGGGGAGAAGAACAGAAGGTTTGTCTGGTTCTTTGACTCTCCTTAAGGGCAAGAAAAGCAAGATATAAAAGCCAATTATTATTATTATTCCAGGACCAGAGCAAAAACCCCACTCCCGTAAATTCCATAATGTGCCATGGTAGGATCTTGCCATCAACAAACATGGAGTGCCACCAAAGCAATTTTGGAGTTCCTGAAGCTAAAGTGGCCTGGCATAGAGGGTATCTGTGTTTCCCACCCTAATCTTTCTAACAGGTGTACAGCTTTAGCTTCTAACTCTCAGCTTTCACACACAAAGCACCGGGCAGAGAATCTCATTAAAAGGTTTTATAAAAGTTTAAAGAAGCTAACGAGTCCTATGGGCCAAATTAAGTAGCTTCAATTTACAGCAATAAAGTTATTAGAGGAGCAGTCATCACAATGCCGAGCCTGTTCCTTTCTACTGGAGGAATGCTAAGTGGTGGAAAAATGAGAACAGGGCAAGCTATTTGGAGTGGTGGGGAGAAAAAGAACCAGCACCATGAGGCTGTCTGCATTGTATTCTGTGGGCTATTTAGAGGCCTCCAGCAAGGACTGGCCAAGCTAATATTCACCATTTCCCAATGCCCAGTGAAGGAAGCCATTTGTATCAGGCACATTCTAGTAGCAACTCAAAAGTGGTGAGAGGTGGTAGCGTGGAGATGCTAGTGTTCCCATGTCACCTCTAATCCACATTAAAGGCTGGGGGGACGACACTTTGGAACTGATCTTTTGGGTCCTTAATGTGGATTAAGGCACTAGCATGTGGACACTACCACTTGGAACCTGCTTTGGAACGATTTCCTTCTACCGTCTATTAGGGCAATCCTGCACTGGCTGGTATACCCAGGAACAGCAAGCATAGGAAGAGCCTCTCATCCACACATTAGTGAGGTCAAAGAAAGCCCCTCCCCCTTAGAGCCACCTCTTTAGACTACCCTTGGGGGTGGGACTTCCTTTAGACCACAGCCCATCTAATCAAACATCCTGTCTCCCACAATCCCCAATCAAGTGGTCATAGGTATCTCATGCAGAAGACAAGGACAAAACCTTCACTTGCTCTCAAATCCTTGCAAATATCTCCCCAGCCTGGAGGATGTACCTGGGTATCCATTCTAGGAGCCATCAATACACCTGTCCTCCTCCGTGAATTTGTCTAAACTTTTCTCAAAGCTACCCAGGCTCGTTGCTGTCACCACCTCTCCTGGCAGCAAACTCCACAGACTGATGGAACTGTTATCACATTGTATCTTGCATTTCTGGGAGTGGTTGCTGCGGCTCAGTGGTTAAAGCAACTGCCTGGGAATTTAGAAGGAGCTGATCCTGCCCACGCCTTCCCCTGTTTGAAATCAGTGGCTGATCCAGACCCACTGATTCTGACTAAAGGCAGGTAGGGGCAGAAAGGGCCTAGCAGAAGATATCTCCAAGGGTGTTTCTGCACTTAGTACCACTTGAAATCTGGATTAAAGAAATCCAGATTTCTGAAATCCTGCCCTGGGAAGATCCGTCTGAAAAAGGGATGGATCCAAATGACGTCTAACACTTCCACACTCACGTGGGAAGCCCTGATAACGAGGAACACTTCATGCGTTTGCTGTGCGGATGCCGCAGCACCGATATCCAGAAGGATCAGGCTCCTCTGCAGCCCTGCAGCCCAAGGAGCTGCGTGACTGGAGCACTCAGCCGTCAGTCACTGCTTATTTCCCCACCAATCAGCGGCACGTCAGAGATCCCATGGCTGCCGTGGTGCTGCTTCCTCACGCAACGAGGCGACTTCCTGCCGTCTCACGCAACATGGCGACTTCCAGTCTCGCCCACATGCATTCGCTCTCCTGTCCCTGTGCAGAAGCGTCTTCCTTTGATGTGGAATTTGCGAGCAGGAACACTTTGGCTCTTTCCATACAGGCTCTAAAAATGGAATTAGAGCCTGTTCGGGGAGGGATTAAGACGTGGATTCCGCCGTGGAGGCCACATTGGAGCCCCTTTGAGGATGCCGCGTCCTCATTCCAGTGTGCAAGACCAGTTTCTTAAACCAGTTTTGCCACGGAAATCCTACCCAGATGTAAGACCTAAAAATTTAGGTCTTACATCTGGCTTTTCCCCTGAAGCCATTTTGGAACCGAGCACTTCCGAACGGCAGGGGGAAAGCCCAATTGTCGATGCATGCCCACCTGTCAAAGAGGGAGAGCACATGCTCTCTCTGTTTGACACCTGGGCCTGCCCACCAGCCTCCACCACTGGCTCCCTCGGAGCCAGCATGGTGATGCTGGCAGCCGGCTTCACCAGGTTCCCCTTCACAGCCCACAGCCCCCACCCCACCTAGGGTCACGTGATCGTGATTGCCGTCTTACCTCCTTGCTGCCAGGCTGCTTCTGGAGGCCCGGCATCCATTGCGGGTGCATGCGCCACAGCCTCCCGTTGGTCACGCGCAATGGATGCAGGGCCTCCCACCGCCAGAACCAGCCTGGCAGTGAGGAGGTGAGATGCCAATCGCAATCACGCAACCCCGTGGGGGTGGGGGGCTGCAGCTTCCCTCTCGCTCGAGAAGGCACCATCGCACCTTCTCGGGCGAAGGGGAACCCGGCAAAGCTGGCTGCCAGCCTCACCATGCCGACTCCAAAGGAGCCAATGGCGGAGGCTGGTGGGCAGGCCCAGCTGTCAAACAGGGAGAGCATGCACTCTCCCTCATTGACAGGGCAGGGCCTTCAGAGGCCGGATTGGGATGGGTGCTGGTGTGTTCACACTGGCACCCTCTCCAATCTGGCCCTTCCGCTGCCGCCCCATGTGTGTGCAGATGTGCGGGGCCTCTGAGAATCTGTCCCTCTTTGGGACAGATTATCGGAGAAAATGTTTCGCCGGGAAACAGATCTTATAGATCCGTTTTCCGGCAGCGTGTGCGGAAACGCCCTTTGAAGACCTAACTTTTCAGGTTTCCAAGGAAACCGGTTTTGGCAGCCTCTAGACCCCATGAGAGACAGATCTCACACGGGGCTGTGTAGAAACAGCATCCTTGAAGGGGCCCGAATCTGTCCTGGTGTGTGGAAGACACCTTGCACATGTGTGCCATATGTGTCCTTATTGTGTGCTTAAAGGGATTTTAAGGGCCAGTTTGGAAACACGCCAAGGGAAAAGAGGAAGTTGAATGAATGCCACTAAATGAATGTATTTTTATTTTTATTTATTTATTTATTTATTTATTTATTTATTTATTTATTTATTTATTTATTTATTTATTTATTTATTTATTTATTTATTTATTTATATTTCTATCACACCCTTTGCCCGAAGATCTCAGGGTGGGCAACAGCATTTACGATCAGACCTTTATTAAAACAACAACTATATACATTAAAACATTAATAGCATCTGCAAAGTGGGAAGATACAGTATATTTGACGTTTGATTTGTAACAAACTGAATACTTGAAAATCCAAATTCATACGAATAAAGAAAAATGATTGTCCGGAAATTCCAACCGATATCAATACATTTGTCTCTATTTGTACGAATATTCAGCATTTATCCAATGCTACAAATCTCGTATGCATCCCATTTTCATCCCACGTTCATCCCGTCCGTATTGATATGGATGTGTGTATGGATACGTACGCGATGTATACGGATACGTACACATATGAATGTCCAAATTATTCATACGAATAACTTGAAATATTTGTATTCATACAAATACTAAGGTATGAATGTCTGGATATTCGATTCATATACAAATGTCCAAATGCATATGAATTTATACAAATAAGGAATATTTTGAATATTCATGCACATCCCTAGTATATTCCCATTTAACCAAAGGCCACGGCAAAGAACTGCTACTTCACTGCCTTCCTAAACATATACAGTGAAGGAGCCTGACGTACCTCAGGGGGGAGACTATTCCATAGCCTAGGGGCCATCCCTGAGAAGGCCCTCTCCCGGATGCCCACACCTTTTAATACTGAGAGTGGTGGGACAACCAAGGGGGCCTCCTCTCCAGATCTTAAGGCACAGGCAGGTCAACATGGAAGAAGACATTCCTTTAGATATTTTGGGCCAAAGTCATTTAGGGCCTTCTAAGTTTAAGTTAATACCATGAATTGGGTTCGGTAGCAAATTGGCATCCAGTGCAACTCTGTTAAGAATGGCGTGATGTGTGTCCGGCCAGCTGTCCCGGTCAGGAGTCTAGCAGCTGATAGTAATTTGGTAAGATTAAAATAGTATAACAGTGAGATTTAAAATAGAAAAATAGTGACTAGGGATGTGCAAAAATATTCAAAACATTTGAAATTCGATTGAATTCATTTGAATTCGGACATTCGAATCGAATGCCTATACATTCATTTTTTTTAACATTCGGATGAGTTTGAATGTTTTGAATCATTTCTATGAATTATTTGGACATTCATATGTGTACGGATATGTACGGATTCCATACGTATCCATACACGTCTTATCTGTATGTGTACAAATGTTGTCAACATTCATATCAGCAAATGCGAATTGAATATTTGTACGAACAGATGCGAATGTATTCAAATCGGTTTGAATTTGAATACATTTGTTTTGCTTTTTCTATTCTTAGGAATTTGAACATTTGAATATTCGATTCTAATCAAATGTCAAAAATTGCATAATAGTAACATTTAAAATACAATATTTCTAATTTTTCTGCAGTCCTGTTCCCATTAGGTATAGTTGCTCTTTAAATCAGTCAAGGTGTTCTGATGGTGTTGCAATAGATATTTCAAACAACAATCTTCTTCTGTTGCTAGAACTTGAGACGTGATAGGGTGATAAAAGTTGTGCATGCCTCTCATAGAAATGACAACATAAAGATGTATGAGCAACATCTTCTACCTGGTTCAGCCCACATGGGCAGATGTGTTCAGAATAAGGGACACTTTCGAATATGCCCTAAAGGAGGACAGAGGATAATACATTAAATTTTACCAAGGTAAAAGCCTTCCTCTATTTAGGGATATGCAGTCTGAGAGGAGAGGGAGTTGTCTTCTAACAGTCCCACAAACCAAAGTACTTCCCTTGGGAAATCTGGATTGGGGTAAAGTAACCACTGGAAGAGGATGGACTTTAGCCAGGGTCCTAGTAACCAAAGCCCCCCTCTCCCCTGAAGCCCCTATTGCTAGTCAGCTGACCCAGGAACACCCAGTCTGTCTGGCTGCTGTATTTGGTGTTCATTCTGCATTCTGCCTGTGTTTATGGCTGCGATCACACTAGCTTCAGTCCACTTCAGAGTGAGAAAAGACATCAGCAAAGTGACAAGTGGTTTCCTTTCAGTGTTAAATAACTCAGAAAATTCACCGTTGGGATAGATAAGGTGGAAAGGAAATTACTGGCCACTTTGTTGGTGTGTTCTCTCGCTCTCAAGGTAGGCTGAAGGTGGATTAAACCTTAGGTATGACCACAGCCTAGGATCATGGTCTGGCTCATGAGGGACCCTATCATGCATTTCCCCCACTTTTTTCTTTATTTTGTTACAGGCTAGGAAGTCCACAAATGTTCTAAACATTTGAAATTAGATCTAATTCAATCTAATGTGGACATTGGAATTCGAACAGAATGTCTACACATTCGAATTTAAACATTCAAACGAATTTTGAATGATTTGAAACATTCAAATGTACAGATACATATGTATTACATACATTTCTGTACAAATCTCATACATATCTGTACGCAGTTGTGCTGATAGTACTGTACAAAAACGGGATGAATACGGAGATAAAACAGGATACACACAAATTGCGTACAGATACGTATAGCACGTATGAATGTTGTCGACATTCGTATCTTCAGGTTTGAATCTAGCATTTGAACAAATAGATTCGAATGTATTCGATTTGAATCAAATTTTGTTGCATTTGGATTCTAAACATTCAAATTGAATGTTTGGATATTCAATTCAACTTGAATTCAAATGCAAAAAAAAAACCACATCCATGCACATCCCTACCATAGGCTCCTTCTACCCTGGCTTCACCCATGCAACTCAACACATATCATCCATAAGCATGGCACAAACAAGCCAGAATTTGCTACCCTCCACTATCTCCCAAACAGTTAAAAACAAAAACAAAAAAAACACCCCATCCTAAATCTAGATTTAATCCTCCCCTGGTCTATTCCTCCCTCTCAATTTCTTTCTGTTTGAACTGGAAGTGATTTCACTCTGCCAAAGTCAATCAGCATATCAGCTTTAATCAGATAATGCTTTCAGCTTCTGCAATCTTAATTGTCCTCCCCGTCATGCACCAGGGCTGCCTAAGAGAGGAGGGCTCCCGACTCGCGCCCCGGCCCACACGACTTGGGCGTTGACACCCGATAGCCCCCGTTCCTGGTCGGAAGGCGTTTTACATCTAAAGTTGACTTGGATTTTCATTTAAGACCAGTTATAGCTTTGCATTGAAAATGAAAACAATACCTCTCTGTTTTCTATTGCCATTCAGGCCGACTTTTGTTTCAGCCTAAAATAACAACGTTGCCCAGGGGCTGTTTTCTTAACACTGCTTAGCTTCAATGCAGACTCTGTGGAAAATGTTTGCGTTGGGATCGCCATAGTCCAAACTAATAAGGATGTGATGATGTATAGGTGAATTCCTGCTCCTCAAGTCCTATGTGACAGAAGGATTAAGGCCTGCCCTTATCTTTTAAGACATCTGGATGAGTCTCTGGGTTTTAATTTCACAATGAAATCGCCAGGGACTAGAGTTATGTTATGTGCTTATGAACAAAGTGGAATATCCCTGCTAAGGGCAGGAGTGGATTACCTTAGATAACTTGACTTAAACCAGAGAACATTTGAGAATGTTGAAGAGAAGAAAGAGGTCCCTGCAATAAAAACAAACAAGGGAGTCTAAATTTGTGTCCTGTGTACTAAACATCTAAAGGCATCAGAAGGGTGAAATATGACCACATGAAAAATGGAGCGATAAAGCTAAGCCTACTTCTAAAAGGACAACATCAAACTGCCCAAGAGAAGTACCAGCACTAAAGTCCTAATAGAGAGCATATATCACACAGAGACAGATTGGTCCGTAATTTGCTTTTTTGAAAAACAAAATCAGCCTCCAGATAATAGCCGTAGGCTGCTAGTAAGTGGTTGCCAACCGAAGCAGAAAGGGGAAAGGGGTAGAGGGGGCTGCGGTAAGATTTTCAAGCTCACCCATTCTAATTTGGTAATCCTACACAGCAAAAAAGTCCTATTAGACTCCATGGAGCTTACCTCTGCAGTGCCAACTTATAGGAACTGGCTGCTGATTCTCAAATTTCACTGTAGGTTTCCCAAATACATACATGTGGCTCATTTTAAAACAAGAAGAAAAATAGCCAGTTTGGTCTAGGGGTTAGGGAGCCGGACTCTTATCTGGGAATACACGGTTTGATTCCACACTGCTCCATGAAACCAGCTGGGTGACCTTGGGCTAGTCACAGCTCTCTTCTGAGCTCTCACAGGCTCACCTACTTCATAGGCTGTCTGTTGTGGGGAGAAGAACAGAAGGTTTGTCAGCTGCTTTGAGTCTCCTTAGATGAGTGAGAAAAACGGGGTAAAAAAGCCAACTCTTCCTTCCTTCCTTCCTTCCTTCCTTCTTAACTGGTAGTCTCCCAGTCCAAGTCCACATTGCTACACAAAGCCAGCTGGGAGACCCTGGGCTAGGCACAGCTCTCTTCTGAGCTCTCACAGCCCCATCTACCTCACCGGGTATTGTGGGGAGAAGAACAGAAGGTTACTCAGCTGCTCTGAGTTCCCCGAAATGGGTGGGGAAAGCAGGGTAGAAAAGCACTCTTTTTTCTTTCCTAAAAATGCAAAAGCTGTCCATAGATGGCAGGAGGAAAATATAGGGTCCTCTGAAATCTGGGGAAATCCTTACCTCATCAGGCATTTGCTCCTGTGATGCTCCAGTGAGTGCTCACAGGTATTTTGATGGTGCAAAATACCATGAAGTGCACAAGTACACTTGTGCGGAGGGCATTTTTGGCCCAGTTTCACCTCTCACATGCACAGTGTCCATTTTCAGGAAGATGGATCTCTGGCTCAAGTGTCCAGACAAGGTAAGCCATTGCACTATTTTGGGAAAACCTACACGTGGGAGTTCTGTTTCCTGGATACTAGAACGGGGAGGATAAGAGAACTAATAGATAATTCAAACATTTGTATGGGGAAAAGTTGAGGAAACAAGTTGGTCCTCCAAATGTATCTAAAAAATGTAGAACTGTGTTTGCTATTGTTGGATGGGTACCATTGAATGGTAGCCAACTCCTGGTTGAGTGCCCATGGGAACTTCCGTGGCCACCTCTATGCAGTTTTCTTGGTGGGCACACAGAAGTGGTTTTCTTTTTCCTACTTCCAAAGAGAGGTTGGGGACCAAACCAGCAATCATCAGATTTCCAAGCAGTTTGATTTACCCCTGAGCTAAATAAAATAGGCTCCTTCTGAATATCAGAAGAGATACACTATTCAAAATGCCCAAATCTCATCATAGGTGTGGAAATTCAAGATGGGCAGGCCAGTTTGGGCCACATTTGTTTTGAATCTACTTTACTTACTTACTTACTTACTTACTTACTTACTTACTTACTTACTTACTCACTTACTTACTTACTTACTTACTTTTACTTACTTACTTACTTACTTTTACTTACTTACTTACTTACTATTTGTATTTCTATCCCGCCCTATACCTCAGGGCAGATACAAACATTTAAAAGCAAACATATATTAAAACAACAACAGTATATATTAAAACAGTAACAGTGGGTTTGCCCAGACTTCCTAATGCTGCACATTGGAATGGGCAACCAAGATTGAGCCATCACACATGATGACCGATAGCTTCGTAGTGGTGTCGCATTATAGCAACACTACTGCAAATTTACTTAATGCTGGTTGGGGAACACTCACTCCACAGCATCAAGTAAATTAGAAGCTTCCCGCCAGTCCGGACAGGATGGCGAGAATTGTCACCGAGACAAGGGATGGCAGCTCAACTGACTGGCTACCTCGTTCCACGTGACACATGTGCCAATTTCAGCTCTTGCAGCTTCCTCCTCAGAACCTACTGTGGGCTGCTGGAGTCTAGACACCAGATCCTCACTTCACAGCAGGTAAACTGCATTTTTAAAAAAATAACTGCAGATTTAATCCGCTAATCTGGAAGGGGCCAGTGTCTGTAAAGCTGGAAAAGACAGTATATTCCCATTTAACCAAAGGCAAGGGCAAAGATTCTGTCTTCACTGCCTTCCTAAACACATACAGTGAAGGAGCTTGATGTACCTCAAGGGGGAGACTATTCCATAGCCTAGGGGCCATCACTGAGGAGGCCCTCTCTTGGGTGCCCACCCTTTTTACTACTGAGGATGGTGGGACAACCCGGAGGGCCTCCCCCCGAGATTTTAAGGCACTAGCAGGTCAATATGGGAGAAGACGTTCCTTTAGATATTTGGGGCCCAAGTCATTTAGGGCCTTATAGTCAAAGTTATTATAGACTTTTTAAATATTATTATTTTATCTGCATAATCTTCCAGGTCATGATGAAACTATCAAAACATGTTTGTGCTGCTTTCTTGGAAGGCAAACAAACTGTTTTATAATAGCCACGCTGAAGCATAATTGTCTCCAGACTGACAAGGCTTTTCTTGAAGCTCATAATCTTATTGGCTTTAATACCAGTCTGCTGGATCAGCAGTGTCGCACTTCTTCTTGTTTTGTGATGTTCTCACAAAATCTCACCGCCTGTCCTTCACCAAACTGGAGTGAATCACCTTTCAATCTCTCCCCCTCTCTTTCTATCTGGCACTCTTATAACTGGCAGAACCACCCATCTGTTTAAAGTTCAACCTTGTTGACGATTCAACTAGGATGTTTCAAAGGCTCAGCCATTAGGGAAGGTGGAATGAGAACCCAGTGTTGAAATTCTTTGCATTTGCTCAGGAGCACAGCTAGATCATGAGAGATCTGGAGCTAATGGGGAGAATAAAGCACTGTTTGTTTGAAGTCATGAGGCACATCATCAACATTTTTCTCCCTGCCATTCCAGTGCTACATTCATATAGCAAAGGCAAGTAGATCTAGAAGATGGTTAAGAATATCAGCAAATGGTCTACAGCAGAATTGGCCATGTAGTCTTCCCTGTTGCTGGTGGGGACGTGTGGGAACAAAGCCAGTATTGAGTCCACTGGAGGTAAATCTCCATGCGGTGATAGTAGCGACAACAATGTTAGCAATAGGCAGTTCTGAGCATATGTCAAATGAAATTTGCTTGGAGTGGATATCTGAGCTTTCTTGGGCCAACTCATGCATGCAACAAACCAATTCCCAGCACATTCAAATCCATGGGAATATCTTGATTAAGTTGGAGGCCCAGTGCTTTCAATTGTCCTCTTCACAGAAACATTATTATGCTGGATTTTTAAACCTTGTACTGGTTTTAGTATTGTTTTATACAGTTTTGATATATTTGTTTTTAAATGTTGTGAGCCGCCCAGAGACTCTTGGGTATAGGCTGGGATATAAATATAAATAAATAAATAAATAAAATTGTGCACCAACCAACTTCTGAGCCAGAGGATCAGAGGGGAGAACTGTACCTTTATGACAGAGCAGAGGTTCACAGGATTACTCTAGTTCCTTTTGTACCACTCTGTGACCTGATTTACCTCTGGCTAGAATGCTGGTAGACAGTTTTTAACAGGTCTACCAGTATAATGGACTACACACCCATTTTGGGGCACCCAGTCCATTCTATGCTCCATCCAATGCAGACAGAGCGAACTACCAGGGGCGTGGCCTCCACTGGACCATACCAAGGTGCAGCAGGGAGGTTTCTGGTCCCCTTCATATGCCAGTTTACAAGTCAGGACAAAACTTCCCCTACCTCTGGATCCCAAGCTAGTACAGAGCAGGCTCCCCATTTGTACTGCTACATTACAGTAGGATTACAAAGGGTGGGATATCAGATTGGATTTTTTGGCAGCACGATGTGATGAAATAACTATTCCACCACCACCCCTTGTTTTAATGTCTTTCTATGGCCATTCCACGACAATTGTTTTCTTGGCTGTTCACAAAAAAGTAAAAAGCATTAAAATCCCATTTGAACAAGAATACCTAGAAACAAGAAAGAAAGAAAGAAAGAAAGAAAGAAAGAAAGAAAGAAAGAAAGAAAGAAAGAAAGAAAGAAAGAAAGAAAGAAAGAAAGAAAGAAAGAAAGAAAGAAAGATGCCTTTATTCTGATTATCAATATCATAAATAATCACTATCAGAGAAATAGCTGTGTTAGTCTAATTCGAAAAGTCCAGCAAGGTAGTTAGTAGCACATGGAGACTAACAGGAGAAGGGTTGGTGGCATGAGCTTTTGTAGACACATCTACTTCTTCAGATGCTAGGGGGCCCATTGGGCACATCTACTTCTTCAGATGCTAGGGGGCCCATTGGGCACATCTACTTCTTCAGATGCTAGGGGGCCCATTGGGCACATCTACTTCTTCAGATGCTAGGGGGGCCAATGGGCACATCTACTTCTTCAGATGCTAGGGGGCCCAATGGGTACGTCTACTTCTTCAGATGCTAGGAGGCCCAATGGGTAGTCTACTTCTTCAGATGCTAGGGGGCCCAATCACTCGAGAACCCTTGCCCAGGTACAGATGGATATAATCTTCCTTAAACACTGCAAACAGGAGGACATTGTCCCCAAAGGACTACAAGTAAAGAACCCACCATGGGCTACATACCACACACAGACTGCAGTGACAAATTATGCAAGATTTTCTGCAAAAAACTACTGAAACACCTAATCAGCATCCCATACAGCAAACAAGAAAGGGTCAAGAAAAAAAATCTCTAATCTGGAAACATTCATAAGAAACCAACCCTCAACAGAAGACAATGGACACACTCATTCAGAGAACAGATACACCATATACAAGACACGTTTCTCTCCGCTAGTGATTAAAAAATAAAACACAGCACCTGAAGAAGTAGACGTGTCTACAAAAGCTCACGCCATAAATAATCACAACAATCCTACGAATAGCATTACGAATAGTATTGAATTAGCCTTGACACAGTTGCTGGTATTATTAGTATTAATTTTTTTTTTCCCAACTGATCTTCTTCTTGTTGTTGTATTTAGTATAGATGGTATAGAAAAATATTTAAACAACAACTACTCAGTTTAAAAAAAAATGTGTGATGGCTTTTAATTTCATGGTGCTGAGAATCCAAACACTTCAGGCCTTGCTCAAATACCACCCTGTGAAATGTAAATCTCTTTTATAATTGACAGACATTTGTGGTTTCTAACTCTCTCACCCTGCTTATCTGAACTTCTCAGTTTTAAAGGAAGAAATGAGGGCAAACACTGAAATCTTTATATAGGCCATCAACACCACCCCCTCCCCTTGCCCCCTCCTGCCTACAAATGGTTCCAATTTGCCCTTGTAATTAAATATAAGCGTTTAAGGGTTTCCAACTCAGGCTCTTCTCTGCCCCTTTGGAATTCTGATGCCTGTTTTGCAAAGAAAACAAAAACGCCGTTCTGAGTCATCACCAGGGAGAGTTAAAAGAAAAGAGGGAAGCGGGCTAAACAAACGGCAGCCCTCTCTACTCGAGTGGCGCTGCGAAGAGACAAGTCAGAAATTGTAAATATGGATCTGAGAATAGTGTAAAAAGGATTAGGGATCTTTGTCACATGAAGAGAGAGTGAGAACCCGCCTGCCAGCGGCTCCTTTGCTGGGAGAGCATCATCTGATCAAAGTAACATACACCAGTTTGTAAATATGCTAATCTCCGTGTTTACACAAAAGTGTCAGCACTTGCTTTACATCACAAAGAGGCTTGTACAGTGGAAGATTAATTAATTCCCAGGCCTGTGATCATTTCTAAATACTGGTTGTGCGAGCACCCTGCCCTCTTCCTGTATTTGAACAGTTTCAAGAGAGGTATGCGGTGCGTTCAGAAGGTGGAAGATTGCTGAGACGCTTCAGTGTCAGCTGCGTCTGAAATGGGATCGCCTCCGTAGTCTGAGTGTGTGCCTTTGAACAAATATTCCTTGGAACGAGGACACTTCAGTCTGCCTGAGGTTCCACTGTCAGTTCTCCCTTCCTTCTTCCCTTCCTCCCTCCCTCCTTTCCTTGCCTTTCCTTCCTTCTTCCCTTCCTCTCTCTCTCTCTCCCTCCCTCCCTCCTTGCCTTGCCTTTCCCTTCCTTCCTTCCTTCCTTCCTTCCTTCCTTCCTTCCTTCCTTCCTTCCTTCCTTTTTTTCAATTGCTCCTACCCACCAGTTTCTGTAATCTGAGGCTTGTCTCTGCCCAGGGTAGAGATGTGCACAAATGTTTTGTTTTGTTTTTGCATTCAAATTCAAGCTGAATTGAATGTCAAAGCATTGGGTTCAATTTGAATGTTTAAAATCCGAATGCAACAAAAGCCAATTTGAACCCAATACGTTCAAATCTATTCGTTCGAATGTTAGATTCAAATTTGGAGATACGAATGTCAACAACATTTGTATGTGTTATACATATCTGTACGCATTTTGTACGCATCCCATTCTATCCCGTATGCATCCCATTTTTGTTCCATATTATAAGTGCAAATGCATACAGATACGTATGATATTAGTACAGATACGGATGTAATATATACGTATCTGTACATTTGAATGATTGGAATCATTTGAACAAATGTTTTGGAACATTCAAAATTCATTTGAATGTTTAAATTTGGATGTGTAGACATTCTGTTCGAATTCAAATGTCCAAGTTCAATCGAATGTTGAATTTTTAGAACATTCGTGCATGTCCCTAGTCCAGGGTGCCTCCACAAGCCCCAAAAGGCCCCACCGAAGCCCCATCTGTATTTTTGGCCACGGGGGGCTCAATTTCTTCCACCCTGCATGGATGCAGTACACTTTTAGGCCCTTCCTCACTTGGAAAGGAAGGTGTCGGAAGCAGCGGTAGTGGTTAGGGTACCAATCCAACTTCCAATGATACAAATTTGTTCCCACCCAAAGAAACTGAGAAACAGAGTCTTGACTTTCCAAATGCTCACATGGAGATTCTGAGCCAAGCTTTTCCCCACCCATCAATTATCAGGGAATGATAGTCAATCACCCTGGAACTTTATCAGACTTGACATCCGATGCAACCATGTTGCTGTGGGAGCAAATTGCAAAAAAGCAACAGCCGCCGCAGATGCCAAAATATGACAAGTATGTTAAGAGATGAGAATCTCTGAAGAACAGGATCAAGGGATTAGGAGGCTTGGAGGGGGAGGGGAATGGCAAAACATTTGAAGGGAGACTAAAATTAGCATTGGATGCTATCGTTTGGGGCTTTGCTCTACAAGAATGCTATCTTTTTGCAAAACAAGATATGCATATTACTTATGATTTGTTTCTTTGATGGATTGGTTGGGTGATGTCCCATCTCACCATCCTTAGGCCTCAGGGCCGCTCACACAATCAGGTACAGATGAAGGTGTGTCTAGAATGCTGAAACTGAGCAACTTTTCTTTTGTATTATTATTTATGCTGTTTTGACTCAGACTTAGAACCCATCTGCACTTGCTAATCTTCCTTACTAGCAACTGCACTGAGGGCCTCCCTCCTGCTGGTACCTACCCACTGTTGGCACATTCCATGACCTGGTCTTTGATCTGCATCACCAGCAGATCTTGATAAGAAGCTCAACCAGCATGCAAGTGGGCCCCTGGTCTGCAGAAGGCATGTCTTCACTTTCCACAGTATCAGAGAACTGATCTTGGTGGTTCACCAGGGGGTTTCTGGAGCTTCCAAGGCTAGGAGCTTTCATTGCTAGTCCTATGGAGTCCTTGGAGACCTGAGGCCTTTTCGCATAAGGGGTTTTCGAACATGTCTATGACATGCTGAGATGAAGCATTTGCTCTTCTGGGGCAGCTGGATGTGTTCCAACCCGCCCCAGCCATCCAAACATGTCCTGAGGCCTTTTCACATTACAGCCGGAACAGCTGTAATGCAGTTAGGCTAAGACAGTTGGGGATGCTTTGCCCATCTGCACGTAGGCAGGAAAGGAATGTGTTTACACGTGTTCCTACCTGCCTGCGTGCGAATGGGGAAAGCGTCCTGAACTGTCTTAGCCTGAAAATCCAGGATGTGAGCAGGACACTCCTCCCCCAGCCTCCCCCCATTGGCTGCAGTGGAGCCAGGGGTGGAGAGCCCGGGCGCCTCCTTTCCCTCAGTTCCCGCTCAATCTAGGAGCCCAGATTGGGCTTCTAGGGCCAGCAGGACCCACACCTTACACCCCCCAACCCACCCTGGGGGTATGCACACGCTATCGCTGCTTCCCTGCTCACCACTACTGGCGCAGGGAGGGACCTGCCTGGCTTCAGCTGGCCATCTGTGCAGGTGTGGGTGACAGAAGCAGGAGGTTTGTCAGAAGATTTGTCAGGTGCTTTGAGGCCCCTTAAGGATGCGAAAAGCAGAGTGTAAATTTAATACTTCTTCTTCCAGGCCTATCAATGTTCTTCACACCTAGCACACAGGAAGGGGCTGAGCACATGACCGGAAGATTCTCACTGCTGTGACATCACAAAAAACGTAAAATGTGGGCCTGTAAGTATGGGCGGACATTTTGCCCTCCAGAACCACTTGCCTTTGGGCTATCAGTAAAGCAAGGCTTTTTAAAACAATGTCTGGAAGGGGCCAATGAGCATTAGTTCGCCAACATGTTTTGGATAGGTTGGGCGAATCATATTTATTTTGTGAAAATGAAGGAAACACACATGCCAAGTTTGTCTGCTTAATTGCTGATTGCTTGATTATGTTTTATAACACAAATAATTTCAAAAAACCCAAGGGGCTGTTTGAGCTAATAATGCACATATTTGGTGGCATTCTGACTCTGTGCTTTTTGCTGATGGGAGGCAAGGCATTTAGCTGGGTGCCTTAGGTCCGGCAAGGCTCAGTCAGCACACTCTGTCTCACGTTTGCATATCAGCAGATTAACAGCTAATTACAGTCTATTGCTCCTAAGTAGATTCACAGCAACAATAATAAGAAGGCTGAAGGGAGTGTTATTAACATAGTTAATTATATGGCCAGTGCTAAGATTACAGATGAAGATACAAAATGCCATGGAATGGAATAAAAGAAGATCTGTTTGGTAGCTTAATAGCAGCTGCTTGATTGCTCCATATTCTTTGTCTTTGTCTCCCTTTAAATCTGATCTCATCAGTGTTGTACAAATAACAAAAAGTTTTTTTGGTGTGTGTGTGTGGGGGAACCCCTTTGAAATGATCTCTAAAATGCCTGGATGTAGGACTCCTCCACAGTATAAGCAAACTGGCACAAAAGCATGGCTAAAATAGTTTGCTAAATTAGATGGCTCTGAAAGCTGACAAGGATTTATTGGTTTAGCCATAATCCTTTCTGGTAGGCTGAGTGGTTGTTGCAAATTTGTTCGAAAATGGCTAACATTAACTGTGCAACAGTGAACACCTGAAGCAACAACGTGGGTGGAGATTGCGAGAGAGAACATTGCAATCAAGTCTGCAGCGTTAGCCTTGGAATGTCACGGCAAAAAGAGGAGAACCAAGCAGAGAACAAAGTGCAGCCAGTTTGTCACAATTCTGAATGCCGTTTTTATCTCTGAAATGAGACACTTCCTTTACTTTCTTTTTCTGCTGATGTTGAGTTAAACCTGTTGCAAAATGACCATCCAGGGAAACTTATTCCATTAGACTGTTCACGGCTTTAGCCCTCACTGGTACAGATGTGTTACTTTGTACTCTAACCGAAAGAAAGTAATTTTTGTGCATAAATCTGAAGGAAAAATGATTATGTAGTAAATTTTTACAATTCATTCACTCATTCAGTCATTTCATGTATATATTAAGCGTTTCTGGAGACTCTGGGCAGCTGACAAGAAATAAAAGGGGGGGGAAACAGCATTAAAGATAAAACCAGGCCCTGTGTGGGTCCTGAAGCTCACATGAACCCCCTAAAACTCCAAAGGGCTAGGTTGTTCCACAACATAGGGCCACTAGGAGACCCATTTCAGCAGTACCCATTGGTACCCCACCAAAATGGGTCTCCCAATATTCCCAGACATGGAGGGATACTTTCTGCATGCCTCCATGTTCTAATCATGGCCCCTTTCATGTGGACCACACTCCATTCTTTGCAGGTAGAGACTACCAGAAGTGGGGGTGCGGCGGGGTGGTGGCGGCTCAGGATTTGTATTAAGGCCCTTTCTGCATTTACTTCAGTTAATCTCTATTAGCTAGATTCAGATTAGCTAGATCTGTATTGGCTAGATCCAGATCAACCACAGGCAGAGGCATCAGCATTGAGTGGGCTTTAGAGCAGCAAATGCGTGCCAGCATTTATCTGGTCTAAGTTCTGATCTGGATCTATTCTAGGGATGTGCATGAATATTTGAATGCATTTGGAATTTGACCGAATTGATCGAATTTCAACATTCAAATTCGAATTGAATGTCCTTAAATTTGAATTGAAAGTTTTGATCTGAATTTTGAATTTTGGAGCTATTCATTCAAATTATTTGGATATTCGCATGTGCATTCTTTTCCGCACCCATACGCATTTGTACGGATCTGTATGGGATAAAAACGAGTTGCATACAGGATAACTATGGGATGCATTTGGATGTGTACGGATGCGTACTGACATGTATGGACCCTGGGAAGATGTGTACAGGCATCTATGAATGTTGTCAACATTTGTAAGAGCAAATTCGAATGAAAAATTTGAACAAATAGATTCAAATTTGCTTAGTTTGAATCAAATTTAGTTAAATTTGAATTTAACAGATTTGAATCGAATTGAATTTTTGAGTATTCAAATCGAATTGACACCAAAAATTGCATTCGCGCACACCCCTAATCTACTCTACTCCTGTGTAGACAATGTGTAGCAGCTCCTTGATCCAGATAGCCATGCAAGGATGAATTTTTAGCAGTTCCTTGTTCCAGATTAACTAGTAAGTGCAGAGGGCCTAACAGATAGACCGATGTGACCAAGAAGCCATCTATGCACTGACCCTTACATGTGAATGCAGAAAGACTAGGGATGCGAATGAAGCCAATTCCCCCATTCCATTCAATGATTTTATTTTTTCAGCCTTCTTTTTTTCTTTCTTTCTTCTTTCTTTTGTGATTTTTTTAAAAATATGAGGTATCATGTTTTATGACACTTGCCCACACTCTTACTGAAAAAAAAAAGTTGCATGTGCCAAGTGAAGTTTAGGGCTGTTGACCTTTTGCGTGGAACGGCCATAGGTGTTCCCACAGCTGTTAAATAAACCCACATTTATGGAGTCATAAATGTAACACAGGTGAAGTTCGCTATGATGTAATAACAACCCCCCATTACAGACCAGTTTGTCATTTATACAACAGAACTACCGTCATGGGTGAATATTGTTTTACAATAACAGTGCAAGGTTCTCTGGATTTAACCACACTCTTTCTTCATTTATGAGTCATTTGACCTTTGGCCCTTTCCAAAGAAGATCAAACCACTTCTGAAAGCTCCAATTCCCAGTTTCTCTCCCTCCCCCCTTTCCTCTTTCTTTAAAAGAAAAAAAAAAGGATACCAACTCAGTAACATTTGGCTGAATAGCTAAAGTAACTGGTATGAGCCCCCAGGGTTCCTCAAACCGTCTTAGATCATTTTATAAGATAATCTCAGCACAATCATGTAGCCACAAATTATCGTGTAAATTTCCAATTAAAAACACAAAATAGAAGCTGTAAATCATGACGCCAAAATTCCACCTCCCCACCTACAGAGGAGTGAAGTTTGAACAGAGAAAGAAAATAATAGTCAGAGTCCTTAGAATCAGAATCGTAGCAAAAGAATCTGTGTGTTTTGCTTGTCTCTGTGGTTCCTTTACTGTTTCGACACTTTAACAAGCCAGGAGTGAAGCGGCGCTGCCGATTTATGAGTGTGTTGGTTGGCAATGATTTCGAGTGTGAGATTAAGGAGGAAGGAAGACCACACTACTTGTAAAGATCACCCCACCCTACTTGCAGGACCAGGCTTGCAGACATCAGCCTGTGTCCTTGGCCCCCAGCCACACCTTTCCCCTCCCCTCCCCTCCCCTCCCCATTGGGGTTGGAGGACCAGGGCTTGCTTCATTGGCTCAAGCCACACTTTCATTTCAGACAATTAAATGATACAAATGAATTCAATGAATAATACTGATGTCAGCCCAATGGAAACAAATGAGAGTTTCTCAACTGGCTTCCACAAAAGTTACCCAAGCAGCCACTTGCAAATATTATTGCCAGCCCTGGGTTGCTGGAAACATCTCAGATTTCACAAGGTGGGGATATATAGTAGTGTTGGTTTTCTTGCTTGAAAGTAGGGACATGCACAAATGTTCGTGCAATTCAAAACTACATATGAATTCGTAAAATTTTGAGTGAATCCCATTCGACCATGAATCGAATGGATCAATGCTTTGGCTTCCTGTCTCTCCAGCCGTGCCCCCTTACCCCCCAAATGCAGTTGTGGCTACATCCTTCACATCCTCTGCTGCCATTCGCACACTCGTTTAAAGCCCAGGTAGGCATATAAGAGAGATTTCCCACAATTCCCTGATGGGGGAGGAGCGGGCGCACCTCTGGAAGGCCTACTTGGGCCTCTCAGGAGTGTGCAGTGGTCATGGTAATGGTGGCGGCAGCGGCAGTGACAGTGACAGCAACACCAGCAGGTGGGTGAAGGGTGAGGCAGGAAGGGAAGGATGTGGGGGTTCCCTTCATGCACTAATATTCATTGGATGTTCACATATGAAGCCGAAGCCCTACACATTCATGGTGGGGGTTGTCTTACAAAGCCAAATATTCCACCATTCAGTTTGCATCAAATGGGGGAAATTGGCTTCGTGTACATCCCCGTTTGAAAGCGTAGGCATTTGGTATTTTCTCACGAGCCAAATATAATTAGACTGAGGGCCAGATTTGGTCCTTGGGACTAAGTTTGACATCTGTGTTCTACGTGATCCAGATCAGTGGGTGCAGTTTAATCCAGATCCACTGAACCAGATCAAACGGAGGTAAGTGCAAAAAAGGCTAGACACAGGTCAGCATTTCCTTTCCCTCCATGCTAATTCTATTTTATCTTGCTTTTGAAAAAGAAAGGAAAAGAAAAATGTGAAAGTTTGTTTTTAATTGTTCTTGTCGCTCATCTTGAGTCCTTGGGATTATACTGCTGAATTATATTGAGTCGAACCGCATGAGTCGAGCCGTGATCATGATAAGACGAAGTTGGTTTAAGTAAGCTCAACTTTGAATGTCTCTAAAATAAGACGCCTTAGAATCCCAGTGAGAAAGTGGCTTATAATGGTAACATGCACTTTTAGTGGTAGAGATGACTGTATGACAATGCAGCCAATTAAGAATGATTGCTGTGCACGCAGTCTTCCATGCAAGAGATCATTTTGGCCCAGATTGGGTGGGATAAGTCTCAGCAGGTGGCTTGTTCTACAGAAAGCATTCCACGAGAACAGATTAGATTGGGTGTTGCTCCCAATTCTTGAGCCAAACCTAGGTGATAATAGAAGTCTGTGATGGATCAGGCTCTTGATCAAATGATGCATGTCAGCAGCTGGTCCCATCCTGTGCTACCAAACCTGGCAACTGGCTGCCTCTGGAGCTACCAGTGGCCAGACAGAATTGGGAATGTATCTCCCAGCTTTTCTATTCCAAAGGACAAGAGAGTTGTGCAGCAGCAACCTTTCCAGGTTCCTCCCAAGCTTCATTCTCTGTCCAGGATGTGGTGGGACGGGTTTTGTTACTGGGAGTGGAAAGCCTGGAACCTGTCTGGATTGCTCACGTTTCCATCTCAGTTTAGTCTTAGTCTCATCTGAGTCCATACACAGAATGAATAAATAAATACTTGAAAGCAGCTTAGAGATGAATACATCTATACACTGTTGTCCCTAATCCACATTAAAGCCAGAAAAAGGCACTCTTAAAGGATTTTGATGTGGATTAGAGGTGGGATGGGAACACTAATGACCACATGCTATTACCTAAGATGCTTTTTATTCGAATCTGCACATATGAATCTCAACATTTGTATGTGCATGTACACATCTTCCCCACATCCGTATGCATCCCATAGTTATCCCGAATGCAGCCCGTTTTTGTCCCATACAGATTCATACAAATGTGTACAGATGTGGGAAAGATGTGGATCTTCAAGTATGCACCGGGTATGAACCCATGCACATACAAATATCTGGATAGTTCAAACGAATAGATCCGAAGTTCAAAATTTGATTCAAATGCTTACATTCCAATTTCGGGACATTCTATTCAACGTCAGATATGGAAATTAGGCACATTAAATTGGATTTCGAATGCCTACAAATATTTGTGCACATCCTTAATGCAGGTGCAGCCATCTTGTCAGTAGGCAAGAACCAATGTTCCCAACTTGGTTTGATCTGAACTTTGGTACCTCCTGCTTCAGTCACTTCCTGTTGATTATTGTAGTGGTATCCTAATAGAGCTGTCCACAAGCAAGGTCCAAGATTAGATGCAAAACACATGCTGCATGGACCAGTGAAAGCAAAGCAGCAGGTGTTAGGATTCAACCCTGTTTAGATCTTTCCAGCACAAGGGTATTGGAGCCCAACAATATCTGGAGGGTCATAGGCAAGGAATCTTCTATCTATCTACAGTCCTTCCTCTTCCAAACTAATTGTGGTTGTCTGAACTGAGGCATAATCGGAAATGCCTTTGTATTTGAGCTTCCCAGCACACACAAACAATCTCAACAATTAATTAAGATCGTTTAAAGTACTCTGTAAATATGCATCTGCCAGGAGCCCCACCTGGCCACAGATAACAATCAGCTAATCCAGCCCTTGGTTTTCCTCTTGCTGCTTCAGATTTCTTCATTGTCACCGGGGTAACAGGTAAGTGAAACAATAGAAGCTTTGCTAAACATGTTCCTGGTATCTGAAGAATCTCTTTGAATGTACATTATTATCTTGGGCCAAGCCCAGGTTGTTGCTCCTCTGATGTTGTCAGCCCATCATGATCTGGAAGGAGATATTTATCGTTGCAAGGATATCATGCTGTTATGCAAGCCATGTGTTTGTCTTGCAGAATTATGCCTAATTATGCTAGACAAATTTACACTGGCTTCTGCTTCACTCCCATAGCTAACAAGCAATGTCAGAACACTTCTGAGGCTTGTTTCATAATCTGGCCCAATCTTCTCCAATCAGGTCTCCTCCAGATGTTCTGAATTACAGCTCCTTACCTCCTTGGCTCTGGAAGGTGCCGATGGGCTTTGTAGTCCTAAATCAATGACTTCAGTTTGTCAAAACCTGATCTGAAACAGTGGAGCATTCCGAGTTTAGTGCCAGAATACATTTCCATCCATCGAAATCCTAAAATTATCTCATTCCAGGATTCAGCTATCAGTCCATGCCAGATATCTGATCATATGGGAAGTCATAAGACGAAGATTCAGCAATGGCTTCTGGGGTGTTTTGTGAGATTGACAGGGAACAGGGATGTATTGGTTGGATGCCTCTTTCATCATCCTACTATGATCCCAAACGTGTCCTGATAGAGCCAGCTCTGAAACAATGGCTTCGTTTGCTTTTGGTACCTCAGATCCAATGGAATGTCAAAGCTAAATGGAGACACACCTTTGAGTCAGACTGGACTCCTCATGACTCCTGATGAGCACATCTGTGCAGTTTCTTGATCCCTGTATAGAAGTGGCTTGCTCCCATTGGCTTCTTTTGAGATGCTTGCGGTCAGATCCTGCCCCTTTTGCATGCAAAGCAGATGCTTTACCACTGACCTACAGCCACTCCCAGTGGGACATGGCACACACTCAAATTCTGTATTCACTCCAGTTATAAATGCAGGGGATTGTGGGAAATCTGTTCACTCATAACAGCTAGTGAACCTGAAAGACAGTTGTCAAGGACAATGCCTAAGTAGGCCTTGCTGAAGAATGTAGTGTTCTTAACCTTGCTCATTTCAAAGCAGCCCAGCTGGGAACTAACCCAAAAAGACTAAAACGGAGGAAGATTCTCACGCATGCCATGCCTTGCCTTGCCTTGCCCTGCCTGAAAGCTACCACCTTTCACAACCTCGGGAAGAAAACGCTTGCCAACAAATGGCAAAGAATCTCAACTTTAAAACTTTAGGCTGAAGAAGAATGGGAGGAGAAGGAGAAGAAAGAAGGTGATAGAAATTACTCCCCAAGATCCAAGTTAATTTCTAATAAAAGAAGATACTGTGCTTTCTCTTGTGATAGAATTCACTTTGGGCACATCCCCATTATAAGCTTAATCCAGTTTCCCTAAACCGAAATAATAGAACCGGATGCAAACATGAATTTGCCTGTTCCCATTACTTTCAGCTTAATCGCGTTCGATCCGGATCCTGAGGATTGTACATGGCATACGTGACTCAAGGGGGGACTCAAGTGGCTACTTTTTAAAAACCACTTTTTGGGGCTGCCCTGTCCTCTTCCTCCTGGCGTGAATGCGCCACCTATAAGGGACCCCTTCAGGGAGCCTAGCTGGGTGGCTGGGTGGCTGCCGCTTGCCTGGAGGAAAAACGGCAGGGCAGCCAGCAATTCTTTCCCCTCCTCTCCCCATTTCCCAGGGCACACAGCAGCAGCGGCAACTCAAGCCCCCTTCACAGCCACAGCCTTTAAAACAGAACCTCCAGCTGCTTTACTTTCTTTTCCCTTTCTAAAGGTCAGAACTTTCAAAGAGCTAGAATTGCGCAAATTGCAACATTGTTATAAGGTGGCTGTTTTGAGGGGTGGATTTTTTCAGTGAAATCACTGTCTTTGGAAGCAAGCTATTGGGGGAGGGAAACCCTAAACACAGATTCTCATCCCTTAACACCGTATGGTCCCCACAGTAAAAAATGTAAAACGTTTCAAGCATACCAACTGGAGTGAGACCTGTTCAAATGAGGATTAACATTTACAATGCTTTGGGGCGATTTAACACGCGGAAAGCGTGTTAAGCCAAACTGACGTGGGGTCTGCGAGGATTGAAAACGGTTTGAAACTGAAATAAGGTTGTAATGGGGATGCGGCCTTTGATGAATAAAACCCGCTAGACCCTTTCTGCAATGGGCCTTATTCCAAATTATATCCCAGAATAGGGACCTGCCAGATGTAATCCAGAATAAAACCCAGTGCAGAAGGGGTCCCAACCGCACTTAAATGTGCCTTTAAGCAGGTACCTGTGAGAGAAAAGGAATGTGGATTTCTTCAGGGGTTGTCAGAAAACCGTGTGGGTGGTTCTCACAAAGTCCCTGAAAGGTCTCCAAGGAATCATTCAGCACGGAGCTTTAAGCGACAGAAGCCAATGTCATAAAAACCAGAAGCACAAAGAAACGGGGGGGGGGTTGCGGATAGAGAGAAGCATAGGAACAGCTGGTATGATACATTGTGATTGAAGGCCAGGGGTGAGCGGGAGGCGAGGTGGTTTGCATTGGTTTGGATTTCATTTACTTGGTAGAGGTTTGAGAGGTTTAAATAAATGAAAAAGAAAAAGGGAAACCAGCCAGAAAAAATTTGGGTGAGCTCTACCAGCTGTAGCCTGTGACCCCATAAGAAACTAATGGAAGGCACCAAGGGTGTCAGGGAAATACAGCTTTAGGAATTTTAGCCTTTAATACTTGCAGAAAACAGCTTCAGCCTCAAAGTGTCACCTAATTATTAACAACTAAACCCACACAACATCCCTGAAGATTTTTAAAAAAAGGTATTTTGGAGTCGAGGCCTTCAAAGCTGGTATGCCAAAGATGGAACTAGCTGGTCAAGTGTGCACTCTTGTCTGGAGCCTTGTGGCTCTGTCTGCACCCATAAACCATCTTCCAGGACACAATGGCAGGAAATCCTGCAGGGTCAGCAGCAAGATGAGCAAAATGGGCAGATTGAAATGTCTGATCGGCCGGAGAGTTGCATCCATTTCTGACCAACGCCATTATGGGTTGCACAGGAAATGGCCCCCAAAGTCAGACATTTTCTATGCGTTCCTTAATGGACCCAGGCACACAATGTGCTAGGTAAGACATCGGGGTCTTTGCTGTCCATCTGTACAACTGCAACAGGGAGGGGGGAAATTGGGGTCAAGTGACCTCGGAAGGGCATCTGTGTGAAGGACATGTTCAAGGACACCTGCCGCCCCTCTGAACTGGACTAGAAGCCTGATGGGTGTAGTGACATGTGATCACCCTCAGACTTTTACCAGAGGCCTTTTTGCACTCGGGCCCATAGTTTGCTTCCAGTGCGCTTCCAGACAGAGCATCTGTGTTGGATGGGGCTGTTTCCAGTGCAGAAATCACCCTTTCCATGCAGGGGTGCACTGGAAGCAAAGTATGGGTGGAGCACAAGCCCATTGGCAAGCCCATCTGCACCCCCATGGTGCATGGAGGGACATGTGACACACTGGGCAAGTGCAGCGGTCCATCATGTGACATGCTGGTGGCAGTGCATGTGCATGCTTGCGGTGTGTTACCATTTTCACGTGATGGCACCAGCACACGTGCAGTGGTGCAGGCATCTAGACACAAGATGGTGGTACCCAGACACAGATCTGCACTCCAGGTAAGTCTGTGGATGAGGGTGGGGTGAGCGGCATATATATGGATGGACAGAAAAGTGCAAGTTTCCCCCAATATCTCCCACAACCCATTTGCCCTGATTCTTATTAAGAACTAATTGCAAAACTTCCACTCCTGGATTTCAATGACTGAATTGGTTGAAAGTGCAGTCATTCATTTAACAGCACACTTTTCATGACACAGATTTACTTTTGCAGAGCTGATAAAATGTGTCATTTGCTCCAGCAGAAACTTTGAAAAATGTGATTTGCCCTCCAAAGGCACTGTACACTTAAATGGGTAGACTAGGGGCGCATCCCCATAGGGGCTAAAATTTGGAGTCAATTCGGATTTGGCATTGGGGGATCCCATGAAATCCCCCACTACTCCGAATCCTCTCCGGATTTTCCAGCCCTGTTCCCATGCCAGTTTTCCTTCCCTGGATTTTCTGTGGAAAATCAAGGGAAAGAAAACCCCTGTTTCAACAGGGAGTTTCTGGCTGACTCGGATTAAAGCCGAGCCAGGGACCAATGGCATCTCAGGGCTGCTCCACCAAGCCTGAGGAGGAAGGAGGGAGGGAAGGAAGGAAGGAAGGAAGAGGGTGGCGGCAGTGCGATTGTCTCCCTCCCTCACAGCTGGCTTGGCTATGCTAGGGTGGCACGATGAGGAGTAGGCAGGCAGGCAGGTAGGCAGGTGGCAGTGGGAGGGGAGTAGAACCATGTGGTGCTCGAGGGTCACACTGTGCTGTGCTGAGGGCCGAGGGCTGAGGGGCTGGGCATGGCCAAGCCCCGGGTTCCCTTCAGGTTAGGAGGAAGAGGCCAGCAGCAGTGGTAGTTCCTGTCCAAAAACCACCACGCTGCACCATTCACAGGTGAGGTTCGGGAACAGCCCGGTGCGCATTTGGTGCTGTTCCCGGCCTCCAACCCTAACCCGCAGCAGAACCCAGATTACTCTGGATCAGAGTAATCCAGGTTCGCTCTGAGTTTGCTCTGAGAGATGGCCTGGGTCTCTCCTTTGCAGCCTTATCAACTTACATTATTAGTCCAGGCCTACAAAGTTCTCCTAACCTGCAATTTTCCATAGGAGGCAATTATTTGCACAATGTGGTTTTGCACCACACAGTCCAAACCACAATGTTGCACAAGGGATGACTACACCAATACTTGTCATGGCCATTGAGCAAGCAAACAGCTCTTCGTAACTAATATATGTTATGGAAAAAATATTTTGGAATATTTCCCTAGTTAAATGCTAGGGGAAATATTATGAAATTGGCATTTTGTGTGTCAATGGCACAAACTAAAAGGATATTTTGTCCAGGGCATCTTTGTCTCTCACACATTCTTAATGCACTTTCCTACAAATAACCACTACTACTTTCTCCCAATAACTTCAGAGTCCAGGACCTGTTCACAATTGACTAAATTTATATCTCAGGATAGGGGTCTGTTGTCCACATGCTAATGCAGACTCTTCCAAGTCTCACCTGGGGCCTGCTGCAACCTGCACTAGCATGTGGACAGCAGGTCTCAGTACCATGTTTCCTCAACTGTGCTTTGATTGACACCAAATCAGAGTGTGGTTTGGGGACATTAAAGTGATGATTCCCACCAGAAATGTGTCCCACTGATGCCTTAACCAGGGGAAAGAAAAACCAAACACATCTCAAGACAAGATTATTTGGAAAACAAAAGCACACTTATCAGAGAAATAGCCATGTTAGTCTAATTCAAAAAGTCCAGCGAGGTAGTTAGTAGCACCTAGAGACTAACAGGAGAAGGGTTGGTGGCATGACCTTCATAGACATGTCTACAAAAGCTCATGCCACCAACTCTTCTCCTGTTAGTTTCTGAAAGCACACTTAGGCCCTGTCCCCAAGCAATTTAAAGCCCTCTAAAAATCTTCTTTTGCTTCTGAGCGCCCCCATGCCTGGCTTTTCAACAAGCTCCCAGTGCACTCCATGGCAAAAGGGGCGGGGATTGCTGCCTGCACACACAGCCATAAAACATTCACACATCTCCCAGAAGTGCAGCAGCTTCCCTTCCATTCCCTTTCAAAAGCTCAGAACTTTCAAAGAGCCAGAAAAGCGCAGAATTGCAACATTGTTGCAATTGTTATCAGGTGCAAAGTGGTGGATTGCTACAGTCACCGCTGCTCTACCGGGTGGATTTTGACAGTGATCTGTGAAAGTGTTGAGAGTGAATGAGTGAACGATTGTGAGGCCGATGGCTGCAGCTGCTGCCTTTGCTGGCACGGGAAGCCATTTCAGGGGGTGGAGATCTGGGAGACGAACAGAGAACCGATGGCTATTTTTCCTTTGAACGTCCGGGTTTTTTCCTGATTGTGGCCACACAGAGCGCAGTCCCTCCCCGTTCCTGCCAGCACCCTATCAACAAGAGAGGGGGTGGGGAGAAAAAGATGCGGGCAAGCAAAACACTCTTCCATGGGGACGGAAGGTGCATTTTAAACGCGCGTTTTGCTGAGCCTCATGTGGACGCTTATTCCATAATTGCACGGCATTTTTAAAGTCCGCTTGAATAGAGTGATGGTATAGGGAAACTAGAGAGGCAAATAAGTATTTTGGGGACACAGCCTTAGTCCATATGTAGGTGAATCAGTTGAGGAACGAGACAATAAATTCATAGGGTCATAAGATTACATTTTTTGAAAAGGGTATTTGGGCTAGCAAGTCCAGTCTCCATGTCCCAGTGATTCCAACCAACTAAAGACCTGTTTGCACTGTTTTTTATCTGTTTCTCCAAAGGTCACAAAAATGTCACAGATCTTGACATTCTCATTCTCTCTGGGGAAATCTGAGTGCTGTATTGCCTGGTCTTCAGTTTGCACATACTGTACCAACTCAGCCCACACAGATGGTATGGTGTGCTGTAATGGTGGCTGGATGCCCAGGGAGGGAAAATTCAAGGAACTTAGAACATGAGAACAGAACAGGCAGAGTTGATGTAGTAGATGGAACACTGTCCATCCCCCACCTGAAATTTGACCCTGGAAGGTTGCCTTAAGCTCTGACCTAGTGGGCATGATGGGGTGCTGCCCATTTTGTTCTGATTGGCTGGCTGCCCTTGGCATGCCAGCCTGCAATATTTCCTCATATTGCAGAACTTGTGTTGTGGGATTGGGTTGCACAACAGTTCCACAAAAGCAGATAAGTATGAACAGCCCTATGATACCATAAAGTTTTGATTGTTAAGTTGCAGGCAGGATCTAAATGGCCAACCAAAAAATGGCAGGAGATGTACTATGTACATGATTGATGCCTGCCTGCCCCATCTCAAGAATCTTTGAAGGAGTAGAGCAAAATCTCCAGAAGCTTTGAAATATCTACCCAGCTCCTGGCCCCCTTTCAGGGTGCACTGCTGAGATCACCCTACCGGCATGGCCCAAAAGGACCAAGCAGATCCAACTAAAGTCTGCTCCAAAATATCTGGGGACTTACCGACTCATTTTCTGAAAAGCCTGAGTTCCTGCTGAGCACAATAACAAATCCAGAAGTAAGCAATACTCCTTATAATTAATGGATCTTCAGACAGGTGTGTAGGATGCCTCATCCCGCTCTCTGAGTTGCAAAAGACTGAGTTAGGCTCCATTTGGTGTTGCCATTTTTTTTATATATGTAATATTGTCATTTTAAGATCTGGAGGGGATACCCTCCTGGTTGTGCCACCACCCTCACCAGCAAAAGGGGTGGGGACCCAGGAGAAGTCTTCTCAATGATGGCCCCTAGGCTATGGAATAGTCTCTCCCTTGAGATGGGTCAGGCACCTACATTGTACACATTTAAAAAGCCAATGAAGATGGACCTCTTTGCCCTGGTCTTCAGTTAAATAGGATACACTTTCCCTTTCCACTTGCAGACACTCTTGTTTTAATGCAAACTGCCATTCTTTCAATAATCTTTGATTTTATTAGCCAACTGTGCTGTTGTTGGGGTTTTTTTTAATGTGTTGATTTTAAATTTTAATATTGCTTATTTTGATATGGTGGATTTTAAAAGTTGTTACCCACGCTGAGACCTTCGGGTATAGGGTGGGATATCAATATAAATAAATAAATACACTGATGCTATTAAGACCTATGCTGTCTTTTGGTTTATACTCAAGCAAATAAGCAAATGAATAAACAAATGAATATATTCCAGATTTTTAAGAACGAAAAGCTCCCCAACCTACACAGTCTGTGATTTAACATTCGAACATGTGGTTGTGACCATGAAAATCCAAGTCCTTCTTGGACAGGATGTGGAAGGATATACTGCTGCTGGATGTCCTATAAGAAGAAGTGGCTATTAAGAATGACGCTGGGGGCAATGCTCCTATTTTGCAAACCCAGGCAGAGCAATCGTGATATATGAAAGTCCCCAGAAGGAGGATGCCATCATGTTCCAATCCATGTACAACTTGTTATATTCTAATTTGTCTGGCAGCTGCACACCAGCCACTCCTCTTTATTTTTGTCCCACAGAACCCTTAGGAGATGTGATTCATGGTGTGTCAAAGAGTTTGGCGGCATCTTTGGCCTAGATGTGGTGGTTCACAAACAAAGTGTTCTATGTAACGCCCACACACCACCTGAACTGATTTCACAGAAACCATCCATCTTGCCTAAGTGGGAAGTATTTGTTCTACCACACTGTGATGCCAACTTTCGGTTTCATATTGCATTATCCAGAGCATAGGCTCATCAGTGAGGGAAGGGTTTTGTTCACTGGGTTGCTTCATATGTAAATGTACACTGAATCTTCTTGAAAAGATTTCCAGGTTAGAACTCTGGAGCATTGGGGTTAAAATATCAATTCAACCACAGAAGCTCATTGGGTAAGCTTGGGAAAGTGTCTGCCACTCAACTCAACTCAACCCAACTCTACCTGCCTCAAAGGGAAGGATTTAAATGCCATTAACTGATAAGCAGCGCTTGGGATGATAAATTTGGAGTGTTCATCATCATCTGCACATTGACACAATCTCCACTGGTCACCTGCAAAAGTCCACACGGCTAGGATCTACATGTATGCATCTTATGCCAATACGTTACTTCATTCTAAGTTCTTGAGAAGAAATTGATGCCAACTGAAGGACAATAAATAAATAAATATCTGTTTTAATTTCTATCCTGTTTTAATCTGTGTTAATCTGTTGTTACCCACCCAGAGACCTTCAGGTATGGGGCGGGATAGAAATGTAAATAAATAAATAAATAAATAAATAAATAAATAAATAAATAAATAAATAAATATCAACTAAAGAATGTGCAGCTGTGACATAATCACAACATAACAGCTGGTGGGGGGGATCAGTGAGAATATAAACTGATCTAAAAAAAAATCACAACTTTAAAAATACAAATACATGAACAGTTGGATCATAATATGCTGAACATCACTGTGCCTGAGAAAAAAAAGAAGTAACAAGTACGGCTATCTCAGAGGACAATAGAATTGAGGAGGGGGGAAAAATTGGAGAAGATGACAAGATCTACAAATTAAAATTCAATGCCTCTGGGAGAAAAAGACAACCATCGTTCCAGTATTGATGGGCACATTCAGTGCAATACCAAAGAAACTCCAATCTATGGAAGACATCGGAAAAGATAAAATAACAATAGCAAAACACTGCTACAAGAAGCAACACTATTTAGACTTACTTATGTTCTTCAGAGATACTTCTCTGCTTTCTAGACCCATGACTTGGATTCATACGAATGATAATTAATTACATTAATTAAAACTCGAGGCAATAGATCTGTTGGACTGTGCAACTTATGAGGAAGATTGACTGGTTGGTCGGTCAGTCGGTCGGTCGGTCGTTGGCTGGCTGGCTGGCTGGCTGGCTGGTTGACTGATTTCCAGAGATATTGTGCAGTTTACAAGGTATAAAACATCAAATGTTACAGATATTGACAAATATAAACCACAGTGACCATGAATCATACCCTCTATTAAACAGGTCCAAAAGAGATCCTGGATCTAAGTCCAACTTGTGAAGGTGGAGCAGGACCAAGAGAAGGTGGGGTCTTCTTGAAGCACATCAATGTGCAAATGGAAGGTCCATGATCCAGATTCAGAAGCTCTTTAATCCATATCTACGAGTGCAGAAAGGTACCCAGTTTGCTAGGAAGAACCCAATTGTTAGAGTACTATACCACTCATAAGCCTCAGCTAGATTTGTGATGATGATGATGATGATTTGGCTAAAGTTCAAGATAACTGGAAGGAATCTCTCCCCCCATGGATATATTTACATACTTGGATGGTAGCATTGACTTAATGCACATCTTAAAATTCTTTATCCTTTGTTTTGCTGTGCTGTGCTTTGCTTTCCATCAGTTTAATAGCAGATAATCAATTGTCAACAGTTGCCTAGCTCCTGCTCCATGATCACCAGTAGTCCAGGTCTCGTCTATTGTTTTGAAATGTTCTGTTATTTTTATTCTGATAGCTGTCTAAATCAACGTCCAAAGTTAGCTTGGGTAAAGCTACCCGGATGAACGTTGAGTCAAAATGTCTCATTGGCTTTCCATATCAAGCGTGCTTCCTTTGACAACCAAATGTAATTAAAGAGGCAATCATGTTCACGTTACGGTACCTCCAGGAGGCCCAAAGTTAACATAGAAAGGGCAAAGCGAGAGTTGCTTAACCTCCTTTGGAATGAACTTTCTTAACATTTTTAGATCTTCCCTTTGGTCCGTGTCGGTCACAATGATGAAACAATTTAGAGGAGAAAAGGTCATGGCAAAGTGCTGAACTTTACATGTGGCTTGCTCCTAGAAAGGTCTCCTGAAGTTAGCACGGGGAATGGTGAGTTGTTGTCTACTGGGGGAGACAACGGGAAATTGGGGAGTGGGGGGTAGGTTGATCTTAGGGTCTGAACTGCAAAGGCACAAAAGAGACTTTCTTTTTTAAAAAAAAGAATTTAATTTTCTTGGTAGTTCAGTAAATCCTGAGGCCAAGCATTGTTAGGAAGAGGAGGAAAAGAACAGTTTCTTGGTGGCTGGCACTGGTTAAGTAGGAATGGTGGAATCCACAGCTCAGAAAGTAGAATCATAGAATCATAGAATCATAGAATGGTAGAGTTGGAGGGGACCTCCTGGGTCATCGAGTCCAACCCCCTGCTCAAGGCAGGATCTCCTAAACCATCTCAGACAGATGGCCGTCCAGTCTCTGCTTGAAGACCTCCAACGAAGGGGAACCAACCACCTCCCGTGGCAGCCTGTTCCACTGGTTGATCACTCTTACTGTTAGAAATTTTTTCCTAACATCTAAACTAAATCTTTTCCCCTGCAGTTTCACCCCATTGTTTCTAGTCCTTCCTTGAGAGAGTGAGAACAGGGCTGATCCCTCTGCCTTGTGACAACCCTTGAGGTATTTGTAGACAGCTATCATGTCTCCTCTCAGTCTTCTTTTTGTTAGACTAAACATTCCTAGTTCCTTAAGCCGTTCCTCATAGGACATGGTTTGCAGACCGTTCACCATCTTGGTAGCTCTCCTTTGAACCTGCTCCAGCTTGTCAGTGTCTTTTTTAAACTGGGGTGACCAGAACTGGACACAGTACTCCAGATGAGGTCTGACCAAGGTAGAGTAGAGGGGGATAATAACTTCACGTGATCTGGACTCTATGCTTCTCCTAATACACCCCAGGATTGCGTTTGCCTTTTTTGCAGCTGCCTCGCACTGTTGACTCATGTTCAGTTGATGATCTACCAGGACACCCAAGTCTTTTTCACATGTCCTGCTGCTCAGCCGAATTCCTCCCATTGTATATGTGCTTTTTTCATTTTTCTTGCCCAGGTGCAGAACCTTGCATTTTTCTTTGTTAAATACCATTTTATTAGTTGCAGCCCATTGTTCGAGTTTCTCTAAATCTTTTTGAATCCTCTCTCCCTCTTCTCTGGTGTTTGCAATCCCCCCTAGCTTTGTGTCATCAGCAAATTTGATCAGTTTCCCTTCAACTCCCTCGTCCAGATCGTTTATAAAAACATTAAACAAAACTGGGCCCAGGACAGAACCTTGTGGTACTCCACTTGACACTTCCTTCCATTTGGATGTGCAGCCATTTAAAGCCACTCTTTGAGTACGATTACTAAGCCAGTTTTGAACCCACCTTATAGTTGCCCTGTCAAACCCATATTTGATCAATTTTTCAATGAGGATCGCATGAGATACTTTGTCAAATGCTTTGCTGAAATCAAGAAATACTATGTCTACTGCATTTCCTTGATCAACCCATTCAGTGATTTTGTCATAAAATGAAATCAAGTTAGTCTGACACGACTTGTTTGATACAAACCCATGTTGACTACTGTTAATTATTGAATTCGTATCCAAATGCTGACATATGTGTTGTTTAATAATTTGTTCGAGAATCTTTCCTGGTATTGAAGTCAGGCTAACAGGCCTGTAGTTCCCTGGGTCTACCTTCTTCCCTTTTTTGAAGATAGGAACAACGTTTGCCCTTCTCCAATCGTCTGGGACTTCTCCTGTTCTCCATGACTTCTCAAAGATTACAGCAAGTGGTTCAGCAATTACCTCTGCTAATTTCTTCAGTACCCTAGGATGTAATCCATCTGGACCCGGGGACTTAAATTCGTTTAAGTTAGCTAAGCGTTCCCTTACTCTCTCAGTGTTGATTTTGTGTCTTGATTCTCCTAGTCCTTCATCAGTACGGTGAAGGACTGTTGCATGTACATTATCCCTCTTGGAAAAAACAGATGCAAAATAGGAGTTCAGAATCTCTGCCTTCTCAAGATCACTTTCGATCACTTCTCCATTCTCTCCCTGCAGACTTCCCAAAACCTCTTTGACTTTTCTTTTGCTGTTGACATATCCCCAAAACCCTTTTTTATTGTTTTTAGTCTCTCTTGCAAGCCTCAGTTCATTTTTAGCTTTAGCTTTTCTGATACTTGCCCTGCAGATTGTACTGATTTCATTATATTCCTCCTTAGATATGTATCCCTCCTTCCATTTCTTAAACATTTCTTTTTTCTTTTTTATCAAGTTTTTAAGTTCTAGGTTTATCCACCCTGGTCTCTTTAGATGTTTTCCATTCTTCCTTCTTTGAGGAATTGTTAATGATTGCGCTTCTAATATTGCATTTCTCAAAATATCCCATCCTTCTTGGACATTTCTATCCTTTAGTACATTTAACCATTTGATCCCTCCTAACCTCCTCCGGAGTCCATCAAAATCCGCCCTTCTGAAGTCCAACTTTGAAGTCTGAGTCCTCTCATGCTTTCCTTCCCTTATTATCCAGAATTCAAGGATAACATGATCGCTGCCTCCTAATGCCCCAGAAACTCTGATATCCTCCACCATTTCCTCTCTGTTGGTAAGAATTAGATCAAGGATAGCCAATCCTCTTGTTTCCTCCACCACCTTTTGGTACATGAAATTGTCAGCGAGAGAGGATAAGAACTTATTAGACTTGTGACTTTTTCCTGAGCGAGATTCCCAACAAATGTCTGGGTAGTTAAAGTCTCCCATAATCACTATGTCATGCTTTCGTGAAAGTTTAGCCATCTGGTCTAGGAAGAGGTCATCCATATCTTCTGTTTGTCCAGGGGGCCTGTAATAGACTCCTACAATGGTATCCTTTCTGTTGCTCTCTCCTTGAATTCTTACCCATACCGATTCTACTGAGCTTCCACTCTCTGAAACTTGAACCTCTGAGGAGACAATTTCTTTTTTAACATACAGCGCAACACCCCCTCCTCTTTTGTTAAGTCTGTTTCGCAGAAACAAGTTGTAGCCTTCGATGTTTGTGTTCCATTCATGTGTGTTATCCCACCAGGTTTCCGTAATACCTATGACATCATATTTATCTACCTGGGTCAGGATCTCCAGCTCCCCTTTTTTATTTCTCATGCTTTGGGCATTGGTGTAGAGGCATTTTAGTTTGTAATTGATATCTATTGCGAGCTTGCCTCCTCTGTTTTCCTTACAAAATTCATTGGTACTATTTCTGGGAGTAAGAATATCGCCTGGTTTGATTGACTGAGTATTTTTGCTTGACTTTTTGTTACCCTTCCCCTTTTGTTTTAGTTTAAAGCTCTCCTAATAACCGAAGCAAGGCGCTTCCCGAATACATTCTTTCCTGTCCCTGTAAGGTGCAACCCATCTCTTGCAAGGAGTCCGTCATATAGGTAGTTTTCCCCATGGTTCAGAAATCCAAATCCTTGCTGCCGGCACCACCGACGTAGCCACTTGTTCACCTCAAGAATCCTATCCCTTCTACTTTTATCGTGACCATCCACCGGAAGGATAGATGAAAAGACTACTTGTGCTCCCAGTTCCTTTACTTTTCTGCCAAGATCTTCAAAGTCTCTGTAGATGTTTTCAAAGTGCTTTTTGCCGTATCATTTGTGCCTACATGTATGAGTAATAATGGGTAGTAGTCTGTAGGTCTGAATAGCCTCGATATGCTATCAGTTACATCTTTGATTCGGGCCCCTGGGAGACAGCACACCTCTCGTGAGTTACTGTCAGGTCTGCAGATAGTTGCCTCTGTTCCTCTTAAAAGTGAATCTCCCAGGACCACTACTTTCCTCTTTTTCTTTGCAGTACCATTTCTTCCTCTCCATTCCAGAGGTTTCTCAGTGCCTATTGGAGTAATATTTGTGGACCTTGTCGTCGACTCTTCAGATGTGTTGTTCTCCTGACTGAGTATCTGGAACTGGTTGTTTAATTGCAAGGGTTCCGAATGTCTCCTGTTCTTCCTGCTCCTTTGGGTCACATGCTTCCATAACTCAGTTTCTGCAACTACAGAAGGATGTTCTTCTATCCCTTCATTTTGAAGTGTTTCCTCCATGCTGTCGAGGAAGTTCTCTTCTTCTCGAATCTGCTTCAGTGTTTTGACTCTCTCTTCTAGACTTTTATCTCTTTCCTCCAGGAGAGCCACAAGCTTGCATTTGTGGCAGGTAAAATGTTGCATCTGTTGTGGTAGGGTCATAAACATGCCGCATACATTGCATGTGACGATACAGGTGTTCTCGCCTTCCATATTGCTTTTAGGGTAAGGATTTTAAAGATGTGATGCTAAGGTATGAATGTTTTTTTTATCCCACTGTACCTTTTTTTTAATTTTTTGTTTTTTGTTTTGTTTTGTTTTTTAACGGCGCGCGGGCCGTTTCTATTTAAGCCCTGCTGAGCAGAGTAACTCCTCCTCCCTGAGGGTGTGGCTAATTCCTAATGGTCTGCTGCTCTGATTGGTCTGAGAAAGCTTCTACCTCACGCCGTGTGCTCTAAGAAAAACTTCCTGTTTCTGTCTCACGCCGTGTGCTCTAAGAAAAACTTCCTGTTTCTGTCTCACGCCGTGTGCTCTGAGAAAAACTTCCTGTTTCTATCTCTCGCCGTGTGCTCTGAGAAAAGCTCCTGCTTCCACTTCACCCAAGCTGGAACTGACTAACTCCTCCCACTTGAGCTTCTATTTAAGCCCTGCTGAGCAGAGTAACTCCTCCTCCCTGAGGGTGTGGCTAATTCCTAATGGTCTGCTGCTCTGATTGGTCTGAGAAAGCTTCTACCTCACGCCGTGTGCTCTAAGAAAAACTTCCTGTTTCTGTCTCACGCCGTGTGCTCTAAGAAAAACTTCCTGTTTCTGTCTCACGCCGTGTGCTCTGAGAAAAACTTCCTGTTTCTATCTCTCGCCGTGTGCTCTGAGAAAAGCTCCTGCTTCCACTTCACCCAAGCTGGAACTGACTAACTCCTCCCACTTGAGCTTCTATTTAAGCCCTGCTGAGCAGAGTAACTCCTCCTCCCTGAGGGTGTGGCTAATTCCTAATGGTCTGCTGCTCTGATTGGTCTGAGAAAGCTTCTACCTCACGCCGTATGCTCTAAGAAAAACTTCCTGTTTCTGTCTCATGCCGTGTGCTCTAAGAAAAACTTCCTGTTTCTGTCTCACACCATGTGCTCTGAGAAAAACTTCCTGTTTCTATCTCTCGCCGTGTGCTCTGAGAAAAGCTCCTGCTTCCACTTCACCCAAGCTGGAACTGACTAACTCCTCCCACTTGAGCTTCTATTTAAGCCCTGCTGAGCAGAGTAACTCCTCCTCCCTGAGGGTGTGGCTAATTCCTAATGGTCTGCTGCTCTGATTGGTCTGAGAAAGCTTCTACCTCACGCCGTGTGCTCTAAGAAAAACTTCCTGTTTCTGTCTCATGCCGTGTGCTCTAAGAAAAACTTCCTGTTTCTGTCTCACACCATGTGCTCTGAGAAAAACTTCCTGTTTCTATCTCTCGCCGTGTGCTCTGAGAAAAGCTCCTGCTTCCACTTCACCCAAGCTGGGTGTGGGAGCCCACACAAGGTTTTCACAACAGCAATGCTGGAGGGGCAATAGAAGGCTTTCACACTTTGATCTACAAGACAAGGGCATAGATAACCATTTTCTGCTTTCAAATAAATAGGACCAGTCTATTTGCAATGAGAATAAGTAAGTCCTCACATTGTAGTGGCAGGGCAGGAGAGTGGGAGAATGCTGAGTCTCAGGGTTCCGCATTGACCCTTTAACACCCATTAAGAAAACCTTTTAAACACTTGGGAAAACCGCATCCACACAGCAGCACCCATTAGAGACACATCGAGAAAGCCGCTTCCGCATTGATGTGTCTCTAATGGGTGCTAACTGGCCCTTAAACCAGTTTCCCAGAAAACCACACTGAAGGTAGTCTTAATGGGTACTTGTGCTCTAAATCCGCATTAACAGAGGACACGTCCACACATGGATGGGAGAGAGAACACATGGGGCAGGACAGGAAGTCGCCATGTTGAGAGAGGCAGTAGCAGGAAGCTGCCATGTTGAGTGAGGCAGGAGAAGCACAGTCCAGCCATGAAGTCCCTCTCACACGGAATTCACATTGGACAGGCGCCCAGCTATGGCGGTAGAGGGACAGCAAGTCTGAATGTAGCAATTCCATGCACAAAAAGCCGGCTTCGGTACCAGGCGGGCACTGGATCTTAGACACACCACTGATTGACCTGCACACGGCAGGAAAGGAGTGGTGACTGACAGCTGAAGGCTCCAATCACGCGGCTCCTGGGGCAGCTGTCTTGAAATCTGTGCTACTGCGTCCGCACAGCGAAGGCAGAATCTGTTCCTCGCAATCTGTCCTTCCCACACTTGGGCGAAAGCATGGGGCCTTATTAGATCCATATTTGTTTGAGACAGATCTTGCTAGAGACACATTTCATAAAAACGGATCTACTTAATCCGGATTTCAAGCAATAAGTGCAGAAACACCCTTTGTGTTTCTTCTTGGTGTGCCATTAAAGCACACTTAAGAGCAACTAGGCTAGGCTGCTTGCTCAGTGACTCTGACATCACACATATCCTGCCCTCTTCAAGAACACTGGAGATGTGCAGTTTGGTTCACATCTGAAAATTCAACCAGCCAGTTCATGTGAGCAGATGCTGACAATGAACCGAACATGTGGTGGTTCGTATATCTGGGAATTCAATCTGACTGCACCGGCATGCCTCGCAGAACTTCTGTTGTCGTTTTCTGTGGTTGTTATTTTACTCAGATGGGCAGAAAGTCCTCAGTCTCTTCAGAGGTAACAACCAGATGAGCTGTCAACACTCCATAGGCTAAAGAAGTTGGAAAATAACTAAGTAAATAAGTAAGGAGAAAAAAATAGTATTTTGATTAGCTCAGCATTGTTCTTATTACCAAGATAGCATGTGATTTACATTTCTCCTTACAGATAATCATGGGCTCATTGCTGTCCTAGGGTGACGTGGAATGAAGGGCCATCATCTGATTCCATCATTTCCTAAATTCATCAGAAAACAACATTAAACTTCTTATATACCATGTAATTGTCTGCAGTGAACACCGCTAAGACAGTAATTGTGTCATCAAGAGTTAATTTATTCTCAGCAAGCCTATGCAATGTAGATATTAATCTCCCAGAGTACACAAACAGTTTTTTTTTTCCTCGAGTTAATGCATTCAGCTTTCCTGATACATAAAACAAGTCGTTGCTTTGCAGATCTGCATAAATTGCTAACTCTCCCATGGGGCGAAGTCAGGACAAAAGTTTTGTAGTACCTGCCCTTTCTCCTTCCCTTGGATGTGGGAACACCTCTCCTTAAAAAGCAATCTAAATCTGAGTTCCCACAGAGTGGCTGGGATGCTATGGAATCTTCACAAACATTTGTGAAAGAGGAGGGGGGACCTCAAAGATGTTATTGGGGTGGTGTGAGCACTGTTCTTAACCAACTCTTAACCTTCTCACCATAAGCCCATATAATAGGCACGTAAGAGGCATGGAATTTACACATGCAGGCTGTCTCCTCACCTGCAGGAGAAACCCAGTACAATTGGCACCATCCCATCCACTCCATATTTCAACAACACTGTCCTAGCACATATTGAAAGTCAGTGCAGATGTGAGAGCAACACTACTATCCACTCCATGATGGGCATGAAGAAGAAGAGTTGGCTTTTCTACCCCGCTTTCCTCACCCATTTAAGGGGACTCAAAGTGGCTGACAAAGTCTTCTCCCCACAACAGAACACCCTGTGAGATAGGTGGGGCTGTGAGAGTTCAGAAGAGAGCTGCGACTAGCCCAGCGTCACCCAGCTGGCTTCATGGAGGAGGGCAGAATCAAACCCGGTATTCCCAGGTAAGAGTCTGGCTCCTTAACCATTAGACCAACCTGGCATGAGCAGGAAATGTGATAAGACATACGTAACGAGGCACCCTCTAGCTGAAGTTGAGTCTGCAAAAACAGACATTTCCCCCTACATTTGTTTTCCCCTATCTTCAAGTCTCAGAAAAGATGTATCCATCTTCAACATTTAGGATTTCATAGCTCTGGAAGTGTCTGTCTTTTTAAGCCCAAGTGGCCTCACACAGGGCTAATCCCCACAGCAAGCTTATTTCGCTTTCCCTAAACTGAAATAATAGAACCAGATGCAGACGCGAATTTGCCTGTTCCCATTACTTTTAACTTAATCGTGTTGGATCAAGATTCTGAGTATCGTACGTGGGGTACGTGACTCAAGATGGGACCCAAGTGGCTACTTCTTAAAAGCCGCTTTTCGGGGCTGCCCTGCCCTCTTCCTCCTGGCATGGACGCGCCACCCATAAGGGACCCCTTCACCGAGCCTGGCTGGGTGGCTGCCGCTTCCATGGATGAAGGAAAAATGGCAGCGGGCAGCCAGCCAGCGATTCTTTCCCCTCCTCTCCCCATTGCTCAGGGCACACAGCAGCAGCGGCAACTAAAGCCCCTTTGCTTTAAACATCCACATTCAGCTGCTTTCCTCCCTTCCTTTCCCTTTCTAATGTCAGAACTTTTAGAATTGCGCAAAATTGCAACATTGTTATCAGGGTGAAGTGGTTCCATCGCTACAGTGTAGCATTGCTGTTAAGGGTGGATTTTTAACACTAAAATCACTGTCTTTGGAAGCAAGTTATTGGGAGGGGGAAACCCTAAACATGGATTCTCATCCCTTAAAACTGTAGGGTCCCCACAGTAAAAAATGTAACACGTTTCAAGCGCACGATCCGGAGTGAGATCTGTTGAAATCAGGATTGAGATTCACCAACGCTTTGGGGTGGTTTAACATGAGGAAAGCGTGTTAAGCCAAACTGCCGTGCGGACTCCGAGGATTGAAAACGTTTTGAATTTGAGATAAGGTTGCCGTGAAGACATGGCCACAGTGGGTGCCATGCAACGATAACAAAAAGTAAGTTGCATTTCCTACAATATATATAATTAAAACTATGTTGCACATTTCTATGCTGTAGGAAGGACAACAGTATAAAAATGTATGTGTACTCATCTATGTCCTCCTGAGAGACCAAACAAAATGACAGAGCTGGAGAGAAGAAGAGGCCAACCCTTTCTTGACGGTTTCCCACCATACTTGGGTTCTACCAGTATTTGACCGTTTACTGACTAACCACCAAATATAGGAAAGGATTCCATGTGAAGTGACTTAAATGGGGCAAAGAGTTCTGAAGAGAGGGATGCCCAAGCCAGGCCTTTGCTTTTCCATGCTCAGTCTCAAGGGGAAATCTTTCATTCCAGAATGATAAGATTAGATACACTTTCCTGCAGTTTTAGTCTTCCTCAATCTACCTTAGTGCAGCAACCTTAATTTGGGTGCCACATAGTTGCCTGGTGATGTCTTCATCAGCTGTTTGAAAGCTCCAGGTCAGGAGCTGAGAGATTTGAATATATAATTTGGCTAATTGACTCAAGTGTCCCTTTTGACCATAGTCAATTTCTGCTAATTAGAAATAAGAATCATTAGCTAATGTGTGCAAAGAGTGTTGAAGAGGAAATGTTTCAGGAAGGGCTGAATGCCACATCCAATGCATATTTTGCTTGCCTCCCAGCAGCCCCCCGTCTGTGGTGTTCAAAATCATCAAAATCGCGGAACTAAGGATTAACCCCTTCTGTTCTAGGCACCAACGTTCGTCTGTATAAAGCTGCCAGATGCAAGCTAAAACCGTTTTCCTGGCAGTATATTAGGAACACCAGATGTAACTGGGACCAGTTCTCACCTAACTGCGTGAATGGCACATGAATGTGAGGGCTGTGTTTGCAGTCCCCAGGTGGACCACCAGCACTCGCAGTGTAGATGGTCTGTCCCAGACCATCCAAATTGCTACAGTGATGGCCACAGCAATTTCCACCACATGCCTGAAAATTAGCATCATGATCACAATGTGGTGTGCAATTGCGCAATTGCACAGCCATGGTCATGGCTGTACTACTTTCCCTCTTTACAGCTTCAAACCCAGAAATGGGTCCTGCCGGGAGCACGCTAACTGTTCCTGGTCAAGCTATGGAGAGGTTTTCACTTCTCCACAGCTACAGAGGATCAAGGCAGGTTTGGGATGCTCCCAGCTGCCCCAGAACAGTGGAAGTAGCAAGGTATGTGTGTGCACTTACCCAGGAGTGGCTGGAACTTCTCTGGAAGTGTAACTGCGAACAGGTCCATGGTCTTGGGTTAGTGAAGCAATAGCCCTTAATATTGCTATTTTGGAAATCCAGCATTGATGCTGGGCTTCTCATAATAGCGGTGCTCTCCTTCAGCATCCACTAGTTTGTTCCATTATAATCTTGCTGGGTGATACCAGAAATCAGTCAAGTGGATGAAAAACAGTGAAAGGAAGTGGGCAGGCGGGCACTTAGCTGGATTCTGGTAGCACAAAGTGAGATTATAACGGAGAGAGCTGGTATAAATGTGCAAACTGCACTGGGATACATTCTGTCCTGTCCAACCAGGGAAATCAGTCCCTGTGAAATCAGTCCACAAGAAGTCAGTTCAGACCAAGAGATCAGGCTCCATGTAGTCAAGCCAATCCAGGGGGCAGATATCAGAGAGGAGCAAAGTCACAACACAAGTTGACTCACCCATGGTCTACTGTCTACTGTCAGCCAGGTCTGTTGGTTCTGGATCAGGCCCAGCATCTGCCATGACAGTGCCATATTGGGCAGGCTCAAACTGAGGATCCTGTCCTGCTTCCTCTGCCAGGGGTTCATTCAACAGGTTCAGTGTCCCAAGGCTCATCAGCCTGGAATTCATAGCCCAAGGGCTCAGACAGGGCACAGGGCATGAAACCTTCTCAGATACATTCTTCAAGTGAATTTACACATTTCCTGATGCTTTCCTCTGTGTGTGCACATGCGTGTATGTGTGCATATGTGTGTGGGGGGGGCAGTAGATTATATTAGTGGAGGATCCCCTCTTCACTCATGCATATATCTGAATAATGAAGCAAGGGTGTCTTTTGTCCCCCACCCACACCTGTCACTTCAATACAAAGGCAACCAAGCAAAGACAGAATGAAACATAGCTCTGACTTCCGCCTTCCCCAAACTCTCTGCCAAGAGTCGTAGCTCTGAAAAAGAAAACGAGATGGAGGCAAAGGACGCACCTTCCCTTTGCAAGTCAGCAAAGCAAAGCAATGCTAGTCAAGCCACAAGGGACCCACCATGTCGAACGGCATCTCACACAGCTGAAGCCTAGCTTTTGAGGTTTGCAACCATGACAAATCATGAGTTTCAGAATACCAGTACGCCAGGGAAGGGTCATTCTTGTGTACTACTGATCCCAAGAGGGGTGAAAACCTGCAGGGAACTTTGCCTGAGTGACATTTCAACTGACATGTCAAAGAGAAGCACAACCAGCCTCTCTGAAGCATGAGGTTGAAATGCTACCTTCTCTCTGTAGTCTGGAGAACCATCTCCACCATGAGGAGCTATCACCAGAATGCCAATAATCCTTTATCATTAATGGCAAAAAATATATATAGTTATATTTATTAGTCAGCCTTCTGGGATTGGAGGAAGCATGGTAAGAAGACTGGCCATGCAGGCAGAAGGTCCCAGCTTTGATTCCTGAAAAGGTAACGGCAAACAATGCCTGTGTGGACACCAAGACAGCAACTGCAGCTTTGTATCACAAAAATTACCCAGAAAGCAGAGGGCCACAGTTTCAATTAGAGATGTGCCAAACTGGGTTGAACTGAATAAGGGGGGTTGAAAAGTTCACATTTAAATGGAGCACCCTGCCTGTTCAACTTCCAACAGAACAAAGGGGTTTTCTAACGAACCTACCAGACACAACCTGTTCAATTGAGATTCAAAAGTGGTTCAAAGGTGTTTGACTTGAGCACATACCTAGTTTTGATATCTGGCATTGTGTAGTGCTCTATGGCTTGGGAAACCAGGGTTTGGCTCATCACTTAGCCATGGCATTTACTGGGTACTTTTGGGTCAATCGCTGCCTCACAACCGAACCCACCTCACGAGTGTTGTGTGAATAAAATAAAGGGGAAGAGAAGAGGTTATAGGGTTGTCCTATCCAGGATCCTGTCCGCACTTGGTTTTATTCTGGAATATATGCAGGAATAGAGGTCTGCTGTCCATATGCTAGTGAAGGCCCCAAGTGAGGCCTACCAGAGTCTGCATTAGCATGAGGGCAACAGACCCCCTATCCTGGAATATATTACAGAATACGGTCAAGTGTGAACAGGGACCTGGGCACATACTATCCTACCAAATCAGAAAAACTTTTTGTTTTCTTTGTATCTCTAAAATTGGAAGTGAAGTGATTTGGACCTCCATCCCATGTGACTTGGAGCAGCTTTTCAAGGCAGGATTTGAGCAAGGTGCAATGATTCAGCTTGCTACTATCCATAAGGTCTGTCACTAGCTTTCCTATTATTAATCAAGAAAAGCAACCCATCATGTTATGCAACGCTGATGTTTTTATCTTAAAATAGGTCTGATATGTAGGCTCCAGTAACATCCATTAATCAAACTCTGATCTATACTGCTTACCCACGGGCTACGACTGTTGTACAATACTACCACAAGCACAGAGATTCTTATCAAAATCTGATTAAAATGAAACAAATTGCACAATCTTTGATTTAGTCCAGTGGTTACAAATTTGGGTCCGTGCGTTTTGTTGCACTGCCCTTTGGTTATGATAACAGTGGATGAAAGATGCAGTCAACAACCTCTTTGGAGCCAAGCCGGGAAACGCCAGAAAGTGCAAAACACCTGAAAGGAGTCCCATCACTTGTTTTCAAACCACAGCTTAGCTTTTGCGATATTATAGGGAGGAGAAGAGATGCTAGATCTGTATGTTCAGCCATTTCCCACACACAACCCATGTATTCAACCTGAGCCCTCTTTCCCATGTAGAAGCTCTTGTTTTCCTAGGGAAGGAGAAGAAGAAGAAGAAGAAGTGTTGGCTTTTCTACGCTGTTTTTCTCACCCATTGAAGGGGACTCAAAGTGGCTAACAAAGATTTTCTATTCTTCTCCCCACAACAGAACATACTGTGAGGTAGATGGGGCTGTGAGAGCTCAGAAGAGAGCTGTGACTAGCCCAAGGTCACCCAGCTGGCTTCATGGGGAAGGGTGAAATCGAACCTGGCATTCCCTGAAAAGAGTCCAGCTCCCTAACCACTAGACCAAACCGTTGACAGGCATGTTCTCTTTCTTCCCATGTGAAGTGAGAACTCTCCAAAGATGCCCGTATTAGCTGGTCATGAATTTTAAGCTATGCTTTTACTCAGAGTTGCATGCATCCAACTATATCTGGTCACATCCATAAACTTTTTTAAAAAAGAAAAGTTCAAAAGCAGCTTAGGGATGGAATCGCAGGGCCTGTTCATACTTGGCCTTTTTCTGGGGTATCTCAGGATAGGGGTGTGTGGATCACATGCTAATGCAGACTCTGGTAGGCCTCACCTGGGGCCTGCTTTAACCTACACTAGCTTGTGGACAGCAGGCCCCTATTCCAGGATATCTTCCAGAATAAAGCCCAGAGTGGCCCATCCCACCTCTAATCTACATTAAAGGCCAGAAGTGCATTTTCTGTACTTAGATATGAATGAGAGGTACTAGGGTGTGGATGCTACACCCTCTGAACTACTGTTGAGGAACTTTTTATATTATTATTCATCCTTTCTGGTGTGTATTTCCTTGGGAGCAATTTTTTCTCTCTGTAGTGTTTAGGGAGCCGGACTCTTATCTGGGAATACCAGGTTCATTTCTGCCCTCCCTCACAAAGCCAGCTCTCACAGCCCCACCCACCTCACAGGATGTTCTGATGTGAGAACAATAGAAAAGCTTTGTGAGCCGCTTTGAGTTCCCTTAGATGGGTGAGAAAAGTGGGGTAGAAAAGCCAACTCTTCTTCTTCTTCTTCTTCTTCTTCTTCTTCTCCTTCTCCTTCTCCTCCTCCTCCTCCTCCTCCTCCTCCTCCTCTCACACACATATATTCTGGTAGAACGCGTGTTGTAAACATTGTCATTTCCAAACCATTATGTTTTCCTGTAGAAGTGGAACTCCATAAATGCTTACATCAGTCTTGTCCTCTGACCAGATTGCCCTGACATAGAAAAGGCACCCTCATTACGTAGTAATTATACACATACCACTGCTATGTTCTTAATAAGTGGCTGTCAGTATGAGCTCTTTCAACAGGAGGCAAATTAGTGGGTAGCATATCTTCTTGGCGATACTCGGTGGTCAGTTGTTTTCTTTTTTCATGCTTTGTGTTAAGCTGACATACTAGAGAAAAAGGAGAATCTTTCCCAGAGCTCTTGAGCAGAAGGTGGATTGGACTTTCTTTGAGTAGGACTTGGGGGAAGGAAAAAGATGGTCCTTTCCGTCAATGGTGGCTGAGGGAGCAGCTTGGGGAGCAGAAGGTGGATTAACTTTGAGGTGGGTTTGGGAGAGGGACAATCTTTTCCATCAGTTGTGGCTGATGAAGCAGAGGTCAAGACATCTAAAAAGCAGTAGATCTTTTCAGAGCTAATGGTCAGTGAGATACTAGGAGGATGCTGTTCTCTTCAAACCCACATGAAAATCAGCATATCCACGTAGCCCTGTTTGCAGATACAGAAGGGACTTGTCAGAACCGTCTTCTAGGAAGAGGTTGGGGGTTGAATCTGCAACCGTGGACTTTCCAGACTTTCCAGAAGTTTTGCCAACTTCAATGCATACAGGATATCCTAAGCAAAATCTAGAATGCCCTTGCCCCTAAGAAAGGATCTTAGCTAGCAAAACGGCTTCCTTTGGAATAAGGCACTTTAGATTCAGCATCCTACCTCAACATATGGTAGTTTGAAAAAGTTCTAGAGGTGAACAAGATTCATTTCCTATGAGAGGAGAGCAGGATCATAATTGCCAAAAAGTGAGTTTGACTTTTTGCCAGGGATCCCAGAAACAGAAAACAAGCCATTCAGAGCATTTGCCTAGCCGCTGAATTTGATGTTCATTTACATAGTTACATAAATGCATGCATGGTTTTTATTTATTAATGCCATTGCAGTCTTTGAAGACAGTTGATCCCACTATGCATGATATGAAAGCCCTACCTTGCTTTCTTAATCAGGTACCCTTTCCTAGCTACAACTCAGCTGGAAGCTGGTGGTGGTGGTGGTGATCTCTGGAGAAGAGACTTATCAGGGTCATGGAAGGGCAACCAAGGCAAGTAATCTGCCTTCTTCAAAATAAAGCTAGCAGGCTGTGGTCACACTTAGGATTTAATTCAGCTTCAGTCCACTTTAGGAGTGAGAGAATACATCAGTAAAGTGACAAGCTGCTTTATTTCAGTGTTTTAATATATACTGTTGTTGTTTTAATATATGTCTGATTTTAAATGTTGTTACCCATCCTGAGACCTTTGGGTATAGGGCAAGACAGAAATATAAATAAATAACACAGAAAACTCACCTTTGGGATAGCTAATGTGGAAATGTTGCTGATATGTTCTCTTGCTCTGAAAGTGGACGGAAGCTGGATTAAACCCTAGATGAGTGAGCCTGACATTTTCCTGTGGGGTAGAAAGCAAAGGCAAGCCCTTTTGGAGCATCTAACTGGTGCTTTTTGACCAGCCAACATGTACCAAAGGCCTTTCTTGCATGCTTCACCAGGGATCCATTTCATCCACATTATACCCCTGGATTTTATGGGACATTTGTCCACTAAATTCACACCATTGCCATACCGTCGTGGTTACAGATCACAGGACGAAACATCCCAGGTTTTGCTTCCCATTGTTATATCACCCAGCCTTATTTTTGCCATGTGTACTTTGGATAACCAAAACAATACATCCTTGGATTCACCAAATGTTTCCCAAGATTTCTTATTTTAGTTTTCTAATAATATTAAGGGAGCCCTCCCCTGAGCTGAAGAAAAACAAAAATGGGTAGCGAACTCCACCCCACCCGGCTTTTCCACAAAAGTTATCGAAAGATGGGGAAGCAAGACTGAGATCCCAGAAGAAAACATGGAATGTTTGACAATTAACTAGTGCCAGTGGCTGAAAAGTCAGCAAGGGAGAGGAGATCCAAGAACCCCTTGATATTTATTTATCTTGTGTTTTCTTTCAGATCTTGCAATATGACAACACATGTCAGAGTCAGTCAGGGTCCTGCTGGCAACACCTTGAAAACTATATGGAGGTACAAAAAAATAAACAGTGCCGGCTGTGATTTCAGTGATAAAATACCAATGTAAAGGGATCCTCTTGGGATCCGTAATCTCAAATTGTCAAGGGAAAAGAATTGTCTGCCTTTTTGATAAAAGATGTCAAGTTTCCCCTTCTGGGTTTTAAAGAGAAAGCAACTCCTCTTTTATTATTTTTTCTCCCCCTCCCACACTTCAAGCTTGCAATATAGCAATAGTCTGCAAAAATAGGAAGGAAGGAAGGAAGGAAGGAAGGAAGGAAGGAAGGAAGGAAGGAAGGAAGGAAGGAAGGAAGGAAGGAAGGAAGGAAGGAAGGAAGGAAGGAATTGTTTCTTAGTGGAATGGTTTCTATTGATTTTGGTCTGTGACCGTAAATAAAAATCAATCAATCAATCAATCAACCAGTGGTTTCTATCACCTCCCATCTTTATGGATGTGATCACATAGGGGATTTGGAGCGTATCTAGTTTCTGCAATCATCCCCAATTCAGACAATTTTTTTTAAAAAAATAAGCAGTTAAAAGAAGTTGACAGTAAGGGTGAGCTTGAATGGGGTTGTTTGCATTCAAATTCAAGTCGAATCAAATGTCAAAACATTCTATTCACTTTCCGAATGTCAAAAAAATTCGATTCAAGTCTGTAACATTTGAATCTATTTATTCGAATGTTAGATTCGTGTTTAAAGATACGAATGTCAACAACATTTGTATCTGTTATACGTATCTGTGTGCATTTCGTATGCATCCCGTTTTATCCCATATGCATCCTGTTTTTATCCTGTATTGTAAGTGCAAATATCTATAATATTTGTACAGATATGTATCATTTGAACAAATGTTTCGGAACATCCAAAATCTGTTTGAATGTCTAAATTTGAATGTTATTAAATCCGATTTGAATTTGAATGTCAACATTCATCTGATTCGAACTGGATTTTCAAATTTTGGAATATTCTTGCACATCCCTGTTTGACAGCTCTTCCTCCTCATTACCTTCTTTGCTTGCCTCCCATTGGCCACCACCGTCACAGTTTTCCTTGGACCTGAGTGGTCAGTGGCCATATCAGGCTGGGATTGGCTGAGAGGATATGTTTCCTTCCACCCTATCCAATCCAAACTTCTGTGATTCATTTTGCATCACAGATAATCAGAGCCTTCAGAATGACCGAAAGTCCCTTGAGTCTCAGATTCGCCCCAGGTTTCCCTAAACCCCAAGTGATCACACTCCATGTATCAACACTGATATCCCAATCCTCATTCTCTCTCTCTTTGTGACACTTTATACCTCAATAGACTAAGAGAGAAAAGGAGAAAACGGAACCAGTTACACCTACATTTTAATCCAACTTCAGTTCAGTTTCAAGACGAGGAAACACATCAGCAGAACAGTTTTCCTGTGATATTTTCTAACCCAGAAAACCCACTTCGGAGTTATAATGTAGAGAGAAAACAGCTCATCGCGTTGCTCCAGTTGGATTTGGGGGTCTGTGCCCACCATTCAGATTCAGCCAGAGGTCTTAAGCAATGTTTTGGGTGGAACGGATCCAGATCCATCAGTTGTTACTGGTTAAACTTCACACAACACGCATACTCAGGGGAAAACATGCCAAAAGGTGAATTTTCCTAGAGGCTAAAGAAGAAAAAAGAAAAAGGTAGGCCTGTTCAAAATTGGAATAGAACACATTGTCCGAGCCTACCTCTCATTGTTTCATGATGTCGGTTTGGTTGTGAAATAGTGTATTTGTAACAGGGTTAATTTTGGTTGTGAAATGTTTTTCTAAGTTCTTCATTGTTGCTGTCAGAATTCAGCAGCCATCAAGAATATATGGAGAAATACAAAAGATTCCTTTTTAATTGCCCTGGCTCTCTGTCAGTGATACCTTGAACAGGCAATGAAAAGCCAGGTAATACGAGATCCGAACCACATGCATTCTTCTATCTCATGGTGAACTCCAACACGGATGAAGAGACAACGGCACAGAGAAAAAGGCAGTTTAGGCTGAACCTTGACTTATAAGGCCCTCAATGACTTGGGCCCCAAATTGGATGTAGTGAGACATTATGTGCTTTGCCATCATGACTAGGGATTTGCATGAATATTTGTAACATTCATAGGTTTTCCCAGAACTGGAAATGGAAAAGGTGCAGAAAAGGGCAAGCAAAATGATTAAGGGTCTGGAACACCTCCCTTACGAAACCAGGCTGCAACGTCTAGGCCTTTTCAGTCTGGAGAGACGGTATTTAAGAGGGGACCTCATTGAATTATATAAAATTATGCATGGTGTAGAAAACATGGATGGAGAGCATTTCTTTTCTCTATTGCACATTAGAACCAGGGAGCATCTATGAAGCTGATGGATAGGAGAGTCGGATCAGACAAGGGGAAGTGTTTCTTCACCCAGAGGGTCATCGGTTTATGGAATTTGCTGCCAGAAGAGGTGGTAACAGCTACCAGCCTAGATGGCTTTAAGGTAGGGTTAAACAAATGTATGGATGACAGATATATCAATGGCTACTAGAATGAACACTTAGGTATATCTTTCAGGGTGGGGGTGGGGGCAGAAGCAAGACACTTCTAAGGCCATTTGCTGGGATTTGAGAGCAGGAGAAGGTTTGCCTGAGATGCCTGTGAGCATTTGGTGGGCCACCGTGTGCGACGGGATGCTGGACTAGATGGGCTGTTGTCTGATCCAGCAGGGCTTCTCTTATGTTCTTGTGTTCTTAGTTGTATGAATTTGGCCGAATTCAGACATTTGTACACAAATCAAATGTTATGACATTTGTATATTAACATTCGTATGACTATGAATGTTTCCAGACATTCGTATTAATAGTCCAGACATTCGTTAAACAGGGGAGGTGGGAAAGCAGCTATCCCAGTCATATCTGCAATGGACCCAGATTGCAATCAGCATGGATGAGAGCAGATTAAAAGTGGGTTCAGGTCGGATTTGATGCTTTCAGAGCGGATATGTTACAGGATACATATCAGATACATTTGTGTTCAGATATATGTATGAATTTGTACAAATGCATTCCTATCGAATAGGATCCTACCACATTCAAAGGTGATCCATTCGAACGAATACAGATTTTCTAACATTTGATTCATTAGAAATCAAATGCCAAAAAAACATTCATGCACATCCATACTCCTGGCCAGTTGCTTCTGGTCAATAAGATGCATAAGTGAGACTACCTAATGTATTGTGTATTCCTTGTGTATTGATTCCCTCAATACACAAGGAGTGTGATTGATCATGTTTAAAGAGATGCTCTTTGAACTATTTTGATTCTGAAATGACAGATATTTTCTCTTGCATTTGCCTTATACCATCCTGAAGTCTCAGAAAGATCCCTCTTTAACATTTGGTATTTCATAGCTCTGAAATTTCATCTCTGTCTCTAAGATGGTTTGGGTATGAAACTACATAAGCAAAGGGGCAAGGCTTCCTATCAAGTAGACCATCAGTGGGTATCCCTCATAGTCAGGGTAGGTTTTCCCTGACTTGGAGGCAAATGTAGGCTGCAGTATCATAAAATAACTTATGTTTTCAGCTGCATATTTTGACTACTGTTTGTATGGCAGTTTTTGTGCATCTGGGGGTTGGATGCTTTTTCTTAAAGGAATGGCTTTGAAAAGCCCTGTCTGATTTACCCAGGGTTTGTAAGGTGGGAATATGGAATAAAGGCATTTTCTGTTGGACCATGTATATATAGAATACTTTCCCCCTTACATGTTCAGTTGTTTTCCAAATAATCTTTTTGGAGGTGCTTTAAGCCCTCTTTACCATACAAATCTTTCAGGAGGCTGCTGATGTTGTTAGCAGTGCAGGGTTTTTAAAGTATTGTTGGGGGTCATTTAAAGATGCATTTATTTCTATTTGCTCTCAGCTGTAGCTCCTTGGGGAGAGGACTGTGGCATATAAAGAGCAGGAGAGAAATAAATTATAGACTAGTTTGTGCAACTGGCAAGATTGTGTTGTAAATCTTTTCAGCAAATTCACATCAAAAGAAGGAACACACACAGTTGTTATAAGCCAAACTTGACTTTTAGCATTAAGACAAATTCAATCTCATTCTCTACAGGTATTCATCCTAAGTCAATATTGGATAGTATCTCATAATGTCTTACATGTCAACTTCAATCATTTCCTGGCATCAGAAGAACATGAGAAGAACCCTGCTGGAGGAGGCCAAAAAGTCCATTTTAGTTTAATGTCTGAGGCAAGGACTTCCATCAGCAAGTCCTTCACCAACACCGGCCCCAAAAAGATCACAGCTGGAGAAGAACGGAAAGCTTCATCAGCTGCTTTGAGTCCCCTGAAATGGGTGAGAAACGTGGGGTAGAAAAGCCAACTCTTCTTTTCTTCTTCTTCACCCAACTCCAAGGAATCCCTCGGGAGATCTTTGCAATCTCTTTCAGTTTTTACTATCCTGAATAACTTAGTATCATTAGCAATCTTTGCTTTTTTATTACATACCCCTTCTTCTAGATCATTGATGAATAAATTAAAAAGCACCAGATTGTGTATTTTGGTGTCACTGCTGGTGCTGGATTTTCCAAAGCAAATATTTGAGTCTCCAAAAGGGAAGGAACCAAGTAAATGATCCCTGGACTTCTTATAATACCCTTCTAGCTTTGGATCATGCTGCAAGGTCAAGCACCACTTCAGCTGACTTGCTCCCTTTCATCTTGCAGTGCTTATTTTGAACATGGTTCTCTTCAGAAGTGGTTTTAGCATATGCTTTATTAAAGGAACAGGTGGGGCCTGGCCTCTTTTTCAGTCCCAGAGAAGGTGAGAGGATACATCTGATGCTCATATCACAGGTGGTGCCAATGCTTTCATCGGATTGCAGGGAAGAACTTAGGAAATGAAATAGGAATGTTTCTACTTTGCCTCATTCATTCATTCATTCATTGGTACTAGCCAAGACAAAGCAAAACCTACTAGTTTCACAATAGTTTGCTCCCCCCCAAAAAAAAATAGGCTATGCTTTAACACTAATAAATTTTATTTTAATAAAAGAGGAGGTCAAAGAAGCCAAAGGTCTAATTATGCTTCAGCTGTGCTGTCTGGGTTCATTTCTGCTCAGCCCTGCAATGGTTGTCAAAGCCACAGATGTTTCATAGACTTTTGGGGAGAAAGGTATTCAATCCTGATAAAGTCTAATGCTGCCTGTTAGTCATGGTGTCCCAGAAGGCTGCTGACTTTGCAACTCAAGTGCTCAGGTACACCTCCTGGATTTCAGGTACAGTAACCTGGAAATCTTCTACCTGTCAATGAAGGCCACACTGACCTAGGTGAGGAAATGTTCTGATTCAGTAGGAGGCAGCTAACAATAGTTAGCTGAAACAAGTTAGTTTGTGACCTAAACAACCTGCCTATTTATTTATTTATTTATTTATTTATTTATTTATTTATTTATTTATTTATTTATTTATTTATTTATTTATTTATTTATTTATTTATTTATTTATTTATTTATTTAGTTATTTAGTTAGTTAGTTAGTTAGTTAGTTAGTTAGTTAGTTAGTTAGTTAGTTAGTTAGTTAGTTAGTTAGTTAGTTAGTTAGTTAGTTAGTTAGTTAGTTAGTTAGTTAGTTAGTTAGTTTAGTAAGTAAGTAAGTAAGTAAGTAAGTAAGTAAGTAAGTAAGTAAGTAAGTATTTGTATTTCTATCCTGCCGTATACCTGGAGGTCTCAGGGCAGGTAACAATGCTTAAAAATTCCGGACATTAAAACAGACAAAATATATTAAAACAATAATATCTACAACAACATTTAAAATCCAGAATATTAAAACAAACCAGAAACATATTAAAAACAGTACTACTTGAAAGTGTGTGTGGAGGGGTGTAACCACATTTAGCCGAAGGCCAGAGCAAAGAGGTACGTCTTTACTGTCTTCCTGAATATGTACAGAGAAGGAGCTTGAGGCACCTCGAGGGGGAAAGTTAGTTAGTTAGTTAGTTGGGTTTTTAAGGGGCTTTTTCATGTATCTTAAAAAGTTGCACGAGGTCAAAGAGGTTTGAACTCAAGTTTTGAACACCTTGGCTGCCTCCATACTAGTGGAACAAATCCACAGTTAAATCTAAAAGCACAGCATACTCACTGCACAGTGACAACCGGGTGCTCCAACTGGAAAGGCAGTTCAGTAGCTTCCCCTCACAGAGCTGCGGGAGTTGAGTCGGTGCACACTGTCACATGGGTTGAGGCAGCCAATGAAATTTTGAGCTGCCCTTTCTGTTTAGCCGGCATCTCATCTGCTTTCCTCACCATCCTGCCTGCATTGGTTTGACGCTTCGGGTTTTTTTATACTGTGCAGCGAGTGTCATTGATTATTCAGCATTAAGGTAAGCGTGCGATCAATCGATTGATCGATCAATTGCCGTGTGTGATAGCTAAATTGGAACTGGGCATTCCAATGCACAATATAAATGTGTTTGGACGCAGCCCTTGTCTGTTCAGAAAGGAAGTTATAATAGAACTGAAGCAAGCACTGTTTGGTTCTGTTTAAACCCAACCACAATTTTTAGGTTTGTGAACATCTCTAATCTGTCCGCTTGATCTTCTACGTTCTCCTCATGCAAACTGACTTTCACAAACCATCTTTCCATTTCTGTCACTGAAAATTAAGATCCATAGTTAAGTTTAAAATTTGCCAAGCCTCCACACAGTTGCACACATTAGCAGCTCGCCCATTTTACAAATGCTGTATGTGTACTATTTACTTAACAGATGCTCTTCTGGTCTCTGGTGTAAATAACACAATAAAACAAAAGGACTGTTTGCGATAAGCCATTTCATAACAACAAGAGGTGACACCGTGTGTAGAGAAATAATTAAATCGGCCTGTTTGGAACGATGTTTTAAGACTTGAGTGATATACCATTACATGTTTCCGCAAAACACGCACAGAAAAGAGAGGCGGAAATGGAGTAGTGATTAGAGGCAAGAAGCAGACACTGAGGATAACGTTACCCATTCAGTAGCTTTGGTTTGGCACCAACTTGCCTGTCACCGTATTAAAACAAAACAAAAATATTGGAGGTAACATAACATCACAGACAAAGAACAGATGATGTAGCTTTTCGGCGATCCATCATGTGAGGCTCTGCCAACTTCAGGACTTCTCCCAGTGCTGACATTTCAGACAAAGTATCTGTCAAACATATTAAATAATATACCAAGCTGTGGGTTATTAAGTGTGGGGAAACTTGACCACACCAATTAAAGGAAGATTAAAGAATAAGAATCAGTGCTTTATGTGGCATGCAACACTTGCCCTCTGAAACATATGGAGACTTAAATATCTTAAAGTGTGAAAGCCACTCCAGTTCAGAAACTAAAAAGAGAAGGCTTTTTTAAAAAAAAACCTCTTTCAGTTTCCCTCCTATCTTAAGAAGAAGAGGAGGAGGAAGAGTAAGAAAAGTTGGCTTTCATACCCCACTTTTCTCACCCTTAAGGGAACTCAAAGCAGCTGACAAAGCTTTCTGTTCTCCCCACAACAGACACCGTGTGAAGTAGGTGGGGCTGTGAGAGCTCAGGGGTGTTTTTCCACTGTCACTAGAAGTACCCATTAAGTACCCATTAATGGGTTCAAGTACCCATTAATGGGTACTTAATGGGTACTTCTAGTGACAGTAGAAAAACACCCCAGATGATTGCTGTGATTAACTCAAGGGGTGTTTTTCCATTGAGCTCCTTTAATCCAAATCTAAGATGATCCGGATTTAAGGAATGGGTACTTCCATTAATCCGGATCAAGTGGTTTCCATGGGTGGTCTAGCACCCAACAGCAATGGGTGCTAGCCTGCCTGCTGTGGAAATGCCAGAGCGCCAATGTGCAAATCCGGACCAACCCATGAGGAGTCTGCCTGTCACCCCAGGTGTTTTGGGGGACAGGGAGTGCAATCTTCGTAGACACTCCAGAGAATATTCGAAGATCCTCTGGAGCCTTTGACAATGGCATTGCTCTCACAAGGGGTTCTCTTTGCTAATCTCCCAAGGCAACTTTGGATGGACTTCGAAGTTTTGAGTTTGGGGCACCCCCCCCCATGGGTGTCCCCCCCCCCCAAGCCTCCTCTAGATCCCATTGCCCAATTGTAGTGGAAACAGGCTCCCTATAATTCGGATTTGATGCCTGAAGGACCCATATGATCCAGATTTCCCTAGCTGTGGTGGAAACAAATGTGGCTCTAATGGGGTCTGCAGTGGAACTGGGATCATCCTGCTTTGAGCCTAATGGGTCCTTAATGGGTCCTTCAATGGGTACTTAGTGCTCATGGAAAAACACCCAAGGTCACCCAGCTGGCTTTGTGGAGGAGTGTGGAATGAAACCAGGAGACTAGCAGATGACAGTCCAACATTCTAACCACAAGACCAAATTGGCTCACCACAGCAGACGGTGAGCCAGTTTGGTCTACTGCTTAGGGAACCGGACTGTTATCTGGGAATACCAGATTCGATTCCACCCTCCCTCACAAAGCCAGCTGGGTGACCTTGGGCTAGTCACAGCTCTCTTCTGAGCTCTCACAGCCCCACCCACCTGACAGGGTGTTCTGTTGTGGGGAGAAGAATCGAAAGCTTTGTCAGCTGTTTTGAGTCCCCTTAAATGGGTGAGAAAAGTGGGGTAGAAAAGCCAACGCTACTGCTGCTTCTTAAGCAATCCTTGTATGTATGTATGTATGTATGTATGTATGTATGTATGTATGTATGTATGTATGTATGTATGTATGTATGTATGTATGTATGTATGGGATTTATATCCTGACCTTCACCAAATGGTCCCAGGGTGGGTTACAATAAGAATAAAACATATCAAATATTAAAACATAATGAAAAATGTAACCGCCTCCCTCCCAGCCCCACTCTCCTTCCCACCCTGCCTCCCTAACAGAACAGCACCCTGAAGAAGGTATTTAAATGGCAAAAGCCTTTTGTGATCATTATGAAAACAATAAGGCCTTCAAAGGCAAAGCTAGAAGGAGAATCCCAGTGAACTCAGTGAGATGAATTTCCATGTCAAGACAGATGTAACTGCTGTGTTGAGGTGTGTGTAGACCAGAAGTGGACCAGAACTGCCTATAATATGGCCCAGATCCCTTGACAGCCTTCTTGTCCCACCACAACCACTAATGGTGCCTTCAGTCCTAGCTTAACTTCCAGCTGAGAGCTCACTTTGCCTTCAACATCTTTGTATTTGTTTATTATGAAGATTTAGAGGCTGCTCTGCTGTTCTTGAAAGAATAGCAATATATAGTTCCATCTGCTGTCGGCAGCTGATTGTAAACCTCGGTATATGATATTTTTATCCGCAGCCCCCTCTGCCCTTCACGCCACAATATTTTTGTTGTTTCGCCTGTTTAAAGAGCAATAAGATCAGGTTGAGCCATTTAAGACTTTCTCTCATTAAACCCCCAGGACCTAGGTCCCCATCCGTCATCTTTCGTAGCGTAATCACTTAAACAATAAAAAACCAGCTTATTATGGGAACAAGTTCAGGATGCTGGAGTCACAGGAAAGCCAGCACTTCGCATTTCAAACCTCATTACTGAGGACTTTACTGCTTGGTTGTTAAAAAGAAAGAAAAGAGTAAATTAAAAAATGAGAGTTAAAATAAAACCTGACACGTGCTGAGATATGGCACCCGTTGTCTTGCTCCCGAGGTTATGGGTTCATCCACCATGTTTGGTTGCAAAAGCTATTAGGAGAAGCAGCGAAGGCTTTAATCTCCCTTCTTGACTTTGGGAGACTCAAAGGACACAAACGTGACATTGGTAGCAGGAAATCTGAGGTTAGGCCAACAAATGTGTAGGATTGGCCCTGCGTGGCTCTGCACTCTCTGTCCATGCATGTCCCTTCTAGTGGCCCAAATCAAACTGCCCTGGCCCTTTGTGCAGAGGCCCTTTATCAGGATTAAGAAAGGTTGGGTAATGCAGCCACACCCATGCAGGAATGCTATGTCCGCTTTCAATGGAGCATAAAAGAAGAAGAGGAAGAGGAAGGAGAGTTGGCTTTTATGCCCCACTTTTCTCATCCTTAAGGGGACTCAAATCAGCTGACAGACTTATAAGGCCCTTTCCACACTTGGCTTTATTCTGGAATATATCACAGGATCAGGGTCTCTTATCTCATGTTACTGCAGACTACAGCAGGTCCTAGTGAGACTTGCCATAGCCTGTATTAGCATGTGGACAAGAGACCCCTATCCTGAGATATATCCCAGAATAAGGCCAAGTGCGAAAGCAGCCTAAGAATACTGGTAGTCACAATCACGTCTCCTGGGAGGAGCAGCAAGATCGAATCCCAAACAAGGCTGGTGTGTTTGGAACCACAAGGGAGTGTTTTGGGTAGTGTGCCAAATCACATTCTTAAATGTTGCCCCCAAAGACTCCCAGTGCTGCCACCTTGGAGCCCCCCATGTCTAATCTTGAAGTGTGCATATGCTTTGAGGTCAGTGGTGTGGACTGATCAGCAATAGAAGAAAAAGGAGGAGGAGGAGTTGGCTTTTCTATCCCACTTTTCTCATCCATTTCAAAGCAGCTGACAAACCTGTTCTTCTCCCCACGACAGGCACTCTTGAGGCAGGTGGGGCCGTGAGAGTTCAGAAAGAGAACTGTGACTAGCCCAAGTTCACTCAGGTGGCTTCAGGTAAGGAGTGCGGAATCAAACCCGGTGACTACGTGATACGAGTCCAGCACTCTAACCACAAGGCCAGATTGGCTCATCTTAATGCCATTGTGGGGATAGCGCTTATCCTTCCTGTGCCATTCCATGGTCAGGATCAGTGGGCCAGGCCATTCTGGATCTGCTGGTCCCAACTAAAGACAGGTAAGTGCAGAGAGGTCCTCTGTTTTCCAAGAAGTAAGAGCAGCAAGGTTCTTCTAAATGTTTTTCTTCAGATGAATAATTCACTCCTTCGTGACCTCCCTTTAGTCTGATACTGAATCTGGAGCGTCTCTGGCAAATTCAGTTGACCCTAAACATTAAGTTACATTAATCATGGGCTGCTGTTTTTATGTGTATGTGTCTTTGGTGTTTCTTTTTCCTTTCTTTCTTTTCTTTTGTTTTCTGGTCCCCACCACCACCTTTTGGACTCTGCGTGTTGTCAACAAAAGACATTTTATTTGCTGGACATTGATCAAACAGGTATCTCTCCATCAAAGAGCATTAATCACTCCCTTGATTATCAGTCCCACCAGTAGAATATGTAAATGGGATGCCTGTCAGCGATAAGAGGAAGTGGAATTTATCCTCCAGAGGGGTCTGTCTGGAACTCTTGATACCATCTTCCCAAAGAGAGGAGGTTGTAGAGATAAATCCTCAGCATTCGTCATGCTGGCCTGCCAACAGGACCCCAAAGAGACAATAATGTAGAAGAACAATTACATTAACAGTCAGAAAAGTGGGAAATAACAGATGCTTCCATTTCCCCCAACAGCTAGGGCTACAGGCTGACTGAGCTGCTTTTACGGTGGGAAAGGGATGCGGAGCTCAAAACACTCAGAAACGCTTTATGGAAGGCTTTCTCATTATGTTACGGAAGCTGACGTGAATTGGGGAAAGGCTGCAAAGGTGTCAAAGCTAAAAACAGAGAGTTCATACTGGCTGCAAAACCGAAAGCTAATGGAAACATGCGTAGGTACTGTTGACCAAAAATCTGTAGTGAAGATATTTCTACAGAGGTCCGATCTCATAATTTCATTTACTGCTGGTAGATTCTCCAAGGTGCTTAGACCAAGGGCATATCTGCACTTAGCTTACATTCCACTGCATGGGAAACATGTTTTACCTACCAACATGGGTAGTGTTCACACCTGGGAACACTGGTACAGACCACACCAAAGCCCCACGTGCCCGGAGACTCACCTGAATCCAGGCACCGCAAATTCCTTTGCAGAGCCTGGCATGGCTGCGCATGCAACCGTGACATTTGCCATAGTGACAGTGACACTCTGCACATGCACAGTCATGTTTGGGGCCATGTGAGGTGCCAATGTGCTTCTGCAGCACCTCAGATGAGCCCTAGCAACAGAAATGGTGCAAATGGTTGTAGCACTGGATGACAAAGGTAAGCTTCCAGTAAAGGTTGGGATGGGTGTGGTGCACGATTTTGTGCATTAGGCAGTAGTAGTAGTAGTAGAAGAAGAAGAAGAAGAAGAAGAAGAAGAAGAAGAAGAAGAAGAAGAAGAAGAAGAAGAAGAAGAAGAAGAAGAAGAAGAAGAAGAAGAAGAAGAAGAAGAAGAAGAAGAAGAGGAGGAGGAGGAGGAGGAGGAGGAGGAGGAGGAGGAGTTTGGCTTTTCTACCCCGTTTTTGTCACCCATTTAAAGGGATGCAAAGAGGCTGACAAACCTTCTGTTCTTCCCCCCACAACAGTCACCCTGTGAGGTAGGTGGGGCTGTGAGAGCTCAGAAGAGAGCGGTGACTAGCCCAAGGTCACCCAGCTGGCTTCATGGGGGAGGGCAGAATCAAACTACGTATTCCCAGATAAAAGTCTGGCTCCCTAAACACTAGACCAAACAGTCTTACTTGTTCCTACCATCATAAGATGGGATGATAAGACCAGAATGGCCTTTAAAAATTCAAATTAACCTTTGAATTGTTTTCTTGAATTTGGAAAAATATACAGACCACAGAAATGCAAAGGGTTTGCCACCCACCCATCTCTGCCAGAAAATTTCCTCCATGAGGTACACAGCCAGTCCAGGGATGGGGACAGAGAGGTCCATCACTGCTCCTGTGGTGTCAGTTTGACAGGCCTCTAGTCTACTATGAGCACCTTCCTGTATGGGGCCTTATCATGAATTATATTCTGGAAGAGGGCCCTGCCATCTGCACGCTGCTCCAGGCTACATAAGAACATAAGAGGAGCCCTGCTAGATTGGGCCACAGCCCATCTAGTCCAGCATCCCATCTCACACAGAGGCCCACCAATTGCTTCTGGGCATCTCAAGTGGAAGATAAAGGGAAAAGCTTCATCTGCTCTTGAGTTCCTTCAAATGAACTTTAGAGACATCCTGCCTTTCTCTCCAACCAGAGAGACCCCAGAAAGGTAATTAAGTTCTTACAAACATTAACATATTGCAAAACAAGACTTTTGCTAGAGGAATTAATTATAAGTGGCTTTAAATTTGGCACTTTCCTTCCCTGGAGGCAGTACCATGGCATCCATTCTAGTAGCTGGTCATCAGGAATGTGCACAGATGTTCGTAACATTCAAAATTCATATGGATTTGGCTGAATCCGGACATTAATGTTCAAACAGAATGTTGGCACATTTGAAGATTGACATTTGAATTTGAATCAAATGTTTTGATACATTCGTATGAAGCTTTTGTAAGGGATTTGTATGCATTCGCATGCATTCGTCTGGGATTGAATATTTGTAACGAATTTAGATCCAACTACATTCGTAGGGGATCTATTTGAACAAATATTAATTTTCTTGCATTTGATTCAATATGAATCGAATACAAAAATGCCACAACATTTGTGAACATCTGTCTTACCCTTTCTAACCCTACCACTGGTCTTTCTGTGCTTACCTCTCCATGGTCTTTGGAACAGCACCACCCATGTGGTGGGGTTGGTCTGGAATATCTCCGCCCAGTCCTGAAGCTCACACAAGCTTTGGGACCAGACTCCAAGTGCTCTGAGGACTAGAAACAAAGGTTCCTAGATCAAAGCCGCCTTTGAACCCATTTCGGCAGTTCACTTTGGAGGGGTCATTTGGATGGCTCCCTCACCTCTGTGCCAACGCTTTACCCAGAATTTTGGTTGGCAGCCCAGCTTCTGCCAAGGGCCTGCTCAAAACTTCACCCGTGTTCTTTTCACAAAGACATTTCAGGAAGCAAGCAATATTACTCCAGCGGGCTGGGTGCATTTACCTACCACTTCACACCCCTCTGCTGGGTGATGTAAGGGGCTTCACTTTTTATTATTATTTTGCCGTGATCACACTTAGGGTTTAATCCAGCTTCAGGCTGCTTTTTTCAGTGTTAAATAACTCAGAAAATACATCTCTGGGATAGAGAATATGGAGAGAAAATTACTGGTCACTTTGCTAATGTATTCTCTCGCTCTGAAGGTGGACTGAAGCTGGATTAAACCTTAGGTATGTGACCACAGCCAGATCAGATGAAGCCTACAAAACTCTACTACGTTTTTTACCAAAACATTCATATCAGCAGAAGGAGTAACAGTAAGGGACTAATAACACTGCAAAAGTTAATGTGTGTAACCTATTAAAAGGCATTAGAAGCATCAGGGTAGGCTGGATTTGTTTGTTGGCTTGGCATCCATGCATAATAAATCCATTTTGCCTCAGGATAATCCATCTTGAATCTTCCCTTAATTTAGCATGGAGGAACCTGTGCGCTTTCCTGATGAAAGTCGCTGTTCTCACATGGTGAAACTCCTCAGTTTATCACTGCCTTGTAGTGCCCTGAAGCCTCCATCAAAATGTTAAAATTGCATTCACTTCAAGGATCCCCCACATGCAGAACTCGGTGTGCATGGATTTATTACCTTCACCAGGGGCGCCACAACCTCGACATCCATTATTTGTAACATTTTAATTATTCCACTATGAAGATGTATATCAAACAAAAACAGAATTGCAATTGTCAGACTTCCCCCAGCACATACTAAAGTTTTTGAATAAATGAATGGCACACAAGTCAAGGTTTGCTACATTTTGCATGGAGCCACTTTGGCCCTTTCTGCACTGGGCCTTATTCTGGATTATATCCTGGAATCGGGGTCTCCTATCCACATGCTAGTAAAAACTAGGGCAGGTCCCAAGTGATGCCTACAGTAAGATGCATCCAGACGTCACTTACTTATTCTGCTATCTTTCGATATTATAGAATAACTCTCACCCAGCACTGCTTTATTTTATAATACCCATGCTTTATTCCAGAATATCCAAAAATAGTGGAATATGTAAGCGACGTCTGGATGCAGCTATAGTCTGCACTAGCTTGTTGGAAACACAAGCCCCCCATTCCGGCATACAATCTAAGACAAGAGCAGAAAGGGTCTTTGATTTCACAAGGAGCTTCTAAGGAAGGTTTATTTTGGTTTTAGAAATGAAAATAAATTGTATGGGGAGGCCTTCCTGCAGGGGAGATCCTCTTGGTTGTTCCACTGCTTTCACTAGTGAGGAGAGTGGGCACCCGGGAGAGGGCCTTCTCAGTAATGGCCCCCAGACTATGGAATAGTCTTCCCCTTTAGGTGTGTCAGTCTCCTTCTCTGTTTATGCTCAGGAAGGTGGTGAAGACGCACTCTTTGCTCAGGCCTTTGGCTAAATGTCAGTCATGCTTCCCCCACTGTAAACACTAATGTTTTAATTGATATCGTTTTGTTTGTAACATGTTGGATTTTCAACGCTGGGATGGTTTTTATTGTTTTAATGTATATTATTTTGTTTGATATGGTGGATTTTATTTCTATACCACCCTGTACCCTGAGACCTTTGGGTATAGGGTGGTATAATAATAAATAAATCTATGCTTGATATTTCAGGACCTGTACAACCAGGGCTGGCTATCAGCTATGAGAGCAGAGGAAGGGTTGGACAGTAAATTTCCATTTTCCATTTACCTTTGGTCCTTGTATGGTGGGGCAAACCAGCCCTTGACGCAATGCAGTGATTTTTCACTTTGGAGAATCGAAGGTAGTGAATAGCCATTTAACCCCTCCACTGAGCCCAACTCTAACTCCATATTCATCCGCCTTTTTCAATTCCCTTGAGACATTTGTAGGAAGGCCCCAAAAGATGAATAGCAGTGTGAGAGACTGGCCACAAAGAGGATGGGATTATGAAAAACTCAATAGAGGTCCCAATTAGGGGTCTGCACAAATGCAAATTTTGACTTTCGATTCAATTTGAATTGAATATTCGAATATCTGAATTTGTATGAATAGAGAAAAAATGAATGTATTCAAATTCAAACCGATTTGAATACATTTGTATCTATTTGCATGAATATTCAATTTGTATTTGATGGTACGGATGTCAACAACAGTCGTATGTGTCCATATGCGTCCATACGCATCCTGTTTTTATCCTGTATGCATCCCGTTTTGGTCCCATACGTATCCGTCAAACTGCATATGGATATGAATAGGTTGTGTACAAATATGTATGTAATGCATATGAATGATTTGAAATATTCAAATTTATTTTAATGTTAAAAAATGAATATATAGACGTTTGGTTCAAATTCAAATGTCCAAGTACTTCTCATGTAGGTAGGGGTATGCACAGAACCAATTTCCACATGCTATTCAAGTTGAATAGAATCTGGAAAGATTAGGCTCTGGCTGAATATTGCCCCCTACGAATATCCATGCACAGAACGAATAAACACTCACCACCACCGCTCCAGTCCCACCCTCTCCCCACGTACCTCATCTCTGTACCATGCTGCTGCCACCGCCATCCAGGGACTGGGGCACCACCGGAGCACCCACAAAGGTAAGGGGGCACCGGGGAGGTGGGTGGGAGTGCTCCGGTGGTGGCCCAGGCCTTTTTCCAGATCTTCTGGAAAGCCAGTCTCCAGATTCTGGAAAGCCTGTTTGGCATTCTGGATGGCCTGGGAAGAGGCCTGGGGCACCACCGGAGCAGGTAAGGGGGCTCTGGGGAGGCCCTGGGGGAGATGGGTGGAGAGGCCCAGGGAGGGATGCCCCAAGGAATCCTGTATCCTTAGAAGCTTCTCCTGAAGCTTCTACGGATACTGAATTATCCGATTTGTGGACCAACAGGACTCTACAAATAGGGCCCTATTCGATCCATCCACAAATCTCGGAATTTAGACACATTAGTCTGAATTACAATTGTGCCAAACAATTCATGCACATCCCTACATGTAAGAAGTCCATAAAACAGAAAAACCCACAAACCAGAGATGGAATGAACTCAGTCACCAAGGCTGCATCCAGATATAGCATACTTATTCTGCTGTTTTTAGATATTCTGCAGTGGATGTAGGACTAACAAGGCAAACGTGAAAGCCACCAATGCCAGCAAGAGACCCATGGAGGGTTTTTAAAATTTGGTTTTCCTCTCTCCAACGACTCCTCATCAACATCATGTCCCACGGCACTCTGGCAAATGTTTGAGCCAAACGGTCTTAGCTCCATTATCCTCACATTTGGCCCATGTGAGATTTAGATATAAGGGTCTAATCAGTCAGAAACTGAGCTTGACATTAAGAAATGGAGAGGGGTATAAGTGCCTTCAATGGCCCTGATCTCACTCAAATCAGGGCCTTCAAACTCAGGCAAGGTTATTGAGAAGAACACTTAGAAGTAATTGCTAGAGAGGTAGAGCAGCAAAAGGTATGTCTCCAAAGACATTGAAAAATGGGAGGAAATGGAAATGCATGAAGAAATGAATGAATAAGGAAGATTCCCCCCTTCTGCCCAGTTCTGGAAGTTGTGTCCAGCCTGGCCTCCCAGCTTCAAGCAATCTTTCACTGTCAACATATGCCAAGAAATTGATTCAATTAAGATTAGCAGACTCCAGGTTGAGGAAGGGTGTGTGTGCGGAGAGAGTTGACTGCAGGTCGAACAAGTGCTTTGCCTCTTTCCATTCCACGCTCCAGCTGTGACCCACGGTGCCCAAGGACGACCTCATTTGAATGGATCATCGGCTAAATCTCGAGACGAGTTCAAAAAAGCAACATGCAAACCGTAATGGCCTTTTATATTTCCAACCCTCCTTGTGGTTTCCCAATGCACGCACACAGCCTCTCCCAATGCAACAATGCTGCCAACTAATTCTTAGGGCCCGAGGAAAGTTTTTGTCTGAGAAGCTTTGGGGAAGAAAGTCAGGTTCACGTGCAATACATAAAGAGGAAGATAAACTAGGTCTGTGGCTTTTGTTGCTACAGTTTATTAATTGCCCTTCCAAAGTGGCATTCAGAATGATTACTAACAATTTCAGATGGGTTCATGCAAAATTTCACCCCAACCTATAGCAGTTTTCATTGTAGCTTCACCCATCCGCTTTATTTGGATAATCAAGAGTAAGGTCCATCCAAACACTTTTACCAGATTATCCATGCTTTATTCTGGATTATCCATATAATGAGGATTAAACAAGTGCTGCCTGGGTAAAGTTTCAGAGACATGTTTTAAACATGCAGATTCATTATTTAACATGATTTTGAGTTTTTCTTGTGTACTTGATCCACAGATAAATCTATGTTCTTCATCTCAGGGCACTGGGTTCCAAACCAAATGCATCGTAATGCATGCTTTTTCTACTGTGTTGTTTCATGGTTTGGCATCAGTATTTTAAAACAAAACAAACAAATCAGCTTCTTAAGTCTGTATTTAAGTAAATGCACTTCAGAAGTTGAATCCTAAACCAGATAAGGAAACTGTACTTCACATACACAAAAAAGAGTAGGATGTGCATGAATGAGTGTTTTTGCATTCGAATTCAAGTCATTTTGAATGTCAAAACATTTGATTCAATTTGAATGTTTCAAATCCAAATGCAACAAGAACCAATTCAAATCCAATACGTTTGAATCTATTCGTTTGAATATTAGATACGAATTTGAAAATACAAATGTTGACAACATTTATATGTGTTATACGTATCTACACATTTCTTATGCGACCTGTTTTATCCTGTATGCATCCCATTTTCGTTCTGTATTATAAGCACAAATGCGTACAGATATGTATGAGATTCGTACTGAGATTCGTACGTATCTGTTCATTTGAATGAGTGTTTTGGAACATTCGAAGTTTGTTTGAATGTTTAAATTTGAATGTGAAGACGTTCTGTTCAAATTTGAATGTCCTCATTCGAACGAATTCCATCGGATTTTGAATGTTTAGAACATTTGTGCACATCCCTAAAAAAGAGTGTGAAATGGAAGTGGGCTGCAGGCCTTTTCAGAAGAAATCATGAGCAAGGCACAGTAGAAATACTCACCTGGATACCTCCCAAAAAAACCAACAGGGAGGGAGTCAAGGGCTCCCCACAAGGCAGATGGGTGGATGATTCCCCCCCCCAAAAAAATGGCATGCTGGTAAGTTACGGAAAAGAACTGCCCAGGACAAGGAGTTGTGGAAGGAAGCTCTGCAGACCTTCATCCACCCATGGAACAATGTGGTTTTTTTCTGCTAATAATAATTCTTGTATTCTTATCTGTTTTTAATGCTTTGTACACCACTTGAAGGTTATATTTTAATGGAAAGTGGTATATAAATATTTTAAATAACTTAATATTTAGAATGAATGAATGAATGAATGAATCCCCACCATCTTTCTTTGCGAGCTAAATCATCTCAGACTCCTAAGAGCTGGTGGTGAGGAACCTTGAGAAGGCTTCCATTGCTCCATCCCTTTTTCAAAGGTCCAGCTAGTCAGAAGTCCAAACTCAAATGAAAGTACAGCTCTTCAGGAATCCTTTGTTGCAGCAAGGAGCATCCAATTAATAACCATTGATCTGACCTTCCTTCCATGAAATTATCTAATCTCGATTTTCCAACACACACACACACACAACTTAGCCCGAGTCAATGGCCCCCGCTTTCCCTGCATTGATATTCCATCTCAAATGAACCAAGTGTTCAGGCCATTCTTGCTCCAGAAAATCATATGGAATTGTTCAAATGAAGCTTCTGAAACAAAACTAAGTAAAAGTTTCCCAGGACTTTTGGCAGCTGCAGTTCCTCAAAAGATGCAGCCCTTGTGAGATCTTGCTCCATCTACAATTCACTTTTTAAATAGTCCTTAACAGTTTTATGGCCGTTAATGATCACTCCCTTTGAGAACTAAATTGCCAATCAAAGATCACTTAATGACAAAACAGAATAATTTAACCTCTATTCAAGGGACAATGCTTCAGGTTAGTGTTTTGACGCAACTGTCTCTTAGAAGAAAGCTTCTCCCCACCACCACTCTGCCCTGAAAAGGGGAGCTATCATTAACAAGCACCACTGCGCGTTGTGTTTTTGGTGGCCATCCACAATGGGCTGACCTTTGAGCTTTGAGCTTTTGCTTTGACCAAATCACAACCGTCTTAACATTTGGGTTAGTCATTTAAAACCTGCAGGTGTGGCAGGCGGACAATACCCAATCAAGTGAATGTGTGGGGACAAATGCGTAGGCTGCCACACCAGAGCAGAATCCTAAGCTGATGCCACACAATGCTGAGGAATTAGCTAAGGCATTTCAGAAAGGTTAATGTACCGTGATCCATATTCACTTGTTAGAGTAATGGGGGGTGGGGGGGTGGGACCTTGAAGAAAGTTTTATATTGTTTACAAAGGAGGGGTCTGGCCATCAGAGAGTCCATTGAATTTCAAAGGCAACCAGGCCTTAAAGTGAATTTGTTTTGGTCCTAATGACAACGTGGCTTTCAGAGGCAAATACAGATCCCATTAGGGAGATGAATTTTGAAGAACTCCTTGAACTGCTTGTAAATGTGGGGATGGATGGATGAGGGTGAAAGACTATGATCCAGACTCAAGTTTACTGACAACTTTCCTGGAAGGAAGCACCAATGAGCACCATAGGTGCACTGTGATAGGTGGTCCTAAGACGTCTAGATCAATTTACCTGACTGCAACTGATCTAAACATTCTTCAAGTCTTCAGTTTGGAGGATGTATTATATTTATTGTTTGCATTTTATACCCAAAGGTCTCACGGCAGGTAACAACATTTAAAATCAAATATATATACATATATATTAAAGCAATAATGGTCTATATTAAAACAATTGCAGTGTCTGAAAGTGGGAAGAGAAAGTGTATCCCCATTTAACCAAAGGTCAGGGCGAAGAGGTGTGTCTTCACTGCCTTCCTAAACATGTACAGTGAAGATGCCTGATGTACCTTAAGGGGGAGACTATTCCGTAGCCTAGGGGCCCTCACAGAGAAGGCCCTCTCCTGGGTGCCCACCCCTTTTACTACTGAAGCTCATGGTACAACCAGGAGGGTCTCCCATCCAGATCTTAGGACACGGGCAGGTTGGTAGAAAAAGGCTTTCCTTTAGATATCTGGGACCCAAGTCATAGGAACATAAGAGAAGTCCTGCTGGATCAGGCCACAGCCAATCTAGTCCAGCATCCTGTCACACACAGTGGCCCACCAAATGCTCATGGGCATCTCAAGCAGAGACAAGGACAAACCTTTGCCTGCTCTTGAATCCCAGCAAATGGTCTTAGAAGCGTCCTGCTTTCCCCCCAAGCCTGAAAGATGTACCTAGGCATTCATTCTAGTAGCCATTGATACATCTATCATTCATAAATTTGTCTAAGCCATCTAGACTGGTAGCTGTTACCACCTTTTCTGGCAGCACATTCCATAAACCAATCACCCTCTGGGTGAAGAAATACTTCCCCTTGTCGGATCCGACTCTTCTACCCATCAGCTTCATAGAGTGCCCCCCAGTTCTAGTGTTGTGCAATAGAGAAAAGTAATGTTCTCTATCCACCTTTTCTATACTGTGCATAATTTTATATACTTCAATCAGGTCCCCTCTTAAACGCCATCTCTCCAGACTGAACAGGCCTAGACCTTACAACCTGATTTCTTAAGGGAGGTGTTCCAGACCCTTAATCATTCTGGTTGCCCTTTTCTGCACCTTTTTCAGTTCCACAATATCCTTTTTGAGCTGTGGTCCCCTCACATACCTTATAAGTCTTATAAATTAAAGTTAGCATGTATGTGTTCCATCCACAACATGAAAGAAAATTTACAATATAAACCAAAACATTTTAGAAAATAATATAAAACCCATTTTTCAATCCAGTTCTCCAACACTAGCAGTAAAAGCATTTTTAGAAATGCATGCCTCAGGTGAAATGTATACAAAAGTGCATTATATATCTACACATATAGATTGGCATGCATATGGTTTGTTCCCGGAGAAGAGAGAATGTTCTATTCTCTTTCTGGCAAAGTCGTTGTGGCAGGAGCTTTCCGGTGGTTCATGAAGGAGCACACAGATATCTGCCAACAAGGAATAGGAATAGGATCCATCTTGTTTCCTCTCCCAATGTTTATTTCATTTCTGTTTAGCTACTAGCAAGATTTGGATCCTGCCAAAGCTATCAGCTTTTTCCAACATTTTAGCAGCCATGGCTGGAGATGCAACTCTGCCATCGGCACAATAGAGATGTTGACGCAACTGCTTGGCAAGCCTTTGTCCCTGGGCAAGAGAAACCAGTAGAAAAGCAGAAAAGTACTTTTTAAAAAAAGAACTATTTCCAAAATCCATTCTGTACCTCAGTATCGTAAAAGGGCAAAAACATTGGTGAGTTAAAACGTCATCAAGGGATTCAAAACAGTAAAGCCATTGCGCTGATGAATGAGAGAACTGTCCCAAATGATAAACAAACAAGCAACACTGCTTAGGACCCAACAAAAGCTGGTGCTGGTCTGTCCCCATCTGATGCTCTCTGCCCAAACTCAGACACGCCTGCGCCTCTCTCCGCCCCACAGAAGGGATACACATAATGGCACCCCGGCCGATTTACCAGCCATGCCTACCCTTTTAACCAGTTCAGCGACTTCTTTCTCCTGCTGAACATCTTGATTCCATTGACAGGCTGTGCTTAATTACAGGGTGGGGTGGGGGTCCAGGGAGGAGGGGGGAAAGGGGAAAGGAGGCAATGAGCTTGTTTATCTCTTTTAAGCAGGGCTTGGTTGCAAGCATTTGTTATCTTGGGTGTGAAATGCAGGGCGACAACAATTAATGTTTCCTATCCCAGTAGCTTTACATCTTCCACTGTGGGAGGGGGAGTCTGGGGCGGGTGGTGGTGGTGGTGGTGAGATAGGACGGTTGGCTGCAGCGATGTAATTCCTATCCTTCAGCCACGGTAGGCCATGCGCTTTCCCCGTCACTCATCAGGCAGGCGGCAGAAGAGCCACAGCAGCAGCTGACAGAGTTGCCGGTCCCTCCCGAGAGGCCTCCTGTGATAAAGTACATCCTGCTTTGTAGTGTAATCAACTTGCAATACATGCATTACTTCCTAATGAGAGCCGTGTTTAAACAAGTGTATAGAACACATCTGTCCGAGCCTTGGGATTTGGATCTGTGTGACCAATTCAACATCTGAAAGTTAAATTAATGGTAAAGAGTTTAATTGTGAGTAAACAATGCCACATTAAGGAGCGGTAAACACAGCAGCAGGGAACTAAAAAGACAGAGCATTCAATCACAGATGTGGCTTCTCCGGTGCGTTCCTTAATGATCTTTCTCCAGCTGCATCTTATGATGGCTTCCCACCCACCCCTTTGTGGAGGGGGGACTTCTTTTCTTCCTTTCAGGGCACATTTCTGAAAGCATCACAAGTGCCCAGGCTGAAAGGCACAGGAAATCCAAAGTGGCCGTGGACCATTACGGGGAAGAACAATCTTAGGGAAAATGAGAACTGCTGGATCTGGCCAAAGCCCATCTGGTTCAGCATCTTGTCTCACACAGCGGCACCATCAATGGCTGCTGGGCACCTCAGGCAGAAGACGAGGGCAAAACCTCCACCCACCGTTGACTCCCTGTAAATGGACTTCAGAATACGGACGTGCACAAATGTTTTTTTTGCATTTGCATTCGAGTCAAATAGAATGTTTTGACATTCGATTTGATTCAAGTGTTTTGAATCCTCACGCAACAAAAACCAATTCGAATCGAATACATTCGAATCTATCCGTTCGAATGTTAGATTCGAATTTGAAGATACGAGTGTCGACAACATTCATATATGTGATATGTATCTGTACGCATTTTGTATGCATCCCGTTTTATCCCATATGCATCCCATTTTCGTTCTGTATTATAAGTGCAAATGTGTACAGATATGCATGAGATTCGTACAGACATGTATGTAATACATATATACCTGTACATTTGAATGGTTCAAATCATTCAAATGAATGTTTTGGAACATTCAAAATTTGTTTGAATGTTTACATTTGAGAGTGAAGAAATTCTATTTGAATTCGAATGTCCTTATTCAATTGAATTCAATCGAATTTCAATTCCTTAGAACATTTATGCATATCCCTATGTACTTCAGCGGCATCTTGCCTGTCCCTCCAACCTGGAGGTGGTATCTGGGCATCCATTTAGTGGCCATTGAAAATAACAATGACGGGGCTAGAGAAGATCTTTGTGGCAGGATCCACACCACAAAGATTCCTGTTGTTTCTAGGGCCAACATGCAGGAAGCATGCTGTTTCCTTTTCCCCACCTGTGGAAGTACGCAGCTACATACAGCCATTGCAGGCACCTCCCAGAGCAAGCAATCTGGAAGTGAGCACAGAGCAGGAACCATGACACTTACCTGGATACCCCCACCAGGTGGCAAAGGGACTCCCCTTGCAGAAGCACCATTCCCACCTAGGTCACTTATCAGTGGTCTACTGAATCATCCCATCCCTCCACCGGCCACCCACACAATGAGGAGCAAACAGACCACACCACAACGCAGTACAGACATCCATTTACCCATCTTACCAGTGAATCAACTCTCATGGGCTGGGGCAGTGCAGTACATAACTTCCCTGCCTGCCTTCTGGGGAGTCCAGTAATGTGAATGGCAGGCCCACTGGGTGACTAAAGAGGATGTACGCACAGGCCCATTCTGAACTGGACCTTATTCTGGACCATATCTTGAACTAGGGACCTGCCATCTTTATGCAGGTGCAGACTAAAGCACCACCTACTGAGGGCCTGCCATAGTCTGCACTAACCTGGGGCCGCCCTTGAAGATGGCTCAGAAGCTGCAGCTGGTGCAGAATGCATCTGCTACACTGCTGGCTGGAACACCTGGCCGGATGCATATCATGCCGTTCTTAAAAGTGTTGAGTGGCTGCCAATTTGCTACCAAGCACAATTCAAGGTGCTGACTTGAACCTATAAGGCCCTAAATCTAAATGAACATATTCTTCCATATCAACCCGCCCATGCCCTAAGATCTGGAGAGGAGGCCCTCCTGGTTGCACCACCCTCAGTAGTAAAAGGTGTGGGCACCCAGGATAGGACCTTTTCAGTGGTGGCTTCCAGACTGCAGAATAGTCTCCATCCTGAGTTGTGCCAGACACCTTCACTTTATGTGTTCAGGAGAGCAGTAAAGATGCTCCTAAAGGTGTGCACGAAGCCCATTCCCCACATTTGAGTCATTGTGAATTCCACCCCTATAAATGTGGGGGGCTCTGTATCCATGCATGACTATTCTAACAAATATTTGTACGTGAAACAAATGCAACCCCCCACTTACCTGTCGCCCTTGCCACTACCAGAAGTGCCTTTTCCAGGTTCTGGAAGGCCTATTTTGGGCTCCAGAGAGTGTGGAAAGAAGCTTGGGATGCCAGCGGATCACACCCCAAAAGGTAAGGGGGTACTTGGGATGTGGGTGGGACCACTCTGGTGATGTCCCGGGCCCCTTTCTGTGCTCTCCGGAGGCTGAAGTAGGCCTTCTGGGGGCTAAAATAGGTCTTCCAGTTCTGGGGTGCCTATTTTGGGTTCTGGAAAGCGCGGAAAGAGGGCAGGACACCAGCAGAGCACCGCCCAAAAGGTAAGGGGCTGTGTGGGGGGCTGCAGAGAGGAATGGGAGGCCTGGGGGGAGGGCCCAGAGGGGAGGGCCAAGGGCATCTGGTATCCACTGAAGCTTCAACCAAAATTTCTACGAATACTGTATAATCCAATCCGTGGACCAATGTAGGCCCTATTCAGGTCACCCATGAATCTACAAATTCATACATATTTATATAAATTCCAGATGTCATGAATATTCATGCACATCCCTAGATGGACCTTTTCACCCTGCCTTTGGATAAAGAAGGAATGCCTTTTCCTCCCCACATTCAGGCACCATTATGGTTTAATCTGTTCATTTAATGTTGTAACACATCCTGAGACCTTTGGGCGTAGCACGGGATAAAAATTCAAATAAATAAATAAAATAACCTGTGCATGACAGGTCCCTATTCCAAGATATAATCCAGAATAAGGCTCAATGCAGAAAGGGACACACACACACACAAAGTGAATTCAGTGACAAGCATTCTCGTAGTCAATTCACTACTAAAAAGGTAGTTTTTAAAGGGTGGAAGCCAGGCATAGTATGCCTGCCAGGGTACTTTTTATTGGGAAAAGAGAAGTCATCTCATGATTTGGAACTTGTAGACACCACATTGGCCAAGTGGCACCACATCTGTAAATAGTTAGTTCTAGGAGGGAAGATTGGGAATTTTGCAGCTGTGGGAGGAATCAATACTTCTGAGAGGGAAGGCTGGGGATTGGAGAGATGTCCTGAAGATTGGTTATTTTGTTAATAGTAATTTTGGATAAATAATGTCATGCCTCATGCCATCAGCACCTCCTCCTCCTACAAGGATGAGGAGGTGGTTGGCCATGCCAGCCAAGCCAAGGCAGCCATTACTGTCAACCAAAGTGAGGGCGACATGCCTCAGGGGTCAGACGTGCATGATAACTCATAGCGTTCTCAGGCAAGAACACCAACACCTGAGATGGTCCACACGTTCACATGTCAAACAGCAAATGCTGTTGCAGACAGCAGCTCTTTTCCCTGCAACCTCGACTCATGTTTTCTCTGTATCCTTGACCCTTGGACTGATTTATGACAATGCAGACCATCTGGTATTTTGAACTTGGAATTCTTGACTACACTTTAACTCTTAATCTCCCAAAGAACTTTGGAACTTTAACTGGCTGCTACTGCTGCTAGCCCTGAGCATGCACACATGCGTTTGCTCTCTGAACCTCACCGACTTAAGATGTGACAAAGATGAGCAGCATGACTCAGGAGGTACTCTGGTCAGAAGTGAGGCATGCTGATCTTCTGTTGAGCTAAATAAATCCCTTTTGCTTCTACTACATTTGAGAGCAGTGGTCTATTTCTGCTAACTAAGGAATTCATTCCAGCATCCTTCCAGCCTAGTGAGATGTTAAAACAATTCCCCAAAAATCTCACAGGTTTCAGTGTAAACTACATCTTGGTCACTTGTGTCTGGATAACCAACCACCATAGCATGGGTCCACCCTAAAACCACCCCAAATTGTGGTCTCATTTGCCATGAAATGGCAAACCCAGCAATTGCTCCTGTGTAGGCATTCTGACATAATTAACAAGTGCAAAGTATCAGCAGCAGGGGTGTGAGCGGAGCCAATTTCCGCATTCTATTCAAAGTGAATAGAATGTGGAAATATTTGGCTCTGGCTGAATAACCCCCCCCCCCCAGATGTCGGGGTATTCATATCCGTGCATGGATATTCTACGAATATCCATTCTATAAATACTCTACACCAGCCAGGCTTTGCAGAAGCCCCGGGAAGAGGCCCGGAGTGCCACTGGAGGTTTGGGGGAGGCTGACCCGGGGGGAGGCCACAGGGTAATCCAGTAACCTTAGAAGCTTCTACCAAACCTTCTACAGATACTGGATTATCCAATTTGTGGATGGATAGGGACCTTCGAATAGGGCCCTATCTGATCCATCTATGAATCTCAGAATCCAGACATATTCATCCAGATTCCAAATGTACTAATAATTCATGTACATCCCTAGTCAGCAGCAACTTCACAAGAGGAAATTCCCTCCCAAAGAAATCAACTTCTTCAGCCTTGTGGCAGAAACTTCAGCTTTATTTTCTTTATTATTCTCCCTCTTCTACCAACTGTGGAAGTCCATTCTCACTCTTTATTGATTTTGGTCTCCAGACGGCATATGAATGACAGAGAGTATTAAGATGGTGCTAGTTGAAATGCCACTTTCATCAATATCACAAGGCAGTACTAAGTGAGCCTCCCTGTGCTGTTTAGTGATGTATGTTTACCCATCCATTAAATGCTTGAAGAAAAATTAAATAAATAAACTTTCCTGGTGGGGAAAAGGGGAAATAGGTGGTGAGCATCTAAAGTGCTTCTCCTCCATGAACTCCGGTGGGAAGTTCTCCCTTTCAGAGTATAAGATGGACAAGACATTTCCAGCTGCATCTTTCCCAACCACCGTGCAAGTCAACTGAAAGAGACAGCTATTGTTTGTTGAAAATAACGTGAACTGAATTTTGCAAATCCCTGCAAAACGCCACTATGAGAAACTCGTACACAAAGGTCCTGTTTCAGCAACCTCCCAAATTAAAGCAGAACAAAGTAAACGCACACTTCTGTGGCATGAGTCTCACATGATCACATACCCCTGTCATCTGAACTCCCTTTCGGAGACACTTGAAGGCACAGGAAGTAGGGGTATGCACGAATATTCAAATGCATTAGAAATTCAATCAAATCCACCAAATTTTGACATGTGAATTTGAATTGAATGTCCTTAAATTCGAATCTAAAGATCCGATTCGAATTTTGAATTTAGGGTTTATTCGTTTGAATTATTCAGACATTCGTATGTGTACGGGTTCATACACAATATGTTCTTGTAGATCCACATCTTTCCCGCATCCCTACGCATTTGTATGGATCCATACTGGATGAAAAGGGGTTGCATACGGGATAACTACAGGATGCATATGGATATGTACAGATTTATTTGTTTGTTTGTTTCCATTTCTATCCCTCCCCATACCCGAAGGTCTCTGGGAGGGTAACAACAGATCAAACAGCATTTAAAAAACATTAAAAACAAGACACAGGTAAAAAAACATATTAAAACTGGATGATTAAAACAAGGTATTAAAAACATGGTATTAAAAACAAGGCACAGATTAAGCTAAGGTACATAATTAAAAGCTCTGATTTAAGCCCTACATCTAGTGGTCTGTTAATAAAATAGTGACCAAGGGGGGAATGAGTCAACCTTGGCCAAAGGCTAAGGTGAAAAGATATGCCTTTACAGCTCTCCTAAATGACAACAGGGAAGGGGCATGGCACACCCCAGAAGGGAGACCATTCCACAATCTAGGGGCCACCACTGAAAATGTTCTCCGCCGGCTGCCGACCAACCTCACTATCAAAGGTGGTGGAACAACCAGGAGGCATTTTCTTCGGATCTTAATGTGCACAGACCCGGGGAAGATGCATACGGACATCTACAAATGTTGTTGATATTCGTAAGTGCAAGTTCGAATTTGCACCTACGAATATCAACACTTACTTAACTCAAATTGAATTTGGTTAAGCTCAAGCTTTAAACATTCAAATTGAATTGAATTTTTGAGTATACAATTCAAATCAAATCCCGAAAACTGCATTCATGCACACCGCTAACAGGAAGGGAGAGTGATTGATACAGATTTATTTTTTAATTTTATTTTAATATTTGTATCCCACCCTTCAGCTTGACATCCCACGAGGGGTCACAACATATGATAAAGTGCAGGCACACAAGCATCTTTAAGAATTAACCCACCCAATCTCTCTTCCTCCATTCCACATTTTGTGCTCTCTACCTGGGTACCATCTTGGGCACCTCTAAGCAGTTTTCTTGGCAGAAGTACAGAAGTGGTTTGCTGTTGCCCCTTCCAATGAGAGATTGGGCATCAAACCAGCAATGTAAAACAACAAAAAGGCTGCATTTACACCCAGGTTTTAATCCGGCTTCAGTTCATTTTCAGAGCGAAAGACATCAGAAAAATGAACATTTTCTTTCTCATTTATCTAACCCAGCGGTGGATTTTCTGAGTTGGATAATGCTGAAAGGAAACAGCTCAGCATTTTGCTGATGTGTTCTGTCACTGGCTGTGTTCACGCCTAAGTTTTAATCCAGTTTCAATTTGCCTTCAAAATGGCAGAACCCATTAGCAAAGTGAACAGTCATTTCCTTTCTTCATTATCTAATTCAAAAGTGGATTTTCAGAGTTAGATAATGCTGAAAAAGAATCACTTTGCCGATGCATTCTCTCATTCTGAAAGTGGACTAAAGCTGGATTAAAACTTAGCTGTTAACGCAGCCACTCTAAAAGTGGACTGAAGCTGAATTAAAACCTAGTTGTGAACCCAGCAGAAGAGTTCTATCCTGCCCACCTGGCCCCGAAGACAAACCCCCCCCCCATTAGCAAGACTGCCGATTCCGAACCATTTTGACATCTCTTTTAAAAGCAGAATTGCACACAGGGAGTCTGAGCACAGAACTGAGCACCTCTGCCTAAATCTCCAGCAAAGGCTGACAGTCAGGCAACAGATAATCTTGTGTTGACATTTGAGCTTTTCATGTACAGGCCTTTGTTTACAAACCCTTCATCTTTCTTCATTATCCTTTCCTTTTATTTTAATGAGTGCTATTCCTCATGCGCACCTACACGCTCTGCCCCTAGAAATGCACACACGCACACACCGTGTCCTTTCAGAAATCTACTCCCTGCCTCCCTGACAAACAAACAACAGAGCCATACTTCACACGTGGATCCGCTGAAACTAACACCATTTGCCAATGTAGCCAAAGGGCAGAAAACCGCTAAGCTCCATTTATTTGCCTCTCTGCAGAGCGATTTCAGTTCTGGTGGCAAACACTCAAGCCGAGTGCTTGGGGCAGGGGGAAAGAGGTGGAGGGGAAGGAATCAGATGCCTCCCGTTGCAACTGGAAGCCCACCTTGTGACATCAACTGTGGCGATGCCGTTTTCCTAATCAGCCCTAATTTATCCGTCCCTCTGCTTCGCCGGTAAATAAAGGGGTCAGAAATACCAACCGGCCCGTGGTGGACAAGATAGAGAAGTCCAGCCATTAAAAGAAGGCCGGAGTTTGTTACAGCGTTCCCCAGTCCTGAACAGATTGGGCCGCCTTGGCTCCTGGAACATCTCAGCATGTTTGGGAAGCCGAAGGAAAACAACAAAAGGTGTTAATAGCCTTACAAAGGGAGAGCCATGCTGACAGATTACCCATTAGAGTTTCCCGCTCGCTGCGAAATGGCAAATAGGCTTGATCAATTCGATTTTAATGGAAAGTAGGCATCCGGGTAAAAGCGGCCAGCCAACGTGTGGAGGTCTTTTGTTGCTAATGTGCCTAGGAGAAGAAAAGGAGGAGGAGGGAAAGCACTTAATTGAGGTCATAATAATATTAGTGGTGATTGCCATCAATAATTCAGGCATATTTATTACTATATCAGTGGAGGCCTGTCAGGCAGGGACACTGCCGGCTTTTGTTAACATGTTAACGCAACACTTGACGTGTGGTGCTCCACCAGCTTGTCTTGGGGATGGTAGGCTGGCGAGAAGCAATGATATTCTAGCCCGGACCTTGCGCTGATAACAACAGCAACTTGACTGTTGGCAAGATGAATTAACAATTGGGAAGGTTATTATTTATTTATTTATTTATTTATTTATTTATTTATTTATTTATTTATTTATTTATTTATTTATTTATTTATTTATTTATTTATTTATTTATATTTGTGTGTGTATGCATGTATGTATGATTGTATGTATGTATGTATGTATTTATACTTCTATCCCGCCCTGTACCCGAGGTCTCTGGCCAGGTAACAACATCTAAAATCCAATGCATTAAAACAATAAGCAATCTATATTAAAACAATGGTGTCTATAAATAACTTCTAGTGGCTACAAGTGGGAAGGGAAAAGGTATCTCCGTTTAACCACAGCCTAGGGCAAAGAGGTGCGTCTTCACTGCCCTCCTAAATGTATACAGTGAGGGAGCCTGACGCACCTCAAGGGGGAGATTATTCCATAGAATGGGGGCCATTACTGAGAAGGCCCTCACCCTGGGTGCCCACTCCTTTTACTGCTGAAAATGGTGGGACAACCAGGAAGGCCTCCCTCCAGATCTTAAGGCACAGGCAGGTCGATATGGAAGAAGGCGTTCCTTCAGATATTTGGGTCCCAAGTCATTTAGGGCCTTATAAGTCAAAGTTAACACCTTGAATTGGGCTCGTTAGCAAATCGGCAGCCAATGCAACTCTTTTAAGGCCAATGTGATATGCAACCTAGCTGCTGCATTCTGCACCAGCTGCAGCTTCTGAACCGTCTTCAATGGCTTCCCATGAAAGGATCCACCTAGTAAGCGTCCCAAAGCATTCTGTTTGGAATGTCAGCTTCCCAGGCAGAGAGCAGTCTGCCGAACAGAGGACCATCTCATCTCTGAGTTGCATGATTTAGTTCCCTTTGGGTGGGAGGAACATAAATCCTACCTCTCACACACTTTGGGGTCACTCATGACTACTTCTCTCCCTCCCTCTCCCTCCCTTTCTCTCTTTTGTAAGAAGAGGGGGGGAGAAAAAATACTAAATGAACGCATAATTGTACAATTACTGAACCTCATTCTACAGTTTAAAAATTTAAACGTATTAGCCTCATAAAATGCCTCATTAATCTGGGTGTCTTAAATGACATACTTGTCCGGTAATGAGGCGTTATGTGTTGGAAATATGTGGAAGGGGCCCGACAGCGGAAAAATGGAGTTTGCTGGGTACTTTTTTAAAAAAGAGAGAAAGAAATTAAATAACTGCCCTGTTTTGAGGACTGAGGTAAAGAGGTGTTATATAATCAGCCACAGGCACTCAGGAATGAGATTTCCCCCCCCCCCCTTCTGCTGTATAATTATTCTTGTTGAACCTAAGGCCGTGGTCGCACCTTCACTATAAACTTCCTTCAGTCCATCTTCAGCTCTGACTGCCTGCACCTACAATATGTGTTTTATTTGTGGACTTTTTACTAGGGATGTGAACATTTATTTATGTGTGTGCAATTAGAATCAAATCAAATGTGAGGAAGCTCGCATTTGTTCGAATAGAGCCCCTATGAATGTGGTAGGACTCAAATTCAAATCCCTGCTGCCGGTCGTGCCTACAACTCCCCTACAAATCTGCTCTAAATGTGCCAAATCCACTCTGAATCTGCTCTGAATTCACTCTGAATCCACTCTGAATCCACTTTGAATCCATTCTGGGAGTGCTGCAGCCAATTTCCCCACCTCAGGTTCATGATATGTAACGAAGCTTCGTACAAATGTATAGAAACATTCAAGTCACATTCGAATGTCAGTCTTTGAATTCAAATGTCCAAATTTTAACAAATTAATATGGAATTTGAATATAAAGATTTGTGCACATTCCTACTTTCCACCCTCACTCGGAAAGTCCACAAATATACAGATAGAATTGATATAGGTATCTCCACATAGTTTTCTTGGCAGATCCAAACATGGCTGACCATTACCTTCTTCTGGGTAGATTCCAAAAGCTGATCTTGCAGCCTTCTTCATTCTAGGCAGTTGCTCTGGCAGTTTGGTCTGACAAGTCTCACAGGTGCAAATAATTTCCAAAATCCAATCCCACAGCATAAAATGGAAGGAAGCCTTTAAAACCATTTAGTCAAAGTTCATCACTAAATGCAATTTATTCCAGTTATGGAACTCCTTTTACTTCCTCCCCCCCCCCAAAAAAAAACATAGCTGCATCCTCCAAGTAGGGCTGTTTTTCTATGCTTTTCTACTCAAAAGAGGTGCACCAAGCACAGTGACATTTTGCTTATTTAAATTGTTGCTTTATTAGAAAGAACATTCTTCCACGTGTTTGCCACCCCTCCCAGTTTCTTTGGGAGTGTTCCAGATTTCTTCGCCACCTCCTGATTTCCTTACAGTGTTGAGAAATCATCTGGGAAGGTATAGAAAAGGTATAGAAGGTATAGATGACATACACATGGGCATTTGCACATATACATGCCACCCTTAGGCCTTTCCCTGCACTCTGGCAAAAGAGAAGGCTAGGTTTGAGCTGTGGAGGCAAATGAGGTAAGGCATTGTGGGAGGGAGAGAGGGAGGAAAGGAGCGAGGGAGCAAGGAAGAAAGGAAGGATGGAGGGATGGAGGGAAGGAAGGAAGGAAGGAAGGAAGGAAGGAAGGAAGGAAGGAAGGAAGGAAGGAAGGAAGGAAGGAGTCTCTTCTGCCTATGTCAGAATTTTTTACTGTGTTCCTTATTTCTAGCAAAAGCTTCTATCATATTTCAATCACCTCCGTCCCAACTCTTTTGGCCAAAATTCTGTCTTATCAACCATGGTTTGTGTTTTGCTTTGCGTATTTGGTTGTTGTTTAATATTTGTTTACATACTTATAAAATATACTTATGGAAAATAAAATATACTTAAACCATAAGGTATGGAATTTTGGAAAAATCAAAACAAATCGACAAAAACTCTCATTAAAGAGGTTTCAGAGAATCAGAGCTGTGGTACATGTCACTCTAGAGAGGACCCAGATTCAAAAGAAGAGAAATAAGGAATCAACAGAGATTAGGGCTGCCTCCTCCGGCCAAAAAAGGCAATGCAAGACCTAAGCAAGATCCCATAATTCCCTCCGGCCGCCTCCCACCAGACACAAAGAACATCCCCTGCTTATCTTGACGTCTGTCAAGCAACTTTCTCCATCACGCTGATTGGGGTTGCTGGAAGCCAGCCAAGTGCCCTCTATTTCCCTTTGTTTTTTGTTTGTTTGTTTGTTTGTTTTCATGCACTTGGCTGGTTCCTGGTAGCCCCAGTTGGCCCGAACATGAAAACTGCTTGACAGACATCAAGGTAAGCAGAGACACACAGGAAAGGCAGTGCATCTCATAACAGTATTTATTTATTTATTTATTTGTTTGTTTGTTTGTTTGTTTGTTTGTTTGTTTGTTTGTTTGTTTGTTTGTTTGTTTGTTTGTTTGTTTGTATTTCTATCCCGCCCTATACCCGAAGGTCTCAGGGCGGGTTACAATATTATATTAATCTTAGACAGGTCCCTGCCCTCAGGCTTACAATCTAAAGAGACAAGATACAAAAGGAAAATGGTGTGGGAGGGAACAGGGACATAATGTAAGCAGGGTTCCAGCATGGTAAATTGGGTATGTCTTGCATTCGCAATAAAGCGCCAAGGGTCTTGTGGATTCTCCCACGTGTCTGGGGACAGCCTAAGCAAAGCAGTGGGTGCAAAGCAGAATCTAATTTTTAGGGAAACAGCAAGGGTTAGGGTTAGGATTTTGGAGATTGTGCTCCAAACAGATGCCCCCTTCCTTTGGCAACCAATTCAGGTACAGAATGGGATGTGCACAAATATTTGTAACATTCATTATTAATATTTATTTATTTATTTATTTATTTATTTATTTATTTATTTATTTATTTATTTATTTATTTATTTATTTATATTTCTATCCCACCCTATACCTGAAGATCTCAGGGCGGGTAACCTTCAAAACCAACAGACTACAAAACAAAACAATCTCCTAAAAACTGTAAAGGCTATAAAAATGTTTTAAACGACACAATTAAAACAGCATCATAAACATTAAAACAATAGTATCTGCAGTGTGGGGACAATTAGCCATTAGCCAAAGACCAGGACAAAAAGGCACATCTTCGCTACCTTCCTGAAAGTAGACAGGGAAGAGGCCTGACACACCTCGAGGAGAAGGCTATTCCACAACTTGGGGGCCATCACCAAAAAGGCCCTTTTCAATGTTGAATGTCACGGTATTCGTACATTGACATTCATACAAATACGAATGTTTTGGACATTCATACAAATAGTTTGGACGTTTGTTAAACTGGGGACGTGGGAAGGTGGCTGTGCCAGACATCTGCAATGGATCTAAAGTGCATTCAACATGTATCGGATACGTATTCATTCGTATCTGATGCATATTCATTTGTATCCGATACACATTCGTTTGTTCGGATATTCGTATAAATTCGTATGACCACATCCGTATCGAATAGAATTTTACCACATTCAAAAGCGTCTACTTGTACAAAAATGAATTTTCGACCATTCAATTCATTACAAATCAAATTTCAAAAATCACATTTGTGCCCATCCGTAGTATAGAACCCAGGGCAACGTTATTTCCTGGTAAGTAGGATTTGTTCAGCAGAGTTCACTGCCCATGTACAAGTTCCTATGGTCCGTTTACTCTGCTATCAAAAATGCTAATGGCTCCTTTTCCATTCCTAGCCCCCAGTTTAAGTAACTATGAATCATGGATATTTAAAACCATCTCTCTGTAGTTTTAATTATCTCTGTCTGCAGGGGAATTTTAAAAGAAGAAGAAGAAGAAGTCAGCCGTTCCCAAATGTAAGACCCCCAAATGAAAGTGTTTCCACGCTGACAGCTAAGAAGTCTGTCCTAGCTTGTCGGATTCCCGGTAAAATTTGCATTGAAAAGGCAGCTTTAAATATACTTAAAATAAAAAAGAGAGAGAGAGAATTTGCATCTCATTTGCTACACTGACAGTCTTAAAGTTTTATTGGAATAAAGACATGTCAAATGGATTTATTATAGTTAAGCTGATAGCTTTTAAAATCGGCACAGTAACATCAGCTAAATTCAACAAAGTAAATGGTGACAAGCTAATGGCATTTATTCTCTGAGAATCATTTACTTAAAAACCATAACGCAGATCGTTTTATTTCGGTATTGCTTGTTGTTTCAGGATTCTTTGGTTTGGGTTACATTCATTTCTGCAAATGTATATAATTTGTAGATGTGTGTGTCTGTGTCTGTCCATGTTTGTGTCTGTCCATGTGTCTGTGCCCATGTGTGTGTGTGTGTGTGTGTGTGTGTGTGTCCATCTCTCTCTGTGTGTGTGTGTGTGCGTGTGTGTGTCAGGAAGTAGCATGCAGAGTTGGCATCTTTTTCCAAGCAGGACAAACTGGCTGTCAGATGAGTGTGTCAGGCCTGTGCTTTGGGTAGAATCGAAAGAACATGTTCTACTCCTTCAGAGGCTCAGGTTTCAGAAGGACTTGGCTTTCAGTGGCTAAAAGAGGGATGTGCGTCTCTAAAACAATTTGAAAAACATGGACAACAACAGCAACAAAGCCCATGCTGACATCAGTACTTTTCTAGGACTGGGTGAAATTCCATTGGGTGCATGCATCGCCTGATGTTTGTTGGTCAGTAGATGCAATATCATTCTTCAACCATCTGCCACGATGGGAGTGTAGTGCAACAAGAACTCTGAGGGTGCTTCTGCACAGGGGCAAAACAATCTGGATCTACCACGCCTGGATTTAGTAAAACCGGATTCCAGAGGACCCGGTTTTACTGAATCCGGATCCCCGGTAGATCCGGATTTACGGGGTAGATCTGCATCTAAGAGATGCAGATCTACCCTGCCCTCCCATCCCTCCGCACATATGGTGTGAGGGTGGAATAAATCCAGATTGGAGGTGGGTGCTGTGCGGACGCACAGCACCCACCTCCCATCCGTGCTCCGGGGCCCTCCCCCGGCCCACCATGATTGGCTCCTCGAAGCCAAGCATGGCGAGCCGGGGGGCTCCTACCTTTCGGTTCGCCCTCACCCCAGAAGCGGCGGATCGCCACTTCTGGAGCCAGCGCAAGCTTCCCTAAAGCCCACCCTAGCCCACCCGGGGGCGGGGGGAGCCAGTGGAATCCCCTCCTTACCTGTTCAGCATCGCCCCGGTACTGAGAAGAGGAACCCAGGATACAGCAAAACAAAACAACATCTACACAAAGCATCTCTGGGGAAGATTAGGAAAGGCTGTGAGGCAGAATTGTCCATCTACCCTTCCCCCTTTCATGAACATTCTGTGCTAGAAAAGGTGGATTAGAGAAGGCCTGAGAACATGAGGGCCACACAGTGTCTCACTGAGGTGCTGCTGAGAGGCCCCTTTTGTTACATCTGAACACAGCCGTAGAGAAGGTTTCAAGATGGGATTGTCCACACACCAGGCTGACCTCATGAACACTCTGAGCTAGAAAAGGTGGATTAGGAAAGACACACTGTCTCTCTGAGGTGCCCCTTTTGTTGTGTCTGAACACAGCCTCTGTCTCCATTACCCAGAAAAGAAAGCTGCTCTCCATTGGGAGTAATGGAAATGTGCCTCATCTAAGTTACCTTTCTTGCCTAATGCAGATGCATGCAAGAACAGGTAAACCAGCCTTCTGCAGTATAACACTCATTATTCACCCAGGATAGGTTTGCAAAAAAAAACAAAAACCCTTGTGTATTTCAATTTCACAAATATTAAATCATTGTGCCTATGGGGAAATGGAGGTTTGTGGAGCTGTTTCTGAACCTCCAGAACAGGAGAGGGGATACAGAAAAGATGAAGTTTCTTTCCCGGATGTCCCAAGACCAGAGATGCTCTTACCAAAAAGATGTGATTGACTTCCACCTGTCACAGGCCATGTCTCCTTTTACTTTTGGAAGTGCTCTTTTGGAAGATGGGGTAGGTGCTCCCATTTCCTGCAGAAAAAGGCACCCTCCATGTCTCTATTTCAGAGTACAGAGGCACCTTGCGTACATGGCTCCACAGTGGAAGATACCATCAGCAAAGGGGCTGTGTGATACTGCAAGGCACCCATTCCATCAGGACTGTAAATGTGGTGTCAGCAGCAGCAGCAGCAGCAGGTGACTCCATTTAGGGAAGTGCATGGATGTTCTAAACATTTGGAATTTGATCGAATGTGGACATTCAAATTTAAGCATTCGAATGAATTTCAAATGTTCCAAAACATTTGTTCAAATGATTCAAAACATATGTATGTATTACATACATAACTGTATGAAGCTCATTCGTACCTCTACGCATTTGTGCTTATAATACGGAACAAAAATGGGACGCGTACAGGGATAAAACGGGATGTGTTCGAGATGCATACAGATACGTATGAGATTTTAATTATTCCTCTTTACTCTGCCTTGGTCAAACCTCATCTAGAGTACTGCATCCAGTTCTGGGCACCTCAATTTTTTTAAAAAAGACATTGGCAAACTAGAGGAAGTTCAAAGGAGGGCTACCAAAATGGTTAGAGGTCTGGGAACCATGTGGTATGAGGATTGCTTGAAGGATCTAGGAATGTTTAGCCTGCAGAAGGAGTTTAGACAGAATGTTTAGACTGAGAGGAGACATCATAGTAGTAGGGACGTGCAAGAATACTTGTAACATTCGTTTGTTCATACAAATATAGACAAATTTGGACATTCGTACACAAATTGAATGTTATGATATCCGTACATTGACACTCATTCGAATATGAATGTTTCCAGACATCTGTATGAATAGTTCAGACAGTCATTAAACTGGGAAGGTGGGAAAGTGGCTGCGCCATCACATCAGCAATGAGATCTAGAATTGAGGATTGAGAGCATATTAAAAGTGGATTCAGGGTGGATTTGATGCTTTCAGGTCAGATTTGTTACTGGATAGGTGTATCCATTCGTATCAGAATGTGTCAGATATTCATGTGAATTTGTACGAATACGTTTGTATTGAATAGAATTTTACCACATTCAAAAGGGTCTATTTGTAGAAATACAAATTTTCTGATGTTCGATTCGAATGTCCAAAAACACATTCATGTGTATCCCTAGATAGCGATCTTCAGGTCTCTGAAGGGCTGTCACAGTGCGGAGGGGTCGTCTCTATTCTCACTTACTCAAGATAGGAGGACTAGAAACAACAGGATGAAACTTCAAGGGAAGAAGAAGAGTTGGATTTTTCTACCCTGCGTTACTCACCCATTCAATGGAACTCAAAGTAGCTGACAAAGCTTTTCTATTCTTCTCCCTACAACAGAACACCATGTGATGTATATAGGGCTGTGAGAGCTAAGAAGAGAGCTGTGACTAGCCCACGGTCACTCAGCTGGCTTTATGGAGGAGAGGTGAATCAAACCCGGTCTTCCCAGATAAGAGTCTGGCTCTCTAACCACTAAACCAAGCCTGACATGAGGGTGATCAATCAATGGAAAAGGTTCCCACAGGAGGTAGTGAGTTCTCCTTCACTGGAGGTCTTCAAGCAGAGGCTGGACAGACATCTATCTGGGATGGTTTAGGAAATCCTGCATTGAGCTGGAGGTTGGACTCGATGACCCTGGAGGTCCCTTCCGACTCCAAAATTCTATGATTCTATGGTTCATTTAATATGATGATCCAGCTTCATGTGGAATGTGTCTGTGAAGGGATTCCTCATCACAACAGAGTTCGACTTTTGGTTCTTTTCGTGCAATGCAGAGGAAGCCAAGGAGGCTGCAAACAATTTTTGTGGTCTGAACACCCAGAGATCAGAACAGCCCGGAGATTTGTAGCCATTCAGCATGACTCCAAGAGAGCTCAGAACTCTGCAAGGCTGAGTCCTTAAAGAGTTATGGGAAAGTATGGTGCATTTTGTTAAGTCCCCGCCTCCAGACATACTGTATAGGCCATAAATTGTTCTTACTTTAATAAAAAAGATATAAATTTACCTCCTTGAGTGCTGCCTTTTCTGACCAGCTCTCCCTTTACCTAAAGCCGTAGGGCTTTTGTGGCAGACAGCCTGGTGGAATTGCAGTTAACAGCTTAATTTTCCTCCTGATAAAAGAGACAAAAAGTTCCTTTCAGTAAAACTAAAATTAACACGGTCAGCAAAATTGATCTATTGTGACCTTTGACCTTGGCTTAATTGTTCACAAAAGGCTAACAGTACCAGTGGCGAATCAATGGTTTACAGAGAGCGTTGGGACGTCTTTTGCTTGGGACAAAGTGGCAGAACGTCAAAAATGTTTAATACAAACCTTTAAGTGGGGGAGACCATTCAATATGCACCCACTCAGCCAAATCTTCGGGCCCTGAGCAAGGAAATGAGCAAGGTGGTTCATATGGAAAAGTCCCCTTATTTCAGTGTTTGGCTTTCTGGTGGGCTCCTACTTTGAGGAAACATTTTAAGTCTGCATTTCGTGAATCTTTCCCAATTTATTGTTTTATTGAGACACTAATTCACCTGGGCTGCAGTCACACCTCAGATTTAACCCAGCTTCAGTCTGCTTTCAGACTGAGAGAGCACACTACACAAATATTCAAACCCATTCAAAATTGACCGAATTTCAACATATTCAAATAGAATGTCCTTAAATTAGAATTTAAAGTTTTGATCCGAAATTCAAATTTTGGATCTATTCATTCAAATTATTCGGACATTTGTATGTGTACGGATCTGTACGGGATGAAAACGCGTTGCATACAGGATAACTACAGGATGCATAGAGACATGTACAGGTGCAAATGGGTGTATACGGACCCAGAGAAGATGTGTAAAGGCATCTACAGATGTTGTCAACATTCGTCAGTGCAAATTTGAAAGAAAAATTCAAACAAATAGATTCGAATTTGCTTCATTCAAATCAAATTTGGTTAAATTTGAATTTAACAGATTCGATTATAGAATTTTTCAGTATTCTCCTAGAGCACATCACTTAAGATTCAATCCAGCTTCAGTCTACCTTCAGAGCGAGAGAATACATCAGCAAAGTGACAAGCGGTTTTCTTTCAGTTTTAAATAACTCAGAAAATTCACCTTTAAGATACAGTAGATAATGTGAAAAGAAAATTACTGGTCGCTTTGCAAATTAAACCTTAGGTGTGACCACAGCCATCAGCAAAGCGACAAGCTATTTTCTTTTGCGGTTATCTAACACAGAAAATTCATCTTTGGGATAGCTATTGTGGAAAAGAAATTATCGTTCAATTTGCTGATGTGTTTTCTCACTCTGAAGGTGGACTGAAGCTGGATTAAAGCTTAGGTGTGAACACAGCCCTTGTCTTGGAGGAACAAAAATTGCAATAGTATTTATTTATTTATTATTTATTTGTTTGTATTTCTATCCCATCCCATCCTATATCCTATGACAGTGTTTATGACAATGCCCCAACAAGAAATGGCTCAATGCCCACCACACTTTCCTGTAGAATATGATCTGGACTTAGCTTTTCAAAATGGTTAAGAAAAGGCTTGGGGGTTGGAATCTGCCTAAGCCCTTGTTCAAAGGCTTGCTTCAGCCTTTAAAGTATGATTTTGGACTCCCAAAGGCTCCATCAATGGTGTCTCAGGTTAAAAAAAGAAAAAGAAAAAAGGAGTGACTGTTAACAGCCTACTGAGGAAACGGAGAGGTTGAAACTGTCCATCCAGCCAAGGACCCATAGAAGGATTGAAGGTTTTGGAACTTCCTTCTTTTGGATTACAGCTCCCCTAGAGAAGACTGCCATTGGCTGTTTCAGCCAAGAATCATGGGAATTTTAATACATGTACTTACACTAAGCACAGGGGAGTTCAGATGGATGTTCCTTAAATTCCATTTGTGGGGACGGGAAGGAAGGAAGGAAGGAAGGAACAGTTGTTTACTGAGCAGAGAGGAATGAAAAAAATATCCCTGTGCCGGTCAGCATATTTCTGCCATGTACTACGTCATGAGAATTAGTGGTGACCGCTGGCACAACCTTGTCACTTTACCATCCTTTATCAAATGTCCAGGGAATCCTTCCATGCAAACCCAGTTGTGAAAGAATTTCCAGCTGTCTCCCCGTGCCCCTATCTTCTAGGGGTGTACACAAATGCAATTTTTGGGATTCAATTTGAAATGAATACTCAAAAATTTGATTCAAATGTTTAAAGTTCAGATTTAACCAAATTTGACTCGAGTTAAGGAAATTTGAATCTATTTGTTCTAATTTTTCTTTCGAATTTGCCCTTACGAATGTCGACAACATTTACAGATGCCCGTACGCATCTTCCCTGGGTCCGTACACATCCGTGTGTATCTTTACACATCGGTATGCATCCTGTAGTTATCCCATATACAACCGGTTTTCATCCCATACGGATCTGTACAAATTCATACAGATGTGGGAAAGGTGCGGATCTTCAAGTGCGCATCCTGTACGAGCCCATACACATACAAATGTCCGAATAATTCGAACAAATACATCCAAAATTCGAATCAAATCTTTAAATTTGAATTTAAGGACATTCTATTAGAATTTGAATGTCGAAATTCAGTCATTTTGATCGAATTTTGAATGATTTTGAATATTTGTGCACATCGCAGTTTGGTCTAGTGGTTAGGGAGCCAGACTTTTATCTGGGAATACCGGCTTCGATTCCGCCCTCCTCCATGAAGCCAGCTGGGTGACCTTGGGCTAGTCACAGCTCTCTTCTGAGCTCTCACAGCCCCACCTACCTCACAGGGTGTTCTGTTGTGAGGAGAATAGAAAAGCTTTGTCAGCCACTTTGAGTCCCCTTAAATGGGTGAGAAAAGCGGGGTAGAAAAGCCAACTCTTCTTCTTGTTGTTGTTCTATTTGTAACACCATTGATCATCCAAATGATGCTCTCCACCCCTCCATGTGAGCTTGAAGGGCATGGGATCCTGTGGTGCTTGGACTCTTGGAGTTCTTCTGGGGTACTTTTGTGGTACCATGTGGATCCCACATTGTATCTTGAGTTTGATGGATTTAGAGCAGGGAATGAATTGATTCAACTCCTGTTTCTCTTGGTTTCAGGTGAAAGTTGCAACTGGATTTTGCCTAATAGGATTACACACAGAGAGAGGTTTTGAGGTTTCCGCTTCAGTGAAAGAACTCCTTAAATTTCCAGGAAACTTTCCCAGGGCATTGTAGTTTTCGTTCTATTATACGCTGTGTCATTCTGGTATCATTGGGTGGCGCCCAGGATTTTCTGCAACATGTTTGCACACTCCTCTGGTGCAAGAAAACGTAGTGAGAAACTTGGAGAGGCTGGTTTATTAAATAAAGCTAGATTACACTGTTTGTGTGAGGTAGCATTATCGGCTCCTCTCTTTCACTCAGCCTGTGTCTTTCTGTGATCTACCAGTCAAGTATGTGATTGGATTTCAGCTCAACAAAAACCTTAAAATTACACACCTATTGTGTCTGAGTTAAGCCCAGATTCGCAGCAGTGGAGGCAGCCCCCGTTGCTCTTTTGGCATCGTTCGATCAGTCTCCTGCTATCATTTGCAGGTTGATGAAGGAATAATAGGATTAGAAAGTCTCATCTCTGAAATGCTGTAATTGTTGCATTGGGTGCATTGACAAAAGGGCCCAGGCAGCGGAGAGACACTCCTTAAAAGCAAAGACGTGTTCAACCTGCAGTTTACAAGAGAGAATGCTTAAGGGATGGCTGGTGTGCCTGATCCAAAAGCTTGGTGTGTAGTCAAGAAGAACGCCTTCACTTAGGGCTGCTTCACACCTACTTGACTCTTCTAGACACAATTACTGGAGATGCTACAACAAGGTTAATGGAATGTGTGCTCCATTAGAAAGCCTTGGAGACTGAGTAGTCATGGGACCTTCTATGCAGGACGCTCAATTGGTAGGATCCGCACAGTTCCATTGGGCTGAGCCAGCAGGATGCTGGGTGCATGGCAACTGCACGCCAGCATGTGTCAGACTCTCTTTTGATGTGTGACCTTCAGCACCTGGCACCCAGAGGTGGAATCTGTTACCAGTACTGCTTTATTTGCAGAGCAGGACCATCCAACTGCTTTAGGGACTCAACACTTCAGCTGGACAGATGAAGCCAAAAGGCTAGAAAAAGAAGAAGAGCTGGCTTTTCTAGCCTGCTTTTCTCACCCATTCTAAGGGACTCTAAGTGGCTGACAAAGGTTTCTGTTCTTCTCCCCACAAAAGAGCACCCTGTGAGGTAGGTGGGGCTGTGAGAGCTCAGACAGATGGCTGTGATTAGCCCAAGGTCACCCAGAAAAAGAAGAAGGAGAAGGAGGAAGAAGAAGAAAGGAGGGGGGAGGGGAGACAGGAGGGGAGGTGAAAGAGGGAGGAAGAAGAAGAAAAGAAAGGAGGAGGAGGAGGAGGAAAGAAAGAAAGAAAGAAAGAAAGAAAGAAAGAAAGAAAGAAAGAAAGAAAGAAAGAAAGAAAGAAAGAAAGAAAGGAGGAGGAGGAGGAGGAGGAGGAAGAGAGGAGGAGAAAGGAGGGGGAGGGAGGAGGGAGGAGGAGGAAGAAGAAAGAAGAGAGGAGGAGGAGAAAGGAGGGGGAGGGAGGAGGAGGGGGAGGAAGAAGGAGAAAGGAGGAGAGGAAGAAGATCCATACTGGAACTAAGGAGATTAGAAGCTGTCTATACAGGTGTAGCAGCTGCCCAGGGACTAAGAACTCTCTACTGGTCCTACCGCATGCACAGTCTGCTCTCCCCTAATGAGCTATTATGGCCACTTGTCTGTTTGCTGTTAGAGTAAATAATCATAGTATTGGAGAACAGCTGGAGATTGTTTTACCTTCTAAGTTTCATCTCGGCAGTTCTCTTTCAGAAGTGGAGGGGTTTTGGAATATCAAATTTCTTCTTCTGAGCAGAAGCCTGGAAAAACAGCCAAGCCGAGCCAGGCCTCATTTACCACTGATTATTTTTGCTCCAAGTCTTCCACTCTGCTAATAGGTTTCAATGGAAAAGGCCAAAAGCTGAAATTTATTTTTAATTTACAGTTTTCATTATCCTGTTCCTTTGGCTCAGAACAGCGGTCCCACAAGGCCAGCTATTAACTCCATAACATGGTATAATAGACTAAGTTCACTCTGCAAGTTCTTCTTTTTCTTCTTCTTCTTCTTCCCTCCTTCAGTTTTCCCTGGAGATTCTGCTACCAGAACTAGCAACGAAGTCTGAAAGATCCCACTCAGTTGGAACACTTTCGCACTGTTTTGGAGTCCGTCTTCCAAGCAAATGTCTTTGGGGGCTTCTCTGTTGTTCCTAATAAACAGAGAAACCAAAATGCTTTAAAAGACACAATTTCAACAAAAAGACAGAAATTGGAAGAAAAGAGAAGTAAGCCTCGGTCATCCTTCAGTCTATACATCCTCTAATTTATTGGAAGTCAAGGCTTTTTCGCACTTACCTCAGAAAGTGTCCCAAGTGAATTGCAAGAACACATTGTTCACACCTCAATCCACTGCATCTGTTCCAGAATATCTTGAGTAGTTCCTGCTCCGTGGGCGTGTGCACGCATGCAATTTTCAGGATTGGATTCGAATAGAATATCCAAAAAAGTGATTTGATTCAAATCTTTAAAATTCAAATTTACCCAAATTCAATCTATTCATTCAAATTTTTGGTTTGAATTTGCATTGTTATGCATCCCGTCTGCATCTGTACACACCCGTATGCGTCCCATGTGCAACCAGATGCGTACAGATACAGGAAAGATGCATACGTGCAGGTACGCATCATGTACAAGCCCCATACGCATACGAATGCCCAAATAATTTGAATGAATAGATCTGAAAATTCAAAATTCATTTGAATGTTTAAATTTGAATTTATGGGCATTTGATTCGAATTCACATGTCAAAATTCGAATGAATTCGATCAAATTTTGAATGTCTTTGAATACTCATGCACATCCCTACCTCTCTGTTCCTGCTGTGTACAGGGTTGATGTTGTCCACCAGCATTCCCATGGCTGCTTATGCATGGTTTCACTTGCCCTATGTTCTCTCTCTCTCCTGCCCATCCAAATCTGCCAATTCTCCCTTTTGGTGGCCAAAGCAGACAGCAGTCAGGCATAATAGGGATTGTGGTTGTCACTGCAGATCAAAATTCAGTTTGGGAAGATCAAAAGTGAGGCTCCAATCAATGCCTCACCTCACCTTCCACATGTCTCCACCCCCGCCAACACTGGTTGCTGCTTTTAGTTACTGCTGTTAAGAGTTATAAGAACATAAGAGAAGCCCTGATGGATCTGCCGAAACCCACATTCACACACTGCCATGGTTTTAATATGTTTAATATGTTATTGGTTTTCATGTGTTCATTTTGGGATGGATGGATGGATGGATGGATGGATGGATGGATGGATGGATGGATGGATGGATGGATGGATGGATGGATGGATAGTCCAGCAACCTGTCCAACACAGTGGCCCCCAATTGTTTCTGGGCACCTTGAGCAGCAGACAAAGGCAAAATCTTCACCTCCTCTCAAGTCCCTGTAAATGGCCTATAGAGGCATCTCCCTACTTCCCCAGCCTGGAGGAAGTACCTAGGCATCCATTCTAGTAGCCATTGACACACCTGGGGCCTGTTCGCACTTGGCTTCATTCTGGAATATATCCTGGAATAGGAGCCTGGTGTCCATATGCTAGTGCAGGCTACAGCAGGCCTCAGGTGAGGCCTACCAGAATGTGCATTAGCACACGGACCACAGATCCCTATCCTGAGATATATTCCAGAATACACCCAAGTGCGAATAGGCCCCTGGTCTCCTTCCTTAAAGCTATCTAGGCTGGTTGGTGTTCCCACCTCTTCTGGCAGCAAATTCCATAGAGCGATGACCCTCTCGGTGAAGAAAACCTTCCCCTTGTCTGAACATCTTGTTGTGAAACAGTTATTGCTATACACAACTGTCTGAACAGGTTATTAACTTTTCGGGATGTATAGCAAGATATGATGATCTTTCTGAAGTATCTTTAGCTTTTTTTAAAAAAAAACTTTCTGAAAAGGTTTTTAAAAATCAGCAGCAACAATTGATATGGGGCAAAAACAATATACAAGCAGAATAGCCTGCGGAAATTGGGATGGCGGCTGTGTGAAACAGGGCTCTCTGATTCTGAATTTTTAAGACGCTGAAATGCCAATTAGCAGGAAACAGATGTCCTTCCACTTGGCATCCTCTAAATCAGATTAGGGATGTGCACAAATATTTTTTTTTTTGCATTTGAATTCAAGTCAAATCAAATGTCAAAACATTCTATTTGAATGTTTAAAACCCGAATGCAACAAAAACCGTTTTGAATCTGTTGCGTTCAAATCTGTTAATTCAAATGTTAGATTTGTATTTAAAGATGCAAATGTTGTAAACATTTGCATGTGTTTCACGTATCTGTACACATTTCGTGTGCATCCCGTTTCATCCGGTATGCAGCCCATTTTCATCCCATATTATAAGCACAAATGCATACAGATACGTATGCACATTCAAATGATTCAAATCATTCAAACAAATGTTTTGGAATATTCGAAATCCGTTTGAGTGTCTAAATTCGAATGTGAAGACATTCAATTTTAGTTCGAATGTCCACATCCATCGGATTCGAATCGGATTTTCAAATTTTTGAATATTCGTGCACATCCCTACATCAGATTAGATCTACCCCCCCCCCCCTTCTGGCTCCCATCTCCTGCCTTAAGCAAAATGTTAAAAAAGATTCCAGCAGGGAAATGAAACATGGTAGCAACCCCACCTTCCGCTGCCCCCCCCCTCATTAAGACTGTAAATTGAATTCCTTGCTAGTTCAAAAGCCACCCGTTTCCAAAATCACTTTCTCATTCCAAAGAGTTTGACAAAGGGTGGGCTTAACACGGGCCAGCAGTGTATTGACAGGGTGATCATTTAAAATTGCGTCCACATTTCCTAGCTCAAGTGTTAATGTCAATTAGCACTTCTCTGCATAACCTCAAAAAGTTATTCTACCTATTACCCTGGTGGGGGGGGGGGTGGAGGGAGAAAGAGAGAGAGCCCAGAGTTGCTCCTTGCAAAAATCCAGGCCAGCTAAACTGTTGCAACAAAAATGGAATCTTAAAAGAAGTTCAGGCTGAGTCCTTTGCTTTGCTGGGAACCCATCACCTTTTTTCTCATTTTCTCTCCCTTCAGCATCCCCTGCTCCGGCTTTTAGAGCGAGTATCATGTTAGGGGAAAGGGCTAATTAATGCTAAGACACTGCAAAATGTCTTCTTCCTGCTCCCACCACTACACTCTGGACCTCTAAATATGGCGAGAAGCTTCTAGGCTTTGGATTCCAGAGCATCACATTAGCTCTCATTCATTGGTAGGGAAACCCTTGGATCATCGAAGACAAAAAGGAGCATCCACAGGTCTGGAGAGAAGCTGGGATGCCTGGCAGGGAATACGTGACCCAAAAGGAAAATGTAGGAGCAGTCGTATTTATAATTTGAGATGCCCATCTAGAAATGATTAATAATATAATTCAGTCCCATATAGACCTATTAATGTCTTGCAATCTGACCAGGAGGCCCTCTTGGCAGTGCTACCACTCCCTGATGTTAAAGAAGAAGGGACACGTAACAGGGCCTTCTCGGGCATAGCCCCCAGGGTCAGCCTCACCTCCAAGGTGTGCCAAGTGAAAACATGAAGGTGTGGCTTTTTACCTAAGTCTTTTGGTAACTGTGGTGCCCAGTATTTCCTTTCAGCCAATGTGTAGGGGAGGGCAGCATGCGTAGAGTTCGTGAGGCACCTTCCCTTCTCTCCTCAGTTTATGTGTATGATTCCTCTATCTAGCATTTTTTCTGCAAATGTATTATTATCATTTTTTAAAAAAATTAATCGCACCTGAAAAGGAGGGGGCGTGGAGGTGGGGAAACAGGCTTTAAAAAGAACCACAAACACCCACCCCCTCGCCTCCCTTGAGTGGCACAACAGCATCCAACAAGAAAGGGGAAAGATTTGATGCAGTCAAAGGGGTGGAGAGCCAAGAGGTCCGTGGAGGAGGCTCAGGTCAATCATGGAGAAAGGTGTGATCGATGCAGCCCAAAGCAAGGACAGGCTGAGGAAGGCCTATAGCGACGTAGGTGTGAGCAGAGCTGGTATGACCTCAGTTCAGAATATTAATAGGACATCCTTTCTTATACAGGTGTGACCAGGGCCTGTGTGAGACAGGATGCTGGACCAGCTGGGTTGTGACCTTCCGTTCTTCTGTTCTAGGACAACAAGTTAAACCACGCTGAACCAAATAGCTAACTCAACAGGATCTGATTATAGAAAGCCCTGAGAATCTTTTCCTTAAATGTCATTAGATTATCATTCCTCCAATTGTTGTCTGTGTTTTTACTTCTCCGACCTGTGAATTCTCAGGTGTGGCCAGGTGTAACATCCCAACTGTTTATTACTTCCCAGATACTCGGCTGGAATTATGCACAGGTACCCCTTCTGGATTCTCGGCTAAGTGACTAAGCAATTTGTGCCACACGCCCTGCGCTCGCTGGCCACACCTGTGATGAATTTCACTTTAAAAACCAGGAAACAAGCTGCTCCCCCTGTGATGTGCACCATTATTTAAACATGTTCTAGACCTGGTGGGGAGAACATGATGAGAGCATTGGCCAGAGAAACACATCTCAGCATCCAAAGCTGCCTGCATGCTTTCCATTTAATTAGCAAACTCTTAAAGTGAGTAATTTGTATGAGCAAACTCTTCTTAGTGGTTTCCTAATGCCACAACTCGTGTTTCTTGGCTCTTGGAACAAAAAACAAAACATAATTCAACAGCTTCAAACCATTTTGAAATCAAGCAAGGGATGCCTCCTTTGTTTTGACATGGGGAAAAAAAGTGTCAGGTGAAGAAGAACCTGAACCCTGGAGGCGTTGAGAGGCAATGAATTTCAGGGAACTGAACCCAGCTGCTTCACTGCAAGCTGTGAGCTGCAAATCTGGTTCCTCGAGGTTCATTCAGAGTTCGAAATGAACTACAATCCTTAAGCAAGAAGCCCTGAGAGTTCCAGTCCTTCCCAGGGAGAGGGTGGGAAGGCAAATGTGTTAAAGGCTATTGTTTGGGGGGTGGCGCAAATGTGCACCTGAAACCCTCCCAAGGTGTTAACGTCAGCCAGTGGAGCCAGTAACTTCTTCACTGACATGGATAAGCTGAGCATGCTGCCATTTTGTCACCGTGACTCTGCTTTGATGGTGCAGGATCCAGACACTCCTATACCCTAGTGGAGCAGTGGGCATGCTGGGAGAGCACCAAGTTTGCCTGATTCTACTCTCTCATGGCCCTAAATCTGGCCTTTTAGCTGGATACACTGGCAGTTGCCTAACATGGCATCAAATATGTCTCCTTGTACCACTAGGATCCTAGCAGGATCCTGGCATTTTAAACACATGCGGTAGGTCCCTAAATGTCAGGTTGCAGAGGCTGGAAACCACGAGAACCATGCCAGAGTGTGTTGTGCTTTGTTGCTCTGTCAGTCATTTCTTCTATCGCTGAATCTCAATATCCTAATCTCTCACTTTAGCTTCCTCCAGAAACCTAGCCGTACTAAGAACGCAGAATACGAATCTTGACAGCCAAGACCGAAGGTCTATCTCGTCTGGTATCTCATTTCCCACAGTGGCAAACCAGCAACTGATGTTCCTGATCCTCCTTGAACGTTTGGTCCAATTTATCACATGGTCTTTCTCAGTTCAGAGCTCTTCAAGACTCTAAACAAAAATTTCCTGGGAATCTGTCCTGTCCTGATGGATCCCAGCTTTATGACCAGGGGCATCAGCAAGAGTCTTCACAAAGCTCCTTATTAGGACTCCACCCTGAAGCCAACCCATACACCGTTTAAATAATGCTTAATAAATTACACCCCACCCTTTTAAAGACTGGTGTGGTTAATATACAGCAACTAAAGAGTTGTTTGTAATTAATGATCACCCTGTTATAGCTTGAACGTTCTGGCATAGAACATTAATAAAGGTAATAAAATTCTCATGGTTAACAGGATGACACATATAATGATTACCTTTACCCACACGGTATATTTCTGTATTAATTTTCCTACCACAAGAGTGGCTGCCTCTACATGGCAGGAGGAAACTGAGAGATCCTATAATCATAGAATCATAGAGTTGGAAGGGACCTCTAGGGTCATCAATCTGCTCAATGCAGGATTTCCTAAATCATCCTAGACCAGTGATGGTGAACCTTTTGAGCTTGGTGTGTCAAAATTTGCAAGAAAACCTGGCTTAACTCGGGTGCTGTGTCACATCTAGAAATATCCATAATTTTGTGATATTTGTAGCTCTAGTAAAAAGCTATATTTTTGATATATGTATTTTATTAAAAGCAAAAACAATTCTTTACATTAGTGACTTTTGTTGCTAAATCTTCAGTTGAAAGTTGGTATTTCATACACGTCAAGAACAAGCAAGCACTACCTGGCCAGGTGCCAGGGTGACCATGTGTGTCACCCAAAAGGGCTTGGCGTGTCACCTGTGACACGCGTGTCATAGATTGGCCATCACTGTCCTAGACAGATGGAGGTCCAGCCCCTGCTTAAAGACCTCCAACAAAGGAGAGCTTACTACCTCCCATGGCAACCTGTTCCAGTAACTTATCGCCCTTTTGGCCAGGAAGTTTGTTCTAATATCTAATCTGTATTGACTCCCTTGAAGTTTCATCTTCTTTGGATCCAGATGGCAAGTGGCAACCCCAGGCACTCTCCTTTGTCCATTGGCTCCTTCGGTTATCCTTCCAAGTACCAATATGCTAACCAGCACCCTTTGTGTGTGTTTTTTCCCATTCTTGGCTAACATCTGGCTATTTGGGTCAGGAAAAGTTAGGCAAGGAGCTGGCAGGCAGAGGCAAATACTTGGTATTATGGGAAACTCAGCATCATTGCTGGATTTCCAACTATAGTGATGCTTCAAGACATTGCCTTGATATCCTCAGATATGTGTGGCCTTCCCAATATAGCCCCAGAAGAACTGCAGGTTTTATTCCACATCTGGAGGTACCCAGTGAGCAAAGGTAGAGTTGGGTTTTGGCCTGAACTTATCTATCTGACACACTGTTGGCCAACTTGTGGGTGTGATAAGTCCTTTTAAATTTTGAGGGATTAGACTGAGAATTAAGATTATTGGAATTAATGACAGCTAGAATATAGCATGAAAGTTCTTCTACCACCACCACCACTGCTGCTGCTACTGCTACTACTACTAATTATTGTTGAATATGCAGATGTTAATACATTGCAATACAGATTATACAACAGAATACAATTTTTTCTCTCCTTTCCTCTCTTCTCTACCTGTCCACTAATGCAGCATGAAATTTCAAGGGCCAATCTGTGGGGGTGCAATTTGTCCATCTCAGCTAAAGCAACTCTTGCTAAGCTGAAGCAACTCTTGAAAGCAACTAGGACAAAGAACACATTCCTGGGTCACTGTAACTTTCCTAATATCTCTCACATAGAGTCTAAACATTTGTTATCACTTCCACAGTACATGAAAATAATAATGCAGCATCAAGGATGCTGACACGAGATATCCACATGCACAAAGACAGGCTTCTGTTGGCCTTACACTATATCCTTGCATTTACTGGTTCAGTCCAGTTCTCTTCTTGTAACCAAATATGGGCACCCCGGGGGAAATTCCATTGAGAAATGTATTTTGTAACTGGGCATAAAAAGCCCCTAAATCTTCAGTAAAGGAGAGACTCTTCACTTGGCAACCATCCTGCGTGTGAGCGTCAATTCATTCCAACAAGTGACGACCAACGTGGGAGCCTCTGCAGCCTATAGAAGAAGATGCCTGGCCTAAAGGAGAATGCATGAAGATTCGTCCCAAGCTGTTCGTCCGGCAAGGATCAAAGGTGCACCACATTTCGGCCTGAGGAATGCGTGAGTATAAAACAGGCTTCAGGCAGCTATGGGAGCGAGTGCCTCAAGAGAGAAGAGACACTCAGAGGAAATAGAAGTACTTTTAAAAAGAAATGGTTACTTTCCCTCTAAAGGGCAAGTCCCTAGGCTGGTCAAAGAGATATTTGAAAAATGCCCATGGTATCCAAAAAATGGCTCCCTGCGTCTACAAGACTGGGAGAGAATTGGCATTGATTTGCATGCAGAACCTAGATCTCAGATTCCTGTATTGCAAACCTGGCATCAAGTTCGCTATACCATAGAGAAATGTACTGAGTCAATACCTCCTCCTGCTTCATGCTTTGACTTGGTTGGAAAGGGGTCTGATCACCCCCTTGAAACTAAGGCAGAGTTTTCTGATCTTTCTTTAAGCCAAACCTCTGCTTCAAGCAGATGCCAGCCGACAAGGCATTCAGAAGAATTTACAATTGTTGAATCAGCTCAAATTCAGCAAGAACCTTCCTTTCAAAGGAATTTCACTCCCACCGTCGTTAGCTCAGAGCTGGCAGAGCATTCCAGGGAAGAACAACAAATACTTTCCCTAGGAGAAACATTTCTCCAATCCAGGAGACAGTACGTAAATCAGACCTGTCTCTTCACTAGTGGCAAGCAAAATTCAGCAAAACCTGCAAACTCAATGGAAGGAGAATTCTGTCCAATCACAAAGCCTCCAGCTATTTGGGCTACTGCTTTCTTTCAAACTGCGGAAGAGTGCAGCATCTGTGACCATCCTGGAGCCGAGAAAGAGCTGCCTTTCAAACTGGTTGTATCTTTGGGAACTGAACCGTTCCAACCCCCTTGAATGAGAAAGTTCAAATTGTCTCTTACAGTTTATCAGCAATTTAATCTGTTTGAATTTGGCACTTAGTCTGTTCTGAGTTTGTTTTCTTTCATCTATGTCATGAAGTTACTTAAGAGTTTTCCTGTCCTTTCCTCGCTCTGTTCTGAGAGTTCTGTCTTTAAGTTTCATTGCAAAGTTAGCAGCTGAGCAATGATTTTAACTTTCTCTTTTCTAGTAGCACTGAAAGGTGAAAGTTAAGGTTTTTGTCTACTCCTCTCTCTCTCTCTGTGTGTTTTGAGTTTACCTCTGTCCTGAAATGTAAAAGTTAGTTCCTCCTTCGGCTTGGCGTGAAAATGCCTCTCTAGGGGTCCCGGTTTTGAAAACTCTATGATTGTCATTGTCTCTTGGTTTCTGAACGCTGCATGTTAAAAGTTAACTCTTGCAGCATCGGGAAGTCTGCTTTTCTGACTCTTTAGCTGCAAGTCTTCATTAATGTGATTCTTGTTGAAAGCTTTTGTTTATCATTCTTGGAATTGTTCTGTCTTAACCCTAGTCATTCTGAAAATGTAAAAAACTGTGTTTGTAACTTTGAGAACTCTTCATATGCCTCAGAGCTAGCAGGCACACAATTGCCTGACTGGGTATAACTTGAAGGTTTTAACCATTTGTGTTCTGGAAAGTTAAGGGCAAAAGGACTACATGTCAGAGCCTTAAAGCAAAACATTTTTCCTTCCCTTCTCATTTCTGTGGAAGTTTACTAAGTTGTTTCTCTCTTCTGCAACTGCGCAGTTCAAAGCCTTACATTCCTTTCCCTCTCAAGTTTTAACAGCATTTGCTTTAACTAAGTTTTGCTTTACAGGTCTTGCTTGAAGAAAGCAAGGAAATTAATGCTTTTCTTTTCCACACCTTAGCCTTTTTCAGAGTAGTTCCTGGCCAGAGCTACGCTGAGAAATGAATTTCAATTTGATTTGGGATTGGCTTTTGGCCACAGCCAGTCTTGGAAAGAATTGAGATTTCTTTTGTCTTTGCAGCTTGGCTTTTCCAGTGTAGTTTCTGACCAAAACTGCCATGGAAAAGTTGAATTTCAATTTGATTTTAAGATTGGCCCTGGTCACGTCTGATCTTGGAAAGAATTGAGATTTACCTTGCTTTATATTTCACTGTTTTCAGAGATTGAAGTTCTTTGTTTCATTGGTTATAATTTATGATCTTCCTTTTAGTAGTTTTGATGTTTAATAGTCTAATTCTTGTAAGAAAAAAAAAAATCCTACAGATTCAGAGAAAATGCAATGTTTGTTGCCTGTGAAATCTTAGGTACCAAGGATCTTGCCGGCTGATGAACAAACTGTATTTTCTTTGTCAACATAATTCTATTTTTCTTTCAGCAATTGCGATGTTTGTTTTAATAGTTTAAGTTTAAAAAGTTTTGCAGGAACATTCATTTCTAACATTTTCTTTTTTAAGCAGCATCATAGCAAGTTCATTCATTTATTTGCAGCTATGAATGTAATGGGATTTTCTCCTCAGCTTAGCAAACAACAAAAACAACTGGGTTTAAATTTCAATTGCAGATTTCTTATTGTGATTTTAAGAATGCAAGATTCTTATTTCAGTATATAGACTTGTTACCTTAACTTTCATAATTCTTGGTTTGTAGAAGTTTTGTCTTTTCTTCTTTTATTATGGGAAGACTTTAAATTAGGTCCCTACAGAATTCCAGACAAAATGGAGTCCAGAAAAAGTTTAAGAAGAATTGGAATCATATACCTCCATATTGATTTTGTTTTGCAAATAACTCATTGCTTATGTCACAATCTTATGGTTTCTTATAATTGTTGGTTCTATATTTCATATATTAAACTAATGGCTTTAATTCTAACCTTAATATTTAATTTCAGGTTTATTTTCAGAAATTTAGCTTTATTGTTTTGAAACATGCATTATTGCAAGATGCTAACAAATTGAGTCTTTTCCTTCTGAAGACAAATGCTTAAGATGTTTAAGTTGTAATAGCATATCTTTTGGTTAACAACAAAAAATTTAATTTCAGGTTTCTTAGCACTTGGCTAAAAGTTTAAGATTCTTTTCCATTTTCAGTAACCCTGCACTTCCATGCAAAGTTGCTTCCTACAGCCTTGGGAAAAACCTGTGAAGTTAAATTGCTCCCATGAATTTAATGTGCATTAATTATGCTCATATTCCATTACCAACAAGATGGTTCTTTAACAATCTGAACCAGGTGCTTTTGGAGCAAACTCATTGCAAATTTATCAATGGAACATTCTTATTATATACCCAAGCAGTGAGAAAGTTATATTAACTGACAGTTGTCAATCTGAGATGCACCTCATGAGAAAACAAAAAACATTTCCTTAAGCAGCATTCTTAAATGGGGCTGCTTAGCCTTCCTGTGCAAGTTCAAATCAAATCAGCTTGCTTTGTAATCAAAAGGCATTAATGAAATCTCCAAATTGGTCCTGTTCTGGAATTTTCCAAAGGTTGATAACTAATCTGTTTTAGTTATATTTTGCCAGTTCTCCTTTTTTCCTGAGCAAAGTTACAGATGTGCCTGAAGTACCTGGACGAAGTGCCACAGCCATCGTGGAAGAAAAGATCCAAGACCTAAGAATTGTACCTGGGGTTCCAGTCACACAAGGATTCACCTGTGCCTGTGTCAAGAATCTGCACCAGGCAACAGTCAATATGGAAGCAGCAGTGTTGCCTCATCCTTTTGGAGATCAAAGGACTTTTGCACCTGAGCTGAAACTTTAACCTGCCTTCTTCCTGAAAAGAAGATCTGTGACAAGATTCCAGCGCCTGGCTACAAACATCATGAAGGCCAAGATCTAAGAACTGTACCTGTGAACCAGCACCTGTGATGACCTTTCATCATCAGTGGTCACATGAACTTTTAAGCTTTGAGCCTGTGACTAAAAAATCCATCATTTGGTCACTGAAAAAGACTTTGGAAGTTTAATTCTTAGCAAGCATTGTTGTGCCATCTTTACTAATGCTAATTGTGGTTTTATAATGGTTGTTTTATTCCTTTTCTGCATAATTGTGATATTGCTAATGTGGGTTCTTATTGTAATTGGATTTTGGGTTGTTATAATTGTCATTCAAATGTTTGTATGTTTCACATACTGATCCCATATTGATAAGTCATTGCAAACACCATAAGTCCGCAAAAATATGGGCTTTAGCAAATTCATGCCATTGAAGCACACACATTTATCCCATGTTCCATCTTAACATGTCAATTGTGGCATCATGCATTCATTTAGGCCTAAAACACATGTTAAAACACCAGTTCTTTATACACAGCAGCATATCACACCTTATTAAGAAACTAAGGCCTGGATTGTTGAACATAATGCTATTTTCCAAGCATAAAGCTGATTGCTTTAAATTTTAGGTATTAAGAAAGATCCTCAATGGCTTCTGAACTTTGAAATCTTGCTGAAGCAAGCTAAGACAATGTCCATAAGTGTCTATGCTTGCCAAAGGAGCCTAAGAGCTTATGCATATGTTTCACAGAGTCACACACACTCTCAATTTGATTTTGCCTTATTAATTTGGCCATTTCAAAAGTTTCCCAAAAGGGAACACAAAAGAGTTTCCAGAGTCACAATCAAAGATTTGTTGTTGCAGCATATTTTCACTTATGTCATTTATAAATTTGGTCTACCAAGGAAGCAAAGTAATTTTGGCCAGTAAAAGGGATAGACTGGGTGTTATGAAGCCGGGGCTTGGTGTCTTCCATGAACATATGTAGGGGTATTGAGAAAAAAGAAAAAAGAAAACCATACACCATAATTAGACCTCAAAATTTTTTAGATGGGAATAGCGACAAATTAGGGCTCACATAGCTTTAGGGTTACATTTTTTGGGGAGAGCGGGGGAAGGGAGCACGCAAAACATCCTCACGACCTACCGCGGAACACCGCAAAGGAGGGGGGGTTGTGCGTGCCCTTTTGACCCAGTTTTCCTTAAATTTAAGCATGCATCACAGTTAAGGAATAGATTCATAAATTTGGTTGCTTGTAAAGTTGATTCATGAAGACTTTTTGCTCTAAGCTAAATGACATCTCAGCTTTCCCTGGCCACAAGAGCTTCCTCAAATTGACCCCCTTCATAAAGTAAGAAAAGAGAGAGGAAATGTGGGGGTGCAATTTGTCCATCTCAGCTAAAGCAACTCTTGCTAAGCTGAAGCAACTCTTGAAAGCAACTAGGACAAAGAACACATTCCTGGGTCACTGTAACTTTCCTAATATCTCTCACATAGAGTCTAAACATTTGTTATCACTTCCACAGTACATGAAAATAATAATGCAGCATCAAGGATGCTGACACGAGATATCCACATGCACAAAGACAGGCTTCTGTTGGCCTTACACTATATCCTTGCATTTACTGGTTCAGTCCAGTTCTCTTCTTGTAACCAAATATGGGCACCCCGGGGGAAATTCCATTGAGAAATGTATTTTGTAACTGGGCATAAAAAGCCCCTAAATCTTCAGTAAAGGAGAGACTCTTCACTTGGCAACCATCCTGCGTGTGAGCGTCAATTCATTCCAACACCAATCCTAGATTCGGTTCTGATATGCATTTTCAAAGGAAAATGTGCCATCTATGAAATTAATGTGCCTAGGGCTCTCTCTTCCAAATTAATCTGTTCAGGCATTAGGATACATTATTTCAGGGTTACATCAAAGACGATTCCGTTTTCGAAGGGTCGTCCCAGGAGTGACCCCACCCATACCCAAAGGAATAGTTTCACAGAGCAGCTGCTACATTATTGCCATTTTCATTCCACATGACAGCATTTACATTTATTTTTAAATAAATTGGAGATAAACAACCTCATGGCACAATTATCCCTTTCCGTTAAGGTGGCATAGTGTGCACCTAGTGCCACCAAAGTTTGAGCTCAGACTGCTGATTTATGTCCTCAGTAACTGATGGAAAATCTTGCAGCCCTACCAAGACTTCTACTGTATTTTGTCTCTTTCTGCCCAAAGGCTGTAATAGCATTGCCTTTTCCAAGCCATATTTGAAGTTGTGGATTAATCTCACAGTTTCTCCCTGGAGCTTCTGCATTTTGGTGATTTGCAGCATTTTTTGCTAGCGGTTGTTTGGAAAATGATAAGATACAAATCCAAGATTAGCCACAGATTCATGCCCTGTTGCTGTCTGTCACATAATGTGCTCACCTGTACAATGGTAAGAGCATGCACTTTCTTCCCAGAGCTGCAGTGGGAAGAGCCAGGGTATTTAAGGTCTTCTATCAATGACTATCTGAGATTCCAATGAAATGGTTCCAAGTACCTTGTTGGGAACACCAGGCATTCTTCCAAAATGTTACTCAAAAGCTCCTATGTCATTGCAGACAATGCTAACACAATGATGGGAAAGCCGATGAGCTGGAAGGTTATCTAGTTTGCCCCAAAGCTATACAGGAAGTTAGTCAGCAACCATTCCTGGCCCATAGCCATTTTATGTCTAAGCCACTGCAAGCCTGTTGTCTTTTAAACCGCATTCATAAAGCGTTTGAGCAGCAATTTTGGCCAGCAAAAAAAAAAAAAAAAGATAACAGTAAATTCAATTCAAAACATGCATTCTGAAAAAGCGAGTTTCTTGCTTTGCTTTTTTATAAAGTGAATTGCCCTTTCCTTATCTTCTTGGTCAACAGAAGGGTTAAAGTAGAAGTGCGCTGGAGTGAACCTCAATTTCCCATGAACACATAGGGATGAAAACTGCAGTTTACCTGGCAATCATACAGAAGTGGTTTGCTTTTGCCCTTTTTCAGAATATTGTTGCAAATTCTCAATCAACCCTAGAATATCTAGCATTTCCAGGTAATCTCCCACCCAAACACTAACCAGGCATGATCCTGCTTAGCTTTCAAAATCAGACAAGAATAGAAAGGATCCCTAAACACAAAAGGGGTAATGGGTGCCTAAGGGGACAGTCCTAAAGAAACCAAGAAGCATTTACTTAAGAGCAGCGTAAGCTGCTGTAAATCATTATCTTAATCTCTCTCAGGCAGGTTTGATCCTGGCCTCACCCCAAATCAAAAATAGTTTCAAATATATTATCTCTATTTTGAGGAAGCAGAACAAAGCAGGGGGAAATTCCTCTGAAAGGGACCGCAGAGAACTGTGCCTTAACCCATCACCAGCTCCTGTAAAATTAAATTCCATCTATTTACATACCCTCAATCCCTTGCCACAAAAAATATTTTAAAAGTTGAATTTTAATATTCTCCAACACATTTTTTTTGATGGTGGAGATTAAGAAATAGCTAGCGGTTTAGTTGCTGGAATGCCCCAGACGGATTAGAAGAGGATGCTCCCAAGAGTTTTGGAGGGTAACTCTTCCAGTTCCCTTTAGACATTCCAACTTTTCAAGATTTAGCAATTAGGATTTTCATTTCTTCTAAAGTTACTCAGTTCTCACCATTTAAAAACCAGCTCACGCTTAGGAACCACTTTGACGTTACAGGTGATGGATTAAAAGGCCACGTTTCACTATTTCTCCTCCACAGGATTCCTTTTACGTTTGGAAGATTTGTTACCAGGGAGGTGCAAATAATAAGGGCACCATCGTCAGCTAAAGGGGAGGTAGAGACCTGAGGCATTTCCGCACTGCATCGCGTTCGAAACGGAACGCGTTCAGGCGGAAAGCTTAAGACAGCTCCGGGCGCTTTCCCCTTTCACACACAGACGCGCCAGAACGCGTGTAAACGTGTTCCGGAGCGTCTGTGTGCGAAAGGGGAAAGCGCCCGGAGCTGTCTTAGCCGGCAAACGCCGGCAAGGGGCGCGGAGACAGCCGCGGAGGCAGATCGACAATCAGCTGTTTGACAAACAGCTGATTGTCAAAGCCGCGCGGCGTCGGAGGCGAGCCCGCAGCTGTTCGGGAGACAGAAGCAGGCGCGAACGCTTCTCCTCCCGAACGGCTGCGGGCGGCTCGTCCGCGTTGGAACGCATGTAGAGCACTTTAAAGTGCTCTACATTTCGAACGCGGAAAAGACAGCTGCGGACACGTCGGAACGCAACCCGCGCGCGGGCAATGCGGATGACGTGTCCGCAGCTGTCTTTTCCGCGTTCCGTTCAGCCCCGTGCGAAAACGTCTCTGTTGTTGTTGGCTTGATGGTGTCCACCATAAACCTGTGAAAGTAAAATTCACTGTTGTATTTTGCTTCATTTTTGCCACTCCCACCAACGAAGTTGCTGACCACTTTGCACCCCTTCTCCAGATCTGGCCAGGAATGGGACTTGAGGCCTTTATGTATTCATATTTAACCTAGAATTGGAGCCCCCATAGTCCATTTCTTGGCCTCAGCAGTCCACTGCAGATCTGTGAGGCACCATCCACCAATGGAACTTTCCATCCGTGAAGAAGAGGGAGGAGGAGGAGAGTTGGCTTTTCTACCCCACTTTTCTCACCCATTTAAGGAGTCTCAAAGTGAGTGAGAGCTCAGAAAGAGAGCTGTGACTAGCCCAAGGTCAACCAGCTACCTTCATGGAGGAGTGTGGAATCAAACCAGGAAATCTTCAATAAGAGTCCAACACTCTAACCACTAGACCAAACTGGCTCACTAGAGGACAGAACATGATCCAAATTATATACAGTAATCCCAGTATAGGCCCAGGAACATTGTGTGGGGTGGGTGAGTGGGTGGGGTTGTGGTGTATCTGGAGGCACCTATAATCTGGTCTTTTGTACTACTTTATGAAGGGCAATTTTCTGAAAGACATTCACCTCACCTCAAAAAAGGAAATTGAAGAACACAGAGTGTGAGGAAGCTGAGGAGTCTTTGAAAACATCTCAACCTTGGTTAGCATCTGACTGTCCACAATATGGCTACTATTGGAAAAGCTTTAAATGAATGTGTGAGTTGATGTCCCCTCATCCAGGAACCCACACCATCTCAACCAATATTACTCCCACACATTTGGTTAATTGGGAGGAATCTGGAGCTGGGCAAGGAGCAGGACCTAGAGTTACCATTCCCATAAGAACAGAAGAAGTGCCCTGCTAGGTCAGGCCACAGCCCATCTAGTCCTAGCATCCTTCTCACACAGTGGTCCCCCAATGCTTCTGGGCTTCAAGCAAAAGACAAAGGCAAAGCTTTCTCCTGCTCTCAAGTCCTTGTAAAGGGCCTTGAAGACCATCCTGCCTCTCTCCAACCTGGGGCAGTTTTGCCCTTCTCTTCCTGTCCGCTGGATGGAAAAGGAGCATGATTAACCAATGTTGACTCGCACTCGCACTTGGAGTGCTAGTCAACTTTGGCTGTTCCCTTCCCCTGGGATCAGATACTTACCTTATTCGATCCCAGGGCCTGTCCTGTGCTGGGTGCCACCATTTTGGTTGTAGCACCCTCCTCAACTGCATATGCGTCACCATCATCACCTTGACGACGCCAACGCTCTGTGCACGTACAGAGCGTGGCACTCCAAATGAACCCAGAGCAGCAGCAGAAGAGCGAATGCTCCTGCCCTGGACGCTTCAGGTAAGTCTCTGGGTAACGTTGGTTAACGTGTGGAGCATAATTTCTTGCTTCACACCTAATCAACAATTAGTGAACATCTGGGGAAGGCGGGCATGCTTGGAGGCTGTAACAGCTTACTCAGCATGTGGATGGTCTTCACCAGAGGTGCACCAATTATTCACTAGAGGCTGTAGTGCGAACAGAAGCCTGGAGGCAGTACCTCTGCATCCTAGTGTTTATAATGATGTTACTGTTTCATCCTTCAGTTCAAAAGCTACCTTCCTCCCCTTCCGTTTCTCTACAGAGGTTCTGAAGACAATAGAGGAACAGGAGTTTGAACTGTTGACTTGATTGAGTGATCTCATAGCAGGTTAAGTACAAATCACAATTTGTGTGTTCAGTTCATATTTTCTTTTATAATGCTGTAACCCGCCCTGAGACCTTTGGGTATAGGGAAGGATAAATAAATAAATAAAATTAAAAGAAGAAACCACATTTAAAGATAATATTAAGGCAGTGGACGAATAAGAGAAACAAAATGTAAATATAAATATTATTTTGTTATTACTTTCTTATCCAAGATTAAGTGGTGGCCATCTATGGCCAGGGTCACACCTTCACTTTAAACCTTCTTCAGTGCATCTTCACATTTCTTCCTTTCTATCCATTTTATTTGTGGAGTTTCCACTCAGAAAAGCCCAAACGGAGGGTGGAAAGTCCACATATAAAATGGAAATGAAATGAAAATGTGTGAGCAATCAGACCTGAAGACAAAGTCAAGATGTGACCACAGACTATGTGTTGATTGCATTGGCTACCAAAATAATGGGGTTTTGGCTCATAGTTGGTTTGAGTCCTAACCAGCTGATTTAGGAATCTAAGGCGTCTCTTAGACAAATGCAGCTAGTTCTGATAAGTTATTTCCAACCTCTGAGAGATCTATTACTGAAGCACCACATACCCCAAGTGGCACAGTTCCTTCTAGGGGGAATTATCTGGAGCTGATCCATTTTTAGCTCTTTCCAATTATAATCGCCCTAGTTAGGGAAGCTAAATATTCCGCATAAATTACTTTCAGTCTTTCTATTCGCCTGCATACGTATTCCAAAACCTTTGAATCTGAGATGGTTCTTAAATGTTCCATTAGGAAAAGAAAGGCAGAATAAGGCCAAGAAGCACTGCAAGGCAGATTTAAATAAATAAATAAGTAAGTAAATATGTAAGTAAGTAAATAAATAAGTAAATAAAAAAATAAAATATTCCACCATTATCCAAGAAACCAACAAGGTGGCAATTAGGTTTTTTGTTTTTTTAAAGCATATATATTTATTATTTATAATAATCCAAACAAAGAACAAGCAATCACAAGATCAATTACCAACAAAACAACCAACATTAACCAGAAGCAGCTTTCGGTCAAAGTCTCTCCCCTGCCTCATCATCTTAAGGTCCCAAGCCTTGGGCTGCCGAGTCCACAATGGCCACTTCCTGCTTAAGAGTAGAATGGTCCAGCTGGGATGAACCCCCACAGGAATCATTCCTAGCTAAAGCAGCCCACCTTTCTGAGAAAAAGGCCATCCACAGTCTATTCTGAGACAGGTCTCACACCAGCCTACACTGCTCTGGGGCTTGTGTAAGTTTCAGAGCCTGGCGTGAGGGATCCAATGGCCAGGAACTAAAATTCATGGCCTTGGAAGCCTAAGGGGCTTCATTTTGGCAATGCAATTTGGTGTGACTCCCAAATTTCCCCCACTTCCAACTAAAGTAGAACAGGGAGGTGGTCACTCTTCCACCTGCCTCCCTGTGTCCATCTAGCCCCCCCTGGAATGCTGGTAGACTAAAGATGTGCACACATGTATTTTTGACATTCGAATTATGTCAAAAAAAATCCTATTCAATTCAGATATTTAAGATCTGAATGTCATAAAATCCGACTCAAATCCATAACATTCGAACCTGTACATTCGAATGTTAGATTTATATTTAAAAATATGAATGTTGATAACATTTGTATCTGTTATATGTATCTGTGCACATCCTGTAAAAATCCGTATGCATCCCATATTATCCCGTATGCATCCCGTTTTAATCCTGTATTTTAAGTGCAAGATTGTATACCACTGGCAGGTTTTATACTTTTTTTAAATTAATGTTATTTTGTGTACAGCGCTGAGTACATGAACAGCGCTTTATAAATAAACTATAATAATAATAATAATAATAATAATAATAATAATAATAATAATAATAATAATAATAATAATAATAATAATAATAATAATAATAATAATAATAATAATAATAATAATAATTTTTGTGCCAATTTGTATATGACAGATACAAATCTTTACATTCGAATTGTTCAAAAATCCATATTGGATTTTCGAAAATCCAATTCGAGTTTGAATGTCAACATTTGGTGGATTCAAATAGAATATTCAAATTTTTGAATATTCGGGCACATCCCTATGGAAGACCTGTTAAAACAGATCTACTGGTGCCTTGGTCTGGATGGACTATTGGTCACCCTAGACTAGGCTACGCTGGATTCAATGAGGATGTACCTTGGTAGCAGGGGGCAGGGACTCTGTAATCCACACCAGAAGGCAGAAGAGAGGGGCCCAGAAGAGGCCTAGCTACCATGCTTGGGGTTTTTTTTCCACTTACCTCCCTTAATCCAGATGTAAGATCATCCAGATCTAAGAAATGGGCCCTTCAACTAATCCGGATTTAGTAGATCCGGATCTAAGGAGGTACCCAGTGTGTGTCCATGGGCAGTATACACTCAATAGCAATGGGTGCTAGGCATATTCACAATGGAAACACTGGAGCACCCATGTGGTGATTATGACTCTACCCACATTGGATCCATCCATCAACCCATGTTTTTTGGGGGGGGAGTGATGCATGGGGGGGGGCAAACTCTGGAGCCGCTCGGGAGAATATTTGAAGATTGTGGCAAATCTGCACCATTCTCCAGAGTTTTCTTTGGAGCCATCTTTGGAGATTAGGCACCAGCACTGAAGCTTTGGGTTTCAGGGCACTCCCCCATGGGTGCCCCCCTGGACCTGCCTCTAGACCCCATTGTCCGATTGTGGTGTGAATGTGCACCTTATGATCTGGATTGCATGACCGAAGACTGGGGGTGTTTTTCCACTGAGCTCCTAAGAAGATCCGGATCTAAGGAATGAGTACTTCTCTTAATCCGGATCTAGTAGATTCCACAGGTGGTCTAGCACCCAATAGCGATGGGTGTTAGCCTGCCTGGCATGGAAATGCTGGAGCACCCATGTGCAAATCCTGATCTACCCATGAGAGATCTGCCTGTCACCCCAAGTGTTTTGGAGGCCAGGGGGTGCAATCTCCATAGACACTCCAGAGAATCTTTGAAGAACCTCCAGAGTGGCTTCATAGAATCACTGTAGTGATCTGCCACTAACTTCGAAGATCCTCCGGAGCCTTTGACGGTGGCATTGCTCTCACAAGGGGTTCTCTTCAGAGCCTGTGCTGATCTCTGAAGGCAACTTCATAGGGACTTCGGAGCTAGCTTTAGAGGGACTTTGGAGTTTGGGGCACCCCCCCCATGGGTGCCTCCATGAGCCTCCTCTAGACCCCATTGCCCAATAGCAGTGGAAACAGGCTCTCTATAATCCAGATTTGATGGCTGAAGACCCAATTTAGACTCCTTTAATGGGGTCTACAGGAAATCCGGATTATAGATCCTGAAGGACCCATTTAATCTGGATTACCCTAGTACAGGTGGAAATAAACGTGGCTTTAATAGGGTCTGCAGTGGAAACGGGGTCTTCGTGCTCTGAGTCTAATGGGTCCACATTTGTTCCTTTCTATCCATTTTATTTGTGGATTTTTAATGAGTATTTGGGTATTTAATGAATACTTGGTGCCAGTGGAAAAAAACCCTAGGTCATTCTGCAGTTAAGTACAAAAGGCAGAAGCTTTATTTCAACAGCCTGCACAATTTCTCTTTGGGCAGCGTCCCTTTTAATTCTGTTATATATGGTCCAATCTGTCAGAGTTGGACTTCACAGGGACAAACAGCACAGACAATCAAAAGCCTGAAGAATAAGGCTACCTGCATTTCACAGTTTGGGGAGTCACCAGAGAAACCATGTTTTAGTGGAAAATACAGCTTATGAAGAACCTGTGGCACAAATCTATGGGAGGGTTTTGAGTTCTAAAAAAAAAAAAAGGCCTCAAAAGGCACATAGGCAAAAGGAGGAGGGGGGGGGAAGATGACAGAAAAGCTTGTAAGGATGTGAAGAAGGCAAATCCCTTATAAATGACTGATTGCAGACAGAAGGGCTGTGGGGTCCACTTTCTGAACTCACCACACCTCTTGCACTTAGGCGATTGTTATCCTTCTCCAAAGAGAAGTGACCGCGTTACTCACGCTGACACAAAGTCACACCTCCACAATGTGATTTGTCCAGTTAAACCAACATTTATCAGCTTTTCGAGGGATAAATCATTTAAGTCAAGGCAGTCATGGCTACTGGAAGCCAAACCTTTCCTCATTGTGAACACCCCATCAGTTAATTCACTCATCCTATATTTGTCAGGCCTGCCTCAGAGTTTAAATTCAGTACCAGAGAAAGCCTTGGTAGGAATACAGTGCCTTAGATATGACCCCACCCTGTCTAGGAGACTTCGTAGGAGCTTCCGTTGTTATTGATCTAATATATTTTATGCTGTATGCTGCCATGATCACAGCTTTCCCCAAATCACAGATCTTGCTCCACAGCTAACAGCAACCAGGGATGGCTCCATGCACTTATTTGTTTGTTGTTTGATTGTTTATCCCACCCTATACCTGGAGGTCTCTGGGTAAGTAACAACATTGGATCTGGTCCGAGACAGAAGCAACTCCAAGCTGTGTGGCTGCTCCATGCTCATGCATCCCTGGACCTTTCTGATCATTGTAGTTTGAAAAGGCCCTTAGTAAAGGACATCAGAGCACTAGACATCGGAGAATTTCCAGCCCTTTATACACTGGTACACCTAACACTCAGCTTCTGAAAGAAGAAAGAAGAAAGACAAAATAAAACATCAGGCAGGAAGCAATGGATACCTTTGATTAATCTGCACTGTATTTTTAGCCAGTAATTCAGCCATTCATCACCTAATTACATCAATTAATCAGTTAATATGCTCCCAGCTCTCAGTTTCATTTTAAGGAATCTGTTTGCTGGAACGAATTTAACAAGTTGATTTAGGAATGCAGGAAACTGCCTTATAGTGGTGAGATATTGCAAGGTAATTCTGCCCAGACTCTTAAGAACAGGAGGCAGAGAGCAACCAGGGGCAAATACGTACTTCCCATCCCACAGTCATGTCAAGGGGTCACGGGAGCTGCCAGCGTGCTTGCGCAACCACTCCAATGACCTCACCAGCTGGTAGAGGTGATAACGGTCACCAGCTGGACATTATCGAGTAAGTTCTGGTTGCATGAGGTAAGGGTCGGTGAGCTTGTGTGATTTGCACCACAGCCAGTTCACGAATCACGATAGGTGAACATCTTGGAAGGCAGGGGGCTGTAAGCGTCTTCTGCAAGTGCAGACGCACTTGCCCAGATGTTCACCTATCGTGAACTACAGGCTGAAGTGCAAATCAGCCTCTGGAGTGACACTTCTTCTTGCAATGATTGGGCCCTGGAATTCCAACCAGTTTCCCTCTAAACTCGAGCTGTGCCAACTTCAGTTTCCATCTGAAAGTTTGATCAAACAGTTGGTGTTCGTGAATGTTTGCAGGAAACTGAACATGAGACTGTTTGAATATCTGGAAGCTCCTTCAAACTGAACCAGTCTCCCACCTGCAAACACACAAAAAATTGACCAAACAGTTCATTGTTCACTGTGGTTTTGCCCTAACTCAGTTTCTTTGATTAACCAGTTTGCCATTGAACCAAACCATCTGGTGCCCATTTTTCATTTAATGTACACGCATTCCTATTATCAACTGCTGCTCTTGCCCCATCTCTGTGATCTTCACCTTCAAATTGCAGAGAAAAGAGGTTGGCTAAAAATACTGTGGTTTCCAAGATGAACCTGTTATTGCAGAATTCGCTGAACCAGTTTTACAATTCAACAAGCCAACTGCTGTAAATAAAAATCAAGGGTCTTTGTTCTCCCCACCCCCCAGGATATTTTGGAAGTTCTTTTTTCTTCTGGGTAAAGAGGAAATAGGAGGCCACGGAAAATATCTGATGTTTACTAATTTAAAGAGAAGAGATATGACAATATAAACGTGGGGCAAACCCAACCAAATGCCTTTGTATATTTCTCCACAGAAGCCTTGAACATCAGCACATCAGAAAAGTTCTGTGCGCAGAAAAGCAGGCCAAGACATGACGAGGCTTATGTGATTACTGGAGTGTATGTATTTGCATTGTGTGTGTTTTAATGAGCTAATGAAATATGACAAAAATGCAATAAAACGAGATGTGAATATTTGAGATGAATTTCTACAGTGCTGTTAGAAACAGGCCAGCGGGGTAGATTTTCCCTTTCTCCTAAATTTTCTTTTGAAAAACAAAAGGGTTCTGACAGAAAAGGCCAATTCTCCTCTTGATGCATGGTGGAGCATATTTTTATTCCGGAGTGACTCGCCTCAGCAATGGCACTGAAAAGGCTACACAGATTATGTTGAACGCTAGAGCAACATACTTCCTTGGAAGGCAGGCTGGCGTTAATATAGGGGGTAGGTATCTTTTCAAAAGTTATTCTCTCACGCACGTGGAGGACACCAACTAGAATCTTGTACCTTGACTCAGGCTTCCGGCAAAATTAAATCAACAATAAAGGTTTATTTTACATTCAGAGCAGGTAAGGTGAAACAACACCCCGTATCCAGAGTGAAAGATGTGTGCAACGGAGAGCGAGGCAGAATGTATTTCATCCCCTATCATACCGTTTTACTATTCATGATGGCAGTGGAGAAAATCGACAGGAACTTGGAACAAAATACAAGGCTTTTTTGCACTTACCCATCCAGCATGGATTGGAGCACTCTGGGACATGCCGTTCGCACACTTCATGGCCATAGCAGTGTCCCAGAGTGTCCCAATCCATGGCTTTAATGGGAGATGCTCTTGGAAAACTCCTGGATGTAGTGTCTGCACTAATTCCTTGTGTGAATGCTGCATGGTGGTTCTGGGGGGGGGGGGGCATGGGGCTGATACTGTGGCTATACAGTCATGCACCACATTATGATCACTGTAGCAATGGCTCAGGATGCAGTGGGAGTTGCCACAACCATTGCTACGGCCATGCAGATGGTCCCGGATGGACCATCCACACTGCAACAGCTCCCAGGTAAGCTGGAGACGGTTCTAGCGCTTGCAGTGCTTTATTCCAGAATATCCAAATGCAGCAAAACCAGAAAGTCCGGATGCAGCTTTCAACCTACGTCCCTAGCTATATAGGGGGCCATTTCAGCCAAAGAACAGCCAGTGTTTTGTTCCAAGGTTGTTGTACTGAAATGACTAAGCAGCGCCAAAGGGGACCGTCGTTCTCATATATTCCAAGAACACAAAACCAGCGAGGCTTAAGTCCCGTCTTGATCGCTTCTGTTCCCTTCAATGAGAAATTGGAAGGGGGGAAATAGTTGAATGGGAACGATCAGAGAGAAAAGACAGCCCTTGATTGATAAAGTCCCTATCTGGTCATTTGCGATCTGGCGGAAGAAAGAGCCAGTTCCTGCCAGTTGGGAGAGGGGAGCAATTAATCTGCAAATGAGCCCAGGAACAGTCAGCCTGGGCTTTGGAGCCTAGGCTGCTGGGAACGCAGAGAGAAGATAAGGATGTGGTCTCCTATTTATTGTACATTTTAATTAAGTGCCTTGTTAACGGCAGTTATCCTAGCAGTCATAAAATTACTGTTGTAATGATTTTGTTTTTGGGGGAAGGGGGGGCGGAGGGGGCCCTGCCGGTGGGGTGAAATGGGCGCCGTGCCTGCAAAGGCCTTTTATGAAAACAGTTGCAGATTGCTTTCACTTTAAATCAAAGAATAAATTCTGAAGACGAGGGATGTAGCCATGATCTAAGCCGAGCCACTAATGGTTATTTAATGTGGCCATCAATGTTTAGAAGTCCCCAGCATACGGAACGCACACAATAGCCTCCAAACCCTCTTTAACACTTATTTGAGATGACAGGAAAAATGAAACTGTTTTTGCTTTCAATAGGAAAGCAATCATTGGTACATTATATTCGGCTTGCCCTATCATGCTAATGTATGGTTAAAATGTCACCAACGGTATTTAAGGACCTGATGGAGTACTGCCGTTTGATTCCTGTTACTGGGCTGATTAATAATAAGAAAGAGGTGGGGGGGGGAGGAGAGAAAATCTTCAATTTGTATGTAAATGCGGAGGGGGGCTTCATATCACTCGCGTACCTGCACTGAGCACAAATAATAAACTGAAGTTTAATGTGGCAATTATAAGCATTTATGGAACCCTCGAACGGGGCTGCTCCCCCCCCCCCATCGAAATGAGAAATTCGCGGAGGAATATTACTGATGTTGAGACAAGGAGGGCTACAGATGGCTCTCCGCGCAAGTGGAGCCGGTGCAAATTGACTCGTGCTTGCGTTGATACAACGAGGTTGGCTACATACGTTGAGACAAAAGTGTCAGGTTGATGCGGGGCCCTCCCCTCCTTTGAAATTCAGTCAGCTTATAAGTGGTGGAGGAGCGGGGGGTGGGGGAAGACATGGGAATGAAGTGGGCAATTAACCATAAGGAGGGCCCACCACTAGATCTTACTGCTCCCACGGTGGCTTTCTGAAGTATCGGTCTTTATGGAGAAGGCTCTCCCAAAAATAGGCCCTATGACGGTGACTGCAGGCACTGCTTTCTCAGATATCCACCAGAAGTTCTCTCTTTCAACCAAGGCTCTTCTAAATCACCTTCATGATCATCATCATAAGGGTTTTGGAGTTGCTCCTCCACAGTGCACATCTCGGAGTCTCCCTGCTCACTTGTTTTCCCCACGTGGGTGAAATGAACCACATGCCCATTTCAGTTATAGCTGGTATTTCTAAAATGGCATCTTCTCCGGGACTCACTCCCAAATCACCAGGTCTGCAAGATGGTGGACGAAGTTGGCGTGAAGAACCTACCTGCTCCCAGGCTGCATTTCTGAAACATCAGTATTTATGGAGAAGGCTTTCTCAGGGATAGTTCCTATGAAAGTGTCTGCAGGTGCTGCTTTTTCAGACATCCACTAGAAGTTTTCTCTTTCAACAGATGTTCTTCTAAATCATCACCATCATCACCACCAGGGTCTTTGGAGTTGCTCCACCACAGTGAGCACCTTAGAGGTTGCCTGCTCACAGGTTTTTCCCATGTTGGTTGAAATAAACAGGATGGCTAGTTCAGTTATAGCTGGTATTTCTAAAATGATGTCTTCTCCAGGATTCACTCTCAGATCAGGTCTCCAAGATGGCAGAAGAAGAGCAACAACAGAACAGTTATAGCACAGTTTATCCCCTGTCTGGATGCAGCCACAATCCTAGAGCGGGGGAGCTTAATGGCCAAGCATGGAATGCCTTCCATAGTAGGAATGTGCACAAATGGGTGTTTTTGCATTCAAGTCATATTGAATCAAATGTAAGAAAATTCATATTCATTGAAATACATCCCCTTCGAACATGGTAGGATTCTGTTCAATACAAATGTACTTGTACGAATATCCAATATGAACGCATATGTATCCAATACATATATGATATGTATACATATTTATCTGATATGTATCCTGTAACACATCCGCTCTCAAAGCATTAAATCTGCCCTGAATCCACTTTGAATCTGCTCTCAAACCATGTCAAATTCACTCCAGATCCATTGCAGATGTGACTGGGGCAGCTGCTTTCCCACCTCCCCATTTCATGAATGTTCTGAAACATTCATGTTCATATGACTGTCAATGTACAAATGTTGTAATATTCTATTTGTATCAGACTGTCCAAATTCGTACAAATTTGTATGAATAATAAATGTTACAAATATTCATGCACATCCTTATTCAATAGCATGGCCATTGCCACTGGAGTAACATGTACAGAGTAAGGAACTGTATTGCTCCTGTATTACAATTGTACATATTGCATGTTCTTGTGGGACCAGTGCAAGATATTGCTTTCCAGTGTTCCTCACATGTCAGGGCTTGTAAATGAGACTTCTAGTTTGAAATATATTTTGCAAATGCTGTGAGTAGCTGGTGTGGCTCCACTTAAGGGAACTGTTACATTTAGGCAGGAACAGGTGAAACTGGCTAGAACCTGGTGATGCCACCATGTAAATAGTAAAGATGAAGCATAAAATAATCATCTTGGTTCAGCCAAGGTACTGAGCTGAATTTAAGTGTAGAACCTGACTGAGGAAAGTCCTCTGGTCAAGCATAAGATGTCTCTGTTTAGTCCAGTGGTTAGGGAGCCAGACTCTCATCTGGGAATACCGGGTTTGATTCCACTCTCCTCCACAAAGCCAGCTGGGAGACCTTGGGCTAGTCACAGCTCTTTCCGAGCTCTCACAGCCCTACCTACCTCACAGGGTGTTCTGTTGTGGGGAGAAGAATAGAAAGTTTTGTCAGCCACATTGAGTCCCCTAAATGGATGAGAAAAACAGGGTAGAAAAACCAACTCTCCTCCTCCTCCTCTAGTAGACTCAAGTCCAGTCCTTCCCCAGATGCAATCTCTGCAAAGTTCAGTAGGAGCAGCGGTGGATGCAAGGGAAAGTTCCTTCCTTTGCAGTTGCTTAACTGTAATGAGCCTACTCATTCCCTTTCCCTATAATCCTTGCATTTTTTTTTTCCGTGTTTGCGTTGCATTAAAGTGAACGCAAAGGAAATTTCCATTTGCATGAATAAAGCCACTTCGGATACAGCAGGATTTGAGTCCACTGCAAATGTTCTTAGAATGCTGTTTGAATCCTCTTTAAATCCCTGACACCAGTCACACCTCCAAACCGCCCTCCGAAAAGTCTAGCCAGCCTCCAGCCAGTTTTTAAAAAAACTATTATATAATGTTTTCTTTGTTATAATATGCTATATATTTTTGACTTATGTAAACTGCCGTCGGGAAAAATTGTCTTTGACTTAAGTTGTTGATTATATTTGCTGTATGATGATGATGATGATTGATGTGCTGACTGTATTTTGCTTTGTATTTGGTTTCCATTTTTTGTAAACTGCCTTGGGCAAAAGTTTCTTTTGGAAAGGTGGTATATAAATAAAAATGGAATGGAATGGAATCTGTTCCGAATCTGCTTTGAATCCGCTCTGACTCTGCTCTGACTCTGCCGCAGAAGTGACTGGGAAGCTGTTTCAGTATTTGATTTGAATGTGAATCTTCAAATTCTTATGAATTCCTACGAATTGTGAACCTGATGAATAATTCATGCTCATCCCTAAGTCCCACTGAACCAGCCTCCCACTCACAAGCATGGACAATTCAATCAAACTGTTTGTGTCCACTGTGTGTTCTGCCCTTAAAAAAGGGTTTTCCTTCAATGTTTTGTACAAGTTCAAAATCAAGTGCAAACAACGGTTGCTGTCAAGCCAATCAAATGATAATAATACTTGTAATAAAGTTTATTTATAATGCCCTTTCCACCAAAGGGTGGAGCAACAAACCTATAATCAACAGCTTAAATCAAAGAAAACTTTTTGCAAAAGGCAGATTACATAATACAAAAACATTGCAGTAACATAATACATTGCATGTTGTAATTAATTAATTAATTAAGAGTCTTCAGTTTGGTTGAACCCAAAGATGCAGTTTTCATCCATTCACATCTCTAATGTTAACACTTTTAAGGAAAAGCAGGAATTTCCCCACTTTCCTAATTCCCAACTTTTTTTGGGAGGGGAGGAAGCTGTGAGAGTCTAGACAACCCCAGTTCCCCCTTGTCAGGATGCCAGAATTGATGCAGTTTATAGTCCAAAAAGGGACTCTTCCAAATTCTGACTTAATGCTAAACAAGTCTGCAAGCTGGGATGTGCACGAATATTCGTAACATTTGAAATTTGTATGAATTTGGTCAAATTCGGACATTCTAATTCAAATCGAATGTTGGCACATTTGAAGACTGACATTTGGATTTAAATTGAATGTTTTGATACATCCGCTTGAAGCTTCGTATGGGATATGTATGAGATTCATATGGGATTCGCACGAGATTGAATATTCATATCAACTTTGAAACCCACTACATTCAAAGTGGATCTATTCTAATACAAATTTTCTTGCATTTGATTCAGTTCATGCACATCCCTACTAAAGGCTAGTTTGTCAGCTTTTGGGAAGACATAAATAGCCATTCCCGGTCACTACTGGCAACAGCTGCATCCTGGATTTAATGACAGTGAGCAATTTCACACGGAAAAAATGCAATAAGGCACCTTTATCACTTCCTATTACTTTAATATAACTTTAATATCATTGGTTGTTTTTGCCATTGGTCACAATGCCATAAGCAGGTGGAGAAATTCAGCAGCTCATTGGGAGCTAAGGATGTGCAAAATTTGATTTGCATTTGCAAATTCTATTGAATATTTTGTCTTCGCAGGCATTCACATTCAGTATGCGGAAACAAACAATTCACTCGTGTATTCATGTTTCATTATGGTTTTGGCCATGAAAATGGCTTTTTTTTCCAATGGAAGAAAATGTATAGCACTCCCCTGAGTCTGCTTGAGAGCCAGCATGTGCCCACCAAAGAAAAAGAAAAAGCACCACTTCCGGGGACTCTCACTCCCATGGTGCAGATACGCAGTAGCACCAAGTTCACAAATAAATGCAAGCTGTTTGACAATGGAATAAATTGATGGATTTTTGTTTCAACGGCAAAACAAACATGTAATTTTTTAAAATTCATTTTTTGTGCACATCCCCAATGGAAATGTTAGGATTTCTCCACTCAGTTCCCAAAGATGGTGAATGTACTTCTAGGTGCACGAGAAATCCAGTCTTCTTTCTCTACCCATCCCATTATTTTCTCCATCCCAACATCTCCAGATCCTCAGAACTTTCCCAGACCAATCTATCCCTTCCCCCACTCATGAACATTCTAGAAATAAGTTGAAGAAGAAGAAGAAGAAGAAGAAGAAGAAGAAGAAGAAGAAGAAGAAGAAGAAGAAGAAGAAGAGTTGTTGGCTTTTCTACACCACTTTTCTCACACTTTAAGGGGACTCAAAGTGGCTGACAAAGCTTTTCTACTCTTCTCCCCACCACAGACACCCTGTGGGGTAGGTGGGGCTGTGAGAGCTCAGAAGAGAGCTGTGACTAGCCCAAGGTCACCCAGCTGGCTTCGTGGAGGAGGGCGGAATTGAACCCGGTATTCCCAGATAAGAGTCTGGCTCCCTGACCACTAGAACTACACACTACCAACTTGAAGGTGCTTTTGATCCACTATTTTTGTTACATGTGAATGCAGCCATAGATAACTAAAGCTTCCCAAATGGAATAAATGAAAGATACTATTACTGTGAAGAAAGAAAGGTGAATTGACACTGATCAGGCTACCAGAACAGCAATGCCTCCCTTCCACATGCTGGTGCAGTCTAAGGGAGACCTCCCTCATCCACAGCGTGTGGTTTCAGTGGGGGTGGTCTACAAGTACAGCATGTGGAAGGGAGACTCCTAGAACTCTTCATAGTCCATTATACCAGCCAGTGCAGAATCACCCTAAATACTGCATGTAGACTAAACAAGCGGTTTGATGGCATTTTCTTTTTGACCATGTTTTTATTAAGGGTTAAAGACCACAACCCGTCACTTGATGATATATTGATTAGCTCATTCCCTAGTGAGCTCCCTTGTTCATATGTGTTAAACAGCCAGGTTCGAGTGCTGTATCCACACCAGGGCATGTCACAGGACTTACCAAGGGAAGCCCTTTCTCCCAACCCAGAGGTGAGGCATGCAGGCATGTCTATGCTCCACACATCTTGGAGGCTGTGAAACAAATGTTCCCCATCTCTGAATACGTAGCATAGGGATATGCACGGATATCCATAACATTCAAAATTTGTGCAAATTCATCTGAATTTGGACATTTGAATTCAAATCAAATGTCGGCACATTCGAGGACTGGCATTCAACTCAAATCGAATGCTTCAGAACATTCATACGAAGCTCCTTTACATGCATGAACCTGGGGAGGTGGGGAAATGGCTGTGCCAGTCACATCTGCAACAGATCCAGGGTATCAAATTCATATAACATTTGAATCCCACTACATTCGAAGTGAATTGAGAGCAGATTCAAAGTGGATTCAGAGCAGATTTGATGCTTTCAGGGCAGATTATGTAGCGGGTACATAGGGGATTTGTAGGGGATTCGTATGCAGGGATTTGAATTGAATTTGTATTGAACATTTGTATCAAAATTGGACCCTATCACATTATAAGGGGATCTGTTCAAATCAATATCAACTGAACAAAATACGCATTGAACAGGAAAACATTAGTGCTCATCCCTCATGTAGCACAAAGGGATGTTCTGTCATCTTGAAAATTCCCCCCAGAATTTAGCCATTTTCAGCATGGTGGAAAATCTTTCCAGCTGCATGGCAGCACCAGTGTGCTGATCTTGGTGCCCGTGCAGAACTGCTTCATGGGAGTGAGAGTCCCTGAAAGTGGTGCTTTTTCTTGTTCCATGGGATGTACACTTTGGAGAGCACCTGATGGCTGCCAAGCGGCCTTGGGGGTGCTATGCAACTGGAAGCACCCCTGCCATGCAAACATCCCACCCCTCACCCCTTCCCTGGGCACCTTCCCATCATCCACGTGAACACAGCCTAAAACAATGGTAGTCCATACACACTACCGATCCTCATACATTCAATCGTCTAGTGCACCCCCATGACTACGTTGCCACCTGAAATAATTTATAAAAACGGGATCGGTAAGCGCATTTTGATATCCATAATAGTACCCCCATTTAATTTATTTGCGTCTCCCTCCTGGTTGCAAGACCTTTTAACAAATGCTTCCTAACTCTCTGCAGATGATCTTTAATAAAAGACGGTGTCTGACTTCATATTCCTGGGACTGGATGTCAGAAAAGGGGCTCGTAGCCGCCTTACTAATGGAATGATAAGTACTGGAGATGCATGGAATGTGGGCCTCGGAGCATATATTGCAACTAGGCATCTGCTTTGATGTATGCTCACGCACAAATCTTTCCTACATGCCAACTCGTGATTAAGCCTGCCCACCATGCAGACACTCCCAAATTGTTGTAGTGTATTGATCTGCACTTTCATACCCCAACCTGCATGTATATACATTTGACAAACAAGCATATTATACTCTGAGCATCACTGGGCCCAAGTACAGGATAAATTATTGTCCACACTCTGCCGCACTATATCCTCATTAGAATAGAATTCTTAACTAACCCCAGGGTACGCTGTTTGTTTTCATTTGCCATAATACGCCATAAAAGGTTATCTATATTCTTCCGAGATCATCTTTGCAAGATGAAATCAATGACCTGTTAAAAACGGCAACCTTGACAAAGTCTTTTTCTAACCCTGTCAGACAAGGGTTTTAACTCCCACCAGCTTCTAGCTGATGATCTTTTGAAGCAGATGGACGAGCCATGGCTGTAACTTTAATTTCTAGGGTGCTGCATCTTACAGAAAATAGGACCTGCAATTTTAGTGGCAGGGGTGATTGCTGATATCTTTGCCTGTCTTCCTCATGCACAGTATAATAATAAGGATGATGATGATGATGATGATGATGATGATGATGATGATGACTGCACATCTCAGGTAGCCCCAAGACTGGAGGTGGGGTTGCTCTCAAGACTCTCTGCCACTCCCTCCAGGAATATTCTGTCCCAGAGAAGGTGGATTAGAGTTGGAGTGACAACACAAGGGCCACATGCTACTGCCTCTAAGGTGCTTTTGAGGTGCTTCTTTTGCTCTGTGTGAATGCAGACTTAGGCTGTGTCTCCTAAATAGGTATGTGCACATTTTGTGTGTGTGTTTGACTCGTATCGAATCAAATGGAAGAAAATTCGTATTTGTTTGAATAGATCCCCCATGAATGTGATAGGATTCAAATTCGATACAAATGTTTGATACAAATCCCTGCTAGAAATCACCCACGTATCGACTACGTATCGACTCTGAATGTGTCAAAAATCTGCTCTCAATCCACTTTCAATCAACTCTGAATCCTCTTTGGATCCACTTTGGATCTGTTGCAGACGTGACTGGGGCAGCCCCTTCCCACCTCCCCAGGTTCACAAATGTAACGAAGTATCATATGAATGTATAGAAATATTCAATCCATATTCAAATGTCAATCTTCAAATGTACCAACATTTGTTTCAAATTCAAATGTCCAAATTTGACAAATTCGTATGAATTTCAAAGGCGATGAATATTCGTGCACATTCCTACTCCTGAAACACTTCCTTTGCCATTTCAGCCAATGACAGAGTGATCCATGTTCTTTTCCAGAGAGTACAAAACTGTACTCTCCAACAGTGATTTCACCTTTCACGGGAGCAGTGCCCTTCTCACAGGGCTCCTTACCCCACCACAAATCAAAGATAAAGGTCCTTTGGAGCAGGTGGCTCTGAGGGCAAATGGAGACATGGCTCCAATATGTGTTCAACAGCCACTGACCAAACTGGATTAAGATCTTTTGAGGAGAGACTATTAGCTGTGTCACCAGCCACAGAAGCTACAGGGGAGCAGATCTGTGACAGGGACATCTCTGTCCCAGCCCACAGGTTGTGGAACATCTTCCCCACTGGAACAGGAAAGAAAACTTGACTTCATCCCATCATCAGCTCCCCAGCAGGAACAAACTTTACATTCACGGAAACAGGATTTTGTACCTGGGTTTTGACCAAGGCACGGTCATACATTCCTTTGTTCTCATTTCTGTCTGCAAGCAAAGATGGTATTTTCCACTGAAGCCAATGGAGAAACAGAAAGCTAAAGGGTGGATGTCAAACAGGATAAATAGTTCTTATTTTGGTTTAGGAATCAGCATGTTACTGGTAGCAGAGAGATCTGGTCCATACCATAAAATGGGAAGCAGGCCACTACTTGGTAGTTCAAAGCTCAAGTCCTTTTTTAAAGGAGTGCTGAGCCAGTCCAGCTCACAATTCTGTTATCTGTCCTTCAAGCTCTGGGGGACAACAGACACCCAGGGACAGTTACCCTCTCTTTTTGGCTGGCCTCTTTAAGAGCTAGGTGAACCTCAGTTTGGTCTAGTGGTTAGGGAGCCAGACTCTTATCTGGGAAAACCGGGTTTGATTCCACACTCCTCCACTAAGCCAGCTAGGTGACCTTGGGCTAGTCACAGCTCTCTTTCTGAGCTCTTACAGCCCCGCCTACCTCACAGGGTGTTCTGTTGTGGGAAGAACAAAAGGTTTGTCAGCTGCTTTAAGTCCTTAATGGGTGAGAAAATTGGGGTAGGAAAGCCAACTCCTACTCCTACTCCTTCATTGAGATCATGAAAGTGAACCTTCCAGTGCCTATCTTTTTCAATCGACAACATGTGAACCATCTTTGATTTTTACTCATGAGTTTTGGCAGTGTTTGTAATATTCACTCATTATTCATAGGACATTGGACATTTGAATTGCACAGCGTTAACACAAGGGATTTCTGTTTCTTATGGATGTAAAATTGGGCAGATCCATTACTCACTCTTTTTGTCTTCCTTTCCCAACATTTTCAAGTAGAGTCTATTAAGTTTGCCTTCTGGGAATTTCTGTATGGGTGTTGAATGCCAACATAATCCCTCTGTTGTCATTTTTAAAAAATCCAATTTCCCTCCGGTTTGCAGAGTGAATTACACAGGTTAGTTGGTCAACATCAAAAGTTTATATAAGACATATTTGTCCTCTGATGGGTCCCTCAGACTCATGTAATTGACTTGCTAATACCGTCCACTGGGAAAACCCATTAGTAGAACTCTCTAATGCATCACTCCATCACAGCCTTAACCTGGGTTGCATTCATTGAAAATACTCATGTTTGCTCTCTACACCAAAAAGTCCAAAGACGTTTTTAAATCTTTGTTTCCATAGTGTCACCAACTTTGGTTTGATTCCTGGTAAGAACATGGATAGATCCTCACCATTTTGTCCTGTCCTTGCTGAGATACCATGTTTCTAGCAAGGACATTTTGGTAGTCTACTGGAATGTCCCACTTGTGGTAGAGCAGAAGGCTACAAATTTAATCTCCACCATCTACCTGGTTGGTTATTATGGCCAACCAACTCTGCATCTTCCCAGAAACCTGCCTGCATCTGTCCATGTAGACACTAAGGGGCTGTCCCCAAGGAATAAAAAGTCTGCCAAGACTCTCCTTTTGCCTCTGAGCGCCCCCAAGCCAGGGTTTTTAACGAGGTTCCAGCGCTACAAAACGTGGAAATCGCGCGACAAAATACATGCACTTTAAACAACTCTTCCAGCGCTCTTTCTGTAAGTCGCGGGTTTTCCTCGCTACATTTACCTTGAGGACGCTCCGTGGCAAAAGGGGCGGGCATTGCCGCCTGCACACACAGCAGAAACACAAGCAGCTTCACTTTCTAAAGCTCAGAACTAAAGAGCCAGAATCACGCAGAATTGCAACATTGTTGCAATCGCTGTGAGGTGTGAAATGGGTGGATTATTGCTAGGGGTGGATTTTAAAGCGATAACAGGGAAAGTGATGAGTGAATGAGCGATCATGCGCTGAACAGGGTGGATTTTTGAAAGCAATAACAGGGAAAGTGGTGAGAGTGAATGTTTTCCAGCACGAGAAGCCATTTTTTTGGGGGGGGAGATCTGGGAAACGAACAGAGAGCCGATCGCTGTTTCTCCTTTGCACTTGTCAGGGATTGTCTTCCTGGTTGTGGCCACACCGAGCGCAGTCCCTCCCCATTCCCGCTGGCACCCTATGAACAAGAGCAGGGGCGGGGAGAAAAAGATGTGCGCAAAGAAAACAGGGATCCTATGGGGACGAAAGGTGCGTTAAAAACACGCATTTTCCTGAGCCTCATGCAGACTCTTATTCCTGATTTGCATGGCACTTTTAAAGTCCACTTCAATAGAGTGACAGTAGAGTGACAGTGGAGAAGTAAATAAGTCTTTTGGGGATGCAGCCTAGGAGTGCTCCCCAAGTCCATGCTACTTAACAACAGTAACAGCCCATTAATGTGGTACTCTAGGGGAATCAGCCCAACTTCTTACCAGTCTTCAAGGACTTTCCCAAGTAATTTTTATTAAAGACAATCCCAAACTGTTCCTTATTTTTCATCGTGCTGGTCATACATTCTTAAACGCTCTTACCACTATCCTTGTTTGAATGCATCCCATCCCATCCTCCCCCCAAAGCTCCTCAGCATTTTTCAAAGTGACTTTTAATTGTTATTTATTACATGAGAAACCACGAGAGGTTCAGAGGGGACAAGGCCATGGAATAAATCCTCTCTGGCTGCTAGGAATGATAATATTAGGGGAAGCATCTGGTTACAGTTTTAGAGCGAAGCTTTTGCTTTAGAATGAGATCAAGCTCAAATACACAGATGGTACAAGCTGGTATGAACCAGCAAAGAGCATCTTCTTGTCTCTCTCCTCTCTCTCTCTCTCCCCCTCCCCTCACTGCTACATTTCTTGAAAACCATGAGTGGGTGGATGCTAAAGCTTACACACACCCCAGCATGCCAACCTGAGCCCTACTGTGATATTTGACTATCTGGTGCGTCAAAGCAGCTGGAGGAATGTCAAACTGTCATCGCTGATTAAAATGGGATTTTACACAAGGCATCAAACATATTGTCAAAATTCTAGACTTCACGCCATGAAACAGAGAAAGAGCTAATCATTCTTCCATAGAAAGACTCGGAGCCGGGGAGGGTTTGTCTTATTTTCGAGGGTATAAATGGGACCGGGCAAGAGAGAGGGAAGCTAGATTTATTTCCTCCCATGGAACCATATGGATATTTAGTCACTTCCTGTTGGCTTTGTGAAAGAGCCCCCCCTACTGGGCTTCATTATAGTCCTGCGACCAGTGAAGCCCTCCATGCCCCTCCAGAAACCACACACACACACACACACATATATAATTATCTGTGTTTATGGCCACAAAACAATCTTCTATGTTCTTCCCAGGCTGGCTATGTTGGAAGTAATCCTTGGCATTCCTCTGCGAAGTTATAACAATTAGCTCATCTTGCAAGAACTTGGTCAACTGTCTGGATGCACCTGCTCCTAATTAGCCCAAAAGTCATTTCTGAGAACAACAATTGATTTGCCTCCTAACAGTAGTCTGTAAAACTGGAACGAGACACTGTCAAAACATTGGTTCAAATATCCCTGAGTTCTCCACTCCTTCTTTTTCCCAACGTGTTCCTCGCCAGATGCTGCCAAACTTCAGCTCCCATCGCCCTGGACTTGCACGGTCCTGCTATTTCCGCTGCTGCTGGGATTTGCAGTTCAGATTGCTGAGAATGGGGCAGGTTTGTGCTGTGATGTTTGAACCCCATGGGAACTAGACACACCCTAAATTAAGCCCTTTCCTGACTTTTGGCTCATGTTAATGTAGATCAAAGAGGTCATTTCCCTGTTCTGCACAAGATAGAGCCAGAGCCAGATTAAGAGGCCCTTGGTCCAGATCTATTGTAGACACCTTTGAACAGGTCTACAAGTAGACTAAGGGCCTTGTTCCAAATCAACCCAAGTCAGCTCTTTTGCATGAGCTTTTTCAGTCACAAATACAAAGGGAAAATATCAAGCCCTCCATAACAGCTACATAGACTTCAGATATTGAGGACTGACTAATAAAAATCATCAGCTATCATGAGGAACTCGATAAACGGAAGACAATAAGCAAAGTTGACAATACAGCACTAAACCAGCAAACAAATGCACATGTGCACATTGGAAATTCCAAAGTCAGCACCAAACTTCTAATAAGGAATATTCTAACGCCTCTGAACGGAATGAGACAACGATCATTAAGCATGCTCCAAAGTAATTGTATTCCATAAAATGGGGGCCATCACAGAGAAGTCCAGCATTTGCCCAAACATTCCTATTCCATAAATGAATTAAAACTAAGCTCACAGTCATCACCCATAAATCAATTAAGCATTTTGTGAAAAATTATCTTGTTCGTTGTGGGGTGGCTGAATTTAGAATCTTTCATTGACAAACTGGATTGTGAGTGACTCCAGTGTTGAGCAAAGCTAGAGTTCTTCCTCTCCCTGCTGCCCCCCCCCATCTGAATAAAATATATGCCATCTGGCAGCTGCTTCTATTTTATGATAATCTTACATGGCTTTCTTCGTGTCACGCTCTTGATCCTCCCAAAATGATGAGAGAAAGAGAAGATGATGAAGACACATGATATCTTGGGCATGATTGATTTCCACGTAAAAACACGAAAGCAAAAGGAAAGTTTTTGGAGTAGGCAAGAGGCAACTGAGAGCTGCCTTTTCTCTCCCTTTTTTTGGGGGGTGGGGCTGGGGCGAAGTTGTTTGCAAGGAGTTTGCCCAATAAGAGATATCATTTCACAGCCCCTCTGCGTGTCTTTGAGAATTCTAATCTAGACATAAGGCAAAGGTACAAACCAAAATAGAAGATTAATCTCCAGCCTCTCACCGTGAGTGCCGCAGTGCACAGAGATTGTTTGCAACAGCTGCTCAGAAACCCTAGAGGACTCGGCTCTCTAAATATTTTACAGATCCCAGTCATTAATAAACAAGGGGATTACAGATTATACTAATCACCTGGAAAGGACCTGATTTTGAGGCAACCTAGAAAGGAAGAAGTCTCAATAAGCACAGTGATTCAGAGCCAGTGTTGGTTTCAGTCTTCAGCCAGACTGAAGTTTCATGGCACTTCTACACCAAATCCTCTATAAGCAACTTTTATGCAAGGTACAGCGCACCACTGTTTAGAGATTATTTCAGTCATTCTGACAAGTAAGTGTGGGAAACTTGATTTGGACCTGACTGAAGTATAAAAATGCATGCTATAGAAAAGGTGGACAGATAAAATTTCTTTTCTCTATCACACAACGCTAGGACCAGGGGGCATCTATGAAGCTGATGGGTAGGAGAGTTGGATCAGACAAGGGGAAGTATTTCTTCACCCAGAGGGTCATCAGGTTATGGAATTTCCTGCCGGAAGAGGTGGTAACAGCTACCAGCCTAGATGGCTCTAAGGAAGAGTTGGACAAGTTTATGGATGACAGATGTATCAACGGCTAATAGAATGGATGTCTAATTACATCTTCCAGGTTGGGGGACAAGCAGGATGCTTCTAAGGGCATTTTCTGGGATTCAAGAGCAGGAGAAGAAGAAGAAGAAGAAGAGTTGGATTTTCTACCCTACTTTTCTCACCCATTTAAGGGGACTCAAAGCAGCTGACAAAGCTTTTCTGTTCTTCTCCCCACAACAGACACCCTGTGAGGTAGGTGGGGCAGTGGGAGGTCAAAAGAGATCTGTGACTAGTCCAAAGTCACCAAGCTGGCTTCATGGGGGAGGGCGGAATAGAACCCAGTATTCCCAGATAAGAGTCTGGCTCCCTAACCACGAGACCAAACTGGCTCACCGTCTTGAGATGCCCATGGACAATTGGTGGGCCACTGTGTGCGACAGGATGCTGGACTAGATGGGCTGTGGCCTGATCCAGCTGGGCTCCTCTTATGTTCTTATGACAACCCTCTCCTCACCGCAAAAGAAAATTAAGATGCAATTGCTCAAGGAGTTGCTCCGGTTCATTTTCCTTTGAGCAGTTTCTGCCTTTCCCGTTCCACTCTCTGCTCCTTTGGCATTGGAGACTTGAGATTGTTTTGCTGGCTGTTGAAGTTAAAATGTTTCCTTCAAGGGGAAATTTGGGAGCAGCAGCTGTGTGAGGGACCACAAAAGAAGAGAGAGAGATGAGCCTAGATGAAATGGCTAGAAACACCATAGGAATGTTCTCTCTTTTGTTGGGGGAGAAGACACATAATGCAGCTTTAGATGTTCTTTTTTTCGGGTGGGGGGGCTGTTTGGACTTTGCTCACTAGGACAATATTATTGTAGCTCTCCATGGAAGCAAAGATCCAGCAGAGAGAGAGGCATCCACGCTGAAACCATGCATGGTGTAGAAGAGGTAGACAGAGATGTCTTTTCCCTCAATCTAGGGATGTGCACAAATATATTTTTGACATTCGAATCCGAGTAGATTTGAATGTCATAAAATCCGATTCAAGTCGGATATTTAAGATTCGAATGTCTTAAAATCTGATTTGAATACATAACATTTGAATCCGTACGTTCAAATGTTAGACATTTGTATCTGATATACGTATCTGTGCACATGCCAGAAAAATTCGAATGTTGAGATTTATCAGATTCGAATCAAATAATCGATTTTTTGAATATTCGTGCACCTCTATCACACAACGCTGGAGGCAGGTTCCTGTCTGCACTTAACTTATTAGGCTGTGAGGCACTAGGGCTGGTCATTGTCGGCTGCAGGAGGACCATTCACACATGCCAGGAGAGACACTCCCCCAAATTTCTTTCCGGCCAGAAATTTCATTTCATTTTGATTTCCATTCTATTTGTATACTGCCTTTCCAAACGAAAATTTGCCCGAGGCGGTTTACATCAAACAGAAAATACACAATGCAAAATAATAATCAAAACATTATAATAAAAATACATTATAAAAATTGCACATTATATAAAACATTGTAAAAAAGCCAAACACGCACACAGAGAGACAGACAGCCTGAGGCAGCTGAGGCCAAGTGGGGTCCAGAGCAGCTGTCCAAAGGCCCCAGTCCCACAAAGAATCCCCTCCTTCAAGATGTCCGTGCCCAGCCAGGCTGGAGAGTCACCCAGAGGGCAGAGGGGTCTAGGCTGCCACCACTAGACCACCCAGAGGAGGGATGGCATAAGCAGCTATCCTTTATGGTCTCTGGTGTAGCTGAGACCAGGTGGAGTCCAGAGCAGCTGACAAGAGGGACCCAGTCCTGCAAGGAAGCAGCTCCAAATGATCAGGGCCCATCCAGGCTGGAGAGTCATCCAGAGGGCAGAGGGGCAAATGGTGCTGCCATTGACCAGCCTGTGCTGCTGCCTCAAAAGCCGGAAGTCCCGCCTCCTCGCTGCCATGATTGGCCACTGCCAGCTGCATCACACATTCCGTGACACTCCTGCAGGCCAATGCAGAGGAGCAGGATCGATCCCGGGGATGTGTTAGGATGGCATGCCCCAATGCCACGTGGATCCCCAGCCAGCCGGCAGCTGCAGCACCAGCCCACAGGGACATGTCCAATCGACCAGGACCGGCAGCGTGGCCACACCTGTGCAGACAACGCACTCCCTGCACATCACAGGCAGCAAGTCAGAAGACATGTGAATGGTCACACCACCAGACACTGCCAGTTAGCCTTGGGCAAAGGTTGGTAAGGTGTGGACTATGAAATTGTGCTTCACACCTAATCAACAATTAGCATGCCTCTAGTGAGGGTGGGCACGCTTCTAGGCTGCAGTAGGCTAGTAGACATGCATATGCTCTTCACCAGAGCTGTATTAATTGTTGACTTAAGGCCTAAGTGCAAATTGGCCTCAGGCTGCATCCTATGAAGCTGATGGGCACCAGCTGATGGGAGCAACAAGGTAAAGTACTTTTCCACAAAGGTCATCAGAACACAAAGGTCTCAGAACCTAAGAGGAGTCCTGCTGGATCAAGTCCAGCTTTCTGTCTCACACAGTGGCCCACCAATTGCTTTTGGGCTTCAAGCAGGACACAGAAGCAAAACCTTCACTTGCTCTCAGTTCTCTGCAAATGTCTTTGAGGGGTATCCTACTTGTCTCTACAACCCAGAGGCAGTACCTAGGCTATTCTAGTAGCCATTGATACACCTATTCTCCATGAATTTATCTAATCCTTTCCTAAAGCCAATCAGACTTACCTAACAGACTTACTTAACAGTGATCCCCAAAATGGAAGGTGATCTGTTTTCCTTCCTTCCTTCCTTCCTTCCTTCCTTCCTTCCTTCCTTCCTTCCTTCCTTCCTTGTCTCTCTTCAAATACAAATAGAAGGCCAAGGGAGATTAGCAACTGACGGAAATAAATTCACACTTCATGAAGAAGATAGATTTACAACGGTGGAAGAAGATCGTTCAACATCTTTCAAGATCCTCACTCTCTGTATGGCAAGCCATTCACAACATTTTTGCTCCATGAGCTTCTGTGTAGACTCATCCATGGCTCCCACTTTAACTCTAAGGAATCACCACCATTTTCAGTAGTCTAATCATCTCTGTTAGCTCTTGTTCAGCTATTCAACTTGCTGTATAGCAGAGAAGCAAATCAACCAATTAGTTCAAAACTTATCAGAAAGAAAGGAAAGGAGCTGTAAACTGCCCCTCCACCTAAAAGTATCAGAATACATTCAAATAAGCAGGAAATGCAAGGGCTATTCCTCTAGCCAAAGACGGATGCATTTTTGGAGAGGGGAATCATGATTACTTTTGTATTTAAATAGCACCGTTCCTAAACCCTGGATTTTCTAAATCAACTAGTCTACTGGACAGCTAAATTTTGATGGCATCATAAATAATTTACTTTTACCCTCTGGCGCAATGCTGATATATTTTTCCCCGGTTCTGACAACAATAATATCAGTTTAAAACATACAAATGATTGGTTTTGGATATTCACTCTCCGTTCTTTTATTTTTCTTTCTCTTTTCCCTAATGGAAATAAACAACATAGGAAGCAAAGTGAACAAATAAAATAAAATCACACTGATAAAATCAGCCACATTTACTCAAACTCAAGCTAAACTGTGTCGAAGATGGGAGGAGATGCTGAGAACATGGTTACCATTCGGAGAAAGAGATCTCCAATTTTCTGCTTTGAAGGTTCTGCCTCAGTATAAAAGCCACAATTACCAAATTTACTGGGAAGATGTTTCAGGAAGTTCACTTTTTTGACTCTTTAGATGTAAGACCATTCTTCCACAATCACAATTTCCTAGGAGTCAGGATAAATTAAGATTCTTTTGGCATTGGAGAAGGCTTCTCTGGTTACCCCAGACCAAACAATATCACCTGACGCATCAGTGACAAGGCTCCATCTTCACATTTCAGGCCCATATTGAGAAGACCAAGCCCTCTGGAAAACAGCTAGATGTTGCTTACTTCTCCCACTATCTTTGGATATTCCAGAATGTCCGTGCTTTAGTCCAAAATATCAAAATATAGCAAAATAAGTAAGCAACATCTAGTTGCAGTTTTAGCTCCTGTGAGAAAACAAATGTACTTATCCTCAAGCTCTTATTAACCTTCAAGGCCTAATGTCAACAGATCTTTCATATGCAGAAACTCAATGAGGGGTTGACAATTTTTTTAATCTAATGCCTTTTTTTTTCCCAATCAAGCATGCCAATTTATCACTTCCCACTAAATCTAAACATTTTTTCTAGCCAATCTCCCATAGTGGTTATTGATGAATTCTTTCAGCTTTGGAAGTATAATATTCTCACCGCTGTAGTCTTCTAGTGAAGAGTTCTTCCAGAAGTCTTTCCCAATAGTAGATCCATTTTAAATTCAAAAGAAAAAGTTCCTGTTTCAATTGTGTGTGTGTGTGTGTCTCCATTTTCATAGAACAGCTCAAAACACAAACAAAGAAATTTTCACACGTTTGCCCCCCCCCCAGTCTACACAGCTCTCTTAGTATATGATCTGTTGTGTATTGAACGTGAGCTTACCCCCAAAAAATTGTGCAGTGAAAGTCAACAAGCTTAAAACTAAAAATCGATACAGGCAGGATTCCATGTGAGCAGAATGGAAATGATGGGGCAAAGAACTCTGAATAAAAATTGGGAAAGTTTCTTTTCGTTAACCTTCTCCTCCCTTGCTGCCAATGGCCCTAGAAGATCCCTTGAAAGATAACTTTTGCCTTAAACAAAGACCAAGGTCACCATTGCAAACTCGGTGCCCCCAAGGACATTTAATGCAAGTTGGGGGTGGGGGGTGGGGAGAGAATCCACAGATTCTGTTTGGCAGCGATGGGAAACAATGAGAATTGAAACAATAGGGAGGAAAAGTGGGTTCGCCTTCTCCACTATCGAATTCAGGGTGCATTTTAAAACGCCAGGCTGTCCCTGGCAAGTAAAAGCAAATGGAGTAACCTGAAATTTCAGCTGCAACGGGACTCTTTAGCTATCTTGTATGTTTCACTTCCTTCCCATCAAAACTGGAGGGAATAGACCATCTCCACGCCACAATGCAAAGCCCCTCATTACCATCTTCTAAATATGCATGAAGAAAATGCTAAATAATGACCAGCCAATTGGCACCAGAGATTGGCCTTTTTACAGTCCAATAAACCAACATATTTATCTCTCTCCTAGCTGTGGCAAATAAAGACCTGAAGCCTAGAGGGTTTAAAAAACAAAAAACAAAGCAAGACAGGTGCGGGAGGGGGAAAAAAACTAAGGGGGAAAGGAGGCAATTTCAAAATGCTAAATAAATAAATAAATAAATAAATAAATCTGTCATCCTGAGTGACATTTTTAAAATCAGTGGCATTTTTCATGCCGGCTGAGATATGATTATCTGACTGTCACGAGATGTGACAAGACAAATCCACCAACTCTGGATAAGGAGCTGGATGGCAAAAAGGACACTGCAAGCGGCCAATTGACAATATTGCATGTGATCTGGGTCCTGGGAAATAAATAAATAATGTATTGCTGTTTTCCCAACCAACCACCACACACACACACACACACACACACACACCTCACACACTGCCCCTTGCCTTCTAATCAAACCAAATGCCCAAATCCCAGAATCCCTTTCCACACCATGGAAATTGGCCATAACTACTAGACGCTCCAGTCCAGTGTGTTGGAGAAAGCAGAATTAGTGAGCAAGTTTTCATCTCTGGTTACACATCACACCCAAACAGAGCTGTTCCTTGGCTCAAACTCGGCATGGCCCAGTTCAGAATGTCTGGTGGGGGATCTCAGATCTAGGATCGCTGGTCTTGTGATCATCCAGATATAAGAGAAAGAGGAAACCATGAATCGGATGTTTAAGGAATCAGTCTAGGTAACAGGTGAATCTGGGGCTGTCCGTCTCTGTGTGTGTATTTTCCAATTGGACAAGCAGTAGAATTTTAGCAAATATTAAGTGTGTAGTCTCCTCAATTTGGGGTAAAATGTACACAATTGGAAGGCAAGACCTTTATGCTTATAACAGCTTCATCCCGTGTGATCTGCAACGAAATGCATCTCTTCTTCACATCCCAGATATAGATATATTCTGTATTAGAAACAAATGCACCAAGAGCTCTTCAAATCTTTTTGAAGGAAAGGGAGATTTCCTCCACCTCTCCCCTTTCATCTTAATACTCCTTGCTGCATATTTATTTTTCTATTTCATTCCTGGAAAATTCGCTTCCTGTGGCTCCTTCTTGGGATGGGAGGGGTGTTGGATAACAGCACTTTGCTTCCTTCCACCACCACCCTCCCAAAAAAATCAAAAGCGAGCATTTGCAACATGTCCAAAAACCTTTGATATGCCCATATCCATCCCCCCCCCCAAATGGAAGTATAAAGAAAGGGGGGGAAGAAATCTCAGCTCCATTTAAGTCTCATGCAAAGAGCTTACAACTGTAATTAAATCATTAAATTCTTGTCTACGCTTCACAGAGCGTAGAGAAATTAACTTCCCACCAACCTCATTTTCTATTTGAACATGAAATAATGATTTTCTGCCAGTCTAATTACAAAGGCAACATCTGATCTAGCCAGCATCCAGAGGGGATTATCACGTGCGCAAGTATTAGACCTCATTACCAGCTTGAGTGCAAAATTATTACATCTTGTAATTGGATGGTAAGATTTATATACAGATCGGGCCGGTTTCTGTAAGATTATAATTACAGGCTTCGTTGGTTAGCTACTTATCAGAACTTTGCAGGGGAAAAAAAAAACCAAAACAAAACAAACGAGTGGGCAAAAATGAGGATTTCATTAACCTGTAACCCTACCATGGGGGGGGAAACGAGTGTAACATTCATGTTTTGCATTAAAGAAAATGGGTTCATCCATTTTCTCGGTTGGCTTTGTGATGGCTGAGCAGAACAGTCTGTTTCATTTATTTAACCTGGATAATCTGGCACTAGAAGAAGGAAGGGGGGAGAGAGAGAGAGAGGGAGAGAGAGAGAGAAATAAATGAATGAGCTGTCTCTTCCGCGAGGTTGGGCCCAATGTATCTATTACTTAAGGGTAACTGGCTGTGAAACCATCTATTTTGCGGGCTGCAAAAGGGCTGCTGCTGTTCCTCCATAGGCAAAGAAAGGGGAAAGTGCTATTGATTACAGGCTGTGGGTGGGAGCGAGGGAGGGCTGAAGGAGATTTATATATCCTGGCTACAAACCGGTTTTATACACCCCACAGAAATATATTCTAAAGAAGGCAGGAAGGTCATTATACCATTATTTCGGTATATTTCACATTCTACGCGAACCTTCGTTAATTTGAGGAGGGAACAGAAGAGGACGGAAGGCCTTTGCCCCAAGGTGCTTCCAAAAGGGCACAGCGGAAGAGAGGAAGGGGAGCCAGACTCTGATCTGGGAATACTGGGTTTGATTCCACACTCCTCCACAAAGCCAGCTGGGTGACACTGGGCTAGTCACAGCTGTCTGTCTGAGCTCTCACAGGGTGTTCTGTTGTGGGGAGAACAGAAGGTTTGTCAGCTGCTTTGAGCCCCCTTAAATGGGTGAGGAAAGTGGGGTAGGAAAGCCAACTCTCTTCTTCTTCTTCTTCTCCAGCAACCATGGCTGATGGGCTGGCCTTTCATGTGTCACCAAAACTATATCATAAATATTCCTATTCTCTTCCATTCGACACTCTATAGTCATATTATAGGCACTTTTTTTTGGCATTAAGGCTGCGTTCCCATGCAATAATAAGTCTGCTGAAAATCTTCTTTTGCCATGGAGCGGTCCCATGCACGGCTTTAATCCAGGTTTCCAGCGCCGCTAATGGGGAAAACCTGCTTTAAAAAAATATCTTTTTAAAGCAGTACTTTCTGGAAGATGTGGGTTTTCAGCGCAACATTTTCCATGGGATCGCTCCGTGGCAAAAGGGGCGGGGATTCTCTCCCAGGTGGGAATTGCCAGCCGGAGATCTCTCTCTCTCTCTCTTTTGCCTGTCATCCAGCCAGCGATCTATGCAAACAGCGATCTAGGCAGGCATTTTCTCTTTGCTGTTTCTCTTTCCAATCCCAAAGAGATACAGCAAAGATACATTGTGATGAATTGCTTCCGTGAAAGTGTAAAAGAGCTGGCTGGGTGGAGATCTTGTAAAGAGTGCCGGCTGCAGTCTTCGCAAGCAGGGGAGACGAACAGAGAAGTTTTTAATTTTTCTTTTGGTCTTTTTGAAGGAAAGAATTGCAGGATCGCTGGCTGGGGGGGAGGCGTTTTGGCAGCTGGAAATTCCTTCGCCCGATCACCCAATGAAACAGCGAGGGGCGGGGAGAAAAAGATGTGGGTAAACAAAACACGCTTCCTTGGGGATGGTCCGTTCATTTTAAATGTGTGTTTTGCTTACCCCCTTGGGAACGCTTAAATCCGGATTGAACCCACTTTTCTTTAATCCACTTCAGTGGATGGGCAATAGAGATACAAATTAGTACCATGGGAACGCACCCTATGTCCCATTAAAATCAAACAGAATGGCGGTGGGTATAAAATTCCTCCCTTGTGGTCCAAACTGGGTTAAGGGGCAGAGCAGCAGAAGCACAATTTTTCCAGGCACCAACTTTCAGGAAGCCCTATCCCAAGGAAACTGGGATACTTCTGCCTGTGTCGCAGGCACACAGAGGATGCTATAATACCTGCATGGTGTGCAACCTCTCCCCATGAAGTAAAGCTGGTGGCCACAAATGAAAGGCCCTTCTCAGTGGTGGCACCCTAGCTCTGGGAAAGCCTCCCTAGAAATGTCTGTTTGGTGCTATTATTCTTAGTTGCTCTTACTGCTCCTTCCATTCAAGAAAGTCCAAATGGAGGGTGGAAAATCCACACACAAAAAATGGATAACAATGAAAAGGTGTGAGTGGTCAGACCTGAAAATGGATGGAAGAAGGTTTCAAGTGAAGGTTTGACTATGGCCCCAGTGTGGAAAGGGGCTTTCTTGATGAACAACTGCTTTGGTGTAAGAGCAATCCCATCCAAAAAACCCTACTTCCACTGGTCAACTGGAAGTACGAGAAAGCACAAGCCATCTAAAATTCAATCATTAATCATCTAATTAATAAACTGATTAAAAGGCTGAAGCAGGACAAGATGTATTTTAGAAACCAACATCTGTATGTCCATCCGTATGTATGACCCTGAGTTCTTCACCCAAACCATCTTCAGCTTGCCAGTACCTGTGGGGCTCTGTCTGTATGACAAATAGTATTACTGATTATAGTATTACTTTTAGAGATGTTCACGATTCTCTTTGTGTGTTCGATTCAAATCAAAACAAACAAATGTGAGGAAATTCACATTTATACAAATAGAGCCCTTTTGAATGTGGTAGGATTTGAATTCGCTGCAAATGGTATCTGAATGCTATTTGAATCTGATTCGAATCCCTGCCACCAGTCTTGACTCCAAATGCCCTAAACACTTCAAATTCGCTCTAAATCCACTTTAAACCTGCTCCGGATCTGCTTTGAATCTGCTCTGGGTCTGCTGCCGATGTGACTGGGCAGCCATTTTGCTGCCTCCCCAAGTTCACGAATTTAAAGGAGCTTTGAACGAAGGCACAAAGGCATTCACTTTGCATTCAAATGCCAGACTTTCCCTGTAGCCAACATTCAATTCAAATTAGAATGTCCAAATTCAAACAAATTTCAAATGTGGCAAATATTCGTGCACATCCCTAATTACTTGTTTCTTGTTCCCTGTTACTGTATTTGCACTTTTGTATCATTTTTGGTTTTCAGTTTTGCTTTGCTTTGTGGCTGGAAGTTCTCTGCAGGTCCAGGCTCAACCAGGCCACATCTTGGCCTCTGAATACTTTCCTTCCCTGCATACACACATCCACACCAGGCTGAGGAGGCAAGTCTCTCAATGGGAGAAACACCTCAGTCACTGACTTCATCTTAGGCTGTGTTCAGACATAAGAAAAGGGGCACCTGAGGGGCACCTCAAGCAGTGTGCACCTGCCTTGTGTTCCCATGCCTTCTCTAATCCACTTTTTCTAGCGTGTTCAGGAGAGGGGCAGGCCGCTGTGTGAACAATCCACCTCAAAGCCTTCTCCAAGTCTGTGTTCAGACATAACAAAAGGAGCGCCTCAGTGGCACCTCAGAGAAACAATGTGTGGCCCTCGTGTTCCCAAGCCTTCTCTAATCCACTTTTTCTAGCCTGTTCAGGAGAGGGGCAGGCCGCTGTGTGAACAATCCACCTCAAAGCCTTCTCCAAGTCTGTGTACAGACATAACAAAAGGAGCGCCTCAGTGGCACCTCAGAGAAACAATGTGTGGCCCTCGTGTTCCCAAGCCTTCTCTAATCCACTTTTTCTAGCCTGTTCAGGAGAGGGGCAGGCCGCTGTGTGAACAATCCCACCTCAAAGCCTTCTCCAAGTCTGTGTTCAGACATAACAAAAGGAGCGCCTCAGTGGCACCTCAAAGAAACAATGTGTGGCCCTCGTGTTCCCAAGCCTTCTCTAATCCACTTTTTCTAGCGTGGTCAGGAGAGGGGCAGGCCGCTGTGTGAACAATCCACCTCAAAGCCTTCTCCAAGTCTGTTTTCAGACATAACAAAAGGAGCGCCTCAGTGGCACCTCAGAGAAACAATGTGTGGCCCTCGTGTTCCCAAGCCTTCTCTAATCCACTTTTTCTAGTGTGTTCAGGAGAGGGGCAGGCCGCTGTGTGAACAATCCACCTCAAAGCCTTCTCCAAGTCTGTGTTCAGACATAACAAAAGGAGCGCCTCAGTGGCACCTCAGAGAAACAATGTGTGGCCCTCGTGTTCCCAAGCCTTCTCTAATCCACTTTTTCTAGTGTGTTCAGGAGAGCGGCAGGCTGGTGTGTGAACAATCCCACCTCAGAGCCGTCTCTGGGGTGCCTCAGAGATGCTGCTTCCCACCACCACCACCCATATCTGATCACAGCCTTAGGTTGATTCTGCAGTGGGATGGAAGAATTCATCTGTCCTGCCCCCTGGTCACTCCAAGGGCTCAAGAAAAAAGTCCCTGCATGGACACAGCCATTGTCTCCTTTTAAGTTTACACCTAAGTAAGTAGGCCTGAGAGCTTACCCTTAATCACTGAACCAGCCGACCCCATGTTTGCTTAGCTCAATTCAAAAAGTAAAAGAATAAAAAATAAAGCATGCTCCCTCCCACATTCAGATAATTTTCTTTCACACAGCCTCTAACGTAAAGAGGCATTTTAATCAATGCATCAGTGGAGAAAGAGAAACGAGTTAAAATAATAAGATTGTTCAATTACCAAGCAAACACTTCTTCTTTTTTTGCCTTTCCACCCCTTTTCTCGCTCTTCATCCCTCCCTCCACCCCCCTACTTATTTTCCCCTCTTCTTAAACAAGTGATTCCACCTCACAAATCAATGTTGGCAGTCCGGGCTGCCCGCTGCTAATCTAGGCATTACGAGCTTCCAATCACACCCTGCCAGGTAATGGAGTTGTTATTGAACTTCATAGTTTGGATTAGATCCTCTGCAAAGATCAATGTGCTTCTAAAATAGGATTGATAAACCCTTGATAGAAATCTGAATCCCTGAAGCTGGAGAGGGTGCCCTAGCGTTTACATGCGGGCCAGCCAGGGAGGGGGGCTTGGAGGAGAAGCTAGGGAGGGTGAAATGGGGAAATAATTCAAGGACCTTCGAGGGGAAAGGAAACTCTTGATGATTTCAAACATGGTGTCTCCTAAGAAGCAGGGGTGTTCACAGTAATTTTTGAAAATAGATTTACGTTCCGGCGGTTGCTTTACATGCTAATCTATCGCTTCCCTTAAACCCTTCTCTTGAAGACAGGGGCTTAAGGGGCAATCATATCTGCATTTCCCTGACAGTACAACCATCAGATGCAGTGGGACTGTTCAGTTAATAGGGCCAAAACTAGGCTCTGTACAGGTGCAAGAATTTCCATAGTTATCCAGAGGAGGCCCTGCTGAGCGGAAAAGGAGACTTGCTTCTATGTAAACCCATATCGACCTGCCCGTGCCTTAAGATCTAGCGGTGAGGCCCTCCTGGTTGTCCCACTGCCTTCAGTAGTGAGGCTTGTGGGCACCTGGGAGAGAGCCCCCAAACTTTGGAATAGCCTCCCCCTTGAGGTGCATCATGCCCCTTCCTTATATATATTTAGGAAGGCGGTGAAGACGCACCTCTTTGCCCTGGCCTTTGGCTGAGCTGATTATATTTCCCCCTCAGTACAGACACTATCATTTTAAACATGCTGTGTATTGTTTTAGATGTGTTGAATTTTAAAGTCTTTTAATATATATTCTTTTTTTAATCTGTTGTTTTAAGGTTGTTACCTGCCCAGAGACCCTGCCCAAATTAACAAATTGACAAACTTGTTAAAGGACAGAACAGTGAATAAGTTTCTGGAAGATTGGAGGCCCCTTATTGAATTTCTACAGAACTTGGAGGTGATGACAGAGGGTCTTGGCTAACACATATGGAAAAGAACAAAAGGCATATATGAGGAGCGTTGAACTAATTAATTATAAGAAGAGGAGTCGGAAGAATGCAGGAAGTCACATATAAAATTGTTAAAGTATTGTAACAATGAGATGTGGAGAACATTCTTGTTGCAATGATTGGAAAATTTAAAAAAAATTAAAAAAGAAATGTAAATAATAAATAAATAAATAGCATGCATAGAGCTGGGCTGCAAGCAAACAAGGAGATGGTCTTGTTTGTTCCTTCTGATCAAGGGGAACAAAGAGCCGGTTCCATCTAGATTTCATAAGAACATCAGAGGAGCCCTGCTGGATCAGGCCCCATCCCATCTAGTCCAGCATCCCATCTCACACTTGTCAGTGGCTCGTCAATTGCTTCTAGGCATCTCAAGCAGGAGACGAAGGCAAAACCCTCAGCTGCTCTTGACTCCCTCCAAAGGGCCATAAGATGCATCCTGTCTGTCCCTCCAATTCAAGGCATCAGTTCTAGTAGGTGTTGATATATATGTCCTCAATGGATTTGTCTATAAGATCACAAGAGGAGTCCTCCTGGATCAGGCCACACCCCATCTTGCCCAGAATACCATCTCACACAACTGCTTCTAGGCATCTCAAGCAGAAGACAAAGGCAAAACCCTCAGCTGCTCTTGACTCCTTGCAAATGCTCCTCAGAGTCATCCTATCTGTCTTCTTCATCCTGGAAATGACACCCAGAGATCCATAGTAGTAGCTATTGATATACCTGTCCTCATGAATTTGTCTATACCAACAGAAGAAGAGCCTTGCTGGATCAGGCCACAGTCCATTTAGTCCAGCCTCCCATTTCACACACCGTGGTCCACTAATCGCTTCTGGGTTATCTCAGGCAGACAACAAAGGCAAAAGCCTCATCTGCTCTTGACTCTTTGAATACGGACTTTAGGGGCGTCTTGCTTTTCTCTCCAACCTGGGAGCAGGCAGCATCTAGGGATCAACTCTAGTAACCACTTCCTTCAAAGGAAGCCCCTTTTATATTAGTAAGACTGTCATGAGAAGAAAGATTACAAACCAGCATCCATTTAATCAGCGCCCTACAGGAATTGGTAAACCCAAAAGGAAGGAGGCATCAGTTCTCTATGCAATGGCCTTTTGGACTCTGGAAGAATGAGTTAAACATATTGACAAGGTTCTAGCATAAATGCTTTCTAGCCCTCAAAGTCTGAAGTTCTTTCCTCCATCACCTACACACACACACACTTCAGGGTGGCTGAATTACGCTGCTGAACATTTGCAGATTTCTTGTTTTCAAATAGGGGTGAGATATGGAAGGGAGAGAAAACGACAAGGCCAGATTCTACAATGCAAGAGATTTGTATCTGCATCAGCACTGAATTTAAAAGAATTGAAACTAGGGATGCCACGGATATTTTTAACATTCGAAATTTGTCCAAATTCGGCACATTCGAAAATTGTAGAAAAGCCAACTCTTCTTCTTCTTCTTCTTCTTCTTCTTCTTCTTCTTCTTCTTCTTCTTCTTCCTTCCTTCCTTCCTTCCTTCCTTCCTTCCTTCCTTCCTTCCTTCCTTCCTTCCTTCCTTCCTTCCGCTCTAACCCATCCTGAAGCCACTGGGCAGAAAGAAGTCTTCTCCCATGCGCGCTGATGTTGCCCCACTCCGAAATGCGAGGTTAGGATCGCAACTGAAGGATCGCTCAGAGCAGCCGACGTCTGAGCGTTTCACCGGGGGGGGGGGTAAGGATGGAGGAGCCCCGTCGAGGGAGAGGATGCATTCCTTTTGCATCCTTTTTTTCCCCCCACCCATCCTGCCCCCTCTCTGTCTTTAGCGGCTGTGCGAGCGAGACGGGGGCGCGCGGGTCGATCATTGAGGATCGATGAGGAAAGGCGAATCAATCAGGCGGGTTTTCTTTTCTCTCGCTCCCCCTGCCTCCTCCCCTGCGAAAATATTTAATTAAATGCGCTGGCAAATAACTCCAGGATTTATGGTTCGATGCTAAGAGCTGGCTGAGGTTTCTCCCTGCCTTCCCCCTATGCACCACTTTCTCTCTTCCTTTATTTATTTATTATTTTATTTTATTTTCTGGCTATGTTTCCACACGGGGACCAGAGTGAGTGGGTTGCCCCACTTGGAGAGGTTATAGGATGCACAGGAGATAGTGTGTGAGAGAGAGGTGGGGGGGAGGGAGGTTTCCAAAAATAAAGAATTTGCATCTCTACATGATATATAGATAAATTCTGGACTCCCGCAGTGCTTGAAATAATTTTCTCCCTCGATGACTCATTCCATTAGCTTGGGCCACTTTAATTAATTTGTGGGTTACACACACACAAACACAAACACATACAAAGCAAAAAGAAGAAAAGTTAATTCTTTGGAAACAGAAACCCCTTCTCAGCCGCCTCAAGTGGACACCGAACCTTGCAACCCTGGAGAAGGCAGAAAGGAGAATTTCAGTGCATGGATAAAGAAATCACATCTGGATACCTGTGATTACAGGACAGGTGGATGCTATAGCCACCCCAAAGTGATGCAAACTTCAACCATCATCAAATGGCCAAAGCTGTGACTTTATTTTCTGTATTGCTGCATGTATATCTTGCCCTGGATCCTGAGGTCTCAGGTGGGCTGGCCAGAGAGTTATTGGTCTGTGGAATTTGCTACTAGAAGAGGTGGTGACAGTAACCAGCCCAGATAACTTTAAGAAAGGATTAGAAAAACTCACGGAGATCAGGTGTATCAGTGGCTATTAGAATGGATGCCCAAAGACCATCTCAGAGCTGGAGAGAAAAGCAAGACGCTTTTGAAGGCAATTTGCAGAGAATTTGCCAGAAGCATTTAGTGGGCCACAGTGTGTAACAGATGCTGGACTAGATGGGCTGTGGCCTGATCCAGCAGGGATCCTCTTAATTCATGGAGGTCAGATGTATCAATGGCTACTAGAATGGATGCCCAGGCTGGAGGGACAGGCAGGATGCCTTTAAAGGCCATTTGCAAAGAATCAAGAGCAAGTGAAGGTTTTGACTTCACCTTCTGCTTGAGATGCCAGAAAGCAAATGGTGGGCCAGACAGGATACTGAACTAGACTAGGGATGTGTGTGAATATTTGTAGGCATCCAAAATCTGGTTGAATGTGCCAAATTTCAACATTCAAACTCAAATAGAATGTCCCAAAACTCAAATTCAAATTGAATTTAAAATTTCAGATCTATTCGTTCAAATTATCCAGACATTCATATTTGTATAGGTTCATATATTATCCGAATGCATTTTCACAGATCTGGACGGGATGAAAATGGGTCGCATACGGGATAACTACAGGATGTATACGGATGTGTACGGATGCGTACGGATGTGGGAAAGATGCGTACGTGCACATACGAATGTTGTCAACATTCGTATGTGCAGATTCAAACCAAAACTTTGAACAAATAGATTTGAATTTGGTAAATTCGAATCAAACCTTATTAAATTTGAACTTAAAAGATTAGAATCAAATTGGATTTTGGGGTATTCGATTTGCTTCGAACAGAATGTCAAAAAAAACATTAGTGCACATCTGTAAGCTAAAAACCGGACAGAGGCCAAGGAGAAGGTAAACCTCTTGAGCCAAAGACTTGAGTAGAAAAGCTCCTCTTCACCAAGCTCCTGTCAAGAAGGTCTTTGCATGGATACTTTGCCTGTTAGCCCCTTTGGTTGTGCCTCCCCACCAGAGAAAGCCAATCTCTTTGTCCTGGCTGCTGTCTCTGAAGAGCATCAGTTCACATCTGGATGCAAAGTGGAGCTTCGCCAGGTACGCTGATCCAGAAAGATTCTCAGGCCTCTTCTGCCCCCAGTGTTATTCCAGATTATATCACGGAACAGGGACCCACCAGTCACACCAGTGGTGCAGACTATGGATGGCAGGTCCCTCTTCTGGAACATAATCCGGAATAAAGTCCAGTGTAGAAAGGGCAATTTCAGCAAAGAGAACCAGAACGGCATTGGTTTTTTCTTCCTGCCGAGGAGCCAAAAAGTGTCTCCTCTTGGTTTCCCCTAACAAATGGAAGCCAGTTATGTTTTTTCCAGGAAAACGCCTCCCTTTCTCTCTCCGCCATCACCATCTGCCCACCTCCTTTCTGTGAACCACTCCCAAGCTTTAAAAGCAAGGGAAGGGGGAATCAATACCAGTGAGCGATTGCATTTGACCTGCTTAAGAAAACAGCAGTAATTGTTATCAGCCACCTTAAAAAACAACAACAAAAAAAGCAATGCTCCGTGTATCAGGTTTGCTCAGATTATCTCATTTTAATGACAAAAATAAACAAATCTTTCCAACGCAACACAAGTGCTCCTTGTATACGTGGCGGCGGCACTGCGGGCATGTGGAAAGGCCTCGGGTGTGCTGGCAATTCCACCTGGATAGGCAGCTGCCCTCACCCAGAAAAGTCCTCCGGAGCAGCTAAAGCACTGCATGAAAGCCAAACACCAATCAATACAGTCTGGGAAATTAATCTTTTTCTCCAGAGCCTACACTGAGACTGACTTAAAGAGGTAAGGTGAGTTCAAGGGTTAGTAACAGCTGACTGGTAAATAATACTCTCTGCCAAGGGACCCCATCAGAGGTGGCTAGATGGAGGGGGGGGAGAGGAAGGGAGGGGAGCTTCAGCAAAAGAAAAACGTCAGAGAAGGCAGGAAAATAAATGTATTGGACAGGGTGCAGGGGGAGGAGTAGCCAAATAAAATAAAGACATTAGGGTTGATAAATAGATGCATAGGAGAAGATGAGCAAGGAAACAGAAACGGGGAAAGGCCATACGGTTTGTGCAGGGGATTAACAGAATGGCCTTCCTTTTTCCTAAGACCCCCACAAGGCTGTGTTCACACCTGAGTTTTAATCCATTTTGAGACCACTTTCCAAGCGAGAGAATACATCAGTAAGTGGCTAATCATTTTCTGTCCTCTTTGTCTAATCCAAAGGCGGCTTTTCCAAGTTTGATAGTGCTGAGCAAAAGCTTGATATTTTGCCGATGTATTCTCTCAGTTGGAAAGTGGACTGAAGCTGGATTAAAACTTAAGTGTGAAAGCAGAGAGGGGTTTGGGAATCTTTGACTGGCCTAGAGGTGGTAGTCCACGGACGCTAGTGTTCCCATCCCGTCTCTCATCCGCATTAAAGGCCAAAGAATGAATTCATTCGTGTCTAAGTTTAATTCACTTTCAGTCCACTTTCAGAATGAGGGAGCCATCATCAAGCAAAGTGATGAGCTGTTTCCCTTTGGCATCATCTGTCTCAGAAAATCCTCCTCTGGGTGAGAAAAATGCGGAAAGAAAATGCATTGTTCCTTGGTGTGATTGCAGCTTTGGAAGGCTGCCTTCACATTTACCTTTTAATCCAGCTTCAGTCCACTTTCAGAATGAGAGAGCACATCAACAAAGTGTCAAGTTATTTTCTGTCAGTATTAGCCAATTCAGAAAATCCACCTTCAGGTTAGATAACGTGGAAGGAAAATGGCCGGTCACTCTATCTACCCATGTGCTCTTTCACTCTGACAGTGGACTGACACTAGATCAAAACGCAGGCATGAACGCAACTGAAGTGAATTTTCTGGCTTTTAAAGCAGCACCACCATGTCTCATCTTCAAGCTGTGATTGAATCCGCCACACCCATGTGTCAGATGTAGCCCAAAAGAGCTAAAGGAAGGTTACTTTTCAGTAGATCTGCCTTTGGACCCCTCATGAACGGTTAAGCCACCCAACAGGAGCAAAGCCGATCCATTATTCATCTTCTGGTTTGGATTTTGTCTGTTTGCATCCTTATTTCACAGTGGGAAACAGGAAGGATTCACTTTGGTTTGACTGACTTTTTGTCCAAGGTTTTTTTCTCCACAGGGCCAAGACTTACTCTTTGCCCTGCCCAAGGAGTTCACAGTTGACAATCTGCTCCATCTCCGACCGTCTGGCCTCTCCTTGGCGTTGGAAGTGGAGAGTTCTATTGGAAATCAATGTGGGTCATCCTTCTGCTAAGGACGGTGAAAGTGTGAAAATTAGCCACAGAAAGGACAGGAGAGATACTAGGGCAAAAGCCATCCACAGTTAGCAGCTTTTTGTTTCCTTTTTGTTTTTTCCCGTCACTTTGTCTTTCTGGAGCCGTTCTCAGGTGTATATTCACATAAAAGATACATGCAAAGGCAATGTTCTCATGGCACTGTTGTTTTGCTGCAAATGTGCCATACATGCACTGTCCTCAGGTTGTGGAGTGGCTTTTCCTCTGAGATGTGTCTAATCTCCTCACGCCTCTATACCATTTTTGGCCTTGCCAATGTTCCTTACAGGATTGAAACATATCCTTACTGCACGATCCGGTATCCTGGTGGTCCAGTGTGTCATCTAGCCTACTTCTGGGCTTCTCTATTCTGCACTCTGGTATGATCTAGAGAGAAACCGTCCCTGCTACCACGCTTTGTCCACACAGGACTCAGAGTGGCTCAGATTAGGGATCTGCACTAATATTCGTAGGCATTCGAAATCCAATCGAATGTGCAGAATTTCAGCATTCAAAATTGAATCGAATGTCCTGAAATTTGAATGTAAACATTGGAACCGAATTTTGAATCTATTCGTTCAAATTATCCAAACATTTGTATGTGTACGGGTTCATGCATGAGGCGTTCTTGAAGATCCGCATCTTTCCTGCATCTGTACGCATTTGCACAGATCTATATGGGACGAAAACAAGTTGCGTACGGGATAACTACGGGATGCATACGGACGTGCACAGATGTCGGGAGGATTCTCATTAAACATTTGAACAAATAGATTCAAGTTTGGTAAATTTGAATCGAATCTTGTTAAATTCGAATTTAAAATATTTGAATCGAGTCAGATTTTCAGGTGTTCGATTCAATTCAAATAGAATGTCAAAAAACATTTGTGCCCATCTCTAGCTCAGATTAGATTATCACTTTCCATTAAAAAAAAAACCAAAGCAGTTTGTTTGTTTGTTTGTTTGTTTGTTTATTCCCCCGTATACCTAAAGGTCTCAGGACAGGATATAACAATATCGGAACAATTACAGTGCCGGAAAGTGGAGAAGAAAAGTGTTGTTTCCTTAGCCAAAGCCAAGGCAAAGAGGCACATTTACAGGACATTCAAAGTTAAGGTGAAAACAGGGTAAAGGCAGCAGTTAAATAAACACACCTTAAAAACTGTGTGGTCCAGGAGGGACTCAGATAGATCTTAAATCGGTGATGGCCAACCTATGACACGCGTGTCACAGGTGACAAACCAAGCCCTTTTGGGTGACACACCTGGTCACCCTGGCACCTGGGCGTGTAGTGCTTGCTTGTTCTTGAAGTGTACGAAATACCAACTTTCAATTGAATATTAGCAAATGAAATTCAGCAACAAAAGTCACTAATGTAAAGAGTTGTTTTTGCTTTTAATAAAATATTACTAGAGCTACAAAATTCACAAAATTATGGATATTTCTAGATGTGACACAGCACCTGAGTTAAGCTAGGTTTTCTTGCAAATCTTGACACACCGAGCTCAAAAGGTTCGCCATCACTGTCTTAAACAGATGTCTGTGTTGGTTGAAAGTGGAGATGCTTCACAAACAGCAGAGCAGAAGGCACTCCAAAGGGAACGGTGCTACCACTGAGAAGGCCCGACTGTGGGTTGATACTCTTCTGCGTGATCTTTGCTGCAGCCGCACAAAGTCACTTCATTCTGCTTCTCAAGCAAATATCACCACCTTGATATTATTCTATGTGGCCCTAGTTTCCTCCGAGGACACCCTCCTGCCTCATTCGCGCGACTCTTCAACCTCGTTTTCTGCTAGACAACAGATGCAGCCTCTAATGCAAATATTGCTATTTCCCTGCTGAATTAGCTTTGTCACTTAGCCCAGAAGCCGGCAGTGTTAAGCCAGCTTGCATTTTAATTTGGCCCTGAAGTTACTTATTTCATTATTGATCAAACATAATGCTGAATCAATGTTCATCTTGTTACCTGGGCCATTTCCATGTAATACAGTGATAGCAATGCCTGGAGTTACTCACTCTCCTCCCAAAGTGACTTTACCATAAAATCAATGCTTGTTTGCTACTGATATAAGGGGGCACAGCATCCATGCAATGAGCTGCAAGCCCTGTTCCTTGGGTTGGAGGCAGAGAAAGCATCTAGTGAAAAAGACTCTTCCAAACGTCTTTGGATATGCCAGTAGCAGGTTATTACTGCCAGAACCAGCCCAGCCAAACCCAGACAGCAGGCCACAAATATGAGAAAGGCTGAGGATTTTTCTGTTCAGAAACTGCACTGTGACATAAAGTACTCCCAAAACCTAGGGAGAAAGAGAAGTGTGTCTGAACCAAGCCCATCTCAGGAGAGCTGGCAAGATCACAGGGATGGAGTTCACTTTAAATTACCTCTGAATAAAATGCAAAAATGGGACAGATCTTAAAATGGAAGAATATAGCATAAAGCATTTAAGCTGCGGAATTTCCCAAGCAAGGAAATTCTGTAGGTTAAAAGATAGGCTGCATTCACACGTAGTAAACAAAAACCCCTCTGAGTCAGCTTAAAGTGCAATCAGACAGTGCTTTTTTTTCAATTGTCCCTTTAAGAAAAAGCATCCCATCCTCACAGAGACACAAAATGCCTTCAAAACAGTTATCTGAACATACCACTAAGAATCAATGTATTTTGCCACACTGCAGCCTATATTCACATCCAAGTCAGGCAATACCTACCCTAACTACAAGCGCTACCCACTGACTGACCACTTGGTGGGTCCCGCCACACACACATTTTTGTCTATGTAGTTCCCTAGCCAACCCATCTTAAACAAAGAGATGCCTTCAGAGCTATGAAATTATGTAAGTTGAACTGATGACTTTTCTGAGACTTCAAGTTGGAGTAAGGCAGATGTAGGGGGAAATTTATAATGTTACACACTCAAATTCGCCCAAAGGGCACCTCTTTAAATGTGTCTGATCACATCCTTAGAGATGCCTTCTGCTCTTCTAGAGAGTGTGTAGCAATGGTACCATTCTACTTTGAGGGCTAAAAGCAAACACTCCAGCCTAAAACTGGCAGGTCTGCCATCATGGCAATCCTGTCCTCACACCCATGATAGTGCCTCTATAAGACTATACTTAACCTATCTTGGGGTTGTCCTTTGTTTGTTTAATATTTTGCTTCCATCCCTTCCTATGGTTTTTGAGGGATGGAAGATACTGTGTCATCCTGGAGGCCCAGATGAGTTCTAATGGAAGCCCTTGTGCTTTCTGAACCCCAAAGTGCTATTTACAGTAATTAATTAAGGAGTCTACACTGTATTTGATTAGAGCCCCCAGTAAGGAAAACAAAAAAGGAGAGAGAGATGTGAAAGAAGTCCATGCTGACAAACACACTAGGATGTTTAGCTCAGAGCAAGCATTGGAGTTCATTAGGGGCATGCAAAGGTAAACACCAAATTGGGAACCATGAGGAACAGGGAAACCACAAAGAGAGTAATCGGATTTAAAAGGACCTAATAAAACCCAGGGATCCCTGGTCAGCCAAGATCAACAAGCTAATATTGACAGAGAAAGAGAATGTAGGTACCCAAAAGGCCATTCTCTCATTCAGCCTCCCTCTCTGTTAAATACACACACGCACACCAGTGTTTAGAAGGCAACCAGGAATCTGCACCTAAGGATGGACCATCTGGCCATCAGAGAGCTTTCTCCGCCACCTTGGGCCTCCAAGGGGAAATTGTACCAGCAGAATGTTATCTAAGGCTCAGCTTTGACTAGTGCTTCATTGTAAGACTTTTTCAGGGTATAGAAGATGGTGGGACTGGGCGAAAGATTGCACAGAAACACGGAACACCCAGTAGTTATATTTCTGTCTCCATTATCATAATTGCCCCTCTATATTTGTCATCTAAAGACCTTTCCGGACTTCACATTGAAACATGATAGTGTGGAGACCTGTCCATCTTCAGGACCCTGGAGAGGAAGAGAGATCATGTCACCAGATTGGTGTCCTAGACCAGGACATTGGTAAACTTATTTTTACAAGTCTACCAGAGGTCCAGGGGCCTATAGGACAAAATTGGGATGGGTGTCGGTGGCTACATAACTCCCTGTTCTGGTTTAGCAGGGGACCTATTTCTACAGCACACCAAATTGTGCTGCCAAACTAAGGCCATTTCCTCATTTACTGTGATTAATCTGGATTAAGGGAGTCCAGATCTCCAAGATCTGGTCCTCAAATAATCCGGTCTATGGTGTTCTGGATCTTTATGGAGACCCCATACATCCACATGGGGTGTTTAGCACCCGATGGCAATGGATGCTAAACGGGCTCACCGTGCAGACACCATAGGATGCATCCTGAGGACCCAGTTGGGCCCAAGGAGGAAGTTCTGCCGGTGGTGCGGTGCGATTGGCCCACACATACCTCACTCAAGGATCGCTTCCTCTAAGCCCGACCCCTGTACCACATTGTGTGGCAGCACACTTTGAGATCCGGTCTTCATGATGGAAGACTGGATTGAAGACAGGATTAAAGCAGTCTAGCAGTAATCCGGATTTAAGGGCCCAAAGACACCATTAAATCGAGATTCTGACAGCACTCATGTGGACAATGCATCCCTCATTCGGTCCTCATGGTCCGTCAACGCGGAAGGTAAGTGGAGGAGGACCATACCACATGGGTTCTTATTGGGTTCCTAATGGGGTCTTCAGGGCCTGTGGGGAAAGGGCCTAAGTCCCCAGGGGGAAACTGAGGCTAGGAACTTCAGTCCTAGCACTCAGTGAACCCAGAAGTGTTTCCAGAGATCATGCAATCTCAGGGGCCAGCAGTGGGTGCTGTCTCAGAACAGTCTTCCAAAATGTGGAAGGCCTATCCTGGGAATCTGGAACCATTCCTGTCACCAAAATGGCTCCAGGCTGGGCCTGCCCCACTGAACTAGCCCAATATAGTAAGTGCAGAAGTGGCCTAAAATATCTAAAATATAACTGTGGTCCTTTGGATGTTCTGGATCTGTGATCTGGTTTATCATCACTCTTAGACCATCTTCAAGCCTTTTCATGCTCACACCTTTTCACTTCTATCCATTTTATTTGTGGACTTCCCACTCAGTCCCAATAAAACAGAAGGTCTAAAGTGAAGGTATGGCCCTGCTTAGACTGGACCAGGACCCCAGTTTGGTCTAGTGGTTAGGGAGCTGGACGTTTATCTGGGAATAACAGGTTTGATTCTGCACTCCTCCATGAAGTCAGCTGGGTGGCCTTGGGCTAGTCACAGCTCTCTTCTGCACTCTCACAGCCCTACAGGGTGTTGTGCTGTGGAGAGAAGAATGGAAAGTTCATCAGCCACTTTGAGTCCCCTTAAATGGGTGAGAAAAGTGGGGTAGAAAAGCCCACTTTTCTCCTTCTATGCTCTGTCCTGTGGTCTCTTTTTTTCTTACAACTGATCTTATTCTAAGCAGGTATATTGCTTCATCATTTTGTGCTCTCTGTCTCTCTCACACACACTTTCTTTTCTTTCTTCCTTTCTTTTCCTCTCCTTAAAGGGCTTAGAAAGCACTTAAGACTCCTGAAGATGATGTTGGCCAGCATTTTCCGATTAACTAATTTCACTTCGATCCTATTAAAATGGAGCCTTTATAACCTTGATGTGAACCCCCACCATCACTCCGAAAGCAAATCTGCTTGCCTTTATGTTTAATGACAATGGGAAACTCTCCTCCTTTTCAGAGGGCAATCACGCCATCTGGATCCAACCTCTGCTCTCCTTATGTTTTTCAAGATCTAAAGAATGCTTATGAAAAATAACCATTTGCTTCTCCCCCCACCCCCACCCCCACCCCCGGAGGAAGCTAAATGGAGCAAGAAGCCTGAGTTGCAACTCAGATCTAATGTTTACTGATTTAATTTAATTTGTTTTTATTTTCAATGTGAGGATTTAATTTGGGACATGATTTGGGAGCAGATATGACAGAGGACATCAGATAACATCTAAGGGAGGAAATACACATCTTCAACCTCTGGAAACGACAGACTTTAACTTCCCATTAAAAAGGGGAGAAATTTCTCATTTTAAAAAAACCTATATACAAAACTAATTTATAGATGGTATTTGACCTCAATAAAATTAGCACTGTTCGTTGCTTACATATATCCGTTTATGGTGGTATCATCTAGCAATGGCAAGATTCCAGACTGCAATACATACTGGAAGCAGAACTGATACTAATAAGCATAACCCATTTTCTCCACTGGTATTTCTGCTCCATGAATGTTCTTCTATTAACAGAGATGCCTGTTCTAAGTGACTTTTCTGTTATCTAATCTATACTGAACAGTATTTGATAGTTTTTTTTAAAAAAAGTAGGAAAATGAAGCCAATTTAACTAACTAATGGGTAAAGCATTATTTTGGAAATAATGGTCAATGAATTTATTCTATGTAGACAGAAGGAGAAGAACAGCAATGCATTACATGAAAACTTGGGCTGTGGCAACACTTAAGGTTTAATCCAGCTTCAGTCCACTTTCAGAGTGAGAGAATACCTTTTGCTTGCTGTATTTAAAGCCCTGCAAGAATAACCTCGTGGTCTTTTTTCCTTGTGTCTCTGATGCCTCCAGCCTCTCATTTCCCCTTACCCATTTTCCTATCCTAATCGGGTCAACCAGCCACGTGGCTGATCTACGGGACCTGAGCCGGTCAGGAGCCCAGGACACTATCTATTGCAACAGCTGGCAAATAGCAGCAGCCCCCAACTGGTGCTCCCTGCTTCCCAGGCGCAAGTCAGTTAGCGTAATCCAGAACGTGATACAGTACCGCATTGGGGCAGGAAAGGAGAATACAGAGAGTGTTGGGGTACTAGTCAGATTCAGTTGCTTTATTTTGCTTTGTGTAGATCAATCTTTCTCCTATTTTCATGCACGGTTTGGATTTCTGTTTCTATTTTGTTTTTGCTTTTGTAAAAAATATGCATTTTTTCCCCCTCTGACTTCATAAGATTGCTCTGTTGGGTCAATCCGACAGCCTGTTCTCAGAGTGGCAACTAGTTGCATAGGGGCCTTTTTTGCATTTGGCCATATTCTGGAATATATCTCAGGACAGGAGTCTGTGATTTGCATGCTAATACAGATTTGGGAGGCCTCACTTGGGGCTTGCCATAGCCTGTATTAGCATGTGGACAGCAGGTCCCTATTTCAGGATATATTCCAAAATAAAGCCAAGTGTGACCAGGCCCTATGAAAGCTATCTCAGACTAGGGATGTGTGTGAATATTCGTAGGCATTCAGAATCTGATTGAATGTGCCAAATTCTGACATTCTAACTTGAATAGAATGTCCAAAAATTCAAACGTAAACATCCCAATAGAATTTTGAACTTCAGATCTATTCGTTTGAATTATCCAGACACTCGAATGTGTACATGATGCCTACTTGAAGATCCACATATTTCCCACATACAGGGCGAAAGCAGGTTGCATACAGGATGCATACAGATGTCTACAGATGTGTACGGAGGTGTGCAAGATGGGCAGACCGGAGGATGTTTATATTCATACGCTGCAATCTGGCACAAAGAGAATTTCGACAAGAAACAGAGTCAATTTCCATGCCAATGCTATTAAAGTGAGAAAACAAGTTCTTAACCAGCCCAATGCAGATTATGGAGGCCTTGCCCTCAGTAGTCTGGCCCCATCTGCACTAGATGGAAGCAGGTCTGGCCTAAGAGGCCCTTAATGTGGATCTCTCATAAATCCATTTGATCAGCTCTACCAGAGGACTAAGGGCCTTCTTCTGGAAGACGGGGGGCAGGGATGGCTGCAAGGCTTAGTGCCATCAATGCAGATGCTGCTGATCTAGTCCAGGCTTCCTGGAGATCCGGATCAGTAGGTCTGATTATTCCAGACTCACTGATCCAGATCTATAGCACGTAAGTGCAGACAGGACCCTTCTCCAAGCTCTGGTTCTTTTAGTATGGAGCCTCATAGAATGTGGGAGGGAAGGGTAAAACTTTTATCTACTTTCTCTGCACTATTTTATATATACATACATACATACATACATACATACATACATACATACATACATACATACATACATACATACATACATACATACATACATACATACATACATACATACATACATACATACATACATACATACATACATACATACATTGTGTGTGTGTGTGTGTGTGTGTGTGTGTTTGTAGAGCCTCCATCACATCCTTGCTCGCTCAACCCTTGGAGAAATGGGTTGTCATCAATCCACCAATGGGACCCAACTCTAAGTCTCACAGCCAGCTGAGTCAAGTTAAGGCAGACCAAATTCTGGAGGCAGCAATGGGCTGGTTGCAATCCAATAGCCGGATACTGCATTCAGACAAGAAGGAGGTTCTGGGTATCCCAGCAGCTTGAGTTAAGGAAGCCAAAAGACTTCTTCTTCTGAAGAAAATAGTTGTCCTATGGAAAGAGCAGGTTCAGAATCTGAGAGTTTTGCACTTGAGCTTCAGGTGGTGGCAGTGACCAGAAATGTCTACTGCTGCCATCTTAGCCAGTTAAAGCTCTTTCTTGATGGACATCACCAGAACACAGTAATCCAGAGGAGATAGAAGGCAGATCCTAAGAAGGTAGCAAGATGGCAGCCTGCCCTAAAATATTTCTCAGGGTGGCTGGCTGGAAGCTTCACCTCACCTAGGAGCAAGATACAGGTAAGGACAGGGAATGTGGAAACCAAGTTCCTACATATTTCAGCAAACACTGAAGTCCTGTTGTCTCTTGCGCAACCTGCAGATGTGTGGGAGCCCTTCCCTTTGTTCCCCATGGCAAACCAAGTCCAGATGTTTTCTTCTTCTCCACCTTCTGTGGCTCCAACCTTTGGCATTGATTGCCACTGTCAGATGAGCAGGGTGAGAGTGTCTCTGAGCACACAGAGAAGGTCCATTTGCCTCATGGCCCATTAAGCATGAGTTGAGACCATACCAAGATCTAGGGTAGGAAAGGAATTGGGAGGTCAGAGTGAACTTACTGGTCCCCACAGTATCCAGGACACTCCATTATACATTGTCACTGTGGTTTAATACATTCAGGACCAATGGATCTGGGAAATGAAGGGCTAAATTAGGATCAGTCTTATTCAATCGAGGCTTAGGAGAAAAAAGTAGACCAGGAGGAGGAGAAGAAAGAGATCTTATAGGCTTTACGGAGATAAACCAACATGTGAACCCCTTTATCTTCAACCTACTTCATCCATAAAACGTATTTCTGTGAAATCAAGTGGTGCTGAGCAGCCTTGAAGCCAGAAGAGGAGAAGGAAGGAGCTGGTTTTCTCCTCTCACCTTCAGTTTGCCCATTTCAGTTAACAAAACTTTGGAACTCTCACCTTTCTCCCTCCACTCTTCCTGGGGTTACTAGCTGAAGAAATGCCCTTTTCCTCCTTTCAAGCAGAGATGCAACAGAGTCATGAGCAACAACCAGGCCCACTCCACACACATCACCAATCTGGCCACATCCACACATAATAAAAAGAAGTGGCTCAAAAGCAGCTTAGAGGTGGTACCATCCACACGCTAGTGCCGTCACATTAAAGGCCAGGGGGAAAAGGCACTTCCAAAGTGTGTTCTCTAGCCTTGAATGTGGAGAAAATGTAAAACACTGATGTCCATACCTCTAAGCCAATTTTAAGATGCTTTTAAAAATTGGTGCAGATGTTGCCTTCTTCGTGGTCTGTCATCCAGGAGAAGATATCTCCGGGTCTTCTACAGGCACACTCTTGTTCTCTCCTGTTCCCTTCCTTCTTCACATCCTCCCAGTATACCCTTTTCTGGAAATGTACTGGGTATCCTGATGGGCTGGGTATCCTGGGTATCACCCCAAACACCTTCTTCCAGAGCTCAGAAAAGTTGTGGTGATGCCCCTTCTGGAGGACCTCAACGAAGAGCCAGCTTGGCCAAACAGCAAAATGTCCCTTGCAGAACTCAGAATTCATCAGAAGTTCCAATCTGGCTTATTGTTGTAGGGTTTGAGAGTTCAGACCTTGAGAATTTGGGGAGGAGGCTGTCTTGCCCATTCCTAAGGGACGAGCCCAGCTTTGGAGAGAAAGATAAATCAGACCAAATATTAAGACCATTCAGCCATCTGCATCCAGAGCATTCGAATGCAGATCCAGTAGCAGCTTAGCTCAGAGACTCAAGCGGGTCACCCTTTCTCCTTCCAGTCCTGAATCCAGGTAGAAAGAGGTTAGGCAGTGTTCACACCTCAGTTTTAATCCAGCTTCAGTCCACTTTCAGAATGAGAAAGCGCATCAGCAAAATGATAGGCCGATTTCTTTCAATGTTAAATCATTCAGAAAATCCATCTTTGAGTTAGATAATGAAGAAGATGACTGTTCACTTTGCTGATGGGTTCTTCCATTCTGAAGGTGGCCTGAAGCTGGATTAAAACTGAGGTGAGAACACAGCCTGGCACAAGCTCTACCTTTCCCCTTCTTCTTCTCTCTTGTATGGAACTCGTTCATTTTAAGCTCCCTTCTCTGATATCAAACTGGGGCATTCAGAATTCTTCCATGAGATGTTCAAAAGAATTCTGTAGAAGGTGGCAGTCATGGTTCTAATGTCTGAATGGGCTCTGGCTGTATAGGACCCATCCGGATCTATCCGCAGCTGTGGATTTCTGCTATACATGTGAAACCCGGTGTGTGTTGCCGTCGCCATCTGGAAGCCCGGCTGGGGTTCCCCTCTCTTTGAAGAAAGAACCCCTGAGATGAATTTGTTATCAGCTTAACACACAGTTTGGGTGCTACAATTTTGCCAGGCAGAGAGAATAGAAAGGTGAGATCACAGGACATAAGCAATGCTCCCGCCTGCCCACCAACAAGCCTCTTCCTTCCTCTGTGCTGGTAAGAAAGAAGTTCTAAAGGAAATGGAGCCCCAGGGGAGGGAAGATTATGTCTCTGCCTTCCCCCGTGCCATTCTCCCAAATCCAGAGAGCTGATTTTCAGATTTAAAAAGGCAGGTGGAAGGGAGAATGCCAGGAAGGAACCAAGTGCAAAGTCAGCTTTGGCTCACAAAAGAACAAAATCTTTCAAGAAAGGTCATACTTGAGGACTTGGAATGTAGCTTCCCCCAGGGGAGGCATCAACCCTCAACGGCTGTTCCATCCAAAGCCACTACTCTTTGACTGTCTTACAACCACCTTGCAAGGTAGGACAGGAAAGACGGCCACTGGGGGAGAGGGGGAGCCAAATTCGAAAAGAGCTTCTTGGAGCATCTCTCCTTCCACTTCCATTCCTTCGCATGATGTCTTTATTTCCTTGCGGTCACATTAAAAACAATAACAGGGTCTGAAAGAAGCGAGGAGAAGCTGTTCCCTCGGCCAAAGGGCAGGGCAGATAAGAGCATCTTCACAACCTTTGAACCGAGGGGGCCTGGTGCACTTCTGGAGGGAAGACGATCCATAATCTGGGGGCTACCACTAAAAAGGCCCTATCCTGGGTCCCCACCCCTTTAACTCCTGGAGGTGGTGGCACAACCAGGTGGCCCTTCCCTGCAGATCTTAAGGCAGGGGCAGGTCAATAGGGGACTTGGGCCCAAGTCACTTGGGGCCTTATGGTTAGCTGAGCTCCCTAGCAGCTCTGTTAAGACATGAACTATTTTCACCTTCCTTTCACTTTTTGTTTCTTTCAAACAACCGGACTCCACACCAGCGAAGCCTTCTCGGAAGCAAGGGTTTTCAACTCCCTGGGAAGTCGGGGTGGTGAGGGAAGAGGTTCTAGTCCCTGCCCATATTCCCCCATTCCCCGGGCTTTCATCCAGGGGTCAGTCCCAACAGACTCCATTCCCCGAAGCATTGATTCAAGGCGCTTCTCCGGGGAGACCTTTTCGCGATCGCTGGGAGACACGAAGCTGCCACGGCTGGGAAGTCAATTCACACACAGGAGGTCTCTTTCAAATTTTCCTGGGTCACTGGGACCCTTGACAAAGCATGTGTGTTGAGGGGTGGGGGGTGGAGAGAGAGAGAGAGAGAGACCTCTTTCCAGCGAAAACCGATTTGTTTTCTCTCCTTTCTGCCCCAGGAAGAAAATAAAAATTCCAAATCAAGTAGGGTGATTCACTTTCCCTGCGCCAGAATCTCTTCCCGGTGTCTCAGGACAGGTCTTTTGGCGAAGGAGGAGAAGAAGAAGAAGAAGAAGAAGAAGAAGAAGAAGAAGAAGAAGAAGAAGAAGAAGAAGAAGAAGAAGAGGTTATGGGACACACAAACACACACAAATAAAATCACATGAAATTAAACCTGAAGAATTTTGCAAGCAAAGGGGAAACTTCATTCCGCCTCCACCCAAATGAGGCGTCGGGCTGGGGGTCTTAGATTAGCAGATCGGCGGAGCGATGGAGGCGCCCTTAAGACGCTTAGCCATGTTCCCTCCAGATTGCGCCTTATCGATTCCGGGAATTTTAATTCCGACTCTTGCTATTTTGATATAATCCGTATTTATTACAAGGCGAGGGCAGGTTTATGAAGAGGAAACCATCAAGGTCGATATCTGGGACTGTTTAATCTGACATGAATTTCATTTTAAAAAAAGAAGGTGGCGGGGGGAAAGGGGGAATTTATATATACTGGGATTGTAATCGGTTTTGGAGAGGGGGGCTGAGGAGGAAGACGAGGAGGGCGACTAATCGGCAAATGGTCAAGGAAGGCGAATTTCTTGAAAATGGCACGAAGCCGGCGAGGTCGGAGGCGAAGGCGCCTTGGCTCCGAAGTTCGTTGGTGCTAAACTTGGAAAGGTTTCCGGACTAAAATCGAAGCGGGGCGAGGGGAGGGTGAAGGTCCCTCCATCTGGGCACGAGTGATAGATGGGGGTCGGTGGCTCTCTTCGATGCAAGGGTCCTTCCAAAGGTGAAGAAGGACCCAGGTAAAGGTAAAGAAAGTCCACCCAGAAAGAAAAAAGCGGGAGACGAGAGGGAGACCTCGAAATGCCCTGCTGCTATGTTCCCTCCACGTGTCTGACGAAGAGAGCTGTGTGGAAGCAAAGCTTGCGCTGTTATTTGAGTGTGTGTGTGTGTGTGTGTGTGTGAGAGAGAGAGAGAGAGAGAGAGATGTTCCTAAACTCGATGTAGCTGCAGGTATCATGAGATGTGCACAGACGGGGAACTGCGCATCTAGCAGGTCCCTTCACCCATTCACACGTTCCCGGGCGTTCATCATGCAGCCGACTTGGGAAATAGGACCCTTGATCAGGAAAGGTGCCTTAAGGATACAGCTGGGCACACGCATTGGCTGATCAATATCGGTATCGTACAAGAGGCACAACGTAGAAAGCGGGTGCAAGAAGGAGCGCGTGATGCTTTTGGCGAACTTCTGAAATGGCAGGAAGAATTCATCCAGAGAAGTTTCCTGCTCTTCAGAAAGAAAAGACACGTGTGTAGGCTCAAGGAAGGAAGGAGGGAGAATTCAGGGCCATGTAGTTAAGGTTTTCTTGAGAAGGGCAGTGATAATCTATTTTTATTTTTTAAAAAATTGACATCTTTCAGTTGGAAAGCTCAGCAGCAACTAGCCCGAATATGCACTTCTTTTCTTGCACGATGATTTCTCAGGTTCCCTCTCAATCCGTGCGTGGGTCTCTGTTCTTTGGAACTGTCTTTCGCCCAGGTAGCAAACCTCTCCTTCCCGGCGCTACAGCCAGAAAAACCAGGAGCTTAGCAAAACGATCATAAATTTCCTAATTAGATATTTAGCACCAAGACAAAAAGGTCCTAATGAGTTTGCTTTCAAATGCCTGTCACTCTCTTCCAACCAACCCCCCCCTTCCAACACACCACTTATTTACCAACGACCCACGGGGCAGCCACTGCCTCTCCTTTGTTAAAAATTTAATTTGCTTTCTTTTCTCGCCTCTGATGTCAAAAATCTGACCTACGGAGACTTTGAAGCTCCTTATTAGGGGAGAAATTAGCCCTATCACGTAAACACGCGGGTCGGATTCTGTTCCCCTTCACCCTGCTTCACTGAGTAGGAGATCTGACCCAAAACCTGGCGAGGGAAAAAGTAAAATAAATGAAATAAACTTAGTTGCCCTGCGCGTCCCAAGGCAAGAGTGCAAACAGATCTTTAGAGAAATAAATAAAATAAAATAATAAATACATAAATCTGCACTCAGGCAGGCAGATCCGAAGAGAAAGGAACGTGTGAAAGATTCAGAAAGGGATTCTCGACAGAGAAACATTAAAGCATCGCTTGGGGAAAAAAGAAATATTCATGTTATCTTCTGCGTCATTTGCGCCTACATCTCAGTTTTGCAGAGACGATTCGGGTTGCTTTACGTTCTCGCGAAGGGAGTTTTGTTTTGCTTTTAAAGTGCTATAAGTGGACGTAGTTATTTTATTTTTGTTTTGTTTTATTGGATCCTTTGAACGCAAAGCAAAAGTCGAGCCCGCGGTGCGAGATCCCGCCTCGCCTGGAGACAAAAGCGAAGCTCTTGGGCTGCGGACTCCGGAGGTGGAAAAAGTTTCCGCCGGAGAAGTGGCGGGCGACGCTCGGCCCGGGAAACGGTCAGTGGGGACAGTTGGCGGGAGCCCTCGGGCAGGCGGCGCGGAGCCTTCGAGGAGGCAAGTCCGACCCGACCCGACCAGCGGCGCCTCCGAGCGGGTTTGGAAAGGCTTCGTCCAGGCGGCGGCAACGTCACGAAGGAGGAGAGGAGCGAAAGCAGGGGAAGGAAGGAGGGAAGGAAGGAAGGAAGGAAGGAGATGGGCGGAGAGAGGGAGTGGGAGAGCAACCCAAGCGAGGCCGTCCAGCCAGGCAGCCTTCAAAGCCAGAGGCGGGGCTTGCCAGGGAGACTCCGGCCGTCAATCAAAGGCGGGAGTTCCAATAATCTCCAGCAATCTGTTCCGACCTGACCTGGACTCCGCTCGGATCAATAGGGAGAAAGGGAAGGCGCCGAGAGAGCGAGCGAACAGGAGCGGGAGCGGGAGCGTCGCGCTGCAACGGCGGGCCCACGAAGAAGAGCGGCAGCGGGAGGCGGCGGCGGCGGCGGCGGCGGCGGCGGTGGGGGCCGGAGGAGCAGGAGCCCCGTCCTCGCCTGATCCCCACCCCCCACCTCCCTCCCCCCCTTCCCCACCCCCGTAACCCACCCGGCACCACCAATGTCTGGCAGAGTTTCCGAGAGATCCTAAAAGTCCGGGCAGACGAGCAAAGGGCGAGCGATCCGGCTGCGCCTCGGGGGTGGTGGTTTGGGTGCTTCTCTGCCCCCCCCGCACACCCGACCTCCCCCCCCACACACACACCAGCTTCGGCCTCCGTCTCCTTTCCCCCTCGTCCTCCTTGCCGCCGTCGCTCTCCCGTTCAGTTCCTTGCCTTTCGCCCCCCTTTCTTTTCCTCTGCCTCCCTCCCCCTCCTCCCCCCGTCTCCCCTCCCCTCTCCCTCCCCCCTCACCCACCCCACCCCCCGCCGCCGCCGCCGCCTCACCATCATGGCATTCTCCCAGTTGGGCTACCAGTATATCCGGCCGATCTACCCGTCGGAGCGCCAGGGGAGCAGCAGCGCCCGCAACGGGGCAGAGCTGAGCCCGTCGGGAGCCGCGCTCTCCACCGTCCTCTCCTCCATGTACGGAGCGCCCTACGCCGCCGCCGCGGCCGCCCAGGGATATGGGGCTTTCCTGCCCTACGCCGCCGACATGCCCATCTTCCCGCAGCTGGTAAGACAACCTCGTCGGGTCGGGACGGGACGGGACGGGTCCGGTCGATTCACGCCTCTCCTCTCCGATCGCGAGCTGCGCGTCTTTGTCGGCGCGCACGGCCTCGCTCTCGCCTGCCTTTGCTTTCTTTTTCCTCCAGCGGTGCCCCAAAACCGAAGCTGCGATTGACTGGAGGTTGGTTTTCCTATTGACCACTTCACCCCTTCGCTTATTGGGATTGCCTGGGGGGGGGGGGCGGAGAGCGAGAGCGCTTCCTCTTCTCTCTTCCTACCGATCCACACGAGCGTGGGGGAGAAATAGCAGCGAGGCTCGGGGAGAGATTCTGATCGCCAATATTTATTATTAATATCAGCATTAGTATTAATATCCCTTAAGGGAGCAACGAAACGAAAACGAGACAGCTCAACGCTAAAGTGCTTGGGTTTTTTCCTGCAACATTAAGTGTCTTTCTTAAACATTTGGAGACAATGTATTCTGCATTGTATCGAGACGTAGATATCCCTCCCTGATTTTTCTATTTGGGGAGGCGGCAGGGGGGAACGGACCCTCGGGAAACACCATCCCAGGGCCCTGGAGTTTTTCGGCTGGTCCTTCGAGCTACCAGGAATAGCAGTTTTTGCACCTTCGCACCTCGGAAGGCCTTTAAAAATAACAAACCAGTTTGGATAGGAAAGTGGGAAGTTCAAGAATCCCGGTTCCGGAATGGAGACGCTATGGAGACGTTATGGAGACGAGTGTGCGGGACTTGGCGTTGGTCTTGAGTCGTTCTACAAGTCGGCCTGTTATATTTCACCGAGTCTTCTGGGACAGATCTTGGCTGGGGTGCCTATTTGGCGAAGGTTGCGCGCTACATTTCCTAGGCCTCTATGCGCGCGCGCCCGTCCGCGCCTTTCTCCCCCCCCCCGAAAAAAAAACAAAGGGGGTGGGGGAAAGGTTGCGGACCGGCAGACAGAACCCGGACTTGCCCCCTGCACACGCACGCAGAGCGATCCACGCAACGACCGACCCATTCCAAAACTTCCTTGCAACCCATCACGCAGGTATAGCCATTAGAAGCGTAAAAATTCTCCAGGGGGGAGTTAAATGCGAGTTCTTCCGTCTCAGGGCCGAAACCCAAATCTGAGCAAGGGTTTCAGTACATTATTATGTAAAACAACAGTTACACACAGCAAACGAGATCACTATGCTGGATTTCGTATTATATCACTAGTCGGGCACTTCCCAAGCACCTAGGACTGTATTATTATTATTATTATTATTATTATTATTATTATTATTATTATTATTATTATTATTATTATTATTATTATTATTATTATTATTATTATTATTATTATTATTATTGGTCCCGCAAAGTTGCAAGGATTTTATTTTAAAGCGGAGCGGGGTGGCCCAACTCTGCACGTCGATTTCTCTTCCAGAAGTCACTGCAGAGCTTTTAAAACTCCCACCCTCCCGACCTGGCTTCTGTCCTTCTGAAATCGCTCTAGATACATATTGGGGTGACTATACAGGGCGCCTTTTTCCTGGACAGAGATGGTGCGTGTGTGTCTGTGTGTGTGATTGGAGGAAGGAAAATTCTCCCTCCTCGATCTCGAAAGTCGCAGCTGGATTCGGAAGGCCCAGAAGTTGTGAATTAAGAAAGCACGAAATAGCCGCAGACCCACGGAGGCTTCTCAAAAAAAAAAAAGGGGGGGTCGAGCGAAACGTGTCCAAATCCACCCTTCCTTTGGTGGAACGCGGCGTGGAAGTGCACGCGGGAGGGCCCCGTTCATTTCTCCTTGCTAGGTTCGCAAATTGGGTTAAATTTAAATGTTGAAACAACTCCAGGCCTCTTCCAGCTTTCCCCTAAAGTAGAGATGCAGTCAGACGTCGGTTTCCCTCTTTGGAGGCGTCCAACTCCTGCGTGTCACAAAGATCTTTGGCTTGGAGAAAACCTTGGTGTCGTCAGAACAAAAAAAACGCGCGTTGGGCACGGAGTGCTTGAGGGGGATCCAGGATTTCTTACCTGCCAGACGGGGTGGGGGATTAAATGAACCTTCTTTGCTCACGCCGCCGTGTTTCTTCCCTCCCCTCCCCTTCCAGGGCGCCCAGTACGAGCTGAAGGACAGCCCCAACGTCCAGCACCCGGCCTTCCCTCACCACCACCCGGCTTTCTACCCTTATGGGCAGTACCAGTTCGGGGACCCGTCGAGGCCCAAGAACGCCACCCGGGAGAGCACCAGCACCCTCAAGGCCTGGCTCAACGAGCACCGCAAGAACCCGTACCCGACCAAGGGCGAGAAGATCATGCTGGCCATCATCACCAAGATGACCCTCACGCAGGTCTCTACCTGGTTCGCCAACGCCCGGCGGCGCCTCAAGAAGGAGAACAAGATGACCTGGGCGCCGCGGAGCCGCACCGACGACGAGGGCAACTCCTACGAGGGCAGCGAGCACGACGACGACGACGGCGAGGCCGACAAGCGCGACCCCGACGACGAGGAGATCGACCTGGAGAACCTCGACGCCGAGAGCCTGGAGGCGGCCGGCGCCCAAGCGGGCCACCAGCTGCTCCTGGGCGCGGAGGACGAGGACGAGGAGGAGGAAGAGGAGGAGGAGGAGGAGGAGGAAGAAGACGACGGAGCGCCCGACGGCCGCGGCGGCAGGCTGCTGCCCGCGGGCGCCAAAAGCCCCGCCTCGGAGTCTTCCGGCGCCGCTTTCGAGGACCTACCGGGCGCCCAGGAGCGCTTCCTCAGAGCCGCGGAGCCCCACCGGGAGGCCTCGACGGGCGAGCCGCCCTCGCCGCGCGGCTCTTCCTCGCCCGCCGCCGCCTCGTCGCCCCCGACGGCTCCCAGCCCGGCTTCGCAGCCGCCGCAGCCGCCGCAGCCGCAGCCCCCCAAGCCGAAAATCTGGTCCTTGGCCGAGACGGCCACCAGCCCGGATAACCCGTCGTCGCGGAAGTCGCCCCCGGGCGGAGGGTCGCCGCCCGCGGCCGCCTCGCAGAGCCTCCAGCTGGTCGCGGGCAGCCCCGGCGTCGCCTCGACGGCCCCCGGCGCGGCGGCGGCGGCGCACAGACTGGTCGCCTCTTGCTCGACCTTGGGGAAGTTCGCCACCTGGTCGAGCAGGGCCTTCGCCGGCCATGCCCACCACCAGCACCACCAGCACCACCCGCACCCGCTCACCTTGCTCAGCGCGCCCCACCTCCTGGGACTCGGCGGCGCCAACGGCGGCGCGGCCATCGCGGCCTTTGCGCGACCCACGGACCAAGCGCAGGCGGCGGCGGAGCCCTCCGGAACAGGTAACCCCTCGACGGGCAGGTGGGCGGGTGGGACACCGATTGGCAGCTTCGGGGGCCGCTGGGGGGGATAGGAGGAGGACCCCGGTCTTGCTTTTCTGCCCTCCCCATCCAGGTTCTTTCAAAGCTTTTCAGTGCCCCCCCTTTATTTTGACCGTTGAGGGGGGTTATTTGTGCGCCCCGGCAAGTCGAATTTTCTCACGTGAAACAGACACTGGGAGAGAAACGTTCACAGGTGTGTCTACACGCGTGTGAATAGGTGCCTTCCAGGGGGTCCCCGCCTTCCACCCCCCCACCGCCCCCCACCCCCCAAGGAAAGACTTAGAAGGGTTTGTATTGTATATGTTAGGGCTACGGGTACAGCATACGCACACCCCCATGTACACGTGTGTGAGCATGTACGTGTGAACGGACATCTCCCGCAGTCCGTTTTTTAGAGTTCCCTCGAACCCCCCACCCCCAGCCCCACGAGCAAAGAGGCATTTTACAGGTGGAAAAGGAGGAAAGTGGAGCAGGAAAGTCCCAACAATGGAGAAGAAGGGGAGACAATCTCTGTTTCCTTTTCTCCGCTCTCTCTCTCTCTGCCTTCGCCCCGTTTTCCCTTCTGGAAAGTTTCTTGACAGCCTGAAGTTTTCTCTTGTTTCGTTTGCCTATGTTCTTGCAAGAAAGGCTGGTTCTGGGGGCCTTTCTGAGGCGCCCCCCCCGCTCCCCCCCCCAGTCTGGATGGCTTTCACTCTCCTTAGGGATTTGGTGTCAGGAGGGAATCCGCTGCAGCTTCTTCCTTCTTTTTCCCAGAGCCAAATCCGTATGGATTTTCCTGGGGAAAGGAAGAAGGGGAGGGAGGAAGGAACAGGATCGAATCCCCTAAACTGGACGGGTTGGAGGAACAAAGCCAGGGAAATGGTTCTCTTTGCGTGGCCGGCAATTGCTTTGTGGTTCTGGTTTTTATTTTTTGAAAAAGCGTGCTTTATTTCCCCCCCCCACCACCACCTCCAATTTGATTGGCCTGGAAAGGGCTGAAATAAATTACTTCCAGGTAAAATAGCTACAGAGGTCATGTCCCCTCCAGGGGTCAAATGAAACCGAAGATGGTTCTATTCATCACCATCACCATCATCATTATTATTTAATACTGATTTCGGAGAATGAACGTCATTAAGGTTTGGGTTCTGTAACAGTGCTCTAGAATGTGCTCAGTAGTTCAGAATGACTTTGCATTCAGACACCTTTAGAAGCAAATCCAAGGTGCTATTTTTTAAAAAAGGAACTTTTTTTCCTTTGTTTTTTGCTTTTGTTTGTTGTAGATCGATCTAGTGCCTTGGAAGTAGAGAAAAAGTTAATAAAGACAGCTTTCCAACCAGTTCAGAGGCGGTAAGAGATTATCTATGTCCTAGAGGTTACAGATTTCTAACACGCACCCCCTCGGCGGAGTCAAAGTTTTGTTGCTTTTCAGTGGCCACTTTCTGCTGCTAAATGAAGTTGCAATGTCTTTGCAGCTTCACGTGAGCGTCAGGGCCTAGAAATAACTCCCTGGCACTTACGGTTTAATTTAGTTTAGTGGGCTTATGAAAGTCCGGACAGTGCTTCTAATTCTGGTTGGGGGTGGTGGGGGTGGAGAAGGTCTTCAGGAGGAACCGCTTGAAGGTTCTCTTCCATGGCAGTCCCCTTCCATGATACACAGTTCAACTATCAGAAGGGCACTTTGATGGGGAACTTGCTCTCCTTCTCGGTCTATGGGGCCAACGCAAGTATTAGCCATTTTTGTTTGTTTCACGGTATCTCGATCTTGGCCTTCGCCCAATGGTCTCAGCCTGGTTATACAAGTTTCTGTACACCTATGGTGCACAGATCTATAGTATGTGCATGTTGTGACACATATATGCACCAATATGGAGAGGCTCCAACCTTGCAATTTAGTACACTGTGTGTGTGGGCAAATAAAGGGCATACATTCTCTCCCTCTCTCACACACACACCCATATTCAACACACACACACACACACACACACACGGACTCTAATGTCCCAACAATTAAGCATGCCAACCCCCATTCAAATAAATGGTTGAGGTGTATAAGCCCATACCTGTGCCGTGGTCTAGTGGTCTAGCATGTTCATCTCCATGCCGAACAGAAAGGATAGTGTGTCTGACCCATAGATCTATGGAGAGCCTTGACTATATATTGGGATGTTTTGATCTGCCTTAAACAAAGCCCTGTGCTGTTGCAAACTTGCAGAGCGCGTGTTTTGCTAATCTGTTGCAGCTAAAATAGCTAAGCTCTCTGACACCTTGAAGATTAGCATATGCAATATGGCATTCACTTCTTATGGAGGCAAAACAAGAGTTTACCAAGTGAGTCCTGCTCCTGAAAAGCTCAAGCTATAATTAATCTGTTAATCCATAGTAAGAGTAAGAGTTTTATTTTATTTTATTTTCGTATGTGTGTTAACAGTTCAAATATATTTTCAATGACCTTATTTTATTATCTGGTAAAGCATTATCCGTAGGCTCACGTAGATGATCAGATAAAATCACAAATAAAATACCTGTCTCTTTCTCCCCCTCTGTATACAATATCTATATTATATGTTGTGTGTTTTTTTCTGTGTTCCTTTTTTCTTCTAGGCCTCAAAAGCAACTTGATGCAGCTATGGTTCTATCTACATTGTCATCATCATAGTTAATTTTTTTTTAATTATTGCTGTAATGATTGTAAAATAAAATTCTCTGTATAGTTTCAACGCATGTCCATGTATTAAATGAAAAGAGAAAAAAACAAAGAAAAAACCAAACTCTGCTTCTGTGCTTACCATCTGGATTAGCTGAATTTGTGAGGGTTTTTTGTTTTGTTTTTTTGGAAGTCCAGTGCAGAATTAGGCGTCTTCAAGTTTTCTTTCTTTCTTTCTTCTTTTGTATATATAATTTTAAAAATGTACATATGTGTGAACCAAATTGTACAAGAAAGTATATATTTTTGGCTAATAAACCATTGCCACTTTGACTACAATTTTCCAATACCTGGTAGAATTTCTGACTGCAGTCCTTTCTCCTGTTTTGAATGGCTATGTCACTTGCAGGTGCATTTCTAAAAGAGATAGTTGTGTTTAAAGTTGGTCAGATGTCCTAATCTCTGATGTTTGGAGCTCAATAGAAATTTGGCATACCGTAGGCCTTTTCTGCACTGTGCCTTACTCCGGATTATAGCCAGAATTAAGAAACTCTCATCTGCATGCTAGATGAAATTGCGGGATATAATCCATAACAAAGCCCAGTGCTGAAATGGTATATACAGATATAAGGATTTAAAAAGAAGAAGAAAAGAAAATAATGTGTGCGTATAAACAAATAGTCTCTGGGAAGAAAAACCAAGCTTTTCCACAGCTTGCCTGAATGTTTTGGTTTGGGATTTAATGTTTTTATTTGTCATTTTGGGAGTGTGTTATGTTTTAAAATCACGTGCGGATTCCCCTGAGCCTGGCCCAAGAAAGTTTGAATGGAAACTGAGTTCTCGTTTTGAATTTCCCACACTCCCAGGGTGTAGTAGAAAAAGTCTTCCTCGTTTTCTTGCCCTGAGAAGCTCCCAGGAAAAAAATAAATCCTGATCTTTATAAGACCGGGTTTAAAAAAGGAAAAGAAAATCTGAGCATGTCAGGATTTTGCTTTTGTATTCTTTTGTTCTAGTCTGTTTGAGGGTGAAAACCTCCAAGAGCCTTACCCAGGAAAAAGAAGGGAAGGTGAAAATGCAAAAGTGAAAATAAATCTCTTCTCCACCTTTATTTCTCTCCCTCTCTCTCATTAGCAATGGACAGGAGGGCTTTTGGCGGTGGGGGATGGGGGGTGGAGAGAGAGCGGGATGGCTATCTGCTGTGATAATTTTGTATTCATTACCCAACCATTTCTATTTATTAAGAAGGAGGAGAGAGAAGCCACCCCCAAAGGCAGAGAGAAAGAGAGAGAGAGATTTTGCGTCTGGCTGCTAGTGGCTGAAATCTGAGCCCTGAGCGCCCTCTGCAGGTGGAAAGTACCCCGTGTCTTCTCGGATTGCCCACTGGGGCGCCAACTTCAACGCCTGTTTTTATTTGTTTAGTTTGTTGCCGTTTCCTCAGGAGCAAATGGTGCCGCAGTCAGCGGGAAATGCCACCCAGGTAAGTTTGCAACACCGTCCCCCTCCCTCTGTCCCCGCTTTCATCCCTGCCCGTTGCAAACGATCTCAGACTGGTTCACAGAAGTAGTGGGGTTGCTCTGCAAAAGGCCAAGGCTGTGTGGCGAACGTTGGGCAAGAATGCATGGCTTTGGCAGCCAAGAAGCCGTTGCTGGCTTGCAAAGTCCCCGTTGCCTTGGGCCTGGTGACGTCCGTGGGGTCCATGCAATCCACGTGTTCTTGGAAGATGCTCCAGCGGCACATCCCCACGACAGCACACAGGATGACCGCAGAGGTCAAGGTGCAGCGAGAGAACCTGCTCCCGTGTTCTCACCCCCTGCATTCGTATTTCCTCTCAGTGTTGGGGGACCTGCTGATCTTCCAGAAAGGAAGGCTCAACCCTGAGATTCCTTCCCCATGAGGCTTCTTTTCTTTCTTTTTGGAAGGGATGTGAAAAGTTGGCCCTGAATCCACACAGTTGCTTAGAAGGGAGACCATTTGACCTCTGTACAGCTTGCTTTCGAGCCGGGGTGCCTCAAGATTGCCTGAACCAGTTGTGTGTTGATGGAAACGCCCAGGCAGCCAAAGGTTTCAGGAGCTGTAGGGATCTGGTGAGTGATGGAAGTCGCCTTGCGTAACCTCCGTGCGCCTCCAATATGATCTATAGCAGCCCAAGGACCTTATTACGTGGTGTTGGTAGCTATTGATGGCTGTTTTCCTTTCTTCACCTCCTCCCATCGCAAAGAGCAATGAACTGACCGAGGATGGGGTGGAGGGGTTCCTTTAGACTTGGCTCTAGATTTTCCTTCTTGCTCACTTTTCTTCTCCTTTTTAAGCAAAGTCTGAAGGAAATGGAACTGCTTTGGGCTTTAATTTGTTGTCCGGTTTTAGCAGGCAGTGCAAAGGCACACGTCGGCAGGGCGAGTGACGCCATTGCGCAAAATGTGCACTGCACTGTGGGTTTCTGGTTTGGAGAGTCTTTTGAGCTAGACATGGACTCAGATTCTCGTTAGATCTCTAGATGTCGGCTGTGCTACTTTAACTGGCAGTTTAGGAGTTTAGCAGAGGCTGAGTTTTGAGGTCTGTGGTGCTCTTTCTTGCAAAAGAGAGTTACTTGGCTTGAGCAAACGCTCCCAAGTGACCTGTAGAAGCAGAGAGAGAGGGAGAGAATGTTGAAGGTCAAAGTGAATGTGATGCTATCTCTGAATTGCATGTGAAAATACATCTTTCAGTTCTCTGGGTCTGGAGTTGGTTTAAAAAGCCTGTGTCAAGAATCCTATAGGGGTGTCCAAACTCTGGTCCTTTAGATGGTGCTGAGCTATAAATATCATGGGCCCCAGATAGTATGGACAAACACAGGGAATGATGGGAGCTGTAGTTCTTCAACATCTGGAAGGTTCTAGTTTGGGCACAGAGGCCTGGTGGAAACATCCCAAAGTTTCAGACTTCTTGCTGTATTGGATGCAAGCCCCACTGATCTCCAAGATGTTTTCTTCCAAAAACAAAAAAAAAAAGGCAGTTCTCTTTCGTCTACCCAAGGGATGGTACACTTGGGGCTAGTCTTTGGGTTAGTGTGTCTATGTAACTCATGAGAGAAGACGCTAAAGACACTTGAAAGACCAATAAAACTGGTTTGTTTCAAGCTGGAAGAAAGTAGTTTGAAAACACCTTTGAGCAAGAGGTACCTTAAATGATAGCTGGCCATCCTGTGGGGAAAGAATTGTTCTTCCCATAGAACGGTTCTTGCTGTGAGGGAATTCAGAGAGATTTATACCATTTCCTCCATCTCCCCAAAGCTCCCCAGGGGAATTTAGTTCCATGTAGATGGCAGGAGGAAGGAAGATCTATCCCCCCCCCTTGTTTTTCCTGGCAAAATATCACTTTTCCCCACCTTATGAGTTTTCTACAAAGGGCCCATTGATCAGAGAGGTCCCGGAAACCACTACTAGACAGGAACTGCTGAACCTAAGAAGGTCCAATTTGGTTGGCTAACAGTTTGTGAAGTTCCTATTTTGGCTCAGGAGACATCTGCATGGCTGAAAAAGGCTTGTCTGGCGAGGGCCCGAGGGGCAGGGCAATTGTGCGCCACCCACATCACAATGGCATGTTGCCCACATCAGAGGATCAGAAAGGACTCTCAGAGGTACCCTTCTGAAGGCAGCAATCTCCCTCGCATACTCCTGCACCCCCATGCAGGGTGACCGCAGCTGTGGCAATGACTTGCTTGCCTCATTTTCCACCCTGAGAGAAAATGGCCACCTTCCAGGCCCATTTCCTGTCCGTCCTGTTCCTTTAGTTCCGTTTAGTGGAAACCTCAACGCTGAAGACAGGAACCACCAAGCATGTGGATGGGCCACCTCATACCTCTGGGATCAAATCACAGATGGCTCTTTTCTTTCTTTTTTGCACCATGTGGAGGCAACCTTAAGTTGTATAACAAAAGGGCTACCTCAGAGGTACCTCAGAGAGACAGTGTGTGGCCCTCATGTTCACAACCCTTTCCTAATTCACCTTTTTCAGCACTTAAGGTTTAGGAGAGCGGGGAGAAGTGGACAGGTATGTGAACACTCTCACCTCAAGGCCTTTTCTGAGACATCTCAGAGGCACCTCTGAGACACTTCTTTTGGACTGTGGTCACACGTAAGGTTTAATCCAGTTTCAGTCCACTTTTGGAGTGAAAGACTACTTCAGCAAAGGGACAAGCTGCTTTCTTTCTGTGTTAAATAACTCAGAAAATTCACCTTTGGGATAGATAACGTGGAAAGATTACCGGTCACTTTGCTGATGTGTTCTCTCGCTCTGAAGGTGGACTGAAGCTGGATTAAACCTTAGGTATGCTGTGCTTGTTCACAGCCTCAGCCTGTATCGTAAGGACGATTTGGATAGCAATTCTTTGCTGGTGTCTGTCCTGTTCAAGGTCCACCTCTGCTGCCAGTAAAGCAAATGGCACTACTTAGTAGAGATGTGCATGGATTATTTTTTTGTATTCAGTTCATATTGCAAGAGAATCCATATTCGTTCAAATAGATCTCCTTCAAATGTGGTAGGATTCATCCTCAACATGAATGTTCAATCCCATACAAATGCATACGAAGCCTCATACGAATGTACTGAAACATTCTATTTGAATTTGAATGTCACAATTTGATTCGAAGATGAATATTTGAATTGGGTCAAATCTGTATGAGTTTCGACCATTACAAATATTTGTGTGCCTCCCTGCTGCTTAGTCCTCGATCCTGCTGGGTGTGGAGTGATTTCGGAAGCACTCAGCAGCCTTGCCCTAGACGTGCTGAGAAAGCAACCCCATGAGCGTGCATCCAAAGTCAACCATGGTTGGCATAGCATCTTTTTTTTTTTTAGTCTAGGAGTGAAAGAAGAAATCCATAACCATTTCAGTCTGGTGTACACAAATGTCCATTCATGAAGCCCAGTCTCTCTGTATATGACAATATCTTATAGGTCTTCCACTGAGCATTGTGTTGCTCCTGGTTTTCAGAGGGTAACGGTTTAGAGAAAGTATTATAGTTGAAACCAGCTGCAGATACAGGACGTGGGCTAACCCAACCAAACTGGTTGAAGGAAAGAGCTGAGTGAGTAGAGAGCTCTTCCTTCCCATCCACCTCACTGCAGCATCCCAGTCTGGATTTCACCCCATCTGCTAGGAAGCCTCTTTGGGGAAGGGGCCATGGATTCACTTTGCAAGGCAAAGGTCCCAATGCAATGGCCAACATCTCTCCAAAGGGAAGTAATGGCAAGCCATCTCTTGTTGTTGCCTAGGAAACTACAGGTATGTGTTGTCATCAAGGGTTGTGCATTCTTGAGGGTATCTTGACTTCCTAGGAGTGGCCAGATTCATAGAGCTGATTGGAAGCAACCCGGAACCAGTGCGTCCCTGTATATCAGCTTCCTTTGAGGCTGTTGATGCCCTAGCAAATTCCTCTCTGACTTGAACCATTAGGGGATGGGAAATTAGCTTATGCTCTGCAGACTTAGCTTATGGACAGAAGCTCAGAAACCAGTGTGCACCTCTTCCGAGGTTCTGTTTTCATTTGCTTGCCATTTAGTCATTTGAGGACTGCATCTGAGCAACATAGAAATGTGCATGAATATTCTCTGGCATTCGAAATTTGATCAAATCAACCGAATTTCAACATTCAAATTCAAATTGAATGTGCTTAAAATTGAATTGAAAGGTTCTATTCAAATTTTGGATCTATTTGTTTGAATTATTTGGGCAATCGTATGTGTATGGGTTTGTACACGATGCGTCCTTGAAGATTCGCATCTTTCCCGCATCCGTACGCATTTGTACAGATCCGTACAGGTTGCATATAGGATAACTACAGGATGCCTACGGACGTGTACAGACCCAGGGAAGACATGTACAGGCATCTACTAATGTTGTTGACAATCGTTAAGTGCAAGTTCAAATGAAAATTTGAAAATAGATTCGAATTTGCTTAATTTCGAATTGAATTTGGTTAAATTTGAATTTTAAACATTCGAATCGAATTGAATTTTTGGGCATTTGATTCGAATCCTGAAAATTGCATTCATGCACACCCCTAAACCAGAGACAGAAAGGCCATGCTGAGGTCCTCCAAAGAATCACCTAGCTTTCAGCAGCATCCTTCTTGCTTCCAAGGAGAATTGCCCAAGATGGAAGCCCTATGAAAATAAATCCTAATTTGAGGCGTGTGGGCCCATTAATGCTTCTTAAAACACTGGAGGAGGCCACGGGGAGTATCTCTTGGATCGCAGCTCCAGCTAAATCCTCCCCAAGTTTGCTTTTTAATTGGAAAAACCTGAAACTGTCTGAAAGAGGGTTTTAAAAAAAAAAAAATGGAGGGAGAAAGGCTCCCGTTTCCTTCGCAAAGTGTTGAAAAGCGGCCAGCTTTGTAAGAGGTCAAACCGCTTAGAGTCGGTCTAGTTCTACCTGGCAGTTTTGAACAAGAGCTAGAGGAGAAGAAGGACAGACAAAAGGCTTTTCCCAACCTTAAAAAAATAATAGGTTTATAATGGGGAGAGAAGGAAGGGAGGGGAAAAACGAGAGAGGGTGGAATAGGGTTCTCTTTGACCGTTGAGGAAATTAAAGCGGACACTTCTCCTCATAATGTGAACTGCTCCTAGGTTTTGGAATACAGAAGTCTTGAGCAATGAAATTGAAATGACCTCAGGTTTGCCTTTTCTTCACTTTCCCCCTTGTTTTCTTGTTTCCCTCTCTCTCTCTTTTCCTCCTATACATTTCTTGCTCTCACCCAGCCATTCTCTCTTTGGCAAGCAATGTCAAAAATCAGTCTGGCACAATTATGGAATCATAAAATAAGCTACAAGTCAGGCCTGTAATGAGGTTGATCCAGGGTCGTGTTTAGATCTAACGGCAGCATATTGGTCTGGGAGCAAGACAAGGCTACTGGATTAAATCATTTTAAAATAAAATAAAATAAAATGTACATGAAAGCATGGAAGAGAGAGTTGAAACTGGTAGCCGTGTGAGTTAACTGATGGAGAGCAGAGCTTGCGAGAGAAACAATGCACTGTTCTTGTTGGGTTAACTGGTTGTTTTGAAGATTACAGGCCTTGCTTCAGCTGAAATAGAGATGTGCAAAACTGGTTCGTTTGGTTTGCAGTTTGCAGCAAACCGGCTGACTCAACGTGGGAACCAAACCACCCTGTTTTTTGAAAGACCCAGTTCAAAACAAACCCAATTGAAAGGGTGTTTTAATGAACCACGTGAACCACAGTGAACCAAAACCAGTTCAAAGCAAACTTGAATCAAGGAAGTTGGTTTGATTCAAACCGAACAACTAAATGTCAGTTTGTGCACATCTCTAGATGCTAATCTTGTACCCACCTGTTCTGCAGGGAAGACATCTGTGTCAGGGAAGAAGCGGTGATGGTCAGTGATGGCCAATGTCCTTTGGGACTGCTGGGGTGAAAGAACAGAAGCTAGTCTATGCTAGCGTGTGGATGACAGGTCCCCATTTCAGGATATGATTTGGAGTATGGTCCAATGCGGAAAGAGCCTTCCCATTCCTGAGGCCCAACTCTCTCTCCCATGGGTGAATGTAACAGTCCCTTCTGCTGCCTTATTGTCATTAGTTTTTGCATAATCTGTGGTCCTGAAAGTGATCTTTTTAAAAAGAGAGAGACTAAAAACTATAATTTATCATTCCCAAGTAGAGATGTGCACATTTTTTTAATTCACTTTGTATTGAATCAAACACAAGAAAATTCATAATAGTTCAAATAGATCCCCTTTGAATGTGGTAGGATTTGAATTTGACACAAATGTTTGATACAAATGTTCAATACAGATTCCATTTGAATCCCATAGGTGTCCGCTCTGAACATCTCAAATCTGCCCTGAATCCGCTCTCAATCCACTTTGAATCCACTCTGGATCCATTGCAGGTGTGATTTGGCGGTGGCTTTCCCTCCTCCCCAGATTCATGAATGTGACTGATTTTCGTACCAGTGTTCCAAAGCATTTGATTTGAATTTGATTGTCAGTCCTCAAATGTGCCAGCGTTCAATTCAAATTCGAATGTCCGAGTTCGTACAAAATTTGAATGTTATGAATATTCATGCATATCTCTATTCTCAAAAAGGAAGGGCAGATGAAGGTTGATGTGTCATAGGGCCATGGCGATGGTGTCCTTAAATGATTCTTCCCCTACCCCCAGAATTTAGGGCACTTCCACACTGGCTGGTAAGGATGCACACAAATATTCGTAGGCATTCAAAATTCGATCGAATGTGCCAAATTTCGACATTCAAATTCGAGTAGAATGTCCAGAAATTTGGATTTAAACATTTGAATTGAATTTCAAATTTTGGGACTATTCATTTGAATTATTTGAACATTCGTACATATACAGGTTAGTACACAATGTGTACTTAAAGATCTTCCCCTTTCCCGCATCCGTACCCATTTGTATGCATCCGTTCGGGACAAAAATGGGTTGTGCACAAGATAACTGCAGGATGCCTATGCACATGTACAGATGTGTATGGATGTCGGGAAGATGCGTACGGGCATCTATGAGTGTTGTCGACATTCAAAAGTGCAAATTCAAATCAAAAATTTGAACGAATAGATTTGAATTTGCTTAATGCTTATCAAATTTTGTTAAATTTGCATTTAAATAATTCGAATGAATTGAATCTTTGATTATTCGAATGGACTCAAATAGAATGTCAAAAAAAAAAACATTCTTGCACACCCCTACTGGCTGGTGGATTGGGCCAACAAGCCTACTAGGAGCCTTCCTAACACATGCTGGTGTGGTTTTAGGAGGTGCGGTCTAAGAGGAAGGGTCTAAGGCATGATGCCTCTTTTAAACCATATCAACCAGTGGAAGGGAGGCTCCTAGTGTGCTTGCTGGTCCAGTATACTAGCCAGAGTATTGCGAGTCTGGCTCTCGCAATGAATCCGGGGGCTCTGGGAAGCAGCAAAGAGGCTGATCCAGTCTGGGCAATAGCTGGAGGGCTGCTGCGATCTTATGCTGGGTGTTAATGATAGATTATTCTGAGCTCCTGACCGGCCCAGGTCTCAGGGATCAACCACGTGTTGATGGCCAACCCGATCAGATTAGAAAAATGGGTTGAGGGAAAATGAAGAGACTTGAGAAAGGAGTTGCAGCAGAAAAAAGACCACAAGTTTATTCTTGCAGCCCTTTAAATACAGCAATCCCAAGAGGCATGGAGGAAATGACATAGATGCAGCATCAAGGAAGCTGATTGGAGCAGAGCTGGGGTTTTCCCGGTCAGGGAACCCTATGATGTCACATCCTACAGTCCAACAGAAGAGAAGGAAGCCATCCCTTTGATCCCACGTGGATTGAGGACTCCATTATTGCCCACAGGCAGTTTCAATCTTGAGCTGATCCTTCAATGGAGGCAGCTTGTAGTTCCACAGCAGGTCCAGGGATCAATCAGGGAAGGAGAAGCACAGGGTTCAAAGCGGCAACAGAGCAGTCCCAGCGGGGATCCCATGAGGACATTAGGGGGGAATCGGAGGACATCTGAGCACGCCCCCTCACCAAGTGCCCTCAGCACCTCCCAGGTAGCCCCGATCGTAGCCTCTCCGGCATGTGGGAGCTGAGGGCAAGCAGGGTGGTTCAAACCCTCATCGAGTCGCTGAGAGCAAAGGCATCCGCCATTGCCACCACGAGCCACTGCCCTATGCTGTAAGCTGGGGGTGAGGGGGGTTGCACAGCCTGGATATTACTACCCCAGACTTTCCTTATTCAAGGCTGCATGTCCACTGAATCCCCTTTGTAATGTGTCTTCTCTCCCATATCCCTTAGCATTAGCAGCTGAGACCTGCAGGACCAGAAGGAAAAGAAATATTGGCTGTTCTGAAAATAAAGAGGTGGCTGAATACGCAGACACATTCATGACATTGGTTTAGCAAGAATGTTGAAGTGGTTTCCTCTACCTTCCCCTGGGGAGAGGACAGGGTTCAAAAAGAGGAGTCTCTTCTCTCCAGTTGGGTGTCCACCGCTTGTCCATGGCCACCTTCTTAAAGAGAGGCTGCTGCCACACTCAAACTCTTGTTAGCAGAAAGGTCAAGAAAGGCAATGGGCTATGCCTCCTAGACCTGGGGCAGCTGGGCATTTCGGTCAACGGGAGTAGCTCACCACCACACCCAGTAACATAAAACTTGACTACACTGTCTCTTCCTTGATGATTTGTAATCTACTGTGTTCAGCAGAAGTCAATCATCATGTTTGTTTGAACAGAAGTGCAGCCTCAACCGGCTTCTTCAGGGCCTACTACCATCTGAGATCATAGCCACTGATAGACCTGACTTCCATAAATTGGTCACAACCTGTTTTGAAGCCTTTGGAGCTGGAAGCTGACATTTCTCCCCTGTACATTTCCTGAGTCCTGATTCATATATAAAAAGGTGCATAAAAAAGCTGAGAAATTATCAGTACTGTTTCTACAGGTATGTGCCACTTTTAAGTGGTCCAAGGTCAGATCCTTGGCCTCTCCTCAGAAGAAGGCAATGGAGAAGCACTTCTGCATTGTTGCCTAGAAAACTGTGTGGAGGTGTTAATGGTTGTCACCAGGGAATCAGTTTGACCCAAGAGCATCTTTACCTTTTATGCTATCTTCAGAGCTAATGATGAACATGAGAGGCACCACAGGTGAGTAGCAGGTTCAAAACCTGAGGTCAAAGGTGGGCAAGCTGCTTTAACTTTCTTTGCAAGGAATTGCTGCGAGGTGTTAATACGGCAAATAAAATATTGTTATGAGAACTGAAATTGTGTGAACCTCATTCTTCAGTTTTGCTTTGGGCACACAAATGGCTTGGTTGGGGTCTGAGTGGGTTCGATCCTGGCAACTCTCTGCTTGGAGACAATGAAGGATATTAACCAGAAAGACTTTCTGGTTTGAAGAGAAGTAAAGAGTGCCGATGTAGACAGAAAGGAAGCCATAGATTGCCAGAAAGCAAAGTCTTAGAATTCCCACCACCACCCCTTTCTTTGTGGTGGTCCCCACGCTTTGGAAAAATACCCCCCACCACCACCACCAAAGACATGCCATGCATCTAACTCTGCACGGTTTCTGTTTGCTGGGAAAATAAACAAATAAATAAAATGTTGACATAGTATCTGGTAGGGATGTGCACAAATGTGGGGTTTTTTTGCATTTGAATTCAGTTTGAATCGAACGTCAAAACCTTCAATTTGAATGTTTAGAATCCAAATGCAACAAATCCAGTTCGAATCGAATACATTCAAACCTATTCGTTTGTTAGATTCTAATCTGAAGATATGAATGTCGACAACATTCGTATTTGAAGATATGGGTGGTTCGTATGTGTCATATGTGTCTGTATCCATTTTGTACGCAAATGCATAGAAATATGTGTACATTCATATCTGTACGTACGTACCTGTACATTCAAATGTTTAAATACAAATGTGTAGACATTCTATTTGAGTTTGAATGCCCACATTCGATTGAGTTTGATCAACTTTCGAATGTGTAGAACATTCTGGCCCATCCCTCGTATCTGGTGGTTAATTCGCTCCTTTTCTTTCTGTTCGTGATGTTGGTTGATTTAATTCATTTTATCTCATTTGTTCACCTTACTGAGACTTTGGTGTGAGATGGTATAAATATACACATTTCTTTTTTTTAAAAAAGTGGGGGCAAAGAAAGAGGAGAGAGGCGATGCATCGTTATAAAACTCATTTAAGTTTCTCTGTTGTTCTTACAAGACTTGTGCCAACATTATTTTTTTTGGGGGGGGGGGCGGCTGGGAATGAAGCAAACAAGGCTTACACACAGCGGGGGACACTGAATCCAACACGAACTGTGCTCAAATAGTTAATGCTGAGTTAAAAAGTACCAGCGCACAGGAGCAGCCAGGGTGACGTGCTTCAAGTTTAGACAGTACACGTTATGCAAATGTAAAAGGGGGGGTTCAGTGGTACAGTATTGACATTTTGAGGTCACGGTGATAGGAATGTATTATTTATAGGCTTGGGTTGTAGGAGACCGATAAACCACATTTGAAATCCTGAAGGTTTGCAAAGCTGGAAAATTTCTCTCTCCCTTTTTTTTTTTTCTTCATGCATTAATTGGTGGGAGATAAGTGTAGCTGAAGTTCTGTATTGATGGAGTCCACCTGCACATTGATGAAGGCCCTGGGATAAAAATAAACAGGGGGAAAAAAACATTGAGGCTGCAGATACTGTGGGGAAAAGGACGTTGGACCAGATGGACCACCGGGCCTGATTCAGCAGAGCATCTCCAAGGGCCCTAGGTTCTTCTTAGGCTTTGCCTTCATGACAGCTTTGTGAGTTGAGCAGGGATTATATCCTAACCTACCATTCCAGTGCTACCTCTTTCCCAGGATTCCCAGGCCAAGCCCACCCACCAATGCCTCTCCAAGGAAATTAGGGCCCTTCCACACTTATCGGCCCAGTATGGTATAACAACTCAATACTAGGCTTGTGAAGTACCACAGTGGTGGCCATCCATAATTCAAGTGCTGCGTAAACCCCCATACCAGGACAGCAACGCTCGAAGTGTGGATGGCCAGGTGAGGGCAGGTTGGATCGCCTTAGCAGCACCCATGGCAACATCTGGCCATTGCAACATCTGGCCACATGCTGCAGTCACACCATCACATTCACTCACTGTCCCACATGGGACACAGCTGGGGCCTATTCACACGTGGCTTTATTCTAGAATATATCCTGGAACAGGGGCCTGCTATCGACATGCTAGTGCAGGTTACAGCAGGTCTCAGGTGACGCCTACCAGAGTCTGCATTAGCATGTGGGCCACACAGCCCTATCCTGAGATATACTCCAGAAAAAGGCCAAGTGCGAACAGGCCCTTAGTCTCTCCCAGTCAAGCTGTGGACTGCCCCCACACACAATTCACAACTAGATCACTCCAGGGAGGGCATAGCCAACTCTGGAATGGCAGCAACCGCAGTTGTAGATGGGTCTGTCTAGTGAACAAACTACCACTCACGAACAGGTAAGTCTGAACAGAACCTTAGTACAAATTTCCTCCCGTTCTAGAACTGGAAAGGGCAAATATTTGGTACCATCTGATCCTGGATCCGTTGTGAACGGTTGCAGTCACTTGCCCCAGGAAAAGGCCTGTGAGTGTGTTTAACTTGTTTTCTGCTGTACTCCATTCTGGTTTTATGTCCCTCCCTCTTCCCACCTACTTTGCAGCCCAAAAAAAGCATCCTGGAATTCCTGCCACTTCCTCTCAAGCTGTGTTCTGCACTCACCTGAAATTCCAGCAGTCTTGTCACAACTGGAGAATCTTATAGACATCAGGAAATGACGCTGCCCTTTGCAAAATTATCACTGTCTAAAAGCAGAGATCTCTATCATACATTTTCTCATTTTCCACAATGCACCTGTTGTCTCAAGCCCAGGTTCCACCATTCCAGAATGTTGCTTTGGTCTACAAAGTGAGCCAGTTTGGTCTAGTGGTTAGGGACCTGGACTCTCATCTGGGAATCTGGTTTGATTCCACACTCCTCCATGAAGCCAGCTAGGTGACCTTGGGCTAGTCATAGATTTTTTTCTGAGCTCTCACAGCCCCACCTACCTCTCAGGGTATCTGTTGTGGTGAGAAGAACAGAAGGTTTGTCAGCCGCTTTGACTCCCCTTAAATGGGTGAGAAAAGCAGAATAGAAAAGCCAACTCTTCTTCTTTTGGATCCAGTTTGGTATAGTCATCCCTCCATTTTCTCTAAGATGAGGTTTGGCCAAAATGTTGCAAACAAAGTGTGAAAATGAAATGCACAATGTTTAAACCCACAGGATTTGTTTCAAAATGTTTGGGATGCTCCCTGTCTATTGGCCATTCCTTCTTTCATGTTCTGGACCCACAGTGTCCACTTGACCAGAAGATGGTGCAGGTACATGAGGCAGTGAGATGACCTTCAGTTTATATCTAAACCAGGGCCATTTTAAATATTGTATCTCTTTATATAAATTAACATATGCAAAGGCTTTCTGCAGGTCTCTTCTGTCGTCCTCATCTTTGAGTCTGACATTGCTTATTTTTTGTTACATGAAATGATCATTTCTCCAGGGACAGAAATTCAGGCTGAACTATTTATTGATGACATTTATATCTCATCTTTCCTCCAAACAGCTCAAAACAGCAGCCACCAACATGCTTCCTTTCTTCTGTTTTGTTCTCATGACAACCCTCTGAGGTAGGTTAGTCTGAAAGGGAGTGCCAGGCCCAAGATCATTTAATCTCTCATGGGGGTCAGACCCAGAACTTTCGGGTTCCACTCAAGGCTGTTGTCACTACTGTAGTAAAAGAAGAAGATTTGGCTTTTCTATCTCACTTTTCTCACCCATGTAAGGGGACTCAAAGCGGCTGACAAACCTTCTGTTCTTCTCCCCACAACAGACACCCAGTGAGGTAGGTGGGGCTGTGAGAGCTCAGAAGAGAGCTGTGACTAGCCCAAGGTCACCCAGCTGGCTTCATGGAGGAGTGTGGAATCAAACCTGGTGATTCCCAGATGAGAGTCCGGCTCACTAACCACTAGGCCAAACCGGCTCACAAGTTGTACAGGGTAGAGTTATACAAAGGTTCATTTTGCGTTTGAAAATTCAATCAAACCGTTGGCATTGGCAGATGCTTTTATCTAACCAAATGTGCAGTGTTTAAAACATCCAGAAATTTGATTGAGCCAAATCACCACTTGTGAATATCAATTATTTTTGTCAAAAAGTTTCTGTTTGCTGGTTTTGCCCCTGAAAAGAGCTCTTTTTTTTCCAATGGGAAGGTGCTATTTTATGTTCTCAAATAAGTTTGGAATGGAACACAAGCAACACTTCTGTTTGATAGAACTGTTTGTTGTTGAACCAACCAAACGGTTGTACAGTTCGATGGCCAAACAAACATGTGATTGTCATTCACGCATACACAATTCTGTGTTGAATGAGGACTGCAGTAGACCCAGGTATTCTTTTTCTGGAGTGCCTCCAGAACAGTGAACATGAACCTTGACCTTTTCTGAGATGGCCCTTATTCCAGATTATATTCCAGAATAAGGGCCTGCCATCTACATGCTGATGCACACAACAGCAGCCCTCCAGCATTTTCAGTTGTTTCAAAGCCCATGGCTTCTTCAAGCGTTAGCTTGAATTAGCCCTGGGGAGTTATGTATGCATTTTCCTTGGGAGGTTGACCCTTTAAATCTTTCTCCTTGGATGATCGTTGGTTTGTCAAAGCCCTTGTTAGCCAGAGAAAGCTTTTAGCCTATCCCACCTGCCCCTTCCCTCATTTCCTTGGCTGCTCTTTCTCTGTCTAATCAATTATCTTCTTAGCTACTTCTTCTCAAAGGTGAGAGCTCATTATGCATATTCATAAATCACAGCAGCCAGTCCTGACACTGATTGATGTAATCATCTCTTTTCCTCTACAATGCTAGAAACAGAGAGGAAGGGGTGGGCAGCCGGCAGGGGCCCTGAGGTTTTCCACACCAGCCTCTGAGGAAACAGACACAGCCAGCCTCATCCCTGCGTTCTGGACTCCCAACAAGGAGTTGCAAACCTATAGTGGAAGCAACGCAGACACCCTGATGCATCATTGCCTTTCTTCGCTTGTTGCTTTTACATTGAACCTTGATAAGGCTGCTCGCATGCGCTGAAACGCTTTTGCAAGGAAAATGGAGTAACTGAAAAAGAGTCTTTAAAGATGGCAATAAAACAACCACGTTGGCACTGTGGCCATGCAGTGGAGTATAAGAAGCAGGGGTCATGGTTACAGAAACATTTTCTGCAGCGCCATAAGCTGCTGCATAGGAATGTGCATAGATATTATTTGCAAGAAAATTTGTATTTGTTCAAATAGATCCTCTTCTAATGTGGTAGGATTCAATTCAATACAAATGTTCCATACAGATTTGATATGAACCCCATATAAATCCCATATGTATCTGCTGCATAACCCATACGTATCCACTCTGAACACATCAAATCCACCCTGAATCCACTCTCAATCCACCCTGAATCCAATTAAAATCCACTCTGGATCCACTGCAGATGTGACAGGTGCAGCTGCTTTCCAACCTCCCAAGGCTTATGAATGTTACAAAGCTTCGTACTTATGTCCCAAAGCATTCGGTTCAAAATTGAATGTCTGAATTGAATTCACACGAATAATGAATAATATGAATATTTGTGCTCCTCCCTACTGCTGTGTTAGCCTGAACATGGAAGATGATCTATCAGCAGTTTTCTCCTGAATTTGTTGGGACGTGGTAGAACTATTCTATGGCACTGCTGGAGTGAGTGGGAGCTGAGGATGTACCTGAGCTGACGATATACCTGCATCCACCTTCAATTGTTCTGAGCTTCTCCCTTGCCCTGGGAAATGACTTACCTGTGAGATGGGTTCTCCAACTTCCCAGTGGATGGCTGCCCCACTTCCTCCCCCTCCACAGTTTCCATTCCGCAGCTGTGGGAGATGTGCCAGTCTGGTTCAGTTGGTTCATGGTTCGCATGCAAACTGAACCACCTGGTTCATTGTGGTTGACCTGACTTGCATGCAAACTGAACCACCCTCTTCTTTGAAAAACCTGAGGCCTTAGTGCACTACAACAATCCAGCAGATCGGACACCTTACATCAGGTCAGCATGGGGGCAATCTGCCATGGCACGTGCCTGCGCAGGACACAGCAGATTGCTCCCAGCAAGCACCAGGACCTATCCAGACCGAGCCAGTGGTCCAAACAGGTAAGTGGGGTGCAGGGAGCTGGGGGCGGTGCATACCCCTGGGTGGGGCCGGACACCCAGAAGGCCCCCACTGTGCTGCCAGCCCGATTGGGGCAATGGCGACCATTGGGACCCCAAGACACCCCGGGCTGGACAAGGGCCCAATGGCAGCAGCCCAGGGCATGCCTCCTGGGCTGTTCTGCAGGGAGAGTGCAAATACTCTCCCTGCCGGACAGCTCTGGGACACTCAGGGCTAAGGTTGGGCTGGGTGTGGAGCACGATCTCATGCTCCACTCCTCAGCCACAATTAGGACAGCTCTGGGACAGGCCGGCACGCTTCTGGGTGGAACCAGCCTCCCACAATAGCCAATGACTTGACCCAGAGCTGTCCTAATTGTTAGCCAGAGGACTATGTGCGAATAGGCCTCTGGTTTGCACTGAACCCTTAGCAAGGAATGCTGTAACTAGGGATCTGCAGGAATATTTGTAACATTTGATATTCGTATGGATTCATACAAATTCAGACATTCGTATACAAAACAAATGTTATGAGATCCGTACACTGACATTCGCATTCGTACGAATGTTTCAGAACATTCGTGGAACAGGGAAAGGCGGTGGAACAGGGAAAGGCGGCTACGCCAGTCACATCTGCAACAGATCCAGAGTGCATTCGACATGGTTTGAGAGCAGATTCAAAGTGGATTCAAGGTGGATTTGATGCTTTCAGAGCAGATATGTTACGGGATATGAATCGGATAAGTATGCATTCATATCGGATATCCGTCCACATTCATACAAATACATTCTTATCAAGTAGAATCCTACCACATTCTAAGGGGATCTATTAGAATCAATACACATTTTCTTACATTCAACTTGATCTGAATTCAATGCAAAAAAACCCCATTTGTGCACATCCCTAGTTGTAACTAACTAGGCAAACCGTAGTGAATCTAGGGTGGTTCACTAGAGTTTATTTTATTTAGTTAGTTCTATCCCACTTTATACCCGAAGGTCTCAGGGCAGGTAACAACCTCTGAAATCCAACATATCAAAAAACAATATATATTAAAACCTGACTTTCATGCAAACTGAATCATCCTATATTTGAAAAACCTGGTTTGATCAAAAGCAAACCAAGGGCTGCTTTAGTGATTCCCATGTAAACTGAACCAAACTGTGCAGGAAAAAAAAATGGTTTGAATCGAACCCAAATGATGATTAGCTGGTTTGAATAGAACTGAGCCACTAAATCTAATCTAGCCTTCTTTTCAGGGATGCTGCACAGAAAAATGTAAGCAAAAACGCAGACACAAACTGCCTTGGACCCTTTGTAGGATATGGAAGATATTAATCTGATCCAATAAATACATTTGGGAAACCTTTGACCAAGAGTGTTATCTTTGGCTCCCAAATCTGTGTTCAAGTTAGAATCTTCATGTTCAAGAATCAGCATAAATTGTGTCTTTCATGAATGTATTTTTTTAAAAAAGTGGTTCAGGGCTTTCCATAAGAAAAAGCATGACTCTGATCAGCAATTGTACAAGAATAAATCTAATAAAAGAAATATGCACCTTAGATCATTACAGGAATGTTACCAAGAAAGTTGGCGCTATAATGCAATCTCTCCTCTTAACAAACAGCTTTAAGAAAATTAAGGCTTATAGTCTGATTGCTTTTTAATCTAAGAAGAAACCAATAAAGATATCAAAGGTGCTTTATACTGTATGCTCTGCATGCAAAACAGAATAGCAAGAGGTTTGCCCCCCTGAACTGAGATAACCCTTTCTCCTCCTCTATCTACAAAGATGCAAACCCTTTTCCAAATTATATGTATCACAAATTTCATTCTGTAGCACAGCAGAAGAAAAATATTTAATTTTTGCACACACAAAATCTTTGGGGGATTCCATCAAGATTAAAAAAACACCAAACCTTTATACAGTACTGAGCTGGGGCTCACCATGCTTCCTTCCTGACACCGTATGTCCAACAGGCCTCTTTAACAATTCAGCAAATTAAGGATATTAGACAACATTTTGCTTTAAGGTACATCAGGTCCATTTCCATTAGGACACAGTGCCATTCATTTAGTCACATGTTAAGTGAATGTCCTTGTGGCTAATGGGCAATAATCAAGAATGACTCCTCTTCATTCCTTCCGCTCCCAGCAATGTTAAATACCCTGGCGGAGATTTCTGTGCTGACAACACACACCAGAGAATATGGTTGCAAAGTGCTAAAGGACATTTTCAGCAGAGAGGGAAGGAGAGACGTGCAAGCCAGCTTGCATGTGAACTTCTCATTGCTTTTATAAGGCCTAACAAAACAGAGCTCGCCTTGGAAAATCCCAGGCCTAGGCCACCCATCCCTCACTGGCCTATGAGCCAATGGTGCAAACATCTGGGTGCCCTTGGGGTGGGGTGTCTACATGCACCTGCCTCCAACCAACTCCTGAGCTACCGCAACTATTCCAGGGACCTTTCCACACTTAGCCCTGTAGATGCCTTCTATAGCACTCCCAGACAGAGCGTCGGCACCTGAAGGAGCCATTTCCAACTCTGAAGGAGCTCCTTCCATGCAGGAACATACCCGAAGGCAATTACGTGTGGAGCACCTTTCCTGGCTTTTCCCATCTCTGGTCTGCCCATCCACACATCTATGGTGCTCAGTGGGTCAGCTTATATGCTGGATTTGGAATGCAGGCACATACGCACGGTGCATCGCCATTGTCCTCGTAACAGTGCTAGTATAGGCACACTGACACCGACATCGGGACTCAAGATGGCAGCGTCTGGACATGGGTCTGCACTTCAGGTAAGTCTGCAGATGTGTGGGAGGAGGGAACATGTGCAGTGTGAATGCCAGCACACGCATGGGCAAATTGATCAGATGGGAAGTGTGAATTTGCCCCAAGATTCACCTGACCTGAAATGGCCAGGTTGAACCACTCTTAGGGTGGCTGTCTGCTGTTGGTGTTGGAGGTTTCTCAGAAAGATCAGTCAATGGATTCTAACCAAAATAAAACCTTAGGGTGCAGTAGAAACACAAATGTATTTGAAATTCAATTGAATTCATCTAAATTTCAAATCTGAATTTAAAGATTTGAATGAATTTTGAATTTCAGATCTATTCGTTTGAATTATTTGGACATTCGCATGTATACGGGTCTGTACATGATGCATACTTGCACATATGCATCTATCCTGCATTTGTATGCATTTGTACGGTTCTGTACAAGACAAAAATGGGCTGCATACGGGATAACTACAGGATGCATACAGACATGTACGGATGTGTACAGGATGCGTAATGATGCGTACGGGCACATACAAATGTTAACATTCAGAAGTGCAAATTCGAACCAAAAACTCAAACAAATAGAGCTGAATTTGCTTAATTCAAATCGAATTGAGTTAAATTTGAATTTTAAAGATTCGAATCAAATTGAATTTTTAGATACTCAAATCAAATTGAATCCTGAAAATTACATTCTTGCACACCTCTAGTCATGGAGCTTCTGTCTGTGCTGACATGGTCTAGCTACAGCTGCATCCAGACATCAGATACTTATTCCACCATATATGGATATTCCAGAATAAAGCATAGATATTCCAGAATATCAATGCTTTATTCTAGAATATCAAAATATAGCAGAATAAGGAACCAGCATCTGGATGCAGCCCAACTCTGCAGTCTGGTTGCTTGCTTTTATTTACAGGCATCTTTCTGTATCTGCAAGGGTTCCATTCCCAGAAAACTCCTGGGACTGCAGACACTGTGAATGGAGAAAGTGGCTATTTCCCACACAACTCTGAAGTCTCAAGCAAAAATGTATGGATTTTGGAGTTGCAAAGAAGTTATGCCAAAAGCCCATTCACAACCACAAATTTTGCAATTCCAAGCATCCCAAAAGTGGAAGGATGGTTATTTTTATCTTCCTATCCCTCCACATATTCTAATGTCTTAAGGTAAGTTACCAAAGCTTAAAACTCTACAAAGCCAGTTCACAACATCACAAGTTAAGCAATCAACTCCACTGAAAGCTGTCAGCATGAAAGAGAGGACCTTCCTCCATCACCAGCAAGGTGACAAATGTTTTTCACCAGAACTCGGTAGGTGCCAAAGTAGCTTGTTGTGATAATTGGTACAAGTTACAGCACAGACTATTCAACATAGAGACATGCAGTTAGAAGTACCCAGGGGATTGCAATATTTACTTTCTGTAGTGCATCTGCCTCTTGACCCACATCTGGAGGCACCCATAGTCAATTATCCTTCATTCTCATTGGAACAGTGAGATGTGATCACACATTGGTGTGAAAATGTAAGAACTTTGACTTGGTTTCCATCTGGCAAGCCTGATGCCCAGAATCAGCTGGTGGACCATGGTTTGAGACCGGATGCTGAGCTAGATGGGGTATGTCCTGAGCCAGCAGGTGGTCTCTTAGGTCCTTATGAGCAATGTCCACAGGAAAAGGGAAGAGACCAGAGGCCTACTCACACTACAGCCGGTAGTCAACAAGGGAACTTCGGGGAAGGGCATCCACAGTAGGAGGAGGCTGCTACAGCCTCCAAGAGCCCCCTACCTTGGAGTTCCCTAATTGTTGAATAGGTGTGAAACATGAAATCGTGTTCACACCTTTACCAACATTAACCAAAAGCTTATCTGGCACGGCCAGGCAATGGCCATTCACACCTCTTCTGGTGCTCTGGAGTCATCTGAAGTGCCACACAAGCATGCTGGCACCTTGGACAACCATAGATTGTACTGTGCAACTACAGAGTGTCAGTGTCATGGTGATGGCACTAATGCACACACAGTTGTGCAGGGTGCTGCAGCCAAAATGGTGGCCCTGAAAAGGACTGGGCCCGCAACCAAACCAAGGTTAGTGTTTGATCATGAGGGAGGAGAAACAGTAACACTGACTAACACTCCAAGTGCACGCGCTAGTCAACGTTGGTTCATTGCACTCCTTTCCTGTCCAGAGGACAGGAAGTGCAAAAATGCCCCAGGATATGTTCTTTTTCTCTCAAGCACTCACACACACAACCAAGTATGGCATGCCTTACATGACCGAAAGATGCTTCCACCATTGGTTAATGGGTGCATTTCATTACCCTTGCCTCAACAGTTTCAACAGCTTCATAAATACACTAAACATTGCACATGATACACCTGTATGAACAATTTGGCTCAAGCAATCGCTCCATCGCTTAGCCAAGGGCCCTGTAGCCAGGTTGTGTGGGTCTTTCCCCCATGCGTGTGTGTGTGTGTGTGTGTGTCAAGTTCCCAACGTCTTGGAGGTGCAAATGAATTATTTCTTTGCCACGATTAAGCTTAAAGTTAGAAATAAAATATGTCAATCAATTGGGCTGGAAACGTCGCCGCTGTCTAATGTGGTTATGCAAAACACCCAGAGGTGCACACAGCTACTATCAATTAGGTCAACGGAAGACATGGTATTTGCAGCCATCAGTAGGTGTCACTTGAATTCCTCATTATTTTTAGCACTGGTGGAAATGCATGTCAGTGGGACACTTTTCTGGGATGAGAATACAATTATTTATGAGCTATGCCTTTGACTCAAGCATCCTCTACATTAGCAAAATTAAATGCTATCCTAAAGCAAGCAAACCATGGATGTAATCTGTAGAAAAAAGGGTGGAGAAGGTACCCCTTCGGTTAGGTATGGATGCTTTGTGAGCCACACTTCCAAATGCCTTTGTAACGAGGAGGGCAGCTGTCCCCAAAGAGCCCAATAATTGCCACACTTAATCTATGGCTGCCTGCATAAATAATCCAAGCTGTCTCCAATGGTGCTGGAAAGAATGGAGTGGCATGTCTATAAAACATGCATGCGGAATGCAGCTGGATACAAAAGAGGGAGCAGGCAAATCCAGATGCAAAAGAGAAATGCAGGACTCCCCCCCCCCCCCATGTTCACTGAGAGGACCAACATTCAAGGTCGCTGATAAGTGGAAACTGACATGGCTTAAGCATTCCACATATAATCTCCCTTGAGCTTGGGGTGGCTCACAGACACCCCCAAAACATCAAAATTACCCATCCAGAAGGCTCCAAAGTAGGATTTTTACTTGTGGTTTCAACCCAGTTCCACATCATTCATGGGTCTAACAGCTCTCCAGATTACACATCAAGGACTTTCCTGCAGTTATCTTGGTTAGATCCAGATCAGTAGATCCGGAGTAACTAGGCCCACTGATCTGGATGATAAGGAAATGGTGAGCTAGGTCTGCACTGGTGCCATTGATATAGTCCACATTTCCGTGCAGCTGCGAAGCTCATGTGATCTTTACAGCTGCCTCCCTCGTGTGTCTGAAGGCTAAGAACAACAGTTCATATATGTATGTGAGCCAGTTTGGTCTAGTGGTTAGGGAGCTGGACTCTTATCTGGGAATACCGGGTTCGATTCTGCCCTCCCCCATGAAGCCAGCTGGGTGACTGTGGGCTAGTCACAGCTCTCCTCTGAGCTCTCACAGCCCCACCTGCCTCACAGGGTGTATGTTGTGGGGAGAAGAATAGAAAAGCTTTGTCAGCTGCTTTGAGTCCCCCTAAATGGGTGAGGAAAGTGGGGTAGAAAAGCCAAACCTCCTCCTCCTCCTCCTCCTCCTCCTCCTCCTCCTCCTCCTTCTTCTTCTTCTTCTTCCTCCTAGCTTTGGAGCTGATGGTGGTGGGGAGTTGGCACTATGAAATCGCCCTGTCCCCAGTAGTTAAGGATCATGGAAGTATGCCATCTGTAGGCAGGTCTATGGTGATCCCAAATAAGACCGTTGGTCTGAATGCACACTCTGATCTACAACAGGTCTACAATGGATCCAGATTAAGGATGTACATGAATATTTAGAACATTTGAAATTTGATTGAATTCGAATCAAATGTCTCTACATTTGAATTTAAACATCCATAAGGATTTTAAATCTTTCAAATCATTCGTATGAATTATTTGGACACTCATACATGTACAGATATGTACGCATTACATACGTATCTGTACGCATCTTATTTGTATCCGTATGCATTTGTATGAATACGTATGGGACAAAAACGGGATGCATACAGAGATATATGGATGTATACGGATGCTTACAGACACATATGAAATGAATGTTGCCGACAATCATATCTTCAAATACGAATGTGAATACATTTGACTTTTAAACATTTGAATTGGTTCTAATCTTCAGATATTTGATTCAAATCAAATCAAATGCCCAAAATTGCATTCGTGCACATCCCTAATCCAGATTAAAGGTGTCCTTAATCCGGATCTGGCTCTGGCTCATGCAGACAGAGCATAAGGCATGGGCTCATAGATGTTCATTAATGGGTGTGTCTATCTGGCCTAGAAGTGTGCCACACAGACCCTTAATCCTGATTGTCTTTACTGGTCCACACCCTAGAATACAAAACCATCATTTATGTTGTGTTATGGGTCTCACTTTGTTATCCACTTCGTTCTTTCTATTGCTGCTTAATTGCTGCCAATTAAAAGTTTGCCTTCTTCACAGCTGTATTAAGCAAGGCAAGCTGAACTCTCCTGACATGCTCTGGTGTTTTATAAAAGTCTGCATTGCTCTGTGGCTGTAAACTAAGGTGGAATTTTTCAGTTTGGCTCAGAGCTTCTGGCTTGAGGTGGGGCAGCTCAGATGATTTCCAGAACAAAACTAAACCCATTAGTCAGGTTTTATAAGAAGGGAAAGAATTTCAGCAAAAACACTGGTGATGTCTGCTTTTTTCAGCAGAGTTTAAGAAAAATCTACAAAGCGCAAACACCTTTGGAGAAACTGTACATTCTGTACATTCAGATTAAATAAAAGAGTCATTTTTAAAGGGAGATGGTGAGGAAGAAAGTTCAATGTTTGTGTCTTACCAAAGCTACTGACTCTCAGTAGACAGATCTTGTTCTGCTTCCCAGTCCTTGGGGTGTGTCTGTGTGTGAACTTTATTTATTTATTTATTTATTGTAATTTTACACTTCTTATCAATTTGCAATAAAAACAGACAAAAGCAACTAACCAATAATGCCTAATTTTGGAGGGGACCAGCCAACCAGAGGAAGGATGGGGGCTGACCTTTCTCAACAGCATCTTAGCAATCTCCATGAATCATTTTTCATTTTTTTCATTTCCATTTTATCTGTATACCGCCTTTCCAAAATAAAATTTGTCCAAGGGGGTTTACAACAAACAGAAAACTGGCAATGCAAAATAATAATCAAAACATTATAGTAAAAATACATTATAAAAATCTCACATCATACAAAACATTGTAAAATAAGCCAAAAATGATTATTTTTTTCAAAAAACGATGGAGGCATCTGAGGCCAGAAGAGTCAATTTGGCCACAGATATTAGTCACAAAAAGATGCCCTCTAAAGCCAAGCGCGTCCTCATTCTTCCTGTTCTCTTCATTTAGAGCCAGTTTGGTCTAGTGGTTAGGGAGCTGGAGTCTTATCTGGGAATACTGGATTTGATTCCGCCCTCCTCCACGAAGCCAGCTAGGTGACCTTGGGTGGGTCACAGCTCTCTTCTGAGCTCCCGCGGCCCCAACTTTTCTCATTGCACTGAAAAACATAGCTGTGCAAATTGAACTGCATAGCCAGGCTGCTCTTTCAAGTTAGTAACAGAAACATTGGCATCTTTGGCCTTTATTTAGCATCGCCTTTCAGAATCTCAAAACCACCTGTGAACTCGTCAGCATTCCTTCTTTCTCTTTCCTTGGCCATAAATGTTAAGGGAGAGAGATTGGAAGGTCCAGAAGTCAATAGCAGGAACTACAGCTTCAGTTTCACAACCCACCCCTTGCAATTCCAGATTATATCCTAGAATAGAGGTCACATCCTGCTGTATATTCCAAAAAGTTAATAACCTGCTTAGGAAGTTGTGTATAGCAATAACTGTTTTGCTACAGAATGATCAGACAAGGGAAAGTACTTCTTCACCCAGAGGGTCATTAGTCTATGGCAGGGTTTCCCAAACTGTGGGTCAGGACCCACCTCTAGGAAATTTAACCATATTTGAAATAACTTTTTTGATGTAATTATTTAATTAAGTAATAAAAAAATTGTATTAAAACTTTGTTTGTTATTTGAAAAGTCCTTTATTCATATTGGTAACAGTTAAATTTCCTAGAGGTGGGTCCCGAGTTGGTAAACTTATATTAGATGGGTCGTAGCCCAGACAACTTTGGGAACCACTGGTCTATGGAATTTACTACCAGAAGAGGTGGCGACAGCAACCAGCCGGGATAGACTTAAGAAAGGGCTGGACAAATTCATGGAGGACAAGTGTATCCATGGCTACTAGAAGGGATGCCCAAGTACTTCCTCTAGGTAGGAGAGACAGACAAGGCCATTTTGAAGGAACCAAGAAGAGGTGAAGGTTTTGCCTTTGTCTTCTGCTTGAGATGCCTAGAAGCAACTGGTGGGCCACTGTGTGAGATGGGATGCTGGACTAGATGGGCTGTGGCCTGATCCAGCAGGGCTTCTCTTATGTTCCTATGAGACCATTGCAGCAAGCCAGGTGGGTCCATGACTTCATGTGTTTCCGGTTTTGCTTTTCAAAACCATCCCAAGGTCTTGGTTTATGTTATTCGTGCTGCATGGAGAAGAGAAAGTCTTGCTTGCCAACTCCCACAGGTGAAAGCCCTCGAGCTTTTACTTGCCACTTTCTATTCTCACTCCCACATACAGGTGGCATCCCAGGAGCTGCGCCTTGCAATAATCCAGCCTTGAGGCCAGGAAGGCCATGATTCACCCTCTTAACGGCGAGGCCTGGAAGTTAAGGCCTCAACGTCTTGAATTATTTAAAGATACCTGAATGGGGGAGGGGAGAAAGGAAGGAAATAATCTAAGGCCTGACGCAGCAGAGGGAAAGATTGCTGCCGGTCAGGTTTCCAGGTTTAGCTTCGTGTTGCATCCATCCATCCATCCATGGAGATCAGGGGTATCAATAGCTACTAGAATTGATGGCTAAGGGTGTGTCCAGACTGGGGGATACTGTACATTCCGATGTGCAGTCAGTGCGTGGGTGTCACACCTGATGCCTGATAATTTGTTGTGGCAGCGCATTATGCCACCACTAGTTCAAATTTACCTACTGAAGAACGTTTAGCACTCCGCAGTATCAGGTGAATGTGAAGCTTCCTGCTATCCTGCCTCCCACTGGCTGCCCCATCCCATTGTCAGCTGCTGAGGAGAAAGCTGTGGACCTGTGTTTGGAGTGGGGACAATGAGTCGTAGCTTTGCAGCCAGGTAAAACTGCAGATTTTTATATAACTACAGATTTTAATCCGCTAGTCTGGAAGGGACCCAAGTCTCTCCTCCAGGTTGGAGAGAGAGACCGGATGCCTCTAAAGGCCATTTGCAGGGCATCAAAAACAGGTGAAGGTTTTGCCTTTGTCTTCTGCTTCTTGAGGTGCCCAGAAGCAATTGTTAAAAACGTAAGAACATAAGAGAAGCCCTGCTGGAACAGGCTACAGCCCATCTAGTCCAGCATCCCGTCACACACAGTGGCCCACCAAATGCCCATGGGCCACTGTGTGAGATGGGACAGTGGGATAGTGGACTAGATGGATTGTGGCCTGGTCCAGCAGGGCTCCTCTTATGTCTATTTCCACCCATCTAGCAACACCGGTGTGTGGGTGAGGTTTCCTTTCAAAGAAGAAAAATGTCACAACTTCATGCTGAATTAACCAATGGCCATGTCTGAAAGGGCAAACATTTTATAGGCTCATTCAGGCATTTTGTATGTACTCTTTAAGAAGAATTTCTTAGGGGAAAATACTGTGAGAAAGCCAACATAGTTTTAGTTTGCTAGACAAGAGTTGCTAAGTGCTCCATTATTCCCAGTCTCACCAAAGCATTTGTGGAAGAGATAATAGGGAAGACGTCTATCTATCTATCTATCTATCTATCTATCTATCTATCTATCTATCTATCTATCTATCTATCTATCTATCTATCTATCTATCTATCTATCATCCATCCATCCATCCATCCATCCATCCATCCATCCATCCATCCATCTATTGCAGCCCAGAATTTTTTATTTCATTCATTCATTTATATTTCTATCCCACCCTATACTTGAAAATCTCAGCATGGGTCACAGAAAGAGCACAGAAAGAGATTTCCTAATGAGGCTTAGAAAGACAACAGGCTGTTTAGGATGCCAAAAGCCAACTCGGCCCATTGCTTCCCCAAACTTTGCAAGGCCCAGATTGCCAGGACCATATAAGTAACAGGATACTGAGGGAGAGAGAATTGCTTATTCTGGCCCTGACTTTTAAAAAAGCTTCCTTTGAACTACACCTCCCATAAGTCATAGCCAGAGTGTAGTTTTATGCAAAAGTATTTTAGTTCCAAATTGGCATTTGGAAGTTCCATTGCTGTGTTAAATCCAAGAGTTTATTGTTGCCTCTTTTTAGTGCTTTTTACGAGGAGTTGGCTGACAACCTGGAAATTCTTTCTTCCTTTCTTTTTCCTCTCTTTCCTTCTTCCAATCTTTCTTGACTTTCACTCACATTTTTAAACACACACACTCACTCACTGACTCACTCACTTTACTTTTCTTCTATCAAGAAATTATGCTCAGTAACCTTATCATTAACCAGTTATGTTTGCAATATTAGATACATATGATGGCAATTAGAACTAGAAACTTTTCCATGCTTGTTTTTCAGAAGGTTTATACTTAACAGCCTAAGAGACAGTCATGGGTGGATGGAGAAAAGAGGGGGGGGGGAGAAAGGATGAAAATATGGTAACTGTTGCTTTAAATTATAGCTATCATTACTTCAAAGGACACTCAATCAGAAAACCACAGGCAGATTCAAGCCATTTTCTTCCTATCTTCTTTCTCAGGAAGGGGAGTTCACAATTTCACATGCCATCTTGATTTCTTTTCATAACTGTGACCCACCCTGAGATTTTCAAGTACAGAGTGGGATAGAAATATAAATGAATAAATGAATGAACTAACCAAAAATTCTGGGCATAGATAGATAGATAGATAGATAGATAGATAGATAGATAGATAGATAGATAGATAGATAGATAGATAGATAGATAGATAGATAGATAGATAGATAGATAGATCCAGCAAGTACGCACAAGCAGACCAGCGGATGGCAGTTTTTGGACAGGAGCCACCGCCGCCACCGCTGCCATCCTCCTCCTCCTCCTCCCATCCTTGGCTGCCTGTGGCCTCCCCTCCCCACAACCCCTGTGTAATGCCGCCTCTTATGCCCTCCCTGCACCCCCCTCTGAAGCTGCCGTATCTGAGGGGCCGCCTCCAATGCCCTCGCCACGCCCACCAGCTCTCCTCCTTCACTTGGCTCACCTAAAATCCGGACTGGATTGGAAAAAGTCCTCATAAATGAAGGGTTTCTCCTCCCCCCCCCCCCGGTATTCTGCAGGGGTTTCTGCAGAAAATCCAAGGAAAAATAACTGGCATGGGGCCGACCCTTCCTGGATTTGGACAACCGGGGAAATTAATAGGATACCTCAATGCCGAGTCTGAATCCAGTCCGGCTTTTATTGCCTTTGGGAATGCGGCCAGGAGGGAGATTTTTCCACAATCTGGGTGCCACTAATGAAAAGGCTCTGTCCCAGGTGCTTCCCCCTTTTGCTACTGAGGGTGGCGATACAACCAGGAGGGACTCCCCTGCAGATCATGGGGCGTGGGCAGGTCAATACGGAAGAAAGCGTTCCTTTAGATATTCGGACCCACTTACGACTGACTCACCAAGTGGGAAGTTTAAAACATTTCCTGCATTCATACGTACAACTGGAGGCATCCCCAGTCTTCTTTTCTTTTGGGTCATGTCTTTTACAATTTTAAGTATCGTTGCAGGAAGGTCTTTTAACATCCTACTTGATAAGTCGGTTTAGGATAAGGATGTGCACGAAAGTTCTAAAGATTTGATATTCTATTGAATTCAATCAAATGTGGACATTTGAATTTGAATAGAATGACTTCAAAGGTGTTTTTCCACCGCACTCCTTTAATCCGGATCTAAGAAGATCCGGATCTAGGGAATGGGTATTTTCCTTAATCTGGAAAAAGTAGATCCGGATTAAGGGAAGTACCCATTTTGCTTCCATGGGTAGTCTAGCACCCAATAGCACCCTGCCGTGGAAACACCGGAGCACCCATTTGGAAATCCAGATCTACCCATGAGGGGTCTGCTTGTCACCCCAGGTATTTGGGGGGGACATGGGGTGCAATCTCCGGAGCAGCTCCAAAGTCACTTTGAAGTCATTTCGAAGTCACTTCAAAGTCTGTGCAAAATAGCTCTGGAGCGTCTTTGAAGTCTGTACTGATCTTCGGAGTAAACTTTGAAGTGACTTCAAAGTGACTTCGGAGTGACTTCGGAGTCACTTTGAAGTTCACTCTGAAGATCAGCTCAGAGCTATTTTGCACAGACTTCGAAGTGACTTCGAAATGACTTCAAAGCTTAGGTTTTAGGGCTTCCCCCCAAGTGTGCCCCATCCCCCTAGCTTCCTCTAGACCCCATTGCCAAACCAATGTGGAAACAGGCCCCCTTTAATCTGGATTTTCTGGCTGAAGACCACATTGTAGACCCCATTAATGGGGTCTACAGAAAATCCGGATTAAAAGCCAAAAAGTACCCAAGGCGTGGTGGAAACAAATACGTCCCCATGGTGGAAATGGGTTCATCTGGCTCTCACCCAAATGGGTCCTTAATGGGTGCTAAAATGGGTACTAAGTGACCGTGGAAAAGCACCCCACATTTGAATTTAAACATTCATTTTAATGATTTGAACCTTTCAAATGTACAGATATGTACATATTACATAGGTATCTGTACGAATATCATACGTATCTGTATCTGTACGCATTTGTGCTTATAATATGGAATGAAAACGTAATGCATACGGGATAAAACAGGATGCATACGAAATGCATACAGATACATATAACACATACGAATGTTGTTGACATTTGTATCTTCAGATTCGTATCTAACATTTGAACGAATTGATTTGGATTTTAAGCATTTGAATCGAATTGAATGTTTTGACATTCGATTCGACTCAAATGCAAATGCAAAAAAACCCTATTTGTGCATAACCCTAGTTTAGGATCCTTCCTTCTGTCATCTTAACATAGTTAATACATAATTTATTTATTTATTCCACTTGAGATCAGTTTGGAGAGTGGGTTAAGGAAAGGAAAAAAGCAAGTAAACTCTGAGGGCTATTCTGTCGAAGGTCATTCCTCTGACCTGGGTCAGATTTGAATATAAAATGGTATCCCATTTCCTCCTGTCAGCAGGCGAGTTATTTATTAGCAGATAAAGGCACTTATTAACAAAGCAGCCTTTCTATTGACATCTTTTTGAGGCAGGAGTTAGCAAGCAGACCCCGATACTTCAGGATGCTGCGGGCATCTGTCCATTGCAATTGATGCTTTCAGTGACTGATTCCCAAGCAAGGCTGAGATGTATTGATAACCTATCTTTAATGTTCTGAGGAAAAGGGATAGTAGACCTGAGCTCAACTTAAGTGGGAAAGAAAGGAGAAAAAAGCCATTAACGACATAAATGAAATCTCCTTCTCTCTCGCTCCCTCTTTTTAATGCACTAAAGGGGAAGTCAAGATTAAATCTTAGGAAACACTTACAGGATTCTGGAAGAGAGGGAGGGAGAAAAAGAAAGGGGTGGAGAGAAACAGGTGGAAGCCAACGGCTGTCCATGTGGGAATAATGCCTTCTCTCTATCTCATAAACCGGCTCTTTTATGAGAAGAAATCAGCCCCTGCCAGTCACAACAATGCCGCAAGTACTTTACTCGTTGAGAGTCCCTCCAATAAGTCATGCAGAATCGAAAAGGTTGCTGACATTTTCAGTTATGTGTCTTTTCATTAAAGGTAACTACCACTTTAAGCAAATTGTTCCAGGGACTGGAATGTAGCAATAGCTGATCTAATTAGCGTAGGCTGTAATTTAGGAGGGTTCGTTATGTCACAGACATTATGACTCCTGGATATTACTAAAGGACTCATTTGTACAACTCGAAATGAATTTCTCCTGAATGCACACAAAGTCAGGCATCTACCTTGGATGCAGAATTAAGGCGACTCAACATGTTTTAAGATGTCTTGAGTTTTCAGTGAGGATTAGCTTCCCAGACAGTCATAAACAAATCTTCAAATAGCCTAGATTTATGTTTTGGAAAATACATTAAAAAGATACCCACAGTATTCCTTTCTTGCTGGATGCACAGAAAGAAGAATTTATCATCCATCGTAAAAGCTTTCTGAGAAAGATATCCCCATTTGCACGCAAAATCTGCTAGATTTGGATATTCTGGAGTAAAGCATGGGTATTCCAGAATATCCATGCTTTATTCCAGAATTTCCAAAAATAGCAGAAAGAGAATGTTCCGAATGTAACGGATTTGAATTGTTTTTTGTTGTATTCAGATTTTAAACATTCAAATAAAATAAAATGTCTTGACATTCAATTCTACTCTAATTCAAATGCAAAACAAAAACAAAAACCCCAGTTGTGAACCACCCTGATGCGTGGATGCAGCCTGGTAAGCAACAACCTAAAACAACTTTTTTAAAAAAAATAAAAAAGATAAAGCTATGCACAGTAAAATGCTTTAGATGGCAGGTGATGGGCTACTTATTCACCTGGGTGTTTTAGATAACAAAGCTTGACAGTTTTAGTTTGGTCTGTTTTTAGGCATAGTGGCATGTTTTAACCCGCCCTATGTTTCTATGCTGCTTATGAAATTATAAATCTCAGTCTGACAGCAAATGTTATCAATAGCGGATATTTGTGGAATCAGCTGTATGTTTGTTTAGTGGGATCTTTTAAATCAAAAGAAGATGTGATGGATTGTGAATCATGTCTGAACTGGTATTGTGGTTACAAATATGATCTGTCTCTTTTTTCCCCCTTTACGTTTGTCCTCCACACCCACACCCAAAAATCTCTGAGGTCCCTACCTTGGATGGAGCCCCTATAAATACATAGGGTGAACTTTAGCATTTTCAAGATCATACATTCGGGATGAATCAATTACTGGAGGTAACTTTGACATCTGAGGTCATGATTGATCTCTTTGTTGTTTAACTAGCTCTTCCATTACCATTGTAACATGCACAAAAGAAGCAATTAGGTAAACTGTTTTGATTTCATGTTGCTTTTAATTAGTGCTCTAGCAGGCTTCCCTAATATATGCCTTCATATTAAAACAAATCATTAGCGTATGCTGAGATTTTAAGGTCAGTGTTGCTGGACCTTCTGATGCTCTTCAGAACATATTGAAATGTCCCCCTATTTACATTGTTTTATGAACCATCAGATTTTGTACATTAATGAGGGCTTGTGATTCTCTTTCATAATTTGTACGGAAAAGTGGTAAACTCAATTATTTGTAGCAATGTGCACAGATATTCAAAAATTTGAAAATCCGATCCGAATTTGATGAATATCAACATTCAAATTCGGATCGGGTTTTCAAAAATCCGGATTTTTGAATCTGAACAGATTTTGGATTTTCAAAAGTCCATTACAGATTTTTGAATAATTTGACTGAATAGAATGTCGTATATCACATCCAAATATTGTGTTTATTTGCACTTATAATACAGGATGCAAACACACTAACAACGGGATGCGTGCGAATTTGAAAACTGTATACAAATGTTCCCAACATTCATATCTTTGAGTTCAAATCAAATTTTCAAAAATACGGATTCAGATCATCCTGATTCGAATCAGATTTTTGAATTTTAAATTCCAAATGTTAGAATCAAATTCAAATGTTAAAAAAAATGCATTCATGCACATCCCTAGTTATTTGCAGGTTTGACAGTACTGAACCTCTGCTTTTTCAGTGTTAGAAGTACCAAGGTAGATTAAAATTAGCTTTCCTGGTGTTTAGGGCAATAATCTCATCAACCAAGACTACCCAAGTGGCATCTAAATCACCTAGTTTGCTGAAGTTGTTCTGGCTTATCCAGCTGATGGCTGATGGCCTGGACTTTTCAGAAAGAAAAGCTACACATCATTAACCTAGGAATAATAGAGCAGGAAGGGAAAGCGGTTCCCTTAAAGGAGCACCAAAAATGGTCTTCATCCTCTGCTGGGATAGTCTGTCCCCTACAGGGCGGCCAAGGTACTGATGGCTGGCACACACATGGCACTAGCCCTGATCCTCACTCCCTTCAGGCTGGAGACCTGAAGCTGCTCCAGTCACTGATTTGTTGTGGCCTTCTTTGACCCTGCTACACCCAACCCCACAGAGGAGGAGAAAGAGGGACTTGTTGCAGGAGCAAAATCCACATTGCAGGAGCAAAATCCACAGGCCCTTCAAGGAATTATCTTAGGCAACCCTCCAAGTCCATGACTACTGTCTACAGCAGTGATGGTGAACCTTTTGAGCTCGGTGTGTCAAAATTCACAAGAAAACCTAGCTTAACTCGGGTGCTGTGTCATATCTAGAAATATCTATAATTTTGTGATATTTGTAGCTCTAGGTAAAAAAGTTATATTTTTTATATATGTATTTTATTAAAAGCAGAAACAAAAAATTCTTTACATTAGTGACTTTTGTTGCTGAATTTCGTTTGCTAAATCTTTAATTGAAAGTTGGTATTTTGTACACTTCAAGAAGAAGCAAGCACTACACACCCAGGTGCCAGGGTGCTTGGTGTGTCACCTGTGACACGTGTGTCATAGGTTGCCCATCACTGGTCTACAATCATAAACATGTGCCTACACTTCTTTATCAGTAAGACCAACCTTGGATTTATTTATTTTATTTTTAAAATATCTTTTCTATCTAGAATTCCACCCACAGCCAGTACAGGCCTTCCTCAGTCTGCATGCAATATAAACCAATCAATGGTCCATGGGATGTGGCGGATTTGCGCTAGTCCATTAAACTGATTAATAAATGGTTTGCTGACAAGTTAAGTGTCTCGTTGTCGTTAAAACTAAGTATATTTTTAACATATCTGACTTCCTCCTATTATCTGTCATCTCCTCTGGAAAGATGGTCAAGTTAAAAAGGCTGATAATTGGAACCATGTCAAAGCTTCAGTATCATTAACATACTCAAGATATTACATTAGACTTGTATTTTCCACTCAGAGCAATTCTGCATTGCCCAAACCAGACTGAATATTGGCACCTGTTCCAAAGGGGGTGGGGGAGTTATTTTCCGTTCTACTATCTGAAAGGAAATAACTTTGCAATATTCTAACCTTCCTTTATCCACTCAAACTTAAGAACATCAATATGATTGATCAAGGCCAGCTGGTCTTTCAGTTGTCCCATTTTCCCTAATGAGAGGCTGCCTGAGTTTGCCTGAAGTTAGGTTGTCCTGGATTGGAATGGAAGATGTCTCAAAGGAACCTGTCCAGCTGCGGAGATTCAGCATCTAGAAGAAGAAGAAGAGTTGGCTTGTCTACCCAGCTTTTATCACCCTTTAAGGGGACTCAAAGCGGCTGGAAAACCTTCTGTTTTTCTCCCCATAACAGACACCCTGAAAGGTAGGTGAGGCTGAGAGCTCAGAAAGATAGCTGTGCCTAGCCCAAGGTCACCCAGCTGGCTTTGTGTAGGACTGTGGAAGTTGACACTCTAACTACAAGACCAAGGCGTCTCCCTTCAAGCCCCAAAACTACACAGTTAGAAGCCAAGATAATGTACCTTCTATTTATTTACTAATTTATTAAATTTATATTCCGCCTTCACCAAATGGCCCCAGGGCAACTTACAATAAAACATATTAAAAGAAAAAATAGAATTAAAAATATCCCTCCCTCCCTCCCTCATCCACCCCCCTCCCTAACAGGACAGCACCCTGAGGAAGCTATTTAGACAGGAAAAGCCTGGTTGAAAAGATATGTTTCACCAGGTGCCAAAAAGTATATAACGCAGGCCCCTGGTGAACCTCAAGAGGGAGGCTGTTCCAAAGTCTAGGGGCTACCACAGAGAAGGCCCTCTCCTTGTGATCTCAGTGTACGGGCAGTTCTATATGGGAGAAGGTGCTCCTTCAAATACCCAGGGCCCAAGCCATTTAAGGCTTTAAGTGTTAGTGTCAACACCATAAATTGGGCTTGGTAGCAAATAGGTAACCAGTGCAGAATCTTCCAGAACACTCTTCCACTGGGAATGCACCCAATCCCTTCAGTGTACTATTTTCTAAGGCTTCAAACGAAGGCCCAGAATACAAAGTCCAACAGCCCCAGATGCTAGTCATCATTTCTTTATTTTTTAAAAAAGGTGATTTATCTTATTTCTTTATAAACTTTGAACAAGAAAGGCAAAAGCTATCCCAGCATGGTTCAAAGAGACTCAGGTTTTCCACCATGTTTGACCAGTCAGTTGCAAGCACCTGCAGATGTCTATCTTGGAGGTGAATTTAGACTTTTCTTGCAGGGATGGATGAATCTTAGGATTTGGGTTTCTCTCAAGAATCTCTAAAGTTCTCCCCTCCCATTTCTCTCAAAATGTGCACATTTTCGTGCATGTCTCAGCCCAAGATACCTCAGCATAAACTTCAGCTAAATGTGAATCTCATAGGATACGTTTGATCAAGTTTGCATGTTGACCTGGGAAATGCAAATATGTTTGCATTTATAATGAATTTCTTCCCAATCCCTGCTTGCCAGTGGACTTCTCCTAAGCATCTATTTGGCAACTGGGATAAACTGGAAAATGACGGATGAAATCCAGCAGGTCCCTTTTTATTGCAGGAAAGTGGGATAGAGGATATAAACTTTCCCCAAAATAAAGAACAGTATTGGAAATAAGGATTGCAGGAAAGCGCTCTTTTAAAGTTCCCATTCTTCACATGTAAACCAAGACTGATGATGTAATTATGTAGTAAATGGCAATAGCACCTGCAGAAAGTCAGGGGCAAGGTAATTTTGCAGATCAAATTGTCACAAAATACACTAGCAGGAAACTGCTTGCAAGTTCAAGGAGCTTACAAAAGACATGATGAATCTTCCACTCTAAAAACAGCAGTAGATTTTTAAAAAAAATTAAAAAAGGGGTTGAGAGGTTTGGGTTTTTGTTTTAAACTTCTTTATAGAGGTTCCTTGCTGTTTTTTGGATCTCAGGCTGTGTGCTGATTTGCATGTAACCAAATATTCACATTCTTCTGCCACTTCTGCCTGGATTATTCTCCATGGGGTTGATATCACCACTGGCAGGTTCAGAAGGAAATGGTTGAGACGGTGCTTCTGTGGCTCGGGGGGGGGGGGGTACCATTCTTGGCCTTAAGACATCCCCTAGTAGGGATGTGCCCAAATATTCATAGCAATCAAAATCTGTACAAATTAAAATAGAATATTGGGGCATTTGGAGACTGACATTCCAATTTGAATTGAATGCTTTGTTACATTCGTACGAAGCTTTGTTACATCCGTGAACCAGTCACATCTGCAACAGATCCAGAGTGAATCCGAAGTGGATTGAGAGCAGATCCAAAGTGGATTCATGGCAGATTTGACACGTTCAGAGCAGATACATAGGGGATTCGTAGGGGACAGGTATTGAACATTTGTATCAAATTAGTATGGAGCATTCGTATCGAATTCGAATCCTTCCAAATTTGAAGGGGATCTATTCGAATGAATACTAATTTTCTTGCATTCAGTTTGATACGAATCGAACCCTACCGCCCCCCAGAAAGCATTTGTGCACATCCCTATCCCCTTGGGTCAAGACTGGTAGGATGCCTCTCAAGGCTTTTTGCAGGATTTTCTAAACCATCCTAGAGAGATGTAGGTCCAGCCTCCCGTGGCAACCTATACCATTGGCTGATTGCCCTCACTGTCAGGTAGTTCTTTCTAATATCTAATCTGTATTGACTCCTTAGTTTCATAACATTGATTCTAGTCCTTCTTTCTCTGTGCGTGTGTGCATACATACATGTCTGTGTGCATGTTAGTGTAAGAAAATAGTTTGCATTTCTCAAACTTGTCCTCCAACCCACTTCTATTACTATGCAGGAAATGGCTTTAAAGTTTGTAGCTACCACTTAAAGAACTGCTGTTGAAATAAAAATCTATTACCCAGGCAAGCTAGATGTACTCTGCCTCATGTGCCAAATATCTCATCACCAACTCTCAAATGTAACTTCCATCCAATCTGTTTAAGGTATATACTCCATCACAGCTAACATGATGATACCATCTGCGATTTCCAGTTTCCAGGGATATGCCAAGATAAATTTCCTCCAGGATATTAGATATACATATATATGGAGAGAGGGGGGGGGGGGAGAGAGGGAGAAATAAAGTAGTGCTGCCTTCCAGATTCTCAGTGCATGAAAATTTAGATCTTGGATAAAGAATGGTTGGTTTGGAGCAAGTTCTGGAAATCCAGCTGATTACTCTCAACAGGAGAAAGGATCATAGAGGGGAAATAATGCTTGATCCTAGCCCTTCCATCAGTCTAGGACTTTAGTAAATGTGATATAGTAGCTCTATTTTGGCTGTTTACCACTGTAGCTCTATGTTGGCTGGTTACCACTGAGATACTTAGGGTGGAGACTGAGGCAGCTAATAGAAAGTAGTGTTTAGAACTAGAATAGGCATAGATAATAGTAGAGGAGATATTGTTCAACTCTTGAACTTATAGGCCCATCCATATTAAATGTGGTAGATACAGAAGTTGTTTGTAACAACCTCCTTCTGTGGAAATTCCTGGGGCCAAACCTGCAAAACCTGGCTCTCCAAGCAATTGGACTATCACTGAGCTACAGCCACGTCTTGTGCCAACTATGAATCAAAACACATCTCAGCCAGGTACCAAAGATATCTAACAGTAATTGGTATCCATTGTGGCTCATGGGAAGTGGCTCCTTTAGAAAGAGTCCTTCTTAAGGGTATTTTTCTTTTTCAGGTGGTGGGACTGACACCCTTCTGTCTGTTTTGTCCACTACCATCTCTTCACTTTAACATCCTTCCAACGTTTGACATTAAGAGATAGGGAAGGGGGATGGGTGGATGGATGGATGGATGGATGGATGGATGGATGGATGGATGGATGGATGGATGGATGGATGGATGGATGGATGGATGGATGGATGGATGGATGGATAGCTGGCTTTTCTACCCTGCTTTTCTCACCCATTTAAGAGGACTCAAATTGGCTGACAAATCTTTCTATTCTTCTCCCCACAACATAACATCCTGTGAGATGGGTGGGGCTGTGAGAGCTCAGAAGAGAGCTGTGATGGGCCCAAGGTCACCCAGTTGGTTTTGTGGAGGAGGGCAGAATCAAACCCAGTATTCCCAAATTAGAGTCCAGCTCCCTAACCACTAGAACAAAGTGGCTCAGTTTGTAAACATGTAAATATGTAAACATGTAAATGAAAAAAATAGCTGACTGGGTAACCAGAAGTCCCTCTATATCCTTCCAAGGCATAGAGTAGAGGGGAAAGGATATTCCTAAATAGTCCCTTTCAAGATCTAATGTCTCGACACCTGAATCAGAAAGTGGACCACCCTTACCCCAACAGGATTCAGGCAAGATACTGGCAGAATTGCCAGTAGTTTAGTGGTTGCGTAGAGATCTGAACTCTGGATTTTCAGGTCCATAACCAACACTGTAATCATTGTATTTTACTACCCTCATCAAATCATGTGACCCTGCTGACTCTTCCTTCTGCAACTGATCCTACCACACTATGTTCAAATGGCATCTGTAACTCTTGGTCTTTCCTCCAAGTGCAGATGTAGACTTGAGCTCCAGTCTTCATTGTGCGATGCTAGAAGACTATTGTGCTATTTTACCCCCAATGCATTTTCAAGGCACTCCAGAGTTTCCAGAAATTCCTTTGGACAATGCCGCTTTAATCTGTCCAAGATAAAATAGCCATTAATTTGATGAGCAGTAACAGAAAGCCATAATACCTCAGGGCTGCATCATAGTTTCTGTGTAATACTTTGGAACAGGAGGAAAAAGGAGCCAGTTACAAAATAGGAAATGTGTCTGTTTTGGATCCAAAGTGACAATATTGAAACACTTAATTCCTCCTCTCAAAAGTACATTAGCTGTCTGATCTGATATTTTTTAAAAAGCTTTTTTGTTGGGTTTTTTTTTTTAATCCTCTAAAGATTTAAAGCGTTTTCAGTGCTTTTGCCAGATTATTATTTAACAGCAAGTGGGACAAATGTATAACTGCTTTGAGGCCAGTTAAAATGATTGAATGGAATTCTGGAGGTTTTTCAACAGCAATGTGAGCCAAACCTTAGTGTAGCTCCCACGAGGTCAAATTTGCAAGGTAATCCCATGAAGGCACAGGCTTCTTTTTATTTTCAGTTTTAATAATTATCTGTGGTAATTTTTGTGGTAGTCAACACGTGCACACAAATTGCATGTTTCTTTTGCTGTTGAAGCAAATAAATTGTTAATTCCTTTCACTGTCAAATTTAAACAAAATGGGTTTTGCATCTGTTTTTGAACTTTTTTGCAAAGAAAATATATATTTTTTCCATTGAAAACAGCCCTTTTCACAATCAAACACACAGTGCAATACAAATGTCCAATCGAAATGTTCATTTTCACAAATGGGGGACTGATTTTAGATATGAGAACAACAAATGCAAATGTCTATGAGTACAAGGGCCTTTCCGCACTGGCTCTAAAAACGGATTTAGAGCCAGATGTGGAACGGATTTAGACGTGGCTTTCGCATAGGGGCCGGAATTAGACCCCTTTGAGCAAGCCACGTCCGCATATCGGCAGGTTTTTAAACCGTTTTTGCTGCTGAAATCCTAAACAGATGTAAGACCTGAAAAAATCAGGTCTTACATCTGGCTTTCCCCCTGAAAACGGTTTGGAAACAAACGTTTCCGCACTGGAGGGGGAAAAGCCGGATTGCCGGCGCATGCCCAGCTGTCAGAGAGAGGCAGAGCGCATGCTCTGCCATTCTGACAGCTGGGCAAGCCTGGCAGCCAGCTTCCCTGCCTTCCCCCTGGCCAGAAAATGGAGAATCCTCCATTCTCTGGTGAGGGCAAGGCACCCCCACTCCTTCTGTCACCCCAACCCCACAAACAGCCCCCTTCTATGTAATTGATCGCCTCCATTTTGCCTCCATTTCGATCGTGAGTCTCAGAGGGACGGCAGCAATCGCGCACGCACGAGCCATTGCTCTGACGGCCCTCCAGGCAGCCCAGGACTACATTTCCCAGCGTCCCTGGGCTGCTGGGGCAGTCAGAGCAATGGCACGCGCGTGCGCGATTGCTGCTGTCCCTCCGAGACTCACGATCGAAATGGAGGCGAAATGGAGGCGATCAGGTACATAGAAGGGGGCTGTTCATGGAGTTGGGGTGACAGAAGGAGTGGGGGTGCCTTGCCCTCGCCAGAGAACGGAGGATTCTCTGTTCTCTGGCCAGCGGGAAGGCAGGGAAGCTGGCTGCCAGGCATGCCCAGCTGTCAGAATGGCAGAACATGCGCTCTGCCTCTCTGAGAGCTGGGCAGGCACCGGCAGGGCCGATTTGGGATGGGTGCTGGTGCACTCGCACAGCACCCATCCCAAACCGTTTCCCAATCTGGTCTTGCCGCCACGGCCCCGCGTGTGTGTGTACGCGCGGGGTCTGGGAGAAACCGTTTCTTCTCGAAACGGATTTCCCTTTGAAAACATTTTGGCCGAAAGATCCAAAGATCTGTTTTCGGCGGCAAATGCGGAAAGGCCCCAAAACAACTGAATTTGTGAACGCTAATAAAACTTTGAAGAAAATCACTGATAATGAAGTGGTGAAATGAGCATGTAGAATCATAGGATCATAGAATTGGAAGGGACCTCTAGGCCCTGCTGAATGCAAAATTTCCTAAAGTATCCCTGACAGATGTATGTCCTAAATTGTAGATATATTTAACAAGTGATTAAGAAGTCATTTTCCAGTTGAAAAACAGACTTGCTTTGTTTTCAGTTGTTGATTGTATGGTCATTCCCTGTACTGCATGATTTTGCATAGCATGGTTTTGTTTTCATAAGAACATAAGGGGAGCCCAGCTGGATCAGGCCACAGCCCATGCAGTCCAGCATTCTGTCGCACACAGTGGCCCACCAATTGCCCATGGGCATCTTAAGCAGAGACAAGTGCAAACCTTCTCCTGCCCTCAAATCTCAGCAAATGGCCTTAGAGACATCCTGCTTGTCCCCCTAGCCTGAAAGATGTACTTAGGCATCCATTCTTGTAGCCATTGTTACATCTGTCATCCGTAAACTTGTCTAATCCTTCCTTAGGCTGGTAGCTGTCACCACCTCTTCTGCCAGCAAATTCCATAAACTGATGACCCTCTGGTGAAGAAACACTTCCCCTTGTCTTATCCGACTCTCTTATCCATCAGCTTCATAGAGTTCACTAAATATGACTTCCCTTCCTTAATACAACCCTGCGACAAAGATCTTCCAGATCTTTGACCACCAGCCACACCAGCCTCAACCCTATCAATTTTAAACCTACCTTGAAGATAGGAAAGACTACATCTTTGGAGCACTATAACTCTGCTTCTATTTCTGTTCTCACTCTGGGGAAATATCATATTGTGTTTCACGTGTTTTTACATAATGGTGTTAACACTAACCACCTCTGTTGTCCAGTCACTTGTAGGGACAATCTGTAAACACTGAGAAATAATGGTGGTTTTGCCTGCCTTTACTTAGAAGTCCAGAGAAGAGAATATGAGAAGACAATGATCATATATGCAAAGAGGGGGAAATGTCACAAATTTGAAAGCAGATCTGAAGGAAGTGGGGGAAAGGGGGAACCCATAAACATTAAATCAGGCATATAAAGAGACCTAAGTATAAAATAGAAGTGTCCTGTGATATCCAGCTGTTCCTTCTAAACATTTCCAAAGAACTCACATATGTATCATTTCAGAAATATACAAAGAGGGACTATCAATATGTATGTCGGAAAGAGAGAAAAATCCCCTTAGATTACCTCATATTCTGTGTTTCTCCCTCTCGTCTTCCACAGCTCATTTTGCTGAAATCTGTCAGGTTTGGACAGGTGAGATTTCAGCACCGTCCTAAATAGCTTTCCTATTACCTTGCTGTGGATTGATCCATTTTCACCCTTTCTCACTTTCTTAGAGTCTGACACAGATGTAAAAGAGATTGAAGTCGCGTTGGGAAAGAGAGACAAAGAGAGAAACTTCAGTTTTTGTCTAACTCTTTTACAATAAAATCCAAGGAGGTGGATAAAATGTCACAAGAGACTGTAACAAAATGACACAGGTCTTGACGGATCACTTCAAGGGGTGACAGCTCAACAAGGTTGTTGTGCTGCGTGTATGTATAGTGTGTGTCCCCCCCCCTTTTCCTTTCCTTTTTGACATCTGTGGCATGTGAAATTTCCATGTCTATCTAGTAGTCAAAGACACACATTTACTCAAGAACTGTTGGTTGGTTTGTTGAAGCTTGCTTGGACCATTTTAGACGAGAACCTTGTAAATAAAATTAGATAAGATAAAATAAGATAAAATAAAATAAATGTATTTAAGAGCATGGTAGCTTGTTGGGGAAACTCTTTGTTCCTTTTTTAAAAGTATTCTTCACAAACATATGTCCGTTTCAGGCTGAATCAATATCAGAATGGAAAGATGGTAACCCTGGAACATTCATTGGGTTTAAAATTCGTACAAATTTGTATGAATTCAAACCTTCACATTTGAATCTAACATTGGCTACATTCGAAGACTGACACTCAAGTGCCAAGTGAATGTTGTTGTGTATTCGCTCGAAGCTTCGTTATAATCGTGAAGGCGGAGAGGTGGCAAGGTGACTGGCCAGTCACATCTGCAGCAAAGTCAGAGGGGATTTAGAGAGAATTCAGAGGGCAACTGGTGGCAGGGATTTGAAGGAGATCCGAATAGCATTCAAAGAACATTAGCAGCAGATTTGCATCCTATCATATTCAAAGGAACCCTATTTTCAGAAGTGCAAATTTCCTTCACATTCACTTCAATGCAAAGTAAATAAACACACACTCAAAATTCATGCACATCCCTAGTGTCAAAAGTACTGAGTGCACTTCTGTTCGTAGCACCTCCCAAGGCGGGGGTCCCATCACTGGCAGGTCAAAGCTCAGTATTGGGTGGCCATTGTACCAGTGCTGTTCTCATTGCTGCTCCCAACAAAGATCTGATGGTATTAGCACAAACCCCCTTTGTTCACCTTTAGTCCGTTTCTGCTCTTGCAGGGGCTGGAGCACCCCAGCTGGAACTGCTCTGACTGGAAAACGTCCCTGCTGTGGATGCTCTCTACCAAAGCTCATGTGAGAGTCACAGCCTGTTCTGAGGACTTTGAAGGCCAGGAACAAAAGGAACAATCAACCTTATACTCTAAGCATATCCTGCATATTCATTTTATGGATCCATTCATGTCCGTTTGCATGAACGGATCCCTTCCTATTCATTTTGCATGCATGGATCTGTTCAGATCGATTTGATTTTGCATGTATGTGGATCCCTTCATATCCATTTTTGCACGAATGGATCGCTTCATATTCATTTTTGCATGAATGGATCCATCCACACCAGATCTGTTCACATTCACTTGCATGAATGGATCCACTCATGTCCATTTGCAGCAATGGATCCCTTCATATCCATTTGCATGAATGGATCCCTTCCTATTCATTTTGCATGCATGGATCTGTTCAGATCGATTTGATTTTGCATGTATGTGGATCCCTTCATATCCATTTTTGCATGAATGGATCCATCCACACCAGATCTGTTCACATTCACTTGCATGAATGGATCCACTCATGTCCATTTGCAGCAATGGATCCCTTCTTATCCATTTGCATCAATGGTTCCCTTCTTATCCATTTGCGTGAATGGATCTGTTCTTTCCTTTCAAGCAAAGTGGCCAAGGCATCATGGGGCTATTTTGCCAAAATTCTGGATGGCAGTTTTATTAGAAGACCAGCAAGAGAACCCCAGTTATGCCCGTAATTAATTTCCAATCATGGGGAAATGAAGAATTAGAACTGAAGCTAGTTCTATAGCTCCTAGGGATCCTAACATAGTGTTAAAGGGGCCCAATCAACCAGAATGAGCTAGGAATATATATTTAAAATGTTATTAAGTTTTTGACAAGGGAAACGACCGCCTCGTCCTATGTGGACAGCCCTCCCATCAGTTTAATGGAGGCACCAAATTTGGTTGTCTGAGCATGTATTGTTTAATGTTAACGATTAATCATCTTAATAATCCACATTTTATAATGAATTGCAGCAACCCAAAGACTATCTCCCCGCATATTGCACATTTTAAAACAACTTCATTATTTTTCATTACAGGTGCAGCCTGACTTACGAGCGCCTGAAATACAACTGTCCAAGGCACAGGCATGAATATCTTTCCAAACCGCAGGCGGAGAGAAACCCCTGATTAAAATAACCAGCTGTTTCTTGCTGAAATGTACGGGTCCTGGTTACAGAGAGATCCATTTTGCAAGGGAGATTGTATAACCAACCACCTGGGTGAAGCTGAGCAACCCCAAACAAACTTGCTGGCGTAGGAATACATCCGTCTAGCCTTGTGTTAGAGTGTTTACACCATCTTTGAATCAATATAAATCATTTTGGAACATGGCAAAACCACGCTTCACTGACAGTACATATGTAAAGCCCCAGTTAGTGGTTGATGTGGAAATAAGAACATGCTGTTGGCATCGTCTCAAAATGCCAGCCATTCCTAACCAGAAAGGCTGAATTGCTGTTATAGACTTTACACTCCTCCCACAAGTATATGTGTGTTTGCACGGATTTTGTGTGTGCGTGTGTGTTTTTAAGGCATTCCCTAGCCAAATTCTCCACCTGTCAAATCCAGTGCCTTAAGAACCAGAGATATACAGTACTGTATTGTAAGCCATTTAAGTACAGTAGGTTCCAATTTTTCAGAGTGTGTGCATTTTGGCAGATTTAACCATTTCTCACAATTCCTGTTACAGGTCACAGCTTTTCCAGCTTATGTTTATGATTAAAATTCATCTCCAATGGAATATCTTTATGGGTGTTCTGAACCCAGGTAAATCTTGGATCACAGGAAGCTCCCCCTTCCCAATTCTTTCTGGCTGTATGTCTGTATTTTATTTTATTTTATTATTTTATAGACATACTTGTAAGCACTGTGGTATCAATAGTTCTGAAGGCTACACCCAGCGGCTCATTGAACGCCAAGAATTATTAATTCAACCCCTGAAACCCAGTTGGTTTCCATTATTCAAACAGGCTCATTTAAATGTCCCTTCAGCTGTACTTATTCCATTCCATTTTCTACCCTACCTTTTCTTCAAAGAGCTGATGATGGTGAACAACATACACATCCCTTGCATTTTATCTCCATAAGCTTGGTTAGACTAAGGGTGCTTTTCCACCGCAGCCCTTAGATCCAGATCTAAGGAATGGGTACATTCCTTAATCCGGATCGAGTAGATCCAGATAGCACCCAATGTGTTTCCACAGGAGGTGTAGCACCCATTAGCAATGGGTGCTAACCCCCCTGCCATGGAAACACCTTTGCACCCATGTGGGAAATCTGGATTGACCCACAAGGGGTCTGCCTGTCACCCCAGGTGTTTTGGGGAACAGGGGGTGCAATCTCCGAAGTCCCTCCGAAATATCTCCGAAGTTGCCTTCGGAGGTTAGCAAAGGTTCTGAAGTCCCTCTGAAGGGAACTTCAGAGATTAGCAAAGGCTCCGAAGACAAACCCCTTGTGAGAGCCTGCACATGAATTAGCTCCTTGTGAGCAGGGATGAGTCAGCCTCATTAAATATGTACCTCTTTCCATGCCTGAAGGTAACAGTCTGCTTTGATCTCCCTTTGTTATCAGAGGTTTGTCTTCAGAGCCTTTGCTAATCTCCGAAGTTGCCTTCGGAGGGACTTCAGAGCCTTTGCTAATCTCCGAAGGCAACTTCAAAGTAACTTCAAAATGGCTTCGAAATGATTTTGAAGCCTAGGTTTTTGGGCTCCCCCTCCCCATGGGTGCTCCCTCCCCCTAGCCTCCTCTAGACCCCATTGTCAAACTAATGTGGAAACAGTCTCCCTTTAATCCAGATTTTCTGGCTGAAGACCCCATTGTAGACCCCATTAATGGGGTCTACAGAAAATCTGGATTAAAAGCTGAGATGCATCCATATGATCCGGATTTCCCCAGCGGCGGTGGAAACAAATGTGTCCCTAATGGGTGCCGTCGTGGAAATTGGGTCATCCAGCTCTCATCCAAATGGGTCCTTAATGGGTACTAAAATGGGTACTAAGTGACTGTGGAAAAACACCCTAAGAGAAGTGGCTGGCCCAAGGTCGTTCTGTTAACTTTCATGACTAAGTGGGGATTCAAAACCATGAATACTTTGATATTTATCTATAAGGTAGAAATGCGCCAAATTGATTCGGTCAGTTTTCAGTTCGCATCAAACTGGGGTATATGCATGGTTTCCTTGTGAACCAATTCACCCGTTGTTTTGTGTTTTTTAAAAAAGCAGCTTGAATTGAACCTGAACCAAGAGATGGTCTAACAAACAAACAAACCCATCGCAAACCTATTTGGTTTGCAGATGGTTCACTTTGGCTCACATGCAGAACAAACCAGTCTGCTTGAAAAAAAATATTAATCATATCTACCAATGATACTGAGCAAGGCCACCTATTTGTCATCATGTTCAGTCTGGGGGGCAGATGAGGCAGACCAGCAGGTCCGTGTGGTCACCTAGATCTGCATTAATTGCTGATCTATCAGGCCCAGTTTAAGGCTGGTGCAGAAGGAGGTGGCTTATGTCAGAAGAAGAGGAAGTTTGGGTGCAGCCCTGTCATGCTAACAAGAACACCCTGTGAACCTATCCACCATAGAAGGAGTCTTCCTTCCATAAAGGTTAAATGCAGCTCATTTTATTTAGACAGCTTCCTAACAGCACTGCTAACGTAAATCATGATCTAACTAAACAGAAAGCATAGACACGACAGCAGAGACAGAGATTGAGACTAATATATCTGATGGAAGCCTATCATCTTTGCATATAAATCTCAGCCCCAAGTTATTTACTGTCCCTCAAAGCTATCCCAAGTTTTAAAACAAGAACTCTTAATACTTCTTTTTTATTATTATTTATAATGCCCTAGACCTGTAAGCCTCCTGTCAAGACAGATTTTATTTTAAAGAAAATATTCTCTGGTTGATGGTGCATACCAGGTTCCACCCCAAAGGAAATGTTTATGCATGAATTACCAGACCCTGAATAAATACAGGGTTACGAGAGAAATGGAAACATATACAGGCTATTAACCATAATGGCAGGACCAGGGCAGAATGTAGACATATATAGATCATATTTATTGGCCAGTTACAGCATCTTACCAGTTTCTAAAAGCTCCTAAAGTTGGAAAGCTTGTTAAGTGCTGGAGCTGAAGATTGCAGACACTGTTTCACTGTGGAGTTAACTTTTTAAGACCCAAGAACGGAGTGGGGAGGGGTTTACCATTCAAAGTTTTCACAAGACACTCTCCACCAATGTATGTCATTAGTGCTGAGGGAGGGAGGGAGGGAGGGGCCTGGCTTCCTCTACAGGAGACAGGCAGAACGCCTCTAAAGGTCACTTGCTGGGATTCAAGAGCAGGTGGAGGTTTGTCCTTATCTTCCGCTTGAGATGTTCATAAGCACTTGGTGGGCCATTGTGTGAGGCAGGATGCTGGACTAGATGGACTGTGGCCTGATCCAGTAGGGCTCCTCTTATGTTCTTACATAGAGCCAGGAGAGTGCCAGTGTTGTGGAAAAACTCATACACCTTGGTTTCCTCGAGGCCTTCTCTCTAGGGTAGCCTAGGGCAGATTTGAAGTGGGCCTTACTGGTGCTTTGTGGCCATTTCATAGCCTTTTGCAGTGACAGCCATAGAATGTTGTAAGAATTCCAGCTGTTCAAGATGGCGTCTGATCACTATAACCCACTAATATGAGGCACTTTGATGAGGCAGGGTTCTCCCAGCCAGAATGTCCTGTCCATTACCTTCAGGATCCAAAGCTTTGGGGTGGAAAGCAACTGCAACAAGGTCATGAGTTTTTCTCCTTCCCATTGTGGGAGTGACCCTGGGTCATCCCAAAGCTTTTCATAAACACACAGCCCCAATCTAGCAACGAAGCCCATAGAATCTCATATATTACTGAAAGTTTATGGGCCGGCATTAAACAACAGAAGTCCCATTTTGTTAACCATACAAAAGCAAACCAGGATTTTGCCAGTCCATGTTACACAAAATAACATAGGCTCCGTAGGTTACTTTATGCATAGCCCATTTCACTTCCAAGTTGATCAACACTTAATGTGCAGCCAGTTTTATTATTTCACAACAGACATATGCCCACATGAGTGTGGGTGTGTAAAATTTATTATAAACTTCCACATACTAGTTTATCACTTTTGAAAAACAAGACATATTTAAAAACAGAAATAAACTGTGAAGGGGGAAGGAGACAAGTACCCATTCATTTTGGGATGCAACTGGGATTTCCCTTTTTTCCCCCTGGATTTCAGTCCAGCAGAGGCCCTGAACAACATCCCAGGCCATTTGTTTTTACAGTTCTTTCCATTTTCGGACACTTCCCTGAAATTCTGGAAACTGAGACTTTTGCATCAGAAATGTCCTGGGACACTATTCAGGGACTAGGTATGTTCACAATATTTTTTTCACATTCAATTTAAATTAAACTGAATGTGAGGAAATTCGCATTTGTTCAGATAGCGTTCCTTCAAATGTAAGATTCAAATTCAATACAAATGTTTTTTAATGCTATTCAAATCTGATTCAAATCCCTGCCACATCCATGAATCCCCTACGAATCCACTCTAAATGTGTCAAATCTGCTCTGAATCCACTTCTAATCTGTTCTGAATCCACTTTGAATTCGCTCTGAATTCACTGCGAATGTTGCTGGGTGGCGGCCACTTTCCCACCTCCCCAGGTTCACAAATACTGCAAAGCTTCAAACGAATGTACAGAAGCATTCAATTCGCATTCAAACGTCAATCTTTAAATGTAGCCTTCATTCGATTTGAATTCAAATGTCCGAATTCAGACAAATTTGATCGAATTTTGAATATGATGAATATTTGTGCACATCCCAATATAGAAAAAAGTGAAAAATCCCAGATGGGTCCTGAAATGGCCCATCGCCAGACCCCTTTTGAAAAAAGGGACAGAAAATATAGGGTGAGAGAGAGAACGACTCATTACTGTAATCTGAAGTTTTGGATTCCAGCCCTACATTTTCTTTTCTCTATCGCACAACACTAGAACCAGGGGGCACTCTATGAAGCTGATGGGTAGGAGAGGGGGAAGTATTTCTTCACCCAGAGGGTCATCGGCTTATGGAATGTGCTGCCGGAAGAGGTGGTGACAGCTACCAGTCTAGATGGCTTTAAGGTAGGGTTAGACAAATTTATGGATGACAGATGTATCAATGGCTACTAGAACGAATGCCTAGATGCATCTTTCAGGCTGGGGGGGGGAGGAACTGGGGCACTTCTAAGGCCATCTGCTGGGACTCGAGAGCAGGAGGTTTGTCCTTGTCTCTGCTTGAGATGCCCATGAGCCACTGTGTGTGAGTGGATGCTGGACTAGATGGGCTGTGGCCTGATCCAGCAAGGCTTCTCTTATGTTCCTGTGTTCTTATCCCGAAAATTGCATTCATGCACATCCATATTGGTAATGTCTACATGGTACGTGAAGATTTTGTCTTCATCTTATGCTGCAGAATGTCCAGCCTTATTCCAGTTTATATTCTGGGACAGTGACCTATGCCCATGGGTGACATAATTCAGAATAAGGTCCAGTGCAGAAAGAACCAAAGACACGTAGCTTTGGCCAAGAAGGTTATTTTATGCAGGGCCCATTATCATCAAAGAGTGGTGACAGAAGTCAGAGAAAAAAGTTCAAGAGAAGTTAACAAATTGTTTCCAGTTGGAACCACTGGGCTCTATTGTATTCCTTTTTTCTCTATGATTGATTATCCCCTTGACTGTAAAACAAGGAAATAGTTGCCATTAGACAGAGAGAGAGAGATGGACATTCAATGATGTACTCACCTGAGTTGAGAAACGTAGGATTGTCTTGTTCTCCTCCTCAACCTGGCTTTATCAAAAGAAAGCGTGCAAGAGTAAATAATAATGCATGCTATTAAAATCTCTGATGAAACAACTCATCATTAAAAGCAGCAGTCAGTAAGCAGATAAGCTGCTCCCTTGTAATTGAATTGGTCCTAAGACTGTATTTTTCTGCGGGTTTTCCTTGAACACAGTAGGTGTCACTTTAAACCTGGAAATAAAATCTCATCTGGAGTCAAGAAGAACCGATAAGAAAGTTCTGAGAACAACTTTGGATTATAGAAAGTTAAGAAAGTAAGATGGCTATAAGGAACAGAGGTGTGCATGGGGCCATTTTTCCACATTCTATTCGAGTTGAATAGAATGTGGAAAAATTTGGCTCTGGCCAAATACCCCTCCCCAATGGATGCAGGCATATTTGTATCTGGGCACAGATATTTGATAGAATAAACCCTCCCCCACCCCCATTTGCACCCCTCCCCCACTTACCTGAACTCCGCTGCCACCTTCTCTACGCCACCTTCTCCATGGCACCACTGCTGCCGCTACCACCCCAGGCCTCTTCCAGGCCCTCTGGAACTGTGAAAGGCTTTCTGGAATTTAGCTCCTGGAAAGCCTTTCATAGTTCCAGAGGGCGCTAGACGAGGCCCGGGCTGCCACTGGAGCGCCACCCCAGATAAGTGGGGCCTGGGGAGGCAGGCAGGAGTGCTCTGGCGGTGCTCTGGGCCTCTCTCCAGGCTCTCCAGAACTGCAAACAGGCTTTCCGGGAGCTAAATACAGGCCTTCCAGTTTATGTTCTTATCTAGAGTTGATGCCTAAGTACAGGGATGAAGGCGGGCCATTGAGTGAGATGGGATATTGGATTAGATAGGCTGGGCCCTAAGAGACTCCTCTGACATTCTCCGTGCATCTCTTAAACTGTACCAGTGTTCAGAAAGGAGGCCCATAGACCCCTTCTTATTCCATGCTATTGGCAAGTGTGGAAAGGCCCTTAAATTCAGGGATGAATTTCTGATACCATTACTTCATATAAAGAAGAGAATATAGATTGCAGATATGCTGGTGATTATAACCTTTCTTTCTGACAGACAATGTAATATGAATGGAATAAATTGAATTCCCTCTCAAAAGAAATCTGGAGGCTTTTGGAGAGGTTTAGCAAACCATCCCCAGCTTTGATGGCACAACTTCAAGGGACAGCCGAGAGAATCCGGCCGCCAATGGCATGTCTTCCGCTACAGAAGGATACAGGGTGCAAAAGCGGTCCAAGAAAAATAGAATGTTCCCTATTGATATTCGTATTTCATTTTATTAAGCTTGCAAAGAGTTCTGAAAAATGGAAGTAGCTTTTATTAGAACTGGCTTTCAAGCAAGCGCTCTGCTCTATTCTTAGGGAAGAAAAAAACCTGGACAAGAAGCTACCTGTGGCCACAGATTTAAATCTGTAGAGTTACAGAACAAACAGCTCACCTGTGCATCAAATAATAACATAAGAACATAAGAGAAGCCTTGCTGGAACAGGCCACAGCCCATCTAGTCCAGCATCCTGTTGCACACAGTGGCCCACCAAATGCTCATGGGCATCATGGGCTTTTCCTGCTCTCAAATCCCAGCAAATGGCATTAGGAGCAACCTGCTTCAGTCCCCCCCCCCCAAGTCTGAAAGATGTACCTGTCCTAGACATTCATTCTAGTATTCATTGATACATCTGCCATCCATAAATTCAGTTCCCAAAGATTCAAATCAATTTGAATGTTTATAATACGAATGTTTTTACATTCAATTTGAATCGAAAACATTTGAATTTATTTGTATTGAAGATACGCATGTTGAAAACATTTGCATGTGTCCATATGCATCTGTATGCATCCGTATGCATTTGTATGCAAACGGATACAAACAGATGTGTACAGATATGTATATAATGTGTACGTATCTGTACACATATAAATGTCTGAATAATTTGTACAAATTATTTGAAAGATTAAAAAATTCATTGGAATGTTAAATTCAAATTTAGTGACAGTCTATTTAAATTCAGATGTCCCAATTCGATTGAATTCGATTGAATTTCAAATGTTCGGACATTCAAACCGATATGAATACATTCGTATCTATTCGTTCAAATATTCGATATGTATCCAATGATACGAATCTTGTATTCAGCCATATGCATCCCATTTTCATCCCATATGTATCCATACGGATGTGTACAGATATGTATGTGGTGCATATGTGCCTGTCCACATACGAAAGTCCTAATTATTTGTAAGAATAACTCAAAATATTTGTATTTGTACGAATACTAAAAAACATTTGATTCATATACAGATGTCCAAATTTCTCCAAATTCATCTGAATAACGAATATTTCGAATATTGGTTCCAATCCCTGGAGAACACTGTTGATGCCTAGGCTCTGAGTATCCTTTCCCCAGAAGCATTGCCACACCTGAGGTTTTTGCCGATTTGACATCAAATAAATATTTATTACTTACCCATTAATTTAATGAAGGAGTGGCCAAATTCTGGCTCTATCTATGTTACTGGACAATGGTTCCCATTTGTAGAGCTACAAAACTAGTGTGTACTAGGGCAATATTCAAGCCACAATTCACAAATATTTCATGCAAGAGTGCATATATTAGTAAAAATATAAAATCAGGTAAGAAGGTATTATTTTGTATAAATTGTGAGCTTCATATCTTCATTGAGGGGCTGACTTATGTTATGCCCTGACTGATCTGTAGATTTAATTTCCTGGCGTGTCTGAAAAATTGTGGCAAACATGAAGGATTGTTATATTGGCAGATCACCAGGTTATACAATTTATGTGTCCACAAAAAATGTGTCACATCAATTCTTGGACCTTTCCTGGTTTAGCATTAGGCCTACGCCAGTCAATGAAAGTATTATATTTTAAAAGTTTGTGGGTTTTAGGCATCTGTTTGAAAATGGAAGAGTAAACAGGGAATCAGTCCTACAATAATTACACTTTGCATTTCTCCCTGGGCACTCAGCATACAATTTTTTAATAACACGATGATGCATTGATCAATATCTGCAGAACAGATTCCTCACCACATAACTCATATGTAACAATCCATCCCCAGAGGGGGGGAAACAGATGGGAAAGAAAGATAAACCAGGTGTGCTGGCATTTGGGGTGTACCATGACGCGTGTGAAGTACACCGAACGATCCCGGAGGGTTCCACATTGCGTTCATTCCTAGTAGGGTGACGCACGCTATGGAGCTGGCACTAGTCCATGGCCAAGAAAGCTACATCACAAACCACATCGTGGGCATTTGCCAGGGGAAGGACCAGATGTTTCACATCTGGGTATTTCTACATCTACTGTATCTTGAACTCTCAAGACCAAACAGGGGCTCCAACACAAAGATGAAAACAAACATTTCTAAATCAGAGGCATTTCCTGTGCTTGGCTTCCTGTCCGCTGGATGGGAAGAGTGCAGAACCCACCAATGTGTACTAGCATGCGCACTTGGGTATGCTAGCACATGCCGAACTAAGCCCCACGTGCCTGGAGACTTACTTGTGTCTGGGCATGTATCCGATCGCTGTCATCTTCTTTGTACCAGCTAGCAGGCTTTCACGGCACCTCAGATGACCCCTAGCACCAGAAATTGCGTGAACGATCGTGATGCTGGATGTTACAGGTAAGCCTCTGGGTAGGATTGGGACATGTGTGGTGCATGATTTCATGCACCACCACTAGTAGACAATAGAGAAACATCTGGTAAGGCAGGAGGTATTTCTGGTAGTGGTTGTTTCAGGGGCAGCAGTGGCTCACATTTTGTTGTCCTGGTCCACTGACTTCACACCTGAAGACAATTCCTGGTAAGCCTCACACACCTACTGGGGGAATGTAGGAGGCATCTCAGTTTCACCCATCCAAATTAGGGTTCAGGGCAATCTTGTCCAACTAAAGATCCAGACAGGCAGAATTGAGGTAGTCAGATACTCATATCACTCACTACTTACATGCTGGAGATAAAGGCAGGATGCCTCTAAAGGCCATTTGCAGGAAGTTGGGAGCAGGTGAAAGTCTTGCCTTTTGTCTTCTGCTTGAGGTGCCCAGAAGCACTTGTTGAGCCACTGTGTGAGACAGAAGGCTGGACTAGATGGGCTGTGGCCTGATCCAGCAGGGCTTCTCTCTTAACGTCTGCTTTGAACATTGTGGTTAAAATGCACAGAAGCCTCACGAAAACCCTATCATAATCCCTACATTTGTACATTAATAACATATTTCAGATTGGCTTCATACATCTGTCTGTCTGCCTTCCTTCACACAATTTGTTTTGTAAAGCCTTCTTCTTCTTCTTCTTCTTCTTCTTCTTCTTCTTCTTCTTCTTCTTCTTCTTCTTCTTCCATGGAAGAGAAAAGGGGAAAACATGCTAAATTGAGTTGCCCTCAAACAAACAAGCAACCTGTATATTATTTTTCACAAAGGTTTGCAATATCCTTCAATGTTTCTTCATTTTTTATTCTGTCTGGTTACTCAAGAGTGAAATCACAGGGGACGTTTATTAAAATTCAGTTCAGCTCCTCTTTCGCATCATGTTAATGCTGAATTTATGCTTCCACAGAGCGTCATGGATAAAGGAGGTAATGATACTTGTTTAGCACTTTATCCACGTATGAAATTGTTGTCTGTAAAAATTCAAGGGGTAAAAAAAAGAGAGACAGAGAGAGAGTAATTTAAAAGCAAAGCATAAAAGGGAGGGAGATTTATCAAACTTTAGGGATCAGACTGATAGAATGCAGCTGCCATTTTTGCTGAGAACATATTCAACATTTGGGATCATGATAACTAGATAAAATTATGCAGATTTTAAAACGTGTTCCCTGTCAATTTCTGACTTTTTAATATTTCTACAAGGGGATCCAGGCTGGATGGTAAGCTTCCCGGGATGAAGGGGGAAAGCCAAATGCGTAAGGTCTAGTGAGCTAGTTTGGTCCAGTGGTTAGGGAGCCGGACTCTTATCTGGGAATACCGGGATCGATTCCGCCCTACCCCATGAAGCCAGCTGGGTGACCTTGGGCTAGTCACAGCTCTCTTCTGAGCTCTCACAGCCCCACCTACCTCACAGGGTGTTCTGTTGTGGGGAGAAGAACAGAAGGTTTATCAGCCGCTTTGAGTTCCCTTAAATGGGTAAGAAAAGCGGGGTAGAAAAGCCAACTCTTCTTCTTAAAGTAGGAATTTCAAATGTCAACTTTCCATGGGGAACAAGCAATTGTTTAGAGCTTGCACTCCTCAACATTTACTAGGAGTGTGCACAATTATTATTTTTTTTGCATTCAAATTCGAGTCAAATTGAATGTCAAAACATTCTATTCAATTCAAATATTTAAAATCTGAATGCAACAAAAACCGATTTGAATCCGTTACATTCAAATATATTCGTTCAAATGTTGGATATGAATTTGAAGATACAAATGTCAACAACATTCCTATGTGTTATATGTATCTGTGGCCATGTCTTCACGGCAATCTTATCTTGGATTCAAAACGTTTTCAGTCCTCGGAATCCGCACGGCAGTTTGGCTTAACACCCTTTCCCTGTGTTAAACCACCCCAAAGCGTGGTGAATCTCAATCCTGATTTCAACAGGTCTCACTCCGGATCGTGCACTTGAAACATTTTACATTTTTTACTGTGTGGACAGTACCATTTTAAGGGATGGGAATCCATGTTTAGGGTTTCCCTCTCCCAATAGCTTGCTTCCAAAGACAGTGATTTCAGTGTAAAAATCCACTTAACAACCATGGCTACACTGTAGCGATGGAACCACTTCACACCTTGATGGAATAACAATGTTGCAATTTTGCACAATTTTAAAAGTTCTGATCTTTAGAAAGTGAAAGGGAGGAAAGCATCTAAGGTTCTGTGTGAATGTTTAAAGCAAAGGGGCTTTACTTGCGCTGCTGCTGCTGCTGCTGTGTGCCCTGAGCAATGGGGAGAGGAGGGGAAAGAATTGCTGGCTGCCCACTGCCATTTTTCCTCCATCCATGGAAGCGGCAGCCACCCAGCCACCCAGCCACCCAGTTAGGCTCTGTGAAGGGGTCCCTTATGCGTGGCGCGTCCATGCCAGGAGGAAGAGGGCAGGGCAGCCCCGAAAAGCGGCTTTTAAAAAGTAGCCACTTGAGTCCCCACCTTGAGTCACGTACGCCACGTACGATCCTCAGAATCCGGATCCAACGCGATTAAGTTAAAAGTAATGGGAACAGGCAAATTCGCGTTTGCATCCGGTTCTATTATTTCGGTTTAAGGAAACTGGATTAAGCTTTTAATGGTGATGCACCCTGTATGTATCCCTTTTTCATTCCATATTAAAAGCGCAAATGCTTACAGACATATAATATTCGTACAGATACGTATATAATACATACATATCTGCACATTTGAAGGATTCAAATCATTCAAACGAATGTTTTGGAACATTCAAAATCCATTCCAATTTCTAAATTTGAATGTGAAATCATTCTATTCGAATTTGAATGTCCACATTTGAACAAATTCTATTGGATTTTGAATGTTTAGAATATCCATGGACATCCCTAATGCTTACTAAGAAGTCATGCCTCCAAGGTTTTCTTACCTACTGAGTCTTACCTTCTGGCCTTCTTTAACAGTTAGCCACTGCCACTTTTTTAGAAAAATACTGACCCATAAGCTCCCTTTGTGCATTCACCAAAAGCTGTAGAGGGAAACTACATATTAATGTACAATCAAAGCTCTTGAATGGCTAAGGCTGCATTCAGGTGTCTCTTACTTGTTCTGCTATTTTTGGATATTCTGGATGTGGTGCCCACATGCCCAGACAACTAGAAGTTATTTAACATGTAAAGCCAAGGTGTCGTGAGAACGCGTTGTCCAGACAGGTAATGTGTAACCAAACTGCTTCAAGAGAAAATAGTAAGTTAGGGAAAGAAGGGGCTACCCTAGCTCTCCAGAAGGGAGGGGGGATGGAGCCTTCAGAAGGAGTAGCCAATAGGATTCAAAGCAGCTTGGCAAACTGGTAAATAAGGCAGTGTAACAGTCCAGCGTTGCCTATGCTGTAGATTTTAGACTGAAGGAATTAAAGTCCATATCTTAGTATAAGGGGGAGGAACAGATCTCACTGAGGAGCTGATTGGATGCTGTGGGTCATATTAAACTTACCTGTTGTGTGCCAAGAACCTTGTAATCAATAAACTTGTTTCTTATTTGTTAAACATATAAAGGCTGTTTGTTTCTTACAGTATAATGTACAAGAGTCAAGCCAGCTGAGTGAAAAGGGCAACTGTATCTTTAAAACACTCATTGTGAGCTAGACGGTGGTGGTGGTGGTGGTGGGGTGCTGTCCTCTGCAGCACCAAGAACTAGGCAACAATAATATCAAGCTCAAGAGCAGGGGAGAGAAAATAGGAGGCGTGCCTCTTGGTTGGGAATATATTACAGAGTTTTAATCCTGTATGTAAACAAACGCTACCACACTACCAACTGTACATAAGATCACTACACTGACTGAGAGCCCGCCTCACATTGGAATATCTGAAACACAGCGAAATAAGTAAATGGTACTGAGAGAACTTTGAGCCTTGATTTTTCCAAGGTTGTGTTCACACCTAGGGTTTAATCCAGCTTCAGAGCAAGGGAACACATCAGCAAAGTGACAAGTCATGTTCTTTCCACTGTTATTTAACCCAAAGGTGGATTTTTCTGAGTTAGATAATAAGCGGGGGGGGGGGGGGGGGGAGAGAGAGAGAAGCTTGACATTTTGCTGATTTGTTCTCTTGCCCTGAAAGCAGAGTGAAGCTGTACTGACACTTAGGTGTGAACACAGCCAAAGAGACTCTGAAGTGGGAAGCAAGGGCATCGAGTGGGCAACAGCACACTCTACCCAGCAACTCAGAGTCTGAGTTTCCCCCTTTCTTCTTCACATGTACATCAATGTGGTATTTGCAATGTACATATAATCTGTTATTTACAGTAGTCAACTTTTGTGTGAGTATGAATACTCCTTCAAGCAATTTAACAGTAGAAAAGAGCTCTTTGCACCACTTTTTTACCCTGCCGTGTGGACATACCCGACAGCGCTACAGTTGTCAGAAACAGAGAAAATGGTTGGTCTCTAGACCCATCTCTTCGGTTCCCAACAACAACCCTGGTCAGAAACACTGATGCCAAAGAACAAAAGTTCTCTGGCTGTGATGTTTTCACAGCCAGAAGCAGCATCAGGCATATGGGCAGTACAACTCCACTGAAGACATTGCGTGAAGGGTGCCATGAAGGGGGTGTGTGAAGGGTGCCATGGTAGTTGCCACCCTGCAACAGGCAACCTCTGTCCTTCTGCAGGGCCTGGCAGTGTCTCACCAACAATCAACTCTACAGATTCTAATCCCTGGTCCCACCCTATTGGTTCACTTGCCCCCCACCCCTTAAAAACCTTATGAGCACTAGCTGCTGCTGCTGGTGATGACGAAGGAGGGTTGGCTTTTATGCCCCATTTTTCTCACCCATCTAAAGGGTCTCAAAGCAGCTGACAAATCTACTTTTCTTCTCCCCACAAAAGTTCAAAAGAGACCTGTGACTAGTCCAAGGTCACCCAGCTTCATGAAGAAGAGCAGAATTGAACCAGGAGACTACCCGATAAGACTTCAACATGCTAATCACAATACCAACCTGGCTTACAGTCTGGTGGGAATAAAGTGTTTACAAAATCTCTTCCCATGCTCTCTACTCCCTGTGATGATCAAGGATTCTTAAGCCCAGTTGCCACTCAAGGAAAAAAGCGCTATATACAAGGCTATTTACATTGGGATTTACATTGATACGTAAAGTGCGTTAAAAGGAAGCAATCAGATTGAACCCCGATTTTGTATCCCCACACTTAAAATGCTTCCAAAAGCAGATTGGCGGAAGTAATTATTTCCCCTCCTCAGCCTTTTCCCACCCCTCTCTCCCCATTGCCCAGGGCGCCCGGCGGCAGTGGCAACTCAAGCCGCATTCACCCACTCCACCTCCACTTCCACCATCCCCAGCAGGGGTTCCGCCTGAAAAAAAGCACCCTGGTTGGCTGGCTCGCTCTGCTGCCGCTGCCGCCTGTGCACACATATACATACACACTTGCACACTTCCCCACGGGAGCTGGGCAAGTGAGTGAGTGCACAAGCAGCTTTGCTGCCGCCACGGGCAGGAGAGAGGGAGGGATGGACTGAGTGATGGACTTCACTTCCTTGCTTCTCCCAGTTCCTGCAGCTTCCCCTCTTTCGCCTTTTTAAAAATCAAGGAAGGAGACTGGGAGGGAAACAAGCATAATTGCGCATGATCGCTTGTGAAGGCGAAGAATTCTCCGTGCCTGTTTCTTTGATCTTTAGGCTTGCATGTGCGTGAGGGGAAGCATGGGTGGGAAATGAAACATTGTTATAAGGTGTGAAGTGGGTGGATTGTTACAATGAAACCGGCTGCTGTAGAGGGGAAACCTGGCATTTTAACTGAAAGGGACTGTCCTGCAGGGTGAAACTCAATCCCTTTCATGACATATTTGCCCAAATACTGCTCTAGCCTTCGCACAGCAATGTTTTAAAAGCCAAAACCGGAAAAAAACACCTGAAAAACCAGGTGTTTATTTATTCCATTTTTAAGCCAAATAATCCTCAAAATACTCCTGAAACTGATAGGGAATGGGGACAAAGAGGATCCAAACCATTTTGAAACCATTTTAATTGATTGGGGGGGGGGGGGTAACGACAAGGATCCAAGCCATTTTTAAATAGCTTTAAAGTGGCAATGGGAATTCAGCGTTATAGTTTCCACTTCAAGGTACTGGGGGGGACGGACACCAAGGGGAATAGGGGAGAATATCCAGCAGGTTAAATGCTCCCATGTATGTAACATGTGCTGCTTAACCCTGAGCTAGGCATCTCAACAAGCAGACAAACAAATAAATCTGAAGATCTTCAATGGTCAAGAGTTTAGTTACAGAGGCCCATAAAGCATTGAAAGGAGGGGAAAAATTGAATGTTTCTTTTCCTGCAGGTTTTGCCCTAGAAATGTTGCCATTAAAAGGCTTGCAGCCTGTGGAGCAAATGGGTCTGTCTTCCAACACACATACTGATATTTCCCTTTGAAATTAATATAGCAGGCTCGGAATGTACCATATCATTAAGAAGGGATTACATAGCTCTGAGACAGCATAATGTAACACCGGCTGAGGAGTCTCTAGTCATTAAGGTAATTGGACAGCCAGCGCTCTGATATCTGGGAGTTGCCATAAATAAGCAAAGAGAGAGGATTTGGGAGGCGATCTTCAGAGGCAGCCCCCTCAGGGAAGTCATTAAAATCTCCATTGCCACCTCCCACCTCAGAAACAAACAAACAAAATTGACTGGACATCTCTGAGACATCAGGATCTAAAGTGTCTGAGGCTTAATGCTTCCAGAATTTTCTGCTGACGTGTCGCCAAGGCATCACGTAATCATTGTTGGGTTCATACCAAGGGCGTCAAGTTTGGTGAAAGAGGTGTGTGTGGTCTCTGAAAACAAAACAAAAGTTCTGGTCGCACCGTCATTCCACAGCCACAAAGTTTAGAAGGAATTTCGGAGACAACTCGAGTTTGCTGGCAGTTGACATACTGAAGGACTTTGAAGGATTTACCTCAGAACTCTCACCTCAGAAGCAGCTTTGGCTTACTGCTGTAGGAAGTCCAAAGCAAAGCCCCAGACCTCACCAGCGAAAGACTTCATGGAACAAATATGGAAAGAATCGCTGGCATGGATTGTCAGTCTGTCACAACAAGGAATGCTGAGCTAAAAGAAGGGTGTAAGATGCTCTTGTCCATCCCCAAAGGCCATTTCTACACCACATGGTCTGTTCTGGCTCATGTAGCATGGGCCAGTGAGTTTGAGCCACACATGGGGTGGGCTGGTGGTAGCCCACTCTGAGGCCTGTCCTCATTCAGATATCCTGTACCCGCACAACATTCAAAGCCAGTACCCAGCGTTCAAAGGCCAGCAATGAAAGTTCCCAACCCTTGTGGTTTCTGGCCAGGACTTTTTTGGCATGCACCAATGTCCACCACCACTTCCTGCTGCAAAGTCCTTCTCCAGACTATGGAGGTGTCCACCACAGGCATCTAATCCACTTTATATCTTCCTTCAATACTTCCATACCAGTGAGTGAAAGTTAGGGCGCGTCTTCATGGCATGTGTTATTTCAGTTTAAAGAATTCGAAATAAAAGAAACGGAACAAAGCTGTCCAGACGACTTGCAAGTTGATCCGGTTCTGATGGCAGCCTTAATGCGGGATCAATACTCGGAGTCCACATGGCAGCATTGTCCTCCTGCCCATTGCCCACACTCTCTCCTGTGATTGGTTTTCCCTGCCAGGATCCCACCCTCCCTTCTCTTTGCGTCATGCTCCGCCGGGAATTCCCTGCCCAATCCACCCTCCCCCTTCCCAGCAGCAGCAGCAGCAGCAGCAGCAGCAGCAGCATCCATCCATCCATCCATCCATCCATCCATCCATCCATCCATCCATCCATCCATCCATCCATCCATCCATCCATCCATCCATCCATCCATCCATTCATCCAGGCGCTGCGGCGCTGCGGCGCTGCGGCGCTGCGGCGCTGCGGCGCTAGCGGCTTCTCCCTGGGGCGCCGCCGCCGCTTTTCCCCCGCTTTGCCGCCACTTTGCCCCGCAGAGGAGGAGAGCCAAGGGGTGGACAAGAGGGCGAAGGGGGCTCCTCGCTTGCTCTTCCCCCCGTGGCCGGGAGGGAACTCCGCCCCCCCACCTCACAGGGACCGAAGCTGGATTAAAACCTTGGCTTGTGGTCACACCTAAGGTTTAATCTAGCTTCACTCCACCTTCAGAGTGAGAGAACACATCAGCAAAGTGACCAGTAGTTTTCTTTCCACATTATCTAGTCTAAAGGTGGATTTTCTGAGTTATTAACCCTGAAAGAAAACCAGCTTGTCAGTTTGCTGGTGTATTCTCTCACTCTGAAAGTGAACTGAAACTGGATTAAACCTTAGGTGTGACCACAGGCAGAGGCAAAGTAGCCTAGAGGGGGCTCAAAGCGGTTGACATTCTGTTTTCACCCTTCAAGGGACTAAGTGGCTGACAAGCCTTCTCACCCTTAAGGGGGCTGAAAGCGACTGTTCCGAACCTTCAAAGGTCTGAAATTGCGCAAAATTGCAACATTGTTTTTAAGGTGTGAAGTGCTTAGATTGATACAGTGTTTCAGCTTTAAGGACTGGAGGTTTATAGTGGGTGTTTGAGGGTGGATTTTTTCAATGAAGGAAACCCTAAACATGACGTGCTTCTAATACGTTCAGCCATTGGTTACAGTGCGATTGGGGGGGCGGGACAGCCTTAACACTGAATCTCATCCCGGAACGATACTGTCCACACAGTTAAAAAGGAAACACGTATCGACGCACGATCCGGAGTGAGACCTGTTGAGATCAGGATTTATTTCTAATCGGGATAACGTCCTTTAACACGGAAATACCGTGTTAATCCGAAGTGCCGTCTGAACTGCGCAAACTCAAAACGTTTTGAATTCGAGATAACTATGCCATGAAGACGCACCCTTAGACTCCTAGCCCCCCTGGACTCCTTCCTATTCCAGAGTTAAGTTCCAAAAGAATCAAAGGCTGATAATTTTCACCATAAGATTCAAGAGAGGCAATTTGGTGTTAAAAATTACACTAGGACGGTGATGGCCAACCTATGACACGCGTGTCACAGGTGACACACCAAGCCCTTTTGGGTGACACACATGATCGCCCTGGCACCTGGGCGTGTAGTGCTTGCTTGTTCTTGAAGTGTACAAAATACCAAATTTCAACTGTAAATTCAGCAACAAAAGTCACTAATGTAAAGAATTATTTGTTTTTGCTTTTAATAAAATACATATATCAAAAATATAACTTTTACTAGAGCTACAAATATCATAAAATTATGGATATTTATAGAAGTGACACAGCACCTGAGTTAAGCTAGGTTTTCTTGCAAATTTTGACACACCGAGCTCAAAAGGTTCGCCATCACTGCACTAGGACCTCGGGGACCAGGGCTGTGGTCACACCTAAAGTTTAATCCAGCTTCAGTCTGCCTTCAGAGTGAGAGAACACCACAGCAAAGCGACCAGTAATTTTCTTTTGAGATTATCTATCCCAAAAGTGAACTTTCTGAGTTATTAAACACTGAAAGAAAACAGCTTGTTACTTTGGTGATGTATCCTCATACTCTGAAAGTGGAATGAAGCTGGATTAAACCTTAGGTGTGACCAGATCCCAGGACTAGAATCCTTATTCATCCAGGACATTCAAGTGGTGACCTTCAGCCAGCCAAAGACTCCCTGAAAATATAGGAACCGGCTTTACAACTTCATTTATGCTTTCTGTGCACCTGGAGGCTGGCCCTTGACCTGCCCTCACCCTGGATGCCATGAAAAGCTAATGTAGCAGTAGTTTATTTTATTTATGGAATTTCTATACCACCTAACAAGGCTAGGGATGTGCATGGATATTCAAAATTTTGAAAATCCAATTCAAATTTGGCGAATACTGACAATGGAATACGAATTGGATTTTTGAAAATCTGAATTTTGAAACTCAGATTGAATCTGGATTTCAGAAATCTGATACAGATTTTCAACTGAATTCAACATCATATATTGCATCTGAATATTGGGTCTATTTGCACATATAATACAGGGTGCAAACGGGATGCAAATGGAATGCAAACTCGATAAAATCGGGATGCAAACAGATTCGAAAATCGGATACAAATGTTCCTGACATTCGTATCATTCGATTCGAAACGGATTTTTGAAAATACGGTTCCAGATAATCTGGATTCGAATCAGATTTTCCCTAATCAAGGCTAACATCTTACCATAGGTAGGTGGAAAGCGTTTACAGGAGAGCAAGAGAGAGCACTTTCCACCAAAATGCCGCCACTGTGGCCACCGCGACACAAACGTACCTGTGCCACTGCGCGACAGGAAGATCAGCTGTCAGTGCTAAGAAGGTGACCTTTTTTTCACCAGCTCCTTCCAAAACGAATCAAAATGCAATCCCTGCCAAAGAGAAGGCCCTGTCTAGATCGGAGGCTTCGTCTCAGTAAGGTTCATTGTGCGATAAAATAACACTTTTAAATAAATGGGGCAAGAAGAATACCTAGGATTTGTTTAAATTACATCCATTTAACACAAAGGTGGAAACAGTTCCACTTGAGAGACCACGCACGGCTGTCCAAATCAAAGTGCTTCAACCTCCTTTTCTCCATCCCCCAAAAAAGAAAAGGAAAGAAAAGAAACCCTCCTCTCATATCTGGTTAGTTACACGGTGTGCAAGTTTGCATCTCTCCATATTCACATTATCATAAGCCATTTCTGACTTGATAAAGGTTAGCTCATTGTCAAAATGCAAGCGATTATCATCCCTTGCATATAAAACAGAAAATCGGCGCAGGGACCTGATTTATTTGCTTGCAGCTTCAGTTGGGAAAAGGCGCACACAGAAGCATGCCTTTTCTATGCAATATGGATGTTTGTAAAATACTGATTAATGCTCCTCTAAAAAGGAAAGGGAAGAAAAGATGGAAGACAGAGCGTCAGGAAGAAGTTCTCCACAGGAAACGTTTAAAAGGCTGTTCTTCGTTTCATGGTACTCAAACCTGCACACGCGTGTCTGCTACAGTCATGTGTCTCTGGGCATGCATGAACATGCATCTTTTATTTATTTATTTATTTTGCAGCAGTGCCTCTCAGCATTTTCTGAAACGATTGTCAAGTCATGTCTGACAAGGAATACAATAATACCAGGATAATCAGGACATATTGGTTTTGTCTGCCGGTTGATGAGCTACATTGATTTCTACTGAATCAATTGGATCAAGAACATTTTATCTGCTGCCTTGTGCATGCCAAGTTGTTTCTGGGTTCAGAGGACGCTGCTCTAATTATTTCGCTGTCTTTCTGGGGAAGTAACTATCAAGTGGATAGATGTGTCCCTCTACTTTTTAACAGGCTTCCAAGATGCAGCAGGTGGGCTGACTTTAGGAAAGGAGTGAAGGGCTGGTATGCCAGGTAGTTTGGTCCATCAGAGCTCTCCTTCTGCTTGGAACAGAAGCTTTAAGAATCCTTGGTCATGGTCACACCTTCACTCCAAACCTTCTTCAAGTCTGGCTGCTCACACCTTTTCATTTTTATCTGTTTTATTTGGACTGAATGGAAACTCCACAAATGAAAAGGTGTGAGCAGTCGGACCTGAAGACGGACTGTAGAAGGTTTAAAGTAAAGCTGTGACCAGGGCCCTTGTAACTGAGAATCAGCTGACCGGATGGACAGTGGCCGTGCCAATCCCAGCTGAAGGCAAGGTTGGGCAGTAGAAGGTCAGTGATGGGCCAGCAAGATGGTGAGTGACAGGACCTTGGTTTGAGCATCTTTCATCCCATCATCATTATGGATCAGAGGCTGAATGAAAGATGCGTTACCTACCCCTGTCCACACAAACTGCCTGAAAAAGTGAGGTTGCAAGACAGTTTTGACAAGCATGGAAAGAAAACTTAATTAAAGTCAAGGGGAAGGGAAGAAGCAATTAAAGGCTATTTGGGGACACAAAACGTAAATAACTCTGGCCATTAAATATTCATTTTCTGGTATGGGGGGTGTTTTGAATATTTCATTGCATTTTCTCTCTCCCCAGTGCCTTCCTAGATGGAAAGACTCTACTTCAAAGGGTAGGAAGCCTTACTGGTGTGCAAGATCAGCTGCTCTTTGGGGTCTCTGTATGTCTATCAGTCACTCATTTCATATCAGAATTAGATATTTGCCTGGTGAAATTTGGACAGCGCTTGGACCATAAGAAATGAGTTTCAGTCTCAGCATTAGTTTCGTCATTGTTCTGTCCATCTACACTAGAGGCAGCCTGTTGATCTAGGACCTCACTCAAATTAAACTTCCTTCTCTTTCTCCCCTTGTAGATTCTTTGCTTCTGATTATTGCTGATTGCCTTCAAAGTGTTAAATCCTACAGACACTCCTCCTTCATGGGCCATCTTGAGCTGAACATCTTGAACAAAAGAATACAGACTGGGTCACAGAGCATCTAGCCCAACATCCCATTTCACCCAATGGGCCACCGATAGCTCTGGGCATCTCAAGCATAAGACAAAGGCAAAACCTTCTCCTGCTGTCAACTCTTCGCAAGTGGCCTTTAGAGGCATCCTGCCTGCCTCTCCAACCTGGATAGTGGGCATCCATTCCAGAGAAGAACATAAGAGACACCCTGATGGATCACACCACAGTCCATCTTGTCTCACACAGTGACTCACCAATTGCTCACCTCTGGGCATCTCAAGCAGAAGACAAAGGCAAAACCTTCACCTGCTCTAGACTCTCTGCAAATGGCCTTTAGAGGTATCCTGCTTGCCTAGGCATCCATTCTGGGAGGCATCCTTAAGAACAGAAATGAATGCACCAGTCTTCTTTCACTCTGAATAGGTAGCTGGATGGTTAGTAGGATTTATATCCTGTTTCCCTTTCAAGGAACTCAAAGGAGTATACATTATTTTCTTTCCTTGCATTCTGTCTTCAAGGCAACTGTATGAGATAAGTTAGATTGAGAGGAACCCATTGGAACAAGAAGGTCACCTGCTGAGCTTTCATGCAATAGCCAGACCTCCTATGATGGGGCAGGGGGAACCAACGGAAGGGCATGGAAAGTCCACTGTCTGGGTTTCTCCTGGCTTGCTGGTGATCTATAGTCATGCCTATGTGACTACATGGTTTGAGGACTCAGAAAAGTTAGGCAGGAATTCATTCCACCAGATATGGTGCCATCTGTTCAAGCAGCCCTCAATCCATTCAAAAGTGGGCAGACTTAACACAGAAATCCACATTTACTCCACCCCAAATTGTAATATTAACACTGAGACTGGGAGTGTCCCTCAGAACATTCCTAAGCGTCCCTAGGTTCTAAGTGCTTCTCACACATTGTGCCATAAACTGGGCAAGGAAAGGAGTGTATTGGATCCCCAATTGTCTATGCAAACTGAGCCAATATTAAATGTGATCTTCCCACTGGTGTCCATGGACTTTCTTTCCCATGGTCTCCCTCAGGGTGACATGAAAGACATCACTAAAATAGAAGTAATCAGAGTATTTCATCTACAAACAACTCCCTTCACAGCTTTTACATGGATTGATTCTCCCTGTTTCCCACTAGAATGAGGTAAACTGAACGACTGGAATAAGAACAGACACTGAAATGCACAGTCAAGACTCAGCTCCTCCAAAGAACTAAGAAACTCAGACCGTTTATGACTTTGCAAGGTTCTGGAATTCTCATCAGCATTGATTCTGACACCATTCCCATCGCTGGGTTACCTTGGCACACCTCTTTAAAATTCCAAATAGCAAGTCTCACGTTCTGTTGTCTTTACTCCCTGGATGATGATGATGACAAAGAAGAAGAAGAAATGAGAGCCCCATAATGAAGCCTTTGTCTCTCTTTTGTTCATTATTAGTCAAAAGTGGCCAACTTGTTGGAGACTTCAACTTCTTCTAGCGTACTCTGGAGGGACTTTGAAAAGTATCAAATGAGGAGATGTCATATGAGTTTTCTTAAGAGACGCAGATGTGCAATAACATAAACTGGATTTAAAAAATATTATTACTATTATTTGCAATTCAATGCCCTTAAAAAAAATCTGCAAGCAATTAATCAATAAGGAAAATTTGCTTGGACTGTAGATATGTGTTTTGGCACCTTCCTGGTAACATAAAGCTCTCAGCACTGACAGATCAATATACAGTAAAATAGTACATTGTAAATTCTCGTTAGCCTTGCTGGGGAACTTTTTAAAACTCTGCTTGGATACAAACTCATTAAAATATACCTCAAAGGGGAAGAGATGTTTGCATGCTTCAAAATTTTTCTCCAGACTGAGCTAAAAACAGAGACAGCAAGATGGGGAATGAATTCCTACCTAGCTTTTCCAAGTCCTCAAAACTCATTGGCAGCTTATCAAAAAAAGTACCAAATGGCTTCTATTAAGGCTGTGGTTTCACCTTGCAGAAATCGTCCATCTCATTAAGAAACTGGACTCAAAGTGCACTAACTCCAACCATTAGCTGATTATTATTCCTCTGTCCTCAGTTTGGGTCACTTTTACATCATTCTGTTCCCATCCTGAGACCCCTTTATGGTACATTTATAGAACTCCACCCCTCTCCACTGTGACTAGGTGGGCAGAGAAAATTCCTTTTCTCTATCACACAACATTAGAACTAAAGTGGGATCAGACAAGGGGAAGAATTTCTTCATCCAGAGGGTCATCGGTTTATGGAATTTGCTGCCAGAAGAGGTGGTAACAGCTACCAGCCTAGATGGCTTTAACAAGTTTATGGATAATAGGTGTATCAATGGCTACTAGAATGAATGCCTAAGTACATTTTCCAGGCTGGGGGGGGGGGGGGACAAGCAGGATACTTCTAAGGCCATTTGCTGGGATTCGAGAGCAGGAGAAGGTTTGCCCTTGTCCCTGCTTGAGATGCCCATGGGCAATTGGTGGGCCACTGTGTGCAACAGGATGCTGGACTAGATGGGCTGTGGCCTGATCCAGCAGGGCTCCCCTTATGTTCTTATGTTCTTAACACCCCCTGCACTATGATAGATAAAAGTTCTGTCTCTCAGCAGTGTGTCATCACACTGCTGGGTGAAAGTGAAGGCAAATCCATGCAGGATCCCCCCCACTGTAGTCCATTTAGCCCCCTTTAGTTCTTTTCCCTGATCTCACCCAAAAAACGAAAGCTGACTAACACTTTTTGGTGGCCTGAGACCTGTCAAAATCAGGACTCAGGAAACTATGATTGAAGGGAGGAAAGTCCACAAATAAAATGGATAGGGCTAGAAATGTGTGAGCGGTGGGGTCTGAAGACGGACTGAAGAAGAATTAAAGTAAAGATGTGAGCATGATCTAAATGTGTGGGAATTAATCCCACAAAGTCCCTGCTCCTAGACTTCCAGTAGGGGTCCTTGAAGTCTCCCTTCTCCAGCAATATTTGCTGCATTGCTATATTGTTTAGCTCTTTCCAAAAAATGCTTGGTTTTGACAACTGGACCGAAGCTGCGTTCAGATGTAATAAAAGAGATGCCTCAGACTCTCCCTACATATCTAAATTTGAGGCAATAAATAGTTCAGGATTCTCCTTTGAATAACTCCTGGCACATTTGGTTGCATTTTCTTGAATCACATTGAAGTACATAAAGAACACTCAAAAAGAGACAGTGGGAAAGAGATCTGAAGTATATAGTGTATATACAGCATGACAAACGAGAATTTATATGGGCCACTGTCACACAAGTCCCAATCAGGTCAGCCTATTAATGAATTTGAGTTGAATTCGTAAGAGCGCTGGTTGCACTCTTTATACTCTTTCTGCAGAGTTCGGCCTGGCGTTCCTCCATGGAGCCCTTGGCTCTCCACCACTTTTGCTACATCACAAATATCTGGTTTCTTATTGGATGCTGTTCATGCCACTCAAAGGAGGCAAGGGTGTGCATTTGTAGTTCTTTTTAAAGCCTGCTTCCCCACCTCCACACGCACACTTCCTTTTTTAGTGTGTTTCTCTTCTTGCAATTTTTTAAAATAAAAATAAAATAAATTTGTGTAAAAACACTAGAGAGAGGAATCATACTCCTAAACTGAGGAGAGAGGGAGGTGCCTCACAAACTCCGTGCATGCCCATTGGCCGAAGGGGAGGTACCTCACGAACTCTGCACATGCCAATTGGCTGAAGGAAATACTGGGCGCCACCCACCACAGCACATTCTGCCGCCTTTAGGCCGTCCCCCCACTCACACATGAGGAAGTGGAAGCCGGACTGGAATTCCAGGGCAGCCTCAGTCCTTGTCGGTCCTGTTTAAATGTGACTACATTTTAGGACGGTCTAAGGCCTGTGGTCCAGCTTGGAATTCGTATTAGCTTATATTAAACTGACCAACACATCCTGCAGGATGACTCAGGCCATCCTAAAACTCACGTGTGACCAGGCCCATGGAGTGTATGTGCTGTCGGCCATCATGGCCGACTCTGTTTGACCTCCAGTGAACCAACAACCTCCTGATTACCACTGAGCTGCAGCCTCTTCCAGACTCCATGGTAACCTCTATGCAGTTTTTCTGGCAGACATACAGAAGTGGTTTGCCATTGTCTACTTCTGGAGAGAGGCAGGGGATCGAGCCAGCAACCCTCCACTTTCCAGGCACTTTTCTTTACCACTGAGCTACAGCCACATACCATAGAGAAAGATCAGCGGCATATACATCAGTGAAAACAGTATACAAATGCAGGGCATTGTGAACTGGACAAAGATTGCATCATATAAGACAGACTGGGGAGATATCAAGGTTTAAGCGTAGAGTTTTAAAACGCTGTTGGTTAAAAGGCTATTGGATTAGGATTATTAGTCTTTAAAAAAAAAATAACTAAAGCAAGTTTGCCAAACTCTGGTTAAAAGATTATCTGCAAGGCATTCTTTACTTGTTCAGAGAGTTTAGAACTCAAAGCCAGGGGCCGTAGGCCAACATTGTTGAACAAGCCAGCGTTGGCCCTCTGTGTTAAATTAAAGAGAAACAAGGAAAGATCATGACATATTTGAAGGTTCCCCTCCCCTAATTACAGCTTTAAAGAACTCCCACTCCAGTTCCAAAGCCATAAACTTCTGCGTGTATCTGGAAATGTTTATCTGGGGAATGATGCTATCGCTAAGACATCTTTTAACATTCTCACAGAGGTCTGGCATGTATTTTAAAGGGACTTTCTGAGTCCCTCTAAACTTTTTCCATGTCAGTGGTAACAAGAAATTGTGCTAGTGGGAATTTATTTCTTGCACATTTTTATCCATGGTATACCCAAAGGTCTCAAGGTGAGTTATTATGTTAAAAACTAAATGAAAAATGAATATACCTCAAACAATAACAGTGCCTTAAGGTGAGGAGAAAGAACACCCCTCTTTTCTTATTTAGCCAAAGGCCAGGGCAAAGAGATGCGTCTTCACGGCTCTCCTGAACACACAGAGTGAAGGTGCCTGACGCAGCTCAGGAAGGAGATTATTCCACAACCTGGGAACCACTACTGAAAAGGCTCTGCTTGGGAATACCGGGTTTAATTGGGCCCTCCGCCATGAATCCAGCTGGGTGACCTTGGGCTAGTCACAGCTCTCTTCTGAGCACTCACAGCCCCACCTGCCTCACAGGGTGTTCAGTTGTGGGGAGAAGAATAGAAAAGCTTTGTCAGCCGCTTTGAGTCCCCTTAAACGGGTGAGAAAAGCGGTGTGGAAATGTCAACTCTTCTTCTTTTTGCTACTGAGGGTGGTGGTACACCCAGGAGCGCCTCCCCTACAGATCTTAAGGCACAGGGCACATTGGCATGGAAGAAGGCATTCCGTTAAGATAATTTAGCCCCTTAGTGTAAGGGTATGGTTACAGCTAATGCACCGCATAAAAGAGGAAATACAAAACACTATTGAAGTGTAATTAAATAACAGAATAAAACCAGGAGTTTTCACTTTCCTTTTAAAACTTAGCTATTGGAAGATAATGCTGTGCTTTTCTAGTAAATCCAACTGTATTTGCTTCCCTTGCATGTTTGGCTGTGCGCACAGCAGGACAGGTTTCCCTCCTCCTCTTCTTTTACTATTAAAGAGCTTCTCCCTGATGCTGATGCTCTGTCGCAGATCTTAACTCAGAATCATTTATTTAACATATGCCCTGTAATCATTTCTTCAAGATTTACTTCCTTGAAAACACAACTGGGACACTCGATCCTCCCTTGTTTTCAATCTGTGATGTGCCTTAAAAAATGAAAATAAAAACTAAAAATAATAATAGTAAAAGACATTATGGGCAGGGAGGAGGAAAGTCAAGCTGACACCAATAAATTCTAATGACTCATTTCTTTCACATTATTCCTCCTTGGGTAATTTCTCCGAGGAGGTAAGCTGCAGAGACGCTCAGAGGCAATGTGATGGAATTACAGAGAAAGCTATCGCAGAAATCCTGGGGGAAGAAATCTCTCTCTCTTTCTCTCTCCAAAGTAACCTTTCCAATGAAAAAAGACATGTTAATTCAGTCAGAAAAAAACTAGGCCAGAAAATGCCAGCTACCGTGTTACCAGAAGGATGAGCTTGGATGATAATACGTTCTCGCAGAAGGCCGGAGACAGTTATTTCTTATTGCCAGGTCAGGACTGACACCTGCTAACTACCTGGGACAATTTCGCACTCCCCTTTCCTTCCGGTGGATGGGAAAGATGGGTGAGAGTCTAGCGTTAACTAGCACCCACACTTGTGAGTGCTAGCCAACGACAGCCAAGCCCCCGTGTGATCGATCACTTACCTGAGATCTATCACGTTGCCAATCCACTCCTGGGCGCTGCCATCTTGAGTGTGGCATATGGCACAACAGCACATCCACTAGCACCATCTCTACAGCAATTCTGACGCTCTGCGCAGTCACAGCCGAGTCAGGGCGTCATGTGAGCTGCGAGCACGCTTGCATGGCAGCTCAGATGACCTCCTTAGCTGGCCAAAATGCAAATGGTCACCAGCTGGACACTTAAGGTAAGCTTCTGGTCGGGATTGGGGAGCGTTGGGTTGCCTGTGGTGCACGATGTCATGTGAATCCATGCAAGGGTGGGTTTTTTTGCATTTGCATTTGCTGAAGGGAGCTCATTGGATTGAAATTATGACCATCTGCTTTCCAGATAGTTTATCTGTCAGTCTGTGTCTATCTGTCTGTCCGTCCGTCCGTCCGTCCATACTGCCCTAAACCTGAAGGTCTTGGGTTGGGGTTGCAGCCATTGAAACAACATTTGAAATGAACCCAACTGACACAAGCCCTCTACTGTTAAGCTCTGGGCTACCTCAGTTTGGAGGTGGGTTAATGCAAAAGTATTTTGGTTTATGGGCCAAAACACCCCCTAAAACATGGTATTTGTTCTCTGTGCCTTTTCCCACAGAGTTAGCTCAAACACACTTTGCATGAGTTGTCTCACCTCTGGGCTGCACCCTGCCCCATGCAGATGAGGCCTTAAGAAACCTCACTTGCCATCCATAAGAGCAGGCCACAGTGAAATTCAGGATGTCTCCTCATTGTGCCTCATCATTCATACTGGGTCAAAAGCCTCCATTGCTACAAATGGGTGCTTTCTCAAGAAAAAAAAAGCCTCCATTGCTACAAATGAGAGCTTTATTTACAAAAGCCTCCATTACTACAAATGAGAGCTTTATTTACAAAAGCCTCCATTGCTACAAATGAGAGCTTTATTTACAAAAGCCTCCATTGCTACAAATGGATGCTTTCTGCTACTGCAAAGAGAAGGCCACAATGAAATTCAGGATGTCTCCTCATTGTGCCTCATCATTCATGCCGGGTCAAAAGCTTCCCTTGCTACAAATGAGTGCTTTCTCAAAAAAAAAAAAAAAAAGCCTCCATTACTACAAATGAGAGCTTTATTTACAAAAGCCTCCATTGCTACAAATGAATGCTTTCTGCTTCTGCAAAGAGCTGGGGAATGGGATGAGAATTTGCATTCAGATTGTATCTCAAAGGAAAAGATTAACGTTCCCTTCCTGAGCTCTGAGCTCCTCTGTCTGCTGTTCACACTTGGAAGCCCATTGAAGTCACTGCTAATTGCATAAGTGGTGTCATATTTAGTTCTGCCCACAGTGTGAAAGACATCAAGTGTAGGATCACTGCAGGCCCATCTTGGTGTGATCTGTAGCCATTGCCTTGGACTATGTTTGGTGTTGCATTTATATACTTCTCATAACTTTCCAGAATATGTTTCCAACTGAGAGACCCTCTAGGTTATTATCCTCTCAGTGTGTGAGAGAGAGACAGAGAAAGAGAGAGAATGGAACAAGTGAAAATGCAACAGTCGTAATTGGCCATCAGTTCACGTGGCTCAAATGCTGCCACCATAATGGAACATGATAAAGATTCACCGCACTGTAAAGTCACCTGAGGCAGAGGAATAAATCCTATGGCTGCAGGTAACAATGTGTAAAAGGGCCAGCGTATAAAAAATGTTAGCTGCCCTAATCTAGCCATGCTCAGAATTTTCAATGTGTGTCCTTTATCCTTCGCCTCTAAATGGCCTAATATTCAATTCTAATACAGTAGTCTCTGATCATGCACTACAGGTAGTTTTCTAGAAGACCATGTGCATGTCAAATGCATAGATAGCAACTTGCTCCTTGCATATCTCAGGTTCATGGGAGTCCCTACCACATTAGAAGCAGCAGTCCTGATTATCTCAGAAATGCAGCAATTCGGGACTGGCCAAAGTCAGAAGAGCCACAACTGAAAACTGTCTAGCACGCACGCATAATTTGTCAGAAACGAACAAGGGCAGCCGGTATTTGGGGTGTCTTAAAAATGGCCTCAGTTAAAGCCAACTGAGCTCCCAAGGTGCCTAAAAATAAATATTCACAACAGTCAGATGTACATACAGATGTGGACAGGCGTGCATGATTCATGTTCAGTCTGTGGTTGAACTGGCCGAAATGCACTTACTCGTGGTCTTGCATGCAGGGAAACAGAAAACAAAATGAACATGGAGCATTTCTGGTGACATTCTAAAGCAACGTGCTTTTAGTATTGCAATTACATCTTCAGTGTTATTTTGGGTTTAATTGTATCTTTTTGTGTATGCAAAGGATTGTTCAATCTATATTGTTAAACCTTTCACTCATAACGATTGATGTTTTCCTTATTGTACTGTTGCAAAATTCAATAAAAAAATAAAATGAATAAATCAATGTTCTTTGAATGGAGTAAGAACCCAAATCCCCCAACCGGGTCTTCCCAGAACTGGCCATTTCAATGTCCCAGAATCTCAGAAGGTCAGCAAGGGCCTCAGCAGTAGGGAAGTGTACAAATATTCATAACATTCAGTGTTCGTACGAATTTGAACAATTCCGGTATTTGTACATGAATCAAATGTTAAGACATTCATACATCAACATTTGTATGAACACGAATGCTTGGGAACATTCAGACATTCGTTAAACTGGGGATACGCATCAAATATGCATCAGATACATGTGCGTTTGTGTCGGATACGTATCTGTTATGTATGTGTCTGTATCAGATACGTATGCGTTCTTATCGGAGACATATACATTCAGAACAGATACATATTCGTTCGTTTCGGATATTCGTATGAATTCATGCCGAATGGAATCCTACCATTTTCGAAGGGGACCTATTCGAACAAATATGAATTTTCTAATATTTGATTTGTTACAACTCAAGTGCCAAAAAACCCCATTCGTGGACATGTCTACTCAGTAGCCTTCAGCCAGTCCAGTGGAAGATTGCCCTCCATAGATGCAGAATTGCATGCATGCATGCATGAATGAATGTTGTTCCTCCTCCGATATCATCATGGCTGCTTTCGGTCATCAAACTAGAAAGAAAGAGGGGGAGAGATCTTCACAAGGTGGTCGTGGTCGTGGCGGCAGCAGCGGTGTGCTGGTTTAGCCCAAGGCAGAAAGCAACTCCCTCCAAGCCAGAGAGGCTCTGCCAAGTTCAAAAGGTGAAATAAATGAATCTTTACACATTATAAGGACAAAATCAACATTCTTCAGTGGCATAAAGTGCCTGGAAAAAAAAAAAGCCCAGCAAGTAAAAGCAGGTGTGAGGTGCACTGTGACAGGGAAGAAGCCCTGATAAGCTCAGCCTAGCCGGGTTCTGCTTCATTTCAAACAGAGGATGTGGAGGGGGGGCAGCCGAGAGGAGGCCGAGAAAAAGAGGGAAGGGGAGGAGAAGTCAGAGCAGAAATAATTGCTGGCGCTCCGAAGTAGCTGAGAAAGCCTGGAGGCTAAGATCAGCGCGAGAGATTTCATCCTCTTCCTTTTATTTCTATAACCTTAAACGTTCTGCGATTATAAAAGTCATCCGTCAGTTCCCCCTCCAGCCTCAACAGCGGGGCCCGTTTTTCAAATTCTATCAGTTGCTGAAGTGCCGAGCTGAAGTATTTTCATCTTGATTTTAAGTGTTGAGGCTTTCAAGATGAAGCTGGGGAAAGAAAAAAAAAAATGAAAAAAAATTCTATATATCTAGTTCCAGGGACCTGATCTATCCGCTGCTGCCTCAACCAGAAGTGCTTTAAGAAATGTGCGAATATCAGAAAAGTTACAAAGAGTGTCACCTCACAACTCTTTGCTTATTGGAACTGTGGGGAGTCGCTATTTTACCTCGTCCTCGATAATTTGCATAAGCCAGCACTGGGTTTCAGGCGCACGGTTTTAGGTTTCGCCAAGTGTTGCTCTTTTTATGCCCCCTAATTAGGAGTTAATTCCACATTATTTGTTGTATATCTTGCATTGCTGCTCGGAATGTGCATGAACTTTCTCCCCCGGTTCGCTTTGCATCGGCGAGAATGGAACTGTGCGGACGGAACCATTCTGAATGTGCAAGGCCCAGAATTTGCTTCAAACTCCTGCCGCCACTAGTCGGGCCTCCGAATCTCCTCTGAATCCACACTGAAGCTTTGAACAAAAGCACAAATCTTTAGCTTTGCATTCGATGGTCATTCGAATGTGAAGTTCCAAAGCTTCGCAATTCATATTGAATTGCAAGGGTGACGAACATTTTTCATCCATCCCTAATTGCTGCTGGTACTGTTGTTCTTCTTTGCTGAATTGGAGCAACGGCTGGTCACCCAAGTCTGGGAATGGAAAACCTATCGAAATTTCTGACTCACAAATTCTTCCTCTTTCCTAATTCAGATTTAGGCCAATTCTGCACCAGCCAATGTACCAGACTAGCTAGCATCCTAGGAGCTTCCACACGCCAACAAGATAGCTCAATGGGACCAAAGTGCAGAGGGGAAGCTCTTGAATGCTTCCTGGTCTGGTATACCCTTAGTTCACTCCACTTCTCCATTAGTTTGCTTTTTAAAGAGAAAAAGAAACAGCTTGCTAAAATATCACAATGTCATTCACAGTAGGGATGTGCACGGATGCAATTTTTGGGATTAGATTTGAATCAAATATCTGAAGATTCACATCAATTCGAATCTTTAAAACAGTGATGGCTAACCTTTTGAGCTTGGTGTGTCAGAATTCACAAGAAAACCTAGCTTAACTCAGATGCTGTGTCACTTCCAGAAATATCCATAATTTTGTGATATTTGTAGCTCTAGTAAGAAAGTTATATTTTTGATATATGTATTTTATTAAAAGCAAAAATGAATAATTCTTCACATTTGCTAAATCTTCAATTGAAAGTTGGTATTTCGTACACTTCAAGAACAAGCAAGCACTACATGCCCAGGTGCCAGGGTGACCAGGTGTGTCACCTAAAAGGGCTTGGCGTGTCACCTGTGACACGCGTGTCATAGGTTGGCCATCACCTTTTTAAAATTTGAATGTATTCACATTTGATCCGAATTGAATACATTTGAATCTATTTGTACAAATTTTCAATTCATATTTGAAGATACGAATGTCAACAACATTTGAATGTATCTGTACGCATTTGTACCCCTCCATACGCACCCCATTTTTATCCCGTATGCATCCCGGTTCTGTCCCATACATATCCGTACAAATGCGTATGAGTAAGATACGTACAGATATGTACGTAATATGTATGTATCTGTACACATACGAATGTCTGAATCTTTTGTACGAATGATTCGAAAGATTTGAAAATTTGTTCAAATGTTAAATTTGAATTTAGAGACATTAAATTCGAATTTGAATGTCCTAATTCAATTGAATTTTGAATGTTGTGTCTATTCGTGCACGTTCCTAATTCATAGACATTTGGGAACCACTTTAACTGCCAAAAACAACCCCTCTCTAGGTAGCAGCCTAAAATCATCCCTTGATTAACCAGTGTTATCATATTAGATTATGGTTACTATTAGTAGTTACATTTTATCTTATTTTTTTTGAGTTATTATTATTTTCTCCATTGTACAAAACTAGAACCTGGGGCAGATGATGAAGCTTATGGGCAGGAGAGTTAGGACTAACAAGGGGAAATATTTGGCTCATTGGTCTGCAGAATTTACTACCAGAAGAGCTGGTGGTAGCGCCTAGACTGGATAGCTTTAAGAAAATAGATAAATTCATGGAGGAGAGGTATATCAATGGCTTATAGAATGCAAGCCTAGATACGACTTCCAGGTTGGTGAGACAGACAGAATATCTCCCAAGGCCATTTGCAGGGAGTCAAGAGCAGATGAATGTTTGGCCTTTGTCTTCTGCTTGAGATGCCCAGAAAAAATTGGTGGGCCACTGTGTGAGACAGGATGCTGGACTAGATGAACTGTAGCCCAATCCAGCAGGCATCCTCTTATGTTCTTAAATTCTTCTGTCCAGAACTTGATCATGCCACGTGGAAAACAGCAAATGCAAATCGTCTTTCCAGAATTTGGCAGAAGGGGTGCACAAAGGTCTCCACGGAATGAATGAATGAATGAACTTCATCGATTAGTCATATGACTGTATCAAGTTTACAAAAGATAAAACCATATAAAACATAAGAGGATAAGACCAAATATAAAATAAAAAATTAACATCATTATTCGTGCCCATCACGCTTACAACTCAATGAATAATTTCCTGAATTGGGCAACCTTAACAAAAAACAAGGCTACCCTATATGTCACCTGGATGTTTTCTCCCTGAAGAAGGTAAGTCAACTTATGTTCTGCATTCCAGTGGGACTCATTTTGTAAAAAGGGGGCCAAACAAGTAGTTCTTATTGAAGAATACAAGGAACAGATAAGCAAGATATGAGAAAGATCTTCAACCATTGCTGTGCCACAAACACAGTCTTTCATCACAAGGTACCCAGTGGTATCTCCCAAGTGCTTCACTGGGGATTGCTAACATGGCACTTTCAGGGGCATCTGTCCCAACCCGAGGGCTGGCTGTGCAACCGATGGTGGTAGAGATATGTTGTTGGTAAACCACGAGGAACCATATGAGGTGGGCTTTGGGGCCATCCAATGTGACCTGAGACTTGGCATTTTATTTCAGAATTTCTGAAAAATCTTTTGCTGCTGTGTAATATTACGGCAAACTGGAGTTTCTGCATTTTAAGAAGTTTTGTTGCTTCTGTTGTAGAATGGGCTACTTTTTCTCTCGTTTGTTTTTGTTGTTGTTGTTTTGCCCATCTGAATTCCAATGATTTCCTTCTACTCCAACCTGAAATTAAAGGGATAATAATAATAATAATAATAATAATAATAATAATAATAATAATAATAATAATAATAATAATAATAATAATAATAATAATAATAATAATAATAATACAGCACTGGTGGAAATGAACAAGCCAAAATATTATGGGATTTCAGAATACAAACTGATAAAACCCCTGACATCACCATTGTTGGAAAGAGGGTATGGCTCATTGATGTCACTATACCAGGAGACAGCAAAATTGACATGAAACATATAGAAAATTACAAAATACAAGGACTTAAAGGTCCAAGTTCAAAGACTCTGGCACAAGCGCACAGTGGTGGTCCCAGTGGTGATTGGCACACTAGTTGCCATTCCAAAAGACCTTGGAAAGCACTTAAACAGCTTAACACTGGCAAGGATACCATTTCTCAACTGGAAAAAGCCACCCTGCTGGGTTCTGCTCACATTATACATCAGTAAATAATGTCATCTTAGGCTCTCATATCTGATGCATTATGAAACATCAAAGCTGACATGTTTAGTGTCATGTTATATTGTTACGTTTCTGTATAACAATAACAAGAAGAGGAGTTGGCATTTCCACCCTGCTTTTCTCACCCATTTAAGGGGACTCAACGAGGCTGACAAACCTGTTCTTCTCCCCACCACAGACACTGTGAGGTAGGAGGGGCTGTGAGATCTCAGAAAGAGAGCTGTGACTAGCCCAAGGTCACCCAGCTGGCTCCATGGAGAAGCGCAGAATCAAAGCCTGTGACTGTGAGATATGAGCAGCACTCTAACCACAAGACGAAACTGGCTCACGAAACCACTACCCTCTGTCCTGCTGGTGGAGACGTCACATTCAGTATCTCCCTCACATGCTGGAAGCAGTTATAGAAACTAGAGACATGCACACTCAAAAATGTCCCTTAAGTTTTTCAAGCATCAGCTGTGAAGAAACACTTTCAGCAGCTCCTAAGAGGGAGGCGTTTGTATGCCTTTGCGCAGTGAACGATATAAATGTTAGCTTTGATTTTGGGATGCTGAAGGTGTCTCAGGGTAACACAGAGGAGCTGTTTTGAGATCCTCAGTGAACTTGGGAGAAGCTGTCTCCTTCAAGGAACTCAGTTTTCAAGCTGGTTAATAAGTGGGCGGGAGACAGAGGCCAAGCTTTGGCAGAAGGAGGTGATTTTAGACTTCAAACACAAACAAGCGCTGCACAAAAATAATGGAAGCGCTCCACAACCTCTGAGAATTATAAGTACCTATTTATGTTTTATGGGGTGTGTGCTCAGGATTTTGACAAGTTTCCCTCTTTAAAAACATGGAGACAGAGAGAAAGAAAATTGTGTTATGTGGGTGCGTGAATAAACTCTGCCCTGACAAAGGGGCGAATGTGTGTGTGTTTCTTTTTAAGCATTATGCTATTGAAAGCAATGGAAGTCAGGCGACCAGGCCTCAGGTGAGACAGAATGACCCTATCCTAACCTGGTCTAACAAAACACATATGTGATGTTTGCAAAAGAACAGTTTACTGCTAGTTTCTCAAGGTCAAGACAAGAGCGGCACATGAGGGCCAGCATGCGGCACGCTTTTTCCCTTGACTGTCGGAGACGCCTTTGAACTTTTCGCTTTTGAACAAATAGGAAAAGAAAGTATGAGGGAACAGGCGTCTGGAATCACAGAGAGGCGAAACACACATAAAGGGAAGGGGGAGCCGCAGAAAAATAATAATAAAGAAAAAATAACCAAAATGCACCTTTCATGCTAACAAAAAAGAGGTCTCGTGTATAATCTGATGCACCAAAATGACTCCTTCAGGAGTCTTGAAAGGTCAAAAGCACAGCCTGTCTTTCCTTCAAGTTTGCGTTTCATTTTATTTTTATTTTTTTTTATTAAAATTATGTAATTAATAGGTAAGGTCTGTTGGCAGATAACACTGGGATGCATGCTATGAAATATTTAGCGACACAATAGAAGCTCCCTGGACAGTATAAGAAAACCACAATTATTGTTAGAGAGAAAGCCAGGAACAAGCAAAGAGAGGTGTTTGTTTGTGTGTCCATGTCCATGCCTGTGTGTTGAAGAGAGAGAGCACAAAGAAAGATAAAGGTGAGACTTTCATTGGATCTCCTTGTCTAAGAGGACACAGAAATTTATCCACACATTGTGTAGGAAGTAGGTATGAGAATAGGGTGGTCTCATTGCACTGTGGAAGCAAAATCCATTAACTGGCTTCATTACTGAATCATTTAAATGAAAAACTGTTTTTTCACATTTGTTTCTGAACATTTTCACAAAGAAAAATACCTTTTTTTCCACTGAAAAAGAAGAAGGGTGATTCCTCACCGTCCTCCGAAATCCGGATCTATTTGGATCCGGATTTCAGAAATCCGTGGTAAGTAGATCCATATCCAGTAGATACAGATCTACTACCACCCCTTCCATCCACACCCGTGACAGAAGGATGGATTTAGATGTGGGTTTGAGGTGGGTGCAGTGGGGAAGCACAGCACCCACCTCAATCCAGATCTCCAGAGGCCCTCCCCCTGCTTGCCATGATTGGCTCCTCCGGAGCAAGCATGGCGAGCCGAGGGCCTCTAATCTTGGAGCTCACCCTCTCCCCAGAAGCCGCGGATTGCGGCTCAGAGCCAGGGGGAGCTTCACCTACCCCCCATCCTAGCCTTGGGAGAGCGTGCATGATCCCCTCCTTACCTTAACGCAGCCAGGCCGATTCTGGCTGTGGGGTCCCAGTTCGCTTTGCGTGTGCATCTGGCGCACCTCCTGATTGGCCAGGGCCGTACCTGGTTTCAGGAGGCTCTCTGCACAGGCGCACGGTCCTGGCCAAAGCGATCCATGGCTTCTGGAGAGAGTGCAAGCTCTGAGACAGGAGACCCCCGGATCGCCATGCTTGCTCCGGAGGAGCCAATCATGGCGGGCTGGGGGAGGGCCCAGTTAGGGACACTTTTGCAGTGCAGACACATCTGAAACGGATGTGTCTTAACTGCGGAAGTACACATTAAGTACCCATTAAGACTACCTTCAATGTAGTCTTCCGGGAAACTGGTTTAAGGTTCACTTAACACACATTAGAGCGCAAGCCAGTGCAGATGCATGTGTCTCTAATGTGTGTTGTGGTGCGGACAGGGTTTTAGAAATCTACCCTTAATGGGTACTTAATGTGTGTTAAGGGTCCAATGCGGAAGCACCTGAAGAGTTAGCTTTTCTACCCCGCTTTTTGCACCTATTTAAGGAAACGTAAAGTGGCTGGCAAAGCTTTCTATTATTCTCCCCACAATGGACACCCTGTAAGGTAGGTGGGGCTGCGAGAGCTCAGAAGACAGCTGTGACTAGCCCAAGGCCACCCAGCTGGCTTCATGGAGGAGTCCAGTACTTCCAGATAAGAGTCCGACTCCCTAACCACTAGACCAAACTGGCCAAAATGAACAGGCCAAAATGTTATGTTACATTTGGCCAAATTGTTCATTTTTGCAAGCAAGAGAATGGTTCATTTAAAGTGAAGTCTGGATATGCAAAAAGATGAATTTTCACGTCGATGAGAATCCCTGTGAATACGAAGTATTCCGTGGAATTTGCAAGCGCAAATTGGATTTTGTACATCCTTGGTAGAAAGATGACCAAGACCAGGTATGAATCAGATTGCTAAAGGGGGAGGGGAGAAGATTTTCATTCATTCATATATATGATATCATGCAGCCCGAAAAGGAAGAAGACAGCATTCTTTGGGAAGTATGTAACACAATAATGCTGTGAGCTTGTTTCTCTCCCTCCTGTTCTCATCATGGAAGGAAACAGATACCTTGATGAAAATGAGCCCTTCGCCACGCCTCTCATATTTCCTGACCTTCTCCGCAAACAGACAGTGCTGGGAGTGACTTCCTGGTAAGTATGATCTAAAGAGCCGCTCGCCCACACCAGCAACAAAGGAAACAGGAGATGGCCCAGCTTTTCACCGTCCTAATATTTTCCACAAATAACCTTGGGATTGGCTCGTCGGAAAGGAGGCCCCATCTTGCAATGTACTTCTGCCTGGTTTTCCTCCTGGCTTGTCTGCCATTTCTTTGTGTCATCTCCAAAAATAAGCTGTTCATTTGTTATTTTGGCCAAACGCATGCAGTTGGCCACAGGGCCGCTGGTTAAAATACCCTTCAACGCCGTGTTAAGAACAGAAAAGTAGACAACGTGATGCCACTATCCACCCACCCACTGTTTCACAAAAACCAGTGGTGCCACAAGCCTGTGATTGGGTAAGATCTGTGCTGTGGAAACCATACTCAATATCCTCTGGTTATTTGTTCCATAAGAACTTAAGAGGAGCCCTGCTTAATCAGGCCACAGCCCATCTACAGTAGTCCAGCATCCTGTCTCACACAGTGGCCCATCAATTGCTTATGGGCATCTCAAGCAGAAAATAAGGGCAAAACATTCACCTGCTCTCGAATCCCAGAGACATCCTACCTGTCTCCCCAGCTTGCAGGATGTACCTAGGCATCTAAGCTAGTAGCCTTTGCCACACCTGTCATCCTTGAATTTGTCCAACCCTTTCGTAAAGCTATCTAGACTGGCTGCTGTCACTACCTTTTCTGGCAGCAAATTCTATAGAACAACAACCATCCGGGTGAAGAAATACTTCTCCTTGTCTGATCTGACTCTTCTACCCATCCACTTCACAAGAGTAGCCCCTGGTTCTAGTGTTGTGCAATAGAAGGAGGAGGAGGAGGAGGAGTTGGCTTTTCTACCCTGCTTTTCTCACCCATTTAAGGGGACTCAAAACAACGGATAAAGCTTTCTTTTCTTCTCCCCACAACAGAACACCCTGTGACGTAGGTGGTGATATTTTTTTCTGTATCCACCTTTTCTATACCTTGCATGATTTTATATGCTTCCATCAAATTTCCCTCAGTTTGTTTACCACATTCCAACATGTTTCCCCAAATCCTTCCCATTTTTATTTTGTCTTTCTGCGCCAGGTACTTCCTTCTTTGCTCCAAAAGAAACTCAGATTTCAATTGTTCCTCAGTCCAGGTCTTGAAATCTTGGAGATCCCTGAAATATTTCCTTGGATATTCACAAAATAGATCACTTGTCTCTCTCCTAATGGGAGGAAACATATTGGATAGGTAAAAAGTTTGCATGGAATCCTTAATGGAGAACTGGTTCCTTTTTTCTTCCCTTTAGCAGGGGATATATGGTTCCCAGGTGATTGGGTACTGCCTAGTCACTAACAGTAAACAGCTACAGAAATCAAGAAGTCTCAAGAGTGCAACTGTCATTAGTATGTAAATTTTAAAAGCCCAGTCAAACTATCAATATTTCCCACTTAATTTATTACTGTATGAAGATGGATGATGGTAAGGTGAAACATTGATTGTCAATGCCCTTTTTTAAAAAAACCGGAGATGAAGAAAAATACTCAAGGATAGCTCTGTCCAAAGGCAGAGTCTCAAAAGAGAATTACTATATTTCATTGCCTCCTCTCACTTCCTCACTTCTTTCCTCTCACTTTTTCTTTCTTTCTTTCCTTGACCTGCGACTGCAGTCCAATCCAGTTTGATGGATTTTTATTTTTAAATGAAAAAAAAGGGGGGGGGTTGACCATTTATGTAAAGAGCATTCTGAACATTGATTAGATGTAAAGACAGGTTAGCATTTTTACAGTATTGACAGAAAGCCATTAACAGAGCAGCTTATGGACATGGTCCCTGAGAGTTAATCGAAGCAGGGCGTTGCATGCAATCGTCCAAGCTGAGGTCTGAGTATCAACCGATACTAAAAAAAAAAAAAAGGAAAAAAAAGAAAAATATAGGCGTCTGCCTCTTCGGATTCTGCTGCATGGCTTCTCTGATATGATCGGAACTAGGCTGAAACCGTATTGAATGCAGTTGTTGTGACCCATGCATCTAAACATCGCAAAGCAAATTTTAGACTTCCGTCTTAAAGGTATTGTATTATATGCAGTAAGGGGTCAGTATTTTTTCTGTGGGCTTATTTACAAGTTCAGATTTGGGCTGAGGTTCTGGTATAATAAAACACAAAGCAAAATATCCCCCTTTTTCCACACACAGTCAACGATCCAGATCTTCAAGATCCGGATCTTTAAGATGAGGTCCTCCAGGAGATCCTGATCTTGAAGATGCCTGAAGACCCCATTGTGGACACCTTTAATCAAGTCCACACGAAATCCAGATTTAAGGGCCTGAAGGATGGGGGGGGGGGATGACAGGGCCTTGCAGATGGGGCCTTCAGTGGGGTCCAGGTGGGGACAGGGCCTTCCGGATTGGTACCAATCAGGTACCAATCGGGTTCCCATTGGGGTCTTAGAAGGGTTTTAAGCCCTAGTGGGAAAAGGCCCTAAATGTTACTGGAAGAACCATCAGTAGCGTATAAACAGGGGCTCTTTCTGCACTTCCTTGTTAAACAGCATCTAGATCACATCGTCTACAAAGGAGTACAACAGATCCAGATCAGAACTGGGCCAAGGGCTCACTAATATGGTAGGCCAGATAAATGTGGTCTACAACTGTGCTAGGCCTCTTTAGCACACATTTGCTGTCCTAGGCCCTTTCTCCGCTGGGCCTTACTCTAGATTATACCTCAGAATAGACCTGCCACCCATAAACTAGTGCAGACTACAGGAGACCCTGGGCAGAACCTTCTGTAGCCCGCACCAGCATACCAATGACAGTTCCCTATTCTGAGATATAATCTGGAATAAGGCCCAGTGCAGAAAGGGCCCTAAAGTCCACTCAATGCAGATACCCCTGCTTGTGGTTGATCCAGATTTAGCTAATCCAGATCTAACCAATATAGATTAACTGAGGTAAGTGTAGAAAGGACCATGAATGGGCAATTCTGCACTGCGTGACACACTGGACCAGCAGCTGTACCAGGCTCCTCCCTTTCACATACTGGTGTGCCCTAAGAGAGGCTCTGTCCCCTTAAATGGCGCACTTTAGAGCAACCCCTGGGGCGGGGGCTACCTTGGTCTGTACTAGTTTGCAGGAGGAAGGCTCTTAACATGCCTGCTGGTCAGGTATACCAGCTAGTGCAGAATTTGAATTAGACACTGCGGAAAACCCATGCGCTCCTTAATGTACCAATATGTTCTAGCCAACCAAATGTCCCATAGGGTTCGATACAGTGTTGGATTCAATCTCTGGAAGCTCACCTTCTGCACAATAGAAAAGCAAGGGCCACAGAGAGCCTCCAGAAGTTCAGCCCAGGACTGCGCGAAAGGAACTCATGCTAGCCTGGTTGCCAACATTTCAGTGAAACACTGGCATGGTTTAAATGCCTTGGCATTGCCCCATATGCCTGGAGGCAACCAGAGTGGGCACCATCGCCCCATGGCACAGAGTGTCTCAGAGCCTGAGTCCATACTTCTCTTCCTCTTTGTGCACTTTTGAGTCCAGGCTTGGCCAAAATGTGCTGTGGGATCCATGTTCATTCTGGGCTTGCCCAGAATTGTAGCTTTAACTACCAGTATCTTGGCTACTGGTACCTCTACTGTTAAGTGGCCTGATCCCATGTCTTTTTAGCTGCCTTGCCCTCCAACCCACAGGACTAAATGGGCATTAGCCATCTTCCTTCTGTGGAGCTCCACACACAAAGGGCTTTGCAGATATCAGAGCGAGCGTTCTGATCCACAGGGAGGCTGACGCATTGACTCAACATGTCATCACCACCCTCTGAATGGGCACATTGTTGCTGGTGATTTCTCATTAGCTGTGCAAGGAACAGCTTTGCCAGATCAAGGCGCAACACTTTGCAAGGGCCCCTGCCAGCTAATTTCAGTTAGTCTGGCGAAACCTGAGATGGCAGATTAAATCAACCATCTTTAAAAGGCTTCTGCTCTTGTTGTGACTGAGTTAACCAACTTTGCAAAACCTGAGCTGTGTTGCAATTAGATCTTGCAACTGAATCCCAGTTAGTTTGCTTGCAAGCTTAACAAAATACCCAAGATTAGAGTTTACAACCTGGGAGGCAGGGCGTAGAGAAAGGGAGACCTTAGAAGTGGGCTACAGGGTCATGTACAGCCTTCTTAAACAATGAAAAAGTTGCATGTTCTCCTGCACTGTTATTTTTGGGTTACCATATGGAAAAGACAGTGGGGAAAGCATGGGTGGGAAATGAAGCTTGTTACCCAATGAAAAGTGGGTGACATTACATTTTTTATCTTGGGTGGGTGGGGTGCCCAGGGGGTCCCCAGGACGGGATAGGATCAAGCTGTCTGCCTGTGGACCACTTTGGCCCAATGCCAGCCTTTTTGGGCTAGGACATATGGGGATGGATTCCCCATTCACACCTAGGCAGGTAAGGGGCATGTGGGAACACGTCCCTTACCTGCCTAAGTGTGAATGGGGAATCCGTCCCCGCGTGTCCTAGCCTAAGTGCACTACAGCCGTTCAGCTGTAGTGCAAAAAGGCCTCTTAATTCTAAAACTATCTTGGGTCCACCAAGGTTTCTTTGACAAGGGCCTAATCCACCTAACCGTATCCCTGGATCTGTTCCCCCTCAGCATCTCTCATTGCCCACTTTTTTCTTCTACACTAGAAATTTTTCACTTATTTGCACTGGCTTATCCAATCAGTGCCTGAAGCTCTACCACCAGAAGCTGAATCCAATATAGGTCTTCTCCAGCTGGGCTGCTTTTCAGCAAAGAGAATTAATATTTCCTTCCTACAGACCGTATCCTGTCTCCAAATATTCAAAACATTTATTCAAGGTCCCTCATGGAATCAATGAGCCAAGCTTGAAGTTATTTGACATCTCAATTATCCCAAAGGCCAATATAGAAAGCTATTTGGTGAGTGTCAATCAAGCAACTGCAGGCACTTTTGACACCCTGGTGGAGAATCACTGATAGGGGGACTCAGGGTCCGTCACATCTTAATGCAAACTATCGCTGATTATGAAAGTCATTTTCCTAAGGAGCCCTTTCCCTCACACCTGTAAAGGCATCTCAAAGTTTATTAAAAATGATAACCATAAATAAGGAACATGGAGTCAAAGCTTGCCTCTCTGCTCATTTAGAAGCATTGATTAAGCTATTTTGTGATGCTTCTAAATTGGATTGTCAGGTCTGAGCTCCATCAGGGGGGCTACTGAAATTGTGAGCTTGTGTTGAATTAGTTTAACAGGTGATTTTTGTTTCCATTTCTTTCTCTGGTGGGTTTCTCTTTTATTTGAGACACCCCCATCCCCCCCAAAAAAGAGATCTCCCTCCTTTCCTCTCTTCCCCTCCCTCCCTCCTTCCTTTTCTTCATCTATCTATCTATCTATCTATCTATCTATCTATCTATCTATCTATCTATCTATCTATCCATCTATCCATCTATCCATCCATCCATCCATCCATCCATCCTTCCTTCCTTCTTCCCTCCCTCCCTCCCTTCTCTTCTTCTTTTTTCCTCCCCCTCCCTCTTCCCCCTCCTTCCTTCCTTCCTTCCACCCACACATCCCTCCCTCCCTCCTTCCTTCTTCTCTTCCCCTCCCTCCCTCCTTCCTTCATTTTCATCCCTTCTTCTCTTCCATCTCCCTCCCTCTCTTCCTTCCTTATCCATCCTTCCTTCCCTCCCCCTTCCTTTCCTCCTTCTCTTCCTCTCCCTCCCTCATTTTTTCATCTTCCTCCCTCCTTCCACTCCTTCTTTCTCTTCCCTTCCCTCCCTCCCTCCCAGAAATTTCCTCTCCTCTGTAGTTTGTACTTTTTTAATCCAGAAGCAGGGGGAGAAGAGTCTTGCACATCAGGTATTGAAAAAGTTGGGAAACTCTGTCTTAAGCATTTCAAAGGTCTGCAAAAGCTTTTTGACCTTTAACTACAGGCTTGGGGTTTCTTGGGGCTTACAGAGGCAAACCTGTCATCAGCTCTGCCTCATCTCCTAAGCTTAAAACACACCTCGCAGTATCTCACAGATTTCTCTTTAAAAAAAAAAAGGTCTGTGTATATTAAGGGCATTGCTCTTATTGACTTCATTTTTAATATTAAACAGGTGGGACTCAATGGCCCCAGTATTGACACTCCTAAGTCCATTAATGACCCCTTGTGACATCACTTTAATTTACACTTTGAAAGGGAAACGGCCGCCTTATGAGTCAGGGGCCAGGGAGAATATTGCTTATATTAAAGAGCCGAGGAGAAAGAACATCAGCTTTGACCCACTGAGGCAAAGTTGAACACTCCAAACAATATTTCCAACTCTGCCGTACAGAAGAAATAATATTATGAAACGTCTGGGCTTCCTTCCAGCCAGAAAGGTTGAAAGATCCCAATGTTTATATAGGTAAGGCAAAGAGGTCCTTAATATTTAGTCAGGAGCCAAAGGCAAGGCAGCCCAATTTAAGATTAAGTCCTCCAGAAAGAAGCTGTACAATTATGATTGTGCCAGACTACTGTGCAAACAGTGTGTGTGTGTGCGTGCGTGCGTGCGTGCGTGCGTGCGCGCACCATGCTCTTTCCTCTTAATGTGTTAGCAGAGATTGGCCCACTGTAACCTGGAAGATGGGTGGCTTCTCTGCATGTATCAGGGGTCATGGACAAATAGCCAACCATTTTCTGACCTTCTGTTGGCCAACATTCACTGACAAAGCATCACTGATCTCAGGGTGTGATCACACAGAGCAGTTTTAGGGCGCTATTTGATTAAGGAGCGCCCCATCTGAAAATGCACAAAAAACAAGTGTGCCACACACATTTTAAAGACAAATAAGCTGCTTATCTCCCTTCGTTGCCTTTTCTGCCACACACCCTTGCCTTCTAATCTGTCGTTATCGCTCACTGGCTGACTCCAGCCCAATTTAGCCCAAGTTTCCATGGACCTAAAGGCACAATTTTGGGAGGACATGCAGCAATGTTTTAAAACAGAAGGATAATATCAACACTCTAAAACCATTACTATAAATGTTTTGCATACAGAAGGTTCCAATTCCAAGTTACATCCATATACTTTGGAGGGGGGTAGCCCAGAGATAATGGCATGTGGGCACTGAGGCCTAGGGATGAGAACGAATGTTCGAAATGTTCAAAATTTGATTGAATTCGATCAAATGTGGACATTCGAATTTGAATAGAATGTCTGCACATTCGAATTTAAACATTTTGAATGTTCCAAAACATTCATTCGAATGATTCGAAATATTCAAATGTACTGATACGTATGTAGTACATATGTATCTGTATGAATCTCATACATATCTGTACACATTTGTGCAGATAGTACAGGACAAAAACAGGATGCATACGGGATAAAACGGGATGTGTACAAAATGCATACAGATACGTATAACACAAACAAGTGTTGATGACAGTCGTATCTTCAAATACAAATGTTGTTGACAGTTGTATCTTCAGATTCGAATCTAACATTTGAACAAATAGATTTGAATGCATTTGATTTGAAACAGATTTTGGCTGCATCCCCATTATAAGCTTAATCCAGTTCCCCTAAACCAAAATAATAGAGCCCGATGCAAACGCGAATTTGCCTGATCCCATTACTTTCAACTCAATTGTGTTGGATCCAGATTCTGAGGATCTTACGTGGTGTACATGACTCAAGGGGGGACTCAAGTGACTACTTTCTAAAAGCCGCTTTTCGGGGCTGCCCTGCCCTCTTCCTCCTGGCGTGAATGCGCCACCCATAACGGACCCCTTCACCGAGCCTGGCTGGGTGGCTGCTGCTTGCCTGGATGGAGAAAAAACTGCAGTAGGCAGCCAGTGATTCTTTCCCCTCCTCTCCCCATTGCCCAGGGCATACAGCAGCGGCGGCAACACAAGCCCACCTGCTTTAAACATTCACACGTCTCCCAGAACCTGCAGCTGCTTTCCTTTCCCTTTCTAAAGGTCAGAACTCCAAAGAGCTAGAATTGCGCAACATTGCTATAAGGTGTGAAGTGTGTGGATTGCTACAGTGTAGCGGCTTCTGTGAAGGTTGGATTTTTACACTGACATCACTGTCTTTGGAAGCAAGCTATTGGGGGAGGGAAACCCTAAACATGGATTCTCATCCCTTAAAACAGTACGGTCCCCACAGTAAAAAATGTAACTCATATCAAGTACACAAACCGGAGTGAGACCTGTTGAAATGCGTGTTAACATTTACAATGCTTTGGGGTGATTTAACACGCGGAAAGCGTGTTAAGCCAAACTGACATGGGGTCTGCGAGGATTGAAAACGGTTTGAAACCAAAATAAGGTTGTAATGGGGATGCGGCCTTTGTTGCATTCAGATTCTAAACATTCAAATCAAATCGAATGTGGATATTTGGTCTGACTCAAATTTGAATGCAAAAAACAAAAAACATTTGTGTACATCCCTACTAAGGCCCTTTCTGCATTTAGCTGTCGGGATGTACATGAATGTGTCACATCCAAAATTCATACGAATTTGTTAAGATTCAGACATTCAAATTCGGATCAAATGTTGGTACATTCAAAGGTTGACATTCGGACGTGAATCAAATGCTTCTGTATGTTCATACAAAGCTTTATTCATGAACCTGGGGAGGTGGGAAAGTGGCTACCCAGTCATATCCAGAAAGGATTCAAAGTGGATTCAGAGTAGATTCAGGGTGTTTTTCCACTGTCACTAGAAGCACCCATTAAGTACCCATTAATGGGTACAAAAATGCCATTTCGTACCCATTAATGGGTACTTAATGGGTACTTTTAGTGACAGTGGAAAAACATCCTCAGAGTGGATTTGACACATTCAGAGTGGATTTATGGATTATTTGTAGGAGGTTCGTAGGCGCGACCGGCAGCAGGGATTTGAATAGCATTTGAATTGCATTCAGAGAAGATTCGTAATCGAATTTGAATCATGCCACATTCGAAGGGACTCTATTAAAATGAATGTGAATTTCCTTGCATTTGATTCAATTTAAATTGAACACAAAAAAACATTTGTGCACATCTCTACTTACCTGCACTGCTCAGGTGTGGCTACCCTTAGATGACAACAGCACACAGAAGGGAAGCTCCTAGTACGTTTTCTGTTCCACTATACCAGCTAGTGTGGAATCGCTCCATGAAACTTTGAGACTGTACCCATTTTTCACACATCCATAATCATTACCTGGATTCCCTTCCCGTTTCCCACAAGCTGTCCTCTCCTGCTATTGGATTTTTACTTCTATTTTCTCCCAATCATGTTGGAGGCGCTGAGTCTACTTTTGCATTCAAATGCTTTCAGAGGCTGAGCAATCTTCTAACAACGCTTTCTTAAAATCTTGCTGTTTTGCTTTGCTTTGCTTTGCTTCTGTTGGCTGATGCAATGATGAGTTTCTTACTGAGATCTTCACTATTATGACTGTATAATTAATTGCCTTTACTTGTGATCCGCTTTGCATTTTTTCCAAAGCAAAGCCTAAAAATAACAATGCCAGAGTTTCATTCAGACCACAGAATCCTTTTAATGCGAATTGAAATGATACTTGAAGAGGGTTGTGTGCGCACACATGTGCTGCTGGACGTGGTCGGCGACCTCCTTTCATCTTTCCCAAACTAACACAATTACAGTCAGATGGAAATGAGAAACATATGGCTCATCATTTGATGATATTGAGTCTCATTATAAATCCTTTAAGGGACCTTTAAAGAAAAAGTGAGATTAATGATAGGGTAGGACCATACCTACCAAGAAATTCAAACAAATATGTCCTTTTTTAAAAGAATAATAATAATAATTTTGGCTTATCTTCCCATTGAATTCTGCCCACCCTTGCTAAGCAACCAAATTCTGATTGGCTATTAAAAATCCCCTTTTTCCAGGGGGGGTGGGGAAGCAACCTCTGTGACAGGAACTACTCTTCACACGTGTTAAGTACTGTTCCCCCCATGCATGCAGGATCTTAAGGACTAGAAGTTTGGTTTAACTGATAATGGTACAGTGCTGATCATAAGGGATGAGACTCACTTGACTGGTCTTAGCGCAAAGTTTATTTATTAAAATGTAAAAAAATGTAAACAGGGTTTCAGGTTCAATTTCCGGCATCTCCCCTGAATCAGGCAATGGCAAACCACATCTATGTCTCTGCCAAGAAAACTGCATAGCGGTGCTCGTGGAGTCTGAGAGGGACTGTAGAGCGGTAGATAAAATTGCCTGGAAAGCAGAGGCCTGCCAGTTCGTTCCCCAGCCTCTCCCTGGAAGGAGGCAATGGTAAACCACTTCTACATCTATGCCAAGAAACCTGCACAGAGGTACCCATGGCGTGTGCGAGTGTCTCTAGCTCACTTGTAGAGTAAACTGCCAGGAAAGGCGTGGGTTGCTGGTTCAATTCCCAGCACGTCCCCAGAAGAACCGGTTCTGCGCCGTCAATTAAAAATCCATGGAATGTGTCCACGGATCGCCAGGAGTCAATCCTAGCTTGATGGTATCAAACAACAACAGCTTAATTTTCGGCAGCCCTTTAAAAGAGACGGCAGGCTGATCCGTCTTGGAATCTTTGATCAGGCTACCCCTCCTGCAGCCAGAAGCATCTCTCTCTCTCTTTGCTTCCTGGGCATTAGCAACGTCTGTTTGAGCAGCGGTGCCCAGTGCAATTTAAAGATATTGGCAGTCAGCTTTCAATAATTCCCTGTTAGATTACTGTCTGCGGAAGAGTATATAACACAACAGCTACAAATGCTCGGAGCAAAATCTTCAATAACAATTGCCTGCTTATGATAACTTTCCCAATTTCCTGCAACAACAGCACCCCACTCTCCCTTCCCTCGTTCTGTAGCAGCTTGTTTCTATATTGAACATCTGCCTTGGGATCGGCTGTCACAAAAAGTAATAAACACATCAATCCAAAAGAAAGAATATTGCACGGCTTCTCCTCACTCTCTCACTCTCTCTCTTGCCCCCCCCCAGCTCAACTCCACACCTCCATCTCAACCTTTCTCAAACAAGCGTGTCACGCCACCCCTCTTCCAACTCTAACTCCTTAACCCCTCAAATTGGCAGCTGGCAGCGTGAAGCCAAAGAGATCAAGCGCAGAGGTGTGCTTTTGCGCAAAGCTCCTCCTAATGAACTTGCTCACTTGCTGCAATGTTGCGCGCACACAGGCTGGCACGATCTTAATAAGTTAATTATCGTCTGAAGCACCGATTACAGATTTCAACCTTTGTTTACCAGTATCAAGCAATGGGATTAATTTGTAAACCTGCTACCTAGCCAATGTTTTGACAGCTATTCCTTTGATTTCCTGGAGAGCTACAGAAATAAAGCAGAACCATCTCGGGGAGTCTGGGGAAGGGACGCTTTTAAACTTAATAGAAAAAGAAAGAGCAACCGGCGATGCCTTGTCGCTGATTACCAATGGACCCCAAAGCGCATAAAAGTAACGGCAATTGCTATTGTTCTCTCTTCACCCCTCAGGCTCCGACAGACAGAATGACAACAAAAGCAATTTGCCATTTCCCACTTAGGCTTATATAAATATCCACAGATTACTCAAATGTGCTGTAGATCAAATCTAATCTTGCTGCACTACCTTTTGTAAATTACAGATTACACGGAGTTGTCTTTTCCCCTGCCCCCCTCAGGTGCACAGGGCTTGGAACACTTTCATAGAGAACTGAACAGGAATTAAGCTGGCGTCGATGCCGTTTGTTAGCAGGAAATTTGCTGTGGACCAGATCCAGGGAACTTGTAAAAGCATCTTTTAAATATCTACCTTCACCTTGAACCTTCTTCAGTGCATCTTCAGGTCTAACTGATCACACTTTTTAATTTTTATCCATTTTATTTGTGGACTTTCCATCTATCTATCTACCCACCCACCCACCCACCCACCCACCCACCCATCCATCTATATCTGTCTGTCTTTCTGTCTATCTGTTTGTCCTTCCTTCTTTCCAATCTGTCTGTTCCCTCCAAGCTTGTGTTCCTTACCAGCAAGTGTGGTTCCCTTCTGCATATTAGTGTGGAACACAGAAATGTCCAACCCAAATCCTGTCGGAGCATGTTCAAGGGTCCCTTGAATTGGATGACCAGTAGATCTCAATATTGAGGTCCATTAGCATACCAGCTCAGCCTAGCCTAGCCCACAGCATAGAAGTGCAGGTTTCCACATCCTGGTTAGAGAGGGACCCACTTGAGCAGTGTGATTCATTACCAAAACAGGACCCCTGGGGGCTATGGAACTCATGCATGGTGGCTCTGAAGCTCACATGAGCTGCAGGGCCAGCAAAGGGCTACAGAGATAAATCAAATGTAGGCGACAGTTAAACTTCTGGTGGAGGCAACTTTATTTGGGGTGGATGAGGGGAGGTACTCCGAGCTACAGTGAGATCCTGGTCTCCAGTTTGGAGTGAGTACATGTACAGTGCTTTAGAAATAAACTATAATAATAAGAAGAAACCACCCTGTAATGGAGGACCCTCCCTGAGTGACTGTGACAGAAAAGGGTCCTGCTGCTGAAAATGGAGAAAATAGGATGAAGAGGGGACCCTATTCTGATAGGTTGAGAAGGGAGGTGACTAGAATGTGGGGGAAGCAGCAGCAGAGTTGGTCCATGTTTCTCACCCTTAAGGGGATTCAAAATGGTGCAGAAAACTCCTGTTCTTCTCCCCACAAGAGATACCTTGATGTAGGTGGGACTGTGAGAGCTCAGAAAGAGAGTTGTGACTAGCCCAAGGTCACCCAGCTGGCTTCATGCAGGAGTGTGAAATGAAACAAGGGCTGCATCTTCACGGCATGTGTTATTTCAATTTAAATAATTCGAAATAACTGACCCGGAACAAAGCTGTCCACACGACTTGCAAATTGATCTGGTTCTGTGGCATTCCTTAACGCGGAATCAATCCTGGTAATCCCCACAATAGCCCTGTGCTCCCGCCCATTGCCAGTCATGGTGCCCTGTGATTGGTCCTCCCTCCCAGGATCCCACCCTCCCTTTCCTTTGCGTCATCCATGCTCCACCGGAGATTCCCGTTCTCTCCCCTCCCCCTTCCCAGCAGCAGCAGCAGCAGCAGCAGCAGCAGCATCCATCCATCCATCCATCCATCCATCCATCCATCCATCCATCCATCCATCCATCCATCCATCCATCCATCCATCCATCCATCCTGGGGCTCCTCGGTGCCCGCTCTGCTTTGCCCGACTCCACCGCTGCTGCCGCCGCTGCCGCCGCCGCTGCCACCGTGTTCTCGGCGCCTTTCGCCCCACTGGCCGGAGCGCGCTTGCAGCCCGGGCCGCCCCTGCCTCCCCCGCCGGCGGATTCCGCCGCCCGCCGCGCCATCCATCCATCCATCCATCCATCCATCCATCCATCCATCCATCCATCCATCCATCCATCCATCCATCCATCCATCCATCCATCCATCCATCCATCCTGGTGCTGCGGCGCGGGCGGCTTCGCCCTGGGGCTCCGCCGCCGCTTTTCCCCGCTTTGCTGCCACTTTGCCCCGCAGAGCCGCGGCCGCCGCTGGCTGGAAGAGGAGGAGAGCCAAGGGGTGGACAAGAGGGCGGGCGGGCTCAGCGTGCCCACCGCTGGGAGGGCAAAGGGAGCTCCTCGCCCGCTCTTCCCCCCGTGGCCGGGAGGGAACTCGGAGAGCGGGGAGAGTGGGCTGGGAAAGTTCCCCGGGGACTCCCCTTTCCTTTCCTTTTGAAAGTTCAGAACTGCGCAAAAGTGAAACATTGTTATTAATCTACATTGCTACAGTGTATCTTTGGAGGTAGTGGGTGGATTCTTTCAATGAAATCATTTGAAAGCAAGCTATTGGGGAAGGGAATCCTAAACATGACGTGCCTACAATACGGAGAGCCCATTGGTTACAGTGCGATTGGGGGCGGGACAGCCTTAAAACGGAATCTCATCACGGAAACTATACTGTCCACACAGTAAAAAATTAAACACGTATCAAGGGCATGTTTCGGAGTGAGACCTGTTGAGATCAGGATTTATTTCAAATCGGGATAACGTCGTTTAACACCGAAATACCGTATTAAGCCGAAGTGCCGTCTAAACTGCGCGAACTCAAAACGTTTTGAATTCGAGATAACGACGTCGTGGGGATGTGGCCAAGGAGACTACTGGATAAGAGCCTAACACTCTAAGCACAAGACCAAACTGGCTCATAAAGTTCCAAGGTGCCTCCAGGAGGCAAAAGACCATTGCAGGGTCCCCAGAAGCTCCTGCCCTTGCCAGACATGGGAGACAATCATCAGCTTCTACCTCTGTCTGCTGGCTCCTTTCATTATAGCACCTCCTGCAAATATCCAGAAGCCAGCCATGCCCCTGCCAAGCCAAACTTCCAGGCATTTGCAAGAGCAATCATAATGAAAAGAGCCAGCATGACAGAGGTAAATGATCACCCTACTATGGGAAACCTAGCATCACCTCAATATCTCAGGACTATAATGGGAATGCGTTCCCAATATGGTCCCTGAAGAATCATGGTTTAGCCCACATCCAGAGGCACCGCCAGTTATCCATTCAGCTTGGATCAGCTTTGCCTCAGGTACTTTATAAAGGAAGCAGAACTGATTGCATTTAATTTGGATTCTTTCCCCGAGCCGCTCTGTAGCTCCCTGATGGTCCTTCAGGAGGGGAGAGCTGCATTTTAGCTGGATCTGGCATCAATTCACTAATGGATAAGTTTCCGCTCACTTTAACAATGCACCACTGTAGTGAATTTTAAGCTGATAAGGGGCACTCCGGTTTCACCTTCCATTGGAAAGTGCCAATAGATAAGGCGTTTGCTCATTCCCTTAACCAAGCCTTCGGTGCTGCAAACATCAAAAAGAAGCTTGCCTGTCGAAATTGCTGTCTTCCAAGCAAGAATGACACACAGAAAGTCAAGCTGGAGTGGAGAATCTCTTCTCCCTCCCCGAATTTCCAAGGGAAGGAGTGTTCCGTTTTTAATAAACAAAAGCATGCCAATTTCCTGGAGCGTGTATGAAAGTGAAGGAGCACCAGCACACTGGCTTCTACAACAATAGCCGGAGGGCACTTTGGGCTCTGATACTAAACTCTCCAATTGGAGACAGCGTGGCTACAACCCCGAGATGAATGAAAAATAAATAAAGTGCCAATTTCACCTGCAGCTTTTTCCTATATTGCAAAGATTTCGCTCCTGCCTGAATTGGATTCTGTCATGAAACATTAATTGAGTGAGACAACTAAATATTAATAGAGGACTAGCAAAAAAAAAGAGAGAGAGAGAGAGAGAGAGAGAGGGGAAAGGCCCATCTCAGTGAGCAATTGCCTCTTAAAACGAAGGCTGTACAGTCAGAGGACAAACCTGTGACAGATGGCAGCTTGGATCAGAAAGCACCAGCCCAAGGTGGATTTCCAAGGAAGCTCGCAAGCCATCCTGCACTGGACTGGAGAAGTTGCCATTTGCACCCTTTGATGTTCTTGCCATCGTCTAGGCTGCCTTTGCAAGAGACTTTGTATGGAATGACATGAAAATCTGGGTTGGTAGTGGGGGTTTGTGGTGATGGAACACATGTATGCAAAGTCAGGCTGCGTGAAGCCCAAGGTATCTGTAGTCCAGCCCTTCTTTGTCTTTCCTCTAACAATCCTATGCAATAGATGGCCTTTCCACATTCAGAAGAGGCTGAGGCCTTCCCACATCTGACCCTCTCTCTTCAGCCTCTGGTGTGGCCTAAGACCTCACTACCTGTTAGGCTGCTCTGCATTGGGCCTAGGTGGCTAAAATGGCCACCCGGACTTCTTTGAAAAAGGTCTAGTGGTGGTCAAGGGAAGATTGCAGAAAGGTTCATGCCTCTTTCTTCTGGTTTACCAGGGGAACCTGTTTCAATGGAGAAGCGATGCATCCCCTTGGGGCTCTCAAGCCAAGAACCTTTGTTCCTGATTGCCGCAGCAGGCTCTGAAGCTTGAGTGAGCTTTGGAGTGGTGTGGGCCTTGTCCAAGAACAAGTCACCCAAGTGCACATAGCATAGGTTTGGGATAGTTGTGCCACTCCTTCACAGAGTGGTTCCATCTGGAATGGTCCAACACCCAGAAGTGTGTAAACAGCTTTCTGATTGAGTAGGGTTTCAACCTTAGAGCCTGGAAAAAGGACCTGCAAGATTCTCCACAACACACCAAACACTGGTATAGAGGACAGAGAGGCAGGTTGGCAGTTAACCAGGGATCTTTCTGCACTTGGCCCCATGGCTTGCTTCCAGTGCACTTCTAGACAGAGCACCTGCACTGGAAGGGGCTGCTTCCAACTCAGAAACAGCCCCTTCTGTGCAGGGCACACTGAAAGTAAACTACATGTGGTGCACAATTTTGTGCACCACATGTAAAGTTACTGCATCCTGTGGTGTCCAGCCATGTCCTCCGGGGAACCCATCCACACCTCTATGGTGCATGGAGGGGCACATGATGAACCACAAAAGTGTGCTGCTGCATCATGTGATGTGCTGGCGTCAACATACATGTGTGTCACCATTGTCCCAGTGACAATCGTGCAGCCACACTTCAGGTAAGCCTGCAGATGCACGCGGGCAGGGATGGCATGCACTACCATTCATGAAGAAGAAGAAGAAGAAGAAGAAGAAGAAGAAGAAGAAGAAGAAGAAGAAGAAGAAGAAGAAGAGTTGGCTTTTCTACCCTGCTTCTCATCCATTTAAGGGGACTCAAAATAGCTGAAAAGGCTTCCTATTCTTGTCCTCACAACAGAACACCCTATGAGGTAGGTGGGGCTATGAGAGCTCAGAAGAGAGCTGTGACTAGCCCAGGGTCACCCAGCTGGCTTCATGGAGGACTGCAAACCCGGTATTCTCAAATAAGAGTCCGACTCCCTAACCACTAGACTAAACTGGTTCATGCTAGTACATGCATGCGGACGGGACATGAAATGCAAATATCCCCCTGCTTACACACACACACACACATACACACACACACATACACAAACCAATCACTCTGGTGCTATTCAGAAACCATTTTAGGTGCCTGCTGAGAGGAAATTACCTCAGAACTGAAAATTGGGAAACATGTAGCCAGGATGCGTCCTGGTCCTTCCAAATGCACTCTGCAGAAGGTGAAGCATTTCCCTTGCAAATCGAATGCCCCACACGTCCACCAGCGCAGCCAGCTTGCCAGTCATTTGCAGTGGCTAAATATCATTAAATAAGCATTCCCCCAACTATCCTCTCTGGTAATTAGAAGGACTCCCGCAAATAGATGTAACCTTATCTATTTATCTAAGGCAGAATCTTTATGGCAATTTTCAAGGCAGAATCCAATAGCTTCTTCAAACAAGCCACTGGAGTCAGGCAGTATCTGTAATTACTGAAACTGCTGGGTAATTGCTGTTTAGTGGTTATTTTCAGCACATATTTCTCGGGATACCTCCGGGGATATTTTCTTTCTTTCCCTTTTTCTTTTAAACGGAATGGCCTATAAAATAAAATATATTTGTGTATTAAAAGACTAACAAGTCTTCAGCAGCGTGCTTCAGGGTTCTTATTATTTAGAAAGCCCTTGTGTTGTTATTTTTATTGAAGCGTGTAACACTGTATAATATATATTAAACACTTTTCCTTTCTTTTTCTTTTTCTTTTCTTTTCTTTTTTCTTTCTTTCTTTCCTTTTTTTTTTTTTTGCAGAAAAATAAACGTGTGAGGAAGTGCATGCTGGTGTTTAGCATCTCTTTAAAGTTATCTCTCCAATAAAAGCTGGGTTTGGGTTGCAGCGTTTTGAAAAATCCCCCCCCCCCCCGCCTTCCCGCCAGCTACTCAGCTACGCTGAAAGTCTCTGAAGACAAATCCATCCAGAGCGAGTTGAGGAAAATTCAAGTTTCCGTGTTGTATGTCAGAGTTGAGGACAACTTGTCAGCTCCGCTACTGTCAGGTTTTATCTTCAGATATGACAGGCAATTTGTACAGGGAACTCTCCTGAATGACAAGATAGAGGAGGATTGTAAAACACGACACCTGTGTGGTAGGCCTCGTTTTTGGGGCCATCAAACCCAATTGTTTTCTTTTGCTATTAAGGCAACGGAGCTGAACCATTTAGGGTAAGGGCTATAGGTTGCAGGCAGAGCACATGTTTTGCATGTTAGAAGGCCTCAGATCATTCATCGGCATCTACAACTGGGGTTATGAGCAGCCCCTGCCTGCTGCTGAAGAGATTCACGGTCAAGTTATGCCTGCCAGGAGACCCCAACCTTTTGTGGGCTTCTTATGGGAGTTTGTGGGAGATTCCAAGGCCGGCGCGCACGTCAGGGCAGCGCGCCTGCGCAGAATGGCTCCTGAGGGCAGGGGCTGCCAGGCGCAGCCCCGGCCACTCAGGCGGCGCGCGGGATGCAGGTGCGCTGCATTCTGCGCACCTGCTTTCAGTTTCGGGGAGACGGCAGAGAGGTAAGCAGGGGAACCGCCGCGCTCCCCCCAGGGTGGGCGAGGGCGGGCTTCTGGGGCGAGGGCGAGCCGCAGCGGCGAGGTCCCCCGGCTCGCCAGGCTTGGCTCCGGTGAGCCAATCGTGGCGGGCCGGGGGCGGGCCCTCCGTGCCGGATCAGAGATGGGTGCCATGTGTCCACACAGCACCCGCCTCCAATCCGGATCAGCGCCGCGTGTGCGGAGGCACGGGTGCGGGGTAGTTCCGCATCTCTTAGATGCGGATCTACCCCGTAAAAGCGGATCTACCGTGCACCTGGAGCTATTAAAACCGGGTGCCGGAGATCCTGTTTTATTTGCCCCTGTGCGGAGGCACCCTCAGAGAAGAACAGCAAATGCTGCTGAGGAGAAAGAAATGTGTGACAGAAAGCTTGTGAGTCAGGAGAGAAATAGCAATTGGCAAGACAACCGCGTGTGGGGATTCTTTATGTGACAGGGATGTGCACAAATGTTCTAAACATTCAAAATTTGATTGAATTCGATCGAATGTGGGCACTTGAACACAAATAGAATGTTTATAAATTCAAATTTAAACATTTGAACAAATTTCGAATGTTCCAAAACATTTGTTCGAATGATACAAAACATTTGAATGTTCAGATACGTATGTACAGATACGAATGTACGCATACGTATCTGTATGCATCTCATACATATCTCTAATACCCATGTGTATTAAACGCATACAGATGTGTATGACACATACGAATGTCGTCAACATCTGTATCTTCAAATATGTTGTCGACATCCGTATCTTCAAATACAAATGCTTTGTTGACTTTCATATCTTCAAATTCAAATCTAACACTCGAACGAACAGATACAAATGTACTCAATAGGAATCAGATTTTGTTGCATTCGCATTCTAAACGTTCAAATCGAATTGAATGTTTTGACATTCAATATGAATCAAATGCAAATACAAAAGCAACATTCGTACGCATCCCTATTACGAGGGGCCATTAAATTAGGGAGGTGGGGCAAGGTGGATGCCTGCATGAAGTTATGTGTTAAATGCCATGGCAGTATAGGGGGGCACAACACACACACACACACACACGATATACCTCCTCTTACGTTTTTATTGACTCCTAGAGTAGATGCCTAGCTATTGCCTCCAAGTTGGAGAGACAGGTTGTTTCTAAAGGCCATTAGCAGGAATCTGAGTGCAGGTAACAGCTTTGCCTTGAGATGCTCAGAAGCAATTGGTGGGCCTCTGGGCGAGACAGGATGCTGGGCTAGACAGACTGTGGCCCAATCCAGCTGGGGTCCTCTGCCATGAAACCCAGAAGGGAACAAACCTCTTGTTCCTCCTCTCCATATCTGATCATTGAGGTTGAAGAACACATTTTAAAATCTGCACAGTCAGGGGCCAGAGATGGAAAGAAGAACTTATTTGAATGTGGAGAGCAGAAATGCCTGCTGTTGCCCATTACTTTATTTCAAAGCATTTGAGATCTTTCAGAGAAATCAAAGTCTTGGTCGGCTTATCCACCACACTGCTCTCCCATCTGCTGAGAATATGAAGCAAACCTAAGCTGTGGGAGAAGCCATGGAGCATCATTTGACCTTCTACAGCCACTCTTCACAAAAAGAGCTTTCTTTCTGGTATTTATGCTCTCTTTGCAGTATCTCATGGTAGCACATGAAGGCCAAAACCAAACCTGATCTCCCTCACTCACCAGCCGATGATTCTTTGTGGCAGCCTTGTTTCAATTTGGTGCATGGACAGATAAGCCCTTTCCACCACCCTGACCCCCTTTTCCCCCTACACAGATGTGACCTGATACACCTACTTCAGAGACAATGGATGAGATTTGACCTAACGTTCTTGGAAAGGTCATGGAGGAGCTCCTGTCTTGTGGAATGCGGTTTCTACCCCTGTGAATCATCCTAACTAAATGCTGTAATTATCATTCCCTGGAGCCGCATCAAATGTTATTTAACAGCCAGTCCCCTCCTTGTGGCATGCCTCTCAAAAGTCTTTGCACCCAAGGGACTGGCAATCTATTATTGAAGGAACCGTTCTGACCCCATTAGCCAGGGAGGCAGAAGTAACTTTGAACTACAGATGTCAAAGCGCAAGTGAACCATTCGCAGGCTGGAGTCACCAGGGACAGGCAAGGGAAGAGGTTCAACATTGGGTAAAGACTGAAGACTAGCAGGCCATTTGGAAGTACTGCCACTGCATGCTTCATAATGGACCCAGGGTGGGGATCTTATATGGTGGGGTTGTCATCGAGGACCAGGGAACATGACGAGTTCCTCAGGGTATTCTCTCCTGATTGTTACAGTGTGGGCAGTTAAGAGGAGCGTAACTAGGACAGCACATACAAAAAGCATGCACAGAATACACTAACAATTCAAAGCTCAGTAGCCTGCCAAACTGGATGCACTCAGGTCTGAGCCAGACCCTGACAGAAAGCTGAGGCCAATGCGCTCTTGCCCCTGCAGTTCACGATAGGGTAACATCTGGGCAAGTGCATCTGCACTTGGAGGAGGCATTTGCAACCTAGAAACACCTCTTACCTTACCCGATATTACCTTATCATCAACTAGCAGTAGTGCACAAAATTGTGCAGCACTCACATCCCAACCCTAACCATTTCCATCCCATTCTTTACCTTTCCTGTCCAGCTCCATGAACATTCACACCATTTACAGCATTTATGTTGTGAGGGGTCATCTGAGGTGCCACACAGGCATGCTGCCACCTTGGATGACCCCAAAGGTGACTGAATGTGTGCACACATGTGGGTACACACACAGTTGTGCCATGCTCCAGAACCAAGAAGCTGGTACCCTGCTGGCAATCGGACATACACCCAGACACAGGTAAGTCTCCAGGCACATAGGGCTCAGTGCAACATGTACTGGCATTCCTAAGTGTGAACGTTAGGACACTTTAGTCTGAAAAGGTGAAAAAGCAGCCCTAGCTTCACCCAATAGTAACTATACCCACGTTCAGGGTCTCACTAATCAGAAGAAGGCAGAAGTCTCCCAAAGGCTGCATCCCCATGCGCTCCATTTAGTGTTGACTGGACTATTTTTAGTCCGGATGCAGGGCCGAATTTGAATTGAGCCGTCCCCGTGCATTTGCTGATAACGCAAGCTCAATTCGACTACAGGTGTCTCCATGCAAACCACGCTAAACCCCTGCACGGGGGAACAGCATATTTTTCTCTCCACCCCCTTTCTCCTGATAGGAAGCCAGCCTGACGTCACCAACCCCTGTGCTGCCCACTGTAGTGATGGCAGAGATAATAATATGATAATAAAAAATAATATTAAAAAGCCGGATCGTTGTGCAAAGCCGCTATGGGGTTTGGCGGCAGTTTACTGGAAGTGTGCACCTCCGCTCCACCCAGTATGGCAGTTTAGCACTCGTGCACAATTTAGATTAAATTATCATGCCTGGCTTGGCAATCGGGGAGGGGGGAGTGGAATAATGGCCACAGAAAGAGACTCGTGGCACAATGATTGCATCTTTCGCTGTAAAACTGGGGTGCTCCATTACTGTATGCACATTTCAGAAGCTGCTCTTTGTCTTGCACATTCACCTGACAATCGGGGAAGCGGGGTGGGATAATGGTCACGAAAAGAGACTCGTTTCTGTTCAGTCACCATTTATTGCCAAAAATGCCCAAACAGTTGCGATCTCCAATGCACAGGATAGGAACAGCGAGCACAGGACGTGAAACCCACCCACTAATGACACAAGTGGCAATCTCTTCCCCAAACAGCCTGGAAGTGTCCCCATGCACGGACTCAGCCTCCAAAATAATGCAGACTTCGCTCCCAAACTGTAGCAAGAACAGTTTTCAAGAGGACTAAATTTAGCACAGATTTGGGTGATTTGGTCCACATGTAGCCCGGTTTGGGGGCTTTGCATGGGAACGCTCCTTGCCAAATTTGGATTTGATTCGGACTTTATAGTGCATGGGGATGTGACCAAAGTGAGGCTGCATCAGTATATATTTTTGTAGGCACCTCCGCCACAGAGGAAATGACTACTTAATGCTTTGGCCATCCCAGAGACTGGCTAAATTGATAGGGCCTGGGTAGCCACGAGGCCACACATCAGTAGAACGAACGAACGAACGAACGAACGAACGAACGAACGAACGAACGAACGAACGAACGAACGAACGAACGAACGAACGAACGAACGAACGAACGAACGAACGAACGGAGGTGGCATTTGGAAAGTATTGTCAATCCAGCATTTTGCTACCTTCTATACTGCTTAATTTGCTCTAATTATTATCAGAGACGCTGAGATTCAAAGTGATGCTATTGCTCACTGAGCAAAATCAAAGGTTCAATATGTTAAACCCATCATTGCAACCCTGAAAGCGCTGGGATAATTTAAGCTCTGCATGCACGTGAGCTTAGTGAGGGCCTCTTTCTGTCTCACCCTCCTCCTCCTCCTCCAAGGCAACACGAACAAGAAACTTGGGGTTGTGGTTTTATTTCTTTAAAAAGAAAACTAGGGGTTTAGTAAACAAAACCTGATTGCTCACATTTTCAGCTCGGTGGCGTTTGCTGCATTCAGAGAAATCAGAGATAACAGAAATGCTATAGACGAAATGCTTCCCTCCATTTCCCCACCACAGGAGCCTAATCAAAGCAGCTAATCAGATCAATAGTGTTGGCGGCAAAGCGCGCATCTGAAGACCCTCAAAAATGTTGTGGTGAAGCCAAAATTCTGCCTGAGTGGAATGGAGTGACTTACAGAAGCAAACACATGCAGGAAAAAAAAACACAAGTCAGAATTAAGTATAACTAGATTTGTAAACCTAAATCCCCCATACTCTGAACGTTGACCAAGCCTTCCCAACTGCTAAACATTACTGACATTTAGCATCACATAATGTTCTGCCCCAGGTATACTCAAGCTTTACGTTCAGTCTGCACTCTGGCCTTGGGCAGAGGTCTTGAACAAGTGAAACTCCTCCCTCTTTGAAGAATCCACCAGTCTTTCTCAACATGCACAAATTACAGTATTTATTGCAGCAGCAAAACACATATATAACCACTTTCTTAACAAGTAAGAGCTTACAGTTTCTTGCAGCTTACTGGTTCTTCAAGCTTTGGTTACTGACTTTTGCTGAGGCACTCAGGCCTAGAAAGAGTTCCTGCCTTCCTTGTGACACTGGCTGGTCTGGAAGGACTTTCTGCTTCCGTTGGCACTTGCTGGCCTATTGGGAAGTTGCTGCTTTTCTTTCTACTGATGAGTTTCTTCTTTCTGTGGCACTTGCGGCCTATGAGGAGTTTCAGCCTGTCTAAGAAAGATGCTTCTTTCCACTCTCACAGCAGACTGAAAACTGGTCTGACTCTCCTGTGCAAGCTGTAAAAGCTCCACCCTCCTACCCATGAGCCTTCCTCTTAAAGATACAGGCTCACATTCTTTTCTAAATTTCTACTAAACAAGGCTTACAACATAAACTTCAATTGCTACAAACAAACTTGTTGCAGAGGCATAACACTCCCCGCATAAAACTTGTAAGAGTTTTACTACCATCATGCTTTTTATACTATATACAATTGCTGAGAATAAATTCTACTAATTTAGATTCCATTATCTTTACACAAAAAAATGATATCAGTTACAGGTCTTTCAAAAACTTTACAGCTTGAATTTCTAACTATTCTCACTTTTACTTTTCTGACTCTTCCATCTTCACTCAAGATGGCTTCCTGAATAACACCTAGTGGCCATCTGTTCCGTGGGACTTCTTTCTCCTTTAAGATGACAACGTCACCTTCTTGGATGTTAGGTTGATCCGTTTCCCACTTTGTCCGTTTTTGAAGAAGTGGGAGATATTCCTGTCTCCATCTTTTCCAGAATGTATTAGCTAAAGCTTGGACCTGTTTCCAGTGTCTTTTATACATAGTTTGTGTATCTGCTGTTCTTGATGGATCTTGCAAATTGACTACTTCCTTTGGAGCCTCAAGATGATTAGGATCCCTCAAAAATTCTGGTCCATTCAGCCATCGGGATGATTGTAGATCTGTGGCAGGGATGCCTCTGGTGGCTTGGTCTGCCGGATTCATATCTGATGGAATGTAGGTCCATTGCTCTGGATGAGAAGATTTGTGAATGCGGTTCACACGGTTACTTACATAAACGTAGAAACGCCTATGAGAATTGCAAATGTAACCTAAAACAACTTTGCTGTCAGTGTAAAAAACAACTCTTTCGAAACTCAAGTCCATCTCCTTTTGTATCACATCAGCAATCTGTGTGGCAAGCACGGCTGCACAAAGTTCCAAATGAGGTATCGTGTGGCCCTTAGTGGGGGCTAATTTTGCTTTACCCATGATGAATCCTACATGTACCTCATGTTCCAACACTGCCTTCAAATAAGCTACTGCGGCCACGGCCTTTTCTGATGCGTCTGAGAAAATGTGTAATTCTTTATAAACTGTGTCAATGGGTGAACGTGGGACATACCTTCTTGGTATGGAAATCTTCTCTAAAGCTGTGAGGGCATCTTTCCATGCTTCCCATTGTTGTGCTGCATGTGCTGGCAAGGGTTGATCCCATTCTTTGGTGTCTTGGATTGCATCTCTTAACATCCATTTTCCTTGAATGCTCACTGGGGCTGCGAAGCCAAGAGGGTCAAATAAGCTGTTGATTGTGGACAGCATTCCTCTCCTAGTGAACTTCTTCTGCACACATGATACTTTGAAAGTAAAGTTGTCACTGATTATATCCCAACACAAGCCCAAGCTTCGTTGTATATAAGAATCTTCTTTAGCAAAATCTAAAGATTGCATTCCTTTTGCCTTATCTTCTTCTGGAAATGCTTCTAGAACTTGTTTGCTGTTTGACACAATTTTGTGTAAGCGTATTCTTGCCGTGTTCAGCATTTCTTGAGTTTGTTTTATCAAATTGATGGCCTCTTGTGGGGTGGCTGTCGATTTCAAACCATCATCAACGTAAAAGTCTCTATGCACAAACCGGGATACTGCAGGATCGTACTGGCTTTCTTGCAGTTGTGCAGTTCTCCTCAAACAATAATTAGCTATGGCTGGAGAGGGACTGTTTCCAAAAACATGGACTCTCATTCTATACTCTTGCATCTGAGTTTGTGTGTCTGGGTCCTCAAACCACAAAAACCTGAGAAAGTCTCTATGATCTTCTTGGACTAAGAATGAATAAAACATCTGTTGTATGTCAGTCATTATGGCAATAGCTTCTTTCCTAAATCTAAGCAGTACTCCAACCAAGTTGTTGATGAGATCTGGTCCGGTTAATAAGACTTTGTTGAGAGAGATTCCTTGAAAGGGCGCACTAGAGTCAAACACTACTCTCACCTGATCCGGTTTCTGAGGATGGTAAATTCCAAAGAAGGGCAAATACCAATACTCCTTCTGCGGCTGTGTTGCTGGTGCTTTTTCAGCATGGCCTTTCATCAACATGTTGCTTATGAACTGTGTGATATCCTTTTTTAATTGTGGTTTCCTTTGCATGGTGTGTCTCAAGGCATTCAAGCGTTGCACTGCGATATCACGATTGTTAGGCAGCCTTGGCCTTGGTTTCATGAAGGGTAGTGGGGCGACCCAGTTTCCTTGCTCGTTCTGTTGACAGTATTGATCCATAATGTCAAAAAACTGCTTATCTTCTATGGAGAGATCCATCTGGTCATCTAAAGATGTTGTTTGAAATACCTTAGCTTCCTCCTCTCGGAATCTTGACGGACGTACACAGACATGGTCTGGACAGTCTTCAAACTGAGAAGGACGGTTGTGGTCCACAATACTGGAAGCAAAGGTTTTAACATGTGTAGGTGCTCTCTTCTTATCAAGGCAGACAGCTCCTAAGATGGCCCAGCCTAACTCCAATTTCTGGGCAAAGGGTGTACCTGGAGGACCCTTGACTTGTCTCTTCACATGGAACAAGTCTGGGCAATCTGATCCAATCAGCAACATAATTTTGGCATCTGGATCCAACTCTGGGATCATGTTGGCTATTGGTCGCAGATGCGGGTGTAATTGCGCTATTGATCTGGTGGGAATCTGGTTCCTGTTTCGTGGAATGTTTTTGCACTCCACTAAGGCTGGCAATTCAAACCTTCTACTGGTAAACGCAGACTGGATGGAAAATCCTGTCGCTACTCTCCCCGCCATAGTTTGCTCTCCTGTACAAGTAGACATGATGTATTCTATCTTTGCTGATTGGATGTTAAAGAGCTCAAAAAATTCTGGTGTGGCCAATGAAGCATCACTTTGTGAGTCCAATACCACATACACCTTCTGTGCCGCTTCTGGCAATCCATCTGGATACACATTTGCCAAACATATGGGATGACAAGTGCGTACCTCTCCTGAATCTTCACACATAGCTGTGCAACTGGAGCTTATTTCTTTAAGATCTTCTTTGGGCGGTGAATTTGTTTGTGGTTTTGAAGAATTCTGCAACGGTCGAGGGCGGTGCATAGCTGTACAATGCTTAGAACTCTTGCACTCTTGACACTTGACTTCTTCTTTACATTCTTTAGCCACATGGTCTGTGGAACTGCAGCACTTGAAACATAATTTCCGTTCTTTAACAAAGATGGTGCGTTCACTGTAGGGTTTTTTACAAAATTCTCTGCACTCGTTGAGGCTATGAGGGCCCTTATGGAGCGGGCATACTGGGTTGATTGACCTTTTTGGACTGTTTTTGGAATCACCTTTCGCAGTCTCTGTTGTCTTGACTGAGATTATTCTTTTAGTTTCATGAGCCTTGCAAGGTTTCTTCTCTTCCTTAGGACCCAGGTAGAGATCTGGAAGGCCTGTTTGTGGGTCATTCCTTTCTCTGGCTATCTTACTCAAGAATCTCACTAGGTAAGAGAAAGATGGGTACATTTGTGAATGGCTTTCTTTGTAGGCAAAGACTTCCTTTCCCCAAGTTTCCTGTAGCTGGAAGGGTAACTTTTGTAATATCTCCTTCTGAGTTAAATGCTGGTCTAAAGATGATAAGCCTGGGAGTTCTGGGTTATCCTTTGCAGATTCCAGCTGTAAAAGCAGATCCGTTAGATCCCATAGCCTTTTGCAGTCTTTCATGGTGATCTTGGGAAATTCCTTTAGTTTCTGCAACAAAACTGCTTCAATTTGGGCGGATGAACCATAACGTTGGTCTAGACGGTTCCATGCCTTTTGCAAGGCACTGGATGGCTCGCGAACATTTGCAGAGTAGATGCTTTTTACTTGAGTTGCTGAGGCCGGGCCTAGCCAGGCTATAAGCAATGTTAACTCTTCATCTGGCAACATTTGCAGTTCCTTCATTACTCTCTGGAAGGTGATTTTCCATAGCAAATAGTCTTCCGGCTTATCAGTAAATTTCTGTATCCCTCTATCTAATAGATCGCGTCTTGGGTTTCTTGGCCAGGATGTATTCCACATGGTTGGTCCGTTAACCAATGGAAGTTGACTGTTGGGTTGTACCATTGGTGGATACAGCGAGGGATGCATTGGCAAGATGTGTTCTGCTTTCACTGGAGTCCCATGTGTGCCAATCTCAGGGCGACTTGGAATGAAGTCCTTTTCCACAGGTGGATATACAATCTTGGTGTCTGGCTGCACAACTGAACTGGGATACCAACTTTGAGTTGGAACTGTAGGCATGAATTGTGGCTCTGTCATTTTTGTTTGAATTTTTGTGACTGTTGTAACAGGCTTTGTCTCTGGCTCCTCTGCTGAGATCTCCTTCACTGCAGTTTGAATGTGATGCGTTTTTGTTATAAACTCTTCTGCTTCCGGATTCAGCGTCTGGTTGCTCACGTAAGCTGAAACCCTCTGCATAGGATGTTCTTCTTCTAGGCTTTCTATGCCACTCTGATCAGCCTCCTGTTTGAGACCCTGATCGTACACTCTTGCCATGGCTGCTAATTTCGCAGCTTCTGTTTCTTGAATCATGGTATCTAGTTTTGCCTTGTGCACTGCCTCTTCAACTTTAAGCTTGGCTTCGTGCACTTCTTCTTCTGCTTTAAGTTTGGCCTCTTCAACTTTAAGTTTGGCCCTGTGCTCTTCTTCTTCAGCTTTAAGTTTGGCCTGGCCCACATACCAATTTTCTTTCTTCTTAGACAATTCCACATCAAAGGTAGCTGCTTCTGCCTCAGCTTTAAGTTGGATGGCTTTCATCTCCATTTCCAACCTGAGGGTTCTATTAGAGGAACCGCTGCTAGCAATGGACTTAGACCTCTTGCTGGTACTAGAGCGGGCAGAAGATCCTACTTGAGATGGAGCTCTACTCATTGTTGCCTCTGGGTGGATCTGGTAGCCTCTTCCAATGCTGGTTACAAAAGGTGAACAGGGTTTCTGTGAGTCTTTTACTTCTTTGGGTTGTTGCTCTATGTTGAGAGCTTCTTCCCACAGTTGTATCTTTTGATCTATATTTTTTACAGCTTCGTTACAAATTGCCTCTCTGGAGGAGTTCAAAGCTTCCCTCTGTTGATCCTCATTCAGAGATTTTTCTGTATTTATTTGTTGTAACAAGTGTGATATGCGTTCTTGTTGACATTGCCACTTGGCATAGAGGCTTGCCATAGACTCTTTTAGAGCAACTGCTGCATCTACATCGCTCAAGTCATGACTTGACTGAATAGCAATCTCTAACTTCTTCCAGCTTTTTTCAGCCTTGGCTTGAAGTTCTGCTACTTGTAGTGAGAGATGTTCTTTCATTTTCTCTGTGAGGTTTCGGTTTCTGTTTGACTGCTTTGGGCTCATTTGCATGCTTGCTGGTTTGCTACTAGAGGCTGCTATCTCCATTGGTTGCAATTTCTCTGGAAACTTCTGCAGAGAATGCCTTTTTCTAGCAGCAGGGATTTTTTTTCCTCCAAATCCCCTTCCTAAACTTTGCCTCTATACTTCAACTGTGTCTCTTTTCAAGCTGAAGAGACTAGGTAAACTTCTGTAACCCTTTTGGTTAGAAGAGCAGAGAGGAAGCTTTCTTAGACTGTTCTGCCCCAGGTATACTCAAGCTTTACGTTCAGTCTGCACTCTGGCCTTGGGCAGAGGTCTTGAACAAGTGAAACTCCTCCCTCTTTGAAGAATCCACCAGTCTTTCTCAACATGCACAAATTACAGTATTTATTGCAGCAGCAAAACACATATATAACCACTTTCTTAACAAGTAAGAGCTTACAGTTTCTTGCAGCTTACTGGTTCTTCAAGCTTTGGTTACTGACTTTTGCTGAGGCACTCAGGCCTAGAAAGAGTTCCTGCCTTCCTTGTGACACTGGCTGGTCTGGAAGGACTTTCTGCTTCCGTTGGCACTTGCTGGCCTATTGGGAAGTTGCTGCTTTTCTTTCTACTGATGAGTTTCTTCTTTCTGTGGCACTTGCGGCCTATGAGGAGTTTCAGCCTGTCTAAGAAAGATGCTTCTTTCCACTCTCACAGCAGACTGAAAACTGGTCTGACTCTCCTGTGCAAGCTGTAAAAGCTCCACCCTCCTACCCATGAGCCTTCCTCTTAAAGATACAGGCTCACATTCTTTTCTAAATTTCTACTAAACAAGGCTTACAACATAAACTTCAATTGCTACAAACAAACTTGTTGCAGAGGCATAACACATAACCTGCCATATAGAATTTTCTTGGATAAAGGGGACTTCTCTGTAAGTACTTAAAATCATAGAATCATAGAATTGGATGGGACCTCTAAGGTCATCAAGTCCAACCCCCAGCTCAATGCAGGATTTCCTAAACCATCCTAGACAGATGCAGGTCCAGCCTCTTCTTGAAGACCTCCAGTGAAGGAGAGCCCACCACCTTCTGTGGCAACCTATTCCATTGACTGATGGATCTCATTGTCCGGAAGTTTTGCCTAATATCTAATCTGTATTGACTCCCTTGACGTTTCATACCATTGTTTCTAGTCCTCCCATCTTGTGCACGTGAGAATAGGGACGATCCCTGTGCACTGTGACTGCCCTTCAGATACTTGAAGACTGATCATGTCAGTGCAGAAAATTATAAGCTTTTTAGATTTTTGACAGAATTCTACCAATTACTTCTCTTTACTGCTTGACCATTCACTCACCACCCTTGGCTTGCAATGAAGACTAAAGCCATTTCATTTAGACTCACAGATAACAGCAGCATCCCCTTTTATCAGGACAAGAAAGTACAGAAAAAATGCTGGACCAAAAGGATGTAAATGTTGTGTTCAGTAGAAGGAGTGGGATGAGTTGTTACGGAAATGGGTGCTGGGTGGGTGGGGGAATAGAAAGGCCAGAAGGAGTGAAACAGTGACATGGAAGACTAAGGCTGCATCTACATATATTTAAAAAGACAGCTCAGAAATGGCTTAGAGTGCGATCAGACAGGGATTTTTAAACCATCCCTTTCAGAAAATGAACCCCTTCTGAAAATGACAACAAAAGTAGGCATTCAAACTCCTAGCAACACATGCTTCCCCAGAAAATATGCTTAACACTGATTGGCTGTTGCTCTGATTTTTCCAGGTCCGTATGTATTTGTTCCTAAGCTGCAATTGGCTAGATTGTCCCCACCCAGTGTAACTGAAAGGAAGAGACACTGTCGGCTTCTTGATGACTTCCCATCTGAGGATGGGATGGTTTTTCCAGAGCTTCAGTGCATGGGTAAGACACATGCAAGGGTAAACTGTCTGGCATCCCTGGAATTCCCCCAGTGGGCAGCCCTTTAAGCTAGTCTGAACACAGCCTTAGAGATGGGAGCATATGGATGGTACTGTTGACACCCAAACTCGAATCCACGTTAAAGATCAGAGAAGGCATCCTGGAAGTGCAAATGGATGTTGCCACCTCTAAACAGCTTTTTGTTGGTTTTTTGTGTGATTACTCCAATTTGCTTTCCAACCACCAAAGGGGCCTTGGTATGTACTGCTGCCAGCTGTATTGCTTCCCTGGATTTTTGAAAGGGGCATCTTTCAGGGTTGGGCAATTGGAAGGGGCAATTGAGATCAGTTCTGCCGCTCAGTGCAGGGATCCAAATGAATGCATCTCCATTTTCCATCTGACCACAGCAGCTTCTTAGGCAACTGATTCCGCTAACCAACTGTCTTTAATAGAAAGATTTCCCTAACATTCAGCTGGATCCAGCCCTGTTGTATGGACCAGTTTTTCCATGTCCTGCAGAGTTTGGTTTGTGAGATGAAACACCAAGCCTTGTGACCTATTTTATGTTACCTTGTGGTTCTTTTGAAATACGGTAAACCTTCTTGAAGTTCTCTGCTCGGCTGCAATCAATATGTTTATGTTATGTGTATGCAATGCAGAACCTTCAAAGACTTACCATAACTTGAGAGGAGTCATCTCATTTTCTTTCCTGCAAGGGACATGGATTACTGTGCCTTTTGCCAGCTATTGACATGTTTAACTGATTGGCTTTCAATTGCCGTGGGAAATATCTATGCATGTCTTTAGGGTATGTAAAGATTTGTTTGTTTCACTTTGCTCAGTTCTCTCTTCAGCTGAACACAATAAACCTTAGCTGGTAACTTACCTTGTTTTGCACTTACGTCTTTCCTTCCATGTGCTATATGGCAATGGGGTTATTAAGATAATTGGTTAGGCCTGCTTCTCAAGAGGTTGGAGGAGATAAATTAATAGCTTCGTTCACATTCAGGAATTTACACATGAAGGGATTTGGGAACGGGATGTGCACAAATATTCATAGGCATTCAAAAGTCAATCAAATGTGTTGAATTTCAACATTCTAACTCGAATAGAATGTCCCAAAATTTGAATGTAAACATTTGAATCAAATTTCAAATTTCAGATCGATTGTTTGAATTATCCAGACATTCTTATGTGTAAGGGTTCATATTACACAATGTGTACTTGAAGATCCACATCTTTCCCTCATCCATACGCATTTGTACGGATCCATACGGGAGGAAAACGAGTTGTATATGGGATAACTACGGGATGCATACGGACATGTTCAGACGTGTCAGGAAGATGCGTATGGGCACATACAAATGTTGACAGCATTCGTATGTGCGGATTCGGATAAAAAAAATTGAATAAATAGATTCGAATTTGGAAAAAATGAATTGAATCTTGTTAAATTCAAATTTAACATATTCTAATTGAATTGAATTTTTGAGTATTCGTATAGAATGTCAAAAAAATTCGTGTACATCCCTATTTGGGAAGGTAATGCCAGGTGACTCACCAACTCACATTTCTTTTATTTATTTACTGGCCTTTAGTTGCAGAATTGAGCAAGCTTCAGTTCCACCTCCCAGATGCTGGTTATCAGAAGAGAGAACTAAAGTAGGGATGCGCATGAATATTCGTCACATTTGAAATTCTTGTGAATTTGTACCGATTTGTACAGTTGCATTCAAACTGATTGTTGGCTACATTCAAAGACTGACATTCGAACAGATTAACGTTGACAAAGATTGACATTGCTATATTTGAGAATGGGGGTGGGGGCAGCAAAATGGCTCCCTAGTCACATTCACAGTGGATTAAGAGCAGATTTAAATCAGATTCACAGTGGATTCAAAGTGGATTTGAAGCATTCAGAGCCAATTCAAATCAGACTCAGAGGGGGTTCAGAGGGGATTAGGAGTTGCGACTGGTGGAAGGTATTTGAATTGGATTTGAATTGCTTTCAAAGAACATTAGCAGCAGATTCGGATCCTACCACATTTGAAGTGGCTCCATTTGTACAAATGAAAATTTCCTTTGCGTTTGCCTCACTGCAAATTGAACACACACAAACTATTGGTGTGCACCGCTAAGTTAAAGGCATACTTCATCTCGGGCAATGGTGGCCAGAGCAGCAGGCATGGAAGAGAGGCTAGGCAGTTACTTAGGCTCTGACATGAGAAAACCAGGATTTCTTCTGCAATATATCCAAACAGAACCTCCCAGCATCCAAGACGTACACCAGATCACTCTGTAGTCCTTTCCCTGTGCCCTGCCACAATGGGGAGAATGTGAAGAACCTGTGGATTAGCTTTAACTGACCTGTGGATTAGGGCCCATAATCTGGCCAGACCTAAACTCGCGATACTGTTCCACCATCTTGGTGTTGCAGGCATGCTTGTCTTTGGGGACCAGAACACACATTCTGGTAACACTGCGTGGTAACGGTACTTCTTTTCCTGCTCTAGAATCTTGCCTTACAAAGGCACTGCTGGTGTGCTCTGAAAACATCTTGGAAGGGCAGCGCGACTCGGCCTTTCAGTTCCTAGATGTCTCCACTTACTTTATTATGGGGTCTTCAGGGGTCAAAGAAGGCACCACTGCAGCTCCGGCTCCACTTTCGACAGGAGCAGTAGCCCTCAAAAGAATTGCATGGACCGTTCTCCAGTGCGGTCTCTTGTGGAGGCATCTCCATTGCAAGGAACCTGTGCACATAGGCTCTGCAGAAAATGGCACCTACTCAGTCTATAATGGAGACAAGGGGAGGTCCGTTTTCCCATGGTGCCTCCATCTGGGCTTCCAGGTCCCACAAACCCATGGCTGCCCCATTTGCTGATGAATCTAGCAATCTTATTGCTACTTTCTTTTTTTAAAAAAAAAAATCTTAAAATCTTAAAATTTTAATTTATAATACAACCATAAAACTTCTAAACTCCCAAAGTGGGATCTCTCATACACTTATATTTTATTGCTACCTTTAGTGATTGTATAGCTGGTGCAAAAACTAATAATATGTTTTTCGTGGGAGCTTTTTTGTTTTGTTTTGAAGGAACTTGAAGCACAGTTTTTGCATACTATCGTTATTATGACATCACATTAAAATTCAGGGTTTCTTTTTTACATTCCTCTCCATTAAAAAAAAAATTAAACAAACACTTTCTATATAGGGTAAAAAAATGCTTATAGGTCACAAAGCCCAGAGACACCAAACATAATTTCAGATTGGATTGGTAGGAATATATTGAGAACCAATTTTTCATTGTACATAAACCTGAAGAAGCATATATATGGAGTTATGGTGCATATGTATTAACATATACATATATAATATTTTATGGATTACGTCAGAATCGCCAGTATAGCACCTGAGGGCAAAATGATGCCTCTGAGAATTTCTCCTGACATCTACAAAATTTCTGAACCCACTTCAGCCATAGTCCTGTTCATCATGAGGTGACAAGTATAATTATATCCAACCCCTTTGAAAAATGCACAGAGCGGGGCTTTCAGTCCTCTTGGAACTGCAGAATTTGAAGCATCTACCATCCAACCAAAAGTCATTGAACTCTTAATAACCATGGGTCCATTTTAGTTGCTCTGGATCCAGAAGAAAAAGCCAGGAGTCCTGTGTTTTTTGTCTTTTGGGCCCCATCCCCAAGCAATAAAAAGTCTGTTAAAAAGGTTCTTTTGCCTCTGAGCGCACCCATGCCCAGCTTTTCTTCGAGCTTCCAGCGGCACAAAAGGAGGAAAATGTGTGGTAAAAAGACTGCCCTTTAACGAACACTACCAGCACACTTTTTTGAAGCCACGGGTATTCCGAGCAACACTGTGCATGGAGACGCTCCGTGGCAAAAGGGGCAGGGATTGGCGGCCAAGACATCTGAAAAAAGCACCCTGGCTCTGCTTCTGCTGCCCGCCTGCACACACAGTCTTAAACATTCACACATCTCCCAGAACAGCAGCACCTTCCCTTCCTTTCCCTTTCTAAAGGTCAGAACTTTTAAAGAGCCAGAATTGCAGAGAATTGCAACATTGTTATCAGGTGTGAAGTGGGTAGATTGCTATAGTGTAACTGCTGCTGTACCGGGTGGATTTTTACAGTGATTAAAATCACTACCTTTGGAAGCAAGCTCTGGATCCCAAAGTGATAAATGGCTCTGGTGGGTTTTGCAAGCAGGGGAGACGAACAGAGAACTTGTAAATATGGCTATTTTTCTTTTGGACTTGTCAGGGGTTGTCTCCCTGGCACCCTATCAAGCGGAGAGAGAGCAGAGAGAAAAAGATGCGGGCAAACAAAACACACTTCCTTGGGGATGGTAGGTGTGTATAAAATGCGTGTTTTACCGAACTTCATGGGGACGCTTATTCTGGAATTGAACCGCACTTTTAAAGTCTGCTGGAATAGAGGGACAGTAGAGGAAAATTAGAGAGGCAAATAAGTTGCTTGGGGAGTCAGATGTAGAAAAGAGGCAAAGCAGGTAATGGGGTGTTACCCATGTGTATCCTCAAAATCCACAATGTGAGCACAGCATTATAAACACCTTCAACACCTGCATGCCAAAGGGCACAGCAGATATATGAGCCCCTTTGGTCTTGTGGCTAGAGTGTTGGATTCTTATCTGGCAGTCTCCCGGCTCGATTCCGTACTCCTGTGTGAAGCCAGCTGGGTGTCCTTGGCCAAGTCACAGCTCTCTTTCTGAGCTCTCACAGCCTCACCTACCTCACAGGATGTCTGTTGTGGGGAGAAGAATAGAAGGCTTGTCAGCAAGTTTGATCCCCTTAAAAGGATAAGAAGAGGGGATGAAAACCACCTCTTCTTCTTCCTCCTCCTCCATGAAGCCAGCTGGGTGTCCTTGGGCTAGTCATAGCTCTCTTCATGAACCCTCTTAGCCCCACATACCTCACAGGGTGTCTGTTGTAGGGAGAAAGAAGAACAGATGAGTTGTCAGACACTTTGAGTTCCCTTAAGGGTGAGAAAAGTGGGGTACAAAAGGCAACTTCTTCTTCCATGGTCAATACCACTCTCTCTTCATGGTTGGCTAAAGTGTGCACAGTCTGTGACACTCATTGAGGTCAATTTTCAAGGAGATTTGGAGTGGTGAATGAGAGGGGGAGGGCATTTTAACAGAAGCACCCACCCAACTCACTTCAGCTCTGTCCAGTGGTGGGGGGACTTTCTTGGTCTCCATTGGCCAAGCCTGCTTCTCCCCAAGGTATCAGATGCCATTATATATCTGATACTGGGGAGAGCCGTCCTCCCCACACAACTGGCCATACAATGGCATCCCATCCAGTAGGGGTTAGACCTGTTTGAGTGTCTCCTGGCACTCCATGGGCCTATAGAATGGAACAGAGAGACATCCAGAATGGCATATACTTCCCTGTCCAGGTTTAACAGGCTTCTTCCGGAACAGTGAGGCCATTATTCCTGTCCTTGGAGCTGCTCCAGCATGACTAGTCCTGCTGTACTGGGCCACCAAAGGAAGTGCAGAAATGGCCGGTGGCCGAAGAGGTTCGAGTGGTCCATAGGCAAGCTAAAGGAGAGGTCTAATTTTGCTGATTTTAAGGATGTTCCAGCAGTTCAAAAGATGGCCTTTTTCAAAATAATTTTAGGGATGCCAAACAAGGCTTAAGCTCTGTTTGTATGCTGGCTCCTTTTGAACGTTTGTCTTGCTTCAAACTCCAGTCCTGGTACCCAGAAATGTAGCTGAAGTATTTGAACTCCACTTCGTTGCTTTGCAATGGGAACCATTTGAAACTTTCATATGCAGTGAAAAGTGCTGGTATGGTATCCCTATGCTGTCGTGTACAAGTGGGAAAATGGTCCGTTAACATAGTTCTGGAAATAATAATTATTATTATTATTATTATTATTATTATTATTATTATTATTATTATTATTATTATTATTATTATTATTATTATTATTATTATTATTATTATTATTATTATTATTATTATTATTATTATTATTTCAGAAACTTTCTGTGAACTCAAAAATTCAGAATTCTTGGCCTGGTCCATTCTTAACTGAATTACTTCTGTGAACTGTGATTTGAAGCAAAAGAAGCAAAAATAAAAGGGGGGGATGCATGGCCCAAACTTAGAAGGCCAGGCTTGGATATTTATCACCTTTTTTCAATAAAGTCTAAGGCAACGTGCAAAGTAATAAACCCCACAGAGATGAACAAAAAAAGCTTTTCGTTGCAAACTTTTAAGACTGGTAAGATGATAAAAGGATTTCATTTTCTGCCAACCTTTTTCATCCACTAATGTAAAATCAACTTTAGATCTGATTTTGTTGTTATATATAGAAAAAGAACCCTGTTGCCTTCAGCATCCTGCCTTCTGCCGGCTCCCTGTTTAGTCGAAAGCTTTTTGTAAAATTGATGAATATTGTCTAAAGGCAAGTGGCGACAGGCAAACAGATCTGTATCTCCCGTAATCCATTTAGCCTGACACACATGTGCAGGGGACCAATTTCACTGCAATTCTTTCAGCAGTGATGAAAAGTAAATGCAGGCAAAGTCATGAACTTCATTTTGCAAGGAGCCCGTCAGAATCTAATGAAAGTCACTAAACCAAAGTGTCTATCCTCCATTTGCCCCTGGTCCCGTTTATGCAGCGCAGGGTTTGGAGTCAATAAACCAGGGGTCTCAAATTGTGGCCATCTGGATGTTCCTGCACTATAGCACCTAGCATTTCGTGCCAAATGCAAGTGGAATGGTGGGAGTTACAGTCCAGGGTTGTCTGAAGGGTCACAGTTTAAGATTGCTAGAATAAGCAAACATTAAATGCAGGGCATGCATTGATAAACTGTGCTAAAAATTATTCAGTAATCAAATGAAGGACTTGATTAGTCGGCATAGTGTCTATACACTATTAATAATAGTTTGGCTTCTACTACCCAGCGTACTCTAGTTTGCAGTGCAAACAGAACAGACTCTATTCAGCACCTGGGTTCTAGTATTTTTCAAGTAGTAGAAAATGGCTGCTTCCTGGTTTTTCTACACCATGTGTAATTTATGCAAAGAATGCTTTTGTTTTACCTAAATCCACTCAAAAGCAGTGGGAGAAAAAGTTCAATTTTTAAACCCTTGTTTGAAAAAATGTGACCGTGATCAATGGGATAGAACCTAATCTAGCAATTTGGCGGGGGTAGTTTGGTACTTAGAACATGAGGGGAGCCCTGCTGGACTGGGCCACAGCCCGTCTAGTCCAGTATCCCGTAGCACAGTGGCCCACCAATTGCTCATGGGCATCTCTAGCAGAAGGCAAAGGCCAAAGGGTTCACCTGCTCTCCCATCCCTGTAAATGGCTTTAGAGGACTCCTGCCTATCTCTCCAACCTGGAGTGAGAGCCTAGGCATCCATTCTGGCAGCCATTGATACACCTGTCCTCAATGAATGTATCAAAGTGGTCCTTCCTTAAGTTATCCAGGCCGGTTGCTGAGGAGGGGAGAAACATCTGAGTGTTGTGCTGCACCTGTGAGACTGGAGCTTTTGCCGCACCCTCCCCCAGGATGGATATAAAAACTGTGGCTGCAGGTGTGAGATTGGAGCCTTTGCCACGGCCTCCTCTAGGTGTGGGTTCCAGCCGAAGACAAAGGAACAGAGGAAGCCTGGGTTGGTTGTTGCTGCTTTGCTGCCATTTCTGTTTGGTTTTTCCTTGGACATTTTTCAGTTGTCTTGTGTTAATTGGTCTTCTGGTTTATTTTCTTATTTGATACGGTGTACTATAGTTTCTTAGATTATATAGCTTATTATTAGAATTCTGTATATTGCTTATGATATATATTTGATGTTTTATTTATTGAAATGGATTTCCTTGCTGTATTTCTCTGATGTGATGACTGTATACATTGTTTTGTGCTGCCCTTTGGTGTACACCTGTATTTCATTGCCCAGCCACGCACCCGCCTTCAGCAGGCCCTCGGTCCAGACGCGCATGGCTGGCCAATGGGGAGGCATGCTGCAAGCATGCACAAAGCTCACCAGTCCCCGGCAGCCAGAATCGGCCTGGCTGCCTGCAGGTAAGGAGGGGATCGCGAGCGCCCGACCCAGGGTGGGTAGTGGGGGTGTAGGGTGAAGCCCCCTGGCTCAAGAAGCTATGATTCCGGCTTCTGGGGCGAGGGTGAGCCCAGAGAACGGAGGCCCCCGGTTCCCCATGGCTGGCTCCAGAGGAGCCAATCAGGGAGGCAGAGGGGAGGGCAACTGCACTGCACCCACCTCAAATCTGTTTCCCAATCCATCCTCCCCTCACGTGTGTCGATGCAAGGGGTCCAGTAGATCTGTCACAAATAGTGACGGATCTACCGGAAAGGACAGATTGCCAAAAAATGGATCTAATAGATCCGTTTTTTGGCAGGCCTATGCCGAAAGACCCCTGGACAGCTTGCTGAGACAGCCCAAAATGTAAGTGCAGACATGGCAGGAGATGAAGTTCCTTTTAAGCACCCCGAATTTAGCAATGACCTTGGCGTGAGCCAGGAATGTGGCAAGTGTTGTAAACTCCTTAGGGCTGTGTGCCCTGGTTCTCCGAAACACCCCCCTGCATTAAGCACAAAACCTCATTTAGCAGTAGGGTATGAATAACCTTTGAGGGATGCTCTGTATGGACCACATTACAGTAATCAATAATGGAGCTTAGCTGCTACTTTAGGATGTGGCCTGAATACTGGATAACCTTCTTGATGTAATTCAGTGTTTCTTTGTTTATCATTCGTAAAGAAGAAGAAGAAATACACTAAAATCATTTATAACTGAGCTTTTATTCCACACAGCCCATCTGAAACACAGCAGGGCACTGCCTACCAATCCAACTTCAAAATGAGCCAGAGATAATCTTACTTTCAAGTTCTTATGCTTATGATGTGCTCTTTTTGGTTAACTTCCTAACAGAAGATTTCAGGCAAAATACTACTTACTCTAAAACAGCCCCAGCGGCTGTTTTATTTTCTTAAAGAGAATTAACACTCCTTAAAAGAAGTTTCAGCTGGACAGTCCGCAGTGAACGTCTTCCTTTTCGCCTTCCAGAAGACACTGCAGCTCCAATATTAGATCTTCAAGATGGAACGGAAGGGGCATCTCTGGGTCATCATTCTGCCAGCAAGGATGGCATGTGGGTTTTTCATCCTCTGGTAAGCTCTGTGCAATTTTGGAGCGGCATCTAGAATCAGATTAGAAATTAATTTTGCAAAGTGTTTAAGAATCTAATTTCCCTAAGATTCCAATTAATAAAAGAAACAGAAGAAAATGAACAGGTGAAGTTAAAAGCATTTTTTAAAAAACAAAACGTCTCAATGCAGGCTTCCTATTTCCTAGAAGAAACTTTGAGAAAATCAGTCTCAATGAAAATTCTTATCCCATCTATTAATGGTGAATTATTTTTTCATTATCTCAAGTCTTCTTTGAATAAGTATTTTCTGCCATTGTTTGTACATTTTTTGCAATAGTACTAGATTATTGCAGGAGATTAAATCAAATTTATTGCATTAAAGTCACTGGATGAATTAAACAATATTTCAATTAAACAGTATTTTAAACCTGAGAGATGTGTAAGTCCATTGGCTTTGGAGAAAGTAACAAGAAAGAGAAGCACTATGAAAAGATAGATGCAAATTAAGGTTAATAACAATTTCTGCTGATGAATAAATGGGCAAAACTTCAAGAAAATTAAATTAAGAGGTGAGTGTTCGCTAAGTCCCTAGAGAAGCCCTTTGAATTACAGTGTTTCTTATTAAATGGATTCTTCATCAATAGTGAAGTCTAATTATAATAAGCATCTAAAACTGCAGTCCTGTACAAGAAAATGTTATGAGCAGCAAACCAAATTGTCTTGTAAGATTAGCTTGTCATAAAGACTTTTATCTGTTTGTTCCATACTAGGAAATTTGGGACAGTTCCTTATTTTCAATTTTCAGTACTTTTTTCTTCTAATTGCTGACTACTGGATAATTAGTAAATGTTTAAAAAGGAATGTGAGGCAGAAAAGGAAGAAGAGGAGGAGGAGGAGCTGGCTTTTATATCCCACTTTTTTCACCCGTTCATGGGGACTCAAAGCAGCTGATAAACCTTCTGTTCTTCTCCCCACAACAGCCACCCTATGAAGGAGGTGGAGCTGTGAGAGCTCAAAGAGAGCTGTGACTAGCCCAAGGTCAACCAGGTGGCCTCGTGGAAAAGTGCAGCATAGAACCCAGAGACTACCAGATAAGAACCCAACTGTGGAGGGGGCTAGAGGGGTTCATTACTCATGAAAGGGATATGAGAGCAGGTGAAGATTTTGCCCTTGTCTTCTACTTGGGAATGCCCAGAAGCAACTGGAGGGCCACTGTGTGAGGCAGGATGTTGGACTAGACAGGCTGTGGTCTGAGCCAGCAGGACACCCGTTATGTTCTTATGAAGGGGAGCTTGGCAAATTGGTCTCATTTGCTGTCTGTGAACAGGATTCAGCCCATCCCTAGCACAAATTGCAAAGATGCATTTGAACAAGGTAATATTAAACGATGTTTATTTATTGATTTTTTTAAAAAAAGAAAAGAAAAGCATCACTGGGAGAACTTTGTGCTCAGAATAGAAGCAACACAAATGAGACTGGGAAAGTAGAAGAGATTCTACTTGAGAAAACAGCGAAAGGAAACCCAAACCAAAGGGGACTTCCTTCTCTTGGGAATTATTGATGGCAGCAGAATGCCCAAGAGAAAATATGCATCAGCTTCACACCCCTGTTGGTGTGCTGTTAATTGAGGCTCCAGTTTCCCCGGGCACTCAATCCGTCGTACATTACAGCAGAAGGACAGTCTTAGCACATAACATTCCTATATATCTTAAGCTCCCCATATCAGCCCGTGATAATAGCATCTGTTAACATGCACTAACCACTATTATGTAGCACATCACTTCATAAATAATAAGATTAACCGACCTCAGGCCCTTCGAGAAGAGTAATGTGTTCAAATGTTCTCATTATTTATTTAAAACAAGAATTAAAGGAACACAAAGATACTTTTGACAGTCCTCTTAGCGTAAATATTAAATTGTTTGCATCGATAAGCTGCACTGGAGAGAATGATCGTGCCATTGTTGTGTGGGTCACCTCAGAAGAGCGGTTGCGCCAATGTAGTTTCATGAAGAGATCCCCGACAGATTATGCGGCATAATGATGGAAATGTTCTTCTTCTTCTCCTCACGTTTTGAACAAAGAGGGCCATAGTTCCATACTGCCCTTTATTCCTGAACAAATTTCAGACTAAGAGGCAGCAATCTACATGTTGGTGCTGTCTAGGCCACGTCCCGTCCACTCCAAGCACGCTTCACCCACATTGGACACGGTGTGGAATGGGCTAAGTTACTCAAAATGGTGCCCCAGGCCCACATGGATGTAGTCCCACTGAAACATTTCTAGCCCAATGCCAGTATGCCAGACCATGGGGGTATATATCTGGCACATCCCAAAAACACACTCCCAAAAAGAGTTGTTGGGGTGGGACCACACCCCAAATCTGTCAGGTTCAAACTCTAAAGCCTAGGAAGTTTCATTCAAGGTCTTCAGAGCCTTACTGCTGCCCTTGAGGGCTCTCTGGAGATAATGACGAGGGCTGTAGCGGGAGATGCCATCTGAATATGGGCAGGACTGTGGTGCTCCAGCAGCAACCCATACAAGCTTGGATCAGTTGCTTGTTCTGGGACAGGGTGGCCCATCTTGTCCTGGAACATGGCACATAAGTATGGTATCACTCATACATAAGGAAGATGCACATTAGTAAGCAGGTCTAACAAGGGGCTTGTCTGTGTCCTTCTTATCACTAAATTATAATCTTGATTTTAAAAAAGTTACTATCATTTCGTGGAAGGGTCATGGGGGACCCATTTCAGTGGTGCACCTGGGATTTTTAGTCCTGAGCACCGGGGCTCCCTTCAAAGCTCACATGAACTTTTGAGGTTGGCACAGGAGCTGGTATAGAACAGATCAGGACCACTTCTTGCCTGACCCAGATTCACAGATCCAGACCTGCCCAGATAAATGTAGAAACACCCTTTGACTGACTGTAGCCTGGCCTTTCCACACAGCTAAAGGAAAAGATAAGGAGGTGGCAGAGAACCTCGTGATGGCAGAACAAGTGGTGAGAATCCCAATTTTGGAATATGCAAATACAATCCTTCCTAATAAAAAGTTGTGTCAGACAAGGGCCGCATGCCCACGACGTCGTTATCTTGAATTCAAAACGTTTTGAGTTCGCGCAGTTTAGACGGCACTTCGGCTTAATACGGTATTTCCGTGTTAAACGACATTATCCCGATTTGAAATAAATCCTGATCTCAACAGGTCTCACTCCGGAACATGCCCTTGATACATGTTTAATTTTTTACTGTGTGGACAGTATCGTTTCCGTGATGAGATTCCGTTTTAAGGCTGTCCCGCCCCCAATCACACTGTAACCAATGGGCTCTCCGTATTGTAGGCACGTCATGTTTAGGATTCCCTTCCCCAATAGCTTGCTTTCAAATGATTTCATTGAAAGAATCCACCCACTACCTCCAAAGATACACTGTAGCAATGTAGATTAATAACAATGTTTTACTTTTGCGCAGTTCTGAACTTTCAAAAGGAAAGGAAAGGGGAGTCCCCGGGGAACTTTCCCAGCCCACTCTCCCCGCTCTCTGAGTTCCCTCCCGGCCACGGGGGGAAGAGCGAGCGAGGAGCCCCCTTCGCCCTCCCGGTGGTGGGCACGCTGAGCCCGCCCGCCCTCTTGTCCACCCCTTGGCTCTCCTCCTCTTCCAGCCAGTGGCAGCCGCGGCTCTGCAGGGCAAAGTGGCGGAAAAGCGGGGAAAAGCGGCGGCGGAGCCCCAGGGCAAAGCCGCCCGCGCCGCAGCGCCAGGATGGATGGATGGATGGATGGATGGATGGCGCGGCGGGTGCCGGAGCCGCCGGCGGGGGAGGCAGGGGTGGCCCGGGCTGCGAGCGCACTCTGGCAGGCCGGGCGACGGCACCGAGAACGCGGCAGCGGTGGCGGAGCGGCTCTGCCACTGGGCAACGAGGAGGAGCCCCAGGGCGAAGCCACCCGCGCCGCAGCGCCAGGATGGATGGATGGATGGATGGATGGATGGATGGATGGATGGATGGATGGATGGATGGATGGATGGATGGATGGATGGATGGATGGATGCTGCTGCTGGGAAGGGGGAGGGTGGATTGGGCAGGGAATCCCCAGCGGAGCATGACGCAAAGGGAAGGGAGGGTGGGATCCTGGCAGGGAAAACCAATCACAGAGCAAGGGTGGGCAATGGGTGGGAGGACAATGCTGCCATGTGAACTCCGAGTATTGATTCCGCGTTAAGGCTGCAGTCAGAATGCTCTGGGAACTGGATCAATTTGCAAGTCGTGTAGACAGCTTCGTTCCGTTTCATTTATTTCGAATTATTTAAACCGAAATAATGCATGCCATGAAGACGCAGCCAAGGAGTTGCCTGTCCACAAGCTTTTCTTCCAGAAGTAACAGGCACATGAGGGAAGAAATCCCCTGAAGCCCCAAGAGATTCTGCCCCCTTTCCGACATGGGATTTTAGAATTTCAGCCAGTGTGGCTAGACTAGACCCAAGATGGCTAGTGTTCTGGTATCTGGAGGACACAAGAGCGCTTGGTTATTTCCCCTGAGACTTTATTCACATTTAGATGATTGGGGTGTCAACTACATTAGGAGACACTGGTCATGATGCTAAAATTAACCACTTTAGCTAAAGTGTGTGTTAATTATGGGTATGCAAGCAGTCAATAAAAGGTTAATGCAAGAGTCAAAGGGATAAATTTATTTCAGGATTGCATCACTCAAGAGACTAAAAGACTAACATTATGCTTGGTGTTTTTAATCAATAGGTTTTATACTAATGTGCTAACCATTTATTTTAAAGCGTACTCCTGCTGCCTGGTCACCCCCACTCCCAAGGCAAGATATGCTGGGGAGAAGCAAATCATGGCTTAGATGTCTCTCCGTGTTGGCAAATAATTTGCAGCTGCGTGGTAAGGTTTGGGGTGCTGAGAGCTGGTCGGTCTCACTGGCTTAAGTTTCTCACCGAGCAGGAAAAGAGCATTCAGAATAAGCCGTGGATTAGAGCCCTTCCAAATGAGGAAAGACAAAAGATGGAGGGAGGGAGGGAGGGAGGGAGGAGACTAAAAGAGAGGGAGAGGGAAGGAGAGAGGAACAAATAAATGTCTTCAACCCAAACTGTTGTGTTGTGATAACTGCCCCTATTCAGAAGTAAATCCCACTGTACTCTTGCCACACCACAAGGCCATCACCAGAAAACAGGTGGGCAAGGAAGAAATAAAATAAAAAATGAGAAGAACCAGCTAATACATTAAGATGCAGATTAAGAAATCATTACTATTATTTGAATAGAAATACAGTGCTGTTCAACACAGAGCAGTAGAATCTAACCCTATGACATCCCTCAACGGTTGTTCGCCTGCTCAGGTACTCTCTTTGAAGACCTCTCCTGCTCTGGCTTCTTGGGTTTCCTTATCTTTAATTTGGATTTAGACAGACAGTCCTTCTGACAGAGGGCTTGCCCTCTGACAGGTCTTCAAATAAAGAATTATACTGTAGAAAATAGAGCACACAGCCATACTCCTTAAAGCTCCCATCCCTAGCTATGTTTCCTTGCTCCGCCACCTGAAGGACTGATTTTATCTAAAAATATGGCTTTACTATCGTTTGTATCCTTGTTCTCAATTTCTAGCCTATCTCCACCTCAAGAGAAAAAGGAGTTTTCCCTTCTCCCTTCCTCTGTGAGGGAGCAAATGTCGAGAGGTCTGGGCCAGCACTGTGTCATCTTGTGAACTTCCATGGCTAAATGGTATATTTGTTTGTGAGCTGCTAATGGCGAATCAGTCTAGACCTGTATTCAGACATCACTTATTTGTCCTGCTGCATTTGGATGTTCCAGAATAAACAACTCTGATTGCGTCCAGATGTCACTTACGTATTATGCTATATTTGGATATTCTGGAGTAAAGCATGGATATTCCAGAACAACTTCAAAGGAGGGCTATATTCCAGAAGATCCAAATATCTGGATGCAGCTCTCAGAACCAATAAGTACCCATTAGGGACCCATTAAAGACCCATTAGACTCAGAGCAGGAAGACCCCATTTCCACTGCAGACCCCATTAGAGCCACATTTGTTTTCACCAGTTCTAGGGACATCTGGATTGAATGGGTCCTTCAGGACCTATAATCAGGATTTCCTGTAGACCCCATTAAAGGAGTCTACAACAGGGTCTTCAGGCATCAAATCTGGATTATATGGAGCATGTTTCCACTGCAATCGGGCAATGGGGTCTTGGGGGGCAGGGAGTGCACCCATGGGGGGTGCCCCGAAACCCAAAGCTCCAAAGCTGGCTCCAAAGAATAGCACAGGTTCCAAAGAGGACCCCACGCGAGAGCAATGCCAATCCTACAGACCTTTGTCAAAGGCTCCAGAGAAGTTTGCGGCAAATCACTCCGGAGAATCTTTGAAGAATCTCCGGGGCATCTGTGGAGACTGCACCCCGTCCCCCCAAAAAACCTGGGGTGAAGGGCGGGCCCAACGTGGGTCGATCCGGATTCGCCACATGGGTTCTCCGGCGTTTCCACTGCAGGCAGGCTAGCACCCATTGCTATTAGGTGCTGCACTGCCCATGGGGATGCATCGGGTACCTCCCTTAGATCTGGATTAGTTGAAGGACCCATTCCTTAGATCTGGATCATCTTAGATCCAGATTAAGGGAGGTCAGTGGAATTCCCCCTCCCCCAAAGTTAGGGGAGGGGAGATGAAAAACAATAATTCTGGTCTATCCAAGGACTTCTTCACCCCATTTAAGTTTACGAAAGTCTTCCAAGATTATGGGTTGAGTGCATGGGCACTTCAGTGCACAGTTCTTGGCAGAGATGCAGAAGTGGTTTGCCATTGCCTACTTCCAGGGACAGGCTGGGGATCAAATCAACACCCCTCTGCTTCCCGGACAGTGTGCTCTACCACTGAGCTACGGCCCCTCCAAGATGCAAAATGGATCTAGTTGGGAATCAGTGGTATAGTCGCTAAATTGTTGGATGAGAATTGGGGAGCTGAGATTCCAATCTATGCTCAGCCATTAAGGTTCCTGGGTGGCCTCTGGTCCTAGGAAATGCCTCTTACCCTCCCGTGCCTCAGAAGGTTATTGTGAAGATAAAATGGCAAGGTGGAGAACTGTGGAGACCTTCTTGGAGGTTTTTTTATTTTTTTTAAGGTAGAAATAAAGGCAGACTCAAGCTGAGTTGTATTCTATAGACTACATGGTGACCCATGTGCATATTTCTCGATACTATAAATAAATGGGGATAGAAATAGGATAAATGAATGGCTTTGAGTGTAATCAAGCTCAAAAGCTTCCTGAGCGAGCCTGGAAGCGGATTTTATTGCCAAGCATTGCCCTGGATTAGAATTCTTATCATCTCGAGTGAAAGTATAAATTAAATCAAGGGTGATGTGATAGTTCATTTTCTCCTCTCGATTCCCGCCAACCCGGCCGAGGCAACCATCCTCTCCCACGTGTTTTGTTTTCATTGTTCCTGCAGTGGAACACTGAATCCATTCTGGTAAGCAATAGGGTAGAGATACTTTATCCCCCTTTGAAATTGTATCTCTTTTGTTGGGAACATTTCTGAAGTTGTTCTACAGCCTTTGTGCGGCCGAGCCGTGGAATTCAGCACAACCATGCCCTCCAGCTTCTAACCGGTCCACCTCAGACATGGTACATATAATCACTCAAGCCATTTGACCTCTGTATTGTTACACAGAGTCAGGTAGGAGCAAAGTGGGTTTCAGGTGACCCTATCATGTGACCGAGGTCAGAGGTCACCAAGTCCTAACTGTTTGGTTGTCAAAGTAGCTCATTCATCAGCATGGTTAGGGAATCGGTACACAGTGACAAATAGTCAGAGGGTATAAAACTGTACTCTTGTCTCCTACTGGAGGTCCCTAAACCTTAATTAGTTGCCATAAATTTCCACGTGTTAACAGCTAATGGGACCAAATTAGTGACCGGAGCAGAGGGAAAAGACAAAAATTGGGCATATCATAATTTGTTATGGTTAATGCAATGATGGGTGAAAGAAACCCTCTGGAACGGCAAATATTTCTTGGGTTCGTTGTTTTTGAGTGCAATATGAAGTTTTGCTTTTTGCTGACGCTATCAATTTTGGCATCTTTTCAGGACAAAGTTGCCCCCTTCAGAGATATTTGGGGGGGGGGAGGATATATATAGATGTGTGTGTGGATGTGGGCTTCTTCCATTGTGATTATGACTTGTTTTGACTGGCATGGAATGTTGGCTACTGCTCTGATGGTGGATATGACCATTAGTACGATATTTTTACATGACAAAATATTTGTATTTAATGATTTGTGTAAGTTCAGGATGAGTAGCATCAGCATGTATTCACTTTGTATTCATTCACTTTGGCTACGAAGAGCGGTAACGTGTATGTCTTTCCCACGAGAGAGTGTAAATGTGGCTTTCACTGGATTTAACAGTGGTCATTCGGGCATTCAGATTCGAACTGAATGTTGGCACATTTGAAGGCTGACATTCAAATTCAAATCGGATGATTTGCAACATTCATATGAAGCTTCGTTACATTCCTGAACCTGGGAAGTGGGAAAGCGGCTGCCCCCGTCGCATCTGCAATGGATCCAGAGTGGATTTAAAGTGGATTGAGAGTGGATCTGATGCATTCTGAGCAGATACGTATAGGATTTGTATCTAATATTTGTATCGAATTTGTACAGACCATTTGTATCGAATGGAATCCTACCACATTTGAAGGGGATCCATTCAAACAAATATGAACTTTCTTGCATTCAGTTTGATATGAACGGGATTGAATGCAAAAAAGCACAACATCTGTGCACATCCCTACTATGTATAGATATACAAAAAGCCACATTACTGGTTCAAATTCAAACAGTTCAAATTTATTTATTTGTTTGCTTGCTTGCTCACTTGCTTGCTTATTTGAACTTTTATCCCTCCCTATACCAAAGGTCTCAGGGTGGGTTACAACATTAAAAACCAGTGAACATATAAAATGAACATATAAAATTGAAGTGCTTGGTTTGAGCTAGTCTGTTTTAAATGAATCAAACCTTGTTTTAAAAGAAGCTGCTTTGAGGATGTGCCCAAATGTGGGGGGGAGGGGGGTTTCATGTTCGCTTCATATCAAATCAAATGGAAAAAAAATCATATTTGTTCAAATAGATCCCCTTTGAATGCTGTAGGATTTGAATTGGATACAAATGTTTGATACAAATATTATTCAAATCCCCACTACAAATTTCCTATGAATCCCCTAGGCATCCCATACAAATCCCCTATATATCTACTCTGAACACATCAAACCTAGTCTCAATCCACTTTTAATTCATTCTGAATCTACTTTGAATCCACTCTGGATCTGTTGCAGATGTCTGGCATAGCCACTTTTCCACCTCCCCAGCTTCGCAGATGTAAGAATGCTTCATACGAATGTATCGAACCATTCAATTTGAATTGGAATGTCAATCTTCGAATGTCCCAACATTCTATTTCAATACGAATATCCGAATTCAGACAAATGTTGAATCTGTGCACATCCCTAAGCTGAGTTCAACTGCATCATGTCCTTTAAACAGGCCTTTTTTCAATTATTGTTATTATTAAACTTCAAGATGTTTGTGAACTGTTTGATTCTGGTTTTACATCAAACCAAACTCAAGTAGATTCAGTTTGGTTCAGTTCGATTTGAACCCAACTTTAACCCAACCCCAGAACCTGAATTTCTGCACATCTCCAATGGGTACTTTGGAGCTCCATAACTTTCATTCAATAACTGGGAGGTTCTTGGAGGTCACAATCCACCATGCAGTCTGCACTTGTTGACTGATATGGCTGCCACCTTTGAGGTAGATTCCATGCCTCTTGTCCCTCATTTCCCAAGTAGCTGAAATCTCATCTGTACAGGTACAGGCAGAGTTGGTGCAACTTCCCTAGGTATTGGCATTAGACACACTGAAATACAAGTACTTTCATTCTCTTCCTATTATCAGACAAGATGCTGTATCTACATGTGCCAAAAACAGCACAGTGTTAGGCCCTGGGATGACCTAAGAGTCCAATCTGATTTTATGATGGTGTTGTGCATCTCTGCTTACACACATTTAAAATCATCAGCAATATTTCTTTTGCTCTGGCCCGTAGAGATAGTCTGCACAATGTTAAGATTATAATTCTTGTGGAGGCAGCCAGAAGAAGTGTTGCTAGAGAACCAAGGGAACTATGAACATGGCAAAGTTATTTTACAGGAATAGCATTTACGTTGGTCCAGAGACATTTGGTTCTGCTATTGTGATGGAAAACAAAGGGAAAGGTTGATAGAAGTAAAAACACGGAGGAGAAGCCGGTTCAAGAAGGACATAATATGACTCTCCACCAGATTTCCGCCACATAACAGGAGTCATACTCCATTTTTTCTTGGTTGCAACCAAATGAGCAAAGAATGATGGTCCATGGAGCCCCACAACACTTTCAGATCTCCATCTCTAAGTCCACGTAAATAACTAAATCTCAGGCTGCATCTGGATGTTGGTTACTTATTCCACTATTAGGGATATGCACGAAGCCAATTATTTCCCACATTCATTGCAAACCCAATGTGGAAATATTCAGCTTCGGCCAAATCCTCCCCCCCCCCTCCAATGAATATTTGTGAATGAAATGAAGTAACCCCCGCCCCCTCTCCTCCCTTCCTGACCCCCCGCCCCCTCTCCACAGCCACCACCATGGCTTGGAACCTGCCTGAAATATTACTTCCAGTTCTGCGCGTGCAGCTATCCATCCGGTGATCGCAATCCCCGGATGGAAAGCTGCGTGTGTAAACCTGAAAGTGCTGTTTCGGCACCCAAAGAGCACCAAAATGACAGTGGATGGTGTGTCAGACCCCCCATTCCACTCCTCTGTGCTTCCTTACCTTTACAGAGGCTGCGGTGACATCTCCGGGCCCATTTTGGTGCCCTTTGGGCGCCAAAACAGCACTTCTGGGTTTGATCATGCAGCTCTCCACCTGGGGATCATCTAATGGGGGTGGGAGCTGCACGTGCAGAAGAAGAAGGCCTACTTGTGCCTTCAAAGAGAGCGTGTGATGGTGGGACCACCAAACATAGAGTCAGGAGGCTGTGGGGAGATCCAGGCTTGGCTGAAGCTTCGAACGAAGCTCTGACAAATGCTGAATAAATCTGATTTGCAAATGAATAGGATCTATGTAGCGCAAATATCCATGCACATCCGTATCCACTAGAATCGGAAATTCCAGAATAATGCATGAGAGCAACTGGGTAGCTCTAGAACAGTGGTTCTCAACCTTCCTAATGCCGCAACCCCTTAATGGAGTTCCTCATGTTGTGGAGACCCCCAGCCATAGGGGCAGAGCAGCTGGGAGGTGGGAGGGAAGGGAGGTGGGAGGGAAGGGAGGTGGGAGACTCGTTGCAACCCCTCTGAAAGGATAGTTCGACCCCCAAAGGGGTCCCGACCCCCAGGTTGAGAACCACTGCTCTAGAAGCCCCAATGCAACCTGTTCTCACAAACATAAAATAACGAAAGCCACAGTCTCATCCGTAACTTGCAGATCAGTCATCTCTATTGGGCATCATCTATATGAAACATATCACCATCGTTCCAAGACTGCTTTGCTAGAAAAACCTCCTTTTTCAGCAGCTTTTGAGACTTTACATGTAATAATTCATAAATCCTGCTCAACTGTCTATCTAGAACGGCTCCTGATTCATCCAATCTATTCAGGAAAACACAAAAGGATTCCACTTAACTTCCTCTGGACGTTAGCACTGCTTTAGCAAAGGTTTAAAGCTAATCACATGGATGGAGGTGGTTTTTTTCCCCCCTTTTCTAATTAGAAAGGGCCTTTGCTGCGTGCAAGGAATGTGAGGGCAGGATCAATATTTTCTTCCCCATCTGTGTTTTAATCAACCGCTCTTCCCTCACCTACCTGAGGGTCTGGCGCGGGTGCACAGCCTGTTTTTGCAGAGATGGAAACAAATAACCATGATGCAAACTCAGGTGTGCTTTGCTTGGACAGCAGGATTCAATAACGCCAACGATTCGAGCCGTTCCCCCAATTACAGAAATCTCGGTTAATTATTCATGCAGGGTTTGTCTGGTTGATAAATTGATTAATTGGTAAAGGCTTCTTAACTTTGCACAGCAGGCAAAAAACACACACACTGTACTAAAGTGTAGGTTAATCGACTGGAGTCTCCTTTTGGGGAACAGGGAGATTCAGAAGTGGGCATCTGTCTCTCTGCCACCCTCCTCTTCTTCTATTCTCCCTTTCCTTTCGTTCATTCTCCATCCTTTTTCTGTGTCATCTCCTGTACTTCTGTCAACCAGTTATTCTGTCTCTGCAATCCTTACTTTCACCGTTACTCTCTTGTAATCTTCTCTTACTGATTAGGGATGTGTACAGATATTCAAAAATTCAAGAATCCAATTCGAATCCATTGAATGTCGACATTCGAATTCAAATTGGATTTTCAAAAGTCCAAATTTAAACAGTTGATCGGATTTTGGATTTTTGAAAATCACATATGGATTTTCAAATAATTCGAATGAGCAGATTTGTATCTATCATATACGAATGTGCGAAAAAATACGTATTTGCACAAATAATGCAGGATGAAAACGGGACACATACAAGTTGCATATGGAGGATAAACACACATTTTTGCACATTCGTATTTCAGATACGAATCTTACTGACATTCGTATATCCGGATCCGAATTGGATTTTTGTAAATCCGGATCTTTGAAATTCGATTAGAATCTAATTTCTGAATTTTCGAACCGAATCAGATTTGAATGTAAAAAATACATTTCTGCACATCCCTATTACTGATATTGCATCTTCCTCATTTCTTTACTTTCTCTTTCTGTTTCCTTGCCATCTCTTTGGCCCTTTCTGCACAGACCCGTGACCCAGATTAGTAATAGGCACCCAAGCCTGACAGATCTGCACATTAAAGCAGATCTAGATAGTCAGGGCTCCCTCTGGTCAGCCATTGGCATTAGGAGAAGCATGATCCAGAACAGGGAGGCCTTGTTCAGTATCACCAGTAGACCTGTTTAATCAGGTGTAATGGGGGGGGGACGACCTGATCCCAAACACAGGACTCATTTCAGTGGTGAATTCCAGAGCACACTGGTGAAATGCATGCCCCAGAGTCTCCAAGGCAAGGAACTCTTCCTAGTCATGACTTCCAGTGGTTAGAATCAGTTGGCTTGGCTGACCCAAGTGCAGAAAACTCCCTTTATTAATCACCTCTCCCCTCCCTCCCTTTGTTTCTCTCTTTTCTTCTTGTCTTTCTGCCCATCTCTTGTCTCACCTCCCTCCCTCCCTCCCTCCCTTTAGAGGCATCCTGCCTGCACCTCCAACCTGGAGACCGTACTTAGGCATCCATTCCAGTGGTCACCGATATACCTGACTTCCATGAATTTGCCCAAGCCTTTATTAAGGCTGCTCAGGCTGGCTGGAACAGCTGGCTGGGTCTTCCTCCTTTCCTCCCTCTGCTGGTTCTTCACTCCTTCCACACCAGTTTGTAGAACCCTGGGGGAGGAGGAGGAGGGCAAGGCAGCCACACTTTGGACCAGTCACCCCACCTGAAGGGCCTGGCCTACCTCACAGGCTTGTTGTTAGGATAAAACGAAGGGTCGGGCAGGAGAATGTCTGCTGCGTCTTGAGCTCTTTGGAAGAAAGCCAGGAGATAAGTACAAATATTTATACTTAAATTAAAATTGAAAATATTTAAAGCAAAAGTGTGCAACCTCTCAGGCTCGGGTTGTGCTCAGCTTCCAATACCACCAATAAAAGCCCGGAGAGATCCTTGCTCTGTCACCCTTCCTTTTTAACAAAAACCTGTTTTCACATATATCAGTGGCTGACCTCAATTATAGTGACAATAAGAGGTTGTAAAAGCTAGGAGTCCTCCCCAAAGAAGTAATGGAACAAAAAGTAAACGCTAAGGTCAAACAACCTTCCTCCACCTTAATTTCTTATGGTCATCTTAAGGAAGACAGGAGACCAGAGATTTTTGACTGTAGAAACAGAAATCTCCCTATATGTCGGTTCCTCGTTTCCTTGGCTGCCTCTTAAGGCGTCTTGGAACTGTGTAAATTGAGAAGGTCAGACTAAATCAGAGGACATCATCTGCCTGTTCAAAACACTATTAATGGGAAAAGCAGTCTGAACAGTGCATTATAGCCCCAAGGTCACCTGGGAAAGAACCAGGCCTCACCAGTTACCCCATAACAGCTTGCAAACAACTTGATTAGCTGCAATAACCTTCTGCCCTTGCGGCTGGACTTGATGGAAAGTCAGCTTTCTCAGCAGACTGCTAACTTGCACCTTCCCAGCCCCTTTCATTTCCCCCTTCCTTGAGTTTGGCAGGAAATTCAGCTGACGTATTCAGAGCTAAACAGAGTTAGCACAGATTAATGGCCAGGAGACCAAACGGTGGGACCAGGAAAGACGGCGGCCCAGATGAAGGGCTCCTGGGAACTCAAGGGCATGAGGCTGGGAACCCTTTGGCACGGGGCTGTTCTTTCGTTAGGAGCCACAGAACTACAACATGAGATCCTTCTCAGGATTCAACACCACTGCAAGGTCCTATGAAGGTTGTTGAGCTATGGTCCTATCTGCCCCAAACAGCAAAGGGGAGGAGGAGAGCTGGCTGTTCTACCCCACTTTTCTCACCCATTTAAAGGGACTCAAAGTGACTAACAGACCTTCTGTTCTTCTCCCCATAACAGGCACCTGGGAATTTACCTGGAGCTGTGAGAGCTCAGAAAGAGAGCTGTGACTAGCCCAAGGTCACCCAGATGGCTTTGTGGAGGAAAACGAAGTGTTGGCTTTTCCACCCCACTTTTCTCACCCATTTAAGGGGACCCAAAGTGGCTAACAGAACTTCTGTTCTTCTCCCCATAACAGACACCTGTGAAGTAGCTGGGTCTGTGAAAGCTCAGAAAGAGAGCTGTGACTAGCCCAAGGTCACCCAGATGGCTTTGTGGAGGAGTGTAGAATCAAACCTGTTGACTATGAGATATGAGTCTAGCACTCTAACCATGATGCCCCTCCAGCAATATCACTTCTAGCTACACAGAACACCATGGCTGGCACTGAATTTGCGTGTTTTAGTGACTTGCACATCTGGATATTCAACCTATTCAACTTCCTAGAAGGGTGCACCACTGCCACCACACGTGTGGCATCTGTTCTGGATTCCACAGAATGGTGGGAGCTGTGGCATACAAGCATGGAAACAATTAACATTAGTCATCCAATATACTGGATCCAGATTAGAGAAGGGCAAAGTTCAATTCGCATTTGAAAATTTAATCAAATTGTTCGTGACTGTAAATTTTTAGCATCAAAAGAAGCATGCAGTTGTTTGCATATCAAAAATTTGATCAAATCAAATGGGTCTCCAGCTTGCAAATGTGAAGAATTCAATTAAACTTCCATGTTTTGCTATCTTTTTGCCCCTGAAAAGGAATTTCCACAGGAAAAAATGGAATTTTTATTTTGAAACCAGTGTGAAATCGAATGTGAACAGCTAGGTTTTTTTTATTTGAACGGTTTGATGATGAAACAAGCAAATATGTGCTCAAGAACTAAACAAATTTGATTTCTGCATATCCCTAATCCAGATATACTGTACGACAAGATACAGAAAAGTTATAGATGAGAGAGGAATTATTTTTGCTTTCCAGAGTACTATAATTATGTGCTGATTCCAGACTAACAAAATAGTTTCATTCCATTTTTAACTCAAATCTTAACCAATATTGACATGGTATCTTTTTTAAATGTGGTTAGTTCCAAGTTGTGTTGCTTCTTGCAGGTGTGCAATTGTTATTTTCTTTGTTTTTGAAGTTATTGGGTTTTTTCAACTTTCTTTTTGCTCAGCTATTAACTTTAAGAAAGGCCCTGGTCACACCTATATGAGACAGGACGTCCTATTAATAATTCAAACTGAGGTTGTACCAGCTCTGTATACACATAGATCATTATGGGTTGTCCTCAGACTGTCCTCGCTTTGGGCTGCTTCGATCACACCTTTCTCCGAGATCAACCTGAGCCTCCTCCATAGAACTCTTGGTTCTCCACCCCTTTTGCTTCATCAAATCTATCTCCTTTCTTACTGGATGCCATTGTGTTACTTAAGGGAGGTGAGGGCGGCCCTTTCCGCACTGGCTCTAAAACGCTTTTAGAGTCAGATGTGGGAAGGATTAAGATGCGGCTTCCGCATAGGGAACGCAATCCATCTGCATTTTGGCAGGCAAGACTGGTTTCTTAAACCAGTTTTGCCACCAAAATCCTACCCTGATGTAAGACCTAAAAAACTAGGTCTTACATCAAGCTCTTCCCCTGAAGCCATTTCGGAAGCAGGACGCTTCTGCAAACTGCAGGGGAAGAGCCAGATTGCCGTCACATGCTCAGCTGTCAAAGAGGGAGAGTGCATATTCCCCCTCTTTGACAGCTGGGCCCTCCCCCCTGGTCTCCATGATTGGCTCCATTGGAGCCAGCACGGGGAAGCTGGCAGCCGGCTTCCCCGGGTTCCCTTTCACCCAAGAAGACACGATCACGCCTTTTGGAGCAAGTGGAACATGCAACCTACCCACCCCACCCCAAGGGTCGCACATGCATGTTCTGCTCCTTACCTGATCACTGCTGGGCCGATTCTGGCAGCGGGAGGCCCGGCATGCGTGTGCATGCGTGCATGCGTCACAGCTTCCCATTGGCCAGCCTTCGGAGGCCAGATTGGGGGGTCTGGCGCATGTGCACATCACCCACCTCAATCCGTTTCCCCAATCCAGCCTTGCTGCCAGTGCCCCGCATGTGTGCAGACATGTAGGCCTCGAGGCATTTAGAGAAAACAGTTTGCTGAAAAACGGATCGTTATAGATCCGTTTTTTGGCAACATGTGTGGAAAGGGCCAGTGTGTGTTTGAGGTTCCTTTTAAAGCCTGCTTCCTCACCTCCATATCTCCCTTCCTTTTTTATGTGCTTTTCTTCTCCATGCAATTAATTTTTTAAAAAAATAATAATAATAAATTTGCAGAAAAACACTAGATAGAGGAATCATACACATAAACTGAGGAGAGAAGGGGAGGTGTCTCACGAACTCCGTGTGGGCCACCCTCCCCTAGCCACTGGCCGAAATTACAGCACAGTTCACCCATTACAGCACAGTTTAGCCTCCTTTAGCCTGTCCCCCACTCGCACTGAGGAAGTGAAGATGGCCTGGCATGCCAGGACAGGCTGAGTCTTTTGGAAAAGAGGACTCCAGTTAAAACAATCTGATGCGGATAAGCTAGCTTGGAAAATGAACTGAATAAAAATGTGAGTAACGTGACCAGAAGATGACCTGAAGTCATCTTAAACTAAAGGTGTGACCAGGACCAAAGTGTTAGACAAGTTCATGGATGACAAATATATCATTGCATACTAGAATGGATGCCTTAGTACTTCCTCCAAGCTGGAGAGACAGGCAGGATGCCTGTAAGGGCCATTTGCAGGGTGGGGGGAGCCTTTTGTCTTCTGCTTGAGATGCCTATAAGTGGGCTACAGAGTGAAACAGGATACTGGACTAGATGGGCTGTGGCCTGATCCAGCATGGCTCCTCTTATGATTCAGCTGGGTATAACCGTAGCTATCTCCTGGCCTTCCTTAATAAGATGAAGAATATAAAGAGTTCCAGGTGCTCTAAGAAGTACGCCATACAGAGGACCCATGATTTACAAGAACCCTGAACCATTGAATCTTTCATTCCATTAAATGAAGGAGGCTTTCTCCATCTCACTGCCAGTCTTACCTTATCCAAGTTTTAAAGACTTGTAAATGCTCTGTTGACTCTGAAGTACACCCTATGCCAACACCAGCCCTCAAATAATGGCCCTGTCCATGCTGGGCATTATTTTAGATTATATTGCAAAATAGGTATGTGCTTATGGCAGAGCCTAGGCAGGGTCTCCTGAAATCTGCACCAGCATGCCGATGTCAGGTCCCAGAACAAGGCCCAGTGCAGAAACTAGGGAGTGGAGAAAACTGTTTTCCTGATGCAGTTTCTAGGGAACAGAAAGACATAGGCACCATGAAGTCAAAGCAAAGCACTTGGGAACATCCATAGACCCCATTAGCTTTTTTTGCCCAAAGCAATTGCACGCCCATCTCTAGACCTCACCCCTGACTTGTTTGCTAGTTTTTGCATCCCTTCTTTCTCCGCAGCAAGGAGGAGGGCAAGAGGTAGCTTAGGTACTTAAAAGCATGATTGCCTCACGTTTTATCAGCCCCCGAGACAGATAAAGGCTTCGGTTCCCGAGCAAAACGCATTTAGTCTGGACACGGCAGCCACCAGAGTTCATGCCAAGAGCAGCCGTCTTCTCTCCCAATCTCATTCATTTCTTTGCCTTGAAGGTATCCCAGCCGCAAAAGAAATGTAACTTTAATTTCATCTGACTTCAATTGTGTTCAAATTACAGCCCCCCCCCCAAAGTAGGAAGAAAAAAAAAATAAAGAAAGCAGACAACAAGCTGTAAATATTTAAAGAGACAGAAAATCATTCAGAATCGTGCCTTTATGAATATTTGATGAAGAAAGGTTAGATCTACTGCTGGTAAATTACAACAAATTATGTCCATCATGTGACTCTGTCAGCAAAGGTTAATACAAATAGGTTTGGATTTAGTCAAGATGACAACGGGGATTAAAAAAGATTTGTCCTGTCTTCACCGCAATTAGTTTCCCCCTCGTATTATTAGTGTAACAGAGTTTATTGTTAGGATTATTGCAGGAAGGCTGTAGCGCCACTCAGAAAAATCATTTTACTTCGCGTAATAGAGCGGCAGATCCTCAATGCATTTTTCATCTTTACTAATCTGGTTCACAACTGTGCATTTCTGGGAGGAAATAAAAGCTGTTATATGACTGTGCGGCATCCCTTCTTAACAGTTGTTTATTTACTTAAATGCCTGCACCACTGTCTTTCCTTTGAAGAAAAAGGCGCTTTGCACATCCATCAACACCCATAATAAAGTCATGTCAATCAAGCCTAAACATTTAACTACTACGGAATATCCACTGAACTGAACTGTTAAAATATGGAGCCATTTGTCTGATACATAAGTATGAGGTGGGATTCCTGTAGGCTTGAAATTTCACAACTTTGGTGACATGACCCAAAAGTTCCCGCTCCGTATTTTCTGGATTTGGGCTTCTTAATCATTTATAAACTGCTTCCTGGAATAAATTAAGATACCGTGAATGGCACTGAAGACCATCCAACATATATAAACCAAATACTTTATACTGTCATCGATTTTTCTGCATGACAATTTTTAACAGACAGACAAATAGGTAGATAGATGATGAAGAAAAAGAAACAGTTGGCTTTTATATCCCGCTTTTCTCACCCATTTAAGGGACTCAAAGTGGCTAACAAACCTTCTTTTCTCCACAACAAAGACCCTGTGAGGTAGGTGGGGCTGAAAAGCTCAGAAAGTGAGCTGTGACTAGCCCAAGGCCACCCAGCTGGCTCTATGAAGGTGTGCGGAATCAGACCCAGTGAATTCCCAGATAAGAGTCCAGCTCCCTAACAACTAGACCAAACTGGCACAAAGATAGATGGACAGTTTCCATCAGTTCCAAGCACCTGCATGAAGATGTGGAAGTAGCCATGGATATTCCATGGAATTCCTGGCAGCCATTCAAGATACAAATGTGTACCCTGGCATTTTCGGCACAATCTCAATTCATAGGTTCAATTCAAATTGAACCAAACTTCATTGAAGGAGAGTTGGCTTTTCTACCGCGCTTTTCTCACCCATTTAAGGGGCCTCAAAGCAGCTGACAAAGCTTTTCTATTCTTCTCCCCACAACAGAACACCCTTTGAGGTAGGTGGGGCTGTGAGAGTTCAGAGGAGAGCTGTGACTAGCCCAAGGTCACCCAGCTGGCTTCATGGGGGAGGGCGGAATCACACCCAGTATTCCCAGATAAGAGTCTGGTTCCCTAACCACTAGACCAAACTGGCTCACATTGCGTGTGGTTTGATCTAGAACCAGGATGAATAACCTTAAGTGGTTCTAGATCAGACCTGTCACTAGAAGTACCCATTAAGTACCCATTAATGGGTACAAAAACACCATTGGAAAAACACCCCTTGAAGAGGTCACAAACTGTTCAAATATTTAAAAAAAACAGAAGTACACAATTGCTTTTTTGCACAGTTCTTGCTTGCTTTATTTATTTATTTATTTATTTCACGCCCTATACCCGAAGGTCTCAGGGTAGGTAATAATTTTTAAAAACCAACATAACAAATGAAACAATATTTAAAAAATTTAAACAATATTTTTTAAAAAATTAACCAACATGTAAAAAAAACAGCAGGATATCAGTTAAAACAGTACTGTAGCGTTTGCAGTGGGGGGCAAACAAACAAACAAAAACATTTAGCCAATGTTTAAGAAAAAGCTAAAGACATGGTTCAAGGAGGAAGGTCTGGTTATGGCAAGACCCTCAATTACCACAGACTCCTGCACTGCTCCATCTGGGGGCCAATTTCAGGCCATTCAGTCCAACCCATTCACTTTGACCCACTTCAAGCAAACACCATTGGTTCAGTCTGAATCAAACCAGTGCCTTTTCCGCCTTACTCTTTCTGTTACTGCTATTCTGCTTTAATGTGTTAATCTTGGGTTAGTTTTTTTCCTTCTGCTGCTGCTGCTGTGAACCATCCTTAAAATACTAGAAAGCAGTATTAAAAACTAAATGAGTAAATTCACTTTGGTTTGGTGCCCTCAGCCCCTCACACACCATTATGGCCAGGCAAGATACAGCTTTATTAAGCATTTGATATTTTGCTTGTAAAGAAATTGTGCCCAAAATGGCCCTTCGGTGTTGGGCCAATTAAAGGCCAAGATGAAGGACAGTGGAATAAAACAAGCAAAAAACAAAAAACCCTAAGAGGCAGCAGCAAAACAAAAGAGATTAACCTCGTAGCCTGCAAAAAATAAATAAGTAAATCATGACAAGGAATGGGCCGTGGATGGCAAGGTTCGATGAGTGCATACTCCGTTACTTTGGGGATTCCGCTGAGATTTCCTTCCCCAGATGCAGCCTTTTCCTTCCACGCTTAGAGCCCACAAGGAAGAAGGGCATTTAACACATCAGGGAGCCTTGCTGGATTATCAGATCAACTGATCAATACCATTGACAATACTTCTGTCTAAAAGCATCGGGGCCTCGCCATCAGAAATGTACACAATAACAGAACGTTCAGGACCGCTGTCCAATGTATTACCTCTGACCCATTGCTTCCACCATGCACCCAAGAGACAAGCTAAATCTTCTTCCCCGAATTCTTCCACCTAACTGACTCCCATCTGCCTATTTCAATCAAATACGTCCCTTTTATAGCAAGCTGTGACTGGAAGAGAAAGAGGAGGAGGAGGAGGAGGAAGAGAGGAAGGCAGGGAGGTGGGGAACTGCCTAGGTCTACAACCGGAGTCTCTGAGGCATAATAGCTGATGATTCAGGGCATCCTTTTGCCACTCTTTGGAGAATGTCTCCCCCTTGCCAGCTTCCTCCGGCCTTGTGTAAATCTCAGCAATGCACTTGACATTACAGGGCTCGGAGGATTACAAATGGCTTCTTCATGTACTGTCCTTGCTCACAGAGATTTGAGTTACCTGCAGAGTAACTTTCCTGCTTCTCGACATACACCTGGCGCTCCCGAGTAGACATCACGACAAATTTCAACGAGCTGAATTTAACGCTCTAAAAAGCAACCCAGATTTTTATGGCTCCGGTTGAAGCTAACTCTGAAAGACAGAAGGACAGGGCCCCATAGATCGGAAAAGGCTTGGAGAATGCATTAGGGAGACAAAAAACAGCATGAGCCGGGAGCGAGGGAAGGGCGCCCATTAAATCCTGAGCACAAACGCAACGTATCAGCTATGACCGTAGTCCTGGTGAATTGTTCTTACGGGCACCCCTCCATCAAAAGGAGGCCGAGAGCAACCTGTTCAATGAGGAAACATCGCTCAGATCAAGTGTACTACACAGGAAACATGGGTTGGCACGGAAAGTTTTCGAGCAGGTACTTGGTGAGAAAAATCCTAAAGAACCGCAGCGACATCTGTGTTGACAAATTGAGAAGATGTTCCCTCGAATGTGCAAATGTCCTTAACAGGAGATCAAAGGTATGAGAGGGCAGACGAAGCAGGGTCGATTGATTTGCAGCTGGCTTCTTGATGCGCAGCACTCACAAGGCGTGGGTAGCGCATGGTGCTGTGTAGCTATGGTAAAACAGCCTCACTGCCTCGTGAGTGCCTCGCGTGCTCAGGAAGCAAGAAAGCAAAGGGAGTAAACCCTGACATGAAATCCAGGATGGACCACAAGTCACAGCTCCTGGTCGCCCAGGCGGGCTGGAAAGGCCACCTTGTACAGCAACCTCATGCACTTCTACCCTATGTTATCACTTTGATCACTCACTGGGAAGAGACAGACCATATTAGGCTCCTCAGCTGATCTCTACTGGTATGTCCTGAGTGAGAACAGGAGGGCCGCATCCTTTCCCCACACACATTCACACACGTATTGCAGGTGAGAGGACACCAGGGGACTAGCAAAGGGGGAAGGCAACCTTCCAGCCAAGCAAGATCACCACTCCCCTCCTGCCTCCATCTTCAAGATCCCATACACATTCAGGCCATGGTCACACCTTGCTGAAGTAGTCTGTCTTATTAAGGAACAGGACTGAAAATGTGCTAACTCGGACCACACCCAATACCTGCTCATCCTTCCTCAGTTCATCCTCAGTTTGGGTCACTTTGCTCAGACCTTTCTGTCCCTGTCCTAAGACTCCTTCATGAGGCTTGTTTAGAGCTCCACCCCTCTCCATTGTCACAACATCACCCCGTACTCTGATAGGATAAAAGTTCTGTCACTCAACAGCATGTCATCACACAATGGGTGAAAGGGAAGGCAAATTCATGTAGGATCCACCCTCTATAGTACAGTTTAGCCCCCTTTACTCCTCTTCTCTGATCACATCCCAAAAATGAAAATGGATTAACACTCTATGGGTGCATTCCCACTTGACTATTTTAGTGCAGGTTGAACTATCCTAGACCCTGCTGGACTATTTTAATCTGGAAACAGAACCGACTGCACATTTTGGGCTGTTCCCGTTTACTTGATGGTAAACCGGACCCACTCACTGTATTTGTGCACAACCAGATCAGTGGCTTGTGTGGGGAAGGATTTGCCTTTAAAACAGTGTGGTGGCTGTGCGGGGGGGTTGCTAGTGGAGGAGCGCTGCAGTGGGCTCTCTCAGCCCCCATCGGGGGGGCCCTGGGCTGCTTCTTGTCACCTGGATGGGCAAAGAGGAGATGGAAGAAGGAGGAAGGAGCTGCTGCCACTGCTGGGCTCACTGTTGCCTGGGCAGGCGAGGAGGAGGTGGAGGAAGGAGCCACTAGCAGCGGGCTCACTATCCCCCCCTACTCTCTCCCATCAGGTCTTAGCCAAGCCATGACTCATGGCAGCGAGCCCAGCGGTGGCAGTGGTGCCTCCTTCCTCCTTGCCTGCCTCAGGACCCTGCAAGAATGCAGATTGGGAGGGGGGAACAGCTTGAATCACAGCTCTGCTTAAAACTTTTTAAACTTTTTCGCTTGATATTGCTGTATTCCTGTATAGCCTTTTCGCCTTTTCTGCTAGCGTGGTGGGCACGGTGAGCTGTGAAACCCCACCCACATTTGGCCAGCATTGGCCAGGAGGCTACAGCTCCGTCTCAAATAGCCTGGGAGCGTTCCCATATAGGGGGGAAAAAGCGGGCTTGGCTACAATATTGTAAAATAAGTCCCGTTTTCCTCAGGATTTCCCCCCCCCCCCGCGAGTTTTGCAGGATAGTCCTCAGAAAATCCAGTGATAAGAAGTTGAATGGGAACACTGGTTGTCGAATTTGGATTATTTGCCTAAGTAATGGGAACCCTGGATGCCGAATTCAAATCCAGTACGGACTTAATTGCCGATGGGAACGCACCCTCTAATGGCTTGAGACCTGGAAAAATTAGGACTCAGGAAAGTACGACTGGAGGAAGGAAAATGAAGATGTGACCAGAGCCTCAGTTTCTATCATGCAGACTTTTCCCATGCAAAAGGAAGGGATTCCACACATGCTTATTATAGACCCCCTCAGCATCCAAATTATTTTCTGATTGACTTAACAAGCTTCCCTGTCTCCAGAAGGGCTACCTAAACTCAACAGCCCCATAAAAATGTCTCCAAATAAAATCAAACCATTATAAAACAGGAGTCATAAAATCAGTAGTTTTTTTTTGGGGGGGGGTGTTTTTGTTTTGTTTTGTTACGTAGTTTAAATTAGAGATTTCCTAAAAGCAGCTTCTCTAAGGGGTCATATATGGGATTGCCCAGAACCAGAATCCCCTCTGGATGCATCCAGACAGCGTCTAAAACCTGGGACTTTCCTGAAACTATATTGGGATTGCCACAGGTATCCATAGCAATCCCACCATAGCCCTGGGATACAGGGAGCAAATACCAGCACAGCGCTATTCCAGGAAAAAAGAACTCCCAATGCCGGTTTTCCCAAAATAGCAATATGACTTAACTTGTCTGGATACTTGCTCCCAGGATCCAATTTCTTGAAAATGGCCTCTCTCTCTCTCTCTCTCTCTCCTGTACTTGTGGAGAAGGCATTTTTGGCCCTGTTTCTCTAAGACAGAGAGAGAGAACAGGGCCAAAAATGCCTTCTCCCCAAGTACAGGAGCCGGTGCTTCATTTTTCATTTCCATTTTATTTGTATACCTTTCCAAAAGAAAATTTGCCCAAGGCGGTTTACAGCAAATAGAAAATATACAAGGCAAAGTAATAATCAAAACATTATGATAAAAATACATTATAAAAAGTGTATGTCATACAAAATATTGGAAAATAAGCCAAAACACCCACACCCACAAATAAATAAATAAATAAATAAATAAATAAATAAATAAATAAATAAATAAATAAATAAAATTGAGGCAGCTGAGGCCAAGTGGAGTCTAAAGCAGCTGACAAAAGGTCCCAGTCCCACAAAGAATCATCTCCACCAAGATATCAGTGAGAAAAGCTTCCAGCTATTTTTCACCATCAAAATGCCCACACTGTCATGGTAGCAAGTATTTCTTCACTCAGAGGCTCATCAGTCTACAGAATTGGCTGCCAGAAGAGGTGGTGACAGCAAGCAGCCTGGATGGCTTTAAGAAAGGGTTGGACAAGTTCATGGGTGACGGGTGTATCAGAGGCTACTAGAATGGATGCCCAGATATTGCCTCCAGGTTGGAGAGACAGGCAGGATGCCTCTAAAGGCCCTTTTCAGGGAGTGGAGAGCTAGTGAAGGCTTTGCCTTTGTCTTCTGCTTGAGATGCCCAGAAGCGACTGGTGTTTGAGACATGACGCTCGACTAGACAGGCTGCGGCCTGATCCAGCAGGGCACTTTGTATGTCCTTATATTCAAGTACCAGACAAAATAAAGCTTGGGCTTGCCCCCATGATTTCATCCTGCCATCTAGCATGGATGGTGATTGGTGACTGCAGAAACTAATCCAGGCCCTGCATTTTCCTCTCACTGTCTGGAGAATATGCCTGTGGAATATGCATTAAGTCTCTGGTTGGGGAAAGCATATGCAATTCCGCATGTGCTTTTGACCCACAGTGTTCATCCGAGTCACGGCAAAACCCAGGCCATTGGCACAGTCTTTCTACTATACTTTCATGAAGCTTCTTCCAGTACCACTGGATAACATTATTGTCTCCTAGGGTGACCCACAGCACAGGGTGCAGAATGGAAAAACAGAAGACATTTGGATATGTTGTCCTTCAAGAAAGGGTATAGAAAAGTAAGGAAAATCGATACACTGGATAAAGTCTTCCCTCCTTGTAATTCTAGTTATTATTTTTGCTGGGTTCAGTTCTCGGATTTTTTTTAAAAAAAACCCTTTTATTTAAAACAAAAAACAAAAAAAAACCCAGAAGTGGCATTCCAGAATGCATTACCATTTATCACAGGAAACATCACACAGTATAAATTCAATTTTTATTACAGGTTTATTAAAGAACAGTTGTTTCACCAACAGTTAATTAAATCTGCTATCTAAATTGAACAGAAAATTACAGGGCAGGCAAAGCTTGTAAAAGACTCTATTACAGATAAGGACATATTTGGTCATCTGAAGAGTTTGACATCAATTCTGAAAGCTCCATTGTTCCCAAGCTCCTTAGGAGTTTCCTTTTTTTCTGAAGGCGAAAAATGTCTCTTGGAAGCCACACTGTTCTTTTCTATCTGTTTTCATTACCATGTCCCATTCGCTCAGCAAAGTGCCTGTTGTGTAAGGTTGCTCTTTCATTAATTAAGCGTGAGATAATTTCTCGGCAAGCCAAAAAGTAAAAGCAAAAAAAAAGGGCTCTGATCTCACCAGGTTGTCTTTGGGGCTGGAAAAACTCCATCATCTCTGGTGCACAAGGGCCCTGCGACTCCTCCTGCTCCCTTTCCCCCTCCCACCCCTTCTCCTCTTCCTCCCCACGCCACCCCTCCCTTTCCTCCTCTTCCTTCCTCCTCTTCCTCTCCAATCCCTTTCTCTCTCTCTTCTTCCTCCCCATTCCCTTCTCCTCTTTTAATGTACATTCTGTTTTAATTTGTTGTTTGAAGGTTGTAACCTGCCCAGAGACCTTCGGGTATGGGGCGGGATATAAATGTAAATAATAAATAAATAAAAATAAAACTTCCCTACTCTTTCTCCCCTTTCCATCCTCCGGCTCTTCCTCTTCCTCCTATCTCCCCATGTTTCCCTCCCCTTCCCCCTCCCCCTCCCCTCTTCTTCCCCTTTCCCATTTCACACTCTTCTTCTTCCTCCCTTCCTCTTCCTCTTCCTCTCCCTGTCCTCCTTTTCTTCCTCCCCTTCTTCCTCTTCCTCCTCCCCATCTTCTTTCTCCAAACTTAAGTGGACACGGTTCTACTTTGCTCCAAGGCCTCCGGTCCTCTGTGTCCGTGGTCACACCTTCACTTGAAACCTTCTTCGGTCCCTCCTCCACCCTCCCTTTGGACTTTCCTGGGTGGGAAGTCCGCAAATAAACCAGGCAGAAACCAAAAAGGTGCGAACAGCCAGGCCTGAAGAAGGTTTAAAGTGAAGGTGTGGCCAGGGCCTGTGCTTCTCTGCTGTGCCGGCGGTCTGAATCTCCTCCCTGAGCTGCAATCTCCCCTGGTGGCTGTGGGAGTCATTGGAGAGCAGAGCCAAAGAGGTTCCATCCTGCCAGGTGGCACATGCAGCTGCTCTGACCACACAATAAAGCAAGCGGAAAACCTGCAAAGGCGTCTTTTTTGGAAACCGTCTCTGGCCTCTCTGGGCTTCTGTGAAGGCAATTAGCATTTTTAATTAAAATCCCTTAGGGAACCCATGAACCTTCAGCTCTCTTCTGAAAACAGAGGACACCCAGAACAGAGGGATACCACCCAGAAAGGACTCTGCCCGTGAAGCAAAGTGCCTGTTATACAACTCTTTTTTTAAGCATCTTTTCCATGCCCCCAGGGTTGTTTGTTTGTTTGTTTGGTGGTTTTGCTACAGCAGAGAAACATGGCTGCTATTCTAATATTCTATCGCCTCGCATAAATGTTTTGATCGTTGTCACATTACGATGTCATGGATTACTAGGCGGGTGAAAATATGTTTATTCCAATTAGTGCAATCATTTGCTGGCAGGAGACGTTTCGGGATAGAAGAAATGCAGTTTAAAAATAAACCTTCCCCCAGCGGAGGACTCATCCTTTGTCTGACAATGCCGGCAACGTTATTTAGAGATTTTAATTGCTCAGTTGATCTGTGGGCAAATCTCAATAAAACAATATAAGGCCGGCTTGGGTAGATGGGCGTCTTATTATTTTTTCAATAATTGTAATAAAATGTTGGAAGCACCTAGGGAGGGTTAACTTGTACGCAGTTGACAGCATCGAAATGTATTTTCTGATCTGCCCCACACATATCCATGCATGCATGTGCATTTGAAACACACACATATATTTATTTTTTAAAAGTTTTTTACAAGTCTAAGAAAGAAGGACAATATGTCAGATGGACGTCTAGTGGGACAGTTGTTTGCGTACCGATAATGAGCTGGAAAAATATAATAGGCTTTCCAAGAAGAATCTAGCAACACTGGTAATCTATAGGTGATAGGAACTATGAGCACAGCTACCTGTTACGCATCTAGATTGTTTTAGCAAATTTATTTTGTAGATATTTTAATATGACCTGCCCTGAGACCTTTGGACATAGGGCAGGATAGAAAGAGAATGGAGGGAGGGAGGGAGGGAGGGGAACAGATAGACAGGGGGAAGGAAGGAAGAAAAAGAGGGAGACATATGGAAGGAGGGAAATAAGAGAGAGAAGGAGGGGGACACATGAACAGAAGGAAGGGAGGGAGGGGTGTACACAATGCTATTTCAAACGCTAGCAAACTCAGCCCTACAGCAAGGTAGAAGAAGAGTTGGCCATTTAAGGGGACTCAAAGCCGCTGACAAACCTTTTGTTCTTCTTCCCACAACAGACACCCTGTGAGGTGGGTGGGGCTGTGAGAGCTCAGAAGAGCGCTGTGACTAGCCCAAGGTCACCCTGCTGGCTTCATGGGGGAGGGAATCAAACTCATTATTCCCAGATAAGAGTCTGGCTCCCTAACCACTAGACCAAACTGGCTCTTACTTCAGTTCACCTTGCTTCTGACAGCTGCTCCCAGCCTTTTTTGAGCCCAAAGGAGGTGGACTGGCGGAATGCACAGCCAGAGGCAATAGAAAAACTTCCAGGGTTTCCCAGTTTCCTGTGCTCGGCTTCTAAATACCAAATAATTATTTTTAAAAGAAATGCATTTAGATGTCTACCAGGGATTGTGGAAAGCCAGCAATTACGGCCGCCTCATCTCCAGAAAAACTGCACTTTTTAGTGATTTTCCAGAGTAAACTCCCTCCAAAATGATCGCTTGTTGCCCACATGCCTGGGAAACAGCATAGGGAACACCTTCTTCCACCCTGGCATCACACATGCATCTGGGTATTTTGACAGGGCTAAACACCCAGAAATGAAGCCATACATGTGCAGTGACCGTTTTTGCTGAGTTGGGGCATGCCATCATGTGGGTTGAGGTAGCCAATCACTTTTGAGCTGCCCTCCTGCTCTTGCTGTGATGCTCTCGCCGTTCTGCCTGGGCGGACGGGAAAATTCAGCAAGGATCACACTGCTGAACTTCCAGATAGGTAGGTTTTCAAGCTATTCCAAGAAAACCTTACTTTGAATGTCAGGTTCTCCTGAAAAAGGAAAAAGCAGGATTTTACCCCTATACAGTGGGGCTATGTTGGGATTGCCTCTGGGCAACTGGGAGCAAGTGAAGGACTTGCTGTTTCATCTGCTTGAGATGCCCATAAGCAATTTGTGGCCACTGTGTGGGACAAGATGCTGGACTAGACGGGCTGTGGCCTGATCCCACAAAAGATCCTATTATGCTCTTAGTTCTCTTCTCATTCTGTGGCTTTTACAGCTAAGAACAAGTGGGAAGGCTCCAGATCATGTTGTTAGACCTTTCCAAAAAAACTGAACCACTGCCCAACACATTCATCAAAGAGCCTGGAAAGTGTGCAACAGGTGTCATGTGTCCTTAGGAGATTCTCAGAGCACTCAACTGCTTTATCAAAATGCAGGGAGCCCAGTAACATTTACCTCCTTGCCAAGGAATGGATGACAAGCTGGTATTAAAACAGACAGTGCATGGCAACCGAAATATGAAACTCAACCCAACAAAATTGTGTGGATCTAAGCTAACAGGCCAATTAATAATTCTTTGGTGCTAAGTGCCAACATAGTTTTAGGGAGAGTCATGTATTCTGGAGTAATGGACTACCTCCAGGCTTGTGGAATAAATCCGCAGTTAAAGACAAAAGCACAGCTTACCTGCTGCACAGTGATGACTGCCCATCCCAACTTGAAAAGCAGCTCTGTAGCTTCCCATTGGAAGCTGCAAGAGCTGAGTTGGGGCATGCCATCATGTGGGTTGAGGTAGCCAATCACATTTGAGCTGCCCTCCTGCTCTTGCTGTGATGCTCTCGCCGTTCTGCCTGGGCGGACGGGAAAATTCAAATTTTCTTTATACCGCGCAGTGAGTGTCCTTAGATCAGCATTAAAGTAAGTGTGCAGCAACGATCGGATAATGTGATGCCACGACAATGCAACAATCGTTGTGTGTGATGCCACAATCGTGACTGCGCATTCTGCTCCGCAGTATAAACAAGTCTATACGCAGCCATAGAGACTTCCAAAATTTGGTTCATATTTGAATATTCTATTGATTAGTTTTTATTTGGAACATGCTCTTTTGAGTATCTGGAAATTCCTTCAAACTGAACCCTTGCTTGTTGAATATGAGTGATTCAATTTGCGTGCAAAACTATTCACATTGAACCCAGTGTTGTTTGTTTGAAAATCTGGAAACACCTTCAAACTGAGCCAGTCCCCTGCTGGTGAATATAAGCATTTTTGCCCTCGAAAGCAGGCGTGTGTGTGGTTTTTTTAATGGAAAAAATAGTATTTTTTTTTTGTTTTCAAACTAGTTTGAAACTGAACACAAACATCCACATATTGATTTAAATGATCTGCTGTCATTCCCCATAAATCGGTGTTTGGTATGAGTTTGAACCAAACACCTGATTTTCTTCTGTGCACATCTCTATGGAGAAGTGACGCAGTGAAACTTGTATCAGTGGCTACTAGAATGGATGCCTAGGTACATCTTCCACACTAGGGAGACAGGCAGAAGGCCTATAAAGACTGCCTGCAGTGAACTGAGAGCAGGTGACAGTTCTGCCTTTGTCTTCTTGAGATGTCCATGAACAACTGGTGGACCACTGTGTGGACAGGATGCTGGACTAGATGGGCTGTGGCCTGATCCAGGAGGACTCTTCTTGTGTTCTTGTGTTCTTATGAAGCTTCAGGGAAGCCTTTCAGCTGTTAGATTTACTGGGCCATTACTTTTCTAGCATGAAAGGGAATCAAGTGAGCACAGTAGTGCTGTTGATTCAGGACTCACAGGGAGGTAGAGATCTTGTTCTGATTTGCAGCCTAAATGTCACCTGATAGAATCTCCTTTTGGTTGGCATCAGATTTTGAAAAGATGTGATTTTAGTTTTCCCACTTTAGTCTTTGCTACTATGGTACATGCTGGATCTTTTGGACTCCAATTCCCACCAGCCTCAGCCAGCAAAACCTTGTTTTGGATCACCGTGCCAAACAGTGCCACTGACTAGTGAGTTGGGGCTTTTGAAGCCCTCTGGAGAGCATCAGGTTGGGGAAGGTTGTGCAATTTGATTAAACAAAGAGGCCTGTTTTCCATAAATCAACACAGAAATCTGACTGACAGCAGAGACATCACCCTGGCAGGCCACCTGAGTTAATAAGGGGATCCAGGTGAATTTCCCAGCATTCCTTGCAAAGTGGCTGTTCTGAGTCTAGCTAGAAGGGAGCCCTGGTCATGCCACCAGTGATAAGCAACTGGCTCCTCTCCTTTAATGCCGGCGACAAGAAAACCGGCACTTCATTAAAACCCAAGACGCTGCGGCAGAATGCTGATGGCCGGCTGCGCTTACAGCTCACATCTGCTGGTAATGACAGAAGACGGAGTCTGTTTCTTTCCACTAAAGACCAAGTACACAATCCCTTGCAGTTAATCAATAAGATAATGGAATGAATCAATAGCAAAGATTTTTAAAAGGTCTTAATTAAAGAAACACTTGCAGATACAAATGACGTCTTCAATCTATTGATGGTACTAGGGTGAGGGGTTAAACACAAACAAAGAAGAAGAAGAAGAAGAAGAAGAAGAAGAAGAAGAAGAAGAAGAAGAAGAAGAAGAAGAAGAAGAAACCATCAACTTTATTTTTCCCTGTGTGTATTTCACTGAGCAGCTCCAATTGCTTCTTAGGGCCTGGAGTTATCCAGCTAATCGATGTCGTCTCTGTGCCAAGTGAGTAAATTGTTCTGGAAAGATCGTCTAAAACGTGTCGGCTTTAAAAGAAGACATCACAGTGTTGTGATGAACAAAGGCGACAGCGGCATCTTATGTTATTTGTTTTCTGGGATGGATTGCTCGATTACCTGAGTATGGGATCAGATTAGCTGAACAGGTCCGTTTTGGCTGTGAAATGCAAATTTAGAATAATTAAGGAACACCTAAATTGATGGACCCTATTAATGCAAAGGAAGCCTCTAGTGAGTCCTTCAAGCAAATAGTAAGTCAATATTTTTGATTCTCCCAATGGTTGTGTGCCAGACACTCTTTTAAAGAGACATCAATCTGTGATGTCAGCATTTATCTAATGAACCTTCAAAAATCAATGTCCAAAACAGCCCCTTACATGAATACACCCTAACCATACATTTTCTAAAAAGGACTGAGCATAACAAAAAGTCAAGCTCAGAATTGCAATGAAGGACTCAACCGTTTCCAAAGAATTCTGTAGGACTTCTTCTGGGTTCTCCTTCCCTTCTCCATTCCTTGTCTTTGTCCTCTGCCAACGGAAAGCTGGCAAGCTATATTATCCAGTCAAACAATTTCCAAAATAGCTCGGTCCCAAGTTAGAGCGTAAGAGAAGCCCTGCTGGATCAGGCCACGGCCCATCTAGTCCAGCATCCCATTGCACACACTGGCCCACCAAATGCTCATGGGTGTCTCAAGCAGAGACAAGGACAAACTTTTTTCTGCTCTCGAATCCCAGCAAATGGCCTTAGAAGCGTCCTGCTCCCCCCCCCCCAGCCTGAAAGATGTACTCAGGCATTCACTCTAGTAGCCATTGATACATATAAGAACATAAGAACATTGATACGTATAAGAACAAAAGTCATGGCCATTTGTGGCACATGCAGAGCAAAAGAAAAAGCCAATCGCTGACATACACCTAAATACAAAATAAATGCCAGCAATTTCAGTTAAACATGTACTGATTTAAATTCCTATTAAAAAGCATGTACGGGCAAAGGTAATATGAATCTAACTATTCCATGAAATAGAGGCCGCATCCCCATTACAACCTTATTTTGGTTTCAAACCGTTTTCAATCCTCGCAGACCCCATGTCAATTTGGCTTAACACGCTTTCTGCGTGTTAAATCGCCCCAAAGCGTTGTAAATGTTAATCCTCATTTCAACAGGTCTCACTCTGGTTCGTGCGCTTGAAATGTTTTAGATTTTTTACTGTGGGGACCCTACGGTGTTAAGGGATGAGAATCCTTGTTTAGGGTTTCCCTCCCCCAATAGCTTGCTTCCAAAGATAGTGAGTTCATTGAAAAAATCCACCCCTCAAAACAGCCACTATAAAAATCCACTCCTTAAAGCTACACTGTAGCGATCTACCCACTTCACACCTTATAACAATGTTGCAATTTTGCATAATTCTAGCTCTTTGAAAGTTCTGACCTTTGGAAAGGGAAAAGAAAGTAAAGCAGCTGGAGCTTCTGTTTTAAAGGCTGTGGCTGTGAAGGGGGCTTGAGTTGTCGCTGCTGCTGTGTGCCCTGGGAAATGGGGAGAGGAGGGGAAAGAATCGCTGGCTTCCCACTGCCATTTTTCCTCCAGGCAAGCGGCAGCCACCCAGCTACCCAGCTAGGCTCCGTGAAGGGGTCCCTTATGGGTGGCGTGTTCATGCCAGGAGAAAGAGGGCAGGGCAGCCCTGAAAAGCAGCTTTTAAAAAGTAGCCACTTGAGTCCCCCCCTGAGTCATATACACCACGTACGATCCTCAGAATCCGGATCGAATGCGATTAAGTTGAAAGTAATGGGAACAGGCAAATTCACGTTTGCATCCGGTTCTATTATTTCGGTTTAGGGAAACTGGATTAAGCTTATAATGGGGATGCAGCCAGAATGAACATGGCAAGCTACACATCCACAGGGCATGAAGTTTGTACAAATGCCACATATCAGATATGTGTTTTTTGCAGAATAAATGCTGAGAAAATACTGGTGCACATCCTGAGAGGAGGAGGAAACATACTCATTTGGGCTCTTCCTAACTAGGCTAACTTAGGGTGTTTTTCCACCGCACTCCTTTAATCTGGATCTAAGAAGATCCAGATCTAGGGAATGGGTACTTCCCTTAATCCGGACCTAGTAGATCTGGATTAAGGGAAGTACCCTATGTGTTTCCATGGGTGCTCTAGCACCCACCAGCAATGGGTGCTAGCCTCCCTGCCATGGAAACACCGGAGCACCCATTTGGAAATCTGGATCTACCCACGAAGGGTCTGCCTGTCACCCCAGGTGTTTGGGGGGACAGGGGGTGCAATCTCCGAAGCAGCTCCAAAGTCACTTTGAAGTCATTTCAAAGTCACTTTGAAGTCTGTGCAAGTCGCTTCGGAGTCACTTCGGAGTCACTTCAAAGTGACTTCAGAGTCACTTCAGAGTTCACTCCAAAAATCAGCACAGACTTCAAAGACACTCCAGAGCTTTTTGCACAGACTTCGAAGTGACTTTGAAATGACTTTGAAATGACTTCGAAACTTAGGTTTGGGGGCTGCCCCGCAAGGGTACCCCCTCCCCCTAGCCTCCTCTAGACCCCATTGCCAAACTAACATGGAAACAGGCTCCCTTTAATCCGGATTTTCTGGCAGAAGACCCCATTGTAGACCCCATTAATGAGGTCTGCAGAAAATTCAGATTAAAGGCCAAAAAGTACCCATATGATCTGGATTTCCCAAGGCACGGTGGAAACAAATGTGTCCCTAATGGGTGCCGTGGTGGAAATTGGGTCATCCAGCTCTCATCCAAATGGGTCCTTAATGGGTACTAAAATGGGTACTAAGTGACTGTGGAAAAACACCCTTATTCTGGTTTGAGACCTCCCACAGTCTGCACTAGCATGTGGATGGCAGGTCACTCTTCCTGGATATACAGTAACCTGGAATTAAGCCCAATGCAGAAAGGGCCTGGGATTATGAACATAGTGGGCGATTCTGCTCTGACTGGTATACTAGACCAGCATGTGTACTAGGAGACTCTGTTCCACATGCCGATGTGGTCTAAGGTAGGTCCCAACCCCTCCTCCACTCTCCTCTTCCTCCTTCCCCTCTTCTTTCTCCGGACCTAAATGTGCAGAAGGGAGGCTCCCAATCGGTCTGCTGGTCCAGTATACCAGCCCGTGCATAGTTGCGCCATGAGATGAAGCTGGGCATTTGGTGCACACATCGCAAATGGAAGGTGCTTGTGGTTATCAGCACCACTTTTTGTGGTTTTCAGCAACGTACAGTGTTCTACCTGTGCACTATAGTATCAAAAGAAGCAGGCATCCATATTTGGGATATGAATTCTGGCACATCTGCCAGAGAGATTGAACCGCCGCCCCGATAAACAAAAGCTTAACAATGACAGGGGATCAAGATGGTCCCTATTATTACACGCTTTCCTTATCACTCCATTAGACACACGAAACTTGTTCCTTGGCAGGGCTTTAGTGATATGCCTGACAGTTGCATTTTCTCTCTTTTCCTTGGCAATTCAGTAGGGAAGCACACTTAGAAGTTGTGGGCGCTTCTGAATTTCCTCCTGCCCCCCAGTTAGCTTTGTTTCGCTTCCCTTCGCATTTGCACTCATCTCGGGCTCACTCTTCTGTCTGTAGGACTCCCAGAAAATGATGTCTTTTGACACAGTGTCAGACAAAACGCAGGTCTGAGTGTGCTTCCTTCTCTCTGTTGTAGTAAACTGGTCTGCATGATTGCCATAAACGCAGGGTTCTCCTTGCCTATAACAAGAGGTGACAGCTATTCTACTCAAGGTTGTAGGAGATGGGTTGTCTTGTAATCGCTCTTTATTCACAAAGAGTTGATTCTCTCTCTCTCTCTCTCTCTTTCTCTCTTTCTCCTTTGCTTCTGCCCAGCATTTCCATTCCACTGCTTAGCGTGCAGCTGTTAGCTACATCTTAGACAGTTCAAAGAAGTGATGGCTGAGCGCATTAGTTGGAGTAGATCTTTGCCAGCTTGACTGGGAAGCAACTTGCAAGCATCTCTGTTGTCAGATCTTCATCTGTTATTGGAGTTTTCCCACCTAGACTCAATCACCAATACCTCAAACAACTATTTTATTTTTCTTTCTTTCTTTATTATCTATATTTCTATCCCGCCCTGTACCCGAAGGTCTCAGGGCAGGTAACAACCTTAAAATCCAGCATATCAAAAAACTATATTAAAACAATAATAACCATCACAACATTTAAAATCCAGCATGTTGAAAACAATGCAAGATCAGTTAAAACAGTGTCTACAGTGAAGGGAAAAACATAACCAACATTTAGCCGAAGGCCTGAGTGCAGAGGTGCGTCTTCCTTAACATAATCATAGAAGGAGCCTGACGTGTCACCAGGGGGAGGCTATTCTATAGTCTGGGGGCCATCACAGAAAAGGCTCTCTCCCGGGTGCCCACCCATCTCACTGCTGAAGGTGGTGGGACAACTAGAAGGGCCTCCCTTCCAGATCTTAAGGCATAGGCAGGTCAATATGGGAGAAGGCATTCCTTTAGATATTTGGGGGCAAACTCATTTAGGGCCTTATAAGTCAAAGTGAACTATTACCCCATCACTTGAATTTTAACTGGAAGTCTGGTCCATTCTTACTATTAACAGGGCTGGTTTTTAAAATTAGTGGGTATAAGAATGATACTGTATCACGATCTTACACCCTGATATGCAGTTGGGATTACTGGCACAGAAGCTCTTTCTGCAATTGGCCTTATTCAGGAATATATCCCAAAATACGGGACTGCCATCCACATGTGAAAGAAAACTTAGGCAACCTTGGGTGGGACCTGACGTAGGACTGTTGTAGACCCTCTATTCTGGGATAGAAATCCAGAATAAGGCCCAGTGCAGAAAGGGCCTGAGAGAGTCATACACTGTTCAGTAGTAGAAGGCATGGAACTGCTACCCCCCAGGGAAAATAGCTTTTTTTAAATCAATTTTCTTTATGAAGTTTGTCAATAATTTTGCTCCATGCAGACTTCTGTGCTTTGATTTGGTGCACACATGCGAATGAGGAAGGGATCCATGTTCCCTAGTTCTGCACCCAGGGCTGCTCATGCTTTGTATAAGGAATATGCATGGCTTGCACATAAGCATAGTGTTGCCCTGATTTTGGGGCGATATATTCCAACTGCCTTGTAAAATATGGGAATGTGGCCTATAATCAGAACTTTAACATTTATGATTTATATAGTTTAGGGTTTTTTTAAAAAAAAATTGCATCCTATAATTTAGGCAAAACCATATGGGACTACTTTTCCTGCCTGATTTTCCAACAGGAACAAGTGCAGCAGTGTCTGATTTAAAATACACGGACCAACAGTCCATATATGCCCAACCCCCAAATGCAAAAGGCTGTCGGATCTCGTGTTTAAATCTCAGCCAAAAACAGGCTGATACCTTGGGTTCTGATACCTTGGGGGAGGGTAGAGCGCAGGCAGGACACACACAGGTGCAGCAGCGAACAGCCAGAGAGGAAGCCCCAGAAAAGAAACCACTGCAATGGATTTCACCGAAGAACTGGCATCCTTTAGGGATATGCACAAATGGTTTCTTGTGGGGTTCAATTCACATCAAATCAAATCCAAGAAAATTCGTATTCATTCAAATAGGTCCCCTTCAAACGTGGTGGGACTCAAATTCGATACAAATGTTCGATACAAATTCGATTCAAATCCCTCCTACAAATCGGATAAGTATCCCATACAAATCCCCTACGTATCTGCTCTAAACGTGTCAAATCGGAACTGAATCCACTTTGAATCTGCTTTCAGTTTACTTCGAATCCACTCTGGGTCCACTGCAGATGTGACTGGCGCAGCCGCTTTCCCACCTCCCCAGGTTAGCGATTGTAACGAAGCTTCGTACAAAGGTTTCGAAGCATTTGATTCAAATGTGAACATCAATCTTCAAATGTGCCAACATTCGATTCGAATTCGAACGAATTTCCAATGCTATGAATATTCGGGCACATTGCTAGCATCATCTCTATGCTAGGTCTCAGACGGAGCTACAGACTACTTTGGATTGGTTCACCTGCTGACAAAAAGAGCTCTGAGCATATTCAATACATGAGCCAGGAAATAATGAATACAATACAAAATCAATAGCAAATGAATAATATTTGGGTGAAACAGGCTGACAGCGAAGAGAGCAAGCGAGAAACACACGTCAATACCTGTAACTGAGTTGTCTACAGAATTTGTACAATACGAATTTGAGTACATATCAATAGAGCAATTCTGAGGGTGAGCAATAATAATGATGAAAATCAATGTCGTAAAACAAAGCGAAACAAAAAGTTAGCAGTCTAAAGCAATTCCGCGCACTTAGAACTGGAAGCGATTCTTTTCGGCCACGGAAGCCAACGAAAAATGGCCAAATTGGCACAAATGTTTTCATGGAAAGAACTATTGATTAGACCAGGAACAAGGTACTAATGGTTTCCTAGAGATGGCTGGAGCACAACTCAATCAGTTCATTCACCAGTGACCATGATGGCCAGGTCTGGAGGGAACAGAACTCCTGATTGGCCAGGGCCGCAAGCCTGTGCAGAGAGCCCTGATGCCAGGCACGGCCCTGGCCAATCAGGAGGCGCGCCAGGCGCAGGCCCGAGGCAAAGTGGGACCCCACAGCCAGAATTGGCCAGGCAGCGTTAAGGTAAGGAGTGAGATAGGGGGGAGTTAGGGGAAGGCCCCCGGCTCCAGAAGTGGCGATCCGCAGCTTCTGGGGTGAGAGGGAGCCGCGAGATAGGAGTCCCCCGGCTCCCCACGCTTGGCTTTGGAGGAGCCAATCATGGCGGGCCAGGGGAAGGCCCAGTTAGGGACCCTTTCGCAGTGAGGACACATCCAAAATAGATGTGTCCTAACTGCGAAAACACCCATTAAAACTACATTCTATGTAGTCTTCCAGTAATCTGGTTTAAGGGGCACTTAGCGCACATTAGTGACACATCCCGCAGGAGTCAATGCAGAAGCAGACACCCAGATGTGTCTCTAATGTGTCCTGCAGTGCAGACACAGATTTCGGAAGTGTTTAAAATGTGTGCTTAATGGGTATTAAAGGTCCAGTGTGGAAGCACCCTAAGAGTAGGGGTGTGCACGAATCCAATTTTCAGGATTCGATTCAATTTGAATCGAGTATTCAAAAATTCAGTTTGATTCGAATCTTTAAAATTTGAATTTACCCAAATTCGATTTGAATTAAGCAAATTCGAATCTATTTGCTTGAATTTTCACTTTGAATTTTCACTTATGAATGTTGACAACATGCATATGTGCCCAGACACAGCATTACGCATCCTGTACGCCTCCATACACATCAGCCTGCATCCCATATCTATCCTGTATGCAACCTGTTTTTGTCCTGTACGGATCCATACAAATGCCTACAGATGCGGGAATGACGCATACATGCAAATATGCATCGTGTATGTACCCATACACATACAAATGTCCAAATAATATGAATGAATAGATTCAAAAATTCAAAATTTGTTTGAATGTTTAAAATCGAATTTATAGGCATTCGATTCGAATTTGAATGTCAAAATTTGAACGAATTCGATTGAATTTTGAATTTTTTTGAATTTTCATGCACATCCTTATCAAAGGCCCCCACAGACTCCAAATTCACCTCATCCAAACCAAGCTGCTGCACCTCACCAAGAGTAATTATTTCACATTTGTGTAAGGGGCGGATAATTTGAGGTTTGTGGAAGAAGCAGAGATTTGTTTAAATATTTTCTGTCTATTTCTTGAGTCTCAAATGCACCCCAGGGGCACTTCTAAACATGTGTGTGGACACACCCTTACACTGGTAGACTGGACCTAACACCTGGTTTCCTCAGGTGACAATTACTTGCATAAAAATATTGTGGGAAGGAATTTTGGATGAGAGAAACCCCATGAGCATTAGCATAACAAATATAATGAACGAGCATTACCTGTCTTTTTGGGTCTATTCTCTTCTGACTCAAATTCAAGTGGATTTCCTTTTACAGTGAATGTATGTCTTGTGTGTAGCTGGGGCCTAATTATCATAATAGCATGTGCAATCTTGACGGAACTGCTGCGGAAGAGTTCCACCTTACGCAATTAAAAATAAAACTGTACATTTCTGCAAACCTCGTGACTTCTCTTACATTTGAGGACTGCTGTTTTGGACACACAAGGCCTCCACACTTACAGGATAAGCTTGCTGTTGGTGTGCATGATGAATACACCAGTGTTCTTAAGAATGGGGTTTGGGGAACGTTTCGCCCAGTTTAACTGACAAGGTTATGGTGAGGATAAATGGGTTCAGCATCACAGTACGTACTAAAAAGAGCTGTAGAACCTGAATAAATAATCATAAAAATGCAAGTGATGCCTCTTTCAGTGAGATTCTACTTTGGTTGCTTTGACCCGTATTTAAAAAAGGGGAATGGAGCAGCTTAGCCTTTTGCACACCTGAAGTTGTCTGCCTTGTTTGCATATTGCTGAAAGTACTATTGAAAGTAAACAAAGAGCTTTGGTGAATTATTTAGCATACAAATAAAGTGAGAAATGCACGCTAAGTAGGCCACCATTGAACTAACTTGGATTGAAATATTCATCTGTAAATAACTCTTCAAGCCTGCTGCTTTCGCGTACAAATACTACATGCAACATTAGCCACAACTGGCTTCCAGAGATCCGCAGGCACGCTGGAGAGCAATTTTTATGTCTACTGGCATCTGTGGGTAGTGATATGGACTGAGTCTTAATATAACCAACATAAAATTTATGGGAACACTCAGAGCAATAGCAACACACCGTCAGACAGCTGGTGGCTGATGCATAGCACATGCGAATTTTATATGCGCTGCGTAAACTAACCTTTGCAATAAAGACTTAGCAGGTTTATTAGTTTAGGAAATCGCTATAATTAAGGATAATTCATAATGGGCATTTATCCACTCTACAGCCATCGCAAGCTTAATTTGGGCTCCATTTCTTTGAGCCATAAATAAGAGTGCCACTATCTTCGGCACAGATGTGGCATTCAACCTGTTCAAGTTGGTTGGTTTTTGCTTGTGTTTTAATCAAAGGAATTAGGAAATAAGCCAATAAAATGCAGTGTGCTTGAAATGAATTAGCGAGAAAAGCACAGTGAAAGTTTGGAGAACTATACTAAAAAAAGGAAAGGAAGACTGTGACACTTTTCCAAGCATGTTACCAAGAAAGAAAGAAAGAGTCTCATTTTTCATTTGGAAGACAAGCGGCATATATGGCTTAGCTTGGTGTAATTAATGAAAGGAGAAAGAAATACCAGTTTGACCTTTGCTGTATCTCTTCCACAGTGCCGGTAATTGGAGGTTTGACCTTTGTGAGTACATTGTGACTTGGTTCACTTCAAACTCTCACAGAATGGAAAGCCATAGAAAAGTCTCTTGTAGGGTAATAGGGGCTTGAATTTAATGCTTCAGATTGGAAAATGTCGAGATGCAGATTCAAAATGGCTTATTTTTGCTTGAAGCACTCAGTAAAGCATGTACCCAAAGCAGCCATTTTGAGACTGCCATGATCCAGCTATTGTTGGGGTTATCATCATCCCAGTTTGTACATCGTCCTTGGATCTGAAGTTCAAAAACTTTCCTCTATAGGAAACACGTTGAGAGTTGGGGATGTTATTCCTATGAAGCCCAAGGAGACCTAGCTGTGCTAAGAACACAGAACACAAGAAGATAAGAGGAACCCTGCTGGGCCAGCCCACAGCCCACCCAGTCCAGCATCCTGACTCACACAGTGGCCCACCAATCAGGGATGTGCACGAATATTTGAATGCATCTGAAATTCGATTGAAGCAACTGAATTTTGACATTCAAATTCAAATCGAATGTGCTTAAATGCGAATGTAAAGTTTTGATCCAAATTTCAAATTTCAGATCTATTCATTCAAATTACTCAGACATTTGCATATGTCCGGGTTTGTACACGATGCGTACTTGAAGATCCGCATCTTTGCCACATCTGTACGCATCTGTACGGATCCGCACATGATGAAAATGAGTTGCGTACTGTATAAGTACGGGATGCAGATGGACGTGTACAGATGGGTACGGGCATCTACGAATGTTGTTGACATTCGTAAGAGGAAATTCAAATGAAAAATTCAAATGAATAGATTCGTTTCGAGTTTGGTTAAATTCGAATCAAGTTTGGTTAAATTCAAATTTAACAGATTCAAAACTGAACTGTATTTTCAAGTATTTGATTCAAATCCCAAAAATTGCATTCGTGCACACCCCTACCACCAATTGCTTCTGGGAACTTCAAGCAGAAGACAAAGGGTGTTTTTCCACTGTCACTAGAAGTACCCATTAAGTACCCATTAATGGGTACTTGATGGGTACTTCTAGTGGCAGCGGAAAAACACCCAAAGACAAAACCTTCACCAGCTCTTGACTCCCTGCAAATGGCCTTGCGACGCATCCTGCTTCTCTCTCCAACCTGGAGGTGGTATTCAGTATTCTAGTAGCCATTGATACACCTGTCCTCTATGAATATGGCTAACCCTTTCCTAAAGCTATCCAGGCTGGTTTTTGTCACCACTGGCAGTCATTTCCATCAGCATATTGGTAAAATAGTATTTGTGATGTATCCAAACACACCCATCAAGACTCACCATAGGCAAGAAGAAGGTAACTTTGTCCTTGAAGCAGAACAAAAGCCATGCAGTGGGGATGCCCATAGATTAGGGATGCGCACAAATATGTTTTTTCCATTTGAAATCGAGCTGAACATTCTATTCAATTTGAATGTTTAAAATCCGAATGCAACAAAAACCGATTCAAATCTGATACATTCAAATCTATTTGTTCGAATGTTAGATACAAAATTGAAGATACAAATGTCGACAACATTTGTATGTTAAACGTATCTGTATGCATTTCGTATGCATCCTGTTTTATCCCGTATGCATCTCATTTTCGTTCCGTAATATAAGCGCAAATGCATACAGCTACGTATGCTATTCGTACAGATACTTAAATGTCGGGGCCGGGGTTCGAGACGTGCCCTGCCTAACACCTCAAACACTCTACCCTCGACTTTCAGCTTTCTAATCGGTTTGTCAGGCAGATTCTTGGTGTTAACAGGCAGCCCTCAGGCCACAGCATTCACCCTTCCCATCTTTATTATCTCTGAAACGGAAGGACTTTCACTCACAAGCAGGCTGTCGCATGCTTCAGGGTTTTTTCCCTTTTACTATTTAAAGGAACAGTACTTGCTTTCACTCTTCACACTATTAACGGCTTTTTCTTAAAAAACTCAATCAGACTCTCCTCAACAGTCAACCATGAACTCTTTTATTGCTTACAACTGTTTCTGTAATAACAAACTTTGAACTCACTTCACTCATAGATCACTTTCTCTTCTTAATATAACACGTTCTGTTATCAGGACCCTATTCCCGGCTTCACCCACAGGCGAACCTGAAGCCCGGTTACCTTCCTATCCACACCCAGTGAGTTTACTCAGGCAAAAGAACCCATATCCTATTCTAACTTGACCTTTTATACAGTCTGTCCTGCTGACATCCAATTCTGATTGGCTCATCATGTGGGCTAGCTTACCCCCTCCCTGTGGAATACAGTAAGCCACGTCACTTCTTTAAACAAATTTCCTAATGCTAAAATAACTTCTAACCTACTTACCTTAACCCTTGGTCTCCACAGTATGTAACACATACGTATCTGTACATTTGAATAATTTAAATCATTCGAATGGATATTTTGCTTCTCATCGAAGTGAATGCGAAGGAAATTCACATTCCTGCGAATAGAGCCACTTCGAACGTGGAAGGGATTCAAATTCACTGCAAATGCTCCTTGAATCTGATTTGAATTCCTGCCACCAGTTGTACCCCCAAGTCCCCTCTGCATCTATTCCAATCCAGTTTGAATCCCCTCTGAATGCTTTGAATCTGCTCTGAATCCATCCAAGTCCATTGCAGACCTGAGCGGGCAGCCTCCTTGCCGCCTCCCCACCTTCACAAAGATAATGAAGCATCGGACAAATGGACAAAAGACATTCACTTCACATTCAAATGTCAATCTTGGAATGTAGCCAACATTTGGTTCGAATGCGAACATATGAATTCATATGAATTTTGAATCTATCCCTGGTGCTGTGGTCTAAAGGAGGACCTGCCCCAGGGGTGTCTAAGGGGGTGCCATCTAAGGGCCTGGGGCCTTTCTCACGCCATACCACCATGTGTAAGGGAAACTCCCAGTATGTTTACTGGTCTTGGAAGACAGACAGTGCAGAATCTTCCTTAGTCTTATCACATTTGGTTAGGGTTACTTTGGTTTTGCTTTTTTGGGAGGGTCTCTTATGTCAACTTGAAATCATGAATTGATTCTTATGACCACTAAAACAATGCAAATGTCAAAAATGTTTCATGCCGTTAACTCTTAGATGCTCTCTATTAAGGACTGAAAAAAATCAAGAATCACAGAGTTAGTTGCTTTCTTTGGTAAGTTCAATAAATCAAGTTAGATTGGGTAACGGCCTTAGTTGATCATCAAGTCTTAAAAATATTTGATCTCTTCTGATATGCCTGCTCCAAAAATGCCTCTCCCTCTTTCTCTCTATGTACAATATTTGAAATTCACTAATAGAGTCATCTCTTATTTGCCTAATCCCAGATACTCCTTCAACACTATGTTTGAAATAAATGAAGGGGAGAACATGAAAGGATTTCTGATTTCATCAGTTAGGTATTGGCACCAGCGTCTGTAACGCTCCTTCATTTCTCCCGCCCGCTTCGTTAACAAATCTTTATCGGCTTTCATTAGATTTGCAGATGGGGACCCCTATTGGTCTAAGAGAAATGCCTCAAAATTAAAAGGATGCACAGAGATAGAAAGGGAGAGATAGAAGGAAAAAAGAAAATGCTTTGGGGGAGAGAAGTTTTTTTCTGGGGAAGTATAATGATCAAGCCAAAGTACATAGGAAGTTTATAAAATTATGGATGGTTTGGACGAATCCAAATGATTTTCTCTTCACTGTCGACTCTCAACACTGGAATATGGGAGTCTATAATGAAAGCTGCTGCAATCCGCTATTCACATTCACACCTCAAGGGAATCTAGTAGCGCCTGAAAGACTAACAGAGAGCAAAAAGATAGTAGTGTAAGCTTTCATACACTAAGCCTGCTTCATCAGATTATAAGACTAACAAGAATCCTTTGAATTCTTCACATCACATTTGTCAACAACCCTGGATCACACAGATCGAAGTGATGTCAGTGTAGGAAGCCCATTTGGGTAGGGTGCCATGGGTTCCTGAAGAGAACTATCTAGGAATGTCCTTTTTATGACACTCCTTGGGTTGGAAACTGTTTCCTCATAGCATGGGTCAAACTGAATGCTCCTAGAGTGTCTCCTTCAGAGATCTGTTACTTCTTCACTCTCTCTAGGTATCTCCACGCCACAGTCCTACTATGGAAGGAAAGAGAACAGCCACACCAGAGAAGCCATCTTACGTAAACCTCTGTGCGTTTGTTGCAAAACCAAAGTGGAAGTTGTGTTGAGACAGGGCTTATCTGGGCCACACTGCTGAGTGAGGGAAAGTCCCCCAGAAGAGGAAACCATCATTTAGATTGTATGGCCTCACCTGGATCAGTGCCATCCTCTGTGCAGGCATTTCCTGCCTAGAGAATCGTGTGCAAAAGATTATTCAGAGTCCCCCATTCCTTTTTTTTTTTTTTTTTTTTTGAGACTACAGGTCTGCCCAGACAGGTCTTAAACTGTGAATTAAATGTGCCTTACCAACCATTCCTCCAGACTGGACTACCAACACTCCATAGTCGTGGCACTGTAGTATACTAATGTTAAGCCACATTTTTGTTAGAGCATTAGAAGAAACTTCTGCTGGGTTGCATACTATTAGAGCTCATTATCATGCAAGTGGGGGGATAGAGCACATGATGTCACCTCAACTCTCATTCTTCTGGTGGCTTGAAAAGAGTAAACTGCAGAGGTAACTCAGCCAGGACGATCGGTTTTCTCTTCACAGTAAGTATACTTTTGGAGTATCTGTAAACTGCCAATTCAAACAGCGCTGTCTGGAGGCAGCCTACATTTGCCTGAAAAGGATCAGTTTGGAGGAGGAGGAGAAATATTTTGATAATTCCTGACATAACTGTGGCCAAGAAAACCCTATATGTAGATTATTGATTTCTTGGTAGTGTCTGAAGAAAAGTAGATATATACAGAGAGGGTTGGGGAGTCAGAGATACTGGAATAAGTAATCATTTGCTTTTTATATGATTGTGTAAAAGCAGATACATCTAATTTTCTATTCTTATTTTTCCTAGTCATGACATCATGGACAGGTTAGCATCTTGTAAGATCACTAAACTAGTCATAATCTATTGGAATAATAATAATAAGAATATTCCTCAAATAAAATGCATTTTTTTTGTTCTTTTCAATAACCTGTTTTGCACCTAAAATAAAAGTTTGCATGAATGTGTTTGCACATCACAAACTCCAGAGCAGTGCAGATTTATAAAGATATGTGCATTTCAATTGGCTTATAGGTCCAGGAATGAGCAAACTTTGCATACTCATGTTTATTTATTCACTACTTTATTTATTTTGAGTATTTATATCCCGCCCTTCACACAAAGGTCCCAAGGTAGCTCACAAGAATAAAAAGTTAAAAACCATAAAACAGTTTAAAGTGCACATTTAAATATAACCTTCCCTCCCTCCCTGGCATCATGACAATTAGCATTTGTAAAGAAGTCGACAAATCTGTCCCACTCACCCATCTGGACTGCAAGTTCATCAAATTCTACACAGCTACATGTAAGCTGCCGCTATGTTGAGACAATTATTTATTTATTTTTTAAACTGTTTTTATGTATCTTATTGCTTTAATATGTACTGGTTTGTAATTTGGTTGTTTTAAAGGTTGTTACCTGTCCTAAGACCTTCGGGTCTAGGGCGGGACAGAAATATAAATAATAAATAAATAAACTAGGAACCTCTCTTGATGCTACAGTTAGGTCCATAAATATCTGGACAGAGACAAGGCCCACAAACAAACAGCAACTGAAAAACACTGCAGTAAAGGCTTGGCAGAGCATTAAAAAGGAGGACACACAGCGTCTGGTGATATCCATGAGTTCAAGACTTCAGGCAGTCAATACTTTCCACCAAGTATTAGAAATTAGCATTTTATTTACAATTATTTAATTTGTCCAATTACTTTTGAGCCCCTGAAATGAAGGGATTGCGTTTTAAAAAATGCTTTTGTTCCTCAAATTGTTATGCAATCATTTTATCCATCCCAATGAATTACATTTGGAAGTCCGAACTCCAACTGCATCTGAGTTGTTTTGTTCAAAATCCATTGTGGTAATGTACAGAACAAAAATTCAAAAAACGTTGTCTCTGTCCAAATATTTATGGACCTAACCGTAAACTGGCGCAAAATTTGATTTGATCTGATGCTAAACATTTATGAACAGGAGCAAGCGGCACAGTTTTCCAGGTGTGTTAAAAGCATGCATGATTTATAAAAACAGCTGCCATGCTGCAGAGATATATCACCATATGCACCCACAAATATCATCTACACAAATATCTACGCAGGCCTCTCCTCCCAAAGAGCCACAGTAGGCAGAATACTAAAGTTAACCTTTTAACTGCAGCAGCCTGGGGCTCCTCTCCAGCCTTCTTGTATCTATGCAGTATTTTAACGTCCAACTGACACGTTGCCATGTTGCGCAGGATTTTCAATCCTTCACGACTATCTATTTGTCACTTGCAGGTGAATAGGAGCACTCCGGTTGATCCCTAGCCATTTTAACAGTTACTTATCTGTCTTTATGGATTCATCTGGGGTGTCAAGTTGGTGCATAACAGCATTACTGTCAGGGTGACAAAACTGTCCCCAGGGTGTCACAAAGGATTCCTTCTCTCGATAGATGCAAGCAGGTAGCAGGGAAGCGATTTGCGCCTGTTTCTTGCACCCTCCCTTCCCTCCGCTGACCCCCTCCCTGCGTCTGGACTTAAAAGCTGCCTACAAACGTGGCCCAAATTAAATTGGGACTGATCCAGTTGCAAGCTCCTCTAGAAACGGGGAAGTGATAAAGAAGAGAAGGCAGGTAGAGGTGGGGAGAATTGGAGAGAGATGATGATGACTCGTGGTCCTGCAGTGGAATTCTAATTTGCTTCGTGTCTTTCTTTATATTTCTCTCGTGTCCCTGTGAAGACCAGCTACTAGAGACTGTGAACAGAACAAGCTATTTGCTTATGCTCCAGTGTTAGGTGTCCTGGGGCAGGTTGCTGGATTGGGTGAGCCACGGCTCCAACGCAGCAAGACATTTTTTAGCTTCTTACCTTCTTACCTAAATCTATATTATCTTCATTAAGCTATCAGGACTAGGGAAGTGCATGGATGTTCTAAACATTCAAAATTCGATCGAATGTGGACATTCGAATTCGAATAGAATGTCTACACATTCAAATTTAAACATTTGAATGAATTTTGAATGTTCCAAAACATTCATTTGAATGATTTGAAACATCTGATTGTACAGAGATATATATTACATATGTGTCTGTTCGAATCTCATACGTACCTGTACGCATTTGCGCAGGTAGTATGGGACAAAAATGGGATCCATACGGGATAAATCTGGATGTGTACAAAATGCATACAGATATGTATACACATATGAATGTTGTCAACATTTGTATCTTCAGATTCAAATCTAACATTTGAATCTATTCTATTTGAATTGGATATTGTTGCATTCAGATTCTAAACATTTAAATTGATTCAAGATCAATATAATAAGTATATCAAGAACAATAGTAAATGACAAGTAAAAAAGTCCAGTGAGTAAGCACCAAAGAGCAACAGAATGTTACGAGTACGGAAATCACAGCGGGGCTGATACAACTTTGGTGCTGAATGAGATTATCATGTCCTTAACAGACTTACCAGCAAAGAGTGGATTGGCAGAATCACGAGTTATAAGTCATTCAAGTTGTATCACTCTTACAGAATTATTCTGTTCATTTTCCATTGCTCTCATCTCAGTCCTACCGGCAAGGAAAGGTCTTTCTACACTCACCTCTCTGTGGTCTGAATCAGTGGTTTGGCCCACAGAAAGGTATAGTTTGGAACAGAGCCATCTGCCCAAGCTGGTCCACATCCCAACCCCATGTGAGCATTGCAGCCTGGGTTCAAATGCTTTGAAGTCACTGGGGAATCCATTTTGGTGCTCTGTTTTAGCACATCACCAAAATAGGTTTGTGGGTAGTCTGGAAGGGTGGAGTCGTGCCTTGTGCATGCCTCTGCATTCTGGAGTAGACCACAGAGGTCCGTCAATAGACCTTGATTGCCAAGGTCTATCATTAATCTCAATCTGAAATTGTTCTCTATCCATCACAGACAGAGCATACCAGCAGTGGGTGGGGTACTCATGTGCGGACTGATGAAACCGGAAGCCAACTAAGAGGATTCATATTATGGATTACATGAGTGTGTGGAAAGGCCCAAAGATAGAGATGGAAGGTGTCCAAGCCCAGCCAAAGGAGACAACAGGCCTATGGTTGTTGGAATGCAAACCAGATTTCTTGTTTTTTGTTCTTCAGGCTAGAAAAAAGATGGGCATCGGTTGCGTCCCCATGCAGGAAAGTCAGTCCTGAAATAGTCCCTTTGGGCTATTTTTGGGGGGCTACTTTTAATCCGGATTGAGTGCCCATCAATTAATCCAAATATAGCCTTCCCCACGCAGCTTTTCAGTCCTGGTTTTGGGACTATTTTTAAACATTAAAAGCAAGGCTTTCAAATCCCCCTCCCCCCCCCCATGCAAACCCTGCCTGCAAGAAAATAAGCAAAAGAAAGGAAGTTTTAAAAATAAATTCTAGCTGCACACCCCACTTTCTTTCTCACACCCCTCATCCCCTTTGAGATTACTGGCCCAAAGTTCACTAATGCTGATATGCAAGACAACGTAACCCTGCCTGCAAGAAAAGAAGCAAAACGGAAGTTTTAAAAATAAATTCTAGCTGCACACCTCACTTTCTTTCTCACACCCCTCACCCCTTCTGAGATTACTAACCCTAAGCGCCCCCTGCAAACCCTGCCTGCAAGAACCAAACACAATCCTAATTACTTTCCCCTTTTCACAGCTTTCCCTTTTGTGATTAAAATGTATAAGTTCAAGCGTTTTAAGCTTCTGTCATTTGCAAAAGATACATGTTTCAAAAGATACATGCAAGAGATACATGTTTCAAGATACATGTTCCCAGCAAAAGCATTTTTGCACTGAAAATGCTGTAAAGGCCCCTTTAAATACCAAGAGAAATAGAAGCCCCTTCTCCCCTCTTTCTGCCTGTTTCCTGCAGTATGGAGGTTTCGTGAGGCTGGCAAGGGAGGAGGGAGCTTTACATCTTAAAAAAAAAATACCCACAGCTGGCTGCCATTGGCCAGAATGCTAGGCCTCCACCTCAATGGGGGGTGGGGTGCGGACTTGGCTCCAAAATGGGGACGGAATCCTGTTTTCATCATGACTTTTTTTTTCCTCTGGATTTAGGCAGGATAGTCCTCATAAAATCCAGGAATAGGGAACTGCATGGGGATGCTGGGTGCCGAATTCAGATTCAATTCGGATTAATTACAGTGGCCATGGGGACACTCCTTCCTGAATTCAAATCAAATTCTGATTAAAATGGCCATGGGGATGCACCCATAGTGTTTACAAAGAAAAAAGGCAGTTAGCACAGTTGGCCAGATGCATACCACACCAGTTTGAAAGAGAACACACTCAGTCAATTATAACTCTGAGTTATAAAATCCTACTCAACAGGTCTGCAAAGATCTAATCCAAATATCCCATACAGACTGGCATGATCAGGATCAGGAAACACGATGGGTCTCCAAGGAGGACAAAGATGAGGGAAACCCTAGCTTCTCTCCCTCTTGTCATCTGGGACTTAGAAACTTTACCAGTGACATACTGGGAAAAAATGACTAGGTGAAAACTATCAATCCACAATAAATGATTGTCGCTGTCCCAGTCCAAACCAAGGATGAACCAGATGGCTCATCATGAATGGTGAGTGAAGCCAAGGCTGATATCTCTAGTATCTTCTGCCCCATGGAAGCCGCCTTGTTTGGTCAGATGGCAGGATGAGGAACCACCCAAGTCCTTGCTCTGAGCACCAGTGTCACCTATGTAGCAACCTGAGGAAGGAACAGTGGAGAAACATATACAGGTGGCCTTTGTTCACTTTCCGATTCCTCCTCCCTCACTCTGTGAACTGCTTATCACTATACTGCTTATCACTACCACTATGCTTATACTATACTTTATTTATCAGCTTCATGTGTTTAAAATGCTTTTCACACCTCTAGTGAGTGAAAGTAAATACACATTTTAAATAAAATAAAAAACCCTAAAGGGGTGGGGGCAACAACTCTGGAAATGAGGGAGGAGGAATAACCCTCCAAAAGAAACTCAAGACGCAATTTAGCAAAAGCACCTGTCGGTCAAGCCCAAATGGCAAAATATCCATTGCTTCTCATGGACTCTCTGACCTCAGAGCCTGACACAGTTTGATAGGAAATTTAATGTAATGATGAAGAAAGCCAAAGGGTCTATTGTCAGCAATGAAGTCCAAAAGTTAGCAGAATTAATATGAGGATACAATAGAAGTGCCCTCCAGGGACGAAGCTGCAGAAACCAGGGGCAGGAAGAACGGGAAAAGTGGAAATAATTTCGCTTTGACATTTTGTCATTGCTGCTAAACTGAAATATATATATATACTTTGCTTTTCTAATGTAAACCCAGCCCACCTAGGCTGAAAAAAACTCCCCAGGGCCCAAGGCGGGTTCTGTTCAGAATGGCTGGAATGCAGTAAGTATAAATGCTTGTAGACGTCTGTTTAGAGGACAGCCGCCTTCTCACAGTAGCCCATCAAAACTCAATAGATCTCAGTGTTTCTAACAAGAAACAAAAAATGATTCCCTCATCTTTTTCATGCCATGTGTGAAATATTCTCCGAGCAAGAGTGGCGGCTGCCACCTCCATTTTCTTCCGACAGATGTCATGAGCTGTGACAGATAAGTGCTCGGTATAGGGAGTATAAAATTAATATCAAATAAAGTAACCGAGTCAGTGCTGTGACCTTTCCTTATAACAACGTGGGTTGGGGAAGGGGGGGGTGAGGAGATAACCACTCACTTTTCACTGGACCTCACTTTGATGCTTCAACTAATCTTTGGACTTCACCTCAGGTGTAGTTAATGGGATACTTTCGAGAAGTTCCTAGATTCCATCTTTCATCCTCAAGAATGATCATGGCCAGCGTCTGGAATGATCTGACCTAGCTTTGATAAGTTTTTAGAGGGTCAGTTTGATTGAATGCGTAAGGTAAAGTTAAAGATGGCTTTGAGTTAAATCTCCATCTTGCCTTTCTGGTGACAAGTGGTTTATCACTGAACTATGAGGTTTCCCGTGACTAAAGAACAATCCCCACAAATGTAACAAAGCAAAACACAAAAAACACAGTAACATGGGAGTGTAGCATGTTGGGGAGAAGGTTCAACCCAAATCCTTCTCCTTCACGCAGATGCCAACGTATTTATATTCTGAAAAGACACAACCATCAGGTCTCTAGGTAATTTACAAGAAAATGCAATGTCAATGAGACATTTGATAACTGGATGGCTTTTCTCCACCATTAGGGAATAAAGTCAACAGCCCTGGAAGGGTCTAACATAATCTGCAGCAGCATGTGGATAACAGGTCCCTGTTTCAGGATGTAATCTGGAATAAGTCCTAATACAGAAAGTGCCAACATTAAAAAACACCCAACATAGTAAAAGCAAGACTAAAAACCAGCAGAGAAGAGGAAAGAGAACACACACACAAAGTATCCTGTATTTCAACTCCCAGAAAAGCTTATTCCTTAGTAAAGTGAGGATATGTTTATATCTCATTTTTGTTGTTGGGTACCACAGAGCTGTGCCTGACTTCAGGTTGACTACCTGGGAGCCTCCATGAGCACCTCTATGCAGTTTTCTTGCCAGAGATACAGAACTGGTTTGCCATTGCCTACATTCAAGGAGAGGTTCTGGATCGAACCAGGCTGCCCCTCTCAGCCTTCTCCTCCTCCTCTGACAAAGAGCTGTCTGTTGTTGGGGACAACCAAGGTGAACTAAACTTCCTCAACAGTCAAGGCAAGACAGGCACAGCTCAGGGGCTCAATGTGAACACTGACCCTATAGCCCAAGATGGAGACAGCTCGGACAAAGACGCCAGGCGATGCCCTTCCATGAGCTTTCTGAGGCAAGAGTGACAAAAGATGAGATGGTCAGCACATCTGCAGGCCAAACAGTTGCACCCCAGAGGACGTGATTATCCCTTACCTACTTAAACGCACCTCATGCCTGCAGAACCTGTTGCAGACAATATGCCTCTTCATTCTGCAACCTTGGGCCATTTACTCTTTATGTTTCTGATCCTCGGCATCTTGGAATTCAGAACATTGGACTATGCTTTACTCTTGCTCCCTGAAAGAACTTTGAGCTTTGGCTGGTCGCTACTACTGCTAGCCCCGAGTGTGCATCTGGGTGTTTGCTCTCTAAGAGTGGCTGCCTCAGGACACAACAGCCCCTCCCAGACTCCATGGCCACCTGTATGCAGTTTTCTTGGCAGAGACAGAGAAGCGGTATGCCATTGCCTCCTTCTGGAAAGAGGCTGGGGACCAAACTGACTGGTCTCTACTTTCCAGGCACTGAGCTAGAGACACTCTTTATTTCTAATACCCTCATGTAAATGGCATTTGAATAAGATATGGGGCAGATCTTTGATATTTGGTTGGTGGCAAATACAGACTCTTGCAGATATGGGTCTGTCTTGACACCAGCCCCATTTACCCTTTGAGTTAAATTGCTCGAAATGAAGTTGCGTGAATGCCTTCCTCAGACCATCCCTCATGTCCAACTGCAAGGAGGAATGGTGTGTGTATGTGTGTGTGTTATCTGCATTGATGAGAAAATAAAGATGGATTTAGCTGGACAAATTTGGAGGAAGTCCATATTAGAAATAAACAGTTCAGAGAGTGCAAATAAAAGAAACTTCACGGGGTAGTCACTGTCAGAATGGAAGAAGGCCTTCTGTTCTCTTTATATTGTCCACAGTGGCATTTGTCAATGGCGATGGGGAAGCAAGAATCTAATTATCCATTTAAATGCCCAAAATTCCATGTCCACCAAAAGCCCGCCGCTCATTAGCACTAGTAATTAACTTTACAACTGTCAACACAGACATTGCGCAAGCTGACAGATAGATAGTAGCTCTGAGGGTGCTAATAAATCCGGAAATAACAACTTGACACGCAGATGCACAAAGGATGCAGGTGATAAAGAAATGTTGACATCAAATCTAATTATCTTCGCAACGGCCAACCGCTGCCGAATCTCCCCAGTAACGCAGCCTTATTGCTTGTGATCAGGGCCTCTGGAACGGTGCTTAACAGCGGTATACAATAGAGCTTTTTACAGGCCCTTGTCATATCAAGTGAAGACAGTATCAAAAAGGAAATTATGAGTGTCATGACCTCTCTCTGATTATATATATTTATATTTATATTATATATATATATATATATATATATATATATATATATATATATATCCAGTGATGAATATAGACTCAGTAAGGCATAACAGATTACCCCCTTACGACTTTTAAAGCCAAGATGATATATGACATTTTCATCAGACGCTTCAAGAATGTCACCAAGAGGAAAAATAAAGGACCTGAAAAGAGAGGATGGGGTGAATTATGCAACTGTAATTGCTGATCATCACCCGATACGAGCTGACGATGGCCCTGTCTTCATATTGAGATTGCCTAAAATTGTCTGGAAATGCAATGGCTCTTTAATGTGTCCGGGGCCAGGGTAATATTTTGATCATTTTTCATTCTGCTGCTAGGTAAATCCAGCTTCCTAAACACTCCCCCTCCCCCAACTGGCCCAGGGCAATTGCAGGGTCCAATTTTACTCCAGAAAGGAGAAAATATGTGTAAACTATGCTCCCTCTCATATTTTTCTGCATGCATAAGAAGATGAAACAACTTTATCATGTGTGTTGTGTGGCTCGGCTTATACAAAAATATTAGTTTATCTCTCTGACTTGGGTTGATTCCATAAGCAAAAGACATAGATCTAAAGGACAAGCAATATGCTGTCTATAAAACAGAGCCATCTTTTATGCAAGTCCATTGCCAAGATTGTTAGGCAGCTCTTGGTAATGAAAGGAGAGAAGAAGAAACCACAAAGAAAGAAACAAGCTTTTCAGCCATTAATGTTGCTGTGCTGACGAAAGAAAAGCCCTCACCTCACTTTAGGCAGACACAGCTCTGAAAGTGTCTACAGAAATCCAATACGTGCCATCTCCTTCAAGGACCAGATTTGGTCTGTGGGGCAGTTGTTTGGCCTTCTCTGTGGTGGCTCTCCGGCACAGGAACAACCTTCCCTTAATGACTTGCCAAGTGGGGTCATTAAGTACTTCCCAGCACCTGTTGAAGACTCATCTAGTCACTAAGCACTTGGTGATTAATTTTGCCATCTCCCATTGCAGCAAGATTGGTTTTCTTGTGGATTTTTAATGTCCCTACATCTAATCACTGTTTTCAGTTTTATGTTGGCTGTATCTGTAAATGGCCCTTTCCGCATTTGCCGCTGAAAAGAGGATCTAAAAATAGTGACGGATCTGAGGGACCCCCGCACGTCCGCACATACGCAGGGAGGATGAATTCCAGAGGACAGATTGGAGTGGGTGCTGTGCGGATGCACCAGCCCCCATTCCAAGCCTCCTCTGGCTTGCATGCCGGCGATGCCGCCCCCGGAGCTGCAGGACTGGAGCATGCAGTTGCCAGTCACTGTGCGTTTCCAGTGGCGCCCCGCGCACGGGGGAAGTGCTTTGAAAGCAGGCGGTCCTGCTTCCACCCTTCCACGCATGGCGGCAGGAGGGAATCTGTCTCTTCCCCTGGCCGTGTGCGGAAGTGTCCTGCTTCTGCACACATCCAGGGGGAAGTGATGGATGTAAGACCTGATTTTTCAGGTCTTAGATTTAAGACGGATTTCGGCAGCAAAAACGGTTTTAAAAAACGGTCTTGTGCACCGAAATGTGGACGCACCCTCCCAGAAGGGTCTCTAATCAGGTCTCCAATGCGGAAGGATCACAAGGTAAGTGTCCTTTATGTGTGTTAAGGGGACGTTAAACCGGTTTCTGCAGTCAGTGCAGAAAAACCCAATATACTATGTGAGGCCGAGGTGAAAGGTGCCTTAAAAAGGAAGGAAGGAAGAAGAAAAAAACTAATGAATTAATGAATGAAGTGGCAGTAAAATTAGTTGGGGGGGAGGGAAGTGTAAACGGTAAACAACTCCTTTCCTCCTCTCATGGGATGGTTGGCTACTGGCTAAGAAAAACGAATTACTTAAATCCAGCTGATGCATAAAGGAAAAAGGACTAAAATAATGGGATGGAAAGGTTGGTTCTAATCGTTTGATGATAATGATCAGCAATAATACCTAGAGCAGAGAGGTCAGAACCCATCCAATCCGGGAGATGAGCAATTCATTGCACAGGTCTGCCTAGAAGAATTAGTTTGATCAAGTCATTGTCTAGACAGGTAGACGTTGCCTTTCAGTGTGACCTTCCTCCAAAATATGCATCAACAAACTTCCATATGGACAAAAGGAGGCTTTTGATTAGAGATCTAGTCGCCCTGGTGCCTTTCCTAACCTTACAGGTGCATGAGAAAATAAGCATGCATGTAAATATTATTTTATTACATATATATGTATAACTATGTGTATATGTGTATGCATATGTCTATACATATTTTTAAAGCAAAATCTGTATTGAACTTATATTGAAACACAACTCAATTTTCTCATCCCTGTGTTTTAAATATTAAGATGCCAAGTGGAAATAAACCGGGGGGGGGGGGGGAGAATCATGTGGGATTAAGTACTTTTGTTAATATATTATCAGTATTTAATTCTTCACTTACACACACACACACACACACACACGCATGCACACCTTATCTTGGTTCTTTGATGCTAATTGCATTGTATTGGTGAAAAGTAACGATCTTTTGCACTTTGGAAAAACCCGATGCATTGCTGGCTACTGCAGATAAGAGCTCGCTTTGCAAAGTCGAATGTATATCTCGATACAGCTCCTTGCAGGCTTCATTTTGCCTGCTTGGCGGCCTCCAAGAAACTGAGGTTTTTCTTTTCTTTTCCAGCAAATGGTATAATGTGGGGCGATACTTTGCTCTGCTGTTAAACTCATAACCTAACTGGTTTTCAAAGGTTTTGAGACTAGGGAGATACAGCATTACTTTAAAAATGCTTTTGTGAGGCAGCTAACATGAATCAGGTGTTTCAGGGAGGTATCATGGTGATAAAATAAAATAATCTTACAATGTGGAGAGATCACAAACACCTTGATCCTAAATCCACTGACCGGGCTATTCGCTTAGCACTTTCTCACATTTTGCAAAGGGTGGGAATAGACATGTAGATTGCAGCCATGGAGAGATTAGCAAAGTGCGTATTTGCGAACATGAACATTCATTGGAGCTAACAGTCAGTGCTTATCTCGTTCTAGAGTATCGGTGCTATTTGTAGAACTGCTCACTGGACCCTAGTTATTCTCAAACACAATTTGGTTCTTACAACCAGTGGAACTGTGCAGAAGAAGTAACTGACTTTAATGGAAAACTGGGGTTAGGGGAACCGTCTTTAAGATCTCTGTTGACCTAAAATTCCAAGATGTAGCCATGTTAGTCTGGACAATCCAAAAGAAAAGGGCGGGTTCTAGTAGCACCTTAAAGACTAATAAACAAAGAGAAAAAGGTTGTGGCATGAGCTTTCGCAGACAAGGCTACTTCATCAGATGCACGCTGATGCATTTCCACCCCATCTGCCTGAACTCGGTGCTTTCCATCAGGGTAGGATTTCAAGATATAGCCACGTTAGCCTGGACAATCCAAAGCAAAAGGGTGGGTTGTAGTAGCTAGGGATGTGCATGGATTTTTTCCCCCTTGTATTTGATTCATATCAAACTGAATGCAAGAAAATTTGTATTCGTTCAGATAGCTCTCCTTCAAATGTGGTAGGATTCATATTGGATACGAATGTTAAATCCCATACAAAGCTTCATACGCATGTATCAAAACATTCAATTTGAATTCAAATGTCAATCTTCGATTGTGCTAACATTCGATTTGAATTTGAACATCCGAATTAGGCCAAATTCATACAAATTTTGAATGCTATGAACCTTTGTGTACATTCCTACTAGTAGCACCTTAAAGACCATCAAAGAGAAAAAGTTTGTGCCATGAGTTTTTGTAGACAAGCCTACTTCCTCAGGTGCATCTGATGCCACAACCTCTTTTTCTTCATTAAGCCGTTAAGGTGCTACCAGAACCCATCTTTTGCTTTCTATGGACTTAGTACACGAGGAAATGGGCTGGTAGAAGTGGCAATGAGCTACCACTAATGTAAGAGGCCTCTCCAGAGGCTCTTTTTTTCTGTGCCAGTGAAAGGCATCTCATGGATGCCCAAAGTAGCCTAGGAGAGCGGAAATGCCATCAAAGAGCCCAGAGAGTGCAAAATCCCTCACTCTCCCCATCCAAAACTTTCTGCACTTCCATGAAGGATCATGGGCAGCAGGTGTACATGAAACAAGAACAATGATACAAGGAGCTGTTAAATGGAGGCTAGCAACCACGATTATGGGATTTTCCACAACAGTGATGTTTCAAAATATGCATCAACAAACTTCCATACGGACAAAAGGAGGCTTTTGATTAGAGATCAAAAGGCACTAGTTGCCCTGGTGCCTTTCCTAACCTTACAGGTGCATGAGAAAATCGCACCAATACCCTGGAACTATTATGGGTGTGTCATGGATATGTGTGGTATTCCCAGTATAGGTTTGGGAGAATCTCAGGTTTAAACCCACATCTGGACACACTATTTGTGAATAGGGCTCCTCATGCTGCAGATTGTTCTCTGCTTTTTTAACATTAAAAATAAAAAAATTGGTGGAATCAGTATGAAAGTATCTCAGATGCCCAGAGTCAGTACCACAGACTGAAATTTCAACCAATTAATTACCAAGGAAAGGTAACATTCCAAAAGCAAAGGTCACAAGTTAGCAACAAAACATGCCCTACCATATCTATCCATAGCCCATCTTCCTCCATGGGGGCCTACTACAATGGCTTCCCAAGTGGCCAGCCCAAGCGTCCATGAACCAGATCAAGATGTGCTTCATTTCAGCAAGGTGAGAGGCTTAGATACCTTTAGCCTGCTAGTTATTATTAGACTGTGACCATCTCAGATAAGTGGCCATATTGGCTAGGGCTAGCTAAAAGGCCACCTACCTGTCCCTCCTCTTTAATTAGCTCAAGCTTATGATCCATCCAGCCTTGACTACAACAGCAACAAGCATTTGAAGGTTCTCTTCCCTTTCTGGGCGTGTGGTGGGAATAGAGCAGGGGGGTCTTTTTTATCTAGTGAAGACCACAAATCTTCTGAAATACTCAGCCTTCATTCAAGATCTATCCATAATCAAATTTCATCCTGGATTTTCTGGTTAGCCTAACAGCATTAATTCCTCTAATGTTAGCGAAACACTAAAGGCATCTCCAGTGACTGTACCAACCTTGGATTTTGAGAACCTCAGAGGGATTCCATATTAGCTGAGAGGCAACCAGGCAGAAAAGCCATCACGTAGAACTAAATATACTTAATCGCATCTATTAGGGATGAAAATGAACTTGGTAATTACAATAAATAACCAAACACTGGAAGAATAAAGCGTTGAAGAGAGAGAGAGAGAACGGGTTTGTGAAAGGATTCACAACTGTGGTATTTGGAGTAAAAGAACACATTAATGCAAAAGAATTTACTCTCAAAAGGACAATAATACCACCAAGAGCATACTAACCATTGGACAATCCTGCCTTTTTGTTTAGGGTCCACACAAAAAAGGGGAGAGGGATTTTGGCTGGCTGCTGACTTTGGTGTTTTTACTGCAATCTCTGCATATTTTTGTGGCTGATACTTGAGGACTGTCTTGCTTTATTTGCCAAAGCCCTATCCCACTCTAGGTACCCCTCTAGAGAGCAAACACACATAGAATCCCTTCTCTCTTTTCCCCTACCTTTGAATAAAAGGAATGTTTTCTTGCTGCTTTCAGAAACATGTGTCCCACACTCGTCACTTATACTTTTTTATGATATGAGTCTGCTAAATAAAGCCATTTATTATTTGAAAATACATAATAGAGTGGAGACATGGATCTCCAACATATAAATGCCCATTAAAAAGCCTGCATTCTCTCAGCAATCATAAAACATAAAACACCTCTTAACCGGAGCCTAATCCCTTTGTTTCCAAGCCAAGTGCATATAAATAAGACAGCTTGCCTCCTTTAAAGTAAATAAAAAAATGATTTGTATTGAATAAAATGAAATAGTGTGTGTACTATGCAAATTAGCAATAAAGCACATCAAAGCGCGTACTTACTCTGAGCTAACCCTTGCCTCCAAGGTGTCAGCAAGTCAAATGCTTCCACTGCTTCAAAAACTGCATAGCAATCAAGGTTTTTTTAAGGAAATTGTTTTTTTCAGATAATCCCATCTTGCAGTTACATAGAAAGAAGAATCCACAAAGAAAACCAGTTCCCCATAGATATCCTCAGTTTGATCTGACAAGGTAAGTATAACCCTTTCCCCCTACTGAGTCCAGTGTTTGTATCTTTTCATGTGAAGCAACTGTGTGCAAAAACACTCAGGGGGTCATAGGCTGCTGGTCAAAGGCAACCAGAAACAAATGGTCACAGTCTCCTGAAGCCATGAAAGATAATAGGGACATTTATGGCACAGAAATTGAGGTCTCTTTCTGCCCTGGACCACATTGGGCCTGCCATCCACATGATGGTGTAGATTACAGCATCCTCTCATACAACATAATATCATATTGAGTCGCAATGGGTACGTTTATGGAAGTGGATAACTGATTCTGACCACCTGATGCAACTGATTTAATGTAGAGACTTCCCAGGATGCAAGTACACCATGCATTCTAACTCCCAGGATCAAACGAGCAAGAAAACCAGAACCTCCCAATTTAAAGAAAAGGGTTCAGAAATCGACTTTCTCCAGAGAAGGACAGGGATTCATATTTGAAAATTCACTCAAATTTTCAACTTTGCAAATTTTCGCACTGAAACAAAAGTATGGACATTTAAACAACCAGACTTTGATCAAAATGAACCATGTTTCCAGCTGGAGAATACAAACATTCAACTGAATTTTCATATACCAAGGAAAACAGGTGTATTCAATGGCAAAACATCCAAAAACATGTTCATCCATGAATGGAAAAGAACAAATGTGCATTTTTCATTCATTCACATCCCCACATTTTCCACCTTCAAGGTGTCATTTGCTATGTTTTTGATTTTCTACAGGCAATTCACGATTCAGTGTGAGCATTCTAACTGTGAATTTGAAGAACAGCAACAAAGTACTTCCTGCAAAATGTCCACCATCACACAGACACTGGAATGTTTGTTTCTACAGTTTGAAGTCACATTTCCACACTTCTTGAGGGGGCCTTCCATGTGTCCAAGAAGAGGCCCACTGCCACCCCAGCAAGACCAGGCACTTCTGACGTGAACACACATGCTGTTTTGCAATGCAAATATTTCATAGAGACATTTCCAAAACAGTCATGGAGGTACTGCAAACAATGGGACTTCCTTGCTCCAAAATGGAAGCAAGGAGGGTGCTGCCATGCCCTGTTCCGCCAGTCCAGCTCCCTCCTCTGAGGACAAAGGAGCATTTCTAATTGCCAAGCAGTCTGGGCAGCAACCAGAGCAAAGCAGCATGGACCTTAAGAGCCAGGGGGCAGTTTTAGGGGCGCATGCAGACAGTTCTGGGGGTGAGAGTTCGGTGCAAGCGTCAGGTGCAAGCTCACTTACTTAACTGAGCAGCGCTCACTGGTCCGGTGTCGCAGACAAAACATTCGTGCAACCCCCATCCGTGTTCTTGCCCATGAAACTGACTCTTGGATCTTGCTATGACTCTCTGCCGAACCTCTGGAACCCCTGACTTTTGGACTGACCTGACGTTGCCTTCCCTAGAGCTCCCAACGGGCTGCTGTGAGTGTGCATGTGTGTTTGCCTCGCTGCTCTCCCCTGCCTGAGATACAACAAGTGCAATGAATGGTGGCATCTCCCCCATCTGAGCTGTCCCTCCTGGGAATAGAGATGCACACTGCAATCAGACAGTGCTTTTTTCAGGCATCCCTTTAAAGATAAGAGTCCCATCCTCAGGTGCACCAAAAATTGCCAAAGAAACAATTCTCCAAATATGCAGCTGGGAACCTACTATATTTTTCCAGCCCACAGTGTATATGCATCCCCAAATTGGGCAACACCTACCCGGACTAGAGGTGATAACCACTGACTGACCTCTTTGCTTATGCAGGTTCCTGCCCAACCAAGCTTAAAGAAAGAGATGCCTTCAGAAACTATGGAATCCCAAACAGGCTTTAGGACAAAGTAAGGTGAACACAGGGAAAGCATGTCCGTCATTGCAGATTTAAACTTGCCCAGAGGATGCTTCTTTAAGTGTCTCTGATCACACCTGCAGTGTCAAATTGGAACCCTCTAATTTGCTTCTGATCAGCTTCAGGTGCTACTCTTGGAATGGTTGGCTAAGTCCTTCTAGCACAGGCCTGAAATGCTGTGTAAACAAACACAGACATCTTTCCACAAAACACCCTTGCTAAAGCATTGTGTAATTTACAGGTTCCAGAACTCACCTCCAGTGAAAGATTTTAGATACTCTACCTATTTCTGCAGACTGGCATTATACTTGTTTATTTTTATTTTTGTTGTTGTTGTTGTTATCTTTATCTACAGTTACCACAGAAGTCACTGGCACTTGTTGGGGTAGGGAGTAACCTCGCCAACAGATTTGCTAAATTACATGAGTAATTAAGTATGCAGATCCACAGCTGTTGAACAATAGTAGCTTCCAAGGAAATGATTCCCCTCCCGCCTTCAAAGAAAATAAGCAGGCATCTGGTTTCTCTATCAAAATATCTTTCTTAGGGTCTGGATCTTAATTTTTTACACTTGACAGCAGCATTATTTGAGCCAGTCAGCAACATCTGGCGCTAGATAAACACACACACACACAGAGCAATAACTCCGTGCACTTTAATTAATTGTGGGGAGATTACATGGTTTTCCAACCGTGTAGTCTGTCATCAGCAGGCATTACAGATTTATATTAGATGTTTCTCTACAGTGTCAAGAATAATTAAAAGGGGGTTGGTAGTGATGCCAGCCAGTAATACCTTACACCAGTGGCAGTTCTGGGGAGGGGAGAGGAGAGGAGAGAGAAAGAGAGAAAGAACGCTGCCAAACAATTTTAAAAAGAAGATGTCAATTTTGGTTGCCTGACTGTGCGAGGAATAAATATTAGGCTGGTAAAGCAAGCCAAAATATTTAACCACCTTGAATAATGAGAGGCTCATGTTTAATCTATCAGACCTACCAGAATTGGACTGACATGTCAGGATTATTAACGAAGCAGCCACCAAAACACAAAAGTTAACATATGTTCCTCCTTTCTCAATCCTGAAAAGTCTTTCTATCCAAGCTTTCCTCTCTCAGTTTGTTAAAATGGAGAAATGTTACCCCCTCCTCGGCTGTTACTTCCCTAAAATCACAGCTCCTTGTGTTGGGTTGTCTTTTTCCTAACCAACTGCAAACATGAAGATGACTCAGAGCACAACAAGAGTAAAAAACAGTGATGGCCTAGGCAGAACTGGAGTGGAAGCAGATGACAGCCAAAGCACTGTTTGGATTAAATTGTGACTTCCAGAGACTGAATACCTCTGGGAAGATCTCCATCTAAGGTGCGAATGACATCCAAACTGATCCAGAGTCTAGTTTGATGTCATGCAGCATAACATGCCCTGGCTCCTGCTTTTAGCGCCATCTAGTGCCAGCAACAAATTCTTGCCAGTGCTTTTTTCTACTAAGATGTATCCTAATTTTGTTCAGAGCTTCATTAAAATATGGCGCACTCTCATCACATAGGAATTGGAAAGCAGTTGAACACTATCCTGGGTAGGGCCTCTTGATGATCAATTATACCAGCCACTGTGCAGTTGCCCTAAGAAGATAATTAAAATCTGCACTGTAGACTTGCAAAGCAAGAATTAATATCACCTTTCAGTCCTATATATATTTAAGTTAAATGGTTTCCTAAATGCAAATTACAGAAGTGTCTCTACCATTTACAAACTTGTACCTCTTTAAAGTATTAATCAGGCAACATCTGACTATTATCTTTACTGTGAATTGCTATGAAGAAATGTGGTATCTTTCTCCTTCTGACATATCCAAAAACAAAGTTACAAGTATACATCAGTTAAAGATACCTCTAAGGTTAATAGAGTGTTTTTAATTCAAGAAACCCTTCTGTTTCTTTCTGATTTCATCTCTGCCCAGCCCTGCCGGGCCTGAAAAGTCACATCCATCAGAGCAAGAAACGAAGGAGTAATCACTCTTTTTCATATTTGAAAGGTAGAGAGTTTGGGGTGGAGTGAGTTAGGAAGAAAAACAACAACAGATGGATGCCTTCATTTCCAAACAGATTGGATGGTAATGCAGACAAGATTTTCCAGGGCGAGCATCTTGTCTGAGCCATATTTTGTGATTCGCCTGCTCAAGAGAGCGTTGCTCTTTATAAACTATAAGGAAGCAGCAGCGTCATACCAAAGCTACATATGGCTCCCTTCACAGATAGAGGCCATGGTCACACCTACATTTTAATCCAGCTCCAGCCCACCTTCAGAGCAAGAGAACACACCAGAAAAGTGAGCAGTAATTTTCTTATCCCAAAGGGAAATTTTCTGACTTATTTATCACTGGAAGAAAATGGCTCATCACTTTACGTGGTGTATTCTCTCACTCTGAAAGTAGACTGAAGCTGGATTAAGCCTTAAGGGTGACCACAGGCAGGCAGGTAGGCAAAAACATACACACCGCCAAAAATAAACCCCATGTATGATGGAGCACAAAGATATCCACTTTCCTCATAAGTTTCACAGTTTGGGGTTTGTAGTCATGTCATTTTAATATTTCATACGTTGAAGAGAACCTAAGAACACAAAACATAGGGTGAATCAAGTCTCTCCTGCGCCCAGAGATAGATCCCCGACGTTTCTCATTTGTTTCATGTTATTTGTCTATTTTGTGGCTCAGAAAAGTAGCCAGAGTAGACATGGTGGAGACATTCCACTTGAATTTTATGGGCTTGATGAATTCTGAGTAAAACAGTCAGAATAAAAGCACCATCAGCAGCCCCAGTCCACCTTCAGAGCAAGAGAACACAGCAGCACAGTGTGCAGTAAATTTCTTATCCCAAAGGTGAATTTTCTGACTTATTTAACACTGAAAGAAAACAGCTCGTCACTTCTTTCATTAATGCTTTTCTCCCTAAAACGTTTGCTTAGGCTGACGGGTGAACATGAATTTACACACTCATTTAGGAATTCACAGGACAAAACCTATAGTCCACGTTAATGAATTTGCCAGGAAAAGAAAAACTTCACATAGCAATTTTTATAGATTGACAAAGACTGCACCCAGACTTCGCTGACTTATTCTGCTATATTCTGGAATAAAGCACACTCAGACAGGCTTTATTCTGGGAGATCCATGTTTTATTTTTTAGATTTCCTCATTTGCCTCAAGGGGCAGCTCTTCACTCTGTTGTGGCTGCCCACTTGCCTTTATTTCCCCACACACACACACACACACACTTGCTACCATCTGGGCATTTTGGAACAAAAGTGCAAAGACCTCACGGACGTAATGAACCCACATTACCCAACCCAGCATTGTTGTTAGAGCTTCTGTAATCAACTTTTGCTCGCCCAGCCTGAGGCTATATTGGGATTGTCACAGATATGTCTGGCAATTGCAGTATAGTCCCAGGAAACTACAGGTTTTTGCTTGCATCTGGACACACCCCAGGGGCACATCGGAAACATTTATGTCTTCTAGAAACTCCAGAGAGCATCTCAAAGAGATGTGGAGGTACTTCTTGTTTTCTGAATCCATACAGTTTCGAGAACACCCAAACCCTTCACATCTAAGCTGCACCTCTCCACCAGAACACCTTATTTTCTTGGAGTATAAATGCTGTTTTGTGCAATGCCAAGAATGGAACTTTTATAATTGCTTAAAGCCAACTGCAAATAGATTAAAGCCAATATTCTCAACCTCAATAAGTCATGATACTCTTCTTCACCTACATAATGGGAGAAAGGGCTTCTAGAGGAGACAGGAGCAACATATGTATGTGCAACCACCAGAATTGGAGTTGGGTCTGCCACTGGAAACCAGATAGTGGGCAGGGCATGACTGCAGCCATATTTTGCTCGGGGATTTCCTGTGGGCAAAGTGGGTTGCCACTCACCACATTCAGAACCTCAGAGGTTAGATCCACTCTCTTTTTCTCCTTCACCTGTGACTCAGTTCAGGGCTGACGTTAAGATGAAACGTATCGATTCATTTAAAAGTTTTCATAAAATAGAAGCACAAAGGAATGATTATATTATGAAGTATAAACAAACTTTATATAGGTGCCCAGAGGAGGAAAACCGGGACGGCCTTGTAAATTCAGTCATCTTGTGTGGGAAAGGAAGCACACCTTTTTAAAATGCTCTCGTACATTCTTGGATCCCACAGACCAATTCAGCACTGGGTTAAAATGGAAAATCTGACCAATAGGGCCCTATCCCAACTTTCTGTGTGTGCAGTCTAGCATTTATGAACGCCAAGGAAGGTTAAATTGGTTAAAGGACCGCTTCAGATGCATGCGTGTATGCTGGGATAAAACCACATAGTATAAAAATTGCATTTAGCAGCTAGGAAATAAACACCTTGAATTTTATTTGCTCATTTCAAACAGCCCCCAAATGTTCGCCTTGATGTGCTTTCATGCCAGAGGCCTGGGCGACACACCTTTTAACCTTTCAGCACTCAAGGGTACAGCCGGGAGAACTGAAATGTTGGTGAGTAGGTGAAGTAAGGCTGTAAAACATGGAACACATAATAAATTGAGTGGTGAGATGGTAGCCATAAGAGCTCTGAGGTAAGACCCAATGGAAAAGAGGCAGCACTGTTCAAGCTCAGACCAAATATCTGCTCTTTTCGATAGGCAGTGCATGCCGTAGGACAGAACTCGCTGGTTCAGAGGACACATTCCAGGACAGGACGTTGAAATGACACTTTTACGGATCAGTCAAGAATGTATTTTTTATGTTTACTTAAAATGTGCATTAGGCAGCTTTCTCAGGGTTTAGCTTATCCGAAGATATATTCAAAATACGAGTGCAAGCAACTGCCAACTAAAATTACACTTCAGTTGGTCGATAATGTTTAAACAGCTAAAGGAAAGCAAAGTCCAAACTGCAAAAAAAAACACACCATAAAAACACATAATAACTTTAGAGGAGCCCTGCTGGATCAGGCCACAGCCCATCTAGCCCAGCATCCTCTTCCACACAGTGGCCCACCAATTGCTTCTGGGTACCTCAAATGGAAGATAAGGGCAAGACCTAAACCTGCTCTTGAATCCCAGCAAATGGCCCTAAAGGCACTCTACCTGTCTCTCCAGTTTGGAGCATGTACCTAGGCATCCATTCTAGCAGCCACTGATGCTAATTAAGGTGCATTCCATAATTAGATAGACCCAACAGTATTGTTTTGTGGCAAAAAATATAATTATGGGGAGGGGACAACAACCAAGGATGCCCCTATTCCAGTGCTTGGAAGGACCTCTACCAGTTACCCAATGCCAGGGCAAATTGTTGGCAGTCAAGAGGACCAATGCTGAATCAAGAAGACTGAATTCTTGACTTCCTGTTAATGTACCTTCAACTGGCTCTGTGTCTTTTCATGGCAAAAACCCAAATTTCTTGCTATTCAGCCTTTAACTGGATTCAAGAAAGGGCCTACACCCCCAAGGCCTCCTCAACATTGGATACTATTTACTCAGCTCTCAACTTTGGGGCTTCATTGCTTCAGGGTGAAAGTGGCAAAGGCAAGCACACATTGTCAGATAAAGTACTTTTCTGTCAACAGCAACCTTGTGGATTAATCATAATCCAATAGGTTTACTAATCAGGATTGGAGATGAATGTTCTGATAAAGCAATCAGATTTGCCCCATCTATCATTAGATGACAGCCGCTCTAGGCAAAATGTGGTCTTGGCATTGACTACCTGGTTCTGAGCATTGTAATATGGTCCAGCCAACCACTGAGGGCCGTTCATGATTACCGCAACAGACCTCTGATCATGTACTAATTAAGTCCTTTTTTTCAGGCTTCCTATTCACCTCTTCCTAACTATAGAGTCTTGCCCTGATTAAATGATCCTGTTAACAGAGCACCGCCAAATGTCTGAACAAGGAGTTTGCTTAGTAATTTTAGAGATAGACATAATCTGTTGACAAACCTAGGTCTTGATTTATGGGCAAGACAAGCTTGGATCTGGAAAGGGTGGGTGAAGAGGGGTGTCACCAGGATATAAAGGAGATAAACCTACTATATTGTTAAATATTGTTAATTACTAAACCAGTCACGTCCAATGTCACTAAAATTGTCCTTTCTCTTGCCTGTTTCTGCATTCTTTCAGGAAAATTTACAGCATCGCTTGAAGCAGTTTGCTGAAGTTGAAAGCATAAAATGAAAGCTTTCATTGTCTATTGACATATTTTTCTTGTTAAGTGATATTTAAAATAATGAGACAAGATGCTATATGTGGGTTGGCCCACAAGTTCAGTATACTTGAAGTCAATAATACTTCAGCCTGAGGAAAAAAAAAACACAAATAAGAGGAAAAGGTGAACATTAGAGTCTTTTTAGCTGTAGGAGTACAACACAATTGTTGAATACTAAAACTTTGTTTGTTGCCATGCAAAATAGCTTATTTGTTAGGTTGTCATCTGGAAGACCAATGGAAGGGTCTTCCCCGTGGTGGTACCCACTTCCAGGACATCCTTTATTTGCCGTAATCTCTAGAAATTTAATTTGAATCCAAAGTTTTGTACATTACCTGACAGTTTTATTGTTGTATTACTGTGATCAGTATGTACAAGTATTCAGTTTTATATCCTGCTCTTTCCCAATGGACTTCAGGTGTTCTTATTTTCACACTGCTCACTGTCTTCTCCTATAAATCATGCACTTCACAAAGGGTCAAGAGAAACTACTTCCTTCCCTGATAACCTTCAGGGCTCCCACTTCCTGGAATAAGTTTTAGATGCAGTTTTATACTAAAAAAAAAATCAATATGTGATTACAGCAAAGATCTGAACTGATTCTTGCCTTGCAGAAGAGGCTCGGAGATGGAGAAATAGGACAGGTACTACCATGGCTCAAATTTCCCCACTTTGAAAATGTCTGCATAAGAGGGAGGGAGGGAGAGAGAGAAAGAAAGCCCAGCTGGGTCTCAATACGTCCTAGAATTTGCTACATAGACTTCTGAAACACAAAGATTATCCCTCTGAGGTTCCACTTCAGAAAACCTAACATGCCTGTTTAGTTAAGACCCTCTGGAACAATCACAATGCAATGATCAATACTTGGTGTCTAACGAATAACTCCAGTGTGGTCTGCGCTGCCAGTAAGCATCAAATCAGAATCCACATTTTCCTCCACCAAGCACTTGGGTCAATTAGAATCCTTTAAAATTGCTGCTGATATCTAGGGTAAAAGAACTCATTCTGGAAGAAGGACGGCAGCTGTTACTGTATTGATTGGTACATCTGTCATGCCCAGTTATGGATTTTCTTGAAAGACAACAAAACCTAGGATGCAAGGCAACAGTGAGTAAAGTAGAGTGCAGCGTGAAATACTTGGCTCCTTAGGAGAATAAAAAGACAGTTGATCATCCCAAAGGTAGAGGTGCCCAGAGATGCCAAGCCTTTTAGGCTGTGTTCAGACTAGCTTAAAGGGCTGCCCTCTGGGAGAACTAGAGTCAGGGATACCAGACATGAGACTGACCATAACTCTTCCTTTCAACTGCAACGGGAGGGGACAATCTAGCCAGTGGCCAACTAGGAGTCCAGAAAATCAGGCAGGGGACAGCCAATAAGTTTGAGCATTTCTTGCCAGGGAGGCGTTGACAGACTTCAAGGACAAGGAACAACATAGGATTCTGTTAATATTTGGATGCCAGCTTTTGCTTTCATTTTCATAAGGGTGAGTTTTGGAAAAGAGGTGGTTGAAAAAAGCCCTGTGTGATCACACCCATAGACAGTAGATCTTTTATGAAAATTGCATTGTATTATTACTTCTATTATATTGTTCCATTTTATATCATTTATAAAGTAATTTGTGTTTTCTTTTTACTCTGTTGACTGCCTTATGAGAGAGAGAGATCATGTATGAATAGCTGGTCACTGATCTGATGGGAGCTGCCATAGGAAATACTGTTAATTGGGCTCTCTATCCATACAGTGATTTTGCACCATCTTCCTTCTGGAAGGCTCTGTTCTTAGCAAAGCCAAAAGTGCAATACAAGATTGAAGAAATGGCAATGAAAATAGAGTTAGGCAACCTTTGAACCAAAGGTAAGAGTTCTTCTGTCTGCTCAGTTTGGTCTAGTGGTTAGGGAGCCAGACCCTTATCTGGGAATACCAGGTTTGATTCCATCCTCCCCCATGAAGCTAGCTGGGTGACCTTGGGCTAGTCACAGCTCTTTTCTGAGCTCTCACAGCCCCACCTACCTCACAGGGTGTCTGTTGTGGGGAGAAGAATAGAAAAGCTTTGTCAGCCGCTTTGAGTCCCCTTAAGTGGGCGAGAAAAGTGAGGTAGAAAAGCCAAATCTTCTTCTCCTCCTCCTCCTCCTCCTCAGGCCTTGAAAATGCCAATGTACTTTAAGGTTTTTCACTGAGGCCGTGGTCTCACCTACCCTTTAAATCTTCTTCATCTTTAGCCCTGACTCCTCACACCTTTTCATATCTATCCATTTTATTTGTAGACTTTCCATTCAGGAAAGTCCAAATGGGTGGTGGAAAGTCCACAAACAAAATGGATAGAAATGTAAAGGCGTGAGCAGTCTGGTCTGAGGAAGGTTTAAACTTTAAAGTGAAGGTGTGACCACAGACTATTTATTGAATTTCAGCTCCAGCAAGAGAGCACATAGAAAAATTGAGGAAGCACACCCGCCTACTCAGCCTCACAATATTATTTTAGAATGCAATTTTAAATGCAAGGAATACTAATTAAAGGCTGTGTGATTTGCACGCTTTGCTCCATCAAACAGTCGATATCATTAAGTAAACCATCTAATATCGAAGCAATAAATAGAAACTTTTTTTTTTTTACATCATGGGTATTATGGACTTCTGTGTCTAATCTGTGAATCAGAAGAGTCCATCATTCCATTCTTGTCCGGGAACGCTAAATTCTTTGATGCACAAACAGTATATATTTTATTAAATAAACACAAACTAGGATATAATGGCACACATTTGTTTTCATTACAGAGCGTAATGCAATATATCTCTACGGCTTGCTACATTAGCATGTCTCTCCATGTTCCCGGTGCCTTTGAACTTCCTGAAAAGCTACATCTGTTAGTTCCCTTGTATACAGCAGAAAGTTACCAAGCGAATTAAGTTTTAATACAAATTGCTTTGTTCCCTATTAAGATTGATGTTGGACACCGTGTACTGTAAGTTGCAAAACTTGCAATTACAGTTCACTGCAATTATCTCTGGTTGTTAATAGCACAAGATAGCGAGTCGCTTTCTACCCAGTGTATAATTTATCATTTTCTTTTCTTTTTCTCTCTCCTCCCCGCTTCCCCTCCCTTCTTTCCCCATGAACTCTTGTGGTATTTCCAAATGTATAATCTTGTTGTATTTATTTCCCAGCGGCCCAACAAAATGAACACAAGTGCTGACTAGAACAAACTAAAAAGCACTGCTATTGACATCCCGTCAGATGTGTGGTAATGAACACCCTGCCTTCACTTTCACCTTGCCAAGCTAACAGCTTTAATTTATGGATAAAGCAAACGAGAGACAAGCTTCAGTTTTATTATACCCTCAGTGCTGTTTCAAATAAAGTAATTAGAAGGTCAAGAGACAGGGCTAGAAAGCCAACTCTTTCTGCACTGACTTTAAAAGAGAGAGAGAGAGAAAAGTCCCAAGTGTTCAAAGAGCGTTCTTATCCACCATCTTTGGATAAAAGGCACCAGGATCGGTTCTTCTTTATATCAACCATTGCTTGGTTGACAATAACCTCTGCATGGAAAGTGCTCCATGGGCATGGTCTTCAAATTTCTCTTCCTGTATTGTGATTTCTAATCGCAGTACAGGTGCTACTTATAGTGTGATCAGACACACTTAAGGTGTTTTTCCACTAGCACTAAGTACCCATTGAGCTCAGAGCAGGATGACCCCATTTCCACTACAGACCCCATTAGAGCCACATTTGTTTCCACCAGAGCTAGGGAAATCTGGATCATATGGGTCCTTCAGGACCTATAATCTGGATTTCCTATAGACCCCATTAAAGGGGTCTACAATGGGGTCTTCAACCATCAAATCCAGATTATAGGGAGCCTCTTTCCACTACAATTGGGCAATGGGGTCCAGAGGAGGCTCGGGGGGGGCACCCATGGGGGGGGGTCCCAAACTCTAAACTTCGAAGTCCCTCTGAAGTTGCCTTTGGAGATTAGCACAGGCTCCGAAAAGAACCCCTTACGAGAGCAATGCTGCTGTCCAAGGCTCCAGAGGATCTTCGAAGTTAGCAGCAGATCACTCCAGAGATTCTATGGAGCTGCTCTGGAGGATCTTCAAAGATTCTCCAGAGCAGCGGTTCTCAACCTTTGGGTCACGAGCCCATTTGGGGTCGCACAGCCTTTTCGGTGGGGTCGCCGAAAGCTCCCGCAGGCCCCCCACTTCCCCCCGCCACGTCCCCACCACGCCCCCCACCACGCCGCGGCTGCTGTGAGGAGAGATCGGCGGCGGTGGCGGCAGGTGGCAGTTGCCTTCGAGGCAGCAGCGGGAGCAACCACGGCGGCACTTGGGGCGAGGTGAGCAAGGCGAGGAGGATGGCGGCGGCGGTGACTGTGGGCAGCCCCGGGCGGCTGGGCTGCCCGCTGAGGGCGGGTGCCCGCCCGGTGCTATGCCTGCCTGCCGGGCGGCGATGGCGGTGAAGGGTGCCGGACCCGCACCGCCTGGTGCCTCGCCGCCCTCCCCCTTCGCCCGCTGGAATCTGGCGTCGCCCCCCCCCCCCAAGGAGGAGTTGCGGGTTGGGGAGGACCGAATGCGACGCTGGTGGCCCTGGCCCCGCCCCCACCCTGCCCCGCCCCTGGCCCCACCCCTGGGGTCACGGAGGCATTTGGGAGCTGCATTGGGGGGTCGTGGCATTAGCCACGTTGAGAACCGCTGCTCCAGAGTGTCTACGGAGATTGCACCCCCTGTCCCCCCAAACACCTGGGGTGACAGGCAGACCCCTCGTGGGTAGATCCAGATTTGCACATGGGTGCCCTGGCATTTCCACAGCAGGCAGGCTAGCACCCATTGCTGTTGGGTGCTAGACCACCCATGGAAACACACTGGGTACTTCCCTTAATCCGGATCTACTAGATCCAGATTAAGGGACTCACTCATTCCTTAGATCTGGATCTTCTTAGATCCAGATTAAAGAAGCTCAGTGGAAAAACACCCTTAGTGAGATGCCCTCTGGCCAAATTTGATATTGTAAGGGGACATAAAATCTCTAAAATTGCCCTAACCCATCCTAAAGCCTCAGACAGGTAAAATAACACGGAAGGTTACTCTGTTAGTCAACTAGGAAGGGAACTAGAAGACGGAACTATAACCAATCACAACATGGGAATAATGCTGCCAGTGAGCCACCAATGCAGTCTATGAAATGCCAGGCAGCTGAGTGGGCCAATCAGGGGCATGCACTTGTTGTTAGAAAGGCATTGCCAGATTTTGATGTGAAGGAAGAGCAAAATGTCAAAACAGGAGGTAGGGCTATTTGCTTAACTGTCTGAATGCCTATTTGTTGTGTGTTCAGAGTAGGGATGCATTTTCCAGACAAGGGGCAATTGAAAAAAAAACTTTGTTTGATCACACCCACAGGCTATTTAGAGAAGAAACCAGTGTTTTTCATAAGGGAGATGTAGGTTCAAAATCATCAGTAAGAGCTATGTGTGAATTCCTGAAATAAGCAACTGGTGGACTGAAGATTTTAAGCAAGATGGCACTTCATCCAGACCTACCTGGATCTGCGTGAAGCGCAGATGGTTTCATCTGAGCCCATCCACCTCGCTGTAGCAATGGCTAGGCTGTTGCTACAGTGATCAGTGTTGTGTTGCATGACTGTGCAGCCTCAGCCACACTACCCCATACAACCCTTGCACATGGAAGTATGCAAATGCTGTCCATGCGGACTGCACTTGGCATGCCTTGGGTGTTCTGAATAAAGTCTCCACTGCTCCACAACTTCTGACGACTGGGATGGCCATGCATGCTCTGAGCCACTGGGGTATAGTGTATGAATGCACTGTGCCAGAACATGTGTGGCCATCCTGGTAAGTCAAGTGTGAACAGCTCCTTAGGCAATAGGCAACATGAATCCAGACATAGAGAGAGTCATCCAGGTGCTTTTGAGTCACTCGTTTCTGATAAATATTATTCTCCGTTGGCTTTCGGCTGCAATAACAATTCTTCATTTGATAAGCTTTTTTTGTTATTTTATGCCTTGCTATAGGAGGTGCTTATATGCCAAGCATTTATGCGCACCCTATACAGCAACATGCATATCCAAACTCTTGCAAGATTTTTGCATTTGTACTGTTTTTCTGCATTTTTCAAAATATGCCTCGACTTTATGAAAATGTCTCTGCATGGAGCATATATAAAACATACATAAGGAGAGGTCTACCCAAATGACTCACCCACATGCTATCAGGCAACATTTCCCAAAGGGGTGGTGGTGTGAGAGATATATAAACATTGAGTCATATTCATGTTCATTATTTGGCAGGCAAAAATATTAAGCTGTGATTTGCATATGTGATTGAGGCCTCAACAATGTTACATACGGGGTTTTCATACAGGCAGACATGAACAAAATCACTACTTCCAACCCTGTGTGTTTCCCATTGATCTAGAAAACAGATGTTGACAAATCATTAAAAATTCAAGATATGTCTTTCCAAAAGCAATTTTCAAGTGGCCCATAAATTTATAGTGAAAAATAGTAAATAAAAAGTCAACAAAACTAAGTCAAGAAACCACGATCCCCCTGAGCTGGAGTTTAATGCCAGCAATCTCTGCAGGAAATGGTTAAAGTCAGGCCCATATGGACATCTGATTGAAAACTGGTTAAATATGATTTCAGAGGGGAGATTGTTTCAGGAAATTCCAATTACAGATAAGTAATTTGGATTTTTAGCTTGGTAAGCCCAACTTCATCCCTCTATAATTTCAGGATCTAAGCCCTCTCCCCTTTTTATTTCAACAGATATTTTGAGGATGAGAATCTGAAGTCAAAACTTAGGCAAACACTTCACCCTTCATCTTTCTTTCTTTTTTTAAAAAAAACCTAAGTTAGAATTCCGTTTCTGAGAATAAACGGATATGGATCAGAAAGATTTTTCTACCAGCTACTCTCTTTCTGGATGTGAGTTCACAAGCAACGCCTTTAATCATATTTTTGTTGATTATTTATTAGTTTCTCAGGGAAATCAAAGGATGGACAACCTAAAATATGTCTTCCATAAAATATTTCCTGAATCACAAGCTGTAGTAAAGAATTTATAGGAAATGTCTTTCATGTGCCGATATGACCTGATTGAGGGATAAAATATATGTCTCTAGCATGCAGGCAACATGCAAATGAGGAATGATCCCAAAACGGAACACTATATCATGAATTTCTGACTGAGTAGACATTAGTCGAATTCTACCTGAGAAGGTAAATCGTCTGAGGCTAGTCTGAAAGTCGGAGGAAAGAGAAATTCCATCCTTTCAGAGGAAATCTAAATATGGAACAATAACTTTATTCAAAACACTAAGAAAGAAAAACAAATCCAGTAATTCATTTTGTCTTTTTTTTCTAAAGACATCAAAAAGGCTGGAAAATGGCACAGCTTCCTCAAAATAAACCCATGCTACCCCCAAACCAAAATCTTCTAGATTAGTGTTTCTCAACCTGTGGGTCACGACCCATTTGGGGGTCGAATTACCCTTTCAGAGGGGTCACAAAGAGTCTCCCGCCTTCCTGCCCCATTTTCACCTGAGATGCCCCGCCCTTGTGGTGGTGGGGTCTCCACAACATGAGTAACTGCATTAAGGGGTCGCGGCATTAGGAAGGTTGAGAACCGCTGTCCTAAATGCTATACGCTCTTCCAGCTACAATGGTAGGTAACTTGTGGTTTGGATTTCCACTTGACATATACCGTACTCTGTAAGAGCTATCTTCTCATTCATTCATTTCTTTTCCGTTTCTTTTACTAAAGGTACAAGAAAAGGGGAATGTCTACACCGGTGATGGCCAACCTATGACACGCGTGTCACAGGTGACACGCCAAGCCCTTTTGGGTGACACACATGGTCACCCTGGCACCTGGACGTGTAGTGCTTGCTTGTTCTTCAAGTGTATGAAATACCAACTTTCAATTGAAGATTTAGCAACAAAAGTTACTAATGTAAATAATTATTTGTTTTTGCTTTTAATAAAATACATATATCAAAAATATAACTTTTTTACTAGAGCTACAAATATCACAAAATTATGGATATTTCTAGATGTGACACAGCACCCAAGTTAAGCTCGGTTTTCTTGCAAATTTTGACACACTGAGCTCAAAAGGTTCGCCATCACTGGTCTACACTGACCTCCTGAATGTTTAAGCAATGGTTCTTGGCTCACACCACATGAGAAGCCATTCCACAGTCTGAGGGCTACCAAAGTAGGGTTTATAAAAATATATAGGTGTCTTCACGCACATCAAACAAAGAATCTGTAATATCGCCACCTAGGATTTAATTGCAAGAGCAAATACCACCTGCTCTCCTTTGCATATAGGCCTAAATTACGGATATCAATTAAATATGCCACCAAATAAAAAAAAACGTACACATAAAAAGATACAGAATTGCTTTTGCAAAGGCCCAACTGAATGTCCTACCCAAAAATCTTCTGAAGGGTAGATACCAACATGTCTCCATTACCCATAGAACCTGGCCATGTGCAAGTGGTGACATGGAAACAGTGGGGCATGTTCTCCTTTTCTGCAGTCTATACAACACTGCCCAACAGAAACCCAGGCTGAGTTTATACCCAGGAAGATCCACCTCAGAATATATCAAAATTGATGTTAAGTGACCCTGGCATGACTTTAGCTGCGGCAAAGTTTCTGGCAGTAGCTGTTAAAATAATAAGGGGAAAATCTGGAAACAAAACCTTGTAATCGAGTGAACTGATTTGAGTTACTCATTCTTGATCACACGTTTTAAATCTACTATGTGTTTTGTTTTGTTTTTGAATAGTGACTTTGTATGCATATTGTGATTTTAAATAATTTTTTTGTAAATATATGAATCTTTTAATAGTTGATATATCTGGGCTGAGACCGTATAAATAAACTACTACTACTACTACTACTACTACTACTACTACTACTAGTACTAGTACTACTACTACTACTACTACTACTACTACTACTACTACTGTATAGGTGTCCATACTGAATCTTCCAAAGGTGGTGAGACGGTCAAGAGGACCCCTTCAGCAGATCTTGATGGAGGAGCCAGATTGTATGGGACTGGGGAGGTCCTCTTGTAGGTGTTTGAGACCCAGCTCATTTAAGGTTATAGTCAGAATTGACCCGTAAGTAGCACAAAAGTATTATGATGAACCAACTTGACCTCCATGGATTCCTCAAATCCCCTTTTAGACAAATTCAGGCTGGATGGTTTCTCTTAATTTCCAGACCTGCTGCTTTATATATATATATATATATATATATATATAAAAGATGTTTCACTTGTGTAAGATCTGAAGACCTCCCTTTGGTAGCTGTCTTTTTTTAAAAAATCAAAATTTCTATAAAAGAACTTCAAGAACAATAGTTGAGTGACTCACAGCTTTGAGTCACTTCATTCTGAAGCTCGAATCAGGTCCCCCCTCCTCCTCACCCTTCAAAAAATGTGGCTCATTACTTAATTCTTGGGTTTGTTTGGGAAGGAAACAAAGATAAATTTGTTCGTGAGTGAATCGGCGCCGCAGGTAAATGCCCAGGTGCTCTTTCAACTGCGCTGTGAGACTAATTTCTTCCTGGCCCTCTGGTAACCAGATGAAGATGGAGACCAGCTGGCCTATCGTCAAATCTTGCATACCAATGTCTTTCCCCAGTTCACAGATTTCCCTTATAAACCCCAGCTGATAAAGTTTTGCTCATGAGTTTTCTGACCCAGAGTGTTCCAGAGGCAACCTGGACTTTACACGGTTCTCTGCCCTGTCAGGATACTCCCTGGTATGCAAGATCTCTGTGGCAGGATCATTTTGTAGAGAGACTCATCAAATCCAGGGAGATGGGGATAGGCAAAAAGGGAGAATTGGATCCCAAAGCAAGCAATTTGAGATCCTTTCTGCACTGGGCGTTGTTCCAGATTATATCTCTAGCACCCTATCCCTAGCACCCACATGCACGGTGCAGTCTATAGCAGGCCCTGTACTAGGCAGCAGGGGCAGGTTCATGGTCCCGGATGTAATTCAGAATAAGGCCCAGGGCAGAAATGTCCTAAGTAACCAAACGGTCCCTTCCAGTTCTATGGTTGCATTCACACCTAAGTTTTAATACAGCTTCAGTTCATTTTAGAGTGAGATAAGACTGAAAAAAGCCTGACACATTGCTGGTGTGTTATCTGTCCCAGGAAATCCACCTTTGGGATAGATTATGTGGAAAGAAAATTACTGGTCACTTTGCTGATGTATTTTCTCGTTCTGAAAGTGGCCTGGATCTGGATTAAATCTTGGGTGTGAACACAGCGCTTTCCATTTTTCTCTCTTAGGATGTTTCCACATTTTTAAAAAAATGCTGGGAACTTGCCGGTTTCAGAGCAAGACCAGTAGACCCCCGAGTGCCAGGCAAGGCATCACTGCCAAAATAAGGAAAGTGAATCACCATTTAAAATAAAGGCACTGCAGGAAATTCTGGATGACCTATAACCTGCACATTTGTTACCAGAACACTAGAAGAAGAAGAAAGATAAGGAGAAGGAGGAGAGTTGGCTTTTCTACTCTGATTTTCTCACCCATTAAGGAGACTGAAAGTGGCTGACAAAGCTTTTCTATTCTTCTCCCCACAACAGACACCCAGTGAGGTAGGTGGGACTGTGAGAGCTCAGAAGAGAGCTGTGACTAGCCCAAGGTCACCCAGCTGGCTTTGTGGAGGAAGAAGAAGATTTGACTTTTCTACCTCACTTTTCTCACCCATTTAAGGGGACTCAAAGCAGCTGAAAAAGCGTTATATTCTTCTTCCCACAACAGACACCCAGTGAGGTAGGTAGGGCTGTGAGAGCTCAGAAGAGAGCTGTGACTTGCCCAAGGTCACCCACCTGGCTTTGTGGAGGAAGAAGAAGAGTTGACTTTTCTACCTCACTTTTCTCACCTATTTAAGGGGACTCAAAGTGGCTGACAAACCTTCTCCTCCACACAACAGACACCCTGTGAGGTAGGTGGGGCTGTGAGATCTCACCCAGTTGGCTTTGTGGAGGAGTGTGGAATCAAACCCAGTATTCCGAGATAAAAGTCCAGCACCCTAACTACTAGACCAAACTGCCTTCCAAGCATTCTTCCTATACCAGCTAGATTGAACCTTTGCAGGCTCGCCATGGACATGACAAAAACAGGAAAGGTCAGCTGCGACAACACCACCCCCAAAAAAGTTCAGGCCAGTATAGGAATGTGCAAAATGACATCATAATTTACAAATGCAATTGATTTTTTTTCAAATATATGAACATTCGCATCAAATTGAAAATCTGGTTGTCCAAACATCCAAATATTGGATCATAGTGAACAAAGTTCCTGCTTGTGAAAGCAAACAATATTTGTATTTCACTATCTTTCTGGTGATAACGGGGGGGGGGGGAGGGAGTTGGGGGGAAAGTTGAAAAAAATTGTGAATATGTTCAAATACGAATGTGAAATCCAGTCATTCCATTGAATGATTTGACAATGAAACAAATATCCAGATGTTTGATTCAATAGTGATACAAATTTAATTTAATTTCTCCAGCCCCTGTGCTTTGAGAAAAGGTGAGCAGCAATATTGAAATTATGTATGGCATAGAAAAGGTGGATAGAGAAAATTTCTTTTCTCTATCGCATAACACTAGAACCAGGGAGCATCTACGAAGCTGATGGGTAGGAAAGTCAGATCTGACAAGGGGGAGTATTTCTTCACCCAGGGGCTCATCGATCTATGGAATTTGCTGCCAGAAGAGGTGGTAACAGCTACCAGTTTAGATGGCTTTAAGGAAGGGTTAGACAAATTTATGGACGTGGCTACTATAATGCATGCCTAGGTACATCTTTCAGGCTGGGTGAGGGGGAAGTAGAACGCTCCTAAGGCCATTTGCTGGGATTCAAGAGCAGGAAAAGATTTGTCCTTGTCTCTGCTTGAGATGCCCATGGGCAATTGGTGGGCCACTGTGTGCGATGGGATGCTGGACTAGATGGGCTGTGGCCAGATCCAGCAGGGCTTCTCTTATGTTCTTAATATGTTTCTGCTTGTCAGCAAACAAACAAACAAAAATGTCTGAAATTAGGGAACATTTTCTTTCTGTACTTCTGGGCAGAAAACAGCACATTAATAGTCCTATGCTGTAGGTCTGGGTAGATTTTTTTGCAATTAAAAAAAATAGCTGGGGGAATTAAATGTTCTTGAGTTGAGAAACATTGGGCCATTCAAGTCTTCACTTGCCATTTGAAATGGGATTGTCCAGAAGACAAGTTTACCATGTTAATTGCTGTTTATGAGAAGGAGGCTAATTGTTGCAAACTACCTAAGTATCTTTATGTTTTGTAATGTTTGCTTTTCGTCCAGGAGTAAAAGAGACACCCCACGTACACACACCCTAATTATGAGATTACATATACTTATCTTATTTATGTCATTACATGCAATTATTCTTAAGTAGGTAAAAAATACCGTGATGAGGCATAAAAAAACGACCTGACAACAAAACTTTAATTGGAAGTCTATTAAATAATATTAAATACTAGATACACATGTTAAATAAAATTCCCCTTGTAGCTGCAAGGGTGAAATAGATCAATCACGTGGAGATGTCTTGTTTCTTAATATAAATATCATTATAGTTCTCTATGACATCTCCATGATTCCCGCTTCTGGCTTAGGGTTTGAGTCTCAATTTTTTTGCACTCCGGGCTTATTTGCTGGACTGATTTCCCAGTTCTGCCTGTACTCAGGCCTGTCTTGTTCTTGGAAGCCTTTGAGACTGAGCCAGTTTGGTCTTCAGGTTAGAGTATCAGACTCTTTTCTGGTAGTCTCCCAGTTCAAGTCGGCACTCCTCCACGAAGCCAGCTGGGGGAGCTTGGGATAGTCACAGCTCTCTTTTGGAGCTCTTACAGCCCCATCTACCTCACAGGGTGTCTGTTGTGGGGAGAAGAACAGAAGGTGTGTCATCCGCTTGGAGTCCCCTTAAATGGGTGAGAAACATGGAGTATAAAAGCCAACTCTTCTTCTTTTGAGTCTTCGGTTTCTAATATCCTGTTTCCCCCTTTCTCTCCTGGTGTTGCCTTCTAGACCTGAACCTCCTGCTTCCAGAACCAACCATATCATCTCACTCCTGACAGAGAAGTAGCAACAGCCAACTTAACAACCCATATTGCTGGATTACAACCACAGCTGTGGTTGCATTAGCTGGGAAGATAGAAGTTAGAGTCCCAAAACACTGCTGGACGGGGAGGTCAAATGCTGTGGTACCTGACCCCATGACCCCATGCTGTGCTCTAACCAAGGCAGTGGAGGGCCTGCAAGTGCCCTCCACAGCATCGCTGCAGCAAAGCAAAATAAAGGACTCTGAGGGTACTAAGACACTCTGATTGCCACACACCAGCAGTGATAGGAACTTCCTGTGCAGACCACAGCATAGGCCTATCTCCATTTACCTGTGGATTGGTACAGTCCAACATCTGGTCCTCTTCAGAAACTCTCTGTTCCACATGCTCAGATGGAAGGAAGAGGTTTCCTCCTTCCTGAGTCATTCCATTTGCATCCAAAATGACTACTGGGACACCAGTAGAACTGGGCTTTTTTCCCAGATCTACCAACACTTCAGGGGCAGTTAGACCGGCCCCAGGCAGAATGCAGATGGGCATACACCTCCTGGTCTAATGGGAGACACACTTGGGTGGGCCCCCAAATTGCACTGCCAAAATACATCGCCAGGGAAAGTGAGGCTACCAACTTCAGCTCCTAGGGCTCAAAGAACCAGGAAATGGCTCCAGAGACCCATGTGATATCTGGACCCAACATGGAGTTACAACCTCTCTAATGCAGGAGGCTTATCCTGGTGCTTTTGATCCATTCCTGCCATTGAAACAACTCCAGCCTGGCCCAATCCTGCTAAATCAACCCAGTAAGTTATGGGCAGAGCAGTGGGACTTCCTATAAATGATTGGCCATAAATCAAAGAATAGGTGCTGCTCACTCCCTGCAGGAATCCAGACTGTGGGTTCCCAGTCAGTTACCCATGCTGTGTCTGACTGTCCCAGAACACACCACTAGGGAAACAGTCCCACTATTGTCCTGCTACAAGTGCACGGCAATTTTCCCACATCTCCATCTGCCTGTAACATCCCCCGCCAAGCATTTCAACAATGCGATCATATTCCTGACCACAATCCCTTCTCTTTAAAGCTAAAGTCACCCAACTACCTCAGACTCTACTGATAGGATTTCACAGCTCCTCTCATCATCTTCGACAGCTCCTTCCCAACCTGCTCCAATTTGTCTTAATCCTCCCTATATTGGGACGTCCCAAATTGGGCAGCATACTTAACTTAAAAATGGTGGTTTACAATTCCAGTGCAAGCATATGGCGGAGATAGAAGGAAGAAAGGTCATTAATCACTAGGTGAACATGACTTTTGCACTCAGTATCGTTTTGCAGAGTTCAGTCAGAAGGTTCGGTGTGGGTCTGAGGCGTGGATCTAAATTGCACCGGCTCCCCTCACGCTTTTCTGCCACAAAAGTTCAAATTCCATCTTGCTAACTACTAGGTTTTAAATGTGACTCCAGTGACCAAACCACAATTATGCGACATTTACTCAGACAAATTAGCTCATAAGCCTCCTAAATCTATTGGCTCTGGGAGAGAAGCTGGGAGCTCCATGACAATATTGTACTATTGTAACTCAGACAACTCTCTGATGAGAAGCAGATGCATAATTGCCAGCCTAATGTGTCTAGAAAGGAAAGGGGGGGACTTTATGGGATATGTGGCTACATGCAAGGAACGTGGCCCCTTTTTAAAACAGTAGCAGTTTTAGAAAGAACAAAAGAAGACACTTCTGTCCAAAAAATATTCTTCTTAAGCATACTGGAAAGAATGAGACTTGAGGAGCTCTCTCTTTTGGCACATGAAATGAATTTACTGCTTACCTCATTGCTAGAAAGTTGACTCCAAAAAAACACACAAAAAACATGGAGCGCAAACGTTCATTAGCTTGCAATACGAACTAATGAGAATGGCTGGTTCAGAAATCTGGGCCTGTTGTCCCCGGTTTTGGCCTAATGAGATGCAGAACAAGACTTTGAAGTTATACATTACAGCCACTGCTGAAAGATTGGCATGGACTAAACCAATCAAATCTAGATGGTGTTAGGTGGACTAATTATTGACATGTCAAGAGCAATTCACTTAGGCTTCCTCCCTCCCTCCCTCCTTCCCTCTCTCTCTCTCTCACACACATGCACGGATGAACATACTTCCAATTGCTCTACGGCCATGGTCTGATTCCATTTGGGCCACATGATGCAGTTATACTCTACGACTGAGTACCAACTACCCATTGGTTGATGATGCAGAAAATGAGTATGCCATGCAGTTGAAAAAATAAGTGCCCAAACTCATTTTTAGGACCTACCTCATTTCCCTTGTTCATCTTTGCCTTCCATGTTGGCCACTCATTGACACTTCTGCTGGCTTGGGTTTCCATAACTCTGACTGGTTGGCTTCCCCTCCAATTTGACTCAAACTGTGAGTCACCCCAAGAGTGATGAATTCTCTTCTTGGAAAGGGTCGCAGAATCAGAGGCATAGGGACATGGTCAATCTTTTCTCTTTTTTTTTAATGTCTGTCCCTTGAGGCTCAAATTGACCCTGGGGGTAGCCCTTTTATGTGTATGATCACAGCCTAAAGGCTCCCAATGACATTTCTATAAATGTCTATAGCCACCCCAATCCAGATAACTGGATAACCAAAAAGATCTTAGCCAGGTGCTTAAAGGTAAACAAGGTATTCCATAGCCTAGAGGCAACCACCAAGGAAGCCTTCCTACAGATGGCTTTATTATTATTATTGAGCATTAGATGCTCAAGTGCTTCTCGATTAAACATATCCATAAATATATACATATCTCCTCACTGCTGACATTGCTTCCATTCTCACTATCTGCTACCCCTTAAAATTTATTACACTTTCATTAAATATTCTTAGCTGATTGGGGTTCAAAGGTGAGAATCTGTTTCAGGGCAGTGATAATAATAACTTAATGGAGACTGTTGTTAATGAGGTATTAACAAGGAGTCTCTAATCCTTATTTCACTAGATTTAATTTAACCCATGCTACTGTTATTGCTCTGTCAAAGAACGTGGAGGCCTTCTGGAGGGGGGGGGGGAGAACGAACCTTCACATCATCCATTATTACTGTTATGTGAAGATTTACAGGCCTGACATTAAAATAATCAATTAATGTAGTCATAATGTGAAGATACAGGCCAGCCTTGCAAGATTCAAATGGGTCAACACAAAGTTGATGTGGGGTTAGCTGACATCCCACCCCTGCGGCAGTGTGAACAACAACAGCAAACCACTTCAAGAAGACAAATAAAAGCAAAGACAGGGATGGCCAACTTGTCAAAAAATGGAATAGCCATACAGTCCTTCAGGCCGAATCTTCAAGAAAAACGCCAAATTCTTGTTCCCATTCTCACTCATGTCTGTGTTTTCAAGCCAACTTTTCAATACCATTGAAGCAAGGGAGCGAGAGAATCCTTGTTCCCCAGGTGACCTTTAAAGAAACCCAATTCTCAGCCATTCTAGCCAAGGAATATGAAAATAATAGGTAATGTCTTGGACTTCTTCCGCACTGGGTCTTATTCCAGATAATGGGCCTGCCTCCTGCATGCTGGTGCCAGGCTGTAGTAGACCTTATTCTAGGACATAATCCAGAATAATAAGGGCATGTTCTGAGATATAACCTAGAATAAGACTCAATACAGAAAGAACCTTGATGGCCATAACAGGAGGGGACATGTCTCCATTTTTGGTATGAGAGAGCATCTGAAGGCATTGTGGCCCAGGTGCTCACCATCCAAAAGCTATTTCTTCATATCCTCACCCCCAAAGCTCTCCTCTGGACATCTTATGTCCTCCAAAATGTAGACATGATACCCTAGATGGCCAACTGAGGAGCCTGGGATGATGCCATAGTTCAGTGGTCTAAGGATGTTTTAAGCTCTTCACTCCTGCCCTACATCAGGGGACTTGGCACTAAATCCAGACTTATTAGACTGGGCCTTATTCTGTGTTATATTCCAGCTCCATGCTAGTGCATATTATGGCAGACTCCAGGCAGAGCCTGCTGTAGTCTGCACCAGCATAAAGATGGCAGACTCCTATTCCAAGATGTAATATGGAATAATGACCTGTGCAGAAACACCTCAAAGTTCTCACTGACGTAAAACTTCCGGGATTCCTTGTCATTAGCTAGACTGGCTGTAACACATGGGAAGTGTGTTCAGTAACCTCTGCAACAGGGCCAATCCTGCAGCAACCCATAGATCCTGGTCCTCTGGGCTGAGCAGCAGACCTGCTCCCAACTCCTGCAGCCTGTAAGGACACCGCTTGAGCCAGCAACCCAAGCCATGTCGCTTAAACCTACTGGAAATTGTAAAGATGCACCCTGTCTTCTGCAGCAGTCTACGGCCTACCCACATGACCCTAAACACAAAACAAGAGCAAAATATGGTATGGCACACCAAGGAGGCCCTAGAGAGAGAAGTAAGGGTGTGCACAAATATCCATATCATTCAACATTTGCACAAATTTGTCCGAATTCAGACATTTGAATTTGAATCAAATGCTTCAGAACATTCATATGACGCTTCACTGCATTCATGGATCTGGGAAAGTGGCTGCACCAGTCTCATCTGCAACAGATCCAGAGTGGATCTGAAGTGGACTGAGAGTGGATTCAGGGTAGATTTGACACATTCAGAGTGGATACATAGGGGATACATACCAGATATGTAGAGAATTCGTATGCAATTCATAGCAGGGATTCGTATTGAATTCATATGGAACATTCGTATCGAATTTGTATCCTACCGCATTCGAAAGGGATCTATTTGAATAAATACAAATTTTCTTGCATTCAATTCAATATGAATCGAACTCCAAAAAATCATTTGTGCACATCTCTAAAGAGAAGAGTAGGAATGGCAAGAGTGAACGTTTTACCTTTGATCATCTGAGTCAAGTCCTACCCAGAAGAAGAAGAAGAGTTGGCTTTTCTACCCCGCTTTTCTCACCCATTTAAGGGGACTCAGCATAGCTGACACCCTGTGAGGTAGGTGGGGCTGTGAGAGCTCAGAAGAGAGCTGTGACTAGCCCAAGGTCACCCTGCTGGCTTCATGGGGGAGGGCGGAATCGAACCTGGTATTCCCAGATAAGAGTCCGGCTCCCTAACCACTAGACCACAGTGGCTCACTACCCAGAGCACCACTAAGCCAGTTGGCATAGGCAGAAGCACAGCTTATGCTAACTGCCCTCTATAACTCCAGTGGCCACCAGTAGTCAAGATCGAGACATCTGCTGGGATCTCCATTTATCATTCAAAGTTTGCTTCTCAAAGTTTTCTTTGCTCTTCCTCCAACCCCCACCTGCTATCCTAGTTTTTTAAAAAACAAACACAAGTAGAAAGCATTCCTTGTTTTGGCTGGTCCCCACCATACACACACACAACCTCCCAATCCAACAGCCTCTGGCAAGAAATGGTGTGCCAAGATTCGGAAGCCCATCTGAACGCTGTTTTGGAATCAAACAGCTTCTCTCTGCTGCAGACGCTCGCCTTGCTCCGACTAAATCGGGGAGGATTTACCTATTGAACGTTCAGGGAAGGCTGCCTTTCAACTCCAAACGAAGGAAGAATTATGAGACTGGAGTTATTCATTGAGAGCTATCTGTCCTGGCACTTAATCAAAGGGATTAGGACTTGGAAAGAAATAAAGGCCCACAGGTGAACCTCCAGGAAGCATACCAAGTAGTTATCAAAAACATACAAGTTCAAAGCACCTCAATTTTCATATGTTAAAAGTATGTGGATGGTGCCTGGGGCTTGTTTCTAGGTAAAGTGATGTGCTAACGCTGTTTGTACTTGCATATTTAACAGACAAGGGGAAAGAAGCGGCAAGCAGGAGGAATGGTATTAGGGTTCCATCTCACTCTCTTGAGAGGCAATAAATCAAACCCGTTCCAACGACGAATCTTGGATTGCTGCAGAATCCAAACTCCGTGTTTCCTTGCTCAACTTTCGCAGTCACAACAGACACTCATTTACCTTGTTAACAAACCGGGCTGTCATTAATACATACAAGCAAAAGATGTTACATGTTGGAAGAAAGAAAAGGAAAGGGGGAGGTAAAAGAAAATGTATATCTATAATTGTTATTAATCGTGTTGCCAAGCATGGGCCTGTTTTGAAAAGACTATCTTTTATTTGCAGACACGTCTGACAGCCCTGCTCAAGTTCCCAGAGCAAAGGCAAAAAGCTCTGATGAAAACAAGCAAAAACGAAGAGGAGCTGAATGATAGTCAATGGAGGTTCAGCTTTGATAGCACTGGGGGCCAGAGCTGTTTTCAGGGTCCTCGGATTGAACACGGAATGCGCGGAAACATTCACTAAGGATGCAACCATAAAGATTTTTGATAAGGCACCTCTTTGTGATGGATCGCCCTGCTCTGAAGGCACACTCAAAAAACATGACCACAACACTGCAGAAAGAGACAGCCAAACAGATACCCAAGCACAAGGGTGTGTGTAAATTTGACTTTCTTGACTTATTGGGGCCGCATCCCCAAGCAACTTATTTGCCTCTCTTATGTCCCTCTATTGTCCCTCTATTCCAACTGACTTTAAAAGTGCTGTTCAATTCCGGAATAAGCGTCCCCATGAGGTTAGGTAAAACACACATTTTAAACGCACCTACCATCCCCAAGGAAGCATGTTTTGGTTGCCCGCATCTTTTTCTCCCCGCCCCCTCTCTGCTTGATAGGGTGCCGGCGGGAACGGGGAGGGACTGCAATCTGCGCGGCCACAACCAGGGAGACAACCCCCGACAAGTCCAAAAGAAAAACAGCCATATTTACAAGTTCTCTGTTCATCTCCCCTGCCTGCAAAACCCACCGGAAACATTTATCACTTTGGGATCCAGAGCTTGTTTCCAAAGATAGTGATTTGACTGTAAAAATCCACCCCATACAGCAGCGGTTACACTGTAGCAATCCATCCACTTCACACCTGATAACAATGTTGCAATTCTATGCAATTCTGGCTCTTTAAAAGTTCTGACCTTTAGAAAGGGAAAAGGAAGGAAAGCTGCTGCAGTTCTGGGAGATGTGTGAATGTTTAAGGCTGTGTGTGCAGGCAGCAGAGGCAGCAGAGCCAGGGTGCTTTTTCTGGAGATCTTGGCCACCAATCCCCACCCCTTTTGTCACGGAGCGTCTCCATGCACAATGTTGCTAGGAATACCCACTGCTTCCAAAAAGTGTGCTGGTAGTCTTGTTTAAAGGGCACTTTTTTTCCGTGCATTTTCCTCCTTTTGTGCCGCTGGAAGCTCGGAGAAAAGCCGTGCATGGAGACGCTCCGTGGCAAAAGAAGCTTTTTAATGGGCTTTTTATTGCTTGGGGATGCAGCCTGGGTTGAGTTGAGCTGGTTAACCACACCACTTTTTCGAACTGGAATGTTTTTTGCGAAACCAGATTCTTCCATTACTACCCTTCTCTCTACTCATTCTCCCCCCAACCTTCAGATCTGCTATTTTTTTCTTTCAAAATGGATTAGTTGGCCATCTACAAGTCTCAGCACCACAAGCCTTACTCTAGAATTATAGCACCAAACTCCCATTTTCAACATTTTATTTAGGGCATGAAAACATAAGGGGTACCCTGCTGGACCAGGCCACAGCTCATCTAGTTCAGCATCCTGTGTCACATGGTGGCCCACCAATTGCTTCTGGGCATCTCAAGAAGTCAAGGGCAAAACCTTCACCTGCTCTCGAATCCCAGCAAATGGCCTTGAGAGGCATCCTGCCTGTCTCCCCAGCCTGGAAGATGTACCTAGGCATCCATTCTAGTAGCCATTGATACACCTGCCCTCCATGAACTCATCTAAACATTTCTTAAAGCTATCTAGGTTGGTTGCTGTTACCACCACTTCTGGCAGCAAATTCCATATTTATTTGTTTTCTGAATGGGTTCAAAAGGAGCTACTCAGCTTCTTATCCAGATGCTTTTTGAAACCAGACACCCATGCTGTTCATAACACTCATGTTCCCAATTCTTTGCCATGACATCTTTATGGAAAGTAAGTTAATACTTTGGAAAAGGCGCCTGCCAGTGGCACACTCTGTCCCACCGTGGTTGTGAAGTGCCTCAGAAACACAGAATTTGACCCTACCAGTGTGTGCTCCTAACCCTTCCCCAATTGGTCTTTTCTAGCACAGCAGGTCCATGGGAGGCGGGGAAAGGCAAACTGGTGTGTGAACATTCCCACCTCAAAACCCCCTGAAAAATGTGTTTCTGGATCCCCAGACCAGACTTAGGGCAAGTGTGATGGAAATACCTTCAGGACATCCCTGCGTCTTCTCATATCTTTTTGTGTGGACATAGTCTAATGATACCTATGGGGGGTTTTCCACTGACCTCCCTTAATCTGGATCTAAGATGATCTGGATCTAAGAAATGGGTCCTTCAACTAATCCGGATCTAGTAGAGGTACCTCACGTGTCCCCACAGGCGGTGCAGAACCCAATAGTAATGGGTGCTAGCCTGCCTGCAATGGAAATGCCAGAGCACCCGTGTGGTGAATCTGGATTGACCCACATGGGGCCTGCCCATCACCCCAAGTTTTTGTGGGGACAGGGGATGCAATTCCCATAGAAGCTCTGGAGATTCTTCAAAGATTCTCCAGAGCTTTGTCATAAGTTCCAGAGATTCTCCAGAGCAATCTGCTACAAACTTTGAAGATTCTCCAGAGCTTTTGACAAAAGTCCATAGGACTGGCGTTGCTCTCGCATGGGGTCCTCTTTGGAGCCTGTGCTGTTCTTCAGAGCCGGCTTCAGAGATTGTGCACAGGCTTTGGAGCTTTGGGTTTTGCCCCTCCCTCCATGAGTGTGCCCCCCCCCCAGAGCCCCCTTAGACCCCAGTGCCCAATCACAGTGGAAACACGCTCCGTATAATCTGGATTTGATGCCTTAAGAACCCATTGTAGAGGATCTACAGGAAATCCGGATTATAGGTCCTGAAGGACCCATTCAATCCGGATATCCCTAGAACTGTTGGAAACAAATGTGGTTCTAATGAGGTCTGCAGTGGAAATGGGGTCTTTCTGCTCTGAGCCTCATGGGTCCTTAATAAATCCCTAATGGGTACATAGTGCTAGTGGAAAAAACCCCCCTATATCTATAGTTACTCAAATCTGTTTCCTACACCCTTCCCGAAACTGGCAGTCTCCAGATGTTTCTGACAACTTCTGACAACTGTCACAGGCCATACTGCCTCAGGCGAATGGGAACTGGCAGTAACTAATCTAGAAGACTCGAGGTTGGGAAAAGCTCCTGTAATGGCTTGCTTAGCCTACAATACTTGTATGCATCTTAAAATTTTTCCTGGAATGTATGTAAAAAATCTGTGCAATTTTCTAGATGCCCAGCCAATTTTCAGCAAATGAAGCAGAGTCTCAGGCACTGCTCACCAGCTCTACCCAAGTAGGACCCGAGTGGAGCAAGATTCTAGGAAATGGACCAAACACTTCATACATTCAACAGTGGTTGGTCTCCAAGCATGGTGGTCATCAAAAGCTAATATACCATAAGAAACTGAAAAGGAGGGTTCTTGGTGATCGAAGCTAGTATCGTGTTGCCTTTCAGGCGCTGTATGGACAAGAACTTCCTCCAACCCAATAGGAAAACAAGTTCGCTAAAGATGCACCATCTCACCCAACGTCCTGCTTGGGTTCCTGGGAAGTCCACAGATAACAGTTCCATGGAGTATCATGACATAAGCATCCAGAGCAATGGTGTCTCCACCCAAAAAAGGAGCCAGCAGTTTAGATGTTTCCTTTTCTTCACATTGCTGGTGGCACAAGCTGGCAGGACACCATAGCAATGAGAAGTAGGCACCACACGCACATTTGTGACATAGTAAAGGGCATGGGCATCAGAAGGCATCAGCAGGTAGCCAGCCTTGGCCTACACTGAACAAATAGCACAGGGTTGGACATAATTAGTACTTGGATGGGAGGCTACCAGAAAGTCCCAAGGTTGTAAGGTAGACAGGGAAGATGAAAAATATCTAGAAGGCTCTAGCAAATACCTTCCATAATGATGCCAAGGGAAACTGCATGAACACGTCCAGGAAGTCAAAGTATGAAGAATATTTTCACCATTACTTAAATAGTCCAAGAATTAGATACACATTTGCAGAAAACTCGTCTGAAGATTCCCAGGGACTCACTTGCCAGCACTTCTTATTAACATCATTAACACAGATGGCCAGAAACGGCATACACACCCTGTAATTCAGCAGCAGTGTGGAATTCAGGAATAAGAAGATTTGGGCATGGCACATAAATAAGACATCTGATAAGAGTGCTTGCAAAAGGCATGGTTGCCTAACTTGGTTTAGAGCGAAACACACAGGCCATGGGAACAGGCAAGGTTCATTTGAGGTCCTTAGCGCTCACTTCAGAAGGAATCTCCCACTTAAAGGGATCGGGTCAGGGGATCAGAACAAACCATGCCAGGAGATATCCTGGAAATGATCATGCTGGCAGTCACTCCAACATTCTGAAGGGGCTCAGGGTAGCTTCATAGTTTCCATTCTTGGCATCATTACTCACTGAGCACTGAAACGTAGAAACAGAGCCCTTAAGTGGAGATAGCTGAACAGTTGCCATGATTTAATAAGAACTTCCCTCTCTCTTATTAAGTTCACCTCCTCAACCCCTCAGCAAGACAGATCACACCAAGAGCAAAACATGGCCCACGTTGGTCAATTCAGTGGGGTGGGGTGGGAGCTGACCTCAGAACCTTCTGACCAAAAGAATAAAATTTTCCAAAAATGTCTATTCTCTCTCTCGGTTGTTTGCTTTTAAACTTGCATGCCATTTAAATTAATTAACATATGCAAATAGAGATTGACATAGTTTTCCCCACATTCCTCAGAAGAGAAACGGAATATATTCATGTGTCTTAATTACTCAAAAACTCTGTCCTCTATTTGAAGCGCTCCTCATAAATAAAAGAATTAGCATATCATTTATTTTGTCATTTCCATTCTTTTCAAGGAATACATCGTTTCCTTTCCTTTAGATTTCTTGCTCGCTCCCTCGCTCGCGCACCAACTCTCTGTGTGTATCCATTTTCCAAAGGACTAAATATTTTCTTCGTGATTGCTAAAATTTGGGGAGGGAAGAACGGTTGAAGGCAAAGGAAAGAAAATATGGCTTTAATAGAAGTTTACATCTGTGTGGTATTACGTGCATGTAAAACAGATGTAACCTAATTACATTTTCATTTAAATTGCTAAATAGCTACTTCATTAAAAAAAAAATACAAACAACAGTTCCTATAATAACAAGTGTACTTAGAACTAAATGGAATGGATCAAAGAGAGAGCAGGCAAAATTTGAGCTGCCCTTTGAAACAGATACTGTGACATGACAATGCTGTATTGATTTACTTAGTAATTTAATGTCTCTCTACAACTCAGCCAGAAGACGCAGCTGAGTTTAGCAGAGGCACAAAGTAAATCCGTTGAGTTTATATAAAGACTCTGGGTTGCACAAAGATTACACGTGCTCTACTGGAGATTATGTAGCAAAACCCCAAATTGGTAATTAGAATGCTAATGCAATACAATCAACATGATTACAGTCTGAGTAACATTACAAATCGGACAGCAGCTCTGGACCTATGATTTCATTCCTCTTTATTTTTTTTATTTATTTCTCTTCCGTGCTCAACTTCCAAATGCTAAGTAACAGAATTTTTTTTTTCTGGCTTAGGGGCCTGCCCATCACTGTTTGCAGGCAGAAGAGGTATCTCTCCACAACAAGGCACCCCCCCCCCACTTTTAACTAAAAAAAAAAGAGTACGAGTTGATGGGAATTGTAACGTACCCAGAAGGAAAACAAGTGGGACAGAGCAGTAAAAATGTGTACAGGATCTTGCTGGATCCTGCCCTCCAGTTCAGCACCTTGCTTCTGCTGGCTCTCCAAAGAGGCTATAAAAGTGACTCCACATTCCAACAGAAACTGGAGGTTCATTCAGAAAAAAATCAACTCAGACACAAGGTGCTCCAAAGCTGCATTCACATCTAAGATTTAATCCAGCTTCAGTCCGCTTTCAGAGTGAGAGAACACACCACATCAGCAAAGTGACCAGTAATTTTCTTTCCACATGATCTATCCCAAAGGTGGATTTTCTGAGTTATTTAACACTGAAGGAAAACAGTATGTCACTTTTGTGATGTATTCTCTCACTCTGAAAGCGGACTGAAGCTGAATTAAACCTTAGGTGTAAACACAACCCATACGAAAAGGAATACGTGTTTCATCCTCTCCCTATTCCCCTCAAGCCACCATTACCCTTTTGTTCACAGGGTTTGGGGCACTAATTTGTTTTTATTTCACAGGGTTCCCATCTTAGAATGCAGAAACACTTCAGGTGCTGCCTTTGTTAATTTTATATCCCATCCTATACCCTTTTGTCTCAGGCTGGGTTACAATAACGTAAAGGCATAAAAACAACATGAAAATAGGTGCTCCTTTAACCAAAGGCCTGAGCAAAGTTATTTCATAACCTGGGGGCCATCACTGAAAAGGCCCTCTCACGAATGCCCACTTCAGCTTCTGATGTCAGTGGTATGAGGACCTCTTGCACAGGACTTAACTCAGGCACAGCTGGTGTTTATCCCCCATATGAGATCCATCAGAATTTTACAAATTTAGAGAAAAGTGAAGGGAGAAAGAGAGGAGCATGGAGAGGTCAGCCCCTGAGCCATTTTGAACTGAGGCAAAATGTGGCATGGACTTGGAATTCATAACGTTATGGCCACCTCCAGGTGTCAGCTGGATATCCCACTAGCAGGGGGCAATGTGGAAAATCCCCCCTTTGAGATTATCACCTCCTGGCTGGACACTGCTGGCACATTTGGCCAACGGCCCAGATGTGCAAGCTGGCACATCCCTCTGCACATGCATTTTTCAGCCTCCATGGCTGTACTGCGGATGGAGCTTCGATGTGGCTCCATCCAGAAGGTGAGCAAAAACAACTATTGCTGGAAAACCTGTGATCAGCGCTGGATTTTCCAGCAACAGTATTTTGCATATTTTTTTTTTTATGGTGGAAAAGCGAGGCTATGGTGGGGTGGCCTAAGATACATAAAGTAGGGATGTGCACGAATGTTCTAAACATTCAAAATTTGATCGAATATGGACATTCAAATTTGAACAGAATGTCTTCACATTCAAATTTAAACATTCAAACAAATTTCGAATGTTCCAAAACATTTGTTCGAATTATTCAAAACATTAGAATGTACAGATACGTATGTATTACATACATATCTGTATGCATTTGCGTTTATAATACGGGATGAAAACGGGATGCATACGGGATAAAACAGGACGCGTACAAGATGCATACAGATACGTATAACACATATGGATGTCGTTGACATTTGTATCCTCAAATACGGATGTCGTTGACATTTGTATGTTATCATTTGAATCTAACATTCAAAGGAATAATTTTGAATGGATTTGATTCGAATCGAATTTTGTCACATTCGGATTCTAAACATTCAAACCAAATGGAATGTTTTGACATTCGATTCGACTCTAATTCAAATGCAAAAAAATGGACCCCACCATAGTGGTGCCATAATGGCACTGCATTCCTCCCATCTGGATGGAGCTGTGAAGAATAGCAGGCTTTCCATCCAGGGCCTCCTTTCCGAAAACAAAATATGCAAGGCGTATGGAGCACCGGTTGGGAAAGAAATAATAATAATTTCCCCCGGATTGACTGAAGATGCAGGTTTGGTTTTCCTTACCATGACTTAATTATCCCTATTATAGAATCCCAAGAAAATTTGCTCTGGGTTGGAAATCCCTTATTTCTTCCCAGCTGGGTTTAGAGTAGAATAACCATCTTTCTAACAAACATCCATTTCCAGTATCCAGAAAACTCTTCCACCACTATTTATAGAAGGAGAAATCTTGTGATCTCTTGAAACAAAAAGGAGCCCTGTGCGTCCGTGGGTGTTTTCCCAATTTGGCAAAAGCAACCGAGCCGTTATTTTATCATGAAAGGCTCACTGTTTGGAGAGATATACATTAAAAACACCAACACTTCTGAGAAACGAACAAATCCTCTGACCCTGTTTTGATGTGCTAACACACTCCAGTGTTTGCATTTTAAAATATTTATTTCCTTCATGAAATATCTATGCATGGATCTTAGTCCCCCAGTAGTAAATAGTCTCTCTCTCTCTTATTTTCATTAACAGAAACTGTAAAGAAAGAGCTGAAGATTTAAAAAAATATATATTGTCCTTAAATGGATGAAATTGGCTTCTTCTTACAGTTACAAAGATCACTTTTTGATTACCAGATGCACATATTACGGCTATATCCAGATGTCACGTTCTTTATTCTGCTCTGTCTGGATCTTCTGGAATAAAGCATGGATCTTAAAGAATATTCATGGTCTATTTTGGAATATCCAAATACAGAAGAAGGCCTCCTCTAGATGGTGGCAGGATATCGCCCTAGGAAGCGGGAATGCAGAATATTCTTCCTCCACCATTACTGCATCCTGGCTAGGTGTGGGGAAAGTGGAGCTATGATGGGTCTGCCACAGATATGTGGCAGCCAGCCCTGATAGCTTTAAGAAGCATTGGACACATTCATGGATCACAGGTGTATCAATGGCTACTACAATGGATGCCTAGGTATATTTCCAGGCTAAGGGATAGGAAGGATGCCTCTAAAGACCATTTTCAGGGAGACAAGAGGAGGTGAAGGTTTTGCTTTTGTTTTCTGCTGGAGATGTACATAAGGAATTGCTGGGCCACTGTGTGAGATAGGATGCTGGACTAGATGGGCAGTGGCCTGATCCAGCAGGGTTTGTCTTAATTCATGGAGGACAGGTACATCAATGACTACTAGAATGGATGTCTAGGTACACCTCCAGGTTGGAGAGACAGTCAGGATGCCTCTAAAAGCCATTTGCAGGGGTTGAGAGCAGGTGAAGGGTTTGCCTTCGTCTTCCACTTGGGATGTCCATAAGCAATTGTTGGGCTACTGTGTGAGACAGGATGCTGAACTAGATGAGCTGTGGCCTGATCCAGCAGGGCTCCTCTTATGTTCTTATGTAAGCCCACCATAGCAGCATCATATTGGTGGTATATTTCCCCCATCTGAATGGGGCCCACGTAACCAACGCCTCAATGTAGCCATTGACTCTATGCAAAACGCATAAATAGCACATAGCAGCAGACCAGCTAAAGTAATGAGTTCTCATTCCTTCTGTTAATCAAATTATTGACCTAATGACCAGATTTGGGCCATAGACCAAGTATGGCTAGCGTAGATTGGGGTTGGTGGTAGGCAAGACATGGGTGTTAGCCACACAAAGTCTGGAAAGCATTTCCTTGTTCTCTTTGACGAGGTCCGGCTGCAAGCTATCGTGGGAGGGCATTCTGGATCATGTGGAGCCCACAGTGAGACCTTTCCAGATGATCTCAGGGTAATTCAGGGTTATAACGGGGGAGGTGTTCTTTAAGGGACCATGGTCCCCACATGATGCTGTAATTCTGCCCCTACATTCCAAACTTCTCTTCCCCTCGAGACCTCCAAGCCATGTGGCACAATGACAACTTCCCACACTGTCCCAACAAGCCAGGTGTACAAATACCCAAAGGTTTAATGGTCATTTGGTTATCCAAAGGCTATTTGTATTGGAATGGTGGAACCTGTCCATAGAAACCAGCTCTCGGCACTGGTGGCTCATGCCATGGGCTAAATCCATTGCACCTCATGCTGATTCTAAGCCTCCACCAGTGATAAGACCCTCTTTCTGGGGGGGCGGGGCGGGCGAAGAGTGACTTTCTGCGGGGGAGACAGATAGAGACACAATGCAAGCCTTTGCGTGGGTGAAAGTGCATCTTTTGGTCACTTTAACCTCCCTCCATTCTGTAATTCTATGTAAACCCGCAGGAAGACCGATGCAAGAAGGTGTGTGTGCGAGCGTGAGTGCGTGAGTGAGAGAGAGAGAGAGAGTATGAGGTGCCGCCCCCATTTAAACCTTCATGCTCACTCCAGCACCTTTTTCAAGGGCAGTGGAGGGAGAGGGAATAAGAAAAGAGGCCCCCGGATAAACTGCCCCCAACTGACGGTCACCATTGCTATTTCTGCTGACAGTTTTCCAAAGGCTCTGCTATGTTTTCTGACCAAGCGGTTCTGGATAGCATTGCTTTATCATCCTGGACTGGCATCTGCAACAACGAACAAGGGTATATTAAAACTCCAAACGCGCAGCTCTGTGAAGCAGCAGGGTGACATTTAAAATAATCCATTTATCACCATTCAATACATGCTTCTTGAACACAAAATGTCAGCGATGAACCCATAACAGTAGGAAGTGCCAGCTAGCAGGTGCCTTTGAAATTGAGCCTATGAACTCATATCAGCTGCAATTTAAGCTGCATTTGCACTTACCTTTGCTATTCTGGTTCAGGGAGGGGCGCCCCATTCTGGAATAAGCAATCTCTTCCAAGCTAGAATGGATTGTTCCTTGTATAGAACAAGGCCGTCCGATTGGGACACCATCCTGACAAAGGCTCGCCATTGATTGGTCAGTCTGGCTTTCTGGGTCCCTGACTGGTCACTCACTGCCAGCATTTGTTGCCATGCTAAGATTGACAACATTTCCCTCCTCTATGAAACTCCCTGCCCAATGTGTCTGAAAGAAAAGAGTTGCTCTAGGTGATATTATTTCCAGTATGAGGAAAAGACAACCCTTCCCAGGCTTTGAGACAGGGTAAGCACATACAGGGATATTCCTGACTATGTTTATCCCAAGCGGTGCCCTGTTAAGCATGTCTGATCACACCCTGTGTCCAGTATTGCTCAACAGGGCCACAACTATACAACAACAACAAATTAGGTCCTAGACGCGTGATCACTCTGCTACCACCCCACGAAACAATTTCCTTGATCCATCTCCAATCTAGTTCAAAACGTTGAAATCATAACATCCTCTTTTGCATGTAGTTCTGGTGGTAAATAATTCAATTACCCAACCTTACCCCAAAAGATGTGTGTGTGTGCGTTGTGTATTTCTACAGCATGTAGGAATGTCCATGCCTTTGACCCCCCCCTTTTACATTTCTAAATTAATCCAATTATTCAAATGTCAGTTAAAACTGTCAGAACGCCGTTCCTTGGGCTGGACGAAAACTGTTAAAAATTAAAACTGTTTTACTTCGTTTAGTCTCTCTGCCTTTTTAATGTAAAACCCATAGTCCTGACAAAAAGATGTGGGATTTGACACTCACTGAGACACAGCCCCTGTTCCTGTCATACATACATAATTCACTTTGGAAATGTGCGCTCGCTTTTAAAATATTACTAAAATATACATGTAACATATGCTAATCTGGCCTCCGTGGCCTGCCAGCCAAAGCCAATAGGTTAGATGTAAACTTTGCCAAGTGCATCTACTGTATATAAAGGGATTATAAATGAAAAGGAGAAGAGAGCTTGTCCCTAGCTCTCTCCCTTCAACTTTGGCCAAACTGACAAGCCCAAATCCCTGCAACATCTAACATGCCCTTCCTGGAGTGCAGGCAGCCTGTTCTCCGAGTCTTAATTACATCCCAGATGACTGGTCGGCCTTGCCAGGGCTATGAAACAAACGATGTACCTTCGCTGGCAATATGGTCTGCTAAACAGGCCCCCCCTAGTCATATGGAAAGAAACTTTTCACAACAAGGAGAAAGAAAGGAATGCGCCAGAGAGGGAAAAGAAGAGGGCCAGTGGTTGGCGAAAGGAGAGCGAGGGGGGGGAGAGAGAAACAGGGGGGCATTCCCCCAACACACACACACACACCAAGAATCCTCCAGAACCTTCGAGTGACAGAATGCATGCGAAGGAAGGTAATCCCTTGCTTTCTTCCACAGAGGCTTGTGCCAAGGACTGCTGCTCTCCAAGATGGGCCGCGCTGTTACAAAGACTTGGTAGATTAATGATTGCTAAGGAAGGCTAACCAACCTCACACTGCTTCAGCCATTATAATTACAGAGGAACAGCAGGGTTATATTCTGCAATGGCAAATGGTATCATATGTTTCCCTGGCTGGTTTGCAAAAGAAGCTTCAATTCCACAGGCACTTGGGAGATCTGAGCTATAAACAAAAAAAGAAACCTTAAAAAGAAGAGTACAGAGAAAGGGTTGGGTGGGGGGAAAGGGAGGCCCGTATCTTTCCAAAGCCTCTTTCCTGCAATCATTTAACCACTTCACATGTCCTGCCTACAGCTATTTAACCACCCTGGAATCTGAGTTCCTTAAGATACTGAAAATACAGAAGAATGTTCCATGCCCCCATGCACAGGTAATTCTAATAATCTCCTTTGTGCAACCAGACACATATATTTGTTAAAGTTTCGGCCCATTTTATGGCAGATCAGAGAAGGAAAGATGAAAAATAGGGGAATCAGAGTTGCATGGGTTGTGATTTATTTGCTGGGGTAATTGAACAATGAAAACACAGAATGAAGAGGGGGATTTGTCAAAAAGGAAAGCATGCATTTCTAAGAAGATGTAATGCCCTCATTTCTCAGGTTTTCAGCCAAAAAAACACACACTGCCCACGAAGGTTTTCTCACAATGATGGTGGGGGAAACAGGAACAGGGTAGCAAGGTTTGTCACTTTTACTACCTTCTGTACCTAGTCCAGCATCCTGTCCCACACAGTGGCCCAACAATTGTTTTTCGGCATCTCAAACAGGAGACAAAGGGAAAACCTTGACCGGCTCTCGAACCCTGGCAAATGGCCTTGAGAGACATCCTGTCTGTCTCTTCAACTTCGAGGGAGTACTTAGGATTCCGTTCTAGTATCCATAAATACACCTATCCTCCATGAATTAAGAGAATCCCCGCTGGATGAGGCCACAACCCATCTAGGGCGCGTCCCCATGGAATCCGGTTGCTTTGTTTGTGACGCGTGTCATAAAAATCCGTGTTGTAACTCGCAATAAAGCGTCCCCATGTGGTTTGGGGCAACGCGGATTCAAATCGTACATGCCTGTCCCCATGCAAGCTGCAGCGTGAACCCGCATCTTTTTCTCCCCACTCACCCTCTCCCCTGATAGGAAGCCAGGTTGACATCACCATAACCCGTCCCGCCCGCTGCAACGATGACAGGCAAACATCTCCAAACACAAAGATCATTCCTTTCCTTGGCCGCCACAGTTAAAAGCATAACCAAAAGTTAGTTAAAAGCATAACTAAAAGCAGATCATTCCCTTCCTTGGATTAGCTGAGGTGCGCACATGGGCATGTCAGTGGGCACCCCCCACTTGCAACTGGCTCAAAATTTTCTCCCAGTTCCCGTCTCAGTCACTTTCAGATCAACCAATCCTGAAGGAGGGAAAAGCCTTTTCATTTCACTACTATTATGTGGCTTAACAGTCATCAGATTGCCAGGGTCTGATTGCAGCGCGCAGGGCAGGAACAGGGAGCAGAGGTGAAACCATGCCCACTAATACTGCAACCACCAAGCTCTGCCCCAAATAACCCGGGGGCGTCTTCATGACCCCAGACCCTTATTTCAGATGTAGTACACTTGTTAGGTGGGGTTTTTTTAACACACATTGTCTCACATATTAGGGCTTTGCTTGGACACGCTCCTGAGGTGGACTTGGAATAATTTTGGAGTATTTTCAGCATGGGGATGGGCCCCTAGTCATGTATCCCATCTCACACAGTGCCCCACCAATTGCTTCTTGGCATCTCCAGCAGAAGACCAAGGCAAAACCTTCGCCTGCTCTCGAATCCCTGCAAATGGCCTTGAGAGGCCGCCTGCCTGCTTCTCCATCCTGGAGGAGGTACCTGGGCTTCAATTCATAAGGACAAACTTTAATGATCAAGACCAAAGTGTAATGTTATCAAGCATAAATTCAATGCCACAAAAGGGAAGTCTCCCATTACAAAGCCCTTCAAAGCCTGTAATCAGAATAATAGAAAGTGGATTCGGCTCATCAGATCAGGAAACAATAACAGAAGGAGCAAAGTTTTTAAAATGTCACTTTTACTGTTTGCTCTCCCTGCCAATCTCCAGGTTTCTCTGACTTCGGGATGGAGGAATCAAATACAGGAAGCTAACTCTGTGCTGAGTTTGGATCTGTTATTGTTGGAGCTGACACACAGGAAAATGAACTGCTTCCCCTGTGGATTTTGGCAGGGATACTGTTCCTTGTTGCCTTGGCAAGGAAATAGTTCCTCCTGGGCTGGACATTAGATGTGGCACCCTTAGTGAAGATGCTGCTTGCCTAGCAAGGAAGTCAAGAATTCTAAGGAAAGTGGGAGGGGGAGAGAGAAGAAGCAGCAGCAGAGGGGAAATGGAGGGGAGGGGAAGGAGAGAAAAAGGAGAAAGCAGAAGAATATTTCAGGCTCTTCTTATGGATTTTTGGAAACACTGAATCTATTTGTCACATTCTATGTTTCTAAGCCTGCTGTTCTCAGTCATGCAAGAGGTAAGCAAGAATATCACCTCTCTGGGGCATCTAACCCTGATCAAATATAGCCCTCTTAGCCTTTGCAAATGTTTAGGGTCTGATAAATGAAAATTTCCTTGAAAACCAGGACCTGACTGATCTTAACTAGTTGAGAGAATGCAACGTTTCAGTATGAGGTCATGATATTCAAAGCCTGTATTAAGATCTTCCCAAGCAGGGGTTGTAGGGAGGCACATGGAACATTTTTTGATCATTCTGCAAAAATTGGGAACAAAGTTGTTGTTGTTGTTGTTGTTTTAAAAGCCTGAAAGTTCTGTGGCACCCATAGGTGATAGGAACTCATTCCTGAGTTCTCTGATCTTCATGTGGAATCTCCTCTCCTCTCAGTGGGGTCCTGGTCACACAAGTCTAAGGCAGGATGGCCTATTCATAAATTCGAATTGAGGTCGTACCAGCTGTGTTCCCACCCGGATCGTTATAGGTCATCTCTGCCCTGGGCTGCATTGCTCACACCTTTCTGCAGAATCGAACTGAGCCTCCTCCAAGGAGCAGTTGGCTCTCCACCCCTTTTGCTAAATCAAATCTATCTCATTTCTGATTGGATGCCATTCATGTCACTCTAGGGAGGCAAGGGTGTGTGTTTGCGGTTCTTTTTAAAATCCACTCCCCCACCTCCAGCCCCTTTTCCTTTTTTATATGCTTTTCTTCTCCATGCAATTAATTTTTAAAATAATAAATTTGGGTACAAACACTAGATAGAGGAATCATACACATAAAGTGAGGAGAGAAGGGGAGGTGCCTCAAGAACTCAGCATGTGCCAATTTGCCAAGGAAAGACTGGATCCCACTCGCCACAGCACAGTTCAGCCTCCTTTAGCCCGTCCCGCCGCTCACACTGAGGAAGCAAAGACGGCCTGAGATGCCAGGATGGTCTCAGACCTTCGCAGTCCTCTAAAAACAGGACTCCAGGTTAAGACAGTCTAACAGGGGTAGGCTGGTTTGGAAAACAAAATAAATAAAAATAATGTGAATAACACAACCTGAAGATGAACTATGGTCGACTTAAAACACTTGTGTGACCAGGATCTGGGTTGGGTTGTGAGTTTCAATGGGAACTTTCTGCCAGCCAATGCATTAAAGATTTGTCCACGAAGACTTGGAAATGGATTTTTAATCAGCACACTGACCTGCAAAACACTCAACCAAAAACTCTTGTTTGCCTACTAGTAGTGTTGGCAATGCAGGAAGTCATTGGCAGGGCTGATTGTTTAATTTTATGATCAGAATATCAGAACAGTGATGTATCGGCATAAGATATGTGTGGACCAGAGACAGCGTGTAAAAATGAGGTGCAGTGAAACTCCAGAAATATCAGCAATCAAAGGTCCTTTTGCCATCAAACAGTTTTCACAGCCATGCTTTTTAATGACAGGATCTTTCTGCATTTCCCACTGCATCTGGAGGATAGGAATTGTGCACTAGCATTTGCACTCACAAATGTTAGCACACGCCATCCCAACCCCCACGTGTTTGGAAACCCACCAGAAGTGAGTCCAGGTGCCATCCTCCGGGGTCTGGATGCTGCCATCTTCGGTTAAGATGCCAGCACCATCACCAGGAAGTGGTGATGCACCACACACATGCACTCGTGTTTTTGGTCACCTGATGTGCCAGTGTGCTTGTGCATCACCTCAGATGACCCCCGGGCACCTGGAAGAGGTGCACATGCTCTCTCCACTGGCCAGGACAGGTAAGCTTTCAGATGCATGTGGTGCACCACAAGTGGATGCTGGGGTAACTTCTGGGATAGCAGGAGACGCTTCTAGTGTGGAAATGCCACTGGCAAGCGCAGATGGTGCTTCCTAGAAGTCACTCCAATGTGCACTAGCAGGCCAAGTGCAAAAGGGCCTATGCGTAACTGTAGTGTCCAAAATGAAAATAGCCCCTTTTTTTCTAAGCTTATCTTGTTGATTGAAATTTTCCAGCTAACCAAAATGTTGCCACAGTGAGCTCTTTCTATATCTAAACAGTTCAGTTTCACCAATTACCGCTCTGTCTCATCCATCATACATGTTGGCATTTATTTTTGGTGGGCTGGATGGGTTTCCCCGGTGCCTTATTTAAAGCCTTTGTATTCAGCATCTCAAACAGAATTTTTTACAGACACAGATACATGCATATATTTAACCAATTTTAGGAAGGGCATGTAGACATGTGTATTGTGAGCCTTTTTATTATTGAGCTCCTTTTTCTTCTGCAACAAAGCAACCTTCTTTGATCAAAGAGGGGATAAATAAAACAGCAACAGCATCGTCAACAACAGAATGTTACGTGTTTTAAATTATATTAAGAAGAAAAGGGAAAAGACAGACACGATGCTTTACAAGTTTATTCAGAAAGGAACTGTGTCTCACAACATCTACGAGGACAACGGGGAAAGGGCAAAGATGAGGTTGCAATCCGTCCTTTGATTTACCCAAACCTGCAGCAGATGAAAGGGATGCTCCTATGAAGTAGGAATGTGCACGAATATTTGAAAATCCGATTCAAATCCGACGAATATCAACATTCAAATTCGAACAGGATTTAATAACATTCGAATCTAGGCATTCAAATGGATTTCAGATTTTCCGAAACCTCTTCGTTTGAATATTCGAATGTGCAGATTCATATGTATACAAATTTGCGCGAAAATGATACGTATTCACACTTATAATGCGGGATGAAAATGGGATGCATACAGGATAAAACAGGATGCATACGGAATGCACACAGATTTGTATAACAGATACGAATATTGTTGACATTCATATCTTCAAATACGAATCTAACATTCAAATAGGATTCGAATAGGATTTTCGGACATTCAGATTTTAAACATTGAAATTGAATTTTTTGATATCCGATTCAAGTAAAATTCAAATGCAAAAAAAAACATTTGTGCCCTCCCCTCCCGCCCTTGAAAAGTTAATCTCTGTGCTACGGAGGTCAGAACGTAGGTACAGTGGTCTCAATAGGAATTGCGAGGTAGATATAGTTTGCTGAAGAGTGGCCATAGTTCAGTGGTAGAGCAAACTGTCTGGAAAGCAGGCTCTCCCTTCAAGCCAGCAATGGCAAACCACTTCTGTATCTCTGCCAAGAAAACTACATGGAGGTGCTCGTGCAGCCAACCAGGCATCGGCCACAACTCAGTGATACCCCACAACATAGTTTGCTAAGTTCAGCCTGAGGACATGGTAAGCATACATCTTTGCTCACCTTGCTCCCAGTGACATCTTCAATCCTTCCCGGAGCCATCTTGCTCCTAGAACCAAGTTCTTTAGGTGTTCCACCTAGCATTATCAGGCCCCTTGCAGGAGGAGCATGGTCACCTCAAGTACTTGGGAAAGCATTCCAGCTGGTGTTTTGCACAGCCTGATTAAATGTATACCCACATTTGTATATAAGAAATACAAAATTGCTTACCAAGTGAATGGATACAGAATCAGGAATGGGCACAAGAAGAGGAGGAGGTGTAGTTGGCTGTTATATCCCACTTTTCTCACCCATTTAAGGGACTCAAAGTGCCTGACAAACCTTCTTCTCCCCCCAATAGACACCCTGTGACATAAGTCAGGCTGGGAAATCTCACAAAGAGAGCTGTGACTTGCCCAAGGTCCACCCAACTAGCATCGTGGAGGAGTGCGGAATCAAACCAGGACACGATGAGATAAGAGTCCAACACTCCAACCACAAGACCAAAGTGGCTCACAGGCTGTCAACAGTACCAGATTATTCTTAACAAACTGAGGGTGTCAACCCAGTTCAGAGCAGCATTGAAAGAAGCAAATCCAATCCTAATTAGGAAGGGAATTGAAACCAAGTCAGCAAGTGCCATTGTGCTGGTTTATAAACCAATTTTGAGAACGCGTTTGAAATATTGTGTATAATCCAGGGGCTGGAATGCTTCCCTTACAAAGTAAGGCTGCTGGGTCTGGTCTAAGAGGCGAAAGGCAGGATATCACATTTGAATGAATGAATCAACGAGAATCATTCACTTTTATCCACAATAATGGAGACTCGCTAAAAGAGGCTTTAATAACTTGGAGTGTCAGTGGATCCTACAACCTTGCAAGGGCCGTCAGCTGAAATCAGACAGCTGGAGTTTAATTAGGCAGTTTGTATAATTCTGTCTGGGGGCTGTAGGAAAAAGTGTAAAATTCCACTCCGTTCTGAGTTACAGAGAGAAGATGGCAGGTCCTTTCATTTTCTCTGGCGTCAAGTTGGCTGCAGGTGAACAGAAGCAATGTAACCGTTAGAAGAAGAAGAAAGGCAAGGTTATGAGTCCAATAGTTTATCTTGTATTGATTTCGGGACACAGTGTCCCAGTTTTTTTTTTCTTCTTTTTTTTTTCCAAGATAGAATAACCGTTCTCAAAGAAGCACCGCTTTGGAATGAGAAGATACAGAAACAGAAAAGAATATCAGCCCCTGTAATTTTATTATTACATTTCCCTTAAGAAATGAAGCACATTCTTTTTTATCTTTTTTTAAAGGGAGAAATGGGGAGAAAGCTAAACTTTTATTTATTATTTTTAAAAAGAAAAACAGGTTAATGAGCAGAGTTGGAGCCATTTGTCTTCACTGCTCTGCAACTGGGCAAGTTGAAAGGTCAAAAATCAAGTGCAATTGGCCTTTTAGATTTTCTTTCTTTTCCTTTTTTTTTTTTTTGAAAAAAATATCTCAGGTAACTCCATGTCTCTAGTAATTGTACCCATTCTACCCAGTCAGAGGCCTTGTCAACTCATATTCAGCATGGGTCATTACTGAGAAATGCTTCATGACATCTTACACTGAAAAAAAGTATTGCAGCATGGCTGGAAAGATTCCCTAGGCACCAGAGCTAGAAGACAGCGGAAGCGCTTTGCAAGATCATGTTTTAACTTTTTGTCAGACTTCTGGCTGCTCTGGCTAGTCACCAGGACTTTTAGGACATCCTGCAAATCAGGTTCTTTTATAATAATATTAATCATCATCATCATCATCACCATCATGGCTTGGCTTCACGAACGAAGATTAGGAAGGGCTCGACCTAGGCTTGCTGCACGCACGTTGGTGGCTAACTTGACCAATGTGGGATAGACAAGTCCGGCTGCAGAAGATGCAGATAATTTAATGGTGGTGATGATGATGATGATGATGATGATAGCAGCGAAAACCCCTTATAAATCTTTGATGTGCTTTGGAAACCAATGGACTGTATCAGAATGTATCCAACAGAATGGGGGGTGGGGGGAATGTACAAATGTTGGTCTAAAAGTCTCTGTAGGCAAAAAGGCAGGTGAACGTGAAAACATTTTTAAAAACCACATTGCAGTACACTAGCAGACCAGACCAGAAAGCCATGTTGGTTGTCCTAACCCAGTCTATGATCCACACTGTGCAGATGGAGCCAACCAGGAGGGGCTCCCTTACCCCACCCTAGCATGTGGAAGGGAAGTCCATGGAACCGTCTTATTCTGCACAACTGGCATGCGAAGAAGAGGCTCCTAATTGTCACTGAACTGATTTTCTACTTGACCAGAAGCCCTCAATTAGAAAACAACTCCAAGGGGCAATATGACTGCATCCACAGAGGCTGGAGTTTGAGGCTGCATCTGCACACGTTTTGCTCAAAGTCAGCTTAGAGGTGGTAGTGTCTGCACATTAGCGCCTTAATTCACTTGAAAGACCAGAAAATGCACATTCTATGAACTTTGATGTGAATTAGCACCTGCAGGCTACCACCTCTAAACGACTTGTTTTTTAATCTGTGTGGACACAACTGTAATGTGAGCCGGCTTGGTCTTGTGATTAGAGTGTTGGAGTCTTAATCTGAAAGTTACCGGGTTCGATTCTTCACTCCTCCGTGAAGCCAGCTGGGTGGCCTTGGGCTAGTCACAGCCCTCTTTCTGAGCTCTCACAGCTTCACCTGCCTCTCAGGGAGGCCGTTCCCATTACAAGCTTAAAACGGTTTCAAAACGCTTTCGATCCTCACAGTCCCCATATCAGGTTGGGTTAACATGCTTTTTGCATGTTAAATCACCCCAAAGCGTTGTAAATAAAACACCCATTTCAACAGGTCTCGCTCTGGTTCTTGCATTTGAAACGGTTTACATTTCTTACTGTGGGAACGGTACCGTTGTAGTGGGATGAGAATGCGTGTTTAGGGTTTCCCTCCCCAACAACACTCTAGGAACTCCCCGCCCTTGCCACATCAAAAATTTTGCGGCAGGAGGAACCCCAATCAGAGAGAGGGAGTGGGCACCATGACTGGCAATGGGCGGGTGCCTCTCCTTGCGTGGGTGCATGTGCGTCTGTGAGGGAGGGGGGATCAGTGGCGGGCACACGCCAGAGCGGCGGAGGCAGCGGCGGGAGAATGAGAGACCGCGTGGCAGCAGCGGCTGACCCTCGCTCAGTCCCTGTCACCGCTGCTGCCAGAAGGAGGGCGGAAGAACGAGAGACCACGTGGTGGCGGCGACTGACCCTCGTTTGGTCCCTGTCGTCGCCGCCACCGCCGGAAGGAGGGAGGGAGGAGGGGGTCGCACGCCACCCTCTCGCCTCGCCTCAGGATGTTTGCCTAGGGGAGGGGGAGAGAAAAAGATACGCTTTCCCAAATGAAGTTTTCAAGCGCTTTCAGAATCGAAATCGAACACGATTAAAGTTGAAAGTAATGGGATCAGGCAAATTCGTGTTTGCATCCGGTTCTTTTATTTTGGTTTAGGAAAATCTTTTTAAGCTTGTAATGGGAATGGGGCCAGGGTGTCTGGGGTGAAGAGAAGAACAGGAGGTATGTCAACCGCTTTGAGACCCCTGAAGGGTGAGAAAAGCGGGGTATAAAAAGCAACTCTTCTTCTTCTAAATCTCCTGAGCAAACAACAGAGAAGGGACACAAAAACAGAGGGACCAGCCCTTTCCTCTCTTCTCATTCACCATTCCCATAAACGTGGCTCGGTATCAAAGGCACGATAAATCTCAGCAAGCACTGTGGCCCAAGAATCATAATTAATAGTATTCAGGCCTTGCAGCCTAGCAGGGGGAAAAATGTGTTGTAACAATTTTTCTAATGCTGAAATACCGGATCGCCAAATGTTCCTGTCAAAGAGCAGTTTAATTACTTTGGCAGCCCCGCCACTTATAATCACCTGTCATTAGCAACAACGCTTGCATCTGTTTACACGTCTGTCAGCAAAGGCAACCCGGCTGAAGCGGATGGGTGTAAGATAATGCTTGCTAGGACATGGTCCCAAATGTGCAAAGGTCGTCCTAAGGTTATCCATCCCTTTGTGCAGGACAGGGAGGATTTCCAGTTGGTAGCAATGTGCAATAGATGCTTCATCAGGATCCATTTTAATGTGAAGTGGAGGAGGGGGCAGTGAAAGAGAGAGAATCCAGATTATATGGGCTTCTCCAGATGGCGGCTAGATATCTCACCAGGAGGCCATAATGCAGGAAATCCTCCCTCCACAATTACCACCTCCTAGCTAGGAAGTACACAGCCTGCATTGTCTTCACACACTTTGCTGTCATGCACATCCAGGTGTTTGGGCAACATGAACACCTGGGTGTGTGTGTCAGCAACTCCACGTATGCGCGGACACCTCTTTCTGCCTCCACACATGAGTAGTGGATGGTGCTATGATAGTGGCTTCATCCAGAAGGTAAGTAAAAAGCCCGTTTGCTAGAGAACCCACGGCCAACATTGAGGTTTCCAGCAATAGTCTCCCATGCTTTTCAGGGGGGAAACAGCCGTGCCATGGTGGGGCTGCCTTTGATATGCGAGACAACTCCACCTTAGCAGCCCCGTAATGGCTCTATATTTTTCCCTCTGGACAGGGTCTAAGTCATGCAATTGTTTCAATTCTCTAATTCACACATTAAAAGAGGCCTATCTATTTGGGACGTGAGGAACTTGCATGTTCTATGAACACACTAAAACTGGAGCAAGAAATGTATTATTCAAGCCCTCAGCGATGACACAACAACCACGGAAGAGACCCCCGTGCCCTGTACCACCTCAGTCAATCAACACTTGGTTCAGCCTGAATACAGCAATAACATCCCAACCCAACCTTAAGATTGCTCTGGTTATTATATTTGCATGTGATAAAACTATTCTTATGTCAATCACGGCATAGGAAGAATCTCTAAAGTAATCAAGTTCAACTCCCAGCTCATATAGAAAATCATCCAGAATGCAGGACCTCTTCTATAAAACCAAGCCATCTGGATTTTGCATTAAGAAGATGCTGCTAAGGAAGAACCATCAGCTTCTACTACCAACCAGTGCATGGCAGGAAGAAGAGTTTGACCTAAATCTGGTTTCTTATGATCCGCCAATAATGCCATGTGAACATGAAGGGGATTGCAAGGAATAGATGAACAGAACATCAACAGGCATATGCCTTGTTCTTCACAGACTGTGCCTTAGGCCAGGTCTTCACCTTCTTATGATGCCAATATCATAATATTACCTCAGTGTCCAGGCAACTAACTACCTGCTCAAGTGTATGGGCATCTAGGCGAGAGTTGTCCTTCAGCTATTGTGAACTTGGCACTATGTCCACTTCAACATGCCACCCTGGCACTGAACTTACTATGGAACCAAATGGAAGGTAAATACAATTGCAGCATCCAGCACACTGCTGAAAGTAGAACCCTATTTGCCGCAGTAGAAATCACGCCTTGACGCAGCGCAGAGTCCAGGAAATGAGGCCAGAAGGCAGCCATTTTTGTGCTCTGTGCACTGATTCCATGCATGACTTTTGTTGCCTCACTTTGCCTTCATGAGTCCGCAAAGGGAGAGGCCAATGCCCCCAACAAACCACTGTAAGGGTGTGTGATCAGAATGCTTAAAGGGGCACCCTGTGGGCAAATTTGAGTCTGAAATGACATTTTCCCACATGCTTTCGCCTTACTCTGAAGGATTTCATGGCTCTGAAGGCATCTCTAAGCCCAGCTGGGCAGGAATCTATATAAGCAGAGAAGTCAGGGCCCGTCACTTGTAGTCAGGGTAGGTGTTGCCTGGCTTGGAGGTGAATATTGGTTGTTCTCAGCCACATATTTGAACAGCTGGTTCTAAGGTATTTTTTGTACATCTGGAGGATGAGATACTTTTAAAAAAAAAGGAATAGTTTTTAAAAGCTCTATCTGATTGCACCCTGAGATTAGTTTGAAGACACGTAAGTGGCTGGAGCCTATGAAGAACTCCTCAAGCACGCTTGCTTTCACCATACAGACTACTGGTTACCGTGGTACAGTGATACTGGTTTCATGCCAAGATGCCAACCTGGTATTAGTCCTCAGCTGATTAAAGCAAAGGGTGTTTGTTTGTTTGTCAAGCACAAATAAAGCACAATTGCCACCACTGTACAATTATCTCCACCTGTGTTTTGCCAGCTGTCACTGTAATTTACCTTCTTCCAAAACAGACTCAAATTGCAATACAATCATAAAACTAATAATCAAGAATACAATAAAGCAAACATAACATTAACAGAAAGAAAGGATAGGATGGTTAATTTGATCTTAACAGCCAGTCTCATAATGAACCCACTTACTAATCTCCAAATGCTAAGGTGACAGACAAACTTTTAGGTTCCTGTTAAATTAACTTAAAGGCTAGTTTCATCCCTCCCTTTGGAGTATTAGAAAATAACAGATGTTCCATCTTTGATGTGACGGTTTCTCAAATGGCTGAGGATGGCCACCATTTTTGCCACTTAAATGCCTCTTCAATTTAAGAATGTCCAAGGTTTGCAGTCTTTGCTGCCCACGGTTCATGCACAAAACAGCTCCGTTTCCCAGCCTAGAGACTGCATTTCTGGTTCTACTTTAATAGAATTATGTGTCATTATCTAGGGCCAAGATGTTTTCACCCTAGAGCTGAAGCTAAACTCCTGGCTACTTGCTCCAAATTTGTCGAGAGTTGTGGCTCTTTGAGTCAAAGATAACTCGTTTTGTTAATTGGTTGGAATATTCCCCCAAAGCTTTTATTTGGTTAAATAAAGGGCTCCCTGGGAATTCTTTAAATGAGCGTCCCAGACTTTCAAGGAATTCAAATGTCAGCATGCTTACATTACATCTTGTATTATAGAAACGTCTGCAATTGTTAAAGAAACATGTGGCAACATTTGATGCTAAATTTGAACTGCATTTTCTGCCCCTGCTACACACCAGAAACTGAGCCAAGATATCTCTTTGCTTCACATTATAGTGAAATTCAAACTGGTCTGAATGACTATAAATGGTTAGTGTTTGTCTTGGCTCCTACCTGTATCAGATTCAGACTAAGGAATCCTAGCAAAGAAATTACACGGGATAAAATGGATATTTCTAAATTACAAGCCGGCAATTCCAGGGGCTCAGTGTATCAGTTTTCTGTTTCATCTAATCCTGCTGGAGAGAAAATTGTGTAGATCTGACAACAAAGGATCGAAAAGCATTTGCTTTCACAGGCCAAATGCTCCTTGTTTTGATTATACTGGAGATTTAAAAACAAAATAGAGAACAAGATCAGTTACAGCTTGCTAACGAATCAAATGGCTGCAGGTTAAAAGAGTGGAACCCTTGGAAGAAAGTTTAAAGTTCGGCACTGCAGCTTTTCTCTCAAGACCAAAGCAAGTTATAAGGAACAGAGAGCGGCTGGTGGGTGAGTAGCCAATTCAAAAATGCTCAAAGAATCATAGAATTGCAAGGTTGGAACCCTTTGCAATGACCGAAAAGGCTAATTAATTCATTGCTGAAAAGAGTCTATCCAGACACCTCTTGAAAGTCACCAAAGCTAGAGAATTCATCATTTCCTTAGGCAGACTATTCCACCATTGCACAGATCTTACCATCAGGAAACTGGCCCTCATATCCATCTGGAACCTAGAAAGCTGCACCCTGGATATCTGAAGGAACACCAGACCTCATAGACCTTACAGCAGAAGACAAAGGCAAAACATTCACCGCCTCTCAATTTCCAGCAAATAGCCCATAGGGGCATCCTGTCTGTGGCTCCAGCCTTCTGGAATATATCTCAGGGTAGCCATCTGCTGGCCACAAGCTAATGCAGACTCACCTGGGGACTTCCATAGTCTGCGAATAGCTGGTCTCTATTCTCAGATATATTCCAGAATAGAGCCAAGTGCAGAAAGGGCCCTGGAGACAGCATCTAGGCATCCGTAGGTTGTCACTGACAGCCCTGTCCTCCTTGAACTTGCCTAACCCTATATGAACATAAGAGTCGCCTTGCTGGATTAGGCCATAGCCCTTCTAGTCTAGCATTCCATTGCTTCTGGGCACCTCAAGGAGAAGACAAAGGCAAAACCTTCACCTGCTCTTGAATCCCTGCAAATGGACTTTAGAGGCATCCTGCCTCTCTCTCCAACCTGGAGGCTTTACCCCCATTAACTTCAATGGTGGGAACATCCTTCGGTACACACGTCCATAGAAATAAACGGGAGACCCACATGAATCTGAAAAAGGCACAGAATCAGGCCAGCCATGTGCAAATAACTCTAAAGTGCTTCAGTAATCAATAACCAGACTATCTGCTCACCTATATAAATATATATGTTGTTTCTTTGGTTATTAGATTTACATCTGCCTTTCCATCAAATAGTGAAGGCACTTAACAACATCAAATAAAATACAGAATATCAAAAACTCAGAAAACAGGTCGCACATAAATATATCAGGTAAAATCAATACACCCAATTACATAAGCAGTTGCTTTATAGCAACATCTCAAGCAGGGTCTGAAGGCATACTATGATAGAAATTAAGCGGTTGTCCATGTCTTCGGCCCCTAGACTGGCTCCAGACGCCAGCCAAATATCCCGCCAGGAAGCAACAATCTGGACTATTACCCTTCCCACATTGCTAGCCACACAGCGTTGGGTCCAGGACTGTCTTTGCGCCTGTTAGTGACATGGGCATCCAGGCATTCAGTTGGTGCACAATACCTAGAAGTGCCCATCAACGCCACCACGCACGCACGGCTGTCTGTTTCAACTGCCACACATGTGGTCAGAAGGATGACACTGCATCCCTCAATAAGGTAATAAACCATCAACAAACCTCAACAAACCATCACATGTTTCAGGGGGAATGCAGTGGGGTTGCCACAGATGTCAATTTTACGGTGAACCATCTAGTGCTAAAATTAGGAGTAAGGATAAAAATGTTACAAAAGCTAGACAACGAGACAGGAAAACTGAACAGATTTCTCTGCACCCCATAATTATTATTTTATTGTGACCATAGCAATGGGCCTTTTTAAAGGAAAGAAATAAAACAAAAGAAGAAGAAGAAGAAGAGAAGGAGGAAGGATATAAATGCACTGTGATTAAAACAACGAACCTTGGGGCCAAAGCGTTTTAGATAAAATATACGTTTGGTGTTTGCTGAGATAAATTACTTATGGAAGCTAAGTGAACATAGTTGCGGCAAATGCATTGCCACACAGTGGTACGAAAGAGGGGAGGGGAAGCCCGTAGATGTTTCCACTTGCATCATTAGCTTCCACCATAATAAACGAGACGCTCTGTGTGATGTATAATACAGCAAAGAAAACACAGCTGTTTCGCTTCGACGGGGAAGCACATAGGTGAGGCGCACCTGAGTCTGTGTGCACTTAATAAGCCCTCTATAGTGAGACTGGCAAAGTACTGCTGAAAACCATTATCTATGGATAATTAACCATCTCGGAACACTGGGGTCCTACCATGGGCTTCTTATCGTTCCACTCAAAAATTGGGAGTGTATAAGATGATTGTAATTTATTGCTAATTTTTAAACAATGTTATGTTGTTCTTTTCTTTGGAAACCACCACCTTGAAAACAAACAAAACAACAACAACTGCTGAACCAAAGCAAACAATTGCACGTGCTTTGTTTTGTTTTTAATAGGAATTTATATTTCTTTAAATATATTCCCTTAGCTGACAATTTTGTCTTGATGGTAACAGTGATTCAATTACACTGGCAATATCTTGAAACAAAATTATTTTGATTGCTGAAAAAAAATGCTACAAAGTGGTTTACACTGGTTGAAATTTGTGAAGACTTGAAAAGGGGGCCAGAAGATTAGTGTCGTCTTCCATATTATTTCTAAATTCCTGAAAAATATATCCTTTATCCATTATCTGCTTTCTTTCCCTTCACTTCTGGAATTTTGGCAGTTTAACCATAAATGCTTTGTTCCAAGCCCTTAGTTAATTTATTTAAAAAAGAATTGAGTTATATTTTTTGTGTGATTCCTTTGGATTGTTAAGTGAAGCAGTACATATTCTATAATTTTCATTACCACCAGTTCTTGAGATCTGGTTTTGCTGTCGCCTTGTTAAAATGTGGTGTTAGTCCACACAAACCCAGATTCCTCAAAATTCCAATTTCCCTAAATTCAAATAATTAATCAATTACAATTTACATTTACATACATATCGATTTTACATTTACATAGAACCCATTGTACTCCCTTAAATATTTCCTGTTTTGGGAGGAAAAACTAATAACGAATATATATATATATATATATCACTCAATAAGTAGGCTTTTTGACATGTGGAAACAGACGCTTGAGGACATTTATTAAGAAGACTGCCCACCGTGCTGGGCTTTGCTCTTCTTCATAATTAAAACTGCACCTGAGCAAGGCCATCTGTGAATGCATATTGAGCTTCTTATACACCGTGAAAATCAAAAGGGTTTTTTTTTTTTGCCACATACACAAACGATAATATATTTCTGCGTGTGCTGATAATCTGCGCACATATAAATCGAGTCTGTACTCTATGAATCTGTTTCCTTCCTGTCCACACATATAATACATGGAAGGTGCCTTTTAATGGGCCCTTGTTTTCCAGGTTGTTCAAATGGATGCTACCAAAAGTTTAATACACATGTCTCCATAGTTTCCCAGAACACCTTCATAAGGAAGAAGAGAACTCCACACACAAAAAAAACAAAAAAACAGAATGACTTAGGGCCCTGCTACATCTAGGCTTGCTTTCAGTGGCAGGAGGAAAACGCAGCATCTTTCTTAGGATGCCTCCAAATTCACTTTACTGCAGAGTAAAAAAGCCGCAGGGAGAACGGATCATCCGCATGAGCTCCCAATCCTCCGAAGCAGCAAGCAGGGTTCTTCCAACCACATAGTCAGCCCACACTTTCCAGGTGAGGGCAAACTTGTGAGATCTCAAGAAAATGCAAAAGGAAGGGAATCTGTGCAGCCAATGTGAAGGTAAGTTGGATTTTTTTACTCTGCAGCATTGAGCTTTACTTTGCACAGAGTGTGAAGGATTGGAAAACCAGTCAAGCACTTCAACAGCAGCTCCACAGACTCTGCGAAGCTACCCTCTTGTATGGATGGATGGATGGATGGATGGATGGATGGATGGATGGATGGATGGATGGATGGATGGATGGATGGATGGATGGATGGATGGATGGATGGATGGATGGATGGATGAACTCTATTGATAAATCATACGACCATATCAAGTTTACAAAAGACAAAATCATATAAAACATACAAGGATAAAAACAAAAATTAAATACAGATTACATCATTATTTGTCCTCATCACTCTTACAAGACACCCCATTCAACTCAATGAGTAATTTCCTAAATCAGGCAGCCTTAACAAAAAACAAAGCCACCCTATATGTCATCTTATGTGCTGCATTCCAGTGGGACACATTTTGTAAAAGGGGGCCAAAACAAGTTGTTCTTATTGAAGAATAGAAGGGACAGGTAAACAAGATATGAGAAAAATCTTCAGCCGTTACTGGGCCACAAACACACAGGCTTTCATCGGGTGTTTTTCACTGAGTTCCTTTAATCCGGATCTAAGAAAATCCAGATCTAAGAAATGGGTACCTCCCTTAAGCCGGCTCTGGAAACACCGGAGCACCCATGTGCAAATACAGATCTACCAATGAGAGGCCCGCCTGTCACCCCAGGTGTTTGGGGGGACAGGGGGTGCAATCTCCATAGATGCTCTGCAGAATCTTTGAAGATCCTCTACAGCAGCTCCATAGAATCTCCAGAGCGATCTGCCTCTAACTTTGAAGATCCTCAGGAGCCTTTGACAGCGGCATTGCTCTTGCAAGGGGTTCTCTTCGGAGCCTTTGCTAATCTCCAAAGGCTACAAAGGATTACAAATCTACATTCACAACAAACTAACATGGTTATTCAGAAATATAATTTGAACAACTGAGAGTCATGTGTGAGGAAATATTTTTTACCTGAATGCAATCATTATTGCATTTTAAGTTCCTTTTAAATTCCTTCCTTGTCAGCAAGTACATCAACAAGGATCTCAATTTTGTAATCTGAAAATCCAAAATAAAATCTAAATTGCACTGAGCCAGTAGAGTCTTCCAAGGCCCTAAAATTCTCTCTATAAAAAGGATTTCCCATATGTATTTTTGACCTGATACTGACCCTACCTTTAAAATACATTCTTTTGGAATCTTGATGCAAGAATACAACAAGGCTTTCAGAATTGTTTCCTCTTTGGTATATTTTCCCCTAGCGTTCTGTCCTTCTCTTTCTGCTTATTTCACTTAAAATATTCTGTGGTTCTTGGGGAAAAGCAAACTACAAGTTTTAATGAACACTGTAAAGAAATCAGATATTAGCATTTTTAAATTCTGCTCTCTAATTAACTAACAACATTATGGAAAGGGGGCTAGAGAGATTTATTTTATTTATTATTTATATTTCTATCCTGCCCTATACCCAAAGGTCTCAACATTTAAAATCAAATGTATTAAAACAATAAAAGCATATATTAAAACAGCTGTGTCTGCAAGTGGGAATAGAACCACAACTTGAAACAAGGGGTAAAATAATCAAAGATTAAGAACAGAATCAGTGGTTATAATAATAACGTGAAAAACCAGATATTGATGAAGTGCAGAATAGAGGATTGTAGATTTTGCTCCACTTGCCTCACTGGAAAAAGAGGAGTTTTTTCTAAACAAATACATAACTGAGTTATAAATAGTATATGTTATGTATCTGTTAATTTTGTAAAATCTATAATACCTGACTGTCACATCCATTCATCTATCCACCCACCACCACCTGTGTTTACGGCATGGGGTATGAACTTTAGAAATGCATAGAACTTCATCATGAATGTATTGAACCAACATGAAGGTGATTGACTATACAATGTCATTTTGCATAGATATAAGCAAGTTGACCTTCTGTGCCTCTTCGGCCGTGTCTTCATGGCAACCTTATCTCGGATTCAAAACGTTTTCAATCCTCGGAGTCCACACGGCAGTTTGGCTTAACATGCTTTCCCCGTGTTAAACCACCTCAAAGCGTGGTGAATCTCAATCCTGATTTCAACAGGTCTCACTCCGGATCGTGCGCTTGAAACGTTTTACATTTTTTACTGTGTGAACAGTACCATTTTAAGGGATAAGAATCCATGTTTAGGGTTTCCCTCTCCCAATAGCTTGCTTCCAAAGATAGTGATTTCAGTGGAAAAATCCACTTAACAGCGATCGTTACACTGTAGCGATGGAACCACTTCACACCTTGATGGTTGGAATAACAATGTTGCAATTTTGCGCAATTCTAAATGTTCTGATCTTTAGAAAGCGAAAGGGAGGAAAGCATCTGAGGTTCTGTGTGAATGTTTAAAGCAAAGGGGCTTTAGTTGCCACTGCTGCTGTGTGCCCTGAGCAATGGGGAGAGGAGGGGAAAGAATTGCTGGCTGCCTGCTGCCATTTTTCCTCCATCCAGGCAAGTGGCAGCCACCCAGCTAGGCTCCCTGAAGAGGTCCCTTATGGGTGACGCATTCACACCAGGAGGAAGAGGGCAGGGCAGCCCCAAAAAGCATTTTTTAAAAAGTAGCCACTGGAGTCCCCCCTTGAGTCACGTACGTCCTCAGAATCCGGATCCAACGCGATTAAGTTAAAAGTAATGGGAACAGGCAAATTTGCGTTTGCATCCAGTTCTATTATTTCGGTTTAAGGAAACTGGATTAAGCTTTTAATGGGGATGCGTCCTTTGAACGCAATATAGAGAAGAATAACCAAAAAAGCATCCTTAATACAACTGATTAACAATTCCAGTCTCTCTGCCTTAAAAATCCAACAGCAATTATAGATCAAAATCCACTCTAGTGATTTCTAGTGAATATTGGACAATGTGGTTGGGAGATTTAAAAGACAACTTGAAGCTTAGCCCCTTTCTGCACTGTGTCTTATTCCAGATTACAAGTCGGAAAAGGAGGAGGAGGAGGAAGAGAGGAGGAAGAGGAGGAAAAGGAATAGGAAGAGAGGAGGAAGAAAAGGAGGAGGAAGAGAAGAAAAAGGAGGAAATGGAGGGAGAAGTAGAAGAGTTGGCTTTTCTACCCCGCTTTTCTCACCCATTTAAGGGGACTCAAAGCAGCTGACAAAGCATTTCTATTCTTCTCCCCACAGCAGACACCCTTTGAGGTAGGTAGGGCTGTGAGAGCTCAGAAGAGAGCTGTGACTTGCCCAAGGTCACCCACCTGGCTTTGTGGAGGAAGAAGAAGAGTTGACTTTTCTACCTCACTTTTCTCTCCTATTTAAGGGGACTCAAGGTGGCTGACAAACCTTCTCCTCCACACAACAGACACCCTGTGAGGTAGGTGGGGCTGTGAGATCTCACCCAGTTGGCTTTGTGGAGGAGTGTGGAATCAAACCCAGTATTCCGAGATAAAAGCCCAGCACCCTAACTACTAGACCAAGCTGCCTTCCAAGCATTCTTCCTATACCAGCTAGATCGAACCTTTGCAGGCTCGCCATGAGATGACAAAAACGGGAAAGGTCAGCTGGGACAACACATACAAACACACCCCAAAAAAGTTCAGGCCAGTATAGGAAGAGGAAGGAGAAGAGAAGGAGGAGGAGAAAAGAGGAAGGAGGAAGAAAAGAAAAGAAAAAAAGGAAGAAAAGGAGGAAAAGGAAGAGGAGAAGAAAAGAAAGAAGAGAAGAAAAGGAGGAGGAGGAGGAGAAAAGAAAGAAGAAAAGGAGGAGGAAGAGGAGAAGAAAAGAAAAGAGAAAAGGAGAAGAAAAGAAAGGAGAGAAGGAGGAAGAGGAGGAGAAAAGAAAGAAGAGAAGAAAAGGAGGAGGAAGAGGAGGAGAAAAGAAAGAAGAAAAGGAGGGGAAGTTATGCGGTGAACTCTTCCCATCAGACCGAAGCTCCTTGAAAATCCAGGCGAACAGCTGTCCTCCCCCCCCCCCCGCTCACCCCCCCCCCCGCCCATTAAAGCAGCCGCGATTTCACAGCCCAGTGACTTGCTGCCGCATCCTGCGAGCGCGCATCTGTGTTCGTGTTTGCGGGGCTAATCGCCCGCGCCTGCGAGCCTTCCCCGCCCAGCCGCCGCCGCCGCCGCCGCCTCGTGCCCTCCGCCAGGGCCACGTCCACCCTCGCCGCTCGCTCCCTCCTCCTCCCTCCCTCCCTCGCTCGCTCGCTCGCTCGCTCGCCCTTTGCAGCCGCGATCCCCAACCAGGATGACAGCGCTCCGCCAGGCGGGAGGGAGGGAGGGAGGGAGGCGAGGTCTCCGTACCTGCCTACCCAAAAGCAGCCTCTGCAAAGTAATGAATAGAGACAGCTCGGGGACCCTCCACCTGCACCAGGCTGCCTTCGGCTGCTCGCAAGGCGAAGCCACCAGGGATGGGCAGCGAGCGCTCGTCTGACAGCGCCGGGACAGGTGTCTTCCTCCGTGACAGCCCGGGCCTCGCCTCTTCAACCTGACCCTTCCCGGTGCAACGGCGAAGCAGGCTGACAGTAGCAGCTGCACCTTCTAAGCGAGATGGATGGAATTCGCGGGACCGGTTCCCCAAGTTGCATTTTACCTTCAAGATAATTTATGAGCCGCTCCGGAACCTTGAAAAGACAATATGCTTGCCATGAAATTAACTGTAACAGTCTTGTAGGTTATAATTAACACCGGGAGGGTGGCACCGACTGGGTGAAACACATGCCACAATTGACAGTGAAACTGGAAATTAAGAGAGAGGCGACGGTATGGTGGCCGGGACCGGCTCTTGAGCGAAGCCGGGGGCCTTCTGGGGGTCAACTGCGGCCTTCTCCCCATAGACATACATTTCCTGGTGGGGTTAGGGAGGATGAACTTAATTCCTGGGATGTTGAAGGTTCACACAGAGGAAGACCTTGGGTGTTTTTCCACATAACACTAAAGGACCCATTAAGGGGCCTTAAGGGGTACTCTAGTGCCAGTGGGGGGGGAAACTAGCACTAGAGTACCCATTAAGGACCCATTAAGGGTCCTTAAAGGGTACTCCAGTGCTAAGTGGAAAAACACCCCAGGTGATTCAATAATTGCTCCTGGCTCAGGGCTTTAGAAGAAGAGTTGGCGTTTCTACCACACTTTTCAAGGGAGCAGCCAGGCTAGGTGTTACATTAGCACCTGAGGAAGAGAGGAGGAGGTGGAGGAATTGGCTTTTCTGCCCTGTTTTTCCTCACCCATTTCAGGGGTCTCCAAGCAGCTGACAAACCTTCCTGTTCTTCTCATCAAAGCGGACACCCTGTGATGTAGGCAGGGCTGTGAAAGCTCAGAAGAGGGCTGAGACTAGCCCAAGGTCACCCAGCTGGCTTTGTGGAGGAGTGCGGAACCAAGCCTGGTATTCCCAGATAAGAGTCCACAAGACCAATCTGGCAGCCTCCTCTGCACCAGGAAACCCCATGGATTTGCATGCATTTAAGGGCGATGAAGGACCAATCTACAAGTAGCCTGCTCCAAGGCCAGGCCAGCTTCCTTTGCTGCTTCTGAAGAGGATAGCATGGAGACTGCAAAGGGCCAAAACTCCAGTTCCCAGGCTCTGTAGTTTCTAGGAGGGGCCTTTTCAGCTGTGCATCACTTCTGGCACCATTTCTCGCGCTACTTCCTGAAGAACCACCAAAAAGGGTCCCCCATCATATTCCAGCCAAGCGGGGTCCTGTCTGCCTGTCCTTCATGGTCCAGAATACAGAGACTATTCCTATTGTATACCTCCTTAACGACATACACAGCAGGACTGGGACAAGCCACCATTTTGGCGCTTCATCGAAGGCAATGGCTTCATTCAGTGTGGATGAAGGATGATTAGGAGGCTAGGGGCACACCTGGTAATGCCGGATTCTCAAGATGACTTCTGCTGATTCTGTTTGCCCTTAAATAGATTCCTGGGACTCACTGAGCATTGCATTTAAAGACTATGGAGTTTTAGTTCCAAGTTCTCAAAGCTGCATCTATTCCACAAATGGGGAAAAGGTGTGATGCACCATGTTCTTTTTCTCAGCAGTTCCATATGTTCTCAGAGAACCTCAGCAACCATATGGAATACAGTATGGAAGGTAGCAAATCAATGGGAACCCTGGAGCTATTAAGCGGCACCAATGGCTACAGGGATGGATGCCTAGGAACTGCCTTCAAGTTGGAGAGACAGGCCAATATGCAGGGACTCAAGAGCAGATGCAGACTTTGTCTTCTGCTTGAGGTGCCCAGAAGCAATTGATGGGTCACTGTGCGAGATGGGATACTGGAATAGATGGGCTGTGGTCTGATCCAGCAGGTCTCCTCTTATGTTCTTAGATTCTTATATCAACAGAGGGTAACATAATCTGAAGTTTGAAGAGTGCATGCCACGAAGCATTTAAACCAGTCCAGCAGGTAAAGCACTCCTCATGTAATCAACCCAAATTGGCTGAATTAAGATGTGCAACAGGTATATTCTTTCCCACCTTCAGTATATCAGTTATGAGAAAAACAACAACAACCAGAAACTAATTGCTTAAGTATCTACTTCATCAACAGCAAGAAAATAATCGGAAATCCTGACCCTGAAGAACTCTTCATCAGAACCTCTTGTACATAAGTCTTTCTGGAACGCAATAAATTGAATCATCCTTTCTCATTGCAGCGATCAGAAGGTATTTATTCATATCTCTCATAGCTGTGTCTGTATTTCTCTCTCTCTCTCTCTCTCACTCACTCACACACACACAGATATTGTCCTAGGACAAGATATTGGATGGCCATTTGATAAATTACCAAACAGTGTCATCTACAGGCAAGATAAGCAGTTAATAAACTGCTACTAACCTCAGCCACTTCCCCAAGCTGACAGCTGAATTTAGACTTTATCTATAACCTGGAAAATACATGGCAAAGGAAATGACTAAGATCCACTGGGGACACCCCTAGTATAAAATAAAATTACTACTCCTCATGTGTGGCAAATTGTCTTCTTAAGATAAACACACTGTACGGCTAGCGATTAATCCATTACAGGGTGGACAAATTGCTAACCTTTCCTCTCCAGGGCATTTCTTCAAATCAACTTTGACCATGATGGTCAAAAATCATTCTGATTAAAGAGCTAACGCAGCAGCTAAAGACAAATTTGAGGCCGCCAGAAGTATGCCTATCTCTCCTTATAAGAATGCCTATATAACCCATAAGCTTTGTGTGTATGTTTTCCATTGGCAAAAATATCTCGAAGCCAAGAGTTTTAGGAGCTATGAAGCAAAGTTCAGAAAAGGTGAAGGAACTCAAGACAGACTAAAACTGTTAGCAAATATTCAAGGACGCTGATACTTATTTAGGTTTGGTGAAAGGAGATCTTCACCAACTTTAATTCCATAGATAATTGACCCTCACCCAGGTCCAATTCAAACCTTCATTGGCCTCTGAATGGTTCAAAAAGCTTCCTGCCTTCATGCTTATGTCTGGAAAGACTGAATTGTTGCACTATCATATAGTGATGTGCATTTACACTTGAACCACTAGTGACTATTTACTTCAAATGGAAAACTCCACAATTAATCCCAGATGTGGTTTCGGGGGTGACCGTAGCTCAGAGGTAGATCATCTGCTTTGTATGCCAAAGGTCTAATGTCCAAACCCCAACGTTTCCTTGGAAGAAACTTATGGGAAACCATGTATTTGGGTGGTTAGCAAAGCACCTTTACCTTTTACCAGTTGCTTTCATAGTTTACAGTATTTGTGTTTGGAAACCAGTCTAGGAATAACACAGAACGAAGGGAAAAATGTATCAGATCACATCAATAAATGTATTTATACTTGGTTTTTTAGTAGTTCTCAAGTGTTTTTATAGAGAAGAAATGGATCTTTGCCAGAATTAATATTTGTAATATCCATCTGTCCTGTTCACACTGAATCCTTACCACCAGTCTAGATCTAACTGGAACAATATTAGAATGCATCTCCCAGGAGTACATTAAAGAGAAGTGGTGTTTCTTCAAAAGGTCCCTACACTTTGGCCAGAGCGCTCCAGAAATTCCAGTGGGTTATAAAAATGCTTATCTTCCAATGTCACCTTCTGTCTCCACCTCCTTCCCCCTCCTGTAGTGCTCATCTGTTGCCATAAATAATTTTCCAGGGGTCATTGAGATCATTGCTTTTAAAGTAACATCTTAACAGAAAGAAGACCCATGGCTCCATACCAGTGTATGTTGTCAACTTAGCATGCACCAGAGATTTCTCGGATACTGCTTCTGTTTTGTCAAGGAAAGAAAAGCATTGCACACTTATTTTTCCCCCAACCCACGGGGAACGATCTCTGTGATTTTTTTTTTAACACAAAGGTTTTTTGCTTCGTCAAAAAACATCTCTCCTCCCCATCCCTTCTAGATGTTTTGAGCTGCTGATGGTGGTGAATTGGATTTAGTTCACAAAGAAGCAAAAAGATGTCATAAAAAAAAGAACATGCACAACACAAAAGCCTTTCCTCTTAAAATAAATAATTCTGAAGCCCACTCCAGATGCTTGTGTAGGGATTACAGCCTGTGCTTGAATTCACCCGTGATTTATACACATTTCTTACAGCTTACCAATCCACAAATGTCAGAAACTCCTTCTCTCTGCACGCAGCAAGGCATGCCTCTTGCCATCATTGTACCACTGGCCACACGGAGCACGTCTGTTCCACAGCACATAAAAGATCCAACTCCCTTTCTGTGGTCAAACAATTCTGCGGGGAATCTGACTAGCTGAAGAACTTTGGTAGAGTTCAGCTAATGCAGGTGTTCAACAATGGAGCTATTCAACAAGGTTGAATTCTACACTGGCTGGAATACCAGACCAGCAAACATACTTGGAAGAGACTCTATGCTGCATCCAGGGGCCTTTCTGCACTTGTCCCCATAGTTTGCTTCCGGTGTACTCCCAGATGGATCATCTGTACTGAAAGGGGCCATTTCCAACTCAGAAACGGCCCCTTTCATGCAGGAACACCCTGGAAGCTAACTATGCGTAAAGCACAATTTCATCCTGTCTCTGGAAGAGCCCATTCACAACTCTATGCTGCTAGACCGGTCATCCTATGTACTGCGCAATAGCAGCATCATGTCAGATGACCCGGCACGCAAGTGTGGATGCACAACGTGTCACCATTGTCCTGGTAATGGCACTGGTGCACATGCAATGGCACCAGCATCGGAAGACAAGATGGCAGTGCCTGGACCTTGCATCCACACTCCAGGTAAGTCTGCGGACATGTGAAGAACTTCAGTTTTTGCTACTCATGGACACGTGGCAAAGTGTGATTTCCCCCCTGGTGTGGTCTTAGGTAGACCCCATCTCCAGGGGGTGGTCTGAGGGGACAGACACTGTAACAACATGCAGAATGGATGCTGGTCTGGTTGGTAAGCAAACAAGCAAGTAAACAATGCTCTCTGGCTGTGGTCACATCTAAGGTTTAATCCAGCTTCAGTCCACCTTCAGAGCGAGAGAATACATCAGCAAAGAGACCAGTAATTTTCTTTCCAAATTATCTATCTCAAAAGTGAATTTTCTGAGTTATTTAACACTCAAGGAAAACAGCTTGTCACTTTGCTGATGTGTTCTCTCGCTCTGAAAGTGGACTGAAGCCAGGTTAAACCTTAAGTGTGACCATAGCCCAGGACACAGACGGCAGGTCCTTATTCTGAGATACAACCCAGAACAAAACCCAGTGCAGTAGTTCAATCCCACATTTCAGCTTGCAGGCTTTTCTATATCGGAATTAAAGTTGTACCCAAGACAATACCAAGCACCTTGAATGTCAGCCATAAATGCACTAAAGTGTGTAATATTCTCAACAATTCCAAAAGCAACATCCTTAATTTACACCATAAAGCTTATTTTATTTTTTAAGTAAGGAAGAGTTGGTAGAAGGATTGTGTACCTATTTCCCAGGGAATTATAGCACAGTGTTATTAGCATTAGTAGGAGACACAGGTCCACCAATTTTCTCTCCACATTCTCTCTCCCAAAGGTGAATTTTCTGAGTTATTTAACACTGAAAGAAAACAGCTTGCCACTTTGCTAATGTGTTCTGTCACCCTGAAAGTGGACTGAAGCTGGATTAAATTTTAAGGGTGACTGCAGCCTACATTTCTGTCTTTAGAATAATGAAACTAGACTGGTAAATGTCCTTCTAGACCCCAGCCGAGGATGAAGTTGCAATTATTCTTGGGGATTATCTCTCAATGATGGGAAGTGCCACCTCTGTCAAATCGCCTGGTCCCCATGGTGGGAATGCAGCAGCACTTTGCAGTGTTTCCCAGCTGTGTTGTTTTCTTTATGGCTACAAAGACAATCAGCTGACCTGGGGTGTTTGCAGGGACTGGCAAATGATGGCCCAGTCAACAACAACAACAATAATTATTGCCTGAGAGGAGTGGAGAAGAGGAAGCAGGCTGGGCTGCTCTGCCATCTTGCTCCCAGCAGTGCCCCTCCCTCCTCCAACTGTCATCACAAGGCGATGAACCATCTTGCCTGAGAGGAGTGGAGAAGAGGCAGCAGGCTGGGCTCTACCATCTTGCTCCCAGCAGTGCCCCTCCCTCCTCCAACTGCTCCCATCAGAAGATGGCAAAGAGACTACAGCAGCCAATCCACCAGTTGAGAAAACGTCTGGTCCTGAGGCCAAGCAGGGTGGGACTGATACTGGCTGACCATCTTTACCGTCAACCAGTTTGTCATCAATGAAGAGAAAATTGAAAGTAAAGTTACTAGGAAAATTTCAGCAATAAGAAACGGAGAGAAAAATTGGAACTGAAGAGCACAAGTGCTGGCTTTTTGCTGTTCCCTGTTCCTTCCCACACCATTTTCCTTTTGTTTCTTGTCTCTTTAGATCGGTGATGGCCAACCTATGACACGTGTGTCACAAGTGACACGCCAGGCCCCTTTGGGTGACACACATGGCCACCCTGGCAACTGGGCATATAGTGCTTGCTTGTTCTTGAAGTGTACAAAATACCAACTTTCAATTGAAGATTTAGCAGCAAAAGTCACTAATGTAAAGAATTATTTGTTTTTGCTTTTAATAAAATACATATATCAAAAATATAACTTTTTTACTAGAGCCACAAATATCACAAAATTATGGATATTTCTAGATGTGACACAGCACCTGAGTTAAGCTAGGTTTTCTTGCAAATTTTGACACACCGAGCTCAAAAGGTTAGCCATCACTGCTTTAGATTGTAAGCCTGAGGGCAGGGACCAGTCTAAGATTAATATAATATTGTAACCCGCCCTGAGACCTTTGGGTATAGGGCGGGATAGAAATATAAATAAATAAATAAATAAATAAATAAATAAATAAATAAATAAATAAATAAATAAATAAATAAATAAATAAATAAATAAATAAATAAATAATCCCCCCACATGTGCCATCTTGTCAGGGCAGTGGGGCTTAACTGCACCAATGAAGTTGAGAGTTGTGCTGGCTGTAGTGCAAACTACTATTAGGCTCAACCATGCCAGAGAGGTCAAAGCTGAGGAGCAAGACCAAGTGCACCCAACCCATTTACCCCAATGGAGAGACAAAATAAAAACAAGTCTATACTGGCTCAATCGTCACCCAGAATAAAAAGGACCATGGTGGGTGCTGAGGAACCTGGGTACCCATCGACCAGTGGGCTACAGGGACAAAATAAACCAGTGAGGGAGACATGTTCAAGGTCAGAGAACTGCAAAGTAATGAAGTGCTATTTTAAGTCAGAACCCCCAAAATGTGGATACCAGAAAAGGATGCCCCAATTCCAGGTGAGAGCAGAACTGATGAAAAACAGTTAGAAAAACTTACCAGATATGACCTGAAAATAGAACTGCAGCGGCTCTGGTATAAACCAGCAAAGGTGGTCCCAGTGGTTCTCGGCACATTGGGAGCAATGCCGAAAGATCTTAGTGGGCACTTGAAAAGCATTGGCATCAACAAAATATCCATCTGCCAGGTACAGAAAGTCATTCTGCTGGGATCTGCTCGTACCATTCGGTGATATATCAGTCCTAGGCACTTGGGAAGGGCCCAACTAGTGATAACAATGACCAAAACCAGCATAAATATCTTGTTTGCTGTGTGCTATTGCTGTGTTATGTCGTCAACAACAACAACAACAACAACAACAACAAAACAACAACAAAACAACAACAACAACAACAACAACAATAATAATAATAATAATAATAATAATAATAATAATAATAATAATAATAATAATAATAATAATTGAAAGATATGAAGCAAGAATCATCCAGTACAGGCAGAACCAAATGTTCCAGTCTAATCAGAGGCAGTTCTACCAGAGCCGGCATGAGCAAGTAGACAAGAAAATGGAAAAGCCAGAGAAAGAAGCAACAACCAACTTCTGGAAAGATCTCTGGGAGGCTGAAAAAGAATACAACAAAACTGCTGGGTGGATAAAGGATTTCGAGAAGAAATTCTCCATGAACAAAATACGGCAGCTGGAAATAACACCTGAAATGGTCACGAAAAGAGTGAAGAAAGTGAAGAACTGGACATCCCCTGGCACTGATCAGTTGCATGGCTTCTGGCTCAAATACCTGACCAGCCTGCATGCAAAAATGGCCGAACTGTTCAATGAAATGCTGCAAACAGGAAACATAAGTGAATGGCTAATAATTGGCAAAACATACTTAATACAGAAAGATGCAGCCAAAGGAGCCATACCAGGAAACTACAGGCCGATAACTTGTCTACCTACTAGGCTCAAGCTGCTGACAGGCATAACGGCAGACAGGATTCAAGACTACCTCGAAGACAACAACATCATGCCAGTAGAGCAAAAAGGAAACAAACGGAGAAGCAGGGGCACAAAAGACCAGCTACTGATTGACAAAATGATTCTGGAGAACTGCAAAAGCCGAAAAACAAACCTGCATATGACTTGGATCGACTATAAAAAAGCTTTTGATTCACTGCCACATGGTTGGATCACAAAGTGCCTGGAAACCATCGGGATCAGTCAGAACATCACCAAATTTATAGAAAGTGCGATGAAACACTGGAAGACTGAGCTTTTTGTTGGAAATGAAAGCTACGGACTGATCAACATCAAAAGGGGCATCTTCCAGGGGGATTCATTGTCCCCACTGCTTTTCATCATCGCTATGATCCCACTGTCATCCTAAAGAAAACAAACCTGGGCTATCAAACTGCCAGGAATTCACAGAAAATTTCACATCTACTGTACATGGATGACTTGAAGCTTTATGGAAAATCTGAAATCGAGATCCAGTCACTGACCAACACAGTGCGAATATTCAGCACTGACATCAGTATGGAGTTTGGCCTGGACAAATGCACCACAGTGGCACTGAAGAAGGGGAAGATTACTGAAAGTGAAGGCATTGAAATGCCAAATGGTCAAGCCATCAGGTCCCGCCAGCCAGAAGCCTACAAATAACTTGGCATCTTGCAACTGGATAACATTAAGCATGGCCATGTGAAATCTGTGGTCAGTAAAGAGTACATCCAAAGGACTAGAAAAATCTTGAAAAGTAAATTGAATGGCGGTAACATCATTAAGGCCATAAACACCTGGGTCATACCAGTCATTAGATACACTGCAGGAATTGTGAACTGGACTCAGTTGGAATTGGACAACTTAGACAGAAAAACTAGAAAACTGATGACGATCCACCATGCACTACATCCTCAGAGTGATGTCGACAGGTTGTACTTGCCCAGGAAAGCAGGCGGTAGAGGACTTTTGCAAGTGAAGCAAACAGTGGAAGAAGAGAAGCATTCATTAGTAGATTACGTGGCAGAAAGCAAAGAATCAGCTTCTCAAGGTGCAGCAAACCAAGAACCAGTACCGGAAAACTGCAATTCAATGCCGAACGGACAGCTGGCACAATAAAGCACTGCATGGACAGTTCCTGGAGAAGATCGAAGGCAAAGTGGACATGGAAAAGACCTGGTCTTGGCTTACGAATGGAACATTGAAAAAGGAAACAGAAGGATTGATTCTTGCTGCACAAGAACAAGCAATAAGAACAAATGCCATCAAAGCCAGAATTGAAAAATCAGGAGAAGATCCAAAGTGCCCACTCTGCAAAGAAGTGGATGAAACAATCGACCATATACTCAGCTGCTGCAAGAAGATTGCACAAACTGATTACAAGCAGAGACACAATGCTGTAGCATAAATGATCCACTGGAACTTGTGCCAAAAGTATCATCTGCCAGTGGCAAAGAACTGGTGGGATCACAAGCCAGAAAAAGTTGTTGAAAACGAACAGGCAAAACTACTTTGGGACTTCAGGCTTCAGACTGTCAGAAAACTGGAGCATAACACTCCTGATATTACAATTGTTGAGAAAGAGAAGGTGTGGATCATCGATGTTGCTATTCCAGGTGACAGCAGAATTGAGGAGAAACAGTTGGAGAAACTCACCAGATATGAAGATCTGAGAATTGAACTTCAGTGACTCTGGCAAAAACCAGTGAAAGTGGTCCCAGTCATCCTCGGCACACTGGGCGCAGTGCCAAAAGATCTCAGTGGGCACCTAAAAACCTTTGGCATTGACAAAATATCCATCTGCCAACTACAAAAAGCCACTTTACTGGGGTCTGCTCGCATAATTCGCCAATACATCACACAGTCCTAGGTGCTTGGGAAGTGCCCGACTAGTGATATAATACGAAATCCAGCATAGTGATCTCGTTTGCTGTGTGTAACTGTCATTTTACATAATAATAATAATGATCTCATATCATTTGCTGATACATCACTCAGTCCTAGGCATTTGTGAAGGGCCCGACTAGTGATAATAATTACCAAAACCAGCAGACATATCTTATTTGCTGTGTGTTACTGTTGTATTATGTCAATGATGATGATGATGATGATACAAGCTTCCATCAAGCTCCCAACATTGGCCCCTCCCTCCCAACTGCCACCACACAGGCTATGAAGGAGCCATCTTGCCTGTGGGGAATGGAGGAGAGAAAGAAAATAAAAGTATTTTACCATTGCGAGGACAATGTTGCTGCCAGAGTGTCCCTGTTCCTTCCCACACCATTTTCCTTTTGTATCTTGTCTCTTTAGATTGTAAACCTGAGGGCAGGGACCTGTCGAAGATTCATATAATGTTGTAACCCACCCTGAGACCTTCGGGTATAGGGCAGGATAGAAATACAAACAAACAAATAGCATCAGGAACTTGGGAAGATCCCGCTGCGTTATAAAATATCAAAGCCGACATGTTTGGTGTCATGTTGTATTGTTGTGTTTCTGTCAATAATTATAAGTGCCATAATGAAAAAATAAATCTGGTCTATTTCTTTGCTTCCTCAGTAGTTGTTCCTTCCCAGCCAAAGAGCAATGGGCATCGTTTCTATGACCGCCGCTTTGCTGCCTCTGGCAGTCACCACTGTTTTCCACAGGAACACTGACAGCTGATACTAATGCCAGTTTGTGCTTCGGCTATTAGATGATGAAGCTGTCTCCACAGATTATAAACCTGTCAGCCCTGTGATGTGCCAGGCTTTGCCATCCTATGCAGCTGGGGAGCACAACCATTTCCATCCCCCTGAGCTTAGAAATCCTACAGTGGCAAAGTTTTTTTTTGGGGGGGGGGGGGTGTCACTGAGCTACCAGAAAATCAACCAAGCTTTCTACCCTTTATCTCTCTGGAATAGCAAAAGCAAGATCAGATTGTATTCATGGCATGAATTTTACAAGCTTGAGGATACTTACTGAGTAAGGATGGAAACGGGGAGAGTTTGATTGTACAAAGTGCGCTAGTTTATGTCACAGGGAGAGGAAAGGCCGCTCCACCACAAAATCAAATCGGATGCTCCCATGTTCAGGCATCATCAAGCAAGAAGGCAGGAGAATAGGGAGCATCGCAATCAGTTGATTTCTGTGGTGCTTTTCCATATAAATCATGCTGGAAGAAGAAGGAGAAGGAGAAGGAGGAGAAGGAGAAGGAGAAGAAGAGTTGGCTTTTCTACTCTGCTTTTATCACCTATTTAAGGGGACAGAACACCCTGTGAGGTGGGTGAGGCTCTGAGAGCTCAGGAGAGAGCTGTGACTAGCCCAAGGCCACCCAGCTGGCTTCATGGAAGGAGGAGGAGGAGGAGGAGTTGGCTTTTCTACCCCATTTTTCTCACCCATTTAAGGGGACTCAAAGCGACTGACAAAGGTTTCTATTCTCCGCACAACAGAACACCTTGTGAGGTAGGTGGGGCTGTGATTACTCAGAAGGGAGCTGTGACACGCTCAAGGTCACCCAGCTGGATTCATGGAGGAAACGCTATATAGACCAAGAAAATACATGAATAAAAATATTGCAGACTTTCCAAATAATTACATATAGGCCTGAATTTGCATGGTTTCTATTTTCCATGCATGCCTACTTATGTGATATTTGCACCTTTTGGTTCCCAATCCCCCAGACAAACTGACCTAAAAGAGTGGGTCCAACCACAGGTGGAATGACCAGTTGCTGAGGTCATTCCTCCTTTTGTGCATTTGAGGCTAGGAGAAGGCAGAGAAGGACAGTCTGTGGGACCAGTTCGTAGAAGTCAGGGCTATCATTGGCCATTAACCCTGATAACAATGTGCCTGCATCCTGGTGATAGGATAGAAGATCGTTTGCCTCTGAAGGACATCTGCTGGAAGAGTGTGAGCAGGGCAAACTGTGTGCTCATCTTCTCTAGGTGGGCCTCTTTGTGCAGGCAGTTGGTCACTGGGAGCTGTTCTACACTGGACCTGCTTCCAGTTGAGTGAGCCATGACTTATATTCATATGCTCTTATGTTCTTCAACTGCATATTAACCACCATCCAAGTAGGTGGTCAACGCCAACCTCTTATCTCTTGTAGCAAATCCGAAAATGTAGTTATGTGTTGTATACTTTTTTTAAAAAAATCCTGATTCTTCCAGGATTCTGCTTCACTGGGGGACCTTGGTTTAGCTTTTTGGGAAAGGAAGGGGGGAAAACCTTTTCCCTAACTTCTGCATCTACCCCATGGACAATCTTGCAGGCCTCCATCATGCCCTCTAACAAAACACGATAAACATGCTGTCCAGCATCTCCACACCCTGAACCTTGTACACCTCTTCCATTGCCTGCAAGTCCCATTGGTCTCCACAAATGCCCACGGGTTTTCTAAAAACCACAGCATGTGAAATTCCACTTTCCCGTTTTCTTTGTTTTGTCCCGCATCGTCACATGTTTGTTTCTTCCACGGTTGCCTTTAAATCTTAATCTATTCCAGCTCTCTTTCTGGGTCACTGATTCTATATGTACCATGGTTATTTTTAAATGCTTCCCTTTGGTCAAAGTGGGAAGAGAAAGAGAGAGAGAGAGAGCGCAAGAGAGGCCTGTCTTGAGACAGATGGGCGACTTCACAGTTCATTTAGCAAATCCAATCGCCCGGGCCCCACCTTTCTGTGCTTGCTTACTGCAGTTAAATTTCCATACAATTTGGTCATCATTTTCATTATCGGATCCTGACGCTAACAGACAACCACCTTTGTTGTTATAATTTTTGTCCCGCGCTCCACTCTCTGTTCTCTTCCTCTATTCATGGCTAGTTGGAAATTCACAGACACATTCTTCGGCTTTCGAATGCTACAGTAGGCTTCAGGAGGCCACCTTTACTTTATTAAGAGAAGGATGACCCCTGGCAAGGATAGGTCAAGAGGAGGTCAGCCCAAAGGTCTCAGAAAGCTCTTTAACAGCTATAACTATCTGTCCATCAGACTATCTCGCAGAATAAACAAACGATAGCCTTTAGGAATCATGGGGTGGATTCTGTTAACACTTTGAGTATATTCACATCCTCCTCGTCTATTTATATCTCACTCTTCCCCATATTAGCCACATCCCTCTCTGCATTGGAGCATCAAAACATAATTCAACAACACTGGGCCCTTTGATCATCTTTGTAGCCAGAGATGTGGATGTTGCTAATGTGAGCCCATTTCTATTTCTGCTACTAAAAGTGTAGGAGAGCTGGAATGGACCAGTTAGCCTTTTCTAAAGCCCCCACCAGAATGATGGACCGGAGGTGTACCAAGCAAAATAGAAACCAATGGCTTCCAAAAATGAAAACACAAAGCACACACACAGAGAGTAGTCCCAAAACACAGAGGTGTGTTGTCTGCATTAGGGATGTGCATGAATATTCGTCACATTTGAAATTCAAACAAATTTGTCCAAATTCGCACATTTGAGTTAGAATTGAATGTTGGTACATTCAAAGGTTGACATTCAAATACAAATCAAATGTTTCTATACATCCATATGAAGCTCCACCTGGGGAGGTAGGAAAGTGGCTGCCCACTTACATCTGCAATGGATCCAAAGTGGATCCAAAGCAGATTCAGAGTGCACTGAAAATGGATTTGACATGTTTAGAGTGGATACGTAAGGATATATAGGTGATTTACAGGGGATACATAAGCAACCTGTAAGAGATTCGTAGCAGGGATTCGACCTGGATTTGTATCAAACATTCGTACTGAATTTGAATCCCAGCACATTCAAAGGGGATCTATTTGAAGGAATACGAATTATCTTGCATTCTATTCGATATGAACCGAACACACACACAAAATTGTGCACATCCCTCATCTGCATGCCTTCCTTGTTCCAGAGTGAGGCCCTTAGTCCCTCTGATGGGCCTGACTGAACAGGTCTCCCAGAGAGCCAGATTAAGGGACATTTGTCCACACGGACACCAGGGCCCAATTCAGACTTTGTGCTGCGTAACAGCAACACCATGCAACTTACAGAAGCAATGCCATGGCACAACACGACTTTCAGGGTGGCTGCATCCAGACTTGGGCTACTTATTCCATTATATTCAATATTCTGGAATAAAGCATGGGTATTCCGGAATATCCAAATATAGCAGAATAAGTAACCAAACTCTGGATGCAGCCACACTTAACAAGAGAGCTCCAGCCCCCTTCTCAAACACACCCATACACGCCTGTTCCCTAGCTGCTCTCCCCCCCCCAGCTACTTGACCTAAATTTCTCAAAGTCGCATTGTTCATAATGTGTCTTCTCTAATGTGCAGCACAAGGTAATTAGAGTCATCTGTATTTAACTTCCAGAGAAGGAGAGAGGGGAGAGAGAGAAAGAAAAAAAATCTATTATCTAATCTAGCTGATCCCCTGATAGCTTGCTGAAAGTAAAATACTATAACCTATTGCCTGGCCTTTGACAAGTGCTAATTATTTCCTGTCGAAGCACATTTTTCTTGTGTAACTCTAAAGTACACAATAGGCTGATCTCTAAAACACAGGGCCGACTCCACCAGAGCCCTGGCGGATGTTTTATAACTTTCACCACCACGCATGCCGTCGGTGGCTACTAGAGTTGGCGCTTCCCCTCCAGACATACCTCCAAACCTTTGAAGAGGCAAAAGTGTGGCGTATGGTAACGGTCTGTTTATGTATATCATATGGATGGGACTCTTTAAGATAGGTCACTGTGATGGGAAACATCAATGGAGTCCACAAAGGGGGAAAGCCGATTACAGTTATTTAATACTCGGGGGGGGGGCACTGGCTTTGTAGGGCTTTCAGGACACCGTGCTCTTGAAATTTTCTTTCAGGTGTTTAGCTTTAATGAGGCCTGTGTTTTGTCTGCTGCTAAGTTCACCAGGCACCCCCTTTCCCATTTTGCGACTTTAATGCCTACAAAGTACTTAATTTTTATTTTTTTTGCTCTAGAAGCTAAATTATGTCTACTGGCCTAAATTGGTGGTTTGTAAGGCCAAAAGCAGACAAAAGTGTAAGTAGGTTCTTTCCAAGAATTTATCGCTGCTCGTGATTACCTGAGCCACTCACATTTTGTTATTATTATTTTTTGCACGCATGTGCAGTGGGGAAAAAGAAATAAAAGGGTTTAGAGAAAGGTGGAATTGCTGTACTTTTACATTATTATTCTTTTCATGGGTCTAAGCCACCATGCAAGTCTCAAGAAAAACTGTTTGAAAGGTATTTGGGACCTGCGCTGAATGTTTTACAGTGACAAAAGCGAAAAACTTTGTCTCAATTTAAGGTACATCCTGATGTCGCTTACTTATTGCATTCTTTTTTGATCTCCCAGAATAAAGCGTTCCCAGGAGTGCTTTATTCAAGGAATATTCATGCTTCATTCCAGAATATCCAAAAACAGTGAAATAAGTCTGGATGAAACCTTCAGTCAGGGTGCCATAACTAACACAAAGCAAGAATTTTGAAAAAGTGCTATTTTACTTATCTCCTTCCCATATAGAAACCTCAAGGCAATTCAAATGAATGTATTTTTCTATTCTTTTTCTAGAAACGCACACATACACTAGGATAGCAATTTGTACTGTGAGCCACAATAATCAATTGGGGAAAACCACAAACCTAAAAGTAAACCAGATTAGTTTGTCCTCCCTTCTTTCATGTGGATTTTTTCCCCTTGTGAACTACCCCAAGATCATACACAGGGCAGTATACAAATATGAAATAAAACATAACAATGAAGAACGGAATAAAATAATATGAAAACCCTCTCCTCACGTGGACGTGCCGTGTCACGTTTGATAACTGTGACAGCTTTTTGAACGGACAAAAGACAACTGTCTGTTAGGCACATTAGCCATTTTAAGTGCTAAGGCAGATATGGTACACCTGTTGTATCTTGGCACGAGATACAACCTGACAATAGGAGTTGAAGGAACACATCAATTGGGCTGAGAGATGCCTGCAGGAGGACAAAGCATGAATACCACACCACTGAATGTTGTGACGCTGTTAGCAGAATTCAAAGTAAGCAAGGTTTACCTGCGATCCAAAGCTATCGAAATGTATTCCAGAAGACGATTCTCAGGTTCAGTGAGTTAAACAAGCATTTTCATGGAAGAACATACAGCACAGTCTAGCAGCCAAACACTGTTGTTTCAGACTTGCAAAATCTTTTCACAGCCATGCATTGAGCATATCAAAAAGTATAATTTGGACATGGGCTTTTGTGCCAGGATGTTTGTGAGGCAGATGCCGTTTTTGCAAAGCAGAAACAGGGAGAGAGACTGATGCTGTGAAAATGTATTCCCAGTCTTATCCTTCTGGATAGAAAACAGGTATTGTTTATTTAAAATGTGTTGGCCAGTCTTTTCAAACAATATTAGTTGACAGAATGTGCCGGTAGAGCAAGGGTGTAGAACTTGTAGCCTACTAGGGCCGTGTCCGCATGCAACTTTGGCTCGGTTCCGAACACAGGATTGGCAAGGTTCGTCCCCATGTGTTTTTTGGATTTGGTCCGCGAAAAACGTACCAAATCCTCCCAAACCGTGCCACATTTGATATCTGAAAAAAGAAGTCTCGGCACGGTTTGGGGGACCGGCAGCGAGCTGGGAATGCACATGGGGACAGTGCACAATCTCAACAGATAGGAAAGAGTTTTGAGTTTTAAAGCCAAGCCTCTGTCCTGTCAGCCGAGATCGTAAACAGGGGTTGCAGAGGCTTGATATTTCTCTTTTCCAGGGGGGCAATAAGGTTGCCTACCTGGAGAAGAGGGAAAACTCAAGCCTCTCCACCCCCATATTCCCTTGCTCTTACTCTCCTTTCGAGGTAAGCAAGTGGCTTGCCTGGGAAAGGGAGAAAAATCACGACCCCGGTGTGGTTTCCTTGGGGATGGCTGAATCCGCCCTCAGCCTGTGTTAAGGCAAATGGCATGGGGACACCCAAGATTCAATCTCGGTCCCGTGCCCAGCCCATGTGAGCCCAAACAGCACCCCAACAGTGTCAAACGGCTTGCATGGGGACACGGCCTAGGTGTTCTCAAACTACCCTTCCCAGCCTCCAATTCCCAGCACCCCTGCACTGGGTACTTTTAGCTCTGCCCTTTGAATAGTGCTGTCACTACAATCTGCTTCTCTAGCAGAATTATGAAAGCTTTAAGTCCATGCAGTTAGAATTAAGTACTCCAGGGCCACAGTTTCATGCCTTACTGGAAAAAGAAAGAAGAATTCTCTGTCATACTCCTAGCAAGAAGCTACCAGGAGTTCGATGACACAAAGAGGTTGACCATTTTACAAAGAGTGACCCTAACAAGAAAGGGCCTTCTCAGTGATAGTCCCCAGAACTATAAAATGACCACCATGTAGAGATGTATCAAGCACCATTAGTTTACATCTTGCGGACAACCTGCCTCGATACCTCAGGGTAGAAAGCAGGATGTAAATACACAAACATATGGGTGATTCTTTACCCCTTCACCTGCTAGCGTGTCTAAGGGAGGTCCACCCTTTTAGACCCCACCCCTTAAGACAGCCCCCTGTGGGTGGGGACTTGCTTAGGAGGACACTTGCTGGTCCAGGATATTAGCCAATCTGGAATCACCCATGAACTTTCATTGACAATTTTCATTCCTAGGAATAAAATCTCAGAAATGCAATGTAGCTGCTTGAAAACTCTTTCTTTTCTTTCTTTCTCTTTTTTTGCAGGGAAGCAAGGGATTTTATGCTATATTTCTTTTCCCTGTAAACTTAAAAGATGGACCCATCATGCTTGCCATTTTCCAATGGTTATTTACCTCACGAGCCATTCCTGACGTAGCTCCTGGCGCTCCGTGAGAAAGGGCAAAAGGCAGGAAATTCTCTCACTCCTTTGTTCCTCCGGTGGCTCTTTTCGCAGTTCACGCAGCAAGAGACTCGTCTTGGGGAGGGGAAGAAAGGAGCAGATGGGGGGGAAGAAACACCGTAAACATTTACAATCCAAAAATAGGAAACAAAGCATAAAATTAATTAAAAAGCCCATAAGCAAATAAAGACAGTAAATCAATGGGCCTTGTTTTTTTTTTTTACTGCAACTCTCCCGTTTCCAGATCAATACAATAACTGATGGTCAAAATGGCCGCCATCTAGCCGGTGTTTAATCAAAGAACCTGGGGCTTAAGGCAAAAACCTTAAAACCTCATGGATTTCGGAAGGTTTCTTTTTTACTTTTCTTTTTTTTTCTTCCCGATGTGGATGAACTATCCTTGGAAGCTGTGCTAAAGCATTTCTCCCAGTCTACTCAATGGTCCGGCAGAAGCATTTCAGAATTCAGAATTCTGAGTTCAAACTAAGAGCTGTATAGAATATAATCCCATCCCAAAATATTCTGTTCTTCAACTGTTATGTAATGGCTTCCACTACTGTTTCCCAAAAAGAGCAAAGCATTAAAAGCAAATAAATAAATGAAAAAGGAGAGGCATTGATGGGGGGATAAAAGGGCTTCAGATTTTGAATTGACATACCTTTTAGTCAAAACCGTCACAAATCAAAACTGTTATTGATGTGAATGGATTATACACAAAATTCTGGCAGATTCATCCGATGCCTGTTTATTATAGAGACATCTTACAGCATTCAGCAGAGCATATTCTTAAGCAAGTGCGCACAGAAGACTTAGAGTGTCGATCTGGCTACGTACAAGCTGAAGCCGTATATTGATTCTGGGAGCACCCAATCTTTCCCCCCAAGTCCATCAATTAATCAATCAGACCTCAAATGCTGCAGTGCTGAGCCATATGTGTGCAAGTGATACAGAGATGCAACTGACCCCATCTGGACTGCTCCCCTCGCGCCGGTCATTGTTCAAAGGTCAAGCAAGAAGATGTAAGGCAAGAAATCACTCAGGGGTACAAGGAGCCAGAACCACCAAGTAGAGATGAGCAAACAGGTGTCAGGGTTCCTCCTATGTTCTTATGTACTAAATGTCACCTTAATAGAATTGTATATTAACAAACATATACCATCTGCCATCGTAGCACTGAGCCAATGATCCTGATATCTCACAGAGTGCCTTTTTTCTCCAGTTGCCTGGACACCTAAGCTTTCAGCTGAGGAGTTTCCATCTTTTGATGTCATCTCCAACTAAGGAAGAGAGCCCAGGAACAAAGGAATAAGTTATTCTAGTACCAAGGAATGACAGAAAGATCTCTGAACCAAGGTTTTGGTACTTATTGAACCAAAAAGGCTTCTATAATATTTAAACATGGGGAGAAAGTAGCATGCTTGGATCTTCAGTCCAATGTCTGTTTGGCTTAGAGTTAGTTTAAGGCCATGGGCGCGCCTTCACTTTAAACCTCCTTCCGTCCATCTTCTGATTGCAACAGTTGCACCTTTTCATTTCTATTCATTTCATTTGTGAACATCCCACCCTATGAAGAAGGTTTAAAGTGAAGGTACAACTATGCCCTAAGATTTCACGGCTGTTTTAAATTTGCAGGTAGCTACTGTCTGTGGCAAGTCTAAACTTTTCTATTTGTACTCTTAGGCAAATACTACATCAGATGAAAAATAAATAAATAAGCTTGGTTTGTATTTATACAGAAGCCTGGAACCCACTGGGGCAGGAATACACTCTTAATGAATATATATGGCGTGTTAAACAGTTTCCGGTGTTCGTCTCATTTGAGGAAGCCACGTTAAGTAAAGGTTAGGAGGTGAAAAGATGGGCCATGACAGTGAAAGGTCAAGGGTTCAAGAAATGCAGCCAAAGATGTTATCAACTGGGAAGCTATTTCCTCAAATCAACACTGATTTAAAAAAAATATCCATCAAAATGTTGATACAGCTTCCCTCTCGAAAAGGACACAAAGATATTCTTTTGAATGCCCTGTGCCCTATCAAAGAAAGGTTAACTCTAAGTTCTTCAGTCATGTAATGGTCTTTAATGACAGATAATTGTCTACCAGAAACCTTGCTTTTACACAATGCTGAGTGAAGCCTTCAGCTTTGACAATTGGACTGAATTTGGTGCAGAGTTTTCTCATCTTCCTCTGACATGCTTGGCCCTCAAGGTCAACAGGATAAGCAAACAAGGCATGAAGTTCTGCCTTATCTCATCAGGCTCTCAGCAGAGAATTTTTGGAGGGTGTTAATGTCTAGGACTTGTTGAAGCCACCTATCTTCTCTTCTTGGTGCTGGCAAATATATATATATTAAAAGCCCTGAATAGGCCTGATATAGAGATAAGGAACCACAGTTTGCCATCTTCTTGGGATAGATGTCCTCATCTATAACCTATCCTTGAAAAGTAGCTCCAGGGTCCTTTGGATACTATAGCCCTGTCCTTTTCATTCCACTGCCAGCGATCTGGTAAACAAATACTTCCTATCGGCAGAACTAAACAGGCACACAGGACTATTTCATTTCTACAGCCCTGTTTTATTTTGTCAACAAATGAGGTTTTCACCAGGAGATCTAATGCACTCGTTAGTCTTTCCAAAGAGATTAACAGGATAAACTTCTGAGCCCTTGCTAAGCTCTTCCCACTTCAAGGAAAGCAGTCTAACAGCCAATAATCAATAGCAAACAGAAGTGGTGAAAAACAGAGCCTATGTTTGCAAGCAGCGAGATTCAATCCTCGCTAATTATTCTCTCTCACTGTGTTTTATGTGTTCATTCAGCGCATGTTCATGCATCCACATACATATACAGTATGCATGTTATGTGCGCGTTGTTGCAGTGTGCTGGAATTGATAGAGAGTCTCAGGACATCGCTTTCAAATGGGTAGTTTACCTACAGTTTGAAGTAGGGATGGGCATGAATATTCGTAGGCATTCGAAATCCAATGAAATGTGCCAAATTTTGACATTCGAACTCAAATCGAATGTCCCGAAATTTGAATGTAAACATTCAAATCAAATTTCAAATTTCAAATCTATTCTTTTGAATTATCCAGACATTCATATGTGGGCAGGTTTCATACACAATGCATTTGTACTGATCCATACAGGATGAAAATGGGTTGGATGTGGGATAACTATAGGATGTGTACAGATGTGAACGGATGCGTGCAGATGTGGGAAAGATGCACACGTGCACATAACGAATGTTGTCGGCATTCATATGTGCAGATTCGAATCAAAAATTTGAACGAGTAAATTAGAATCAAATCCTGTTAAATTGGAATTTAAAAGATTCAAATCAAATTGGACTTTCAGGTATTCAGTTCAGTTCAAATAGCTACAGGGACACTGTGTTTTAGATGCAGCAATAGCAACAATTCTTCCGTTCATGCGCTTAGCTCCTCCCTGCACGCTCGGAGTGTTCCCGGGCAAAGGGGATTTCTTACGAGTTCCATGCAGTTCACCCAAACATGCAGAAAAAATGGAGCTATGGAATTCTCCATGCTGAACGTCGTTAACAGTACTATGTTATAAACCCAGAATAACAGGTTATCTGCCATGCCCCGTCCTGCCAGTCCAGTTTCCTTGGAGGGGGAGAGTGCAGTTTCAATGGCACAACAGTCTGGGCGGCAACCGGGGCACAGCAGCCCAGATGTTGAGAGTCAGGGGGCAGTTTTTTGGGAGCACACAGACAGCTCTGGGGACGAGAGCTAAGACAATCAGTCCCTAGGACGCCCCTCCGCTCTGCTTCTTTGGCAGCAGAAACATGTGAGGCGCAGATCACAGCATCTGGCCCAGCTGCATCAGCAAGGGTGTGGTGCTGCCTCCCCTACTAAACTGAGCAGCATACACTGGGCTGGCATTGCAGACAAAATACTTGTCCATGCCTTCGCCCCTAATCCTGACTCTTGGACCCTGTTGTGACTCTGCCGTACTTCTGGAACCCTGAAGTGACTCTTGGACCTTGCGGCGACTTTTGCTGAACTTCTGGATCCCTGACTTTGGACTGACCGGATGCTGACTACTCTTGAGCCCACAACAGACTGCTGTAAGTGTGCGCGTGTGTTTGCCTCGCTGCCCTTGCCTGCTTGAGACGCGACAGTATCATGCACAGCTACTGTGGAGAACCATTAAACCTGTCTGCCAAACTGAACGCTGCTGTGCATTACATACACATTTTTAGTCCTGTCTGGATGCACTCAGAATTCTGACATGTGTCAGATACGCTAAGGATCTGCTCACACCTAACTTTTAATCCAGCTTCAGTCCACCTTCACAGCCGAAGAATGCATAAGCAAAGTGGTCTTTTTTCCCCACAAACATTATCTAACCCAAAGGTAGATTCTCTGAGATAGGTAATGCTGAACAAAATAAGCCTGCCACTTTGCTCTTCCATGCTAGGGATGTACACGAATATTCAAAATATTCATTATTCAGATCAATTCAGACATTCAGATTTCCTAATTTGAATGAATATGAACCTCTCAAGTTATTCGTACAAATAATCTGGACATACGTATCTCGTACGTACCTATAAGGATCCGTACACACATGTATGAACCCGTACAGACATGAATATCCAAATTATTTGTATGAAAACATACTAATGTATTGGCTAATGTGACCATTCCTCCACACACACTTTAGACATTAGTATTTTAATACTTGAATACATTTTTTAAATATGCTGGATTCTTCGTTTATTTGTTTGCTTGTTGGTTTTTAAGTGTTCTTATGCATATTACTGTTTTAACCTGCTGTTTTAAGACTGTAACCTGCCCTGAGACCTACAGGTAAAGGGCGGGATATAAATATAAATAAATAAATAAAATATCCAGACATTCATTTTTTCATTAGCCGGATACATTTGGATTTTTGAATATTCAATTTGTTACGAATCAAATTTGAAAATTGCATTTGTGGCCACCCCTATTGCACGCTCTCACTCAGAAAGTAGACTAATAGTGGATTAAAACTTGGGTGTGAATGCAGCCTAGAAATTAAAAGGGGGGGGGAAGCAAGCCAGGTGCAACTAATCAAATATGATTTTTTAAAAATGTATTCTTTTGCACAAGGCCCGCTATGGTGTCTCATTGATAACACTGTGGTGCAAGTCAGTTCCAGGCTTCAAGTTGGAGCCCAGGAATTTGGACACATTGCTCTGGAGCCTTGATTGATTCTGTTTACCAACACGCCACGCTGGTTATCAAAATGTTTCACTCGACAACTTCAGCAGGTTTTTTTTTCCCCAGTTGATGTTGAAAAACGGTCTTGTATTTGTGGAAGTGGAAGAAACAGCGAGTGTATGTGTGTGGGGGGGGGGGGGGTTAGGAGAGATGAAGGGAGAAAGAAATTGTTTATAAAATCCAGCTGCTGGCACATTGGCGCCAGAAGTTTCTCATCTTGCTATTTTACGCCTGTAGCCCCTCGGCTTCCCCACCCTCTTCTGTGCCCAGGTATAACTAAAATGTTGACTCCAATACTTCAGAGAGCACTCAACTGATTCTGTAACATGATTAATTGCCGAAGACACAGCCGGCCATATGGAACAGAGAACGCATCAAGTAATTCATACTTCTGTATATGATCATTTTGCCCCCTGTTGTTTTAATGTACAGGAAAGAGCTAGTACAGCACAGACCTGGTGTCTTGCCCTCGACAGCCCATTAAGAAATCTCAAAGCACCTAGTTGAAGTTATGCTGTTGGCTTTTCAATAGCAGCCCAATAAAACAGGAGCAAAGCTTTCCCAGTGAGTCTTAAATCTTTCACATACAGTACATTAACCACTGCTGCTAAAAACACAACTGGTTTCTTATGATAGGAAATGAGATTTGATTTCTAGCCTCTGCATACTTACCAAAAAGCCTCTTTCTGACCTTTGCAGGGTTTACAAAATCGCTGGTCCCTTTTCCCTACCTCCCAATTATTATTTCTCCATCCCCCCCATGCATTTTTTTTCTTTTGCTATTTTCTAAGTTTCTTGCTGAGGCAGGCTTAATATACTCGTCTAAGGCTGATATTCTTATGTGAAATGCAGCCTGTACAACAGAAGGAGAAACAACAAATTATTATTAAAAGTTTTCTACTCCAGAGCCGCAGAAATGGGCGGCAGTTAAAAATTTCAGGTACCGTCAGGGAAAGAAACATAAATTGGAGGTTGGACAACTGAACGAAAATAAACAACACACAGGCCGTGTCTTCACGGCAACCTTATTTCGGATTCAAAACGTTTTCAGTCCTTGGAGTCCACACGGCAGTTTGGCTTAATGCGCTTTTCCCGTGTTAAGCCACCCCAAAGCGTGGTGAATCTCAATCCTGATTTCAACAGGTCTCACTCCAGATCATGCACTTGAAACGTTTTACATTTTTTACCGTGTGGACAGTACCGTTTTAAGAGATGAGAATCCATGTTTAGGGTTTCCCTCTCCCAATAGCTTGCTTCCAAAGACAGTGATTTCAGTTTAAAAATCCACTTAACAGGGATCGCTACACTGTAGCGATGGAACCACTTCACACCTTGATGGTTGGAATAACAATGTTGCAATTTTGCGCAATTCTAGCTCTTTGGAGTTCTGACTTTAGAAAGGGAAAGGGAGGAAAGCAGCTGAATGTGAATGTTTAAAGCAAAGGGGCTTTAGTTGCCGCTGCTGCTGTGTGCCCTGAGCAATGGGGAGAGGAGGGGAAAGAATTGCTGGCTGCCTGCTGCCATTTTTCCTCCATCCATGGAAGCGGCAGCCACCCAGCCATCCAGTTAAGCTCTGTGAAGAGGTCCCTTATGGGTGGCGCGTCCATGCCAGGAGGAAGAGGGCAGGGCAGCCCCGAAAAGCAGCTTTTAAAAAGTAGCCACTTGAGTCCCCCCTTGAGTCACATACGCCATGTATGATCCTCAGAATCTGGATCGAACACGATTAAGTTAAAAGTAATGGGAACAGGAAAATTCGCGTTTGCATCCGGTTCTATTATTTCGGTTTAGGGAAAGCAAAATAAGCTTGCTGTGGGGATTCGCTGACACTTCTTTCATGTCACAGAAGGAAGACCATCTTGCCTCCATAAAGACAAGCTTTGCTAGAATATTCCTAAGAGATACAGCAAGATACGTGCAAGCTATATATCTTGAGAAGGAAATGTAGAAATAAAGGAAGGCCCTTTCTGCTGTAGGCCTTATTCTGGATTGGATCTTGGGTTAAGGATCTGCCAACTGTAGCTGGTGCAAATGATGGCAGGTCCCTATTCCCAGATTTAATCCAAACTAAGTCCAAGTGCAGACAGAGCCAAAGACTCCATTACTGAAGGCATCTGCTTAGAAGAAGGAGGAGGAGGAGGAGGAGGAGGAGGAATTGGCTTTCCTACCCCACTTTTCTCACCCATTTAAGGGGACTCAAAGCTGCCGACAAATCTTCTGTTCTTCTCCACACAACGACTCTGTGAGGTAGGTGGGGCTGTGAGAGCTCAGCAGAGAGCTGTGGCTAGCCCAAGGTCACCCAGCTAGCTTCATGGAGGAGGGCAGAATCAAACCCAGTATTCCCAGATAAGAGTCCGGCTCCTTAACCACTCAACCAAACGTAGAGCAACATTCCATTTACTCTGAGGAGACAAGCAAGAATGAAAGTTTGATCATATATGCATCTCACCTGGGCTGACTCCAGATGCAAGACATATCCCGGGACCCTCTCAGCATGCTATTGGGAATGCCAGGTGCACTCCAGGTATTCCCATTACAATGGAAACCCCAGTGATGGTGCCAGGTTTAATGTAATAGCTCTGCTTACCTTCACATTTGCCAAGCAGGTTTCACAGTCGGCCCGATTGGGGCTACCAGAAGTCAGCCAAGCAGGTGAAAACGCCTGGCTTCCGGTAGCCCTGACCAGGCCTATGTCAAAAGATGCTCAACAAACTTGATAGTAAGCCAAGTTGCCTCCTAGATCACAAAACTCAACGAAACTGAGAAACCTTCTAGTCCAGTCCACATTGTGAATGTGTTTAGGCAGTGGGTCAAAATAATCCACTGCCCCCTTCCCCAGGCCTTCGGAATCCACTCGAGCTATTCCTGTTCTTAAGATTCCTTCCTTCTTTCCTTCCTTCCTTAATTCCCAGTTCTATTATTTAAAAGATTTTACGGTGATTTTTCAGCCAATCACTCTCTGTGCTGGGAACTCTTTGGACTGCAATGCAGAATTAGGTACAAAATAAATAAATATAAATGCAAAGGATAAATAATTGAAGAGCTCTACAAATCAGGCTTAAATGGAGCTCATGGGTATTATATAAATTGATTCTGTGTAAATACACCAAGTGAGTGTGCTCAATATATAGCACAGTAACCATCAGTTTTCAAAGATACGTTTTTTTCCTGAGCACAACCATTTTTAAACACACACACACAACACCTGTTCCTATTTAAGACCTTAATGGGGTACCAGGAAAAATAAAGACTGTCACTGGTAGAAGGAGGAGAAAGGCAGGGTTGTCTCTGAATTTGCCCAGTCTCTGTATCTTCCCTAAATCTTTAGCCAGCAAGGCATAAGTCATTCAAGAGTGTTTAACTTGTAGCTCTCCAGGTATTCCTGAACTACACCTCCCAGCATGCAATGTGTTTGGCATGGAACGCTGGAAGCTGAATACTGGGAAGCACAATTCAGGAGCATATACAGGACCATAGCAGAGAATCCCTGGTCCACCTGCCCTAGCATCCTAATGCCTCTATGGCCTCAAAAGATGCTTGTGGTGTGCCATAATTTATTCATAAGGAAATTCTCAGCCTTACAGGCACAGGAAGTGTGGGTACAGGTATACACCCTGTGCATACAAATCATGAAATGAGGGGGGGTCAGGAGCGAAGATGCCCACCCATGGCCTTGTTCCCTTCCATATTGCATATCCAGTGCCACCAACTGGATCTCGTGCCATTGATCTGGGTCATTCAGCTCTCACTGCAGAAAACCACATCAAGATTTCAATTAGTTCAAAACAAAACAACAAATAGAAAGAGGGGGAAAGATTTTGTCGCTGCTGTTGTTTTTGCCCTGATTAATGGAGTTTCAAAGCAGGGGCGTTATAAACTCCTCTTCCTTCCGGCATGAATCCTTACTGAAGTATAACTCGCAGGTTTTCATAGCTGTGTTCTGCTTTGATAAGCATATATTATTGGCTCATCTTCTAGAGAGAATGGCTTCCTTTGGCATCCGCGGTATCTTTATACATTCCATTTACACAGAGAAACAATTGCAAAATGACGCTTTTATATCAATACCAAGGGTTAAGCTGAGTTTGCGGAGGATGAGCAAGAATCTCTTTTAGAAAGCACACTTGAAAACACATCAAAGAGTCTGGCAGTTCTAAAACAGAAGCCCCAAACCCTAAATTCATATTTATACGGTATTTGTTGCAAAACTGTGCAGTATTTTTTTTAAAAAAAAAGAAAGAAAACCTGTCAGGAAATGTTATTTTTTTTAAAAAAAGGAAATGGACAGTGTTAACAGTGATCCATTTAATATTATTATTTTCTGTCCTTTTTTTATTGTTCACTGTTGCACAGAAATTTGTACTAAACAGTGGCTGCACATTTGTGAATTTAGGGGTGATTCTGCTGGTATACCAAACAGCCAACTGAAAACCGTATTTTCCATTTTCTGTCTCAGAGCTGTTTGCCCTTCATTTCTAGCTTCTGAATTACCTTGGGTACTTTCCATATGCTTCTTAAGATGTGGTCATAACTAAGGTTTAATTCAGCTTCAGTCCACCTTCAGAGCGAGAGAACACATCAGCAAAGTGACCAGTAATTTTCTTTCTACAATCTCTATCCCAAAGGTGAATTTTCTGAGTTATTGAAAACCGAAAGGAAACAGCTTGTCATTTCGCTGAAGTATTCTCTCACTCCAAAAGTGGACTGAAGCTGGATTAAACCTTAAATGTGACCACAGTCATAGTGTTATCCAGAGGTAGGCACACTGGACATTTGGGGGGGGGGGGTGGATGTTGTTTCTCCACACCTCATGGTATTTAATTTGTGACTGACACACACACACACACCTAGATTTTGGTTAGATTTCACACATTCCTCAAAGTCCAGTGCCCCCTGATATGTGATATAAGTTTGTAATATAACCGGAATCTGTCCTTTCCTCAACAGAAATAAGACCAAGGGAAAAGCAAGTGAGTGAGTGAGTGAGTGAGTGAGTGAGTGAGTGAGTGAGTGAGTGAGTGAGTGAGTGAGTGAGTGAGTGAGTGAGTGAGTGAGTGAATGAATGAATGAATGAATGAATGAATGAATGAATGAATGGGAAGATGGACCATATCAAACTTGCAAAGACTGACAGATGAGCAAAATTAAATTAAAAACTCCCCCGCACACTTTAAAAAGACAACTACTACTTCTGTATAAAGTTGTAGCTGCATGTTTCAGTTCAATGGTCCATAGCACTTGCTGTCTGCACCGTCCACCTCAATCTGTTCAAGGTAAAGTTTTGAACGGGTTTTGAAAGGAAGAGCAGTGCCTTTGTGGTTGCATGCTGATTTTATTCCTGCAGGATCCTCCAAACCCTCCTCATAGGATAGGAAAGACTGGCGAACAAGAGAGAAAGTCCACCAAAGGATTCAATCTTTATGGCATAATAATAATGATGATGATGATGATGATGATGATGATGATGATGATGATAATCCAGAATCATGAACTGTACACATTTATATTGCTCTATTATTCCCCCAGGATGTCAGGGGATAAAAATCATGTTATAACTGTAAGTTCCTTTCTCCCTTGCTCTTCTGCAAAGCTCATTTTGCTGAATAACGATCACACAATTGCCGTTAAGGGTGCAAAGACATTGGAGGGCGGGAAGGGAGCCCAAGGTGCCTTTAGGCTGAAAGCGAGTCAATGCTCGCTCTTCATACTGATCCCAAAGTATTAGAATTATAAAAGGCACCCAGAAAGAAAAGTAAAAGAAGAGAAGAGAAAGCGAATCTGTAAGGTCCGCAGAATGTCTGCCGGGTCAAAAGATCAAGATGGCACATAAAGACATTCTCCTCTGGCAGATCAATCAAGTGGCCTGCCGTGGAACACATGAGGACTAATGCTAACCAACCGCAAGACGGAGAGAAAAAATATGCTGTCCTTTGTACTTCTCTTTAAACAATAAGTTATTTAAGCCTTGTGAACGCCTCTGCCCCGCATCCTGCCTGTATACTACTTTGGATACACGTTAACGTGGAAACAAAAGAGCCCACTTCTATTGTAGCCATGCCACAGGGTTAAGCATGTGACCCCCAAATATGGTGCATTTGTGCTCTGGGGAAAAGACTTGTGACAATATAAACAAGAATTACTGCTGTTGGAGAAAAGGGAAGACAATTAAAAACAATCCGGGATCTTTGTCGGAAAGCTGTTCAAGTTTCAGTCCCGTCTGACCTCTAAAGATGCTGCAGGTTTTACTCCAAGCACTCAAGCATTTCCAGTGTTTATTAAGAAAAACAAAACAAAGAGCAGAAGGAAAAGGAGAGGAAGGCACAAATTGCCCAGGGTCTGCCCAACAGTTCCTGGTAAAATTTGCTCCACTGTGTTACAAGTTGAGTAACACCTGGGCACCTTTCCTTTCCCCCTTTGTCTTCTTCTGCAGTTGTTGTTAAACAAGGGGAAATAAAAGAGGGGAAGGGAAGGTAGAGAAGAGAGAAGGGAGGGGAGGGGAGGGGAAAGGGCAGATAAGCAAAGTCCTGCACAGAGATCCATAGAGGCTGAAGCGTCAGACTAGGATGGGAGAAAGCCATCAAGTTACTGGAATGAATCCTTATTGAGATACGTCTTGTCTACATCCCACACTTCACATAAAATACAGACAATATCCTTAAAACATACTTAAAATGTCACCCTCCCTCCTTGGCAGTATTCAAAGGCTTGGATGAAGAGATATGCTTTAACCTGGCACCAAAAAAATATAATGTAGGCACCTGGTGAACCTCCAGAGAAAAGCTGTTCCAAAGTCCCTCTCGTGCGTCCCTGCTGCTTTGACCTCTGAGAGAGGCTTGGGACAGCCTTTCTTGAGTAGCCTATCCAACTCCGGAGTTATTGTGAGTTATTTGAATGAAAAATGGAATATCAACATGTAACGAAGTAAGCAAACAAACACACAGCAGGAATTGAGGACAAGAAAGGCCCCAAATTTTGCAGGCTATCTCATATTCTTGGCTTTGGGGCAACTGCCTAGGCAAATGTTATCAGAAACATGGTACTATTAGTAGTAGTAGTAGTAGTAGTAGTAGTAGTAGTAGTAGTAGTAGTAGTAGTAGTAGTAGTAGTAGTAGTAGTAGTAGTAGTAGTAGCAGCAGTAGTAGTAGCAGCAGCAGCAGCAGTAGTAAATAATAATAATAATTAATAATAATGATGTTGAAAATGAATACTGGTTGACCACCTTGGTGCTTCAATAGGTATCTATATAAAATCTTTTTGGAAAGAACCGGTTTGCTAATGTCTACTTCTTTCAGGGAGATGCTGGGGATCAAACCTGCAACCCTCTGCTTCCAAGCTATAACTGCTCACTGCACCAGGGTGGAAATGAAACATATTATTGGTGATTACAGACATATTTATCAGATTTAATGACAAGAGTGGTAACAGATGTACCGCCAACCAACCTCTTCCCAGCCTAGTCTCCTCTCCAAGTAATAACCAGCCAAGGTTGTCTATGTGCTACTCCTCATTCCTAAACAGAGAACAATTCCATTCCAAGTAGTGGCCTGAGCAGCATGCCCTTCTGGTCCAAGCTGTTGGTATAATGCAGGCCAAGCATTCTAGTTCCCTTAAAGCAGAGCAAGTCTGGGTAAAATCCAATGCAAAGTTCACAGGCTGTTAAAGCCAAGAAGGAGGGCAGAAGGGAGGCAAGTCAAGAGTTCAAGAGTCTTCTAGCACCATGGACAGTTCAGAGTGGAAGCTCAAGCAAAAGAACTAACAGCAAGGATGGAAAGAGGCCTTCTGCATCGGAACTCTGCTCCATTCAATGCAAATGAGCTGGCAATTGTTTGAGCAGACCAGACAGCCAAAGGGGAACTGCATTTACAAGGAGTTCAAAGTTCAAAACGCATTTGTGCTTCAAACTTCCATTTAAAGTCAACAGGAGACCATTTTGGGACCTAGTCCTACCTCTGGCAGAGCTTCGATCAGGACTGCACCTCCATCTTTTCTGTGAAGGCAACCCAGCAATCAAGAAGTCTTCTCAGCTTCACTAGCATCAATGGTACACGTACGTGCTGCCAATTATTTGAACATATGTTTCCTTCCAGATTGACTCAGAGGTTGTCCAGACTCCAAATGTACCACCTGTAAGGATATAGCTAACTTCCAGACGGACTCTACCCAGAAGATGCAATTGAAGGATAGAGGAGGAACCTGCTTGGTCCACTTTTGCAGAGGACTACTAAACTGCCTTAACATCAGGAAGCATCTCCTAGACCAGTTAGGAACTCCTCGAAGCATAGAAATAGCATATTTCATCTTCCAATGCATGTGTTCCATTGTGTATGCTTTTTTACATAAGGTTGCATAATGGTGCCTCCCGAGGCTGCATAAAATTTGCAATTCTCCTGAGACTATACTGGGAACACCAGACATAATTGCAGCATTCCCCATACGGCACCAGGATGGTGAGGCGGTATCCTATAATATCACTGTTAGAAGAAATACAGCAGCAATAATAAGTTTCCTATAATGGTTAACTGGTGTGTGCCAGCTTATTTCATTATAATCCCACTTATCACTACCTGGAATTCAGCCAAGCATGCAAAACCAAAACAAGAATGATGATAATGGAAGGAGCAGGCAGACAAAGGCAGCAAGAGGCAATCACAGGATCTTCTTTAAATCCTAAATATTGTGGAATCAAGATGCTCAGGACATGCCATTTTCCACTTTCACAGATGGTGTGTCCATGGATTGCGGCACCTTTGCCCCTTGCTCAGTTAACATCTCAGTGTTCCACATGAGGTGCCAACACTCAAGCTACCCTTCCACTTCTCCCACAGCGTGAGCCAGATTGGTCTTGTGGCTAGAGTGCCAGACTCATATCTTGCAGTTGTGGGATTCGATTCCACATTTCTCCATGAAGCCAACTGGGTGACCTTGGGCTAGTCATGACTCACTCTCTCTGAGCTCTCACAGTCCCACCTACCTCACAGGCTGTCTGTTATGGAGAGAAGAACAGAAGGTTTCTCAATATGAATGTGGTGTCCCACAAAGAGAAGATCAGGTCAGGTGCCCATTGATCATGGCAGAAGAACAGCCGACAAAACACCTTGAACGTTCCCCAGACATTCCTTTGGTGAACATCACACCCTGCTGTAGGTGGCAGGACTATTCTACACCCTGTATTGCTGATCTTATGCAAACAGCATCTCAACACAGCAGGTCAAGTGAAAGTTTCCAGCCCCAGTGAAACTCAAAGAGGCTTATCTTGACTCTAAAGCCATTCAAACAATCTCTCCCATGAGCCCAGTCATCTCCAGTGACTTTGAGACAACACTTTCTGACTTATTCATCTTGGTTGATTTTGAATCATCTGTCTCTTTACTTTTTTTGCATCTGTTAATGCACACTCAGATTGCCTCAAACAATGGATTCCTCCTAGATTTTTTACAAAATGGCAGCTCTGAGTCATCTGTGGTTGCTCTTCTCCACTCCCCAGTGCAAGATATCTCAGGATCCCTCACAGTATGCGTCCAGAGGGAATTGCATCCACTCCCCGAGTAAGCACTTTCACTATTTGAGCCAATGTGTTTTGACTAGGGATGTTCATAAATATTCGTGACATCCAGAATTCGCACAAATAGATACAAATTTTGAGATTGGTGGATGAGTCAAACAGGGCCCTCATCCATGAACTGAATTATCTAGTATTTGTTGAAGCTTTGATTGAAGCTTTGGCATGAAGACAAAAGCGAGTTATTAGCTTGGCTTTTATCTCTGACTCTGAGGTTCTTGGTGGAAAGAAGTCAAGCTTGTCCTGCTTTTCTAGACAGAAAGGGTAATCTGGACAGTGTCATGGAGTGGGGAAGGGGTCAGCTAAATTCACCAACGCAGTTGCTTTCATGTCATTGTGGAGGAGGAGGAGAGTTGGCTTTTCTACCCCACTTTTCTCACCCATTGAAGGGGACTCAAAGCAGCTGACAAAGCTTTCTGTTCTCCCTACAACAGACACCCTGTAAGGTGGGTGGGGCTGTGAGAGCTCAGAAGAGAGCTGTGACTAGCCCAGGTCACCCAGTTGGCTTCATGGAGGAGTGCAGAATCAAACCCGGTATTCCCAGATAAGAGTCCAGCTCCCTAACCACTAGACCAAACTGGCTCACAATGGATTAGCAAAAAAAAAAAAGCAAGATCATAAAGGTATTGTGGGACGACCAAAAAGCAACACATCAATGGCTGCTTCTCCTTTCTCCTGTAGAACAGCCCTGGAGGAAAATCGTATGAAGCAAACAGAACTTCTAAAAGAACAGCAGCAGCAACAAAAAGCCCACCGCCTATGTTTCTCCAACCCAGCATTCCCCTGCCTGTTTGATCACCCAGAGTCAGTCAAACCCACTGATACGCCTTTGCAAATGGAAAGCGTTCCTGGGAAGCGATTGGAAGGCAGGGTTTCCCTTGGGGAGCGAGCACAATAAAAGGAAAGTTTGTATCTGCCACGTGGGCTTGCAGTTTGGACTGAAAATGAACAACCACTGCACTATCTTTGGCTTTGTGAAAAGTGATACTTCCTGGTCCCTTTTTCTGCAGGAAGAAAGGAAGCTATGTATAAACAGAACAAAGGAAAGAGGCAACACCACGCATAATAAATATTACAGTGGAAGCTTTGCTCATCAAACTAAGATTAAAAACATATCCTAATCTCCTGAGCCACCTCACTTTGATGTATGCTGAAACAGAAAGAGTATGTATTTTGTAAGATTTACAGCATCCCCAGTGGGAACCGTTTCACATTTCATTTTCCCCCCACCCTATTTGAGATTAAGAATATATTAGGTGAATTCAATCTCCTGATGTTTATTGTGTCAGGCTGAGAACTTATTCAAAGAGTGGGATTCAGGATTCCTTGACGCACAGCAATTCCGGCAATATCACCCCAGAAGTTTCTCTCTTTCTCCATGCCTCTTCTGGTGAACCAAGATTTTTTGGGGGGAGAATTATCAAGCTGTCAATTAGAACCAGATCCTCTTTAATCAATACAATGATGGGTTCTTTTGGGGTATAAAGGACACTTCCTTATAAAAAAAATCTAAAAGTGAGTGTGTTGCGTTTGCTGTGAAAACACAATGAGCAGGGGTTTGATTTAAAAAAACAAAATATAATAAAATAAAAACTCATGGACTTTGCAGTTAGAATTGCCATTGCTATGTTTAGCTTTTTTCTTGATGATGACTGAATTTCTTGCTGCTCTGCCAAGTTTTCTGAAACAGTGGACATGCATTGCAAAAATGGAAGGAAGGAAGGAGGGAAGGAGGGAAGGAGGGAAGGAGGGAAGGAAGGAAGGAAGGAAGGAAGGAAGGAAGGAAGGAAGGAAGGAAGGAAGGAAGGAAGGAAGGAAGGAAGGAAGGGAGAGAAAACCCTTTAGCCCAGTGGTTCTCAACCTGGGGGTCGGGACCCCTTTGGAGGTCAAATTACCCTTTCAGAGGGGTCGCGACGAGTCTCCCACTGCCCTTCCCTCCCACCTCCCAGCTGCCCCGCCCCCATGGTTGGGGGTCTCCACAACAGGAGGAACTCCATTAAGGGGTCACGGCATTAGGAAGGTTGAGAACCGCTGCTTTAGCCACTATCTTTACCAAACTGTGAGCTAAATTGGGTGCTAACTGTGATAGGATTAACAGTCTTAGCTTTATAATAGTAAGACTACTTATTAGGTAGTATGAAGAATTCAAGCAAGACCTCAAGACTCTGTCCTTGTTTAAGGCCATGAAAAGGGCCAAGGTTGGAAACTGTTTAGCGTCCTGTGCTACTTGAAAGGGACTTAATCTAAGACTGCATTGGGAGAGATGGTTGAATATTTAAATACAAACACTTTCCTCTGTCTAGCTGCTTTTCCAAGCTTATGCCGCATTTAGAAATGTTCAATACCCATGAACCTTTGAACGAAAGACAGTGGCAGAAATTATCCAGCTACATCTAGTTTCCATTTAAATCCATTCTCTCCCCACCCAGCTTAAAAAGGAAATTCCGTATCTCATGGCTTTTAAAAAGAACATAATATAGAAGATTGTACTCAGACAAAAGGAGCCTTTTCAGCTCTGCCCCAACTGGGCATGAGGACATTATCTACAAATTACTTAAGCTGAACTGTTTGTACTTGACTTGTACTGGACTGCTTCTGAGTTGGAAACATGTTGACTGTTCCCCAAATTAAGCAATAATATTCGGGTCGGGAGAAGCCCTGTGTGACTGAATTGATCCATATTAGCTCTCCTGCCTCCTTTGCCACCACCACAATCTAGGGGCATTTATAGGGAATCATTTTAAGACACAATAGAGTTACAGGACTTGTGGATAAGAGCTTAGAAGAACTTAAAAGAGGGAGTGACACAGATTAACGCAGTTCCTATTTGCAGTCATAACTGAGCAAACCTTCTGAAGCTGAGTCTCCACTTGCCAGAATAGGGTGCCTTCTCCATCCACCACAAACAAAGCTGCATCCATTGGAAGTGGGCACTCAGCCCGAGTTTAAGAATAATAAGCTATTAGTCTGATTTAGCAGGACTCTTCTATTGTTGGACTTTCATTGGGAAGGCCCAGGTTCAGGAATACTACTGGCTTTCTTCAGATCGCTCCCTTGCTCATTGTCTCAATCCTTAGCACAGTGGTGGGGCGGCCATTTCTTGTGTAGAAGATCCTAGGTTGCACCACAGACACTATGAGTAAAGGCAGGGAGAAAGCCCAGCTCAGCTCAGGAAGTAAAGCTCAGTGCAAACCTGTGTGAGCCATTTGACCTGATGTACTTAATTTGGGCTGTGTTCAAACATGATAAAAGAGGCCCCTCAGAGGGACAAGGTGTGGCCCTCATATTCCTAAGCCTTCTCTAACCCACTTTTCTAGCACAGAATGTTGAGGAGAGAGGAGAGGCGCAGGTGGGTGTGTGAACAATCCCACCTCAAAGCCTTCCCTCAGGTACCTCAGAGACACCTCTTTTGCTGTATCTGATCAGAGTCTTGTTTTCCTTCCATCCCACAGGCTGCCTTGAAAACAAGTGACTTTGTCGCTGGTGGCGTTTATCCTGTGGCTCTTGACCTGATGCCTCCTTTTGCGCCAACATCACTAGAGTTGGAGACTTATAACTAAGTTAGTTAGGATGAATCCATTTGTGGGGATTTGAGAGCAGGTGAAGGTTTTGCCTGTGGGCCTATTTGCACTTGGTTGTATTCTGGGATATATCTCAGCATAGGGGATCTGTTGTCCATATGTTAATGCAGACTCTGGCAGGTCTTACCTGGGGCCTGCTGTAGCCTGAATAAATATTCCAGGATATATGTTCCAGAATAAAGCCAAGTGTGGATAGGAGCCTTGTCTTCTGCTTGAGATGCCCATTGGTGGGCCACCATGTGGGACAGGATGGTGGACTAGATGGGCTGTGGCCTGATCCAGCAGGGCTCCTCTTATGTTCTTATGGACTTGAAGCTCATAGCAACTTTAGTATGTTAATATGTATGTATTATGTTTCTCATCAATTAAATCTATGTTGCACATCATTCACGCATTGCAGATAATATACTTTATTAATGCCATTATTGCTACAAGCTGCATCTATGTGCTGCATCCATTAGTTTTTGCTATTGGTTTTTACTAATTTTTTCATTTTTGTGGCATGGTTTTACACACACACAACACACAACACACACACACACACATATATAAATGTGTATATTTATTAGTGTAGCCAGTCAAGGGACAGCTATAAATAAAAAGGAGAAAAAACCCACCAAGATGATGCCATTCCTACCAGAGGGGAAAGATTGGATTTGATATCATAGCCGTCAAAAGCTTCCGATAAACCAAGCAGAGACAAAAACAGTTTCTTAGCTCAGCCGTACACCAGGCTAGCTTTTACATGGCCGTCAGTTTAATTTTCTGATATCCAGCCAGTTACAGTGTTGGCAGAAAAGAAAACCCAAGGAAGACTGGTCGAAACAAATTCAAAACATTGGAACAGGCCTGTGGCATCTGCCCCTGGAGATGTGGCATGCAGCTGTGAGGGACCGCTAGCAGCCATCCAATTGAAGCATCTCAGCTAGGCACTGCATCTGGACATGAGACATACATTGTAAGGAATCCATTTCAATTCCCAGTCCCAGCTGAACTGCACTGTCAGACAAGTCTCTTTCTATGCTATTCATCTCCCCCCTGGTCTCTGCCTCTCCCTGGTTCCTAGGTACAGTTTCTGGAAGCTATGCAACCACAAATAAAGCACAACTTATCTATTCAAGGTTTGCCCATGTGCTATACCACTGAGAGAGAGAGAGAGAAGGGAAAACAACTAATGGGCTTTTCAGAAAACGTCTTTATTGGGGTATGTGTTTGTGAGTCGGCAGGGCTTGCTATGGATCTGCAACAAACCAGAAATGTACGTTTAGAAGATTTTGATGGAACCACTGCACTTTTATGCTCCTTTGTCTTCACAGCTAAGGACACCCAGTACTAACTAGGCAAGGGCTTGAGAAGGCATCTATGTCACAGAGGACCTTGGATAAAAGGAACAGAACAGTTTGTGCAACTACTGTGTAGACAATGGGATCTGCATAAAAGAACCACTACGATGTCGAGAGAAACCTAAATACGATAAGGCGATCTAATCAGGCACATGACCATGGAGCTGCCTGAATGGTATTTTGGCGCCTGTACATCACCACCACCACCCGCCCGCTCTGGATATAGTAGTGATTCTCCAGATGTGGTCCTCCAGGTGTTCCTCAGCAACTCCCAGTATTCTCTGCCAGAAGCCACCCAGTGATGGAAGAATCAGATTAGGATGTAGGAGACCAATGTTTGAATGCTCCATTCAGCCACGAATGACACTGAGTGGCAATGGAACAGCTGTTGTCTTTTCAGCCTACCCTACCTCATAGGGTAACTGAGAGGACCAAAAGGGGAGAACTGTATCTAGCCCAGTGGTTCTCAACCTTCCTAATGCCACGACCCCTTAATAGAGTTCCTCATGTTGTGGAGACCCCCAACCATGGGGGCAGAGCAGCTGGGAGTTGGGAGGGAAGGGTGGCGGGAAACTTGGTGCGACCCCTCTGAAAGGGTAGTTCGACCCCCAGGTTGAGAACCACTGATCTAGCCCCTTAAGCTTCCTAGAAAAATGACAAGTCACAAACATGTCATAGATAAATTAAAGGCTAACCTCACCCCTGAAATGGGTGGACCTCATAAGAACCTAAGAAGAGCCCTGCTGGATCAGGCCACAGCCCATCTAGTCCAGCATCCTGTCTCACACAGCGGCCCACCAATTTCTCATGGGCGTCTCAAGCAGAAAACCTTTGCCTGCTCTTGAATCCCAGCAAATGACCTTTAGAGGCCACTGATACATCTTTCACCAAATAAAGATGGGCAAGTCCATTTGCTCTAGATCCCTCTTTCTTTTGCAAAACTCTTTCGAGCAGGCTGCCATGTTTCTTCAGCAATTTAAAGTGAATAGCAATTTAAAAAATAAAAACCCACATTTCCCTGCAAAACATACATATCTGTGTGGCTTCACTGAGTCCTTCCTGAGCAACATTCACATCAGAGATCAGAAAATCTCCTTCCTCTTAAACTAACACTAAAACTGAGATTCCTGGCGGTTGGGGTGGGTGTGGATCTACACATTTTCCAAATTCTATTTTAAATGGTTGGAAATGATAAAAAGCAAGAGACAACTGAATTCCAATTGGTTGGCCTGGATGGCATGAGCCTTTGATGCCTATTTCCTCCAAATGTAGTCCTGCCAGAGCATGAAGCAGGGAGTTAGTGTTTGTTTTATTTTGTGTTGCTGACCATCTTGAGACCTCCAAGTGAAGGGCAGGATACAAATCTTATATACAAATGAATAAATTTAAATGATCCCAGAATTCGCACACATCAGACTTCCCAAGTACAGCACAGAAAAATATCCAAGCACCGATTCCTCCCCATGCACATCCAAGCATGTGCATGTACCCTCTTACCACAGCAACGATCCCACCTGGGCTTTAAACACCTGCAACTCATGCTGAGACAGAGAACACCTGTGGATCAACCTAAAGAACCAGGTTATGACAAGCGCACAGATCAGAATTACAGATTTTTGGACCAGAGATTTTGCCTGAATTTTAACTTCTTTCTTTCCAAGAGCCATATGGGGAGAAATCACAGCAAAAGGAGGGAATGGGTTTTACTAGTTTTCCTTTAAAAAAAAAAATCAATTCCTTTCCTTTTAATATTTTCTCACGGAATCTTGACGTCGCCACGCTGCCGAAGAGCCGAGCAAAGAGCAGGACTTGTTTCCTTAACCTGAATATTCAAAGTTAAAGGGAAGAGAAAGACAGGAGTGTGTACAGAGACCAAAAGAGAAAGAAAAGAGGGGGGGGGAGTCCATGAATGTAATATCCCAATGGAATAAACTGACTCTTGCTAGACAAGCTGAAAGCTGATTAAAATATTTCTCATCCTTTGGGTATGCAATAGCTTTTGATGACGGAGTGTGCATTAATATTCAGGCGAGCTGCTTGTCAACACTTCAGACAGGTCCCAAGAAAGAATCTGAAATTGACCAGGTTTTTCTCATTGTGCCAGAAATCTTTATGAGACATAGAGCAGCACCCTTGGACTGACAGAGGCAAAGATAAGGATTTCTGCTCGCCTTCTAGGCTTGTCTGCAAGGCACCGCCTCCTCCCCCCCCCCAAATAAAAATAAAAATTGTTGTCCTTTTTGCTTTTAGGCTTTGGGGCAGGTAAAAGGTTTAGCAAACATTTCAGCAATTTTAAACACAGGGCATGGAGATGGAGAAGGAGGGGAAGGACAGGAGATGGCAGGAAAACAGAATCTTGATTTTGGCCAACCTCAATGATGCCACTATTGGTGATTCGATTTGAACCTGGCTGCCCAGCTGCCTGCAGACACACAGACTCCAAAGTTAATATCAGAGAGAGAAATCTCTACGATAATTGCTCGAAGAAGCTGAACCGAGATGGCAAGGCTTGGTCCTCTTCCTGCTTAACCGTTTCCTTGACAGTGTTTTCTTTCTGCTCAGAGCAGGGACACTGAATCGCCTCTTATTCCATTTTTGGGACTCCCAAACTAATGGCTAATGGGTTCCAAAGAAGGACTGTTTTTAACTGGGTGAACAAACTAGCCGGGACAATCCTGACCTCACACCTTGGCGGCGTTCACACCTAAGTTTTAATTCAGCTTCAGCCCGCTTTCGGAGTGACAGAACGCATCAGCAAAGTGACAAGCTGTTTCCTTTCAGCATGTTCTAGCTCAGAAAATCCATCTTGGAGTTAAATAATTTGAGAGGAAAATGACCAGTCACTTTGCTGATGCGTCCTCTTGCTCTGAAAGTGGAATGAAAGTGGATTAAAACTTAGATGTGAACACAGCCCTTGTGTGTTTTGGGGGATATAGAGGCAATTAGGCAGCACTGTCCTAAGTATTTTAGGCAGCTAAAGGAATCCACCCTACATAGAGGTGTCTTTACATTCTACAGCCCATCCATGCACATAAGTAGATGTGAAAGGGCTTCCTAAACTCTCATAAAGGTTTTCTTTTAATTATAAAAGGGGGACAATACTGTGCAAACCATCGATAAGACGGGAATAGGTTTTCAAAGACTGTCACCAATAAGGTGACTTTGAATTTTAGGAATCCAGGGTCTCTCTTTCAACAATATTGGGAAAGAGTCATTCTGATGGTCAAACCCCTGGAATCACACAAACAGCATGCAAGCAGGAGGAGAAGAAGGGAGGGGGTATTTCTTGGGAGGGGGGAGAGCTTGGCACAAGACTTGGAAGGGGTTGACCTCCTGTGATTTGGCAAGAGAGTTTGGCAGTTTGGGTGTGAGGCTGGTCTGGGTGTTTGGGTGTGCTTGTTTAGAGCTCAGTCTTGAGAATGCTGTTGGGGTGGGGGAGATGCCCGTGATTCCTGGGGGAAGAGTTTCCATCCACACCTGACTCCTTCTACAGCAGTATAACTACCGCATGGTGCCACATTTTTCAGCAGACAACAGCTAGGAACATCCATATATTTTCACTTTCTCAGATCACCTCTAAATATTTAGGAAAAGAAGAAGAGTTGGCTTTTTTACTGCACTTTTCTCACCCATTTAAGGGGACTCAAAGTGGGTGACAAACCTTCTGTTCTTCTCCCCACAACAGACACCCTGTGAGGTAGGTGGGGCTGTAAGAACTCAAAAGAAAGCTGTGACTAGCCCAAGGTCACCCAGTTGGCTTCAGGGGAGAGGTCAGAATCAAACCCAGTATTCCCAGATAAGAGTCCGGCTCCCTAATCACCAAACTGGCTAGAAATGTGGACTTACATACGACTAGCCCCCCTTTTCCACATGCAGTCAAAAATCCAGATCTTCAAGATCTGGATCTTTGAGATGGGGTCCTCCTGGAGATCTGGATCTTGAAGATGCCTGAAGACCCCATTTTGGACACCTTTAATCAGGTCCACGTGAACTCTGGATTTAAGGGACTAAAGAACCCATCAAATCTGGATTTCCCTGCCCTCGTGGGGACGGGGCATTGCAGATGGGGCCTTCAATGGGGTCCAGGTGGGGACAGAGCCCTCCCAATTGGTACCAATCAGGTACCAATTGGGTTCCTAATAGGGTCTTAGAAGGGTTCTAAGCCCAAGGGGGGGGGGAGTCCCTTTGGTTCTTTTCGCACTGGGCCTTATTCCAGATTACATGCTGGAATAGGGACTTGCCAACTACATATGGATACAGACTGCAAAAGGCCCTGAGAACAAAAGAAGAAAAGGGAACAAATAGATCCATGAAAAAGCCATGAAAAACATAAGATAAAAAAGGGACAGGACTATGTCAAAAGAGTGATTAATGGGGGGATATCCTACTAAACAATAAAAGACAAATTCTCCAAGTATCTTTTTATTTTAAGGAGTCACCAGAAAACATCTCAGGTAGACCTGGCATAACTTTGGGAGAAGGTTGCTCGGAAGCCTGGAGGCCACCACTGAATAAAGCCCTCTCTTCAGTGGTGCTGGAAGCAAACTGAAGGATCTGATAGATTATCTTAACCGACAGGCAAGACTACATATGAAGAGGTGTTTGGGGAACCCGTGATGTTTGAGGCTTTAAATGTCAATGGAAGACAGAGGCAACATAAAGACAACAGCCTTTCTCCTTTATTAGGCCTTCAGCACCTGACAGGTTAGAAGAGCATCCTGTCTGAACCAGGAGATCAATGAGCTATCATAGCTAACATCCAGAGAACATAACAGGATTTCACATCTCTGAGATACACGCTTCCACATCTTCTTCCTTACACGAACGTCTTGTCATTTTGTCATCATGGAACTAAAAGCACCACCCATTTGTTCCTGAAGCATTCACCCAACCAGCACTACACAGCTGGTGGCTTCTTACGACTTCAGACTAAATCACACATCACCGGTGACAAAGGTGTGATGTTGCTGATGAGAACTGGTGTCCACATCCACAGAGCACCAGACTGAGTAGCCTCCTCAAGGGTATTGAAAGAATCAGCAGGAGAACTGACAAGGAGAAGTCCAGCAAGGTAGTTAGTAGCACTTGGAAACTAACAGGAGAAGGGTTGGTGGCATGAGCTTTCATAGACACGTCTACTTCTTCAGATCCTAGGGGACCCAATGGCATGAGCTTCTGTAGACATGCCTACCTCTTCAGATGCTAGGGGACCCAATGACATGACCTTTTGTAGACACGTCTACTTCTTCAGATGCTAGGGGACCCAATGGCATGAGGTTTCGTAGACATGTCTACTTCTTCAGATGCTAAGGGTTCCCTAGCATCTTAAGAAGTAAATGTGTCTATGAAAGCTCATACCATCACCCTTCTTCTGTTAGTCTCCAAGTGCTACTTACTACTTTGCTGGACTTTTCGAATTAGACTAACACAGCTATTTCTCTGATATTGACAAGGGGAAGTATTTCTTCATCCAGAGGGTCATGGACAGATTTAAGAAAGGCTTAGCCAAATGCATAGAGGACAGCCATATCAATAGTTACCAAAATGGATGACTAGATACTGCTTCCTCGTTGGAGAGACAGGCAGGATGCCTCTCATGGCCATTTGCAGGGAATCAAGAGCAGGTTTTTGCCTTTGTCTTCTGCTTGAGATGCCCAGAAGCAACTGTGAGCCACTGTGTGAGATGGGATGTCAGACTAGATGGGCTGTGGCCCAATTCAGCAGGGCTCCTGTTATGTTCTTATCTTCAATGTATCACAAAATGCATGCAAAAAATTCACCAAAAAGCTCTTCTGTGTCCTCTCAGAAGAAGGCTGAGCAGTGGGGTGGGGGTGAAGGTGGGGAAGAAACCCTCCTTGTAGAAGAGTCTAGAGTATTGATTCATCTGTGGGCATATATTAGTAGGTTACCATGCCTTGGTTCTGTCTTTGCCTTACAAGCTATGGAAAGGTTGCATGCCGCTTTATGTCAGGTTATTTCCAGCAAGAGGTGTACCCGCCCACTCATAGCTCTCTTGAAAAATAAAAAATGTAAGAGTGTCTACACTGCTTATTCACAGAAGGGTTAAAAAGAAGGCAAGTGCTATCCACTGGCACGTAGAGATGTTCTGGAGATATTGTCACTTGTTGTATTCTCCATAGACTTCTATTCAACACCTCTGTCTTTAAGTACAAAACTGCAGGCTGTAGCAGCTTTAAGAAACATAAGTATCTTTTTTCTCTCTCCCCCTTTAACTGCACAGTATCTGTGTGTGAAATTCTCTAAAGGGGTTTAAGTATTTACCCTGAACACTATCAGACAGTTTCTAAAATTTTCCTTATCCTATTGCAAAGAAGAAGAAGAAGAGGAAGAGGAAAGCAGAAAAAACACCCACTTCAAAGAGAATCATAAACACAGCTTTTGTGCTTTGAGCACACATTTTGTTTTGGAAGCTTAACTTTGAATTCGCTCTGAATTGTAAATGCATCTATATGAAGTTAGAGGAGAAGACAAACTATTTTATTTTTATTTTTTTAAAAGGAGGGGGAAATAGTCTCCGAGCAACTGGAAAGTGCCAGATTTCCCCCTCCATTTATGCACACAGGCGACGGAACGGCTTCAGCCTCGAATTTACTTCTTGGCGCGTAAGTCTCCCTACAATCATTTGAGCTTGTTTTTCGTGTAAATGTGTTTCAAATCACCCAGCTAGGTAGCAAAGACAGGAAACAAATGTGACGCCTTGAATTTATCTTTTCATTCGATGTTTTAAGTTGCTTTATTAAAAATCACTTTTCCCTTGGCTTAGCTGATAAAAAATTTTTAAAATGGCCATTTTAGAAAATATTTATGAAATAACTCTAGTACATTTCTTTCTTTCTTTTTCCATGACGTTTCGTGGAAAGCACCACCACTACTAAGTTTAAGTCAATATGGTTCAAGACTGCATTTGTCCGACAGTCTTTTAAAAAGTTATTAGGTAGCTGGAACTGGGCGCTTTCCGTCCCCCACCTCTGCCATCTTCAAACTTGGCTACTGCAAATCACAATGAAAACACGAAGAAATAAAACTCTAGAGCACAATTCATTTTCCCCCAAAGCACTGTGGCTGTCAAAGTGCTATTCAACAATATCCAGCAATTACAAGTTAATTTATGCTACCAAAATCCTATATACTTGACCTTTCTTTAAAAAAAAAGAAAAAAGCGAAAGGTCTTAAGTCAATAAAGAAAATTCTTTTAATAAAACATATTAATAATCAAGCTTGAAGAGAAAGGATTTCTCTTTTCAGCCCTTACTAGGCTGCTCTGTTTGTTTGATAAAATACTCTCATATAAATATTGAGTTTTCAGACCCTGACGATGTTTCCCTTAGAGCTCCAAGATGTCTTTAGACAAAGTTTTCAATTAGCGCTGTTTTAATATAACAAGTGCCTCCACATTCACACTGAAGCCACAAATATTACTACACGTTGTGGCAAGAATCTCAAAGGGAAAATCCAGAACTTAGCTGAAGTAAGCCTGCATCCAGACCTTGCGTTCTTACTCTGCAATATTTTGGTATTCTAGAATAAAGCATAGATACTCTGGAATATCCATGGTTTATTCTGAAAAATCAGAATATAGTGGAACAAATAAGTGGTGACTAGATGCATTCCAGGTTTGTTTATTTGTTTTGAAATCAATTAATGGGCCAAGGAATTAGGGAACAGCCACTTCCCATCGTCAATATTACCTGAGAACAAATGTTTCAGGTGCAACATTTTGGCATTGCTACTTTCACCTCTCTCCACACCATGGCACACACTGGAATAAATACTCCCTATTTAACACGCTCATTAAGATCTCAGTTTCACACTGCCAGGTTACAGTCCCTGGACTGTGTGTGTGAAAATACCCAAACTGAGTAAGACCATGTGCCTTACACAAGTGACCCTCCTGGTCCAGAAAAACACAGTGATTCCTGTTTTGGAATACATGCACTTTCTGGCATCCACATCCATCTTCCCCCCCCCCCTTTTCCTTGCCCATTCTTGTGGACAACCATCAGATTCTCTCAAGAGCCTTTAAAATATCATGACAAGTATAGCTGATGTGCTTACATTGAACAGAAGGTTGAATAACTTAATGGTTACTACTGCCTGCAAAACACACAGCCTACCCCGAAGCTCTCGTCCTGCCCAAATGAACACTTTGTCATCCTTCTTCCATTTTTTTTCTTCCTCATTCATCAGTCCAATGACGCACCTAGCTAAAGTTCACTCTTTTCAGTCTTCCCCCATCAATTCCACCTTCTTCTCTTCTTAACACCAAACAGAGATTCACTATCACCACAAGCCTTCACTTACAGGAACTAGGAAAAGCATAAAGTTGACATAACACAGATTCTTCTTCTTCTTCTTCTTCAAATCGTACCCATTAAAAATTATATTTGAAGCAGTTCACAAACATCAATTAAAAAAATAAGGGGAAACTGTAAGTTACAAAAGAACATTAGTAAAATCATGAATGGGACATGACAGGATAAAAGGATAGGTCCTCATTGGGTACCTGGAAAGCCAGAGAGATAGGCAACCCACAAAGATCAGAGGGGAGACTTTTGTAGTGGATGGGTGCCACCCGAAAGAAGGCCTGAGTTAAAGTCTCTCTCTCTCTCTTTACATTCAGAACATATAACTTTTTTGATACTTGAGTTTGGGAAGGAGGGAAGGAGGGAGAGAAACATGAACCAGTGAAACCGACAGGAATTTTTGCGATCTTATCCGTTTCTCTAGAGATATACAGAAGCCCAATAAATGACATGATGAGGAGAGAATAGGCTAACTGAAGGTTTACAAACTCACCAACCCTCTCATCAACATTTGACTTCACTGGTTCCGACAACCATTCTACATTCACGGCAGAAAGACTGATGGTCCTATTATGAGGAAAACTCTGTTACCAGTAAATAAATAAATAAATAAAAGTCTTTACGTTGCAATTAACTTCTCTTCAGCGCATAAGTAATTTCAGTTTCAGATAGCATAAAACCAAACTGCTACATTAAGCAAGAATGGAACTTTAGGTCCGCATTTCCCTCTCTCTCTCTCTCTGCCGGCAGTATTTTAGAGAAAGCAAACACACTTAAATTTTTAACTGTTATTGTCTGCGCAAACCTTTGCACAGGCTCGCAACATCATGGTCTCAGTTCTCAGACCAAATTCCTCGAAAAACGGTTGGGATTAATTGGAGCTTAACTTACTAGTATAATGAAAATCTGTTGAGAGTGGGATGTTGCACGGAAACTGATACATTTTAATAATAATTCTTTATGCACTGGAGTGAATAAAGGTCACGGAGGCCAACGGCATTCCAAATACACAACTGTATTGTTAAATGGACTGTCAAATGAAACTCGGAAGAGGGGAGGGAAGCTTCATCGAATACAATGTAATTTGCATTTTCTGAAAAAAAAATACATACAAAATAGTTTGGGGGTTTTTTTAGAAAAAAAAAACCAGTGCCATGTCATCCAATGGTATTTCTAGAGCTTTTAGTCACCGTATTCAGCACAAACAGAAAATGTTAATGTCAAGTTAATTTTATTTTGCATTAAATGGGGAGGAAAGGATTGTGTGTGAGAGAAAGACACACAAAGTAAATGACCATTTTAGTTTATTTTCCTCCATCTCTATCTTTCCCTCAAACATACTTGGGGGGGGGAAACCCTCCACTCTGCTATATCCAGTGCAATGTTAAAACACTTTTATAGGTAAAATAAATGTCAGTTTTGCAAGGTTTTGCATGAGACTAGACCCTGGGAGACAAATTGTCTCTACAATGAATCTCAGAACAGCTCCTCCAAGGTTTCCTGACATCACATGAGATTTCAGCCTTTCAGAACATATTCTACCCAGAAAGCAAAGCTCTTGCAACTCCTTTCAAATGGTAACTCTGCCTTTGAATTCACCCAGAACTTTATCTTGATGTTGCTCAGGATAAGGGTGCTAATCTTTGGTGACTAAAATTAAAAAAAGAGGAAAAAATACAAAAAAATATATACAAATACTAATGCCTGAATTGCTTTCATATTTTTTTGAAAGTGGTGGGGGAGCGAGGGGGGGGGAACAGAGGATATTTGGAGTTAAAACTGCTTTGGCTTGAAATGTTCATAAATTCATAAGGTAATAATGGCGCAGGGAGGAGATGGAAGAGAATGTGGTTTTTATCAGAATGTCATTCAAATGAAAGGTTTAACATTTACATCACAAGAGTGAACTGGGAGCAAAAACTATCCTTAGGGAAAGAAATGCCAAGAATAAACATTAGGATTAAAGAAGAATATATACACTTACCGTAATGTCTTGTTCTCTCTCTCACACACACACACACACACACAAAATGAACACATTCATGAGCTGCAGTGACAGTCAAGTAAACTTTTAAATATATTTTCCAGGAATATTAGGAAAAATAATCATTAGCCTATGGGTGATGTTCAAGGATATCCATTTTAAAGCCTACAAATGAAAAAGGAAAGGCCATCTGCTTCAAATAATCAAATACTGTACATAAAGGGGGCATTTTCCTAAAGTCAGGAACCTTCAGTGATAAACACAAGGCAACTAGAGCATATATTTTGTTTTCTCTGTTTGTGTCTCCCCTACTCACACACACAAACACACACTTCTTCAGAATTTAAACAAAAATATTTGTTGCATTGCACCCGTGTGGATGTTTTTATAGCCCATACCTTGCATACATATACATGTATAATATACAGTATCTTAATTGTACAGAAGGCAGATCTGTCCCCACACGCTGCACTTTTAAATGTTAAATTGCTGTTGAATTTGTTAGCCCACAATTGATTTCCTGTATTACGGAATCTTAGAGATTATGGTTAACTTGAAAAAACAGGGCCAAAATTTTGATACTTACACCAATATGTAAAAATCCTATTTTTCTCAAGCCCAGTTGCTGGATAGCTACCTGGACACTGTAGCTCAACAGTGCCACCAACCGGCCAAAGTATTATTATTATTTTTTAAAAAGGTGCTTGAAATACTGAACAGGTATGAAAGCATAGGAGAAAGCGGGCAGAGGGTGGAGGGGTGGGGGTGGGAGAGGACAGTAAATCTAAATCCCAAATAGAATAAGCACCCAAATTTACTTAAAGACCCAACAGAAACAACAGACATTACCTATTAACATTCTCTTCTGTCTCCCTCAATACTTCAAATTAATTGTGATTAATGTGTTAGAAGTCATAAACATTAAAGCCATTCCTTAAGATTTAAATTAGAAGCAGCTCCTGTCCTGGCCCCTAAAAAGCCTTCCAAGTTTGCTGATAAATATCGTCCTGAGTCCCGTTGAAAGGAGATATACTTGAGTGGGCTGTTTTTCTAATTAGAGACACATGGAAACGTCACACCAATTGCAGACAACTTAGCCCTGGAGAATTCCCTGGGTTTCTTTTTTTTTCTCCTCCATGTCTTCAACAGAAAGCAGAGATACAGTAACAACCAAACTATCTTGCTTTTTTTTCCTTGCTGAGCCCTGCCTTTATTTGAAGGAAAAGACTAAATCCCAAGCCCGGCGGGTGGAAAAGCAAAACCACTTTATTCCATGTTTCCAAAACTCGTCACAGTAACAGTTCATCTCCCACACAAAAAACAGGCATCCATAAAGACCTTGTTCAGAAGTAACCCAAAACCAGGGTTCAACAATATGAAAATGGACCTCATTTCCCTTGGGGCCAGGTAGGTCACCTCATTCACCTCCATTCCAGTTTAGCTTCTGTGAGCCAGTTTGGTCTAGGGGTTAGGGAACCGGACTCTTAACTGGGAATACTGGGTTTGATTCCCCAGTCCTCCATGAAGTCAGCTGAGTGACCTTGGGCTAGTCACAGCTCTATTTCTGAGCTCCCCCAGCCCCACCTACCTGGCAGGGAGAAGAACAGAAAGCTTTGTCAGCCACTTTGAGTCCTCTTAAATGGGTGAGAAAGGCAGGGTAGAAAAGTCAACTACTACTCTTTTCTTCTTCTTCTTCTTCTTCTTCTTCTTCTTCTTCTTCTTTTTCTTCTTGTTTCCATTTATGAGTCACGCATCACACAAAGTGAAAGGCAATCTGGTCAGCCCAACTCCATAAACTACGGTCTGATATTGGTTTCCACCAACCATAGTTAAGATTCCCCATTCAGAATTCAGACAACACTGCACAGTGCAGTTGAATCAGGAGGTAGCAATGTCTGGATCCTTCCTCATTGCCATACAGTGCCAGAGAAAAATCAAACATAAAAATAGCAGGAGAACGAAGGATGGAAAGCAAGGTAGCTTTGCTTTGAAATACTACATTATATCTATATTGAATCCCAGAACAGCTTCTAAAAACATTCGGCATCAGTAAAAATTAAATAAATATTTTTTAAAAAATGGAATGTGCATTCCTTGAGGTATGAAAGTTCATGAGGGGGGGGGGGTCAGGAAAATATATACGCTGTTTAAATGTTTTTTAATTGGGATTCCTTTTCCCTCAGTCTCTTCTTTTTTCTATTCCAGTCCTCATCACTTCCTCAAGTAATTCTAGTGATGGCTACTTGTGATTAGTTAGGTTTGACGAAACACTGCAAAAAAGAGCAGCTCTGAGGCATCTTAGAGACAGCATAGAGGTGGGATTGTTCACACACCAGTCTGACCTCTACCCTCTCATGAACCTTCTGTGCTAGAAAAGGTGGATTAGAGAAGACCCGAGAACATGAGGGCCGCACACTGTCTCTCTGAGGTGATCAGAGACACTCCTTTTGTTATATCTGAACCCCACCTTAGTGAAAGCTTCAAGCTGGGATTGTTCACACACCAGTCTGCCCTCCCCCTCTCATGAACCTTCTGTGCTAGAAAAGGTGGATTAGAGAAGGCCTGAGAACACGAGGGCCGCACACTGTCTCTCTGAGGTGATCAGAGACACTCCTTTTGTTATATCTGAACCCCACCTTAGTGAAAGCTTCAAGCTGGGATTGTTCACACACCAGTCTGCCCTCCCCCTCTCATGAACCTTCTGTGCTAGAAAAGGTGGATTAGAGAAGGCCTGAGAACCTGAGGGCCACACACTGTCTCTCTGAGGTGATCAGAGACACTCCTTTTGTTATGTTTGAACACAGCCAAAGTCTCTGTTCACTGCGGGATGCAGGACTTCAGCAAAGGCTGGAGCAGAAGGCTGTGTTACGAAAATGCAAGAAGGCATCCAAAATGAGCAGAGAAATGGTAACCAATTAGGTAACCAAGTTCAGTGATGTTAATCTTTCACCATCTGGTTGATGCATGTAAAGCAAAATAACATCCCTGAAAGCAGGTGGACCCGAAAAATAGGTTAAGACCCAGGCAGTTCGCTTGTCTCTTTACTTGTAAACTTGTGGAAGAAGAAAAAAATTGCAGGGAAGAAACACATAATCTCAAACAAAAACCACCAAGGAATTCCCAGTCCATTTCTTATTGGTACATACCATGAGTTCCATTTTCCCCCAAAGTTCTTCTAGGGTAGCCATGGGTTCATCCCACCAGTTGGTGCATTTTCGGTAACGTTTACCCTGGAACCAAAATTGCCGTAACCATTCAAACTCAACCTGAAAGAATGGAAACAACAAACAAAATACTGTAGTTCTGAGGCATAGAGCAGGGGGGAACAAATCTCTGGCTGCATTCAGATGTTCAGTACTTATTCCACTATAGTTGGGTATTCTGGAAAGAAGAATGAATTGATAGAAGACCCAAGTATTAAAAATGGTTGAGTTTTCCGATCCATTTACATTTGAGAATCATGGAACTGAAGTAAGAAGGAGGAGAGAAAAAAAAAGAATTGACATTCTTTTGATTTAAAAAGTCCTAGGAGAAAGACATAGCAAAAGATCACTCTATCTAAGCAGCCAAGACTTCCATGCAAATTGTATGGGTTTGTAATTTCTTATATTTGTCTACTTCAGTGGTTCTCAAGCTGGGGGTCGGGACCCCTTTGGGGGTCGAACTACCCTTTCAGAGGGGTCGCGACGAGTCTCTACCTCCCTTCCCTCCCACCTCCAAGCTGCTCTGCCCCCATGGTTGGGGGTCTCCACAACATGAGGAACTCCATTAAGGGGTCCCGGCATTAGGAAGGTTGAGAACCACTGGTCTGCTTTATTTTGATTACAGATTATTTGTTTGTTATTTGTTGTAATGTATTTTTGTTTGCTTTAGTCTGATTACAATGACTGTGCTGTGTGTTTGTTATTTGTTTATTAAAGTACAGAGCTTAAAAAATAAGAAAAAATATTTTGGGAAAAACACGCACATATATAATCTATCTGTAGATAAACTGCCCCACTTCAGATGGTCATTCGGGAAAGCTGGAGGCTGAAGACTATTTTGCACTTTAACAACCATCATGCAAATTAGCCAAAATCATCATTCTGAAAAGAGTGACCTAGTGGACTTTGTATTTAAGTTGGGTTATGTTTCAAATGTGGCATCTCTTCCTTGCGATCAAAACTAGTACAGCAAGCTCACTGGATCATATAATTTAACATCTGAGATCAGAATCTACAGGGGCCAAGAGTCCATTGGCTGAGTGCATATCTCGAGAGACCAGTGGAAGCGCCAGTAATCCAGCATCGAAGTGACAGCCGGGTGTTCCATTGCTGTAGCAGAAAGAAGCATCCATGGATGACAGAAGATGCCGCTGAAGTGTTGGGCAAAATCCTTTATCCCACACTCTCCTCATTTCTCTCTTTCCATGTCCTCAGAACAGGATGGAGGAGTGTGGAATCAAACCCAGTATTCCCAGTTAAGAGTCCGGCTCCCTAACAACTAGACCAAACTGGCTCACAGAAGCTAAACTGGAGTGGAGGTGAATGAGGAGACCTACCTGGCCCCAAGGGAAATTAGGTCCATTTCCATATTGTTGAACACTAGTTTGGGGTTACATTTACCAATATTTGACTAATCAGGGTGCTTACATAATGTCATCAGAAGCCAACACAAAATTCTTATAGATAGATAGATAGATAGATAGATAGATAGATAGATAGATAGATAGATAGATAGATAGATAGATAGATAGATAGATAGATAGATAGATAGATAGATAGATAGAGAAAGGTGAAGATGAGAGATAGATAGGTTTATTGGTAGGTAGGTAGGTAGGTAGGTAGGTAGGTAGGTAGGTAGGTAGGTAGGTAGGTAGGTAGGTAGGTAGAAGGAGATAATTTGTGCTGCCGCTGCTACAGTTACATAGTTACAACAGTGCCCTACAAGAAACTTGGTTCCTTAATCTTCAAACAGACCCCAGCAAGAGTCTATTCTCCCTGCGTTTTCTCCTCTCTCCTTTCTTCTTTCCACGTCAAGTGCTCTGCAGTTCTGGTCAATTGGAACTATGTGTTTATCTTTGTTACGGTAGTTGTGTTTAATACACAGGCTTCAATCCCATTTCAGCCTTCACCTGCGACCACAAGGAATTTTATTCTGTTTACCTTTATTTGAACTGGATTGGCCAAACAAAGAAAAATCTGTGGATGGAACAACACTGGTTTTTTGTTTTTTTTTCTTAAAGATTAAGTTCTCACCTGAGAATATTCTCTTTTTAACACACACGCAAATGCAAACGCATAGTAACCTTCTACCACTTCCTTCTCCCCCAGGCGAAAAAGAACAGACACAAAAGCCTGAAAGTGATTTCAGCTGACAGTTGCTAAATGCTCGTTTGATGTGTGTAACTGCTTTCAATAGAAGCTGTTTAAACAAAAAAGGCTACGGATAAAAAAAAAAGTAATAATAATAATATATTAAAGAGAAGCCTGTTGGTAAAACATATTGGTAGGATTAGTGGACACCAGTTAACAGAGATTTATCTCAGATGTTTTAAAAGAAAGGTTACACAAATAATTTAACTCCTTTTAGCATATAGGATAATAACACATGTCCTTCTGTCACAGAGTTCAGCTAAAGTTTATACATTTTGCAGGATTAGCTCTGTAGACACTTACGACAGTTGTCCCTTGTATAACACAGGGGTTTAGTTCCTGCAGATCACCAAATGGCACACAATTGAAATCAGGGGACAGGATCTCAATGGTGCTTTCTCCACCTGCTGACTTCCATAGCCACCAATTGCAGGCACAACAGAGTTTTGCAAGATGTGGGTCTTGCACCACCTTGTTACACAAAGGATGTTGCATTTTGCTGACCTTGGGATGGGTGCGATCAGACTATGCTTTTTAGTCATCACTTTAACAAAAAGCATTCCATCCCCAGACACACACAAAAACAGTTTTCTGAATATATGACTGCGGTATACATTTGCCTCCAAGTTAGTCAACGCCTACCCTAACTGCAAGTGCTACCCACTGACTGGTCACTAGCAGGAACCTTGACATCTTTGCTTACGTAGTTTCCCGCCCAACCTGTTTAAAGAAAGAGATGACTTCAGAATTATGAAATTCCAAATACTGAAGAGGCATCCATTCTGAAGCTTCAAGACTAGATAAGGAGAATGCAGGGAGAAAATGTCTTTTATTACAGACTCAAACTTGCCCTGAGGGTGCTTCTTTAAGCCATTTTTCTTCAGATCATATGAAACTTTCACCATTTTTCTTTCTTTTTTTAATGTTTGAACAGTTCACAAACTGTTTTGAGGTTCAATCCAGAGCTGGTCGAGGATCTTCAACCAGGTTCTACACTGAGGGCCTGTCCGCATGCTAAAAATAATCCAAAAGGATTCCGTGTCCGCCTCGGGAGCGTCCACATACAAAGCCCTAATATGTGGCACACAGGAGTCAATACATGTTTTAAAAAACCCACTTCACAAGTGTTTTGCGTGTCAAATAAGGGACTAACACGTATTCTCCTGGCGCCATGCAGACGCTCCCGGAGGGGATGAATGGGTAAATAACCTCATTCACTCGCTCGCTCAGCCGGCAATGTTACCTCCATTTACATTGCTGGGAAGGCAACAAGTTTGCGCTGAAGCAGATGTGCGCACATGTGCTTGACAGTTCATCTGCTTCAGCGCAAACTTGTTGCCTTCCCAGCAATGTAAATGGAGGTAACATTACTGGCAGAGCGAGCAAGCAAACGAGCGAGGTTATTTTCCCATTCATCCCCTCCTTGTCCATGGCCAGCAGGGGAGGAGGGGATGAATGGGAAAATAACTTCGCTCACTCGTTCTGCCGGCGGGCAGATGAGGGGATACTGCAACGCTCCTCTCTCCGCCGCTGCCGTTCCTGCCGTTCCATGGGGACAGGCAGTTACGGTTTGGATCCGCGTTGCCCCAAACCACATGAGGACGCTTTATTGTGCGTTACAAACAGATTTTTATCACACGTGTCCAAATTGCATCAGCTGGCTTGCATGCAGACGCGCCCTGAATCAAACTGAATGAGGATCAGTTTGATTCACACCAATTTTACAACAGTGAGTTTGTAGGTACCCCTACTAGTGGAAGCCTTAAAGCGAGACTTGAATAATAACTGCAGAGAAAAGTAATCCCTTCCTTTTTACCCAGAAAGGTAAATCAGACTGCAAACAGCAGTAGTAGTAAATTCAGAAATGCATAAACAGGCATCCCCACCTCAGTTTTAATCCAATCTCAATCCACTTTCAGAGTCGGAAAACACATCAGCAAAATGACTAGCAATTTGTTTCTATTTTATCAAACCCAAAGGTGAATTTTCTGAGACAGATGATGCTGAAAGAAAACAGCTTGATACTTTGCTGATGCATTCTCTCACTCTGAAAGTGGACTGAAACTGAATCAAAATTTAGGTGTGAACGCAGCCAGGGACAGCTGGGGAGTGAAGGGAATCACAGAACAGCGAATACAGTTCATGGGCCTCTCCTTCCTGACTGACAAAAAAAATATTGAACGGAGGGCACCTTTATTATTTAAAATAACAACAACAACAAAAAGCACCCACCCTCATTTCTACGTCTGAAGTAGTGTTCTTTCACCAAGCCAATTTTTTTTCCCCATAGAAAGCAAAGGCAGACAGGCCCACAGCAGTTATGAGAATGCCACAACTCCAGAGCACATTGTAAAAGCAGAGCAACATAATGCTGCACAGCTTTTTGTCTTGATCTCTGTCTGTCTGCAGCAGAGATTTACCCCGGTGTCGCTTCAGCCCCTCTCCACTCGCCCTTTAAGCTATTATGAGAGGAACACTTTGAGAGTTACAGTCAATAAGGCATGGAGTAAAGGCCAAGAGCCGCCAAGTGACATTTGGTAAGCCGGGGGGTGGGGGTGGTCTCCAGTCAATTATTTAAAAGCACTTGGGCTATTAAATGCCACCTAGGTAGGTGATCCATATTTCCTCTCTTCAGTACCTGCTGACCACCGACTGTGCTGCCATTTCAGCACGAGGCACTAAATACACACATTAACCTTATTTCCACTGTCCGGATCAATGCTGTACCCAGCAGTCGCCGAACAGTTCCACACCAACATAACACCTTTGCAGCGGGCACGGAAGCTCAGGTAGCCAGAAACAGTTCAGGTCTGTTTTGCTAGCAGCAGGAAACTAATCTTCTCAGCGGCACTCATTTTTGAATGGCCGTATACTGACCAAAGAGCCTGGAAGAAGAGGGGCAGGCAGGAGGTTTTTGGCTGTGTCTCTGCTTACTAGTTCTGGGCACCTCTGAGAGTCAAAAGCCTCTCACACCTCCGCCTGCCCACCACCCTGTCTCCATTTTGGGGCTCATGGAGATCACGCCGGTCCCTTTCCTGGTGCAACCGCCAGCGATGACGCCGTGGGAGGAAGAATTATTCTGTGCGGCACCGTCTCACTCCAAAATGGAAACTCAAGGAGGTACCTTCTTCAGCACCGGGGTCCTCTGTCAAGACTGCCTAACTGGTATGCTGGGAAGATAAAAACATTCATCAACACTTGCCCTTCTCTTCTGCTTGAGACGCCCATAAGCACTTGGTGGGCCACTGTGTGGGACAGGATGCTGGACTAGATGGGCCAAGGCCTGATCCAGCAGCACTCCTCTTAGGTTCTTATAATCCATGGTAGAAAGACAGGCTTATGCATTACAAACAATAATGAGAAAGGGGTTCTATTTGCTGCTTTACAGGAGGCCCCAATGAGTCTTTGAAGTCTAATGGACTTGCCCCAACTGCTTAACAAACATATTCTTTTTCCTCCCTTTTGTAGCATTCATCCATGAATAGTTTTTCTCCCCCTTCCAAACTATCTGCTGCACCATTCAAGACACAACCCTTAGCTGAATAAATGTTTTAAATCTAGGAATGGCAAGGCCAGATTGGTAGCTCAGCATTCATTCAGTGGTGCCAGATCACATATTTCTGAGTAAATTACCAGTGACCAAGCAATCCCCTGAGTGCTTGAAGGGACAATTTAATTCGTTCTGTAACAACCGTGAGCACTATTGCTTTTTATTATTATTATAAAAATGGTTGTAGTTCAGCAGAATTGTCCAAGCAGTCATCAGTGTTAAGTTTTTCTCCCTTTCTGCTGATAGACAAATATCTGCAACAGGAGCTTAAAGAAGGAGGAGGACCAGGAGGAGGAGGAGGAGGAGAGTTGGCTTTTCTACCCTTCTTTTCTCACCCATTTAAGGGGACTCAAAGTAGCTGACAAACCTTCTGTTCCTCTCCCCACAACAGTCACCCTGGGAGGTAGGAGGGCCCTGTGAGAGCTCAGAAATGAGAGCTGTGACTTTCCCAAAGTCACCCAGGTGGCTTCCTGGAGGACTGCAGAAGCAAACCTTGCGACTGCAAAATATGAGTGTGGCACCCTAACCACAAGACCAAAATGGCCAGAGGTGCAGGTTTTATGATGCTCTGAATCCAGCCACTCAGTCCAGGAAAGTTCCGGTGAGGGTTCAGAGTCTAGCAACATTTGCACACTTACCTGGGTTAACCCCAGGATACGGTGGGACTTCCCATGCGGAGATACACAGTCCACCCCAAGCTGAGATGGTTTGCTTCTGGCAAAAAAGGAGGCCATCTGCATTGAGATAGCCTGTTCCACACCAGCCCCCAAGCCAATTCCAGCCCTAATGCCCGTTGAAGAACTGTATGGATTACAGGAGTGAAATCTGGAGAAGCAAATATCAGTTTGCACCTTCCAAGAAAAAGAAGAGTTTGCTTTTCTATCCTGCTTTTCTCATCCATTTAAGGGGACTCAAAGCGGCTGACAAAGCTTTTACATTCTTCTCCCCACAGCAGAACACCCTGTGAGGTAGCTGTGAGGTAGGTGGGGCTGTGAGAGTTCAGAAGATAGCTGTGACTAGCCCAAGGTCACCCAGCTGGCTTGGTGGAGAAGTGTGGAATCAAACCCGGTATTCTCAGATTAGAGTCCAGCTCCCTAACCACTAGACCAAAGCGGCTCACTGTAGTGGCCCCTAAGAAAGGGAACCCCCAAATGGCCTTTAACGCCTCTCTGACTCCAGCCTAAAGCGTTTTACATACACAGTTCCAAGACTGTTGCTGCTTTATTTTTGTTTGTTTGCAAATCACGTTTTGGCTTGATGTCGTTTTGAAGCTATAGATTTTGTTTCTCTCCTTTTAAATTGATTTGTTGTGACAAAGCTACTTTCTAACGTTATTCAAACTGATTTGTGACTTAGGTTCATTTATTAATATAAATCTTGTTTGTTTCAACCCCTCTGAACTCCAGTGAGGAACTGCAAGCATAAATATATATATATATGTAAAGAGACCCTTAAACACACTTTGGCTAGAAAAGATTCCTGCAGTAGCCGAATGGACGAAAAGGAACCCATTGTTATCGGCATTCCGATCTCAATTCCTTTTGTTCTCACCAGCAAAATTTCCTGTACAAAAAGAACATTTTGGGAGCATCGCTGTTTTTCGCTAAGATTTCAGATGTAAAACGGAGATTTTTCTTCCAACATATGTCTCACAGATTAAGAACATAGCAGCTGTATTAGGCCATGAACCTATGAAATGTTACCCTATAATTAGAATACAAAAAAGACATGTGGTCTTTTTTTTTTCTTTTTCTTTTTAAAGGAAGAATCAAAGACCTGCATTAGTACCACAGATGTCTCAGCTTCCTGTTTTCAGGGCTGTTCACCAAAGAAACGTGTCTCCGTAGCAATGCAAACCACAGATAGCTTGCTCCCATGTGTGGCAGTAAGGGGAGACTTGTTGAAAATAACAATATTTTTTTTTAAAAAAAAAAGTGTGCTGTCGTATGAAATCAACCCCACTGCTAACTGAAAAGCTAATCTTGGACAAACGGGCTGGGAAGAAGACCAAAACAAAGCCTGAGCAACTTGAATGTTGCTAGTAGAAAAGATCTAGCCTCTCTTGTTTGGTAACAGCATGCACAAATTGGAGTGCGATAAAAAATAGAAAAACCATAGAAAGTTGAGGAAGTTCAGGTGGGAAGCCAGGAATCTAGGAGATGCCATGAAAGAGGGAACCATGGAACCAAAGGTGGACCTAGCAAATAAGTCTTGATCTCTTGTGTAAAGAACAAGAGAATCAAACAAATTCATGAAGGAAATGGCTTCGCAACAGTGCACGTGAGTCAAATGCATGTTGCCGAAGTCAGATCCTTTGCTGATGGATATTGTAGCTATATCTGAAACCTCGGACTCACAGAAGAACTATGGAGCGCATCTAACAGCTCCAAAACTGTGAAGCTTCAAAAGGCTGAGGAGCTTTGATCTATTGCAGAAGGTTCTCTGAGCATGATCTTTTTCTCCACAGATATTATTCCACCAAGCTAGGTGGCATCCTCAGTCCAAAGTTTTGGACAATTTTCTGCAGTGAGACCCTAGAAGCTTGACCTCCAGATATTCCCCACAATGACCTTTGATCTGTATTCTGAGCTACATTGGCTTCCCAGAGACACAGGCAACAGTCTTCCCCTTTCTTGTGACCTCTTAGTTCATCCCCTTTAAGCAGAAGAAAATCACTGGAAGCCCACGCTTCATCATGCTTGCTCTTCTCAAGCTAGAAGCATCCTAAATTCTATCTGGCTGGAACACCACCATCAATAGCAAAAGGAGTGGGCACCCACAATTGGGCTATCTCAGTGGTAGCTCCTGGGTTATGCAATAGTCTCCTCACCCCCTGAGGTATGTCAGGGCACCTTCACTTCACATGTACAGGGTAACAGTGAGGATGCACCTCTTTGCCCTGGCCTTTGGCTGAATAAGGAAGCAGCTTTTTCCTCTCGGCTTTCAATTGTTTAGTACATTCATTTTTGAAATGTTGCAACCTGCCTCAAGACTTTCAAGTATAGGGTGGTGATGGATGGATGGATGGATGGATGGATGGATGGATGGATGGATGGATGGATGGATGGATGGATGGATGGATGGATGGATGGATGGATGGATGGATGGATGGATGGATGGATGGATGGATGGATGGATGGATGGATGGATATCTTCCATTAGCAGAAACAACAATAAAGAGCCCTTTCAGATGTCCACAATAATGTATGTTCCTCACCTCATTATGGGCTGCTTCTACTTGCTTTATAACTTGAATATCCAGTGATTTCAAATAAGGTTGTGTCAGTTCATCACTCTCACATAAGTTTTCAAGTGCTGTACTGCAGCAGTCCAAAATATACGTCAGGGTTCCTCGCGAACACTGTAAGGGTACAAGGAGGTAGAAAATGAAATTTGTTTTGAAACAAAGTCCAAAATTCCAAAGGCTACCCTTTTTCATTCACAGCATTTGCAACATGGCTTGCCCAAACTTTATTATTATTATTGTCATTGTTATTATTGTTATTATTGACCCTTGCTAGATTGTCCGCACTGGCTGAAGCATAGTTCAGTCTAAGCTTCAGGTAATCAGTAGTCCAGGGACCCCTGGAACAGAACAGGGTGATGTGTTGAAGGACACAGGTGTACCAGGGAGACTCAAATTGCGCCACCAAAATGGGTCCCCCTAGGGCTTCAAGGCCAGACCACTGGAGAACCTGGGAGCTTCACAGAGACAGAGCAGACACTGTTCAGGAACAGCCTTCCAAGTGTGCAAGTCTTGTTCCAGGAGAGAAGGAGTGGTCCAGAAACTGGAACAACTCCAGCCTGATCCATCTTAATGGACTGAGCCAGCAAGATATGTGTGGAAAAGACTAAAGTCAGCTTGCAGGCTAACTCAGTTAAGCATACAACAGATGGAGGACCATGCTACTTCAGACTGCCAGAGAGGGCTTTCACATCCTCTCTGCAAACCCAGAGCCACCAGACCAAAAGCCAACCTCTCCCCTTGGAAAGCTCATTTTCTTACGTATGTGTCTCCCATTTTGGATCCTTCACCTGAGCTATTAAATAACCCAGTAAAGCCACAAGAATGAAAACTCTGCAACTAAAATTGAAGGAAAGTAATCCAGGCTGATAGCGCCGTCCTGAATACCCTTACGACAACAAAGGAGAAAGCTGGAGATCAAAAGCACACAGCAACTCTTTTAACAGCTCAAAGCTGTTTTCACAACACTACACTGGAATCACAGATAGGCTAGCACAAGTAATTACTATTAAACAGCCAAACTACCTCCAGATTTATGTCTGTAAGAGGTCCAGGTTGTTTAAAGATAATCTCCCAATCTTAGCTCAGTTGTCTCTTGGCATCCACACCTTTACCCACAATTGGAACAATAACACCAATCAGAGACTGCCATTGTACAAATTGGAGCAAGATAAAGCACTGTGATGTTTCTATAAACTCCATTGTCCAGTTTAATTGCTTTTAAATGCCCTCCTTTCACATTCAAACAGAAGGAGTAAGAGTACAACCTAGTGAAATATTAGGACCAGACATACAAGATGAATAAGAGGACCTCTCTGGATCCAGAAGAATTAAATAACATTTGCATGGCTACTCAGCTGCAGGCATTCTAGGACTCATTTTATGCTCTGGAACTGTCTTGCTTGCTCTGATGGATGAGCATTATCAGGAAAGGAACAGGAGAAATCCCATTGCTTCTCAATTTCTCAGTGACTTCTGATAGCATTGACTTCAGGGACTGTGAACTTGAATCACCATTTTACAATCGTTCCATTCCTATCTCCACATTAGACTTCAGAAACCAACAGCAAGGAACTTCTGTAGAACACACTGAAAGCTCACATGTGGATTTTCCCAGGGGTAGATCTGTCCCTCATGCATTTCAACATCTACAGCAACGTCTTCAGAAGGGGCCATCAGGAGATTGAAGTGAAGTGTCATTAGAACATTCTAGCTCTCCATTCCATCTGACTCAGAAGAGGTAGGCTGCATCCAGACGTGGGTTATTTATTCTGTTTTATTTGGATATTCCAGAATATCCATGTTTTATTCAGGAATTAGTGGGAAAAGTAACTGACATCTGGATGCAGCCATAGGCGCTCGCTTGACCATTGCCTAGAGGACCCATAAACTCAAACAAGATGGAGGTTCTGTCTTGTCACAACATCTCCAACCCAGACTTTGTGGGGAGCAGGAAAATACCCCCAGATATGACTTATGAATGAAACATTTTTAGGTGGAAAAGGGTCTCCCTTGAACTTCTCTCTACAATTGAAAACACATTTTTGGGAGGGCAAAATTGCCCTTTGAGGAATTACCAAATCTAGGAGGAGAAGGAATTGCTTATTTCTAAGCATATCACCAACAAATGAAACTACACATGTACAGTTTGGAACAATCTCCCACCATGCCTTTTCCCAAAACCACCTTCTGTACCAAAAGGGACAAAACACAAAATAGTAGCCTTTTCTTCTTTTTTTAAGGGGAAGCACCTACAACGATGCATCGCTATCAGACTTCTTTTCAGTTAAATATTTATAAGGGCAGCTAAAAAGCTCAAGAACAACCTTGAGAAAGGACCCCTTGGAGCTCTAATTCTTTGTATTAAATATTTCCATGCTCCATGAACTGAGGTCACGGCGGTTTATAAAAACAAAGCGAGAGCTTCTAAAGAGGAAACACTTTTTTCCCTCCCCCCCCCTTCCTTTTCTTCTATTTTGTGACTGTGGACATAAGTGTGCATTTTAATATCAGAATAACACACAAGAAGGAAGAGAGGTCAACTAGTTCATCCTTTGCTGCAAAGTACAAACAGCAAGCCTTTAAAGTGGCATTAAGAACACTACTACACTACTACGACTCTATTACTACAAAAATAATATATAATACTATTATACCAATATGTGTATATTAGATTGTTTATTTTGAGAGCCTTTAGATTTATACGGACCCTATAATAATGTTGTAAGATGTCTGCGTGAAATTCTGTGTACCTTATATCTGTGATCTAGCCTCCTCAGCAGCAACGGAAGTAGGGCTCATAATTTTGCAGCGCAAAAAGAAGTACAGAGTTTAAAAACAGGCTTCACTCTCTACTTTCTGGACCCAATGATACCATGTTTGCCTGTGGAACTACAAAAAGAAACCCAAAGTTTATGTCTAGGGGAAACGCCTGGGTCCAGGAAGTGCTTCACACTATGCAGGGTGCGATCAGGCAGGGCTTTTTTCAGTCACCCTTTTAAGAAAAATCGTCCTATCCTCAGATGCACAAAAAATGAATTACCAACAGTTATCTGAATATACAGCTGAGAATCTACCTTATTTTGCCTATATTCACCTGCAGTTCAGGCAAAACCTACCTCAACTACATGTGGTACTCATGGATTGGTCATCTGGCAGGAAAACCTCGCCTATTTGCTTATGTAGTTTCTTGCCCACCCAGCTTACAGAAAGAGAAGTTTCACAGCTATGAAATCCCAGATTATGAAGAGATGACCTTTCAATAAAAGGAAAATGTCATTTCAGACTAAAATTCATCCAGAAGGTACCTCTTTAAGCACATCTGATCACACCCTCAGTGGCTGAAACCCTGAGTCTACTTTCCTTTTTCTTTATGTACATGCCAGTTCCGACAAACTTCTATTATCAATGAAGTCAACTTTCACATCATTTTACACAGAAAAGCAACCTTATGAGCCTTAGTGTGATTTCCTTTAACTCTGTACTCCAAAGCTCCAATAAACACCCACCACCCACAGGTGAATGCATCAGAGAACTAGCAATCACCTTGACACATTTCTGAATAGCTAAATCTTTTCGAATAGCTAAGTCCTTCTACTCAACCCTACTCCATAGCTCTATCCCGCATTTTAACTGCCAGACTTCCTACTGTCACTATTCCAAATGTCACAGGGGTATAACTGTGAAATACTCCTTTCAGTTCCCTGAGACATTTCATATTCCAGGGCAGTGGTTCCCCAACTGTGGACGTCCAGACGTTTCTCAAACAGCATCTCGCAACATTTCCCTGGGCCTGGCACAGAATGTGGGTGAAGAATGCTCGACACTGGGATCCCTCAGGTATTCCTAATCTGAGAACAATCTGAGAACCACCGTTCTGAGGTATGAAACCTGCCTGGGATTGGTGAGTGATGATCTCTGAAATACCCAAATAGTCTTTTACTCACCTCTGCCACCCTATGAGTAGAACTGAATCTTGGCTGAAGGCCAGCAAGGACACAGTGTTGATGGGTCATATTGAAATCATCTGAAGAGAAACAACAGGAATTATCATACTACTTGTTTGTTTGTTTGTTTTTCTATCCTGCCTTGTGCCTAAAGGTTTCAGGGAAATTTATAGTAAAAACAGTATAAAACAAAATTTGGTAGGAAAACATTTAAAGCAAATAATAGTGCCTGAAAGGGAGAGAGGAAAGTCATCCACTAACTAAAGGCGCGGATAAAACGATATGTCTTCACCAGTGTTCAGAATGTACAAATGTTCATAGTCTGGGGGTTGCCACCAAATGTTCCATAGTCTGGGGGTTGCCACCAAAAATGCCTACCAAAGGTAGTGTCACAACCAAGAAGGCCCCACTGGTAATTCCAAACTAGGATAATAATGGAAAAATGGAGCCTAAGTTCCCACTTACTTACCTGCTTCATTGTTGAAGAGCAGTCTAAACTAGAAAGATTCTACCTAGAAGGGAGAGTGCTTGCCTCCCCAGTCTTGGCAAGGAATTACAGAGCCAAGGGCCTGCCGCCGAAAAGAGTCTACCTTGCATTAACATTACATATGCCTCAAAGAGTGGAAGAACCAATTCATACCATTACATACACCTCAAATAGTGGAAGAACCCTACCCCTACTCCTGTCCCTAACAAAATTTAAGGCTGTGTTCAGACATTACATAAGGGATGCCCTTCACCCCTTTTGGCCCTTGTGTTCCCAAGCCTTCTCTAATCCACCTTTTCTGGCATGTAATGTTCTTTCTTTCTTTCTTTCTGTCTGTCTGTCTGTCTGTCTGTCTGTCTGTCTGTCTGTCTGTCTGTCTGTCTGTCTGTCTGTCCATACTAGAAGCTGCTCTGTGCATGTCAGAGTTCCCCCAGCACATATAGAAGAGCAGTTTTAACTGCACTGCAAATATACCAGAAGCAGGGGCTGGGAGAGCCCTGCATGGCCCATTTGCACTTCTTCCATCATCCTTAAAAAAGGATAATTCTGCAAGGATCCTTTAAAAAGTAGGCATAAACTGGGTGGAGGGAGAGAACGGTGAATGGAGCAGTGCATAATTAGTCAGCAGACAATTGAACAGGAAGTAAAAGTTTTACCAAAAACACATATGATCAAAGTTTAGCAACAAGAGGAATCCTCCTAGGCTCATGCCCTTAACAAGGAAGAGATATACAGAGGAGGGAGATCAAATGCAAGGGATCAGATTTCAGAGGCAAAGGAACAGAGAGGAAATGGGAAGAAACTTCAGCACCCATATGGAAAGGTTTTTGATTTAGCGTAGTGATTTCGCCGACGGAATATAAAAATGCAGATGCTCCTTGGGCTGCATAATTTGCTATGTCCTCTACCCACACCAACCCTTCTGCACACAAAAAAGGGCCGCTGAATGGATCCTAAAGCCATGTTTAAACCTCACTAACCTTGAAGCAACATCTGATCTATAGGAAACAGCTGCGGCAACCTAAGTCTTCCTCCTTTGAGTGAACCCAATGTTCTGTGTAGCTTCAGTCTGTTTTGCAAGTCACAGTAGGGAAAATGAGGGACAATCTGCTTGCAAAAGTCTGGTCATGTCTACACCTCAAAGAGGAAGGACAGAGAGATTTAAATTTAATGTTCATCCCATGGCAACCGAAGTTGAGAGTGCTGTGGGGCAGGATAGATACGGTCATCTTAGCCCAGTGGTTCTCAACCTTCCTAATGCCGCGACCCTTTAATACAGTTCCTCATGTTGTGGTGACCCCCAACCAAATCCTAACCCTAACCCCCAACCATAAAAAAAAATTCGTTGCTACTTCATAACGACCCCTGTAGAATAGTAGATCAACCCCCAAAGGGGTCACGGCCCACAGGTTGAGAACCACCGTCTTAGCGGCTTGCGTTGAGCTACAGAACTCTTGCCTGAGCCCCTCTGTAAGAATGTTTCGCACCACAGATAGGGATGCACACAAACGAAAAATTCATGTTCGTTCTGCAACTGAAACAAATATCCAAAAATTCATTTGTGCATCGAATCATTCATTCGAACGTTCAAACATTTTTGCAGCTACTATTGGAAAAGTCTATTTTCATCAGTAAAATTCTGCAAAAGTGTGAAAATTCAATTGAATATTTGTGCTCCAGGGGCCGTGTTTAGTTCGTTTGAAAGTCGCTTCGATGTACAAAATGTAAATTCGAACATTCAATGGAATTTCCAAAGACGAATTCATTTGTGCCTTTTGACAGAATTCTGAAACTGCAAAAGTTCATTCCCCCACTAATAAATTTTCATTCCCAGCCCTAATAAACAGAGCTCAAGTGTTTCCCTTTCATGCCATCTATGAAGCTCAGGTTTCATTTATCAAGCAAAGTTTCCAGGAAGAAAGAAACAACATCACTGCCACCTAACTGTTCAAAATCCAATTTTGATATTATAGGAGAAGGTGATTATCCAGTCGCAGTACAAGCTGCCCATTTCCAGGTGTGGTTTAATATCCACCTGGAAAAAAACAACAGAATGAAGGCAAAAGGCCTTTAAAAAGCAGGTGTTGAACTAACCTTTAAAATCTCAACTTTAACACCACCACCCTCTCTGTACAACAAAGAGTCTTATTATATTCCTCTGCAGCAGAGCTCAAAAGACCTCTGGAATTCTATGGAAAAAAAGAGCAATAAAATGCGCTCACACTTCCTGTTTTCTTTCCCCTTTCCCCTTCTAGATTGTTATACATCATTTATGGAGCTTACAATACAGATCCATCTGAAGACATAATATCACACGTAATACTTTGCAGAGTCCACCAGCGAAATGGAAGTTTTCCAAGTCCATGAATTAGATCAATTAATTCAATTTCTGCTGCTAAAGAGTGAAAAAGAAATATTCCTTTTGTATTCCACTTTCTCCCCTCCCTCTTTTTTTGCTATATGGGCATGTTTTACACCTGGGGAGCCTTGTGTGAGCGTTAGCACTGGTTTTTGGAGTGGTGTGGTCCCACTTTCAAGTAATGTATCATTTTCCAGCAAATAAAAAAACATAATTACTAGGCTTTGCATTGGCTGCAGCTGTTATCTGATGCAATAATAATAATAATCTCTCCACTGGTCTTAATTCCACACCTGGAGTGTGAAACCTGCATACTTATCTAAGCTTCTTGTGTCTGGAAGGACACGGCAAATACAGTTCATTGGAAAGACACCTGAACCAGCAGAGCAACCGTCTGCAAGGCAGATAACCACTGCTTCCAGCCTCTGGCTCCTCCACGAAAGGAGGCATGAGAAACCACTTTCATATCCTTGCCAAAGAAACTGCAGGATGTATCCAGATAGGCAGCCCTCAGTTTAAAGGACAGTCAAAGTTTCCTTCCTTCCACAACATATTAATTAATCATTTTAAATTGCCTTTTCTCAACTTTCCTTGCTTTTAGTCCAGTGAGTAGGCTGAAGTCAACTGATTGACTTAGAACCCCAAATGTGATCGACATGGATAAGTGAGGATTGGAACCTCTTCATCTAAATCCTAGTCCAACACAAGCAGGGCCCTGGTCACGCAAGTCTAAGACAGAATGGCCTATTAATTAATTCTGTCTGAGGTCGTACCAGTGCTGATCACACCTAGATCATTATAGGTCACCCTCAGGCCATCCCTGCCTTGGGCTGCATCGGTCACACCCTTCTCTGAGATTGACCTGAGCCTCCTCTTGGCTCTCCACACCTTTTCCTGTGTCACATCTACCTCCTTTCTTATTAGGTGCTGTTCTGTCACTCAAGGGAGGCAAGGGTGTGTGTTTGCGGTTCTTTTTTAAGCCTGCTCCCCCCCTCCATGCCCCCTCCTTTTTTTAATCTTAGCCCAGTGGTTCTCAACCTTCCTAATGCAATTAATTTTTAAAATAATAATACAAATTTGAGTAAAAATGCTAGATAGAGGAATCATACACATAAACTGAGAAGGGGAGGTGCCTCATGAACTCCGTGCGTGCCGACTGGCCGAAGAAAAGACTGGTCCCACCTACCACAGCACAGTTTAGCCTCCTTTAGCCCATTCCCCTGCTCACACTCGAGGAAGTAAAGATGTCCTGAGATGCCAGGATGGGATGAGTCCTCCTCAGTCCTGTAGAAATGAGGACTATGGTTAAGACTATCTAATGGGGGTAGGCCAGCTTGGAAAACAAATTAAATTTTTTAAAATGTGAGTAACGCAACTTGAAGACAACCTCAGGTCATCCTAAACTACTTGTGTGACCAGGGTCCAGCTCTTTGGTGGCCAAATGATGGCCCTCCAAATATTGCTAAACTCTTTGCTCAGGCCTTTGGATAAATGTCAGCCATGTTTCCCCCACTGCAAATACCACTGTTTTAATTGATATTGTTTGTTTGTTTTACTTGTTTTTTTTAACATGTTGGATTTTAGACATAGTGATGGTTGTCATTGTTTTATTATGTATTGTTATTTCATATGGTGGATTTTAAGGTTGTTACCTGCCCAGAGACCTTCGGGTATAGGGCGGGATAGAAATATAAATAATAAATAAATAAACTGCCAGAACCATGAGGCACCATGCCTGGTCAATGGCAAGGCATGAGGATAATGCTAGTTCAGCTACGTCCTGCAGGGCGACACAGCTGGGCAGGTGGTGAGGCTCAGGCTCAGGCATAGCCTAGGATGGCTGTGCTGGGCAAGATGCACACCTAGCAGCTTCTTCTAGGGGTTCCCAAGAACCAACTGATAAGATGCATGGATTGCCCTGCTCACCCACTCTAGGCCATACCTACTCTGTCCCCAGGTTCCGCTCCCCAGCCCACCCCAACCCTAGGGATTCAAGTGTCCCTTCCTGCTTTACACCCCTAATCTGCTAGAACTCATCCTGCTTGTTATTATAAATCACTTTTAAAAAATTATTCTGTGCAGAAGAAAATGTTACACAGAAAGGCCCCATATTTGCCTGTCATTTCGTCGGCCTTTCATTCTAGTAACAGCAACCAGTCTAGATAGCTTTAAGGAAGTATTAGACAAGCCTATGGATGTATCAGTGACTACTAGTAGCTATTAGTCCATCTTCCAGGCTGGGATTCAGGCAGGATGCCTCTCAAGGCAACTGCAGGGAGTCACAAGCAGGTGAAGGTTTTGCCATAGTCTTCTGCTTTAGATGCCCATGGGAAATCGATGGACACTTGTGAGACAGGATGCTGGACTAGGTGGACTGTGGCCTGATCCAGCAGGGCTCCTCTCATGTTCTCATGTTCTTAGTCCACCTTACCCGAGATGATACCAAGGGCCATTATGACACATCAGTACCAAGGAAACATTTTTTAAAAAATGAAACCAACGCAAACACCCATACAAGAAGACCTCTTTTACCTAGCATGAAATAACAGTCTCCTGGATGCAGAGGAACTGCTAACCCTGGATTCTGGATGTCCCAAGCTACTTTCAAGCCAACATGCCAGAGCGCTGGATGTCTGCCACTTGGGGGCTTTTCTTCAAGGATATCAACGTCAGGTTCTGAAAAGGAAAAAAGAAAATATATAACACCTCTTGCTATTCCGGTGTTCTCATTCCCCAGCAAAAATCCTCATAGTCCTCTAGAAGACTTTTGGTACAAGGGCAGACTAGTAGGAAAACAAAAGCCTTCTTCCCAAAAAGGGGATAAAATCTCTTTTTGGTCTGATTGGTCTGTTCAAAAGGTTTGAGCCAATCACTGAGCTTCTCTAGGATCCTGGATCTAGAGAGGATACCCAGACAACTAGGACCTGGTCACACAAGTAGTTTAGCACAAACCCAGGCCGTGTTACTCACATTATTTTAATTCATTTTCCAAGCCAGCCTACCCCTAATTGACCTATGTCTAGAGGAGGGCGGCACATGCGGAGTTCATAAGGCACCTCCCCTTCTCTCCTCAGTTTATGTGTATGATTCCTCTATCTAGTGTTCTCATGGAATTTTTTTAAATTAATGACATTGAGAAGAAAAGCACATTAAAAAGAAAGGGGGCGTGGAGGTGGGGGAGCAGGCTTAAAAAAGAAGAGTTGGCTTTTCTACACCACTTTTCTCACCCATTTAAGGTGACTCAAAGCAGCTGACAAAGCTTCTATTCTTCTCCCCACAGCAGAACACCCTGTGAGGTAAGTGGGGCTGTGAGTGCTCAGGAGAGAGCTGTGACTAGGCCAAGGTCACCCAGCTGGCTTCATGGGGGAGGGCGGAATCGAACCCAGTATTCCCAGATAAGAGTCCAACTCCCTAACCACTAGACCAAACTGGTTCACTAAACACACTAAGGCTGCATCCGCACGGCATGCCTTAATTCGGTTTAACAAAACCGAAATAACTGAACCGGAACGAAACTGTCTCCACCAGCTTTCAACTTGATCCGTGTCAACGGCATCCCGCCAGCAACCTTATCTCGGATTCAATCTTCGGAGGCCCCACGGCAAGTCCTCCCTGCCCATTGCCAGTCAGGATTGTGCCCACCCCCTCTCTCTGATTGCTGTTCCCTCCCAGGATCAGCCCCTCTCACTTAGTTCAAAGTAACAGAGATCAGACCTCTCGCTCATGGCTGTGCAGCTCTCCGCCTCCTTTCCTCTGCACCACCTTTCCCTCCAGCTTTGTGCTCTTCCCTCATCACCCCCATCGAAGAAGTCTGGATCCCCCTTTCCCACCCATGCTTCCCTGGCACCGAGAGGCTGGGCTGGAGGGGACCAAGGGGCTTTTTTCATTGCTCAGGGCACACAGCAGCAGCAGCAGCAAGTAAAGCCCCATTCCTTTAAACATTAATACAGAATCTCAGCTGCTTCCCCTCCTTTCACTTTCAAAGGTCTGAACTTCTGAAATTGCGCAAATTTGCAACATTGTTAATCGGGAGTGAAGGGGCTTCCTTGCTACACTGTAGCGCTGTTCTGTGAAGGCTGCTCCAAGAAGTTCAGGCTTGCAAGAGAAAGGAGGGGAAGCAGCTGAGATTCTGTATTAATGTTTAAAGGAATGGGCCTTTACTTGCTGCTGCTGCTGCTGTTTTGCTTCAGATCAGGCAGATCAGGCAGGGAAACACCCCCACCCCCAATGACGTGCCCAGCATACGGACAGCCATTGGATACAGTGCAATTGGGGGAGGGACACCCTGAACACGGAATCTCATCCCTTAACACGGTACTGTCCACACAGTTAAAAAGGAAACACGTATCGACGCACGATTTGGAGTGAGACCTGTTGAAATCAGGATTTATTTCAAAACGTTTTAACGTGGTTTAACACGGAAATAGCGTGTTAAGCCGAACTGCCGTCTGAACTGGGAGAACTCAAAATGTTTTGAATTCGAGATAACGATGCCGTGAAGATGGGGCCTAAGTTTGTCAATACTTCCTTAAACTGTAAACACACACGCTTGCCTCCCCTGAGTGACACAATGGCATCCAATAAGAAAGGAGGTAGATTTGACACAGCAAAAGGGGTGGAGAGCCAGGAGTTCCATGGCGGAGGTTCTGGTCGATCTTGGAGAATGGTGTGAGCAATGCAGCCCAAGATGGGGACAACCTGAGGACGACCTATGTGTGACCAGCACTGGTATGACCTCAGTTCAAATTAATGAATAGGCCATCCTATCTTAGACTTGTGTGACCAGGGCCCTAGGCCCAGCCTCATGACAGTGACTATGGGTCTTCTACAATACAACATGCATTACAGTAAACCCTCCCATGCTGTGTTCATCATGATTAGAGAAAGAACTTGTAAAAGGAGGAGGAGGAGCAGGAGGATTTGGCTTTTCTAGCCCACTTTTCTTCTCCATTTAAGAGGACTCAAAGCCACTTACAAACTTTTTGTTTCTCTCCTCACAGCAGATACTCTGTGAGGTAGGTGGGGCAGTGGGAGCTCAGAAAGAGAGCTGTGACTAGCCCATGGTCACCCAGCTGGCTTAGTGGAGGAGTGCAGAACCAAACCCTGTGACTGTGAGATATGAGTCCAGCATTCTAACCACAAGTCCAACCTGGCTCACAAGATCTTACTAAAGATGGCTCAATAAGGTGACCACTACAGATGTCGTCCAAAGAGGACACAAACCCAGCCACATGCCACATAAAAACAATGTAGCACTGAATATATATTGGATTTTGTTTCCTGTCTTAGAAGCTATCAAGACATAGCCATAAGACATCAAAGATAAACAAAGGGATCTTCAATAAGCAACCAAAACATCACCCTATCATCTTCTTTCTGATGAAGTTGAACAAACATCTTTAATTTGTAGGCGGCACAATAGACAAGTACAAAACCAAAAAACGTATTTCCAGTTTGAAGTTTTTTTTTTAAAAAGGTGCCTTTTTCAAGGACAAAAACACAGTAAACAAGAACTGTTTAATCAAATTGTTCATGTTCATAAACAGGACAATGGTTCAGTTCAATTGAATTACTGAATGTTTGAACAAGTTCATGTGCAGTTTGATGCAAAAGAGCTCTGATTGAATTTTCGAAAACAATCCGAACTCTGCGCATCTCTGCTACAGAGCCAAGCTATAAGGCAATACTTCCAGCCATTTTTAGGCTTATGGATTTTCAGAGCTGTCTCAAAAAACTTGAGTGTGCATAGGTGTGTGTGTGTAAGATTTACAACTTTCATTATTTCTCACACACAGACAGCCCAGTGTTAACCTCCCAGATTCTCCATATTCAAGCCATCCATCACGTTAGGTTGCTGTGGTGTTTATTTAGATTGGGGCTTTACAACTCAGTCATAAAATATGAAAATGATTTCCCAGCTGATTTCAAAGCAAAATAAAAAGGTGACCATATGTACTCCCCCCCCCACTTTATAAAAGTCCATGTGGACTTAATTCCCTGAGTTATTTCTCCTTTGCAAGAATCTTGATCACTTATGCACTTGGGAACTGAAGACAACAGGACTGGCAAAGGCTCTCATAGAGCTATATGATCGCAAGTTCTAGCAAAAAGCTTAAAGAGTAACGTCACCAGAATCAATGCTGGCTGCTTTCAGAAGTCTTCAATATTTTCTGCCTCTCTCTCTCTACTCTCAATTTGATCCGTCCGTCTGTCCGTCCATCCGTCCGTCCGTCCGTCCATCCGTCCGTCCGTCCGTCCGTCCGTCCATCCATCCAAAGAACATAAGAGGAACCCTGCTGGATCAGGCCACAGCCCATCTAGTCCATCATCCTGTCTCACCCAGTGGCCTACCAATTGCCCATGGGCATCTTAAGCAGAGACAAGGGCAAACCTTCTCCTGCTCTCAAATCCCAGCAAATGGCCTTAGAGGCCTCCTATTTGTCCCCCCAGCCTGAAAGATGTACTTAGGCATCCATTCTAGTAGCCATTGATACATCTCTCATCCATAAATTTGTCTAACCCTTCCTTAAAGCCATCTAGGCTGGTAGCTGTTACCACCTCTTCTGGTAATCTATCTATCTGTCTGTCTGTCCGTCCGTCCGTCCATCCATTCTGGATGAACTAAATAATAGAAGGAGGACTTCTGGGTGAAAGTTTCAGGTAGAAGTGCCTTCCCCTTGCTCTTAATGCAATCTGACCTGGACACTGTAGGCAAGAGTCCTGCTTTCGTGGGTTAATCTCACTCATTTGCCTCCTTTCCCGTTGTGCTTGCAGGCTCTCTAGTTCACAATATGGCCTCAATAAAATATGAAATTACAATCAGAGACAGCAATTTCAATCAATGCGTCCCAGGGTCCCCTCGTAAATCCAGCACATTTGGAATGTGCTTGTTAAAACAACTCCCTCCTTTTTCAGTGTGATAATCTCTCCTCGCCCTTTACTGCTTAAGAGCAGAGTTCAAATATATCTCACATGTTGCTGCTCTCATCTCTCCAAAGTAACGTGCCTTATAATTATCCAGGGCAATGGAAACCAAGAACTCACTCACACTGTGCTATTTTGGAAACAATAGAAAGCAAGCTGTTGCCTGCATTCAAAATGTCATCTACTCCAAAATGATTCATAAAAAACCCTTTGGTCATACAGCAGTGGTGGGAATAGGTGCTTTCAGACACAACTGGGCTCAAGCTCAAACCTTGGTTGTGATTAACCAGGCTGGTCCTGCTGGTGTGAAGGCTTCTAAGAGTCTTTTTGGCATAAACCAGTTTGGTCTAGTGGTTAGGGAGCCAGTTGGGTGACCTTGGGCTAGTCACAGCTCTCTCCTGAGCTCTCACAGCCCCACCTACCTCACAGGGAGTCTGTTGTGGGGAGAAGAATGGGAAGCTTTTGTCAGCCGGGCGAGAAAAGCGGGGTAGTAAAGCCAACTCTTCTTCTCTGGGATATCCTGTCCCACAGTGCCACGATGGCAAAATTATTATGTATGTCAAGAAAGCAGATTGCAGGTAGGACAGGAAGGTAAACTTCAAATATTAAATTTTGCTGTCAGCCCTAGAGCAAGCTTTGGGTATGATCACACAGGGGATTTTGGAAGCACTTATTTCCAAAGAATCACCCCATTTGTGGATGCTTAGGGCTTTCTCATCCTCTTCCCTGCTACCTCAGAGCAGGGGTTCCCCCAAATTTTGAGAAGACCACCCACCTCCTTTCGGTTTTCATCCAAGTTTTATTAATAAAGATGAAATATTTAGAGTGTTTTAAACAAACATAGGAGACACTTAGGTTGAGTGACTTAGACAGCCATGAAACTTCCTCATCAAATTTGATGGGCCCCAATGTCACAATTTTGTCCTGATAACAACCTGAACCTCTTTGAAGGCTAAGCCAGTATGCAAAACACAACACACCTCTCTTTCCCTAACCAAACAAGCTACTTCAGCTAAATATTTGGGGAAAAACATCCTTGGAATTTGACCATTCTTGGTTTGCTTGCCACAACTGTCTTCTGTTATTTCTACAACTGGCACCTCTCGACATGGAGAAGCACAAATAGAGTCCCTTGCCTGGTGGTACAAATTACAGCTAACTCACCCTGCACCCATTAGAGGGGATTACCGGCCAATTATCAATCTGTGGGGACATTCCAATTGGTTTACCAGCTCATTAGAAATGAAGAAGCTGTCGAAGTTTCTCACCCAGTCACAGCTGCAGTGGAGATTAATTGGTTGATTCTCACCTTAGGCAAAGGTGTTGCTGTTCTATTATTATTATTACTGTAATTGTTATTATTTTCTGTGCCTGTGCAGAAAAATACGCAAATTGTATATTGTTGAAAATTTTAAAAACCCAGAATACCCTAATACACCTTTCACGATCAGTCATGGTTGCAGTCAATCACTGGTTTGTTAGCCTGTTAAACATTAACTTGTCACCTAACAGTTCCAGTTGTTTATTACTCTGAGATTTACACACTTAAGCAAGCCTTAAGGGGCAGCAAGCCAAGAATAACACCAGGCAAAGCACTCTCAGCAAGAGAAACTCTTCTCTGCACTGAAATAGCCTACTCAACTGATTATTATTATTATTATTTTAAGGAAGGAGTTGAAACTGTGGAAACACGCAACCCACTGCAAGATTTCTTCAAGCTCTTATCCATTTTCATGACCGGCCACTAACGAAATGCAGGGGAAATGATGCAACATCTGTCATCGAGCTACTGAGCTAGAAGTCTGAACTACAAGTCCCAGCATTCCATTGAGATTCCACTGGGGCCATTATAAGGGGCAATTATGCCAGAGGAGAGAATTAGAAAAAAAGTAAAATTCACAAAGGGTGTACGTACTACCAAGAATCTAAGATCTCCAGTCTGGCAAGTTTCTAGATTATAGAAGAGACTTTTCCCCAAATGTCCATCTAGCAAATGAGTATGATCTTTCAAACACTAGATGAAGCCTTAAAAAAAATCATCTAGGTTTTTTAAACAACACCATGATTAAAATGTGTTGGGCAATCCGGCTTTCTATTGCATCATATTCAGTGTAAATTTATTTTGGTCCAGTACCAAGCATACGGAACATTAAGTTAAAATTCATCAACCAAGTCAGGCGACCCTTTTGTCACTTAAGCACATAATTGTATATTAGTGGTAGTGGGAGATTCTGATTCGATACCCTGGGAATTCACGTGTGGTCAATTTTATCTCCCATGCTTTTTAATATCTATATGAAGCTCCGTCATCAGGAGATTTGCAGTGAGGTACCATCAGTATGCAGAGGACACCCAGCTCTATCTCTCTGAGAGGTTAGATGGCTGAAGTGCTTGGCAGGTGCCTGGAGGTGGTAATGGGCTGGATGGGAGTCAATAAATTGAAGCTGAGTCCTGACAAGATGGAAGTGGTTTGTGTCACAGGGTCCCTGATCCGTGTAGCTGTCCTCAATGGGGTTGTAATACCCTGGAAGGGACAGGTGAGACATTTGGGGGTGCTCTTGGACTCTGCGCTGATGCTATTCCCAATTACAGGTGGTGCACCAGTTGAAGCCTTTACTGGACAGAGATGACTTGCCCACAATTATCCATGGTCTGATAACCTCCAGATTTGATTATTGTAATGTGCTCTACATGGGGCTGCCCTTGAAGATGGTTCGGAAACTGCAGCTGGTGCAGAATGCAGTGGCTAGGTTGCTGACCGGGACAGCTGGCCATACACACATCACGCCGGTCTTAAAAGAGCTGCATTGCCTGCCAATTCGCTACCAAGGCCAATTCAATGTGTTAACTTTGACTTATAAGGCCCTAAGGCCGAGTTCCCACCTACTGTAAACTCAGGACCAGAGTAATCCGGGTTGTGATGCGGTTGGGGTTGGAGACTGGGAACAGCACTGAGCGTGCATCAGGCTGTTCCCACAACCAACCCACAAGTGCGCATAAGCACACCTGTGCCTGCCGCCACCACCATCCACTGCCGCCGCCACCCAGGACTCCTCCTCCTCTTCCTCTGATCCTGCAACAGCTGGCCAACTCTGCCGACCCCATCCGCCATCTCCCCGCACCCCCCGCTCACCCCAGCCTCCTCCTCCTCCTCCTGCAACAAACGTCCAATGATGTTGCATTTCCTTCCCCGCACCACCACCACCCCGGTCACTTGCTTGCTTCACTTGCCCCAGCCACCGGAAAAGTCCTCAGTAATAAGGTGGTTATTTTCTCCATATTTCTGCAGGGGTTTCTGCAGAAAATCTGGGGAAAAGGAAAATGCATGAGGACAACCCTTCCTGGATTCGGACAGCTTGGGAATTTAATGGGATCGCTCCATCCCGAGTCTGAATCCAGTCTTGACTTTAGTGGCTTTGGGAATGCACCCAAAATGACTTGGGCCCCAAATATCTAAGGAACACCTTCTTCCATATGGATCTGCCCATGGCTTAAGATCTGGAGGGGAGGCCCTGTAGGATGTCCCACCACCTTCAGTAGTAAAAGGGGTAGGCACCTGGGAGAGGGCCTTTTCAGTGATGGCTCCAGGCTATGGAATAGTCTCCCCCTTGAGATGTGTCAGGCTTCTTCATTGTATAGGTTTAGGAAGGCCATGAAGATGCACCTCCTTGCCATGGCCTTTGGCTAATTGGGTATATACTGCCTCTTCCCACTTTACAGACACTATTACTGTTTTATTATATACTGCTGTTTAATATACTTCTGATCTTAAATGTTGTTACCCACCCTGAAATCTTTGAGTATAGGGTGGGATAGAAACATACATACATACATACATACATACATACATACATACATGCATACATGCATACATGCATACATGCATACATGCATACATGCATACATTTTTTTCATTTTTTAAAAATACTATTTTATCAAGTTTTGTTCAAAATTTATCTTAAAAGGTTTACTTCATTGACATTATTGTATTCATCACTTTTTACCTGTATTGTATGATTTACATAAATATATAAGAGGAGCCCTGCTGGATTAGGCCAGAGTCCATATAGTTTAGCATCCCGTCTCACACAGTGCCCACCAATTACTTCTAGGCATCTCAAGGAGATGAAAAAGGCAAAACCTTCACCTGCTTTCAGCTTCCTGGAAATCCCCTTTAGAGGCATCCTGTCTGTCCGTCCAATCCAAAGATGGTACCCAGGCCTCAATTCTAATAGCTACTGATATATATATATATATATGTACTGTGTGAATTAAGAGGAACTCTGCTGGATCAAGCCACAGCCCATCTAGCCCAGCATCTTGTCTCCCACAGTGGCCCACCAAATGCTTCTGGGCATCTCAAGGAGAAGACAAAGGCCAAACCTTCACTTCCTCTTGAATCCCTGCAAATGGCCTTTAGAAGCAACCATTCTTGTACCCATACAGTTGTCCTCCATGCATTTGGCTACTCCCTTCTTAATGTTATCCAGGCTGCTCTCTGTCACCGCCTCTTCTGGTAGTAAACAACTCATGAAACTTTGACTATGTGTGTGCCATCTAAAAACAGTAAAAAAGCCATTGCTAATTTTGGATTGCACTGGCCAGAGTAACAAACCAAACCAAACCAAACCAATTCTGTCACTGCAGCCTTCTCCTATCCGTGGCTCAGTTGCAAACTTATATTTTTCCCCAAGGCGGCATGCCTAAGAACAATATTCAGTGTTTCGATGCAAGAATGATTCCTCGTGGGAAAGAGGGCGGCAAGAGACAATTTCATGCCCACTTTCCAAATCAAATCTCCGTCTTCACTTTCCGCATCTCCACAATCAGCAAAGGACAAAGGGACACAGACTTCATTACAGACCAACTGCCCCCTAAAAGAAAGCTGGCGGAGAACCCTCTTAAAGAGCAGGCAGCATCCTTCGGCTGTCATGGCTAGCGGTGATAGGTGAATATTAAATTCACAGTTCTTGGTTCCACTTTCCAGAGGATTTATAACCTTAAAAGCTATTAGCCTAAACAGACCAGTGAATTCCACCTGTCACGAGAGCATATGAAATAGGAGGCAGTGGGCAACTGCTAAGACTCAGCTTGTAAGAAATGGCATAGATCAATGTCAGCAAGTTTAATTGTATACCAAAATGCAAGGCGGACTTTCGAAGCAGCTGCTTTGGAGAAAATTGGCGTGGCTTGTTTTGAGCAGTAAGCAGTGTTAAGGGCTGGAGTTACTCACAAAAACATCTGCCCTCAACAGCAGCAGGCATAGCACGTTTATTCCAGCAGTAGCATTTCATTCAAGTTAGTTGTCTCCCGGCAGAGAATTGGGCCTGGTGCAAACTTCCCAGAAACAGAGCCACTTAGGAGCAGGCAAGAAGCGAGTCTGGCAGTTAGAAGCATCTAAATCCCTATGATTTGGGAGATTCTGCTCAGTGCCTAGCCTTAAGGAGCTGGCGTGTGAGGCTGGTGTGAGGCCAAACACCACAGGAACACTTCTAATTTAAATGAACGGCTCACACAACCGCCTAAAAAAATCTATAAAAATCCCTTGCATATGGTTCTTCTCTCCTTCTAGGAGTCCTTCCACCAAGGACGCGTTCAGACCTAAGTTTTAATCCAGCTTCAGTCCACTTTCAGACTAGAAGAACACACTAGCAAAGTGACTTGTCATTTTCCTTCCGCATTATCTAACCCAAAGGTGGATTTTCCGAGTTACATAAAGCCAAAAGCAAACTGCTTGTCACTTAGCAAATGTGTCGCCTCACTCTCAAAGTGGACCGAAGTTTGGATGAAAACTTAAATGTGACCGCAGCCCAACAGTTCTGACTGTCTACATGGAGCAAAATAAATAGTGAGACTCCGGCTGCACCCAGGCATCACTTACTTATCCCACCATATTTGGGTATTCAAGAATAAAGCATGGACATTCTGGAATATCCATGCTTTACTGAGGAATATCCCAATATAGCAGAATAAATGAGTGATGCGTGGATCCAGCCACAGCCTGACAGTGGTTAAACGTTGCATGGATCCTCCATTTCCAAAGCAATCACCATCCACAAATATTTTGCTTTTGCTCCCATTTTTACACATCCCAGCCCTTTCTTTCACCATAGGTCACAGTGTGTGACTGGGGAGGACCCCAGCTGCATCTGCAGAGAGAAAATCATATAAAAGCCACCAGTGTTTCACTAACACTGTATTTATTAGTATATGTATGATGCATTACTTTGTACTGTATTTTTTTCATGGTTGCTGTAAACTGCCTTGAGTAACTTATTAGAAATGTCGTATAGAAATAAAACAAATGAACAAACGGCCCGCCCGCCCGCCCGCCCGCCCGCCCGCCCGCCCGCCAACCAACCAACCAACCAACCAGCCAACCAACCAACCAACCAACCAACCAGCCAACCAGCCAACCAGCCAACCAACCAACCAACCAACCAACCAACCAGGCCATTGAAGGCCCTTCAGACACTGCTGAACAGATGTCACCATTGGTTCGAACCTTTGTCAAGGCATGGTGAGAGATGCAACACCCGGAGCACTACAGCTACCTCTCTTTCATAGACTTCACTAGTGACTTCAGACAAACTGTTTATCAGAAGAGTTAAACATAAATATATAGATGCCTGGGTACATCCTCCAGACCGGGGAGACAGCCAGGATGCCTCCAAAGGCTATCTGCAGGCATCTGAGAGCAGGCGAAGGTTTTGCCTTTGTTCTCTGCTTCAGATGCCCAGAAACAATTGGAGTGCCACTGTCTGACACAGGGTGCTGAACTAGATGGACTGTGGCCTGATCCAGCAGGGCTCCTGTTATGTTCTTATCTAGAATGGATGCCTAGGTACCATCTCCAGGTTGGAGATACAGTCAGGATGCCTCTAAAGTGCATTTGCAGGGAGTTGAAAGCAGGTGAAAGTTTTGCCTTTGTCTTCTGCTTGACATGCCCAGAAGCAACTGGCGGGCCACTGTGTGAGACAAGATGCTGGACTAGATGGGCTTATGGCCTCATCCAGCAGGGCTCCTCTTATTTTCTTATGTTCTTACATACATACATACATACATACATACATACATACATACATACATACATACATACATACATACATACATACATACATACATACATACATACATACATACATACATACATACATACATACATACATACATACATACATACATACATACATGGGACTTGGACATGGATTTTTTCCCCCAAAACAAAACAGTTTTGGGGCATGAACATTGGAGATGTTCTGGTCTTTAAAAATCCATGGCCCATTCACGTGTCCCCTACCTAACCATTCCCATCTGACTTCAGACACCATCTTGCAGCAACAGAATGCACAGCAGTCACGGGAGTGACGGTCCCCCATGGAAAAAGAAAAATGAAAAATGAAAGCCATTTGCTTTCTTCCTTCAAATAGCCAACTCCGTGGCTTAGCCCCCTTGAAAACATCACTTTTTCTTTCTTTTTTTAAAAGAAAAATTCCCGCTTATAAGAAATATTTCTGCCAACTGTTCCTACAACTGTCGTAATGAACCCATTCAAAGGCCTTTGCATTTATTGATACAAGCATAATCACGACATTCTATTCAATAGGGCTAATCGCCCCAGCTTAATCAACCTATTAGCAAGTCGCAACAGTTTTTGAAACGTTCCCTTGGATTTGCAAAATGAATAGGTTACCGCCACGTTCTGCCAAGCAGGGAGACACAAGGCGGCTATTGATCAAACTGTGCCGAGTAAATTGGGAACAGAGAGACTTTTGTAAAGGTAAGGCTATCACATAACTCTGCGCCCTGTACTTATTCTGCCAGGTGCACACCCCCTGAAAGAGAGATCCTGAGTTTCTGGAACGCCAGATAAGGTTCCCCGGCCAACTGATGAGATATCAGCACTCTCCGAGAAGCACTCAGCACCTCGAAAAATGTTGTCCCAACCGAACCGGAGTCACCTCCTTAAGAGGGCTGCGTGGAGGAATTCTTCAGTAAAGCGGGGTCTCCCCTTACAGGGGACATAAAAGCACCACGATTTACATAGGCATCGGAGTTCAAGCTTCTGCAATCATTAGGACAACACATAAAGCATTCACTTCTGAAGTGGTCATTTTTAGAAGCGTAACTTCATAGGTTCCACATTAACTCATGTCTGTTCCTCTGCTGCTGGTAACCTTTTTTGGTTAGGTTCCTTCACCCCCTCTATCCTCATCCAACTCTCATTATCTCAATAATGATCTTGGAATGAGGGTCACAGCACGTCACGTCTGTCTTTAGAGTATTTACTAAGACAAATTGCTGACAGAGACTTCTCTGACCCCAGAGATCAAGGAAATACGAGCACATGAGGTCATAAAAGGAAACTTGCTGGATCTGGCCACATCCCATCTTAGTCCCACACAGTGACCCACCAATGGCTTCCAAACATCTCAAGCAGAAGACAAGGGCAAAAGCTTCACCTGCTCCCAAATCCCTGCAAATGGCCTTCAGAGGCATCCTGCTGGTCTCTCGAGCCTGGAGGTACTACCTAGGCATCCATTCTAGTAGCCATGAAAGAACACTGTGCAAATATAGAGGATCGGGAGCCAGTTTGGTCTAGAGGTTAAGGAGCCAGACTCTTATCTGGGAATACCGGGTTTGATTCCGCCCTCCTCCATGAAGCCAGCTGGATGACCTTGGGTTAGTCACAGCTCTCTTCTGAGCTCCCACAGCCCCACCTATCTCATAGGGTGTATGTTGTGGGTAGAAGAATAGAAAGCTTTGTCAGCTGCTTTGAGACCCCTCATATAGGTGAGAAAAGTTGGGTAGAAAAGCCAACTCTTCTTCTATATAGGAAGCTGTCCTATACCAGGATAGACCCCAGGGCCACCTCCAAACATCACCTGAAAATCCTGGAGTAAGGTTCCTCTGACATGATTGCACATTTGCCCAGACAGGTGAGCAGCAGCACAGGGCAAGTGCAGGCACTTACCACAACTGGCACTTTGTGTAATGTGCACATCTGGGTATCTTGATGTGAAATACACAGAAGTGCATAATTATTGCCCCCTTGAATGCACAGCTACCATTTTGGGGTCATGCATCTTTGCTGTGGCAGTTTTCAAGGTGGAAGCCCTTGGGATTAGTGTCCAGACAGGTAAGTCAATAAATAAAATGGCATACTAAATCAGGGGGGAAAGGAAGCTGTTTCATCAGCCAGAGGCCAGGGAAAATAGGTGCATCTTCAGTGATTTCCTGAACATATAAAGTTTAGGTGCCTGGAGCACATTGGGGGAGGGGATTCCTCCAAGTTCTGGGGGCCATCACTAAGAGGGCCCTACCTGGCTCCCCACATCTTTAACTTACTGAAGATGATGGTACAACCAGAAGGGCCTTCCCCTTTGAATAATGTGGAAGATCTCCTGCCTTGAGAACTTGGGAAGTATTTTCTAAGTCAGCCAAATACTCTGCCCTAAATGGATGAACTATCTAATCTGAGAATGTGTTGCTCTGCAAAACTAAGAATGCTATGCAAATGGAATTCATTAAGAAGTCTGAACTGGTTGTCTGCAGGTCCCATAACTTCTTTTATAAGCAACTTGTCTTTCATCTTCCACCTTTTCCCACATCGGTTTCCCAGAATCTGCTGCAAAGCAGACCAATGGCTTCTCCTTCCCCGTGTTAACAGAGATAAACATATCCGGCATTGGCTTTGTAAACACAAGTGTTTGTAAGGACCCGCAAACTGCAAAGACGGGAGGCTGCGGAGCTGACAAGTGTGGCATCTGGCAGTGCCACAAGAGTTTAGCACTGCTGAGACAAAAATCTACGCAATGTTGTGAGAATACGGGAAAATTTCCCCACTAAAGACCAGGGCGCATCATGCCCCCAGGGAAAGAACAGAAGGGCATCTGCACGAAAGCTGTAAGAAATCCATTCAACAAATCATTCCTGAAAAGAGAGAGAAAAGGGTTTAAAGAAAAAAAAAACCCACCTTCCCCCACCAAAAGCAATAATCCTACAGCCCAGGAAATAGGTAACTGTGGGAACCTAGGGAGCAGAGCACTGACAAGTTGTATTTCTTGGCTCTTGATCAACAGGTTAATTATAGCAACTTTTCGATCAAGTTAAAGTGCTTCAGATAAGGTCAGCTGCTGCAAACAAGCCTGTCTCAGTCCCCCCCTCCCTGTCTCTCCCCCCCCCCGCCATTTCTCCACTGATACCAAGAAAGATTGGGGGGGGGGAGATGAATAAAAGCTCAGAAACGCGCACACACACATAGACAAAGGCAGAGTTTTGCCCGAGGAGTAGTGGGGCAAAGTGAAAAGTTAGGTGGGTTATTGCCGTTCCTCATATTTGCTTCTCACCCACGATACCCACCTTGATGGCTATAGCTGTAGACAGCCACGGTTGACCTTTCAACTAGATTTTCATCGTGGTGCCAACTCACCGCCATCTCCCCCATCCCAAAATACGGCTCCTGTTTCAAGGGAGGCATTTGCCGAGGATCCATATAATTTAATAACGTCAGGTTGTAAGATGTTCTCCCTTTCAGATTGGAACAGTCATTCCCTGGGACATGAGAAGGGCTTTGATCTTCCCCAGCGGACCCCATCTCTGTAATGGAAGTAGCATAATTCTGATGCCTAGTGGTGACAGAAGATTCTTCAGTTTCTTTTGTCTGGGCCAAACTCTGCTCCTGCAAAACCCAGATGGTTTCTTTATGCAAGTAGTCGTTGAGTTTGATTAATGCCTTACAAGCCTTGGATATTTCGGAATGGGGATAATTTATTTCATAACCTTCCACAGGCCAGGGGACTGTAAATAACCTCGTGTTCAAATATTTGTAAGTGCATCCAGGGTTTCCAATTAATATACGAGATACTGGGGTAACCAAATCTTTCCCTTTGATCCTTATGAGGTCCTGGAAGAAACATGCATGCCTTTGCAGAGTCAAAAAGCCTTCCTGGACTTCTTTATGGATCTCCTGGGGGATCTCCTCAGCTTTCCTAAGGACAAGTTTGGAATATTTGGTCTTCCACTAAAAAGAAAAGAAACAAACAAATCATCACATTTGTTGCATTTGAATGCGGATGTGCTCAAATGTATTTTTTGCATTCGAATTCAATTCAAATGGAATATTTGATTTGAATCAAAATTTGAAAATCTGTATTTTTAAAAATCTGATTCGAATCAATAGATATGAATGTCAGGAACATTCGCATCTGATTTTCAAATCTGTTCGCATCCCTTTTTTTTTGCATTTGCATTTGCGTTCCATTTGCATCCCGTCCCGTATTATATAGACCCAATATTTGGATGCAACGTATGATGTTGAATTCAGTTGTAGCATTCAAAAATCCATATCGGGTTTTCCAAAATCTGAATTCGATGCAAATTCGGATTTTCAAAAATCCAATTCGAATTTGAACATTGATATTTGTTGAATTCGAATCGGATTTTTGAATTTTCGAACATCCGGGCACGTCCCTAGTATCTTCAAAGGTTGCAACAATATAAAGGGCTGAAAAATAATATTTTGTTTTTATTATTATATAAATGCTATCATGCAGATGAAAAAGCAGAAAGGTAAAGGTAAAGGGCAGAGGGTTACCAGTTCAATCTGGAAGAAGGGGATGGCAAACCACTTTTGTAGCTCTGCCAAGAAAACTGCACAAAGGTGCCCATGGAGTCTGGGTCTGGATGTAGCTCAATGGCAGGGTAAACTACTTGGCAAGAAGAGGGTCACCGGGAGGATCCCCATACTCTCCTTGTAAGTAGGTAATGGCAAACCACTTCTGTATCTCTGCCACCAAATCTGCATAGAGGTACCCACGGAGCCTGGAAGAAGCTGTAGCTCAGTGGTAGAGCAAACTAGCTGGAAAGCAGAGGGCCATGAGTTCAATCCAGAGTATCTCCTTCTGAAGTAGGCAAGGGCAAGCCATTTCTGTATCTTTGCCAAGAAAACTACCATGGAGGTGCCCATGGAGTGGCTGTATCTCAGTGGTAAAACAAATGGCCTGGAGAGGAGAGCAGAGGGTTGCTAGTTCAATCCCCAGCCTCTTCCCAGAAGTAGTAAACAATCCCCACCCTCTCCCCAGGAGTAGTAGACAATGGCAAACAATGTCATGAGGTCAACCATGAGTTGGCCACAACTTGGTGGTACCGAACAGCAACAGCAACAAGAAAGGGCATGTTGAAATGAGAACAGAAAGTGGTGAGAAGACATCCTCAACAAGCAATGGAGAAACTCTCCAATTAGCCATTTTCTTTCAGTAGGTTCAGGTCCTCAACAATGGAGCGTCGGTCCTCCCCCCCCCCCAAAAAAAAAAAGGTGAACATAAAGTAGTATTGAGAGAAGGATTCATTTTTGGCTGTCAGAAATCCAAGGCTTGTTCTAGTAATCACAAATTGTGCTACCAAATTGTTTTAAAAGTCCATGGAGCAGTCTCCAAGCCCAAGAGGTAGAAAAGAAGATACTGAAGAATGAAGATGACAGTGAAGGCGGAGGAGGAAGAGGAGGAAGAGTCTGCAAAGATGCATCCAAGGGGAAATACACACGCCTTATTCAAAGGCCATATTTCACCACCACCCCGCTACAACTGGGAGCTAATAGGTTCCACATTTTAATGCCAGTCTAATGAGAGGCATATTACCTTTTGGCTTGTGAACTAAAGATTACATGCTTTGAATGCATTTTATCAATATATCTCAAATGGTGTCTGCAGGGTTTCTACTCTTTAAAAGAACCCTAAATAGTTTTTTTAAAAAAAAAAAATCACACAGTTGTATCTCAAAAGGTGGTGGTGGGGGGAAAGACTCAGGAAATGGAAACACATTTCTAACACATCATCCGAGAATACTGGTCGGTCTTCTTTAATTCTCCAGCCCGTCATCTTGTAAGGCTCGACATAAGGAAAGCATTAAGAGATCAGAAGAGAAAGATCGGGGAAAAGAAAAAGGGGAAAACCATTCGGCTCGCACTGGACACTTCCATTGACTGAAGGCACAAAAACCATGTCATTTTTGCTGTTATCTCTGACAGCTAATATTAAAGGTCACCTCACTTATAGTGCAGATAAAAGCCACCATATGATGGAGTGCTTCCAAAAACCATGCAAAACATTTCATGCTTAATTTTTTAACATGTCTATTATCCCCCAAACAAAATCTAGCACACTTGCAGGCACTTGAAGGCCTGCTATATATTTTCATCAATCTACAAATCATAGTGCCTCCGTTTCAAAGGAGCCAAAAGGATTTCATCACTCAAGTGACAACAGCAAACCGGAGTGAGGTAATCGCTGGATACTGGATAAACAAGTTGGCGCTACATTAAGAGATAATAGCGTTTCACCTCGGCCATGTACATCTGTACGCTGATAATGATTTCCTCCTTTTAATTATTATTACTGTTACGTTAGAGGTTTTCTTCTTCTCCTTTTAGAACAGTTGATTTATTGCATTCAGAATGACAGACTAGGGTAAAATATGCCATTAATTCATCTCTCTGTGAACATTCCTTTTCAGCTATTTGTGACATAGGGTGTGATCAGACATGTTTAATGAGACGCCCTCTGGGTGAATTTGAGGTTGTAAGGGCAGACATAAAATCCCCAAAAGTGCATTACCCCATCTCACTGAAAGGAAGGCTACATAAGCAAAGAAAGGGAAATCAGCCAATTACAGGATGTGAAATGACTGCTACGGGCAACTGACCAATCAGGGGCCCCAGAACGTGGGCTCCCAGCGGCACATGAGTGGCTACCAATTGTTGTTAGGGAGGTGTTGCCAGACTTTGAGATGAAGGAACAGTAACATCTGGAAATATGAAGTAGGATTATTCTTTTTACTGTATGAATGCCTTAAAAAAAAAAACCTACAGAAGGGGCACATTTTCTAAAAGAAGCTATTGAAAAAAGCCCTGTCTGATCACACTGGTGGGCTCAAGTTACAACTAATTGTTTGAAGAAATTCCACCTGAAATATTTTTTTAAAAATATCTATGGATGTCCTAAACTGGTCTTTTATTAGCATACTTTAACAAACAGAGGTGATTCTACGATAGTCAACATAATTTATGTTTACATTTCCATATCACATGAACAACCTGCACCCAGTATCAGGAAGCCTTGGATTCGTGTGCTCTTTCTCTTCCCAGAACTGGCCTCCTTGAAATAAGCTATAGTTTACCTTAAACACAAGTTATTCAAGGCAGCCTGACAATCCAAAGTGAAGAATGGTTTCCTCCTTCATGATACATGGGCATGGTGGTGCATGCTTCTTCTTCTTGGTGGGGTGGAGGCCAAGAGAGGGGCGCAATGTTCAGATGGTGCAACTTATAGGTGATTAGCAATTGGTGGGCCACTGGGTGAGACAGGATACTGGACTAGATGGGCAGTGGCCCAATCCAGCAGAGCTGCTCTGAGGTTCTTATCTCCTCTTATGTCCTTAGGTTCTTATGATGACCACTCTGAGTGGAAAGATGTATGAAGCAAAAAGGCAGAGTGGATTCAAACTCTGAGCTACAGGGTGTGGTGTGATGTGATGATGCCCTCCCTGTCTGTAAGGAACATAAGAGGGGCCTTGCTGGATCAGGCCATAGACCATCTAGTCCAGCATTCCTTCCCACACAGTACGCCACCAATTGCTTCTGGGCATCTGAAGCAGAAGACAAGGGCAAAGCCTTCACCTGCTCTCAAATCCCAGCAAATGGCCTTTTAGAGGCATCCTGCCTATTTGTCCAGGCTGGAGCATGTACCTGGGTGTCCATTCTAGCAGCCATTGATACACCTATCATCCAACTGCCATCTGACTGCCCAGAAACCTAGGAGAATGATAAGGGAAGAAGCAGCTTGCAAGTCTGAGGACAACACAAAATCCACGCCTTCCTCAGGTTAATTCAAACCACGCTCAGCAATGGCTTAGGGCAAGATGGAACCCTCAATTCAAAGCAGAAACCCACTTTACCAACCTGTCAGCTGGGATCTGAAGGGGAGACCCAGTCTATCCATGTCAGACATCAGCACCTGGAACTTTCCCAGGACTGCATGGCACAATGGAAATCACGTTTTACTAAGCGTGTAAAAAGCAAAAGAACATCACACAAAGCTCCATTACTTGAATGAGTCTATGTATTGCCTGTAAGTTTCATTCTTATCTTCCATGCAGTTGTTAGAGCCCTGAATTCAGACCTGGGAGATCTGGGTTCAAATTCCCCAACTTCCTTAGGTGACCTTGGACCAGTCTCTCCCTCTCAAACTCACCTGCTTCGCAAGATTGTTGTAAGGACACACTTATTTACAGTATCCTGCCCTTTGGCTGAAGAAACAGCTCTCCTCCCCCATGTTCAGGATTTATCGTCTTAGGATGTTCTTTTTATACCTTCTTTTGAATTGCTGGAATCTGCCCTGAGAACTTTGAGTATCAGGTGGGATAAAATGCAAAATAAATGAGGATGCAATGGAGGTGGAAAGAATAATAACATTTGCTGCTTCATGGCCTTCCCTGGCCCATTCACGACTGCTACCTCAACATTTATTTAATCCGTAGGGCAGCTGAGGTTTCAGCCTCATTCTGCAGAAGGAAAATAAATAAGACTTGCAGAGTTTCTACCTTCCTTCACGTTATCAGTGCAGGGAAAAAGAAGTGGGATTCTTCATGTTCAAACGTGTATGCATCTTTCTGCCACATGTCAATACTAGAAAGTAGACATGGCTATAATGTCGGAACTCCTGCTGTAGCTGTTGAAGCTAAGTAAGAGGTTCCTTTTTATGTCTTTCATCTTGCTCAATATGTTCCAACTTAGCTTGACTGAACTCACTCAAGGTTCCCCATGTGTTTTGCATTTGACCAGAGCATCGTCAAAGGGAGAATTGGCTCACGCTTCCATTTCTTTAACAACAACACTTCTCCTCTCTATCAGCTTGGATTATACTTCTGGGCGTCATGTTCTGCCCCATGTCTCTTCGCTTAATGCAAGAGTCAGGGTTTTGTGCCTGGGAAGGCCAGAAGGCTGTTTTCGAGACCACAGCTCTCCCCAAATTGCACGGGGCATGCACACAGAGTGAGACCCCCAAACCGGACTGAAAAGTATAGCATGGTGTTGGGAGTAAATGTGGAAGGGAACATGGAAGGTGCAGTCATCGCAAGAAGCTGACAACGTGGCTAAAAGAAACAGGAGGAAGAGGCTTTCGCAGATTGTGCCATAGTGGAACACCCAGGCGGGTTTATTTGTTTGTATATTTACTTATTTAAAATATCAACGGCTGATAGAATGGATGACCAAGTACCACCTCCAGGTCGGAGAGACAGGCAGAATGCCTCTGAAGGTTATTTGTAGAGAACTGAGAGCAAGTGAAGATTCTGCCTCTGTCTTCCGCTTGAGAAGAAGCAATTGATGGGTTGCTGTGTGAGACAGATGGGCTGTGGTCTGATCCAACAGGGCTTCTCTTAGGTACTGCCTCCAGGTTGGACAGACAGACGAGATGCCTCTGAAGGCCATCTTCAGGGAAGTGAGGAATGTTTTGCCTCTGTCTTCTGCTTGAGATGCCCAGAACTAATCAGTAAGACTCCTTTAAATTCATGGAGGAGTACAGGTGGAATAGTGGCAACTAGAACAGATGCTTAGGTATCAGCTCCAGGCTGGAGAGAAACTCAGAATGCCTCTAAAGATTATTTGCAGGGAATAAGGAACATGTAATGGTTTGCCTCTGTCTTCTGCTTCAGAATTCCCAGAAGTAATGGGTGGGCCACACAGAGACAGAATACCAGACTAGGTGGGCTGTGGGCTGATCCAGCAGACCTCCTCTTATGTTCTATATTTAGATAATGCTGCCCTTTCTAATCAGAATATATCACAGAAGATTTGTCTACTAAAATGGACAATATAGGAACTATGACTGGTTATCTATCAAATGAAAAATGATCATTCCAACCCTTAGCCAAATGGAAATGTAATTACTTGGCTCAGCCAGGACCCTTCAAAGTCAAGGGGAAAGGGGGGAAGAGAAGAGAAAGGGAGGGAATTTCATTGCAATTTAGTAAAAAAAAAATGTTTTTAATATATATATAAAAAACTTCCCATTAAAATAGTAATAAAGGACAGCTAAAATTGCAATAGATATATAAAAACTTAATTAAAACTAAGGATGGGTGAAACAAGCCAACAAACATTCCCTTTGGAAAGGCCTGGGTAAAAAGCTTTGTTTCCCAGATGAAAGGAAGGAAGGAAGGAAGGAAGGAAGGAAGGAAGGAAGGTGTCTCAAAATGCATTTTCTGGCCTTCAATGTCAATGAGAGGTGGAATGGAAACACTAGTATTTGCATGCTACCACTTTTTACCTCCTTTTTCCACAATCCTCCATAAAGCCAGCAGGGTGCCCTCTTTTGGAGCTCTCACAGCCCCAGTATGTGTAGATGTAGCCTAAAGATTAAAGCTAATGAAGAATGTGGCATCCTAGGAGGCTTCCATACACACCTGAACATTACTGAACATGACTCCTGTGCCTCACACTCTGCACTGTTGGATGGTCAATCAGTGTGCCAGACAAATTTCAAGGTGTCGGTTTTAGCCTACGAGGTCTAAACCAGCCATCTCTGACTCTGTAATCATCAGAAGATGCTTTGTGGACCATTCTGCCTTCCCTAGATGTTGTGAGTGAAAGCATTCATCAGCCAGTCTTCACTGTGGTGGCACCAAGCATATAGCACTAAGCCTGGCATGGGGCCACCACCTTCCCTCTGCATGTTCAGGAAACAATTAAAACATTTTTGTTCAATTGAATGTTCTTTTATGGACAGCCCGTCTGTGTTTTATATTCCCATTTTTAGGTTTAAACGCTTTAGATTTTTGCTATATCTCAAGCATGGCCTCATCCAGACAGGGAAAATAGAGTGCCATTATGGCTATGTATCTGTGGCTACCCCACCGCAGCTTTGCTGTATCATCTCTTAGAACCATGATAGTTTGATTGTTGGAAAACTCATCATTGGTGATGGGTCTTCCAGCAATAGGGCTATTAAATACCTTTGTGGAGGAAGCAATCATCACTTCTCTCCACTGTGCATGTGTGGGGACCAAAGCAGATTGTTGTGCATGTGTGGTGGCAGTCACGCGCCCTTCCAGAAACTTGCACTGGCCAAATACCCAGATGTGCAAGTCTCTAAAATTTCAGTGGCAGCCACTCTGTCTAGTTCTGTCTAGTTATTGGTTAAAATGTTGGAGGGGCATTGTGGTCAGAGTGCTGGGCTCATATCTCTTAGTCAGCAGGTTTGATTCCACAACCCTCCATAAAGCCAGCAGGGTGACCTTAGGCTAGTCACAGCCCTCTTTTGGAGCTCTCACAGCCCCACCTACCTCACAGGGTGTCTGTTGTGGGGAGAAAAACAGAACATTTGTCAGCTGCTTTGAGGCTCCTTAAGGGAGAAGAGTAGAAAGTTTGTCAGCCACTTTGAGTGCCCTTAAGGGCGAATAAAAGTAAACTTCTTCTTCTTTTTCTTCTTCCTCCTCTTCCTCCTCGCTGGAGGGATATCTTACCAGTGCCTTGAGTCAACCAATGTTTCTAAATATTTCAAGAGACTTGAAGTAGCAGGGCAGAGTTTGAATATAAATACGGAAATAAAGAAACTCCAGAGAACAGCCAGGTTGCCAAGCTGTCTGTCATCGCTGGCCTAACATATTGTGGGTGCGCTTTAATATGTTGGCTTTGAGAAAGCAACATCATCCCAGCTTTACGCAATAGTTTTCTCTTGCTCAGTCCAAGTAAAGAAGTGAGGAATTCAAGAATCATTTTTTTAAAAAATAGTTCAAGAAAACCAACAAACTACCAAGCTGTTGGAACATGTTTCCCCATAAATGCACATTAATCTTTCTGAGCATTACCAGCTGGTGGAAGCCATCATGGTGAGGTGTCAAATACGGAAGCCAACTCTTTCCAACTTCACTAAGGAGCTTCTGTTTCTGAGGATTTAAAAACAAATATTTTACACAGAGTTTATATACACAGAGGCAGAGAGGCACACAAACATTCCTTTAAAGGGGGAGAGGGAAGGATGGAGAAAGATGTAAAACTTCTCTACCTTTCTTTTCCTCAAGATGTCCGGGGCACATTACAAGAGAATAAGTATTAAAACCAGAACATCTAAGGGTATAACAACATTAGCTGCACTGGTGACTATCAACAACTCCGTATCCTAAACCTCATCACAGATGGGGGGGGGGGGGGTTTCCACTAGCATAAGTACCCATTAAGTACCCATTAGGAACCCATTAAGGACCCATTAGCCACAGAGCAGAAAGATCCCATTTCCACTGCAGACCCCATTAGAGCCACATTTGTTCCCACCAGTTCTAGGGAAAACCAGAGTGCATGGGCCCTTCAGGACCTATAATCCGGATTTCATGTAGACCCCATTAAAGGGGTCTACAACGGGGTCTTCAGGCATCAAATCCAGATTATATGGACTATGTTTCCACTGAGATTGGGCAATGGGGTCTAGGGGGGCCTCCGGGGGGTTGGTGCACCCATGGGGGAGGTGGGTGTCCCAAAACCCAATGCTCTGAAGCCTGTGCACAATCTCCAAAGCCGGCTCTGAAGAATAGCACAGGTTCTGAAGAGTACCCCACGCAAGAGCAATGCTGATCCTATGGACTTTTGTCAAAGGCTCTGGAGAGTCTTCGAAGTTTGTGGCAGATTGCTCTGGAGAATTTCCGGAGTGTCTAAGGAGATTGCACCCCGTCCCCCAAAAAACCTGGGGTGACAGGTGGGCCCCACGTGGGTCGATCCAGATTTGTCACATGAGTGTTCCAGGGTTTCCACATGAGTGGCAGGCTGGTTCGTTCCGATCAAACTTCCGGATATCCAAACAACCAGGTGTTTGGTTCAATGCAAATATTTGCAAAATGAAATATTCAGTTGGATTTTTGAACATGAATTGAGCTTGGCACACCCCTAATTTCTACTCATGAGGGAATCCAAAAATAATTCTGAGGGCTCCAAAACCAACCACTGGCCTTGAGACTTAAAGTCAGGGCAATTGAACAGCACATATTTTTGTCAGCCAATCTGCCCTCCTCATTCTAAACCAGCTTTCACCCCTCCTTGAATGACTGGTTTGATATTGCTGAAGAGATATTCAGCATCCTCGCTATTCCGCCATTTTGCTTCAAACTCTGCCCTTTCAAGGGAGGCAACCATTAAAACAGAACACGTGCCTGGAAATGGGAAATTCCTAGGTTTCATCCAGGGAACATTTTCTTGCTCAGAAAACAGCACTGATGTGTCCATACAATCAACCCCCAATTACAAAGGGCCTTTTGGCACTGCAAGGGCCTTTGTGCAGCAGCCAGGCCCACTGGTTCAGACTGTGGAAGGCGTGCTCTGGAACAGAACCATCTGTTCTAAGGCCAGGGTCCAAGGACGTGCCACTAAAATGAATCCCCAGATAGTCGGCAACACAGAAGGCATGCCTTCTGCGTGCTTTCCATGTTCTGGACCAGGGTTTGCTGGTCTGCCAGTTGAGTCATTTAAATGGGTCTACTAACGGTCCCTATCAGGGCTCCCCTGAACGGAATCACCATCTTTCTAATGCAGATGGAGTGGGGGTGGGATCTCACAGATCCACGCTAACAGCTCCCAATCTGGATTAAAGGCAAGTGCAGAAAAGGGCCAAAGATGCCCGAAACAGCCATCCTGGAGATCTACGCCTAACCAGAGAGTGAAACAGAATCAAACAAGGTCTTCTGCTATTTCTGCCGTAAACCAGATGGTGCTAAGTTTCTTCTCTTTATCATCTAGGATCCTTAAGCTAATGGCTTCCCATTCAGAGCAACTCTGGCACATTTTGACCTCACCAAGAGTCAAGTTGTAGACACTAAAGGTCAAGAGTCCAAAGCTGCAATCACTGCCCTTTCCCCCCCCCCCCCCCCGCTTTCCTTTCTTTTTAAAAACAGGTTGGCTCAGCAATGTCCACCTTTCAGCTTCTCTTTCTCAACCAAGACCAGGTGCCTTCGGCTGATGCAAGATGCACACACTTCCCTAACTAACCTCACTGATCCTACAGCTGGCTGACAAGTGCATCATTAAAATTTATAAAACAGGCATGTAGCCTGATGTCTCTCCGCACAGAATCTTCTTTGGGGACATATTAGGAAACTGACATGAAGTTGCTGGTGAAACGAAGCGGAATGTAACTCTGCATTGAGCTGGCAGGCAACACGTTAGAGAGCTGTGCAATTTCCACCTTGTAGGGCAAGACAGCAGCGGAGAATCACCGCCCCCCCCCCCCAAATGACTACAGTTCCCATCATCACACCAAGCAGCTGGACTGGGGACTCATGGGAGTTTGAATCCTCATTTTCTGGAGGACCACAGCTTCTGACTCCCCTTACAATACCATCTATAGCTGCCTCCAGAGTTGCATCCAAACGCTGGTTACTCATTCCAATATATTTGGATATTCCAGGATAAAGCACAGTTAATCCGAAATATCCATGCTTTATTCCAGAAAATCCAAATGTAGTGGAATAAGCAACTGGCGTCAGGATGCAGCCTTAGTTCATGTGCATTACTGACACAATTACCGTGTTTTAATTGTTCTTCAATGCAATGATTAAGTGAGGCTTTGCTGAGGCTGGAACAGGATTTGCAGAAACATTTCAGCCACCGACAATAACACTAAAAAAGCAAACGAAACACAAAAGTTTCTGTTCGTGTCTGTAACGATAAAAGGACGTGGAGCCAGTAAAGAAAATATTTCAAACGCTCAGGGTAGCGATACACATACTGACAATTTCTTTGTCAAATGTTAAGCTCTTGGCGAAAAGCACAGCGCATTAAAATGCGCTCTGGAGTGGAGGTAAGCATCCTCTCAGATATGATTGTCAGATCTGACTAAGCGGACGCTCCCTGGCTTGATGCAGACAAATACACACGCAGCTGGGTGGTATAACACACAGCTCTTCACACAGACACGGAGCTGCCACAAACATGTCAAATACATCAAGCTACTTGCAAATTCCTCCCAAAAAAAAATGAAGAGAGGAGAGAGCAAGGGAGGGAGGGAAAAAAGGGGCGAAGCAGACTGTGGGTGGGGGAAACCAGATTGCACTGACTGGCTGGCCCGCTATGTGATGGGATTACAGAGGGTTTCAACAGGAGCATTAAAGGCCTTGCAGTCCAGGTAACTTTTCCCAGCAGGTAAGAAAAGAAGTTGAGGGCACAAAGGTAACAACTTAAGGATCAGCTCTAAATTTCCCTTACAGTAGCAGGAGAAGATAAAGGGATGCTGTATAAACAGAACGTGGGAATAAGCCCATTTAGGGGTAAGCAGATACGCGTGAATTAGGTATTTTAAGGATGTGAATTCAATTTTAGGGATGTGCACAAATATTTGTCCCATTCGAAATTTGTACAAATTCACATGAATTCAGGCATCCGAATTCAAATCAAATGTTGGTGCATTCAAAGTCTGACATCCAAATACGAAACGAATGTTTCTGTACATTTGTACAAAGCTTCGTTACATTCGTGAACCTGGGGTCGTGGGGAAGCGGGTGTCCAGTCACATCTGCAATGGATCCAAAGTGGATTCAGAGTGGATTAAAAGTGGATTGGGAGCAAATTTGACACGTTCAGAGCAAATATGTAGCAGATACATAGCAGATATGTAGGGGATATGTAGGGGGTACATAGGGATGCATAGGGGATGCATAGGTATTTGTAGGCAACTTGTAGTGGGGATCCAAAGCGGATTCGCATCAAACATTCATATCGAATTTGAATCCTACCGCATTCAAAAGGATCGATTCAAACAATTTTTTTTGCATTCAATTCAATTCAAATCAAAGATGCAGTAGGCTGACCCATTTGGACTTGTGGATTTGGGTTGTAATTCTTCAAACCTTTTACTACTTTGGGCTTTTCGTTATTGTTCTTTTAGTTTCACAAAATTAGTTTTTTGATGCAAAATACACACAATCTCATCTGAGTCACAGAACTTGTGCAGCCAGCAGTGCAAAACTGATTCTGAGGCGAAGGGGCACACACTGAAAAGTCCTTGCTCTGAGACAATGGACCAGGGAGCCCCAGACTTCCAGGGCTAATCAGTGTAACAAAAACCATGAGGAATTCATACAATTTTAGGGGAACCAAAACTACTGCTGCTTTTATTGGTCTGCAAAGGCTAATTGGTATTTAACCTTCGAGTTAAGACCCGACCATCAAACATGGCTGACAGTGAGGAGAATCAGCAAAGCCAGTTAACCAGTGTCCTATCCCATCTCCATACCTTGTGGACCAGGTACGTGCAAGTCATGAGTAGGGACATGCATGAACGAATATGCATTTGCACATTTGACTGAATTTCTGAATTCACAAATTTTCAGATTGAAGCAAAAGGATGGATGTTGAAACATCAGGACCTTCCAACGAAGCGAAAAATACTGCCGGCTCACAAATACAAAAAAAATCGATCGAATTTTCTCACTTTCACAGTGTTTCACTGGTGAAAATCAGCTTTTTCAATGGAAAAAAAGCCAAAAAAAGAGTTTGTTTCATGAGTGCAAAAGTTTGAACAATTCAACAACGACATGAATTTTTGGACATTTGTTTCGATTGCAAAGCGAACATGAATTTTTCGTTCGTGCCCATCCTATTCATGACCACTTTTAAGCACTGTGGGAATCCCAACTTTTCTCTGAAGTGTGGCTATAATGCAAAATGTAAAACGTGTTACAAAGACCATCAGGCGTTTCTTAGGAAAAGTTGCAATGTATAAGAAACCTAGAAACATGGGTGGGCATCTTAGTCTTGGGCAAGAAACTTTGCTGGTATTCAAAATCTTTTCTTATTTTTCCTTCCCAATTGTCAAGATGACAACAAACAGATGTGAAATGCACCAAGCCCTGTTTGCCAGCACTTGAAATGGATGAACACTTTCTTCACCTGTGTAAACACAACAGCAATAGAAAGCCTTGAAGGCAGCTGCAAGACACAGAGAGATGTCTTGGCCCATCTCAGGCTCTGCACGCATTTTAAGTGACAAATTACACAAATAAATGTTTTCCTTCACACAGAACCTTCCCTCAGCCAAGAGGAAGCAATATTCCTTGAGATGCATAAATGAAACCCAAGATCATTCTAAAGAATTGCAAAAAAAAAAAAATGAAGAAAACATTCCATATGCTCAGATAATTGGTCCATTCAGAGGAGTGATTTTAACAACAGGAAAAGCTACTAAGGGATGTGCAAAACACCATTTCAAGTTACCAAATTCAGCCCTCTCATAAGAGGACAGGCTGTTTCAATTGCTCTACAGAGCACTGAAAATGACAAATAGACTACGAAAAGTTGACTGAGGCTGTGGTAGACATAACTGCCTCTAAGGCAGCTTAGAGAAGGCCCTGAGATGGGATTGTTCACACACCAGCCTGCCACTCCACCCTCTCCTGGACATTGTGCTAGAAAAGGTAGATTAGAGAAGGTCTGGGAAACATGAGAGCCACACATGGTCTCTCTAGAGATGACTCTGAGGTGCCCCTTTTGTCATATCTGAAGGCAGCCTGAGAGTATGATGGTGCCCTCCGTGAACAGGGCTGCTCTTCAGGTGCCACACAGGTCTGTTTTCCAGGAGGTACCAGAGAACAAAGTTGAAGTCTCTGATACACAACACACATGGCCTTCCAGAAGCAAATCAAGTGCTCAAAGCGAGCAGCCATGTGGTTGACATCTGGGTGAAGGCCAGGATATGAACTCCAAAATAAATAAAAATTTGCAAATAAGTAAATAATAGAGACAAGAGCCCATCTTTCTTGAGGCATGATTGGATATCTAATGTCTGCAACATTTCCTCTCCGTATTTTTCATTCCCCCCACTTTTTAAAAATAAACAAACAAATAAATAATGCCCTTCCATTGGTTGGTCCTTAACAACCAATATCAAACATCAAAATAATTATGTTAGTGAAGAATCACTGCTCATCATTTTGTTAGATTGCTTCATAAAAATGAATGATGTTTTCCGAATGTGTTGACTTTTGATTTCTTTTTAGCTTTGTATCTTTTTTAAAAAAAATCTTTTAAATCATCATCATCGTCTACCCCATTGCCCAGGTACCACTGTGACTCAAAATGAAGGTGTCACTCTCCACAGGAGAAATTCCGTATGCCCCCAAATGCCTGCCATTTTCAAGAGTTTCCCCATCTCACACTTTTTCTAGCTCAGAGCTGACACTGTAACCCCTCTGATCCTAAACTGCATAATTCTCTTGACCCGTGCAATTCAAACACAGAGGTATGTTGCTACCAAAGTCCACCCCTCCGCAGCTGATCAAAAGGTGAACCGGCTCCAGAAGCTGATGGATCTTGAGCAAATGTTTTCGGAAGGAGACACAGCAACTCCTATTTTATTTATCTTCACACCAGAGAGTTACCCAAAGTTAATGGCTTCTTGGCACGGCGACAGATTACCATAATGAATTTCATGTGTAATTTTGTCAGTTTGTGTTTGATGTTATTGCAGTCTGTGTACTTTATGTCCTCCTAGTTTACCTTCTCTGTTCAGTAACTATTGAAAATGTACTTGCACCAGCTTGTCTGATGGAAAGTCAATCATGCTAACAGCAGAGCAACTATTCTGCATATTGAGATGCATCCAAGCCTGCAGACTAAATACCTCACCAACTGTTTCTTGTTACACCGGTCTATGATCTCCCGTCTGACTGCCAACTTGCCTTCAATTTGAACTTCTTTAAAAAGAAAACAAACTAATAATTAAGTTTTAAAACACACTTGCAAATCAAAACAGAAATGTCCTTCCCATGGCAAATTTCTAAGAATGTACGAGTGTAAGAGGAGCCTTACTGGATTAGGCCACACAACCCATTTAGTCCAGCATCACACCTCGCAGAGTGACCCACCAATTGCTTCCGGGCACCACAAGCAGAAGACAAAGGCAAGACCTTCATCTACTCTTGAAACACAGCAAATGGGATTTAGAGGCATCCTGCCTGTCTCTCCAAACCAGAGGCAGTATCTAGACATCAGTTCTAATAACCATTCATGCACCTGTCCTCTATGAATGAAGATAAGCCATACTGCAGCAGGTTGCTATTCATCTAGTTCAGCATCCTGTCTCACACAGTGGCCAACTGATTGCTTATGGAAATTTCAAGCAGAAGACCAAGGCAAAACCCTCACTTGTTCTTGACTCCCTATAAATAGCCTTTAGAGGCATTCTGCCTATCTCTCCAACTTGAAGATGGTACCTAGGCATCTATTTAGTAGCCATCATACATCTGTCTTCTGTGAATTTACCTGAATTATCCTTAAAGCTATCTAGGCTAGTTGCTGTCACCACCTCTTCTGATAGCAAATTCCATAGATCAGTACTTCCTCTTGTCAGTCCTAACTGTCCTGCCCTTCCGCTTCATAGAATGTCCCATGATTCTAGTGTTGTGCTATAGAGAAAATAATTTTTTCCCTATCCACATTTTCCACACCATGCTTGAATTTCTATATTACAATCAGAACACTTCTTAAACACCACCTCTCAAGGCGGAAGAGGTCCAGATTTTGCAGCTTGATATTATAAGGAAGGTGATCCAGCCCCTTGATCATTCTACCATAACCCATCGTACAGTAAGGGCAAGTAAGCCCTGGCATTTCTTTGCTGATCTACAACTTCCATGAACCCCACGCAGCCTGGCCAATGGCAAAGACTGATGGGAAAGTTAGTTCAGCAACATCTCAAGGGCCACAGCTCCCTATATTATACATGTGTACAAAGAAGCGGCTTATTATGAAGTCAGACCTAATCCTCTGTAGGGGTGTCCAAGAATGCAATTTTTGGGATTCGATTCAATTTGAACCGAATACCTGAAAACTCGATTAAATGTGAATGTTTAAAATTTGAATTTAAGTAAATTTGATTCAAATCTATTTGTTCGAATTCTTCATTCCAATTTGCACTTATGAATGTCAACAACACTCATAGATGCCTCTATGTATCTTCCCTGGGTCTGTAGTTATCCCGTATGCAACCCGTTTTCATCCCGTATGGATCAATACAAATGTGAACCGATGCAGGAAAGATGTGGATCTTCAAATACGCATCATGTACAAAGCTGTACACATACGAATGTCCAGATAATTTGAATAAACAAATCCAAAATTCGAAATTCAAATCAAATCTTTAAATTCAAATTTAAGAACACTCATTTCACACTTGAATGTAAAAATCTGGTCAATTCGATTGAATTTCAAATGCATTTAAATATTCGTGCACATCCCTAATCCTCTGAGCTTACATGGGGTGTTTTTCCACTGTCACTGAAAGTACCCATTAAGTACCCATTAATGGGTGCGTAATGGCATTTTTGCACCCATTAATGGGTACTTAATGGGTACTTCTAGTGACAGTGGAAAAACACCCATGGTCTCCTGGGCTGGAATAGAGATGAAGGTTCCATCTTCAGTCTTCACACCATCTCCTCAGAACCACCAACACAGATCATTGTCAAGGAAAATAGACAGATGGGTCAATGCTGTCCTCAGAATCTTTACTGAGAAAAGACTCTGGTTGCCAAATGACTCCTATCTAGGCTCTGGCTGCTTGCTGGCCGCAGGCATATCACATACTCAGGAAACGAGCAAAGACACTCAGGTGAATCTGAGGCAAACACATTCAAACCGTTCACTCCAAAATACACTCCTGGGTTCCGCCTTTTTTGCAGCCATTTTGGCAGAACTGACAGCCGAAAATCAGCTCCCAAAACATTTCAAACAAGAAAACAAAGAGTCTCTAAGCCGCGTGTTTTGCTTACTGAGTTTCAGCCCTTCACCTTCTAAATCAACCAGCTCGCTTTCTGGGCCACATCTAAAAGAAACTCCAAAGAAAAACAACATTTAATGATGAATATTCACAATCTGTTTACCTGGCATATGTGACCCAGGAGTTAATCTACCGACAGACACAGCTAGGCATAATGTGAAAAATTCCATTATAAGCAGCATCTTCTTCTTAACTGTATAAAACTACAGCTTCTCTAACTGCTCTTTGTAACCCTATAAAATAATGTTAACATAATAAATGTTCATACCCCAAACCTGACGCATAACAGTAGGCATTAATGAAACAGGCTACTGAATCTTCTTGTCAACTATTGATTTAACCCCTGCAGTAATAATAACAAAAATATTGAAAATGAACAGTTATTTATACATGAATTTTCCTTCGTATGCAAATATCATCTTGCCCAAGTATATCCCAGCGAATCAAATATTTAAAGAGACAATCACACCTTAACACCAGAGATATGCACAAGTGTTTTGTAGCTGCTGCTGTTGTTGTTTTTGGTGTTTGTATTGTATTTAATGCAAGAAAATTTGTATTCGTTCGAATAGACCAGTGGTTCTCAACCTTCCTAATGCCGCGACCCCTTAATGGAGTTCCTCATGTTGTGGAGACCCCCAAGCACAGGGGCGGTGCAGCTGGGAGGTGGGAGGGAAGGGTGGCAGGAGACTCGTCGCGACCCCTCTGAAAGGGTAATTTGACCCCCAAAGGGGTCCCGACCCCCAGGTTGAGAACCACTGGAATAGATTCTGTGAGCCAAACTCTAGTGGTTAGGGAGCTGGACTCTCCTCTGGGAATATCTGGTTTGATTCCACCCTCCCCCATGAAGCCAGCTGGGTGACCTTGGGCTAGTCACAGCTCTCTTCTGAGCTCTTACAGCCCCACCTACCTCACAGGGTGTTCTGTTGCAGGGAGAAGAACAGAAGGTTTGTCAGCCACTTTGAGTCCCCACAAATGGGTGAGAAAAGTGGGGTAGAAAAGCCAACTCTTCTTCCTCCTCCTCCATGAAGTCAGCTGGGTGACCTTGAGCTAGTCACAGCTCTCTTCTGAGCTCTCACAGACCTATCTACCTCACAGGGTGTTCTGTTGTGAGGAGAAGAACAGAAGATTTCTCAGCCACTATGGATCCCTTTAAGGGTGAGAAAAGTAGGGCATAAAAGCCAACTCTTCTTCTTCTTGGAATGTGCTAGGATTCAAATTTGCTATGAATGTTTAATGCAAATCTGATTCAAATCCCTACTACAAATTGCCTATGAATCACCTACATATCTACTCTGAATGCATCAAATCCATTCTCAATCCACTTTGGATCCACTGCAGATGTGACTGGGCAGCCACTTTCCCACCTCCCCAGGTTCACAAATGTAACAGAGCTTTGCATAAATGTATAGAAGCATTCAATTTGTATTTGAATGTCAATCTTCAAATGTACTAACACTCAGTTCGAATTCGAATTTCCAAATTTCGACAAATTCGCAAGAATTGTGAATGTGACGAATATCTGTGCACATTCTCACTTAACCCCTCCACCTGTTTCCTGCTTTATGAATCTCCTTCCAAGTGTGACAAACTGTATGTGACACACAGTTGCCAAAGCGGAGGCAAGATGATCTCAAAAAAGAAACAACAAGGGAAAAAGGTCCCACCAGCGATCCCTATGTCCAGGCGGACTTCCCATCCCCAAAGTCAACTATTTCTAAACCATATCTACCTTCAAAATGCTCCTGATCTAAAACTCCCAGGGCATGTCCCCATGCACATTTGGTCCAGTACCAAATGCGGTCTCGGCAAGGGGTGTCCCAATGCATTTTAGATTTGGTGAATCGCCCCAAACCATGCCAGACCAGGACCAAATTTGGTACCTGAAAAAACAAGTCTCAGCATGGTTTGGGGTCCCAGCACACATTGCCAAGCGAGCCGAGACCACACATGGGGATGGTGCTGGACTTCATGATCTTGGCTGACAAGTAAGAGGTTTGAGTTTTAAAGCCAAGCCTCTGTCCTGTCAGCCGAGATCATGAAGAGGGGTTGCAGAGGCTTGAGATTTCTCACTTTTCCAGGGGAGCAATAAGGTTGCCCCCCTGGAAAAGTGAGAAATCTCAAGTCTCTGAACCCCCTCTTCCCATCTCGGCTGACAGGAAAGATACTTTACTTCACTTACTTTGGCAGTAAAGCCAAGCCTCTTTCTTTCAGCAGATCAGAAAGACAGGGTGCAGAGGCTTGAGCTTTCTCTCTTTTCCAGTGGGACAATAGGGCTGCCTCCCTGGAAAAGAGAGAAAACTCAAGCCTCTGCACCCCCTTATTTCCTTGCTTTTACTCCCCTTTTGAGGCAAGCAAGTGGCTTGCCTGGGAAAGGTAGCAAAATCACAGTCCTGGCACAGTTTGCTTGGGGACGGCTGAATCTGCCCCCCACCCACGTTAGGGCGAATGGCATGGGGATGCCAGAGATTCAACCTCAGTCCCACACCCGGTCCCATGTGAGCCCAATCGACACCCAAACAGCACTGAATGACTTGCATGGGGATGTGGCCCCACTGTTGCATGCCAGACTCAGAAGAATCCTGGGAGCTGAAGTTCAGAAACATCTGGATGCCCACATGTTGAGCAACTCTGTTCTAAAACCAGTTTGCTGCCCCACTATCTTTCAGTCTGGCCATATAAATAAGACTCAGCAACACCTGGAATGTAACATTTAATAGGAAAAAACCAAGGCTGAATAATTACAGCATTTAAATTTAGAAAAGAAAATAACAAGAAAGGCAGAGCAACACTTGGAAACCTCTTTTAAGAAGCTATCAACCACACTTATATTTGTGTCAGCTTTAAAGAGAACCAGGTACAGAAATTTTTGCTATCTATGTTTTTGCTAGAATTGACTAAATTCATTGAATTATGTGTTGTTTACACTGTCCATCAAGGAGGAATTTGACCCAACCAAGGACTTAGAAATCAATGATGTGTCTTCAACAAATTTTAAATGTTCCTGTTTGCGGTTGTGGGATTATTATTTATCTAATGTTTTTCAAGTATTTCTTGATTTGCTTTCACTTTACTGTGTCAAAAACTAATGGAACTACAGTTGTCTTTGCCCAGAAACAATATATTTGTAGATTTGTAAATCCTGATACTAATTTATAAGGATTTAGAAGTCAGTGAGTTATCTTCTGAGTAATGCTGGGTTTTTGTTTTGTTTTGTTTTGTTTTTGCAGTTGTGACATTGCTACTTGATCTATTTTTATTCCTCCCAAATACTTGAACTTAATGCACCAGGAACTACTGTAAGCTGCCTGAGTTTTTCTTGGAAGGCTAGACCATAGATTTGACTAATAATAACAGCAATGGTCATAATGGATGATTGTCGGTTAGTCTAACTCGGTCCAGCTGGATGGGGAAAAGGCCACCTGCACCTGGACAGCCCATTCCAAAATGTACACTGAACTGCTCTGAAGTTCATGTGAGATTCACTTTCTGCTGCAAGAGCTCTGATGGCCACAGACAAAAATTCCTAGGGGGATCATTCTCATAGCACAATTTGGTCCGTCACTGAAATGGGTGCCACACTACCTTCTCACCTGAGGCGTTATACCATCACCACCCCACCCGGCTTCACTAGCTTCTATTGGGTTTTATTTATCCGGACCCATCTTCCAAACTACCCAAAAGATTAGGTTTCTTTCTCTGTGTTCAGTAGTAAATATAAGCTGCCTCCTGTCACTGTTCTAAGAGACACTTTATATCCAGGCCTGTTACCAAGGCAACCAGTCTAAGGCACAATGTTGAAGTAAAGAAATACTTTTATTGATACACTTCAAAACAGATAACCAGTTTCAGCTTATGAAGTTTCTCCATTTATACAAAGACCCTAAAATCAGTCTAACTGCTCCCTTTCAGGATGCCACACCTTAATTCACTCCTTAAGGCTGTACCTAGGGTGGTCCTTATTCGAATCTAACCCCCTTCAGTTGTTATAACGATCAATAACTGTCATTCTGCTTTCCCTATTTAAGCCTTCTCTCCCGCTGTTCACCTTCTCTGACTGATGAAGCTGCTAGAGCTTGCTCACCCCCCCCCCTTCTCTCCTTGGGCCTGTAAGCTCTGCCCCCTCGCAGGCTTGCATTTCTCAACTAAATTTACTCTACAATACTTACCAAACTTACCCACTGCTTCAGCTTAGCTGTTACAATGGATCCCCCTGCAAAACTGGCCCGTGGAGGCAAGCGCCCTTCCACATGTTTTCCCTAGCCAATCTAGCAGCTCCTGGACTATCTACTGGTATTCCAATCTGCTACACTGTGTCCAGCGTGGACTCAGGTTGGTAGTAGGGAGCAAGACCTCTCTGTTCCACACCAGAATGCAGAAGAGAGAGTCCTTGGCTGTGGTCACACCTAGGATTTAATCCAGCTTCAGTCCACTTTCAGAGCGAGAGGACACATCAACAAAGTGACCAGTAATTTTCTTTCCACATTATCTATCCTAAAGGTGAATTTTCTGAGTTATTTAACACTGAAAGAACACAGCTTGTCACTTTGCTGATATGTTCTCTCACTCTGAAAGTGGTCTGAAGCTGGATTAAACCTGAGATGTGACCACAGCCTTAGATATGGACCGGGCCCAGTGCTGGGCCTAGGATACCAGTCAGGCCACAAAAGGCCAATCTTAGGATTTATTGACTGAAATGACTCTGCTCTTCCCTCTTCAGCATTTCAAGGATGGTAAACTGTGGCATGCATCTTCTATGCAAAATCTTATAATTATACAGCTTGAAATAATTAAGGCACTTTGTTATAATCGTAGTATTTTCATTGTCCTCCTCCTCTTTCATCCTTCACCCAAAACAGGAGAAAGGATACACAGTATAATTTTGGGTTTTGTAATAAATCAGCCAGAAAGATTGCGATTTCTAAACAGCACACTCGTAAGCTCTGTAAATGGATAAGAACATTCATTCTTTGGAGCGGACTTTATTTTAAAAAGAAGGGGAAAAACCTTAAGCAACTTAGCTGCCAGGGGTTCGTGCCAGTAGCATTTCTGACAAGTGAATCCCAACATGCTGAAGTTATTAAACCAGATCAAGTCAGGCTAAAAGATTAATGCACAAAGAAAGTTGACGTTTAGCAACAAAAAAGGTGATGAGGCCTTACACTAACGTAAGACTCTTTCAAACAGTGTCTCCACTGACAGTTAAAGAACTCAGAAGGAGACACAATTGAAAACAGAGGACGGCTTCAGATCTTGACCAATATTATTTGACTTTGCCGTCCTTTCACAGGGAGAAACAAAAATGTGCAGGGGGTGTAAACACTAAGAAGGTAAAAACAAACAAAGTCCAAACTACCACCACCTGGCATGGCATTGCTATCCTTTGAGCCAATTTGGTCCTGTGGTTAGAGTGCTGGACTCATATCTCCTAGTCACTGGGTTTGGTTCCACACTCCTCCACAAAGCCAGCTGGGTGAGCTTGGGCTAGTCACAGCTCTCTTTCTGAGCTCTCACAGGGTGTCTGTTGTGGGGAGAAGAACAGAAGATTTCTCAGCCACTATGGGTCCCTCTAAGGGTGAGAAAAGTAGGATATAAAAGCCAACTCTTCTCCTTCTCCACCTCTCAGTCTTGCCAGAGGATCAATGTCAGCTTCTCACATTGTTTTTGATATATGCCATGCTGCATCTCTTTAACCCAGCAGGCCGATCTAGTCTCCCCTTTAAAATTCCACAGTGGGTCTGGGGCATGGTCATTATGGAAAAGGCAGAGTGGGACTACTCATGACATCCAACCACTGTCCACCACAACTAGACATATCCACCAGGCTTCACCAACAGAAAGGAAGAGTGTACCGGACCCTTTATCATCCCCACAATGGTGCAAGCTTTGTAAAACCTTCAGATTTTCCTCACTCTCCACCAAAATGAAAGGAGTGCTAATGTGCAAATTAGCTTGCATACCTTATTTCTTCCATCATGCTTTACTCCAGAATATCCAAATACAGTGGAATAAATAACCAATGTCTAGATGCAGCGCCTAATTTGTTGTTCTTTAATCATACCACTGTCAAACCATCTCATCTTCAGCTCCCCCCTTTGCCTTTTGCCTTCCATCCTTTCCAACATCAGGGTCCCTTTTAGTGAATCTTGTCTTCTCATTATGTGACCAAAGTATCCATGCTGTATTCTAAACATCATGGAATAAGTCACAGATGTCTGGAAGCAGCCTGAATTTCTACATTTGAAGGGTGGTTTAAAAGAAAAAACCGTCATGCATTCTAAAAGGCCATACTGATGCCATAAAGGGAAGAAATTATTTCCTGCAAAGTCTTTTATGCATTCTAAAAGCCTCTTTTCCTCATCACAAAGAGCAGTTGTGCAAAGTTGCCCTTGACTATCACTCTAAAGATATTGTACATTAGCACTAAGACCAGGTGCTAAGTGCTCTTGCTTGCATCCACACCATCGGCTAAAGAGAAGATCAATAAGCAGCCGGAGCATTAAATCTCACATACTGTAGCTGTCATGCCCATTACAAAGAATTTGAACATCTTCACAGCAGTTACAAAATGGCTACCTTTTAACATTTTTCACTTGGAAGTAGCATGTGAAATCTCCTCGGTTTTCTCTTCCACCTCAAGGTTAGATTGAGAGACATCACAAATCTGGTTCCATAAGGAGAACTTCACAGTTTATCAGAAGAGGGAGATGTTATTTATTATTTAAGCCTTCAAACTTTCTCTCTTATATGGATGAGTTTTATGTGGCCTTCCTGTTGTTAAGACTGTTATGACAACATCTCCTCCCAGACAACAAAGTTTTATCCAGTGGCAGTAAACTTAGAAACTGGTGTATTGCTAATAGCATCTAGTGGTTTTGTTTAGGTCTTCTTTCTTTTTTTAAGAACATCTGTAAGGTTGAGATAACAGATATTCAAATGTTGTGTATTAGCTTTGAGTGAATTGTAGGGCTGTTTCCACACTTGCCTTGTCTGCTAAAAAGCTAACCAAAGTTAAAGTGCCTCTTTGTTCCAGACCAGGTGTGGAAGCACCATTGACTACAGTGGAACAGACAATGTGGAATGGTTGCAGACCCCTTCCATCGGGTCTACTGGCAAACAGGGGTAGGACCCCTCCAGACAGTTTCTGGTTTGAGAATGCATTCATAAGACTAAGCATACTAGGGAGCTGCTTGGTTTTCTCCACTGACCAAGTGTGGAAAAGGCCTAACTCTTTGATACTGTAAAATCTAACTGAAGATTGAAATTAATTATTATTACTCTTGCCATCGTTGCTACTGGTATGTGACTTTTAGGCAGGAGCCCACCAAGAATTGCTCCAACCAATCTTAAGCCAAAGGTTGAGCTGCTGGGCATTACCATCTTATGCACTCTTACCACAAGACTCATCCACCACCATCATCTGGCCATGGTCAAGTTTTTAGCCCCGACCTCTAAGACACATTTATATATCAGTTCTTAATTTTAGCACAGATCTTCTTAATCTTCCTTTGTGAGCCAGTTTGGTCTAGTGGTTAGTGAGCCAGACTCTTATTTGGGAATACCGGGTTTGATTCCGCCCTCCCACATGAAGCCAGCTGGGTGAGCTTGGGCTAGTCACAGCTCTCTTCAGAGCTCTCACAGCCCCACCTACCTCACAGGGTGTGGTGAGGAGAAGAACAGGTTTGTCAGCTGCTTTGAGTCCCCTTAAATGGGTGAGAAAAGTGGGGTAGAAAAGCCAACTCTCTTTCTCCTTCGCTGTCCTGCGCTTCTATGCTTGTACAGAGTTTGCATGATTCCAGCGGATCTATATTTTATCTGTTCTACCAAACTTTTAATCATTGGATGATTGTATCTATTATTGTTGTTTCACATCTCCAGTTCTGTGACTGCAATCAACGTTTTGATTTGGTAAAACTTCCTTGCAATGGGGGTCACTTTCACCTACTGCTATTCACACGAATCCACTCATTATTGATGGATTATTTTGCACACTCTTAGTTATGCACTTGATATGTAGCTATCCTTACTTCCTTGCAAACCTTCCTGTGCAGGAAAACAACAACAAAAGAGAAGATTTCAGCACTTCAATCAGCAAATATAGACAAGGTTGGCCCCTTTAATATTTAAGCATTTGCCTATGAGGAGGTCTCAGTGAATACAGAAGAATGAGGTCAAATCCATTCTCATCAATAAGGTTAAAAGCCAGCTCAAAATACAACAAACACGCAGGAATTTTAAATTAACCTAAAATTGTAAAGAAAATCTTAAAACACTTGTATTGATTGTGGGCCTAGCCATGTCCCCAAGTTATGTATTTATGTATGCATGTATGTATGTATGCATTTATTTATTTACTTCATTTGTAGCAGTTTTGGGGCTGTTCAGCTGTGTTCCAGGTTTCTTCTTCTGAGAACCTAAGCTTTCTGATATAGCTGCGATATCCATCTTCAGAAGTCTTTGCTACAAATGAGATGGAATCTGACCGTGAAAGCCTACATACATCCACTATTTATTTATTTATTTATTTATTTATTTATTTATTTATTTATTTATTTATTTATTTATTTATTTATTTATTTATTTATTTCCACTATATATCCAAAGGTCTCAGAGCAGCTTGCTATTGGCACAGATCTAGCGTACCCATAACCTTATGTAATAATTATGGCACAGGATTTTATGCGTGAAGATTTGAGCTTGTTTCTGTCTCCTGCAAAGAACTCACCCTACAACTGCACAACAAAGGGCTACTTTTATCACTCTGTACTTGTTTTCTATTACAAAAAACAAATGCGGGTAGGCAGATTTCCCTCTTCCATGTGGCTGCAGGTTCCCTGAGTCAAAAATTCAAAACTATGCTACCCTGAACCGTTCCAGAAGTGCTGAGACAATGAAGCATTGATCTCTTGTGCAACCGGCAGAGAGCTGTGAAGGCATTTGCAACATAAGCCAAATCGAGACACATTCCATAGAACAAAGGAATCACTCTTCTTCATCAACAGCAACTTTCCTGAAGAATACCTTTGTTGTTAAGCAATAACTTAAGACATTATTGCTTTGGGGGAGGGGGCGCGTCGATTGTCGTAAAAGATTACGGAGACAGAGGAAGAAGGAGTATTTGAACAAAATTAAAGTCACTCGCGTTACCAAGCCTTTCGCAACATTTGGAGAGAAACTGTCCTAAATAGCCCTTTCTGTCTGATCTGCAAACCTGTCCCATCTCAAACTAGGCAAATGACATACGCACACAAAAATCCCGACTCCTTTGATGAAACTCAAGACGTATGTTGCAATTTCATAGGAAGCATACAAAAACCACTTCAAATGTCAAAGAGGGAGAGGATTTGAGCATTAACTGCCTATCTTCTCTTTCCTGTTCCTCCAGTTTGGATGTGATTGAAAATATGCAGATAATGCAGGCAGCAGTTACATCTACATTCAGCTTCGTGCAAAAAGCAAGACCCATCATGTCACATCATCGGCTACAAAACGGCTGGGTCCATTAAACACCATATAGATGCTCACAGTCTAAGGCTGCAACCAGACATATTTTATTGCTTATTCTGCTATGTTTGGGTATTTGGAATAAAGCATGGACATTCCAGAATTGTTCCAGAAATCCAAATATAGCGTGGATGAAGCCTAAGTTGGGTTCACTGAAAATGTCAGCTTCAATTCCGGCTGTACTAATATAGTAATTATACTCCCTGAAGGACAGGTGTGTTGATGGCTACTGAAATGGATGCCTAGATACCAGCTCCAAGTTGGAGGCACAGGGAGGATGCCTCCAAAAGCCATTTGCAGGGAGTCAAGAGCAGGCAAAGGTTTTACTTTTGTCTTCTGCTAGAGAATGCCCATCAGTAACTGGTGGTAGGGGTGTGCACAAATGCAATTTTTGGGATTCGATTCAAATCGAATACCCAAAGATTTGATTCAATTTGAATCTTTAAGATTTGAATGTAACCAAATTCTACTCAAATTAAGCAAATTCAAATCTATTTGTTCAAATTTTCAATTCAAATTTGTACTTACGAATGTCGACAACATTCATATGTGCCTGTATTCATCATTATGCATCCCGTACACATCCGTACGCATCTGTACAAGTCCATATGCATCCCATAGTTATCCTGTATGAAACCTGTTTTGGGCCCGTATGGATCCATACAAATTTGTACGGATGAGGGAAAGATACGAATGTGCAAGTACGCATCATGTACAAACCCGCACACATGCAAATGTCCTGATAATTTGAACAAATAGACCTGAAATTTGAAATTTATTTGAATCTTTAAATTCTAATCTGTGGATATTCGATTCGAATTTGAAAGTCAATGTTTGGGCAGATTTGATCGAATTTCTAATACCTTCAAATATTGGTGCACACCCCTAACTGATGGGATGTGAGAAAAGATGCTAGACTAGATGAGTTGTGGCCTGATCCAGCAGACTTCTCTTGGAGGACAGCTCTACTAATGGCTACTAGGCACTACCTCAAGTTCGAAGAGAAAGGCAGCATGCCTCTGAAGGCCCTTTGCAGAGATTCAAGAGCAGGTGAAGGTTTTGCCTTCATTTTCTGATTGAGATGCCCAGAAGCAATTGGTGAGCCACTGGGAGAGACTGTACTAGACAGGCTGCAGTTCCTCCATTATGCAAAATATGTTTGCAAAGAATCTACTGATCTATAACAATCCAAGAGGTTATGGGAAAATTTATTTATTTATTTATTTATTTATTTATTTATTTATTTATTTATTTATTTATTCATTCACTCATTCTTTCATTTATTTGTTTGTTCTTTCATTCATTTCCAGCATATATCCAAAGGTCTCAAGCAGTTTGGTATTGACACGGATCTAACAGCTTTCTGTGTACTCATAACCTGACATAACAATTTGTGTTATACAAGGGACAGGTTTACTTTACTTACAGGAAAAATCTTTGGACCACCTCCTTTCTCAAAGCGCTGTCATGACCTATGGCCCTGCCACTAAGAGATTATGGCTGTGTCCCCATGCTGGCCATCTGGCACACTTTGGGCACTGTTTGGGCACACATGGACTGGGACCGGGACCGGGAACACATTTCGGGCGTCCCCATGAGATTCCCGGCAACAGATGGCGTCCCTATGAGAACTGTGCTGAACCCTGGTACGGCGGAGCAGCGCCCCCTCCTCTCCACCCCCTCTCTCCTTATTGGCAGCTGGATTGTCATCAGCCCACCCCTGTGCCGCATCTCCCCCTTCCCTTAGCAGCACAGACAGCCAAGACTGGGGTGGAAGGCATAGAAAAAAGTTAAAATAAAGCTTAATTCATACAAATAACTTTTTTTAAAAAATTTAAAATGTCAAAAGTCAGTACAAGGTTTAGCGGCAGTAGGCGCTTGAGCAGTTTTGCGCACCTCTGTTCCTCCAGGGACCGCGTGAATGGCATTATCTGAAAATCAAGCCTTTATTTATGATCGCCGTGCAGATCGGGGAAACGGGGGTTGCAAATGGAACAGAAATCAAGCCATTATGCAGCCTGCCTTGGCATTCTTGAAACGGGATTAGAATTACCTCCATGGAAATGGCAGAAAATGTAAAAAGCAAACCATTCTCCAGTCTGCCTTTGAGATCGGACCTGTCTAAGATTAATATAATATTGTAACCCGCCCTGAGACCTTTGGGTATAGGGCGGGATAGAAATACAAATAAATAAATAAATAATAAATAAAAAGTCAGCGGCCATGATCTTCAATGGACAGGGCAAGGACAGCAAGCACACGTGAGCGCAGATCTCCTCCCCGTTAGCCCACTACTGTCCCCTTGTGCATCCCCAGTCCCCTGAACAATGCGTACTGGTCCCCCAAAGTGTGCCGAGACTTCTTTTTTCAGGTGTCAAATTTGGCACCCTTCTGGCACAGTTTGGGAGGGGATGGCACACTTTTGGCGGACCAAATCCAAAAACCATGGGGACAGACAGTACTGATCCTGCGCTTGGAACCAACCCAAACTTGTATGGGGACAGGGCCTATTACTTCCTAAGAAGCAGACAAGCAAACAGAATTTTAAGCAAAATCCCAGGAAATCCATTCACTATGTTCTGTGGACAGATGGACCCACCTACGGTCATGAAAAGGCTCCTTGGACTACCTCGGTGTCCACAGACACCCTCTATCCACAGAGATCCCAGAATGCATGTTCAAAATCACATCTGAATGCATGCAGCCAATAAGAAAGTCCAGGAGCTACATCATGGAGGATTCCTAGCTCCAGCAAGATCCAGCCATGTGATGCTACGCTTCCAGCCTCCGTGAAATAAACCATTTCTTTTTCCCCTACACCGAGTGCTCCTCCCACAGCAGAGAAACATGCCTGGAAGTAACAAGAGGTCAAGGATCCAGTGTTAAGGAGCGCTATTGAATCACCTTTGCTCTTTATAACAGCTGAACTGCAGCCAGCTTCTGCTCGTCTAAACGGAAGGTCCGCTGGGTCAGGAGGAATGCAGCTGTCATTACTTGCAGAGCTTCCCTCTTAAATGTAAGCCTAATAATACAGAGTTTGTCAGCAAATGTGGCTTTCAGGGTCACAAGAATGACTTTTAAAATATTGGATGGGGGTTTAGAGGTAGAACAGTCACTAGCCAGCTTTCCAAGTCAGGGAAAAGTGATGGATCTCACTAGATATAGAGATCATCATCATGGCTTGGCTTCGCGAACAAAGATTTAGGGAGGGCTCAACCCATGCTTTCTGCATGCGTGTTGATGGCTAAACAGGCCAATGTGGGACAGACAAGCCGGGTTGCAGAAGGTGCAGAGAAAGGTTTCTTTGGGCGGTACTGTAAATGTATGGTTCTTCTTGCGTTGTCTTTTCTCCTTGAGACTGGTTCTGTGAGCACTCTCGAAGGAGGCAGCACTGTTATAGATGGTGCATCTCCATGCCTCTTGGTTTGAGGCCAGAGTGGGCAATTGATTGTGATCAATATGGCCAAGGCTGAGGGATTGTTTCAGGGAGTCCTTGTTTCTCCTCCTTGGGGCTCCTCTGTTTCGGCAGCCAGTGGTAAATTCACCATAAACCACCATCTTAGGAAGGCAATGATCTTTCATCCTAGGGACATACCCTGCCCAGCACTGCTGTGTCCTCAGCAGCATGGCCTCGATACTGGTGGCCTCTACTAGTTCAAGGACAGCAATGTTTGTCACATATAGAGATAAAGACAGACAATATAGAACTAGATATATAGATCTATACAGTACTGTGCAAAGGCTTGGAGCAGATGTGGAGAAATGCACCAAAGTAAGTCCAGGAAGCCATGCTATGGCCCCCAAAGTGCCCTGATCTCAACATCATCAAATCTCTCTGGGATACCATGAGGAAATAGAAGGATTTGCAGTGACTTCTCCTAGATGTTTGGAGCAACTTCCAAGCCCAGTTCCTTCAGAAACTGTGTGCAAGTGGGTCAAGAAGAACTGACGCTTTTTTGAAGGCGAAGGGTGGTCACGTCAAATACTGATTGAATTTAGATTTTGCTCTGGCCATTCACTTTGCATTTTGGAAACTGATGAAAATAAACCAACACTACCATTTTTTGAAAGCATTCTTATTTGCATTTTTCCACGCCTGCCTAAAAGGTTTGCACAGTACTATATAGACAGAGATACGGATAGAAATAGAGAGATAAGCTCATTTTGGTCACTGGCACACAGGAGTTCTAAACACAGACAGACAGACAGACAGACAGACAGACAGACAGACAGACAGACAGACAGACAGACAGACAGACAGACAGACAGACAGACAGACAGAGATAGATAGATAGATAGATAGATAGATAGATAGATAGATAGATAGATAGATAGATAGATAGATAGATAGATAGATAGATAGATAGATAGATAGATAGATTTTAGATGTCACTGTAGAATTAAGTTATTTATTCCAGGCCTTCAGGTTAGCAAAATTTTCTGAAAGGCTGTTCACACCCAGGGTGCGTTCACACACTTTCAGAATGGAAGAACACAGCACCGTACTAATGTGTCATTTTCTTTCCATGTTGCCTAACTCAAAAGTGGATTTTCTGAGTTAGATAAAACCAAAACCAAATGGCTTGTCACTTTGCCAATGTGTTATTTCACGCTGAAAGTAGACTGAAGCTGGAATAAAATGTAGGTGTGAACACAGCCCCAGAGAGAAAAACAATGTAGCTTAAGTAGGAGGTGAGATGGCAGAATAAAACAGAAAGAAGAACGAACTGAAAGATCAAGTAATGTGCAACAGATCATCTCTCCAAAAACGGCTGGGGCCAAAAGAGGTGAGGATGCTTGTGTCACTGACAGGTTATAATACCTGGTTTTCTAGATGAGAAAGGCTTCATTTCTGACCACCAAATAGGCCTCCAAATAGAGCCATCCTTGCACCTGCAAACTCAACAACTCAGGAAAACCCATTCCAGGAAATCCAAGGAATGGAAGGGATTGTAAAGCTGGGATTTTCTTTTTTAATTTTTAATGAATTGTATTAGAACTGTCTCATTTTATTATGCAAATTTTTCTGATGTCGACATGAGCCACTTCAGACACAGCTTATGGTGGAAAGCTGGTGACAAGTGTGGCTAAAAGGGGGTGGCCACTTTTCTGTTTTGGAAAGCCAAAAACCACTGAGAAACTTAGACAAACGGATCTGTTACTGGTCAACGGCTTTGGAGAAGAAAAAAACATTAACCACGGCGGTTTTAATTATTTACTGCAAGAAGAAGCAGATCTCTCAGCAACCCTTGAAGGTGGATCTAAGGTGAAAGGCATTCTGAGAAGCAATAAAACCTAAACTGCTACTGTTCTTACCAACTGGGTATTATTATTTCATAGGCCAAATTTAACAGTCCACAGGGCTTCCAAAAGCAACTAGAGGAAAACAATTTTTAACTTCAGATCAGTTAAGAGGTTTGATTTGTACACAAAGTCCTAGGTTGAACCTTGGCACTTCCTAGATTATTTTATTTTTACACTAATGTCTGAAACTCCAAAAAAACACCACCACTAGGTGCAGGCAATATGAAAGTCACAAAAGCCCTTTCTGCACTGAATTATGTCCTGGAATAAGAATCTGCCATCCACATGCTGATGCAGACAACAGCAGGCCCTGACCAAAATAATGCTTTATCTTGGTACTGGATAGTTTCCTGTATTCTGACTCATTGCCATAAAATAAGGAAGCTAAAAAACTTTTAGTAGGTCATGAAAAAATAAGGATGTAATAAGAGCAATGATGTCTCCTGTTGTAATGAATGGCTGTGAAGCTGGGCACAGAGAAAGAACAAGAGAACAAAGATGGGCGCTTTCAAATCGTGAATCTGGAGATTATTACAAAGCATGGCATAGACCACAAAGAGAGCAAATCCATTAGATCAAATAAAACACATCTGTTCCCTTGTGACCGTGGCCATCAAGCAGAAAATCACATACTTGGAGCATGTGATGGAAACAGATGAAGAGCTAAAATAACCTGTTTTGCTTGGCAAGCTTGAAGGAAGCAGATGGAGAATAAGCCAATGGACAAAACCAAAGATACCATTAGAATGTCTGTGGAACTGCTCTGAGTCCTTACTAAAGGCAGGTCAAAATGATGAGCAGTTGGTTCACACAGCCAGTAGGAGTCAAACCCAGCTTCATGCCACCTGACAACATCAACAGCATATGGCCATCTGTTGTTAATGTTCCAGAAGAGCTTTCCTTCCAACTGATATAATGTCATGACTGCTCAACTTGTGGATCTTCAGCTACTCCTGAACTACAACTCCCAACAGTCCAGTGCCAGCCCCATAGAATGTTGGGAGACATAGAATGTTGGGAGTTGTGGTTTAGGAATACCTGGAGCACCACAGTCCTCCATTATGTCCTACGTTATCAAAACATAGGCAGTTCTAAACCCTATAATTCATACTTTCCAGAAAATGAAGCAAAGTTAGAGGCAAAATATGAGCCTCCACTTGATAAAAACATAAAGAATAACAGCACAAGAAACTTAGGACCATCAGCTTCAAATAACCAGAATCTCAGGTGACAATTTAAGAAGAAAAATATTGCATCATTCTACCCCAATAGCTTTCTTCTCCCTGCGTCAAAGGAATCCCTCCACAATTATTCTCTCATTCTCTCTGGTTCTCTCACACACGGACATATCAGTTAATTTATTTTCTGTCTTTCCCACCTGAAGTTGAAAAATTAACAGCATCGCATTTGCAGACCTCTGCCAACGTATTACACAAAAACCTCAAAACTTGTTTGCATTAGCCATCATGAGAATCCTGGAAAAGGTTAATGTACACCCACACAAAAACAATTGTGTGGAAAATGGCGGTGTCGTACAGGGCTGAGGTTTTGACCCGCTTAACTTTATTCACAGAATGCACAATCCGTCACGTACAAAAACACAGAGGAAAAATGTGAGGCGTTGGTAAGTGCTCCTGTTAGTGAGAATTTCTGCTAATTATTACACCAAATAAGCATAGTTAACAGGGCAGATCTGTGAGAGGGCCATGTTTCAGGGCATTAAATGGCTGCCTTGGATGGAGATGAATATATTACACTATGCCCTTTAACAATAAAACAATTTCCCTGACACCTCGAAACCAAAGCAGACAGAGAGGCAGCGAGAAAAGGTTGAAGCATCGGTTTGATAAAAGAGTGAAGTTTCAGTGCCATCTAGTGATGCACACATATATTTCATCTGTTTAATGCAAGGAAACGAGATGATGGAATTAGGCTGCATCCAGACGTCACTTACCCCGATTCGGCTATATTTGGATATTCTGGAATAAAGCACGGATATGCTGGGAATGTCCATGCTTTCTTCCGGAATATACAAATATAGTGGGGAAAGTAACCGGCATCTGTTTGCAGCCTTAGTGAGTATGTGTAGCAGTGTGGGGCATGTGACCATCACCACCATGACAGAGACTGGGCAAGGAAAGATATTAGAGTCCTTTGCAGCTCTCAGCATTTCCCCCAATTCCCTAAGGCGAACTGAGGATAGGACAGGACATTTTAGGAGAACAAATTCAGCTCAACAGTATTGCATGTTGTTGTTTTCCAATCCCGCTTTCTTCTGAAGATCTCAAGGCAGGGGATGCCCCACAGAGGGGCAATTTGATTTTTAAGGGGGGTAATTTGAGAATGAGTTATTAACAGTGATTTTTTTTCCATTTCTTATGGTTCTAAGGGCCTCGTATACAGTATATATTTTGTGACATACACATTTTTAAAATTAAAAACAGAATCTACACTGGGGGATGGAGAATCGGGATTTTAGAAATGCTTCAGCGGGGGATAGCCAAAAAAAAAAAGGTTGGGAACCACTGCTCTAGACCAATGAGTCACTGGGGCCCCAGTCACACCTACATAAGACAGAACGTCCTATTCATAATTCGAACTGAGGTCGTGCCGACTCTGTTTACACGTAGAGTGTTATAGGCCGTCCTTTTTCTGGGCTGCATTGCTCATATCTTTCTCCGTGATCGGCCTGAGCCTCCTCCATGGAACTCTTGGCTCTTCACCTCCTTTGCTGCATCACATCTACCTCCTTTCTTATTGGATGTCACTGTGTAACTCAAGGGAGGCGAGGGTGTGTGTTTGTGGTTCTTTATTAAGCCTGCTCCCCCACCTCCATGCCCCCCTTCCTATTTTATGTGCTTTTCTTTTCCATGCAATTAATTTAAAAAATAATAATAATAAATTTGCATTACAATGCTAGACAGAGGAATCCTACCCATAAACTGAGGAGAGGAGGTGCCTCCATTTCCCAATATAAAATATGCTGGTGTCCATCCTTCTAGCTTCTTTTGTACATGAAAGCAATCCCCGTCCTAAAAATATTTCTCAAACTATGCAGGCAAACTGATGGCTGAGCTCTGTTATTAAATGCCTCTTGCATTCTAACTTAAGTCAATTGGTTCTTTAATTTTGTTCTCTTTTGTCTCGTCATGGTGCCACTGGAAATGCCTTGCTAAGCAGCGACTGATAAGACTTCCACATCAGTGAAATTGCTCAGATGTAAGTGGAATGAGTGCTACGAAAACAAAAACAACAACAACAACAAAACCCAGCAAGTTCCATCACTATGCTATACGCTTAATAATAATGTTGCTTTCTCTTCCCTTTTGATGTTGATGGAAAATCAAATTAAGAAAGAAGGGAAGCTCTTTAACGTTGTTGTTTTAATTGCCTAACATGACACATCATTAAATTCAAGCAGGTTTATCACAATAACCCTAACCCCATGTTTTTCACATATATGTTTTACCTATCCTTTTTTCCTTCAGTATTTATTTTCTGTAAATATTAACTCTTTACTACATTCAGTTTTGCCATAAAGACCTGCAGGGAGGCCCTCCTGGTTGTTCCACCACTCTCAGCACCAAAAGGGATGGGCACCTGGGATAGGGCCTTTTCAGTGATGGCTCCCAGAATGTGGAATAGTCTGAGATGTGTCAGGCACCTTTACTCTATATGTTCAGACAAGGTGTGAAGATGCACCTCTTTACCCTGGCCTTTGGCTAAGTAAGAGAACAACTTTTCCTCCCCACATCCAGGCCCTGTTATGGTTTTAATAATGTGTTCATTTTATACGTTGTAACCCACCTTGATATCTTTGAGTATAGGGTGGGATGCAAATTTCAGACAGACAGACAGACAGACAGACACAGATAGATAGTGCTATATTCCCCAAAATTTATTCCTCCCAATGGTTCTGTAACTATGGATTATGGAGGCTAAAAGAACAATCAAACAAACAGCAACTAGTGACAGGATTCTTAAGATGATCCATGCAGGATCAGGCCCCAGCCCATCTGGTCCAGCATTCCATGTCACACAGCTGTCCACCTACTGGTCCTGTGCATGACACAGGCAAAACCTTCACCTGCTCTTGAATCTCCACATCCTGCTTGTCTCTCCAACCTGGAGACAGTACCTAGGCATCTATTTTAGTAGCCATTGTTACACTAATAATGTAACTAACATTGTAACATTAATGTATCTAATCCTTTCTTAGTTTGCAAATTTGTAGCAAGAGGCTTCATGATAGTTCTTCTTCAGCAGAAAACAATACAGTAATCTATCAATACCACAAGCCAAGAAAGGGTGAACTGGATGAACTTGGACCATTCATTGCCTCTGAGTCCCACTGAGGTGTTGTGAGGATAGAACTGAAGAATACAGTGTGGACAATTTGCCAAGGCAGTCTTGCTGCGAACTGGTCTGGTGTACCCAGTTCACATGTGAACCAAGCCAGGCTTAAAATCTAGTTTGCCTCAAAAGTGAGTGAAACATAAGAACATCAGAGCATAAGAGGAGTTCTGCTGGGTCATTCCAGAGCCCATCTAATCCAATGGATGCCCAGGTACCACCTCCAGTTTGGAAAGATAGGTGGGATACCTCCAAAGGCCACTTGCAGGGACCTGAGAGCAGGTGAAGGTGATGCTCTAGTCTCCTGCTTGAGATACCCAGAAGCAGTTGGTGGGCCACTGGGTGAGACGGGATGCTGGACTAGATGGGCTGTGGTCTGGTCCAGCAAGGCTTCTCTTACATTCTTATGCCAACACTCAGGGTAAACATAATGAGCTTAACCTGCCCATAATATGCCAGCCCACCTGCAATACCTCTGGGGGCCACCAAAAGGCTGATCTTTTCTTCAGGGAACATATAAACCATTTTATTTCTGTCATAGGAGCCTGTCAATACACATTTTTAAAATAAGGACACAACAGCTCCATTAACCCTGGGCAGGGGCAGAGAAGCCATGTGCTATTATAATTACTATTATTACTATTGTTCTTAACTACATTGCCACACAGACATTTGCTGAGAGGCCACTGTTAATTTCCACATGCAGAGAAGCACACATCTGAAAGGTGGCCAATGGTTTCCTGTGGCCTCTGAACACTCCCAGTGCAGAGAATAGTTTCAATGTGATGATTAACTTATCCTCCACCTTTCAACCATACCCAACGCCAGAGGATTCCTTTTAAGATGCATTCCTTATTCTAACAAAGACAGCTCCCTGGTTGTTCAGAAACAAAAACCAAACAGGAGCAGGCAACAGCACACACACACACACACACACACACACACACTGTGTCTTTCTTCCTGTCAGGATGCTGCCTTCACATGTAAATATTTAATGTTAATACCATCCTTCACTCAGGGCTCATATTGTCTGATCAAGCATCTATTTCTGTTTCTTAGATACACCAGAGGATGAATGTTTTTCATGTCTCGTGCTCAGTCACACCAATGCTCCGGATTCTCAAAAGTTCTTCAAAAGTTCAATAATTTATTAAACGCTTTACGTGAGGGCCCCGGGTGTATCTCAGCAGCCTGTTCCCATGGCAGGCTGTGGGAAACTAACTGTTAAATATGTTTTGCTGACTGAGAATGATAATTGTCTCCAAACGACGAAGGCAAAAAGGCCGGGCCGCTTGTGTAAGCATTGCTAGAAAATCAAGCGGACCGATTATAGGCAGTTGCAGCTCACCTAGACCTGGTGAAAAAAATAAATTAAAAATGCAGATCTACAGAGGATTCCTACAAGGAGGCACAGCTTCACAGAAAGTATAAATTCTTGGGAGCCAAAGCTGTGGATTGGTTAATCCACCGCAATCCACATTGGGCGTGCATTTTCTGCCTTTTAAGGTAGATTAGAAGAAGAGGAGGAGGACTTGGTTTTTATACCCCGCTTTTCTCACCCTTCAGGGGATTCATAGCTGCCAACAAACCTCCTGTTCTTTTCCCTATGAGGTAGGTGGGGCTGTGAGAGTTTGGAAGGAGACCTGTGACTAGCCGAAGGTCATGCAGCTAGCTTCATGAGGAGACTACCAGATAAGAATCTGAGTCGGCACTCTAACCATAAAAGCAAACAGGCTCACTAAAGGCACTGCCACATGGATTTTACCGCCTGTAAGCTGTTTCTGAGTCACATGATTTATTACACATAGATGCTGCCTCTCAGCCTGACCTACTTCACCAGGGCTGCTGCCTTGAGACAGCAGGAGAAAAATGAGGGAGCTTGCTGAGATCCCACAGTTACCTCCTTCCATCCCTGCCAGAAGGTGGGGGGAAACTGTGGGGACAAGCCCAGTCCCCTACTTCTTTGCTGTGCGTACTTTCCAGGTATTTCATGCCATCAGAATACAGTGGGCATTTCTGGCCCGATTTCACCCCCAGAAGGATCCTAGAAGCAAAGGTCCAGACAAGGTAAGCCATTTTCCAATTTCGGGAAAACATAGCTTGAGAGTTCTTTTTCCCAGAATAGCAATACGACGGGTGCGGTGATCCCAATATAGCGCAGGGATAATCCCAATTTTTCTGTCCCATCTGGACACAGCCAGGGTAGTTGTGAAAATAAACTACTAAGTGAATAATACAGGCCAGCTTGAGCTCTTCAGAAGAAAAACAGCACATAAATACTGTAATTAAATAAAGATACAGAGCAAAATATTTGTCCATATTAAATAGAGGTACAAATTATTCAGTGTTTCTTGATTGCTATTCTCAGAAGAGAATTGGATGGGATTTGCGCACATGCATTCTTACATCTGCGCAAGATACCCCCTTTAAAGAGTTACCTACCCTTTGTCATGATCCAGATACACCACATTTAGGTGCCATATGCATCATAACGTTCAGGCTGATTAAAAAGGATAAAATGTTATTAAGAGCTAGAGAGGCTAACCAAAGAGAATCAAAGACCCCATCCAGGTGGGGGGGGGGGAATACAATGCCATTATGTGACTGCTGTGGTGGAGTTGCCACATTTATTTGAGGCAATGCCACCATAGGTCTGCTATATTCCCCTAAAATGTGCTAAAAACTATTTCTGGAAATGCAGCATTGGTGGCAGGTTTTACAGCAACAGTGCATTTACCCATCTTATGGGTGGAGCCACCATTGTAACTCCATCTATGACACATGTATGAAGGCCAAAACCGACAGCCGCGGACACACGGTGGTGGCAATGCACACTTCCGGGTATTCTGTGCTGGCCAACTATCCAGACGCGTGCATCACTAAAAAGGCAGGACCGTGGCTGGTACTATCTGACTAGATAGCAATAAATGGGAGTAGGACACTATTATATACTCTTGCTTGCTAGCGATATATCCAGCCACCATCTGGAGGAGGCTAAAGAGTCTGTTAGAATATCATTGGCATTTTACTCAACAACTGCTAACAACAACTTCACAATCAACAGCAAGGCAATTCTGAAGAAGATGAAAACCATAATCATAAATCTTTTTCAAGAAACCATCATAAGCAAATGTTAGCATCTGAGGACCAGACAGAATGGAAGACCCTATACCGGTGATGGCCAACCTATGACACGCGTGTCACAGGTGACACGCCAAGCCCTTTTGGGTGACACACCTGGTCACCCTGGCACCTGGGCATGTAGTGCTTGCTTGTCCTTGAAGTGTACGAAATACCAACTTTCAATTGAAGATTTAGCAAATGTAAAGAATTATTTGTTTTTGCTTTTAATAAAATACATATATCGAAAATATAACTTTTTTACTAAAGCTACAAATATCACAAAATTATGGATATTTCTAGATGTGACACAGCACCCGAGTTAAGCTAGGTTTTCTTGCGAATTTTGACACGCCAAGCTCAAAAGGTTAGCCATCACTGCCCTATACAGTCAAAGCCAGGATGAGGCCCAGAGGTGTTCAAAACACCTTTTGATGTAAGTAAGAACGTAAGAGGTTTTAAGGCCACAGCCCATCTAGTCCTGCATCCTCCTGTCTCACACAGTGGCCACCAATTCCCTCTGGCTATCTCAAGAAGAAGACAAAGCCAAAACCTTCACCTGCTCTTAACGCCCTGCGAATGGCCTTCAGAGGTATCCTGCTTGTCTCCCTAGCCCAGAGGAAGTACCTAGACATCTATTCTAGTATCCATTGATGCACCTGTCTCCCAAGCATTCAAAACAGACGGGACCAGCCATTTTTGTTGCCTTCTAAGGCAGTCCAAAAAACTGAGGTGCCCTGATTGGTTCTTAAGAAAATTATCACTCCAAAGCAATTATTTCTTTCCAGCACGAGAATTCTGCTGAATAAACTCTGTGTGACTGAAAGGTACGAAGGTTCACCTTCATTCACAGGAAGAAACAAAATGGGCTAATTTGTGGCAGATCAAGAATATCAGCACAGCAGGGGCACTCACCTATAAATGCTTCAGTAGTGAGGATGGTGGGCACCCGGGAGAGAGCCTTTTCAATGATGACCCCCAGACTATGGAATAGTCTCCCCTCAAGGTGTGTCATGACCCTTCCTTACATACTGTATATTTAGGAAGGTGGTGAAAATGTACCTTTTTACCCTGGCCTTTGGCTCAGATGATTATATTTCCCCTCCCAGTACAGATGTCATCATTTTAAACATGTTGTGTATTGTTTTAGATTTGCTGAATTTTTAAAGGGCTTTTAATGTATATTCTGCTTTTAATCTGTTGCTTTAACGGTTGTTACCTGCCCAGAGACCTTCAGGGATGGAGCGGGATAGACATATAAATAATAAATAAACAGAAATAAACATAAACTAGGTTTACATGACCAGTTTGTTTTTCAGCGCGTGTATAAAGGAATAGATTTTAAAGCAATTTAATTATGTTGCACTTTTGTGATTCAATCTGAACATGGAAAATGTCCACATGTCTCTAGACCACATTGAGAAGATTGACCGGAAATTGGCTAGACACACAAAATCTGCTTGGAATAAATGGACTTAATCGGTTTTAACTCTGTTTAGGATTCGGACAGTCAAACCTAATTGTGCAGAGAGCATTTCTTTCATTATGAGGGAAATATTATGACCACACTGGCTTCTCACAGTGCAAGAAAAAAAGAACAAAAGAAGAATAACTTGTTACTCTTCCACAAGGTGAAACAGTAATGAAGTCCAGTCACATCAGAACTCAACTAACAGTTTTATGTTAATCAAGGTAAGCTTGAAGGGGCTTAATATTTTATCAGAAAGAGAAAGGTGTTCATGTTTCAGCTCTACCATTAAAAAAGAAACATACCACTATGGATTTAAAAATTGGCACAAGTATAAGGTATTTTGCAGAATTGCAAAAATGCACTACTGCCTGTGTGCCGTAACTAGATAAGAGGCAGTGTAGGCTGGTGGTAGAGCAAACGGCCTGGAATGCAAAGAGTTGCTGGTTCGATCCCCAGCCGACCCCCGGAAGTAGGCAATGGCAAACTACTTCTGTATCTCTGCCAAGAAAACTGCTTAGAGGTGCCCATAGGGGTGCCCAGGAATTGGCCACAACTCAGTGGTATTCAGCAACATTAGCAGCAGCACAACAGAAGTAAAACGTGGTAGCCTCAAGAGAGTGAGCGGCCAAAGAAGAATCAGCTTTGAGGGCAAAGAAGCAAAAGGAGCAGAGAAGCATTAAGTCTTGGGCCTATATTGCCAGAAGTATCTCTGTTGAGTGTTTAGCCCCCTGGCTGCATCGAAATAGATCTGAATCAACTGGTTGGTTAGGACGAATTACTAGAACTGTTTTCCCTGGTGTTCCTCATATTGGTCATTACTATTACTAATTACTAGGGTAAAGGTAAAGATGTAAAGGCAAACTTGGACAGCAGTTTTTTAAAAAATCACCTTTCCAACAAAGGTCCACCAGTCAAAGCCATGGCCTCCCCAGCAGTAAGGTAAGAGAGATGGACCACGAGGAAGACTGAACAGCAAAAACTCGGTGCTTTGGAACTGTGATGCTGGAGAACACTTTTGAGAGTCCCTCGGGGGGAAATATTAAAGGAAATAATCCCTGCCTGGTTACTGGAAAACCAAATCCTGCAGCTGCAGCTCAAATACTTTGGCTACAAAATGGGGAAACAGATTGGAAAAGGCCCTGATGCTGGGAAAGATGGAGGGCGGAAGGTGAAGGGATGCAGAGGAGGCAATGGACACAATCCTGGGTTTCCAGTCACCTAAGTATCACTTTCTGGACAGAACACCACCATAGGGATGTGCAGCAGTGTTTGTTTCCACGCTTGATTCAAACTGAATGCCAGGAAATTTGCATTCGTTCGAATGTGGTAGGATTCAAATTCATTCCAAAGGTTCAATATGAATCCGATTCGAATCCCTACTGCCAGTCACACCTACGAAACCTTATAAATCTGCCCTGAACACGTCAAATCCTCTCGGAATCCACTTTGAATCCTCTCTCAATCCACTTTGAATCCGCTCTCCATCTGATTTGAATCCACTCTGGATCCACTACAGATGTGACTGGGCAGGCGCTTTCCTGCTACCCCAGGTTCACGAATGTAACAAAGCTCCGTACAAATGCATAGAAACATTTAATTCACATTCAAACGTCAATCTTCAAATGTACCAACATTCGATCCAAATTCAAATGTCCAAATTCGAACAACTTTGTACGCATTTTGAACGCGACGACTATTTGTGCACAACCCTACAGCAAAAGTTTCCAAGAAATAACTTGGATTCTAGCCTTGGATTCTATATTGTCCTTAGTACTTTTCAGTGGATACATCTCTTTCTGTTTTATCGACTTTCTTTAAAAAAAACCCCAATGAAAGATCTTGTCCACAGCCTAGCAATCAGAGTTGCCTCTCATTAAACACTGACCCTTCATCTCCAATATAGCAACACTAAACATAAATTACATTTTGCCGTAGCCCAAAGGTGATAGAGATGAGAAGTATAAACAAGGAATAATGCAAGAGACAGTTGGGTCAGCCCATCATTATAGTTTTTTTCAAAAGCTATTAATCTTCTGCAGAGTCAGTGGGCTGAAAATAATTACTTCTCCTAACCTATGTTGTACACAAGGCTAGCAATAACGACAGGTCAGGAAAGATGCATATAATGTTTGTTTCCCATTTAACTGTTTTAAATTATCTTTTCCAGACGTCGTTAGGCAAGATACTTCATCTCCCCACTAAGAGAAAGAAGAGGTGTCAAAAGAAATATGGGCCCTATAATCTGCAGTAAAATTTAATGGCCCAGTAACTCCACGGAAGGCCGAAGAAATAAAATACAGCAGGGGGGGGAAAATCAAAGTATGGTTATTCTGAGTAGAAAAATATGAAGATCAAGATTTGAAGAGCAGCTTTGAACGTAGCTAGAAAGTTTAGGAAATGGAAAATGGACTGGAGAGAAAGCAAAAACAGTATAAATCTCCCTGCCTAGGTGAATAACTGTGGTGTTACCTATCTTCATATATAGTAAGAACACTATTTGGCTTTCTCCCTATGAGAAATCCCAGGCTGCGTCCAGATAGGGCCTCAAACTCAGGATTATCCTGGGACTGTATTGGGATGGCTACACGTATTCAGCGCCTTCCCCAGAGCCCTCAATGACCATCTTCCCAGCTTCCACTAACGGGAAGCAGGGATGTGCATGAATGCTCTTTTTTCGTATTCAATTTAATGTGGTGGGATTCAAATGCGATATGAATGTTCGATACAATTCAGATTTGAATCCCCTAAGAGTCTCCTACGTATCCCATATGAAACCCCGACGTATCCTCTATGTATCCACCCTGAACATGTCAAATCCACTCTCAGTACCCTTTGAACACACTCTGAATCTGCTCTGAATGCACTCTGAGTCCGTTGCAAATGTGACTGGGGCAGGCGCTTTCCCACCTCCCCAGATTCAGTGAAACTTCGTATGAGTGTATCGAAACATTTTATTTGAATTCAAATGTCAGTCTTCAAATGGTCCAACATTCGATTTGAATACAAATGTCCAAATTCGGATGAATTCGGATGAATCTTGAATGTGATGAATATTTGTGCACATCCCTAATGGGAGGACAAAAAAAGCCTTCGCTGTCCTTAACGAACCAGGGGTAGGTTTTAATTATGGTTTGACTTGGACTTGGCAATTGTAGCCTTGTAGCATTAAGACAGAATGACGAGGTAGAACATTTGTGCTTAAACTGGTTTGCACCCCACTTTCCTCCCATTGATTGTGATAAGTAGTAGAAGAAGAGTTGCCTTTTCTACCCTGCTTTCCTCATCCATTTAAGGGGACTCAAAGTGGCTGACAAACCATCTGTTCTTCACCCCACAACAGACACCCTGTGAGGTAGGTGGGGCTGTGAGAGCTCAGAAGAGAGTTGTGACTAGCCCAAGGTCACCCAGCTGGCTTCATGGGGGAGGGTGGAATCAAACCCGATATTTCCAGATAAGAGTCCGGCTCCCTGACCTGTAGACCAAACTGGTTCACAAATCTCTAGTTATACCACAAAAAAACTCATTCTGACTTTCCAACTGAGTAGAATATGACTTACTACTTTCTAATTAGCTGTATGGCAAAAAAGGAAGCAACATAGAGCAGCTGAGGAGATGACAGACAGACAGGCAGGCAGGCAGGCAGGCAGGCAGGTAGGTAGGTAGGTAGGTAGGTAGGTAGGTTGTTGCTGCTGCTGCTATTGAGTTGTTGTGTCTGACTCTTCCTGACCCCACGGACTACAGGACACCGGGACTTCAGTCCTGCACTGACTCACTTTGCACAAGTTCATCTTCATAGCTTCCATGACATTATCTATCCATCTCATCCTCTTTCTTTCTTCCAGTCATCTTATTTAAGAATTTATATCCCACCTTTTTTCAAAATGACTTTTAATAAGTCTAACTTTTTACACAGAAATTGTCTAAAAATATCTATTGTTATACTTAATGAAAATCATTTAAAGAAGAGTTGGCTTTTCTACCCTGCTTTTCTCACCCATTTAAGAGGACTCAACGCAGCTGACAAATCTTCTCTTCTTCTCCCCACAACAATGACCCTGTGAGTTAGGTGGCGCTGTGAGAGCTCAGAGAGAGAGCTGCAACTAACCCAAGGTCACCCAGCTGACTTTGTGAAGGAGTGAGGAATTAAACCCAGTATTCCCAGATAAGAGTCTGGCTACCTAACCACTAGAGGAGGAGGAGGAGGAGAATTTATACCCCACCTTTTGCCAAAAGATCAGGCCACAATAATAAAAACATAAAATATACCAAGTATTACGACATATTTAAAAGATAATCCTCCCTCCCTCCCCCTTTAGCCTTCAATCTTTCTGAACATCAGGCCCTTTGACAGTGGGACAAAGTATCTGAGCTTGAGCTTTAATACTTGTCCTTTTCCAATGAACAGTCAGGGTTACCTTCCTTTAATACTGAACTGGTCTGATCAACTTGCAGTCTAAGAGACCCTCCAAAGATTTCTCCAAGTGTCGGTTCTTTTGCTGCCCACAGCCATTGCTTGTAAAACCATGACTCCTTGGACATTTGTTGTCGCAGGCTGTATGTACCGCAGTGCAAAGAAGAAAAGCCACACTTCATGGCCCAGTGGTATGTCCAAACGTGGCAATTCCTGCCAGACTCTAGCTCTCCGCAAGCGCCATTTTGGATGAAAACGCTTAACTATAAAACTGGCCGTCAGCTACTGCTGAACGCAGAAGAGAGTTCCCCATGGCGTGCTCCGCAACGGTAGCCCACCAAACATCTCGGGAAGTTAACAGGCAGGATGTGAAGACAGTGCGACGAGGCAACACTCAGAGCGCAGATAACAACAGCAGAAATGTAAACCATCTTTCTTTTTGGTGCCTTGGAGGCCCATTATGGTAAAAGTCACTCAGCTGGATGCATATGTAAGGATATGCCTGTCACCCTCCGAATGCAAATTTAATTACATCAAGTTAAAATCTTCCATCTTGTCTCGGGGTCCTTTCAAAGGGAGCGGGGCCATCTTGCAACTGTAAACAAGCACTCGATTGCAATCAAGTGTCAGGGGACTTATTTGATCTCCTGCAAAATATGTCACAAATCACTCGCAGAAAGTGGGTCGAGAGAGAGAACAAAGGGAAAATCTGTCAATGGACTAGGTAGCTCGTGTGAGTTTCCCTATTAGCACACCAGATCGCTCTCTTCCTGTCTAACGCTGTCCGTATAAAACAATCCCAGCGTGACAGTATTTTGTTATCTTGCATTTGATGTAATTTTGCTAGGGTAAGCAGAAATCCAGGGGGTGGGGGTGGGGAGGGAGGGAGGACAATAGGTAGACCAACCATAAGAAAGACTTGGAGGCGCCCAGAAGGTTGAACTATGCAACAAATGCATTGTCTTTGCTCATTCTGCAATGTACACACTGTTACGGTGCCCTTTTTAAAACCATCTTACGACAATGCTTGCAAAGTTCAAGATGAAACAACGCAAAGGCATTTTGTGTTGTCAGCCAAGAATTATCAGTCTTCACTTGTCTCCCCCACCCCAATCCCGTTTGTGTGAAATCTTTGGGAAGGGAAAGCACCACTAGGAAAGAAAAAACGGTAAGGAAGGGATCCACTTTTGCCATTATACAGGACAGAAAAAAACCCGTAACCACTGATTCGGTAACCACCGTTTCAGTTTCCCACGGCTACCGGATCAGCCCCACCCCTCAGGGATGCCAGAAGGGAAAATCACCCAGAACTGGAAGGACTGTTTTGGCTCCCGAAGGCCTATTTCAGCCACTGTAGAGCGTTGGAAGAGGCATGCGACGCCATCAGATGCCTCCCGCCCACCTCCCATGTGCCGCCTTATCTTTTGAGGTAGACTCTGGTGGCGTTTCGCACTTATTTCGGTGCTCTTAGGAACCCGAAATAGGCCTTCCGGAGGCCAGAAAAACACTTCTGGTTCAGGGGTCGCATGACCTCAGAACTGGAAAGCATGTTCGCGATTATCTGCGGTTTCAGGTAACCACAGTAGGAGCTGGAACGTATCCCCCGCGGATACAGGGATCTGACTGTATTAATATCTCTGTGGAAATATTGTCTGAAGCACAGAGGAAAGGAACACTAATTCCTAAGCAGAGGTCTCAAAAAAGCACACGTGCAAAAGAAGGTCTGTGTGAAGAAACAGGGGTATGTTGATCTACATTTGTATATGTGGGCTCTTTTTGCACCTACTTTTCCTTGTCCTGGTACTAGCAAGGCCCACTGGTCTGGAACATGGCAAGGTGTGGTCTGGGACACCACCATCTGCACAACAGCACTGGCCCCAACCAGCCTCCACACTGGCCACAAAGCTCACAAAACCTTCAAGGGTGGCCTCCAAGGGCTCCGTAGGCCTAGGAATGAAAAATCCTAACCTCTGAGCCACTGGAGGACCCATTTCAATCACGCACTTTGGCGCACCATCAAAATGGGTCACCTGCTGGTCTAAGCAACAGAGGTGTGCATGCCTTCTGCATGCCTCTCTGCTGATGGCAGATCCCTGTTCTGAGATATAATCTGGAATAAGACTCAGTGCAGAAAGGGCCTCATGTTCAAGAAAAGAAATAGACAAGAAATTCTGGCTCTGTGATCTTACATGTATGCATGTATGCATTCATTTAAAAAATACTCTTTGTACCACAGGTAAAATGAAATGCAAAAATCCACTAATAGTTTCTCCAAGCTGGTTAACATTTCATCCTGGAAAGACAGACCCAACTATACACTCCACATGGCCATTTGCAGTTATTTATAGGCACCTGTTTTATTAAGTGGATCGCTGCTCAGATCTCTTTGTTTCCCAGTGAAAGCTGGGTGGGAAAAAAGCCGGCTTGGCTCTGTGATTTTGGAAGAGTTCCATTCATTTGTATAGAGCAACACCACTATGGGGACAGTATGCTTCCTTGATCTGGAACAGACCTCCGTTCATTCTCTGGCTGCTTGCTAAACTGAATTCATTATGAGCCGAGTGCCACTTCTATTCTCCCCATTCCATGGAAATTTAAACACGACATAAAATGTTAGCATCCGCCATACTATAAACGCGTACGTGAAATGGGTGATAATATTAACATTAATGCTTTTGTAGCCTCTGAAGCAAAGCAAATGAGGGGTGAAGTAATGCCATCTATTACTCCAGACCAGTTGCAAATGAGAAAATTGCAACAGGCATATTGAGTAATAATAAAGAGCCCAGGAGACAACTGGGACAATATATCTACTTTGCAATCGTGCTCTTTATATATTTAAGGAAAGCTAATCTGCGATTTTTCATCACTGATACACATTAGCGGCCGTGTTAAATTTAGCCTGCTCAATGCAAACCTATATATTTCATTTACTTCATTTAGGAAGACAAAGGGCAGAGAGGAAAAAAACTGCAACTAGATAACATGGAACATTTGCAAATTCAATCCACTGCTTTGCAATTATGTAAGAAACTGGTGTCATACATTGCACTGTTAACAGAAAGACCGGCGCTGAGCTGAGTATATTGTAGTCGCTCAAAGATACACCAGAAGTGCATCCCGTACCCTGAACCTTTCTCTTATAGGGAGCTTGAGATATGATGGATGCCGTCTGCAGCCTCGGTGGCAGAATGCCATGCTGGCTGTCAACAGATGTTCCAAAAGGTTCCTCGTTAACTTTGCCAGACACTGTGCGACCCAAAGTGGAGAAAGGCGCAGCATGCCTTTTCTCAAAACGGAAAGTGGATTCTGTCTCAAGTTTCACTTCAAGTGACATGGGCATCCCCCCCCCCTCTAAAATTTAAAAGACGTGGTACCGAGGGAGGGGCATGCGTGCACGTCAACGGATCTCCAGTTACAGGCCAGCAGGTGGCACAGCCACCATGAGCTGATGATCAGGGATGGAGGGAGCCATCTAAGACCCCAGGATGACCGTGGGATGAAGAGTATTGTTTAAATTTCTCCACCCACGGCATTACCCATTTGGAAGCAAGTGATGTTCAAAAGGAAGGTTCACTGCTGTCCAAGGTCAATGGAATCACTGAAGAAAAACCTCTCCCCCCCCTCCACCATTCCGACGGAAGCATCCATTAAGACCTCTTTGGAGAACCCTCTTCGCAGCCCCACCACTACCATTAGACTCTTAAGTAATGGGGACCCCATTATAGGGCCTTCTTGGTGTTAGCTCCTGGGCCATAGAGGTTCACCAAGCACCATTCTTCTGCACATTCAGGAGGTTGTGAAGACACACACGTCCTCTCTGTACTGTAGTGGTTCATTTGTTCTTAATTTTGTTCTAATGCACTTCATTTGCTGCAATACTCCCTGAGACCTCAGTGTGTACAGAAGTGTACAGTAACAATAATATCCTCCCTTTTTTCCCCCACTTCACTAGAAGATCTCTGAGGGGCCCAAAGACAGAAAGCGAGGCCACATCCACGTGGCAAGAGAGGTGCAAATACTGTACTAGCCTCAGTTTCTCCAGATGCCCAGATGCACATCTGGATGAAGCCAGCTCGGTTAATGCCCATGAAAGCTTTTCTCCACCCCACTTTCAGAGACAACAGCGCAAATCGCCCTCGGCAGCAGGACAGGACAGACCGCAGTGTTCATCCCTCATAGACGTAGCACCAGCATCACAGCCACAGTGCCACAAATGGCATCCACGGACGGCTGCCGAGTCTCTGCGGCGTTAAAGAGACACTACGCACACATGCTTGCGCGCACACACGCAGAATATTCAGAACAAGCCTTTGAAATATCCCTTAGGGGTGCAACACCCCGCCAAACGCTTTGTATATACCTGTGGCTACAGCTCTGTCTTTATCTTACAACAGCATCTGCTTCTAAAAAAAGAAAAGAAAAAACCTGTACATGTCCGTGCGTTTAACCAATCCAGACTATCGGCTCTTGTCTCAAGTGATATCAAAGTGCTTGTTCAAAACAGACCCAAGTCCAGGGAAATCTGAGTTAAACGAGCAACTTGAACCTTGTGCATTCAAGGTCAAGAGATGGAATCTCTCTTGGCTTAAATGTGCGTCTTTTCATAGCCAGAGTTCACACAATGAAACATCTCTTCCTTTCTGCCCATCTTCTGCTCTTTTTGATTTTTTTTAAACCCCATTTGGCCCTGCAAACTCTTATTTCTTGCCTCTACCCCTGAGTATATTTTTATCTGCAGCCGGAAATGTCAAATGCTTCCATAGTAAACAGTATATATAACATATATATACATGCTGATAGTAAAAGGTGACAATGCAATCTGCCACAGGCTACTCTGTTACTGGTCGTCGGGTCATTTTCCTTTTATCAAAACCGAGGAGAGATCATCTCATTTTAGCAAGTGTTGACATCTCCGCTAACTCTTTTAAAAAAGCGATAAGAAATGTGTACCCTTAAGGTCTTCTAGTCCCCATTTTGCCTAATACAGATGTTAAACTGTTAGCACATTAAAGCCAGGACAGGGAAAGATTTGTGCCTTTGGAAACCGGCCCAGCAGAGGTCTTAACCTTTCTCCTATCCAACATCTGTAGGGCAATGACAGTGAGGAAAGCAAGAGACGGCCTCCCCTAAGATATCACCTTTGCTTGGGTGCCAGAGGCAGAACATGGTATTATGCCCATTTGACCCCCTGTGACAGGGCAGCAGCTGCTGGTTACATCTGAAGGCAGGAACAAGAAGAAGGGGAGAGTGATAGTGGATGGGAAACTCAGACAGTCGAAGTGTCTAAAGGCCATTTGCGGGCAGTAGAGAGTAGGTGAAGGCTTTGCCTTCGTCTTCTGCTTGAGATGCCCAGAAGCCATTGGTGGGCTACTGAGTGAAACAGGATACCCTCAGCCTGCATTATATAGGGAAAGAGATCTTGCTTTCTTTGCCAGCTGCTCATTGTACCCTAGTTATCCCCTGAGCCCTACAACTTTCGATTATGGGTATATTAGAACAGGAAAGGCTCAGCTACAGCCTGCTCCTGAATTATGATACCTAGCATTGCATGGCACAGAAAGATGGGAATTGTACTTCAGGAACATCAGGAGGGCTGCAGAAGCATCCTAGGTTAAAATGTAGGACAGAGCCTTTCTAGTGATGGCTTCCGAATTTTGGAGTGACTTCATTTACCTCGCCTCATCCATAGATTTTAGAAGGTTTCTAATACCAAAGCCCAGCCAGTGTTTCATGTGCTGTAGACACTTCCCTGGAATTTAATTGTATTTTCTATATATGTGTTTTTTCCAAACTCCATCTGAAATGTAACTTTGCTTCCACAGTTCTGCCCTGGCTGTTTTTTAACAGACTAAAGATGGGCCACAATACATGTAACTTATTTAATGAGTTCACAAGTGAAAAAGTACAGAGAGCAACTGCGGGACTTTACACCTCAAATCTTTGCTGCGCATTGTCGCTCTATTGCCAGATTCTTTTACAAAAGCCGCCTCTGCCAGCGTCGTAGGATCTGAGCGCCATCAATTCAAGAGGAGGGAGTATAAACAAGCAGCAGAATCATTAAAAGGCATAATTTCTAACATATAGTCCCATTTAATTGCTACTCAGATGGCTTATCTTAAGCAGTTATGGGAGACTGATAATCAGTAATATCCAATAATGAGTGGGACAAAAATAATAAATATGAAACGAAGTCGGCACACCTCAGTATCAACTAAAGAGACCTTCACTAAGCTCATTTATAGGGTGTTTTTCCACTAGCACTAGAGTACCCATTAAGGACCCATTAAGGACCCTTAAAGTGTCCTTAATGGGTACTCTAGTGCTAAGAGGAAAAACACCCATAGATGGTATTATGCACAACTACGTATGTCACATATATTAAAGAATAACAATAGACAAGTAGACCAACAATTTCCATATGTGTTGGGATTGCCCTCCAAAGCATTTCTGGGGGAAAAATTCATAGAATTTTGAGGAGAATGTTCCAAATACACATACCACGAACTCCAAAAATATTCTTTTTATACAATTTTTCAGATTTGAATATTGGAACAGAAGAACAAAAACAATTACATCTTTTAATATTCAGTAACCCAACAATGTATAGTGCGTAATTGGAAGTATGCCTTGAATCTGAATAAAGTTGAATGATATAGAACAGTGTGGAAACTTGTGATGAATGAATATCTTTCAGTGAAATATTTAAGAATGGAGGGAAGTGATAATATTCAAAAATTCAAACTGATCAGGGACCCGTGCACTGAAGAATTGAACAGGAGATCTTTCCTAGATTCCTCTGAAAAGATATTTCTAAACAGATGACTGACATAAGGATGGTGTTTAAGGCCCTAAATTAAGAATATTTTATTTAAAAAATAGGATACAAGAGACCAAGTAGAAGGGGACACTTAGATAAGGGTGTTTTTTCTTTTATTTTGTATGTGCTTTATGATTTGTGTATGTGATTATTGGTTGTTTTTCCACTGTCACTAGAAGTACCCATTAAGTACCCATTAATGGGTACAAAAATGCCATTACATACCCATTAATGGGTACTTAATGGGTACTTTTAGTGACAGTGGAAAAACACCCATTGTTTAAAATTTGTTCACTTATTTATAGAAAATATTAAAAAAAAAAAGAGGAGGGAGTATCTAAAGGCAGGGAGGTGGGGGAAGAGGACATCAGGAGAAATGCTCAACTGGTAACAAACAAGGCTTCCACAATCTTAAGGTTTTGCGGATTCCTACAAATCACAGACTGGCAGCTCAGCTTCTCTCCGCCTCAGACGTAACACTGCAAAGTACTCCAGAATGAACACTCCATTCCAACAGGGCAACCCCAGGGGGCGCGTTTAGCTACTTACCCTGTTGGCTGGGAATCTGACGGGATAAGCAGGTGGAGCTGCGGAGCTGCGCAAATCTCATTTGCACACTATCTGAAACTTAGACAACAAGAGGAAAGAGTTCACAGATTAGGCAGAAACAGAGGGAGGGGGAGGAGGAGGAGGAGGAGGAGGAGGAGGAAGGAGGAAGGAGGAGGAGAAGGAGGAGAAGAAGACAGCATGTTCCGGGAGCACCACTGGAGATCTGTTCAACATGCCTATTTGTCTATGCACATGTGGTCATTCCGTTGACAGCCCCGGATTCCAAGCAATATGGGCTGTTGCACATTGGTTTGAAACCTTGATGGAGCCCAATGGCAAGGTCCTCTTGACAATCACATAACAACAAGCGCGTCGCAGGCCGATGCCCGTCAATTCGCGAACATCCTGGCCTGCTCCAACCGTTGCCCGGCGACTAAGCGGAGGGTCAAAGGTTAAGCTCAGAGGAGACAGCAATGAAGGGCAACTGTCATGCTCGGCTGCTTACTGTGAAATGGCGAGGAGGGGCTGTCTTTGGGAGAACATGCAAAGTGTTCTCATTCTGTCCAGGCAGACACATATCCGAAGGTCCTAAATGAGACCACTGCCAATTCGTGAACAGCCCTACTGACAGAATGCCATTCAAGCTGTCTGTCTCAAGTGGGGGCTGTGCAGGGTTTCGCTTCCCCTTGCTTCATATTTCAGATTACAAATGCATGCAAAATATACCGTTAAAAGGAGCCCTTTGGCAGCTGTTGTGTCTTTTCCGAAGGAAGGAAGGAAGGAAGGAAGGAAGGAAGGAAGGAAGGAAGGAAGGAAGGAAGGAAGGAAGGAAGGAAGGAAGGAAGGAAGGAAGGAAGGAAGGAAGGAAGGAAGGAAGGAAGGAAGGAAGGAATATATCAAGAGTGAAAGGAAGGGAGGGAGGGAGGGAGGGATATATCAAGAGTGAAAGGAAGGGAGGGAGGGAGGGAGGGAGTGAGGGAGGAAGGGAGGAAGGAAGGAAGGAAGGAAGGAATATATCAAGAGTGAAAGGAAGGGAGGGAGGGATATATCAAGAGTGGAAGGAAGGAAGGAAGGGATATTTCAAGAGTGAAAGGAAGGGAGGGAGGGAGGGAGGGATATATCAAGAGTGAAAGGAAGGAAGGAAGGAAGGAAGGGATATATCAAGAGTGAAAGGAAGGGAGGAAGGAAGGAAGGAAGGAAGGAAGGAAGGAAGGAAGGGAGGGAGGAAGGAAGGAAGGAAGGAAGGAAGGAAGGAAGGAAGGAAGGAAGGAAGGAAGGAAGGAAAAGATATATCAAGAATGAAAGGGATGAAGAAGGATCAAGAATGAAAGGGAGGGAGGGAGAAGGAAGGAAGGTGCTTTTAAATATTCTCACTTGTTTTAGAAAAGCTGTTTACAGCTGCTCTTAGTAAAGCCCAGTAATTTTTGTCACAAGTAAACACTGGGTCCAAAAAAGATAAAAGTAAATTGTAGAAACGCAGTGCATTTCCTACTGTTTTGCCCATTTAAGAGGCTAACAGCACTCCATCGGATAAGCGGACTCAGAAGGAAGGCTCACTCACATCTGCCAAATTTACTCATAGGTGGGTGAAAACTGGTCTGATGCCTTATGATGGTGTTTAGGAAGTTTAGAAAAGGGACCTCCAAACAACATGAAAAGTTGAGTTTGAGGCTATTCTGCAATAAAGCTGTGGGAATGAAGGTGAAGCACACTCTTAGGCGTTGTTGAAAATAGTTTACTCAAGGCGCGATCAAGCAGGGCTTTTGGGGGAGTGCCTATTTATAAAGGATCACCTCATCTGTTGATGCTGGGGGAAAATCAAGTGACAGTTCTTAAAATGAGCTCCTAAAAAGCCTTACATCTTGCTTCTCTTCCTCGTTGACGACTTTGGCTTGCGTCCCATTGGTTGCTACCAGCCCATTTTTCCACGGTCCTGAATGGTTGGCCAGGTGCTTCCAAGCTACGAACCTTATACTGGCTTCAGGAGCACCTGTAGCATCACTCCTAAACCACAAGTCCCCCAAGAGTTGGAAGAGCCCATCCATGAATGGGGCAAACAAATGGAGACTTTGGGACAAGATGAAAGTTTTATATATATATATATAGATATTATGGTATATATTATGTTATGTTATATATATATTATGTTCATCCCCAGGGTCTCAAATTTACCCTGGTGGCATTCCTAACAATGTGTCTGAACGTACCCTCAGTCAGTCAATCAATCCATCTCACTCTCTCTTATACACACACATACACACCATGTTTCCATTTTATCTTCACAACAACCATGTGACGTAGATGACGCCATGAGGCAGGCCCACTGTTCTTAGGAGCATGAATGTATGGAGTCAGCGGTTTGACCCAAACTTATTATCAGATGAAGTCATGACACAGTGTCTGTTCCTGTGGACTGACCTTCTACGGGTGCCCTGAAGCCATGCAATTTTCCATTAGATCTGCTGCTTTTGTTACTGAGGAAGAGCACCTCAAAATTTCAGCACCCGTTAAGTGACAGGATTACCGTTTTCAGAAAGCGCCAAACTGCATAATTACACTCAGCCAAAGGAACTGATCCATATAATGACAGGCATTTGGGGCAGTACAAACAAACGGTCGCCTGCTGCTGTTCTTTTTTTTAATGTCCAAAACATGCTGCAAGGTAGGCATGGATAAAACCAAGAAAACAAAGATCGGCACAAAGTTACCCAGTGAGAATCAGAGTTAGAGGAAACCTGAATTGTATTTCTCTTTCTTTATTTTAATACTGTGCGACACCAAAATTTCAGGGCAGCAGGCAGGTAAAACAAAGTTGAAGTAAAACAATGTTTGTTTGTTTTTTAATCCACCCATAATACAGGTTGGTAAAACATAGCTGAGGCTATCAAAATCCTAGGGGAACAGAAATGTTTTTTGCTGTTTTTGGGTACCACTGATTGACGGTATGGGCACCTCCAAGGGCATCTCTATGCAGTTTACTTGGCAGAGATACAGAAGTGGTTTGCCATTCCCTATTCACAGGGAGAGACTGGAGATCAAACCGGCAACCCTCTGTTTTCCAGGCTGCTTGAATTACTTTTTAGCTACAGCTACCTGCAGAAACATTTTTACTCGACAACCAAAGGTGTACAGTAAAGAAGTATTTTGGGTTTCTCCATCCTCATGCAACATTCAGAATACCACAGTACACAGTCTTTCCAGTTCTCTGGTGAATAAGTCATGTAAGCCAGCAAAAGAACACTTGCCTGAAAAGATTTGATCCCTGGGATCTTGCCTGAAGAAAATAAAATTATATTGGTATTTCGGTCACAAAAACTGCATAAAAGTAGTTATGTATTACCAGGAGCTAAGCCAAATTCCGTGGCACATTTCCTGTAGAAATGCATATGGTTTTGTATCCACTTGTTCATGAGCGTGATCTGGAACTGACCACTTGGTCTGGTTGTAAACCTGACTGAAAGGGTCAACAACAGATCCAGATTAAGGGCTTCTTTAATTGGGATCTGGCTCCATCCCGTGCAGAGCTACTAGTAGGGGCAGGCCCTCCTTGAACTGCATTAACATGTGGATCAGGAGGCTTCTTAATCCAGACCATCCATGAGTGCAAGCTTTTCTTGGGTGTTTTTCCACTGTCACTAGAAGTACCCATTAAGTACCCATTAATGTGTACAAAAATGCCATTACGTACCCATTTAGGGTACGTTTTAGTGACAGTACGTTTAGTGACAGTGGAAAAGCACCCCTTGTCAAAGCTCCAACCATTAGTTTCCAGCAAAAGATACAAAACAGTAAAAGCCTTTCTACTAAACTAATACAGGTAGCTAGAACTCCAACTTGGCAAGTGAATGGGCATGTTCAGGTTATCGGTGACCTTATTTATTACAGAATGAAAAATGCTATGCAAAATGCTGTAGAGTAAAAAATCATCTCAATTAGGTATTTAACTATTTACTTCAAAACACCCGTTCAAAAAAGAGACGATTCCCAGCAGATGATCAAACAAAAAATGATGTTATTTTGCATAATATGTGCCTGCCTTTAAAAGCAGTAGCAAGCAAAGATCAACCTTCCCGCTGCCTGCACTTAAGCAATGTGAATTTGCTTAGCTTTTCTCACATTAGCATATAAAATACCTGCGACAGAAAAGGTATTTTGTGTGTCTTTGCCTGCTATCCTTCCTATCACTTCACAATAGGTCTAATGCTAAATATTAGTAGAAAAACTGAAGGATAGCCCTTGAAGACCACAAGAAATGCCTTGCGGATCATGGAAAGGATTCCCCCTAATCCAGGTTCCCATTCCCATAGTGGCCAGCTATAACAGCTCAAAGACCAGGAAGGACGGATGGTTTGGACCGCAGCAAGGTGTGATCTGAAATGCCCCCATCTACAAGACAGACTAGGGCTGTGCACAAATGCAGGTTTTGGGATTCGATTTGAATCGAACTGAATATCAGAAGATTTGAGTAGATTTGAATCTTTAAAATTCGAATGTATTCACATTCAATCTGAATTTAATACATTTGAATCTATTCATATTTGAAGATACATCGGCAACAGTCAGATGTGTCCATACGCATAAGTATGCTTATGTACATATCACAGTTTTATCCTGTATGTATCCTGTTTTCGTCCCGTATGCAGTACGTATGTAATGTGTACGTATCCGTACCCATACGAATGTCTGAATAAATTGTACAAATGACTCAAAAGGCTCAAAAATTCATTCAAATGTTAAATGCGAATGTAAAAACATTTGGTTCAAATTCGAATGTCCAAATTCGATTGAATTTGATCAAATTTTGTGCACATCCCTACGACAGACTGACAGACGGCTGCACAGATGTCTGGATAGACCCAGATGCCTTTCTCCTTCTTGAATGAGGCCACGTGCATCAGTGTGACTAGAATGGATGCCTAGGCACCGTCTCCAGGTTGGGGAGACAGGTGGGATGCCCCTCAAGACCATTTGCGGAGAACTGCAAGCAGGTGAAGGACTTGCCTTTTGTCTGCTGTTTGAGATACCCAAAAGCAATTTGTGGGCCACTGTGTGAGATAGGATGCTGGACTAGATGGGCTATGGTCTGACCCAGCAGGGCTCTGCTTAGGTTCTTATGAATCACCTGAGGATGCTGCTTTAAAGAAACTGCAACCTTTAGACAGGCAAAGTTTTTTCCATCTGGACAGCCTGGGTTAAGCTGGAAAATCTGAGTGCATATATACTGCTATCCTTTGGGAAAATAAAACATCACAGGTCAGAATTAGGCATCTACCTGGTGACCAAGATTGCCAGGGCTTTTGCCTCAACGAAGACAACAAGACTTTCCTCTGCCAATTTTTGATATGCATGGAAAGCGTACAGAAGGCCATAAATTCCCCCTCCACGGCCTGAAATGGTACAACTCATGTGCAAGTGTGCTTCAGTACAAACTCGGCTGGTTTCTTGCCAAACTGCCAACATTCCAAGATCAAGGGAAGCATTATTGCAACGCATGAAGCACCGGTTGCCTCAGGGTCATGAAATAATACCTAAAAGTTTATAATCATTCATTGATTTAGTTTTCAGCATAGTATATCATTTGAATCCAATGGGAACATAAAGAGCTATTTGTGAGGTCAACTACAGTACAGTCGGAGCCTGACATGGTATCGATGGCTAGGTGGAAAGAAATTGCCAAATACAGCAGATCAATACCTCGTTTCTCCGTTACAGCCTTCTCCTGACATTTTATATATATATATATAAATATATAAATATATATATATATTTACAGCTACAAAAATAATAATAATGGAAGTGGGAGATAAATGCTTCCCTCCAGCTAAACTGTTTGATTAGCTGAGGGCAAAGGTGATAACAGCAGTTGCACTAAAGTAACTTTATCACCTTAAATAAAACAGTGTGATGAGCAGCAGATAAAAGACGAAATGGAACTGGGCAAAACTCAGAGAGACCAAGGAAACAGCAGATGAAAACAATGAAAGGAAGCGGTTGCACAACAACTATTGCACATCTATTGCTTAGACATGGAAGGAAGGAAGGAAGGAAGGAAGGAAGGAAGGAAGGAAGGAAGGAAGGAAGGAAGGAAGGAAGGAAGGAAGGAAGGAAGGAAGGAAGGAAGGAAGGAAGGAATATATCAAGAGTGAAAGGAAGGGAGGGAGGGATATATCAAGAGTGAAAGGAAGGGAGGGAGGGATATATCAAGAGTGGAAGGAAGGAAGGAAGGAAGGAAGGAAGGAAGGAAGGAAGGGATATATCAAGAGTGAAAGGAAGGGAGGGAGGGAGGGATATATCAAGAGTGGAAGGAAGGAAGGAAGGAAGGAAGGAAGGAAGGAAGGATCGTTCTATGGGAAGCAAAGCATAAGCTTGTCCATGTATGTACTAAGCATTTACACTTGTAAATGCTGGGTATACGCAATCCTTGCCCCCATAAGCCTGGACACACACCTCGAGTGTAGATGGTGTCCGGAGGCCACCATTTTCCTCTTCTGGTGTCAGGGCCAGCACGCATGTGCCAGCACCAGCACCGGGTAAACTGTGACACACTGCGCACATGCTCTTGTGTCGCGCATCAGGTGACCTTCCAGCACCTGGAAGAGGTGTGAATGTGCTAGGGAAGGTAAGTCAACACACGATGCAGGCTCAACCTGCTCTGCACATAGTTAATCTGCGAAATGCTCCTGCACAGAGGGAGATGTGCCTAGTGGAGAAACAGCTCTTTCCAGTGTGGATGCTCTGCCTGGGAGCAATCTCCACATTAACTACCAGGCCAAGTGCAGAAAGGCCAGTCCTCAGATCAGGAAGCATACTAGGAGCCTCCCCTATGGGGTCTAAGGCGGGCCCTGCCTCCAGGGGCTGGGGTCTAGGGGGCGGAGCTGCCTTCAATCACATCAATCTATGACTGAGTAGAAGAAAAGCTCCTTGTATGCTTGTTGGTCTGGTATACCAGTCAGTGCCAAACTGCTCAATGAGTGGCACAACTTGCTATCACCCTCTGGGTAAATCTGAATTTTAATTCATCTGCCAGCTCTTTACATAATCACTGTTGCAAAATACCTTGCATAATATGCTAGCAACTGCCTGCCCGCATCTGTTTGTTTTTGTTTTTCTACACACTTGCTAGTATCTGGGTTTTTAGCAACAGCAATGAAACTGCAAAGAATCAGCACACAGAAGTAAACAACTGGAATTTCAGGGGAAAAACGATGTCATTGCTAGATTTTCTGTAATGTTGATTTAGAAGGTTTTCAACCAAGTATCTTGAGACTGTGCTGGGATTGCGATAAATATCCCAGAATGTTCCTCAGAGAATTGTATGTTTTACCTATGTCTGGAGGCACCCCTAGATCACCTGAATCTGCATAAGTTGTAAGGCATCCTGATTTTAATATTTTATTTCATTTATTTATCCATCCATTTACTAATCTGTCCTTCTATGACATGGTCAAACTAGAGTATACCTAAAACAGATTATTAAATTTGTGCTGGAATTTTATATCATATTACAAGATCTATTGAAGTCCGGAAGCATCTAAGATGAAAATGCCTTGCTATTGCGAGGTTCAAGATCCATGCCTATTTTTAATCTTGATGAAAATCACTGCCATAAGATGATGTCAATGGGTGTTTTTCCACTGTCACTAGAAGTACCCATTAAGTACCCATTAATGGGTACAAAAATGCCATTACGTACCCATTAATGGGTACTTAATGGGTACTTTTAGCGATAGTGTAGAAACACCCAATGTTTCTGAGGCCTTTAAAACACATTGAGGGTATTTTTCCACCGTGCTCCTTTAATCCAGATCTAGTACATCCGGATTAAGGGAAGTACCCAATGTGTTTCCATGGGTGGTCTAGCACTCAATAGCAATGGGTGCTAGCCTCCCTGCTGTGGAAACACCGGAGCACTCATTTGAAAATCCGGATATACCCATGAGGGGTCTGCCTGTCACCCCAGGTGTTTGGGGGGACAGGGGGTGCAATCTCTGAAGTGGCTTCGAAGTCACTTCGAAGTCTGTGCAAAACAGCTCCATTGAAGTCTGTGCTGATCTTCGGAGTGAACTTCGGAGTCACTTCGAAGTTCACACTGAAGATCAGCACAAACTTCAAAGTCGCTCCGGAGCTATTTTGCACAGACTTCGAAGTGACTTCGAAGCTTAGGTTTGGGGGCTCCCTTCCCCATGGGTGCCCCCTCCCCCTAGCCTCCTCTAGACCCCATTGCCACACAAGCATGGAAACAGGCTCCCTTTAATCCAGATTTTCTGCCTGAAGACCCCATTGTAGACCCTACAGAAAATCCGGATTAAAGGCCAGAAAGTACCCATTTGATCCGGATTTCCCCAGCGGCAGTCGAAACAATCGGGCCCCAAATGGGTGCCATGGTGGAAATGGGATCATCCGGCTCACACCAAAATGGGTCCTTAATGGGTGCCAAAATGGGTACTTTCTGACAGTGGAAAAACACCCTTAGCTGAATTTCCAAATTTAAATAATTTATTTGTGGTTCCCTGTTCAATACAGCTCCAAGTATAGAGACACTGTGCCACAAATGATTATTTGTAGGGAAAGGCAGGAGTTGGAATTCTCACCTTTTCTTTTCTTGGTCCTTGGGACCAAATGGAGAGTGGGTGGGACACAGCTGTTTTATTTTATTTATTTGTATTTTTATCCCTCTCTATACCCAAAGGTGGATCATATCAGTAAAAACTGATTAATAAGAAACCCACTAAAAACAGTAGCAGGTACCTGAGTAAATAGGTACATCTTCACCAGTCTTGAGAATGTTTATAGTGAAGATACCTGGTATACCTCGGGGGGGGGGGGACCCTACTCCATAGCCTAGGGGTTACTATTGAGAAGGTCCAATCCTGAGTACCACGCCATTAACTACTGAAGTGGTCATACAACAAGGAGGCTCTCATCAGGCAGTTTGATATGGGAGGTGACCCTTCCACCTTCACAAATTATTTCAAGAAGAAGAGTTAGCTTTTATACCTTACTTTTCTCACCCTTTTAAGGGGACTCAAAGCTGCTGACAAACCTTCTGTTCTTCTCCCCACAACGGACACCTTGTGAGGTAGGTGGGGATGTGAGAGTTCAGGAAAGAGCTGTGACTAGCCCAAGGCCACCCTGCTGGGTTTGTGGAGAAATGTGGAATTGAACTGGGAGACTACTGGATAAGAGTCTGACACTCTGACCACAACTGGCTCACAGAGTGCAAATAGACGTGTGAGTGACACTTGCCTTTTTCTAAAAAAACAACAAACCTCAAGTCTCTTAGGTTCTCAGACCCTGCTGATGTTTACAGATGCACACAATGCATCTGCGTCTTATTTATAACACACAGAGACACACATAAACAAGACAGCTTTACTTCCAGTTTTATATTTAGCCTGTTAAATATATCCAAGCCATCTGAAGCACCAACATAATTTAGGGGAGCAAGACAGACTGTGCTCCTTAATTAAGCGGAAGATGTTTTCTTTAAAACCAGAAGACATCCTTGGGCTATAAGCCAAGATTAAGTGTCCACTCTCGGCAAAGAAGATCCAAATGTTATCAATGTTTAAAGGCCTTAAATCATGAAAAATAAACCACCTAATGGCCTGTATTCAATAGCAAGTAGAAAGTCAGGACACAGGGTGATTTGGATTAACACATTTTCAGTTATAACAAGTAATTTTACAGAGGATTAGTACCTTCATGGGCTGATCAATATGTGGCTTTGGCTGCTATTACAGATGAAGAGAAAATTACCCCTCTGGTAATAAACTGTGTGTGTGCTGGTTCTCCTTCATTTGCAGAAGCCATTACTGTAATGGTCCCACCGTTAACAGCTGGGGCAATTTAAGCTGGCGCCAGTGTGATGAATTCTAAAGGAGAGAACATTTGCCATGCTTTCCATCTTACCTTTCATCGCCTCGCTGCTACACCAGGCCTCGGCACTGTTTCCAACACAGAGGTGATGCATTACATCAAACAAGCACTATTTCTCAATCAGGTGCCTCGTTAATGGCTTCAGGACCAATAACGGGGCACCGGGAACTCTTCCTTCCAGATAATCTACATCTGCAAAGATGGCGTAACAGGCATCGGCACCTCTCACAACACTGGGTCGCCTGGTCTAGGGCGTCCTACTTTGGGATGAACCCAGGCCTACAAGATGGAAGACTGCCAAAAACGGAGTGGAAGATCTACTGAGAAGAGGCAGTTTTCTCCTTGTGGGAGCAGCCACAAAGATTGGAAGGCTCTCAGTGGCTATTAGCCCTGAGGGTAGCAGGAGGAGAAGAGTTATGTTCTTCCCACCTTTACTCTGAGTGGCTGACAAAGCTTTCTGTTCTTCTCCTCACAACAAACACCCAGCGGGTGGGGCTGCAAGAGCTCAGAAGAGAGCTGTGACCAGCCCAAGGCCACTCAGCTGGCTTTGTGGAGGAGTGTGGAATCAAACTCACTGAGTGTGAGATATGAGTTCGGCACTCTAACAACAAGACCAAACTGGCTCACTGCCTCCAGACAGAGTGTTAAACTGGGATTACCCCAGGGCTATGTTGGGATTGTCCCAACATCGCCCAGGATATTGGGGTCATATCCCTTAATAATGTTATTGTTGGATAATCAACTCCCAACCTGGATTTTACATAAGAAGCAGGAGCACTTACACGTGTGGACAGTTAGACGCACAAGCCGCCATCTTGGGAACGGTCACTGAGCATGTGTGAGGCCAAAGCTGGCTGAAAATGGCAGCTGTGCATGCAAATGGAGCAATAATAGGGCATTTGTGCATGTTTAACATAATGACATACCTAAGTGTATGGATTCACGTCACGGGGGGAGCAATACCGCCAGAATGGTGAGTGCCTCCACGTTCCTTACCCTACCGTCTGGGCCACAAGTGATCATTCCAGTATAGTGCTAAATAGTGTGATGCAGTGGAGAAGCCGGGAGGCAGCCTATGTCTTCAAAGACCAGCTGCTGGGAGACCGAGAGCAAGAGTGAGCTGCATGTTTCTGTCCTGTTGGTGGAATTCTATGTGCAGTTTGTTGGTCCCTGTGAAAACAGACTGGTGGACAAGATAGGCAATGGTGCAGTCCACTGGAGCACAATTTATGCTCTTATGTTCAGTCTCCATATCCCAAAACTGACGGAAGAAGCCCTGGTAGCTTCAGCAATACCCAGTACGCAATACCCAAGTCTCAGTAGTTCATGGGTAATTACTCCCCCATTTGGATTTCTGATGTATGATCTGTGTGAGATTCAACTTCTCTCTGGGCAAATATGCATGTGAAGAACAAGAAGAGCTGGCTTTTCTATCCTGCTTTCCTCACCCATTCAAGGGGACTCAAAGCAGCTGACAAAGCTTCTGTTCTTCTCCTCATAACAGATACCCTTGGAGGCTGTGAGAGCTTGGAGAAAGAGAGCTGTGACTAGCCTAAGGCCACCCAGCTGGCTTCATGGAGGTGTGTGGGATCAAACGCCATAACTACGAGATATGAGTCTGGCATGCTAACCACAAGACCAAGGGCCACTCTTCCGCTACGTAGATGGTTCTCCTAAGATGACCTTCTGATGGCTCTCTTCTGTAGCATCTTCCTTATCCTTCCAGCTGACCCCAGCTGACCCCAGCTGCCTGCTCACAACCTTGGAACAAGCTTGTAAACAGAGAGCGAGCTAACAACCCTGAAGACTCAGTGCTCTATAAAACCAGAGTTCAGATCCTTACATATTTGTAGTCCAACCTATCCCATAGGGTCTTTGTGAGGATAGAACGGTTTAGAGAACAATCACACTCTTTTCTTGGCATATTTAGCGGAAAGATGGGATATGGGGTGAAAAAGGATGTCTGGGGAAGCTGAATACCCACTGAGCCAAGAAGGTCATTGTATGATTTTGGTATTTCTCACTGTCAACTCATCTTAAAGAGTTATCACGGGGATGAAAGGTAAAGGGGAAGAACTACATACACAGTATCCTAAACTCCTTGGAGAAAGGGCAGAAAAATACAGAGCAGGTGGTGAAGAAGAACAGGATCAAGCAGTAATCCTATAGATATCTGGGCTTATGGAAATCAGTGGCATGTCTTTCCAAACAAAAATACATTGGTCCAGGCTACGAAGCTGAATTTTTGCATTCACCTAACATAGTGATGGCAAACCTTTTGAGCTTGGTGTGTCAAAATTCGCAAAAAAAAAAACCCTAGCTTAGCTCGAGGGCTATGTCACATCTAGAAATATCCATAATTTTGTGATATTTATAGCTCTAGTAAAAAAGTTATATTTTTGATATATGTATTTTATTAAAAGCAAAAACAATTAATTCTTTACATTAGTGACTTTTGTTGCTGAATCTTCAATTGAAAGTTGGTATTTCGTACACTTCAAGAACAAGCAAGCACTACACGCCCAGGTGCCAGGGTGACCATGTGTGTCACCCAAAAGGGCTTGGCGTGTCACCTGTGACACGCGTGTCATAGGTTGGCCATCACTGACCTAACAGAAGAAAGAGGAAGAGAAACAGCTCTAGTGAAATCATACTGCAACTCACAGAGAGTCAAGCTACAAAGATGCAACACAAAAAACAGTTACCAGGAATTAAATACACTTCTTCATTTGGAAGAAACAAAATTACTGGTTGGATTTCCATATGTAAAAGGATCAGGCTCCTAAGGCTGTGGTCACACCTAAGGTTTAATCCAGCTTCAGTCCACCTTCAGAGCGAGAAAATACTGTCTATCCCAAAGGGGAATTTTCTGAGTTATTTAGCACTGAAAGAAAACAGCCTGTCACTTTGCTGTTGTTTTCTCTTGCTCTTAAAGTGGACTGAAACCTGGATTAAGTGTGACCACAGTCTAAGCCTTTGGTAAATGTGCAGAAGAAAGGAGACTTTTCTGAATATCTCTTTTATCCAGAGGCCGGAGATACCTGTTTTCTGTCCTATTCTAATTCAGCTAGGATTGCTATCCACAATGGTGGTGGTGGGGAAGTATTGCACTCTAATATCCCCATTCCACTTCTTATCCCAACGAAAGGCCAGCAAACACAATTCCAAAGTACATTTTCTGGCCTTTAATGTGGATTGGAGGTGGGATGGGGGCACTGCTTTCCACATGCCGTGACAAGTACAGGGTTTGCTCCTTTTGAGGAGCATTTTAAAACTGTGGACGCATGCCCACCTCTGTCCAGACATTGCTTGCTTCTCATGTTTAGATATTCAGGAATAAAGCATGCACATTGTGGGGTATCGGTGCTTTTATTCCAGAATACCCACACATGGCGGGATAAGCTTGCGACGTCTGGATGCAGCATTTGCCTGGCCGGTGGTGCTTTCTCACAGGAACGTGTGCACGCTGCCTTGAGTTCAGATCCAAACAGGGCAGGGATCCTGGGCGTGTGAGGGCGCAGGTGATGCGAGGGATCCATCCCGGTTTCCACCTGCGCGAGGCTGCAACAACGTGTGGACTGTTTACCTTGGCATCCTTCTCTGCTTCCTCAGCTCCTCCTGACCTCCTCATGGTGCTGCTCTGCCAGTGCAAAAGAGCCGCCTTTGGAAGAGAAGAGGCTCCCTCTCGCCTTGCCAAATCCCGCAGCCCAGCCTCCCAGCGTCGAGAGCGCTTTCATCACTGGCTGCTACTTTGCAGCTGTTGACGCAGCAGCAGCAGCAGCAGCAGCAGCAGCCATGCCCCCGAGGGACCACAGCTCCCGAGATGCACCGCGCACCACCCCCCGGCCTAAGCTTAGCGTCGCGGTAGTTCGCTTTCCCCTCAGTTTGCCCAGGCATCGTCCTTCCTGAAACTACGCTCCCCGGCAGGCCGCGCGCGCAGGGAGAGAAGCCGCCTCCCTCGGCCCTCGGTGGTTTCCGCCCCGAGAGCGGAAGTGACGACGGGGGGATAGCAACGGAGACTGGCCGCTGTTGCTACGGGGGATGCAGAAGAGTCAAAAAGGAGGTGGTACCGGGGGTCGAAGGCTGGAAGGGACGTGGATGGGGAGGATTCTCGGGGGAGACGCTGTTAGATGCTCCCCGGGCGAGATCGGCTGTGATGGGAGGCTAAGAGGCGGGGAAAGCAGCCGCTTGCAGATGTGGGGTGGAAATGCATGCGGACTTATGCACCGGCAGGCAGGTCTGGACTTCGTGCGGCAGCCCCTTCTCTGCATGGGCCTGTGCATAAGAGCTACGCTTGGAAATCCATCCATAATATCTTAATTGGTTATATTTGCTGCATGTGCATGAGGCAGGGTAGCTCCTAGCTTCCAGAGGTGATGTGGAGGTTGCATCATTATTTATGTATTTATTTGTGCTTGTTTCCCACGCAATGCAAAATGGCTTCAAATCAAGCCACAGGAAGCAGGGGCTGGCAGACGGCACAGGTCCTTCTCAGTGGTGGCCCCCAGACTAATGGAATGGTCTCCTCTCCCCCCCCCCTTTCCCCAGGCACCTTTGCTTCACGTGTTCAGGAAATCAGTGAAGATGCACCAGTTTTGCCCTGGCCTTTGGGCTTAGGAAGTGGCTTCCCCTTCCATTCTTAAGGCACTGTTATTATTTTATTACTGTGTATTTTGTTATTATTTCTGCAACCCGCCCTGAAACCGATAAAAATGTTAATAAATGCAATTAAATAAAATCCCACCCCAAGGAAGAAAGATCAAAAGCGAGAAGAAGCCAGAGGGACTTTTTTTAATCTAAAGGACAACGTAGAGAGGTCTGCGTTAGACATGTAAAGTGAGGGAACTCAGAGCAGAGGTTTCTCAATAACCTGGGGGCCACCACAGAGAAGCCCTCTCCTGAGTTGAGAGGGTGCTGGAATTGCAGGCAGGGATTCTCCAGGAGATCTGAGAAGGTTTATATAAGGGAGTGCACTTCAGCACCCAAGTTGTTTAGAGGCTTGTTGTTGGATACCACTGAGTTGTGGGCAACTCTTGGTTAATTGCATGGGCATTTCTATGGGCACGTCTATGCAGTTTGCTTGGCGGAGATACAGAATTTGTGTGCTCTTGAATTGGGCTTGGACAGAGATTGGCATCCAGTGCAGTTCTTTTTTACAGTCGGTATGACATTTATCCAACCAGCAATACTCTTTGTATGAAGTTGCTCAGGTTGGGGCATAATTTCTGAATCAATGAGTTCGTGGAGAGACAGTAAACTGAATTGGATTTTGACAGCACTGAAACTCAGTGGACTGGTAGCATCCAGGTTGAGGACTGTGTGGGGAGGATTGCCAGCATCCCTCAGAAGGAGCATGTAACTTGGGAGGTGTTGATTTCCAGAGATTGTATATCACTAAAATCACAGCAGATAATACGTGCAGATGACATTCACAAGCATGAGAGAAGACACGATGATTTTTTTCCAATAAGGAAGTCTTTTGTTGTCCTCATGATTGCAGTATAGGTACTAGCTAAATGCATTGCTGGTTATATGAATGGATATATGAAAGCAAACACGTGGTTTACAGCTTAACCACTAAGATCTACATCTTCAGTCAAGAACATACAAATCAAAAAGCCCACACATCTTGGGATTGTTCAGGCAGTATGAACACTTGTGAGATTGCATAAAGTCACTAAGCTCGGCTCCCACGTGTACATCTTCGGTTTATCTGGAATAGGAGGCCTAGCTGAGATAACTACGCTGTTCCCACAGGAAAACAGAAAATTAGTTGTGTCTAGGTACAGGAATAGAATATCGCCTGATGTTTACCAGAATGTTTCTCATGAGAGGAATAGCTAAACAAGCATTTCCTGTTTTAACAAATATTGTAACAGGAGTGACCGTGGTGTGCTAAGATTTCACCTATTTCTAGGTTTGGCTGGCATGGCAGCTACTCATGTAGCTGAGCCATTCTTGTCCATGTTGCAACAGCATCATGTGCACAAAGCACACCATAGATGTGCTGTTTGTGGACCTACTCTTTATATACTCCAGAAACTGCAAATAATGACAGAGGTGGGAGCCCAAATACGGAGCGAGATGCCTGCTTACGTATTTACTACATGTGGATTCAGCTAACTCTTAATTGGTTGCCAGTTAGCTGCCAGGTCAGATTCAAGGACTATGAGGCTCTAAACACTACAGGAGAAAGATACTTAGCAGATTGCTCTCTCTTGATAGACCTGTAAAGACCACTAGGATCATCTGGAGTGGTCCCACCTCAGGGGCCACAAATTCCTCACCACTATCTTGCCATAACCATTAACCAGCTCTTCTCTGTGGTGGCACAAGCCCACTAGAATGCTGTCCACTTGGATTTTCATAGGCTACCTACTGTTAAATCCTTTAGGTGCCTATTGAAGACATTTTTTTTTCACTCAGGCCCTTTCTGCACTGAGCCACATGCGAATGCAGGCTTTGGCAGGTGAGGTCTTCTGTAGTTTCCATCAGCATGTGGAAGGCTGGGTGGATATTCTGGGTTATAATCCAGAATAAGGCCCAGTGCAGAAAAGGCCTAAGGCTTTTTCCTGTCTTGGTGACTAGCCCAGTGCCCCCCCCCCGCCCCCCGAATGCTTCATCTGCACTGTAGACCACCTTACCAGGAGGCTGTGCTTCCTGGTAGAACGCTACACATCCTTGGCCCCCGGGGCTACAGCACAAAAATGTTCCTATAAGCCACTCCACCCATGGAGCCCTTGTAAGCACCTGCACAAGCGTTTCAGTCTCCCAGGGCTGAGAAACCTGGCGCCATTTTGACACGCATCTGCAAGCGGCGTCGGGAGTTTGCCACTTCTGAGCACCCAGCCAAAACAGTTCCCTGGCTGTGTAGCTGGGGCAGTAGCTTGTAGTTCAGATTATGCTTGGCTTAGGTCGCCAGCAGCCCAAGTCCATTGTGGGTCAAACATTTAACTCAGCCCTGCACAGTGCGAGATTACTTGTTCTGTGCAAAAAGGGCCTAAGACAGTGATGGCGAACCTTTTGAGCTCGGTGTGTCAGAATTCGCAAGAAAACCTAGCTTAACTCGGGTGCTGTGTCACATCTAGAAATATCCATCATTTTGTGATATTTGTAACTCTACTAAAAAAGTTATATTTTTGATATATGTATTTTATTAAAAGCAAAAACAAATAATTCTTTACATTAGTGACCTTTGTTGCTGAATTTCATTTTCTAAATCTTCAATTGAAAGTTGGTATTTCATACACTTCAATAACTAGCAAGCACTACGCGCCCAGGTGCCTGGGTGACCATGTGTGTCACCCAAAAGGGCTTGGCATGTCTCCTGTGACACGCATGTCATAGGTTGGCCATCACTGGCCTAAGAAAAGTACTGCAGGACCAGGCCCAAAGTCTGCCTGAGGCAGCCGTGCGTTTCCAGAATATTCAGGCAGATGCCTGCCATGAACTGGATATCACATGATACATGTATAATATCCTCAGTTTGCAAACCTAACATTCACATAATCTTGTTGATTGCCTGCAAAGACAAGTGTGCTGTGTATTTATATATACATATTTGGAATCAGAGCTTAAAAATCTACGTTTAAACAAATTATCGAGCACGCACACATGCATGCCTGGTAATTATATTTAGAGCAGCATTTCAATAGAAGATTGTTCTACCACCAGAGTTGTTTTCTATCTTTGTGTGGACAAACGGTGAAGTAGTTCTGGAAGGAGCGCCTTTTCTCATACAGATCTGCCTGTGCTTTAAGATCACAAAATGAAGACCATCTTGTAGTTCTGCTACCCTTGGATGTGCGGAGGGCTGTGTTATGTGAGAGGGCCTTCTCTGTGATGGCCACCTAGTTTTGGAAGAGCCTCCCCGCGGAATTATGCCAGGTGCCAACTTTATATGGGTTTTGACCCCAGGTTAAAATGTGCCTCTTGATCCAGGCCTTTGATTCCTAGTTCCTCTGACTGTAGTCCTGCCAGGATGAGTGAGTGAGTTAGGTGGGTTCTGTTTTAAATATGTTTTAGTAATTTTTTTAATGTGTTGTGACCCACCCTAGAAACTACAGGTAAAAGGAGAGATGCAGATGCTATACATAATAAATAAAATAATTTCATTTGTGCTTCATCTTCCACAGGTGAATCATGTCTGCTACAACAGATGAAACATCTGAGGATCTCCCAGTGAGAGATGTTGGCCTACAAGGTTTGTGCCTCCGTTGATTAAAATTGGTTTGTTTGGTTCTTTTTAAATTTCCATGGTATAAAATACTTCTTTTTAAAAATGTATTTAAGGTTAGGGGGAAGAGGTACATCTTTCCAGTGGGTCTGAGTAGATAGTGAGATGTTCCCCAAAGGGGGAGGGGAATCCCTCCACAATCTGAGGGCTACCACAGAAAAGGCCAAGCCATGTGACACCCCACCCCCACCCCCCACTGCTGGTACTGTTGGTATTATCAAGAAAGACTTTCCTTCAGATCTTAACCAACAAACTGGTCTGTATGGGAGGAGACACTTCTTTAGATATTTGAGGGCCAAGATGTTTAGGGCTTTATAAATCAGAGTCAAAATGTTGAATCAGGCTCAGCAGCAGATTGGCAACCCGTGCAGTTCCTTTAAGACGGGCATGATGTACATCAGGTATTTAGTAGTTGAATCAGTAAACAGTTATTTTTGGCATTGCATCACAATGTTGGTCTTGTCTCAGGCCTCTTAGGAGAGCAGCAGAACTTCAGTGGAGAAGCGTATTTGAACACCATGGATTTATTTGTTTGTTTGTTTGTTTATTGCCTTTTTGCACTTACCTCAATTAATCCATAGTAGCTAGATTTGGATCAACCCCAGGCAGAGTCGTCTGCACAAAATGGGCTTTAGAACAGCAAATATGTGCTAAAGAGTGCAAGCACGGATGTAGTCACATTTATCTGGTCTACCACTAATCTGGATTAATGAGCCCTTAGCACAGTTCTGATCCAGATCTGCTCTACTCCCTTGCAGACAACGTGTTCTTAGCAGCTCCTTGATCTGGATTAACAAGTAAGTGCAGTTAGCGGCCATCTGGTAGAGGGGCTTTTTTTGACTGAAGAGAGCTTTGGCTTCTCCCCCTCTGAGTTTTGTGTTCTTTCCAGTCATTCTGTGGATGACCACAGAAAGTTTGTTGGGTGCTTCTGGGACACCCATAACCCTTGACGTCTCTTTTGCAGAGCCATCGACGGCCCAGAAAAAGGCGCGACAGGCAGTTTCACGAATTAGCCGAGAAGAGTTGGAGGACCGCTACCTTCGACTGCATGAAGAAAACCTCTTACTAAAACAACATGCGCATAAGCAAGAGGATAAAATAAAAAGGTCTGGATTGACACCTTTAAAAATGCGGCTCCTAAATCAAAACCTGAGAGAGTGTGGCCTGTTGATAGAATGATTGCCTTGGGGGAAGAGATATTAGCCTCTTGCAGGAAAAGCAAGGATCGTTTCATAAACTTAAGGTGTTCTGATGCAGAATGTAAATCATGGTGAAGCATGGGTTAAGAATAGGGATGTACACAATTGTTTTTTTCAAGTTCAATTGGAATAAAATCAAATGCGAGGAAATTTGCATTCATTTGAATTGAGCCCCTTCGAATGTGGTAGGATTCAGATTCGATACAAATGTTCTTTGGATGCTATTCAAATCCTATTTGAATCCCTGCTGCCAGTCGGGCCTATGAATCCACACTGAATGCATCAAATCTGCTCTGAATCCACTTCAAATCCGCTCTGGATCTGCTGTAAATGTGACTGGGCAGCCACTTTCCCACCTCCCCAAGTTCAGGATTATTATACATTTGTTTCACATTTGAATGTCTATCTTCGAATGTAGCCAACATTCCATTCACATTTGAATGCCCAAATGGGAACGAATTCAGTCTGATTTTGAATGTGGCAAATATTTGTACGCATCCCTCGTTAAGACTCCTGGGCATTTTCCTCACCTGTTTATATTTCTCTGCCGCTTTTGGAGCAGCATCTCTTTTCATTAAGAACAAATTTCCACCCGAAATCTCAGTTTATCCACCACCCTTTATGCTTTTTGCTCAGAGCTTCTTTTTTCTCATAAGAGCGTTTGGAAAGGAAATATGGTGTGCTCCTTTTGTGGTCAACAAGCCCTGCTTCTGACAAAGCACTTGGAGCCCCCACAAAAAATTAAAATTAATTAAAAGATCAGGCCAGTAACCGGTTGTGAAAGCTATTGTGGAATATAGCTCCCAGGCACATTTGGTGATATCCTGAATCTATTAGTATCCTGCCCCCCTATGCATTCACTTCCATTCTTTCAAGGGAAAAAATTTGTGACTATAGTGGACTGAAATAAAGGAAGCTCTTTTTAAACCAATGAAATGTGTCTCTATTTTGAGTCTCCTGTCTGGATGGCTGCAAAAAAAAAAGACTTCCTCCAAAGTAGATGCAGCTCTCTCTAAGATGTGCTACCAATTTTGCAAAATCTTGAACTCCTCTCCTGCATCAAAGCCACCTTCCCTTTCTTTGTGTGCCAAGTCCGTCCCTCCCTCCCCCCTACTCCCCCCGACCCCACCCCACCCCAATTTATGGCTGGAAGTCTTTTTTAGGTCCTGCACATTACATCATACCCATGTACCCTCTCTGCCTTTTGTTCTGGCGCCCCCATGTTTATCAAAACTAAAAAAGAAATCAAAGGTACAACTCTGGGGATGCCAAAAGCAAAAAAATTGTATCCTTTTAAAGCCAGATGAAAACCATGCCTCCTGCATCCAATTATATCCTACGGCTCACTGTTAAACCTCTCTTAAGCACATTGGTATTATTTGCTAAGCATGAGATGGAGCAAGGCGACTTGCGCTATTAACAGGCTGCCTTTGAGTTTGCCCACCTACTTGTTTTTAGAACAGAGATGTGGAGTGGAAGGGGAGGGGAGGGGATCTTCTCTCTGCTCTTGTGCTCAGACTGGAAGCCCTGCCTGAATGGAATGTGTTACATATTGTAAGCATGCATTGCAGGGGCTTAATATCCAACGGGCCTATGGCTTTTATACGGGGCCCCAGCACCCCCGCAATCTGTAACTCTACTTAACGGCGTGCAGAGTTTCCCGGGAAGGTCATGCGTTCCAAATTTGAGCAGCATATGGAGTAAATATGTGTCCCTCCCTCTTTGCTAAACTTTAAATGATAAGCCTTAGGAAACTGTGATTTGTCAGTGCTATAAAGCAGATTGCTACCCAGTGGTTTCAATTATCTTCAAAGGGCTCTTCACAGGCAGTAATAGTTATATCAAAACCTGAAATTTATTATTCAGGTTCTGTCCTGAAGTCTTTGCAGTGATTATGCTCCTTTCAACAGAAGGCTTTTTTATGCTGATTTCCTCCCTGCTCCCCTTTCTGTCTTTCTTATGTGTTGTGCATCCCCCTCCCTTCGGCTCCCCCCCCCCATCCCAAAGAATGGCCACCAAGTTAATCAGGCTGGTGAACGACAAGAAGAAAGCCGAACAAGCGAGCGGCGGCCCCAAGCGGTTGGGCCAGGACGTGGAGATGGAAGAGGTTATTGAGGGGCTGCAGGAGAAAGTCCGGGACCTGGAGAAAGAGAATGAAGCCATCCGCCACCGGCTCATTTCAACTAAGCAGCAGCTGCAGCTGCAAAGCCACAGGCCTGTACCCTACAGTTACGTCCGCGCACGCATTAACACCGGCCTCAAAAAAGCCACGGAAAGTGGTGGATTCCATGAGCGAGCAAAGAAAGGTACACGGTTTCAGGAGTCTGTTTCCAAGTTTCAAATGCACAAAAGTTTTTGCAGATTACCGTAATCAGGCATTAGGAGTGCAGGTTTGCGGGGCCAACAGCTTTCTTGGCCTAGAAAGTCAGACAGTTTATCCACTAGAGGCACGTCAGGAATGGCAGAGAGGCAGGGAAATTTCCTGGTTAATCGTGCAAGTTTTATTTGAATAAGCTCCTAATTTTTTGTAAGTTATTCTGCTAATAAAAACAGTATGGTCATTCCTTATAGACACTGGCCATAAGGAATGTCTATAAGGAATGCAAGAAACTGCCTCTTAAAGTATCCTTCACTACCACTGGAAAGATGCTAGAAGTAAATTTTTAAACCTGTGATGGCCTTCAATCCTGATAAGCAACCCAATGCTTAAATTAATTGGGACAATTGTAACTTCTGCTTTTTAGTTTTTTACAACTAAATGTATTATGATTTAACTGTAGTATAGAGCAAGGACTAAGGAAGGATGCTGCCCTTCCTGTACTGTGCCTTATTCTGGGTTATATCCTGGGGCCTGTTGCAGTCTGCACTAGCATGCGGGTGGCACACCCCTATTCTGGGATATAATCTAGTGCAGAAAGAGCCTGTGTTATAAGTAGGGCAGAAAAAGAGATTGTGTTCTACTGGCTGGGTGATTTGCATCTTTTGTAAGTCAAATAAGCCCAGTTATACAGCAGAAATTTGGCTTTTAAAGCTTTAAGTCCTAATTTCAGAGGAAAGCTTGAAAACATTGGGTGAAATATCAGAATCATGGGCACTGTTTCCACTCATGCCTCTTAAAACAGTTTAAAAACAAAACAAAAGCAGTTCAAACACGGATTCTGGCAGTCCCCACTTTAAATTGCTATCAACCCCTCCGCTGTCCCCACCCAAACGGTTCAGAATCGCATTAGGGAAAGGGAATCTTTTGTTCCCCGCTCTTGGCGGCCAGGGCCCCACCCCCTGCCTGCCGATTGGATTTCGCAATGACGTGGTGGAGGGTGGAGAATTGCAGCTCTCCTCTCCCCTCCCCTCATGCTTTTGCAAAAGACGTCCTGCACATATGCACACACACAAACACACACACACCTTCCTTCCCTTCCCTTCGCTCCCCTCCCCTCCCCATCACCAAAAGCACTGGCTGGCATACACACACTCATAAACTCAGGACTGGTGCTTTTTCACTTTTCCGCAAATGCAGAAAACTGAAAAAGGGGCAGCAGAGAGAGACCTGCCTGGCTGCACATGCACAAGCTCAGTCACCAGTGGGGCATGGGTGGAGGTGCTTCTCTCCTTCCCAGGGCTCAGCAAGGCAAAAGAGGAGCCTCCAGTGTGTGCTTCCCGGCAGAGAGAAAGTGAGGGGAAGTGAAAAATGAAACTTTGTTATTAGTGTGAAGTGTGGAGTTGGGTGAATTGCTACATCTTATCAGGCTGGATTGTTACTCCTCTGCTGAATATGGATCTGGCGCTTTAACAAATCTGGCAAGGGGCTGGTCCCTGCGCAGGGAAAAAGCCCACCTGTTTGATGACATATTTGCCCAAATATTGCTGTAGCGTTCCAACAGCAATAAGGAAGAAGCGTTTTAAAAGCAAAACCAGAAAAAAACACCTGAAAAAACAGGTGTTTATTTATTCCATTGTTTAGCCAAATAATCCTCAAAATACCCCTGAAACTGATTGGGAATGGGGACAAAGAGGATCCAAACCGTTTCTAAACCGTTTTAAAGTGCCAATGGGAACTCGGCCAAATAGTGGCTAAAATAACGTCAATGCCATAAAACAGTTTGCATTGGTCCACCAGTCTTTCAGAGTTCTTTCTTTCCTTCTTTCTTTCTTTCCTTCTTTACTCATCTAGGCAGTGAAAGCAGAATAAGATTATGCATCTTAGAAGAAGTTGTATTTAACTTTTTTGGCAATGTAGTTGGTAAAGCACTTGAATGTTTAGAGGCTAAAAAAAATTAGGGCAATGCATTTAAGAGGTGTGTTTAAACACTGAAATGTAAACTATTATGTATTTATTATTTACATTTCTATCCTGCCCCAGGTCTCTGGGCGGGTTACAACCTTAAAACAACAGATTAAAACAGAATATACATTAAAAGACTTTAAAAATTCAACAACTCTAAAAAGTACACATTATGTTTAGAATGATAGTGTCTGACCTGGGTGGGAAATATAATCAGCTCAGCCAAAGACCAGGGCAAAGAGGTGCATCTTCACCCACCGCCTTCCTAAATATATATAAGGAAGGGGCGTGACGCACCTCGAGGAGGAGGCTATTCCATAGTCTGGGGCCATCACAGAAAAGGCTCTCTCCCGGCTGCCCACCAACCTCACTATTGAAGGTGGTGGGACAACCAGGAGGGCCTCACCACTTTATCTTAAGTCACGGGCAGGTCAATATGGGAGAAGGCATTCCTTTAGATATTTGGGGCCCAAGTCATTTAAGGCCTTATAAGTCAGACTCAAAACCTTGAATTGGGCTCGGTAGTGAATTGGCAGCCAGTGCAATTCTTTTAAAACGGGCATGATGTGCATCAGGCTAGATGTTCCAGTCAGCACTCTAGCAGCTGCATTTTGCACTAGCTGCAACTTCTGAACCACCTTCAAGGGCAGCCCCATGTAAAGTGCATTACAGAAGTCCAATCTAGAGGTTACCAGAGCATGGATAACTGTGGCCAAGTTGTCTCTATAGAGAAGAGGCTTTAGTTGACGAACTAGCCATAGTTGGGTGTAGGCACTCCTGGCCACGGCCTCCACCTGAGCTTCAAGTGTTAGCTTAGAGTCCAGGAGTATCCCCAAGTTACATGCCTGTCCCTTTCAGGGCATTGCAACCCCATCAAAGACAGGGTATCTCCCAACTACATGGACCCGAGACCCTGTGACACACAGCACCTCTGTCTTGTCTGGATTCAGCTTCAATTTATTCACCCTCATCCAGCCCATTAATGCCTCCAGACACCTGTCAGACACTTCAACTGCCTCTCCTGATTCAGCTGGCACAGAGAGATAGAGCTGGGTATCATCTGCATACTGATGACACCTCACTCCAAATCTCCTAATGACCTCTCCCAACGGCTTCATATAGATGTTACATAGCATGGGAGATAAGATTGACCCCTGAGGAGCGCCACAAGTGAGTTTCCAGGGTGTCGAATCAGTGTCTCCCACAGCCACTATCTGTGATCTGTTCTGGAGATAGGAGCGGAACCAGTGCCAGGCATTGCCTCCCACTCCTAAACTCCTTAGTCTCTCCAAAAGGATACCGTGGTCAATGGTATCAAAAGCCGCTGAGAGGTCCAGGAGAACCAACAGGATTTGGAACCAACTAGACTTCAGTGTGGCAACTTCTTTCTTTCTTTCTTTCTTTCTTTCTTTCTTTCTTTCTTTCTTTCTTTCTTTCTTTCTTTCTTTCTTTCTTTCTTTCTTTCTTTCTTTCTTTCTTATATGGGGAAATGGCTAGTACTGCATAGGAAGTCATTGAAGATGTAAACCCAAGATGATGGCGTCTGGACTCTGGAAGGTGGTGCCCGGACGCGGGTCTCCACTTCTGATATGTTTCCAGATGCATGGGTTGGGTGGGTTGGCATGTACATGTATTTATTTTTTTATTTAAGAAAAAAAGATAAGCAGTTTTAAGACTTTGTGCAAACTGGCTGGAATCAAAAAGAAAAAAGGTTCTCCTGCAGACCAGAGTGTCCTCTGTGGATTTTTGTTTTATTTCTTGTTCTCCTTGCAGGGGAAAAACATTTCCCTCCTTCAAACACATTTGCCATGTGGTCTTGGAGATGAGGGGCTGTAGTTGGGAAGGGAAATCAAATTTGGAATAAATGTTGCTGTTTTTTGGACCCAAGTTGCCTAATTTAGTAAGTTGGCATTTATATCCAGGTGGGCTTCTTGTTAAGCCATTTGCCTTGCATGCAGATGGCCCTGGCTCTGCTTCAAAAAAAGAAAGCAGACCTGGAACAGGGCAAGGTAGATAGCTGTGGGGTGACCATTTAAAATGGTGTCGCTTAAGATGAAACAACTTCAAGGATGCCATGTTTCAGCAGCAGGGCATATCCTGTCATCCTCTAGAAGAAGGAGAGTTGGCTTTTCTCCCCGCTTTTCTCGCCTATTTAAGGGGACTCAGAGTGGCTGACAAAGGTTTCTATTCTTCTCCCCACAACACAACATCCTGCGAGGTAGGCGGTGCTGTGAGAGCTCAGAAGAGAGCTGTGACTAGCCTAAAGCCATCCAGATGGCTTCATGGAGGAAGAAGAAGAGTTGGCTTTTCTACTCTGCTTTTCTCACTGATTTAAGGGGACTCAGAGTGGCTGACAAAGCTTTCTATTCTTCTCCCCACAACAGACACCCTGTGAGGTGGGTGGGGCTGTGAGTGCTCAGAAGAGAGCTGTGACTAGCCCAAGGTCACCCAGCTGGCTTCTTGGAGGAGGGTGGAATCAAACATGGTATTCCCAGAGAAGAGTCCGGCTCCCTAACCATTAGACCAAACTAGCATCTTGAGAATATCAAGTGACAAGATGGGGGAAAGTATTTTCCCAACCTTTGCAGAGAATCACTGAGAGCCGCTGACCAGCGCTGGCTACCACGAGCCTTGGTGGATAACCTTATGTCATTTTATATGAATCAGATGCACTCACTGTCATAAAACCAAAGTCTCTGTCCATAAGATTCCCATAATTTCCATAGCTGGTCTGGCCTGTGGTATGGGTTAATGGAGAGTAGAGCTCAACAGCATTTATAGGGCAGCAGGTTAGTCACTCCTGGCTTAAATTCAAGGCTGATATAACCCGAGCCAAGTCATAATGCATATGTAATTGTGCAATCATCTAGTGTTGTCTTCGTTTGCTGTCTTATTTTCAGCAGATCTAGTTCTCTGTTTCATCACCAGTCACCTACTCTCGCTTCCTTTTTTAGGAATGAGACTGCAAGAGGTAGAAATCCGCCCTCTGAAATCTCCACAAGCATTGCCCCCCAAATATGGGCAGAGTGCGTCTGAAGAAGCAAGAGCAGAGATACGAAACCTGTATGAATTTTCTCCATTTCTGTCCACTTTTCTCTCATCACCAGTTTTCCTTGTGTCTAACCTTATTAAGCATGCATTTAGATCCATGGGAAAACAGCCAGGACAAATGGGCTTAGACTGTCTTTTATGTTTTAAGATATGGATGGTGATTCTGTGGGCCTCCTAGATTTGTTCAGCTCCAACTCAGCAACTCCATCAGAAATCTGAGTTGTTCTTGTAGGATGGTACAAAGAGGAAAGCATGATGTGTTTTACCTCCGTTGAGTCACCCCAAAGGAGCAACAGGGGCAACTTTTAGTATACCCTTTGTTGGTGAGACAAGCAGGGTTCCCCTGAAAGCCATCTGCAGGGATCCCAGAGTAGCTGAAGATTTGGCTTTGTCTCCTTGAGAATGCCCAGAAACAATTGGTGAGAGAGGGTGCTGGACTAGATGGGCTGTGGCCTGATCCAGCGGGACTCCTCCTAGGTTGTTATCATGTCTAGTTGGTCTCAAATTCCTCTGTTGCTTTATGTTTTTCTTTCTTCTTGTAATTATTGAACCATGTCCAAAATCACATTCCCTTGCCTGGAAAGTTGATTTCTATATAGATCAGCTTTCCTGAACTGTCTACTGAATCTTTGTCCCATGAGAACTGTCAACCCCATCCATAAGAGAAGCTGTCCTCAACTCTTGGAAACCTGCCTCTAAATTGGTCTCCATCTTCTCCAGATCCAGTTTATGTGGTCTGCATCCAAAACTAGACACCTGCCTCATTCTAGCTTCCAACGCATTTCATCTAGCTACCATGTTTTCATTAGTAAAACTGGAGTCTTTTGTTGACTTTCAGAGAGAATGTGATTGAATCTGAACGGGCCCACAACGAGGAGTTAGTGCATGCCGTTGAAATGCTAAGAAGTGAAATGCAGAAGAAAGAAGAGGAATTTGAAGCAGCTCTCTTGCAGTTGAAAGAACAGCAGACAACAGGTCAACGGTATGTTAGCAGGGAACTATACTATCTCTCCTCCATATTCAGGATGGTTGTTGCCACTGAAACAATATGGCCACCAAAATTCAGCAGTAGGCAGGCAGCGAGAAAACCATGTTTTTTCAGAAGAAGGCAAGAGTCACAGAAATTGGGGGAAGCTGCTGATGACAGTTGGGAAGTTGCTACTGAGAGGGACAGATTGAATCGAGGAAGGGAATTGGAAGAGCAGTTAGAGGACTGAGATGGGAGAAATGTTTTGTCAGCCTAAACAACAGACTTAGAGTTGCTACTTAAGGTCTACAATGTGACAGTTAATGTCACAACTAAACAAGGAATTGCAGCAGTGCTCTGAGTGAACCTTTGTAAGGAATTCTGAATAAAAGGATTCCTTCCAGCTGCCTTGGTTTGAATTTTCTTGGGTCAAACAGATAGAGACAGAATACGCCACCAGAGACATATTAAGAGGGCCTTCTCTTAAGCCTTAAGGATTGGGAATTAAAGGGACAAGAGCAGGGGACTAGAAAGCTCTCTAAGGCCTTTTCTGCACTGGACCTTGTTCAAGATTATATCCCATAATAGAGGTCTGCCATGTGCCTACTAATGCAGACTACAGCAGACCCTGGGCAAGGCCTGCTGTAGTCAGAACCAGCACGCCGATGGCAGGCCCCTATTCTGGGATATAATCCAGAATAAGGCCCAGTGCAGAAAGGACCCAGGACTGGAATTGCAGAATCAGCTTAAAGGGAGCAAAAAAAAAAAAGAGAGAGAGAGCTTAAACGTCACCTCAGCCCCCTCTGTAGAAAGCCGGCTTCCTGGCATGAACTTTTATATACAAATCTGCATGGGAAGGGGATTTGTAAGTAGCAGGAAATCTCACAAGCACTTCCTCACTGATTTGGTGACTGTGTCCCAAACCATTAAGTTCTTAATTGTCCGTTCTTGTAGATACACTACATTGTCAGGTCTAAGGCGTGAATGCCACTTGGAATAAGATGTGTGTCTTGGATTGGCTTACTGGCATTGTCAAAGTATTTGCCCTTACAAATTGCTTCCCTGGCATAAAGCTTTCAGTGAGTTGGCACAGTATCATGATCCCTCAAGACTTCAGAGCACTAAAAATGCATGCCTGGTGACTTCTTTTAAATGTTGATCTGCTGCCACAGCAACTCACAGAAAGCGTCTGTAACAGATTTTTAACATACGCCGGAAACAAAAGTAAATAAATAAATCAGCTCCAACCCATCCCAGTGCGCAGTCTTGCCAGGGTCATGCAGCACAGAAAACCAGTCTCTGGACAGTATGGGTAGCATGTGGAAGGTTCAGGTCAATCCAGCTTTTTCAGTGCAACAGATGTTTTAATGTTGGAAAAATCTGGCCCATGAGTTACCCATCTGGAACATTTTGAGTTTATTTTCAAAACATGAGGTGCAGTTCATTTGATTCTGCTTGTTTTTCCTTTTGTGATAATGCTAAGTCCTGCCTTGAATAAGATATTTTGAGTTTGCGTTTTTGCTAGTTCATCACCTCAGAGATTGTTTCACTCATGTATATTTGTGTCAGGATTATTTAGTTTTTGCATGGGAAGATTTTGCCCATGGTCACGAATTAGCTAAAGCAACAAGAATTTGTTGTATGGTTTATAAAGCTTTATACTACAATGCAGTAAAAGGTAAAAGCATCCTTATTTGAAGGTATGCTGCTGGAGACTCACCTAGTTTTCTTGGCAGTAGTATTAAAGTTGTTTGCCATCACTGTCTTTCCGGATATAATAACCCCCTTTATCTGTACCTCATTAGTTCCTGAACATGGACCTTCTAGAAATAATCCTGATAGTGAAAATAGTTATTACATGGATTTAAATGGAAGAAATTGTAATTTGGCCTAGTGAACTACCATTACTACCACCATCACCATCAGTTTCTATATATCCTGCCTTTCTGTGGTTTGCTCAAGGTGCTTTGCAAGCAATTAACAAAATCCAGATAAATTCTTTAACAGAATACAATGCAAAATACAATAATCTCCTACCAATATCTATTACAATATAAAATGCAATCAAATATAAAATCCAAACAAAAAGAACAAGAATAAAGTTCTCAGGTACGTGTATAGAAAGCACAGCTGTTCTTCCTTGCAGAGCATGTGACGGTTTTAAGGTACAGTCCTAGGCATCTCTTTATGCAGGGACATTGACCTACAAGAGGAGGAAGCCAGAAGATGGGGATGGGGGGCTCACCCAAGGCCAGCACAGCTCCTAGCTGTGGGAGGGAAGGTGGAAGCCAAGGAATAGACTTAGGTAGAGCCATCTAATAGCTGCTAGGTGGCTCCACCAAGCAACTCCCATCCCTTGGCTCAAGTAGTTCTTTTAAGCAGAGGACCTTTCTCTTGCCCAGCTGCAGCAGTGGATACTGCTTCCAGTAAGCCTTTATCAGGGCTGGTGCTGATCTCCGTGCTGCAGCAGAGAAAATAAGAACATTAAAGGAGTCCTGCTGGGTCAGGCCACAGCCCATCTAGTCCAGCATCCTGTCTCACACTGTGGCCCACCAAGTATTTCTGGATATTCTCAGGCGGAAGACATAGGCGAAACCTTCAGTTTCCACTCCTTGAAAATGGCCTTTAGAGGCCTCCTGACAGTCTCTCTAACCTAGAGGTGATACCTTGGCATCTATTCTAGATAAGGACTGGATTGGCCCACAGCCCATCTTATCCAGCGTCCTATCTCACACAGTCGCCCACTAATTGCTTCTGGGCATCTCAAGAAGAAAGCAAGGGCAGAAGCTTCCCCTCTCGAATCCCAGCAAAGGGCCTTGAGGGGCATCCTGCCTGTCTCCCCAGCCTAGAGGATGTACCTAGGCATCCAGTCTTATAGCCATTGATACACAGCAGAGGAAGGATTCATGCCATGGAACTACCAGCTTTAGCCTATGCTCCCTTTGGGAACTTTGAGTGCAGAATGAGAGTAATTAAAAAGATGGGACTTTTGGTCCTTGGCATTAGGAAGGGATGCTTGGTTGCTACAATGGGTTATCTGAAGAGTGCTGTGGACTAGTGTCAGGAGAAGAATTCCTCATTTGAGAGCTTTTTAATCTCAGGAAAGACAAAAGCACCAAATGATGCCAAAATACAACAGATTCTGAAAGATGTTTTTTTAAAAGACTTCTAAAGCCCTCAGCTGGTTTACAGATGTATAGGCTTTGTAGTCTTCTATCTGTTTCCAGCATCAATGGGACAGTTTTTCCAGTCTGTCCAGTACCGATAGGTATTTGAAGAGAAACAGGGTGATTCAAGATGTGAAATTCTGTTCTGATGTTTATCACACATAAACAGTTAAAATCAGTTCGATAATTCCCCTTAAAGGATTTCTAATATACTTAGATATAAAAAACACAATGATGATGCAGTCACTCAGTGTCATGCAAGAAGGAAAACTGTGAAAACATATTTGTATTTCACTGCGTTGTGACTTTCAGTAAAATTAAGTAGTGCGTTTAAATCAGATACGACCTAGTGGGAACACACAAGAAAGGCTCAGCCATATAGAATTTCGTCGACGTGCTCAGCGTTAAGGTACATCTGTAGCTAATTTGAATGCCAATCTCAGTGTTTTATCTGTGTGAAATACTAAATTTTATGTTCCTGGAAGAAATACTAGTAAATATTTATTATCTGACATCGAAGTTACCAGAGAAAGTAGCTAGTTCACAAAAACATTTTTTTGCTTGTATAAGGTGGCTTATTTTGACGATGATCACTGAAACCTGATAGCAAAAGTGCCACCTATAAGATTCTGTGTAATGTTCAAATCTCCATGTAAAAACATGGATTTATTTAACAATCGATGGCATTAATTATAGTGCAGCATAAAAACAATTTATCTAGAGCTGTGATCCTCAATCCTCACACTTCCATATCCCTTTTCTATAAATGTTACCTTTCATAATAGTTGCTGTAATTTCAAATGTATATGTTCTAACCATGCCTTTTCCTGCTATTATTAATTTTTTTTAACACATATCCCTAAATGTCCTGCTTTTTATCCTTGGGGGTACACATACCCCGATTGGGGATCATTGATACAGAGTACTGCCTTTCCAAAGGAATTTCTTCAGGGCGCATTACAATGTCACAGCAAAATAATATTTAAAACACAGGGGGAGAAAATACTGGGTATAATCTGCTATGCTATCAGCCACAGCTCTTTCCCCGCACAAGGTTCCTAGCAGAGAAGCTGGGATCACATGTTTTAATTCCACCAATAATGTTTTCCAAAAAAAGTATCGCTGTTACAGAGAAAATTTCTGTTGAGTGCACTTGGAGCTGTATGCAACGGCCCTTCTTTTCAGATCACAGATGTTTGCCATGATTGGTACTGGTGAAGAAATACTTGAGTAATAGCTACATAGAAGTGTATTGATTAACATCACCACCTTGAAACAGGCCCAAATGCTATTCAGGGGACAGTATAGGCCACACAGAAGTCTCCCAAGTCCAGCACTTGGCTCCATCAATCCACACTGTCTGTAGCTTCAAGAATGTCTCCAAGAAGAGACCTGTGTAGGATGCATCATCTCTCCAGCACTTACCTTGTACTGTCTGGGATCAGTGGGACCCTCTGATCCAGAGACCCACGGAGCTGGATGATGTGGAGATGTGGGCTGGATCAGCACCATTTGCACTGACAATGCTGGTTTGGCCTGTGCGTTTGCGTAGAAGACTAGAAAAACTGTTCAGGGGCATCTCCAGTGGCTCCAAAATGCAGAGGTGTACTGTCATGCCTTGTGCCATTCGCCCATCCTCCTCCTCTGATGACGAAGGAGGGTTGCCAGGTAGCCAGCAAGGTGAGCCCAGCTGTCGGGATATTCAGAGCGAGGGGTCCGTTACAGAGGGGCCAGACATGCAGGTGCAGCTGAGAGACACAGACGGGGACAGCTCAGAAGCCTAGCCCAGTGCACGCCCTTTCCCCGACCTTCTTAGACGCAAGAAAGAACAGCTGTGACGGTCTAAGCGCCTGCAGCGCACACACCTGGGCTGAAAGGGGCGTGGGGCTTCTTTACCTATTTAAGCCTGTCCCATGTTCGCACAAATGTTGTAGACAACAAACGTGTAACCGTGCAACTCCTGTGTGTGTATCTCCTGTGTAATCTGTTATTCGACTCCTCAGCCTCTCTGAGGTGACTTGACTCTTGGACTGTTTTTGACTTTGCTTACTCCTGAATCCCAAAGGACTTGGTCGCTGTTGTCGGTCTCTGCTAAGACGAGCCCTCAGCGTGAGCACGGGTGTCTGTGGCTTCGACTCGGCTGTCCTGAGACACATCTGCAGGCCTCAGGTGATCCAGAACAAGGCCCTTCATCTATGTGTAGGCCCAATTAAACAGGTCTACAACTGATCTGGAATAAGGGCCTCTTTAATCTGGATCTGTCTAGGGCAGAAAGAGCTGGACAAGAAGGGCAGGGCCTACATGATCAAGATCAAGAGGCTCTTTAATACAGATCACCAGTCTGTGCAGAAAGGTCCCAGATGTTAAGACTGTGACCATCACTGATATAAGAGAATCAGTTAACTGGCCACTGTGTTATCCTCTCTCTCCAGTTATGGGTTAGAATTAAAAATCTGTGGTTTAAGTTTCTCATGACAAAACTAAAAAGGTAGCTATTGTATGGTAATTCTCTCTCTCTCTAAATCTTTCTTTTTTAAAAAAACATCATTTTACAGGTTAAGTATCCGGGATAATGTTGAAATGATCAAACTCCACAAACAGTTGGTGGAGAAAAGCAATGAGTTTACCGTGATGGAAGAGAAATTACTTCAACTTCAGGAGGTAGGCAAAGACTGGCTAGAACTGTCAACCACAACAGGAAGTGGTTGCTATTAAGTCTGGAGGAATGAGGTCCAAATATAAAGAAATATCTATACCAATGAATGTTGTGCATGCATCAGCTGTTTGAGCCATCTTCCATAGTACGAAGACATCAAAATCTGCTATTTAGTCCTTTGGCTATTCAGCAGATCAAGAACAGCAACCATTCTGCTTTTACTTCAGTTGACAAGATCTGGACCTAGAAACTTCCATCTCCAAACTCCATTTCTGCTACTTTGCTCAGCCCAGCTCAAGAATTCCAAGGCTGAGTTTTAGAGGTTCCCATAATTCTCCAAAGACCTTAGCATAAATCTCTGCTGTTCACTTGAATTCCATGCAAATACAGTATATTTTCATGCATATTTGCATCTGCTTATATCTAATTCTAAAACTCTGTACCTCTATGGATTTGTTTCCTGAGATATTTAAAGCTCTTCTTTTCTCCAGTGCCAGCCTACTGCAAACTTAAGAGATTTGGGTGCTACTTTTCAGGGTGAAGATGAACATTAAACAGTATAAGAACATAAGAGGAGCCCTACTGGATCAGGCCACAGTCTATCTAGTCCCATTCGGTGGCCCATCCATTGCGTATGGACATCTCAAGCAGAAGGCAAGGGCAAACCCTTGTCTTGCTTTCAACTCCCTGCAAATGGCCTTTAGAGGCATCCTGCCTGTCTCCCCAGCCTGAAGGATATATCTAGGCATCCGTTCTAGTAGCCTTTGATACATCTGTCTATACGTCTGGCATATAACTGTCTATTTACGATACATATGTATGGCAGATACTAAAGCAGAGTATATGCACGCATCCTTGAGCAGTGACATATTTCAGATCTCACACAGTGATGTGGACTCAAAACTTGGACACAGCACCAAATTCCTTTTAATTAAATCTGCTGAGCACAGAAAGTTTTTTCTGTTTGGAAGGAAAGAGGGACACAAAGGGGACTGATGAGTTGAGCAGCAAAATGAGTTGCATGGACATATTTGTGGTTGCGTTCCTTTTTGCTTGCTACTGTAGCATTATGGGTCACCATGTCCAAACCACAAGAACCACAGCAAAATGTTTTAATTGCTTAACAGATGTCTGCTTCAGTCCTACTCGTCACAGCTGAACTGCAAGGGGTTGGCATTTGAGAAAGTTGGGAGAAAAGACACCTTCTGCCTTCTGTTTTCCACAAGATTATGCAAAATCACAGCAAGGGGCTCTCTTGTTGACTGCATCAATAATATATTTAAAATGTTACAAAAGAGTTGCACTTGCTGCCAATTCACCACTGAGCCCAGTTCAAAGTGTTAGCTTTAACTTACAAGACCCTAAACGACTTGGGCCCCTGCCTGTGCTTGAGGATCTGGAGTCCCCCTTGGTTTTACCACTACCTTCAGTAACAAAAAGGGTGGGCACCTGGGAGAGGGCCTTCTCAGTGATGGCCCCTAAGCTATAGAATAGGTTCCCCCTTGAGGTGTGTCACTCTCCTTCACTGTATATGTTTAAGAAGGCAGTGAAGACTCACCTCTTTGCCTTGGCGTATATATCTCTTCCCACTTTTCAGACACTGTTAGTGTTTTAATATATACTGTTATTGATTTAATATGAGTTTGATTTTATTTATTTTATTTATTTTAAATATTGTTCCCTGCCTCGAGACCTTTGGGTATAGGGCAGGATAGAAATACAATAATAAATAAAATTTGGGGCCTTTGCAGTTTTTATTTATGTCTTATACCCCATAGAGTATTGCTTCATCCAGCCCAAATTTCAGTGGCCTTCTCTACCACAACCCCCCCCCCCCGCCTTTGCCCTCAGAATCAGAAGAATCTTAAAGCAAGTCACGATGCCCTCATGGCAAAGGGAGATGAGCTGAATCAGCAGCTTAAAGAAGAGCGTGCAAGATGCCTCCACCTTGAGAGAGAATTGCAAGCCACCCATTTTTCAAACCGACGGTTGGAAGAGGTGAGTCCGTCTTTAAAAAAGGTTAGGGCGAGTATAGTCTTTCTACAGCTTCCATGAGTTGGGATAGAGTTGTTGATTTAGGGTGGGGTTGTAATGGACAGAGGTAGCCTTGTCTGGGTTCCTTTTGGCAAGTGTCCTCATGAATCCCTTATGAAACGCTGGGATTTGGTTCCCATAAGCTGTCACACTGTGCAAAATCGTGTTATGGAGTTGGTTGGAAAACTAAGGGTTGGGGAAACATGGAAACCAGGCTTATTGATGTTAAGTTAGAGGCACCAAAAGGGGACCTCAAGTCAGTTAATGGTATTGCCTGGTGGGGCGGTGGGGCGGAGCCTATCAATAATTCAGTGGTGCCACAGAGGAGAAGACCAGTTCACCCATGGGGTCGCCTTCTCTGCAGTGGCACCTCTGAGGCCAAATCACAGGACTGCAGGTTTCTGAGACTGAATGAAACAAAGTCATCTTTTACCAACTATGTTGTACAAAATCATGCTGTACAGTTGCAAGGTGGTGAGAAAAGACATTACATTTTACCAGTTGTTTTAAGGCACAATACATTAGGCAAGAGATAACTGCATACACTATTTCTGTTTTTCCTCCTTCAGATAATATATCTTCTATCCAATGGGGTGCGTTTCTCTGTGTATTTCCCTGCTTTATTTTCATTGGAAATATTGCCTTTTTTGTTCCATCACTGTTGTAACACCTTTCTTCCTTCCAGCTGCAAGACAGAATTAATGATTTGGAAAAAGAGAGGGACCTCCTAAAAGAAAACTATGATAAGTTGTATAGCAGGTAAACCCTACTTGATAACAGTTCTCTGCATGTCCCCTTTCTTGATTTATATCTACATGTGCATCATGGGGGGGTGGGAGGAAGCGTGTGAATAGTGACATGCAAACAAGTGAAATGAGCAGAACTAGGCCTGTAAACATTTTAGCTTCCTAACCTGTAACCTTTCACGTGTTACTGTTCATCCATGGTTCACTTTATCCATACTCACTGGCCATTAGAAGTGGGCAGGGAAGGTCCCTCTTCTTCACCTTAGTTTAGCAGAGTTCAGTGTGGAGCCCCACAAAAGCAAAACTGATAGCAAGCCTTTCTTTCTTTCTTTCTTTCTTTCTTTCTTTCTTTCTTTCTTTCTTTCTTTCTTTCTTTCTTTCTTTTCAATTTCCTGGAGGTGCAGCAAGTTGACTAATGGCCATATCTCTGTTATTCATTCTCCCATTTGGGGTCAAGAGATCTTTTAATGAATTACATCCTATGTTCTAGAGAGTTTGATACAGAGAAGTTTGGTAAGGGGAGGAAATAAAAAGTGGAGGTCTACTATTGGAGTATTGGGGGCAAGGAAAGGTCAGAGTTTGTTTTTTATTTGATCTAGGTAAGTAACAAATCTTTCCCCAGGGAAATAGTGGATTTAAGAAGCTTAATGTCTACTGGGGCATAAAAAGAACCTTTCAGAACATCAGGAAGTTCATCTAATTCTGTGTCGGCCCAGGGAGGAACAGGTCTTTGCTTCAATCCGAAGCATCTAAGTACACTTCCAGGGTACGGACCCACAAGTCTCCTTCTCAGGTGTTTGGAAATCCTAGATTTTTTTTTCAGACTTCAGTAATAGCTTGTGTAGTGGGGGGGGGGGGAGGAGAGAAATGGGTGACATCTGAAAAAGAAAGAGAATCATTAGAACAATTTTCACCTTTACTGCCACAATCCTGCCTACTAAAGTGAGTGGTTTCTTTTTCCAAGAACTTAGGAGTTTGGTAATTTCTCCCCCAAGTGTGTTGATAATTTGCTGAAATTACATTTTTTAGGTTCTTAGGAATTTGTATCCCTAGATATGAAATTGTTTTGGGTGCTGTGTTAAAAGAACATTGTTTAGCACTAGTTCCAGGGGAAACCTTTGCCTCTAGTGGCCATGCTGTCCGGTGTTAAAGGGGTTTTTGCCATATGTATATACCACTGACATTGACTGTGGACAGATGTGCAAAATGAATTGCCAGTCCATGCTATGGAAAAGCAGTTTTAAGAATGTTTACTTTTCCACTTGGTTTTTCTGCTATGGAATTCTTAAGGGTAATGAGTTGGTATTTTGAACATCATAGTAGCCCTTAGTGGGTCCTAGATCACTGAATAAAAAGATTAAAAGTATATTACCCCCTGGTTAATATGGTATAAAAGAAGAAAGGTCAAGCATGGAATCAGTTTTACAGTTTTTTGGACCTTGACCAAAGTTGATTGGTAGCATTCTTGGCAAATGAAGCCACTTGAGATCTCCACCAGGCCGTACCCTGAGTTGTCCTCATGTGACTCTACCAGAAAACCATTGGCTAACCCACCAATCACCAACTTTCAGTTCTCCTCTGCTGGCTGTGAAACCATGCAGGAAATTAGCAGCAGATTCAGTTTATCTAGCCCACTGACCCCATTTGGACTCAAGGAACCCGTAACTAGTTGTACAAGTTGGGGGACTTTGCTCAGTGTGTCAAAATTCGCAAGAAAATGTAGCTTAACTCGGGTGCTGTGTCACATCTAGAAATATCCATAATTTTGTGATACTTGTAGTTCTAGTAAAAAGTTATATTTTTGACATATGTATTTTATTAAAAGCAAAAACAATTCTTTACATTAGTGCCTTTTGTTGCTAAATTTTCAATTGAAAGTTGGTATTTCATACACTTCAAGAACAAGCAAGAAAACACGTCCAGTTGCCAGGATGACCATGTGTGTCACCCAAAAGGGCTTGGTGTGTCACCTGTGACACGCGTGTCATAGGTTGGCCATCACCGCTCCAGTTGATTGATGGCATTTCCTTACAAAGGGAAGAGAGGTCATCAGAACCTAAAATGTCCTCTACACACAAGCTGGTACCCCAGGTAGTCTACTTGCTGTGGCCCTTAGATGCCTGTGACAGACCTGCAAACAGGATGAGAGAACGTTAGCATTCTCTTTGTTCATGGCCGCCTGACATTCAGAGGCATCCCATTTTTAGAGGTGCATCATATAGTATGTAGCCATCATGAGGAGTACCGGTAGCAATGGATTGCCCTGTCCCGTAATGTGAAACTTTGCCTTACAAGGAGGTTGGCCTTCAATTTTGCTGCGGGTTTTGATAAGCATTTCCCATTAGACATTTTAGATACTTCTGGCATTATGAGCCCTGTTTAAAAAAAAAAAGATCATCTCAGGCAGTAGACTGCACTGGGTGAATAGATTTCTTGCCACCAGCTTCTAATCCAGAGCAACGCAGAGCGTCATCTTGAGTTTTTTCAGGTGTCGTAACTCCTAAGGCTAGTGCTACAGCTACACATCATATTTGTGTCGAGACACTCCGAGGTAATAGCCTGTGTAAATTCTGTCAGCGGTGCTTAATATCACATAAATAAAAAATTAGGAGGCTAAACCTATTGAACATGAAACAAGATAGGGCGCTGAATTCATTTTCTGGTGCCGAACAGAAAATTGAAGCAATTACAGAAAATCTGCAAAGGCTTAATTAGGAAATGCCTGATCATGGAACAGAAAAGGATAAAAGAAAAGCCCTCTAATTTCTACTTGTTCGGAGAAGAATATGACTCTCCCTCCCTTTAAAAGCAATGCTAATAAATTTGGAATCCAAAGTTGAGTGTGATTCATATCAGAAGGGGGAAGAGTTAACCCACAGGACTGAGCTTTTCATGTTGTAATCCTTAATTTAGATTATACTCTAAACCACCATTTTCTGGGATGATGGAGTGTTCCGCTTTGGACTGTCTACTGCTGAGTAGATAGGTATTGGATTGCCCTTTGATCTCCTATGCTTAATTGATCTATTAAGTTGCCATTTTTTAAAAGTATGCCAAGTTTCCAAAAGGCCTCATTTAAAAATCAACATTTTAAACACAAAATACTATTAGCAATATTAGAATTTTGAAATTATCAAGTGCAATCAGACAAGAGCAATGAAATGAACTTCTTTTTATAATCCGTTTTACCCAGCGTGCTAGCAAAAACCTCAATGGAATAGTATCCTCCTCTCTTAACTAGAATTGTAACCTACTGATAAGAGAGTGAAGGAGGAAATAAACCTTTCTTTCCACAGAAAATATTCTTAGGTTTGGACTCTTAGCTGAAAGCACTTTGCCTCTTGTTCATTCTAGGCCTGCCATGTCCCATGACCATTAAACATATAGACTGCAGATGCTCTTCATAGGAGTTCTCCATTCAATTTTCCCCTCATAAAATTTAAGATTCCTAGGTATATATTATGGCAAAAAAACCCTGAACTCATTGTACAGCTTCATCATACTGAATTTGCTTATACTAATAATGGTATTGCTATTACTATTGACAGATGTATCAATGGCTACTAGAATGAACGCCTAGGTACATCTTTCAGCCTAGGGGTGGGTGGGCAGAAGCAGGACGCTTCTAATGCCATATGCTGGGATTCAAGAGCAGGAAAAGGTTTGTCCTTGTCTCTGTTTGAGATGCCCATGAGCATTTGGCGGACCACTGTGTGTGACAGGATGCTGGACTAGATGGGCTGTGGCCTGATCCAGCAGGGCCTCTTTTATGTTCTTATTAGTACTGCTGCTGCTGCTGCTGCTGCTGCTACTACTACTACTACTACTACTACTACTACTACTACTACTACTACTACTACTACTACTACTACTAATAATAATAATAATAATAATAATAATAATAATAATAATAATAATAATAATAATAAATAGGTCAAAAATAAATAATCAAATACGTGTGTTTATCAAGGTACACAACTGAGAACCTTTGTTTCACCATTTTGTTCTGATCCATACCTTAGAAGGCCGGTTTGTCAAACTAAGCTAGCCACACACTACCTGGTAGAAAACAGCACATTGCTTTGGAAAAAACATGTACGTTTCAAGTGTTGCTTTCTCCTGGCCCTATAATGCTGATTTAATTCTGCATGCCATCCACAAGAAGACAATAGCCGTCTCTGTATTTGATCCTTTATAAGATGTGCAGCTGGATTCAAAGCTGGGATAATGTGAACTCTAAGCTATTTCACACAGATTCCAAAGGAATGCAGTGCTAAATGTAAAAGAGATGATAGCTGTTAACTAAAATTTGCAGTTAATGTGTATTTCCTTAAAGCGTGTGTTATATGGGATTTGGAAATGCTGGAATTCTCGCCCGCTTTGAATTTAATTAGAACCAGCTTCCAAGGTTGGTGTCGGGAATGTACAACAGTCATAAGACTGAACCTAAACAAATTTTTGTAGAAGAAAAAAAACTATACTGAAACTTTAAAGGCTGTAATTTATATCTTACATTGCCACAGTTTTCTGGAAGTACTCCATTTTCAATCTTCACCAGTTTAGATGGATGATGTTGCTTTTTCATCCATCAAAAGCTATAACCTTGGGATCATTCTTACTCCCATTTTACAGTGGGAGAAATTAAACAGAGGAAGATGGAGTTGTCCAAAGGGTTTGTTTGTTTGTTTGTTTGTTTATGCCTTTGAACTGGATGGCCACAACTAATTATTGGTGTGGACCAGGTGGAAGGCAGATGAAGGTGGTCATTGGTGTGGATAAACCAGACATCAGGCTAAACGACACTGCTCAAAAAACTTTAAGGAAACGTTCAAATCACATGTTCGATCTTGAAAAACAAAATGTCTGAAAAATCTTTACTGACGTAAATTGTGTAATTCGTTGATGTATCAATGTTCTGGTGTTCCCTGGCAAATGCCAATTGAGCTGCATGGTGCTGGGCTGTGAGTACAGGTCCAACTCCAGGACATCGGGCCCTCAGGCCACCCTCATGGAGTCTGTTTCTGACATCGTGATCAGAAACATGCACACCAATAACCTGTTGGAGGAGATTTTGTAGGGCTCTGACAGTGCTCCTCCTGTTCCTCTGCACACAAAGAAGCAGGCAATGGGTTGGTGCCCTACGGCTCTGTCCAGCTCTCCTCATGTAGCAGCCTGTGTCCTGGAATCTGCTCCATGCTCTTGAGACTCTGCTGGGAGACACATCAAACCTTGCAACGTGTATGGATGTGCCATCCTGGCAGAGCTGGACCACCTGGACCACCTGAATAGGCTGCAGTTGTGAGAAGGACTTGTCTTGCTTTTGCACCTGTTGTCACTTTTAATTTACGCCAAAACAAGTAGAAGCAATTCACAAGTGCTTATGCTCTCTAACTGGACAGATAGATATCGCTGAAGTTTCAGTGGTTGAATGCTTATCTCCCAACAGAATGGTGTCTTCTGTATCTTAGAGTTGTAGAAAGAAAGGGACCTTTGGCACACTGAGTCTGACTTGCTGCCTTCACATAGCTATACATTCAGTAAACAAAGGTGTAAACTCACTTTTTGACCACAAGGTTTTCGGGGACATGAGGCTCTGTCTGGTAGTCAAGAACAGTGAAGGAATATTTTGCCACAGGCTGGTGTTTTCAGAAGCCATTTCCCTTCAGAGCTTCTGCTCCTGGTTTCTCGTTCCTGTTCCCTATGCTAATGCCTGGTTTAAGAGTGCAAAGGCTTTAAACATGTTCCACAGGAGCCATTTTACAATATGGGACTCACTGTTAGTGTGCGACCAGCATGGCTTTTGGGACGGCAACTACCTCTGGACCTCCCCTCTTCCCTTCCCTCCACTAGTTCTCCAAAGCAGATGAGGTGGGGAACCACAGGGCAGTGTGTGAAGAGGCTTTTCTGTGCAAAGGAAGGTTCTCCTAGTCGGCCGCTGCTGGGATTTTTGAGTAGCGGATTCTTCTGGAACAGACCTCCAAATTCCTTCCCAAGCCCCCACAAATGTTTGCATGCGGCAAGCTCTTCTGGCACTGCCGCTCTAAATTGAGGCCAGCCCTTCTGCTCGTCCCACAGACGCTTTCATGTTCCACAACCGCAGCCTGAGAGCGGCGCCTCCGTTTCAACAGCAGCAGACCAGCATGTGTTTACTTAATTCTCAAGACATGATGACAGTGATCTCGGCAGCTGAAATGGCTCTTCTCTTCCTCCCTGTCCCCCCCCCTCCCCTGTTTTATTATTTTCTGTTGAAGTTGATTTCTGAGAGGGCCTTGCATGCCATATGTTCCCTCATTTTCCGGCCGCCTTTCTTTTATTTTTATTTTTCTGTTCATTCTTCAGTGCCTTCGGCATGACCCGGGACCAGCAGTGGAAGTTAAAGGAGCAGCAGCTCCAACTGCAGATTGCTCAACTTGAGGCTGCCTTGAAGTCAGATCTGGCAGATAAAAACAGTATCCTGGACAGAATAAAGGTGGAAAGAGGTACACACCCCTAGCCGACAAAATTGAGCTCGCAATCAAACATTCTAACTCTGTTTCTTTGAAGAAAACCTGAGTCATTAGAGGTGCGTTTCTGAGAACGCAGTCTGGCCCACGCTAGCTTCCTGTTCTTCTGATTGGTGGCCCTTATGCAAGAACTGGCAAAAATGTGTATATGTGATATAGGGGTGTGCACACATGTAATTTTTTGCTTTCAAATTTCAGTCGAATCGAATGTCAAAACATTTGATTTGATTGGAATGTTTAAAATCTGAATGTCAAAAAATTCTATTCGAATCTGTAACATTCAAATCTATTCATTCAAATGTTAGATTCGTATTTAAAGAAACGAATTGAATTGAATAAACTTTATTGATTAGTCACTTGACCATATCAAGTATAGTATACAAAGATAAAACCATAGAAGAATAAAATCAGTATAAACAAGAGTAAAATCAGCTCTTTACATATGTAATAGTTACGAACGTTGACATATGTTATAGAAACTAAGGTTGATAACGTTTGTATCTGTTATACGTATCTGTGCATATTCCTTATGTATCCTGTTTTAATCCTGTATTTTAAGCATAAGATATGTATAATATTGTACAAGTACATATGTAATACATACGTATCTGCACATTTGAATCATTCGAATGAATGTTTCAGAAAATCCAAAATCAGTTCGAATGTCTAGATTGGAATACTATTAAATCCGATTCGAATTCGAATGTCAACATTCATCAAATTCAAATCAGATTTTTGAATATTTGTGCACATCCCTAATGTGATAAGTGATCAGAACAACAGCTGAGCATCCTTCATGAGAATTTCACCCGTTTCCTCTGATGTAGAAGAGTTGCCTTTTCTACCATTTTTCTCACCCTTGAGGACTCAAAGTGGCTGACAAACCTTCTCACCACAACAGACATCCTCTGAGGTAGGTGGGGCTGTGAGAGCTCAGAAGAGAGTTGTGACTAGCCCAAGGTCACCTAGCTGGCTTCATGGAGGAATGTGAACTCAGACTGAGAAATCTCTAGACGTAAGTCCAGCACTCTAAGCATGAAACCAAACTGGTTTAGAACACGGAGCACCAGGTTCAGCTGCTTGGTATTCAAGTTTCAGGGCTTTTATTTAAAAAAAAAAGGCAATAGTTTTTAGCTTTAAAATGGTTTTAAATGGTTTTTAAAAATATTTAGCATTATTATTAACTCTCAAAGCAGGGCTGGGGATCCTGTGATCATCCAGATGTTTGTTCCATTTAATTATTTCTCTCTATTTTTATCCTGTTCTTTGCTTTAAGATCTCAAGGTGAGTTACAATCAGTCAAATGATAAACAATACGTAGAAGTAAAAATACTTTAAAATCCAGAAGTAAAAGATTAAAACAAAGTGTGGAAGGGGAAGAGAAGCTGTCTCTTCTCATTGGTCAAGCAAGCAAGGGCTGATGGAATTGGAGGCCAGCAACATCCAGCTCATTCCATGTTTCTCAACATCCTTTCCCCTACCAGTGGACAGCCAAATGCCATGTAAAAACCTAAATAATATAGGGACGTGCATAATTTTTTGTGTGTATTTGCTTCTCATCAAAACAAATGTGAAGGAAATTAGCTTTTGTGCAAATAGAGACAATTTGAATATGGCAGAATTCGAATCCGCTTCAAATCCCTGCCACCCGTCATGCCTCCAAATCTGCCTTGAATCCACTCTGAATCCACTGCAGATGTGACTGGTGAGACGCATTGCCACCTGCCCATGTTCACGAATATAATGAAGCATTGACTGAAAGCACAAAAGCATCCGCTTCACGTTCTACTGTCAGTCTTCAAATATAGCCAGTATTTAATTCGAATGCAAATCTTTGAATTTGTGCAAATTTGTATGAATTGAGAACCTGGCTAATAATTTGTGCTCATCCGTAAAATAATATGAAGACAGGCTCATTTATCCTAGTTTGTCCTCCAGCAAAGTATTCAAGAAAATACTACTTTTGAGCAAAGAAGTCTCCTTTTATAATGAAAAAATGCCCTAGATGTATTTTCGGTAAGATCCATGATGATAGTAAGAAGAATTCTGCCTAATTGTTCTAGGCTGAAGCACAGCAATGCTTCCCTTACCCCCTTTGTATCTTTGTAGCTTAGAAGGACTAGAACCTTAGCTAAAGCTATATCTTTCATGGCAAACAGAAACCTCATGAGAACTTCTTCCATATTGACCTGCCAGTTCCTTAAGATCTGGAGGGGAGTCCTGCCACTACTCTCTCTTCCCACTTGCAGACACAGTTGTTTTAATATATGCATTTATGGTTTTAATATATTTTATCTTAAATGTTGTTACCTGCCCTGAGATCTTCAGGTATAGGGCGGAATAGAAATATAAACAATAATAAATAAATAAATAAAAAGGAGGGCACCCGGGAGAGGGCCTTCTCAGTGGTGGTCACCACACCTCAAAAAGGATATTGTAGAACTAGAGAAGGTTCAGAGAAGGGCAACCAGAATGGCACCTCCCTTACGAAACCAGGCTGCAACGTCTAGGCCTCTTCGGTCTGGAGAGACGGTGTTTAAGAGGAGACCTGATTGAAGTATATAAAATTATGCATGGTATAGAAAAGGTGGATAGAGAAAATTTCTTTTCTCTATCACACAATACTAGAACCAGGGGCACTCTACAAAGCTGATGGGTAGGAGAGTTGGATCTGACAAAGGGAAGTATTTCTTCACCCAGAGGGTCATCGGCTTATGGAATGTGCTGCCGGAAGAGGTGGTGACAGCTACCAGTCTAGATGGCTTTAAGATAGGGTTAGACAAATTTATGGACAACAGATGTATCAATGGCTACTAGAACGAATGCCTAGGTGCATCTTTCAGGCTGGGGGGTGGGGGGTGGGGAAACGGGACGCTTCTAAGGCCATTTGCTGGGACTCGAGAGCAGGAGAAGGTTTGTCCTTGTCTCTGCTTGAGATTCCCATGAGCATTTGGTGGGCCACTGTGTGCAACAGGATGCTGGACTAGATGGGCTGTGGCCTGATCTAGCAGAGCTTCTCTTATGTTCTTATGGTGGCCCCTAGGCTATGGAATAGTTTCCCCTTGGAGTGCATCAGGCTCCTTCACTATATATGTTTAGGAAGGCAATGAGGACACATCTGCCCTTACGGATACTGCCATTGTTTTAATACGCATTGTTACTGTTTCAGTTTATATATCTTGCTTTTAAATGTTGTTACCCGCCCTGAGAGCTTCGAGTATACGGCGGGATAGGAGGCCAAATAATAGAAATACAAATAATAAATAAATAAACTGTAGGAATAGTCTTAGAATAGTCTTCATGAAACTGTGAGTCTTGGAGATGGCCCACTCCTTTGTGGAAGCTAATTGATTAATCTGCCTCCTTCTCACCCACTGGTAGAGTGTCTGTCGAACCCTCTGCCCCCATATCCATTTAGATAGCGGTGAGCTGTTTTGTCTCCATGCTTGCTTCCCTTCCCTACTTTTGCTGTTCCCTCTTTAACATGCAGATTAGTTTCAGGCCTTGTGATCCTTTTGATTGGAGCGTTTAAAAGCAGTTTAACGTTTAAATTAATTGCAGGCTTAAAAGCATCTTTATTCCAATTCTTTTTTTTTCCTTTCAAACATAAATGCATGGGTCAGCACCCTGTGCATATTGATTACAGATGACGATATTAGCACAAATGGGTTTTGACAGCTGTTTGTTTTACCAGTAGATTATCTTAATCTTTGTTTTCTTAACTCTCCGTTCTTTTATACGAGCCAGCAAGCCTTCTGCACACCCAAAACAAAATCTTGTTTAAGTCCCTCCAGAAGTCCAAGTAGCTGAGCTAGATCCCTTACAATAAATACACAGTGAAACAGTGAATTGGGTATCAGTCCTTGCAGAGGTAATTGCTACAAACTTCACGTGGGGACCAAAATTCACCCCAAATTTTCCTTTATGTTTTGGGTGGAGCTTCATAGGTGTGTGTGTGTGTGTTAGAAAATGAAATCAAAAACTTTTCGTCATGCTTCTGGTCACAGCTTTTAGTACTTAAGATCCATTCTTCTTATGGTCATTGCCATAATCATTTATTAATTATTAATTCTCCATAAATTGGATTATGGAGCACAGCCTAAGTAGCGTCATCTGTTCGGTCTAGATAGCAATGAAGCATCTGGAAAATGCGGCATTTCTAACATGCATTGAAATATTCATGCCTAAAACACCAAGTGTTCGCTTTCTGTCCAACTTTGGCAGAAAAAGGTGGGAAAGTCAGAAAGGAATGGCAAGCCATGTGCCCTAAGGTTGAACAGAAAAGATCCTAAGAGATGAAGTGGGTGTCTTTTCTCCTAGGCCTCAAGGATGCGTGGATTCAGTTATCTCTTGATATCTATAATGGAAAAGGTCTAAGCTGATGCTTGCAGATTGAGCTGCCAATGTATTTATAAAGGGATGCAGGAGGAATATAGAGGAACAGGAGGGGAAATTCACAATAAAAAGAGAGACATATTTACTGAATTTTTTAAAAAGATAGGTGTCAAGAAGTATGTTCAGTTAACATAAGGAGAAAAAAGGGCTAGAATTAACCAAGACAAGAGAAAATAGTTGGGTACAGTTCAGTGCAGAAAACCAAGGAGTTGTCAGTGGAAGACTCTCCATTCTGCAGGTTAAAATGTTAGCAGATCAATAAAGTGTTTGGCACAGTCGGTCAACAACGCGCACCTAAGCTGCTGATCCTAATTGCCCATATTTAACCCATCGATCAAGGCCGTGGAATTTCATATTTATTATCTTTCTGTGAATACACAGTGGAAATAATACTTAAAAGAAGCTGGAACATAGCATTGTTTTAGTTCTTATCCTCACTCAAGACATCTGACAAAACGTATTTGGAAATGCACTGGGAGTTTTACTTCGGTGGTTGTCTTTTCTTAAACCTCTTCTTCTCTTAGTGGGCCATTTGGTCTTGCAGTTAGAGTGTTGGACCCTTTTCTGCTAGTCTCCTGTTTCAATTCCTCACTTCTCCATGCAGCCAGCTAGGTGACCTTGGGCTAGTCACAGCAATTTTCCTGGGCTCTCACGACCCCACCTACCTCACAGGGTCTCTCTTGGGGGGAGAAGAACGGATGGTTTGTCAGCCGCTTTGAGTCTCCTTAAGAGTGAGAAAAGCATTATTATAAAAGCCAACTCTTCTTTTTCATTTTCAACTAGCCAAACAAGTGTTGTTCATAGCACATGTCTGTTATCACAAATGTCATTGTTCTGAAGTCTGATACATGAATACTCTAGTCACATGTATTCTCTTCCATCTATTTGCTTTTTTCTTACTTTTTTAAAGAAAAAACATTTCTTGCTGTCTTCACTAGAATGTCTTAATTATAAGCCTATTTGTTCCAACACTCTTGCTATTGTTTGCTATTTAAGTGTTTGTCCATGCAGTTTCTCTCATCGGCAGTTTGGAATGCGATCACATTATTCTGCCTAGCATATGCCTTGATTCAGAATGAAATGAGAAAACATAAGGTTGTCGAAGTGATGGGTACCACCGAGTGTTTCAAGTGGGGAGTGCCTTTTTTTTTTAATGCTTCCCAATCTAAAAAAGATATGGTGCAAATATAAATAGCACATTTTCTTTGTTCCTTTCACAAGAAATTGTGAGAGCAAATTAAATAGTTGGCCCAAACTTAGAATGGCCTGACGCAAATCATCTGTCTTTTCTGGTGCCTGAAAATTGAGGAACTATCAGTATAGCGCTTTATAGTTTGAAAAGCAGTTGGCCAAAAAAAAAGTGTCTGTCCCAAGAACTGAACATTTAAATGTGCTGTAAAGAGCAGAGGTGGAGAGATGCAAAGTTTGCGTTTTCCAGTCCATGCTGATATTCTTTAAAATTCACATGTATTTGAATCTTGAATAGCAGTTCTTTAACAACAAGAAGGAATCATGAAAAGTAAGATCTTAGGACAAGGTGTGCACAAAGTGTGTAAACTGGTGAAAAACAAAAATGATAATCTATTGAATTAGGGAGAAATAACAAGGGGGAAAATATTGGGCAAAATTATGAACAGGAAGTAAAAATATGAACAGGAACCTTGGATTGGTGAAATTTTGTTTCTGACTATATTCTGATTTTAAAATTGATATGTTTTGTTTAAATTGTAAAGTACCTCTTTTATCTGTGTTTACATACTGCTTTCCGCGTCTTTAGATTGACAGAAATATATTCAGTTCAAATACGAGGAAGACTTTTTTTAAAAAAAAATGAACCATTGAACTGAACGGTAAGCCAAACTTGTGGTTTGAAAAATGAAGAACAGATAGATCCACCCAATCCTGTTAATTGTAACCAGTCTTGGAACCATGAAGCAGTTTGGTCTTGTGGTTAGGGTGCTGGACTCTTATCTATAAGTCACTGGGACTGATTCTGCACTCCTTCACGAAGCCACCTGGGTGACCCTGGGCTAGTCACAGCTCTCTTTCTGAGCACTGACAGCCCCACCTGCCTCACAGGGTTTCTGTTGTGGGGAGAAGAACAAGTTTGTTATCTGCTTTGAGTTTCCTTAAATGGGTGAGAAAAGCAGGATAGAAAAGTCAACTCTTCTTCTTCATATGGGTGAGGTATAAATGGTTTAAAATAAATTAATAAATAAATATCCATGCCCAATCACATTTTCACAGTGCTTATTGTCCTACTTCAATGAGAAGCTGTTGTAAAGACCCCTCTAGGGAGCTACAGTACAGTTATATATACAGGTGCTTAAGAACTCTTAACAAATATGTTGCTCATGAGTAGAAACATCTTCCTAACCCCCCAAATGCCACTTAAACACGGGGAAATTTTCCTTCGCTTATAGGCTTGCCTTTGAGATTGCTCATTTGTTTGCTACAAAATACAGTTGTAAAAGTGTCACAAGAAAGATGCACATTTGAAGTCCTTTGAGTCTAAGTAGATTCTTCTCCCCGCTCTTCCCTTTGGAGATCAAAATGAGAAGCTGGACCTGGAGAATCGAGAGCTACGCCTGCGCTGCTTGGAGCAGAAGCAACAGCTGGATGAACTGAAGAATCGCATGAACTTTTTCACAAAGGTAAAACTTTGAAGAAAACAACAAAAAGGAAGTGCGGGGAGGGGAACGGCATTTTCTATATTTTATTCCCTGTGCAAATGCTCCTTTCTTAAAAGCTGCGGGAAAAGCATGCAGGAATATGGCTGAGTTTACTTATTCATGATACCCGGCAAAATGTCATGTTTTAGCACGAATGCACTGTGTATTCTCAATGTCTTCCTCCATTATTCATCCCCGCCGAACGACACCGCCCAACCGACTGTCTCTCTTTCAGGAGAGTGATGTTGATGTGGCTGAACTCAGCGAAGCCATCATGATGATCAAGGTAACTTGCTGAAACTGGCAGATGCTGCTTTCCTCAAGCTCTCTTGTCCTTGGACCATGTTGCTCTCCCAACTCTCAGAGTGGATTTTCTTGTGATTCTTTGGCTGGCTAATGCTTCCCACTTGTACATATTGGATATGTGGCTGTTTAGCCCCAGCGGGAGGTAGAGGAGAGATCGGGAGGTAGAACTTTTTAAGGTTACGTGCATATTTTATTGTGACATCAAAAATGAATTCACCTTAAGCCTAGATTGATTTGCTTTAAAACTTTGCCCTTTCCTTTCCTTTCTTTTCTTTTTTCTTCCTTTTTTCTTTCTTTTTTAATCAGTTGCTTCTGTGTTATCACCTTGTCTCTTTGCAGGTCCAAAGCAAACAACTTTTTGTTTACAGATTCTGAAGGACAGAAAAGCAGATGTGAATCTAAAATGATACAATCTAGAAACATAAGCATTCTTTTTTCTCTCTCTCTCAAGCACCTACTTGCTTATTTATAAAAACGCTAGACAGGGAATTCATTTTCCACTTTTACTGACTTTGTGATAACACTGTTTACAACAGGATTGCAGTGCCACGAAAGTGGAGAGAATCATTGGCAATCCCACGCTTTTCCTTTTCTAGCATTTCGAGGATTTTGCTTTGCATCATTTTCAGTATGTCCTTATTAAGATTTGAATGCTGAAAATGTGGATGGAGGGAAAAATTATGAATTGCCTAGATTATCAAACGAGATTATGGCAGAGACAGTAGAGGTCAGGTGTATCTACGGATAGTAGAATGGATGCCTAGATATTGTCTCCAGGTTGGAGAGAGAGGTAGGATGCCTCTAAAGGCCATTTGCAGGGAATTGAGAGCTATTTTAGGTTTTGCCTTTGCCTTCTGCTTGGGATGCCCATAAGCAATTGTTGGGTCACTGTGGTCTGATCCAACAAGGCTCCTCTTGTTCTTAGTATTTGAAGCAGGGATCTCTTATTTTGTGACCTAGGATACACTTACTTTGGAGTAAGTCCTACTAAAGCGGGACTTGGTGGTTCCAGTGTTAAGTGTTGCCCATTGTGAGTAGGTGTCCAGAAGGCAATGGAGCCAGAAGAAAGTGGTATGAGGGAACAGAAGAATTGGAGATGATGAAGGCAAGGCACTGTTAAGGCTGCAAGTCTGTCCAAGCCCTCCTGGAAATTAACATCTCTGAACATAAATGGATTAGGTAACTCCTAATGAATCCTGAATTGGAACATGCACAAAGGAGAAAGAGGAGGTGGATTCAAGCTCATGGTCTTCTTTGCATTTGTAGGCCAAGCTTCATTGGCTAGTTCACAGCAGACACACATTGTTTTTGGCCTCAGTCTCTTAGCCAGGAATAACTCACTGGTACTTGTTGAAGTGAGTCAGAATTCTGCTGAATTCACAGGAATTTATTTCTAAATAAAGCTACTTAGGCTCAGGTTATCAAGAGGTTCTGACCAGTACTGTCTCGTAGATCGGCATGAGATGGATAATATTGGTTGCCAGTCATATTGATTCATTTTAATGCCAGAAAGAAATACTCCATTTGTTTCAATTAGAATGACTTTAATAAAAAACAAAGAAGCAAAACGAATTATAAAGCTGTCACTTTTGATGGTTCAGGGTTGCAGGCAGCAAGTAAGTGGAGACCTTGCGTTTCTGGAGAAAGTAGAAGATAAAGTACCAAAGGACTTGGAACATTCCTTGCGTGAACTCCAAGCGACTCATGTAGAAACGGTCCAAGAACTTGAGAAGACACGCAATATGTTAATTGTACAGCATAAAATTAACAAAGACTATCAGGTACCTTACTTCTTTCACTGTGCAGTTGAAAGCTGCAATTTCTGTAAGTTCTCCCTTTCTGAAATTAGAATTAAGATTAATGAATCCCAGATCTGCTGTGGTAATGAACCAGATTTTAGTACTGGACTTCAGGACTTTGCCGTTGGGTTATAGCCAAGCATGCATCTAATGATGTTTTGGAATGTCATCGCCATTCCTTGCCCTAGGAAAAAAAAAAGTGTGATCCTGAGGGATAAAGCAGCCATTTGCATCCACCTGAGTCCCATTTCTCCTACAGCATCTAGTTGGTGTGATTCACTTTTCCTTTAACCGTTTGAAGCTTTCCTTGCTTCGTGCTTCTGGTGCTTTGTCTCAATGAAGCAAATAACCTTTCCTTCAGTAATACAAGAGAGGATTTATATAAAGACTAGGGCCTGCACACTTTGGAGAAGTTACTGTCTTAGATCGTTTGGCTTAAGATCAAGGGAGCAGGAATCCAGGAAATGAACTTCTCCAAAATCCGCTCTGCTTCTGAGTGCTGGCAGAAGGATGCAGAAGGAAAGGTCACCTGAGTTGTACCTCCCATCCCATCTCTTTAGGCAAATGATTGCGAGCAATTGCTGCACAGATAACAATGTCCACTTTGCACTTCCCCAAATCATCAGGCCGAGGTTGAATCTGTCACCCGGAAAATGGAGACTCTGGAGCACGATTATGAGATGAAGCTGGAACAATATGTCCATTTGCTTGATGTCCGAGCAGCACGGATCCGAAAACTGGAAGGTATATTTCTCAAAACACTGCCTTTTAATAGTGGAAACTGTTCTGGGTTTAAGCTGTTCCCCTCCAGATAGAATAAGAAATCGGGGAAAGGAATCAGGAGATGGAGCGTCCAGGCACTAGTCTGAACTTCCCAAATTGTGCAGGAGTTATCCAGGAGAAGGGTGGGTAGATCATTTATTTGAAGTTGGCATGAACTCAAAAAATACAATCTCAAAATGTTTTAGAACGGAGGGGGTTGATCTAACGAGCAAGGGGCGCTCACAGCAAACTCGAATCCAGTTCAGCACAGCCCTAGCAGGGTCCAAACTCAGGCAGAGATGAATAATGTTTCTCCTGAGACCATTCAGGAAGGATGCAATCTATGGGTGCCACAACCCCATGCGACGGTTGGCACAAGTAAATATATAAAGATATAAATCTCTTACTCGCTCATAAAGGGAGTACCATATATCCTTTTTACTGTTTCCATTCTAGCCCAATTGAAGGACATTGCATATGGAACCAAGCAATACACATTTAGACCAGAAATCATGCCGGATGATCCAGTGGATGAAATTGATGAAACCGCACATTTGGAGCGAGGAGAGAACTTGCTTGAAATTCACATTAGCAAAGTCGTATTTTCGGCAGAAGCAGCAAGGTCTTTTGGTGACCAGGAACCAGCCACTTTCTGTACTTATGCATTCTACGACTTTGAGCTACAGATGACGCCTGTCATCCGGGGCCTCAGCCCTACCTATAATTTTACCTCTCGGTATCTTGTGCGCATGGACGACTTCTTCCTGCAGTTCGTGCAAAAGAACAGTGCAACGCTGGAGATCCACCTTGCCTGTGGCACGGACTTCGAGACTGCAGCTGCCTGCCAGCTGAGATTCCATGAACTTCTGGAAAATAACGGCAGGATCTACAGTTCAGCTATTTTAGTTGGTGAGTTGCAATTCTTTTGGTTGCAATGTAGAACCCCAGCTATGTTCTCAAAAGCAACGTATGTAGCAGTCAAAGGGAGATGTTGCTCATTGAGCCCCTTTCTGCAGTGGGCTTTGTATCTCAGAATAGGGACCTGCCATCCACATGGCAGTGTGGACTATGGCATGCCACACCCAGGACTTGCCATAGTCTGCACCAGCATGTGGATGGCAGGTCCCTGTTCCAGGATATAATCCAGAATAAAGCTCAGTGCAGAAAGGGCCTTAGAAAGGAAGTACAGGGAACCTGGATCTTTCTGGATCTTGTTCTACTGCATCTCCATCCTCAGCAATGTCTGACCAGTTACCCATGGGTCCCTCACACTTTGCTTATCCCTTTTGTTCTGTGGAAGTTTCCTCAGATTGAAAAAAGGAAGGTTGTGTTTGTCTACAACACTATGATGATGTCAAAGACGTAGCTGTGTCAGTCTGGAAGACAAAGTAGGCTTAGTGGCACCTTAAAGACACCCTGCTTTTAAATTCTTAGCTGATGTTCAACGCAGGAAGATTTATTTTAATAATACGCCAGATGTGCTCGAATATTCATACCATTTGAAATTTGGACGAATTTGGACATTTGAATTCAAACTGAATGTTGATACATTCAAAGACTGTCATTCGAATTCGAATTGAATGTTGGCGCATTCAGAGATTGTCGTTTGAATTTGAATAAAATGTTTTGATGCATTAATATGAAGCTTCATATGGGATTTGTATGCTATTCATATGCATTCATATGGGACTGAACATTCGTATGAAATATGAATCCTACCACATTCAATGGGGATCTGTTTGAATGAATACGAATTTTCTTGCATTTGATTCGATATGAACTGAATGCCAAAAAACCAATTTGTGCACATCCCTAAATAATACTAGTTCCCTAATTTCATGTTATGCAGTAGGAAGGCTTTTGTCTTTTGCTCACAAACCTGGGAAAATATATTAGATAGGTTCATAGAACTCCTGAGAATTCTCATGAGTTATAGGTAGTCTGAATCGAAGAGTCGGATTAAGAAGAAACAATTTTCTTTCAGGCTGGTGAAACTGGAATAGTCCACAATAAAATAAAGTTGAGACATCTAGAAAAAGATAAACATATGTTTCCACTTTCCAGTTAAGGATATGTCAATTCGATCTGCAGATAAAGTTTTGTTTCAATAAATACTATGAATGTATCAGGCTTTCATGACAGATGGCATATTTATTGTCTACTGATGGCTCCTTTCAAAGCTGCAAAAAAAGAGAAACCTAATCAAAAGCATAATCCTCTTAGCAGTAAATAAAATTATAGTATTACACTGAACCAATTCCTGCTGCTACTTGTTTATGTATTTAAGAGGAACCGTGAAACTGCAGCTTGATTTACCTTATAGGCCATTTAAAATACATTAAAAATAGAAGGTCAGCAGAGTTTAAAGATACGACGTTGGTGTTATTATAGATACATAAGAACTGCAGACCAGCAAACAAAAGACCAGCCAGATTCTCCAAAAAGGATGTTCTATAGCTTCAACAATCTGCAATGCACATCAGTCAGCCTCCTGATCAGGCATAAAACAGTACTCACTCTGAACTCCTGACAGTGTGTGCATCCACAATGCTATCAACCCTTAAGCCAAGAAAAGACAATGTGTGATGCTTCAGATGTTGGGGACAAACTTTTTCCCATCAGCAGCCCCAACCAAATGAACAGTGGTCGTAAACAATGGGAATTAATGTCCTTCAGCATCCCAAGAACCACAGGCTCAGCAGTGCTGCTCACATCTTCCAGCCAAAGTTTATTTAGCGCAGTGGTTCTCAACCTGTGGGTCGCGACCCCTTTGGGGATTGATCTACTCTTTCACAGGGGTCGTTACGAAGTAGCAATGAAAATTATTTTATGGTTGGGGGTTAGGGTGAGGTTGGGGGTTACCACAACATGGGGAACTGTATTAAAGGGTCACGGCCTTAGGAAGGTTGAGGACCACTAAATCAGTAAGACAAATTCACATAGTTTAAACCAGGAGATCTTTTAAGATTGTCTGGTTGCGGCACCTTCGAGGTTTTAGATGGTAGCCTCAAAGTGACTGTTCTTTAGCATCACCCAGGGAACACGTGTGACTTATGGAGTGTCACAGACACAAGCAGCAGTTGGCCCGTCCTGTCCCCCCCAGCCAAAGTTCCAAACCTGAGATGAAATAATGATTGGGAACCACTTAAAACATGCACATTATTAGCACCGTGAAAATGAATGAGGTTTATTAGCGTGCCCAGCGCAACTTCAGACCCTGCTCCACATTTTACCCTGTCCTATACAAGGGTTTGTTTTTTCTGATTTTGTTTACTAATATAAGGCGTACTGGTGCAATCTTAAGGACATTTATTCAGAAATATGATGTCGCAGGGTGCTTAGAGGAGGGTATTTAAAAATACCCAGAAATACATGAATATTACGGTTTTTGATAGTTGCTGAAAAACTATTCTCTGATATTCCCACGGAAAGTGGGTACCAATGGGTTAACGCTTGCTGAAGGGTGGCACATGCCACAGCCAAAGCAGAAAGCGAAAGCGGCTACTGCTGCCCAGTAATTGCTCTTCACTCCTGCTGGCTGCCTTGCACCAGTAGTAGCTGCGGGTCTGTGCCTGTGTTCAGGAAAGAAATTCCAGCCAAAAGCTATTTGAACTGAAGATTTTCGTGAAGGGATTCACACTCCATGGATGTGAGTCCTCAGGGGGTCGACTTTCTTCCCGCTGAGGTGAAGATCTCTGGCCAGAGGGGCTGGAGCACTAGATATTTACCCACCATGAGATCTTCAGTTATAGGACAGGATAGAAATACAATAAATAAAACTGTTCTTCCTTCTCTTCCTTTTTGACAAAGTTATGTGCTTTGCTCTTGTAATACAGTATTTCCGCCTACCTCTTCCAGTTTTGAGAATATTTTAAAGTAGTACCCTATCAAAGGGTACTGAAGAGCTCTGTGGAGTTTTTCAAAGCTGACTATTTGATTCAAAAGATGAATGGTTAAAAGTTTCATTATTCTGTTCTTTTAAAAGTTACCCAGTACTGTTTACATGACGATCTGTTTGGTGACACATTTGCATTTGGAAAAGAGAGATTAAGTGTCCATCTGACAGTAGATAATATACTCCTGAAGACGAAAACCCTTGATTCTGATTTTGTGTTGTACGTCACACGTCTGATGTTTAGGAACTGGAAGAGATATCCAAAACTACGGCACTGTGGAATACTGGGTCAGGTTAAGAGTTCCCATGGACCAAGCAATCAGACTTTATAAAGAGCGGGTAAAAGCACTTGGATACATTACAATGAACCTAAAGGATCAGGCAAGCTTCAAAGTTTTGGTTATATTAACTTTTTTGCTGTCGACTAAATTCTGTTTCTCTTCGCGTAGCTTCTCACTAATGCATGAATCCTGCTGCAGAATACAGTAAATGCTTTGAATGGAAAATGTATCCTTATGCCTTTCCTACTTATTATACCTTTAATCAGGGCTGCCCAGTTTGTAGCCGTCCAGATGTTCCCGAAATAACACCTGGAGGGCTACAGGCTGGGCAGCCTTGCCTTAAATGCTTTGCTCAGCAGTGAGCCGATAGATCTCATTGAGCAGCGACCAAGCTGTTCTCATACATTATGGTGAAGAGTGAATGAGTTGTGTCCTTGACTGTGCTAGGAGATCAGTCCAGATGCTCCCACAGTTAGAAGCCTGGACAAAAATCTGTGCCTCCATTGGTTATAGGCAGGGCCAACAGCACAAGGGCTTCCTGTATTTCTACAAACAAGCTTTCAGTGAGCCTGTAGCCTGGGCAGTCCAGTGAAAACACAGAGTATAACCATGGTCTTAATGTGTTTCGGAGAGGAATCACCAGAACACAAGGAGGAACAGAATGAAAAGGACTCTTGGGCCACTGTGAGACGAGGGCAGGGTCCTCCAGTTTGGTCTTGTAATTAGAGTGTTGGGTTCTTATCTGGAGGGTTCCCGGTTCAATTTCACCCTCCTCCATGAAGCCAGCTGGGTGACCTTGGGCTAGTCACAGCTCTCTTTCTAACCTCTCACAGCCCCACCAATTTCACAGGGTGCCTACTGTGGGGAGAAGAACAGAAGGCTTGTCAGCTACTTTGAGTCTCCTTAAGGGTGAGAAAAGCAGAGTACAAAAGCCAACTCTCCTCCTCCTCCTCCTTTTCCTCCTTTTTGTGGGGGCTTTAGTTTTTAATTTCTAAAATCTACAGGGCTAGATGCACTATACCCAAAAGCTTTCCATGAAATGGTCACACTAGGAAGAATCTTCTTTCCTTTTCTTGCCCCTGCTTCGTTGAGTTTAAACAGGTGATTGGGAAGCACAACTGCAAACCAGAAGGATGCCAGGGTATCACCAGATGTTGCATGCTGGAATTAAATATGTTGCCTTAGATATTCCACTCCTCTTCCAAAGAGTTTAAGCCAGTGTCATAACGGTTTCCCTTGCACTTTCACAAGAAGCACAAGAATTAGATCAGGCTACAATGGTTGTAAACCTCAGATCAACTCACACACTTCACAGCTGAGTAGGCATTTGACATGCTTAATCACTAGTGTGTTATTTTTATCATTGTTGATGTTATCCCTGTCCTAATTCACACTTTTTCCCTTCCTTGTCCCAACAGACTCTACTCAGTGGTACCAAGGTTAAGGGTTCAGCGGACGGTCACCTCAATGAGCTTCACGTTACAATAAAATGTTGCAGTGATCTCCAGGGACGGAACAACAACGTCCAGCCCAACCCTTACGTTGTCTACAAGTTCTTTGATTTTGCAGACCATGATACCACTGTCATCCCAAGCAGCAGCCATCCGCAGTTTGATGATCACAGGTGCTTCCCAGTGCCAATGGATGCAGATCTTGACCGCTACCTAAAATCCGAGTCCTTAAGCCTGTACGTTTTTGATGATAACGAAACGGAAGACGGCATTTATATTGGGAAAGCAAACGTTCCTTTAATCTCACTAGCGCATGACAGATACATTTCTGGTATGAGCCTTTCGCGGAGCGATAAAGTAATATTAGTTTCTTTGACATTTCAAATACAGAGTGGCACTTTGTTGAAGAGGTAGGCTTGCATTGTTTATTCACTAGCCCAGTGATGGCGAACCTTTTGAGCTCGGTGTGTCAAAATTCGCAAGAAAACCTAGCTTAACTCGGGTGCTGTGTCACTTCTGGAAATATCCATAATTTTGTGATATTTGTAGCTCTAGTAAAAAAGTTATATTTTTGATATATGTATGTTATTAAAAGCAAAAACAAATAATTCTTTACATCAGTGACTTTTGTTGCTAAATCTTCAATTGAAAGTTGGTATTTCATACACTTCAAGAACAAGCAAGCACTACATGTCCAGGTGCCAGGGTGACCATGTGTGTCACCCAAAAGGGCTTGGTGTGTCACCTTTGACACGCGTGTCATAGGTTGGCCATCACCGCACTAGCCCATCAAAGAATCTTTGCAGTAGCTCTTTGTAGCCAAGGATTGACAAACAGCAATCCTCCAGATGTTCTTTAAGTACTGCAGTCTTCATTCCTTGCCATTGGCTAGACTGCCTGGGATTCGTGGCAATTATTCAGAGGGGTGTGTAGTTTGGTGGTCCTGTTCTAGCCTCCATTGACATGAAGGCAATTCACAGGTCCCCACCACAGTGTTGTATTCTGCATTTAATTCCTCCTTTTTCTCAAAGGACTCTGGCCTTTCCCTGATGCCACCAAGCATTTGGGCATTGCAGCATAGTGCAGTGTGGATAGGAGTTGCACAGTGTCCTCTCCCCTCCTCTCCTCCTGTCCCGTCTCCTCCCCTCCCCTTTCCCCTCCCCTCCCCTCCTGTCCCCTCCCCTCTCCTCCCCTGGCTTGGTGCCCTGCTGAACCATCCAGAGTCAGGGAGATATGGCACCCAGATGAACTGAAACATGCTCATCCCTACAGTAGAAGTTGACACATGGAGTGTTAGAAAGACCAACTCGTGGCTGCTGTCATGTTTGTTTTGCAGGTACCTTTGAACTAGCAGATTGTGAAGGCCACCCTACTGGTACCATCAGCGTTGAGCTGAAATGGAAGTTTGCCTACCTCCAGCCAGCTGCTTCGATTGTGGCAGTGGATCTGGCAGATTATATCCAGCATGAGAAACCCATAAAGGGCCAAGGGGAAGGTCCAGCCCTTGTTCCTCTCTCTTCATCTGTGGTGGTATCTCACGTCCAAGTCTTCTTTGGTTATTAGATGGGATTTCTTCAGACAAGCCTAGATGACAGTCTTAATTTACTAGGCTATTAGGGCACCATGACTCATTTGAAAATGAAAAAGAACAAATGTGCCGAAGCAAATTCTTGTTTAAGCCAAAATCTGAGCAAATTCATGTGCTCAATCACCAGTTCCATTCAACAGAAATGTACATACAAACAAAATTCAAATTTTATACAAGGAATGTAAGATTTGCATGGATCCAGTCAAATCTAAAATGGCAACTCAGTTTCTGTCACCTCGTCCTTTCTGCCGCTGGGCCTTATTCTGGATTATATCCTAGAATAAGGGTTTGTCACCCATACGCTTGTGCAGACTATGGCAGACCCCAGGCAGGGCATCTCATAACCTGCAAGCACCTATTCTGAAATGTAGCCCCGAATAGGACCCAGTACAGAAAGGGTCTCTGCTTTCTAATAACTAAGACATAGAATTAGGCATTATGTTTTGACTTGCAGTGGGCACCCATCCCATAGATTGATTCAGATAGGCTCAGTTTTGGTTAGGCTTGTATTAACTGGTCAACTATTGCTCTGTTTCAAAAGAAGTCCATTCCATTCCTCCAATGTTATCATCAGGGATAGTATGAAAAATTCTGGAGGCATTCCAGACTCCATAGATGTTCAAGTTTGCCCTGGGCAACCTAGTGTTCTCCCAGTGGATGAACCAGGAAGCACTTGTTTCCATTAAACCATTTCATTAGTACTACATAGCCTTGCATGTGCTTAATGGAGTATCCATAGCTCTAAGAGTCACAAAAACCGCCATGCCTAGTGCTTCCTGGCTCAGTTGTCCAGGCTAGAAAGCATCTTAGGGTTGCTTTGCCATTTTGATTGACAATAATTTTGGGCACAGGCAAAGAGGAAAATGTATATAAAGTGATCACTCTTTGCAACCAGAAGTGTCCTATAATTTGCATTAGTGGAAGTGTTGATAAAGCTTAGTTTAACTCCAGTGCTTTGGTTCCTTAAGAGGCCGCAGCCCAAGCCAAGACACCGTCCGGGAGGAGCAGACAAGAAAGTGTCTTTTGTAGACATGGTCCCATTAACAAATCCAGTGAGTATAGACTATTTAATAATAAAAATAATAATAATCACATGATCTATTAAGATTTATTAGAGCAACTCATGGACTGTTTTAATTAACTGGAGGGCTTCTCTGAATAGAAACAGTACAAAATGGAGTTTTATAATATTAAAAATAAATAAATTAAAAATAAATCTAGAAAATACGGACTTTTGTATATCACAGTGAATGTTTTGCTCCATGCAAATTGATGGTCCAAGCGCAAGTGATGATATTTTTTGTATTTTTGTCCTAATGACTTCCAGAGCTTTATTCCTGAAAAAGAAGATCAGGAAACTGAGCTTGAAAGTCGAGATGAAAAGCTGCTGGTTTCAGACACTGGGCAGGTATTAACTTTTTTTGCATTTCACCAAGTCCTATGCTGTTTTAGACTGTGTTCTTCCTCTTTTTATCTTGTTTTGTTTTAGAGTTGTGTAATAGTAATTAACTAATTATGCTTACCTAAGAACAGATTGTTTGTTAATCTGGGATCTCACATTTTGGTTTTAATTTGGTACTGGAGCTATACTAGAAACAGAGAACCTCTGGGTGCCAGTCAGCCCCAGCTAGTGTAACCAGTGGGCAGGGATTTGAGGGGAGTTATAGTCCAGTGAGGACAGGAGCATCATGGGTTCTTATCATTGCTAGCTGGCACAAGGGTAGGAGGAGAAACAATCTATATTGGGTGGTTTTCCAAAAACTATGCAGCTTTTCCAAAGCATTTAGTAGCACTGGCTGCTCATCTTCATTAAACACTGTGAAGGCAACACCCTCTGTGAAACATTCTGCCCTGCCTCTAAATGCGATAGCAGATCTCAGTCAATCTGCCAGTCTGAGGTGGATGAAGATGCTGTAACCATAGAAACTCTTGACTGTTCTACTTTGGTGGCAGACCTGGCTCAAAGGAGGCTCAGATTACCTACCTACCTTCCTACCTACCTACCTACCTATCTAATCTTTCATCTCCTGCACGTCACGTCACCAAAAGGTCTTGGGGAAGGTATGTTTTAACCTGGCATTGAAAACCATGTAATGTAGGCATCTGGTGAAGTTCAAGAGGTAGGCTGTTGCAGAGTCTGGGAGCCACCACAGAAAAGCCCCTTCTGCATGTCCCTATCCACCCCCCACACCTTTGAGAGAGGCGGGTGTACAAGAAGCCCCCTTCCCTGAGATCTCAGTGCACAGGCAGGTTTATATAGGTAAAGGCACTCCTTCAGATACCCAGGGCCTGAACCATTTAGGACTGTGTATGTTAGCATCAGTACCTTGAACTGGGCTCGGTAGCGAATAGAAAACCAGTGCAGATCCCTTAGGACTGGTGCGATGGGTTGCTTTGAGTTTTCAAAAGAGAAAATAATTTTCTTCCCTTTCTCCTGCCTGGTGCATTGTTCTTTTCACAAGCAGCTCAGCAAAGAATGGAAAAAGAAATAAAAATTTCTACAGGGAAAATAAAAAAAGCCAGGCTTTGAAAATTGAATGCTTTAGTGAATGGCTTTATACAGGTTTACAAGACATGTCATGTTATATCTTAAAGCACCAAGAGCACTGTGCCAGGATACATTAGAGTTCACAAAGTCAGCCGCCGCTGCACGTCTGTTTTGGGCGGCCATCCAAGTTGGAAGCTGCATGCTCATATATCTAAGTTGCTAGTCACATGCAGGTGCAGTTGATCCTATCAAGAAAGCAGCAGGTCAAACTCTGACCTCATCCTGGAATTCAGGCACATTTTTATAGGCACTTCAATATTAGAAGTTGAGTTGAGCAGGTTAGAAATTGTCCCGTGTATGCAAGTTAGAAATTGTCTATGTATTTTCAAGGCATTATAAACAGCCGTTAACAAACATTATCTATGAAAATTACTGATTTCACTGCAAATTCCCGTATCGCATTAGGCCACATCTGAGACACCAGCAGAGTGCAGAGTAAGCAAATCTTCAGCCAAGATTGAACTTGAGGATCATTCTCAAATTTCTGAAGGTCAGGTAGCTGACCAGGGCTCGGGGACCTCAGAAGATGAAAGTGAAATTACTGAGGAACTGGATGCAGAAGGTAATTTGCCCCTTGTTTTTACTTCTCATCTCTAGCCAGTGAGGATGAAGGAACTCAAGTCTTCATCAAGTCTTAAAAATCTATTTGCCCAGTGTCAATGTCAAATATTAGCATCTTTGTTTTCCATCTGCGCAACAAAACTATGTATTTTCTGTGCATCTTGTGAGACCCACTCTTCATGTCTGGTATGCTGCTTCACTTAAGGTGCATGTTTTGCACACCATGTTTTTAAGAAGTGGAGAAGGTTAGTACATATCCAGAAAAGTGGAACTTCAAAGCATCGTTGCTCACCTGTACATGTTTCGGTTCAAGAAGCATGAATTGGGCTTGCTTTAAAACACAAACCAAACCAATTTCTCCCCAATCCCAGGTTAACATCAGAAGATGCATCCATGGAAGCCATTGTTTGATCTTCCCTACAACTCTACCTAAGTTGTATTAGTTCAGTGTGTTGAATTTTAAACAAAGGGAAGGAGGGGGAGGGAGAGAGAAAAAGAAAGAAAGAAAGGCTTGCAGCTTTGTAATAAATGAGAAGGGGAAAAGAATCCCATCTTCAGCTCCATTCTGCAAACTATTTTTCAAAAATGGTTTCTGCTTTAAAGCATCTTGATATTCTGGCTTCAGAAGAGAAGAGAAATTTCTCCTTTGGAAGCATGCTGTTCTAAAGAATATGTTAGAAGTATGCCGCTTTTGTCTTCAGAGGGCGGGCAATCTGTAATGTCAGAGATGGAAGGAGAGAGAGGCTTAGTCAAGGGGAAGCCAGTGTGTGGCTCATCACACTTTTTGGGAAGAAAGGAGTTAAAAAGCTGCTGAATGCAAGAAATGTTAAGACTCCCAGGTTGCACAGACATTGTATTTTTTATGGCTTGTTCTCCATTCTTTACTTTGCAAAAAAAGAGACTTTCACTGCATGCCCAAGTTCTATCCGAGTGCCTTTAAAATAGATGTGAGCCGTAACTGAATTTCTGGTTTTCCAGCTAAAGGCACCCTTTCCGTCTGAGGTCTGTTATTATAATGAATGGTGTTACAGCAAGGCCAGTGGCTTCTGAATGTGAGTTTAACAGAGGAATTGCTTTTCCCGTGTCACTGCACACCAGAGGCCAAAGGCGGAGCCTCATTTGGACCGTAGTGAGTGGCGGTCATCCCAACCCTTTGGAAGCATATTAAAATAGAAGAAAAGTTGCAGCCAGTAAAAAAGTACTTGCAACTATGGCCAAGTTTGCCCGATAGTTAAATGTTAGCAGCTTTTTGGTTCGCCAAGCATAAAACCAATAAGCTGCCAACGTTTGGCCATGTGCTCCCCAGCTCCTCCCTCCAAAGCTAACAGCTTAGCAGACAGTCTTGGTTGACTGAGGGAGGCACCAGTGGAGAGCTGACATCTCTTAGGAGCAGGTAAGTTAGTTTCAACTTCCCCCCACCCCCGAAACTGCTGCTGCTAGCAGTGGGCCGAAATCACTCCCGTTGCAGCTGTTAGTTTTGGAGGGAGGAGGCCCATGTCCGCCCACCACATCCCACTGCCGCATCCTGCCCCCACTGCCATTACTGCCAAGATCTGAATGGGGGGGGGGTGGGGAGGCTGCAGTGTTCTCCCTTTTCCAGGGGGCAACCTTATTGTCCCCCTGGAAAAGTGAGAACACTGCAGCCTCTGCATCCCCTATTCCCATCTCAGCTGATAGGAAGGACGCTTCAATTCACTTCGGAAGTAAAACTTTACTCCCAAAGTGAACTGAAGCCTCATTCCTGCCAAGATCTGAACAGGGCGGGCAGATGCTTGAGTCTTCTCCCTAAGTCTGTTTGTTTTGTTGCTATAAGCAGCAAAACAATCACCTTCCCTAAGTCTAAGGAGCTCTCCTTCTTCTACACCCTTGCCTTTGCTTCCTCCATCCTGTAAGAAGGAAAACGCTGCTGCTGCATGACACAGTTTCGTCAAACTTCTGTGTGGCTTCATGATCAATAGGTGGTAAAACAGCAATGTAGTTTGGCAAAAAGTTATCCTGGTGTGTTGCCTTCTAATAGATTTACAGTTCCGGCCATGTGCCCATTGCCCAGTCAAATTTAGGAGACTGGAAGTACAGTAGTCTCTGTCTTGCAGACTTTTGTGATCTGAGCTTTCAGACTTATTAAATGTTGTCTGGTTGTGAAGCATGAAACTCACAGTTCTCTTTATTGGCTGGAAATGTATATTTTAGTCTGACTCTTGTAGGCCCTAGGCATCAGATGGTTTCTGTTGGAGATTTGTTTAAATTTATCTGTGAACTGGAGTATTCGATTTATACTGTCTAATTAGAACAGTGAGACAAGTCTTCTTTCCAACTTTAGCACTATTTTCAAAAAGGCCAGTAAGGTTCCTTCCTTCCTTCCTTCCTTCCTTCCTTCCTTCCTTCCTTCCTTCCTTCCTTCCTTCCTTCCTTCCTTCCTTCCTTCCTTCCTTCCTTCTTTGTATTTCTAGTTTTAAGGGATTCATGTGTCCTGGAAGTAAAATAATGGATCCTTTTGTCTTTTGTCAGCTCTTGGCAATGGATAATAGGGGACTAGTACTGTTTTATTCTCAATACATTTAATGGTCATTGATGGGGCCTGACACATTTTGCTTGTAAGGGAGAGAGATTGTGCATCATTGCTTTAAATGCCTTTCATTAGGCTCTTATAATGTGTGTTTTGTTTTACCATCTTCATTGAACTCCATTCTGGATATTGTTACTTATTTGCTTTTATATGTTGAATTATTTCTTCAGCGGAGCAAGACGATAAACAAACGGATGTGGCTGAATCAGTGACAGACAGTGACGACTGTGTGATTCCAAGCTCAGTCTCCATGAGTCTGAAGCAGGTTAGTTCAAATTTTTTTAGTCCTTTAAAACATATATTTCCACGCCTGCAACTTGAAATAGTAATTTGTGCATTTTATTTGAGGTTATGGATTTTGTTCTCCTTGTTTTGTATTCATCTATCTGCGTAACCTACCTTTATATCACTTCCCACTGTAAAATCGCCTACTGTAGCAGTTTCAAAAAATACAGATACAGTAAAAATAGATGAAAGAGTTTATTTCTTAAAAACATCATTAGAAACAGTGGGTAAGAAAAGGTAAAGTCTGGATGAAGAGGAATATCTTCAGAGGAAGGCTACGTGGGGTAACAATAGGCACCCAACAAAAGGGAAGAGCATTCCAGAGAATGCCTCTAAAAGCCATTTGCAGGGATTTGGGACTAGGTGTGATGCCCAGAAGCAACTGATGGACCACCATGTGGGACAAAATGCTGGACCAGATGGGCTACGGGCTGATCCAGCAGGGCTCCTCTTAGGTTCTTAAGACAGTGCCACCACAAAACAGCCCACCACCAAAAAGCCCCAACTTTGGGCAAAATCAAGATCACCCTCATTAACCTGTAGCACCTACAACAGGACTCCCCCAGATGGTCTTTGTGGTCTTTCCAGTCTGCCGCAAAATAGGTGGTCTATGAAGCTGAGACCTTGTTGTTGTTCAGCTGTTCAGGCATGCCTGATTCTTCGTGACCCCCTGGACCATAGCACACCAGACCTTTCTGTCTACCCCTGTCTCTCCAAAATCTGTCCAATCTCATGTTTGTTGCTTTCATGGTGCTATCTGTCCATCTTATCCTCCGTTGTCCTCTTCTCCTTTTACCTTCAGTCTTTCCCGGCATCAGGGTCTTCTCTGACAAGACTTGTCTTCTCATTAAGATGGTCAAAGAATTTGAGCTTCAGCTTCAATATTTGACCTTCCAGTGAACAGTCATGTTTGCTTCCCATTAGGATTGACCAATCTGATCTCCTTGCAGTCCAAGGGACTCTTCAAAATCTCCTCTGGCAACACCGTTTGAAACCATGAATTCTTTGGCGCTCAGCCTTCCTTTTGGTCCAGCTCTCACAGCCATACATTAGCGTGCAGGGCAGGATAAAGAGGTAGTAAAATAAATAGGAGATAACTGGCAGGTTAGCTGGAATTCCGTGGTGTGTATTTGTATATGAGAGAGGGAGGCAGATGCTAGCTGTGCATGGTGGTAGATGTGTGTCAGTCTGCTAATTCTGTACTCTTAGATCCTTCAAAATCGGCACTTGAAGCTTTAGCATCCTAAAGCATGTCCACCAGAATCAATACCAGCCTACTCATAGTGTTCAGGCTCCAGCATCAAATGTAACGCCTGTGCAAGACCCTAGAAATGTAACCAAGTACATTTAACAAGGTTTCATGCTTGATTGATTTCTTGTCTATTCATCATCCCTCACAGGAGTTTTGAAATCCTGCCATCTACCCAAAGCAGAGAGAGAGAGAGAATTATTTTAATGGGTGGAACTGTATTATGATTAACTTCATATTCCATGCCATCAAATTCCTTTAAGCTGTAACAATGTGAGCCAAATAGGAAAATTACTCATTGCCAATGAGCCAACAAAACTGCAGCTGGTCCTACAGATCTCTTGTATTGTTGCAGGGTATTATAACGAGAAAGGTTTAATAGACTTAAAATATATTGCAGATTTCAAAACGTTTATGGTGGGATTCTTTTTCTTTCTGTCTTTCGTTCCACTCATCTGCTCAAGAGGAATTGTGATGACTCTGCCAGGAAATTGGGGGGGTGGAGGAAACCTTAGAATATCAGGGGCTATAAGTGCATCGCTAGAAATGACTGTCCCAGTCCATTCAGTGTCAGGTGGAAATGAAAGAGCCCATCTAGTCCAGCATCCTGTCTCACACAGTGGCCACCAGTTGCTTCTGGGCATCTCAAGCAGAACATAAGAGGAACCCTGCAGGATCAGGCCACACTCCTCCAGGCCAGATCCTGTCTCACACAACAGTACACCAATTGCTTATGGGCATTATCAAGCAGAAAACAAAGGACAAGACCTTCACCTGCTCTCCATTCTCCGCAAATGGTCTTTAGAGGCATCCTGCCTGTCTCTCCAGCTTGGAGGCATGCATTCTAGTAACAGGTATCCTCCATGAAATTGTATATAAGAACTTAAGAAGAGCCCATTCTAGTCCAGCATCCTGTCTCATACAGTAGCCCACAGGACTTTAAAGAGAGATACCTGGATACTTATGAGGTCCCAGACGTATGCACAGAATCTTAAAAGGGCAGACCTAGCACTTGTTGTATCTGCAGAATTTATGAACCATCTTAAACTGAACCTGGCTGGTTTCAAGTAGCCATTGCCCACGCACATATAATAAGGGTCGCTTGAATTCCAGGCCTAAACTAGGCATTGTAGAGGGATTTATGCAGCTACAGCTCAGGTCAGGAACTCTAAAATACAAGGAAGGCCTTCATCCAGAAGTGCCCACTTAATTGAAGCGGGAAAATGAAGGTGAATCTTTCTTCAAGAACCGTCACTTTGTTTTTAACAGCGAGTGAACTATCCCTACGGCTGCCCGGATGCTGTAAACACACAACTTTTGATTCTAGATCAAGATTGTCTTGCTAATTATGCTGTGAATACAATTTGTACTGTATTTCACACAGTTTAAGCTGCTTACCCTTCTACTATTCCTTTTTTGCAGTTTGCAAAGCTGACAGCCCATGGTTATTTCTTCATTGTGTTGATCATTAGAAGAAATCTTAACAGATTTCCTACATAACCTCCCTCCCCCCCCCCAAGAATTTAGCTTTACAATTTGCTTTTTTTCTCCCCTCTTTTTCCTTCTCGTCTGTTATGTATAATTAATCATAGATTACTTCATTTTGTTTCATTGCATTTACAACATTTATGAGCTTCACTTTGTCGGTAGGAAATGCTTGTCCCCTTCTTTTCCGTTTCCAAAGTGGCGTAATTAGTGTTAGCATCTTTTTTAACAGGCTACATAAAGTTTAGTGGCTGGATTAAATCATGTCATTAACATAATGTGCTATACAATTTGCCCCTATCTCTCTTCGTTTCTACTACATCAAAGTGCCACAGAGTGCCAATGTAATTGGGCCTTGCTGCCTTGTCAGGTTGAGTCAAGATGATGTCTGGGGCTTTTGCTAAAAAGGCTCCGAGGCATGATAATTAATGGAAGGGGGGGGAGGCACGGGGAAGTGGGGGGGAGAGGCAGGCAAATGTAAAACTTTGGACAGTTCTTTATGAATATTTCATACATTTGAATAATCAGAAGTTAACATTATCAATTTGATGTATAATACATTGATTAAAAGCCTTGTTACAGGCTCTCGAAATAGACATCAGTGCCAGGAATTTGCATTTGCTTGGGCAAAGCCTAAAAAAGAAATTAAATTAAATTAACAATTGCTTGCTCGTGCTTTTCCTCTTTCATCACTCCACCTCTGTTACTTGATCATTTTGAGTAATAATATAGCTTTCAATTATCACTCTACACACACACACACACATATATAAAACTACTGTCAGCTTTCAAGTTATCTTCAAAAGTGCCTACGAGGCAAATCTGAGCAAAACCAATTTATTCCATGGTGGTCTCATTTTCCTCTAGGTGTGTTTACATCTTCTCTCCTTCATTATAGATAGTCTTTCTGTGCTTTTTCTTGCACTAATAGCAGTTTAGTGGAAACTGTCATGATCATTCTCTTTAAATTAAGATCTTATGGTTCTTAATTAATTTGAACATCCCGCGTTCTTGAAAGAGTGCAAGACAGACCTTCCAGGTGGCTATGCTTTTGCTACACAGCTCTGTACGTGGGAAACACCTCAAGCCCATGATGATACCAAGTGTAAGTAAAATTAGAAGGAAAGGCAAGACGTGTTTTTAAAGATCGTTTGTTGTAGGGCAGGGGTAACAATGCAAATAAATCAGTGATAAACCTGACTGAATAATCAGGGTTTAAAGGTTAACAAAACAGTTATGGTACAACCTAAGAAAAAAATAAAATATTTTAGGAAACATATCTGAGGATTAGCAAGAAATTATATTTGTAATGTGCTGGAGTATCTAAGCAAGTAGTTATTATGATGAGTTGCATGCCACCATGCATGCTGTTTTACTGGGAGAAAAATCCGTCAAGACCAGAGGCGGATATAAAGCAGGACTACAGCTCGATTCAGATACTTATTTGTAGTCATCAGAATACATACAGCTGTACATGACAGCAGAGTATACTGTGTAGCAGGATAAGGTGGAAAGTATGCTAAATAATAGCCTTTTTTTATATCTCAATTGACCATTTGTTTGCCAGTGGCAAAATACAGCTGTATTTTTAACAGCAGCTGTATATAAATCTGTCAGCAGGAGAAAAGTATAGAATCTGTCCAATCTGTCTGGGAAAGGATATGTAAATGTGTCAAAAGATAGTGTGGCCTAGAAACTCCAAATTATTTGCTTGGAATGAACACCACTGTTCCATGCTGTTCGTCATATGGGAGCGGTTTAAATGGGCCTAGGAAAAAGGCTCTATGACGTTTGATCACTAGAAAGACAAAGAGAACTTGTTGGTTGGAAGGTTTAATTATGGAACACAAAAATCCATTCTCTGGGAATTTATCTGTTGTTGTGTTGGTCATTACTCCGTATGTGGGATTTTGCAACATCGTTAGCCTTATGAGGGCTCATAGCTATCAAGGTTGTATCAGTGGCTACTAGAATGGATTCCTTGGTGCCGCCTCTAGATTGGTGAGATAGGCAGGTGAAGGTTTTGCCCTGGTCTTCTGCTTGAGATGCCCACAAGCAATTGGTGGGTCACTGTGTGGGACAGGCTGTGGCCTCGCCCAGCAGGGCTCCTTTTAGGTGCTTAACTAGAATAGTTGCCCAAGTATTGGATCCCAATTGGAGAGACAGGAAGGATATACCTCTAAAGGCCATTTGCAGGGCGTGGAGAGCAGCTAAAGATTTTGCCATCCTCTTGTGCTTGAGATGCCCATAAGCAATTGGTGGGCCACTATGTGGGACAGGATCCTGTAATAGATGGGCTGTGGCCCAATCCAGCAGGGCTCCTCTTATGTTGTTATGTCCTAAGGTTGCAGGAGAGAAGCTAGAGTAAGAAGACTCTTCTTCAACCTTTTTTGCCAGGTTCATTCACTCTATTTAACAATCCCAGTTTCTACCCTCTTTCCTTAGGAAATGAAAATTTCAACATTTGGCTGTGAATAAACAGAAGTTTCAGGAAAATTACATCCATACTCAGGGAAGTATACTTTGTGAGGCAAATTCAGGCAAACCAGATCTTGTATCTTGAATGACTGTAGCTTGGCATACCAAGAATGACCAAGAGTTTCCATGTCTCTTGGCATAAGAGAAGGTCTATGATGTAAGGAAATAGATTTATTCACTTAGATAACCTATCCTTCTCCTTTGGAGAAGCCTGAGGGGGCTTCACTCATTTCCCAAGTGTCCTTCCATCAAGAGTCAAGTTTCGGTTCAGCAAAATGGTGGCCTCTAGGCCATTTTACCTGTAGAGCAGTGTTTAAGAAAGCAAGCATAATTTACTGGTTAGAATACTGCATTAAGTATCACAACTTGATGTATCACTAGAATACTACATTAAGTACTGCGACTACGTCGCAACCCTCACAGCTTTTCATTTCTATCCATTTTATTTGTGGACTTTCCACCCTCCATTTTGACTTTCCAGGATGGAAAGTCCACAAATAAAGCACATAGAAATGAAAAAGTGTGAGTGTTGCAATCAGAAGATGGACTGAAGGCTTAAAATGAAGGCATGATCACGGCCTAAATATTGGTCCCTGGGGTCAAATCCCCACTCCGCCATGGATGCCCATTGGAGGGCCTTGGAATTCTCACCTAGCCAACCTCAAAGGGTTATTGTGAGGTTAGAATGAAAGTAAAGAGAATGATTTGTGCTAAAGAAAGGGGAAATGTAAATGCGACCCATTAATAAATAAATCCTTCAAGCCCCTTAGCTGAATGGAAAACAAGCATATCTGTATTTCCCCATCAGTCGCTAGTAGGTGGTCTGCTTACATACATATTCTATATTTGGGCTTTGTTTGTAAACTGCTACTTCAGCGTGAGCTTGCTTTTGACAACCCAGTTAAATATTTGGTGGGAAATGATTCTGAACATCACTTAAAAATACGCCTAATATATCTATAGAAAGGAGTTGTTTCTGAGGTAAAATTAGACAATAGAGGCAATTTCATTTTTTATGCATGTGAATGTAGAGTGCTCGAGGTTATTAGTTGAAACTGAGTAACCTTTGCAGGCTTTCATCTCTTTCTTTTCAAATTTGAATATGAAAAGCATATTCAAGTCAAAGACCATCACTTTAATGACATTTGGCAGTCATTTGATTTATTAGGTTTTTAGAAAAAAAATTCCTTTAAATATTTCATCATACTATGCTAATCCTAGTAATATTGCCAGCTGAAGTCATGTACCTGTATTAGTGGAGACAGAATGGTCTGGAATTTTCTCTGTCATCCTAGTAAAATTTCCATGAATCTACTGAATAATAAAACAACCTTATTGAAATATTCAGATTTGGGTTTTTAGTTAAAGTGTCTTAGGATACATAATAAAAGAAAATGTCTTTTGAAAGAGGTGGGGGCAAAGTTACTTCATCAAATATTGAAGGAGGTTGACAGCAATGAATATTGTTCTTTATTAAGGATATTTATTTATTTATTTGCTTTATGGTGGAATTCTTGAGCTTTCCAACTGATTAATTATGGAATATAGTTCCTTGAAAACACAGCGACAATTGCCATGTTGAACTTGAATATTGTGTTGATTTACAGTTTGAACGGCAGCCCCTAAGAAGACGATCTCCCGTTTTTGTTATTTTAATTCTTTAATTATAACTGCAAGGTTAGTGATTTGAATTTACAACCAGAAGCCTTCAAACTCCACACAGGAGAAACAGTCTTTAATGTGGGGAGAAACCATAAAGGGAAAAGTGGAGAAGAACTTGACAGTTAAGCTCAGCAAGGGGCTCAGTTGCCTCTTTGAAAACCAAAATCTTCTCCTTTGACTGTTCTTCTGAGTGTAGTCTAATTTTGAAATCACAGTGGTTACGCCTTCTTTGAAACCGCTGACTTATTTGGGGAAAGTGTTTGTGTTCTCCCCTGTTAATATTGTGACATGATTTCTTTTTTTCTTTTTTCGATATGGAGGTGTAATGCTTTACAAACCTTGGTGTACTGGTGGAGATACACATGATGTAGGCTACAGCAACTTTTGGCTGCCTGCAGGCAGGGCCGTGTGTGCACAGTTGCTCTGAAGTGCCCAAATTTGGCGCAAGCGAAAAGGGAAGGAGATTTTCAGTACTGAAGCTGCCTCTTCAAAATCAAGCAATTTTTCAGACCTATGAGTGGCAGGCAGGATGCCTGTGAAGGCATTATCTGTCCGTCCATCCATCCATCCATCCATCCATTCATTTAATCAAGTCATTTACCACTTTTCACCTGAGATCCCAAAGTGTTTTACATATCAAACTACAGCTATTCCACTCAGAACACATTTGCTCTCCCTGAGATTGAGGGTGGATGGCAGCTCTTCCCAATTGCTCTTACGCTTCCCTCAGGCAAGGTGGCTATACTGCAGGGAGTCAAGAGCAGATAAGGATTTCACTCTAAATCTCTGCTTGAGAATCTCCAGAAGCAAAATGCTGGGCCCCGGGATGCTGGACGAGATGGGCTGTGGCTTGAACCACCATGGCTTCTCTTATGTTCTTATAAACAGAGTTATGCAGGAAAGTGCATCAGTGGCTAACAGAATTGATGCCTAGGAATTGCCTCCAGGCTGAAGAGATAGGAAAGATGCCTCTCAAGGCTGTTTGCAGGGATTCAAGAGCAGCCTTCTACTTGAGACGCCCAGAAGCAATCGGTGGACCACTGTGAGGGGCAGAATGCTGGATTAGGTGGGTTGTGGCCTGATCCAGCTGGGCTCTTCTTACATTCTTATGTTCTTAGCTTCTTACGTAGTTTTGTTCTCAGCTCTTGATCGTGTTTTATCATCTAAAACATCTACTGAGATTTGCATGTCTTCTATGATACTTTACCATTACGAGGTTAATATATTTTTCATTATTATTTTTATTAGTCCACTGAAAAGATCCGCATCGAAATAGTTTCCCTTAGTCTCATGGATTCCCGAGTCTTAATGGATAATACAATACAACGGCTGTTTGTGGAGTGCAAATTCTCGAATTTCCCAGCAGATGAAACCCCAGTATCCCTACCAAAACCAAGAAGTGGACAGTGGATCTATTACAATTACAGTCATGGTATGTGTTCACATGCATTTTGTTATGTTTCTAAGCTAACTACTCTATGGTCATTTTCTAAGAATTTTCTGTGGAACATATCCAATAGGCTTGTCAGGTGGGCTGATGGTCATCATCTTCATCATTAGAATTATCATTATTATTAATACTAGAAAATGCTGAAGAGCTTTTGTCTTTGACTCTCTAATCCTCCAACTGTAACCCCTAATTTTAGACTGATTCCCCTTATTCATTTTCTCTCCCAAACCATTATCTTAGGGTTATCCAAATTTTATACGACGAGTGCTGACTAGTATTGTGACTGAGGGCCTATTCTGGAATTGTTGGCTTTATTCTGGGATATATTCCAGAATAGGGACCTGCTGTCCAGATGCTCGAGCAGGCTATAGCATGACCCAAGTGAGACCTGTCAGAGTCTGCATTAGCATGTTGATAACAGACCCCCTGTCCTGAGATATGTTCTAGTATCCGGCCAAGTGCGAACAGGCCCTGGGCTTCCTGGACTGGTTGTTAATTATTAATTTTAATAATTGATTTTAATCTTCTTTGGTGTAGCAGTTAGGGAGCCAGACTTTTCTGGGAATAGTGGGTTTGATTCCACCTTCCCCCATGAACCCAGCTGGGTGTCTTTGGGCTAGTCAGAGCTCTCTTCTGAGCACCCAGTCCCACCTACCTCACAGGGTGTTCTGTTGTGGGCAGAAGAACAGAAGCTCTGTCAGCGGCTTTGAGTCCCCTTAAATGGGTGAGAAAAGCAGGGTAGAAAAGCCAATTCTTCTTCTTCTGGATCTATGATTGCAATCAATGTTAGTGTAAGGTCCACTTTGGCTCTCCGCTCATTTAAGTCAATTAATTCATTCTAGACAACGGACGTTTAACAGCCTTTATTGCTGGCCAGAACAACAAAAGCTGGGTGACAGCATTTGCACCTACAGAATAGAGAGAAAATTGCCACCCCACCTTTTCGTGTTACATGTCTTTATACCCTCTTGGACCCACGCAGGTGATTAGAACATGTCTCAGTGCTTCAGCTGCATAGGATGCACTTAGCCACAAACCACAGACCTTTTTCTGGACTCCCTACCAGAGAGTTCCAGAGATTATGTAATATCAGACTTTAGGGAAGGAAATCTACTTTGAAATCAAGCCTAGCTGTTAAAATCTGACTGCAAGCCTACTTCCCCATTTCCCTTCGTTTCTACTAATGCAAGGAGATTTACAGAATCTAAAATGGCGTTAGTTAGGTTAAGCTGCACAGGCTTTCAGCCTGGGTCCTATTTCGTATTTCTCCCTTGCAGAAGCATACTATAGGAAAGCCAAATAGCAAAGGTTAGTCAACCTGCCTCTTTCATTAGATTTGATTTTGAATATTCACACACATAAAAAAATATGCCTGGTATAGATTAGATATTGTCTGAACTGTGATTTCATGTCACTTTGTTCAGGATTTGAAAAAATTAGCAAAGAAACCCTCCTTTGCTGAATGCTTCTTTAAGTTCAGTGCTGTTTGTTGGGGAACTCTTCTTCACTGATAGGACTCCAAATCATTTTTATATGCAGCACTAGGGTGTTACGCACAAGCAGATGCATGCTGTTCCTCATGCCAGCCCATAATAAATTTTGATAGCATATTGTCATGGAGCAAAATACTTAAACCATCTGTGGATTCAGTAATACATGGGATTTCTCAAAAATCTAACGTTCAGACATTTGTTATAAGCAAGTTTATGGTTAAACTCATATATGTCCTTGGAACATGGAGTGCTGCTTCAAGGAGAAGAGAAAAAAAACATTCAGGAAATTATCCAGCTGTTAGTGTGAGACAGTAATTTTGCTATTTGTTTGATTGCGTTCTATCTGTCCTACATGTTTTTAATATCAGAAGACTGAAGTTAGTATGTGTGAGTCAACGTTATATTTTATAGCAGTGTTTATTTTTCAGAGGTTCTTTGCAACGCCAGTTAAAAAATAATAATCCTAGCCTTTTCAATTTAGGAGTGGAATGTGCTAGCTGGCTTTACTAAAATCGTAGCTGGAAAACTGACTCTGCCCTTTATTTTATCAGTTAGCCAGAACTTCAGAAGTCTTACATGGGACTGAGATAGAAAGGTTCTTTCTGTCTCTAGGGATATTCTACACATTCCAAAATCCGATCGAACAGAATGTCTTCACATTCGAATTTAGACATTCAAACTAATTTTGAATGTTCTGAAACATTTGTTCGAATGATTCGAATGTACAAAGACATATGTATTGCATACGTATCTGCATGAATATCATACCTATCTGTACGCATTTGCGCTTATAATACGGAACGAAAACAGGATGCATACAAAATGCATACAGATACGTATCACACATACAAATGTTGTCCACATCTTCAAATTCGTATCTAACATTCGAACGAATAGATTCGAATGTATTGGATTCGAATCAGTTTTTGTTGCATTTGGATTTTAAACATTCGAATAGAATCGAATAGAATGTTTTTACATTCGATTTGACTCAAATTCAAATGCAAAAAAAATAAAAATAAATCGTGCACACCCCAAGTTGTCTCAGGCTGTTAAATTCTATCAGCCCATGCCGAACCATAGTGCATTCTAAAGTTGTGGCCACCTCCCTGTTGACTGCATGGATGCCTCGCCAGGCAGAAATGGTTTGCTGTTGCCTACTCCCAGGGAGAAACTGGGGATTAAACCTAGAGTCCTCACCTTTCTACAGCCACTCCCTTTGTTCATTAAAAAACATCCATAATTATGGGATTATTTCAGCCTTTCTTCATTCTTCTTGTGCTGTGCTTCTTAAAAGTTTCCATTGATAACATGAAGAGTCTGAAAAACTGACTTTGCATTCTCGGAACAAGCGGAATTATTTTCACTCATTGGTATCATCAAAACTATCTGGTGTTTATCTTGTTTTTCCAAGGAATCCTGTTGTTTGGAAATTAAGAGTTTGATGTGTTGCATAAACAGCTTGATAGCTAGAGTACAAACCATCTCCTTCTTAAGGAAACATTATTTTGCTGTAACTGCCATAAAGCTAAACCTCAAACTCCTTTCCACCATGGCTGCTTTGTTCTTCCTAGTGTATTAGTTAAATAAGCGCCCATCTAATTTCTCCTCTGTGCCATCTGCGCTTGTTAAGGGAACAGCCTATCAGGCAAATGTCCTAATGAATTTGCTCTTTGATAATGTCAGTGAGAGAGCCAATAATCTAATAGTAATGAAGTCAGAATGTGTGTGTTTACTATAGCTTTACTCCATTTCTTATTCATGCCTAATTAGATTTGGGCATGTAGAATATTTGGGGTTAATTGAATATTTTCTTTAATAAAACTGAGATTTACATGATTGAGGAAGGAAGTGTACTTTGAGCTTAGAGGGAAACCAGTGGTCCTCTGGATTTGGGATGAAAAAAAATCATGATAAATCCAGATGTAATTTGAGAAATCATTATTTCTTGGTAAATAATACCTTTCTTATTGAGTTATCTTATTATATTTATATCTTAGCACTGTGGCAGGCTTTTTAAAAAACTGCCTTACATCTTAGCTGAGACAAAGAGATCTTCCGGAATTCTGGCGTAATAACCAACACTTATTGTAATGGGTTAGTGCTCTGAATCCCTCAAGTCTGTGCTTAAGAGAAAGAAAGAAAAAGAAAGAAAGAAAGATAGTTTTACAATTAATAAATTAAATCTTACTATTAGCCAGATAATTTCTATTCATTTATTTTTAAAGAGCTGCCATGTGCTCATATACGTAATTTTGGGAAGTCTGTTATTATTCTAATTCTGTAGAAGTTTCAAAGGGAGCAGCCAGGGATACTGCAGGTAGTGTCAACATTTGCAGTCACGCTGTAAAATCTGAGAGCATTAGGTTTCCAGAAAAAAGGCCAAATATCAAAATTAGCAAATTACAAGGGATGCACCACTACTTCCCAGCTTTGTAACCTCAGAATGAGAGGGAGAGTTGCAGATCCTCACTTACGGATGCTCAAAACACGTGAAACATAAACTCACCAAAATCGATGGATAGCTATTTTCGCCAAAAAAAAAAAAATGTACAAAGAATCCAATAGCTCTGTGGTTATTTTCCAATTAGTTTGGAAAACAAGTAAAAAATATTGTTGTGGGAGTGGTTTTAAAAAAGCATAAAAAGGTTGTTCATAGTTAAAACAGCAAAGCATCTTCAGAAGATGAAACCAATTTACCGTACTGATAAAGCCCTTGAACTGTTGGGCATAAATACTGGAATTCAATGCATCCTGCAGAAGGTATTCTTATCCAAATGTGTTTTTCACTGAGTTAACTGAACTTGGACAGAATAAGAGTGATCACGGGACCCATCTCTTCTACTCAAAGTTCTAAATGACTCCATGGGTCCCAAATGTTCTGATATACCAATTATCCATGTCAGCTCATTTGCTGCGACATTTATTTTTTTGCTTGTTTGTTTGTTTATTTCACGCTGTACCTAAAGATCTCAGAACTGGCCACAATAAAGTCACTATAAAACAGATAAAAGTGCCAAAGGTTGATGGTTCCTCCGAGAGTCGCTCTCAGTTCCATGAACATCTGTATTTCAGTCTTTCAGCTGAATATAACTGTTTTCCTTCTTCTCGGTTCTATATAAGATCCCCTATTCAAATGTTGAATGTCACCCTCCAACTGGAAAGATTTTCGGATTCAATTATTTTAGACTGATAGCTTAATCTTGGCTAGCTTCACTGTCTTATTTCAGAAGCTAAACAGGGTCTGCCCTAGTTGAATGGGAGACCAGGGAATAGCAGGGACAACTGGAATTTCCCAGGAACAGTAGGATGGGACAAAAAAAATTGGCAAGGGGGGGGACACTTATCCTGGATGAGGACAATACCATGAGGAGCTATTTTTGATTTGGTAGCACCTTTACTTTCTAATAGCTTACAGTCTGTCAGTTGCAGATAAGATTTGGAATAAACACCAGTAGGATCCATGGTGGTATGTTCTGAACTGGAGCATAGTTGGCATCTAGAAAAAATTGGGATTGCCATGGCAGACTTTGCCTGTGTAAGTCACAAAAAAAGTGGCATTGCCAACAACAGGACGCCTAGAGGGTATCGTTCCAATTTTTCCATGGTTTGGTTTTAGCTCACTTCAAAATATCTGTAGCAGCTGGAGGTTTTTGAGAAGCATTTCAGGGCAAGGAAGGCAGCAGCAATCAGGAACCTGTCATGCTCCCGTTTTCAGACCGAACCCAGCAAAGATTCCAATACAAAGGAAGAAATAGTGGAGATGCCAAGAAACTGTCCTTTATACTTTCGTAACTTGGAATAGATAGTTACACCTTTGGGGTCGACTCTTAATTTCACCTTGACAAAATGTTTCCCCCTGCCCCCGCCCCTGCCCGGACAAGGCCACCATAATTGAAATAACAAAGATTAACTTCAGTTGATAGACACTGATAACAAGGAAATAGCATTTATATTTCATAGGGCTGAGAGGATATTGCCACAGGAATGCTGAGGAGGCAAGAAAAAGCCCCTGAAAACAAGATTAATGAGTGTGGGCCTAAAGAATGTTATCTTGGCTGTATATAAACCTACTTGGGAATTGACAATAGAAAGAGGAAAGATTAATGAAATCTTCCCAAGTTTTTTATGAGACTTATATAGATCAGAAGCCTTTGGCTCTGTGGAGTGAGTAGTTGATTATTTGGACAAATTGTCGTTACCCAAGGCAAGTGAAGTGAAAAGAAAGAGAATTAATGTCTAGATACCCTTTGGTTTCAGAATAGCTTGACAGAGGAGAATTTCCCATGTATGCTCTACAGAGAATTCCTCAAAACTCTTTCAGGGCTTGATTCAGGACTAGAGACGAAACCACTACTTCTGCAGGGAGATTCTGGCCCTTTCTGAGATTGTGCAAGTTTTCTTGGGTGGGGGGGGGGGGAGATCTAGCAGTTAAGCAGCATTTGAACTGAATGGAAGAGTTCTTGATCTCAACCGATTGCTTGTCTCCTTCTTTCTAGTGGAGAGTGAGATGAATGGTTGAAGACTGGGACCAGTATCTCAAGCTCCTCAGGCTTGGCTTCCCAGTCTTTCGGCATCCATCAGTTCCATGCAGCTGGTCTTTGATTCCAGTAGGACCTTCCGCAGTACACTTTCACAGACCATGTCTGCAGGAATACATGTGTTAACATATTGTGACCCCTGTTTTCTATAATGTGCACCATTTGGGTGGTACTGTATTTCAGCAGGGAGGGGCATAGAAGGACACTCAACAGAAGGAGCAGCAATCCAACCTGGTTGAAAAGTACATGACAGAACAGCTCATCTTAGGTGCTGGGGGCAAATGGAGGGACCAGGAATGCTTCCAAGAACAAGGAGAGGCGGAGTGGTGTGTTTGGTGAAAGGGGAAGCTGTCCCGTAAGAAAACACTGGGCACAAGATATGAGGTGGTAATTTGCAGCACCAAAGATTCAGAGGCACCCAGGACACAGGGCCCTTGTGAGCTCTTCCATCGATGGACCAGAGTGTGAGGACCTTCCAAGGTGGAGGGTCCTTGCATTCTGAACCGTCAACTGCAAATTTGCAGGGGGCTTTCTGGGAAGGGAGCTCTGCGTTCTGGGCATCTCTGACCCTTTAACACCACAGATCACTATCTTCCTGTGGGTTCCTCTTGCTTTGGGTGCTTTTCTGAAGGACTGATCACACCTGAGGCGGATCCCCCTTTCAGCAAGTATCCTGCATCGCTGGTCCTCACCCTTGGAAGCATACTGCTGCTCAAAGGTGGAAATCACCACCTACTCCACCTCCCTCTGCTTGCCCCAAACACTTTTCTTAAGACAGCCTGCTCCTTCCTATCAGGGTGGATCACTCCTGGGGTAAGTTCCCTGCCCTTCCAAGTGTCATCCTCTGACCCTCCTCCCTTGGAAGATGCCCGGTCAATGCCTGTACTCCCACTCAAGACCGGGTGGCTAGGGTAACCCTTGAATGTGAATTGTCCCTATAATAAGTTTAATATGGTTTTAATGAGTTCATTTTATTCTTGCAACCCGTCCTGAGACCTCTGGTTATAGGGCAGGATAAAAATTTAAATAAATAAATACATTATAGCATGTTTCCACACAATGTGTGGCTGTGGTCACACCTAAGGTTAATCCAGTTTCAGTCCACCTTCAGAGCGAGAGAACACATCAGCATTGTGACCCATAATTTCTTTCCACATTATCTATCCCAAAGGTGGATTTTCTGAGTTAACCCTGGAACTAAAGAGTTTGTCCCTTTGCTGATGTATGCTCTCACTCTGAAAATGGACTGAAGCTGGACTAAACCTTAAGTGTGACCACAGCCCATGATTTGGGCAGAACCTTGCCTTTGTGCTGTGGGAAGTCCTCCTGAGCTAGAGGATTTTGGTTGGTGGTGAGAGATTTTGAATCTGATGCCCTTCTGGGGGTTTGCCATTCAGGATCCAAGGACCTTTTTTTCAGAAATAGAAATAGGCTGTACAGAACTGGGAAACAGGATTTCTTAGGAAGCTGAACACGGCAATTTTCTGCTTGTCTACTCTCTATAGCTTCTTTCTGATGGCTAAAGCTCGGTGCATGTTTGCTGCTGAACACTGAAATCTCACAGCTGCAAGAAGTTTAAAGATTGCTGCCATATTCTGCTGGGTGCTAGTGCCAACTGGCACAGAACCCCGTCTCTCACCCTTAATTATCGCATTTATCAATACTGGTGTCCAGATACAGGGTCTTATTGGAATAGGTGCCTGGCAATTTGGAAATCATTTTGTAAGTCTGCAGATCATGAGAGTTAAGAGTTGGTCCACTTTAAGGGGACTCGAAGAGGCTGACAAACCTTCTGTTTTCTCGCCACAACAGACACCCTGTGAGGTAGGTGGGGCTGTGAGAGCTCAGAAGGAGAGCTGTGACTAGCCCAAGGTCACCCGGCTGGCTTTGTGGAGTGGACTTAAACCAGGAGTCTAATTGATAAGAGTCCAACATCTAACCACTAGACACAAACTGAAGCCAACCACATTTTGGGTTTCTGAGCCCTGATGTAGATTTTTCCCATGCTTTTCAGCAAAGTTCTCCTTCTGTTTGACTCTCAGTGGCACTGCAAAATCTGTCATAATTGTTTTCTAATTGATTACCAGAGACAATTTTACAGATGTCTCATGTTAGCATCTTGGCTTGGTGTCTGATGTTTGCATTTGAGATCATTAAATTGCTATTTATTAACTTGCTGCTTACCTTGTGTGCATTTTCTTTTTTTCCCTTGATACATTTTTGTGCTCACTCTTGTCATCACTTGGAATGTTTTGTTAAAAAGTGAAATAAAAAATATAATGCTAACATTATTCTTAGTTTTCCCACAGCCACCTAACTATGCCACATTACACAATTTCCCTCCTTCCTTAAATATTAAACCACTTCTGAGATTAGAACAAATCCAATTCCAATTTAATGCTTCCATGCCAAAAAAGGGAGACAGCCATCTTCCCATGGAGTCTTCCAAAGCTCTGTTTATGATTTCCCGTGTTCAAGGGTGTGACTGCAATTTTTGCCTTGGTTTTTAATCTAAATTAATCTAAATACAGTGATTTAGAATCTTTTAAGTTTAGTTTAGATGCTTTTAAAAATAATCAACAACAGTAGAAAAGCAAATATGGGAATTCTTGTTTTGCTTTGGTTTCCAAGTAAGCAGAATTTTGTGAAAAATTGCAGAGAGGATTAGAAGTGCACCTCATAGTTGTAATTCATAAAACAATTTAAAAAAATCTAATAGTAAGCTATAATACCGTAAGAGTATTCTGATCATTTTCCTCCTTTATTTTTGCTTTTATATTACTCCTTTCTTCTAAAGATACCAAGATAATGAATATTACTCTCCTTCTCTACTGCTAATATGTACAACAGCCTTGTAAAGTAGGTAAGCTGGAAGACAAGGCTAGTCCAGTATCACCCAGTCAGCTTCCATAGTGACTGGGGATTCATTCGCTAATACAACAGATGAAAGCATTCACAGAATGCAGACAAAAGTAATGATGAAGCATCTGATTAGCATAGTTCTTGCAGAAGTTTACAGCACTTTAAAATAAAATAAAGATGCAAAAAAGAAATGTGACATAAAAACCAGACTCGAAGCGCTGATCAAAAAGAGCAATTGGGATTAGTCAACAAAATAAACTCAAGCTGTTTACGATGTGTGTCAGATGCATTGTCTAATTACAGCACTTGACAGTAACTATTTGAAGGGAAGAATTCTGCCTCTAATATGTAAGGGATCTGGCATAAAGATGAGGGAAATCATCCTGTAGTTAAACCACTGCTTTCAGAAGCTTGCAGTTTATGGCAGGGCTTTCTCTCTGGTGGCCCCAAGATGCATGACTCCGCTTTAAGGTATATGTCTGGAACCTGTCTGTGCCTTAAGGTCTGGATGGAAGGCCTTCCCAGGTGACCCACCATCCTCAGCAGTGAAACGAGTGGGCACCCAGGAGAGGGCCTTCTCAGTGATAGCCCCCAGGCTATGGAACAGCCTCCCCCTTGAGGTGTGTCAGGCTCCCTCATTGTAAATGTTTGGGAGGGTGGTGAAGACACACCTCTTTACTCTGGCCTTCAGTTAAATGAGGACACACTCTCCCTTCCCACTTACAGACACTGTTGTTTTAATATATGCTTTTTAAATATATTTAAATGTATATTTAATATATGGTGTTTTAATATATTTGATTTTAAATGTTGTTACCAGCCCGGAGACCTTCAGGTGTAAGGTGGGATAGAAATGTAAACCAACAAACAATAAATGTTAGATCTTTCACTGGTAACTTAAGAAGCACCTATTTAGTATTGCCTCTGGAAGGAAAGTTAAGACATCCTCGCTCAGGCTTTGTTTGATTTCCGTGAGGTGCCGGCAATTTGCAAGTAATGTGCTAGAGTTTAGATGAACCCTGAAAACCTGCTTGCAGTCGAAAGGGAAGCTTCCATTTGCACCTACTTACGGCAGTCCCTTCCCAAGTATTATTGTCCATCAGGAAAAGGTTGAGGCGTGATCACACACTCCAATGGGCACCTCTGGGACACATTTGAGGCTCTAGGGACAGGCAAACAATGTATTGAAAAACACATGTACCCAGGGCTCCGTTTGTGCGCCCTTTTTGCAGATGTGGAAATATCAGGCAACGTGGAGAGTCTGGAGTAGACAGGTAGGATGCTGAAGTGGTAGCATTGGACACTAGTGTTGCCATCTCACCTCTGGGCAGCGTGGAGAGCCAGAGAGAGCACATTTTAGAAGTGCCTTTAATGTAGATTAAGGCAATCGCCTGCAGATGCTCCCACCTCTAAGCTGCTTAGGGTTACGCAGCTGCAGCAGTTTTCAGTCAAAACTGGACTTGGGCTTTTTAGCTGGCGATTTCAGATACATGTTTGCAAAGTGAGGAAAATGCTCCAATGTGGTGTTTGCACACTATTATATGATTGTGGTGTCGGTTGTGGAAAGGCAAGGAAGGGCAGCTGTTTTCTTTTGTGGAATATAAATAGAGAAATGTTTTTTTTTCTTCCTCTCAGTCTATGGTCTAGAATTCCTATTGACTGTCGTGTCAGGAGAGGAAGACTAAATTACTAGGACTGTGGGAAAAAAACGAGTCCTTGGCCATACGTTATCCCTATCGCTGGCTTTCACCAGGTGAAGGAAGATACCGTAAATCCTTTCCATGACTAAAGAATAAAAGCCGTGGTCTTTACTGTTGTGACTGCCAGGGCTGTTAAAAAGAAATGACAACTGTGTGGCATCTGTAGCTGCTGCCTCTATCGCTTCTGACAGCACTCCCATAAACCTGGCAGTGATGGGACCGTCGCATGACGTTTCCGGCTTCAGTTCCGGCTTTCAGTGTGGATTTTCCTTCGGAGGGACAAAAAGACGCAATCGGTTCCTCCTCCGATCCGTTCCCTTCTCTTCAAAACTCTTTTAAAAAAATAGAAAATGATGTTTCTGTAGCTGACACACCGCCTTTCGTAGTTTATACCCGGTTTGTCAGGATTATTGTACTATTTTTCTTCAATTGCTTTCTTTTCTTTTCATTTTGTTGCTAAGCGCCTTGAACATTTTAGGAAAGGTGAAATTGTAAAGGCTTTAAATCAGGATATTTATTCCTTCAATTTACTATTTACTAATTGCTTTTATATCCTTCTTCCCTTCCAAGGAGTTCAAAGTGGCAAATTTTACTCTAATCCAGTTTATATTCACAACAGTTCCTTGATGTCGGGTGAAAGGCAGTAACTTATTTACTTATTTCGCTATATTTGGATTCCAGAATAAAGCATGGATATCCATGCTTTATTCCAGAATATCCAAATATAATTGAATAAGTAAGTGACATCTGGATGCAACTGGAGTTGGTGTCACTCAGCAGATTTTTCTAGCTAGAAGAAGAGTTAGCTTTTCCGCCCCGCTTTTCTCACCTATTTAAGGGGACTCAAAGCGGCTAACAAAGCTTTCTGTTCTTCTTCTCACAACAGACACCCTGTGAGGTAGGTGGGGCTGTGAGAGCTCAGAAGACAGCTGTGACTAGCCCAAGGTCACCCAGCTGGCTTCATGAAGGAGGGTAGAATGAAACCCAGTATTCCCAGATAAAAGTCTGGCTCCCTAATCAGAAGACCAAACTGACTCTTCTAGCCTGACCTTCCTGCCACTGCGTGACGCTCCAGATATTGTGACTTACAACTCCCATCCATTTTAGTCAACACAACCTGTGGCAAGGGATTATGGGAATTGGCATCCATTAGTATATGGATAATTGCCTATTGAACGATCTTTCAAATTTGTACAATCCAACAAACTCATTCTTGACAAAGCAAAAGTGTACAGCAGAATTCAAAGTGAATTTGCTCCTTTCAAACATTTGGCCCAAGTGTGTGTCTCTGTATCATTGAACCAGCCTGCCCCTTTAAACCAATGTCATGGGTGGCCCGCTACCAAAGGGAACTGTTGCCCCAGCATCCAGCTTAAGTCTCAAGCACTAGTCCAGGTTATTACTGGCTAGTGATTGAGAATAAACATGCCATCAGGTTACAACTCAAAGATACAATCAGGGACATTTTGTCCACCATAAGCTCTGCTCTGGTTACTGACTAACTCTACAATTTTTTTAAAAGGTGTTTTTAGACTTCTTCACTTCATAGTGTCTGTATGTAAAATTAGCTCTCGAGGAGTAATATTTATATTTGATCAGTTAAAACAGGAGGGAATTGTTTTGTAAGCAGATTGCAAGTAAAATTTTTCATATTAAAAAGCATATAGAGCCCTAACGGCTTGGGCCCTGGGTATCTGAAGGAGCGCCTTCTCCCATATAGACCTGCTCAGGCACTGAGATCTGAGGGAGGGGGCCTTCTTGAAACTCCTTCTCTTTCAGAGGTACGAGGCATAGGGACTAGCTGGAGGGCCTTTTCTGTTGTGGCCCCTGAAACAGCCTCCCCCTTGAGATTTGCCAGGCACCTACATTTTATACTTTTTGGCACCTTGTGAAAAAGTATATTTTTACCCAGGCTTTTACTGTTCACGTAGCTTCCTCAGGGTGCTGTCCTGGAAGGGAGAGAGGGTGGGTGAGGTGGGAGGAAGGGGGGTATATTTTTAATTTTGTTTTACCATATGATTTGTTTTAATCTCATTGTAACATGCCCTGGGACAATTCTAGATGATGATGATGATGATGATGATGATGATGATGATGATGATGATGATGATAATAATAATAATAATAATAATAATAATAATAATAATAATAATAATAATAATAATAATAATAATAATAATAATAATAATAATAATAATAATAATAATAACCTATGACTCCTTCCTTCCTTCCTTCCTTCCTTCCTTCCTTCCTTCCTTCCTTCCTTCCTTCCTTCCTTCCTAGTGATACACGTGGATCAAGCAACCAACAAAGCTAGACGTGATTTCCTCAAGGCTGTCCTTCAGGGATCAGAACCAGGACCTGGAAGGTCAGTTGGGCAGCAAAGTTTATATTTGCACCTGAAGAGAAGGAATAATGAATAAAGTCGAAACTTTGCCTATTGTTTCACTGAGGTAAACGGCCAGGGGATAATGATTGAGCTCATCAGTTTTCCGTTTCTGTCCGAGCACACAGAGACAAGCTGTGGAGCTGGAGCATGCATGTTTGTTTCACATGCATATGGAATCAGTTCATGACATTTCACTCTTCCATTTCTTAATTTTAAAAATGGAGGTCAACCGTTATTCCATAGGCAAACATCTTCATTTTAAAGAGCTGTGCTCTTCTAACAAGTGGTTCAAAAGACGTATGATGACAACTTTTGCACATTTAGTTAACCCATATATATGTACAGTCAGGCTGGGCAGACCTGAGGGTAGCGTTCAGCAAGAAGACCGTAGACTTAGTGGGATTCCCCCCCCCTTTTTTTTTTTAAACTGAGTTTCCTGTGTTGGCCAGCACACAATTTTTTAATGGAATCTGACAGGAAGCGCCATAAAGCGATCCCTTAAGAGCAGGCACGTATCACATCTGAAGCACTTTGAAGTCTTGAAAATCCCCTGCCCCCCATTTCAGCAAACAAGCAAAGGACTTCCAGATTTGCTGCATATATTAGCCTGATAGATAACATGCAGGGTGCTAGCAGAATGGCAAACAAAGTGGCAGGACTCCTAGCAATACAATTGTGTGGTCTCTCATAGAACAGAATTTTGCACAGGACAGATTTACAGAGTTGGGGAAAGGCACCCTCCCTCGCATAGCATGGGTTTGAATAGCGCGGTTTTGTTCTGTTACAAGTAGCAAGGGACAGTGTTTCCCCTGATTCCGGAAATTCACAACTCGTTTTGGCCGCTTAGCAAAGTAGGCGAGGGTACTGACCCCCAGACTCCTAACTTTTCATAGGAAGTGTTTGCTTTCCTTGCGTGGGTTTGCTTCACATGGTGGCTGCCCGGCTGCTAGACTCATAGGACAGCAGTTTGCAATGGGTGTCTATGTACTGCAGTCCATTGTTTTGTAAGGGTAATTCCAGGCCAGTGACTAAGCAAAATCTTCTAAGTTTTGCTAGTGACTAAGCAAAATGCTAGATGGAGACCATTGGGCTACTACTGTATATGGTGTCATGGAACTGTGATGCAAAATGTCATGGAGCCTGAATCTGTCTGATCCTAAAGGCAGGAGGCTAAATCCTTTCCAACTGAAAACCCTGAAAAGTGGGTCTAAAAGTGTTGACTTTCAGTGAATCGAAGGAGTACAGGCCCATGAAAGTAAGATGCATACGAACTCCTATCGGACTCCCTCCTGTATCTGGGCTGTGTCAATCTTGCAAATAAGTCTCTCTCTTCCTTTATACCTCACCAGTTAAGGCTGCTTAATTTCACTTATTCCCTTCCACTGCTGGCCCTCTAGTAGCGCAGTGGTTAAGAGCACTAGGTGAGAACCTAGGAACTCTCAATTCAAATGCTCACTCTGCCATAGAACCACATTGGGCCTCCCTAGCTATGAATAAAGTCGCCTCACTGCCTCATGAGTACATTGGGAAAGGCAAAGGCAAAAGTAGGAAATACGGGATTGGGTGATTCATGTGTGATCCTTCTGCCCATTACTGCAACCAACTCGGTGCCAATTGTCATGGGCTGTGGTCACACCTGAGGTTTAATCCAGCTTCAGTCCACCTTCAGAGGGAGAGAACACATCAGCAAAGTGACCAGTAATTTTCTCTCCAAATTATCTGTCCCAAAGATGAATTTTCTGAATTATTTGTCACTTTGCTGAAGAGGACTGAAGCTGGATTAAACCTTGAGTGTGACCACAGCCGTGGTTTACATGCCTTTAATTCACATTAGCAAAGCCAAGAGTGAGACCTCTGATGCCTGGCCAACGAGAGTTCCTGTATTTCTAACATCTTTTAAGACAAAAGGATGCCTACAAGACCAACATCTGAGGTGACCAGATTCTCCCAACAGACTAGGCCTTGGTTCTTGGGACTGGAGATATTGGAGCCGTCCAGTTGCTTATTAGATCTGCAAACCAGCACGGTGCCACCACATTGAGCACTGGCATGGAGGTCTGCCGAGGGGACCGACCGTATCTACCCTTTAGAAAGCTACGTACATCTCTTACAGTCTGCAGAAAGGGATCCCACCACACGGAAACATTTTCACTGGCTCCTAGGCTGCCGCCATGACACATGAGCCAGTCCTTGCTTTCTAAACAGGCTCATCACCAACAGACTTGAGGGAGAAGGTGACATGTAACTGCAAATACATAAATAATAAAATCAGCACTGCCTCCTCGCTCCAGAAATGGACTCTGAGGAAGAGAAACGCTAAGTGAAGACCACAAGCGCAACGACACAGCATAGCTGAAAGCTGGCTACGTTGTTCTCTTCCATCAGCACATGTTTTCTATCACAGTGCCTTATATAAGAATATCAGAAGGATTCCCTCCCCTTCTTTCATTTGAAGCAGGAACTAAACTTTAAAGTTTAGGAAACCAAAAAAAGTAAAGATAAAAATATCGGTCAAAATTGGCTGCATATGGTCTAGCTGTTGTGAATGAGTAAACATGAGACTAAAACAGTATAACATGCTCTGCAAAAATGTCCATTCTTGCCGTCTTTGCAGGAAGCATTGACAATTCTCTACCTCACTGGGTGACTCTGTACATTTTTCCAGGAAAAGGAATGGGAAGGTTTCTGAATTCTTGAAAACCGACTGTAGAAAGGCAATTCTTTATTATGAGATCAAGGTCGCATACCAGAGCTAATGATCCATCCAGAATAATCTACCGATTTGGGTGTCCCCCTCACAGATCAGGAACAGCTCGTAGGTTGGTTCCTGACCCTTTTTCACTTGCGTAGCCCTTGGCAGCCCATTTCCCTAAACTATACCCTTCACGTTAGCACAGTGTTTGTAATTAGTCTGGTTGACTTACACAGTTGATGTATGAGCGTTTCCCCACCATTATTCAGTTCTTTCCCCACGTACTGCTAAATGTCCTGGTTCATCCCCTGGGTGTACACATAGCCCAGGTTGGGAATCACTGGTCTACGAGATGTGGGGCCAGGCAGAGACTGGAATCTTCTCTTCCACCTGCCCTCTCTTTTCCACTGAGCACCAGAGCACTGTTTGGGCAGACAAATCCAGCCCTCAACCCACAAAACCCTATAATCCTGCACAGTCCTACTTACTTTTCACTTCAGCAAAGCCTGCTGTCTGGCAAGAGGTATACGGTAGCAGGCTTTTAAGATAATCAATGTGTTGGTTTACCCATTGAAGAAGCTGATGGCCATAAGGCTAGAAAGGACTGCCTTAATGTTCATGAAAATGAAAAATGGAGCCAAAGGCTAGTTTTGCTGGAGATACTAACATAGCGCAAGCAGACAGTTGGCAAAGGTCCATAGCCACAGGATATTAGAGCCCTATCACCAGCATATTCCATTTTTCACTAGCATTTTCTTAAGTAAAAGCAGGGGCTTTGACGATTTTATTTTATTTTTAAAGAAGCATCTACAATATCAACAGAGGAATTACTCATCAGTGACACTAACACTGATGTTTCATAGATATTATTTTTTAAAAAATGTGCAACATGCTCAGCAGTCTGCAAAGCCAACATGCTGTGGTCTGGCATAGCTGTTGTGGCATTTGCTCAGTGCCAGCAAAAATAATAAACTACACGTGTCTCCAACTTCTGTGCCATTATGTGTTTTCAAGTAAACAAATGCTGGCTAACCTGGCAAAGCAATGGGAAATGTGTTATTTGCTTGTTGAAGAATAATTTACTTTGAAATTTCCCCAGATAAAGAGTTTCTGGCTCTTAATTCTTAACTCAGTGGCCTGTCTTAAACATTCCAATTTTTTACACTCAAGTAAATAGCTTTATTTTGCAAAACCTGGAGTCCCTTAAACAGCGTTGGGAGTTCATACATAATACTTAGTGAATACCACTAGATAGCATTCTCATAAATTTTGCATGTGCTTTCAATCGTGGGAGTTTATCATTAAGACAGAATTTCTATCAATAAGATAGGGCTGAAAAGAATGCAGCGAACTGTGTGGGTGTGAATAGAAAGGTTTAAATGGAATATCGTAATGAAAATTACTAAGAGATGTAATTCGGCAACTGAACCTTGCATATTCTAGTGAAGGCTTGTAATCTTTCTAGCAAAGAGGTAATTGATTGTTGAGTAGAATTCATTCATTAATGTTATGTTGCCTTAGGACTATGGGTGTTTTTCCACTGTCAATTGTACCCATTTTTGCACCTTTTGGCTGTGAGACGGATGATCCCATTTCCTCTACGGCACCCATTTTGAACCCGATTGTTTCCACTGCCGTGGGGGAAATCCAGATCTTTTTGGCCTTTAATACGGATTTTCTGTAGACCCCATTAATGGGGTCTACAATGGGGTCTTCTGCCAGAAAATCCAGATTAAAGGGAGCCTGTTTCCACTGGAAACAAGCAATGGGGTCCAAAGGAGGCTAGGGGGAGGGGATGCACCTTTGCCCCCCCCCAACATTGGCTTTGAAGTCACTTCAAAGTTGACTTCACATTCACTTCGAAGTCACTTCGAAATCACTTCGAAGTTGCTTCGAAGACTGCACCCCCCTGCCCCCCAAAACACCTGGGGTAATGGACCGACCCCTTGTGGGTCAATCCGGATTCCCCAGATGGGTGCAAAGCTGTTTCCACAGCAGGGGTGTTAGCACCCATTTCTAATGGGTGCTACACCTCCTGTGGAAAAACACTGGGTGCTTCCCTTAATCAGGATCTACTAGATTCCTTAGATCCGGATCTTCTTAGATCCAGATCTAAGGGCTGCAGTGGAAAAACACCCTATATCCACTGCTACCACTAACCAAAAACTTTAGTTTGACACCCAAAGGGCACAAGCAAACCTTGTAAACTATCTGACTTCATTCGCATCACAATGAAAATTTGATTTTTCACATATCCAAACATCAGTTGAAACAAACCAGTCTCCCGCTAGTGAAAGCAAACAAACCTGCCAAACATTCGGATCATGGAAAGGACTTTTTTCAGTGGGAGGGAAATGGCAAAAAGTTCAAAAATGAGTCTGAAAAACCAGTTTTTTGATTAAATGATTCAACAGCTACATAAATTTATGGATTTTCGCTTTGACAAAGAAACGAACATGCAATTTTTGTTCACACACATCCCTACTTTATTTAATAACAGGTTACGAAGAGGTCAGAGTTGCATATAATATATTAATCATTCTATTCTGCCATGATTCCCACACACCCCAAGCTACACTCAGACCTGAGTTCCTAGAACAACTGGCGGTCTTCAGCAGCTCTATCTGGCTTAGTCACAATGCAAGGAAGATGTAGCAACTAATATGAAAGCTAACAGAGATTGTTGATGTCAGGAAGAGGACGAGCAAAATGGCGGTATAGTGGACAACTGGACAGCATTTGACACTATACAGCTAAACTACACGGATATTCTCTCTCTCCCTCTTAACATATAGATACTTTCTAAAGTTATTTCTTTGATCATGAACCCCAGTTGTCTCAAATGAGTTGGCCATATCTCAGAAAATGATATTTTTGGTTTTTGTTTTACTTCTCAGCATAAGATTTACGGTAGTAAGTGACCCTCCAGAAGATGAACAAGATCTTGAGTGTGAAGATATTGGCTTTGCACATGTCAGCCTAAGGGAGATATTTCACCAAGGACAGGACATTACTGACCAAGACATCAGCGGTGAGTTTTCAGTGGATCTCTTCCTTCTTCCACCGCCCCTGCACCCATCCCCCCAATATACCACCAAACAACCACCATATTTATCACAGTTCTTGGTTCCTAGGTATTTCCCACTTAAAGCTTCTGTGCTGCAGCCCTTGAACTGAATTCAGACTGATAGGTTTTTTGGGTCACCCTCATTCCAGCTGAGCTACTGACTTTACCTTTGTCAAATAGATTTTAAAAGTGCTTTTATCCACCAGAACCGTTTAGGATTTCCGGACAATTCACAGTGTAATCAGAATGCAGTATGTTCCTGGTAATTTTTCCGATTACCAAGTATTTTGTTAGATCACAGCTGGGAGCCGATTTTTGTTAATGTTTTTCTTCTTCTTCTCTCCACAATGCCACATGGCCTGGCATGCATTACTGGTCCTAGGTGGGCAAGACCGATGGCGTAGATTGGGGAATGGGATACAGCAAGGTTTAATACAGCAAGATCCACATTACACAGCTGGCATCCTAGCATCCCAAGTTCATACTTTTTGGATGAACCAGTAATTCCTCCAGTTTCCTTTGCTGTTGGTTGGAAGTCTGTATACATGCAAATGCACTAGATGTTCATTTCCTTTCAGCTACTAAACCTTAACCCAAATGTCCTTTCAAGGAATTCCCCTTAGGTCAAAGATTTTGCCCATGTGACAACAGGAAGATTCTTCTTTTGGTCTGTGAACTTTATCCTGACGTCCTCCAAGAGTTGCTCCAATCTGTTTTAAGTCCATAATTCGGCCGCTCTAATACTGCTCTTGCTGGCCTTTTACTACAAGACTCATCTGTACAGTATTACTCTAACAACAGCAAAGTTCTTGGCTTTCACCCTGAAAATCTGCTCTAGTTTGAACCCTAGTTTTAGTCTGAATCCCTACTCTTTTCAAATCTTGTTACTTATGGATTTTATTTTTTTTATTTTTTTGCAACTGTTATTTTTAAGCTTTTTGGGTCTATAACAATTGGTCCGTCGGTTAATTGATTAGCTTATGTTACTCAAAAGGTGTGGGAGGGGTAACTGGTGTGAACCTGCCCTCGATGTTCATTTCCCACCTCCCCTGTGTTTACTTTCCAGTTTTTGATGCACAAGGCAACGGAGCTGTGATAGGGAAGCTCAAAGTAACAGTGGAAGCCCTCCAAGCCCTGCGCTCCGTCTATGAAGAGATCCAGAAATGAACCCTCGTGCTCCCAATATAGTCCTTTTGCAACTGCTCATAGAAGGCGGAGAGAGGAGAGGCAGTATATTTAATGTATAATTTATGTTTAAAGGATGTACAATTTGCAGATGTAAAGTTTGTATATTTTTCCTTCTGTCTGGACTTTTTTATATACATTATACACACACACACACACACACGCTCCCCCCTAAGGCTGCAGTTCCATCCACAGTGAACACCAACTTGTAAATAATTAATACCTACATGATTGAGTGATGTGCTTTATTTGCATTTTCAACATTATTTTTTTGCCTTAACATAAAACAGTAATAAAAATGCAAGTCAAATTTTTAATTTTTAATAAAAAATAAAAACCTTAAGCCTTAGAAAACTGATTAAAAATACTTTTATGTTATCCCTAATCACCCCACTAAATGAAATGCCTGCGATTAGCCTCATTAAGAATTTTATACTGTGAAGCTTTTATTAGAAGCAATATATGAAAATTACTTGGATTAATGTGTTAATCTGCCTCTTTAAAATGCTAATATCCATTTTATGCACATTAAATCTCAGTATGCGTTTTCTTTGATGCATGCCGTTTCTATCAATTAAATATAAAGAACGAGACTGGTCCCAAGACTTATTAAATTACTGCAAGCTTTTATAAAAAGAAACACCACAACTTTTGCCCTTCTGCTAACATTATAATCAGTTGTTTGTGATTATCAAGTTTTGAAGGGAGGGTATTGCATACACCTCCTTTTTTTTGTTTTGTTTGGTTTTCATCTGCAGGAAAAAGGGATTTACATATTTCAACTAATAGCTATCAAAGTGCAAGATGAAACTATAAAAGCATTGATCAGATTATCTTATACTTCAGGCTGGGCCACTGGTTCCTACTCTTCCTGCCCCCTTTAATTCACATTTAAACTTACTTTTTAAAAAAACTACTAAACAATGAATAGTTGCTTCCTGATAAATAGTGATGGAAAACAGCCTGCAACCAGAATTTTCTAATTCTCAACCAATGGTGACGAAGGATTTAATTGATTTTTTTTTTAAATTGAGCTGTGGATCAGCTCTGTAAAGAAGAAAAGATAAGTGTCTAAGATGAGATTCGTTTGGGGCAGGTTATCTTTTATATTTTAATACATGCTTCGTTGTTATCTTTGAGTTTCCTTAAATGGAGTTTTCTAGGTAGAGGGGCTTTTCACTGTTTGCAAAACAGACCATATTTATTTCATAAGCATATGTAAAGTATTCGGAAAGATAAGTAATTTATTAAAATCTACCTAATTTGCCATGATATATTAAATCTCTGCTTCAGTGATCACAGGCCATTTCATTTAGAGAATTAGGCGTTCCTTCTTTGTGTGATTAAAGCTCTGGAAAATGAGTTCTTTGCTCCTATTTGTGAACATTCAGAGCCAGCTAATGGCAAGAAGATGGAATCGATTATGAGACAATTCATTACAGTTCAACAGCACAGGGAAAAGAGCAGGCAGACAAAATTCAAAAAAAGGGAAAGAAAAAGCACACGTATGAATATCTGCGTATAGTTTGAACCATCTGTGCCCTAATGGTTTCAGATTTGCTCCTTCGCCTTTAGTACATTTTAAAATGGCATCCATGCAATATTAGTTTGTTGATGAACATCAGGAGGCCAGCAAAATGCATGTATCTGACCACAGAAATCTCTGAATTCTGCCATTGAATTCCCATTCCTTTGTTTCCAATCTTAGGAGAGAATCTCCAGGGACCAAACCCACAAGTTCTCACAACAGTTTATTCCAACAGAGCGTTCTAGAAACCGCAGGCAGTAAGATTCCAAAGCACGTGTTTGTGTTCTCACTTGCACTGGTTGTGAGCTCATCATTTTGAAACCCTTTCCCAATGTTCTTTGGCTTCCTACAACCGTATTGTCATTAAGACTTGTTATTATACATTACAGTAATTTAAAACAGCTAGATTCGACACCAAGATTAACCAAGTGGCTTTTCAGAACTGGAGTTGCGGTATTTCAGCAGGAGGTTTGGATTATTGGGCTAATATTTTGCAACCCAAAACAAAATCACTTCCTTATAAAGAAGTGAGCACAGAGTCTTCACCCTCGACTCTTCTGTGGCAATCGCAGCAGAGCTGGGAGTATTATAACAGGGCACAGAGGAGGCAACGGTCACAAAGACCTCTACTGTCAAACGAGACTAGAATAGTAACAGGAAATTCCTGAATCCGCCCCTGCTCAAAGACGTGCAATGCTGACCTGTGTGACTGTGGCATATAACTGAACCATCCACACAGCAGTGAGGAGCACCAGTCCAATGCCTGCATCATCAGAAAAGTTCCACCACCTTCCAAGTCTATTCAGGCGGGAATTGCCACTATTTGCCAAGGAAGCAAACTTGTTCTTCTTTTCTGTTTTGTGAGCCCCAAATCTTTCAAACAGCAGCTCTATCCAACTCTGGCCCAAGCAGGGTTTGGTCAGAGAGGAAAGGCCATCTCTAGATGCTATGCTCCTTGCCCCATGACTGAGATCTTGCGTTGGCCAGGCAGGTGAACTACAAAGGTCTCATGTTGAGGCAGGGGATGGCATGTTTTTTGGCACTTCCTGCCAGTCTTGTTCAAACACACCAAGCATGTCACACCATAAAAGCTACATAATCCTAACCCAATCCAGGCCAAAAAAGATAAACATGCACAATCGATAACAGGACCTTCCATAGCCTATTTGAATAAAGTCATTGGTTGTATGACACACCTTAAGAGCTGGCAGTGTGTAGACCTTGTGTTCTCATCCCATCTCTAATCCACCTTTTCTAGCCTGGAATGTTTGTGATAATTCAACTATCTGATTCAAATCCTTTGAATGTTGACATTCGAACTCGAATTGGATTTTCCAAAATCCAAATTTGCACATTGAACTCGGATCGGATTTTTGAAAATCCGATATGGATTTTTGGACAATTCAAATGTGTAGATTTGCATCTGTTGTATACAAATCTGTGCAAAAATTGTATGTATCTTGTGCTTAAAATAGGGAATTAAAACAGGATGCATATGGGATAATACGAGATCCATACGGATTTTTACAGAATGCATACAGATATGTATAACAGATTTGAGTGTTGTTGACATTTGTATCTTTAAATGTGAATCTTAACATTTGAATATACTATTGATAGACTTGGTCTCTGGCTCCTTCACCAACTCATGCCCAGTTTTCCATAGATAGCAATACCTGCATAGTATATTTTTGCACTACATGGTGGTTTGTGGACACTAAAACACAGTGTTACACAAGGAATACTCTGATCCCTTTTAGGGGGAATTAAAGAGTTCATTGTGCACAGTGTGATATTTGGTGTTTAATTTTTACCAGCTGAAGGTGGAAAAGTCGCCACCATAAATGTACCGGAAGCAAGATTATCAGAATGGTTTTCCAAGGGACTCAAGTTTGGGAGATGAGCCAAAGTTCAGTAAGGGAGCACCTATTTCATGCTTAGCTGATCCCAGGTTTGGTTTCTACCATATCCAAATAAGATTAAGAAGGCATTATATTTAGGAAGGCATTGAAGATGCACCTCTTTGTCCTGGCCTTTGGCTGAGCTGAGTATATTCCTCCCACCCCCAATAAAGACACTATCATTTTAAACATGTATTGTTTTAGGTTTGTTGAATTTTTAAAATCTTTTAATGTATATTCTGTTTTTAATCTGTTGTTTTAAGGTTGTTACCTGCCCAGAGACTCAGAGGTATGAGGCGGGATAGAAATGTAAATAATAAATAAATAAATAATAGGAAGGCTTCTGTCTTAAAAGGCCTACACAGTGTAGGGCAGTGATAGGTAATCCATAATGAAACCTGAAGAGCCACAGGGAAGGATGGAAATGTTCTTGAAAATAAGAACAAAAATCTGTACAAATGGAAATTCAACCGGCACTCAGAATCTGCTGAACGCAGAGTAGGCACTGAATTTCTTCATCATTCCTAGGGTGTTTTTCCATTGTCACTAGAAGTACCCATTAATGGGTACAAAAACACCATTACATACCCATTAATGGGTACTTAATGGGTACTTCTAGTGACAGTGGAAAAACACCCCTAGCTACAGATCAACTGTGCTTGCTATGTGTTATTGGACAGTGGGTGATGGTTTGGCTGTGCCGGCTGAAGCTGATAAAAGTTGTAGTCCAAAATCTGAGCGAGCACCAGTTTGGCAAAAGTTCCAGTTCAACGTTGCACCGTACAACTATATGGAAGAAAGAACCCTGAGATATCTTAGGGTATGATAGGCAACTGATAGTCACTCTCAAGGCTTCTAGAGGCAGTGCTGAGTTAGAAGAACCACGAGTCCTGTCCTTGTACTAAATCAGAACATCTACCATTGTCTACTCTAGAAATGGTCATCCAGCCATTGCTGAGCTCATACTACTTTCACACAAACCTTTCACGCAGCAGGGCCAGTGGCCAAAGATTATAATGGAATACAGAGGTCCATTTTCCCCTCCATCTCAGCTCTACAGTCTTACCTACAGAACAAAGCAGGTAACACAAGATTTCTTCTTACCATATGCCCTATCTGAGCTAGCAGTGGCTACCTTATGGCCCTCCAAAATCCTGTCATTCTCCAGGGAGCATCGCCCTGTCTGGCTAGTAGTAAAGATCAATGCAAATTGTAGTTTAGTAACATCTAGAGGGCTCTGGTTTAAATAAAGCCCAGGCCCTGCCAGCAATTGGACTAAGAGTAACAAACTTGTCCCATCTGTTTAATTTGAGAGCATTGGTTAGCCTGCTAAACTAGGTACTGTAAACTTCAGGTGTTTCTAGGTACCTAAGGCAACATAAGAGGAACCCTCCCAGTCAGGCTACAGCCCATCTAGTCCAGCATCCTTTTCTCTTGCAGTGCTCCACCAATTGCTTCCGGACATCTCAAGCAGACAACAAGCGCAAACCCTTAACGTGCTCTCAAGTTCCTACAAATGGCCTTTAGAGGCATCCTGCCTGCTTCTCCAACCTGAAGGTGGTACCTAGACATCTAGAACACAAGAGCATGAGAGGAGTCCACAGCCCATCTAGTCGAGCATTCTGTGTCACCAGTTGCTTCAGGGCATCTCAAGCAGAGAAGAAAGGCAAAACCCTCATCTGCTCTTGAATCCCTGCAAATGTCATTGAGAGGCAACAAGAGACGTTTTCGCACGGGGCTGAACGGTACGCGTGGGAGACAGCTGCGGACACGGCATACGCATTGCCCGAGCGGGGCTTGCGCTCCGACGTGTCCGGAGCTGTCTTCGGCGCGTTCGAAATGTAGAGCACTTTAAAGTGCTCTACATGCATTCGAACGTGGACGAGCCGCCTGCAGGCGTTCGGGAGGAGAAGCATTCGCGCCTGCTTCTCCCTCCCTAACAGCTGCGGGCTTGCCTCCGACGCCGGCGCAGGTTTGGCAATCAGCTGTTTGACAATCAGCTGATTGCCGATCTGCCTCCGCGGCTGTCTCCACGCCCCTGGCCGGCCTTTGCCGGCCAAGACAGCTCCCGGCGCTTTCACCTTTCGCACACAGACGCGCCGGTACGCGTTCCGGCGCGTCTGTGTGTGAACGCTGAAAGCGCCGGGAGCTGTCTTAAGCTTTCCGCCTGAACGCGTTCCGTTTGGAACGCGTTGCAGTGCGGAAAAGTCTCTGGAGACCATACCTAGGCATTCATTCTAGTAGCCATTGATACACCTGTCCTCCATGAATTTATCTAATCCTTTCTTAAAGCTATCCAGGCTGGTTGCTATTAACCCCTCTTCTGATAGTAAATTCCATAGACTGGAGACCCTCTGCGTGAAAAAAATGCCCCCAGTAGATTGTTAAGCCATCAAATCACCAGGGGTGTCAACTTTCAAAAGCTGATGGCTTAGTGCATTCCATACCCTGCAAAATAAAAAACGGCACCTTGGATGTGTGACAAGACTGAGCTCCAAGGGTGGATAGAAGTTTACTTGTTCGAAGTAGCGGAAGAGGGATTTCTGCATTAATTCCCAGGTCTTCCTGTCTGGGGGTAAATAATCATTCCGAGCCATTGTCATGTAAACATGCACTCAGAGAAAAAAACCCATATTCAATTATGGTTCCCTATAGAGATATTCCTATAAGCAATCAATTGATTATTGAATTGCTGAAAAGAAGGTCTCTCATATTTTGCTTAAAAGCTGAATTGCAGCTAAATGCTAGCAACAAGCTGATCTTGAAAAAGTATGTATGCCTGCCAAGAGTTGGTTTTTTCTCTGTTCACAGTTCTTGCCAAAAGCCTTATTCAGAGACCTATTGTTTCTGTTGTCCTTCCTAGCTTGCAACTAAAATAATGTTACATGTAAGCGTATGAGAAAGGCCGCTTGGATGTTTGTGTTCACATAGAATCAGCAAATTATTATGTATAAGAGAGGCTTGAAATCTCTCAATAAACCATCATATGATATGATCACTACATGCTGTTTCTTGACTGTTTAATATCTACGCTTGCTGCCTGCTTGCTGGCCTGCTGCTTATTTGCTTATATGGTGATTATTGATTAGGTATAGTCTTAGTGCATTCCATACCTTGCAAAATAAAAAACGGCACCTTGCATATTCAATTATGGTTCCCAAATGTGGTTTATTCAGGTTATTTTCTTTGGCTTTCTGGCAGCTCTGTATCTCCCAATTTTCAGTGGTTTTCTCTTTCTTTCCCTATGTCAACCTTATAAAGTGGCCTGGAGAAAACAGAAGAAAATTCTGTCTTGACTCTGAATACTTAAGGACCCCTAGATTTCTGTACCTAACGTTTAACTTGCCTTTCATCTGCCTCTGAAAATGAATGCATCAGGAAAACGACGAGCCATTTTCCTTCCATGTTGTCTAACCCAAAAGTAGGTTTTCTAAAACGCAGTTAAAATCTAGCCAGGAAGTTATTATTTTTTGCCCTGAAACACTAAAATACAAATTAAGTACAAACTAAAATACAATATCTTCAAAAGGGGAGGGAGGGAAAAGTTAATGTGAACATTGTTTTAAAAGCAATACATCTAAATTGTATTTATTTTGTATACATTTATTCCTTAGATTCATATTTTTGGTATGAATTTGGTATGTCTGTTGTGCACTTTTTCCTGTACAAAGACTCCTTCACAAAATTCAAAGATGTGTGTAGTCTTATTAGGAACTGTTTTCTGATCCTGTTGCAAATTCAAGAGTATCGGGTATAGTTGATCTACTTCTGAAATCAGACAAAAGAGTCCTGTTCGCACGAGGGCCTCCGGAACACATGTAGGATGGGCTGGGGTGGTTCCATCCAGAACCACCAGCCCAGCAGAGTGAATGCTCCGTCCGGAACTGCCCCAGGCCATCCCAGGGCACCTCACACGCATTCCGGGTGTACAGCATGAAACCGTACTCTACACCCGGCCAAGCACATTCCAGGCCATCCCATGCACAGCTAGCCAATCAAAGCCTGCGGTGCGCTCAGACGCACAACGCCCCCGGCCATGCTGACCACGTCAGAACCCGGCGACCATGAGGTACGTTCCTCATGGGTGTGTGTCCGGGTAGGCCATGCCCCGGTGGGGTGCCCAGGATGGTGGTGGTACTGAGGGCTCTAGCGGATCCGGTCTGGTCCCCCGGAGCATGCAGGAACCTGGGGAAGGGACCAGACAGGCCTGCCCACCTCTGGGTCTTACCTGACCCAATGGCAGCAGGTGTGGGAGGGGTGTCCCACCCCCGTGCCAGCCTTTTTGGACTAGAACACGTGGGGACGGGTTCACCTTTCACACGTAGGCAGGTAGGAATGTGTGCTCACACATTCCTTACCTGCCTAGGTGTGAATGGGGAATCCGTCCCCTTGTGTCCTAGCCTTACTGCACTACAGCCGTTCACCTGTAGTGCGAAAAGGTCTAAGGTATCCTTCCTTTATTACACAGATTGATATAGAGGGATAGGAATCCCAAACTCCAAGTCAGATCTTTGAACTCAACGTTTTATCACAGTTACATTGCTGCCACGAAATTTTCATCTCATCATATTCATTACAGTCAAGAATCATGGAAAATATTCAAAAAAAATAAAATAAAACAACTCACACAGGATATTATTGCCATGAGTGTAACCATATTAGGAATTTTGTCTGTATATACAGTTGTAAGCCTCTGGCTGCCTGATTCATTATCCGGGTCCTTATTTTTACTATGCATAAAAATTTAGCTGTTGCTGAGCTGGCTTTAGGGTGTTTTTTAAATCAGGATTAGATTATCCTTTCATCAATTTTAATACAGACCAGATCATATCCTGGCTAATCCCCTTATAGAAATCACAGAACAGTAGAACATGTTCCACGGATTCAACTGCAAAGGTGGTACCATCATGTGTTCTCACAAGAGCAGGTAAACACAGTGAAACGGACAAACATGGAGGCAGGTGGACACTGTTAATAACTTAGGCATCCTTTCCAGCAACTGAGAAACCCTGTAGTTAAGACAAGCCAGAATCAAATCAGGAGAAAGGGTATAATACAACAACTCCTGGTTGTACCACCTACTTCAGTAGCCCGGGGAGGTTGCTGGGGACCCAGAATCGGGCCTTCTTGGTGGTGGGACCTAGATTGTGGAATGTTCTTCCCCCTTGAGGTGCGTCATGCACCTTCAGTTAATAAACACATTCAGAAAATGGTTAAAAATACGCTTATGTACGGATGTGCATGAATGTTCTAAACATTCAAAATTTGATCGAATTCAGTCAAATGTGTACATTCGAATTCGAATAGAATGTCTTCACATTCGATTTTAAACATTTGAACAAATTTTGAATGTTCCAAACATTTGTTCAAATTATTTGAGACATTATATGCAAATCTGTACGAATCTCATACATATCTGTATGCGTTTACACTGATAGTACGGGATAAAACGGGATGCATACAAAATGCATACAGATACACATATGAATGTTGTTGACATTCGTATATTCAGATTCAAATCTAACATTCGAACTAACAGATTCAAATGTATTCAATTCAAATCGGATTTTGTTGCATACGGATTCTAAACATTCGAATGGAATTTGGTTCGAATTTGAATGCAAAAACACCTTTTGTGCATGTCCCTGCGCTTATGTACCCCGACCTTTGATTGATATAAGGACCTTCTTCCCTCCCCATTCCACGTTCAGTTATTATTTCAATATCTTACTATTTTCGTTTGTTCATTTTGTATTTTGCGGAAGGGGAAGAGGAAGAGGACAAGATTAGGGCCAGAGTGTGCATGTTCTCAGACAATATCAGAGAAACAGCTGTGTTAGTCTAATTTGAAAAGTCCAGCAAGGTAGTAAGTAGCATTTGGAGACTAACAGGAGAAGGGTTGGTGGCGTGAGCTTCTATAGATAGCTCTACTTCTTCGGATGCTAGGGGGCCCAATGGGTACGTCTACTTTTCCAAATGCTAGGGGGCCCGATGGGCACATCTAGTTCTTCAGATGTTAGGGGACCCAATGGGCCCCCTAGCATCTGAAGAAATAGACGTGCCTATGAAAGCTCATGCCACCAACCCTACTCCTGTTAGTCTCCAAGTGCTACTAACTGCCTTGATGTTCTCAGACAGTTCTTCCACTCCAGAGAGTGCAAGAACCTCTTGAACCGCTAAAGAGGTACCTGATTCAGATTCAGCCGAGAGTGAAATCTGCAGTCATTGTGAGGACTTTTGGGGGGGAGGGGGGGGAGCCAAAACAATATTACTTGAAAGTGTACAATTGGCAAGAAGGGTAGGGGAATACCTAAGTCCAGTTCTAGATATTAAACCAAAAAAGAGACAATGGGAATTTTAATAATTTTCTGGTTATAGTTCCTTCTCCTATTGCAAATGTTCATTCAATCTCCGTGCTCTGAGAGGCGGCATTACCGTTGGGCGGGTTCAGCCTCAATGGCCTACTATGAGCAAATCCACAAGGGCAAATTCCAGTCTTCCAGTGGTGTGTTCATCTTTATTCCCCAATCTAGCAGATACATAGCGGGACCAGAACAAAGGTGCAGGAAATGAAATTCCTCCAGTTTGATTTTTTCCCATTCAAAGCTGACCAAGCTGCCTTAACCTTAAGGTGGCCAACTTTTTTTTTACAATGAAAAGGAGGACAAGAATAAATTGCAGAAATTGAAGGAGACTCGGTCCTCGGGCACTGCGCTGCCAGGAAGAAATTCTTGCTTCCCTCTCAATGAGGCTTCGCTGCCTCTAATGCCGCCGCCATCAAGGAAGCTAAGAAACGTCCTTCTTCAGTTGCTCCTCCAGTCTCATCAGAAAATGGCGGCAGCACAGGGGAAAGGAGAAAAGGAGGGAGGTGGAGCTATTGGTTCCACCAATCAGGTGGCTTGGAGCAGCGCTCTCATTTTAGCACCCAACTGGCAAGGAAAAAAAATGGGCTTAAACACAGTGACTGCTTTAAATTACCAAACCCTGAATGGTGGAACAATCTCCACTTTCTCAATGGGCTTTTCTTCTCCCCTTGTGGATTTAGGGTGGGCACATGCTCTTGCGATCTTTAAAGCAGCCGCCCCTGCTTCCAAGATCAAAAAGGAGGACATGTAGGAGGACACTTTTCGAGGGAGGACGGAACTAACAAGAGAATGACTGTCCTCCCTTATTAACCTGCAGTTTTCCAATGCACACCTGTGCTTTTGCTACACTTTTGCAACCACGTGCAAATATTCATCGGCACTGCCTGATCACACTGTCCCAGTTATTTTAAACAGCATTTGTGGGTGCAAGCCTATTACAACAGCACTTCAACTTCTATACCCAAGCGCATCTTATGTGACATTGTTAGCAGTCCAACATCAGTAGTTTCAAATTTAAAACATCACTTACACATGTTCGAATAACAATCTGCCCAAGAGTTCTCTGGATTTACTAAAATACAGGGTTTTTCCGCCCTTAATGTCTTCAGTCAAACTGGCACCGTGATAGAATGTAGAATGATTTCCTCATGTATCAGGCGAGAGAAAGGAAAACAGCTCGCTGCCCCTCCTTCCAAAAGAAGAGACTCCACTGGCGCTGAGTGAAAAGTCATTTTGAACCCAGCACAGAGAAGTTGCTGCGTTCGGAACAAGGACGGTCAATCAATACTCATAGGAGTCTTTGCACTACCTAATAATACAGCTATATCTGAAGGTCACTGGCCGCTGTGATTGAAAGAAATGCAGGCAGTGATAGGTGATGACTCACCCACTTTTCTCAGGAAAATTGGGAGAAATATCACCGCAATTCTTACAGTGATGCATACGGCATATACCATTTGGCATGCATACATGAAAGTAACCCTGCACCCAAAATGCAAATAAAAATGATAATGATAATGATGACAGTGATGATGATGATTATAATAAATGTTATTAAAAGAGCTAGTATTGGGGTAGGGACAATCAGAAATATCAAAATGTAACGCAGCAGCATCTGTGCATTTTTACCAGTTTTCATCGCTGCAGAAGATCATTGTCTACATGTGCATGGAAGAATCACTTGGAAGCTATTTCTAATAGGCTAGGGCATGATTATGCCCCTAAATGAGATGGTATTTGTTCTTTCAGAATACCCACAAGTGTTTATCTAATTAAACAGGAGCATTATCAGATGGATTTATTAGCTTACACTAAGCATAGATTAAGCAAAACCATACCGTTCTGATATTTTGTAACCAAGAGTGCATGCAAGTATCTAATCCTTACCAGGCACCGCAAATGCATGCTGATTTGTTTGTTTCTGAAGGTGGAGACATGTGCTCAGTTCAGATAAACATTTTGTTTGGTGGGCGATTGATACACTTGGATGACTTCCATCTCTTCTTTCCAGGCTTGGAAAACAGGGGTCTACTTTTCCCCACATTATGCGTAAGATTTGGTGAGCTACTCAGATGTGGAAGTCTGCAAACAGCACCCCATAAGAACGTAAGAGAGGTTCTGCTGGATCAGGCCACAGCCCATCAAGTACAACATCCCGACTCGCACAGTGACCCACCAATGACTTATGGGCATCTCAAGCAGAGAACAAAGGCAAAACCTTCACCTGTTCTCAAAAACCTGCAAATGGCCTTTAGAGGCATCCAGCCTGTCTCTCCAACCTGGAGGTGCTACCTAGGCTTCCATTCTATTAGCCCAGTGGTTCTCAACCTTCCTAATGCCGCGACCCCTTAATGGAGTTCCTCATGTTGTGGAGACCCCCAACCACAGCTGGGAAGTGGGAGGGAAGGGCGGCGGGAGACTTATCGTGACCCCTCTGAAAGGGTAGTTCAACCCCCAAAGGGGTCCCGACCCCCAGGTTGAGAACCACTGTTAATTAGCCTCTTAGGCTGTGTTCCCACTTGACTTTTAAAACTGGGTTGGACTTTTTAAATCCAGATTCAGGACCAAGTGCACAATCAGGCTGTCCCCATTTCCTTGAGGATAACATGGGCTGAATCCGAATACTGGCATTCCCACTGAAAAAAACAGCCCCAAGAAACAAGACCTTTTAATCTCTGTCCCTTATGCCTATCCAGCAGAATCAGTGGGAACAGAAGCAATCATCCCTTTTAGACTCTCCCTTTCAAATCAGAAGCTCCCTCTCTCAATTCATCTTGCTGGCAAGGCAACAGTTTTGCACTTAAACAGGAGAGCAAAAGAACCAACAGCACAAAGCAATTCCCTTTCAAAATAAAGCTTGCAGGGATGGGGTGGGGAGAGGGAGGCTATTACTCTCCCTTTCAGTTTCCTTCCACTCTGTAAAATGGAGGCTCGTGAGTTAGTTTTCCCCTACTGTGCCGCCCGGATTGGTTTGCCATAGGGCGGTATACAAATAAATATTATTATTATTATTATTATTATATTGCTACAATGTATCTCTTGAGGCTTGCATTTTTAAAAAGGGTTCTTGCAACCGTATCTTTCCTAATTGCAGTGTGTTTAGAGCAGGCATGGTCAGGGGAGGCGGGAGACCTTCATAGCTGTGAAATCCCACCCACATCTGGCAGGCATTGACCAGAAGAATAGTCAGGTAGCATTTTCAAAGGTGAAAAAATAATGTGGGCTGGGCTCCAAAAGGGGACAGGGAACAGTTTTTGTGAGGACTTTTTTTCTGCAGATTTTTGCAGAATTGTCCTTATAAAGTCCAGGAATTAAAAAAATAGATGGGACCTCCTGATCCCAAAAATGGATTTGATTCGGATTTAAATTTGTATGGGAGCGCAGCCTTAAAACAGCCATGAACCATTTGGGGGGAATTGGAGAACAGGGTAAAGTGTTACTAAGTCCATGCCATAGCTATAGCGATTTTGTTCATGCAGAATGCCGATGAGAATAGGCAAGCATTCCTACTGCCTCCTGGCAAGCCAGTAATGTTGCTCTGGCTTGTGTGACATGTGGCCTCCAAGGTGTAGGACTGTTCCAAGTCCTTCAGCATCTTCACCTCTAGGAGATGGGTTATTCTGATGATGGCTGCTCTACAAGAGTGGTTCACACACTGGTGACCTTCCTGAAGTTTCTGAACCACTCCCATCATCTCACCCCACTGCGGATGGCACAGAATTCTCGGACAAGAATGTTGGGCAAACTCTCCAGCCTGGAAGTAGACAGGTGCCATGTCCTTCACACCTGCAATGGATCCCCCCCCCTTTTTTTTTTTGCTTCAAATAAAGGAAACTGTAGGAAGGATATGGTCTGGCTCAAGGTATGCAAACATCACTTTAAAAATCTTGCATTGTAAGAGGACTGCAGCATGAAGAGATGAAAGGAAATAAATCCTGGGGCTGAACTATTCATCATATCTTCCTTCCATGGATCTGAAGGCATCCATTCCATAAGCCATAGTCCTCCATAGGTGGCCAGAGCTTTGCTTACTGTGGGATGGCTATATTCAACAGGGCTGTTCATAAAAGCTCCAAAAGAAGACCTTCAGTAGAAGGAGGGATGGACAGAACAGAACGGTGGCAATTCGAGAGGAGCAAAATCCATTGTAATACCTAGAGTCTGGAATGAGGCACAATATGAATTGCTTGACCGACCCTTCCCGTATTCCCTTCCGAGAATATATCTTGGGGAATTTGTGTCTCACAGTGGCTTCCATTATCCAGGAAGACAAGAGGGCCATCACTGATTTCAGAGGTCTATCCTGCCAAACTATATGGGAGAACAGAAGCTATGGAAAACTTTCCCAAGCTTCTCTTTCAATGCAGTTTGGAGACTTGCCTTAACACATTTTATCTTCCATGCTTCAAGTCTCTCCCTCGATATATAATCAACCTTTAATGACATCCAGAAGGTTCTGCACCCTTCAAAAGTATGTTCAGCATTAGTCTGATTTGCAGTGAAGCAATAAATAAGTAGATGGATTCCATCATGAATTCTGTCTTATTGGTCTCAGTGGCATGAATAACATCATCATGTTGCGAGCAGATCCTGCTGGGCATGATATCAAGCAGAGCTTTGGGTGTCCAGATGGAGGCCCACTAGTGATTCTTATCAAACTGAGCTTCGTTGAGAAGTGTGTGGGTTAAAGGGATAGAATGAAAGGGAGAGGGGCTTTGGAAGGGAGAACAAAAGCTGATCACAAGAAAAACTGTCACAGCATTAGAACATATGACTATAAGAGCAGCCCTGCTGGATCAGGCCACAGCCCATCTAGTCCAGCATCCCATCTCAGACAATTGTTTCTGGGTATCTCAAGTTAGAAGACAAGGGCAAAACCTTCAGCTACTCTCAAATCCCCGCAAATGGCCTGAGAGGCATCCTGCCTATCTCTCCAACCTGGAGGCAGTACCTAGGCATCCATTCTAGTAGCCGTTGACACACCTGTCCTCCATGGATTTGTCTCACCCTTTATTAAGGGTATCCAGGCTGGTTAATGTCACCACCTGTTCTGCTGGTGAATTCTATAGACTGATGAATCTCTGGGTGAACAAGTACTTCCCCTTGTCAGTCTGAACTCTCCTGCCCATCAAAGTCACAGAGTGCCCCCTGGTTCTAGTATTGTATGATTAAGAATTTTCTATCCACCTTTTCCACACTGCACTTGATCTTATATACTTCAACCAGGTCATTTCTTAAATGTCGCCTTTCAAGGCTGAAGAGACCCAGACACTGTAGTCTGATTTCTCAAGCAAGATGCTCCAATCCCTGGCTGCATTTCTGTGCACTTTTCCCAGCTTCACCATATCTTTTCTTCCTATTTACCCCTAGACTTTATGCTACAGGGCACTCTGTGTAGTTCCAGTGGCTACGTCAGCCAAACCTAAGTAGCCTCAGCCCTCCAAAGGCTGTGGGTCTACGGCTGTCTCTCACATAGGGCCTTCTCAGTGGTGGCCCCTAAGACCATGGAATAATTTCCTGACTGAGGTCTGCCAGGTACCTTCATTTTACACATTTGGGTGATGAGTGAAGGCACACCTATTTTGCCCTGGCCTTTGGCTGAGGGAACAGCCAAACAAATAAAAGGATCCCTTGTGAAACCTAGCAGGAGTTGCCCTGAAGCTGTAACTGGAAGGCTACTGGTTATCTAGCCCTTGCTGATATAAAAAAAGATCCCCAGGAGGGACAGAAACACTGGGCGAAATCTAGTCTGTTTGTAACAGATCTACATACTTCCAGTTCTAGTAGAAAAGTTTAGGTGATGCATAAATGTCTCCCACTGAAAGCAGTGAGATGTGTTGTCTCTTAGAGTGTGTTGGACGCTGCCTACGCTCTTCCTTAATCCAATCACGCCTGGGAGTCCGACATGGGAATGTGATGCTCCATCTGATCTTTAGAAGCATAAAACGTGAATTGTGGGTGGAAGGTGCCCTCTGCTGTCTTTGGCCTAAGAAGGAGTTTGTTGCTGAGCTCCTTTCCCAGTAGATGTTCATGTGAGGACGCCAGCTAAGACTGACCCCAGCTAAGGAAGAAGAGCTCCCATTCCCCCATTTTGGCTATTCTGAGGTGTACAGAATGCAAGATCTCAGGACTTCTTGCAAACTCCACTGAAGTCCAAAGTATATCTCCTGTACCAGAGATAATACTTGATTATGCATGATTCTTGCTTGTTATAGCTAGGATGGTGTCAGTTTTACCAAAAGAAAAATGGGATGATCATTCGCATTTGCCAGGAAGGAAGCTGACCCAAAGCGTCTCTTACCAGCCAGAAATGCAAATAGTCCCCCGCTGAGCTGCCCGTGCTGCCGCCACAAAAGCTAAAAATCCTACTTCCAGGCTGCCTCGATCGGTCGCTGCCAGCCATGTCATACGTTCCGTGATGTGCCTTAAGGCTGCAGAGGGGTGGGACCAGTTCTGGCGACGTGTTGGGGAGGCGTGCCCCGCCACTCCCTGGATTGGTGCCAGCCGTTGGGGAGCTGCAAGACGTGCAAATGGGTGTGCCACTGGGCACTCCAGGTGAGCCTTGAGTAAAGGGATCAGCAATTTAGTGCACCTCTAGTGAGGGCGAGAACTAGTCTAGGCCGTAGCAGCCCAGTGGACGTATGTATGCTCCTCACCAGATCTGCACTAATTGCTGACTAGAGGCCTAAAGTGAATTAGCCGCAGGTTCTCCTCTTGGGAGAAAGTGATGTCTTTGAACATGCCTACTGACATCCTTTGAGCTCCACAGTTCTTTTGGGGTACCTTTTTGCACATTGTTAAGCTTTCAAATAAAATTTACTCCTGGATCCACTCCTGTACCACATGAAGATTTATATCTTTCTACCTGGATTCATCACACAGTTTATTATCCAAAGCAAGATATTGAGAAAATGGGGGTTTTGTAAAAGCTACAGGCCCAGAACCATCAGGGTTAGTAATAAGAAATGTCCTGGTTAATCAAAAGATTTATACCAATAGTATCTACCCTTTGCTTCAAAGCTGCAAATAACAGGAATGGAGACAAGGGGGCAATTTGTACTTTGGTGAACATCTGGACAGATGCATCTGCACTTCAAGGAGGCTGTTACAGCCTCCAAGTGCCCCCAGCCTTCCCAGATGTTCACCGATTGTGAACTAGTTGTGGAGCATGAGACCGTGTTCCACAAGCTACCTAACCTTCCCCAGAAACTTACCTGTCATGTCCAGCTGGCAACAAGGAAGTCATCAGAACTGCCACACAAGTGCGCTGGCAGCTCCGCTGACCTCCTAACATGAATGTGACCGCGACCGCGACGGCGCAGAACGTCAGCATCATCCTAGCGACAGTGCTGATGCATGCGCAGTCATGGAAGGCACCCCACTCAAGATTGCGGCGCCCTGAAGAGGACTGACCTGGCGATCAAACGGAAGTAATTGTTTAATCACAGGTGTGTGTGTAGGCCAGTGATGGTGAACCTTTTGCGCTCGGTGTGTCAAAATTCGCAAGAAAACCTAGCTTAACTCGGGTGCAATGTCACATCTAGAAATATCCATAATTTTGTGATATTTGTAGCTCTAGTAAAAAAGTTATATTTTTGATATATGGATTTTATTAAAAGCAAAAACAAATAATTCTTTACATTTGCTAAATCTTCAGTTGAAAGTTGGTATTTTGTACACTTCAAGAACAAGCAAGCACTACACACCCAGGTGCCAAGGTGACCATGTGTGTCACACAAAAGGGCTTGGCGTGTCACCTGTGACACGCGTGTCATAGGTTGGCCATCACCGGTGTAGGCTAACGTTGACCAGTGATCGCAAGTGCAGGTGCTAGCCAGTATTAGATGATTGTGCACCTTTCCCATCCGCGGGACAGGAAGGGAAGTACGAAAACGCCCACAGTTCAAAAACAAGTCGGGGGGGGGGGGAGTGTAGCAAGAAGACAATAATATTGAATGTTCTGCTGAAATATTAACAAGAAGGCAGGAGTATCTGTATTAAGGGCCTCTTAATCCAGATCTGGCTCTGTTTTGTGCAGATGCAGTAGGACTATCAGAGGGCAGGGCTTCCTTGATCCTCATTAACCTGCAGATGAGGGGGCCCAGGATCCAGAGCAGAGGCCCTTTGATCTCGATCCACAGTGCAGAAAGGGCCTAGGAATGGAAGTGGATACCTTGCTTTCCTGGTTGAGAATATATCCTAACTAATCCTATGATTCTGTACTTACTCACTGTGTAAGTGAGGTACTACTCACTGTACTCACATTTTCCTGAGAAGAACTGCAAAGCTCTGTGGTGTAACTCAGCAGGTTTGTGCGTTTCAGTGTTGTTTTTTAAGAGAACTAGGTAATTGGGGAAACACTTGTGAATAAATTGATGTCCTATTACGCTTCATTATATGCACAGTGTCTTGTTAAAATATCTCTGTCACAAAGCACAATATCACTGCCATAAAGATTGTGTTATGGCTCCATCTACAGCCTTGATAAAATAAATTTTGGACGCAAATGTGCATCCCAGTTAATTAGACGCCATGCCCTCTTTCTAGCTTGGAACTGAAATGTTGCTTCAGTTCACCTTGTAAGTGAATCACCGCCCCCCCCCCCCCCGCTTTTAAAACGTCTATGTGAACAGGTTTCGTGCCCTGTAGAATCTCACCTTCTTTCTTTTGAGAGATGTTTCTTAAAGGCTTTCTGGCAGACAGCAGTTCAGTGCCTCCTAAAATCAACAGGGTTGACATTGAAGCTGCCATTTCAGACTGATTTTTGGCTCTTTTCTTGGACTCCCCCCTTTCTTTTTCTTTCCCTTTCTTGTTATTTGGTACCCCTGAGCCAGGTCCAATTGTCTGGTGAGTGGAGACATCTGGACAGCTTTCTTGGCAAAGACGCAGAAGTGGTTTACCATTACCTTCTGAACTTCAGACCTTCTGCTTTCCACACAACTGCTCTTCCACTCCCAGACATATCCAGAAACAGCCAGCAAAACACGGTGGAGTCTGCCATAGTCATACATGTGGATGGGAGGTCCCTATTCCAGGATATAATCCAGAACGACAAGGCCCAGTGCAGAAGGAACATGAGAATGACAAGAAGAGGACTTGTGAGACAATGGGATTTAAATGTATCTGCTCATCAAGACCAGTTGAGAGACTCACAGAGGCCACACTGTTTCAGCCTTTTGAGGGCCTTATGCCCACTACAAAACCTCAAAAAATAACAGTGCTTGGAAACAAAGTACCTCTCTGAAAAAAGGGTTGAATATAATTTGAGTCTTGTTTTTTAAAAAAACATTGTAGCAAATTTGAGTTCCCTAACCATGCTTAGGACCACCACCTTTGGATGGGCCATGCTGTCTGCTTTTCTTCCTCTTTTTGTTCTTTGTCGCAGTTGCCAAATTTGACTTAGTCTCTGAATGCTATCGAAGCAATCATTTAAAAAGAAGAAATCTAAACTTTGTGCATGCAAAACTTCCTAGCTCTAATTAAGAAACGGAGAAGAGAAAAATGCAAACCTAGTTACGGTGAGAATAAAATTAAGTATCTCTCTGTACATTTTAGAAGTATGGTAGTAGTACAATTGTAGAATTGTGTCTGATTAATTTCAAACACAGATTTTATGCAAGGTCATTTGACTATAATTTGATTACCTGACCTCATAATTAAAGTTTATTACCAGCTTCCAAGCTTCCATGGGTGAATGTGTGAGAGTGTGTGTGTTAGAGTATCCTGCAGTACAATATTCAATCCAATGGGCTCACTGACTCACAGTTTTGCATTTAAATGGGGTGGGGGGAATACGGTAATAATGTGACAAACAGGTTTGGGGGTTTTGATCATTAATCCTGCTAAGCAATATTCATAAATTCAATTTTGAATAAGTTGGATACTTTCTTTCCCGTTTATTAGTTTCAATGTTATTAAATGAGATTGTTTCTGACTAATATATTTCTCGACTCAAACGGTAGCTCCAAGCAGTTATTCAAATCAAATAACATGCCCCCATACTTGTGCCTAGCACTAATAAATGCCAGGTTGTGATACATTTCCCAGAGACTGACACAAATATTAAAGGAGGCAATAATGCTGCTAATGTCTTATAAGTAAGCTGATTTTTCTAAAGGACCAGAACCAGAGATTATAGGAAGAGCAAGAGACCCCACAAATAAAGCCTAAAGCTTGGCAGATCCTTTTTTCAAAGACAGCGCAGCATTATTGCTGAAAAGGCAAAAGGACAGCAAAAATAGGAGAGAATGCGACAGCAGAACAGCTGACTTCAAAACATTTTGTATCCTTTAATAGGGCTAGGGGTGTGAAAACATTCGATTCAATTCAAATGTGTAAAATCCAAATGCAACAAAAACTGATTCAAATCCGATACATTTGAATCTATTCGTTTGAATGTTAGATACGAATTTGAAGATACAAGTGTCGACAACATTCGTATGCTGTGCGTATCTGTATGCGTTTCGTATGCATCCTATTTTATCCCCTATGCATCCCGTTTTCATTCAGCATTATAAGTACAGATACATACAGAGACGTATGTAATACATACATATCTGTACATTCAAATGATTTGAGTGATTTGAACGAATGTTTCGGGAACATTCAAAACCCGTTCAACTGTCTCAATTCGAATGTGAAGATGTTCTATTTGTATTCGAATGTCCACATTCAAACGAATTTCGAATGTTTGGAATATTCATGCGCATCCCTAAACAGGACAGCAAATAGTAGGAACAAGGCAGCCCAGAAGTTTTTGTTCTGGACTTGCAGATTTATTTTGGGCTTTCCTTTCTTCTGGATTCACCAAGAGGAGGGTTGGTTCCATAAAAATGAAGAAGGTAAAAAGAACGCCAGTCGCGCTCATCTGTGCCCAGTCCAGTTGGCATTGTGTACGTGCGGATAGGTGAATCACAAGACAAAGACATTCAAGACTTTTCTGCACTGGGCCTTATTCCAGATTATATCCCGGAATAAGGACCTATCATCTGCATGCTGGTGCCGTTTATGGCATAACTTGCCCAGGGCTTGCCATCCAGGGCTCTGCCTTGTGTATAATGCCGTCAAGGCTTTATAAGCTGATCTCAGTATTTAACTTAAAAAAGGTAGGAATGGACCCAAAACGTGAGCGGCATTTAAATGTGGTCTTGAATTTCACAAATTGATTCTCCCCCACTATTTCTTTTCCTTTTTAAATTTCCATATGAACTTCCACTGCATTTGAACTTGGGGCCCAGGCATTCACTTTCGCAGAGTGAGTCTAAATGTGGTTTTGTACAAATCGTTAAGCATTTGTGTATAAATTCCATCTATGTATCCTGATATTTGCACACACCTGTTTACAGCTGCATTCAGTACTGACATGGCTTCAAACGCCATCTGTGCATTTGAAAAGGCAAGAAATTCGGAGCTCAGACAAGAGGTGTGCCAAATGGTGCACCGGTGGAAAAACTGTGTTTTATTTGGGAGCCAGTTCTTTGCATTGGTTAGCCTGCCTTAACCGGGTTTCTCAGATGAGAGAGACACTCATCACTGTCACAGAAGCTGCAGTGAATAAGCAAAGTGCTGGTAGAGGCCTGTTGCCATCTGTGGGCACCCTAGGCCTCTGTGTGCCGGTAAGCCCCAGCTTCCAACTTCTAAGCCCCCAGTAGAGGCAGGCTAGCTCGTACAAACTGTGAGCTCCCTAGCATGGCCAAGCGTCTTCTTCGTCAGCTCCACAAGCCATTTAATGCTCCTCTAATTCAAACACAGTAACTGTTCAGAACAAAGTTCAGAAGTTGAAAGAGGTGAGGGTGTCTTTGAAAAATATCCAGCCAAAGATTTTGCAGTTCCCATTTCAGGGTATGGAGCAGATTAAAGGGAAATTAGCGGTAGATCAAAATGCCTGGAAAGGAGAGGGTTGCTGGCTCAGTGTCCCTACCCTCTCCCACTTCTGTATCTCTGGCAAGAAAACTGTGCAGAAGTGCCCATGCAGCCAGCCAGGGCGGAATCCACGCTTCAGGCCCTAGTATGCAATTAGGCAACATCCGGGCAGGTGCATTTGCACTGTCAGGAGGCGTTTACAGCCTAGAAATGCTTCCTGTCTGCCCAGAGGTTGACTAATTGCGTGCTAGCTGTGGAGCATGAAATCGTACCCCACAAGCATGCTAACCTTCCCCAGACACTTAGCTGAAGCGCCCAGCCAGTGAGCATTCGCACCTCTATTGGCTGGGAAGGTCATCAAAGTGGCCGCAATGACCCCCTGCCGCGACTGCGAGTGCACAGAGCGTCAGCGTCATCACAGCAATGGAGCTGACACACGCCCAGTCATGGAGGGCACTGCACTCAAGAGTGTGGCACCCAGAAGAGGACCAGTCCAGGAATCGATCACAGGTGTGTGAACGATGGCATGAGGAGTAGGATAACTAGAGGCTGCAAATGCAAGCGCTAGTCAACATTAGTTGGTTGCATACCTTTCCTGTCCACGGGACGGGAACTGTGAAAATGCTCCAGGAGTCAGCTACAACTCAACAAGCTTATCTGGTGGGGCTTGATGCATGATGGACTTGCTGGGATATCTAACAAATATTTCAGCAAACTAATTCCACTTGGATCCCAACTTGCACGGCTGTCAAAAAGCACCTGGGAGAAGACGCAAAAGAGTCAGTTGGGCAACACAATCTTGTATCCAAAACACACCCTACAAGATCAATTAAGGTTTCCTTCAAACTGTTCAACCCAACCTCTGTTACCTTACATTGCGGACAGGGGAACGAACAGTCCAGCCAGCCCACCAACTTCATTGCATGCGCCATCAAAACAGCACTCTCCTGCCTTCCTTTTTCGGATAATTCCTTTCTGTTTTCTTTCCCATCTACTTCCACAAGCCGTTACTGACGGAAAGGTTGGGTTCAGGCAGCTTAACTGTTATGTGGAATGACCTTTACTTTTAATATTAATATATTATTGTAAAGTCGGTGTGACTCATGAATGCAATTTTGGAATTCAGATGAAATGCCAAAGCGCCAAACCTTCTGCGCGTGGCTCCCTCCGCTTCCCTCCCGTCCTGCGCCGGGTGGCAAATGACTTGAATTAATATGCATCATATTTCTCTCCCTTTTATTTACTCAGCAAGGTTTGCTGAAGCAACTTTATCAAGAGTAACATTATCAAGAGCTTTTCCGCGCGCCGCTTCATCATATTCACATCCGTGTCTGGTCGACACTTGTCACTGTCAATCAAACCGCAATAAGACGCAGATGATTTGCTCATTTGGTTTAATAAAATCTCCCTGCTTATTTGCAGTGCAAGTCATTATGCCATATAATTGCTGCACCGCCGAGGTGAAAAGCAGGCAGTAGCCTGGGGGATAAGATGAGAATCTGGCTATATGAAGGGCCTGTTTCTTTGCCTCCGTCTCTCCCTAGTCACTCATATCCCTAAAATTAATATTGTATTGAATCTGCTCCTGCAATTCTTAGGCAGGCTAACATTGTTATTACTTATTATTTGGATGTGAAGTCATTTATTTTTAGTTTTGATAGTGAGGCTGTCAAGCTCAATTGCATTTGGGAAGCACAGCATGCAATTTTTAACTGCCATTTAAAAACCTACTTTTGGGGACCTACAATTATGAAACAAATCCATTCAAAAGTTAACGGACTGCAAAGAAACCAAGGCAGGACCTGAGTTTCCCAGGAAATCAAAGCTCCTTGCATCTGTTCACGTTATTTAATACATAAAGGTTTAGTGTTTGCTGTGCCATGCTATAAAATGGCTCCTTCCAATAATAGAATCCAGTGATTCCGAGTTTGGTTGACAAACTATGGTTTAAGGATGTAGTTCTGCCCTTAGGATAACATGCAAAATTCCTGCAGTCTATATTTAAATTATACACATCTCCTATGCCTAATGCTATTCATGAGGCTTTGTTATGCAGTATTGCATATTTGTGATGGAGAATTTGACGTACAGTCCTAAAATGGTCAGGTTTAGGGTTGTATGTAGGCTTTCGCAGCTGGATCCAATCTCATTCGTAGCAATTTTGGGGCTATTATGCCATGTTCCAGGTTTCCTCTGAGAACCTAGGCTTTCGGATATAGCCGCGATATCCATCTTCCATGAGCAAAACTCTCTGAAGATGGATATTGCAGCTGTATCGAAAAATTTAGAGAAGCATGCTTTCATGATTTGGGGAGCAACACACTTAATATCTTTAAGCAAGTTTGAGAGCAGTGAGTTATTCCAGCTCACTTTAGGGTATAAACCAAGGCCCAGTGGCATCAAATGAGGCCAGAAATTGCAGAAAACCATCAGAAAATGCACACAGAGAGCAAGTAGTCAGTCTACATGTCTACTGGAATACAAGCTTAGTTTGAGTCCATATTACTTGGCAAAAAGCATGCTATTGGTCAGACAGCCCAAGTGATCTGCGTGACCCCATCAAAGTTTCAAGAGTGCTCACGTACTTAGAAAATAAACATGACATTGGCCAGTTTGCAACCACATATCAGGTCAGTGCTGGGTGACTGTAGAAGAGGCTTCCAAAAGTCCCAGGAAACACAAAAAGCAAATCCAGAGGCCTATTTGCACTTAGGCCTCTGGTATGCAATTAGGACAGCTGTGCCAGAGCTGTACCAGAGCTGCCCTAATTGTATACCAGAGGCCTAAGTGCAAATAGGCCTTTGGCTTCCATTTTGCCTGTCTGTTCAGCTTCTGAAGTTTTTGATGACATATTCATTGCTGCACTCAGTTGTAGCAGGAACTGTAGTCACATTGTAGTCAAAATTGTGTGTCAGGGATGTGTGTCCACGAAATGGGGAGGCATCCTGTTCTTTATGTGTATGTGTGTCATATTTTTCTGAAGAAAATGGGTGCAATGTCTGGGGATACTCTTGGATTTGTCCTTGTCACTCAAGGCCAGGAGTAACAACTTTCAAATCCAGCTAGCCTGACGACTATGGTCTTTCCTGGCCAGAGACAGCTTGGTTACAGTGATCCATGCTCTGATAACCCCCAGACTGAACTGCTGCAATATGCTGTATGCTGGGTTGCCCTTGAAGATGGTCTGGAAGCTACAACTAGTGCAGAATGCAGCAGCAAGGCTGTAGATAGATACTCTTGAATAGATGTGGATCCAGCCATTCTCAAAGGAACCCTGTCGGTTACAGATCCCGTAGGGAGCCCAATTAAAGGTTCTGATGTTTAGCCCATATGAAGACCAATTTCCTATGACGCCGTGTTTCTAACAATGTCTGTATTCATACAGCGCCATTATAGCACCATGCATGAGTCTCAAGAACACAGGGTCTAACTGAGCACGCTCCCTCTGGCACAGTTGATGTGCTGAAGAAACCTTGACATCCACAAGGAGCCACATTTGGCTAGCAGTTGGTCCATGGTAAGTACTCATTAGACTGCCGTAAACAGAGGCGTAAGTGCTCAGAAGAATGCTCACCCTTCTGGAAGCCCTGTCACTGCTAAACAGCCACCGCTCAATTGGATCTGCCTTCTCTGCTATCTTTACTACTGAAGGCCCTGTGTCTTCAATGGGTCTTGGCCAACAGCACTGGAGATGGGAACAAGAGTTCCCCGGCTGCGGTTTGCACAGCCGGAAGCAGTGGTGAGCATGAAAGCAGTATGCAAATACAGCACTCTTAGCACAATTCTCAGCACCACATTGTTAAGCACTGCCCAGAATATTCTCATGAGGATTTTGCCAATGACTCTATTTCTGCTTACAAGCTTCAGTTAAATGTCACTGATCCACCCTTTGGTTGTGGCTTCTTGAAAATCAGCAGCAATCTGAAGAATAGCAGCAACTTCTGTTTTGAGAGAAAAAAACCTATAATGTTTCCCTTTTCTTGTTCTCCACCATCATTCAGTGGGAACAAGTAGGATCTTTGCAAGAATTTAGTACCTGTTCATGCTACGCTGTATCACTTTTGTTTCCTGCTTGTTCATCAAATCTTTATGCATAACACTGATTGCCTTAGGCAATGTAACCCTCTTTGCCCATTCTGATGAGCAATATGATGTCTGCCAAGAGGGAAATGAATATTAAAGGATCTTAAAAAGTTCAGACCAGACCTTCATTTAAAAACAAGAAGAACGGGGGGGGGGGGGGACACAGGACGATGGCCCTTCTGCTTGCTTAACACCGTGTTCCCTTTTTGTTCTTAATGGGATTGTCAACTGATTAAAGGCATCTTTGTCAACTAAATATATGAGTGTTAGCAGATTAATCAAGCAGCTAAGTTGGCATAAATCTAGTTATGGCAAACAATGTGTGTGGTGGGGTGTGTGAGGAATTCTCAGTTGTGCACAAGCAGACAGAACACATGGAATCAGGAGCACAGGGTGGAGGGATAGGGGACAGGGTGAGCATCTACCCTTTGATCTCCACAGATGGGTCAAAATATGATTTTGGTTGCTGAAAGGGAGGATTCTGATACTGCCCTTGCTAACTGTCACCTTCCTAAACTAACTCATGGAGATATGTGCCCTTCCACATGTCTCCCAGGGCTGCTTTACACGTCAGTAGATTGCCATAGACCTTTTAAAAATGATCTACCACTGTACTGGCCTTGAATCATAGAATCAAAGAGTTGGAAGGGACCTCTAGGGTCATCAAGTCCAACCCTCTGCTGAATGCAGGATTGACAGCCATCTTAGGTCACCTAGTTCTGTATATGCTCCAACCAATGCAAACAGGCAGTCTGGTAGGATGGCAGGGCTTTGATGTTCTGCTCCAGAGTGAAGAAATATGTTCTTAGATGTCTTTTGAATGACATCAGAAAGGGAGCTGCACTTCTTGGTGATCTGGTACAGTGCTCCCCATGTCTTCTTCAAGGCCTCTTTCTTCCACACACTGATAGAGAGCAGAGAGTCCCCCACTTTTTGCCTGACTGCACTGAACAGAGCACAGACCATATGAGATGGTCCCAAATGGCGGCCTAGTTTGGGGCATCAAAGCACACCACTGAAGTCCGCCCCACAGGGCTCCATTGGAAATGTCAGAAGCTGGTTCCAAAGGTCTTTAAGGGTGAACCTTCATGGGGACTATTGCTGCTTATATTTCATATCTGGGAGAATGGACTAGACAGAGTCATAGTCCACAATCTTGGGGAATCTGATATCTAAAGTCATGCAGCAATGCTGATTTGTAATCCAGCATCTGCATTGCTCATCTAGGTGTTAGATTTTTATTTTCTTTTTTTCTTTTTTACCCAGCAATTCCTACCACTACCTTTCATGCTGAGCCCTTAGTACTGTGGCAGAACACCACCTAGTGGTGCTTTTTATTTTCAAGAAACACACCAATAGGTTTGAAAACACCTTGTAAGCTGTGACGTTTCTTAGCAATTCGGGACAAAGCAGAAAGATTGCCAATGACCGCTCACGTCCCTTTAGTTTAACATTTGCAACTGGCTTGCTTAGCGCATAATCAAAGCGTAACATACCTAGGTCCTCAGCAGAACTAGAGCAGTTATATATTAATAGAGATGCCATAAAGCTCAGTTTAACAGGAAACAAAAACAGGCAAGGAGTTTGAAAGCAGGCTTATGGATCAAGATTTCAATGCACGATGATGAGGAAGTATGATTCTGTGTATTAACAATGTTTGAGGAGTGAGTACCAGTTTTTACGCACCAAAACATAAGACTTTGAACATACAAGAGCGCACTAACATGCGTAACAGTCTCAAAACTATATCTAAACAAAGATTTTTTTAAAAAAATAATTTAGACCCTTTCCTTAAAATTATGAAGGCCTATTGCTTGCAGGGAGGAAGAAGAGAAAAAAAACAGGAGGAAAAAGCTACTCTAGGAGAAACTTACTATGATGGAACAGCCCTAACTGGTGTGGTCCCACTGGAGAAGAAGAGTTGGCTTTTCTACCACACTTTTCTCACCCATTTAAGGGAACTCAGAGCGGCTGACAAATTTCCTGTTCTTCTACCCACAACAGACACCCTGTGAGGTAGGTGGGGCTCAGAAGAGAGCTGTGACTAGCCCAAGGTCACCCAGCGGTCTTGATGGAGGAGTGTGGAATCAAACCTGGTATTCCCAGATAAGAGTCTGGCTCCCTAACAACTAGACCAAACTGGCTCACCTGGCATGGAACGAGGCCCCACTCCAACACCATGGTGGTCCTGCCTCAGCTTCAGAGCTGGATCCAAAGGCTCCAATGACCAGAAACTCAAGTCCCAGGCCATGGAGCCCCTGGAGACCTGTTTTGGCAGTGTACAGTAGGTGCAAGAGAACTGAAGAATAACTTGTAGCTAGCTTGCACCATTCGTTTGAATGCAACAAAAGCCATCTCAATGTTTAGTTTGCCCCTCAGCAATCTTTTCTGAAGACACCGGCTGCTTTGGACTGAGCTATGGCAGCATCTACACGCTTAAGAGAAAAATCTGCTTTAAAGTGGCATAGGATGGGCACCATGTGGACACCCAGTGTTCCCCTCCCACCTGTAATCCGCATTGAAGGCCAAAGAATGCACATTTTAAGGCACATTTTCTGTCCTTTAGTGAGGATTAGAAGCAATGGTGTGGATGCTACCGCCTTTATGCTGCATTTGAGCCACTTTACTCCCTCCCTTCCCCTGGGCTCAGATACTCATCTTATTCAATCCTGGGGCCTGGTCCTCCTATGGGCGCTGCCATTTTGTCAGCACCATCTCCACGATAGCTCATGCATCAGCTGTTGCCTTGATGACGCTGGTGCTCTGCACTGATGCTCTGGGGAGGGAGGGCACTCTTGTAGGCTGTAATAGCCTGCTCGATGTGTGTATTGCTCTTCCCCTGAGGCGCACTAATTATTGACTAGAGGACACAGTGCGAAAAGGCCTATAACCTTGTTACCAAAGTCCCACTGTGATTGGTAAAAGTGAGGTTCATTATGTGTTCAGGAAGGCAGTAAAGACGCACCTGTTTGCCTGGCCTTTGGCTGAATGTGGATACTCCCCCCCCCCCTCCACACACACACTTTTAAGTAGTAGTTTTTAATATATATTTGGTTTGTTTTAACATTCTGGATTTTAAATGTTGTTGTAGGTATTACTTTTAATATATATTTTTATGTTTTAATGTTTGGAATTTTTAAAGCATTGTTACACACTGAGACCTTCGGGTATAAGGCAGGATAGAAATACAAATAATAAATAGATAAATTATTATTATTATTATTATTATTATTATTATTATTATTATTATTATTATTATTATTATTATTATATATTTCTAAAGCGCTGTACATGTACTCAGCAATAAAACATAGCATAAAACCTGCCAGTGGCGTACAATCCAAAGATAAAATGAAATAATAATATATGCTAAAAAACAAAAACAAAGGAAAAAACCAATAAAACTTCAATTCAATAAACAGATCAAATATTAAATATTAAGGTATGAAACAAATCACACAAAATCACACAAATTGTATTTCTATCCCGCCCTATACCCGAAGGTCTCAGGTTGGGTAACAACATTTAAATCAGACATATATTAAATCAATAACAGTATATATTGATTTAATATATGTCTGATTTAAATGTTGTTACCCACCCTAAGACCTTTGAGTATAGGGCGCGATAGAAATACAATTTATTTATTTATTATTTCTATTTATATCCCACCCTACAAAGATCTCAGGGCAGGTAACAATGTAAGGGTAACACTGTCTGAAAAGTGGGAACAAACAGTATATTCCACCGCCTTCCTAAACGTGTACAGTGAAGGTGCCTGACGCACCTCAAGCGGGAGACTAGTCCACAGCTGAGGGGCCACCACTGACAAGGCCCTCTCCCAGGTGCCCATCCCTTTTAATACTGAGGGTGGTGAGGCAAGCAGGTCGATATGGAAGAAGGCGTCCCTATAGGTCCTCTCCGCACTGCTGGGTCTTATTTCTGGGACAGGTGTCCGCCGGGCTGGCCAGAACCTGCAGCAGCAGCAGCAGCAGCAGCTACACACGCACACACCTGACACTGTGACAGGTATGCGTGTAGGCGTCCCCTCGCCTCACAGCAGCCACCCTTTGTCCCTCCCTCCTTCTGCTCCTTCGAAGTTCTCATTGGTGGACTCCGCCCTCCGTCAGCCCCATTCGCCGTCGAATTGGTCGCCCAGTCCGTCAATTCGGCCTTTCTCCCCGCCTCCTTGCCCTCCTGTCCAATCAGAATATATACGCTGAACGTCGCCCCTCCCTTAGCAACGCGGAGGCGCTTTCCCGTTTGTCCCTTCGGGAGCGGGGAGGCCGTCGAGAGGGTTGCTATGGAAGTCACAAAAGCCTGTCCGCAGGGTAGCAGGGCAGCGGGGGCGGAGCCCGAGCGGTGATTGGCCAGAGCTTTGACCAATGCGAATCTCCGGCCTGCCCCGGATATCCACCTCAGACAGAAAAGGGGATGGGCCACCATACGGGATTAATCCGTCGGGCGGAGGAGGAGGAGGAGGAGGAACAGCAAGACCGGCGGGGGAGGCGGCCCAGCGCTGTCGTCGTTACCTGGAGCAGTCAGGTGACTGGAACGCCAATAGCAGGCGGGGGCTGCAGTTGCGCATGCGCGACGACGGTGGCCCGGGAGGGCCATACTTCCCTTCTCCCTCTCGCCTTCCCATCCCTGCCAGGAGAAGCTGACAGCGGCGGCGGCCTGCGCTGGAGGGCGGTGGCGGCCGCGGGCCGGCGGGCGGGAGGCTCCGCGCCTTCGAGGCTGCAGGTCTGCTGAGGGACGCGGAGGGAGAGAAGGGGGCGGAGGGCTTGTCTTGGGAGGGGCAGCGCGGCGGCGCCCCGAAGGCTTCGGGCTTGGGCGGGCAGACAGGTGGAAGTTCGGCCGGTTAAGCTCGCAGAGCTGGAGCTAGACAGGCAAGCCTTCCACCGGTCAAGCTGCTTCCTCTACGACCGGGTGAGGGTGATTATCAAGCCGCTGCGGTGGGAGGTCGGCCGGTTAAGCTCTCCGGGAATATAACTTGGCAGGCAGGCAGGCCTTCAACCGGTTGAGCTTTCCCCTCCCCTCTTTCTGGCTGACAAATTATCATTATAATTACCGTTTTGAGCCCCTCTGTATTTAATGTGTGTGTTTTCCTTGCTTTTCTGCTGGATTGGAGGCACAGGTGCAGCGCTCTTGTTTTTGCTCTTGTGTTTATATATATATAATGTCCCACCTTTTCCCAAAATAAAGGTTCTCAAGGCCGTGTACAGAGTTAGCCAGCAATACAACAGTATACAGAATTTAAAAACTACGTGAGTGAAACAGTAAAAAGTATATTAAAACACAGTGAATGGAAATATAAAAGTCGAAATAGAAAGCTAAAAATCAACTAGTCAGTTAAAAAGACCAGAAATAAAAATGTCTTGGGGCTCCTTGTCATTGTTAATGGTGTGGGGGGAGGGGCTGTCATTGCCAATGGTAGTGCAACACTTACATGCATTAGTATTATTGCTGTCGTTGCTGTTACCACCCCAACAAATGACTCCTATTAATGGTGCAGAAAGTGCATGGATCTGAATGCGCCCCAGAGACTGGGTAATTCTAAAGTGAGCCAGTTTGGTCTAGTGGTTAAAGAGCCAGACTCTTATCTGGGAGTACCAGGCTTGGTTCTGCACTCCTCCATGAAGCAGCTGGGTGACCTTGTGCTAGCCACAGCTCTCTTCTGAGCTCTCACAACCTCACCTGCCTCACAGGGTGGCTGGTGTGGGGTGAATAGAAAGCTTTGTCAGCCGCTTTGAGTCCCCTTAAATGGGTGAGAAAAGCAGGCTAGAAAAGGCAACTCTTCTTCCTCCACAAAGCAGCTGGGTGACCTTGGGTTAGTGAGCTCTCACAGCCCCACCCACCCCACAGGGTGTTCTGTTGTGGATAGAAGAACAGAAGGTTTGTCAGCACTTTGAGTCCCCTTAAATGGGTGAGAAAAGCTGGGTAGAAAAGGCAACTCTTCTTCTTCTAAAGGGACTTTCACTTTTGAGGGGTGGGGAAGGAGAGGAAATGCTGTCCTCCCACCATGTTCGTTATAACTGTTTCCACTCCATTTGAAGGAAAAGGAACGCTTGTATATATTAGTTTGAGGAGAGCAGTTGCGACTACAAAATAGGTATTTTAAAATTTCTACCTGTGGCTTTTGAGTTTGCTCCTTGACCGGCTGCTGAGCCTGTCATGTGAGGTGGGGGGTTGGAAGAGTCGGGGTCTAAAGGCACCTTATGAGCGGGTGTATGTCAGGCTGCTGCTTTGAGGTGCTTGAAAGCATTCTTTGGAAAAGCTGCAGCCTTTTTTCTAGTCCGCCCAGTCTCTAAGCCACCTGTGTGATGAGCTTCAACTGCTGGACACTTTCTTTTTTTTAACCCAGTGTTGAGAAGGGCGTAAGGACTGTCTTTGCTTTAGAAGAGATGTTTGCCTTTGGCTGCATATAAACATTCAGGTCTGTAACTGAAGCTTTGCAGCAAGCAATGGATTGAAATGAAAGCCATAAAGAAGTTAAAGTGCGAGATCCAAACCTATATATCCTTTTGGGAGACATTTGTAATTTAAGTATAATTAATGCCCTCCGGACCGATGGGTCAAATAGCACACACTGTTGGATGTCACTATCCAACATTTCTCACATACAGCATGTACACCCAGAATACAGAGTACAGTTGAAAATATTATAATTATGTGTTTACAAAATAACGCTCTAGCGGTGATCCTAGGTTTGCGTGCCGCCTTCTTTCCTTTCTCAATACAAGGTTGTGAGATACAGGATGTGGGTCATCATGAAAGAAGAGCCATTAGAAACAAGCTAGATGCAAGATTGTGGACAGATGTTTAGAAGAGCAAGTTCACTTCCTGGATTGTCCCAATTCCAGAAAGTGCAGAAAGCCAAGCTCGACTAGGGTGTCGTCTCCTTAGTCCTTGAAGATGTATTTGCAGTGACTGGGAAGAGGTTCAAGGAGCGCAGATATCCAAGTCAAGTAGCAGTATGATGAGGTCCTCCAATGGGAGTGAATGGTTGTGTGCAAGCAGTGGGCATCGCTTTTGCCCTGAGGGTCCTTTCTGGAAGGAATGTTTGAGTGGCACTTGCTGAAGGGAGGGATCTTTTCCGTCAGAGGGGTGAAGAGGGTTTCTCTCTGGTTGAAATAGGGAGTTGGAAAGGCCTGTAACAAGGGTGATTAAGTGCAGCATTGACCTGGGAAGTAGATCTGGGTTCCTTATTCTGCAGTTACATTATCACAGATATGCTCCATATTGCAACTATTGTTTACACAAATCCTATTTTATCTTACATATCAGTAATTTGGGAAGTGTTGAATATGAGTGGTTTGAGGTACATCAGTTAAAATATTAAGGAGGAGAAGCGTTGGCTTTTCTACTCCACTTTTCTCATCCATTTAAGGGGACTCAAAGTGGCTGACAAAGCTTCTGTTCTTCTTCCCACGACAGAACAGCCTGTGAGGTAGGTGGGGCTGTGGGAGCTCAGAAGATTGCTGTGACTAGCCCAAGGTCCCCCAGCTGGCTTCATGGGGGGAGGGTGGAATTGAACCTGGTATTTCCAGATAAAGAGTCTGGCTCCCCAACCACTAGACCAAGCTGTATCCAGTTACAGCAGAAATCATGAAGGCGATATACAAATGGCTGAAGTGTGGGGGACCCTGTTCTGTGCTGCAGATGTTTATAATAGTTGTAAGGTGCTTCGAAATGACGGTGTGTCTCCTGCTGTGAATTTGGCTTTTTCAGACATCTTGGGCTAGTTGCCAAGGGAAGCCAAGTGATGGATTAGGAAAGTCTTTTTTTCCACCCCAGCAAAGCTGTTAGTTTATTAATATACCTGTTGGCTTTGTGGCTTGAACTACCCAGCATGGTGGTAATTGGATTGTATTAGTTTTGTTATTTTGGGTTAGACTGTATTTATTTCCTGCTGCTGGGTTTCTTTACACTTAAGACTGTGAATGAGGAATGACAGAATGCAGAAGGTTCCTCAGCGGAGCTTCTTGTTTTTGCTTCTGACCGGAGGTCGGCACTCACTTTTCTTCTCGCGTCTATTTTTGAATTCTTCACCTCCCCTTCCCCAGAAGTATATTTACCCACGAAGCACCAGAGCTCCATTATAAAGATGATGGCGCTTCTTTTAATTCATTTTTGCTTCTTGCTTCAGCAGTGAGGTGTCTGTCCGGCTTAACACTTGCCCTGACCTCTGTGAAGTAGGTATTTTGACAGAGGACGAACAGAGTTTTCCAGCTGTTTGCATGTGCTGAAGGCTGCTGAAAGACATGAAATGGCATTCAGGCGGAAGGTGTGCCTATGTTTTCTTATACTAAAGCTGGCAGACAAGTCCAACATGTTGCCGTATCTCAGCTAACCTGTTCTTCTGTTTTGTGCTTGTTCCGTGACCTCATCTGTCTGGAAGATGGCTTGGAGGAAAAAGTCACGGAGGGGAATTGGGGTTTAAGGCAGGATGTCTCTAAAGGCCTTTTGCAGGTATTTGAGAGCAGATGAAGGTCCTGCTTTTATTTTCTGCTTCAGGTGCCCAGAAGCAATTGGTGGGCCTCTGTGTTAGAGGATGCAGGACTAGGTGGGCTGGGGCCTGATCCAGCAGGGCATCTCTTAATTCATGGAGGACAGGTGTACCAATGGCTACTAGAACGGCTGCCTAGGTCCTGTCTCCACATTGGAGAAACAGGCAGGAGGCCTCTCAAGGCCACTTGCAGGGAGTCGAACAGGTGAAGGTGTTGCCGGTGTCTTCTGCTTGAGATGCCCAGAAGCAATTGGCGGTCCTCTGTGTGACAGGATGCAGGACTAGGTGGGCTGGGGCCTGATCCAGCACAGCTCCTCTTAATAAGCTTTGATAAAAAATGATAATGACTGCAAGGAAAATAGGGAAAGAACCTGCTGTGAAATTATTTTGGCCCTGCTAGAGTTCTTGCACCAGTCCTTTTGGAATAAATGGCCGGGGGGTGCCCAGCTGCAACCCTGCAGATGTTCCTGGGTATCACAACATCATATCGTCTCAGGAACATCTGGAGGACGTGGGTACATCCCTGGTGTACGGCATTGTGCCCCGACTGCCTTGCCGCCCAACTGAAATCCTGCCGGTTTAAATAGGCCCATTAATGCCTGCTCCACAGGGGTTTCTGCCCTGCCTTTGGTTTCCTGCCTTCTCTCAGATGCATGGTAGCATTAGTGCAGTGGTTCTCAAACTGGTCCTCCAGAAATTCCGGAACAATTCCCATCATTCCAAGTCGGCCTCACTGCCTTCCGGGACTGTTAAAGAATTGAGAATTGTTCGAGAACATCTGGAAGGCCTCAGTTTACAAGGCTGTAGGCTGTACGTGCCATATTCTTCAGACATACTGTTGAGCCCCATGGGAAGCACTTCTGTGGTATCTATTTAGGCTTAGAAGCTTCCTGGGTATGGTAGCTCCTAGAAATGCAGCTGAATGGAGAGGAGGGCTGTAATGATAACAAAATAAACACACGCTTTTTGCAGGAAGGCTCTGCCAGTGGCATTTAAATCTATCTGGCTAGGGTTAAGCAAATGTATATATAATAAAACTAGCGTTATTCTTTGAAGCCTGGCAGCTGTCACGCAGCGTCAGTGCTGCACTGGGCGAAAGAATTGCTTCTTGAGGCTGGTAGTGAAACATTAATGAGACGAAATGTTTTCTTAAGACATGGATTTCTTCCCCGCTGAAGTCTTGAGCCTTACTGAGCGCTTCAAAGTCACAGAGAGTAGGCAGTGTGCGGAAGAAGCAGGTTAGAGGGTGCAAGCTAATGATGGCACTTCTGAAACGACACTGGAGGTTAAGTGACAGGGTTCCGGAGTCTGCCAGGCGTCTGGGGGGTGATCGCTTTGAACTCTGCTAAGTTCTGTCCATCATATGTGGAAGTGGAGGCAGAAAGTCAAGAGCAGTGTGAGGTGTCAAGGGTTTATTGTGGCTCCTTTTGGAAGTGCTGAATTCCTCCCCTCATTCCCCCCCCGGCCAGGCTGGAGAACACAGTGGATGGGTTTATAGACCCTTCACTTGTAGAGAACTTTCAGCTTAGGCTGAAGTCATTAACTTAGATGAGCTGCTTGGCAGAAATGTGAAAATGGCTTTTCTGTTTGCTGGCCTGCAGCATTGGGGGATGTGAGCCAGTTTGGTCTAATGGTTAGGGAGCCGGACTCTTATCTGGGAATACCAGGTTTCATTCTGCTCTCCCCCATGAAGCCAGCTGGGTGACCTTGGGCTAGTCTCACCTCTCTTCTGAGCTCTCACAGCCCCACCTACCTCACAGGGTGTTCTGTTGTGGGGAGAAGAATAGAAAAGCTTTGGCAGCCGCTTTGAGTCCCCTTAAACGGGTGAGAAAAGCCAGGTAGAAAAGCCAACTCTTCTCCTTCTCCCCTGTAGGTGAAATAGCAAGATGCACCTGCTGTCACCTGAGGGCCAGAATTCTAAGGACAGTAGAGAGGGGGAAGATTTAGGTTGGAGGACTAAATTGTGCTCCCCGAACAGTGTCTATCAAACAAGTAGCTGGAGGAGATGAAAGCAAGGCTTCCAGACCAGACTGCCCGATCCCCAGTGGCCATGCAGAGTGGCCTATTAACGCTTTGGGTCATTTCTCAGTTGTGTCTGTTCAAGATGGTTCAGTTTCATGGAGTTCAAGAGCTGTATTCCTTTCATGTGTCGCCTTCCGTTGTTTGCATTCAGGTGGTGGATAGGCCCAGAGGCGAGAGTGCTTTACTTGCCTCCAGGTTGGAGAGACATTTGCAGGAATTTGAGAGCAGCCTTTGTCTTCTGCTTGACATGCCCAGAGGCAGTTGGTGGTCCACTGTGTGAGACAAGAGTGCTGGACTAGATGGGTTGTGGCCTGATCCAGCAGGGGTTCACATCTGTCTAATGTAGAGTTGAACAATAGGATATTCTCAAATTGTGCAGAAGCGAGAGGTTTATCTACTGCCCTCGAACATCTCTCTCTCTTCATCCAGACACGGGTCACAGGACTGAGTAAGGGACTGAGAGCAGGACAGCTGTCCTGGAGGAAGGCCCCCCCCCCCCCCTAGCCTGAAATGCTCTGCCATCTTATTTGAATCTGAGGAAGCAAAGTTTCTTACAGGACGATTATACCAAGCCTGGATGAGAAAGCTGTGGAGCTCTTAATGTTACTGTATTGCATGCCCCTTCACCTCCTTGGAAATTTCCTGCCTTGGAGATAGGAGAGGGGGTATTACATGAGGACCTGGAAGATAAGAGTCTGAACCCTTCCTCTGGTCACACAACCCAATGAGTGACCTGAGCTCAGTTACTGCCTCTTACCTTGGCCCACCTCATAAGATTGAAAGAGGAAACCAGAAAGGGTCATCGGCTGCCTTGAACCTATGGCAAGAGACAGGCTGGAAATGCAGATAATAGGCCTTTTTCCACTAGGGCTTAGAACCCTTCTAAGACCCCATTAGGAACCAATTAGTACTTGATTGGTACCAATCGGGAAGGCCCTGTCCCCACCTGGACCCCATTGAAGACCCCATCTGCAAGGCCTTGAGGACAGAGGAAACCTGGATTTAATGAGTCCTTCAGGTCCTTAAATCTAGATTTCATGTGGACCTGATTAAAGTTGTCCACTATGGGGTCTTCAGGCATCTTCAAGATCTGGATCTCCAGGAAGACCCCATCTCAGAGATCTGGATCTTGAAGATCTGGATCTTTGGCTGTGCATGGGAAAAGGGGGTATAATAGTTAAAACTGGGCTTTGTGCATAAGCTTTGGGATCTACAGATGGTTCTTATAAGTCTGGGTTTTGTTGTTATTGAATATCCCTTTCAAGAGCTTCGTTATGGTGGGGACACGCTTTCTTCCATAGTAGTGTGGTTCTTGGAGAAATTTTACATGGAGATCATTTTGAAATGATTGCAAATTTGAAGGGAGCTATTGTTGTTTTAGAGGCACGGTGTGATTCAACGCTCGGTGTTAGTATGCAGGGTTGGGTATGGCAGCTGTAATAATTACAGTTTGCAGAAACACAAATGATCAGTCCCAGCCCTGTCAGTTCATGTAGATAAGGCTGCTTCTGCCCTCTGAGCCCCGTGACACCAGCAGTTTCGCTTCGAACACTGATGGAACAGGTGCCTCACCTAAGAATGCTTGTACAATAAGGAGCCAAAGGTCAGCATAAGAGTGGCAAGAGAGAATGGGTGGAGATGCTACATACAGCTGAAGAAGTCTCATTTTTGTAACTATTGGGGACACTGGAACTAATAAGAATATCTTCATGGTCCTTGGATTCCGCTTGGAGTAGCTGGCTTTACAGTCCTCCAAACTACTCATGAGTTAACTGTCAGGCTGTTGGATGAGGTAAAGGAGTGCTTTGTGAGCACATGGGACATTGTGAAACCTGCATTTATCTGCTGAAACGTGGCTAAAGATAATTTGAGATTATGAAGTCCAACTGACTTAACCGTTCTGTCTGGCGTTAAGGGCAGCGTGTTACAGCAAGGTCTTTGATGCCGTTCCGTGTAAAAACCAGTAAGTTTCAGCTCTGTTTCATCAGTACCGGAAGCTAAGATGCTTGTGCCACAGGGCTCAGAAAAGGAGGGAAAGGGTTTAGGTGGCACCCAAGACAGCAGCTGAAACGTAAACGTCATCTTTTAGGGATCGTATTTGAAGCAGCTGTTGTTCACATAAAAGTTAGAAGCACTGTCCTGAAAGCAAAGGAGGAGTTATAAAACATGCTTGCAAGGTTTACACCTTTGGGCGCTAAGCTGGTCATCTTCATTAGCTTTGTTAAAATTGCACAGCGCAAAAAGCAAGAGGAGGAGTCTCCTCTTTGGAAAAGCTGTGAAGGCCAACAGGTGGTATGCAGAAGAAGTTGGTTTTTGTCCTTAATCTTAATGAATCACAAGGTGACTGATCAGGTGTTGAAGTGGTACCTTCTCTTTTCCTAGGACTGAGGGCAACTCCAGAAAGCAGGGCCGCTGGGAGGCAGAGCCTATTTATTTTCCCTACCTGGAATACACGTTATGAACCCTTTCTGGAGCATGTCTACAGGTTCTGCGCGCAAGGTAGAGTATCATAGGGCAGCAGAAAGAGACCAGCCCAAATACTACAGTCGGAGTAATAGCAGGGGTAATAAATCATCCCAAACAGGCATGGCGGATCCTTGTCTAAACCACATACATCCAGGAAGGTTGAGCACAGTGTTTAAGTACCACTCTAGGAATTCTTTTCACAGTTGATTTCTGGACCACATTCTCTTTGAGAGAGACGAGGTGTTTCCTTAGAGCTTCCCAGTCATTAAGAACTGGGTGGCAGTTCAGAGAGAGCATCCTTAAGCACAAATCTGTTGGCTATCTTAAATTTTTTTTCTATTTTTTTCTTTTTTTGCATTTATATTGCTTGCTTGCTGCCATTTAGTCACAGCTGACTCTTGGTGACCATATGGACTGACTTCTTTCAGATAGTCTTCCTCCATCCTTCTTAGGTCTGCTTTGGAGATTTTCTCTGCTGCTGTAATTGAGTCTCTCCACCTACTGAGAGTTCTCTTCTTTTTTTCTTTCCCAAGCAGTTATGTTAGTGGTGTGGCATACACGGGTTTGGATGCGTTAATGAGCATTTGAAATGGCCATGCCATCCTTGCATGAGGGAAAGGTGAAACAGGTGGCTCTAAAAGTGAGGACTTACCTTAGCTCACCTTGCTCCTTTTTCTGCCCTTCCCAGCCTGTTTTGGACCCTGGAAGGGGCTAGGCCACCCAGACCAAGTTAGGGTGCACAGTGTCAGCTCTGTGTTGGTCGCCAAAATCCATAAAACTATCTATATTCTGTATACTTGAAACTATTTAGGAGTGGATCTGAACTTAAGGGTAGATTAGAGATGGTGAATTTGGGCTCCATCAGATGTTGCAGAATTATAGTACCAGCCAACGTGGTCATTGGCATGGAGTGATAGCAACACTGGAAGTCTCTATCAGCCCCGCTGCCCTCTTGTCCAGCTGGCATGTCAGGAATGATTTCCCCTTGCATTTCTTACTTTTTAACAGAGGCCTGAAACGGAAGAAAAGGGTTTGGTTGGTGAGCTGAAGAACAGTCCTCCACGCACGGCACCGAAAAAGCAGCTTCCCTCTATCCCCAAAAACGCCGTGCCACTGACCAAGTCGGCTTCCCCCGCGCTATCAGCTCAGTCTACAAATGGAACCCATGCCTCCTATGGTCCTTTCTATTTAGAGTATTCCCTCCTGGCAGAATTGTAAGTGAGAACGGATACTCTGCTTAATGTACTGTTAGAGTAATATTCTGGGCATCTGCCCAGTGGCTGTAAGCATTCTCTTTCCCAGTGCTGAACATTTTATTATTGTATTTCTAATCCACGCTTTATTAAAAGGTCCCAGGGTGTGTTAACAAGGCAGGCTAGATAAAACAGCCTGAATGGCACCCGGGTTCAGTTTAAAACAAATTTATGCCCTTTGTGGACTAGCAGAAGTCTCATGTTTTGCTATACTCTGGTCTGCTGGCCGTGATGTCTAGTAAGCGTTCAATGCAAGTTAGGGCACTGTTGGCCATGGAAGCCAAAGGAACGGAGCCCATTCTGAGGTTCTTCAGTTTCCAGAGGGTCTCTTCAAGGCATGGTTTTTAAATAACCAAGGCAGCGACTTTCACGGCATTTCTCTTTAAAGGTAGGGGCACTATGGCAAAGAATCCATTCTTCACAGGGCTGCATAAATCTAGCCAACTTTTGGGGCATGCCTGAGGCCGCAGCTGGTGATGGACACATGTCACTGTCTTCGTGGCTGCCTTTGTTCAGTTGAACAGCCCTGTATGTTCTAGCTAATCGAAAGCTTAATTTCTGAATGCCCATTTGAGGCGCGCTGCGTTGGCAAAGCGCCACCCCTTGCTCACTGCTTTGTTATGGGGTGGCTGGGTAAAATTCCACCGGCTGATGCTACTGGGCTGGGGACAGAACCCTCTCTTGTTCTCGCAGCTGCCTCTCTTTTCAGCTCAACATGAAGCCTTGGGTGTCCATCCTAGAGCTGTTGACTGATTGTGTCAAATACTGTGTGCCAAAAGGAGATATAATGAGGGGGATGCAGTACATTGCAATACGAAGGATGCATGCAATCTAGATGTTTCTTTGTCTGTATCCAGGTATCACTTATTCTGCTGTATTTGCATGTTCTGGAATAAGGCACAGATATTCCAGGAGTGCTTTATTCTGGAATATAGTAGAATAAGTAAGCAGGGTCTGAGATCCTTGAGGAAAAGATTTGGGGGTCATTTTAATCTGAACATGAAATTTATTTATTTTTTACAGTACCTTGGTTGTGAAACAGAAACTGCCAGGTGTCTATGTGCAACCTTCCTATCAGTCAGCGTTAAGTAAGTATAAAGCCTAATTCTGTTGATTTTTTTCCCCTTTTGGTTCCCAGCGTTAAAGCAATTTTGTTCTTATATATGCTAATATTCATCATGTTTTTTTCTTTGTTTTTGATAGTGTGGTTTGGAGTAATATTCATAAGGCACGGGCTGTATCAGGATGGTGTCTTTAAATTTACAGTCTACATTCCTGACAACTATCCCGATGGTGACTGTCCAGTAAGTAGCTGCAGGATAAAGCTCCCGATATCCCCGTCACTTTTTAAAAATTTAAAGGAGGGGGGACTGTGCAAGGAAAGATCTCATCACTTAACAATAGCTTACTAAATGCACTAGAATAGGGATGTGCACAAATTTTTTTTGGCATTCGATTCGAAACGGATCAATAGTTCGAAAATCCATATTTGTGCAAATAGATCGCATTTAAATGTGGTAAAATTCTGTTTGATACGAATCTGTTTGTACATATCCGTACAAACATTGGATACGTACCTGATACGAACAGATACGTATCTGATACATTTCCTCAGCTTAACAAACGTCCGAACTATTTGTATGAATGTCCAGAAACATCCGTATTCATTCAAACGTTAGGATACGAATATTGTAGCATTCAGTTTGAGTTTCTAATACTTACGAATATTCGTCCACATCCCTACACTAGAATACTCTAGAAAGGCAGCCACTGTCTAGCAGGGTTTTGAACACCTTCTCCTGGGTTTTATGCCCTGTAATGTTGCTTTACCTAACTTAGGACTAGGGAGGCTACCTTAAGTAGGCAAATCACTTTAAAACGTCTGCCAGCCTAGATTGTTATAGTCACCCTTGTGCAAAGAGGTCTAATTTTCCCCCTTGAGAACTGCATCTACACTTAGCCAGTACTCCAGCTGATTCTTACCTGTGTATAACAGTAACCATCCTATGTAATGTAGATCAATGCCTGTAGAATCTGTGACAGATTGGATCTGAACTGGTGAATTTTGAATATTGGGGCACACATAGAATATGTTACTCTTAAAGTCCTGCTTGTTTCAATGTTGAGTAATTATGGACTTCTGGGGTGGTAACAGCTTACAGCATTATTTCCAGCCTTTCTTCCAATGATCCCTTGGTGGTGCACACCACTCTCTTTTACTCCATTTTATCCCCCCCCCCCCCCCCGGTGAGGTAGGTCAGGCTGAGAGATGGCAGCTGGTCCCAAGAGCACCCAGTGATTTTTCCATGGCAGAATGGAGTTTTGAAGAGACTCCTGGGTTCTAGCTTGATGTTCTGCCCATTCTGTCATTTGTATTCTGATTAATGGGACCTGGGACACTGAAATGATTATAGAAATATCAGCTGTTTGCCTCAGCTTTGTTCTCTATGCAAAAGTGGAGTGATTTGCCCATTTCTGCACAACAGAGAACTGCTCCTGAAATCCGTCTCCTTGGAATAAGTAGCAGAATATTCTTGTTTATCCTTATTTCCTCTCTTGGCTCTGCCTGGTCTCCAAAGGCAAGTCGTTTGGCTTGACCTGGACATTTTTGTGGTAAGAAGCACTGCAGCTTTGGCAGGCCACCCAAAGAGAGTAAGCCTCTTAAGCACAACAGACTCATTTAAAGGGAATTTGAGAGGCATTTTAATAATTTGAAGGTGGCATCGACTACAACTGATTACATCCATCGAGATTGCCACATCACACAAGTCAGCCAGCGCCTCGTGGAGCAAATGCTGTTGTGCCGGGGCCTACGCTTTCTTCATCTAGCTGCTGGATCGAGCTTTTAACCAAGTGTAAAAAAGAAAAACGAAACAGATCAGCCACATCTGTAATATCTGGAGAAACCAAAGTGTTTCTGACAGCTGAGTTGCAGGCGCCGTTGTGGAGCCGATAGGATCTGCTTATGTGTGGACCTGAAAAACATTATATGTGACAGTATCTGGTTTTCTTCTCTGATCATATCCTTCGTAATACTCAGCCAAGACTGAAGGGCTGTTGCTCTGAGCGTGCATTCCATTTGTCAGGATGCACGTGGTTTTTGTGTCTTTCAGAGCAAAGCACCAGCAGCTCTAGACTGGCGTTTTTACCACTAGCTGGTCACTGCCACTGTCTGACTCCCTTAATTATGCTGTGCCTTTGTGTGGATTCAGTTGCAAGCTTCTTGGGAGTGGCAGTGCTGCCTGAAAAATGACTTAAAAAGACCTACATAGCTGTTTGTAAACTCACCTTGAAATGCAATGCAAAGTCCACTCAAAAATACATACGCTGAAGGCAACATTTGAAGGCATGTAAATAAGCGGCATTTTTTGCACATGTTGTGTGTATGATGTGTAACAGACTGATGTTAAGAGTTGCTCCAGGCTTATAAACATCACTTTGGCTGTGCTGTATTAAGAATCATTTGGGCCAGCAAGGGGAGTATTTGTCACCGGGACCAATTAGGCAGATAGGTTTATAATCTTTGCAAGCGCATCTGATCGGTTGGCGCCTGGCAAATTGCTGAGCTCTTTTTTCTCTTCCCCTCAGCGCTTGGTGTTTGACCTGCCCATCTTTCATCCATTAGTAGATCCTGTCTCAGGTGAACTGGATGTGAAAAGAGCATTTGCCAAGTGGAGGTGAGCGAGATGTTTAGGACCTATTTAGACACACGGTTGAATTCTGTGGAATTCTTCACGGGAATGATCTGTTTTTCCTAAAGGCGAAACCACAATCACATCTGGCAGATCCTGATGTATGCTCGCAGGGTCTTCTACAAGATCGACACAACCAGTCCTTTGAATCCAGAAGCTGCTGTACTGTGAGTTCCTCTGGGGATATTGACAGTGTGTTTAAGCCGCAGAGTATTTTGCCAGGGCTGGGTCTACAAACTGGCTTGGATGCCCTTAGTCCCTGCTAAATACAATGGATTTTCCTTTCATGTGCTGCTTGTAGAATTACTTTTCAGGGCATTATTGCGTTCTGATGTGCAGACACGGAGAGGTGAGGGGTCAGAGTAGCTCACCTGTGGTTTTGCTGTGGCCTGTGCATTTTCATTCAGCCTTGTTTCCAGATATTGCTAGCCCTTTTACCAAGGGGAACGGAGCATGTGGTCTCTTCCATTTTGATTTTGGAATAGGCGGCTTCCATTCTGGCCCCATGTAAGTGGCTGAGAAAAGCATTTCTAGGACAGCTGTACAGAGTTGTTCTGATCATATCATATCCATCAGACACGACCTTGTTGTACACCTGCAGCTCACTCTTGAAAAAAAACGTTCAGATTGAGCCCATATGAACCTAGCAAGAATAAGAGGGGAGCAGAGGGGAGGGGCTTTGATTGCTCTGCTTTGGCAGCTTGGTGATGCACCGAGGTAGAACAGGGGCCTATTCGCACTTGGCCTTTTTCTGGAGTATATCTCAGGATAGGGGTCTGTGGTCCACATGCTAATGCAGACTCTGGCAGACCTCACTTTGGGTCTGCTGAAGCCTGCACTAGCATATGGACAGCAAGTCCCTATTCCAGGATATATTCCAGAATAAAGCCAAGTGCGAATAGGCCCCAGGTTGCCCGAAAATCTGCTTCTATTGTGATGTAGCTCAGTTTGTGCACAAGAGTGGGACAGAAGTATTAATTTTGCCTTGCTCAACATCTGTCTATGCACAGAAAGAGGTTTTGGAACTGGATTTCCCCTCCTTTTAGATGGCATCCGAATATATTTTTGATCCGTCTCTGTTGTAGGTATGAAAAAGATATTCAGCTTTTCAAGAGAAAGGTGGTCGACAGTGTCAAATTATGCAGCAGTCGCTTATTCGACCCACCAAAAATAGAGGATCCCTATGCAATTAGGTACGTACCTATCCCCTAGTCTCTGTAAATCATGTGGTGCAATGGGACACCCAGAAGGCTTGGCTTCAGAGGGCAGCACGATAAACCTTGCTCTGGTATGACCCAGTAAAGCCTCTTTCGTGCTTCCTGCGGGCTTTTATTGCCTGCAACTTTTATCAAGTTTCTGCCTTTCAATGATGCCATTGCACTTCACTCTTGGGATCAGGCCATTTATGCTCTGCTTGCCTCTTACAGTTTTTCACCCTGGAATCCAGCTATACACGATGAAGCTAGAGAGAAGATGTTGAACCAGAAGGTACGCAACAACTCCAGTTAATACTGGTTGGCCTTATGAAGAGATGGGCTTGAGGCTGGAAAGAAGCCTCCCCCCCCCCCCTTTAAAGGAGAACATTCGTTAACGTTAGCTCAGCTGTCCAGATTTCTCTTAGAGCAGACTGAGTCTTAGGGAGAGGGTGTAGTTTAGTTGTAGAGCAGTCCCTGGAAAGCAGAGGATTGCAGGTTTGTTCCCATGCCTCCTCCCTGGAAGGAAGCGGTGACAACCCTGGCCAATAGGCACCGAAGAATTGAAACGCATTTTAAAAATCTTTTAAACACGGCTTTAAATGTTTCTGCAGTACAAAACTTGGTGGAAATGAAACAATTTTCAGACAGTCTCCCTACCGTTATGATAAAGTGCTTACTGTTAAAAAAAATCCTGCTGTGCCGTCTCCTGATCTTCAATAAGAGATGTTTAGATTCCTTTCATGGGAAATTTAAGTTAAATTTTGCTGCAGGCTGTGCCGGTCCTCTGCATTGCTTGGTAACGTGTGCTTGCCTTCAGGAGCCCACGACCTGTCTTGGGGCCTTGCTCCTGCCTTTTCACGCATCTTCCATGAAGGAGGGGTTATGTAGGGAATAGAAAGATGGGCAGTCTTGACCAGGCTTGTCCCAGTGCTTTGGGAAGAGGAGCTCCTCAGTGCCTGCAACAGTAGTGACTCAGGAGAAGTTCAGCTAAAATTCTCGAAGCCAGTGCAACAAACTTGATAAACTTGCAGGTCTGTTCTGTTGGAACTGAACTAAGCGAGCTTTTCGCACTAGCTTAAGATTTCCCCCCCCTAAATACTCTTGATCCAGACCTGAAGCAAGTATGACTCCCCCTGCCAAAAAAACAATTGAACTCCTTGTTCTACATAGTTGTCTCCTGATAGCTATTCCCATGGTCAAGCTGGTCTAGTGCAAGGGTTTCCACCCTTTTGCTTTCTCAAATAAGCTCATCCACCAGTCTAGAGTATTAACCACTTTGTTTATCATTGCTAGGGTCTCGTGTATGTCTTTAGAGTTCTGGAATTCTCTTTAGGGCTGGGAGGGTGGTCTGGTTTCTCCAAGCCCTCAGCAGAGCCGCTTCCATCCTCAAAGGCTGCACCTGACTCACTTTTCCATTCAGACTGGTGGATGAACATATTATGATGAGACTATATTTCAGGTAAGAACAGAACTGTCCCTCTTCTGCATTTTTACTTGAAGAGTTTGTTTCCCGTTTCTCGTTCAATAAGCCTCCAAAAACAGATATTACTAGATATTCTACAAGATTAGCAACAAAATGGGCAGCTTAGGAAGATAACTGCAGGAGGCGACTGATGTTAATTTGTAGTCAAACCAGGACCTTGTGTTAAATATGCTGGGGCAACTTAATTGAGCAATTAGGAAGGGCAAGAATTCTTACTTCTCCTAGTAATTCTCCTACACCTTCCTGGCACTCAAGATGGCTAGGACCAAACTCCATGGTGACATCATTGTTATCGTAATAGCATTTTTCAGGCTTCCCAGAGCTTTCCCTCCTCCTAGGCTAGCTCTGGAAAATGCAAATCACACTGAATGAAGTGGGTGCCTACTGGTAAGGCCTGAATCAAAGAATATTTTTCAGTTCAGGTGCAACCCCTACTGGGTGGGTCTACTTTTAGACGTGTAGTATGTAAGGCAGGAAGAATCTGGAACAGAAAGGAACACCGGTACTTACTAAAGGGTGGTGTTCTAGAAGACGGAGAGGGCAGGAATGCCTACTGATGGAAGAGTCTTTGACTACTCTGCAGGAAGCGACAGATGGCACCCCAGACTATAAAAGCTAGTGTCCCATACATAGTCGAAGACACACCCATCACTAGGCATTTCTTCTCGACTCCATCTTCTGAGAAAATACAGAGTTCATTTTTACAAGTGTTTTACTGCGTGCTCCCTTTCCTCAGAAGAAAGCCGAAGAGCAGCAGAGCAAGAACGTGCAAGTCTCGGGCCTGTCGTGGGTGAAGCCTGGGTCAGTTCAGCCTTTCAGCAAAGAAGACAAGACGCTGCCTACTTAGCTTGTGTGAAGGGCCAAGCACTCAACACTTTCTCGGCGAATGTAAGAGAAGAGCCCAAACAACAAAGCAAGGCTTTCCTCCTTGACACTTTGGATTAGTAAAAAGTAAATGCTAGCAATGAAACCAATATACCTGCTCCGTGGGATTGCTCGGACTTCTGATGTTTTACACATTTGTTATTTTTAATTGCATAGTCTTAAATGAGGCTGGACTTGCTGCTAGTGGAGTCTGTTCTGGGTGGGTGTTGATACTTCAGAGTTCTGATAGAATCTGAGGTTCTTGTTTGGGTTTCTTTTAAAAAAACTTTTAAATTTTTTTTCAGGGTTAGCTTTTTTTAAAAAAATATGTAAAGAGCAGGTGGGAAAAACTCTTTTCAAGAGGTAATCTGCTTATGTATACTAATATAGCAGAGTAAAATACTATATTTAAAACTTTTAAATGCATTGGTTTCTATTGTAAATACATTAGGATATGGAATTTGTAAATAGTGGGTTGTGATTCCTTCCAGCCCTTTTGGAGACAGAAAGGCTGAAAATGGCATGTACGGAATATAATTTTTTTCTTTCTTCCCCGGTAGAAATTATCACTATAGGCTGCTTCTAATATGACTTATCCTACAGTCTTAGACCAGCAATGAAATTGCTTGCAAGCATCATCTAGGAGAAAAGTTTAACTGACGCACAACTGACAAATTTCATACTTTTCAAGAAGATATACATATCTGGCCCTTTTCTTTATGCTTGCATGCATCTTAACCCTGTGGCCTTAAGATGTGTCAAAGCATATTAGAGGCAGCTTCAAATTACACATTAGTCAGGAAAGTGGTGTAATGGGCTTTTTTAAACATGAACAAGATTCAAGGCTCTTGGTAGGACATAGTTCTTGTTTTAATAAAACCTTTAGCAGGACCTAGATCATGAAGGAAGCTGGCATGACTAATGTGTTAATAATGGCGTCTTTAAAAAATAAAAGACCAATCATGGTAAAAAGTCTCATGGTTTTCTGTTCTTTGGAAACATTTTGTATGGATCTTAGAACTGCACACTGAAGCTTCATTTTTAAGACTTTCTCTGCCAAACAGTATTATGTGGGGTGGTCACTCACGCTTCTTAGAATTCAAAATTTCTGGTTCTTATCAGCTCTTATACTTTCAGTCCTGCAGTTAGGTTCAGGCAATAAATAAATATTGCAACTTATTGATAAGGACAGGCCACGCTTTGGGCATCAATAGCATTTTTTTTCTTTTAAAAAGGTCCCTGATCCCTTTTAATGATTTGAAAATCCTAAGAAAGGCATAGTGAAAGTAAGACAATATTATAACTGCTTTCCCCAAATACATGCTGTAGAAATGCCCCTTTACATTTTATGTTCTCGGGGATACTTGACAGCCAAGATGCTGTCCTTGCTGCTTTCTTCCTTAGCATGTAGCCTCAAATGCAGGCTTTCTTTTTTTCTACAAGAAAAATCATAAATGGAGGCTCACATTTTCTGGACAGCTTTAATTGATGCGTGGCATAGGAGTTCCTTCTCCCAAAATCTAGTATTTCAGGTAACTTCATTGTAATAATGTTACAGGTTTCTAACACCTGGAATCTAGTTTAAAGATATGATCGGAGGATAATGGCTGATCCTACCAGAGTCAATAGATTACTTATATGGACAAAAATAATGGAACTCCTAACATTTTCCATTGGTGTCCACAATACTTTGGACTTTCCCCTCCGTGCACCTTTCATTATTAGCTTGGTTTATCTTTCCGGCAGTGGTTACTTTCTATGGAAAAGAGGCCATCAGAACAGGTTCCAGTTCCCTTCACTTCACAATGCAGTTAGTGTTTTTAAAAACCAGTTTTGTCAAGTGAACTGGAAACATCAGGTTCTGCTCCAGCATTACTGGACCTGACTCTTACGCAAACGTCAGGGAAAAGTAAACAACTTTGTGTTCTAGGGGAATAAGGAACAGCTTAAGACAAAGAAAGAAAAAAGGGAAGGTGGTGGCTACAGCACCCTCACAAGACAGTCTATGGACCCAGGATAGGCAGCAACTCCTGAAGTGTTTCTGCCCTTTCCGTCCTGTCCAGGGGACAGCAGTAGTCCACTCCCACCAGCGCATGCTGTCCCTCCCCCCAAGGTGTCTGCAGATCTACTGGAGGTGCTCCCAGGTCTCCTGACGTGCCAGACGACCCCTGGCACTGGAAGAGGTGAAAATGCTCACCCCACCGGCCAGGAAAGCAAGGAACGCGACGGGTGCCCCACCACTAGTGAACCCTGGAGTAGCTTCCGGGATAGCAGGAGCCATTTCTGGTGTGGAAATGCCTCTTGCAGGTGCAGGTGGTGCTTCCCAGGCGCCACCCCAGCACTTACTAGCAGGCCAAGTGCGAACTGGCCTCTGCACAAGGGCAGTTTCAGAACAATCCTTATGAATCTGTTCCTCTTCCTTTAGGGCCAGGCATTCTCTCAGTATTTTGAGCAACAGACTTTTTCTCTGCCTTTTCCTTGCTCAACTGTATAGACAGCCAACCAAGGAATTTCAAGCAAGCTGCCCTTACAGCGTAACCTCTGCCTTTACTAGAAGGGCAACTCAACTGACAAGCAAAGCAGCCAGTGGATTGTTCCAGTATTCTCTACAGGGAGGCAGGATTAGAAACATGTAGGTCTCCCAGTAGATGCCAGACTCCGGCTTCCACGCCCCAACCCATTATGGACACTGCAGGGAGTCTGTCAGAATTTGTGGAAAGAACCAAAGGACTGAAGTCTGAAAATACACGCTGACAAGCATCTCTTGCTGATACCCAACGGCACAGCACTGGAAGTGAATGCTCTGGCGGTCCTCACCCGAACTGGCTCGGTGACCTGGCAGAGGCGCCAGCAAGAAATGCTTGCCTGCGCTTTTTCCTCATCTTATATTAACTGACGTTTTAATTTAATGCATGTCTGCTATTGTGAACAGCAACAGTAATTAAAGAGAAGCTGATGTATTCAAGAAACATATCTTTACGTTTTGTATTACTAACTACAAAAAAATAAACAGTATTCAGGCAATTTAAAACAATTTGTATATTATGAACTGGCTATTTAAAATATATATACTTTAAAAAGTGCCATTGCAAAGAGCATTGTATACTCTAATGTGCATTTCCAAACAATGCTTTAGAACTGTTGAAATGCTACTCTCTGGGTACACTTAAAACATTGCACAACAAAGAAACCAATGAATGATATATACAAGAAAATACCCCAAATTACCTTAATTGCTTAAAGGGTACAGGTAATAACAAGCTTAATTTTTATAAAGGAGTTGTTAAAATACTGTTTCTGTCTCCAGTGCAGTATTACCTACTGCCCAGAAATGGGGTGGAGTGGTCAATACTCCCAGTTTAGAAAGGTGTTTTTTTTTTCTGGAGCAAGAAACCAAGGTCACAGCATTGGTTCCATCATCACGATTGGACTTAAAAAAAAAGAAAACAATTCCAAGCATTACACTGATAAGTTTAAGAAACAGGACAAATAATGAAAAAACTACCTGAACTGATAAGACAGATATCAGTCCCGTTTGCCAATAAGTTAAAATTCTGTAGTTGAGGGAACTGCAGCTATTGTCTAAGCAAAAGAGATGTGTGTGGACTTTGCCAGTTCAAGCATCAAGGGTGGTGGAAAAAACATCTTCATTTCTTTCCTAGCAGTAACGCAGCACTGCAGTACTTTGGTGCATGGCTGACTGAAGGTTCCTCAAGGACTGAAGTCCACGTGGGTACCCGATGCAGCACCAACTTTCCAAAAGAGCACAAATACTGTATCTTCTTGGGTGAGAGGTGCTCTCGGGTGCAAAGGCTGCAAGCTCTTCTCACTACTGGCCAAATACCAGGCACCAGAGATGGGGGGAGGACAGACTGGTTAGTCCGTTTGAGATTCGTTAATGAGACCCTCTGTCGTTTGCCACATCTTGCAACCTTCTCAGGAGGGCTGTGTGGTTTTCTGGACAGATGCGCTTGGCTGGCGACTCCCCTCCCTCCTCCAAGACAATTCCCCTCTTTTTTGTTGACGTCTCTCCAGTTCTAATCATACTGTTAATCTCTTGGAGCCTCTGAAACACAGAACAGACAAGAAAATTTGAGTTTTCTGTTTCAATTCATATTCAAGGACAACAGAACATTTGCCTCTCGAATTGCCACCCTAATAAGAACATTTGCTGGCTAATCTATACACGTAGTCACTTAAAAAACACAAAATTTGGGCAACAGGTGCTCATCACTGACCTGTCTGTTGATGGTCTCTCTGATATAGAGAAGAAATTAAATCACACTGGAAGATGGGAAGAAGTACAATCTTCCATCCTTGGGGAAGAGGTGTTAGGTCCCCCCCCCCATCACTTTTAGTTGCAAATACTTAAGAAAGTGCTGCTGTTTGGACAGAGAAGATAACCATTAAAAAAGGAGGGAATTACCCCTCTCTCCACTCCCCCCCCCCAAAGGAAACACTGCTGTTTCACCTCTTTGGGATGAGGGAACAGTGAAAGACACTGTGGAACAGAAGACCCATCTTTGCTGTCAGAAGAAGAGTTGGCTTTTTTATGTCACTTTTCTCACCCTTTTTTAAGAGGACTCAAAGCAACTGACAAAGCTTCTGTTCTCCCTACAACAGATACCCTGTGAGGTAGGTGGGGGCTGTGAGAGCTCAGAAAGAGCTCTGACTAGCCCAAGGTAACCTAGCTGGCTTCAAGGAGGAATGCAGAATCAACTGGGAGACTAGCAAACAGGAATCTGACATTCTAACCAAAAGACCAGAAGAGGAGTTGATTTTTCTCCCTCCCAAACACCAAACAGATGAACCGAGTCATGGTTAGTTCAGCTAGAGCTCCAACTTTTTTATTTATTTACATTTTTCTTTCGCCCTATACCCGGCGGTCCCTGGGCAGGTAACTTAGCCACATTTGGCAGCCAGTACACACCCTTAGTCTGACTTTCTTAATGTGGATTCCTCAGAACTGGAGCTGGTAGTCAGTTGGACCAAAGCACAAAAATATATTGTTATTGCCCAAGATGTGCCTACAAAACAATGTACCAAGCGTCAGCTCTGACCTTTGAAGGGCTGCTGCTGAAGTAGTAAAATATTTTCTCCCGTGGAGAAAGCGCAGACTCATTTTTGTGAGGAGAGATGTAAATGGAATGGTTCTGAGACAGCTGAATTCTGCGAGGAGACCCACTCCTGACGAAGGGATATGGTGATAAGGGGGGAGCTTCAGCCTGTTAAGAGGAGACATCAGAATGCATTCTGTAATTATCAACAGAGCAAAGAAGCTGAGATATCCGGCCTTCAAATCCTGCTATTATTGGTATCCTGAACTGGAACTGTCTTTGTTTGAGTACAGGTCACAACATTCAAAAGAATCCTGCTAATAAAGCTCTAAACGGCTTGGGCCCTGGGTATCTGAAGGAGCGCCTTCTCCCATATAGACCTGCCCAGGCACTGAGATCTCAGGGAGAGGGCCTTCTTGTAGTTCCTTCCCTTTCAGAGTTACCAGGCATAGGAACTTGCAGGAGGGCCTTTTCTGTTGTGGCCCCTAGACTCTGGAGCAGCTTCCCTCTTGATGCTCACCAGGTGCCTTCATCGTAGAGTTTTCAGCATCTGGTTGAGAACGTATTTTTTTACCGAGGTTTTTGCTTTTTAAACAGTTTCTTGAGGGTGCTGTCCTATTAGGGAGGGAGGGGGCTATATTTTTAACTATGTTTTAATTTCACTGTAACCCGCCCTGGGACCTTTCAGTGAAGGGTAGGATATAAATTTTCTAAATAAATAATAATTATAATATGATTTCCAGGGATGCGTAATGGACTTTTTTGAGCAATAATTGAAGCACATTACTAATATTCTCTGAAGGCCTCCCTGAGTGGGAAAGCTCTGGGTTTTGCTTGCAGTGCACCCAATGACTGAGAGATGGCACCCAGGAGGCCTTTGAGAACGGACATTCAGGTAACTATAAACAACATTCCATTCTGGAATCTCACTTTGAAATAAAAAGGAAATTCCCCACTTCCAAAATCTCTATTTTTAAAAGACACTAGGATAGTTCTAGGACCTCCCCACAAAAGGTATTCCACTTACTCCACTTGCTGAAGAGTATTTCAGAGCAAATTCTTTAATTCTATCAGTGTAGATGTTGTTATAGAACTGAATCAGGTTCCCACGTTCTTCCTCCTCACTTTCACTGCTGGCTCCGGTGAGGCGTGTAGGAGTAGGAGGGGCACTGCTGGGATGCGGGACAGGCAACGTGCTACTAGACCTCATCACCGGGCTTGAGTCTCTGCTTGCTATAAAGGCACAATGGAAGGGTGGGTTTAAAAAAAAAAAGTTCAGAGATTGTTGCCAGTGCTTTGTGAAGATAAGAAGTGGGTACTGTGCTGGACACTAGCCAAAGTGATTTGCATCTGTTCAGGTACCCAATTTTAGTATCATCTACCACCTGCAACACAGAGCCCTCCCACCTCAGTTCTGCATTACAATATTTTGTTTTGGGGAGTTCCTTTCATGAAAGAACTGATCCAGACAAGATTGGAAGATGGCTGAACTCTCATCTCCAATGCAATGTGTTTGTTCCTAGAGGCAAGCTTTACCTCCTGTGTTCTGTGAGACTGTTTATAAATTGGCTTTTACTTTTTACCTTAGATGATGTTTCCCTTAAAACAAGATATATCAATACACAATACAATAGACAACAGGGATTTACAAGAGGAAAAAGACATAAAACTGGGTGCCTTTAAGAAAAAAAAAGAAAAAAGAGAGAGAGAGAGAGAGAAGCTTACTGATTATTGCTTTCTATTTTAAATCTAAGGAGGGATTTAATGAAACATTTTAACAATGTGAGCAGGAACACTTACATCTATCTCTATTTCTCTCCGTTGGGGAATTCTGGAGGTTGTTACTATCGCTGTTGCATGAATGTCTTCGTCTTCTTCCTCTAATCAAGACACTGCGATAGACCTTTAAAAAGCCAAAGTTGTGGCAGCTTAAGAAGGTTTTTTACCGTTGATAGTAATTGGTTCATTACTTTTTGTAAAAACCTCTCATATATTTTATAATTCTTAATCCTTAATAAGTTATTACTAATAATTACTATATCATTAATATGTTCAACAGGAGTAAACTTGACAGTCCTCTATTCAATTTAGCTTGCCATAAAATGGCAGCTTAAGAAGATGAGATACAGAGGCCAATTTCCTGTCTTAGGTTTTTTTGGTGTCCAATAACACCAACTGTCCACTTCCAGTTTCTTTCACTACTTACATACACAATCATGCAAAATCGTGTTGCAGTTGTGAGCTACACCAATCATTCCAGAGGCAGAACACTCCAACTCCAGACAGCTAGAATATCTTGATTTCTAGTGCCCAAATTGAGTGCCCATTTTAATTTATCCCATTTATTTCACTTACTTTTATGAAGCAACACCAGTAAAATATAAATTTGATTTCAAATATTTTTATGGAGTATGCTACATTTTATTCTAGGGCCAAAAATGAAATATTTGATTATGTAAAATTATATATCTATTAACTAACAGTACTGAAAAGAGTTATACTTGCATTCAAACAAAAGTTACTCACATGGCTCTTAGCCTGCGGTTGAGTCCGATAGCAGCGCATTATGTTCTGAAATGATGTATCTTCTTTTGTAACCTAGAACACAAGAGCCAAGAAGCATTGTGGATTTTTTTCTTTTCCCTTAAGATACTCAAGAACCGAGATAATTTAGGCCAGAGTTTGTTCTTTTGGAGAAAGTTACCTTTGCTATTATATAAATAGCACACATTAATAGCTGGTCTAAATGACGATCCTTCATGAGTTCAGGACATTGTACCAATGAAAACTCAAAACATGTCCAGATCTTTTTTCTCAGCTCATCTGAAATATCCAGTTTGAGACAGAGATCCCGCAGACGGACACTTGCCAAGTGAAATACCTAGTGGAAGGAGGGGGACACACAGTTGAAATTGGCCTGTTCCTAACAAAGACATAAATCCTTTATATGTGCATGCGTGTATATAAATTTTCTACTCTGAAATATATCCTAACAAAGATAAAATGCATTTGTTACTAAAAGGTACCAATAAAGCAACTATAACGAGAGTAGCGGCATTTATAGTTAAGGCCAATAATATCAGAACTGCATTTATAACTGGGGGGATGTAGATTTATGGATTGCAATTGTTTTAAATGTTATAACTTGGTTCTTAATTGTTTTAAAGGACAAATGAGTTTTATCAGCTGTATTTTGTATTTATGATATGGTCAATGGACTAACCATTAATAAACAATCAACAAACATATCCTGAACTTTCTCTGACAAGCAAGATGTGTCTACTGTTTTGACCTCCTCCTGCCTCTGTTTGTATCTCTCAGGTCTTTCTCTGCTAGAGAGATCTTCATGTTTTCAGCCAAGCCTGCAGCACGTTCCCATGGGATTTACCAGGCTGGACGTACCTTTCTGAAAAACAGACAGAGGGAACCAGCCTTCCGGGATTTCACAATGCTGCCACTTAGTTGCTGCTTTTGCCGTTCTCCCGGAAGGTTAATCTGCTGCAATTGCCCTTGGAGCTGAAGCGCTGGCCCGGTCATCTGCTGCGTACTCAGAGTGCCAGCAAGGGTTTGTGCACTAAGGGGCTGGATGGAACTGGACAGAGGCTGACCTTGCCCGCTAACATTGACCTGGACTGGAATGAACGTAATTCCTCCGTTTTCATTGGCAATGCCCATAAAAAGGAAAAAGAGAAGGAATAGATAAAAATTTTCACATTGCGATAATCCAGAAATACTTCCCCAAATATTTAGAACAGCAGTCCACTGTCAGAAAGAGGATAGGTATAGGAACACATATTTAAATTTAAAAGAACAAAATAGATTTGCCTCTAGAGCTTAGAGGAGCGTGGATATGGGGAAAGATAAACTACAGCAACATCATTATTTTCACACCGATTACTTGGCATTATAAGTGATTCTTCAGGGAGAAGAGTCAGGTGATAGATCCAAATACTATTTCTAAAACTATACAAGAAGCTGCTACATTATAGTTTCTAAGGGTGATATTTTTAGAAGCACCTCTAACTTTAAAAGCTGCAAATGCAGAAACAGGTGGTCTCAAAACCTGACTTCCTTTCACTCCAAAGTGCATATCAGAATTTGTAAATAAGGGACCTCTGTTCACAAGTATGAGGTCCACTGTACACGTCTGGGACCCATCCCACTGAATTGAAATGGGATTGCCTGATTTCACCGGATTAGTTTCTCTCTTGTGCTGGGTAGGTTCTTTCCTTCCTTTACCTCACAACCTTTCAGCCCCTACACCATCAATACCTCTGGAGGCCACTAGAATTGTTACTTCTTCTACTGAAGCTATTTCACTCATCTGCAATCCTACCTTGTACCGGTATGGTCACTGTTTGCCCATTGTTTGCAGTTACAGTTGCCGTTGCCACGGTGACTAAAGTCTGCCCAGGTACTGGAGTCACAGGAATCGTTTCTGTGGAGACATTTTGTACAGACATGGCGCCAATCACTGGCTGTGGAGACACTCTCACTGGTGTCCGGGTGGCCTCCGCAGGAGGCTCATTATCCACAAACAACCTTCTCCTTGTAGGGTTACTTGTTGGAGAGCTGTATCTCTCATAGAGGGTGGCTGGAGAAGATGACGGAAGGCCTGAAGGAAGAAAGGGAGGAAAACAAAGTGATCAAGTTGCTGTTGCTTGTTCAAAGCTGAATATTCTTCATAAAATGACACCTGGCATCAGTGGCTTATACAACGCACTTGTAATCTGGCAAGGAATATTTAGAAAGAAAGAAAAACATTAAAAACAAGATGCAAAATTCATTTGCAGGTCTTGAGCAAATGTATTCTTAAAAAATATGCCAGAAGAAGAAGAAGAAGAAGAAGAAGAAGAAGAAGAAGAAGAAGAAGAAGAAGAAGAAGAAGAAGACTGTTCTATAACAGGAAATTCAATTCCCGGGGTTTGCCGTTGTTACTTTATTATCTTGCTTGCCTTTCTCTCAAAAATCTTACCTTTTCCCAGTGCCCCTGTTTCAGCACGAACTTCATTCAGTCTTCTTGGAGTCAAGGGAGAACCTGCAACACTGTTGCTATTTGACTTTTCAAAATACTGAGATGGCATAACCTACCAAAAGGAACAAGATTTGTGATGCTCATAAAAATATATGAGTTGCAAGAAAGTGTCAAGGCTGTTCCTTTTTAAACTGTAAAAGGAAACGCCTGTTTCAACATGCAATCTGAGGGGGGGGGGTTTCCACTTACCTCCCTTAATCCAGATCAAACATGATCTGGATCTAAGAAATGGGTTCTTCAACTAATCCGGATTTAGTAGATCTGGATCTAAGGAGGTACCCGATGCATTTCTGCGGGCGGTGTAGCCTCCGGAGATTCTCCAGAGCTTGGCCAAAGCTCTGTAGAAAGGCCCTGTAGAAATGGCTTAAGCTCTGAAGTCTGTGCCATTCTCTGGAGTTTTCTTCGGAGCCCTCTTCAGAGATTAAGCACCAGCTTCGAAGCTTGGGGTTTCAGGGCACCACCCGATGGGAGCCCCCCCATGGGTGCCCCTAGACCCCATTGCCAAAGCGTGGTGTGAACACGCACCATATAATCCAGATTTCATGGTTGAAGACTGGATTGTAGACCCCTTTAATGGGGTCTACAGGAAATCTGGATTATAGGTCCTGAAGAACCCATATAATCTGGATTTCCCTAGTACAGGTGGAAACAAATGTGGCTCTAATGGAATCTGCAGTGGAAATGGGGTCTTCCAGCTCTGAGCCTAATGGGTCTTTAATGGGTCCTTAATGGGTTCCACTTAGTGCTAGTGGAAAAAAGCCTGTAAGGGATGAAGGGCTTCTCATAAGCATAGGTGAAATAGAGACAAGTTCTCCAGTTGCTCATCAGTCTGGAATTAGGGCAACCTGGATGCAGCACAATAATAAGCTATTATTATGAGCTTATTAATAAGCTAATAATAATGCCTAAGCTATTAAAATATAGAACAAAACTGCATTAAAATGGTAAAATAAACCTGTGCTTCACCTCTTCACATGTGGGAATCTTCTTCTCATTTTCTCTGATTTTATCCCATAGTGGAGACTCTCCTTTCCATGCCAGACTCTCTAAAATTTGTTCCTCGATATGATTGAGGTGCTTTACCACTTCTCTGCAAAGACCATCTTCTGCTCTAATCAGAATCTCTATCACCTGTAATACATGGGGTTTATGTTAGTGATTTTACAATTCAATAGCCTTTTAATGAAAGCAAGAAGGTATATTATTCATAAGTTATTCTTTCTAATGTTTAGGAATCAGAGCAAATGGTCAAGGATTACCTTATAAAAGTGAAAGGCAGGGATATCGAACACATCAGTGATGAATGGGAAGCTCCCTGTTGCTTTATAAGAATAAATAATTATCTCAAGGCAGCATGCCAGGAGCGACCTGTGAAAAACATCATGTTCCAGGATAGCCTAAGTCAAAAAGAATTAGCACCGTCAGGAATGAGAATACACCGTTTCTTCCACAGTCATTCCAAAACATTCAAATGTGAACTTTCATTTTTAATGTAAAATGATAATCCATCAGTCTTATTTATTGCCGATGAAGCATCTTCTTGAATGCCAAAATAGTTTGGATGTTCAGCATCCAAATCCCTCTCAAACAAGATGAAACAGACCCCTACCCCCAAAACATACACAATTTGTTCAGTTTCAGAAAAGAGAAGAAAGCGGGTGGAAATTAAAATAGTGGAGCACCTACTCCCAGGGGCAATCCACTATAAACGCAAATAATTAGGCACAGCTTCAGAATGCAGCTAGAGTAAAGCAAACCATCTACATATCTGTAGTCTGGCTCACTACAGGTGTCTCTAGCGATGTCTCTGCAAGGTGAAAAGGCCACAGGACTTTATGTACCCAAATTCCTTGCGCTTAAGGGCTTCAAAGAAGATGCTAAGTTGTATTTTTTTAAGCTCTTCAACAACTATTCTGCTGGTGGGAGTCAAGCATCTGCCTTGGTTTCCTGACAGAGAACCAAGGACGTTGTAATACTAAGTGCTTGTTCTCACTTGTCCATATTCTGGAATATGTCTCAGGACAGGGAGCTGTTGTCGGCATGCTAATGCAAACTCAGATAGGCCTCACCTGAAGCCTGCTGGGGCCTGTACTTGGATGTGGCCAGGAGGCTCCTATTCCAGGGTTTATTCCAGAATGAAGCCAAGTGCAAACAGACCCTAACACTTTCAAGCAAGTCACACTCACACCTTGCTTTCTTCCTGCTCTTACTCCTCTTTTCTGAGAGGATCTCTGGATAAACTTTTTAAAGATCTGAATTCAGCCATCTGGATGGGTACTTAAATTTGGCAACTCACTGGCAGAAAAACGGGCAATACGGCAGCTCATACACCTGAACAACATACATACACACACACACACACATAAGACAATATTTACATGGAACGGAATATGTAACAAGATCTTGGTCTTCCAATGATGTGAATGGCATACCATTTCTGAGCAACGTGATTTACTAGAATGGACATTTCCCCCCACTATAAGTTTTCACATCTTGTTGTGCACATGTATACTTAGTTACATGCTTTTTTATATTAGGATTGGAGCTATTGCCTGTTTATTATTGGGAAATGCTCTTACTGCTGTTGAGTTCCACACTTGGTAACTGTATGGATGGATTGTAACATTCTCCTCTTTAGTAAGATCTCACAACTCCCTCAAGGATGTTCTTGTGGGTTTCTCGGATCCTTTCCACCACCTTTTCTGTTGCCACCTTCTTCAGGTTCCATAAGCCTTGCCAAGCATAATATATGTTTTCCTGGTCACTGTTTGCATCATGAACTCAAAATATAGCTGTTTCTGCTTTCTGACCATTGACCCAAAACAGCAGCTGGGTTTTAGTTGACCTAGGACTCAACAACCAATTCTTCTTGCAGCTTGCATTGTCTTTAGAAGACATTTCCAGACCCATAAGTCAAAGGCATCCAATTTCTTCTCAAGTGTTCTCAATGGCCTCTACATCCATGTATTATTATGGGAAATAACTTGTTTATTCCAGTCTCTGTTGCCAGGCCAGAGTCCATATACTTCATGATCTCACTGTCTTCTACCTGAGAACTACTTTCCCCTTTAACTTTCCCAGTACAGTGGTAAATCTGACTACCTGGGAATCCACTGGCGGAAACTGTCTACCTCCTCCAACTGTTTACTGTCAACTGTAGATTCATTAAACATGTTGGCTGACATTACAGCAATTTAGTCTTCGGTTCAACTTTAGCAATAATCTAGAGAGCGTGATTCCCTTCTTCATAACAAGTTATTCTAAATCTTCTCCCTTTCAAAAAGGAGAGTCATATCGTGTGCCTATTTCAAACTGCTAAGGTTCCAGCTTCCACTTCTTCCAATGCCACCATTTGCTGTACAATCATCCCTTGAACTCTGGGACTTCAGCATTTTGCAGATTCACAAAAACATGAGCTTCCCCATTCTCCCAACTTGCTTCCATTGAAATCTCAGTCACTGAAATGTTTCTTTCTGTCCTCTCTTTATGTTGGAAGTACGCATCCAGTTGCCATACATCCTTGCTAATTAAAGCTTGTTATGAAAGCAACTTGGATCTTTTTTTTCTGAGGGCCTGGGGTTAACTCTTATCTGCTTTTGTTTTCTCTTGCACAGTGAACTTGCTACATCTGTTCTCTACACTAATCTCTCATTCTGAATATATGCTATTCATCACATACTGTAAATCCAACTACTCTTATTTACGTATAAATTTTACTTTTGATAACTGCATTTCAACAATTTGCATCTAGAAGCGATCTGGTTGCTTGAACTACTCCATCTTTTGTTTCCTATTATTATGTAATTTACTTGACTGCTTGTCTATGCAGTGAAATCTTTGTGAGTATACTTCTTTAAACCAGTGTTTAGAATTATGAATTCTGCTAGAACTTTTTAAAAAATTCCTGAATATTGTAATTCAGACGTACATGTACAGCCTAAACCAAATTGTAGAAAAGAACCAAATAACTACAGAGAAGAACAGGCACGGCTTTGATTTCAAAAGCAAGATTCTTCAACAAAGTTAAGACAGTATGCTCACATCAACCTTACTAACTAGACTCAAAAACACTGCAGAAAGTAAGGACTTATTAGAGGATAATCCTATCAGGCTAGTTTTGTACTGTCGGCCTGTAATTTGGTGAGAAAGCTTTCTATGTTACCTATGTTCTGGCTTATATTGCTCCAAATGCTTTATTACTCAATTTGTTAATTTACTTTGGAATGAAGGTTGAACAAGATTGTAAACTGAGACTGCTGGACTTACTTACAGATAAGTCAGCATCTCCCAGTCTTCTCTTTTCCTGTTCAATGATAGATTCTAACACTTTGTAGTAAAGGACCTCAGCAAGACGAAAGTGCTTTCCAATAATATCTGTAACAACGATACATTTGAAAAAGTATTGGCTGTCTGTACTCGGTAAAGAAAGTCAAGAGCCAAACTCTGAGCTAGATATCACCAAATGCTGTTAAAAACAGACAATGAAAATATTTATAATACACCTGAACATGCAAGTTTAGTTAACAGTTAAATTGAGCAACTCCAGGGAAACCAATCTTAACTGAGAGCAGCATTGAACTAATAGCAATGTGTTGGTTAAAGGGCAGTTTATTGGGATCACAAAACACGGTGTTTTTTGAATGCCCTTACCTTTGGAAAAGCTACCAGGTTCATCCTGAGAGAGCATCCTCTGACAATAAATTTCATACATTTCTTTCACTCTATTGGCGATCGACAAAGAAGGATCTCTGGAACAGGCCCTGACAGGAATGAATACATTTCAAACGAAGAAGGAGATTATACAGTCCTCCTAAAGATCTCTCAGTGGCTGCTGCTTCTGACCTACTATTACTGTCTTTTATTTTTAAAATTGCTCACATATATACAGTGGTACCTCGACATACAAGTGCCCTGACATACAAGTGTTTTGAGATACAAGCCGCTGAGCGAGTGGTATTTTGCTTTGAGATGAGAGCAAGATTTGAGATACGAGTATGTAAATACAGTACAGTACATAACAAAAACAACTGAGGTGGTGTTTTGGGAGCTGGAATGGATTAATGGGAAAATTGCTTTGAGATACGAGCGATTTGACATAAGAGCAAGGTTACGGAACGAATTAAACTCGTATGTCAAGGTACCACTGTATTATTTGAAAATGGAGACAGAAACTTGTATATTTGGGTTTGGGGGATTTATTGTTACCCCCAATACAGGAATTTAACATGTGGATGGCTACCTGAGTCGGGCAACACATCTGAGTCGGACAACTGACTCTCTGCTGCACAGGCGCAGAGGGAGCTCAGCGCAACTGACTTCTCCATGCAACAGAAGGGGAGGAGCCTATCGATTCGTGCCTAGTGTGAGACTAAGCCCCTTCACTTCCTGGCGCACCCAGCGGAATGACTGGTGCCTCCTGAGGCATATTCAGTCCAATCATGTGGCAGCGCTGCAGCCAACCGCTGAAAGGCTCTGACTTGCCAGAGCACCAGGCAGCTAGCCTTTTAGGTAGCCCCTGAAGACCTTTATCTATATGCTGAATAAATCTCAAAACTGTTTACAAGTAAAAAATGGGGATGGAATAGACAGTCCCCAGCAGCTGGTGCAGAACGGCACCCAGAGGAACAACAAATAACTGACGTGACTGGTGCAAGCTAAGGGGTCCAGATGAAACACAGAGCGTTAACCCATACTCTCCCAGTTTACAGGAGACCCTCAGAGAACAACACTGTGACACAAAAAAAGCATAAAGCAACGGCTTGGAAGCCTCTAATTATTCTTTACATAAAAAATACAATTCTTCAGAAGTGACACCTAAGACACTACAAACCACGTTTGCCACACTTACATAATCTCTATAACCCATCCCTGCATGTAAGGTTTCAACATGGACTGAAGCACAGATTGAAATTTTTGCCTTCTGATTCTGCAAAAACATTGTACCACGAAACTCAATTTGTCATTCTATTTTGTTTATAAGTTACAGGGAATAAGGAGACACAGAACAAAATTAAAGCATTTCTAACCAGTATTTTTCAAGACAGGTTATAACCAGAACACAGGCCTTTCAAAAAAGCATGAAGACTATTTTACTTACCTGAAAATCTGTTCCATCTTTTCACTAGGAGCATTTTTCAGGCCCATCAGCACTGTATGAAGTCTGGTCAAGCTGTATGTGGCTATGGAAACAGGGCTCACGTAAGGGTCACTTTCCTTTACGTATTTTCGGCCAGTAAGAGGAGTTGATATTCTAAAAGATTTTGCCTAATCCAACAACAATGATATGAGGCATTTCAGGAATTTAAATTACTATAATCTATTTTAGTTTTAGCAGTCTTAAACCATGTACATATAGTAGTAAAGGCTCTTTTGCATGCTCCACTGTCTGTCCACTGTCATATAGTTCTGCCAGGTTGGAGGCAGAAAGAGTGGATGAGTTGTATTTTCAATAGGTTTTCATGTTTTCTATCATATGCTGTGATACGTCCTGCAACCTTTGGGTAAAGAGTGAGGTACAAAAGTTTTAAATAAATAAGTATTGCCCTTCTTAGTTCAATGGCATGGTGGCCACAACAGCAAAGCACGATGTGCTGCCATGGAGATATCTAGACTACACATGGAGCAGCTCATATTGGCGAACAATTTTAACCCAATTTTCCACAATTAATTCAAGTGCTAGTAACACTATGGCACGGCTCTCACACTTTGATCTAGCTGGGTAAGCAGAACTGCTACTGTAACTCTGGAGGCTCTACAATGATACAAGTAGAGAACGAGAGATGAAATCTTGGTCCGACATTTTACAGACAATACACCACTATGACTACTGAAACAAAAATCAATTTGATGGATAAGCAGAAACAGACTCACCCGTTCAAAATGCTCTTGTAGGTTATACTTCATTTGCACTCTTTCAGCTGTCTCCATTCCTGACGCTGCGTTCAAACATCTACGCAAGGTTCCTATTTCTTCATCCGCATCCTCGCCAAGAAATATCCGTTCATCTAAATTTCCAACGGATAAAATGTATTCTTCATAGGCTTTGTTGATGGCTTTGCTACAGGCAATGAGGGGGGAAAATTCAACATGAACCAATTAGTGAAAAGTGCCTGGAAAGAACAATCATAAAGCAACCTAAGGCAGTAAAAAAAGGGTTTTTTCTTTAGTCTTTGTCAATTTTTTACCTTCAGAAAAGTAACATGTTAAGCTCTCAAACATTTCTCCTGTGAGGTCTTTTACAAACAACTGCTAGAATCCTCATAACAAAAACTGTAACATATAAAGCAAGTAAGATACAAAGGACTATTATTTCAAATTAATGCAAACTAAAAACCAATCGACAGCCACTTAGCAGGCTACACTCACTGTTCTGGCATGGTCATGCATACAGCTGCTTCTTTTTCTTCTTTACAATGTCCAAATTGTACGGAGTACATACAGCGGATAGTAGATACATATAGTAGATACAGCTAGGATTTTCAGCCATGATTTAAATGGCTGCACTTATGGCCCCAATGCTTACCTACATCGCACATTTTCCAGAAATAGTTCATAGCTCACAACCCAAGCTGTCCATCTGTTCAGACAGGGAACTGAATTTTGACCATTTGCACATTCCACAGTCTTTTCAAGAAACCCCTCAAACTGCAAACTGATTTATAATTACAATATAGCCCAATGGTACAAGTAAACAACCACACTTACTATCATTATCAAAGTTATGACAGACATTTCCCCTAATCCTGCTAATCTATTATCATACAGTTTCCCCAACTATTTCAACTTCACATCCACATCCTGTATTTATATACAGGAAAAAACTATGAAGTGGTAACTCATAAAATTCACAGATGTGGAGAATAAGATGGTTCCCAAATACAAATTCAATGATGCTACAGTTATGATTGAGATACATAGATAGCGGCAGACAGCAAAATTGTGATGTATTCTGAGATAGACAGAGAGAGAGTTAGACAGAAGATGAATGACATCTAAGTACATAGTATTAGATGCTGCCATTGCTTGACAATACTCACAAGCTCTCTCCAAAGTTTCCAGGATCTAGAAACCCCACCAGATTTTCTTCTTTTCCCCTTAGAATCTACAACAGAATAGAATGGATGCTAAGTGCAAACACTGAAGCACTGAAATATTATTCATGAAGCATATATTTTTTTAAAAAAACAACTGGCTAAATACCTTTTTCACAAACAGTTTCCTCACATAGGGCTTCCAGAAATGTTCTTTAATGCCTTTGGCTTCCAACACCAATCCATCATGTAAGGAGCAGAGCTTTTCAATGATGCAAGGAGGTCCACACAACAATTTAAATTCTTTAGTATGGAAGTCTTCAGGCAGCCCTATGATATTAAATGGGTGAGAACTAGAAGTGTTTTGCACAGATACACAATTTCTCAAACTATATTCAAGCAAACATCCAATAAGCACTCATTTCAACACACACTCTGGCTTCCACTTTGTGTGGAAACAACAAAAACCACAGTATTTTCTCCCTTCGTTTTTCATCAATCCAATTATTTGTTTTAACTTTTTTTAAAAAGGGCCTTTTCAATGTACCTTTAAAACTAGGATTCAGAAGCTCCTTACAATTTGGACATTGCAAAGCATTTCCATAGACGAGATCAAGGACACAGAGCAAGAGATGGTAGGAATTGACTAAGTCATCGCTGATCATCGGGAAATTGCCTATAAGATTATGAGATAATATTTCAATGAATTTCAAAATTTAGAGGAAATGCATTTCAAGTTCTAAAAATACTATATGAACCAAAACAGTAACTGGATTCTACAGAATCACTTATACAAATAAACACTGTAAAAGTAGCAGACTACAAGGCTTACATTGTCCTGCTCATATTAAAAAAATTAATATTTCTGAGTAAAAAAAGATAAGTTATTTTTATATCTGCAATATTGAAAATCATTCCAACAACTTATATAATGGTAGTTTGCATGTTTGTAATCAAGCATATCCTAAATCACCAAATTTATTCCAAGAGATCCTTATGCATAATTTAATAATCAAGTTTTGTTGAGACAGGATAAATTTGGTAGCTCTATGTTCTGGCTATGTACTGTTCTAGGAAACAAGGGAAAGAACTTGCCATAATCTATCCTCTGATCATCAGAAGCTACTCTCTCACTACCTTGGTGGTTTAGATAGTCCCAAGACAATTCTGACAGTTGTCCCAAGACAGTTTGCACCACATTCTCCATGCACTTCAGGGTTCGGCACGCAGCTCATCCAATACAAACTGAGACATTTCATCTTGAGCCAGAACAATTCAGGGCATCTCAGAATTTGGGGAAAGGGATAAAGACAGCTGGCTGTCCCCTGGGAAAACTAACTTGTAAACAATTTCAGTGTGAGTTAATGAAGATGTTAGCCCTCTCTGGCCAGCTGCTGTTGCAATGGAAAGTTATCTTACTTATGTAAGCTTCCGTTCCTGACGGACGGAGCAGCCTCACTGTGGGTTATCTCCAGTGCCTGTAGCTGACCACAACCGCCAGGGGGAGCCCTGCAGAATTTTCCCATCTTCAACTGTCAACTGCAGGGCTCCTCAGTTCTTTTGCCAGGAGGAAGGGAAGGGAGAAGGGAAACAAGGAACATCTTACCTGATGGCTCCTCTGGCTCATGACCGTTAGGTCGCCTTGAGGCTTGCTCGGAAGACCCATTAAAGGGGGGAGCTGCTCCCTCAGAGCCCGGGGAAAAGGGAAAGCCTCCAAAGCTGGCGTTCTCCGAGCCTGACAGAAATAAACCTTGGAGGCTGAACGCAGGGGCAACTTGTCCAGTGGGGCTGCCTCTCGCCCTTTGTCCCCTAAAGGAGGTAGGGGTTGAAAGATCCATACCCCTGGATCCAGAAGGAGGAGTATTCAGAAGACATCACTGGGAGGTTATCCTCAACGGTGTGGTCAGCTGCACGACCGCAGAAGAACTGAGGAACCCTGCAGTTGACAGTTGAAGAGGGGAAAATTCTGAAGGGCTCCCCCTGGTGGTCGTGGCCAGCTACAGGCACTGGAGATAACCCACAATCAGTCTGCTCCATCCATCAGGGAACACAGAGGAGTGTAGCTACCACCCGGGCAGCTAACAGGCACTGACAGCTAATGGATAAAACACAACTCCTGCCAAGGTGCCAATTTCCCAGGAATACCTTCACAGGCTTGCCAGAGGGAAAGACATCTCATTTGTAACACTCCTTGTGGAAGCCCAGAAGAACAACAGTGAAATGTAACCTCCACTACAGAAGTCATGTGGCAGAGACCCATGAGAATTGGTGTAGGGAAGTTCAGTCACTCTTTGAAGTGAGGTTTTGACTTGCTCATAGCACTAAGACATATGCAAGAATCACATCAAACATGGTTATTCTAGTTTTTAAGAGACTGCACACAAAGACAACACAAACTCTTAAAATAGCTCTATAGATATTGATACATGCTATGAAAAGAGTGCCCTTGGAAATTCTCAATCTTAACATAAAGCTATAAAGCACTATTTTAGATATACTAATATTCGTAATACCTATTTGTATTATGATACCCTTAAATAAAGCTATGCATGAATCCTCAATTACAAACATACACGTGTTTTACATTTGACGGCAGTTTAAACAGCTTCATCGGTCCATATAACATACATACATGTGTATATGCATATGCATGTGTGTGTGTGTGTGTGTGTGTGTGTATATAAAGCCCACAACACTATGAATTTAATTTTACATACAATGTGAAATAATACTGCATATGAAACAAATAAGCAAGTTAAAGTTCCAACTCTATTAAACTGTTTTCCCTAAAAAAGCACAAAGAAAAGAGACGATGGTAAGCATTTCATGAAAAACACAAAATAAATGACATTACAGCCCTAGAAAACCTACAGGACCTTCATGATTTAAAAAACAAAAAGCAGGATATTGATCAATAACCAGCAGCTGTTACTCCTATTTTATTTTAGCAGCGTCTTACCATGTGCATTAGAGCAAGCTAGTTCTTCTGTACCAAAGCTCTGCATCTAGAGAATGGAAGTTGTGAATGCTAATTTTTAAGCTAGGAAGCTGTCAATAGAGACAAGCCCAAGCTTGTCCTTGAAATGTGGTTGCCAGGATAAACACATCAGAAACCTCAAAAACACATCAAATAAAAGCCCCCATTTTTGCAGTAATCGAAAAGGAAGCAAATCCTATGCATGCAAGACTCTTGAGTCTCAGAGTTTACAAAACAAAAGCTATCTGTCATCGCAAATCCTTGCACACTTTATACTGGAAAAGTCTTTGCAATTGTAACAAACAAAAAATAGCCATTTGTTGCAAAGATATTCACAGGAGAAAGACTGGGTAGAGAAGAGCTCAGCAAATAAGGCTTTCATGCCAAAAAAGGACAGGTGAAGATGTTAACTTTGTGCACCAATAACATAAATTTGCTGCAGTATCACACAGTAAACTTTGCTGCCCGTTTGTTTGTTTTTCCACCTATCTACAGTTTTAGATATCATGTGCCACTGAAGGCCTAGTTCAGTAATGGCGAACCTTTTGAGCTCAGTGTGTCAAAATTCGCAAGAAAACCTAGCTTAACTTGGGTGCTGTGTCACATCTAGAATTATCCATAATTCTGTGATATTTGTAGCTCTAGTAAAAAAGTTATAATTTTGATATATGTATTTTATTAAAAGCAAAAACAAGTAATTCTTTTCATTAGTGACTTCTGTTGCTAAATCTTCAATTGAAAGTTGGTATTTCGTACACTTCAAGAAGAAGCACTACACGCCCAGGTGCCAGGGTGACCATGTGTGTCACCCAAAAGGGTTTGGCGTGTCACCTGTGACACGCGTGTCATAGGTTGGCCATCACCGGCCTAGTTGAAGAGGTAAACGTTAAACTGATAAAACTCAATAGACAATGTAGAACAATGAAAATTTTACAACTACCGTATTTTCCGGCGTATAACATGACTGGGTGTATAAGACGACCCCCAACTTTCCAGTTAAAATATAGAGTTTGGGATATACTCGCCGTATAAGAAGACGACCCCTGGCGTATAAGACAACCCCTGACTTTTGGGAAGATTTTCATGGGTTAAAAAGTAGTCTTATACGTCAGAAAATACAGTAGTTGTCCCGACCCCTAGTTTTTCATTTAAGTCAACTGTTCCTTTTATACAGCTGTACTACATCTAGTGTATTTTACAGCAGCATGAAGAATACTTTTTTAAAATCAGCTGTAACAGCCACACTCTCTTCAGTGGGGACTAAGGTACAGACATACAAGCATGCCTCTAGTGCCCCCCTTGGAGCAGTGTGCAGCCCTTACCTGAACTTACATGCTACACTTCAGCCACCTGGCTATTTCAGGATCTGAAGTGGTGGAGCCATACATTCTCGCACCACACAATTATGTCATGGGCAGAAACCTGTTTGGGAGCCTTCAGGGTCTCCCCTTCTCTCTTGCAACTCTCCAAGTGCCAATAACACTGAACTCTATCTACACAGGTGCCTCACTTAAAACAGTTTTGGGCTGCTTTAAATTACTTGGAGCAGTGTTACACACATCTCTAGGCTTGTAGGAACTAGACAATCATACACAAAGAGAGATGAAAGCACGTTAGACAGAATGACAGCCTTTGTGAATCTCCGAAGTTGCCTTCGGAGGGACTTCGGAGCCTTTGCTAGGCTCCAACGGCAACTTCGGAGGGATTTCAGAGGGACTTCGAAGCTTTGATTTTGGGGCTCCCCCCCCCCAGCCTCCTCTAGACCCCATTGCCAGATTGTAATGGAAACAGCTCCCTACAATCCGGATTTTCAGGCTGAGGTGGAAACAAATGTGTCCCTAATGGGGTCTGTGGTGGAAATGGGGTCATCCGGCTCTGAGCCAAATGGGTCCTTAATGGGTGCTAAAATGGGTACCTTCTGCCAGTGGAAAAACACCCATAGTCTGTATAAAGTTAAAGAGAACAGGAAAAATGAATAGTTTAAAAACCTCTGTACCATAAATAACATTACACCCCCAAAAGGTAAATCTCACTGAACCCTATAAAATGTACTTCTGAATAAGTACATCCTTAGAAGTGTGTCTCTGAGTGCAAACTATGCACATGTATACCTATTATATGATCTATACATTAAAAATAAGCCTGACTATGAAGAACTGTACATATATTAAACCAAAACAGCCACAAAAAAGTAAGAGTATGAATTTAACATTTAGTTTAAATGTGAGTTTTTAATGCACAATTGAATTTTATTTCCAAACAATCGTTAGATAAGCAATTAATTTTGTTTTGTTTTGTTATAGTGTGACTTGCATATTTTTCCTGAACCCAGCCAGCCTCAAAGTAATATTGACTGAATAAAGCTACTGGTAATATTAAAAGGTTTTTTCAAAAAAATAATGCTAACTTGTCTGATAATAATTTAGCAATGTTCACTCACAATAACATGCAAGTTCTTACCTTTTGCATAGACAAACAGCACCCAGCAAAACTGAAAAACTTCAGAGACTGTGCAAGGCTGTTTTCTTTTTAGTAAAAAAGCCACAAAAAGTAGTGTTATTTTCATGTCATATAAATAACACAAGATCTAAAGATATACTTTGGATTAGGCTATACTGTACTATGGACTAGGGTAAAGATACACTTTGGACTAGGATATCAACACTAAATGTATTTAATCCACCTGAGAGTTAGATAGTGATTTGAGTGGGGCTCTCATTCTATACCCTTCCTATCATTATTTGCCACTGGCCAAACTAGCTAATGCTGATGGCAACTGTAGTTTAGGGACACAGAAGGGCCACTGTTTGAGACTTCTGGGTAGTGGCTAAGCACAGACATCTAAACATGTAACAATAACTATTAGCCACCGGAAAGTTCCCTCTAAGATGTCAAATGATGTCCACTGCTGGAGGGAATGAGGTCCACACTCGACCCAATCCATCACCCACACTACCTGCCTTTTGCCAATTCTTTTATTCAGCCACTTCCTAACAATCTGCCCCCAATGATGCCTCAATAGCTGCCTATTCATAAGCTTGTTTCCAGCCAGAGAGAAATCGAGAATAGTGGTAAGGGACTAGGGAGAACTGAATAAAAGTGTTGGCAAAAGCAAATGGTGCCAGCTGAAGAACAGACCCTGTTCCATCCAGCTGCAGTCACTTAAAGAGAAGGATGGATATAAAATCTGGATAAACAAAGCTACAGGTCCTAAAAGATCAGATTCACCCTAGCTACTATGCTGTAGATTCAGTATTGATCTATCCTACTAACAGAGAATTGGGATTAAATATAAGTTCAACAGCCACTGAACAAATTATTCTAACAAAGCACATTTGGCTTGCTACCATTTTAAAATTAAACAAGGGAATATAACTCCAAAATCCAGATAACATTATCAGATGGGATTGCAGATAACATGCTATTCATTTCAACATGCACCAGGAGTATTCCCTAGCAGTGAGCATCCCAAGCATCTTACTGGATGATATGATCACAGACCCCTACTGACAGTTATACTGCTATATGAACTTCTTTGTATTTAATACTGCCGTTTTTAAACTGTTACATTACTGCTTTTTATTACTGCTTTAAGCATTGTATCAAATTAATCTGTATCACATTATAATACGACACAAGTCTGGATAGGCCAATGAAAACAGGACAATCATTTGCAGAGGACACTGAAGAGGGAAAGGTAGTTTAGACAGGTAAGTAAAGCAAGAAATGGAGGACCACAAATCTAAGATACCACTTATTTCCAAGCAGCTGTATCCAGAGTACAGTTGTTAGTTACGAGAACATGCCAAAATTGTATCAGACTACTTGGTTGATTGACCTCTACCTTTGTTTTCTTCCTCTCTGCTGGCGTGGTTGGTCTTCTTGAGGATACTTGAAAATGTCCTGAAAAATGGGTTCATACTTCTTAAAAATTACAGCAGAAACGGTAAAGTTTCTTTCTAATCTCGTGGTACGTTCTCTGAACTGGGAGGGTAGATTTGCCATATCTTCCCACTTCTTCATCTTGTTAAAAAACTCTATCAAACTGAAGACATTTAGATTATCAGAACTCAAGTCTCATGAAAACTCAGCCTCTTACATTCTAAAACATCCTGATGATGATTATGAACAGGCTTCAGTTCTGTACTTATGTTATCATAGGATTGTCTAACAAGGAATTGTTAAGTTATGTTTTATAGTACTAAGGCTATTTCAGAAGGACCAGGTTGAGATTCCACTTTTGCCACAGCCTACCTAAAAAGAGGGTCTCATGTAACCACTTCAACAACTTTTCCATTCCACTTAAAAATTCTGTTATAGAAATGACAGGCTAAGCTGACAACTAAGCTCTTTTTAATATTCTTTAAAATGAAAATGAGTGAACTGGACACTGTCATAACCTGAATGTGTTAGGTCTGTGGAACCAAGAGGAATAGAATGCAGAAAACAGGTACAAATCCAAACACAGATACTCTTTGCATTCCATGACTTTTGTGCAGGCCATCTGAATAAGCTATAAGTGTTTGAAACTTGAGAACATCCGCCTTAAGACAAAAGAGCAAGTCCTACTTTGTTTTATTTTAATAACTTTTTAAAAAAGGACTCTTAATTTTATAGCTCTACAATAAAACCTGAATTGAAACATACCAAACTTGGGACTGACCACCTGTGTTTCACAAGTTTGACAACAAAAGTGAAGTTTTCATGATAAAACCTACATGTCCCAACATTTATGGAAAGCAATGCATGTTATTGTGTGAATCACTATGAATAAATATTGGGCGAGCACAGATGTTTGTATCATTGGTAATGATAAGAGAGTTCTGAAAGGGCATAAACCCATTGGATCCTGCCCAGGAATCCCTTACGTGCCTAAGTTTTGTTGTTATGACCAGCGCCATACAAAGTACAAGGTTCGTGAGCAATGGCATCACTCCAGGGACGTCTATAAGCATCTGAACTAGGGGTGTGCACGAATGCAATTTTCGGAATTTGATTCTAATACTCAAAAATTTGATTTGACTTGAATGTCTAAAATTTGAATTTAACCAAATTCAATTCGAATTAAGCAAATTTGAATCTATTTGTTTGAATTTTTTATTTGAATCTGCACATACAAATGTCGACAACATTCGTAGATGCCTGTACACAACTTCCCCAGGTCTGTACACATCCGTACACATCTGTATGCATCCCGTAGTTATCCCATATGCAACTCATTTTCATCCCGTACGGATCTGTACAAATTTGTACGGATGCGGGAAAGATGCAAATTTTCAAGTACACATACGAATGTCCGAATAATTCAAACAAATAGATCTGAAATTCAAAATTTGAATCAAATCTTTAAATTCGAATTTAAGAACATTCTATTCGAATGTTGAAATTTGGTCGATTCAATCAAATTTCGAATGCATTTGAATATTCCTGCACATTCCTAATCTGAACTTCCTTCATGTACAGCGGGAGAGATTACACTCCTGAGTCATGAGAATGGTATTAGCCTTTATCAAAATAATTCACAGATTAATTTCTGAACCAAAACAATCATCATACCAAATGCTTCAAAACTGAAACTTTTTGAAGTTTTGATGGAGAAGTTACCTTTGCCCTGAGCAGCGTAATATTCTTATTAATGATACATAGTTTCCTTCAACAGTTCCTCTGCTCACAGTTGGGACAGCCTTCCTGCAAGCCACATACAAAGAACACGCTAGCCAGTGTAGATCATCTCCCTATTACAGGAAAAAGAAAAAGAAGTTTGACTCCACTCCCAACTGATTTCCTCTCCTACCGTGTTCAATTTAAACTCCTAACCTTCACTTTCAAAGCCCTTCATTCTTTGGCTCCCTCTCACCTTTCCTCTCTAATTTCCATACACATGTCATCCCATGCACCACGATCCTCCCATTTCTGTCGTCTTTGCTTACCCCTGGTTCCCAGTGCCTGGTCTTACTATTTTAATTTTACTATTCCAGTAATTTTTACTTTTCTTTATGTCTCTTTTTAATGTATTGTTTTTCAATCTTGTAATTTGTTCAGCGCTATGTACATCTATAGCGCTCAAGAAATAAACTTTAATAATAATAATAGTAGTAGTAATAGTAATAATAATAGTAGTAATAGTAATAATAATAGTAGTAATAGTAATAATAATAATACTGAAGCTTAAGCCTAAGACCAGGGCAACCTGCAGTAACTTGGCATCTTTCAAATATGATGGACAGCAATCTCCACAGGGAATAGTCAGAGCTGATAAAAGCTCTCTGTCCCTGGCCTGGCCAGCATGGCTGGCAAACGGATGGTGAGAACCGTGGTTAAACAGCTGTAAAAGTACAAATGTTACCAATGCAGAATCTTCAACAAATGATGACAGTTTGAGCATGTAAATAAAAGCCCCTGTGAACTTAGGGTTCTCTGGTTACTGCTAAATCTACCTTGCAAAGAATAATTCATAAGTACTAGGCCTCTCCAAGGATGATCTGTCCTCTGGCACATATTTATTTATTTACATTTTTATCCTGCCGGATACCCGAAGGTCTCTGGGTGGGTAACAACATCTAAAATCAAACATCATTAAAACAGTAGCATCTGCAAGTGGTGAGGGAAAGTGTATCCCCATTTAACCAAAGGCCAGGACAAAGAGGAGCGTTTTCACTACCTTCCTAAATGTGTACAATTAAGAGATAGACACACCTCAAGTCAAAGTTAATGCCCTGAATTGGGTTCGGCAGTGAATTGACAGCCAGTACAACTCTTAAGGTGTACTGTAAGGTGTAAGGTGATGATGTGCATCGGGCCAGCTGTTCCAGTCAGCAATCTAGCAGCCGCATTCTGCACTAACTGCAGTTTCTGAGCTGTCTTCAAGAGCAACCCCGTATACAGCACATGACAATAGTCTAGTCTGGAAGTTACCAGCGCGTGGGTAACTGTGGCCACATCAATCAACGTCCAGAAAAAAACTTCAGCTGGTGCACCAGCCGTAGTTGGGAGTAGGCACTCTTGCCCACAGCCTCCACCTGAGCTTCAAGACTCAGCACAGAGTTCAAGAGCACCCCCAAATTTTGCACCTGTGCCTTCCAGGACATTACAGCCGCATCAAGGACAGGGTGTCTCCCAACTACAGGGACCCAAGAACCTGTGCCGCACCGTACCGCCGCCTTGCCTGGATTCAGCTTCAATTTACAGCCCCCCATCCAGCCCTTTACTGCCCCCAGGCACCTGTCAAGCACTTCAGCACAGAGAGACAGAACTGGGTGTCACCTGCATATTGATGACCACTCCCAGTGGCTTCGTACAGATATTAAAAAGCACAGGAGATAAGATCGACTCCTGAGGGAACCCACAAGCGAGTTCCCAGGGTGTTGAGTCAGAATCTCTCACTACGGAATTAAAAGGGTTGAAGCTGTGGTTCCCACTGGTCTCTCTGGCATACTGTGCTTCAAGACAGCGCTCGGCAGCCATCCCTCCCTGCGATGGAGAGGTGCACAGGCACACTATCCAACCTCAACCCCCATCTCCCCCCGTCCTCCTCCTGCCCAAGACTCTTCCCAGCAGCCAGGTTCTAGCCCCCGACTCCCCAATTTACCCCCTTTGCTCTTCCCCTTCCAAGGTCCGGCTGCAAAGAACCCCCCTCCCCAGCAGGACAGCCCCCCCTCCTCTGGGGGCCACTTTGCAGCACTGTTCTCCCTTCTCTGCCCCCACTCGCTTCCCCCAGTGCGAGTCAATCTGCCTCCCTAGCCCCGCCCCACCCCGCCCGGTGCAAGTCAACCTGCCCCCCCCCGGAGGCCAACCTGCCCCTCCCCCACCTCCAGGGTGTAGTTCCGCCTCATGCCCTGGTAGTTCAGCCAGGCCTCGGCCCGCGCGCGCTCGTCCATGTTGAGGCTGCTGCACAGCTCCTCGTAGCGCTGCCGGGTGTCTCGCTCCGCCTCGGCGGCGGCGGCGGCTTCCTCTTCTTCCCCTTCCTCCTCGTGCTCCTCCTGCCGCTCCTCCCCGTCGCCAGCTTCATGTCGGGCGGCGGCGGGGATGGCGGGGCCCGTTTCCTCAGCAGCAGCAGCTGTGGTGGCGGCGGGGAGCGGGGACGCGACAGGGCTCGGGGAAGGGGCGCCGCTCTTCCTTCCCTCCCCGACCTCTCCGGGCTCCTCAGAGCCTCCTCCTCCTCCTCCTCCGTCGTCGTCGTCTCCACTCAGCATGGCTGCGGGGGGGGGGGATTTCGTGACTGGGCACCGACGGGCGAGCTTTCCCTCAGAGGCGGCGGGCGCGCAGGTTCGAACTGCGCCTGCGCGGCGGCGGCTTGTTTTCTTCGTGTGCTTGAAGGGAAAGGCACCATCGCTCCGCCCCCTCCCCTCCCCCTCAGCGGTCGTCGCCGCCGCCACGTTCGAAACCAAACACGTCGCTTCTCCGCGCCGGCCACGCCCCCCAGCACCGCTCGGAGTGGCCGCGGCGCTTTGCCGCGGAGCCAATCAGCGCCGGGCTGTTCTGCGCAGGTCAGGAGGAAGAGGAGCGGCTAGTGGGCGCGTCGCGCGATAGGCGCTCGGGTGGGTGGGCGGGCCGGCACAGTGGAGCCACGCCCCCGCCCTGTCACTGACTCAGGATTGATTCCTTCCTCCCTGGCAATTGTGGCAATTTGACCCGTATGATCATAGGCACGGTAGTCCAGGGGCAACCCCCGCCAAGGAGAAAACCCCATAGTACCGAGGCTGTGGTCACACCTAAGCTTTAATCCGGCTTCAATCCATTTTCAGAGCGAGAGGAACACACCAGCAAAGTGACCAGCTCGTTTTCTTTCAGTGTTAAAATAACTTAGAAAATTCACCTTTGGGAGAGAATGTGGAGAGAAAATAACTGGTCGCTGTGAAGGTGGTCTGAAGCTGGATTAAACCTTAGGTGTGACCAAAGCCTAAGGCACACTTACCAGCAAATCGGGGGATTCAGCCCCAGAGCGACCCCCACCTGCCCTGCGGGTGCAGGTGCGCCTCCCTGGAGATAAAACTATTGTCAGCTAATAGAAAGAACGGAAGGACATTCTCCACTCTTCCCCCCCTCCTCCCACCCCACCTTTTTGAATGGAAAGCTTGCTCACATTGCCTGACTTTCACTCTCCTTCCAGATCGCTTTAAAAGCCCTGGCTTTGCTGTTTGCCCACTTTTCTGAGAGGGCCGTTGATGGGGCAAGTATGATGGTAAAAAAGTATAAGAAATGCCCCCACCCTCCTGGAGTTTAGAAAGCTTGTTAAGACCTCCCTGTTTCGGGAATGGGTTTGAGAGTGGGTGTTTGATGTTACTGTTTTGCTTTTAACTGTTATTGTTTTAACCTGTCTGATATTTTGACCTGTTGTAAGCCGCTCCGAGTCTTCGGAGAGGAGCGGCATATAAATTGAACAAATAAATAAATAAATAAATAAATAAAAGGTGCGCAGCAACATTCCTGCTTCAGAAAGCAACTCCATTCACAGTGTTATTAGCATAGGAACTGACTTGGTTCAGAAAACTTAAACACACAAGAGTGAAAGATCGCTGGGGGGGGGGGGGGATGACCAAATGTTGTCCATGCACCTTCCTACTCCTTACTGAAGAACATAAGGGGACCCCCTCCTGGATCAGGCAACAACCCACCTAGTCCAGCAGCCTGTGAATACATGTTATCAGAATATACATAAGAAGTAGGAATTATATTTTGGAACCAGTTTGATGAAATGCACTGGAAAAACTATTAGGAAAAATACATGTTATGTCATGGTCAATTTAATGTGCAGTTAGCATCATAGTTTTTGTACCATCTAAGAACACTGCTAAGGATGGTTCCTCCCAACAGAGAGACAAGCAGCATCACAGTTTAATGCAAGTTTGGTTTTGCAACGTTTTTACATTCTTCAGAAATTGTACGTACAATACAGAGGGTGTCTGAATAAGTCATCCTAGGATGAGTGTGGTTCCCCCAGTTTCTCGTCCTTGATTTTAAGCACCCTTGACTTAGCTATTTTTAATCCTGTGTCATGTGAACTGCTCCAAGATTGTTTTAATGGGCAGCAATACGTAAAAATATTTTAAGTACATAAAAATTTGTCAGGATAAAGTTAACATTTTTGCTCCCTGGCCTACCAAAGTTTAATCTTCAAGATATAGCTCTGGATGCTTTTGATGTAACACTTCAGTGATTGCTAAATATATCTGACAAGTCATGCCAAAAGTGCACAGCCCATGTGGATGTATATATAACATCAGCTTCTTATATTTTCCAAAAATTATTACCATAAATTATTCCAAGCCCTGAAGAGTTTGATACTTACTACTGCAGTTGTCCAATTATTTCCTCTCAAAGCTTAGCTGCATTATTTAACAACTAAAAGACATTTTAAAATATTGAAGCCAACATCATGGGTTGTCAAAGAATATGTTTAATAAAAAATAATTAAACTTCCATTTGCTCTATAGAACATCATAGAAAGTAATTCAATAAATTACAAATGACTTTAAGACGCTTTTTCAACTACAAGAAAGCAAATTCAGACTACACAGAACACAACTGGCAAATATTGCAAAATGTCCAAAAGAAAAACAGGACTAAGACAGATCATGAAGCTTGAAACAAGGGATAGAAATACAAGGCAATAACAGCTAAAGTTCTTTTAGTCACTACCAACATACACTTTTTCATCATATTGGATATCTTTTGTACTGAAGCTTCAGTATTAATGGTAATTCTCACGAAGGCTCCTTAAAACTCTTAACTTTATGCAGCCACACTTGCATATTGTTTAGCTGACAGAGCTACATATTTCTTCTCTTTCAACTGATACTGATTTTTTTAAAAAAAACACATTAGTTCATATTCAAATCTGTTTCAGCCATATACTGAAACTGTAAAATTGCCTTATTACAGAGAAAGATCATTAGAGTGTCACTTGACCATAATTAGGAAAATACTTTTATTTCATAAATTTATTAAAAATTATGTTTAGGATTTCTTCTGAAGGAGATATGTAGGGGGGATGGTGCAAAGTGATGAAATTGTTGAAATACTCCATTGACTATGTCAACAACTGTGTTTGGAAAACTTTGGCTATATCATGGATACATACAAAATAAAACAAAAGTGCTATATTACAAAGGGCAAAAATATTAAATATGTCATACATCTTTTCATGATGAAGAATTGCTACCCCGTTTCTTGTGGCATGTTTTGACTATTGCTAAGACACTGAAGGGCCAAACGAGTCATACTATTCGGGTAGGGGGTAATACAAGAACCAGCACAATCCAAATGATACTTTTATATTTGTGTAAATTACATGTAATACTGCTTTCTAGTCAAGGGAGTTAGTTATTTTGCATGTACAAACTTTATCGGTAAAGTTCTTGGTATAAAAACAACACAGTTTTGTTTACTGTACAAGCAAGCAATAAGGAACCATATTAAAATATGGATTTTTTTAAAATTACTGCCTTTTAAAAAGGTTTACCATTGACTATCGCCAGTATTCTCATCAGTTCCCTCAACACTCACTTATTCTTAGACCACGCCACAAGTGAAATTCACCCAAACTCACTCACTCAGTTCTGTCATGTGGTTTGAAATCTGTGATTCTACCATGTTAAACAGCAGCTTCAACAGAACAAGGAATCAAATGAAACATCAAATATACAGACTGGTTTTAAAGAGTAAGATTTCTTAGGGTCTGCATCTAATGCTTTTAAAAACACCTTCATGGTACACATTTCTCACATCATCGTTGAAAGTGCTTTTTAAGTTATTGGGCATCTTGGCATTACTGTAACTAACTGACAATACCCTAAATTGTGATTTGGGTACTGTTTCCTATGTAGCCAGATTCATGCCAGTAGAGAAATAGGAGTTTTAACATGTCCGCAATTCCTCTTACCATAATTGTTAGCTACAGGAGGTTACATAATAGACAAACACAAACTAGCAGAGAGAAACAAAACAAGCCATTCCCACAAGAATCTGATCCTTATACATGAAGTATGCAGTGTTGAAAGTGGCACTTTGAATTATTTCAGCTTGTGGATACAGCTCCTCAACAATGCAAAGACTGCGGAAGGAGCAAGATGTTATCATTACACAGGTATCCAAGGTGTCAGCGAAAGATGGAAAGGGATTTTTCTGTGTCAAAATTTCCCTTTACTATTATCACTAGAGTGCAACTGATAATGGTAATTTCCCTTGCCAGAACACACACAGGATGCTTTTAGAAAACAAAGCAGAATATGAAAACAAGTAGAGAAACCAATGTAAACGTCCTAAACTAACTCAGCTGAGGTAACAAGTAGCCAATTTCATTGGCTGAATGGGAAATTCTTCTTTTAAACACAGTTGTACCTGAATTGGAAACAGCAGTGCATCACAACACTAGAACATTTTCATGTATTTAAAGCAATGGATGGTGATGTAGATTCTACAGCTTTCATGACATTCATTAGCTGCCCAAATTATTGCTGAGTTTTGATCTGTAAATTATAAGTGTCAAGGAGGCTGTAAAACTATTTTCAAACTAAATCAGTAATGCGCATAAAGAATTCTGTGTTCACTGCAAATATATTAAATATACAGCTCTTACTAAGCATTTCTTTTAAAATACCCCCCAAAACAAAATTATAATGCCATTTGCTGTAATTCTCTTTACACAATTGTGTATCTGATAGTACATACAAGTTCAGAAACTTAAGAACTTCAGGAAATATTACATGCAAAATGTCTTTGAAAGCAGTTTGCACTTCTAAACAAATACTGAAATGTTCTGTCATTAAATTATTGATGCACTCACTCAACACTGGGTTATTTACAACAAAATAAGAATAAACTCAATATCAGTTTATAATTTAAGTGCAGAATCTGGGGGAGGGGGGGTGTCAGTCTTCATCGCTAGAATCTGAATCCTCCGTCGATGACGAGGACGTGCTGTCGGATCCAGAGGAAGCATCAACCTTCTCTGAACCCTCATCTGTGCTGTTTTCATTGCGAGAGCGAGGCTCTGCTCCCCGTTGGTCTTCTTGATCTTGAACCCTTGAGTTTTCCTCCTTTTCCTCTGAAGGCTTCGCTAAGCCTGTGCCATTGTTTTCACTGTTCTGTACATCAAAAATATTAGATTGGGACAAAGCTGGAATATGGAGATTAAGGCCTGGAGTGAGAAGCATCCCTGGATAAAGTATATTGGACAACAGTAACGGGTTAAGAGCTAAAGGACTTGCAGCTGTGGCAGCAGCAGATGATGTGGAAGGAGAGCCTGACAAAGAGTTTTCTCCACCATTATGTGCATTTTGACCTTCTGTCCTCTCTCTTTTACCATCAGGTTCTTTTGTGTCATTCCCCTTCTTGTCCTCAGGAACAGATTCTGTGGATTTTGTTAGAAGCCCCCCCATTCCTAGCAAATTTGGTAAGCCAGCCATTCCTGAAAGAAGCATGGGAAACACTGCAGCCATATTTTTGGCCTCTCCAGCCGTGTTCAGGCCAGTTGGCATTCCCATTAAACCTGCTGTCACTTGTAGGGATTGAAAGTTTTGTAAGTTTTGCTGTAAGGCCTGGAGAGTTGACAGATCCATTCCTGGGAGTAGTCCATTGGCTACCAATGGGCTGACAGGCAAGTTTGCTGTGGTTGCTGCAGCCGCAGCTGCCTTGGCAATCTCACTTTTAGGCCGTCTTCCCCTTCGGCTGACTTCTTCTCTTACAACAGGCCCTGTGAGAATACGGTCAAACATACTCTCAGGAAGAAATCCCTAAAAAAAAGAGAAATGGAACTTAGTTTAATTTTTTAGTAATTTAATTTTAACCACCAGTTTCAGGATCTTGTGATAAAATGTAGATAAAATGAACAAATAATTATGTAAATCAACTTTCAATATGGGTTTCTGCTGATAACACGCTAGAACAAGTATAACAAGCCTAAGAGAATCTGAGTTATGAATCAGGAAACCAGAAATTGAGTCTCCTTTTTTTCAGGTGCAATAAGCAGCAGCAGCAGCAAAAACAGCAACGAAGGCTTGTGAAAACATTTAACAGAATTACTTGAAATATGTGAATGCTAACTATAATTCGCAGGTTATTTATAAGGCTGATCCTTTTTTCAGCAGCCTTGAATAGTTTACCGAAATGACATCCTAGAGAATACGAATAAGCAAAGTGATTCGTTTTCTTGTAGCTTCTAAACTACTTAAAAGAGAAGCCTGGTTGTTATGGTTATGACATTTCCCTCTCTCCCTCCAGAGAAAGATACTCACAGATTGCTTTACAACCTCTGCCCACTCAGGAGCTACTCCGTATTCAGAATTTTCTTTCAGGAATCTACACAGATCTTTCAGTGGCGGAGCAAAAGCACCTCCTACCTAAAAGGTACACATTTTAAACAAAAATTTCTGGGGTTACTTTCTGCATCTAAAACTCAATTGCCATTAAGACTTGGAAAAGAAGGCATGAGATGAATAAAGACAGCAGAGAACTGATCTAAATTCTGAACAATGAAAGTACAACAACCACCTTTCTTGCATTTCTTCTGTTGATAAGTTGCACACGCTCTTCCCCAGTAAGGCTATTAATATCCAGCTTATTAGGATTACGGCAGCGATGCCTTTTTTGTTTGGGTCTCCCCTCATGAAGCTGCATTTTCTGTACAGAATGGGGAAAAAATTGTCAGTTACTAGTCCTTAAAATCTTACAAATGGCATATTTATGTTTCTAGAGCTACAATCCTATGCAAACTAAAACTGAAATGAAATCCCTTTGAACTACAAGCTCCCCCCTGTAAATCTATTAAATTTCACAGTTTTTAAAAAGACGTAAACCATGTTTAAAGTAATGTGTGCATCTGTGTATATGTCACAACCATCATTAAACATGGAAATATTTCAGTCATACCAAAACCGCTTACTGAATTCATGTACGTGGGATGTCTATTAATCTATGAAAAGGACACTCACAGGAATAAAAGCTCCTGAATCTTCAACAAAACCGGGATGCTCATTTAACCATTTCTCCAGATCTTTCCTTTTGGGGGCATCATCACCTGCGAGCCTCGTTCCATCTTTCAGGTTAATAACTGGAACTGGGCTTTCTGCATCACACAAGCCTTGGGATTGTGCATATGGAAGTGCTGGGTTTATTCCTAGGCCAACCTGAGGAACACTAAGACCATGACAGACCTATTGAAAGAAATAAGAGCAAAACCCAAGCAGAAATATTTAAGTTACAAGTAGTCATGATAACATTTCAAGTCCGATGTAAATCTGTTATTTTTGTCTTGCAAAAAAAATGATGTTGATTAAAGCAGATCTCATATTTATGAAAGGCTGGAAGAGAAACTTGTTTTGTCGGCTCAAAATCAAATCTGGTATTAATAGTACTGTACAAAACTTTTTAGTAACGTACATTAATTTCTTGTCAGTAAAGTTGAACCTAGTCTGATGCTCAAATTTCAACAGAAGATCTACTCTGAATATCAATGTATTCTTACTTACATGGTTTGGTGCTTTATTTCTGTTTATAAACAGGATGTCAACTCCTTCCACATTCTTTCTCCTTCCTCTCCTCTTTTTTACTACAGGCTGGTCATCGGGTATTATTCCATTCGCACTAGCGGTTGAGTGGCTGGAAATTCCTAAAAAGTAAAGAAAAAAAAGTTACTGAGATGCAAAACAGATTCCAAAAGAATGCACTCAGATGAAAACATAGTACCACCAGTTAAATAAAAACTTTTAAAAATTCAATAAAGCACTGAGTACTGACCAAATGTTTGCAAGGGAAAATAAATTCAGAAATCTAGGTGAAAGTTAGGCAGAGAGAAACAACACATTATTGAAGGCCTTCTGGTGTGAAATGCTTACCCAGCTCTGTAAAGGACTTTGGAAAATTGACAAGGCTTGTCTCTGAAGCATTCTGGAGTTCATGAAGCCTGGCAAGGTACTGTTGCTGTCCTAATGGGCCATCTTCACTTTCAAATGGCCTTTTTTGAGAAAGCCCCTGCTTCTGAAAAATTAATTTCAAACCACCTTCCTGTTAAACAAACATGAGGATTAGTACTTTTGAGGGGCAAAGAAATTTGTTTCATAGTTTCAAACTTGATGCCTTAATAACCAGCCGTGTTTTGCCAGTAATTAGAAATCACTTTTAATTATCCAAGATAAAATATACTGCATTTAGTTATTCAAAAACTTAGTTATTGTACTCATTAGTACATATCACCATCGCTCATCATCATACAAGCCTGAGGAAATCTGGTAGCAGAGAAAGATTCTTCGCTTGCAAAGGAGACTGAGAACTGGCACAATTTGCAAGTTCCTATTTTCAAGCATTAAAGACCTACACTGAAATCAGAAGGTGTCACATACTCTGAAAAGTTAATTACAGCACCAGAAATAGAATAAAAAAGGCTGTTTGAAAATGACCACCAAAAGAGCTTTGAAAGACCAAGAAAAGATGCTGATTTCTTGATGGAGCCTGAATATAAGGGTAAAAAAAGACGGGGAAACGCCCCAAAGAAGTTGCTCAAAAAATACCAATAAATGTTTACGAAAGTACTAAGATTGAGAGCAGGCAGCCACTTGTAGATAAAGCATGCTGCACACCACAATCGCAATCAGGTCCTAGGGCAATAAAAATAAACATACGTCATTGATTTTCACTGTAAACTCCTTTTCCCGTACATGCGTCTTCACCTTTGGCATCTGTGGTGGCTGATCATTTTCTTCTTTAACCTCTGTAGCGGGGGGTGTTGGTATGCTAGGTTCACTGTAGTCTGCAATGGCACCTGGGCTGTCTAGAAGTTTGGTAGTATAGAAGGAAGCCACAGTATTGCTGTCGTAACTTCTCCTTGCCGAAGGCCATTTACCTTTCAACACTGTTTGACAAATACTATCCAGCCGATTAATTATTACCCGATCCTAGAAGGAACAGAATGCCATTTACAAATACTTCACATTGTTGGTTCAACACTAAAAACAACGGGGGGGAAATAAAAATAATCTGTAAAAACATAAACATGTAAGCAAGAGGCTAATCATGAAATGTAGGGCATAACTGTGACTTAATTGTAACTTCAGATGTAATCTAGTGCTGTAAGAAGGAAGATATCAACACTTTATAAAGCAATCTTTTTGTAGGATGCAGTTTCTTTAACTGTGTTATGCCTTTAACCCTCATCACTACAGGTAAAAAATAAGCAATTTTGGACAGCAATTTTTCATTCTGCTTGTTTTTAACCCCTGCTTGTTATGATTACTGCAGGGATCCTGGAGGAAGAGGGTGTCCTACAAGTGTGAAGTTGCACTCCACAATATTTTCACAGTGCATATAAAAAGTACATCTACACTTTTAATTTGGATGGAATACAAGTCTATTCCAATCCTTACTAATGGGCGCTAAATTCTTTGATTTTATAGACTGACATAATGATAATTATTTTGGACAAAAGTCGCACGAGGGTACAGTACTATGTCTCCTGCCAAAGTCAGACAGAAAGTGACATTTGGAAGAAGAATCGTCTGCCAGTTGTATCTGAAGGATTATATTTGTGATTTACTTAATTTAGTGCCTATGTGTCTGCCACCTCTCTGCCACACATGTACGGGAGAAAATGTAGTGCTGACGGGGAGTTTCATGCAGCAGTAACAGACTCTACCTTTTCCTGCCTATTGCAAAAGAAATCTAGTAATGCCATCATAAAAAATACAGTTGGCAACCCTTAAGACTGAATGAACTAAATCATTTTCTATAGGTAACACAAGAACAACGGCCTGCAATATTTTCAGTCAAAGAGAACTTTTCACTCCCAACACTAAATAAATGAAGTCCAAACTTCTATACTATTTAGACTGAAATGAAAAATATTGAAATAAACAAATACATAGCATTATTAACTTACCTTTGGCCAATAAGAAGCAGCCAACATATATCCCCCTTGTAAAATACAGTTAGAATTTGGGGTTCCATTATTCATTTGGAAACTGTCCTGGGTTTCATCTTGCACAGTGCTTAGGGAAGCTACACTCTCCTCATCATATGCTTTTAAGTGAGGACCTCCTTCTGCTGAAAGAAATAATTTTAGGTATAATGATTAAAAACCACAGTACCGATTGATGCAACACAGGAATGAAGAACAATTATATGCCAACTGAACAAAAGACACTTAAGTCTATCAATGAATTGCTTTTGTTTTTGAATGTACTATCATTGTTGCAAGACCATTTCAAGTTCTACTACCACTTCACGATTGTCCCACTCAATGTCAGCATTATCTAGTGAATGCCGATTATATTTTTGCTTACCAAATATAAGTACAATTGCTTAGAATCTTGAACCTGTTTATACTGGCAAAACGATTTATTGGGGTGTCTGGTTCAAAGGGAAAACTGGAGAGTGTAACCAGATACTCAGCAGCTAGACCCTGCCTTCAATCTCCTTTTCTCCTCCCCAAACATTTCAAAATGAGGCTGGCAATCATGAATAAAGCATTGTGCTGAGAGGGGTCAGTTTTCATATGGGTTTAACTGAACTCTTGGTGCTTTGCCTACCATTAGATGCACCCACTGATAACAGCTCCTTTCACAGTAACCATGCCCTCCTTCAACAGCCCTAATAGACACCAATGATCTATATACAATGTAATTCTTCACTCATAGAGACCATGCAACTACATGAGTGCAGAGAGTCCACCTGTGGGCCACAGGCTCCAAAGAGAAGAAAATTAAGGTTTGTAGGAACAAAAAAAAAGGACACAAGCTGGTAAAATAACACTGGTAGTTACTATAAATAGATGTTTTAGAAGGCTACAACAACCATGGGCTATTTTTGGCACCATTTCTAGAGGACGTGCTTGCCTTTGTTTTATATTCTCGACTGCTCTGGACGTACACACTTATTCATATGTAAATATGATCTAGATACAGATGGATATTACATTTTCTTCTGCTTCAAGCCACCGAGGAAGACCACATTTGGCCAAAATGTGTATGGTCGGCATTGGTGTTTAAATATGTATAAAGGAAGCATTTTTTACTATAAATTTTTTTATATCATTTGTATATGTACTTAACTGCATTTTGGTATTTTCTTTAGGGATTTCATGGTTTGGAATTCTAGTTTTGTGGATCCTTACCAAGGAATCTTTTGGTGGTTCAGTTCACTGGGCTCTTGAGATCCTAGGATTACCCACTTCCTTTCTTCTCCCTAGCTTTTCCTTCTCTTTCTTCTTCTTTTTTTAGTTTTATCTTAGTAAATAACTTAGAAAACCAAGAAAGACCAAAAGAGAGGGCTTGCTATATGCACATAAACATACATTAAATCTACAGAAACCAAATAGTTACTGATCTCTATAGCCATCCACCGCAAGGCCCTCTTATGCTTATCCACTTGACAAACATATCCACAGTCCTTCCTTCTTGGGAACTAGGAATAGATTGCAATATACGCCTCTGTTCTTCTGTATGATCAGAACTTGTTCTGCCACCACCACAATTAATTATCTGCCTTCTATGAGATTCTTAGGACTGGGTCACTATAGGAACTTCTCCCTCAGAGGAAATTTCATTTCAATACTGAACCCTTCTGAGATATATTTATTTATTTATTTATTTGTATTTCTATCCCGCCCTATACCCAAAGGTCTCAGGGCGGGTTACAATATTATATTAATCTTATATGTCCCACTTATCATTTCATGGTTCCAGGGTGGATTACAACGCTCAATAAAAATCAGTAAAATGTATTTAAAATATAACCCTTTATCCCAGGCAGGTCAACATTTAGAGGAAGATAAACATTAAAGACCCTGAGATCACCTTCCTGACCCAGTGGTCACTGGTGTAGTTGTGCCAGATCCTGATGAAAGAACACAAGGGGCCGCCCCACCCCGTAGAGACTAGTTTTGAAATGGAAGGAATTTATTTTTTATTTATATTTCTATCCCGCCCTATACCCGAAGGTCTCACGGCGGGTTACAATATGATATTGATCTCAGACAGGTCCCTGCCCTCAGGCTTACAATCTAAAGAGACAAGATACAAAAGGAAAATGGTGTGGGAGGGAACAGGGAACAGCAAAAAGCAAGCATTTGAGGTCTTCAGATCCAATTCCTCAGTTCATTTCTGTCCGGGAAGGTGAAAGCTAAATGAAGGCCCTGTTTTTTGCACCACTGCTGCAGTACTGGTATTTATGCCTATCTCATGTCTCCTGGTGCTGATCCTTTCATCCCTTGTGAAAAGAAGTTGACTTGCAGGTGAAGGACATGCTCCTGTACAAAAAGGAACTTCTACCCCTACCCCTAGAGAGGAAAAAAGACCAGGAAGAGGAAGAAGAAAATGGCACGCTCCTATTTTGTTTCTAAAGGCTGATTGAGAGGATGTTCTTTCCCAAGAGCATTTTCTCCTAACAAGGCTTGCCAGCAAGGTCTAAACTAGAACGAGGGTCAACACAAAGTTATGCACAAATGCAAAATGGCTGGTTCAGTTCATAACAATGCTTCTTTCCCCCTCCCCCAAAGCTACCAGCATACTGCCTCTTCTTAGCCCACTAGGCCTTTAGTTCTCCCAAGAGCCATGCCACAATGGGAGAAGAATCCAGGTGTACAAAGTTATAGACAGGTATGCCTTCTTATTCTCCCTTTTAGAAATGCTACTGAAGACAACCCATGGTTTTTGCTTTCCTCCTACTCCATCTTCTGTCAAACCCAGGTTTGTAAGCTGGAGGGAGAGAAACTGGGGTCTTGAAGACTAGAGGGGAACCTTAGAAGGGGAGAAATGAAGGCTTACAGAGTGTGGGGGTTCGAGAGACAAAAAGGGAGCAAAGAGGTTTAGATCTTGTGGGGCTCCATGGAGAAAAAGAAAAAAACAGAGAAGGATTTGAGATACATAATGCTCAGTTTCACTAGTGGTTTTGCAGTTTACAGTTATATATTTACACAAAATCAAAATATTTTTTACCAAGTTAACAACATCATTCCTGAATCCACAAAAAGATCTTTTAAAGAAGTTCTCTGATAATCTGTAAAAAATGTTTACAACTTTATGAAGTCTTGCTTTAATTTTTCACAGTACTCAGAAAAAGAGTGATTATTCTCCCCGTTCCTGCTGATGACCTTAAAATTATAAGGTGATTCAACAGCACATTTCATATGTCTTTAAAAGTTCCAACTTATCGGACAGAAAGGGGTAAATGAATTATGTCAATTTTCAACCAGCACAAGTTTAAAACCAAATGAGGTTTTTCAGTGTTACATGGATGGGAACAGTACTTACTTCTTTTTTGTGACTCTTCTTCATCACTGTCACTCTCTTCTGATGAAGAAGAGGATGATGAGGATGAGGATGATGAAGAAGAAGAAGAAGATGATGATGATGTTGAAGAACAAGATGAAGATGATGAAGAACTGGATCCTGATCTAGAACGTGAGGAAGAGGAGGAAGACGAAGAGGAAGTTGAGGACGATCTGGAAGAACAGGATGATCTGTCTGAATCAGAGTCGGAATCAGAGCTGGATTCTGATCCTCTCTTGCTAGGTCTCTGTTTTTTGGAAGCAGTATTTGGCGTTAGGGGCTCTGTCCTTGCTGCAACCATACGCCTGTCATTTTCTGCTTTTACAACAGGTTTGTGGTCTGTAGCATGACATGGTGTGCTGTTCTTTGGGCTCAGAGGTTCAGTCTTTACTCCTGTTCGCACATCCTCAGTAGACATGGACTCCTCTCCAGAAGAATGAGGATCTTCTTTATGATTTTCATTCTTAACTTTTGCATCCTCAAGTGTGTTACCTTTAACATCTAGCAGCCTTGTCTGAGGTGTAAGAGGAGAGGCAGACAATGCCATCTGATACTGATGCAAAAGTGGGGTAGAAGTCCTTGACAGTGCTACTTTATTCTGACTGTAATTCCTCTGGGCTGACATAAATGAAAGTTCAGGATCACGAAGGATGTGGTAATCTGTCCTGCTAACCCCATGTTTTGCAGCTCCAACCAGTAAATCCCAGTCATGAGTCCCACATTCCCACCAGACTGGCAGATCAGGATTAGGTTGACAAAGTTTTAATCGTTCAAACAGTTGTGGGTGACGGACGGCTTGCTCTCGTACCTTCCTGAGAAGTTCAATGCGATACAAGGTTCGTGATGCACGCTCTTCTGTAATTGGCTGGATGAAAATATTGGGATCGACAAGTTCTGCACAGGAGACATAGACAAGTATCAGCAACTTTCGGCACAGGAATTATGATTTACACCACTAAATTGAAGAAGGCTCCCTTGATGAATGAGCAGGACAACAGAGACCCACATGCAGAGAAGCAACAGGATTTTCTTACAGAGATACTTTTTTTCTGATGTCTGGACTAATAAAACAGCAGGAACAAACAATAAAAATATAATACAAAAGAGCAGGTGTTTTACAAATTAGCTTAGGAAGCAGATATGATTCCGTAATGTTGATATTTGAAGAAATCAAGTGATTATGACCGTCACAGATAAGGCACAAACATTTTAAACATGATGGATTTGTTTCCCTGTGCTATCATGGTTGAACAGAACAATTTAATTTGACATATTAAAAATCACTAGTTCAGCATTGTTTTATTTTCCAATGGTGAGGGGGAGGGAGACATAAATATATAAACCCACCATCTTTTGAAGGCAAGCGACAGACTCTCCTGCACATGGCCATAAATGCATATAAGTATTTCTCTAAACTTTCATCTGTTTTCTTATGCAGCCTTGCCATTGCTCTAAACTTTGTCCAATCAAACTGGCCTCTGTCAGGATCAAACACAACACCAAAAGTGGAGACAACTCTGTAGAAATCTGCTTCTTCTCTTCTTGTCCATCTAGAAGGAAAACAGGGAGGAAAAATAATCACTGGCAAGCACCTTCCTCACAAAGTCAAAAAACATATTTTAACATAGACACTTTAACCTTATATATAATAATATATCTGGCTAGCTCAGTTCAGACAGCATGGCAATATGGTTGCTGTTAAAAGGCTGATGCAGCCCGCCCAACATCTGGGTCACTGTGAGTTGCAGAGTGTTGCATCCATGGGGACTGATTAATGATCTGACCATATCAAATGACTGTATCAAAATCTGATTATATCAAAATCATATAAAACATACAAGAATAAAATTGAGAAACAAAATTTTATGCTCTTCCGTAAACAGAAACGACCTCTGCCCAATGCTGATCTGCCTCCTGGTATTTACCACAGAATTTCCCTTATTCTACATACCCAAGCTCAGCAATGGCAGGCATCTCTCACATACCCCTCTTCCTGTTTCTAAGAATACAAACAAAAAGGCTTTTCTGCCAGCCAGCTGCTGGACTCGCTAGTTTGTTGCTCTCTCACATAAAGGCACAGTGCTCCTTCACTCGAATACTTTGTTACAGTTTCAAATCAAAGTCAGCACTCACACACACTTTAAAAAGAACAAAAGAATAATAGGTTTATTCTAACAATCACTCATAGATGGCAAACAGTCTTGAACTGCACACACAACAATCTCTGTAATACTTTTAAGCCTACTATTGAACACCCAGCAATCAGGACTCTTCCACTAAATTCTCCTCAGATAAGCTATTAGCCCATTTCTTCCTGCCAACCCTCAGTGAGTTTTCCCCAGAAAAGAACCCAGAACACTCAACGAAGGGGCTTATATAGCTTCCCAGTCAAGCCGCTGGCAAGCTCTCATTGGTTCTTGCAAGGAGCCAACCTCTTCCCCGCCCTCGGGAATGCGGCCAACCCCACCCACTAGCCCTCTATCAACAAAACAACATGGGTAAACTACACAATATTAACCTACCTTAACATCACCCATAACATCATTATTTGTCCCCATCACACTTACAAGAGTGATTTCCTAAGTCAGGCAGCCTTAACAAAAAACAAAGTTACCATATATGTCACCTGGAGATTTTCTCTCTACAGAAGGTAAGTCACCTTATGCTTTGCATTCCAGTGAGACACATTTTGCAAAAGGGGGACCAAACAAGTTGTTCTCATTGAGGAATACAAGTGACAAGTAAGCAAGATATGAAAAAGATCTTCGACCGCTGCTGCGCCACAAACACACAGTCTTTCTTCATAAGGTACCTAATGGTATCTCTGATACTTCACCATGAAGTCATTAACTTCAAAATGTGGGTAAGTAATAATATATAATATATATTCAGACCAACATATATAGTAAAACTCCAAACATTCATAACTTTCACAAACCTTTGTTGTCTTTCAATTTTGGCAGCCACTTTTGGATTTAAAGCAGCTTCCTCATATGGAATCTGCATGATGCATGCCTGAACAGAAAATGAAGGCTGGGTTTGTTGCATTTGCCTGTTTTTACTAGTGCGCTGATATGCTGTTATTAACCGGCGCAAGCGTGTTGTTAAGGCAGACTGTGTTGGCCAGTACAGCTTGTCCCCTTCAATTATCTGACCATCTGTAAACAGGAGAAATTAGTATCAGTATTAATTTGCTGTACTCTTTAACTTACATAATAAACACTTATGCTGCTGTACTTAATGTTTTAATATTATAAGCTGCCCAGAGTTCTTAGAATATGGGGTGGGATATAAACATTTTAAATGAATAAATAATAAATAAATACTACAGCACAACTGTTCCAAGTACTAATTTAAAATCACTGTTCCTTACCTCCATCTGCTATTATAAGATCCCCTGGTGATGATACATCATCCTACAAAATATAGTGAAAGGGGCATGATTCAGACCAACATACCATGCATAACTTGCAATGAAAGAACACTCTAGCAATACTTAAAAATCCATGTTACTATAAATCACTGCAACTCATTTTAATTTAAGATGCTCAAAATAACAGTGGATAACAAATTCCAAATAATACATTATAGGTACTTAAAAACGGATAGAACCTTGATATAAGAGCAAAATAACAAAATGAGGAGAAAACAAGGTCACCTCTAAGTCATCTTTGAAGGCTGCTGGAGCAGGTTTGTATTCTGGGTCTTCTACATCTCTGAAAAAGGCATATTTAAAAACACACACCAAAAACCAGTTTATTTATTGGGCAATTAAATAACACTTCACAAGAGAAAACAGTAAGGTCCCATCAGATTAGGGTACAAAAAACCTGAAAATAGAGAGGGAAGGTATCAAATCCACAATTGCAAATATGTAGAATTTGCAGTTCTCTGTGGATGGCAGCAGCTTATGTGTGGGATATAAAGCGTGTCAGTTTGCCAGGCGACCGAGGGATGTGACCGTTCCCCTCTAGAAGAAAAGAACGTTGCCCTCTGTTAACAATCCCCAATCATCTACGGTCTCTTGGCCAGGCAACTGCTGATCGTGTCAGCTGAAGAAGGCTGGCATTTTAAAGAGATATTTTTCTTCTTTTTGCATTAATCTGTTGTTTCCCCGTAAGACAGGGGAAGCTTTAGAGCAAGCATTGAAAATAGAAAGGGAAGGTATCAAATCCACAATTGCAAATATGTAGAATTTGCAGTTTTTGAACCTGTGGAAAGTCTACAGGTGACCATATGGTCATCTACCTCCATTTACAAGGGTTCCTTTCCCAGGATGAACCACTGAAACACAGTGCCCTAAATTCCAATATCTACAGTCATTACAGTAGTTAAGGGTCTTCAAATTTGCTGAGATCAGGCAAGATCAATGCACTGCTATTATTAACTCTGTAATAACTGGGTGACCAGTGCTCTTACACTGATGAAACCAGGTTTGAAAACGTACTGGGATGGATACAGATAATCTTGGCACTCCTGGCTAGGATGTTCCCACTAAAATCAATCACACAGCAGCACACATTTCTTTAAAAAGGGATTTAAAATATCATACCCATCAATATAGTCATTTGCTCTTTGTTCAGCAGCAACTGCTTTGTCATCAGGTTTCCCTACTCTTTCCAAGAAGCAGAGAGCTGCATCTGCTCTAATTGTGTTGTACTTTTCATAACCTGGAAAATACATATTGAACAATACATCAAATGACAACAAATATCTAGTAGATTTAAACCAAGGAAACATGCCACCGTCTTATTGCTTACCATGTTTAAAAACTCCTATTAAAAGAGATTTATCTGCTTCTGTATCCCACCACTCAGCTGGCACCTCAGAATGGTCTGGCTCAGGGACCCAAATGTCAATTTCACTGGAATGTTTTAACCAGAAAACAGATTTTAATTGACACTGCATTTTAGTTCAAATAAGTACTATTTAATATATACTGAATGTCCACCTCAACTCAAGAATATTTAAGAATTAAACACTTTAAAGTCCAGTCGAGTTAAAAAGTGTGAACAAAGAAGAAACGAGAGACATGGTTTACCTGGCATCAACTCCATCAAAAACCTTTTGGTACTCATTACCTATGACTTCTTGCTTCAAGTAATACAACATTCGAACTCGAAGTAAGACCCTAAATGGAACAAGATGTATAATTCTTCATTCAAACTATTTTAGTTTAACTAAGCACTGTTTTGAAGTATGTAACTAAATTATTGGCAACCTATTAAAGATCCAACTCTAAACTCCTGTTCATACTACCATACCATATTCAAAATTATATGCACTCAAACCAGCCCAGTGTAATCAAAATATTTCTCAAAATTCAGAGATCATTTAAAAATAAGAGTGCTCGTATTGTATCCTTGTATTCCCTATGCTTCCTTGCCAGAATTTAGCTCAAAATTTAGCTAATAAAAAGATTTTAATAATATATACGGCTAGCTCAATTCAGACACCATGGCAATATGGTTGCTGTTAAAAATCTGATGCAGCCCGCCCAACATCTGGGTCAATGTGAGTTGCAGAGTGCTGCATGCATGAGGACTTTCTATACAATCCCAGCTCCCCATGTGGAAAAATACTCTGGAGATTTGTGCAGACCTGTGGAAGACTAGACAAGCAGAAACTATTTTCATCAACAATAAAGTTGACTTCTGACCTGGGCAAGAACTGCAGAATTTAATAGAAGCAATATTTTCTCCCTCATTTAACATGCTATGCACCTTAGCCACAGGTTAATGAAATAGGCATAGTCCAAGGGCTCCCATGGGTTTACTTACTTGTTGCAGTGGTGTTTTATGTGCTTTTTGTAACCATCATCTTGCAACAAATGCTCTGGATTATATTTTCGAAGCCATTCTGCTTTATGGATATCAAAGGTGTTGGTCTGAGTCTTAACTTTCTTTCCTTTTCGACCTCTGGGAACAGGAGCTGACAAACCTTTCCAAAATAAGAACATAACAGAACTTGCTTTTTTATGGATACATTTCTAGACCTTGTTGAAAAGAAAATCCTGCAGAACACTGTACTTTCCCTGTATATCTGAGGTAATGCTGCAGTTCCACTTTCAGAAACTACCGATTTATCCAAACCGCATTAACAGAAAGTAGGATGTTCACTGCTCACTTTCACTGCTTGTCTTCAATAGCTGGCCATTACTTGCATAGCCAGTTCTGCCCAACATTATTCTATGTTGTGTAAGGGAGGCTGCAGTCTGTTTCCCACACATAACCTGAACCACATTACTGAAAAACCACATTCTACAGGAGGTAATTATACATGCCAAAGTGCAAAATAAGCGAAGGATATTACCAAAAAGGATGAAGTTATGTTTAACTTTGTTCCATGATTACTTCTCCTCTCCCATACTGTAACACTGTAAAAGCTTTTTTAATTCCAGCAAGAATATGAGTCAACTTTTGCTCACTGTAATACATGGAGATCCTTACCTAAATGGTTCTGAAGCTCTCTAGTTTGACCATCTTCAGTTGGTGTAATAAGGTCCCATATGAAGCTTTTAATTTTCTCATCTCCTCTGTAATGTACAAGGCAATAGGCCAGGAGGGCTCGGCAAATTATCTCTACATCCTGTTCATTCAGCTGCCTCTTGAAGCGTCCATGTGACAAAATCTCTCTCCAGCGACCCCACCTTACATTTTAAAATAGAACACAGTATTTAAAAAGCAGTCTAAAGCCATTAAAAGGCTTTATTATAAAGAGTTCAATAGTGAAGATTCCCCCCAAAAAATATCTTTATATAAGTTCTGTTATAATGATAAATGGTTTAAATACAGTGTCTTGCAAAGCAAAAACAAATGTATACAACCCTAACTCTATTTTTTTGTTTGGTCCTTTATGGTCCATCACTAGAAAATATTATAATGCTACCGCAAAGTCATCAGTTCTCTGCTAAAATCTGGTAACTCTCACGAGTGTTAATACAAGTAGGAACGTGCACACATTTTTGTGCATGTTCACTTTGGATCAAAGCGAATGCAAAGGAAATCTGCATTTGGGTGAATAGAGACACTTTGGTAGGATTCAAATTCACTGTGAACGCTCTTCAAATCCCTGCCGCCAGTCATGTCTCCAAATCCTTTCCGATTCTGTCCCGAATCCACTCTGAATCAAATGCACAAAAGCATTTGCTTTGCATTCAAATTTCAGTCTTCAAATGTGAATGTTCAAATCCTTACGAATTCGTATAAATCGCGAACCTGATGTGTATTTGTGCACATCCCTAAACAGGAGGCATGAGTCGTGGTAAAAGGCACCTTTAACTTCATATCAAAGCCAATGAAACCATTTTTACCCATAAACTAGCAAGTTTTTCTCCACCCTAAAACATTCTGTTCTTCCATATCCACTGGAACGGTCATACGGCCTCCGAAGTTTTGGTTTCTCATCCCCTTCACTTTCAATGTCAGACAAGTCAGCAAGTTCATCTTTAGTAGCACTGAAAGGCCTTGTTTGTTTCCTGATTCTTGGAGTGTCAATAACCAAGCTATTCTGAAAAATGTTAACAAATGTTTCAGGTATTTCAAAAGGCAACAGGAAAAAAATGAAAATAAACATATAAATATTTGTATATTTTAGAATATTTTTAGTTCATACACTGTCAGAAAAAGAAGTGATCAATGGAAAATGATAACAAAATCTTGACTGTTATCACTAAATGTAATATTGCCTAAGCCTGCAAATGTACTAAGGTGAGGTTGGGAAGTGGAATAAAAACAAATGAAATAATCATACTCACTCTACCACTGATGGCATCTATGTCTATTTCTGCCTTTTTGGCCCACTTTTGCCAGAAGTTGGGATCATCTAATGAAATATCTGTCCTATTTCCAGATGCAACAAAACTAGCCTGTAATAACACAATGTAAAGTGTCAGAATTATACCTATGAACAGCTACTATTTCCTTCTAATTCCAGGAAGAAAAGGGAGGAAGTGCACAGGTCACACTCAAGTTGATCCTGCACGCTAAGACATTGTGGTGCTTTTCTATGCAGAATGCAAAAGTATCAAGGGCAAAATAAGCAAACCTTGCAATGCACTGTCAGTGGGTATAGTAAGAATATTAACAGTTAAATCAGTCTCTCTTCTAAACGTTTAGAAATTTGTTAGGATTCTATGAAAAAACCACCATAAGCACTTGTAAAGAAAATTGTTCATAGCTACCTTAGCAAAGGTTGAGCCTCTTCCTTCAGATTCAATTGTGATAGTCTTTGTGCGACGCTGCAAAATTTGATCAATATCTTCTTCACAAAATTTAGAGCCTTCATCTTCCTCATCCATAATGGCACCATATGCACCTCTGCGAAGCAAGTCTTCAATTTCTTTTTTTGAAAGCTGCTGGATCTGTGTAAAAAAAAAAAAGAATCCTATTACTTTTGTAAAAAGTAACAAGAAGAAGAGTTGGCTTTTCTACCCCGCTTTTCTTACCCATTTAAGGGGACTCAAAGCGGCTGACAAAGCTTTCTATTCTTCTCCCCACAACAGAACACCCTGTGAGGTAGGTGGGGCTGTGAGAGCTCAGAAGAGAGCTGTGACTAGCCCAAGGTCACCCAGCTGGCTTCATGGGGGAGGGCGGAATCAAACCGGGTACTCCCAGATAAGAGTCCAGCTCCCTAACCACTAGACCAAACCAGCTCACGACATATACAATAATGTAGGTGACTGTAGCAGGGATGAGTACGAACGTTTGTTAACATTCGATATTTGTATACGAATCAAATGTTACAACATTCACACACTGACATTCATATTCGTACTAATGCTTTGGAAAATTTGTGACCTGGGGAAGTGGGAAAGCTGCTGCACCGGTCACATCTGCAATGGATCCAGAGTGCATTCGACATGGATTGAGAGTGGATTCAGAGTGGATTCAGGACGGATTTGATGCTCTCACAGTGGATATGTTACGGGATAAGTACGGGGTAAGTACAGGATATGTATGCATTCATATCGGATATTTGTATTAATTAGTATGAATAAATTCATATTGAATAAAATCCTACCACATTTGAAGGGGATCTGTTCAAATGAATATAAATTTTCTTTCAGTCAATTTGATATGAACTGAATGTAAAAACCCATTCATGCACATCCCTAGACCGTGGTTGTTATTATCCTACCTATTGTCCATTTCATTATGCATGTGAGCAACTACACCAGTATTAACATCACAATATTTTTGAAAAAAAAATGCTTAAATATCCTATACGTAAACCATCAGACATCTCTGTATTATATTCTGTTATTCTTGGTTCATGTTATCTATGGAAACTAAAAACAAAAGTAAAGCCAGTATTCTTTCTGGAAAGAGATTCACCAAACTGATTACAAAAGAAATACAAAATTATAACTGTTATGGGGGGAAATTAAGAATAAAGAAGGCATGTGTAACTTTTAAGAGCTTGTTTTAGATATGTGCCAGATCAGGAAAACTAAAGGTTGGTTCGTATTGAATTTTAAACTGACACAGTGAACAGGTTTGGGATGCCTTAATGGATGTACCATCTCATTGATAGTTCACACAGCGTGCAAGAATGCAAGAGGCCCAAAGCAGCCCTGATAGAGCACAATGATGGTACAGCAGCCTGAAGGCAGCTTCATGGCCCTTTTCCAGTCCTTTATAGCATCCATAAAGATCTCCTGGGGCTGCAAAAGTCCATTTATAACCTAATTGTGACAGTTCAGTGGCTCTGATAATTTTTCACCGCAGCTATATGAGACCATAAAGGGCCACCATGTACCTGCCCTCATGGCTGCATAAAGGGTGGCAGTGGTTGCAGAACAGCCATGTCACTCATTTTATGAAGCCTCAAGAAGCCAGAGATCAACCACAGAACGGTTCTGCTTTCCACCGAACTAATCTTAAAATTTAAGGCCAGATTTGGGGGCGAATCTGATGACCTGGGCCTGTTTGCTACAAACTGGCTGGCAGCAAATAGTGTTCTGTGCATCTATAGTTTTAATTAAGTTATTAACTTTGCCTGCCCTGAAACATCCCAAAATTTCCCTGAATAACAACAACACACACACCCTATTTTCTTTACAGACTTTACTATAAGAACTTTCTTTTTGAACAGGGCTTACATACCCCACCAACACTGTTTTCCCTTCCACTCATGCTCTGTAGGACAGCTTTATCCAGTCCAAGCTTTAGACTTGCTCTGTCAAACATCTCTCTTTCATAAGAATTCCGAGTTATCAGCCTATAGACTTTAACGGCTTTGTTTTGACCAATCCTGTGGCACCGAGCTTGGGCCTGAAAAAAAGCACATAAATCATACCATGGCAGTATAACATAATTATGTTTTCATTCCCTAATTGAAAAACAGTGATATAAGTAGATGTTTTTAAATCTAAATACAGCTAAATTGAACTTGCAGATGGAAATATTTGGAATATGTTAACATTTTATTTATTTCTGTGTATTTTAACTCTGCCCCAAACTCAAAGGTCTCAGGGCATAACCCAACAGTAAAAATTCAGTGAACCCACTGAAAACAATAACAGTACCTAAAAGTGTGGAGGGAATAATTTCTCAAATTAATTTACCTGCAAGTCATTCTGAGGATTCCAGTCAGAATCAAAAATTATGCAAGTATCAGCTGCTGTTAAGTTAATGCCCAATCCACCAGCTCTTGTGCAGAGAAGGAAAACAAAGCGATCAGAGTCTGGCTTGCTAAATCGATCAATGGCAGCCTGACGCAAATTTCCTCTTACTCTTCCATCGATTCGCTCATACAGGTACCTTTGTAGTGCACAAAGAAAAACGCAAAAGAAAGTTCTGTAACTCTAAAACAGAATTTGACTCTAACAGGACTGTGATATCGTTGATATGAATAAAATGACTTTTGAATCTGGGCTGGCAGCTGATCAGCAACCCGTGCAATTATTTAAGCACGTGTATAATATGGCAGCATCTTTTTCAGGAGCCACTACAACTGCCTAAGCTCAGGTGTAATGTGCCCACAAGGGGGCACCCACCCAGGGGCCTTGCTGCAGCATTTTTCACCAACTACAGTCCCACATACAATGCATTACAGCAATCTACACATGAAGTCAGCAGTGCATGAACTGTGTGGCCAGGAGCGCCCTGTCTGGGTAGTTGGTATCCCAGCTAAAGCCAGTAAAAGGCACAGAACTCAGCTGGGCCGCTAGTTAGAGTGAGTTTAGCAGAACCCTCAGACTACATACTTGTTCCTTCCAAGGTAGCACAAATCCATATAGAATTTGCAAAGCGTTTCACTGTTTTTCTGCATACATGTACTATATCTACCCAAAAACATGTCATTAATATAACCAAATGCAATATAAACAGTAAAATACCTTTTATGTATAAGATAATCTTCAAGAATATCGAGGCAGCGAACCATCTGAGAGAAGATAAGCACCTTATGGCCCCCAGCTTTCATTTTTGGAAGAAGTTTGTCAATGAGGACCAGCTTTCCAGCAGACTGGATCATTGCTTGTAGGTGGAAGTCAGCAGCAGTTGGGTTGTAGACCTCCCGAAACTCTCCTAGAATTTTTTCCTCAGCACCTATTGGAAAAAAGCATTTGGCATAAATTAGAATATTCTGTCTGTCTTGCAAGTGTTGAGCCAAATAATATAGTAAATTCATGCTCTGCTAATAACATACAGATTGTTTGAGACTCACCTTTGATGAGATATGGATGATTGCAGCATTTCCTGAGTTCCATCATAGTGTTAACTAAGTTGGGCACGTTGGCTTGGCCTGCTCCTTTTGACAAAAATGCAAAGTTTTTCTCTAAAATAGCTCGATAATATTTCTTCTGGATATTTGTTAGCTCCACTTCAATTATAGTTTCTTCCTTTGGAGCCAACTTCTTCTCTACATCCTCTTTTAGCCTTCTCAGCATCATTGGTTTCAGGATAGCTTGCAGTTTTTGCACCTGTGTCAAATCGCAACGAATTTGAATCTACATAAACAGTATATACTGTGAAGCTAGAGCACAGTCTTATGTAGTTATGTAAAATCCTGTGGCAGTTCAAACTGCCACATCCAAAACCCTTGTTTGTTTGGTAGATCATCAACTGAACATGAGTCAACAGTGCGAGGCTGCTGCAAAAAAGGCAAACGCAATCCTGGGGTGTATTAGGAGAAGCATAGAGTCCAGATCACGTGAAGTTATTATCCCCCTCTACTCTACCTTGGTCAGACCTCATCTGGAGTACTGTGTCCAGTTCTGGTCACCCCAGTTTAAAAAAGACACTGACAAGCTGGAGCAGGTTCAAAGGAGAGCTACCAAGATGGTGAACGGTCTGCAAACCATGTCCTATGAGGAACGGCTTAAGGAACTAGGAATGTTTAGTCTAACAAAAAGAAGACTGAGAGGAGACATGATAGCTGTCTACAAATACCTCAAGGGTTGTCACAAGGCAGAGGGATCAGCCCTGTTCTCACTCTCTCAAGGAAGGACTAGAAACAATGGGGTGAAACTGCGGGGGAAAAGATTTAGTTTAGATGTTAGGAAAAAATTTCTAACAGTAAGAGTGATCAACCAGTGGAACAGGCTGCCACGGGAGGTGGTTGGTTCCCCTTCGATGGAGGTCTTCAAGCAGAGACTGGACAGCCATCTGTCTGAGATGGTTTAGGAGATCCTGCCTTGAGCAGGGGGTTGGACTCGATGACCCAGGAGGTCCCCTCCAACTCTACCATTCTGTGATTCTGTGATCTAGGGCAGACGATGCTTCTCTCTCATTCTGCCTTTTTTTAAAAAATGTCCTTCGCATGACAAAACCTCTGCTAGCTCCAGGGCTGGCAGAAATTAGAACACTATGGCTTAGCTGGAAACTAACAGGCCACATCCGGCCCCAAACCCCTTACAGTCTTATGTTCTTACACCTATACCCGCTGGAAGGAATTCTCACAATGGTGGATGGGCTTTCAATCTCCTCTGCTAGCAAAAATATAGTTTAAATCCAGATTTTTTCCCTCCCAAAGAGAGGTGTGTGTGTATGAATAAAAATAAAAAGAGCCATTATCATGTATAGAGAGGGCTATCATTACAAGGCCAACATCTTGAAATATAACTGCAAGCTCCAATACCTGTTCTTCTGTTTTAAGGTCACCAAATTCTTGCATGAATGTAGATTCTGCTGGAAAGCGTAAAGGTTCAAGGAAGTGAAGAAGGCTGAAAAGTTCTTCTACTGTGTTTTGTAGTGGTGTGCCTGTCAACAACACCTTGTGCTCCTGTGGAGGAGGAGGAGGAGGAAGACAGTAAGAGATCAGGAGAGTTGGCCAACTTGGCCTTTTCAGTGGCTCCCCATGAGCTGTAGAATTCCTTCTAGAGAAAAGTGAGCTTAGCACACTCTCTGAAGTCCCTCTCCTTGCAGGTAAAAACATTCCATTTAGGCAGAAGATTGGCACTATTATTTTACTACTGTCTTGAAAATGTTTGTGAATTACTTCAAGACTAGTGTTGAGAATTAAATGAATGACACAATATATCCTTAAAGGATTTGTAGTACTGGAAAAGCTAGTCCATATTTGAAAGTATTTGCACAAGAATCATAAAGAGGCAGAACAATAAGACATTAAGGATGTGCATGGATATTTGAAAATCCAAAAATCCGATCCAAAAATCTGAATCGGATTTTAGAAAATCCGGATTTTCAGGTTCGGATTTGAATACAGATTTTCAAAAATCCATATCGGATTTTCGAATGATTCGATTGGATTCGTCTCCGTATATCACATCCGAATATCAGGTCTGCTTGCACTTATAATACGCGGTGCAAACGAAACACAAACGCAAAAAAACGGGATGCGAATGGATTTGAAAATCAGATACGAATGTTCCCGACAATCGTATCATTTGATTCGAATCGGATTTTGGAATATCTGGATTTTCAAATTTCAGTTCGAATCATATATTTGGATATTAGATTCGAATTTGAATGCAAAAAATGCTTTCATGCACATCCCTATAAGACATTATCTTTGTGTTAGGAAACCTAAACACAACTTGCCATATGCAGGCAACAAAGTATTAATAAAATCTCTGATGGGCAAACAGAAGATTGATCAACCTTTTAAAAAATCTCCTACCATAAGACTGTATCCAAATTATCAGAACAAAATAGTCTATTAAGAGAAAAAAGTGGACCTTATCTGCTGCAAAGCCACGATGCGCCATCTGGACTCCAGAAGCCTCCCCACAGTTTTCTCAGAGAAAGCTGCGATACTTCCATGGCGTCATGTGGGGTGGGGCAGCCAATGGGAGCCGAGCTGCAGGCTCAGCTCTCATTTGCTGTTCTCACTGTCCTGTCTGGCCTGGCAGGAACATTTAAATTTACCTAAGACTGCGGAGTGAGTGCTCATCATTCTGCGGTAGGCAAATTCAAAGTAGCGGCGGCATAATATACCACCGCTATGCAGTATTGGGCACCAGGTGTGATGCCCACACCCTGACTGGACATCAGAATGTGCAGTATCTAGAAGTCTGGACACACCCTAAGTCATACAGGTCAGGGAAGGGAAAATGAGCATGAATAACATGACCTGATGAAGTGAAGGCATAAGCTTGTAGAATAATACATTTTGTACTTCATTCCTATTAAGACAAGATTAATGTAAACACTCACAAGATTCATAAGTTTAAGTCCCTCTAGGAGTTTACAGTTTTTATTCTTCAGTCTATGTGCTTCATCAATAATAACGCAACGCCACTCAATTGCATTGATTTCTGGACAGCCGCCAAGAATCATTTCAAAAGTGGTGATGATGGCCTGGAACTTATATGTACCTCTAATGATCCGGCCCTAAGAAGAAGGATGGAAGAAAACCCAACTTGTCACATTATGCAGAACAAAGACTGCTACCGTTCCCTGCCTCCAGCTGGAAGCCTAATGCATCTCTCACCAATGTATGAACCTGTTTAGATCTTCCAGCAAAAAGGCAAAATAATCACACATCAAAGCAGCACTGGAAAATTTTAGACCGCAATATAATGAACTCCCATTCTGAGAACAAAAGGACCTTGTTATTTCTACCTAGGTGTAACTATGACAACAGCTTCTTAATTTCTCTCTACTTATTTTGATACAACAGAATACAGACAAATAACACAGCCTGATGGCTCAGGTATCTTCAGGGCATTAAATGAAGGTCTGATTGGCAACTAGGTAATAACTATCCATTGCAATTCAACTGGCCTGTTTATAATGATTTAATATTTAAGAAACCAATATAAAAAGTTACCTGTGAGTCCCTGAAATACATCTCATACTGTTGTATCATCTGCCTACTAATCATACTTCCATGATATACTACAACATTAAGATCAGTCCAAGTACGGAACTCTCTTTCCCAGTTGGTGATGGTGGAAAGGGGAGCTATGATCAGAAAAGGCCCTCTTATGCCAGTCAGGAGGATTTCATAGAGGAATGTTATTGATTGAATGGTTTTGCCAAGACCCATTTCATCTGCTAAAATGCAGTTTTGTCTGGAAAAAAACAAAAAGATTAATAGTTACAGGAGATAAGCATTCAGAAATACTTTCAATCATTAAACAAAAGAGAGATTTGAGGATCTTTAAATAGTTGCGTGGTGAGAATCTAATACTGTACTAGGAAAAAATGTCAGAGGCAGCAAAGGGTAAATCAAAGAATCCTACAAACAATTCCTCTTAATTCTCCACTATTTCCCAGGCCCTCAAACGAGGTCTCGCAGGAAGTGGAGGCACACATGTTAACACACCAAGCCTTCTGGGAAGATATATAGTGTTCTACATAATAGGCTAGGGCAGCGATTCTCAACCTTCCTAATGCCACGACCCCTTAATGCAGTTCCTCATGTTGTGGAGACCCCCAAACACAGGGGCAGGGCAGCTCAGGTGAGGATGGGGCAGGAAGTCGGGAGACTTGTCGCAACCCCTCTGAAAGGGTAATTTGACTCCCAAAGAGGTCGCAACCCACAGGTTGAGAACCGCTGATCTAGGAGAATCCCGGTTGCAGTCTCTCCAAGACTGTGTGGCTGGTGAGTGCAGAGCGGTATGGAACCAGTGGGACAAGGTAAAAAGAGGTGAAGAGGGGGAGGATGGCAGGGCAAGACCTGGGTCTTGGCAGAGCCCAACAGGGAAGAGAGAGAGACTGAGATGCAATGGGAGAAGCAGGAGGTTTCACGACATAAAAGGGAAGGGGTTGTGAACCATATGATGAACCTACTGGCTTGTTCTTAGATCTGGTCAATTGGTTCTAAAGTCATGTTTGACCCATCTGCCTCACAGGTTCATTATGAACCTAATATGCTCTTTGCAGTACTGCCTGATTCTAATGGTAAAACAAAGACTTCCACATAAGATCAAAGGCTGGTTTGCTGTGTTTTGCAGACAAAGGTGAACAGCAAATCATTATAGTCCTTAAATATCTGCTGGTTGCAGTCTGCAGTTTCATTCCTAATATATCTTCCAGAAAAATAGCAGCATCTATGTGCCTTTAATTAGCACAGATCACATCATAATATTTTACAGCGCTGAGTACATGTACAGTGCTTTAGAAATAAACTATAATAATAATAATTAATAATAATAATAATAATAATAATAATAATAATAATAATAATAATAATAATAATAATAATAATAATACCTGTTATACCAGTTGAAAAGAAGCCAGTTGAGCCCTTCCAATTGGTATTCCCTGAGTTGGTTGCCATTTTTATATTCCCTGGACAGTTCAATCTTCTTCCATGAATTAGGAGGAGGCCGATCCTTAAAAAAAAGAGCATAAGGATAAACAAATAACCTGCTGATCTGTGTCCTATGAAGTCCAGCAGCTTGTTTTCACCATGATGGTGGGTTTCAGGTGGAAACCAACAAGCCTAAGTGCTCACATGTCTCACAGGGTTGCCTTCAAATGCATGTATCCTCCCGTGAGTATCACACAGCCCTCACAGCTGGTAACCTATGATGACCATGTCCCTCCATGAATTTGACACGTTTGGAACACTGGAGTGTCAACCCTTCCTGACCCGGTTTACAGGAGACCCACAGACAATTACCGCTACTACTACATTTTTTATACTGCCCTACATCCGAATCCCAGGGAAAAGAGAAAAATCACAATAAAACATACATACTTGGTTCTCTAGTGTGATTCCTGGCCAATTGAAGGATATAGATACTTCAGTTTATTCCTCAACAATCTGTGAGTTATATGCTGCCTTTCAGAGAACAGTCATCCTATCTTTCCTATTACTATAAAGTTATATTTATTCTTACCAATCGCCGTGAATCAGGTCTTAAAGCTTGCAGCTGTTCAAATTCTTCTATTTTTCCTTGGTCTACATCTTCCTTCAGCTCCCATGTGCTATCCTCATATGGCAACGAGCACCATTTTACTAAATAGTAAGTAACAGGCTATGGGAAAGAAAATGACTAATGTCACAAAAGTTTTTTCTGATCAAGAGAAAAGGCCTCTTCCAGCTTCTCTCAATATTTATGTTTTATTATTTATTAGGGTACCACAGAATGCAATCCTTGAGAATAATATTAAAAATGATATGTTTTTATAACACTGAAATGTTAAGAGTGAAAGACTACTTGGATATAGTAGTATTTTAATCATAGAAATGAATGGATAAAAGAATCTATTCTCATAGTGTTGCCCTTGTCTTCCAGTTTAACATAGAGGCTATTCTTATGGCAATACTTTAATTTCTCACCTCCCTCCAAACAATTGGGAGTGGAGTCATATAAAAAAAATTGGGCATTACTGCTACAAAATTATTTATAGATAATGAGAAATATGGTGAATTGTTTGCTTGGTCTTATATTCAGTTTGTTTTGTCAAATTCATACCTCTCCAGTGTCCTTATCTTCACAAAATGAAACTTCTAGCACCCGATCTACTTCAATATAATCAGGATTAAAAGGTTCCTCCTCCATCTGTAATTGAATAGTTTTATATTGATATAATTGATTTAGTTAATTTTAATTCTAATAAACTATAAATTAGCACTGGTTGATATCGATGACAGTACTTTGCTACAAATAATGCGGGGGAAAAGAGAATTTAGAAGCCTCATTATCCCAACAGTATTCTTCCCTGTTTGCAACAGGTTTCTGAAAACCCTTTCACATAGCAAGTCTGTGAATTGCTTTGTGGCAGCAGGAGACTGGCAGAGGCATCCAGAAGAGGGAAATACACCATTCGGTGAAGTTGGACAGTCATGAACAGCAAGGTGGGGCTGAACAAGCAAAGTGGGAATAGCAGCAAAAGACTGAGAGGGAAATGAGAAGAGGCAGCAAGTGAAGCAAGGAGGAAAAAACAGTGAAAGGATATGGGATGAAAAAAAGCTGCAACAAGTCACAACCAAGGTGGGGACACAGTGAATCAATTCAGGGGAAGGCAGAGAAAGTGAAAAGTTGAACACACACAGTGGAAAAATCAGTAATGGCACAGGAAAACCAGGGGCAAACAAGCAAGATGGAAGCTAGAAAAAGCAGTGAAATGACTTGAAGGTGGATAGAAACAGGGATATCTGAACAGACGTACAGGGAAAAGTTCCAGATGGAGTCTGAAAGAAGTACAAGAGGAAAAAACATGGTGGAAAGAGTTGCAAAATGAACCAGAGGACATGTAGGTTGAAAAATGGCGTTCAAAAAGTCAGAAAGAAGGAAACCTGGTGAAAAGTGGCGACAAAAACAGTGAGCACAAGAAGCAAAGAAGGGAAGCAAGGAGTCATGGCAAGCTCTCCTTTCCACATCCGTTTCAAATAAGAGTAGCCTATGCAAGATGCCCAGTAACAAATATGGAAATTTTGCCGATATGAAATCTGTGGTTAGGGAGGAACCAATGCATTTAAAACTTTAATATCCCTCTATCTATATCTTAATATCACATTATTGCTAAAACTGGAACTAGAAAGAATAAACACAGAACATAAGAAAACTAAATAGCAAAACGTTAATTGACAGTGTTAATTAGCTAAGTTAAAGTTTTTTAAAAATAAAAATACTCACATCTGCAAAAAAATGGGCCCTCTGTGCTTGCCTCAGCTTAAAACGTTTGATTTTCTGCTGGATTCTTTTATCCTTCAAAAGTTGCTGCTCAGTGGCCCATTCACAATGAAGATAGGAACTAAAAATACAAAATGTTATTATTTTATTACTATTATTACTTATTATTTTCCAATTGGCATCTAAAGGATTTAACAGCAAGCAAGTCACAAACTTTCAAAGGGAGAGCAATCCAGAGTAGGGGCACCATGCAACTAGCAATGAGTTTGATGCAAAAATCGTAATAGATTTTTAAAAAACAACCCTGAGCCCATGACCTGTTTAAAAAGTCACAATGGTAAAGACTGCAGCCAAAGAATAATCTGAGTAGGCGTACAGACTGTTCACAGGTGGGATTGTTTACATGTCTGTCCCCCCTCCTTCCCATAGAAATGGTAGATTACAGGAACCAGTGGGTTTGGATAGGCATAGTTTGGAATAGCACCATTTGCACATGAGTTAGCTTCCAAGACAGATTAGAGGTGGGATGAGAATCCATGGGTTTGGATCAGCAGACATGGTCTGGAATAGTGACATCTGCACACAGCTGGCCTCCGAGGCTAGGAACAAAATTTCCTAGCCTCAAAGATTTTGGGGGAAAATTTCAGCAGCATACTATGGGAGTATGAACATGAGGTGTAACTTCTGCACACTTCCCGTATTCGGGATCAGGGTCCTCTGCTACATTTTTAGATCTGATTAAATACCGAATAAGATCTCCCTAATCTGGATCACATTCTATCTGATGCAGACCAGTGGGGGACATGGTCACCTAGATCTGCATAAACTTGCTGATCTATGAGCCCAGATACTTACTATATGGGCCCTTAATCTGGATTAAGGGTCCATGCAGAAAGGACCAATGTAATCACAGTTTTGCCTTCAAACAATAAAACTATGGGTACTTACTAGTTCTTATATTTAACAAAAAATTCTTCTACTTCCAACGTTGTTCCTCCAGCAATCTGAAAAAGCAAACAGTATGCTGTTTTTTAAAGATTCATTTATTTATTTATTTTATAGTAATGAATAAAAAGCTTACATCTTCATATGTACTCACTTCTTTCTTTGTAAGTCTGGAGGATAAAATTTTATCTACAATTGCTGCATCTTCTTCACTTGGATTCTCCTATAATTGAGCAAAAATATTCAATTCAATAAACATAGTCCCATGTTCAGACATTAGTACAGACTGAATTATTTGATAAATTATTCAGGACTGAAATGGAGAAGTAAAATCGTAAGCACTTAATTTCTACTTCCATTCTCTTCAGTTATTACTCTACTATGGACCCATTATTCTCATCAGTTTAGAAAACAGTTTGAACATCAAGGGTTTTTAATAGAAACGCACTTATCTGAAAACTAATTTTAGATTTACTAATTAGTCATTTATTAAATTAGAAGCATTACTTATTACACGTTACATATAAGTTACTTAATGGAGAGTCATCAAAGGTAAGCAAATACTCTCCTGAAATGAGCAGGTCTAGTACTGCTTGTGTTTTGTTTGCATTTTTGTTTTGGTGACAGCAAGAACAAAATTACAGGGAACAATTATTTTAAGTGCAGGTTTCTTGCTTATTAGTATCTCTGAATCACAGGAAAGGTTAACTGAGCAGAATGGCAATAGGTATTCTCATGAGACCCGCCACGAGAAGTTACATTAACATCATTAAAAGGGAAGGGAATGGCTTGCAAATGTTTCCTGCTCACACCGAGCCTCTTTCATCCTTGCATATAAGCTTTCATGCAAGTTCCTCTTTCCTTAAAAGTGCTGTCCTTGCCTCTCCTGACAGAACCTACTAGGTGATATAGCTCATTCCTCCTAAACTCTACACTTTTCACTTACTACAAATAATTGTAAAGGCTGTTCAGCAGGCAAAGTGGTGGAATTCTTTTTCATTTTCACAGAGGCTTTGCTTTCTTCCTCTGACTGTTTTCCTTCACCTTCTTCGGCATACTTCTTTCTTTTAATTTGCCGGTTTGATCTTCGCTTCTAAAATGAAGTAAATAAATTGCACTTTGAACTACAACTTGAAAAGTGAATGATTTTATTTTACTGAGAAGGAAAAAGGAAACATAACAGATCACAACATTCAATGTACGGTGCAAAAAAGGTTTCCTAAAACTAAATAACAGTATCTGAATACCTGAGAAGTTTCGTCTTTGAACGGTTGCAGAGTAGTCTGCTTAGCATCAGACATCTCATCCGAAGATTCATTTTTTCTCTTTTGCTTTTTACCCAGAGTAATAATAAGCTTCCTGTTTTCCAGGGGCAGAGAAAGAAAGTTAAAACATTCATAAAACCTATTGTGCTTATTTTTTGAATTTAGCAGAAAAAATGCAGTGCCAAGAATCAATACATTAATTACATCCTCCTAAGATTAACCACTGGACTAAGGAAGAGATTTCAATATTCTTCCCTAGAGAGATGTTTTTGTTCAGGACCATTAAACTAGTTGTAGAATACTATTTACATGCATGCCTAGAAAATCAGTTTAATATACAATAATTCCAAAATATTCTGCTTTAATAATAAGATTCACATAGATAACTTGAAAACTGGATAATAAAATACTGAAATCATTTCAACAAATGATAACACTGGAAAAAATGTAGGAGGAGTGATTTTCCTAATGCAGTAGTGTTAATGGTTTCTGAGCTTATATTTAAAGGATTACAGAAAAGGGCCAATATTAGTATCATTCTACCCACTTTTAATCAGGAATGTGAACCCATGTAATTTTCATATTTGAAATCTGACAAGTACCTCTTTTCAATGTGTTCTCAAAATAATCACAACACAATTACAGTTAGATAAAGATATGGCCTCAGATACATACTTTACATAAAATGGATTTGATAATTACATACTATGCAGCGGTGGGGGAATTGCCTGAGAATAGAAAACCCTGCTGCCTCATCACAGACATCCACTTGCCCCAATATTTTGGTTGCTATTCATTTGCAGCAATTTGATTATACATGAAAAACGCCAAACATGACTGACTACTGAAAGACAATTAAAACAGCATTCAAACAAAATTCTCTTGTATTCTATCTTTTAAAAAGGAAATGACTAGATACAACAAGATAAAATAAATCATGGAGCAATATGCAATTAATCTGACCTTGTGAAATTTGCCATAAAACAACATTCCTAGGTTTTGAAAACTGATAAATGAACTCTAACTTGTTAGTTATAAAAATGGGAAAATCTCAGGGTGCCTTTAAAAATTCACTAAAGCAACACTACAGTAGTGAACTACAGAAAATATAGTTAAGATTCACTCCAAAATACCAAATTATTTTTAAGAACAAATCACAACCCTATCAAGCTATACCATTAGATGATAAGCCCAGTTTTGAAACTGGGTGCTAAATACCTCCAGATTGCTTTTTGATCTCCTGTATCCAAGCTTCAGGTTTCCTCATACTCTCCTCCAAACATAACAATCTCTTCTCCCTTCAGCTTCCAAGACCTGGTTTCTCTCCTAACTTCTCAAGCTCCAGCCTTTCTTCTCCAGACTGCTGATCTGCATTTGGCTCCCTCCCAGATACCAAACCTCCATTTTCTTTTCCTTAGCCTGACATTTTCCATTTTTTATCCCTTTTTACTTGGAGAATATAGGCATACTCAGTAAGGGGCTTTGGATGCACAGAGCTAAGCAATGTATACAGACCAGAAGATCCAGAAACCAAACCTTTGTTAACTGGGTTCTAATTACTGTGACAACATGCTGAGCAATATATGCCCAAGTAACATTTCTAGGGTGTCGAAGAAGAAAATCTAATTCACCTCAGACTGAATAAAAGTTCACTATACCAGCAAGCTGGAGGAAGGAAGGAAACACAGCAGATAGAAGCCATCTCTGGGCAAAAGCACTAGAAATCCTAAGTAAATCACCAAAGACCAGTTTTTAAACTTTAACAAAACAGGAATAACCTCAGATAAATTTCTCAAACTAATGTAAACATGCCAAAATACTGTTCCAGCTACCAAAAAGACATTTCCAACCATTCATTTTTCTTCTCCTAGTAAATTTTTAACAGACTGTAATGAAATAGAACTAAACGGACATGTGTAAATCTTAATACACTGAATTGTCAGTCCAAACAGCCTCAAAAGAACTTTCTCACCCAAACCCTACAAAACACTTTGAATGCAGATTAGATTTGCCATTGCTATTATTGTCCATAGTTTATCATGCCAAAAATGTAGAGGTAAGAAAACTTTGATGCTCACTATGGAGTAAAGAAAGATTTATAGGCAGTGAAATTTATTTATTTATTAATTTTTGGAAGACTACCAAGGAACCATGAGCTTGCGTTGCATGTAATATGGATGTTAAACTGGCCAGAGGAATCCATCTCAAAGTAATATATCATTCAAATATGACACTACATTAAGAACATTATTTCGGCATGTAGCACAAGAGTGAAGAAATATTCCTTCACTGAGAAGACACTGCAAATTTAACTAAAGAGCAACAGGGTAATGCCACGGATTTTCCAAGGAGGTGTTATACAGGTACGGTAATAAAGTTCTATGGGGACAATGTTAAATTTGTTGCACCAAGGTATTTAAAAAATATTCTGTTGACCCTTTCTGTATCTAAGTATGAACAAAAGAAATACATTAATAACAAGAACACTGACTATGATTTTAACCTTTAACACTAGGGGTGAAAAATTATGCAATTTGTGGGATTCAGTGGCAGGCATTTTTTATCCCACTTGTAATCCCAGCAGCCAAACCATATATGGTACTGGATTATAAAGTTATTCAATCTGCACTGATGAGGATTTAAAAGATTAAGTTTAAAATAAGGACTCCATCCTGGAATAGACACTTGTTTAATGTTTTTGATGACTTTACTTAGGGGTTACAATCTAATTACTGTTCTGAGTCATGAAGGGGTATCTCAGTACCACTGTTTGTAAATATGCACCTACAAGAATCAAATTCTTTCCAAAATACACATTTTTAAAAAAAATCAGAAAGAACTAACATTAAGACACATTACCAAAAAAACAGCATAAAAATCTGTAACTGCCATCCTGATCAAGTAACTGGTGGATGACTCCCGACTTGGAAGTACATGTTGAGCATCATGCAAATGATATTGTTTCTTCCTTTTTCCATCTAAAATGAAAGGTGTCACTTACTCATTATTTCATCTAATGTAGTCAGAGCATTTTAGAAAGGTTTCCAATTGTACATGATTAATCTTGTCCACTTTATGACTCATGTTTCAAAAATGAAGGCTGTATGATCCAAGCCCACATCTAAGTACGTTTCACAAAGGCATTATGGAGCAACCTAGCCTATTGCCAGGCACAGGACATGGATTATGAGAAGGCCTTTGTATTGTTATTTCCCTGAACACTGCAGTTGATTTTAACTATACTTTTGCAAAACTTAATTTATGTGGAAACTATTAACATGTTATGGCTTTAATTTAGAAGAAGGTTAAAGCTATCAGCATTCTTTGCCAAGTATGGCAGAAAAAAATATGAATATTATTAACTAGTGATGCGCAGAAACAAAAAAATGCTGGTTTAGTTCTTAACAAGTCTGAACTGGCATCGGGATTTGCTCCCAAATCTAGAACTGACTTGAATAAGTCTGAGGCCTTTGCAGGAAGTGGGCACACACACCATCCATTTTCAAGGTGCTCTGGGAAGACTTGTGGTCCAACACTCCAGAAAACCTAGTAGGTCTCATGGGGAAAGGCCACCAGCCACCACAGTCTTCTCTAGTCTGTATGGCTAGTAACAATCAACTGACATGGGCCCATGGGGACCAGCTAGGTACTTCCTAACCTGATGGTAGGATGGTGAAGCACCTACTGGAAACTGGCTGGGCGCAATGACAGAAGGAGGGAAGCCAGGAACTATCTGGAGTTAATTGTGTAACTTGAGAAGCGGGAGACCAGGGTAGAATCTGATCAAGAGAACTGAATTTCCCCCAGTTCATTTTTGGACAACAACTCAAAGTTTTGGACTATACTATTTTAGTTGATTGGACAGTTCTTATTCTACTACATTAATAAATATTCAATTCCCAACTTTTGAATAAGTAATGGATTTTAAGATTAAATGCATGTACTGAACTTTGTGAAACTCCTGACTCCTCTTTGATACAGCGTAACTGATTCTCAAGACCAAGACAATAAAGATATCTAAGGAAGGTTTCTATTTTGAGTTTGCATGAAATACTGTTGCCCTGCTATTTCTACTTAAGCAATCCTTCTACCTGGATACATTTTTTTTTTACATTTCCCCAATTAACTGTAATTTCCACCCACTGTTAAAAGTTTTGTTTTTGCTTATTAAAAGTTCCCTTCTGCGTTTTTCCTTAAGTCCAGCCCTTCAATTATGTATATACTGCAGCAAATCTCGGTTTTAAGATCCTTGTAAACATGAGAACCTTTATACACGTGACTGGGTCAGAGGAGTCCCTGTAACAAAGCTATCCAAAGCTATGAAGGGGATTCTGGGTTTCTCTGCCAACAAACATCTTGTGGTAGTTAATTCAAAAACAACAACTGTGAATTGTGCCAAAAAAATTATTTTGCGTTTTCTGATTCTTCAAGATTGTTTCATTGGGCATCCCCCAGTTCTTGTGTTCAGGAAGATTTCTGATCAACTGTTAAAGCTAAGATACTACATATGAACCAGCAGGACCAAATTTATCCTTTCAAAGAGCCTTATGGCTGTTCAGAGTTTCAGCCAGCCGTTCCTTTCAGGTCAAACATGTAATTGGTTCCATTTCAATTTCCCTGCCATTCTATATTCGGCGGTGGGTTTGAGGTATGGGGGAACAGGATTGGCCATTGGAATGTTGTTGTTTTTTGGAAGTACTATCTACAGAACCTAATGGTTTATCTCAGCATATTTTTTTCTTCTTTTTCACTGGAAAGAAATGTTCCTATATCTCCTGTCCAGAGAATCAAAGAAGACATTTAGAAGCTAAGGATCATGACTGAAATCTCAACACTTAAAATGATATTGCAACAACGAAGAAACGTGCAGTGAAGGCTTGAATCACTTTCACATGATTTGCCTAAGCTGGCTATTTTATATGGACTACTGATAAAAGTCTGCCAGCATAAAGAAGAAGGGCTGCTAGTATGCTTCAGCCAGTGCGGAATTGCCCTAATAAAGGGGCACGCTAAAAAAGCAAAATAGAGTTGGAAACCCCCAAACTCCCAACTGCATTCCTACTTGTTGGGACGGGGGGGGGGGGGGGATGAGATAACAGAACCTTGAATTCTGTTTTCAGCATCTGAATGGTGAGAAAAACAAACACAGTGCCTGCTTGTTGCATTTATATCCTTCCTTCCAGAGGCCCAAAGTGGCTAACTTTATTTTCCTTCCCTCATTTTATGCTCAAAATAATCCTGCGAGGTTGGTTACCCCATGAAACAGTGATGTGCTCAAGGTCACCCAATGGTCTTCTGTTGTGAAGTGAAGGTTTGAACCCAGTGACTCCAATTGCCACACTGTACACTGGCGCAGATTGGACTGGTGAAAAAAATATCATTAACATTTATCAATTTCAAAACTTCCACCTGTGGTGGAAACGTCCCTGAGATACTATAACTGCATATTTTAATTATGCAGAAACCCATGTACTACTATGCAAATAAATGCCTAGATTTTCTTTAAAATGCAAGGTGAGGTTGAGAGAAGTAAAAATGGAAGAAAAAGAGCAGCGTTGGAAGGATTAAAGAGACATTCGAATGCCCATGGAAAACCTATAAGAGCTTGGTAAATTTGCTCATGCTTATGAGCATTTGATAGTCAGCAGCAGTTCAACGTGACAACAGCAAACCATAGCAACAACGTTAACAGAAATCACAAAATGGCACAGGCAAAAGCAACAACAACCCTCTTTAGAATTCATCTAATCCTTTTCTCAACCTTGCAAAAGCAGTTCCGTCATTGCTATTTCAGCTCTTCCAAATAAACTCAAGCTGCAATCTCACCCATGCTTTCTTAGATGAGAACCCTATGTTGGCAGTAATTCGGGTTAAGCATTTTTAGAAAATGTGTCCACTTACCCAATTTTTGCTCTGTCTTTAGTTCTGGATGAGGAGTTTGTTTTGGGTTTTTTGCTTTCTTTGTCTTTTGGCTTCGATTTAACTTTCCTGCCCTTCTTCTCTTCTCTTCCTTCTGCTGAAACACTTGGGAAGTTTTCTGGACTCATTACTCGCGGAATGTTTCTTTCTCCCCTCTCTTTTGCTTTTGCAATTGCCTCCGATATTATGCGATTAGCTTTCTCCTGCTTACTTTCAGATTCCACCTTTTTTTTCTGTTTCTTGTCTGATGCAGATTTCACCTGGGTATTCTGCAACTTAGCATATGTCCCAGAAACATCTGTTTTCTTCGTGGAAGGAGGCTGCGATAAAGGGGAAAAAGGTTATTCATGTAACAGAAAGACTTCCAGTTCAAGCCCATACATGCAGCTTTAAAAGTTAGTCCCAGTGCATTCAGCGGGGTTTGCTCGTAAAACCAATGAAGAAAGGTGGGGCGAGGCAAGCTATGTGACTGAAACCTGCTTGAAAAAGGTCCAGTACCCAACAGATCAGGACCCAGTACGGGCAGTCGAAAACAGAGCTTTAAACCATACTTCTGCCATACCTCACTTCCCGATAGTTCCAAAACACTGACCACTGGAAGTCTTAAGTACGTATGCATAGACTTCAGTCATATATTCAAGCCTATTTTTACTCCCAAGTCCACTGAGTTCTATGGGATTTACATCTTATAAACTATTGCCTTGGTCACATACAGCAATACAGATATTTATATATATATGTGGCAAAATGCTTTGTCTTCAGTTTGAGAATGCCACAGTGTGAGACAGGATTCTGGACTAGATGGGCTGTGGTCCGATCCAGCAAGAACCGCTTATCTTATGTTTTAATTTCTAGTACAAATACAGAAGCCCAAAATGCGTAGCACAGACAAGTACAGCTATATTATTACTGGTGGGGATGGGAAGCTACAACCCTTTTTCCAAGCAAAATCAAAATTCAGAAGATCTATCACAACATTTAGCTAGAGTAAAATTATTAAATTTTGGTTCAGAATCTGTTGCTTACACATGAAAATAGGGTAGGCAGTCCCTCAAAATAATAAAAATCTGCAACAAATGTAGTTTGATGTTATCAAACAAATATTTGCAAAATATTCTAAACACTTTTAATTGCATATCTGAAATTTTGCCAGCATGGTATTTTCACGGCCCAAAATATTTGAAATATTATGCATGTAGACTTGCGCGTGTGTACGTGTGAGTATACATACACCACTAAATTAGCAGTGGTGGCTGGGGTCCCCTTTTTAGTCTGCAAGCAGTGATGGGGTGGGCCATAATGCCACTTCTGTTCCAACTGTATTTGCACACACTCTCTATTTTTCTTTTTACATTTCTATGTTATCCATTACATAAAATAATTTTTGTCAGGAAACCCTTTACTCGTCATCTATATACATAAAAACATGAAACTATAGTTTAAATGAGTTTCTATTATACAGCTACTTAACACCACCTATTCCTATGACTGTTTTTCACATATTTCTAAAGAAATAAATAGGAAACACATTTTTAGAAATATTCACAGTAAGTCAAGTAGTTCTAAGTAACTCTCCTTTCACCTTGTTTTAAAGAACTAGATTTACTCTATTCTGCCAAGTAGAAATCTTTAGAAAAATGAAAATAGGGAACTCGCACCCAAGTAAAGCAACAATTTACACAGGCTTACATAACATAAAAATTAACGTCATAGCATAATCTGTACATAAAGCATTGTCCTACAGTCAGATGCAAGAGGTTTATGCAGGATTGTCCTCTTGTCTACATTGCATTATCCTCGCCTCAGTCAATTAGTTAAAAATGCAGTACCCTTTGTTTAGAATTTCATGCATAACAGATCACAGGAAACAGTTAAACAGATTTTTGCTTGTTGTTTCCACACGTAGGCAGCTAGAAATTCCTGATTCTAACATAAACTATTATAACAGCCTCTCAAAGGTTTTCATGGAGGATTTTTTAAAAAGCCATAAAGAATGGAAAGAATTTCCTAAGCAAACATACAGAAAAGAAAAAGCAGATAACAATTCTATTCTGTTCTCACCCATAAATGTGCCTCTGACAACAGCATGGGGGAAAGCCAGGGATTTCCAAACACATTTTCAGGCCAAATCCAGTTCGCTTCACCGGACACATTTTTTTTCCTATATGTGCCTCATCAAAGCTTAACAGGAGTGCCGCAGCACCAGGAAGAAAGCAGGGTTTATGATAGCTAAGTAAAATGCCACCTCGAGGCCTGCAGGCTACAACAAATCACGAAGACTCGAGAAAACAGCAACCAGCTCAAGATGGCGATGCAGCACGACTCCCGCAGCAGCCAGTAATAAGGAAGGTTATTCAATCCCATTAGCCTTTTAGCCCAAAGAACCCCTCCTCCTCCCACTCATTCAAGCTTTCACTTACCCTTCCTCTTGGCCTCTTCACTGAAGACATTTTTGGCATGAGACAAAGGCTTGCCCTCTGATTTTCCACCACCCGTGGTAGTGCTCAAGAGAAAAGCATTGGAAGAAGATTGCTAAATGGCCTATTTAGCGAGCCGAAAGCCAAGATAGACACAACCTTCCACAAACACACATTGTGATTTATCAACATATTCCTTCCGTGACAAGCAAAAGCTGCTTGTTTATCTACCGCACAAACCCCCGTCTATCTCCATGGAACAGCAGATTTAAACAATAGCTGTAAGCAGATACCAGAGTCCAACAAAACACAGAAAGAAATGAATGCACAAAGCATCAAAATGCATCAGCATGAATATTAGAGATGTCGTTAAAAATACTGACTCCTTCTGCAGAAGTAGGCCAGCAGATGGTGCTACCAGTTATTATTCCATTAGACTCTGCAATTTAACCCTCGATGGACTGCTCTTCCCTACATGTGGCACAGTGGTTAACTCCTTCTTTTCCGTCCCCTTTAGCAGTCGAAATATATTTTTTGAGCCATCCACACTACACTCAAACAAGATATCAAAATCTACCCATTATTCTTGCAAACAGATCACTACTATAGTTTCGTATCACTATGTGTTTCATAGCAAAACATCCTTAATTGCAGGAGCGCAAGGCTTCTAAAATTCAGTGCCTAGTTTACTGCTCTTAGAAAATCAAGGAGAAAATGTCTCACTGGATTGTTTAACAAAACCACTAAGAAGCTTTATTCTGCAGCTACTTGGCCTCATGTTGCACTGAAAACAGACTAATCACTTATTTCCTTTTGTGTCTTGTCACACTGACTTTTTTTTAAAGATGGGCTTTATTTTGAACTATGAACCATAATTATAAATATTGATGATGAAATTCAACTTTCTGAAACATCACTTTGAGCCTTTGGGGAACTCTGGAAATCATTCTATCTTCTCAGATTTGGATGTGACTATCGAGAAACTCTAGACTGGCAGAACTTTTAAGCAGGAATTCTGCAGAGATTCTTCACCACCACCATCCCTGTTGCAGTAACATTTCTGGCTGCAAGTCTAATTAGATTCCATCCCCAGTTCTGAAGGGATACATCACAGTTCAGACATTCCTGGCAAATGCAAGCATTTAAAAATTCATTCTGCTGCAGTTTCTGGCTTTAGGATGAGACAGGGATTGTTTTAGAAATTGCAGCTGACAATTTTTGGAAGTCAACAGCTTTGATGATATGTGGGAGGTAAAATATGATTTCCTCCCATAGCTACACAAAAAGCACTTCCAGTAATGGAAAAACTGGCAGTTAAGGAAAACAATTCCTATGATTTGCAAAATGCAGTGGTTTCCCAAAACAAAATCATTGTATTATGCAAGTGTTGACTGTTCTACTTTTTACTTCTTACTTACTCTCACTGACTGCAATCTTCAGAGGAGAGGACACAAATTGCTACAATGAGTAAGTATGGAGGAAATGTAAAATTGTGATGGCAGTACAAAAAAAATGCTAGTGAGAAGTCCAAACTTCATTCGGCCTACATCACTGTAGTTCTGCTTAGAAGAGGGACAACTATATTTTATAATGTATTTAAACTATGTTTACCCATTCTTCTTTACTCAGAAGCAGCATTTACTGAATGTAATGCAACTTAAAAGAAAAGTTGGCTTTTCTACCCCGCTTTTCTCACCCATTTAAGGGGACTCAAAGCGGCTGACAAAGCTTTTCTATTCTTCTCCCCACAACAGAACACCCTGTGAGGTAGGTGGGGCTGTGAGAGCTCAGAAGAGAGCTTTGACTAGCCTAAGGCCACCCAGCTGGCTTCATGGGGAAGTGCAGAATCGAACCCAGTATTCCCAGATAAGAGTCTGGCTCCCTAACCACTAGACCAAACTGGCTCACAACACAAACATTTCATCAGCACTGGTTTGGTTTGGTTGGGTCAGAAAGTTGCCCCATTTCATGGTTATGCTGTAGCAGAGCACCAATTCTACAGATACCTCAGTATCAGTGTCTCTTTTAACCACTAGAATGCAGAGGCAGTGAGGGCAACACAGGGCAGGAACAAGGCTTTGTCCATCCAAGGCCTGGATGAAACGGGCTAGTGCCACAGTGATGCTTAGGGCAGGTCCAGAGAATTTGCAAGGGTTTCTGATGGGCTTAACTGACCAACCAGGCTTGGATCCTATGGGTTCCTGCTGTTTTTACTCATGATCATGAGTTCTTTGGATTGCAGTGTTACAGCCTAATAAGCACATCTAGGATTGCAGCTTTAATTAAAACTGATTTAATGTGCTTGGATGTTTCTTTTATTGGCTCTGCTGAATGAATTTTAGAAGGACCATTTTAAAAAAAAACATTAAATCATGCACATTATTCAGAAGCAACTCTGAAAACATTTCCCTCTTTCATGCAGAAATTATCTGGAAATTGGCTAAAGAGCCCTAGATGCACTACTTAAATTTCTTGTTGTCATTTTATAAGGAAAACAGACTATAGTCCATAAAATAGCACTTATTTTCATCACAATCCTCTTTCTCCAGTACAGCAATTAAGAAATTGTAAGATTCTGATTAATTCCAGCTTGTTAAGATCAAACCCAACTGAATGTTTCACTCTTATACTTTCTTTAAAAACTTGGTGTAGGGGACAAGTGGAGTTCCCAGGACATCACTCCTATTCACATAGTTCAACTCACATTTGTGGAGGTACAAGTCATGGCGCATCTATTATCCGCCAGTGGCATTATTACACTAAGCCATACTTAACATCAAGCCTAGTGTAGAAATAACTGTACTGAAATGTTAAAAAACGGAGTAAACCTAAGCATTTTTTCCTCACTGTCACCTTGAAGAAGGAGAACACACTGGAAGACAAGTTTGCTGTGATGATTAAGGTGATCCTTTTTCCTAAACCACAGTGTACTATGATCCTCAAAATACTGTAACTCCCATTCCAAGTGCTGGCTGTTTTGGTGGGGGTAGGCAGGTCAACTACTCTTAAAATAAGTTGTTTAAAGAGTATTCTGAACCTTAAAATTGGTACATTAAGTGTACTGGATTGCCTGGCTGGGTGATCCCACCCACGTGATCCTTTTATATTAGTGACCTTTGATTTCCCCCATTCATTTATCTTCTCTCCTCCTTACTTCCTGAATCTACTTCCTGTTTGTCCTCTGCTTTTAAGTACAAAGAGAGGATAGGAGATGAATGGCATGAAAGCTACTATTATAAACTTAATTTTCTATTACTTAGTTTCCTGGCACAATACTAGGCAGCCTCTCCTGTACAGTGCATCAAATAATAGGATCATATTTCACTGCTGGCTGCTGTTCCACTTAATTCTAGGACACAGAGGCTTTATACTAACAAAGAACTGACAAGAGAGGCAACAAACAACCCTCAGTGGCTATTTTGTGACTACAGAAGTACTGAATTAATAAAAATGTGTTATCAGTGTTTCTGAATACACCCAGAGTATAAAGTTTGTCCAGAATGCTACATCAGAAAGTTTTAGAAAGATCATTAGTATATTCTTAAAAGCAAACAAATCATTTTTACTATCTTGCAGGATTTGACAGGTTTCATTAATCCTTGAAGAAAACAATTTCATACAGGAGCACAACCAAGAAATTATCAAATTCTGTATTACAATATATATCTTTCTATTACAGATAAAGAAATGATCAAAACTGAAAAATCATATTTTATTTTCTTTTTTTAAAAAGGAGATATCCCTTATTCATTTGTGTATCACAATTTACCCTAAACTTTTCAAAGAGCAACTTGTCAGCACAAATTCTTAAAATCCTCAGACACTGAGATAAACAGAAAAATTAGTCAGAAATTCATCAAATATGATTTATATCTCTCTAGTAAGATCCTCTGTTACAACCACAGCTCTGTGCTTGACTATCGGGAGTCTTGTATACATGTATACCAAAGGATCTTTAGGTGCGTCCCCTTGGAGGCCTATTTTGCCCCTGTCTATGCTTTCTGCCTTCAGAACAAAGGCTTTGCAAATAGTGCCAGTCATTACTATTTCATGAAACACTTTTATCCAAAAGATGCACTTTGCGTAGTTCACACCTACCTCAAACTGCTACTGAAAAGCCTCCACTATGTAATTCATCATACTGTCAAGCTCTTGATAAGAAATATAGGCTCACTTACGGAAGGCCCTTCTGCAACGTTACAGAATAAGAGTGACCAGTGCATCTGTTTTTAAATGCCTTCATTCCATTTCTTAAAAGGACTAGTTTTCACAAAGTTGCCATTATTGAGTGAACAACGTCACGTGAACGTCCGTAGGTTCATTTAAGCAGAACTTTCAACAATTTCTAGGCCAAATCTCTAAATCATAAGGCCAAACTTAGGCCCGCAGGCCAAATCTGACCCACAGTGTTATTATATTTCACCTGCGAGAAAATACCAAATGTTTGTTAGAGCTGGCCTGCCGGCAGGCAGCACATTCACCACTAATACAAATCCCAGAATGCTCTGCTGGTGTAGCGGCACATCAATCAGGACCCACAAGCACTCCCCTCCTCTACTGACATTCATTAGCAGCCTGATGCTACCAATTACATTGGGCCACCCCTTCCAAAAATGGCCAAACAAAAAGTGGAAAACGGAAGCTTTCTAGAAAACTGAATGCCACAGATATGTCTTTTATCTGACACTTGATTTCACATGTGTTTATAGTATTAAGCTTTGCTTGTTCCAGATTCAACGTTCAAGCAACACTTAAGTTTGATTCCATATGAAAGGGTTCATCAATATATCTGATGAGAAGGAAAAACTTCCTCAACTGTAGACATTTTTTCAATAAATATCAAGATTGGCCTGCGACTTAGTCCAAGTTTTTAATTTTGGCCCACTGTGTATTTGAGTTTTACACTCCTGCAAAATGAACCGAATACTGCCAAACAAACACAATATGATGTAAAGAATATTACAGAACAATTTTGAATTCACTCAACCAATGACCAGAGGCAGTGATTTTTTAAAATCCATGGTAGAAACAGCACCATGGCATTACCATTGCTGCCCCAGATGTCTCTATCAATGGCAGCCCTACTGGGCTATGGCAAGAGCCTCCATTTCCAGCTTAAGGACTTTCAAGTGGACTTTCCAAGACAATGGGTACGATGAAGGATAAAAAATATCTAAGCTTCTCTTGGCAGGAAACCATAAGGACTAACTTTAACAATAAATATACTAAGAAATGGCTGATGCAATTAAACCACCATACTTTCAGTAAGAACTAGCCAATGAGCTGAGAATATTTCCTAACCTCGTCTGGTTTACTGGCAAGGGTATACCACCTAAAGCTGAACATGAAGAACCAAAACTAAAATTATCCAAGATTAATAGATCTTGTAGTGATATCTCTATTCAAAAAGTTATAAGATATTGTACAAGCACAATACAGTATATTTGAGATTTAAATGAAGAAAAAGATGAAGCAAGCAATGTTATTTAATTCTAAAGCTTTTTTGCCCTCCCAAGTTACACTTCAAAGTTCAGCAGTTTGCAAAACTGAAAGTACAAACATCAGTTTGCCAAAATACATAAAAACAAACAGAAAACGTGTGCTAATTTTTTGCAAGAAATGGCAGCCCTATTATTTTGAATGGAGGACACCACAACAGAATGTTTGTAAAACATATTTGCAGTTTGGAATTATAATGCTATTTAGTCTTCCACTCAAATCAAGAAAAAAACTTCCTGTAATGCAACAAGAAAACCTTACATACCTGCCCTTGAGCACTTATGCGCTTTCTCTCCTGCAGCTGCTCATTAGAATCATGAGGATACCAGGTACGATTACAATTCTGGGATGAGGTCCGAACAAGATGAGAGGGCTGTGGGGTAATGCAATGTTCTAGATGATGTTCTAGTTCATTACTTGAACTGTCCTGTACAAATGGTGATTCAACAAATTGAGGAAGGAGATCTTCCTGAAGAAGCGTTTCAGGATCAAGTGCGGTAAATGGTTCGGCTTGAGATTCAACTTGGTGAAGCAAGTTCTCATCCAAAGACGAAAAACCGTTGCCTTCTATGGGATCACTGAAATGGTTTAGCTGAGAACTAGAGCCAGCAGAGGCAGAAAAATTAAGGTTCACCACAGAGAGTTTTGAATTACTGAAGTTGCCCTGAGGATGTGCTGAATGTAACATGTGGAAATTATTTGTATTTAATGATGCACTTGAGTTAAGGAGATTATCTGAATTTTCTTGCTTGGTCCTTATCTGAGGTACAAAGGCATCACTTCCAGGAAAATCTGATAAAGGATGAGCTTGCTGACTAACAGAAAGGGCTGTAGAAGATTGCAGAAGACTGGAAGGTGATATGTGATTACTAGAGTAGGAATACGGAGGTGAAAACTGGGCATTAACAACGGAGCATGGAGTTACTGCAGGAGAGTGTCTGTCAAAGTTTTCTTCTTGACTCCCACAAAAGTGAGGTGAATCACCTGCAGACTGAGGGAATGGCTGAACAGACAGAGACTGTTGTGTATTTGATAGATTAGCAGCTTGAGGTGGCTGGGGAATACCAGTTCTGTGTGGCATAGGTGCATTAATCTCCATGAAATTTTCTGTCTGACTCCGAGCATCTTCTCCTCTATTAGTGCCATTTTTATTTTGCTGTGACTGCAATGAGGCACACGGACGGTGCTTTTCATTGGCCTGAAATAAGGCAAAATCATGGTGTGCTACAAAGCTTTTGTTTTGCTGCATAGACTGTGAACATCCTTGGTGAAAAGGGGATCCGTTCTGATTAGAAACACTGCTAGACGTTTGATGTCCCCACATTGGACTGCCATCTGCCACATCAGGAAATATGCCATTAGGTTGGCCTTGGGGATGAACAGGTGAACAATTAAACTCAGACTGCGGTGATAAAACATTTTCAGTTGCAGCGCTGAAGGATTGGTTAACTTGAAGTTTCAATGAATCATACTGATTTAGCGGCTCAAATTCATTCATCTTTTGCTGAGTTTGTGTTTCCTGCACATGGTTTAATGAATCAATGTGTAAAGGCTCAAATTCTGCACCCAAATTCAATTCATCAACAAGTGAAACAGGTCCAGTTTGTACAAAGGCATCATCTGACAAACCTTCTAAGGTATCACTAAAGAGGTTGGCATCATCAAAAAAGTCCATCATAGGATCTGTCATCTTGATAAATATAAATATATCTGTGCAATTTTGACAAGTACTCCAAACGGAGTTGGCTGGCCCTTTGGCAGCACACAGCAACAGATAACTTGTAGCAGTCAACACCTTATCTAAGCCATTGCCACATCAATTAGCACATTTGAAGAAACAATGTCTTGAAGTACTGTACTTAAAAATCCCTAGGTAAGAGGAAAAAAGGAAATTGAAGGAGTTACTTTAAAATATTAATTTAAGGGCACGATCTTAATTATACCCACCTTTATTTTCCCCATTTTTCTACTTATGTATAATGTGACTTTTAAAGTAAAATGAAAGTGAATTAATTTAAACCATTTTTCCAACTTCCTAATATGGTTCATTAATAAATCTAATTAGCTGCTGTAACAAAATATTAACTTTGTATGCATCATCTTTCTATTATGTAGAAGCCTAAGTCAAAAATCTCAGGTCATGCCTTTGCACAGACATTCTAGCTGCACAGGGGAGTAGTTCTGAAATTAAATTCTATTTTGCACTTTAACAGAGTAGGTTCTACTTCTGTAATATTTTGGGTATTGACTTGAAGTTCCAGAAACAAGAAATACGTGTTTCTCCATAATACAGAAAGTAAGCATTTTTGCTGTTTTGTTGAATAAGTTTAATTATTTGTAGAGTTCATAATAATACGTAACTACATACATGGAACACAATTACTTTTAGTGCCTAACAAAAGTGATCAACTTTATTACTTTGCTCCATATTCATTTTCTTTTAAAGAAAATTAGTCTTTAATTTCACATGTTCAGTGCAACATCTTCACATATTTAGTTTTTTAAAAATATGTATACATTTCATATATGTGTTCTATATCAAATCTCTTTGTAATTTATTAGCTTTTTTCTATCAGTGATTTGCCCACAGAACAAAGTCAAAACAGAAATTAAGATTTCATGTCAATTTCTAAACACTGGCTTTTGAAAATTAAGGGTATTTTATTCATTATAGCTTCTTGGGGTGCAAAGGAAATCACATACAGTATACTCTATGTAATTTTGTGTTTCTAACAAAACATGAAAAAAATCTGCAATCACTCCAGGACTCAAATCTGTTTCCCCTACCCCTCTGCTCTTCTCCTGTTGATGCAGTGGGACTGAAATTAGCAGAGTGAGCTTCTAATTAGCTAGTTCAGCACGCTGTTAATGTTTTGTTGAATCAAGTCAGCTTCATAATCAAGGTTCAAACTGGCTCCTCCCCAAGAAATACACAATAGTTAATTTTAATCATGGTCTGTGAGTTAAGGTGGAATGACTTTATTAGGCTAAAGGAGAAAATAATAGTATAGATAAACTGAAGCCATTCTTAATTTAAAAGGCCCAAATTATAATAGCCACTTTAACAGCTGTAAGCAAAATGCAGAGGTTATTGTGTCAAGCAAGCTTTGATAAATCTTAGAACTTTGGTGAATAAATATTCTTGATTTGTCATTTTCAGATTCATTTATCAGATGCATTACAATTTTATTTTATTTTAAATTGATCTCTAATTGATCTCAGGATTATTGATACCTTATGTTCATCCTCCTCCCAAATTCTGTGACTGTTAGCCACTGTTAAAATTGTCAGCCTACTTGAAATATTTTTGTCTCAAACAGAGATATTCTATCATCTCTGGAATAGGATTTCTGCTGCATTAAGATAGAGGATGACCCCATTAACTAGTTTAGCTATACTACAGTTCCTTCCATAATCACTGACTAATGAAGCATCACTTAATTTCAACATTGCTAATTTAAGACATTTCAGTCAGCCATATTTAGAGAAGAAAACAGTTCATACTAGATTAGAAAATCGAGTTAATTACAAACACTGAACCAGTGCATAATCATTCTACTGCCAACAGTAATTCTGCCCTTTTAAATTTAAGGAATATGCAAGAGATTACCCTTTCACTTCTACACACGAGATGCTACCTTCCGCATCCTTCTACATACTGACTGGAAACATGTCATATACTGTATTTGAAATGACTGCCCCTCTGAAAACTGTTTCAAAAGAAACTTATATCACTTAGTAGCCACCAAGCTACTTGCCTGCCTGCATTTCATTCTGTTAAGAAGAAATATACTGAGTAACCTAAAACACATTTAAAATATAATCTTCCCTCCCTAGCTACCTGGCAGGACAACATTCAGAGAAAGCTAAATAAATAAGAATACAGAATTATTCCATGAAATCTGTTTAAAAGAATATGAAATGGAAGCCTCATTGATCATTTAAATTTAACCTTTCTAGCTACAATTATATATAGACATCCAGATTAGAAACGATACTCAATTATAACACTGCAGTATGGAAAAGTCCCCATCCTCAGCCTCCAAATGACAAGTGTTTACTTGAGCACTTGAAATGACAACTACTGGCAACAACATGAAGAACAGAGGCCTTGTAACTTGTTCCTGCCAGTGCTAGTAAGTCAACAGTTTGAATCCTTGGCTCGGTGGGACCTATTCACCCATCTATGGCTGCCGGGGATTGGGTGGAAGACTTTTGTTTTTCATGTTGTCGTAAGACCTGCTTTAGGAACACAATGTGTGGGTCTTCTTATAGTTCAGCTGTCCTAGGAGGTGCAAGGGGTTGCAGAGCATGAGACTTTTTTATATGGCACATCGCCTCCCCCTGCCCCCTTGCTTTGGAATAGCTTTCCAGTGGAGGTACATAAGGGGTGCATCCCCATTATAAGCTTAATCCAGTTTCCTTAAACCGAAATAATAGAACCGGATGCAAACGCGAACTTGCCTGTTCCCATTACTTTCAGCTTAATCGCGTTTGATCTGGATTCTGAGGATTGTACATGGCGTACGTGACTAAGTGGGGGACTCAAGTGGCTACTTTTTAAAAGCCGCTTTTCGGGACTGCCCTGCCCTCTTTCTCCTGGCATGAATGCGCCACCCATAAGGGACCCCTTCAGGGAGCCTAGCTGGGTGGCTGCCTCTTGCCTGGATGGAGGAAAAATGGCAGCGGACAGCCAGCAATTCTTTCCCCTCCTCTCCCGATTTCCCAGCAGCAGCAGCAGCAGCAACTCAAGCCCCCTTCACAGCCACAGCCTTTAAAAACAGAACCTCCAGCTGCTTTACTTTCTTTTCCCTTTCTAAAGGTCAGAACTTTCAGAATCGCGCAAATTTGCAACATTGTTATAAGGTATGAAGTGGGTAGATCGCTACAGTGTAGCTTTAAGGAGTGGATTTTTATAGTGGCAGTTTTGAGGGGTGGATTTTTTCAATGAAATCACTATCTTTGGAAGCAAGCTATTGGGGGAGGGAAACCCTAAACATGGATTCTCATCCCTTAACATCCTATGGTCCCCACAGTAAAAAATGTAAAACGTTTCAAGTGTACGAACTGGAGTGAGACCTGTTGAAATGAAGATTAACATTTACAACGCTTTGGGGCGATTTAACATGCGGAAAGCGAGTTAAGCCAAACTGACGTGGGATCTGCCAGGACTGAAAACGGTTTGAAATTGAAATAAAGTTGTAATGGGGATGCGGCTTAGGTGTCAACTTCATACGGTTTTCAGCACCTGGTTAAAAACATACCTCTTCACCTAAGCCTTTGATACATAGTTTTCTCTGAATGAAGTCGTGCCAGGGTGGGAAGGTTATATTTTAAATATGTCTTAGTGTTTTGTGTTCTTATCATATGTTGTGACTCACAAGGGCAGGACACAAATATAATAAGTAAATAAATAAATTCCACTTCCCCTGCACTTCCTAAAGAAAAAAAAGCACTTTGATTTTGGAGGGGAGAGGAATCTTTGCACATTGCTGCTCTTTACTCCAACAGAAAACTCAGAGAATCCAAAGCAATATATCCTTGTTGTCTACTGCAGTATCCTGAACAATTCTTCCCCAATTTTTATCTTGCGTGATATTTCAGCTTGTGAAACCGTACATAACAATCCCTTGCTATTCTTTCTGAAAGTTTAAATATAACTCACTTCTGAACAGCAGAAAATGGTACCAATCCTATCTCCTTCAGCAGAAATGATGGCACTTTCTTCTTCTGTAAGTGCTGCTGCATCCTAAGCCTATATGGGCCAGTGCTGCTGCGAAATAAATTGAGAAACCACGTATTCTAAAATGAACAATTTGAGGTAACATTCATATCACTCAATATAAAGGAAGCAAGATAAAAGACCCATTCCTCAGTTCAGTCCATCCTGGAATCTCAGATGAACCAGATGGCATTAAGCAGTCACAGAAAACAAGGGAAAACAAGGGATCCTTGGTATAGCATTTGCTACATTAACTGCAAAATAAGGAAAGTTGCTATTTGCTTCCAAATGTATAATAGTATAACATGGCAAACTAGAATAAAAGTGTTGAATCCAATGTGAGTGTCAACCTATCAATACCAGACAGTCCAAAGGATGGTGCACTGAAAACAAAAAGCGTCCTTACCTAGTAATATGCGGCACATTTCTCTTGCAAAGATGCTATAAAATCCTGGGAAATAATCCGTCTCTGGCAGAGAGCTCACTAACATTAGCCTCTGAAAGACAAATTACAGAATTAAAGACAAACAATCAGTTCTCAAAACAATTGCTGACTGAGCAAGTTTGCCTTTAACTGCTTTTAAATACCATACATGTGCTCCAGAATACTATTTAAAGTGTGACCCAATCAAAAATATACATTACATTTGCAGAAATGTGTCATTTCTGATAGCAGACCTACTCAGATTCAAAATATCTGTGCATGGTACAATGTTTTATTGTATAGCCCTGACAGGGCACAATAGTTGAATTTCACTCTGAGCTCACCACCCTGTCATCACAAATCTTAAATAGTTAAATAAGTAACTCTTGAAAATTGTGATTAACGGTGACAAGTGCTGCCTCTAGCAAAATCTACACTTAGAACCCAATGGAGTCAATTTTTTAATTAAACATAAGAAAAGGAATATGGTTAACCTAGTGCACATATCTGTATTAAGATTGTTTTCAAGTTCAGGTTCTGGTATTGTTCTCATAGTGCTATATAAAATCCGTACTTCATTATGAACACTTTGAATTAGACCCACACTAGACTTGCACTCCCATGTGGTGTCCCAGTTCTGCCAATTACATTCTACTCAGTCAGTCCTAAACTTTTGCGCAGAACTTCTCCAACACTCAAAACAAGAATTTTGCATGAGACTGCAATGCCAAGAGGGAATTCTCCAAATTCTACACTGTCTTTTCAAGTTTCTGTGATCGGATAACAACTATTTTTTTCAAAAAAAATCTACCAAACTGCAGCTTAGCTTTGTAAAATAGAGTGCTCTATAGCAGCAAAAAATTAAACTTTAATTCAAGATTGTGTGTTCTATTCACATAATTTTAGTAAGCTGCAAGGTATATTATTTAAGCTGAAAGTTCCACAAGGGGTTCTTTCCCCCCACTGTCACTAGAAGTACCCATTAAGTACCCATTAATGGGTACTTAATGGGTACTTTTAGTGACAGGGAGAAAAACCCCAAGAAGTCATATGCATGGATTCTGGTATATATCTTACAGCTCTATTAAAGATGGAACGGAGACCTGCAAAGGCCCCATTCCTACAAGATTCTGTTGGCTAACACAGGCAGCTGAAGATCCTTAAGACCTATTTAATTTTTAATTATGTTTTACTATTTATATGTTTTATTCTCACTGTAACCCACCCTGGAACCATTTGGGGAAGGGCAGGATATAAATTTTCTAAATAAAATAATAATAAATGGAACATTAAAACACTATTATAGTATTATAATGATAGCTGTATTATTTTACAATAAATAAAATTGTATGTGGCACAGCTATTTTTTAAAAAAGATTAGCTGCAGTCAGCCAATTCTTCTCACTAATTACGATAACTTCGGTCACAAAAAAGTTGCTAAATTGTATCTTCAGATTCAGAACAATCACCATACCATTGAGTGCACATATTGGGTCTCTGTCTATGGGCTCCAATCTGTGGTTAAGCCAAAATAGTTCATTGTAGCAATACTGTCAAGCGCAGCACTGAGAGGGGGGGGGGGGAGGAGAAATTTCAGATTATTTAAATTACATGTTATCAGCTTCCAACACAAAAATAATCAAAACTGCAAAAATCACTGTAAATTTTTAAAACTTAAGTTCTATTGTAGAGTGTACAGCTGTAAAGCAATATGCAGCATGCCAGCCAGAACACTTTGTGTAAATGTGTATTTAATATCACCCAGTACTCATTCATTAGATATCAAAATTGCAATAAAGTACTACTACACTTCATGTTGAAGTTTATATTATGAAGGATTCTTTTCCTAAAAATAATTTATTATGATCTACATTGTCTATTTTTATTTCATCTATGTTTATTTTTACTTTTCTGCTCTTTATGCTTGCTTATAAATGTTATTGTTCACTGCCTGAGACTATGAATAGGGCAATTAAAAACGCAATCAAACAAACAAATATTTTAACATCTCTGGAAACCTAACTAGAATCTTTCATTTATGAATGCTGCGAAGTGCGTGACAAAGTTAAAGCAATAAATTAAGTTGGTTTAAACAGGCTAGTCAAAAATTGGGAAATGATAAAAAGATTATGTATCTGAGCATCATTATAATTGTAAAATAAATTTGTTTTATGAGGGCCATAAACAAAATATCCCCAACTTGCAAAAGAGTCCATATTAGTATTCTTCAAAATGCTTTCTTTCTCAATATTCTATCACAAAAATAGTGCAGGTCATTAAGTTGTACAGCCTGACTCAGCCCCCTTTTTTCTCCCCTTGACCCACTAAGGTAAAAATGCAATTGAGGGGGGGAGTACAGCTTTATCAGCAATGGTGCACATTCCTCAACTTCACAGGGCTATAGTTTGGTTCCTAAAACTGATTATATAGTCCAAAACTGTGTTACATAATTATCATGTGAAAAACTTGGACTTAAAGGAATCATGGGGGCCCATCTACCAATACCAGTCACTGGCACTGCAGATATGAGATCAAATCAATCATAGGGTTTTTTTCCACTAGCATTAAGCACCCATTAGGCACTGGATTGGTAGCAATCAGGAAGACCCTGTTCCCACACCAGACCCCATTACAGCCCCATGCATTCCCACCAGTTCAAGGGAAGTCTGGATTGAATGGGGTCTTCCCGTGAACCCCTTTAAAGGGGTCTTCAATCTGGTCTTCAGCCTTGAAGAGCAGATCAGAAGGCACACGTTTGCACCACAATTGGGTCAATAGAGTCCAGGGGCACGCTCCGGGGGCGGCACCCTCACTGGCATGCAGGCGCCCCGAAACCTACATCTATGAAGCCTGTGCTCATCCTCTGAAGACTCCTTTGAAGCTAGGCACAGGCTGCATAGCTGTCATCTGGCAATCTTTGTAGATTAATCCGTCTGTGTAGCAACCAATAGGTCCCCAATGTACAATGCAACCGCTGTGCAGGCAACACACTGGAGAATGTTGGGCGCCCCATGCCTTTGCTATCCACGCAGAGGGGGAGGTAGGAGACAGTGAAAAAGCAGCAGTGGCATTCCTTTCCTGATTGGCTTGTGCCAGACTACAAAGACGCTACGTAGGAGATTTCGGAACCTCGCCACCTGGAAATGGTGCTTGATTGACATGTGTTTGACTAACCATGCAGCACCCCCTTCACAACTTCTGCTTGGAGAGTAACAGATACTCCTGAAGGGTGCTCTGGCGTTCCCACTGCGACCATGTCTAGCACCCATTTACACCAGGTGCTAGACTGACTGTGGAGAAACGGTGGGTCCTTGCCAAGATCCAGATCTTCTAGGACCAGATTTGTTGAGAACCCCATTTCAAAGATCTGGATTAAGAGAGGTAAGTGGGAAAAACCCCTATGTAAGGCAAGCAACTGCACAGGTCAAACCAATCTACCAGTTTATCAGTGGTGCTGTAGAAGGGCAGCCCAATCTGCCAGCGAAAGTCAGTGGCGTCTCAGAGGTCAAATTATATTACTCAAATCTTCCAGGACAGCTGTTCAACCTCCGTTGTCAGGAAAATTTTGACTCTTCTCCCTGGCAGGATTTCATATCCCAGTGCAACCAATCCTAAGTGCAAGTACCTCCTGCCACAGTAATGATAAATCAAAACCATTTCCTATGGTCAAGAGAAAGACCTCAGTATTTTGATTAGTGACAAAAATCACAGCACCAAGAGCTAATAGAAACAATGTATTGTACAGAGAGTAGATTAACCTTTACCCAACTGGAAAGGGCCACCAAAGCACACTCATGTCTAGCTGAATTTTACAGGTGGACAATAGATCTTTCATTCTGTTCACTCACTTTGGACTGCTAAGTCCTGACTTTACATCATGCTCACTGGACAGAATTTTCCAAAACCACAAAACACTGATACTCCTTCAGGGAGGCCCGGGTGTAACAAGAAATGAACCACAAGGCTTGGTACATAAGTTCACATCTGCCCTGTTTACAATATAGGTAATTACAACAAAATTCCATAGTTTTCTTGGGTGGAAGATGGATGTTTTATCTAAAGCAGGATTTCCCAAACTTTAGTAGTTTGCAGTCTACCAATAAACAAGGCAAAAATTTGGTGACTCACCTATTTTTGTGTCTTTGCTTCAGATTTTTTATGTTCATATAAAAATACAAAGAGGAGCTTAGTGGCTGCTGGTATTCTCAGTGTGACAAACCTGAATTTCTATATGTGAAACTTTGCGAATTTCTATACTTTGGGAAACCCTGAACGACTGAGGGCTTTGCATTTGGAAGTGGTAATACACTTTTAGGTTATCCAGGTGCACAGAGGCCTTCATCATTTGTTCCATCCGTCTGCAGATATTAAATCTCTTCATGGGCTAGTACACAGGTGATGTCTGATGGAAGATTTTCTGGAATAGTTGTACTTTTAGGATAATAATTTTAAACAAGTTTTTCTAAGTGCCTTTGAAAAACTTTAAGCAAAAACATAGAAGGACCAAAGTATAAACGGAATAATTGTCCAGATCTGCATGCAGCAGGGCACTAACAGTCAAAACAGTTGTATGGAAGAATTCAGAATAACTGTCTAGCTTGTTCATTTTGGATCAATTTCAATTAGTGTCATATGCTGATGTGGACAAGCTGCTTGCAGAGACAACCATATCTGCCCATGTCCATCATGGCTTACAGAAGCTAGCCAAAAGCAATAAATGCCTTGTTGTGACCCTTAAGAGATTATGGATCAACTCTTCCTCGCTAGAACCAGAAGTGTTAAAATAATTATCATCTCTTTGGCAATGCAATCAATAAGGAGTGACTAGGAGGAAATGAATTAGCTAAATCTATTTTAATCTGGCTTCAGAACTGGTTGTGGTACTGAAATTGCAGTATTTGTCTTGACCAAAGTGCAACCTTTACTGGTTCTCCTCAACTCTGATACTTGCTGAGGCAATTTTTGGAGTTGGGAATTAAAGGTGCTGCATTAAAGTTCTGCTGTTTCCACAGAAAATTTCAGAAACTAGCATCGAGGGACTTTGAGTGTAGAGCTTAGCAGGTGTCAATCACACCCTCCACTTTCATCTTCATGAAACTACTGGAAGCCATTATGAGGGAATTTGGAGTATCTAGCACTCAGAAAGTATATTGAATGTTGGTACTGGGAGGACTAGGAAAGGAAGTTTTAGAGAACAAATTTAAGTAGTACAACACTTCACTGAACAAAAAAGTAAATGTCATGGATTTTAGTGCTTGTTGTATGAATGTGAAAGTTGGACAATGACAAAGCAAGACCAGAAATGTGTAGACTTTGGGGCTGGCAAAGACCCCTCAGAATACCATGTATAGGTAAAAAACACCAGTCAGTGAATTCTAGACCAAATAAAACCTCAATATTCATCAGAAGTACAAATTACAGGGCTTAAACTGTCATACTTTGGTTACATGATGAGAAGACCAAACTCCTGGAAAACAATCCAGTTGCCTGCTCATTGCAATGGACAATAAAGGGATAGAAGCAGACTGATACATCAAAAGTGACTTAAAACAAATGGGGAAATTGTCTACTACAAAGCTTTCAGTCTGGAACTGAAAAAAGTGATGTTCAACTTAAGGTTCAATTGGGTGCATTTTTATTACTTGAAACTTTGGTGGCTTCAGTGATCAGGATGACAATTTTCAGCTCTCACTTGTTCATCAGCTACAGCCTTTCTTGGGGAGAGATATTGGGACCCTAGTAATCCATGTACTAGAAACTTCCAGGCAATACTGTAGCACATTTTATATTCTGAAAACAATGCAGAAATTGCAACTAGAATGCTGCATTTAAGACAGCTGACAAACTTTTATGACAGATCTTGAAAGATATGCACTGACTGTCAATTTGGTATTGAGATCCATTCAAGATATTTAGGAAGTATAAAGCCCAAAAAAACTTTGGTTCAAAGTACTTTGGCTCAAAGTACTGTTCTCAGCTGTTAAGATCAGCAGAAACAGCCCTGCGGATACAGCTGCCACCCTCTGAGGCTTCATAGGTATCAATACACAAGGATTTTCATGGTCCTTGGTAGAAATCCTCAGGTTATGGAAAGATCTCCTGACTCAAGTGCATCAGATTTTGCCATTATAAACCTTTTGTAAGTGAATTAAGACATATTTTACATCCAGGACTTTGGCCATTTAGTTCAATTTGCTGTACTGCAGTTTTACATTTCTGCTCTCTCATAACTATTTTTATTGTTAGACTATCAAATATTTTCTGTAATTTTTCCATTAATTTGTTTACTCTCCATTATAGCTTCTTTTACTATTACTGTGCTGAATGTATGATTCTAGTTATCACGTTCTGGAGCAGAAGGACAGAAACATACAGTTTTACACTTTTTAAATATGCCCAGAATCAATTTAGAAAACTGTTATTACATAGTTTATTATTTTTAAGGCTACATAATTAACCTATAAAAAGAACATTGTCAAGGTATTCTAGGTCATTAAAATCTAGAACTTTAAAAAATTAAGAAATTAAGTTTTTCAATATTAGGGATAAAAGGATACATGTAAAAATATGTTTGGTTGAAGTACAGCACAACTTATTTAAACACAGTAAAGCATTTTTATCAATTCAAGGATTGAAAACTAGAAGAAATATTTATAACCTAGTTTGGTCTATATACCCACAATCCTACCAAGAGAACAATTATATTTGTATTGACATTATATACTATATAGTTTTTAGTCTTATTCAATGTATATAGCATATCCTTACTATTAGTAGTACTGGTCAGTATCTATGTTTTTACTTGTTCAAATACTGTGTGTGTGTACATATTTACTTGTACTCAGGGCTGCTCCCACTTGATTCAGTAAGGGGATACATGAAATAGTGTGATGCTTTGCTCAGGCCTAGTGCTAAAGCATAAACTGAGATACTGTTCTGGCCATGGCTCAAACAAAATCTGGATGTGCTGAATTCCTGCCCCCTCGTGTGGATGTGTCACACAGCCAGGGCTATCTGTAGCTCATGGACTAAGACTTCTGGTCTCTGGGTGATGGTTGCTGCACTGTTTCCCCACCCACAAAATTGAGTTAGCTATATATCTCTAGAAGATACTACAGGCTTAAACCTGAACATAAAAGTAACCCTCCTCTGAATAAACATCTGTAGGAGGACAACATAGGACAGCATGCAGATCAATAAACACACAAGATGCCAAAGTTTATACAAGGTAAAGACACATATATACACATGTTTGAATAACAGAACTACTTATGGGTTTCTTACATTGATGCACTTACTAAAACTTCATTGTGCACCAAGGGATTGGTGAGAAATATGTCACTTAGGATTTACTATCTTAAAATGTAATAGAGCTACTAACAAAAAACACAAAGCAATACCATTAGTCAGTGTTGAAATGCTTCTATAGATGGCACCAAGTAATCAGCCCTGGGAAGAGGGTGAGCACCTTTGAATTTCAAAGAGAAGTGGCACACTCAGGAATTTTTTTTATCTATGAGACCTCAAGTTATCTCAGATTCATCTTAAGTTTAAACTACCTCGATGAGCTATGCATCAAAGGCTTTGGCAATCAGCATAAGTAAGAAAGATCATCATGGTGGGCTCAAAACACCTGTTGGTATCTTACTAAATGGACAGTATTCAAGCACAGACACATATGATATTCTGCTATGGTCAAGGCTGGAAGCTGCCATAAGATAGATTCCTGATGTTGTGTTAGGACCATCCAAATAGGATTTAGAGTTGGACCACATGCTTTAGTTGGAGGAGAAAAAACTCCATGTCATGGGAACAGAGATCCATACTTAAAACTACATTATTAAATCTAACTTGTAAATTCTACATTGGATTCTTCAGGATGAAGACAAGCTCTTCCAAAATTAGATGAAAGTCACTTACTTATTTAGATTAATTACTTGCAACCAAGATTTCCATCTCATCTGGAAGTATTCTTAGTTTGATGGCTCTTATCCAATTAATTATTTGATCAAGTATCTATTGGCAAATTTACTGCCACACTTGAATATGAGAAAGGGCAAAGCAAAAAAGCATATTGTCTACATCAGGGTTAAAACAAACTTCCCAGATGTCCTCAGACTACAATTCCCATGACCAGTACACCCATGAAGCTGAGCAGCAAGTCACAATTTTATTGTGATTTCTCTACAGTACAGCATACCAGCTTCCATTTGATGCAGAAATGTTTACGTTTGGGGGCAGAATCAAAGCCCTAATCAGCTGCCCTGCAGACTCTGCAGGTGAAAAGCAAACTGGCATTCAGCCTCACAGGTGCTCCCTACATACCATCTGTAGATGCTGTAGCCTGAGTACACCCAGCAGGCCACAGTGCAAGCATCCACTATGACTGACATACTAACCATAAACTTCATATATCAAAAGGATCCACTGGATATATTTAACTGCATCATTAGGGATAAGTCTAACTCCTATAGAATCCAATCATGCAGACTTCATGAAACTAAGCACAGGAACTCACTATCATTTTATCGGTTCTACTACAATGTGATATCCGCAGCTCAATCAGCCATACCAGGGAGACATTCTGGTTAAGTTTACTTGAAGGGTGCTAAGAGATGCAGAGTAACCCACTTGCCCTCTTACATCCATAATAAATGATAACAACAAAGGATGACCTGGCTAGAGGTTGTTCTTTTTGTATTATTGTTTCTTTAAGAAAAACAGCCTTGTATTGTTGACCAGTAACAACAATGCTGCAATTCTAAATTGCCTCATTTTTTTTAAAGGACACCTCTTACTTCTGCTGCAGAGGATAACATGAAAAGGTGCAAAGAAACCAAACAAAGCATCATGTGCTTTACTTAAAGTTTATGGCAAAAAGCAGTTGGGAAACTGAGCATTAGACAGTAGTGCAAGTGTTTGTATAAAATCATGCAATTTGTTTAAAACATGGCATAATAATTTTAAATAAACAAGAGGGTGGTCTTCAGCATATAGCATTTTCACTTATGTTTTCAAAAGAACAATCAACTTCCACACTCTCTCAGCCTTGTTCAATAATGTATCAACCTGTAAGGGAGTGCAACCCTGTTGCTTCCCCTGGACCTCTCAGTGGCTTTTGATACCATTGACTATGGTATCCTTTTGGAAAGGCTACTGAGTTTAGGAGTTGGAGGCAGTGCGGTCCATTGGTTCCACTCCTATCTCTGTGGCTGATCTCAGAGAGTGATAGTGGAAGATTCTAGTTCGGCACCCTGGGAACTCACTTGTGGGGTTCCTAAGGGGTCGATCTTATCTCCCATGCTGTTTAATATCTACATGAAGACCCTAGGAGAGCTCATTAGGAGTTTTGGAGTGAGGTGTCATCAATATGCAAATGATACCCAACTCTATATCTCTGTGCCATCTGAATCAAGAGATGTGGATAAGGTGCTTGACAGGTGCCTGGAGGCAGTAATGGGCTGGATGGGGACCAATAAATTGAAGCTGAATCCAGACAAAACAAAGGTGCTGTGTGTCACAAGGTCTTGGGTCCATGGAGTTGGAAGACACCCTGTCCTTGATGGGATTGTAATGCCCTGGAAGGGACAAGGTGGGAAATTTGGGGGTGCTCTTGGCCTCTGTGCTGATGCTTGAAACTCAGGTGGTGCCCATGGCCAAGAGTGCCTATTCCCAACAACAGCTGGTGCATCAGCTGAAGCCTTTTTGGGACAGAGATGACTTGACCACAGTTATTCACACTCTGGTAATCTCTAGCCTGGACTGTTGTAATGCACTCTACATGCGACTGCCCTTGAAGACAGTTTGGAAGCTGCAGCTAGTAAAGAATGCAGCTGCTAGGTTGCTGACCGGGACAACTAGCTGGATGCACATCACGTCGGTTTTAACAGAGTTGCACTGGCTGCCAATGTGCTACCAAGTCCAATTCAAGATGATGACCTTGACTTATTAGGCCCTAAATAACTTGGGCCCAAAATATCTAAAGGACGCCTCCTCCCATAGTGACCTGCCTGTGCCTTAAGATCTGGAGGGGAGGCTCTCCTGGTTGTCCCACCACCCTAAGAAGCGAAACAGGTGGGTACCCAGGAAAGGACCTTCTCAGTTATGGCTCTCAGGCTATGGACTACTTTCCCCCTTGAGGTGCATCAGACTCCCTCACTATATATGTTCAGGAGGGCGATGAAGACACACCTCTTTACTATGGCCTTCAGTTAAACAAGGCCACACTCTCCCTTTCCACTTGCAGACACTGTTGTTTTAATATATGCTTTTATCTGTGTTAATATATTTGATTTTAAATGTTGCCATCCAGCCTGAGACCTTTGGGTATAGGGCGGGATAGAAATATAAATAAATAAATAATAAATAAATAAATAAATACAATTACTCTCCCTACACTCACTGTCACAAAAACGAAACAGGACTAAAGCCATTTAAAATTCAACAATTATCTTGCACGCAACTATGACTGTTTGGAATTCTTTACTCATCTCCATTGATATAGCCTCTATAAACTGAAAAATAGACCCATCATTTTCATCTATCTTTTATATCCGTAATATTCTGTAACACATTGCTGTAAATATAAATCCCACAAGGATGTGCTGAACTGCTTTGAAATAAACTGAAGGGAGGTTGGTGCCAAACTGAACCTCCCAACTGCCAAATGTGAGAAAGTCATTTCAGTACTGAACTGAACAAGGGGCATTAAAATGGTTTTTTTTAGGATTTGATCCCCTTTACTCCCTTAGCACATGCAGTTTTCCTTCATCAAAACACAACATCATGTGGAATCCCCCCCTCCCAAATCATGTCCACAGACTTATCTGGTCCATCACACATCATTTTTCCAGCAGTCCTATCAGGCCAGAGCCACCAGCCATGTAGCTGTTCGCTGGCTGCCCAGCATACCTGTGATACCTATAAGGCTTTCTAGAAGTGGAAGACCATGTGTGCCTTCGCTTCCTTGAAGGCCAAAAAGGCTTCTGAAGCATGCAAAAATCCACAGACCACCAGAAAAGTGAGACAGTACAAAGAAGAGAAGGTGGTGGATATGATGTGAGGGATGCCATGCCACAATGGGGTGATGCTTCATATACCACTGGAGAAGAGGCTAGGTTGTAAATTGGTGAAGGCCACATGCACATGGGAACACTGGGAACAGTGTAACAAACCAATCAGCTAGTTTTAGGTTGAACAGTTTGACACACGGCCAGATGGGCTTGCTGGCAAGTTGAACTGGCCATTTTAAATTTGTGAACAACCCTAAATTCCCACCTCATTTAATTACTGCTTCCTACTGCTATAAATTCTTACTATGAAAACAGTTACCTCAGCTGCCACAAAAGCAAGTGATAGTTAAACCCAGATACTCCATATCTTACGATCCTTTTTCTCGTGCATCCTCTTTTGGGTTTCTGTCTGGTCCACCAGAAGCAATATTCCATACCTAGACTGCTGCCACAACAACGTTTTGCTTGAACACAACTCGTTTTTTTGGTCAACTCTCTGTTCATACTCAAACTTTGTTTCATACCAAGCAGTGTAACTACTACACATCATGCCCCAGCATCATGTATGCATGTGTCATGTCTGGGCATAGAGCTGTCATATGATGCTGTGACATCACCATCATGACAAGTCTAGGGTATCGTTTTACAGATGCCGTGTAGCACAACTATGACCTGTGTTAGGAAACTGACTATACAATATTAAAAGCAAAGTTCACATCTTCTCACACTATATGTTCTACTGTCTGGTACTGAAACACATCTTCTCACACTGTATGTTTTACTGTCTGGTACTAAAACAATTCTGACACCTCAATATTCAAACAGAAAATGGACACTAGTGACTCTATATAGCTCCTATTGATTCACTTTAACTTCTCTAAATTGCATTTTTGCTATCACACTATCTACATAAAGAATAACTATAGTCTACAATCCAGCATTAAACTTTTATAGCTCTTTGTCCCACTCAAAAGCAAATACAATATAGATTTTTGAGTCCGGATGAATCAGAATTTACAAAGGGGCCTGAAGCCCTGCTGCTAATATTTTAGTTGTTTAGTTGAGTTCCTCCCTCTCAATTTTGAGATCTGACTGCACATGACCAACAAGCCATTTTTCTCTTTCCCTTTCAGTCTGGAGAAAGAAGATGCAGGGTCAATCCAACGCAAAAGGAAAAAAGCCAAGTGCAACAAACATTTTACAGTTAAGACAGAGTTAAGCTCAACTTAGCAAATTAAGCCTTAATGGTTCCCTGCTTAGGTTTCTTTTCTTTGTAGCAAAAGCTTGATTCACCGTAGAAGGGCATTCCAAACAGTTCCAGAATCTCTCCTCTCCAGAGGCCTATTTGCACGAGGGCCTCTCAAACACGTGTAGCATGCCCTAGGACAGACCATTCACTCTGCCGGGCTGGCGGTTCCATTTGGAACCGCCCAGCCTGTCCCAGGGTGTCCTACATGCGTTCCGGGTGTACAGCACAAAACGGAGCTCTGCACCCATTCCCGGCAGTCCTGGGCTGTCCCACAGCTGTACGGGAGGGAGAGCATTCGCACTCTCTCTCCTGAACAGCTTTGGGGCGCGCCCCCTGCTGCCACTATTGGGCTGAAAACAGCTCAACAGCTGGCAGGGCTGCGCAATTAACTTAGCTTGCTGGGCCTGGGGTGCTCCTTGCGCTGCCTTGAGAACGATCTGCTGCTCTCTGTGCAGGAATGCACTCCGATACACCAACCCCACGCTGACAAGGTGAGAGTGGGCCTGAGCTACTGGGAGTGCGCGCGCCTGCGCAGACTGCGGCACATCACTCCCCAGGCAATGTGAGGAGCACCCTGGGCCTGATGAGGTAAGTCATTGTGCACGGGGGTGGTGGTGGTCTGAACCCCTGGGTACCTAGGGGTTCACTTCCGGTCGCTGCAGCCCGATCAGGACTGCAGCAGTCAACAGGACACTGGGGCACCCTCGGCTCGGTTACCCCATGTCCCTTTCGAGGGCGGGGCGAGACCAGACTGGCGAGGTCTTCAGCCAGGGCAATGTGCTGCTCCATGCAGTAGACTGGGCCCATGTGGGCCCGGTGCACTGCATGGAGCAGCACATCTGCCAGCCCATCAGGTAGGGTCTTTGGCCTCTGCAGGGGCTCACGTTCCTTACCTACCTAGGTGTGAACGGGGAATGCGTCCCCGCGTGGCCTAGGCTTTGTTCACTACAGCCGTTCACCTGTAGCGCAAAAAGCCCTCTGATTTCTGTTCTTGACTTAGTCGTGAGAATAAGCAGTAGCTACACTGCACTGTCCAAGTAGGCCTTGCTTTGTGGAGTTGTCTCCTTTTCAGATAAGATGAAGAGAAGTTAGCAGCCCAAGAAGCAGAAAGTGGCAAGTAAAGCTTCTGTGAATATGTTTGTTTTTTTCAAACAGCTACAAATAATAGGAAAAATAGTTCAAGCCATTTAACCAGTATATAAGAACACATACAATACAGGCATATAATCAGCAAGAGTCAACATAAATACAAGGTTCACCAATGAATGCCTCAGGCTGTCCACCAGCCAGTGTGCTGTCATGACTTAAAAGTATTGGACTAGGACTGTGCAGGCCAGGGTTCAACCTCCCCACTTGGTAGTGAATCTCACTGGGTGGCCTCAACTCTGTGAAGAAAGAGCAGCAGATAAAGACAGAAGTATATAAGACTACACTCATCACACAAAAAAACATGGTGATATAATAAGAGAGCGGTCTCACTGTGCTCTAAATTACATCCCAACACACATAGCACAAGGCTGCTGGTTCACAGCAGAGGTCCATCTAGTTCACCTTCTTATTCCTATCTAACCAGATGCATACAAGAAGTCCACAAGAGTGGCATGGAAGCAAAGGTTCTCTGCCTCCTTCCAGTCTGCCTCACCAAGAGTCAGCATGCCACAGTGACATCAAAAGGAAAATAAATTCCTTGTCTCAAAGCTACATGTAAAGAGTGCTCCATCTACACCAGTCTTCACACCTGGATTTCTCATACTTCCCCTGAAGCGGGTACCCCAAGTAAGAGAGGGCAGCACCCAAGCGAAAATGGGAGTACACGCCTCGCTTCACTCACTGCGTTAGCATTTTAAAGGAAAATGTCTGTGTACCTGTCGGAAAGGATTGGTTGCATTTGCTGCTCATGAACACCGGTGCCCAGGGAGGGCAAACAGAGGGCAGAGAAAGCCTCTGTGCACGTGCGGTGGAAAGAGGGGCTGCAATTACTGCTTGTCAATATGCACGGGGAAAGCTCAGAGGTGGATACCAGACAGAGAAAAAGGTCCTTGTGCTCACGTGGGTGGAAAAGAAGGGGCGGCCATGGCGAGGTGTTAAATCGCCGCTCACTAACGCGTGCAACGGGAAGAAGAGACCCCTGGAAGGGGAGCCGAGGCGGAAAGGGCGTTTTTCCACTAGCACTAGAGTACCCATTAAGGACCCATTAAAGACCCTTAACGGGTACTCCAGTGCTCAGTGGAAAAACACCCAAAGGGGACGTTTCTCCCACGGTTGCTCGTGAATCTCTCTCGCCCGACCCAGCCGAAGGACAAAGTCAGAGCCTCTTCGATCTACGCTTCTGGGGGTTCAACCACCACCACCACCCTGCCCGGGGCGGGGCGAGGCGGAGGGTATGGTGCGCGGACGGGGAGGCGGCGGCGAGGGCGCCAGAAGCAGAAGAGGTGCGAAGGCGCAAGGAGGGAGGTGTGCCAGGGCCTTCGAGGGGAGCCTCGCCTGCCCTGGCCTCGCCCGTGCTGCCGCCGCCGTGAAGGGAGAGCGAGAGCAGCAGCAGCAGCAGCAGCCCAGCACGGGGCTGGGGGGAGGCGGTGGGGAGGGCCCGGCGGGGACACACACCAGGCAGGGCCTCCTCGGCGGCTCCTCTCGCGCCCTCCTCCTCCTCCCCCGGCCAGCCAGGCCGCCCTGTAGCCCGTGTGCGCGTCTCCTCCCCCCCCCAACTGCCCCCTCCTTCTTCGCGCGCCCGTTCGCCCGCCCGCGTGGATATTTAGACCGGCGAGGGCGTGCGTGTGCACGCGGGGGGAGGGGGGCAGATGGAGCGTCGGCGGCACCTGAGGCGGTGATGCCCCGCGCTGCTTCCTCGCCTTGACAGCTCGACCCGCCGGCGGTGGCGACGGCGAGGGGGGCGCCAAGGAGATCGAGAGAGGCGGCCACTCCCCTCACCTTCCTCATCTTCCTCCTCCTCCTCAGGGAATCCCCCCTCTCCCTCCCCTCACACGCGCGCACATCGGACGGACGGAGCTCCTTCCCCTCATTTGTGCCCCCCCCGAAGAACACACACACACACACACAGCCGCACACGCCGCCGCCTCTCCTTCCTCCTCCTCAAGCCCCGGCCGGCGTCGTGTCTGGATTTTCCCGCCCACCCGGGCTTTCCCTTCCTTGCTCGCCTCAGGGAGAAGGGCGAGGGGGCGGCGGCGGCGCTTACCGGGGTGCCTGCTGGCTGAGGAGGAAGGCAGACAGGAAGGAGCGAGGGCGGGACGGGCGGCCGGCCGGCTGGCTAGGCAAGGAGGCAGCAGGCAAAGGCCCGGCCTGAGGCAGGAGGTGGCGCGGCGGCGGCTGAGGCGAAGGGGGGCGGGGCGCGACGCGGCGTGATTCGCTCCCTGCCCCCGCCCTCGCTCCCTCCCTCCTCATCCACCCGGAGACTCCCCCCTCCCTCCTCTTCGTCACACGCGCGCGCGCGCGTACGGGGAGGGAATGGGCGGACCCGCTCACGCTCCGTCAAGCAAGCGACTTCCCCTCCCTCCGCGCTCGCTCTCTCTCTCTCTCTCCCCTCCCTAGGGGGAGTGACCCTCGAGGAGCGAGCGAGCGAGCGAGCGAGGGCGCGCACGCTCCCGTGCCGCTGCCGCTCTTCCTCGTGCCAACCGTAAGCAGCGGTGGCAGCAGGAGCAGCCTCGCGACCCCCCCCTCACAGATCCGAGCCAACCCGCGCAGGGGACACATATTTTAAGAGTTATATGGCCGGGGGCGCGCCGCCGGAAGAGGGGTGGGGGGGGAGAGTTGTTGAGCATGGTGGGTGGCGAGGGAAACGACGGCGAACGGGCAAAGAGGGCTGATGAGAGAGCCTGCCTTTATTTGCATATTTGTCCCCCGCGCGCTGATTGGACGGCGCGCGGAAGGCGAGGAAGAGCGAGCGAGCGCCCAGTACTCAGGCAGGCGGGCCGGCGACGGTTGGCAGCGGGGTGGGGTGAGGGGGAAGGGCGTGGAGAAGTGAGGGGGTCAGTCCGTCCCATTTATTGATTGATTTTTAAAAAATAAAATTTAAATCAGGGCGGCGTGAGGGCTTTGCGAGGCTCCCTTGAAGGGCAGAAGAAAGCAGGGAAAAATATGAAACAGCCATTCTAGTCAGCTGCCTTCAAGAACCTTCCCCTTTTGTTGCTGAGGAAGACCTGCTTCCTCTGGATTCTGCAACTCACCCATTGCTTTGTAGAGTTGTGCTGATATTAGTATTTATTTATTTATTCAATTTATATCCCACCTTTTTCCCAAACCAGGGACTCAAGGTGGCCGTACAGTGTCAAGCAACAATGCAAAATTAAGCTAACCACAAATATAGACAAACAGTGCAATGTTAAATGATTAAAAACAAAACACCATAAAAACGTATTAAAACATAATATAAGAACCACGCTAAAAATGGTGGAGATTCTACTATTTGGTTAAAAGCCTTCTGGAATAATTTTGTATACTCGTGCCAATCGTAGTCACCAAAACTCAACTGAGAAGCCAGACTTAAGTGTGTCCAACAAGCCATTAACCATGGTGAAGCGGACAGATAAAAAATCCATTCTGGATTGGCCTTTGCCTGGGCCAAATAGGGCTACATGAGGTGCTGGAGTCCCAGGACACCCATCAACAAGTGGGCTACGGGATTCGGGAACTATTGTTGGGCAACCAGAGCTTAGTCCTGTAGGGCCACCTGAAAAGAAATCTACAAAAGCTTCAGAAATGTTCTGTGTCAGAGAATTGCAGACAGTAGGATTGATGTAAAACCCACAGAGAAAATTATGAAATACAAGGACTTAAAGACTGAAGTTCAAAGACTCGGGCACAAGCCCACAGTGGTGGTCCCAGTGGTGACTGGCACACTGGGTACCATCCCAAAATACCTTGGATGGCACTTAAAACAGCTTAACATTGACAATGTTACCATCTGTCAATTACAAAAGGCCACCCTACTGGGTTCTGCTTACATTATCCGCCAGTACATAACATCCTCTTAGGATCTTGGGAAGATCCCGATGTGTTATCAAAGCCGACATGTTTAGTGCCGTGTTATATTGTTGTGTCTCTGTAAATAATAATATATGCTATTGAAGGCAAGGCATGTGAGAAAAATTGTACAATTGGGAGTGGTGGAGAATGGTATCTTGTGAGCTTTTTTTAGTTTATTTTTCCATGAAGTTCACATAACTAGTGTTCCTCTTTTCCTCCCATTTCCATGTTACCCTCACAACACCCCTGATTCTTAAAGTGGCAGCCACTTGTTTATTTATTTTCAGTATTTGTATACTGCTTTCCGTTAAAATACCAGTATCATCCTTTAGTGCATTTGTTCCCTAGGCTGAAAGGTCTACTTTAATACACATTGGGTTGCAATCCATGTCATAGGGTGGAGGATTACCATATGAAAAAGAGGTCAAGGCCCCTGCCTCTCTTCAGTCTACCTGAAAAAGGGCACTTGCCTGAGCTCCCTTTGCTCTCGAAAGGAGGCTGGATGGAAAATCAGGCAGTACCTGCCCTTTTGATAGTTCAGCAAGTATTACCTGCATTGCAAACTGGACCTGATGATGAGGTTTTCCTTTTCGCTTTTCTATGCAACTGTCATCCAAGGCAGTTTTACCTTCACAGACTCTTCCAGGTCTGTGATTATAGGCTCTGTTAGTTTTGTGCCTGTGTAGTATTTGAACCCAGGCCCGAGATAGTCATTGGCTTCCTATGCTTACTTTGATTGCCACAAAACCTAATTGTAGGCTATCAAAAGGAGGAAATATAGGGCTGATGGGTGGAAAAAATCCTACTGAAATAGGGATTTGCACCCCCCCTCCCCTAATCATTTTACTGTGGGAAGAAATGCTGCCCTCAGTTTGTACCTGTTTTACCTCCCCCTGCCTTTTGCTACTGCTGTCAAGGTAAGTGTGGCCTAATGGAAGATTGCAACAAAGGCTCAACTTTTTCCAGAACAGAATTTTCATTTCATTGGTTTGTATACCACCTTTCCAAGCTAAAAGAATGCTCAAGGTGGTTTACAACCAGGGAATATGATACAATTAGAATATGCATTATGCATGAGATATTGATAAACATAAAATACAAGAAATAAGTTTAAATAAATACGGGGAGGGGAGAAAAAGCTGTTTCTTCACTGCAGAACATATAACAGGATCTGTGGCCTTGGATCAGAAGCATCAGGTTAAGAGGAATCAACTTGGCATTTGTTATAAGCAGTGGCAGCAGGTTAAAGAGAAAAGCAGGATCCAGATGGAGCAGCAATAGAGGAAGCCTGGGGGTGGGGGGAAGACGAGCTGCTGTTCCTGGTGAATCTGGCAGGACTTCTCCCTGTGTGCTGAAGGTGTCTGCCTGCTGCAAGTGACCTGTTCAAGTGCTCTCAATGCAAATGACCTTTAGGAGTTTCCTTCCTGTCTTTCCAAAGTGGAGGCAGTACCTAGGCATCCATTCTAGTAGCCATTGATACATTTGTCCTCCATGAATTTGTCAGACCCTTTCTTAAATCTATCCAGGCTGGTTGCTGTCACCACCTCTTCTAGCAGTACATTCCATAGACGGATGACCCTCAGGTGAAAAAATACTTCCCCTTGTCAGTCCTCTCTCTCCTGCCCATCAGGTTCTTGGAGTGGTCTCTGGTTCTAGTGCTATACAATAGAGAAAATAATTTGGTTGCATCTATAGGTAAGAGTGTGAATGGTCGTTCTTTTAAAAATGTCTTTGGCTTAAGTCATTTGAAACAGGCGACAGCCTATCTAGTTCAACATCCCATCCCACACAGTGATCTACCAATTGCTCATGGGCATCTCAAGCGGAAGATGATTTCACCTGCTCTCAAATCCCAATAAACAGCCTGTTCCTCCAGCCTGTAAGATGTACCTAGGCATCCATTCTAGTAGTCACTGATATACCTGTAATCCATGGATTTGTCTAACCCTGTCTTAAAGGCATCTAGGTTGGTTGCTGTTACCACCTCTTCTGGCAGCAAATTCCATATACCAATGATCCTCTGGGTGAAGGAATACTTCCCCTTGTCTGATCTGACTCTCCTCATCAGCTTCATAGAATGTCCCCTAGTTCTAGTTTTGTGTGATAGAGGAAAGAATTTCTATATCCACGTTTTCTGTATCATGCATGATTTTATCTGCATCAGCCAGGTCTCCTCTTAAATGCCATCTTTCAAGGCTGAAGAGGCCTAGGCATTGTAGTCTGATTTTGTGAGAGAGGCATTCCAGCCCCCTAATCATTTCGGTTGCCCTTTTCTGCACCTTTTTGATCCCACAGTATCCCCTGTGAGATGTGGTGACCAGAACTGCCAAACAAACAAAATGAATCCCGGCAGGTTGTGCTGCCTGTGGAGGGCCAGAGGGAAAGCACACCCTGGTTCCTTGCAGTTGCACCTTGCAGTTCTCTCCCCTGCAGCTCCTGCTCCCTCTTTTCAGCCCCTCCACGCACACACACGAACATCTCAACAACCGCATTCTTCCTTTTTCTCATGCTGGCTTCAACCACGGCTCCTGCTGCCTTATTAGCTATGGTGGATGCTCTTCCTGTCACAGGATGCGTTTCCAGCTGTGGCAGCTGAGTGGGAGGTTAGTAAAGAGATCACCTTCCAGCATCTTTTTTTTTTTTTTTTAAGAAAGGAAATGTTTTGCTCTTTTCTGTGTGCGTGCTTCTGGGCCTGCTTTGAAGGGCGGTATCTGTAACCTTGCCACCTCCTCGTTACGTAATTTGCTTCATTTTTAAAAATAACCCAAGGCATGCCTTGAATTTTGTTGATCTTATTATAGCATTGCATACTTATCTGGAAAGCCAAAGTCCCTTTCTGCTTAGTGAATAAAAGAACTGAGGCATGATGCGTCTTACCCTACACAGACCTCTTGACTTTAAAAGCTTATTACACAGAGTAAGGAGAAGGGAGCCTGTGCTTCTCTGGAGATGCAGTTCGGCTCCCGTTGTTCTTACCCATTGGCCTTCCTGGTGGGGCTGTGATCACTCACACCTAAGGTTTAATCCAGCCTCAGTCAACCTTCAGAGCGAGAGAACACATCAGCAAAGAGACTAGTCATTTTCTTTCCAAATTACCTATCCCAAAGGTGAATTTTCTGAGTTATTTAACACTGAAAGAAAACAGCTTGTCACTTAGCTGATATGTTCCCTCACTCTGGAAGGCTCGGTTTTGACTGGTCATTTGGTCCAGCCTGAATTCGGCTCAAGCCCCACCCCCACTCCTGTCCTGTCCCAACATTTTGGAAGGGATCCCTGGTTTCTGTAGACCCACCTATAAATGGCATCTTAGGATTCCTGCTTTGGGTGAGAGGCACTCTGTGCATGGTCTCTTAGCAGAAGGTGCACTGTAAGATAAGTGAACAGAAACACTTTTATGTGTGTGGCAGTGAGTTCCCATTATCTGCAGCCCTTTCTGCACTTATCATTATTCAGAAACGATTGTCTGTGTATTCAGCTTCTGGGTTTTATCAATCTGTGATGCTCCATCTGCACAGGACAAAGTGTGACTTCCCGTCAGGGAGTCCCTGATCAGGATTACTGGTGGACCTATTTAACTGAGGGTATGTTTCCACCGGCACTTTGGTCCAGCCTGAATCTGGCTCGAGGGTCCAACGTCTTGACATTTTGATGGGATTCCCCATTTCTGTGGACTATATGTCTGATAATTCGGGGAATCCCTTTTCAGATTTAACAGGACTCACTGCAGAGTTCTGTTAAAATTAAAGTGTTCAGTAATGGGAACACTGCCACGCCGATCTCCCCCCACACACACACACACCGCCATTTACCTTGCCCCTGCCCCTTTCCTCCACCTGTCACCCTCTTGCACCATCCCCCCCTGCCCCTTTTCATCTGTTGGAGAACAGTGGGGAAAGCAAGCAGCAGGATGATGATGAAAGACAGAGGAACAGGGCGGGGGGGGGGGGAATGAAGCCTCAGTTCAGTCGGGATGGCTGCAAGGAGCCCTCAGCACTGGTCAAAAACAATCTGGGTTAAAACTCGGCCTTTTTGGACCAGTCACAATGTAGCCTGAGTCTACCAGTGGGCAGCAGGCCCAGGACTAGAACACAGGCACGTGAAGAAGATAATTCTCCCATGTCCTAGACCAGCAATGGTGAATCTTTTGAGCTTGGTGTGTCAAAATTCACAAGAAAACCTAGCTTAACTCCGGTGCTGTGTCACATCCATAATTTTGTGATATTTGTAGCCCTAGTAAAAAAGTTATATTTTTGATATATGTATTTTGTTAAAAGCAAAAACAAATACTTCTTTACATTAGTGACTTTTGTTGCTGAATTTCGTTTGCTAAATCTTCAGTTGAAAGTTGGTATTTCGTTCACTTCAAGAACAAGCAAGCACTACACGCCCAGGTGCCAGGGTGATCATGTGTGTCACCCAAAAGGGCTTGGCATGTCATAGGTTGGCCATCACTGTCCTAGACCATTTTAGCAGTTTACCAAAGTGCACCACTGAAATACATCCCCCTAAGTTCCAAGGCTATGTAGGAATTTTTGTTCCTGGCCCTTGGAGTTCTCAAAACTGAGGCAAGGGCAGGGCTGGAAGACAACGCCTTTCTGTCGTTGGAACTAGTAGGCTACAGACTCCTATGTGCAGAAGAGACCTTTGGAGCACTGTGGGAGCACAGTTCTTAAAGCAGAAAAAACACATGTACCCAAAGCCTTTTCATACTCAAATCATTCGCTAGTTTGAACCCCCAGACAAAACTGCCTCCTGAATAAGTGCACAGCCCTTGAGTATTTTTTTTTCTACCTGGGACATTCTAACCCCTTGGATATTTAGGACCCCTCATCTTTAGTGTTTGTTTTATCATACGTTGTGATCTCTTCTACTGAGCTTGGCATGAGTTTTCCCTTCAGGATCAAGAATTCAGTAGAGCAGAGCAGTGGAAATGGTGATCGATCCTGCAGATGTGCAAGTACAGAGTACCGTTCCCATCGTCTTTTGACTTCAGCCTCTGTTGCATGGACCTGAGTGAAACTGGAATCCAGAAACATCTGGAGGACCACAGTTTCCCCATCCGTGCTGTAAGGGCGAAGGCATCTTGAAAGCAAAATTATAGCATGCTTTCCTTTAGAACCTTTTTCCAAGCTGCCCTATCTTTAGAGATTACAACAGTGTCATCTGTTTTCCCCCATCTCCTAATTGTAGGGACTCCTCACTTCCTCCTTGCTAGCTAGGCCAGGTTTACGTTTCCATCTTCTTTAGACTTCCCAATAACCTCTGGGGAGTTCACTGCAGAGTAAACGTGCTTAGGACTGCAATATTAATTCACAGCAGCTCTCTGCAGGTAAATGAAGAGGAAGCTTGTATAACAGTGTTAAAAGCTGTGGAATGTATTAGGGATCCATTTTCTTGGAGTTCCTGGATTTATCCTGCTGATGTTTTGGAACTGTTTGCAGAAATCGATCCGTGTTGCTTGCAACTAAAAAGCCACTTTGGTAACAACATGCTAGAGAGCTGCTGCTGCAGGAATGCGTTGCTAGCTTGCAAGGGAAGTGCCCACTGGATAGAAACAAAGATGTGTATGAACTGAAATGTAGTGGTTCTGTTCAAATTTAACCAAATGAGCTTAGTTTGGTTTTGCTTTGAACCAAGTTTTTTGAACAACAGGAGTGGTTTGGTTCACATTCAAACCAAAGCCCTGTTCCGATACAGGATTTAGTCAGGCTTGAAGTCAGCTCGAGTTCTCCCCGTACTGACAGTTTGCAAGGGATCTTCCATTTGTGCAGATTAAAGATCCCAAAACGTGGAGAATCTCTATTTGGATTAAAAGGGGTCTTGCTGCTGGATTTAGAAATAATCCTCACTATTTAGCAATGGGAATGCAAATGGGTTTGGGGGGGGAAGGGAACCATGCTTTAGGGGTGTTCTCAGTTTCCCCTGACCCAATGAGAAGCCACGATTTCCCCTGCCCTCATCCCCCCCTTCCCTGGCTACCTGCTATTATGTGCCAAGGGGAATGGGCTGGCTGAAAGGGAGGTGCGATGGAGGGAGGTGGAGAATAAAGAGTCTGCAGGAGCTAACAAGAGCTACATCTATCCAGAAGTGAGATGAAACAAAAGATACATGTATCGGGGGATCAGATGTTTTCAGTGAAGTACCTGAGATTTTACAAAGAGACCAGCAGTCATGAAAGATGCAAAGCTATCAGCTCTTGTGTAAAAGCCTGCCTGATTTCTCCCTTCCAGCATCGCCTCTTCAATCACCCCCTTTTGCCTCACCCCCTACCGTTTTGTGCTGTTCTGATCCTTAAACTTCTACTGCCTTTTTAACATGAGGAAGAGGCTGTACTATGGTGGGGGTGAAGCAGTGAACAAACTTTCCATGATCTCCAGAAGTAGATTTATACAGTGGGTGGAGTTTGAATTGCCCACCCTGATGAAGACAGCGTACGACAGTATCCAATTGCTGACTGCATAGGGAGGGGGTTCTGCTAAGGGGAGCAGAGAGGGAGAGGGTTCCTCCCCTGCCAGGCACTGAACAATGGAGAGTGATCCACATTAGTGAGAACACAAAAAACCACACCTCACTGCTGTTTTTAAAAACCCTGATTTGAAACTGGATTAAATTGCCTAGTGGGAACCTGACCCAAATGAATCATAATGAACTACTTGCAAACCACCCTAGTTTTCTTGGTTCATTTGGCCATCTCTTGAGGCCAATTCACACTTGCCCTCTTAATTTGCAATTGGTTAACATCTGGGCAAGTGCATCTGCACTTGCAGGAGACATTTACAGCCTACAAACGCCCCCTGCCTACCCAGGTGTTAAAATCACGCACCACAAGCAAACTAACCTTAACTAATCCCAACCGAAAACTTTTCCATTCAGATGGAGGGCATTCACACCTTTTTCAGTGTGAGGGGTCATCTGAGGTACCGTGCAAGCCTGCTGGTGCCTCAGATGATGCTTGACACAACTGTGCGCAGAGATTCCTTGTCACTACAGCGACGGCATATGTATAATCATGCAAGGCTCTGCAGCCAAAATGGCAGCACCCTGCGGAGGAACTGACGTGCAACGGGACAAATATAAGAGTCTGGGCGTGCGGGGGTTAAGCTACCGTGTACTAGCATTCCCTAGTGTGAACGCTAGTACGTGTTAGTTCGTTCTGCAGTGGATGGGAAGGCAAGTGCAGAAATGACCTTGGTCCAGGTTCAAGTTGAACGAAGTTTCTTTGAACAACAGGATGTAGGCAAACAATGTGAACACCCCAGTTTGCTACAAGCTGCAAACCAGCTGAACTGGTGTGGCTCATCTCTAGATAGACATTCTCTTGAATAGTGCATGTTTCTCTTGCCCACCCCCTTTGACCTGTTAGACAATAGTAGGGTCTATTTTTTTCAGATCTTTTAAGCCGTGGATAGGAGGCAAGTCAGGAGCAACAACCTGCTACAGAAGTAGAGTTCCAGGCAACATAAAATTGAGAAGGAAAGAAAATTTTACAATAAAGCACCAAATGAAAATGGGAAGCACCCCTCCCCTCAGTTCTATATAACGTGTGACAGCAGGAGACCTGGAGGCCGTGTGCTAAAATGAAGACCATATGCTCAAACTGCCAGGAGGCAAAATTGAACCAGGAATTTTCCCAGAAGGAAAAATCTAAGCCTTATTTGATGGCAGAGAGACAAAAATAAAGCTTTTTTTTTTTTTAAGTAGCACAGAAAATATTTTTCTTTTCCTACATGAAATGTGGCATTTGTGTCTGTAATTTAGCTAGCTGATGATTTATAGCAGGATGTTATTCTTAGGGTAAGGCAGCTAGACAGGGAGACGATCTCATCTCAAACACATGTGTGCTAGTGGAGCAAAGCATTCACCAGTGGAGTGGCTTTTCAGTAGTATAACATGCCACTGTAATCACTTCACCATCAGAACAGCATCAGAGAGGAGCAAAGCAACAAAACCGGGGTACTGGAAACTCTGGTCTTATTGAAATAGTCCATCTTATTAAGAAAAAGGACTCAAAATGCACTAAGTCTGACCACACCCAATACCTGATCACCCTTCCTCAGTTTGTCCTCTGTTCCTGCCCCGAGACTCGTTTAGGAGACTTCTTTACATCTCCAACCCACTCCACCATCTTAACACCCCCTGTGCTCTGGTAGAATAAAGGTTCTGTCACTCAACAGTGATTCATCGCCCACTGGGCAAAAGGGAAGGCAAGTTCATGCTGTATCTACCCACTATAGTACGGTTCAACCCCCTCTAGTCCTCTTGCCCGATCACACACCCCAAAATGAAAACGGATTAACACTCTATAACGGCTTGAGACCTCGGGAAAAATCTAGACTCGGGAAAGTAGAATTGAAGGGAGGAAAGTCCACAAATAAAATGGATTGGACTAAAAAAGTGTGAGCATTGGGGTCCAAAGATGAACTGAACAAGGATTAAAGTGAAGGTGTGAAATCCTGTATTCAGTTGACCCATGGTCCCATTGTTCTTGATAGCCTGCAAATCAAGAACAATTTGATCAAATGAGCTCCTGGTTAAGTTAAAAACAAACCAGTCCTTTTCAAATGTGCTGGTTCAATTCAATTCAAACCACTTCAGTTTGGTTCAATTCAAACCTTTTGAACACAAACCAAATGTGCACATCCCTAGTCCTATGAGGCCCTAAAGTCATATTTTCAGGTGACATAAATGACTGTCTCCCCAGTAGCATCTAGCTGTCAAGACTACATCTTTCAAATTGTCATCCCTTTCTATATGTCCTTCCATATTAGTAGAGTCAGGGTAGGAAGATGAGTGAATTTGAAATAGCTTTGCACTGCAGGTACTTTTTTTAATTGACCAAAGTATTCATTAGGATGCTTGTGGTTGTAGAGATGTGCCAAACTGGTTCGGTTGGTTCGTGGTTCAGCAAAGAAGAAGAGTTGGCTTTTCTACACCGCTTTTCTCACCCTTTTAAGGGGACTCAAAGCAGCTGACAAAGCTTTTCTATTCTTCTCCCCACAACAGAACACCCTGTGAGGTAGGTGAGCCTGTGAGAGCTCAGAAGAAAGCTGTGACTAGCCCAAGGTCACCCTGCTGGCTTCATGGAGGGCAGAATCAAACCCGGTATTCCTCGAAAAGAGTCCAGCTCCCTAACCACTAGGCCAAACTGGTTGATTAGCATGGTTTGCAAGCAAACTAAACCACCCTATAGGTTGAAAAAAAGCCACACTTCAACATGAACCCAAACCAAGGGATGTTCTAATGAACCAAGCAAACCATAGTGAACAAAGGGTGGCTTGCTATGATTTACTAAGTTCACATGAAAACTGAATCACCCTGTAGTTCAGGGGGAAAAATAGTTCAAAGCAGACCTGAACCAAGGGTAGCTGGTTCAGTTCAAACCGGACCACTAAATTTTAGTTTGTGCACATCTCTAGTAGGTTGATATTAAAAAAAAAAAAAGCCCAGATGCTTGTCACATCCTTCCAATCCATTGTTTCCTGAACATCTCAGACTTAGGTGCCTGCTTTATAAATGGAGCCAGCCACAACTCATACGCATACAAATACAGCTTTCACAAACATTCTGGATGCAGGATCTATGGAATGGGGAATTGGCCCAACACTAGCATTAACAGAGATTTTCTCCCCTCCGCATTCACAGGTAAGTTTTAATCCACTTTCAGTCCACTTTCCAAATGAGAGAACCCATCAGCAAAATGTCAGGCTGTTTTCCGTCAGTATTATCTAATTCAGAAAAGCCACCTTTAGGTAGATAAATTGGAAAGAAAATGGCCAGTGGACTGAAACTGGATTAAAATGTAGATGTGAACATTTGCATCCCTTCTCTATCTCTCTCTTTGGTCAAGTTTGGATCTTAGACTAAGCAGATAGATACCTTTCATGCAAAAACAGAAAAATGAAGGGGGGACCCAGTTATGTGACTGGGTATAAACCAGCTTCTCATTTTTTAAGCCTTTCGTCTTCTCAAACTTCTTTTTCTGCTGTGCTGTGTATTTTTTACAACTGTGCCTTAGGACAGGACCTGTTTTGTTTGTATTAATCTAATAGCTTCTCCAGGACTATCTTTTGGCTGGAGGCTAAGATTAAAAATTCACAATGTAAATACATACTAACAAATAGATCAGGCGTATTGCAGACTTAGCAGAGGTCTTCTAAATCAGTGTGTGTCTATTTAGGGCTGGCTTTAGTCACGCTTGCTTCTTTTCCAGGAAGTCAACATGCTTGGAAGCTCACTAAAGAGATTTAAAAGTAGCAGAGAATGAGTCCCTCTGCACTTCCTAGCTCTCAAACCTTTCTGTACATCTCTCGCTGTACACCTTCCTTATGCATTCAAGTATTGCTTGCTTATGGCTAGAGCCCATTCTCACTTTCCAACAGGTGTGTGGTCTCTTGCAAAATAAGTGCACTGAGCTTCCCCCCTCAAGAGAGTCAGAGAAGGACAATGATGCAAGGTTCTTTCAGGGTGCGTTTCCATAGACGTTTAAATCCGAATCAAACCTGAATTCAATATCCAGAGTTCTCATTTAATTTTCTATAAATCCGAATAGAATCTGAATTCGGGATCCAGCATTCCCATTTAATTTTTTATTCCCTGATTTTATGTGGACTATCCTGCAGAAATCTGCAGAAAAATAGTACTGAGAAAAAGTGTTCCCAGGCCCCTTTTGGAGATGGATCCGCTCCCTCTCCCCCAAATGGGAATGCTCCCAGACTATTTGGGGCGAAGATCTAGCCTTCTGGCTAATGCCTGCCAGATGTGGGTGGGATTTCACAGCTGTGAAGGTGTCCCCCCTCCCTGTGCCATGCCTGCTCTGTACAGGATTGCAAGAGGAGAAAAATGTTTTTTAAAGCACCAGCCAGCCTCAAAAGATATAATTGTAGCAAGGAAATTCTTTTAAAGTCACCAGCCTCAAGAGGTTAATGTGTAGCAAGACAAGAATGGTAGAGAAGGGAGGGAATAGTCTCCAATTGCTTTTGTTGTCTGCTCCTTTGCTCATCTGCTTTAGCGCAAACTTGCTGCCGGTAACGTGAATGGAGGTAGCATTACTGGGAACCTCCAATTTGAAAGGGAGGGCATGAAAGGGAAAGTGTGATTGCCCTGTGTGTGCCTGCTGTTCTACTCAGCTGATTGATCAGGGCAGGCTTACAGGGTTTGCACTGGGGCGTTGGAGATTAAAAGATCCTGTTTCTCCATGCTGGGGATTTGGGTGGTGAGTGGGAACGGCAATATTCGGGTTCAGCCCAGTTTACCATCAGGCAAATGGGAACAGCCCGGAATGCGCACTAGGCCCTATATCCAGATTAAAATAGTCCAACGAGGACTAAAATAGTCCAAGGAGGACTAAAAAAGTCAAGTGGGAACAGGCCCTTAGTCTTATCGGGAAGGACACCCCCTGGTCTCAACTTCATAGAACCAGATGTGCAAACTCTCCATACTATTTAACTGAGGCTGTGGTCACACCTTCACTTTAATCCTTTTTCAGTCTGTCTTCACACCATTCTAGTCTTATTGGTTGTATTTATGGGCTTTCCTCCCTTCAGTCATACTTTTCCTGAGTCCTGATTTTTACAGATCTGAAGCTGTTATAGGGTGTTAATCCATTTCCAGTTTTTGGGTGTTTTTCCACTGTCAAAAAGTACCCATTTTTGCACCCATTTAGGACCCATTTGGGTGTGAGCCAGATGATCCCATTTCCAACACGGCACCCATTTGGGACCTGATTGTTTCCACTGCCATGGGGGAAATCCGGATCTAATGGGTACATTTTGGCCTTGAATCCGGATTTTCTGTAGACCCCATTAATGGGGTCTACAATGGGGTCTTCTGCCAGAAAATCCAGATTAAAGGGAGCCTGTTTCCACTGGAAACAGGCAATGGGGTCCAAAGGAGACTAGGGGGAGGGGATGCACCCATTGGGGTCACCCTAATCCTAGGCCCCGAAGTCACTTTGAAGCCACTTCAAAGTCATTTTAAAGTCATTTCGAAGTCTGTGCAAAATAGCTCCGGAGTGCCTTTGAAGTCTGTGCTGATCTTCGGAGTGAACTTTGGAATGACTCCGAAGTGGCTCCAAAGTGACTCCGAAGTTACTCTGAAGTTACTCCAAAGTCATTTTGAAGTTCACTCCAAAGATCAGCACAGACTTCAAAGGCACTCCAGAGCTATTTTGCACAGACTTCGAAATGACTTTGAAATGACTTTGAAGTCAACTCAAAGTGGCTTCCAAGACTGCCCCCCCCCCCGCCCCCCAAAACACCTGGGGTAATAGACCGACCCCTTGGGGGTCGATCCAGATTCCCCAGATGGGTGTAAAGCTGTTTCCACAGCAGGGGTGTTAGCACCTATTGCTAATGGGTGCTACACCTCCCATGGAAACACATTGGGTGCTTCCCTTAATCTGGATCTACTAGATCCGGATTAAGTAATGTACCCATTCCTTAGATCCGGATCTTCTTAGATCTGAATCAAAGACTGCAGTGGAAAAACACCCTTTGAGTGTGACTGGGAAAGAGAACTAAAGGGGCCTGGGCCTTCATTTCACCCACTGTGTGATTACACACTGTTGAGTCACAAACCATTATCGTATCAGAGCGCAGAGGGCATTGTGATGGTGAAGAGGGGTGGAGATCTTAAAAGGTCTCACAAAAATGTCTCCGGATGGGAACAGAAAGTTGTGAACAGAGCATCCCAAACTGAGGACGGACTGAGGATCAGGTATTGTGCACTTTCAGTCCCATTTCTTTCTTTTGTAAAAAAATATAAATTAAATTTATTAAAAACAGTAAATACAAACACCGAATAAGAACCATACAAATTAGAAGATATCTATAGAGGGATATAAATGACATATAAAACAAAGGCATATATACGTAAAGTCCTATTAGCCCTATTGCACAAAATAGATAAGGGGATCAGCAAGGTCTGACAAGTGAAGGCCTTCACAAAAAAGGTTGCCAGATTGTGAGATACTCCAAGTCTTGTGAATAATCTTACATTTTTTAATACACAGTAGCAACATATTCCAATCTGGCAATTTTCCAAAGTTTGTTGCACCATTTTTGAATAGATAATATACTTAAGTTGTTCCAGCCTTGGGCTATTATTTGTCTCGCTACTGTCAAAAGGAAGTCAAGTAGTAAACTTTTCAGTTTTTTGAGACTAATTGGGTAAGTCTAATTGAAGTAAGCACAATTCTGGAGTTAATTTTATATTAGTGTTAGGAATAACATTAATTTCTGTATTGATTAAAGCCCAGAATTACTGATTTTTTTTCACAGCTCCACCACATATGGAAGTAATAACCTTTGAGTTCTTTACAGTGCCAACAAAAGGAGGAAGACTTATGCATTATTTGAGAATTTTGCACTGGTATATTTACAGTACCATTTATGACTGAGTTTCAAATTAATCTCTACTATATTAGGGGCTAATGAACAGGGTTTAGAAAAAATGATTCTATGCCATTCAGTATCATTCAAAAGTCGTGTCTATTCAGTATCCCAAGCTGACTTTAGGTTTGGCAATGGGTCAGGCAGTGTGTCAACTGAGATGGTATACAGTTGTTTAATTGGTTTAGGTTATCCATCAATGAATGAACTTCATTGATTAGTCATTTGACTATATCATATAAAGTTTCAAATATACAGAAGATAAAAAACCATATAAAACATACAAGGATAAAATTAAAATATATATATTATTTGTCCCCATCACACTTACAAGGTACCCCATTCGACTCCCTGAACAATTTTCTAAGTCGGGGAGCCTTCACAAAAAACAATGCTACCCTGTGTGTCACATGGGCATCTTCTCCCTGCAGAAGGCAGGTCACCTTGTGGTCTGCACTCCAATGGGACACATTTTGTAAAAGGGGTGCCAAACAAGATGTTCTTGTTAAAGGATACAGGGGGCAAGTAAACAAGATATGTGGAAGATCTTCTACCATTGCTGAACTGTAGACACACAATCTTTCTTCATAGGAGATCTGATGGTACTTCACCATAGAGTCCATAAGTTCGAAATGGGCATAAGTGAATCGTTGCCTTAACTGGTGGGGCAATTTTATCCATCAATGGCCGTGTCTCCGTGCAAGCCATTTGGCGCTGTTTGGGTGGGTACGGGATCGAGAATAAATCTCAGGCATCCCCATGTCATTCCCGGCAACGCAGGACAGGTACGGGTTGGGCGCGCATGGAGGTGTCCCCATGCGAACCATGCCGAACCCTGGCACGGGGGAGCAGCACCCCTCCTCTCCGCTCCCTCTCCTCATTGGCAGACAGATTAACGTCAGCCCACCCCTGTGCTGCATCCCCCCTCCCTTCACTGCACTGAAAGCTTACTTCAAAATAATAAATTTATATTAAAAAGTTTAAAACACCGAAAGCCACTAGGAGGTTTAGCGGCAGTAGGTGCTTGATCAATTTTGCACACTTCCGCTCCATCGAGAACTGCAAGAACCACAGTCAGCTTTAAAAGGCAGAAAATCAAGCCTTTATTTGTGATCGTCTTGATGATTGGGGAAACGGGGGTTGGAAATGGAACAAAAATCAAGCCATTATGCAGCTTGCCTTGGCATTCGTGAAACGGGGTTGGAATTACTTCTGTGGAAATGCAAAAAAATTCAAGAATTAAGCCATTATCCAGCCTGCCTTTGCAATCGGCATTTTAAAAAGTCAGTGGCTGCGATCTTCAATGGACAGGGCAGGGACAGAGAAGCAATGATGTCAGTGCCAATCTCCTCCCCATTAGCCCGCAGTTGTCCCCATACGCGGTCCCGGTTCACTGAGCAATGCATGCCGGCCCCCCAAACTGTGCTGAGACTTGTTTTTTCAGGTATCAAATTTGGCACCCTTCTGGCACAGTTTGGGGGGGATTTGGCACACTTTTTGCAGGCCAAATCCAAAACGCATGGGGACACCCCTTGTCGATCCCGCCTTCGGAACCGTACCAAAGTAGCACGGGGATGCACCCAGTGATTCTAATCGAATCTAGTCACATTTCTTAATGAGACGGATTATTTCAGCGAGGTGTAACCGCAGCCTGTGTAAGATTTACTTTAGTGAAAATGTAGCTGGACACGCACACCACCTCCCATTTTTCTTCTGGTTCCTCCTTTAGACCAGCTAGCAAAATACCTCAATGAACCTCCTGAATGTTCTGTTCTGCAGATCTTATTCAATAACATTACAGATGAGATGGCTCAATGCAGACAGGAAATAATTGACCACAGACCTTGTTCAGGATTTCCCCGCCTTCTTCTTCCTGAAACACACATACTGAGGAACAGATTATATGGATATAATTCAGTTGTCTGCGCTGAAATTAGATCACTTCTGGCACAACTGTCTCGCGTGCTTTCATAATGATCTGACTCAGAAAGAAATATTACTTTGTATGATGAAGACTTCCAGGTTTGCCTTTCCATTTTGCTGCTTCCATACCTTGAATTCAAGTTAAAGGCCTGAATTAGGGTTGTTGTATCCAATTCGTGTCTGTTTATTTGTTGACAACATTTCTAAGAACCTTCCTATAAAAATAAACTTTACACACCAAGAGGAATGTACTCGAAATGAGACAATTTATTAAAAGATACTGGAAGTTTGGTGTAATACTGGGGGTGGGGAATTCACACAAAGGACACCTGAATGAAGAGAGATGTCCTCATTATGCACCTGAAAGTGGTTCAATGCAGATACCTCACAAATGTCAGAAAGGATGGCATTTCACAAAGAAGGGGCTCCCACAGAAAAGGCTGTGCTGTGGGACATAATGAGATGGCATTCTGTGTTGTGCCTGCCATCCTAATTCACAGACAAGATTCACTTATAGGCACTAATGCAATTCATGGATGACAGATGTATCAATGACTCTAGAATGGATGCCTAGTACATCTTCCAGGGTGGGGAGAAAGGCAGGATGCCTCTAAGACCATCTGCAGGTATTTGAGAGCAGGTGAAGGTTTTGCCTTTGTCTGTTGCTTGAGATGTCCATGAGTCATTGTTGGGCCACTCTGTGGGACAGGATGCTGGACCGATCCTGCCTGATCCAGCAGGGCTACTCTTATGTTCTGGGTTGTATTTCAGGTAGTAATAATGCCTTGACTCGCCAAACCCAGTTTAGATGTGTGTATGTATCCATTCATTTTTCTTCATCCATCTTCTGACTTCTAAATGTTGGAGGGAATAAAACTATGGATCAGAATCATTCTACCTGAAGTCAAAATCAGTAAACGGGGTTCATGGATATGGCTTAGAAGCTGAATTTCTCCAATCTGCTGTTTGTACAAGGGAACTAGAAACCTGAAAGAACCACAGCCTTAGGCAAAGGCTTCCCTAAGCTCCGTACAGTTGCGGTTCGAGCTTTTCTGCAAACACAAGTAGGTTAAAAAGGCGTCATTAGCCCACATTTGATATCTGGAGCTGTTCCCTAGCACTGGAGAAGAAATTAATTAAATATTTGACATTTACCAAACAGCTAAAGCACCATCATCATACACTGAATATTTAGGCCACTGGTGTTTTCCTCCCCGTACTTTGAAGGACCTGGTGGGAATATTAGGGTCTCTCTTTGATGATCCTCAAACCTCCTGGGCCACTCCCAATCTTCCCTGATATATGTCAGACCTCCAACTCCCACAGCCTACCCAAAATTAAAGCATGTGAAGGGGCTATTGGAGCACTGGCGTTGATGCGAAGGAGGCGGAGGAGGAGAGTTGGCTTTTCTACCCCGCTTTTCAGAATATCCAAATATAGAAGAACAGTTTACCGACATCTGGATACAACCTTAGTTAAAAGTATGACTTAATAAATAGTTAACCTCAAGAGCACACTGTCATACCAGGCTGTGGTCACACCTAAGGTTTAATCCAGCTTCAGTCCACTTTCGGAGTGAGAGAATACACCAGCAAAGTGACAAGCTGTTTTCTTTCAGTGTTAAATAACTCAGAAAATTCACCTTTGGGCTAGATGATGTCAAAAGAAGAAGTGTTGGCTTTTCTACTCCATTTTTCTCATCCATTTAAGGGGACTCAAAGCGTGCGTCTTCATGGCATAGTTATCTCGAATTCAAAACGTTTTGAGTTCGCGCAGTTCAGACGGCACTTCGGATTAACACGGTATTTCCGTGTTAAAGGACGTTATCCCGATTAGAAATAAATCCTGATCTCAACAGGTCTCACTCCGGATCGTGTGTCAATACGTGTTTCCTTTTTAACTGTGTGGACAGTATCGTTCCGGGATGAGATTCCGTGTTAAGGCTGTCCCGCCCCCCCAATCGCACTGTAACCAATGGCTGAACGTATTAGAAGCACGTCATGTTTAGGGTTTCCTTCATTGAAAAAATCCACCCTCAAACACCCACTATAAACCTCCAGTCCTTAAAGCTGAAACACTGTATCAATCTAAGCACTTCACACCTTAAAAAAAATGTTGCAATTTGCGCAATTTCAGACCTTTGAAGGTTCGGAACAGTGGCTTTCAGCCCCCTTAAGGGAGGCTTGTCAGCCACTTAGTCCCCTGAAGGGTGAGAACAGAATGTCAACCGCTTTGAGCCCCCTCTATGCTACTTTGCCTCTGCCTGTGGTCACACCTAAGGTTTAATCCAGTTTCAGTTCACTTTCAGAGTGAGAGAATACACCAGCAAACTGACAAGCTGGTTTTCTTTCAGGGTTAATAACTCAGAAAATCCACCTTTAGACTAGATAATGTGGAAAGAAAACTACTGGTCACTTTGCTGATGTGTTCTCTCACTCTGAAGGTGGAGTGAAGCTAGATTAAACCTTAGGTGTGACCACAAGCCAAGGTTTTAATCCAGCTTCGGTCCCTGTGAGGTGGGGGGGGGCGGAGTTCCCTCCCGGCCACGGGGGGGGGGGGAGAGCAAGCGAGGAGCCCCCTTCGCCCTCTTGTCCACCCCTTGGCTCTCCTCTGCGGGGCAAAGTGGCGGCAAAGCGGGGGGAAAGCGGCGGTGGAGCCCCAGGGAGAAGCCGCTAGCGCCGCAGCGCCGCAGCGCCTGGATGAATGGATGGATGGATGGATGGATGGATGGATGGATGGAGAGCCTTCCCCTCTGCGCCCGCTTGCTGGGCACCCCGATGGCAGGAATCCCCGGAGCAGAGGGGGTCTACCCCCAGCTGATGAGCGGCAGAAGGGCGCCTGGGGATGGTGGGGGAGGGAAGGAGGGAGGAAAGAAGGAACCACAGCCATATGCCTCTTTAATATTTAAAGCCCCTCAGCTGTATTACTTCCTTTCATTAAAATTGCGGAAATTCGCAACATTTTTTAAGAGAGTGAGCTGGTTCCTTTGCTACAGTGTAACGGAAAGGAAAGCCCGTCCCCCGGGAACTTTCGCAGCCTGGGGAACTTTCTCCCCGCTCTCTGCAGCGCCAGAATGGACGGACGGAAGGATGGATGGATGGATGGATGGATGGATGGATGGATGGATGGATGGATGGATGCTGCTGCTGCTGCTGCTGCTGCTGCTGGGAAGGGGGAGGGTGGATTGGGCAGGAAATTCACGGCGGAGCATGACGCAGAGAAGGGAGGGTGGGATCCTGGCAGGGAAAACCAATCACAGGAGAGAGTGCGGGCAATGGGCAGGAGGACAATGCTGCCATGTGGACTCCGAGTATTGATCCCGCGTTAAGGCTGCCATCGGAACCGGATCAACTTGCAAGTCGTCTGGACAGCTTTGTTCCGTTTCTTTTATTTCGAATTCTTTAAACCGAAATAACACATGCCATGAAGACGCACCCAAAGTGGCTGACAAAGCTTTCTATTCTTCTCCCCACAACAGAACACCCCGTGAGGTAGGTGGGGCTGTGAGAGCTCAGAAGAAAGCTGTGACTAGCCCAGGGTCACCCAGCTGGCTTCATGGAGGAGTGAGGAATCAAACCCAGTGATTCCCAGATAACCCAGCATCCTGACCATCTGGCCCTGAGAAAAGCATGCACAGGCAAGTATGGCAGCAGCTCTGAGCCTTGGGACCATTTCTCTCTCCTTCATCCATGTTTGAATTCAGGGTTTGGCAGTGCGTGCATAATCCACCGCATTCTGCGGCATCAATTTTCACATGGGTGTTCACGTACCACCAGCTTGGGCTATGCTGACCCCAGGTACCAATTCCTTTTAGCAGGGCTTTCTAGAGCTTATATATTAGGCATATTCTCCTGAAAAAGCTAAAGGAGACGCCTGAAAATGTGAAGCAGGCTCTACCATCACCACCACGGCTCAGGGTTGCTTAAGTGAAGGGTAGTTAAGCTAAGTTGAACCAAGGCCTTAAAGCCATCTTCAACCGACGACACCAACTCCTGTGCCCCTCCCCGTCCCCGGCCTTGCTGGGGGACGTGGAAAGAGATCTGCTGTGAGCATGCCATATTGGTGTGTCATCAAAATTAAACCAAATCCGGTTTCCTGGAAAAACTCTCAGCAGCGAGCCCTGGATGCCCTCTTGTGGAGTTGCTCGGGATTTCCAAAGGCTTCCTGCCGTCGTCCTCCTTCCCTGAATCACTCACTCTTGGTCTGGTGCCCTCCGCACAACATGTCGCCGGGGTAAAGGCGGAAGTTTACCGATTCAGAGTTCCGGAATACATAAAATTGACCTTGCGTGCATTCTACAGTTGTGGGGTTCACGGATGTGCCCCTGGAGGGGATATGCAGCAAAAGCACTAGCAACAAGGTCCTGCAAGGGCAGAAGGGGCTGCTGTCTCTTAAAGCAAAACAAAATGACTGTTCTCTTTTTCAACGCTGGTGTCTGGTGTGGCTGGCTGGGGTACAGCAAGGCAGCTCAAAGGAAGAGGGGGACAGAATGGAGAGGCTGCAGTTCTTCCGCAAACCCACGTGGATGTTGACCCTGGAATATTCAATCATAGCCATTAGGGGTGTGCACGAATGCACTTTTCGGAATTCCATTCGATTTGAATATCAGAAAATTCGATTCCTTTGAATCTTTAAAATCTGAATTTACCCAACTTTGATTGGAATTAAGGAAATTCGAACCTATTGATTCAAATTTTTTATTCAAATTTGCTCTTACAAATATTGACAACATTCGCATGTGCCTGTATTATTTATTTATTTTATTTATTTGTATTTCTATCCTGCCCTATACCCAAAGGTCTCAGGGCGGGTTACAATATTATATTAATCTTAGACAGGTCCCTGCCCTCAGGCTTACAATCTAAAGAGACAAGATACAAAAGGAAAATGGTGTGGGAGGGAACAGGGACCAGCAAAAAGCAAGTGCTTGAGGTCTTCAGTTCCAATTCTTCTGTCCGTTTCTTATTGCTGAAATTTTCCTACTCTCTTTACTTTGAATTTGCTCTTCATTGATGACAAATGGATGATGGTAGAGATGGTCAGCCGGCATCTACTCAGCTCCGCCCTGCTTGGCCTCAGGACCAGACATTTTTCAACTGGTGGATTGGTTGCCATCGTCTCTTTGCCATCTTGTGATGGGAGCAGTTGGAGGAGGGAGGGGCACTGCTGGGAGCAAGATGGCAGAGCAGCCCAGCCTGCTGCCTCTTCTCCATTCCTCTCAGGCAAGATGGTTCTTAGTCTTGTGATGGCAGTTGGAGGAGGGAGGGGAACCGCTGGGAGCAAGATGGCGGAGCCCAGCCTGCTGCCTCTTCTCCACTCCTCTCAGCCAAGATGGTCTGCAGCCTTGTGATGGCAGTTGGAGGAGGGAGGGGCACTGCTGGGAGCAAGATCGTTATGCATCCCGTATGCATCTGTACACATCCGTACACGTCCGTATGCATCCCGTAGTTATCCCGTATGCCACCCATTTTCGTCCCATACAGATCCGTACAAATATGTACGGATGCAGGAAAGATGCATACATGCAAGTACGCATGGTGTATGAACCCATACACATACAAAGGTCTGAATAATTTGAACAAATATATTCAAAAATTCAAAATTGGTTCAAGTGTTAAAATTCGAATTTATGGACATTTGATTTGAATTTAAAGGTCAAAATTCGGACAAATTCGATTGAATTTCCAACATCTTCAAATATTCATGCACATCCCTAGTAGCCACATCCATGAAAGAGAAAGAGTGAATGTAGGATAGCACTGCACTCTATTTTTTTTCTTGGGTGGGGCACTGCCTAATTTGCTCTTACGGGCCCAGCTATTTCATTCTTTTATGTTGGATTACATATTTGTCTGCTAGGTTATCAGTCCCACTCTGACTATTTAGCATTACACAGAGGGTGCACAGCTAGAAGCCCTGGTTCAGCTTGGTGGATTGCAGATTTTGCTGCAGTTTTAACCTACTGGGGCAGTGGTCACACCTAAGGTTTAATCCAGCTTCAGTCCACTTGCACATCGAGAGAACACATCAGCAAAGTGAGCCAGTTTGCCTAGTGGTTAGGGAGCTGGACTCTTTTCAAGGAATACCGGCTTTGATTCTGCCCTCCATGAAGCCAGCAGCTTTCTTCTGAGCTCTCACAGCCCCACCAACCTCTCAGGGTGTTCTGTTGTGGGGAGAAGAATAGAAAGCTTTGTCAGCCACTTTGAGTCCCCTTAAACGGGTGAGAAAAGCGAGGTAGAAAAGCCAACCCTTCTTCTTTTGACATCATCTAGCCCAAAGGTGAATTTTCTGAGTTATTTAACACTGAAAGAAAACAGCTTGTCACTTTGCTGGTGTATTCTCTCACTCCGAAAGTGGACTGAAGCTGGATTAAACCTTAGGTGTGACCACAGCCTGGTATGACAGTGTGCTCTTGAGGTTAACTATTTATTAAGTCATACTTTTAACTAAGTTTGTATCCAGATGTCGGTTAACTGTTCTTCTATATTTGGATATTCTGGAATAATGCATGGATATTCCAAAATATCTAAATATAGCAGAATAAGTAATCAACATCTGGATGCAGCTTTAGGACTGATTCATTATCTGGAGTAGAAGAGGAGAAGGGAGTTTTCATTACTTTCTGAGAAGGAGAAGGAAGTCTTCTATAATGTCAGCACAAAGTTACTGGGGTGGGGGGAAGCTTAGGTTGTGAGGTCACAGAGGGGAGACAGAGCAGAAGAGACAGGAGACCCTCTAGCTAGCTGTTCCTGCTTTCAAGTGCCCCTAGTGGTCATTTGCAATTTTGCAGGCATGAAAGACGAGACACTGAAACTATCATGAGGAATTGCAATGTAACAGAAAACTGCATTGTTGAAAGTTCTTGATTGTCACAACGGAGCTTAACAATTACCATTGGAGACAAGTATGCAAATATTGACAGGTTCCACAATGCAAATCCGATCCTCGCCTCTAATGAGCAGGACTTTCACGAGCCCCATCCTTTCCTGAACATTTTACCAGAACGGAAAGTGTAGGGCAAAGGCCCCCCTAGAGCTTCCTTTGCATCTTCTAAGGGGTATTTATAGTTCACTGAGGGTAAGCTGCCTCCACAAAGATTATTTTGTTCTTCAGTGTTATCTTCCCACAGGATCACCACCGCCGAGTGCTATAAGCGAAATCCCAAGATAAAAAAATTGCAGGACCTCCTAATTTCATGAGTCCAGAATTTGTTTATTCATGAGTCTGTGCTTGTGCATTATACAGGTTGCGTAACGTGATAAATCACCTGCAGGGAAAATCTCAAATATGAAAGAGAGAGCGAAAATATTATATGTATTTAAAAAACTAAGCAATAATTATTTTAGTCTTAAACCAAAGTGCTCAACTGAAGCTTGCAGATGTTTCCCAAGTATAACTCTCCTTGCCAGTCTGGCATGGAACGCTGGGAGTTGTCATTCAGGAATATCTAGAGGGCTGAGTTAAGAACACCTGCCATAAACCAAATGCAAAAGCTAGAATGCGTATGAATTGATATCCACCACTGACCAGATTTTCAGCAACCTCACTGTTGACCAGCAGAGGGGGCTGCTGCATTATCTGCTGAAGAACATTCTATTGGTTAACCTAATGAGATGATGCTTCATTGGGCTAAGGTGCCATTATGAAGCTGCTGGTATTTTGCGCAGGAGCGGAAAAGAAACAGGATCAGGGTGACACGTGAATGCAGGTGAATTAAGACGGACAGAGATATTACCTGCTCAGTGAAACATCATAAAATGTAAGGAAATTCAGACCAAAGATGATTTAAGGCTTGAAACTAATTGAGAGACCCCCAAGCAATATGGAGAAAAGTTAATTATCCACAAGACGAATGAAACTGGTTTGAAGCTGCTTCATGGAAAACGGACAGGCAAGTGAAACTGCTTGACCTCTGGGTTATAAGGAAAGAGTTCAATAGCAAGAGGCACCAAATTTGCTTGGAAGTTTGAACTCTCTGGTTTTAAAAGGTGTAGCACAGTTGATCCTGCAAGAACAAAAATACCTTCCAACTCCACCAGATTGGAAGCAGTAGCATCTCCTTTGCATTGTACTTTCACTGAACTTATTTATTTACCGCCATCCCTTGTAGGATGTGTTTCTGCTGTCTTGCTCATACATGCTGCTAAATGTGACCGTGCTAGTACCCGGTGAAACCAACGCCATGCAAGATTTCATCATAAAAGCATTTATGACTGCAGAAAGCCAACAGCTAGAAGAACGAGCAATTGCTTCTAGTTTCTTTAACATGAGCTCTTCATGTCATTGGCCAGGATGGGACCCACTGGCCAGGGATATACAACCTGGCACACACTAGGATGTATTGTCTCTGGTGCGGGACAGGGCCGTCTGATTTGACACATTTGTCCTGTCCTACCCTGGCCCTGGCCCTGGCCACTATCTCCAAAGACTTGGCCAGCTTTGGAGCTGATGCTGAAGACTTTGAAGGCCAGGAACTTTCCCTGTTGTGACATCAAAATGTCCTCCCCTTATAACAGAGGGCCATGTGCCTCCTGCACATGGCCCGTTGTTCTGGACTAGGATCCCTAGCACATGGTAGACCTCATCATACCTTGTGCCACCAAAATGGGTCCCCCATGGTATTCCAAACCATGGATGGGTGGTGTCTGCATACTTCCATGGTCCAGTATACCACTCCCTAGTATGCCAGAAGACCTTGAAAAAAGATGCCTACCAGTAGACCAGATCAGGATGTCATTTGGATGCTCCAGCCCAGTCCATGTCCATCCTGGGGACGGAATGTTGTAGGAGGGAGAGGGTCCCCCTTAAACTATACCAACATGTGGATTGGAGGCCTGTAGATTCCTCCTTATTCTGCACTGTTGGCTAGTGCAGGAAGGGCCTGAGATCCAACCAAGTGGAGTCCCTAGGCTTGAAAATGAGGTGCCCCACCTTGAGGTCTTCTGAAGAGAGGCAAGGAGAAAATGTCATAAACAAGCATACACACCTTGCTGTGGTCACACCTAAGCTTTAATCCAGCTTCACTCCATCTTCAGAGCAAGGTAACACATTAGCAAAGCAACCAGTTATTTTCTTTCCACATTATCTATCACAAAGGTGAATTTTCTGAGTTATTTGACCCTAAAAGAAAACAGCTTGTCACTTTGCTGATATGTTCTCTCTCAAAGTGGACTGAAACTGGATTAAACTTTAAATGTGACCACAGCCCTGGTAGTATTGGGTCTTTAGCTTGTTCAGCTGGACCTAAACACAGTAAATCTAGAGTTTGGATTACTTTGTACTCATGAAACATACTGAGTTTTCTGTGATTTGCTGTTTGGAAAGCAAACGTGACATGTTTTGTTAGGCTCAGAGATTCTGGCAAAAAAATGTCATCCCAAAATATCTCCTTGCCTGATCTGTTGCTTTCACATGCCTACACAGCTCCTGTTATTATTTTCTTAAAAAACAAACAAACAGAAAAGGCTGTTGTCTGTAGTGATATTTCTTAACTATGATTGAAGTTGTTAGAAAATGGATAATTTGTGGACAGATCCCCTAAGGTTATGCTGGGTAAAGTTTGGGCCTAAGTTTTCACTGCAGTTTAGATCTGGCAGTAATGAAGCTCTTTGTCAACCCTCATCTCCTCAAATCATTGCACCATCTGCTTTCTGCTATCTGTGTATTGAAAGAGGTATAGTAAAGAGAGCGTTGCAACATGGCTTTTCTGGTTTTGTTTTCAGACATATCAAAAGGGGTGCCTCAGAGCTGCCCCAAGAAAATCCGGTGAAGAGGTCATGAATTTAATCAAAGGAAACCAAACATCTAAGGTTGCATCTCACCATCATCATCATGGCTTGGCTTCACGAACAAAGATTTAGGAAGGGCTCAACCCACACTTAAGTGTATGTGGGTAGCCCTTGGGCCTGCGCAGTGGCTTTTTAAGGTGAGGTACAGTGTGCACAAAACTGACCCCACCACTTTACACCTGAGGTTCATCTGCCAAGGCCTAGCAAGCTTGGACGGAGGCAGCGAAATCCTCAGGTCATAGGTTTGGTTAGAGTTTCCTTCTCTTAGATCAGTGGTTCTCAACCTTCCTAATGCCGCAGCCCCTTAATGGAGTTCCTCATGTTGTGGAGACCCCCAACCACGGGAGTGGGGCAGCTGGGAGGTGGGAGGGAAGGGCGGTGCGAGACTCGTCGCAACCCCTCTGAAAGGGTAGTTCGACCCCCAAAGGGGTCCCGACCCCCAGGTTGAGAACCACTGTCTTAGATGGATAGCCTTACAGGGCTAAATGAGCTCCATCTGCCCAGGTTTGAACTTGGAGTTGTCCTTCTCCTAGGATGGCTGCCAAGGCTAATGAGCCCATCCTGCCCATGGCCACGCTTTGTCTGACCCTTCAGTTGAGACCTGTCTGGCATGGGAGACCCTACCAGAGGCATACACCATCGCCAGCATAGCTCACAACTTCTCAAGGGCACACAGGCTCCTCCCCCATGACAAGGAGATGCCCATGGAGGAGACAGGACCTAAAGCATGGATATCCATGGCAATCCCAACATAGCTCTGAGGGGAAAAGGATGGAATTCCACTCTATCACTATGGACTGACTTTCCCCAAAAGTCAGTACGTGCTCACCTGTCTAGGCATTTTATCTCTTGACCTGGAAATGCTCACTGCGCATAAGCGGAGGTAAAATCAGACCAAAAATGCCCACTGTGCAAGCAAAGGAGGAGGAGGAGGAAGAAGAAGAAGAAGAAGAAGAAGAAGAAGAAGAAGAAGAAGAAGAAGAAGAAGAAGAAGAAGAAGAAGAAGCTTTTCTATTCTTCTCCCCACAACAGAACACCCTGTGAGATAGGTGGGGCCGTGGGAGCTGGCTACATGGGGGAGGATGGAATCGAACCCAGTATTCCCAGATAAGGGTCCAGCTTCCTAACCACCAGGCCAAACCACTAGGAGGTGATTCTTGAACACTTCTGAGTATTTTGCCCCATCACAATACCTGGATGTGCACAGCACAAAGAACCCCTGTGGGAGCAATTGTGCCCTAAAGAAGATCCCACATTTTCCTTTTGCCATCTACAGCCAGCCTCAGAATGATATTTTGAACACCTGTCTCCCTCTTTTTCTTATACATGTCCTTTTTCGTCCTGTAATTAAAAAAAAAAAACTTCCTGTGGATCCAGCCAGGCCTTTTCAGGCCATTTGCATTTCTGTTTCTCATACGGATTAGGGATCGTGCACGAATATTCGAATGCGTCCAAAATTCGATTGAATTGACAGAATTTCAACATTCGAATTCAAATTGAATGCCCTTAAATTCAAATTTAAAGTTTTGATCTGAATTTTGGATCTATTCGTTTGAATTATTTGGATATTCACATGTGTATGGGTTCCTACATGATGCGTACTTGAAGATCCGCATCTTTCTCACATCCATACGCATTTATACAGACCCGTATGGGATGAAAGTGGGTTGCGTACAGGATAACTATAGAATGTATACGCATGTGTACGGATGCATACGGATGAGTATGGACCCAGGTAAGATGTGTACGGGCATCTACGAATGTTGTCTACATTCATAAGTGCAAATTTGAATGAAAAATTCAAACAAATAGATTCAAAGTTGCTTAATTCGAATCAAATTTGGTTAAATTGAATGAATGAATGAATGAATTTTATTTGTGGGGTCACAGACCAGAATCAGCAAATGTTAAAAAGTACAAAAAGTTGCAAAAAGTTATTTAAAATCACAATGTGCAGATAAAATCAAGTGAAAATCAAGTGAGTCTGCATACTCAGAAGACAGTACATAAAACAGGTAAAATGGCCCACTATAAGAAACAATAAAACAATATAATAGATATATAATAACATATAATAACATATGATCAAGAATAATTTTTCAGAATATCTCTAATCAAGGTCACTCGGTTGCAGGGTTTCATTTTCTGACTTCTCCCTTATTTTTATAACTACGGCTAGGAATCTTGCAACAGCTAGGGTCATGTCAGGATTGGCATCACTTAACAAGAACTTGATGTATTCTAAACTGGATCTTCCTGGATATAGGCTCAGCTTGGGATTTATTAATTCTTGGCGAGCAGTGTTATAGAGATTACAAAACAGAAGAACATGTTCTACTGTTTCTATGTCACCGTTTTTACACGGACAGGTTCTGAGGGTAATAGGGATATGTTAGTTATATGGATGTGTATGAACCTGGGTAGGATGCATATGGACATCTATGAATGTTGTCTACATTCATAAGTGCAGATTTGAATGAAAAATTCAAATGAATAGATTCAAATTTGCTTAATGCGAATCAAATTTGGTTAAATTTGAATTTAACAGATTCGAATAGAAAAGAATTTTCAAGTATTTGAATTGAATCAAATCCCGAAAATTGCATTCGTGCATACCCCTAATACAGTTTGTTTTTGTGAAATGAGTGCTTTGGTTTCAGCAATACTCAGCCCTTAGGATCCCTAGCCATGAAGACATTTTAAAATTCATTAAAATCTGCCTTTCTGAGAGCCAACAAGGTTAATGTCTGGATCTCTACACATTCCCTCCCTTAGTTACCTTAAACTTCACAGGACAGGGTTGCTTTTCCCAAGGTACAAATCACTTGCACTTTCTTCTTGCATTTTTCTCTCTCTGTTGGTTTGCATTAGGCTCAAAGAAATGCCTTTTCCTGTTTCCAGGGAAGGAATACTAGGTGCATGCTGCCAACCGCTGTCTCGTCGCCATCCCCTTCCGTTTGCTGCCAAGCCAGAGAAAGTAAATAATTTCCATTGCAAATTTACCTGGGTTGAGTCACTTCATCTGCATACTGTTGCAACATGGAGGAATTTGCTTTGCTCATGGCAAATCCTCAGAGCCAGATAAAGAACAGGAGCACGTTAAACGTGGACATAAAAAGGAGCCGAAGGCAACCCAAAAGAAGCTTAGGGGTAGTAGTGTGTGTCAGTGTTCTCAACCACCGTCTAATCCAGATTGAAGGCCAAAAAAGGCTCTTTGGAATGGCCCTTAATTTAGATTAGAGCTGCGATGGGAACATTAGCTATCACCAAGCCATGTCTGAACCACTTTTATTTTTTAACTGTCTGTGGATACAGCAATAGTGAGCAGCTACAACTAAATCTTTCTTGGCTAATATTTCCTAATAAATAGGTGATTTGAAGAACACAATCTGCTGCTATTAAGTCCACAGAGGAATTTTTCAGGCCTATGAGGAAAAGAATCCAGGGCAGAGCATTCACACAACTTTGGACCCTGAAGTCTCTTGAAGCCACAGAGGGTGAAAGGGTACATAGTGATTTCCTCCTCCTCCTCCTCCTCTTAATCTTTATCATCACACAGTCTGATAGATGTTTGTGACCACTTTGGTACTCTGGCCATTGGATCCTTCCCAAACACCTAGGATAATCAGATGCATCAGTGCCTGTATTATTATTATTATACAGCTGCCAGTTTTTTAGATGGTGTTGGTCTTCATTTTGCATTGAGTTCTTCCCAAGAACTTAGGATGGGCCTTTTCCCACTAGGGTTTAGAACCCTTCTAAGACCCCATTAGGAACCCGATTAGTACCTGATTGGAATCCATCAAGAAGGCCCTGTTTCCACCTGGACCCCATTGAAGGCCCCATCTGCAAGGCCCTATCCCCACAAAGGCAGGGGAAATCTGGATTTAATGGGTCCTTCAGGCCCTTAAATCTAGATTTCATATGGACCAGATTAAAGGTGTCCACAATGGGGTCTTCAGGCATCTTCAAAATCTGGATCTCCAGGAGGACCCCATGTCAAAGATCTGGATCTTGAAAATCCAGATCTTTGACTGTGTGTGGAAAAAGGGGGTACATCTGCAACTAACCTTTAAAGGGCTGTGGTCTAGAGGATCTAGAGATCTACATCCCCCCCACACACAGCCCCCTCATCCTAATCTTCCATGGAAGCCTTTTCTTTCCTCGTCCTTCCTCCCCTTCCTTCCAGCTCTTTTTAGTCTTTATAAAATCCAGATCCCAGCGTACAGCAAAGCATCTGTTGCAGAAACGACTGGCTAGTGTTTGCGTTACAACCTAAGTAACTTCCTTTTTCCATTTACTCTTTCAGAAAGTTGACCATGTACAATGCATTCTCATTTTCCAAGCAATTATGCCTCTCCTTTGAGAACTGGAAATGCAAGATGGAGAAAGAGACCAGGGGGGTGGGGGGGTGGGGGGTGGAGGCGCGGCGGGAGGAGGAGGAGGACGAAGGCCTGGGTTGTGTTGCTATGGAAACAGAGGTTGGTTAGAGCTGGCTAGAGCCTGCTGTTGCTATGTGAAGTGTTTGTAACACATCAGTACGCAAAAGCCTGTTTCTCAGGTATAAACATAAATAACACACAACAAGAGCAGCAGAGAAAGAAGAGAAGAGAAATGCAGAAGAGGGCAGCACAGGGCGCCAGAGATGGCAAACTGTGAGGGCATATAGAATGGCACGGGAAGGGGTTGGCAGCTTCCCATACTGTGAGCTGAGGAGATGTGCATTTATTGAATGTTTGAAAATTCACATAGGAACAAATAGACACTTCCGAATGTGGTGAACTCTAATCAGTACAAACAAATACCTATCAGATACCAATGAATATGTATCGATACGAATGAATACGTATCTGATATGCATCTGAAATATGTATCCAATACCTATCCCGTAACAAATCCACTCTGAAAGCCTCAAATCCGACCTGAATCCACTTTTAATACACTCTCAGCCAGTTTGGTCTAGTGGTGAGGGAGCCGGACTGTTGTCTGGGAATACCGGGTTCGATTCCGCCCTTCCTCATGTAGCCAGCTGGGTGGCCTTGGGCTAGTCACAGCTCTCTTCTGAGCTCTCACAGCCCCACCTACCTCACAGGGTGACTGTTGTGGGGAGAAGAAGGTTTGTCAGCCACTTTGAGTCTCCTTGAATAGGTGAGAAAAGTGAGGTAGAAAGGTCAACTCTTCTTCTTCCTCCTCAAAGTGAGCTGGGTGACCTTGGGTTAGTCACGGCTCTCTTCTGAGCTCTCACAGCCCCACCTACCTCACAGGGTGACTGTTGTGGGGAGAAGAATAGAAAAGCTTTCTCAGCCATTTTGAATCTCCTTAAATGGGCGAGAAAAGCAGGCTAGAAAAGCCAACTCTTCTTCTTCTCAATTCATGTCAAATGCACTCTAGATCTGTTGCAGATGTCTGGCACAGCAGCTTTCCCACCACCCTACTTTAACAAATGTCTGAACTATTTGCATGAATGTCCGAAACTTTCGTATTCATACGAATGTCAATGTACGAGTATCGTAACCTTCGATTCATGTCCGAATTTGTCCGAATAATGAATATTATGAATATTCATGTGCATCCCTAGAGCTGACCCTACGCCTGGGATACGTGGGGGTGGGCATGCTAGGGCCCACGTGGACCTCACTTTAGATACAGCACCCCTTAACTACATCCGTCAAGTCCAGAACCTGCAATAGGACCTCTTTTCCTCAATAAACAAAATGAGGCATCTCAAATTTTTCCTTCATCCTCCAGAGCAAGCAAGGGAAGGTGGGTGCTGGCTTGGGTGGGAGAGGACAGAGACCTTTTCTCACAGTGAACTGGGAATTCATCTGCAGTGCTTTTGCACCCAGTAGGCTGCTGGGAAAGGCCTGGCTCCAAATAGTTAATTCACCCCTTTGCACATCTTTCGTAAATGTGCCGGCAGTCATCTATGCCTGTCAGGCTGCATCCAGACATTGGTTATTTATTCTGCTACATTTGGATATTCCAGAATAAAGCATGGATATTCTGTTATATCCATGACTGATTATGGAATATCCAAATGTAGCAGAATAAACGGCTGATGTCTGGATGCTGACCCAGTTGCAGAGCGGCAGACTAATACTGAAGGGGCAATATCAGGTTTCACGTGGTCCTTAGACTGCCTTCAGACAATGAGAGGAATATGTTTCGATCCCACAGTTCCCTCATACTATCCCTGCAAGGCGGCAGAGCAAAATCCCAGGACAAGTCTCAGCCCCTGCCTTTATGACCAGCCTCAACACCAGCATGGACAAAGGGAGGGAAGCTGTATTTTTTTTCTGTATTATGTAAGCTGCCTTGGGCAAACAAATTTTTCTTTGATTTCAGTTGTTGATTATAGGTTTGTTGTTCCGACGTTTGGTGGGAAGGGCGTTAAGAACCTAAGAGGAGCCCTGCTGGATCAGGCCACAGCCCTTCTAGTCCAGCGTTCTGTCGCACACAGTGGCCCACCGATTGCTCATGGGCATCTCAAGCAGAGACAAGGGCAAACCTTCTCCTGCTCTCGAACCCCAGCAAATGGTCTTAGAGGCATCCTGCTTGTTCCCTCATCCTGAAAGATGTACTTAGGCATCCATAAACTTGTCTAACCCTTCTTTAAAGCCAACTATAAATGAATGTTGTTACTACTATTATTTTCTAGATTACATAGCTTATTATTAGAATTTTGTACATCGCTTATGACATATATTTGATGTTATTGAAATTGATTTCTTTACTTGCTGTATTTCTCTGAAGTGATAATTGTATTTGCATTGTATTTTTTTCTCTGTGTTGCAAGCCGCCTTGGGCAAAATTTTATTTTGGAAAGGCGATATACAAATAAAAATGGAAAATGGAAATGGCCCTTGCTCCTGGGATGCTTCCAATGGCCAAATACCTGGAATTGCGCAGATGTCTGCCTAAGCGCTTTTGCAGTGGGCATTTTCATCAGGGAAAAAACTGAAGCAAGCACCAGACACAGTAAGTTATATCACCATGTGGGGAAACTTGGGTCTGAAGTTCTTTATCCTGCAATTGACTTTGCCCCTATACTGCAGGACTATATTGGGACTGCCAAAGGTACCTGTGGCTATCCCAATATATTGCTCAGGTCAGGTATTACCAGGTTCTTTGGAGGCTGTCTGGACACAGCCTTAGACAGAATTTATAAAGTTAGATAGAATCCATTTGCCTCACCCATTAAAAACACTAGAACATGGTGGAGAACGTGTAATACAATCTGAGTACATGTGAGCAGAGGTACACAAAATTCAGTTCCTATTCCAAAGTCATTTGAATATTTCAAATTTACAGATATTCATATTGAAATGAAGACAAGGTTTTTCTCATATCCAAAACTTGGATTAAAAGCATTTCCAGGTTTGAGCTCTAGTGTCATTTCTAAGAATATAGGTGTGCGTGCATCATTTTTTTCTATTTTCATTTTATTTGTATACTGCCTTTCAAAAAAAAAATTGGTGGTATACAAGAAAGAAGGCCGTTTACAACAAACATAAAATACACATGCAAAATATTAATCAAAACATCATAATAATACATTATAAAAATTGCACATCATACAGAACATTGCAAAATAAGCCACACACACACAGAAACTGAGGCAGCTGAGGCCAAGTGGAGTCTAGAGCAGCTGATAAAAGGCCCCGTCCCACAGAGAAGCATCTCCTCCAAGATGTTCACGTCCAGCGACGCTGGAGAGTCACCCAGAGGGTAGAGTGGTCTAGGCTGCCACTATTAGACTTCCAGATTCCATCAGATTCTGATTCCAGAAACATTGGGATTTTGGGGGCCAGGAGAGGATCAGCAGTTGAGACAGAAGCACCATCCAAATGAACCCTGGATGGGGGCTGATGATGCTTAACCAGATCTTGGCAGCGAAGTACTCCTGCCTTGGAGGTGAGAAGGCTGAGGCTACCTGGAAGCCCTGGTGGAGCCCTCCTCATGGCTTGCAATTTCTCGGTATGCAGAATGCCAGACACAGGGGCTGGATTTTGTGGCTGAGATACTGGCCAAGGGCCAGAGATGTGGCTGGCATTTAGCTCAAAGCTTCATGGTTGGAGCCAGCATTGGGCGAAACATGTAACTGCCCCCCCCAATGCCAATTCCACAGTCAAGGGGTGATCTCCCAGTCAAAGGGAGTGGACTGTTATACTGGAAGTGTTGGCACAGTGGGGGAGGGGCACTGGACCAGTTTCCACAGGATGCCTGATCACTCCCAAACTGGATCCAATCTTTAGCAGAACCAGACCGAGGAGAAGTGGCAACCCCCCACAAATAAACAAACAAATAAAAGCAATAGTAATATATATGGAAAGGACCCATATTTTATCAGCTGATCCCCACCAGTCACTACCTATCAGTTTCACATAACTAGGGAGTTGTTTTCAGGATAACATGAGAGAAGGGACCTACTGTTCAGTTCTAACCTCCTTTTTGATGAGCACCAGGACACACACACACACCACACTGTGGGCCTCTGCCAGACAATTATGTTTGGGCTTTTATGACAACCTGTTGCTATGCTGATGAGGGCTCTCTGAACTCTGCCTGCCAGTGTTTGTTGGTAGCTAGGCTTCAGGGTCTTTTACAAGTTAAAATTAAACAGAATCTTCTTGGGTGTGACCTTTGGGAACCAGTGGGCCAGAACATACACTGTTGAAAAGGAAATGTTCTTAAAAAAAAAAAAGGTTTTGTGAACTGGCTTTGTAGGAGAGCTGGAGAATTGGTGGCTATTATGAAGGAGAGTTTGACTGGCAGCATCTACAGGTTGCCAAAGAAACCCTAGTGACCTTCAGTCCTGTGATCCTAAGCTGGAAGGCCTATTTAATTCCAAAACAGGAAGCAAAGCTGCTGAGATGTCCTCTGTCCTTGTGTTCTGCTGCTTCTAGGTTTCAGCAGTCTGCAAGAGGGATAGCCTCTGGTCAGTCTGAGTCCAGGTGTCAAGATGGGTTGTACTACCAGCAAGAGAACCACTGTGGTGGAAGTGATCAAAGAAAATGGTGACCAGCCACAGGAAGGGGAGAAGAGCCACGATGCAACTAATGAAGCAGAAGATGATTCCAGACAAAATTCCTCTGCCAAGGATTGTGCTTGTGATAGCTGAAGCAAACAAGGCATTGTCTCTAGGCATGAGCCCACTGTGACCATAGGGATTAATTTATTTGGTCCAAGAGGTGAGCAAGACATGCACCTTCATTTCTTGCTAAATCATGGATCTGAGAAGACAGTGATGGAGAAATAGTTTCATGAAAAATTGTATCCATTTAAGACTGCTTAACAACTCTCACTGTTTCATCTACCACCAGGATTTATTACATGGAACTGGAGATCTTTTCACAATGAATTTCAGCTTCCCTATATTTGCTGCCAACACAAATCATCTGATTGTTTGATTTGCTTACTTCAATGGTAATTTCTGTAGAAATGTTGAGCTTCGTGCCTTGGTAGAAGGAAGCTCTGGGGATGCCCATGACCATTTCAGAGAAGCCTGGCCGTTTGGCAGAGTCTTTTGCCTCAAATGAAATCCAAGGAATGTGTGAGTTTCAACTATGTGCAGAAGAGCCATGGATTTTTGAGGGAAACTTATGTGCCAATGAAGACTTTCAAAGGTACTGCAAGGAAGCAGAAGATCTCCCGGGCTTTCTCCAAGTTCCACAGACTCAAAGTTACAAGAGGGAATTCAACAGCAACAAGCTTGTGCTCATTTTCCTTTGTATGGTGTTGTCATTTCCAGCTGCACTGATTTCTACAGCATTGCCCAGCTATTTTCAGCTAACTATTTTCAGTAAGTAAGACCCTGGGCAATGGTCGAGGATAATGCAAGTTGCATTCCATGAGCCATGGAGGACATCAGATTGGAGAAGACCACATGCAACTTACAGTCAATCAACTGACGAGTTTGCAGGCCATTGCTAAGGTATCTATGGCAATTACATGTATGGACAATCAGCAACAAAGTTGATATTCAACCAGAATCTTGGACAGTAAGAACTAATGTAGATGTAATGGCTACAGTGTGACACCAGGATCTAGGAACCCCTGCGATCAAACCTTCACTCAGTCATAAAAGCTTACTGGATGCCCTTAGACTGGTCCCTACCTCTCAGCTGTATTTGAATATTCCAGAATATCCAAATATAGTGGAATAAGTAAGCAATGTCTGAATGCAATCCAGGAGACTAAAGCTGTTTCCAGTCTTACCTCTGCTATCCTCATCCAGGGAAAGTTGCCCTGAACTGAGAGAAGTAATCCATCCCAAAGTGGGACAGAATGCTCCTGGGTGTGGTATGTCCTGTTTTGCACCAATCTCTGCACTGGCACCAGTTTTGGAGCTGGTTAAGGATGGAGGTAGGGTTTCAAATGTCCCTGGCTTTTGGAGTTTATGGGAGACACCATTTCAGTGATTCACTTTGTTAAATCAGTGTTGGACAGGAGGTTCATAGACTCCTTCTTATTCCACACTGACAAGTACAGAGAAGGTCTCAATTCTGACTGTAAGTTCAAGTGTCCAGTCTTGAATAGTGGACAAGTATGTTAATTACCGATTCAGGTCAAGTCAAATCAAATGATTGGGCCTTACTAGTTGAGATCCCGGGTTTGAAAAGTGAATGGTCATGGATTATAAATTGGACCTAATTCTCAGTTAAGCCCATGAAGCCTTCTAAAAAACAGGGCTGCCAAATGGAAAAGAGGTCAGGGTTCCTACACATTTAATAGTTGGGCAGGATAAGAATTTGGAGCATATGTTGCTTGCAAGGCAAAGTACACTGGCTGAAATCCCTTCTTTCAAAGGGTATGAAAGATATAGGTTGTGGTCACACCTTCACTTTGAACCTTCTTCAGTCCAGGTCTGACTGCTCACACTATTTCATTTCTATCCATTTTATTTGTGGACTTTCTAACTTCAATTTGGACTTTACCATTATTACCAAATTTCCTGCAACAGCAACATTACTGGTTTCCAGTTCAGGAACCTGGGACTGTACTGGGAATGCCACAGATATGTATGGTAGTCCCAATATTGTGCTGGGGCAGTTGTGGGCTTTACCACACATCTGGAGGCACCACAGAAAAACCCACAGACAATACTGAGTTATTTCTTAAGATTTCCACATTCTAGCTACCCCAGCTTGCAATGTGAGCCAGACATGAATTTGTGTTTGTCCTGTGCAGTTTAGACTGGCATCCATCCACAACACCAGACTACTTGCTTTTTTATTATTATTTTAAACATTGGCTCTAGCAGCAGGCAAATTATCCAGTTCATTAAAATGCTCATAGATCTTTCCATGACTCTTAGTTCGGATTCTTAGCCTGGCCTCAGCTTGCACCAGCTACTCAAGTTTCAACACGCCTCCAGTATTGGTTTTGTTTTGCACTCATGGGTGTGTCTGTGTGTCTGTCCATGTGTGGGTCTTATTAAATGAAACATTTCAGTGATCACTCAGGAAGGGTGTACAGGAAGACTTTAACTCTTTGCAGAGTAACACCTTGGGGCCCAGTTCCTACCTGGGTTTTATTGAGCTTTGAAAATGATTTGAAAATTCTTTGGCCCCATTACAGATTGGCTTCCCACACTTTCCGAGGAGTAAATCACCCAAAAACACAATAAAAAACCCTTGAAAAAACAGCTCTCGCATGTGTTTTTGCTGCTAACATGCTTTATCTTTTTTCCTTTGGGAACGGTAATGCAGTAGAATGGTAATGCAGTATTAGGGAGAGATCGTGCCTTTAGGGTTGTGTGTCTCCCCAGCCTTCTGCACAATGTCTGTCGCTGTTATGGGTGTGTCATGAAATTGGTGGGGTTTCACTCGGTAGGGCAGCCCCTTCCCATCCGTCCTTTGATAGGGCAGCCGCTTGCCATGATGAGGGGACCAAGAGGGCAGGCAGAGAAGGGGAATGAATGGCGCACTGCTGCTGCTGTGCATGTGCGTTCCTTGTTTCCACTGATTAAATTCTCCTTAGCCCTCTGCAGGGTTTTAAAAAAAGTTTTTAAAGCCTCCCCCTCCCCTCTTTCCCTTGGCAGGCCACTTCACGCCATAGAGGTGAGCACATTATAATAAAAATGTGTATTTTGAAAGCGATATGCTGAACAATGAGTTATCGCAAGCATGGAAAATAGTTTCCAGTTTGGTTAATTGATCCTCATGGCTGAATGCGGGGAGTCCCAATACTTTTAATAACTATGATAATGATAAAAAGTTTCATTTCCACCCAGATTGAAGGAATGGGATTGGGTGGGGTGGCATGGACAAATATCTATCTATCTATCTATCTATCTATCTATCTATCTATCTATCTATCTATCTATCTATCTATCTATCTATCTATCTATCTATCTATCTATCTATCTATCTATCTATCTATCTATCTATCTATCTCTATAGATACATAGATATAGATAGAGAGCGAGAGAGAGAGAGGGAGGGAGAGAGAGAGACTGAGAGCGAAAATCTAGATAGCAGAGAGAAAGGCAAGAAAGGAGAAAACGAGGAGAAAGCATGGGCGAGAAGCGAGGAGAGTGGTGAGAAAGGAGAACGCGTGAGCTAGGGGGCTTAGGGAGGTGATTTTGCGCAAGACTGAAGCATCATGGAAGTGTTCCTTGTGATCATGGGAGATTGCTAGTCTGAAATTACACAGTTGCGCAAAAGGGGCTGAGTATAGGATCAAAGGATGGAGCTGGAACTCCCCACACTCAGCCACGTCATGAATTTTGTAGCAGCAGGAACCCAATCAGAGAGGTGCAGAAACCTCAAGCAGCAAAGGGCGGGGAGGAAGAGATGCCCTTTCCCCAGTGCAGCATAGTCGGGTTTGACTGTGATTTAAAATTAAAAAAATGAGAATGGGCGCAATGCGCAATCGCATCGGAGTTAGGTTAATTCCGATTTTAAAAAATCAAGTGGGAATGTGCCCTTAAAGTATAACTTTAGGATCAAGTCAGCAAAGCTGGTTTTACATGCAAGAGACTGACAGCAATGCCAGGTCCAAATGGAACTTGAAGGTGAAAGGACTTCCCTGTGCATTTGCATTGCCCTGATGACAGTGCAATGCTTGCTGGGAAAATTTAGCAGTATTGTCTGCACACTGCCGTCAACTGCTGGGTTGAAGCTGGAACTCTTCAGCCTTGAGGGATGGAGTTCAAAAAGGTGACCCAACTGAAGTATGTAAAATCATGCATGGTGTGGAAAAGGTGGATAGAGAAAAATTATTTTCTCTGTCACTCAATACTAGAACCAGGGGGCACGCCATGGAACTGATGGGCAAGAGAGTCCTATCAGATAAGGGGAAGTATTTTTCACCCAGAGGTTCATCAATCTATGCAATTTACTACCAGAAGAGGTGGTGACAGCAATCATGGATGACTACTAGAAAGGATGCGTAGGTATCACCTGCAGGTTGGAGAGATAGGCAGGATGCCTCTAAAGGCCATCTTCAGGGAATCAAGAGCAAACTTCTGCTTGAAAATGATTGGTGGGCCACGCTGGACTAGGTGGGCTGTGGCCCAATCCAGCAGGGCTCCTCTTACGTTCTTGTAAAGCTAACCCATCTAGAGCACATTACAAGACTTTGGTCTGAAGGTGACCAGAGCACGGATCACTGCTCCCAAGCAGTCCTGCTGTAAGAAAGGCTGAGGGCTCCTGACGGCCACGGCCACCTGGGCTAAAAATGACAACAGTGAATCCAGAAGCACTTCAAGACCCCACACATGGGCTTTCTAGATTCTGCATCTAGAACTTCATCTCTGAATTCCTTGTGTTTTTATTGTCAATAATAGGAGAGACAGTGAATTTAATGTAGTGCAAGGATCTCTTGAGTTACGCCTGGGGCGTGCAATTACTGAACAAAACTAATCAATTTTAAAAAGTTTGGATTCTGCAGCAAAGTCGGGGCTCCATATCTCAAATCATCAATTTTCAAAATATCATTAAGTCATCTGCCAGGCAAACGTGTTGTTGTAGGCAGGGAATTAACCATCAGAAGCTGTTCTCCTTTTAGGTATTCCTCCCAATCCTTCCCCTCCCAGGTCTGGAATAGGAGTAGAAGGCAAAGGCATAAAAAACTGGAATCTGCTGGTAATGTCCTTTCCCACTAAAGAATAACTGCGTGCCTGCTGTTTAGGTACATGGTGTTTGGCGCTGCTCAATGTGGAAACACTAGATGGCGGCTGTGTAACAGGAATAACGCGAGCCAACCATGAAACCTCTATGCGTTGTGCTTGGGAACAGGCGCTCTCTTCTGTCAGGAATTCCTCTCCAGTGCAAGCTCTTTCAGGGCTTCATCCGCCGTCCCCTTAAAATCCATGCTCCAAAGTCGATGTAGGAGTAATTTTCATTCTGGTGTTTCCTAAATGCTCGGCTATACAGCGTGTGCAAGATCAGAGATTCCTCAGACAGAAAAGAAACACAGACAGTGGTGTCAACTAAAATTAAAGAACAATCCTAAACTTTGTTTTTAATTATCCGGAACTGACTGGACTAATCAAAACACATTTTGATGCTGCATCTGCAGCCATTAAAAAGCCCAGCTCAAAACCTGCTTAGAAGGTTCCTGTGGATGGAAGGGTTCCCATCCCACCTCTAAACCACATTAAAAGCCATAAAATGCGCTTTGAAAATGCATTCAGGACTATAATGTCAGAGGCTCTAGCATGTGGATGCTACCACCTCTAAGCTGTCTTTGAGCCACTTCTCCCTCCTATGAATGCAGCCCTAGAATGGAGTTTTAACACACTTTCCCCAACACATAAACCTTTCTCGAAAGACAATTTTGAGGGGAAACTGTATCACTGTGTGACCACACAGCCCACATCAGCAAAGTGACAAGCTGTTTTCTTTCAGGGTTTAATAACTCAGAGAGGCTGCATCCCCCAAAGACTTATTTGCCTCTCTGGGTTCCCTCTGCCGTTACTCTATTCAAGTGGACTTTAAAAGTGCCGTGCACTTCCGGAATAAGCATCCGCACGAGGCTCAGAAAAACACACATTTTAAACGCAAGTTCCGTCCCCACGGAAGCGTGTTTTCTTTGCGCGCATCTTTTTCTCCCCGCCCCCTCCCTGGTTGATAGGCTGCCAGTGGGAATGGGAGGGGCTGCGCTCTGTGCGGCCACAACCAGGAAGACAACCCCTGACAAGTCCAAAGGAAAAATAGCCATCAGTTCTCTGTTCGTCTCCCAGATCTCTGCCCCCCGAAATGGCTTCCCACCCCGGCAAAGGCAGCGGCTGCAGCCATCGGGCACGCGATTGCTCATTCACTCTCAACACTTCAAAATCCACCCCGACAAAGGCAGCGGCTGCAGCCATGCGATCTCTCTCAAGACTTCACTCTCAACACTTTCCCTCTGACTGTCAAAATCCACTCTGTACAGAAGCTGTTACACTGTAGCAATAATCCACCCACTTCACACCTGATAGCAATTACAACAATGTTGCAATTCTGCATTATTCTGGCTCTTTGAAAGTTCTGAGCTTTAGAAAGGGAAGGGAAGCTACTGCAGTTCTGGGAGATGTGTGAATGCGTTACTACTGTGTGTGCAGGCGGCAATCCCTGCCCTTTTGCCATGGAGCGTCCCCAAGGTAAATGCTGCGAGGAAAACCTGCAACTTCCAAAAAGAGTGCTGAAACTCTTCTTTAAAGGGCACTTTTTTGTCACGGGTTTTCCTGCTTTTGTAGCGCTGGAAGCTCATTCAAAACCCTGTCATGGGGGCGCTCAGAGGCAAAAGAAGATTTTTAGCAGACTTTAAATTGCTTGGGGACAGGGCCAAATTTCACTTTTGAGATAGATATTTTGGAAAGAAAATTACTGGTCACTTTGCTGATGTGTTCCCTTGCTCTGAAAGTAGACTGAAGCTGGATTAAACCTTAGGTTTTGTTTCAGTATTATTTAACTCAGAAAACCAACCTTTGGGTTAAATAAAGTAGAAAAGAAGCAGCTAGTCACTTTGCTGCTCTACCCTCTTACTCTGGAAGTGGACTGAAAGTGGATTAAAACTTAGGTGTGAATGCACATATGGGTGAATTCACAATTTGCCTCCCACCTCAATGGAAGGCGAAGTGTGAGCATGCTTTAGGTCTCTGCACTTGCAGCCTGGCGACTTAGCATCACATGAAAAAGACTTTCTGTATTTTCTCCAAACTCCTTTTCTACTACAGTTGGAAAACTAATTACTTCTAAATGTGCAATAATATGGTATGGCTGGACTATAACATTAAGAAGCTAAAAATCCAGGCAAAGGGAAAAAATGCCGATGATTTACTCATAACTATTTTTAAAAAGCACAGGGGAGAAAGTCACTAAACTTCAATAGGAGAGATGCATTTTCACCAGAAGTGGTTCTAACAATTTTTAAGCATAATAAGGACAAGCAGAAAATAGAAGAGAGTGTGTGGTGTGTGTATGTGTGTTTGTGGGCTGGTTACACCCAGGTAGCACTCTGAACATCTTATCAAACATTTGTTTAAACAACTTTCCGGGCTCATACATACTCCAGATCTATTTGTTTGATTAACAAATCAGTCTGAGCTTTGCAGTAGGCAAAACTCATGCTGCTAGGAACAAGCCAGGCCTGAAATTGGGTCACGGATGCTGGTATCTGCAAATACGTGTCTTGTTGCCTCTCAAAAGTAAAAGATTCAAGATTTGTTTCTAAAACCTTGGTGCTTTGAGAGTCTTGACAGTAAAGGATATGACTGGGGAGGCTAAAAATATCATGGCACGATGGCACTTCAGGCGAAAACAGCACCTGTTCTCGGTGGAAGGTAACCAGCTCTCCAGCATACTGCCCGGAAGGATCTGGAAAAGGAGGCATGATATTTTAGCTGTGCACTAAAATTTATGTGGTATGTATACATATATGGAGCCCCTGGGAGAAGTAGTCTGTAGAATCTAAAGAATATGAGACAAAGTCTCCAATACACTGATAAAACCCAATACAGATGGGGTTTATATAGCACAATTATGTCTGAGCTATGGTGGGGTTTGCCACATGCACCTGTGGAAACCCCACCAACTCCCTGTTATCTCCCTGCTAAATCACACTAAGAATCTATTTCGGGAAAGCCTCACTCCGGTTGCGGGTTTTCCCAAAACTGCGCTGCATCCTACCTTGTGGACGTGACTGCCATCTGTGCAGTGCAAGGCCTGAGAAAGATGGCCACACATACACAGTGGTGGCAACTGCACACATCAAGGTATTTTGCATCCTCAAAAACCTAGATGCATGTGTCACTCTATTACGCATCCAAAAATTCCAGAGGGATTTTTCTCTGGAAAATCACTTGCTAAACAATATTTGTCTGGTGTCTGGAGCAAGCCTATGTCATACCTGTGTTTTGAGTGGCCATATAAATGCTAAGTAATACCTTCAGGGATGTGCACAATTTTTTGTTTGATTTGAATCGAATCAAATGCAAAAAAAATTAACATCTGTTCAAATAGAGCCCCTTCGAATGTGGTAGGATTAGAATTCAATATGAATATTCAATATGAATCCGATTTGAATCTGCTTCCAGTTGCGCTTACGAATATCCTATAAATCTGCTCTGAATGCATCAAATCCACTCTGAATCCACTTTGAATCCACTCTCAGTCCACTGCAAACCCACTCTGAATGTGCTGCAGATGTGACTGGGCAGATATTTCCCCACCTCCCCAGGTCCACGAATGTAACGAAGCTCCGTATGAATGTACAGAAACATTTGATTTGCATTAAAAATGCCAATCTCTGAATGCGGCAACATTCAACTCAAATTTGAGTGTCCAAATTCAAACGAATTCATATGAATTTTGAATGTCTCAAATATCTGCACACATCCCTAATGAGGGCCAATAAACACAATCCAAATTCCAGTGGGTAGAGACGGGGCAGTTTCATTTGTTTATTTGTATTGTTTTTTGTCCTGCCCTGTACCTGAAGGTCCCAGGGAGGGTCACAGCAATAAAAAGAAAACGTAGAATCAATAAAGATAATAACAATGCCTGAAAGTGGGGTATGGAAGCTGTTTTGTTAGTCAAAAGCCAGGATGAACAGGCGTGTCTTCACTGCTCTTGAACATGTAAAGTGGAGATTCCTGGAGCATGTTCAGGGAAAGGGGCCATCACTGAGAAGTATCTCTCTTGCATGCCTGCATGTTTTGCTAAGCAAGGTGGTGGGAACAAGTTTCCTGATTTGTTCTCCCACTTGTCCTTGGGGTCTGGCCAGCAGCGATGCAACACCCCTGTCTCATCAACTAATGTTGCCCAATGGCTAGAATGTTCGATAACCTGGGCATCACGCACACCTGAGTATGAGAAGGGGACACTTTGTGCTGGCCTTCCACTGTCACTGTGGCCAGAACTCCCAAAGTCTGGTGACATCCTTCTTCCTCCTGTTGATGGTTTCAGAAAGTATTTTCTCCTGCTATTTGGTGCAAGATGAAGCTATACCCAAGGAAGGACCTCATGGACTTCACATAGAAAAAGCATGGTGGAACTTTTTGTTTGGAGAGGGGCTTCATGTAGCTTGTTTGGTTTCCAGGAATCCTTGAGAAATGGGGCCTATTCGCACTTGGCCTTTTTCTGGAGTATATCTCAGGATAGGGGTCTGTGGTCCACATGCTAATGCAGACTCTAGCAGACCTCACTTTGGGCCTGCTGAAGCCGGCACTAGCATATGGTTAGCAAGTCCCTATTCCAGGATATATTCCAGAATAAAGCCAAGTGCGAATAGGCTCATGGTCTTGGAAATAAGTAAGGTGAAGTAACAATCTCAACAAAAACAGCAGAAATGAATGCAGGAAATGCCATTAAACGACTCCTGATGCATCATTAAATCCCTAATTTTTGCAGTTCTAAACTGTGTAATATAGCTCTAAACCAAGCCTGAACTACCTTGGCCAGCAGTAACCTGGTCCAAAATGCCACTGAGAGTTTAGGCATTTCTTTACACATCAGTGAGTAATTTATAAATTTCCGGAAAGGTCAAAATGAAGTGAAACATTACCCGCCAATGAAAAGATGTATGGCGAAGGAGATTCCTTTTAAAAAGAGCTGTCTAATCTGATTGCACATTAGCTGAAACATTCTGCTGATCGCGTATTTTTAAAGTTTATTAAAAGTAAGGAGTTTTCATCATTCAAAGACACATTAGTGCTAATAATCAATTGAAGGCCAAAGAATATTATACTGAAAAATCATTCTTACACAAACTGAAACTATTGTAATTTAAAAGAGTACAAATGAAACCACACATTTTTAGAAGGGAGATCAATGAAAAGCACTTTATTAGAAAATATAAATCACTTTTTAATTTCACATGTAATAAGAGGGGGGAAAATACTCACCGAACCTCTGATGTTATCCATTTGCACTGCTATTGAAATCCTGCACCTGCCGAGTGAAACTTCTTTATCTCCTCATTATCAGACCATTAATATGCTGCTTTAAATGTGAGTACAATTTTGGTTAAACTATGAATGGGTGATTTTATTGAAGTCTCAATAAGCCAGGAAAGATTGACTTCCACTCGGCTAAAGGAGGTCAGTAGAGAAGCTGAGGAAATGGCATGAAAATAACCAGCTTGACACTGTAAATCAACCCGAAAATGCAAATGTTTAGAGTGTGTTTTTGTTAGTCACGTACGTATGAACATAAAAACATAAGGGGAGCCCTGCTGGATCAGGCCACAGCCTATCTCTTCCAGCATCCTGTCTCACACAGAGGCCCACTAGTTGCTTCTGGGCATCTCAAGCAGAAGGTGAAGGCAAAACCTTCACCTGCTCTCAACTCCCTGCAACTGGTCTTTGGAGACATCCTGCCTGCCTCCCCAACCTGGAGGTGATACCTAGGCCATTCTAGTCACCATCGCCACACCAGTCCTCCATGAATTTTTCTGTGAGAACATAATAAAACTGGCTTTGGCAGTAATCTCATGTTGTACTGGCAAGACCATTCTTCAAGGCCTATTGACATACTATTTATTTGTATTTCTATCCCGCCCTATACCCGAAGGTCTCAGGATGGCTTACAATATGATATTAATCTTAGACAGGTCCCTGCCCTCAGGCTTACAATCTAAAGCAGTGGTTCTCAACCTGTGGGTCGCAACCCCTTTGGGGGTCGATCTACTCTTTCACAGGGACATCTAAGACCATCAGAAAACACATAAGAACTGAGACACACTCCTCTATCTGTCTCCAGGTGGGTCCACCCACATGCAGATACATCTACATACGAGTACCTGGTGTGATGACATCATCGCGTCAACCCCATCATGTATGCCCCATACAAATACAGTAGAGAGCAGCTACTGTGTAGAAAGCAGCAGTGTTGGAGGTAAAGCGACACTTTTACATTCAGCTGTGGTTGATGTGAATACGATGCTTTAATTATGTTCAGTTTGTAACAATGAAAATACATCCTGCATATCAAGTATTTACATTACGATTCATAACAGTAGCAAAATTACAGTTATGAAGTAGCAACGAAAATAATGTTATGGTTGGGGGTTAGGGTTAGGGTTAGGTTGGGGGTCACCACAACATGGGGAACTGCATTAAAGGGTCGCGGCATTAGGATGGTCGAGAATCACTGATCTAAAGAGATAAGATACAAAAGGGAAATGGTGTGGGAGGGAACAGGGACATTCTGGCAGCAACAGTGTCCTTGCCATGGTAAAATATTTTCTTTTCTTTTTCTTCTCCATTCTCCACAGGCAAGATGGTTCCTTCATGGCCTGTGTGGTTACAGTTGGGAGGGAGGGGTCAATGTTTGGAGCTTGATGGAAGCTATACTAGGGGTGGTATAGACCAGAGGCCTATTTGCATGAGGGCTGACGGAATGTATGAAGGACTCCCTGGGACCGAGCATTCGCTCCTTACCTGCCTATGTGTGAATGGGGAATCTGTCCCCACGTGTCCTAGCCTTAGTTCACTGTAGTGCGAAAAGGCCTCCGATCATGGTGTGTGGACGGCATGACTAGGTGATCCAAGTTGACTGCAGAACCCACTAGCCCTGCACAATAAGGGGCCTATCTGCACTTGGCCTTATTCTGGAATATATCCCAGAATAGGGACCTGCTATCTGCCTGCCAGTGCAGACTGTGGGGGTCCAGTCTACTTGATCTGGTCTACTTTTTCCTATTCCTAGGAAAAGAACAAGGGACACCATTTTAGATCCAGCTGTGATCCCCCCCACATTGTTATTGGTGTCCATGCACTCTATGACAGAATTCTGCATACTGTATTTCCTGCCATGGAAGACTCACATTTTTATGAAGAAGAAAAAGACTCTCCAAAAATCACCCTGCATCCCATTTTTTAAAAATTTCCTGAAATATCCCTTGCCAAAGTATAGGTGTATCTTATGCAGCAGGGGATACAGCAGGTCAGCAAGCTAGTCTGCCTCCTTTGGATATGCCTGGCATGGATTTTAAATTGGCACATGCGCAAATGCGACACTAAGTCAGTAAATGAAAAGCTCAAGTCCTGCTCCAGCCATTAACAAGATTTCCCTACTGTATCTAACAATCTCATTTATTTAATCTGGTCAGGCTCAAGAATGTGCTCATCTACTGCAAAAGGCTCAGAATAATCATTAACACATATTCCCTACTGACTTGCCATATACGCATTAGGCTGTTTTGCTCTATAGGGAACACTCTGGAGGCAGCAGGACTCAACTCTTTTAGCAGCAGGTTAGTGAAGACGACACAGCTATCTATGGGCATTTCGAAGTGACTGTATGAAACCCTGTTTATGCTCAATATTCTTTAGATTCCATTCTCTATTAAGGAACAGACGCATTTCAGACTTGAGGTGCGTTCACACATATTATTAGGGATGGCCCTGGAGCAAATTTGAGACCCTCAGGACAAACAGACAATTAAAAAAAAACCACTTACTATATCCCAAGGTTGCCTTTCATTCGTACCATTTGCAGATATGCAAGAGGTGATCCATGCAAACTGAGTTGGATTGGGCAGGAGCTACAGAGGCTCCTGAACCAATCCCTTCCTCCTGCAAGTACCATCTAATTATCTAATCAGGGCAGCAAATGGGAGGAGACTATTATTAGTATTTAAAAACAGCAGTTACACACAGCAAACAAGATCACTATGCTGGATTTCATATTATATCATTAGTCAGGCACTTCTCAAGCACCTAGGACTGCGTGATTTATTATTATTATGTAAAAGCAGCAGTTACACACAGCAAACGAGATCACTATGCTGGATTTCGTATTATATCACTAGTCGGGCACTTCCCAAGCACCTAGGACTGCGTGATGTATCGGCGAATTATGCGAGCAGACCCCAGTAAAGTGCCTTTTTGTAGTTGGCAGATGGATATTTTGTCAATGCCAATGGTTTTTAGGTGCCTGCTGTGATCTTTTGGCACCGCGCCCAGTGTGCCGAGGATGACTGGGACCACTTTCACTGTTTTTTGCCAGAGTCGCTGAAGTTCAATTCTCAGGTCTTCGTATCTGGTGAGCTTCTCCAGCTGTTTCTCCTCAATTCTGCTGTCACCTGGGATAGCAACGTCGATGATCCACACCTTCTTTTTCTCAACAATTGTAATGTCAGGGGTGTTATGCTCCAATTTTCTGTCAGTCTGAAGCCTGAAGTGCCAAAGTAGTTTTGCCTGTTCGTTTTCAACAACTTTTTCTGGCTTGTGATCCCACCAGTTCTTTGCCACAGGCAGATGATACTTTTGGCACAAGTTCCAGTGGATCATTTGTGCTACACCATTGTGTCTCTGCCTGTAATCAGTCTGTGCGATCTTCTTGCAGCAGCTGAGTATATGGTCGATTGTTTCATCCACTTCTTTGCAGAGTTGGCACTTTGGATCTTCTCCTGATTTTTCAATTCTGGCTTTGATGGCATTTGTTCTTATTGCTTGTTCTTGTGCAGCAAGAATCAGTCCTTCTGTTTCCTTTTTCAATGTTCCATTCGTAAGACAAGATCAGGACTTTTCCGTGTCCACTTTGCCTTCGATCTTCTCCAAGAACTGTCCATGCAGTGTTTTATTGCGCCAGCTGTCAGTTTGGCGTTGAATTGCAGTTTTCTGGTACTGGTTCTTGGTTTGCTGCACTTTGAGAAGCTTCTGGTTGTTGACTTCAGTCAAAGCTGATTCTTTGCTTTCTGCCACGTAATCTGTTAATGCATGCTTCTCTTCTTCCACTGTTTGCTTCACTTGCAAAAGTCCTCTACTGCCTGTTTTCCTGGGCAAGTACAACCAGTCGACATCACTCCGAGGATGTAGTGCATGGTGGATCGTCATCAGTTTTCTGGTTTTTCTGTCTAAGTTGTCCAACTCCTGCTGAGTCCAGATATTATTATTATGATGATGATGATGATGATGATGATTATGTATTTTGTCCCTTTGTCTACTCTGGGATGCATCCAGAAAATGGATGGCTCCTATTCTGCCCCAAGTAAACTTAAGCTTCTGAATTCAGTCTGTACTATGACCTTGGGCAGAGGTCTTGAACAAGAGAAACTCCTCATACTCTGAAGAATCCACAAGTCTTCCTTATAAATGAATTATATTTGTTAATATAACAACTTTCTTAGTAAATAAGAGCATACAGTTTCCAATGCAGCTTCTTGGATCTTTAGGTCTCAGTTCCCTGTGGCTTCACCAGTTACTTTCCTTTCTTTTCACTGATTGGCCTGTAAGAAAGAATTTCTACTTTTCTCTTGCTGTTGGCCCTAGCTGGCCTATGAAGAGTTCCTGCTTTCCTATTGGCACTGTCTGGCCTAGGAGGAGTCTCTACTTTCTCTGGCCTATGAAGAGTCTCTGCCTGTCTAAGAATAATGCTTCCTTCTGCTCTGACTGCAGACTGAAAACTAGGCCTAACTCTTCTCTGTAAGCTCTAATGCTTCACCCTCCTTATCCACAAGCCCACTTCTTAAAGAGGCAGGCTAGCATTATCTTCTAATAAGCAAGGCTTACAAGAGAAACTCTAATTAACATAAACAGACTTGTTACAGAGTCATGACAGCCCCAAAATCCTCATTATGATCACAGCCTTAGTGCAAAGACCTGGAGCCTTCTGGAAGGTGTCATTGAGGAGGAATTAAAGCTCTGTCCCAGCAAGATGAAAACCTTGGAGACATCCGCACACTTAAAACCAGCAGCTTAAGACCAGCTTAGAGTTGGTAGTGGCCACATACTTGTGTTCTCATGCCATCTCTAAGGCCATTTCCACACTTGCCTCACTTAGAGCGGTCTAACTCGTCCACTCCAGCCCATCCAGTTCCAAGCTCATCCATATTGTGAGGGTGGGACCCTGTCCATTTTGGACCAACACCAGTGATACTGTGGAGGTGCCAGAGCTGTTCCGGTCCACACAATTGATGCTCTGCCCAAAACACTATTAGACAAGCGCATTACAAAACTCACAAATCAATATTTGCATTTCTGTTTGCATATTGATTCGGAAAGTGTAGATTTTGTCATTTTCTGGTGGCAAATTCCACCTACCCACTCACCCATCCACCCATCCCTCCAACAAAAGTGTAAAACCAGCATGTGGGTACAGCCGGAACTGCTTCTTTACTGATTTGTGCATTTAAACTCAAGGAAAACCAAACAGAAGAACAGTAAGTTTTCTGTGCCGTAGCATGGGTATTAGCGTTATCCTTGGGATGGTTTTCTTTAGATCTCATATTTCTCTGTGCTCTTAACATTTTTCATTTAAAGGATAAGGAGAGACTCGGTACCATCACTCACACAGCATGCCGCTCAAAACAAGGTTGTGATAAGGTATTGATCTTCATCTCCTCAGTCACTCGAGGGTCCAGAGAGCATTATGAAGAATCATGATCAAGCGAAGCAACATGAACGTATTATCTACTGTAAATTCACAAATGGAGAGGGTTGATCATATTTTCAAAGAGGGAAAAGTAGCTTAACTTTCCAGTTCTCCCTTAAATCATTCTGCCCACAACAGGTGAGTAGCTATTCACATGAAAGATCCAGGTATAATAATTCATTTTTGCAGACAAGTAATGGGGCAGGAGAGGAATCTCAAAGCAAAAATAATATTTATCCCAAATATGCATATGGGTAGCATTAACCGGTGTGCATTTTCTTTCATGGGACCTTATGCAAAGGGCCTTTGCAAAGATCAGATTTAAACGTGGCTTCATCACGACACATTTCAGATGTTACCACCTATATAAGAAGGCTAGCTTTTAGTAGGGACGTACATGAAAAAGAAAGCATGTTTGTTTCAATATTGAAGCAAAAATCTGTTAATTCGTTTCACTGTCAAATCGTTTAATAAAAAAACTGTGTATATCTTTGGCATTTGTTTTTGAACTTATCTTGCAAAGGAAAATACCATTTTTCCATTGGAAAAGAACCCTTTTCATGATCAAAAATACAGCAAAATAGGAAAGTTCAATCAAATTGTTTATGGTGGCTGCAAACTACCTCTAGGAGCTGGGGGAATAGCTCATCTTAGCCTGCTTGAAGCCTGGAGAAACAGGGTCTGGTGGTGTTTGCCCCCTGCTTCTGCCAAGCTTCCAGTGGATAGTCCTTCGGAAATAAATGTGCAACCTTTTGGTCTTGTAGTTAGAGTGCTGGACTTCTATCTCATAGGCCCTGGTCACACAAATAGTTTAGGATGACCTCAGAGCATCTCCAGGTCATGTTACTCAGACTATTTTTATTTGATTCGTTTTCCAAGCCGGCCTACCCCGTTAGATCATCTTAAATGTAGTCCCCATTTTTTCAGGACTGAGGAGGACTCAGCCCATCATGGCATCTCAGGACATCTTTGCTTCCACAGTGTGAGCGTGGGGATGGGCTAAAGGATGCTGAACCATGCTGGGGTGGGTGGGTCTAGTCTTTCCTTCAGCCAACCAGCATGCACGGAGTTTGTGAGGCACCCCCCTTCTCTCCTCAGTTTGTGTGTATGATTCCTCTAGCTAGCATTTTTAAAAATAATTGTATGGAGAAGAAAAGAACATAAAAAAAGGAGGGGCATGGAGGTAGGGGAGCAGGCTTTAAAAAGAACTGCGAACACACACCTTCACCTCCCTTAAGTGACAGAACACCATTCAATAAGAAAGGAGGTAGTAATGGAGAGCCAAGAGGAAGCTCAGGTCAATCTCTGAGAAAGATGTGACTGATGTGGCCCAAGGCAGTGATGGTCTGAGGATGACCTATAATGACCAAGGTGTGACCGGCACTGGCATGACAGATCAAATGTATGAATAGGCTGTCCCGTCTTAGACTTGTGTGACCATGGCCATAGTCACCATGTTTGATTCTGCCTTCCTCCATGAAGCCAGCTGGGTGACCTTGGGCTAATACCTCCCTTTGGCTGTGGTCACACCTAAGGTTTAATTCAGTTTCAGAGTGGGAGAACACATCAGCAAAGTGACCAGTAATTTTCCTTCCACCTTATCTATCCCAAAGGTGAATTTTCTAAGTTATTTAACACTGAAAGAAAACAGCTTGTCACTTTGCTGATGTATTCTTTCACTCTGAAAGTGGACTGAAGCTGGATTAAACCTTAAGTGTGACCACAGCCTTTCTGAGCTCTGACAGCCCCACCTACCTCACAGGGTACCTGTTGTGGGAGAAGAACTGAAGGTTTGTCTGCAGCTTTGAGTCCCTTTAAGGGTGAGAAAGGCGAGGAGTAAAAGCCAACCCTTCTTTTTCTTCTGTTCCCCCATAAGATTTCAGTCCCTCCACCCAGCCCTCAGGTATCGTATCTTGCAAGATGGCATGCAGATGGTGCCCATTTTCTCATTCTTCTAGCCCTATTTTTTTTCCCTACTGGAAGATGCTCCTGCAATTGTAAAGATATTCATTACTAAAAACTTCTCTTGGGCATCCCTTATTTGTGGCCTCCCCCCTCCCCAACTTCTTTCCTAGGCTTAGTGCTTCTGCCTCTCAATGGAAAGCAGACTGGAATGTCATGGGCATATGAAATTTTAACAGCCAAAGAATTTCAGGGCTGGATTATTGAGAACTTAATATGATCCAATTATTGGGCATTTAGGGTATGCTATCACAATGCCAAAACAATTTCAGCTAAATGGTAGGCAGAGTGGAACCCATTGAATTGTCATTTGGAAGCCATTACAGTCTGAATTAGCAAATGCCAAAATGGTTTTAACGTTCATTTATATCTCCTCATTAAAATGCTATTAACATATCATTGTTGTTTGAGGTTACAGCGACCTCTCCGTTTTAATTCTCCTCTTTGGGATGTGTGGTGCTCAGACAATTTCAGGACAAATCTGAAGAAGCTATACGTTTCAAGGAGACTGATTTTGATGTGGTTGGGTCACACTTAGCCCATACATCATTGCGTTCTGTTTTCTCATACTGTCCTCATATTATTTCTTGTAGGCCTCAATTTGAGCACGTAGAGATTTGGGGAAACTTCTCTTGCATAGCTTGCCTCGCTTGAATAGTCTATGATCTTCGCAAAAGTGAAAAGTGGCCTCAAATTAAGTTCAGCTTGTAATGACCACATAGACACACCGGTGTTTTCTTAACTAAGATATGGAAGTGATTTGCCATTACCTTCTTCTGCAGAAATGTCAGGAACTGAAACACTGCACCTTACACATATGAAGCAGATAACCTCTCCCACTGAACTATGGGTACTCCCCCATAACAAACGTAAAGACACTCCTGAATTGAGCTATGTGTTCCCAATGACTTCAAAGACATTTTCATGCAGTTTACTTGGAAACAATGTGCATACGTCCGTAATGTCTCCTTTTGCTAACACTCCAAAACACACAAACATTGCAGCCGGGGAACTTTCATTCCCCAGCTGTGATATTTCTGGCCAGGGCAATGAAACTGAACAAAGGAAATGACCCTGTAGGCGTTTCTTGTGTTTCACTAAACATGGCTGCTGAAACAGCTTCCTTGATAGGGATGTGCACTAATGTTCTAAACATTCTAAATTCAATCAAATTTGATTGAGTGTGAACATTCGAACTCGAATGGAATGTATACACATTCGAATTTAAACATTTGAACGAATTTTGAATGTCCTGAAACATTCGTTCAAATGATTCGAAACATTCTAATGTACAGATACGAATGTACACATATGAATGTACACATACGTATCTATATGCATCTCATATGTATCTCATACATACACGTATGACACAAATATTGTCGACATTCGTATCTTCAGATTCGAATCTAGCATTCGAACAAATAGATTCGAATGTATTCTATTCAAATTGGACTTTGTTGCATTCAGATTCTAAACATTCTATTCAAATTGAATGTTTTGATATTTGATTTGAATCAAATTCGAATGCAAAAAAAAAAAAAAAACCACCATTCATGCACACCCCTATTCCTTGATAAGCTGTAATGCAAACTTATGGCAGAAGGAGCACATGGCCATGTGGACCCCACAGTCTTGTCACATCCATTGTTCCATGTCCTTTAAGGGGAAAACTCTAAGCTGAGTTACTTTGCCTTCCAATGAATTTCAGTGTACTCAATACAAGAAAAGCAGTGTACTCAATACAATTTTGTATTCCACCGTTGGCAGGGCTCAGTATGAAAGCATTAGGAAAGCTATTGACCTTTGTATGGACAGAAGGAGCCCAACTAAAATCTTAACCAGTATCAGTGCTAAAAGAACGAAAGGGACCCCTCCTGCAAGCAAATTTTGAAGGTCCAAATGGTAGAGTTCCCAGCACATTGTCCATTAAAGTAGCTCAGTGAACGTAAACAGTAATTTAATCTTAGATTGAGACAGACAGTCTATATTAAAGGGAGTACATTTAAAACAACAACACTGAATTAAATGAAGGTGCTTTTGAAATGAAATTGGTAGCACATTTAAATGTTTTCCCCCAAACATTCTTTCAGATCAGTATAAATTACTGAATGTGACATGCATTTGTTTGATCTTCAGCTGCCATGACAACAACATACAGAGAAATGGATTTCCATAACAATTATGAGCAATGTTTAGAATCCCTATGACTTTCTCTCTCTCTCTCTTTTGACAGGAAGCTGTTGGCTCCCAGAAGAAAATAGCATCATTTTCTATAGCTTGAAAGGTGCTTTTGTTGTAATAATTGGAGGAAAATGTGCCCAAAAATGATAATAAGTGGTAGGATTGCCAGCAGCAGCAGCAGCAGCAACTCCAACTCTAAAAGCTTATTTATTATTATTATTATTATTATTATTATTATTATTATTATTATTATTATTATTATTATTATTATTATTATTATTATTATTATTATTATTATTATTATTATTATTATTATTATTATTAATCCTGCACAGAATCTTGGATTATGAAAAGTTTGTACATGGAGGAAGTGTTTTAATCTTGCTCAAATGGAAAATACTAGTTTAAGATGCTTTTAAGAAGAGGTGATACAATTAACCACCGTTCTTTCCCAAACTTAAACATATCTTCCATCTTTAATCCCCCCCCCAAAAGCTCAAAAAAGATAGCTTGCTGCTACACATTTAGGCTTCTTCTTGTTGCTGATAGTGAAAGACATGCCATGGTCACACCCTCACCTGAAACCTTCTTCAGTCCATCTTCAGGTCTGACGGCTCATACCTTTCCATTTCTGTTTTATTTGTGGACTTTCCACCCTCCATTTGTACTTTGCTGAATCGAAAGCCCACAAATAAAATGGAGAGAAATGAAAAGAACAGTTAGACCTGAAGGTGGATTGAAGAAGGTTTCAAGTGAAGGTCTGACCTCACTGTTGCACAGCTTTCTAATAGAGACCTTGATGGATCTAAGGCACAATGCACACCTTAAAATGGACCTAGGGCAACATAGTTTGGCATGTAGACACTGCAATATATCTCCGAATATTATAGCAAAAAATCCTTCCATATTTAGCCTCCCTCCTCCAGAGCAGGTAGGTACAGATGAGTGACATGAGAATGCAGGGAGTCCTTGCATCAGCCTGGGCTCCAAGCCTCCTTTCTGTAGAAGAAGCAGGAGAAGTGAAGGTACATGTTGGCAGGATACATATAGCATGGTCCTTCCTGAAAGGGCGTTTGCATTTTGGATTATGCCTTCCATGATCCTAAGCCACGTCAGCTTCAGCTCAAACATGGAGAAGCAAAGAGGCTACAGGGGGAACATGCCTGGCTTTTGGGGTAAATACAGCAATGGTCTGCAATGTTTCTGCTTTATTATTTGCTAGGTACCATTGAATTGTGGCCACCTCCTGGTTGACTGCATGGGCACAAGGGATGTACACAAATATTCACAGGCATTCGAAATCCGATTGAATGTGCTGAATTTCGACATTCGAACTTGAATAGAATGTCCCGAAATTCGAATGTAAACATTTGAATCAAATTTCAAATTTTGGATCTATTTGTTTGAATTATCTGGACATTCATTTGTGCATGGATTTGTACATGATGCGTACTTGAAGATCTGCATCTTTCCCATATCTGTACGCATTTGTACAGATCTGTACGGGATGAAAACGGGTTGCATATAGGATAACTATGGGATGCATACGGACGTGTATGGATGCGTACAGATGTGTATGGATGTGGGGAAGACGCGTATGTGCACATACAAATGTTGTCGACATTCATATGTACAGATTCGAATAAAAAATTTGAATGAATAGATTCAAATTTGGTAAATTCAAATAGAATCTTGTTAAATAAAACTGTAAAAGATTCAAATCGAATCAGATTTTTGGGTATTTGATTCAATTTGAATAGAATGTCAAAAAAACACTTGTGCACATCTCTAATGGGCATCTCTATGCAGTTTTCTTGGCAGGGATATAGAAGTGGTTTGCCATTGCCTACTTCCCAAAATTGGGCTGGCTTCACACTATCCTGTTCTAGAATGAAAGCCCCAAGCTGTAAGGCTAGTATTAGTTGTGAATGGACAATACTGGCTTACAAACCTCCTTCTGACATCCATGACTTCCTTTACAACATGTTGCTCAGGTACATCTCCCTGCATTAAAACAGGCCAATACCTTTAAGCAGGTCCTCCCCACACGCGAATAATTTGACTAAGATTGGTCTACATGTTTTATGTCTGAATGCCTTACTGGTCGAACAGAACTCTGCTTTGATGCCTTAAAAAAAAAAAAAAGCCAATTCCAGGTGTTTTTCCCCTCCCTTTTTTTGCATTGAATTCTATGCTTATAATGTGCCCTGCTGCACATTGAAAATGAAACTTTAATACGATATTAAGAAGATGATGAAAAGAAAAGGCCAGGAAAAGGTGTGCCATGGTCACAAGTCATCAACCCAAAGAGCAGTGTTCATTACTGCTCTCGCTGAGGCCTTCATCCATCATGCTTAAACTGGGTTGAATATGGGCTGGTTAAAAAAAAGAGAGAGAGCATTCTGTGCGCTTCTTCACGTGTTTCTACAGACCTCACCAGACCACTGCAAAGACGACGGACTGTGAGTGGAACAGAAGATCAGCATTTGGCATTACAGAAGAAAATTTGAATTTCTAGAGGCTGACCTCTGTGAAATATTTAAAGCCTTCCTTTCAGGAAAAATGGCAATACTGCCTTCCACTCCAGCTGTTCAAGCTTCCATGAAAAGAAATGGGTGTGTGCTTACAAAAGGGACATGAATGGAAAGAACCATTCGCCTGAGAAAAAAGTCCTCTCAGGATATGATGCTAATGTTGGGCAGGAACTTAATTTTCACCTGAACCAAGTTCATTCACTCCTCATTAAGCTTTATGAAATAAACTGGAACAATAGGAAGCCTCTCATGATTATATGATGGCATTTCAGTGCCACAGACAAAACACTGACCATATATTCCACAACCCCACCCCCCACCCCCAACCCGAAAGCCATGTTCAGGACTCATTTTCCATTTCAGAACAAAAAGCAAATGCATGTACCATTATTTTTTTAAGGATGAGGAAAAGAAAAACTCTCTTTAAAACTTAATGAAAGCATGGCCAATAAAATAGCATTTCAAGGGAACTGTCAACTATAATGAAAGGAGAAAGTGAACTTTTAACATTCCTGCCTGAAACCTTTTAAGACTGCAAGTCTTCAAAAAGGAGAGAAATAGAAAGCCTAGAGAACAGAGGCCTTTTCGTACTACAGCCAGACGGAGGCAGGAAAGGAACGCGTCTACACACGTTCCTACCTGCCTATGTGCGAATGGCAAAAGTGCCCCAAAAAGGCCAGACGGGGGTGGGGATGCCCCTCCCAGGCCTGTCCACCATTGGGTGAGAGAAGACCCAGGGGCGGGTAGACCTGGCGGGGCCCTTCCCCAGTCCCTGTGAGTTCTAGGGGACAGGATTGTGTCCCCTACGGCCCACAGGGACCCCCCGGGCACCGACCCCCCCCATGGCCCGGGCATGCAGGTGTGTGTGCATGCACCTATCTGCTGGCTGTCCTGGGTCCAAGTGACCCGGCTTAGCCAGTTTTGTGCCATGCTAGCAGTACTCTTGTTCTTGTTGTTCTCTTTCATGAGATGATTAATGGCTGGACTGATGGTTTCCTGACGGTACACACAATTTTATTGTGCTTACTGTATGCCCTAGGCATTCCAAGACTCTTCAAATATAGGCCATGGTCACACCTGGCTGAAATAGTCCATCTTATTAAGAAACAGAACTCAAAAGGCACTAACTCCAGCCACAGCCAATACCTGAAAATCCTTCCTCAGTTTGGCCTCACTTTGGGTCGCTCTGCTCACGTGTTTGTGTTCCCGTCCTAACTCTCCTTTATGAGACTTTTTTAGATCCCTACCCCTCTCCACCATCACAACACCCCCAGCACTGTGGTAGGATAATCACACAATGTGTGAAATGAAGGCAAATTCATGCAGGATCCACCCACGATAGTAAGTTTTGGTCCCTTTACTCCTCTTCTGTGATCACACCCAAAAAATTAAAACGGATGAACACTTCATAACAGCTTGAGATCTGTAAAAATCAGGATTCAGGAAAATATCATTAAAGGGTGGAAAGTCCACAAATAAAATGGATAGGACTAAAAAGGTGTGAGCACTGGTGACCGAAGACATAATGATGAAGGATTAAAGTGAAGGTGTGACCACAGCCATAATGTTTACTAAATGCAAGAGATAGTTTGCTACAGATTACAAGGAAATATTTCTTACCTTCACAATTATGTTTACTGATTACTTCTCCCCAAATGGTCTCATCTAGAGATACTGCTGGGGTTAAGGCTGACTCTAGATGCCTAAAGATGTGAAAAATGGAAATTGCACATTCAGTTTGACGGTGAACCGTCTAACTGAACAAACAGATGTTTGTGTTCAATTTCAGACATGTTCAAAAACACAAAATAATTGTTTCCATTGGGGAAAAAATAAAACCTTTGCAAGGCCAAAAACATTGCAAACAGTCACTTGTGATGGACTATTTCAGCAAACAGTTGTTTGTGATTGTCTGTGGCAGATTGGTTCAGTTTGATAGAATTTCTGAATATGCAAACTACCACATGTTCTGTTAGATGCAAATAACCAAAAACACTAATTTCTCAAATGAATTTTCAAATTCGAGCTGCATTTTGCACAGGTCTATTGGTGACTACACGGACACGTTCAGGCAGTTTTCTTTACCATGTTCTGGAGAGGTGGGTACGGAGATCTAACCTATGACCCTTTTTTCCCCAAGCAATTGATTTACTTTTGAGCTACAGGCACCTGGTTTAGAACCTTGGTGACACATTCTGGCTGCCCCCATTAGGGCCCACAGTAGAAGCTGACTTAATTTCATCTCCCCTGATCATTTGATCCGTTTTGCTTTTTGCTTTCTTATATATATTTCATAAATAAAATATATTCAGCACCTATTCTCCTCCTGCCAAATAGCTTCCTGATTCTCACGTGCCAGGATGGTCCTGATCACACAAGTCTAAGACAAGACAGCCTATTCATTAATTCAAACTGAGGCTGTACCAGTCCTGGTCACACCTAGATCGTTATAGGTTGTCCTTAGACCGTCCTCATTTTGGGTTACATTGCTCACACGTTTCTCTGAAATTGACCTGAGCCTCTCCCACAGAGCTCTTGGCTCTCCACCCCTTTTGCTGTGTCAAATCTATCTCCTTTCTGATTGGATGATGTTGTGTCACTCAAGGGAGGTGAGGGTGTGTGTTTGTGGTTCTTTTTTTAAACCTGCTCCTCCCACCTCCATACGCTTTCCTTTTTTTCTATGCTTTTCTTGGTGTGATTAATTTAAAAAAGAAATAATAATATTGTGTAAAAATGCTAGAGATTCATGTATGAATATCCAAATGCGTACAAATGTGTACAAATAACAAATGTTACTAATATACATGCATATCCCTAATCGGGTCCCATGAAGAATCCAAAAGGCTCTTATTTTACTTTCCCAACTTGTTCTTAGAAATTGTACCTCAGCTAAATACAAATACACCCACCTAAATGTTTCTCTCTTCTGCATCTATCGAAATCTCCCTTTACTGCGGCATCCGCAGGAGAGTAACTTTAAGAACGCAGTTCTAGGTGCATTTACTCGGGAGTAACTCCTATGCAAATTGTGCATAAAATTATAACTAACACATCTCTTCATCCAGGAGGTGTTAGGAGGCGGGGAGCTTTTTGCGAAAGGGACTCATTTCTCTTCTCTGTCACACCACAGAGATGCCCCAAGCTTTCAGAAGGAAGGGAGATGAAACCAATTTTCAATTAATAAGAAAAATAAAATGGAAGGGGTTGCAGAGGAGTGAGAGAATGGTCCTGAACATTGTGACAGCAGGATTCTACCGAGAAGCGGTTCCCTCTGTGGTGTTTAACTGCTACGTTATTATAGCAAACCTGCCTGGGGATGAACTTCCAATGAGACGTTTCTTCTGTTTCACATTCACTAAAAAGACAGCATGAGTTGGTTAAATTATTACTGCTAATGCTCATTTGGTCACAATGCTACTTGTTTCTGGAAATGTGTATGCACAACCAGACGGCGGAGGAGGGAAAAAAATCAAATAGCATGTGGCCTTAGAAATGTTAAATGAAGGGGGCACCATGCAAGCAGGTTTTTAATGCCAGTTTCTGCCAGAGTTGAGTGAAAACAGCCTCCTTAAACTCACCGTATTATTTGTGGATGGGCTGGCCATGGCTGAATAGTAGAGCAAATTCTTTAAAAGCAGAGGGCCACAAGCTTGATTCTACACACCTCCCTGGAAGCAAATCCTTTCTGCCTCTTCGCCAACGGAAGGGCACCAAGAGGAGAATCTGACGCAAGACAACCAACACAAATAAAATGGACTAAATTCATCTCCCCTACCCTCTCCAGTTGAGATTTTCTAAGCCTATGAAATGGGAGCAAAAATATCAACAGAGACAAAAACCCAGGAAGAATGAATGTCTAAGTACATCTTTCAGGCTGGGGGGGGGGGGACAAGCAGGACACTTCTAAGGTCATTTGCTGGGATTCAAGAGCTGGAAAAGGGTTGCCTTTGTCTCTGCTTGAGATCCCCATGAGCATTTGGTGGGCCATTGTGTGCGACAGGATGCTGGACTAGACGGGCTGTGGCCTGATCCAGCGGGGCTTCTCTTATGTTCTTATGAAGTTCCCCCCTTCTGAGAGATTTTGTATCATTCACCCTTGATGAGGAAAAGAAGAGATGCTGTGAAGGTAAGACTCAGAATGAGTAGGGACCAAAACCATGATTGTCCTTTGATAACAGAAAATGCAATGAGTTGAAGCCACACTTAGACTCTCTCCCCTCAACAGAAAATAATATAGGGGATCCCGCAAATCTTTTTCACGTGGGAGTTGTTGGAACTGGGTGGCATTGTCTTTGTGCTTACTCCTGACAGATGCATCAGGGCATTCAGCTGCCCCGGATGCCTGGATGTGAATGTTGGCACCTCCAGACTATGTGCAGTGGATGGAGCTATGGTGCTGGTTCTATCCAGAAGGTAAGTAAAAAGTGCTGTTGTTGGAAAACTTGTAGTCGTGGGTTTTCCAGCAATAGTTTCTAGTGCTTTTTAGGAGGAAAGGAGGGCAGCTATGATGGGGTTGCTCCATATACATGAGGCAACCCCGCCATAGCGACACTGTAATGGCCCAATATTTCCCCATTTTGTGAGTGCCCATCGTGCACTGGTGCAGGAGGCTCACAGTACAAGAAAGGGAGGGTCAGTGTGTGAGGTAACAACTTCAGAGCAACTCTTTGTGCACTGCCCTTTACGGCAGTGATGACGAACCTACGACATGCATTTCACAGGTGACGCACCAAGTCCTTTTGGCTGACGTGCAGTGTCACCCCAGCGCCTGGGCACATGGTTGCCATTCGGTATCTTGTAGGCCACAGGCCGCTTTTGGCTTGTGGCCTACAAGATACTGGGAGCACAGAGGCATTGTCTGTGCCCAGCATAGGAGGCACGATGGAGTCACATCATTGCGCTGCCTGGTCACACGTTCACCATCACTGCTGTAGGGGCTTCTCCTGTGCCCCCCTTCCTCAGAGTTCTTCTCAGATGCCTCAGCAAAGTACATAACACGTCCCCATCATGTTTGGTGTGTTCAAAAAGCACCCAAGGCCATGCATTGGAGACAAGGCCCTTATCTTTTCACAGCCAGGTCCTTTTATAGCCCCCAGGCTTATTACCTGCATTAAATGGAAATCATTTTCTTCTTTTACTGTGCCATTAAAGTTAGACTCACTGTGATTTTTGCTGTTCTTACTTTTTATTATTTTTTCCTCCTCTCAAATCACGCCGTAAAGTAGCCTGAGAACACAAGCAAGATGGGTTATTACATTTTAGATATAAATAACACATTGGAGCTTTTTTTTTTTACTGTGCCAATATGTAGGGTTTCGGGCATTTTTGGTTGTGTTTTTCTTTATAGTGGTGGTCCCTAATTGAGAAACTGAGAGAAAAATGTACAAATCCAGGATATTTTTTTTTTATTGAGAAGACAAAAAGAAAGAGGAGGAAAAGAGAGAAAGAGAGAGAGAGATTTGGCCCCTTTTTCTATTGCCTTTTTCCACTCCAGCAGACTTAATTAAATCCAGGGAAGATAGAGAAGAGTTCTGCCTCTCTTGAACTGTCATGGGAACCAAACCTTTTGTGATTGGTTATGCTTACAGAATGGCAAGTTGAACAGACCTGTGGAGAGTTTAAAAAATAAGAATAAGAATCTAGCAAGCATTGCTCTGGAAACTAGTCAAAAATTACAGCCATCTTTTCTTTAAAAGAAAAAAAGGGAAAAGGACTGCCTTGTTAGGAATGCTATGTCTGACTTTTATATGAGCAAAACCACAGTGAATGTTGTGAGAGAGTCATGGTGAGCTTGCTAAGTTTCTAACACGTTTTATCAGATGCCAATGTTCAAAACGATTGCTTTCTCTCACTTAGAATATAAGATCGTAAGAGGAGTCTTCCTGCAAAGCCCATCTAATCCAGCACCCTGTCTCACACAGTGGCCCACAAAGTGCTTCCAGGTATCCCAAGCAGAAGGTGAAGGCAAAATCTACACCTGTTCTCAAATCCCTGTAAATGGCCTTGTAAAATCACTTGTGTTTGGGGGTTATTGTTACTGTTGAAAAATCAGACTTGTATGATTTCCCAGGTTTTGCGGAGTAAGACTCTGCAGTGATCCCAAAAAGGCATCACTCAAAAAACATGTGAAAATAAAAGTTTACTTAAAATGCAGCAGAAATAACATAGTACAGACTGATCTGTTCTCAGCTATCTCAATAATAATAAACCAAGGCCCAGTTCCCATTGGCATTTTAAAATGGTTTAGAAATGATTTGGATTCTCTGTGTCCCCATTACCAATCCGTTTCAGGGGTATATTGAGGATTATTTGACTAAAAAATGGAATAAATAGAACACCTGTTTTTTCAGGTGTTTTTTTTTCATTTTTGCTTTTAAAAGCTTCTTCCTTATTGCTGTGGGAATGCTACAGTACCCAAGGGCAAATATGTCATTAATGGGTTGGCTTTCACCCTGCGCAGGGACTAGCCCCTTGCCAGATTTGTTAAAGCACCAGATCCATATTCAGCAGAGAAGTAACAATTCAGCCTGATAAGATGTAGCAATGCACCCACTCCACACTTCACACTGATAAGATAACAAAGTTTCATTTTACACTTCCTCTTGCTTTCTCTCTGCTGGGAAGCACACACTGGAGGCGCCTCTTTTGCCTTGCTGAGCCCTGGGAAGGAGAGAAGCACCTCCACCCATGCCCCACCAGTGACGGAGCATGCACGCATGCAGCCAGCAAGGCGAGTGGGCACCCAGCTCTCTCTGCTGCTGCTGCTTTTTCACTTCTCTGCATTTGCGGAGAAGCAAAAAAGCACCAGTCCTGAGTTTACATCTCTGTGTGTATACCAGCTGGTGCTGCTGGCGATAGGGAGGGGAGGAGAGAGAAGGGGAGGAAGGGGTGTGTGTGTTTGTATGTGTGTGTGTGTGTGTGTGTGTGTGCACAGGACTGGCAGGAGATCTTTTGCAAAAGCATGAGGGAAGAGGAGGGGGGGAGAGGGGGGACCTGCAATTCCTCACCCTTTGCCACATCATTGCGGGATCCAATCTGCAGGCAGGGGGTGGGGCCCCAGCTGACAAGTGGGGGGAAGAAAAGATTCCCTTTCCCTAATGAGATTCTGAACCGTTTTTGGTGGGGACAGCAGAGGGGTTGATAGCAATTTAAAGCGATTTAAAGCCACTGAAGTGGGAACTGCCAGAATCCATGTTTGAATTGCTTTTTTTTGTTTCGTTTTTAAACTGTTTTAAGAGTAATGAGTGGAAACAAGCCCCAAGTGACTAAACAAACTGACAGAAGGCTCCCTTTTTTTGTCAGGTTAAGCTGACTTGTCTGTCTCTCATGCACATGTTGAATGCTGTATTTCCAACAGTTATAAGTTAAGTGGATGGGTAAGAAGCGAAAAAAGACTGAGGCTCCGATCAGACCCAGGAAAAAAGCACCCCTGAGATGCCTTAGAGAAGACCTTGAGGTGGGATTGTTAACAACAGCCTGCCCTTCCCTCCTCTCATGAACATTCTGTTCTAGAAAAGATGGATTCAAGGAGGCTTGAAGACATATGGGCCACACACTGTATCTCTGGGATGCCCACTTTCTTATGTCTGCAGCTTATAACTAAGGAAAAAATTAAAGGCCATGTTTGTCATCGTAAATAGCATTAAATCAAGAAGCCAGTTTATGAGGAATGAGGAACGAATGTTGGTTGAACTAATGTCTGGCTTATCTCCCTCAGTACATTCCATGTGTTGGTTCCCAGTGTCTTGTTTTTAGCCTGCAAAATTTCCCACCTCAGCCTCTGAGAACTGTATTAAACAATTTCACGAGCCAGACTTTTCGTGTAACTGATAGCTACAGCAGAAAGAGTCCTCAAAGGGGACATTACGGGAGATGGTAGAGACAAAAATAAAAATGTTTCTCCAATATCAGGTTCACTTGAAGTATATTATAGTCTGTGGACTTAAGTAATTTTTCTCTGGCTTTCCTGTTTCATAATGATGGAAATTATTCTTTCCAAAAGGATGTGAATTCTAAATCTACTTGGGGCATGATAGTGGAAGGGTTCCCCCTCCTTGTTGGGAGGGGGGGGAAAGGCACGAGACTCTAGAAGTTATAAGGACAGCAGTAATATTGGTTAGTTCTTTTTTAGACACTTCACACCAAGGGCACTTCCAGACGGGATGAAAGCTTTAGTGTCTTTCTGCAGCTGAGTTGCTAGACATGGTGGTTGGAAGCTGTAGGGTCCCCTGCACAGCCACTTTCAGTAGGACAGACAGGCTATCTGGAAACTGCGTGGCAACTCCACAGCTGTTCCCTGTCAGCCAGATGGGAAGCTGCGAACATCTGCAGTATCTGAGGAGTATCCCCTGAAAGTCTGAAGTGAAAAGCTGCTGATGAAGCAGCAACTTTTTACTTCCTGGTGTGTGTGTGTGTGTGTGTGTGTGAGATGCTCCTTGGATACTGTGGGTGACTGAAAGCTGCTATGTCCCACCAAAGTCTTCATCCCATCTGAGGTCCAAATTACCAGGCGTGACTGTAGCTCAGTAGTAGGGCAAACTGCCTGGAAAGGAGAGAGTCACCAGTTCATTCCCCAGCCTCTCCCCTGAAGTAGGGAATGGCAAACCACTTCTGTATCTCTGCCAAGAAAACTGCATAGAGATGCTCACTACATTCAATCAGGAGCCAGCCAATACTTGGTGGTACCCACCAATAACCAAAGTGCCACAGTCAAGTTCCCTAAAACAAACAAGCCAACCAGTTTTGAAAAATAACTGTAAAAAAGGGACACTTAATTCTTGTGTTGTTGCCGTAGCATTTATGTTATTTTCCTACAAGTTTCCTTGAGTTGGCAAAGCCCTTCCAAGAATGGTTCTGCCCTGACCACTGTACCGGACCAACAAATATGCTAGAATCTTCTCGTCCACATGCTATCATAGCCTAAGGGAAGCCCCTGCCCCAGGGGGAGGGGCCTAAGGAAAGTCCTGCCCCAGAGGGAGGCGTCTAAGGGAAGCCCTGCCCCCAGGGGGAGGGGTCTAAGGAAGCACTGCCCCAGGGGGAGGGGTCTAAGGGAGCAGGTCCTCCCTTAAATTGCATCAGTTTGGGGAAGGGATGCTCCCAGTACACTTGCTGTTGCAGTATACCAGCCAGTGCAGAATCACTCAAAGTTCTCCTGATTGTCATGGTAACAGCAATAACAATGATGCCTCCCAATTGAAATCTAGCACCTGTGGGAGAAAAAGAAACCCAACAGGAATTCCTACTACTACGGTTATTGGTGTGCTTGGTGTAATTCCAAAGGAATATCTGGAATATATCAGAGCAGATAATTCCACAGTAGCCTCAATGTACACTTCAAAGCCATGCACTTTCTTCAAGGATGCCTCATTGATTTCTAAGTCCCTGGTGAGGATTTGGATAATGATGGGCCAAAAGACTCGTTTTACATTTAGCTGATAGTGCAATCAAGGTACACTATTAATAGTAACAATACATTGTTTTCTTTTTTTAAAAAAGATGCAATTTATTAAGACTAAGCTAAATAACAATAAATTGCCTTGATACTTTTTGTACAGAGAGTACAGAAATGCATTAAACAAATGAATTCTAAGTAGCTCTTGCAACAGCCTGGTAATCCAGATCAGCTCAGCGCACATAGAAAATTGGGAGTTAAGTCACTCCTGTGGTGATGCTTTTCATATCAGGAGGTAAGCAGAAATTTGCTACAGATCTTGAAGCTGCTTTATCCTAACAGCAGATCCATCTATTCTTACATTTTTATTCTGTTTTCCTTCAGGTGATTATCTGACTTCAGGTTTTTAAAAAGTACCTACAGCAACCTATGCTCCTTCCTAAAGGGAAGGAAAAGTACCGGTGCAGCTCCAAGTAGCCTTTGCAAACCCCCATTATCACCAGGCCTCCATCCGGTGAAATTTACATGAGAGATGAAATTCTGAGTGGCGTGATGTGATACATGCACTTTAGGAAATTCCCCTGAAAGTTTTGGGACTTCTCTAGTCAGTTTTTAAAAGTGTAAGCACAGAAAATCTGTGCTTGCTATGGAATGCTAGTGCTGGGAGCTAGATTACTAAAGGAATTACTCACTGATTTCTTATCACCTTTACAAATGAGTCATAGGGAATATTTCAAATGTATCTCAGAACACAGGCTACCCTCAAATCAAATATATAGATTAGGGGTGCGCACAAATGCAATTTTCAACATTTGATTTGCTTAAGAGCAAATATTCGAATGTCCGAATTTGGACAAATAGAGAAAAAAAAGAATGCATTAAAATTTGAACCAGTTCGTATACATTCATATCTATTTGTAGGAATATTCAATATGTATTTGATGATAGGAATGTCGGCAACGTTCGTATATATCGGTACACATCCGTAAGCATCCTGTTTTTATCCTGTACGTATCCCGTTTTCATCCCGTACTTATCTGTACAGATGTGTATGGATATGTATGTAATGCATACATATCCATAGAAAGTCCGAATGATTCATACGAATGATTCAAAATATTCATATTCGTTCAAATATTTAAAAACAAATGTCTGGACATTTGATTCAAATTCGATATGTCCAAATTTGCCCGAATTCGATCAAATAATGAATATTTTGAATATTCTTGCACGTCCCTAATATAGATGGTATTATTCTCCTGCCTACTAGGGAAAATGAATGTACATCTAACCCCCCAAAAGCAAGAGAGGTTGCACAACGACACGTTGTTATGATCATACATGGTGCTTATGCCCATTCATTCAAGAAATCTAGAACAATATTAGCAATGACGTTAATAGAATACTGGTAATGCAACGTAATTTCATAATGGACAGAAATAAAAATATAAAAGCATAAGAAGCTACCAAATTATATGCTGATCTCAGGCAGCCAAGTCATTGCAAAAACCTGGAAAAATAAAGAAATGTAACTCTTCAGTTGTGGTGCCACAAATTAATAGAATTGGCCATTTGAAATGATTATTCATAAGGTAAATGTAATGAGTTGAACATCTAAATGTCCAAATGCTTGTAACCATTTATTGATAACTTGAACATCAGAAATGACAGAATTCCAGTACCAGCACTGATTATATCATTACATAATGGGGGGATTTCCACTGACCTCCCTTAATCTGGATCTAAGATGATCCGGATCTAAGGAATGGGTCCTTCAACTAATCTGGATCTAGTAGATCAGGATTAAGGGAGGTACCTGATGCGTCCCCATGGGCGGTGCAGCAACCAATAGCAATGGGTGCTAGCCTGCCCACAGTGGAAACACCGGAGCACCCATGTGATGAATCTGGATTGATGCACATAGGGCCCGCCCATCACCCCAGGTTTTTTGGGGGATAGGGGCTACAATCTCTGTAGATGCTCCGGAGATTCTCCAGTGCAATCTGCCACAAACTTCAAAGATTCTCCAGAGCCTTTGACAAAGGTCCATAGGATTGCCATTGCTCTCATGTGGGGTCATCTTCTGAGCCTGTGCTATTCTTTGGAGCTGGCTTTTGGAGACTGTGCACAGGTTTCAGAACTTTGGGTTTCAGGGCACGCCCCATGGGTGCACCCCCAAGGAGCCCCCCCCAAGACCCCATTGCCCAATCACTGTGGAAACGTGCTCCATATAATTTGGATTTGATGTCTGAAGACCCCATCCGTAAGACCCCTGAAGGGCCCATTCAGTCCAGATTTCCCTAGAATTGGTGGAAACAAATGTGGCTCTAATGGGGTCTGCAGTGGAAATGGGGTCTTCCTGCTCTGAGCATAATGGGTCCTTAATGGGTACTTAGTGCTAGTGGAAACCCCCCAATAAGTGTGATTTTTAGAGTGAACAGTGCAAGCAATGGGAATTGATTTACAGTGATTAGCATATTTTGCAGATCAGTCTTTTTCGATGTTTAAAATGTTTGTATTTTACATTAGTAAGATTAAACAATTGGTGGATATTTTATTCTGTAAATTGATGGAAAGTACTGTTGTAATTTTGTATATTAACTAGATAAAAGCAAGAAAAGAAAACAAACAAATCATTGTATTCCCCAAATAGGGATGTCCACTAATATTCGTCACATTTGAAATTCATACACATTCCTACGAATCTGGGCATTTGAATTTGAATCAAATGTTTGTATATTCAAAGGTTGACATCTGAATATGAATCAAATGCTTCTGTGCCTTCATACAAAGCTTTGTTATATTCATTAAACTGGGGAGGTGGGAAAGCGGGTGCCCCAGGCACATCTACAAAGGATAAAAGTGGATTGAAAGCAGATTTGATGCGTTCAGAACAGAAATGTAGCAGATATGTAGGGAATTCCTAAGGAGTACATAACAGGGATTTGAATCAGATTTGTATTGAATTCGAATTCTGCTGATCTATTCAAGCGAATATGGGTTTTTTTGCATTTGATTCAATACAAATCAAACACACACACACACACACTTGTGCACATCCCTCTCCCAAAGGCCATGGTCACACCTTCACTTTAAACCTTCTTCAGTCCATCTTCAGTCCTGACTGCTCACACCTTTTCATTTCTATTTTTTTTTTTTTTTTTGGTGGACTTCCCACCCTCCTTTTGGACTTTCCTGAATGGAAAGTTTTCAAAGAAAATGGATAGAAATGAAAATTTGTGAGATCTGAAAATGGACTGAAGAAGGCTTAAAGTGAAGGTGTGATCAGGACCCAAGTGTTCTGATCCTCTCCCTCCCCCAGGCCATAATGAAGGATATTAAGCCCCTCCTTATCAGATTTCCTCCCTGGGTCTGTTGGGCTTAGGGGAGACATACAAAAACCAAAGGGGTTACGACTATGTCTAGAGCAGCCCCCATTCCCATCTTGTTCTTCCACACAACTTGGCCAGACCTCACCTGTGAAGCAGATGGCCTGTCCCATAATCCTTGATTTTCCCAACACAGTTCTGCTAATGAGGAAGCTGGCAGAAAAGATGAGACAAAAAAGTTGTCTTCAATATTTTGGTGTGCAGTATGTGTGCACACTGGGTTCTTGGTCAATATGTCAATGACACCTCTTAGCAATTAACTACCTTCCCACTCAGGTAGCACCACAGCGGTTTCTGGGGAACTATCCTGCTCTCAGAAAGGTGGCAGTTTGTTTATTACCCCCACTTTGTTAATTCCCCCCAGCCCACAGGCTAACACAAGCCAGTTTTTGCTTCCTCCAAATAGCTATATGTTAACTGAATAGCAGGCATTTTTGCACTTGGAAGTTTGGGACGTCCCACCCCACCCCATGCTCTGGGATGCTGCATCCACACATTGCGGTGTCCAAATGGCGCAGGGTCATCCTGATTTTTTGTAGCTCTGGAGCAATAAAAATTGCCCCACAGCTTTACCAGGAGCACCTGGTACAGTCCCAGATGCAGCATTTGCACTACTTTCAAATGCTGTGTCCGGATGGCCATATGCTGTGTTGCAATCAGCATAGCAATGGCCTGGTGCACAGTGAAGTTGCTCCGGCTGTTGCTATGGCAATGCAGACAGTCCCGGATGGACCATCTGCACTACAACAGCGGAAGGTACGTTGGGGACGGTGCTGGCGCTCACAGTGTGAACGCCAGCCACTGTCCCTGAACTTAACTTCCGTTCAATGGAAATTAAGTGCAAGAAAATCCCAGAGAAGCAAATGAATTTTAGTTATATTGGAGAGATCACAGTATTTCTCCTCTCCCCTCCCCTCCCCCTCCCTTTCTTCTTTTCCTTCTTGTTTTAAAGAAAGGCTTTAAGAACACTGCAGAATGATGAATGCTTTTCAAGGCAAATCTATCACTGGTCACCAGAGGGAGGAAATGTCAGGAAAAGTTATGGCTTGTTAGCTTTTACCTCCTGACATTATACAAAGAAGGTAATTGAAGTACAACAAATGCCATGTATCACCTCACCTACTTGGATCTTCTCGTCTTGTTTTGCCTCCCCATCTATTTATTCAACAATATGACAAGACGAACATGCGTCACAGCATCCTGGGAAATACTGGCACAGTGAGTACCCTTCGCACACAGAAACTTTATCAACAGGCCCAACGTTCCGTGAACCAGTGGAGGTGGGTTGTAAGGTTTTGAGAAAGGTTGCCCTTTGGTCAGCTCTGCACATCAAAGCACAAGACAAAATAATGAACTGGTGGAAACACACTGGCCTCAGAATGGCACTTTGCTGCATGGAATGGTTACAAAACCTCAGACAATAAGAGATGCCCAGTGTCCACACGTTGCCTTCAAACCAGTTCCATGAATTCCTTGCATCTGGTTTGTCTGAAAGAGGTGCAGGCAAGAAGTCTAGGCTGGTGGTCAGGGCACTCTCCTAAGCAATGTACTCTCCAGATTCTGACATGTGACTCCTATCAAAATGTGAAGCCTGTGGCAAGTGTTTGAGGACCTTTGAATGGTTCCTCTTCCCATTTCAAGAAGAAATTGCAGTTGAGCCTCATTTCTGAGTCAGCCTCTTCTGGCAGGGTAATCCTCATAACCTCTTTGAGAGAGAGAGCCCTTAGTGCAGCGGCTCTCAGCCTTTGTAGAGCCACGACCCCAAAATGAGGTTCCCAAAGCCTCCGCGACCCCAAGGGCGGGGGCAGGGGTGGGGCGGGGGCAGAGCCGGGGCGGGGGCGGAGCCGGGGCAGGGGGCGGAGCCGGGGTGGGGCCAGGGCTGCTGGCGTCGCGTTCGCTCCCCCCCGACCCAGAACTCCTCCTTGGGGGGCTGGCAACGCCGGATTTTAGTGGGTGAAGGGCGCTGGCGGCGAGGCACCAGTCGGTGCGGGTCCGGCGCCCTTCACCGCCATCGCTGCCTGGCGCCGCCGATCTCTCCTCAAAGCAGCAGCGGCGCGGCAGCGGCGCTGTCGGGGGACGCAAGGGGGCCTGCACAGGCTTTGGCGACCCTGCCGAAATGGGTGCGCGACCTCCAATGGGGCCGCGACCCACAGGTTGAGAACCACTGCCTTAGTGGATGTGCCCTGTACCGTGGTCACTATAAATGCCTTCTTGTTTTGGGTGGGGACACCACTGATAGTAGCTCATGGAGACCTCATGGAGCTAGTTGGAGCTCCATGCCAACATTCTCATGCATTGGTTCTCATGGACAACCCGATAACCAAGGTCTATATCAGCAGGCTGGGCAAACCAGGTGTCTTGCAGTCCATGTTTCTACTTGTGCTTATACCACTTGGTGTGTGGGTGCAACCATGGCTGGTTAAGCAGAAGTGAACGTGACATATGAACAAAGCAGCCAAATCGAAGTCAGAAAATGTGCTCTTTGGTTTCTGATGGCATTCTTGTGGGTCTTCCAACGTGCATTATTAGGCCTTGCTATGCCTTAAGTTGGGGAGGGGCTGTAGCTGCGTTGATAATATAAGCAGCCTTGAAAGTGGAGGGTTTCTGTTCATCATTAACCTCTCCCTAGATGTAGGCAATGGCAAACCACTTCTGTATCTCTGCCAATAAAACTGCATAGAGGTAGTCATGCAGTCAACCAGAAGTTGGTCAAAATTTGCCAGGACCCAATAATAGTAATATAAACCAGTCTGGCTGCCCTTTAAGCAGAAAGGTGTGGGTAAGAAGGCTACCTGGAAATAAACAGGTCAATGGCTGTGATCACCTCTTAGGTTTAATCCAGCGTCAGTCCACTTTCGGAGCGAGAGAACACATCAGCAAAGTGAGCAGTAATTTTCTTTCCACATTATCTATCCCAAAGATGAATTTTCTAAATTATTAAACCCTGAAAGAAAACAGCTTTCCACTTTGCTGATGTGTTCTCTCACTCTGAAAGTGGACTGAAGCTGGATTAAACCTTAAGTGTGACCACAGCCAATATTTCATTCTAATTCTTTTCTTTAAAATTCCTTTTTTTCTGCTGTCAGCGGTTTTGTCGCAATATATGTTGTTTCCTTTGGTCATGAAAATTTCTCAGAGTGCCAGCTTTGCATCCTCACCACTTGACACATAAAAACAAACAATTTTCATATAGGCACACTTCAAGAGGCATCCCCTAAGCAACCGACAATAAGATTTTAATAGCATGATGTGTGTGTGCATGTATAATAAAAACCAATGGAGTGCAGCCAATTATAATCACGATCCTTACATAGTGGCAACATAGAAGAGTTGATAGCCCATTTTAAACACACAGTTTGAAGTCTAATGCCAACGAAAGGGTATTCATCCGGCACTGAAAAGACTGTGATGTTTTAATTGTTTATTAGCTTTAATAATCTTAATGCAACGAGATCAGATTAGTGTAGCTGCATATCGACCTCTAAGCAGATGGGTTGGCGGGGGGGGGGGGAGGTCTAAAATAAGCAGCAAGCAGGATCTTTGTAAAGGTTTCTTCAAAAAAAGGAAAGAACACATTAAAAGCTAGACTCTGTTTAATCTAAGCATCGAACAGTTTATCTCTTCTTTGTTTTACAGGCAAGTGTATGGATTCCAAGGCTAAAAGGGAATCTATTTGAAGTCACTACTTTTGAAAATGTTGTGGGTTTGAAAAGCCAAGAAGATAGGAAACGTCTACATAGAACACTAATGATGTTTTCAGACGATCGCTGGGAAGAAAAAAGAAAACATCCTGTCTGAACTAAAAGCTGAACCGACACATGGAGGAGGTGGGGGGGGGAATTTATTATTTAAGACATTTCTAAACCACATTTGGGGGGGAGGGATCTCTGAAGAGGTTTACCAAACATTAAAACGAAAGGAAAGAATCAACAGGTACAAGCACATTAAAAACTGGATGGGCCAGTGAAGGAGAAAAGCTTTCACACAGGGAATGGATGAGTAAAATGATGGGTCTTTTATAGGTACCAGTAAGTTGTAAGTTTAGGCTCTTTACAAACAGCAGAGGGGAAGGTATTTCAAGCAGAAGGTGCTACCACTGAGAAGGCCCTACAGTAAGCCATCATAAAGGGTGGCCTCTGTATTATATCAAATATGGAACTGCTCAGTGTATCCCTCTTCTAAGTTAAGAAGCCCTTAACGCAGGGACTCAGAAGTGGTGATGTTAAATGTCGCAGACTGGAATGACACGCTGACGGTATACCTAAAAACCTCTGTTTTGCCCACTTGAACAAGTGTAGATTCTAGCCTGGGAGGCCAGGCCTTATGTTCTGCTATTGTGGGTGCATCCCCACATAGCTTTTTTTAGTCCTGGTTTAGTCCCCTTTGGACTATTTTTTTGGGACTATTTTAATCCGAATAGAGTGACTGTCAATTAATCCAAACATAGCCTTACCCACATAAACAGGACTTTTAAATTCCCCCCCTCCTGTGCAAACTCTGCCTGCAATCGAAGCAGCAACACCTTCCCCTTCACTCTCTAGAGCTGAAGCTGGAGAGCTTAAATTAAAAGCTGACACTTTAAAAGAAAAATTCTAAACCTACTTTCTCCTCTCACACCTCTCCCTTTTTACATTACTGGGAACTGTGCGCTCAAGCAGATCATCGAAGGAGTGAGCACAGCGCGACTGGAGCTGCTTTTTGCAAAGCCTTTTTGCTTATAAAATGTATCTTTCTGATAACAAGCATCAGAAAAGATACAAATGTTTCCAGCAAAAATGTTTTAAAGGTAAATCTGCATCAAGCAGCTCTCACCCCTTTTTGCCTTTTCCAATCGGGGCTCTAGCATTGCAAGCATGGCAAGGGAGCGGGGGAGCTTTGCACCTGTGAAATCCTACCCACAGCTGTCTGCCATTGGCCAGAAGACTAGACCTCCACCCCAAATAGCCTGGTACCATCCCCATGTGGGGGGAAATAAGCGGACGCAGGTCAAAAAAGGGGACGGAGTCCTGTTTTCATCAGCACTTATTTTCCTCTGGATTTCTTCAGGATGGTCCTCATAAAATCTGGGAATAAGAAATTGTATGGGGATGCCTGGATGCCGAATTCAGATTAACTACATAAGTAATGGGGCGGACCTTCCCGAATATGGATTCAATTTGGATTTAAATGCATAGGGAGGCACACCTGTTAGCTGATTTTGTGAGCTTCATGGAATTCTGTTGGAACTGAGTTACTATCATTTTTCATTAATTTAGAGGAGGGCAAGTTATATGTTTTCTTCTCCTGGTCTGCATGGATCTTTGATCTGATTCTATAGCATTTTTAGATCAAAGGACCACCTAGGTCAAGAATGGCACTCTGGTCATGTCTATAGGGCAGATTTTTGCCATCAAAACAAGTACTATGTGTGCCTACACTGGTGCACTTGCATTAGATGCCATTGGCACATGTTAAGGAGTTCGTACAAACTGAATTCATGTGTTCATTTCACTGTCAAAGTGAAAAGAAAAAGAACTTTCCCCCCTGTTTGTTTTAAAAATCCCCTTTCATGGGCAAACACACAATGAAACAAAAATGTTTGCTCAAATTGTACAGGTCAGCAAGTGGAGAACTATTGCATTGAATTTTTAGATATCTGAACAACTACACACTGTATTTGTTTTGATGCAAATATCAATGAACATGAGCCATGTGACTGAATTTTTGAAGGCAAATCAAGTTTTGCACTTCTCTACAATTGTTAAATGAACGTTGGAGGTTCCAGAACTTTCTGGTCATCACCATTGGCTAGTGGTACAATGACACCAATAAGGCTGAGCACCAGAACATGTAGAACCTCTGAAGCTGCTTATACAACTTGAGTCTATCAAAGTACAAGAAGATATATTCCACTTTCTCTACCAGTCCTGCATTCATCATATTCCAGTGCGGACATAACTGCTGTCACAACAACAACAATAATAATGCTGATTTCTTTCCCATGAATAAATAATCTACTTTTCAACTACTGGGAGAATGCAAGCAGGTCAAATGGTTCTGCTCATGATCTGCATATAGGCATCCAAACGCAACTGATTGGCTATCATAAGAGCAGGCTGTTGGCTAGATGGGCTACCGGGGTAATTCAGCAGGGCATTTCTCAAGTTCTTTATGTTCTCAGTTGTATCAATGGCTACTACAGGTGTATCAATGGCTACTTAGCATTAGGTGTGGCACGAATATTCAAAGGTATTCAAAATTCAATCGAATTCATCCAAATTTCAACATTCAAATTCGAATTGAGTGTCCATAAATTCGAATTTAAAAATTTGAATGGATTTCAGATTTCAGATCTATTTGTTCAAATTATCCGGACATTCTCATGTGTACAGGCTCATACACAATGTGTACTTACACATACACATCTTTCTTGCACCCCTATGCGTTTGTACGGATCCATACGGGATGAAAACGGTACAAAAACAGGTTGCATACAGGATAACTATGGGATGCATACGGATGTGTACAGATGTGTACAGAAGTGTACAGGATGCATAACGACATGTATGGACACATACAAATGTGGTTGCCATTCATTAGTCCAGATTCCAATAAGAAAATTTGAACGAATGGATTCAGATTTGCTTAATTCGAATCAAATTTGGTTAAATTCAGATTTTAAAGATTTGAATTGAATCAACTTTTCAGATATTCTATTTGAATAGAATAGAATCCTGCAGGTTGCATTCATGCACACCCCTACTTAGCATGGATGTCTTGGTACATCCTCCAGACTGGGGGGACAGGCAGGATGTCTCCAAAGGCCATCAGTGGGGATTTGAGAGCAGGCGAAGGTTTTGCCTTTGTCTCCTGCTTGAGACACTCACTTGGAAACAATTGGTGGGCCACTGTGTGAGATGGGATGCTGGACTAGATGAGCTGTGGCCCAACCCAGCAGGGCTCTTCTTATGTTCTTAATTGGGGTGATAATCACCACATCCACTTTTTGAATTCTGTCCAGTACTGCACAGCGTTTAAGCTGATCAAGCTAAATACTTTGGGCTCCGCTTATCCTTTGGGAGGGGGTTTTGCTCAATGCTGTAGTAAATATTGATATGCCTACTGTTTTCCTTCTTCATTTTTTTATCCTCTTAAAATATTAGAGCTGTCCAGCAGATGGCAGCTTAATCAAATCTGTATTGCATCTGCCTTCTGAAGGACTCTGAAAAAGTTTAAAATATTTATATAAATTCTGCAAAGCTCAGTTCTTGAGAGAATAGAGTGGACACTTGCACAGTCTGTGCCAAGGCATTAAATCACATCTTAATCTTCCAGATGATGCCTTATCTGGCCTGACCTGAATCAGGTCTGGACCAGTGAGTCCCTCTAGTTCAGACCATGGCAAGGTGTGGTCTGGAAAGTGTCATCTGCCTGTGGTACTGATCCAGACCAGTCCCTGCTTGACCTTCAGGGCCGACCTGTAAGAGCTTTGAAGAACTAAGCTTGGAGACCCCAGGAACACGTTTTGGTGGTATACTTTGGTGCACCTCCAAAGTGGGTCTCCTACCTCTGCGATTCAGACCTGGCCAATCTGGCAGGCCAGTGGATCTCAGTGTCGAGGACTACTGGTAATTCAGATAAGGAGTTCCCTGATCTGGACTACACTCCAACCTGGGCGGATGGAGCATGCCAGTGGTGGGTGGATCTTCCAGGATTCCACAAATAAAATGTGGAATGGAAGCCCTTAGTGGAACACCAGTTAATTGCAGAAAACCTCTCTCAAGTTTAAAACTAGGGATGTACATGAATATTCAAAACATTCAAAATTCGATCAAATTCATTTGAATTTGGACATTCAAATTTGAATTGAATGTCTATAAATTCGAGTTTAACCATTTGAACAAATTTTGAATTTGTTAATGTATTCATTCAAATCATTCAGACATTCGTACGTGTATGGATACATACACAATGCGTACTTGTCTGTACACATCTTTCCCGCAACCATACGCACATGTATCCAAAGATATGAACTGATTCGAAGGTTTAAAATTCGAATGTATTCACATTCGATTCAAATCAAATACATTCGAATCTATTTGTATGAATGTTTGATTCATATTTGAAGATATGAATGTTGACAACATTCGTATGTGTCCAGACGCATCTGTATGCATCCCGTTTTTATCCCGCATGCATCCCATTTTCACCCCCTATGTATCCGTACAAATGCGTGCGTATATGAATAAGATTCATACAGATATGTAGGTAATGCATATGCTTATCTGTACGCATAAGAATGTCCAAATAATTCAAACACATGATTCGAAAGGTTCAAAATTTGTTTGACTGTTTAAATTCGAATGTATAGACATTCCATTTGAATTCAAATGTCTGAATTTGAATGAATTTGATTGAATTTCGAACATTATGAATATTCATGCACATCCCTAGTAGACAGAAGATGTCATGAAGGCGACTAAGTGGTGCTCAAATCCAGAATACAAGTAAGTGTAGAAAAGTCCTGGAACTCCAGAGTTTCACCTGTACAAAAAGACACAGTCTTGGAATGTCTTCAGTTTGTTCTTTTGGTCCTTTTCTTTGCTCATTTGACCCCAGACGGCATTATTATTGTCATTACAAAAGAAGCTCAGGTTGGTTTACAGCATCCACACAGTCATTACCCCCTGTCAGAAGTGTTACTGTCAACATTCCACAAAAGCAAACCTAAAAAAAAAAAAGTTATCTAAAACGCTACGTCTTGGTTTGGCAGACTCTCGTGTAGGCTTACATTCTATCCATGAAATGGCATCGTGTTGGTTTCCCATCTGTCCCTTCTCCGCTTTGTACAAAATTATGCAGACGCAAATAATATGATCAGGTACGAACGTGGCACACAGAGTAATCTGTAATATGCTAACATTTCTGTATCATGTTAGTCTTGCATTAGGCTAATATGACACTAATACAAAATGACAAGGAAAAAAATGACTAATGCAATAAATCTTCCCTATAATACTTTAGGGCTGCCAGAGGTGTCCGTTCCAATTCACTGGAACTCCTCTTTGGATTCTGTGCTCCACGGGAAAATTTAAACTGCAGTCCCAGACACTCTTATTTACTTAAGAGTAACACAGGCAGCACATAGTGCTGCTCTGTGCTTACCTGGGTGATCCCAAATAGCAGTTCCGGACTGAGCATCAACTTTCTGATCTGTATCATAGCAAGGCTTGGACTGGAACAGCAACATCTGCATGGCAGCAGCTGGTCTGATCTGGTCACCATGCCAGCAGAAAGGTCAGCCTCTGCAAACTCCAAGAGCTGGGAACAAACCTTCCTGGTTTCAGAGCTCCTGAGGGATCGGTTTCTGTGATGCACCTTTACACCGCAAAAAGCAGTCCCCCAGTAAACCAGAACACAGTTACGTGCACCTTCTATGTGCCTCCATGATCCAGATGACAAGCCCCTTGTATACTGGTGGACCTGTTCAATCAGGCTCCTGGTCCAGATCACACTCTGCCTCATGCAGATGGAACATACTAGCACTGGGGAGCACCGGTCTAGCCCTAAAGAGAACTGCAGTGCTGACACATCCATAATATGGACATGGAGAGAAAAGCAACCAGAGCAGCAAAGCTAGCTTATTGCACAGCATCCTGGAATTTCCCCAGAGGGAGGGCTATGCTCGGGGGGCTCATGTAGCTCTTGCTTCCATCTTCAGTTTTCCCCAAGATGGCATGGACACGGGGGTGCTGAGAACCAGAATGGACACAGGGACAGATACAAAGCCCCTAAAGACATGTTCTGAGGCTGGTGGCACCATGTTACTCCCTCCACCCGAGACTCTCTGTCAGTAGTGGCTCGGAGAGAAGAGCTGCCAATGCAAGTCAATGGCTGTGGTCACACCTAAGGTTTAATCCAGCTTCATCCCACTTTCAAAGCTGGAGAACACACCAGCAATGTGACCTGTGGGGCTGCCAGCTGGTGGGGCCGATGGGGCCCAATGGCGGCAGCCCAGGGTGGGGCTCCAGAGCTGTCCGACAGGGAGAGTGTGAATGCTCTCCCTGCCAGACAGCTCTGGGACGGCTGAGGATGGCTTGGGCCAGGTGTGGAGCACGATTTCATGCTCCACACTCTGCCCACAATTAGGCCAGCCCTGGGATGGGTTGGGATGGTTCCGGATGGAACCACCCGGCCCAGAGAGCGAATGCTCTGTCCCAGGGCTTGCCTAATTGCGTCCACAGGCCCAAGTGCGAATAGGCCTCTTAAGTGTGACCACAGTCATTACGTCTGCAGATGGAAAATTGGATTATTGCATGTTTCTGGGAAGCCATTAAATGAGGAAAGCAAGAGTTTATTGAATGCGAAAGAACAATACCATGCAGATTTGCTTTGTTTACATACTCTTTGTTCTGTTAACCCCAGCAGAAGTTCTTTCCGGTTCCGGTTTATTCTCTATTCTACACCTTATGGGAACCTAACTAATTACATTTGTATACTTCATCTGGGAAAAAAAGCTGGTTTTAGAACAGGAGTTATTCACACTCATGTTCTTTGGTGCTTCCGTGGCAGAAATTTTCATTCCGGTACGGAGAGGTACTAGCATTATAGATCCAGCCCAGTCTCCAAGGAGGTAGACATATGTACCTTCTTCCGTTTGTGCGATGTGTACTTTGCACCTGACTACATTTTAGAGAATTAAGGATCAAGGCCTTCGATCGCTTTACAGGGTTTTAATCAAATGAAGACACTTTTTAATAACTGTACTTAAGATTCCGTTGGGACCGGAGGTGAAAGAGAAACAGGGATTTTGGAGTTTTCACCTTCTTCAGCTAAGCGGCTCTTCATGTAGCACAAATTATATTCCATATGTAAATGGCAGGCAAGCTCATTTGAAAACACGGCATGTTAAATAAAACTGGACAGGCAGAGACACACCTTACTTGAGGATGATAGGATTAATTATAGGTAGACTCCAGCTGATCTCTCGTTAACCTTTTGAACATGACAGAGGGGAATTTGGGTATTGTAAGAAGAAACCATTCGATTCCCTTTTGTCCTCTGCGGCTCTGCATGAAAATTTCTTCCTGCTAGCCCTAGGGGGATGATCAACACGCACAACTTTCAATCACCTGAGTGAGCACAAAGCAGGGGATAGAATGGATCCAGACCCTCACACAGCCATTGGCAAATCACAGCATGGCCGCAAGTCATTGGGCCAGGAAATTATGGCTGCATCCCCAAAAGACTTATTTACTTCTCCACTGTCACTCTACTGTCACTCTATTGAAGTGGACTTTAAAAGTGCCATGCAAATCAGGAATAAGCGTCCGCATGAGGCTCAGGAAAATGCGTGTTTTTAACGCACCTTCCGTCCCCATAGGATCCCTGTTTTCTTTGCGTGCATCTTTTTCTCCCCGCCCCTGCTCTTGTTCATAGGGTGCCAGCGGGAATGGGGAGGGACTGCGCTCGGTGTGGCCACAACCAGGAAGACAATCCCTGACAAGTGCAAAGGAGAAACAGCAATCGGCTCTCTGTTCGTCTCCCAGATCTCCCCCCCCCCCGAAATGGCTTCTCGTGCTGGAAAACATTCACTCTCACCACTTTCCCTGTTATTGCTTTCAAAAATCCACCCTGCCCAGCGCACGAGCGCTGACAATCCCTGACAAGTGCAAAGGAGAAACAGCGATCGGCTCTCTGTTCATCTCCCAGATCTTCCTCCCCCCCCCCCCGAAATGGCTTCTCGTGCTGGAAAACATTCACTGACAATCCCTGACAAGTGCAAAGGAGAAACAGCGATCGGCTCTCTGTTCATCTCCCAGATCTTCCTCCCCCCCCCCCCCCGAAATGGCTTCTCGTGCTGGAAAACATTCACTGACAATCCCTGACAAGTGCAAAGGAGAAACAGCGATCGGCTCTCTGTTCGTCTCCCAGATCTCCCCCCCCCCCCGAAATGGCTTCTCGTGCTGGAAAACATTCACTCTCACCACTTTCCCTGTTATCGCTTTAAAATCCACCCCTAGCAATAATCCACCCATTTCACACCTCACAGCGATTGCAACAATGTTGCAATTCTGCGTGATTCTGGCTCTTTAGTTCTGAGCTTTAGAAAGTGAAGCTGCTTGTGTTTCTGCTGTGTGTGCAGGCGGCAATCCCCGCCCTTTTGCCACGGAGCGTCCTCAAGGTAAATGTAGCGAGGAAAACCCGCGACTTACAGAAAGAGCGCTGGAAGAGTTGTTTAAAGTGCATGTATTTTGTCGCGCGATTTCCACATTTTGTAGCGCTGGAACCTCGTTAAAAACCCTGGCTTGGGGGCGCTCAGAGGCAAAAGGAGAGTCTTGGCAGACTTTTTATTCCTTGGGGACAGGCCCTATGTCATTCAAGAAGCAGACGGAACGGTCATGTGCCATCAGCTCTACCTATTCTGGCCCTTTTCTGCTACACATTCCTCTTTCCTGCTTTGCCCTTTGCCCTATTGACCTGAATGGGAGTCCTTAAGAACATAAGAAGGGCCCTGCTATATTACGCCATAGCCCATCTAGTCCAGCATCCTGTCCCACACAGTGGCCCAGCAGTTGCTTCTGGGCATTTCAAACAGAAGACAAGGGTAAAACCTTCACCTGCTCTCAACTCCCTGTAAGTGACTTTGAGTTGCATCCTGCCCCTATTGCTTTCAGGCACTTTGGAAGTCCACTTCCGAATATTGCTGTTATTTGCACTGTTGGGGCTGATGGGAATGGTAGTTCAACAACATCTGGCATATATTGCACTGAGCCACCTTTTTGAAGAGTTCTATAATAGTGGCCAGGCATTTTTCCTTTGTGTTGAGAAAGTACCTTTGGATGAAAAATTTCTTTTCTCCTTCCCCCTCCACTCCCTCTCCCTTTTCGATGTTTTGTTTATTATATACGAGCAAACAGAAAGGTCTGTGCTTCTGTTCTGGGGTATCGGTGGAATCAAAAGCAACTATAAATTAAAAATATTTGCTGCAGTGATATACTTACTCTGCTGCTGCCTGGTATTTTTGAGGGGGAGGGGGGAAATAAAACCCACAACAACAGTGATAAGTGGCTAAATGGTACCATAAATCACATTTTAGAAGACTGCCAATATGTTTACAGAATGGATTTCTCTGGACAAATGGAGGAAAAATGTAAAATAAAAGTGCACACTGTACTGTTGACAATAATAGAATACCAGGGTCTCAGCAGGTGTATGTTGTAAGTGGACTGTTTTGAGCCAGGTAGAAGATGAACTAGTTCAGGACTGTGGCGATGCTACTCAGGGGTCTAGATTTCAGGGGGTCATATTTTCTGATCTATGCTCCAGCAACTGTAAACATGCATTCCTGAATGGGGGGAAATGGCACTCAGATACATAAAAACAGCAGTATTTTTATGCAGTGACCTGAACTTAACTTGCAGAGGTGTTCCTTTATTATTGCTGCTATGTTTACTGCACTAATTCAAGTAAATCCAAGTGATGCTCAAAACAGACCTATAGCAGACTCCCCTTGAATATCAACTCACTGTTCATGCGGGTATATTTATTGACCCCTTTCACAGCACAACTCAAAGCAATGATCAGTTTTAAATATAAAATTCTATCTCTCTGTCTCTTTTTCCTCTCATACACAGACATCCTTGATTGTATCGTTCACTTTAGACCTTCTGTATTATTTATAACCTTCAACAACGAGAGCATAATTATAAGTTTGCATTTTTTTTGAGTTTGCTAGAACAGAGTTTATCATTTAAAAAAAAAAGCCATATACAAAAACTAGAGACCTAAGCCAGGCAGATTAGTCAGGAAGGATCTACAGTTGAAATTTAGAGAAAAGGCAATCCCAAATTGTGCAGGTACTACACACGTTCTTGAAACTCTCGGCCTAGAAAACAAAGTAGCCAAGTAGAGACTGGATTCAGACCAAGGTGATTAAGAATGCAGAGTTTGAAATTGTCCTCTGGGTGTGTCCCCATGCACATTTTGGTCCGAATTGAAATTGGGTTCAACAAGGGTTGTCCCCATGCACTTCCGATTTGGTTGGATTTCCGCAGATCAAATCGCCCAAACCCGTACCAGAGCCATACCAGATTTGATACTGGAAAAAAACAAGTCTCATCACGATTTGGGTGATTTGATCCGAGCCAAACCTACACATGGGGTCTGTCCCGGGCTATTTGGGGAGGAGATCAGCGCTCACGTTAGTGGGAGGTGGGGTTTCATGTCCTGTGCTTGCTGTTTGTGCCCTGTGGCTGACAAACCTTCTGTTCTTCTCCCCACAACAAACACTGTATGAGGTGAGTGGGGCTGTGATAGCTCAGAAAGATTGCTATAACCTGCCGAAGATCACCCAGCTTTCTTCATGGAGGAGGGCAGAACCAAGCCTAGTGACTACAACATATGAGTCCAGCACTCTAACCACACTTCAGACCCAAAACAGTTCAGCACATCTAATGTCTTTCCTTCTCAAGGTCTGTTGCAACCTTTAGAAAGTGAAAGTGCCCTGCAGTTTCAATATTGATTGGAATGGATTAATTTTTTGTCATAACAACAATAATAATGCATACAACTTGATTCTTTTCCATTGAAAAACATGGACAGAAACTATAAAACAGTTTCTCTCTCCTCTCTCTCTCTCTCTCTCTCATTCTGTGTGTGTGTGTTGCAGAATATCCCAACTTTCCTATCTGTGGTTTATTCTGCTTGGGATGAACAATTTGTACGAGAGCAGGAAAGAATTTGTATTATAGGATAATCCGCCTAGCAGTGGCATTTTTTCTCTCCCTGCATAGATTTGGCATGTGCTCGTCTTTGGTGCAATCAGCAGCTTCTGTGAAAATTAAATGCATAAATTGTGTTTATTAATTATAGCATTCTTGGGATCATTGCAAGAGATCGATAATAGACGTTGCACGGCTGTGTCTTAGCCCTCCTGTAATCATTTCCATCAGGAATCCTTCAGGAATTACAGCAACCCATGATTCATTCATAATTCACCATTTCCATTATTTCCTTTCCCCATTTAGCATGCGGCAAAATTTATAGCTTCATTTACATTGTGTTCTATGAATAATAGAAGGAATACATTGAGGACCATGGGAAATGATGGTGTCGGTGCAGATGTGCTCCAAAAGGAGGAGATCTCCATCACAGGGAAGATTGCTTCATTCCTTCATGGCAACTACTGAGAGAAAAGGTATATCTGCTGGCAGAGGGAAAAAAGAGGGAAGCTGAGAAGTGGAACCTGTGATACTCTGGGGAGAGAGAGGGAGAGATTTGCCTATAGGTTTTGTCATCACAGGGTGGGAGCACTAAGATCAGTGTGCACAGGATTGCAGCTTTGATCCCTGGCACACCACTTCTAAATCCATGCCAAGGAAACTGCACAGATATGAGCCAACCGTCAATACTGAGAATGGGCATAAGAACCTGAAAGGAGCCCTGCCGGATCAGGTCATAGCCTATTTAGTCCAGCATCCATCTCACACAGTGGCCCACCAATTGCTTATGGACATCTCAAGCAGAAGATGAAAGGAAAAACCTTCAGTGGCTCTAGATTCCTTGCAAATGGAATTTAAAAGCATCCTGCCTGTCTCTCCAATCTGGAGGTGGTCCCTAGGCATCCATTCTAGATAGTAACACACACACAGACACACACACAGGTGCACGGCTAGCGATAGTGAGGAGCCAAGTCAGTCCAAAGATTTAGTTGGGAGCCAGAGAGTCAAAGCAAGCTATAGGGTCAGGTTACCAGAAGTCCATTGTCAGTCAGTCAAGGGTCAGGAGTCTACACATGAGCTGGGGGTTGCCAGAAAAGACATTTTTTTGCAGTGGAGGTTGCTGGGTGGGGTGTTCTTGTGAAGGGCTGGCATTGTCCCTTCCCCTTCAGAGCAGCTGTTTGGCATGGAGGCGAGTGGAGCGCCACAGATGTTCTCTCTCTGAAGAGAACTCACCTCTGGGCATGGTTCAAAACCTAAGTCCAAGCTGTCTGCGTCTGGGTAGACAAGAGCAGATTCCCAAGGAGGCCCCTGTGCTGGGGGTCTCTCACCTGGGCTTGCAGGAGCAGTGCACTCCTTGTCTGAGGAGTCAGACAGGGCTTGAGGCATGACCGTCCATCTAGTCCAGCATCCAGTCGCATACAGAGGCCCATCAATTGCTTCTGGTCATCTCAAGCAGCAGCAGTACCACCAGCAGCAGAGTTGGCTTTTTTACCTCACTTTTCTCACCCATTTCAAAGCAGCTGACAAAGCTTTCTATTCTTCTCCCCACAACAGAACACCCTGTGAGGTGGGGCTGTGAGAGCTCAGAAGAGAGTTGTGACTAGCCCAAGGTCACCCAGCTGGCTTCATAGGGAAGGGCGGAATTGAACCTAGTATTCCTAGATAAGAGTCCGGCTCCCTAACCACTAGACCGAACAAAGGCAAATTATTCACCTGATATTGACTCCCTGAAAATGGCCTTTAAAGGAATTACATCTGTCTCCGCAACCCAGACGAAGTATCTGGGCATCCATTTTAGTAGCCATTGATACACCTGTCCTCAGGGGATTAAGAAGAGCCCTGCTGCATCAGGCCACAGCTCATCTAGTCCAGCGTCCTGTCTCGCACAGTAGCCTACCAATTTCTCCTGGGCATTGTCTCTCCCTTTTTGAAAATTTGATTGATTTTTACATTACTACATTCCATCCAGTATTTCACTTTTCCATACAATAAAAGCTTGCCAGTTCTTGACAAAAACTGACATAGTTTTATCTCTTAACAGATTTGTCAATTTATTATCTCTTAATGGATTTGTCAATTTGTCCATTTCTGCAAGATCCATCAGTTTTATAATCCAGTCATTCAAGGATGGAATTTTTGGTTTTCTAATTTCAGGTTTCAATGGGCAAAATGGCCTCTTTCCCTGTGTAAGCGTAATTCTGCACTGGTCAGTGTACTGGACCAGCAAGTGTCCTAGGAGCCCCTGTCCCCTAAGACCCCAACCCTTTGGGCTGCCCCCTAGGAGTGCGAACTCCCTTCAACATGCAGAAGTGAGGATCCAATAGTACACTTGCTGGTCTGGGATCCTAATTTCTCCCAAGCTGCTTAAACCTGTGTGAATTTGGGATAGTCAAAAAAGGTGAGGCCAACTCAGTTTCAGACAAATGTCTCATATGTTCTAGGAAGGCTTTTGACTTAACCAAAATTCGGGGCCCTTTCTGCACTGGGCCTCATTCTGGAATAGGGAAGTGCACGAATATTTGAATGCATTCAAAATTTGATCAAATCGACCGAATTTTGACATTCAAATTTGAATTGAATGTCCTTGAATTTGAATTTAAACATTTGATTCGAATTTTGAATTTCGGATCTATTCATTCGAATTATTCAGACATTTGTATGTGGACGGGTTTGTACATGATGCGTACTGGAAGATTTACATCTTTCACGCACCTGGACGGATCCATACGGGACGAAAATGGGTTGCATACGGGATAACTACAGGATGCATACGGATGTGTACGGATGCGTACAGATGTGTATGGACCCGGGAAAGATGCGTACGGGCATCTAGGAATGTTGACATTCGTAAGTGCAAATTCAAATGAAAAATTCAAACAAATAGATTCGATTTTTCTTAATTTGAATTGCATTTGGTTAAATTTGAATTTTAAACATTCAATTCGAATTGAATCTCAATAATTGCATTCAAGTACCCCCCTATTCTGGATTATAGTCTGCATTAGCATATGGATGACAGGTCCCTATTCCAGGATATAATCCAGAATAAGGCCCAGTGCAGAAAGGGCTGTGGTCTGTTCAGGTTTCTGTGGCATGAGAACAGATGGAATCCATTTCTGTTGGTCTACGCATCATTCAAATGTACAGTTTGCTTATGTATATATAAACCAGGCACATATACAAATACATAGCGGCAGAAGTGGAAAAGACATTATTAGAAACTGATGAATAGAAAACTTTTTTTTTAAAAAAAATAACACTTTCAACAGCTTTTTAATCGTTTAGTGAAAACATTAAGAAAGTGACATTTCATGTCAAGTCTTTTGAGATAAAAGCCAGCTGTCCCCTTCCCTCGTATATATTTCTTTTTTCCTTCCTAGCATTTAGTTATCCTAGCACGCTTTCACATTCAGAACAAAAGGCAATTTTTCTTTTCTTTTCTTTTCTTTTCTTTTCTATTTAAAAAGGAGCCCATTAGCAGCAGAGCAACTCAAAACAAAATAATAAAAATAAAAATAACCTTATGGGTTGTGGAGATCACGTGATGTATGAATTTCTTAAAGTGCTGTGCATTTTGACTGTTTCAGTGTATTGCCATTTTAATGAAGCAAAAGGCAAAGAGCAAAACTGCCAAGGCTCACAGAGTCACCCATGCTGATGGAGTGAAGAAGAAGAAGAAGAAGAAGAAGAAGAAGAGTTGGCCTTTCTACCCTGCTTTTCTCACCCATTTAAGGGGCCTCAAAGCGGCTGACAAAGCTTCCTATTCTTCTTCCCACAACAGAACACCCTGTGAGGTAGGTGAGGCTGTGAGAGCTCAGAAGAGAGCTGTGACTAGCCAAAGGTCACCCAGCTGACTTCCTGGGGGAGGGTGGGATTGAACACGGTATTCCCAGATAAGAGTCCGGCTCCCTAATCACTAGACCAAAGTGAGGAAGGTGTGACTCTGTTTGGAAGCCTCCCTTTGTTCTTCCTGAACATAACTTGGGGAGATCAAAGGGAGTCGATGGCTATGGTCATGCGTAAGATTTAATCCAGCTTCAGTCCACTTTCAGAGTGAGAGAATACATCAGCAAAGCTATTTTCTTTCAGTGTTAAATAACTCAGAAAATTCACCTTTGGGGTAGATAATGTGGAAGAAGAAGAAGAAGAAGAAGAAGAGTTGGCCTTTTGATCCTGCTTTTCTTACCCATATAAGGGGACTTAGAGCGGCTGACAAAGCTTCTGAAAGGAAGATGGATGAAAGTTCTGAGATACCAGCTGTGGTGGGCACTGCCCACTTTGTCCTTGCTAAATCCTGTCTCACAAGCTGAACAGGCATTATCAGTTGTAATGAGACAGTTACAGGATGTTTAATCAAAATACACACAGTAGTTTTGAGGGTATTTATATTGAGGAGTGCTGGTCAGAAAAACAGTTGACTTTTGGGGTCTTTTACTGTCCAAACCTAAATTATGGAAATATCAAAGCTGTAGAACTTTTGTTCCACAGCCTGGAAAATTTCTGCAGTGGCAAGCGCTGGTTGAATATAAGGATCACCTCCGACCTTGGTGGGGGTCATGGAGGACACTGATGCAAAGATGAGCCATGTCAGGAGGTAGACTTTCTGTCAGCCATTCATTGATTGTTTCCAAAATCTCTTCTTTCTCCTCTCCTTGTTCCTTGCCTTTAGCAAACCAAACTGTAAGACGTGGATGCTTCTCTCAATGCTATTATTAATCTCAGTCTTATGTTAAAGAATTCTGAAAGAGGTGAGGGTGTGATGCTGTAAGTGTCAAGAATTCGTCAAAGTTCACCTGCGTGATGGCTTTACTGCAGGCTATTCCTTCCAATTTATTGTAGCTGACATCAAACAGGTATGCTTGATCAAAACAAATGGCTCCTTTTCCTTATTTTTCTTGACTGTTGTGCCTTTGTTGAGTATAATAGGACATAAAGAACCTCTGAGAGACACCGAATTTCTTTTAGCCAAGGGAGAAAGGGCGAGATTCTCTCTTCCTTGTGTGTTTGTTTCTGTTATAGAATTTGCTATATTGCCACTCAAGAACGTCTTAGAACAACTTGTAGCCACCACAAGCAGCAGCAGCAGCAGCACCAAAAAGAACCACCGAACAGAACCACATTAATGTAAAGCATACATTAATGCACATTGTTTAAATACAAGGAATCCCTCTGCGGCTATGGCACAGTCCAAGGCCAAGTTCTGACTGGGCATTTTAATCTGGGTTTTAATCCAGATTTATTTAATCAGCAGCCAGGTCAGGTTTTTTGGCATTCCCATGCCTAGCTTATAATGCGGACTGGCAGGGGAGAAACCCTCCCCACTCCCTCCTTTCATCCTCACCATCATACCCTGACGTCCTTGGGGCGGATGTTCCTTTGCAAAGTGGAACCCTGCTCCTTTACCCCTTTGCTCAGTCTCTCGCCTCCCTGACACCACCAATTAATTTTTATTGACATTTTAATTTGCAAACGGGAGGTGGGTTGGGACGAGAGTGAGCGGGAGGATGGGAGAGCAAAGGAAAGCAAAACAAAACAACGCTCGGCAGTGTGGAGTCTTTTGATTTGTTCAAGGGTGGGGGAGGACGGAGGGAAGATGACAATTGTGCTGCATCAGAAGATCGCGGCACTGCAAAAATCCCAGGGATGCAGGCAAAAGCCATGAATGGAAGGAGGGAGGGACTACTGTTACACTGATTGTGTTACAAATTTTACAACTCTCTCTTGCCTCTGCTCTCATGGTGGACAGCTGGGGAAAGAGAGGCAAAATCACGCTTATCATTGGCTCAGGGGGAACTGAAGAGAATGCCACCAAAGCATGGTTCCTCCCCCCCCCCAAAAAAACCCGGTTGCATTCCCATTGTTAAATAAAGAGGATTATTTGTAGATCCAGGAGTGAGTCCTGTTATAATCTAAATAGGGATTCTCCGTGTTTTGGGACCTTTAGTCCACAGAAATAGGAGATCCCTTGCAAAGTGTCAGAATGGGGAGAGTTTGAGCCAAATTCAAGCCGGACTACATCTTGTGTTGGACCACAGACCAGGCCTGCTCCTGCCTCCACTGTGGAAGAGGAGAGTGGTGGTACAACCAATGTAGGTCCCACAAAGGAGTCTGATGGAACTTCAACAGGTTCTGAAAATGACCATCTTCTAGAGCTGTTTCTGGAAACTGGTAGCATGTCCCTGCCCAGAAACCTTGAGGCCTAGGAACTGAACACAATCCTCAGGGAGAGTTTTAACAAGTGCCAAGTAAACTGGAAATATTATCTCCCATGGTCTGGAGGCTCTTAGTCCAGCCCAGAATTGCACTGGCCTGTTGTTGAAACATGCCACATATTCAGTTTGTCACAACTCATATGCAGTTTAAAATTCCAAGGGAACTATTCCACATTCCAACATATCGTTGCAGATCTCATTTGGTACAAACTGAAATTTAGTGGCTGTTCAAACCAAAACAACTACCCTCGGTTCAGGTTTGATTTGAAGCAGTTTTGGGGTTATTTTAACAACAGGGTGGTTCAGTTTGCAAACCAAGTAAACAACAGTAAACTACTCTTTATTTACTATGATTTTGCTTGGTTCATCACAACACTCCTTGGTTCAGGCTCAATTCAAACCTTTCTTTCTTTCTTTTTCAAACAGCAGAATGTTCTGGTTCGTTTGCAAACTATGCGAACAGCCCAGTTCTCCGTGAACTGACCAAACAGTCTGGCCCATCCATACTTTGAATTACTATATATAAGCAACACCTGAAGCCAAGAAATGCACCTTGTTCAGAGTTTAATTAGGGCCATGCTGTGCATCTCAGCTTCTCATTTAGTCCTGGGAAACTTGCTGAAAACTGTAGATATGGACTGCAGACTAGCCCTCCTTGGATGTCTTGTGAATCATTAAAATTTCTTTTTCATCTTAGCAAATGTTAGAAATCTTTTCCTGCAGTGAAAAGTTTTTATCAAAGCGCCCTGGGTACTTTTAGATAAAACTGTTGTTTCACATTGCTAGTGCCTGAGATTTGGCTCACTGAAGGTCTAGAATTCCTCACTGTGCTATATTTGACTTACTAAAAACTGCATAGCATATCATGGCGTTGGAGTCAGTGAGTCAACCTTAGGCCTTTTTGCACTAAAGCCGGACGTGGGAATGTGTTCCCCATTCCACACATTCCTTACCTGCCTAGGTGCAAAAAGGGAATCCGTCCCTGTGTGGCATAGCCCGAAAAGGCTGGCACAGGATGCTCCTCCCAGGCCTGCCACCATTGGGTTGAATTCGACCCAGGGGCGGGCAGGCTGTTCCCATCCTTTCCCCGGTTCCTGAGGACCCTAAGTGACCCAATCGGGTCACCTACAGCACGCAGGAACTCCCCCCGGCACCCCCCTGGGCATCGGCCTACCTGGGGACCCGCATGCATGCATGCAAGTGACTTGCCTCATCGCCACTAGGTTCGAACTGGTGAGCCCGGCCGGTGTCATTGTGCTGCTGGCTCTGATTGGCCTACTACCTGCAGCAGATGCACAACAATGCCGGCTGGGCTTGCCACTTTGAACCGGCGGTGACAAGGTAAGTCACGTTCACACGCGTGTGTCCTCGCTAGGCCCTAGGCCAGGTTTTTTCCCCCTGCGGGCTGTAGGTGACCTCTCAAGGTCATTTGGACAGAATAGAAAGCAAAGGTTTTGCTTTGGTCTTCTGTTTGAGGTGCCCAGAAGCAATTGGTGGGCCACTGTATGAGACCTTGGCCCTTCCTGCACTTGGCCTTATTCTGGAACATATCTCGGGATAGCCACCTGCTGTCCACAAGCTAATGCAGACTATGGCAGGTCTCACCTGCGGCCTTCCACAGTCTGCACTAGAAGATAGCAGGTCCCTTTTCTGGGATATATTCCACAATAAAGCCATGTGCAGAAAGGCCCAGGATGCTGGACTAGATGGGATGTGACCTTGTCCAGCAGGGCTCCTCTTAAGTTCTCACTGATGTCTAGGTATTACCTCCAGGTTGGAGATACAGGCAGGATGCCTTTAATGGCCATTTGCAGGGATTTGAGAGCAAGTAAAGTTTTTCCTTTTGTCTTTGGTCAAGAAGCCCCAAAACAATTGGTGGGCCAAGATGCTGGACTAGATGTGAGGTGGCCTCACCCAGCAGGGCTCCTCATATGTTCTTATGAATTTCAACCAGCAACCATCTGCTTTCCTGACTGTTGTTCTACCATTGAGGCACAACCACTCCAGATCTTCCCTACACTATTGAATATTTAATTAATTTATGGGATGTTACAGTTGCCATATTCTAGTGTCCTCAATGAAATTATTGGGAACATGCTGAAATATTCATGGCATATGCCACTTCATGATGAAAGTATGAGGATTCCATTAATTGCAATAGACAGAAAGTAGTAATTAAGAGCTACGTAAACCTATCTACAGAGAAACTTTCCTGTTTCTTCCTTATATAGTTAGTCCCTCCCTCCCTCCTCACCCCATAAAGAGAAATTCCTATGAACTGCTGAAATTTGGAAACATGACGCTCCCATTGTTGAGTCTCCCGAGAGCTTCTTTTGATCACATCTGTATCTTGGAGTAACACATCATCACACTGACAGCTTGGTGCTGATTTAATGGCCAGGCATATCATTAGAGCATTGCCAATGTAAGGATGTATTGGTGTAACACATCATCAGCATGTTAGGGCACGGATGATGTATAGCTCTCAGCTGTGGCATTGGTAAAAAGGAATGCACTGGGAACACCAATGCCTTTTCTACATAAAACTCAGGGAGGCTTTGAAGAATAAATAAATACGAATGATATGCAGAAAACATTGTTTAAGAGACCATGGCTTAGGACAGTGATGGCTAACCTTTTGAGCTTGGTGTGTCAAAATTCACAGGAAAACCTAGCTTAACTCGGGTGCTGTGTCACTTCCAGAAATATCCATAATTTTGTGATATTTGTAGCTCTAGTAAGAAAGTTATATTTTTGATACATGTATTTTATTAAAAGCAAAAATGAATAATTCCTTACATTTGCTAAGTCTTCAATTGAAAGTTGGTATTTTGTACACTTCAAGAACAAGCAAGCACTACATGCCCAGGTGCCAGGGTGACCAGGTGTGTCACCTAAAAGGGCTTGGCGTGTCACCTGTGACACGCGTGTCATAGGTTGGCCATCACCAGCTTAGGAGCATCTTTTGGAGCACTGATTTCTTAGGTGTGGGCTCACCTGGATAAAAGCTGGGGACCAAAAGAAAATGTTTTAGGATGGTGCAAACAGACATTTTGGACACTGCATCTAATCTTGTGAATGTGCGCTTGTACAATGCACTACAGGCACTTGTGAGAAAATAGTCGCACCCACACACACCCAAGAATGCAAGCTTGTTATGAGTGAGCTCATGAATGCAGATGGTTTTGCCTTGAGAAGCTATCGGGGTAGATTTGCTAGAGCTCAGTTAATCATTCGTATCAAAACTGAAGTCTGGAAAAATGGAACCTGGCAATAGGAAGTGGGTGTGTTGAGCTTGCTGAACACTTGCTGTAGAACCACTAGATGGCTTCAAAAGAGCAATATGTGTTTGTTTGTTTCATCATTTACTTTTTGAGTTACATGTGAAAGACTGAAGAAGTAAGAAATTTGTTCCCTGAGCCTATAAAGGGAAAAAAGTCAAAGAAGGTAGATAGATAGATAGATAGATAGATAGATAGATAGATAGATAGATAGATAGATAGATAGATAGATAGATAGATAGATAGATAGATAGATAGATTGACTGACTGACTGACTGACTGACTGACTGACTGACTGACTGATTGATTGATTGATTGATTGATTGATTGATTGATTGATTGATGGTCTCTGACCACCAGACACATTTCTTGTCTGAATTTCTTGGGCTGAATCCACACTTCAGCCCCTAGTATGCAATTAGGCAACATCTGGGCAGGTGGATCTGCATTGTCAGGAGGCATTTATAGCCTAGAAATGGCCCCTGCCTGCCCAGAGGCTGACCAGTTGCATGCAAGTTGTGGAGCATGAAGTCATGCACTGCAAGCATGCTAACCTTCTCCAGACACATACCAGAAGCATCCAGCCGGTGAGCATTCACATCGCTACCAGCTGGGAAGGTCATTGGAGCTGTGGCGGAAGTGCACTGGAAGCTCCGATGACCCTCGGATGTGACTGCACAAAGTGTCAGCATCAACATAGTGACAGCGCTGATGCATGCACAGTTGTGGAGTGTGCTGCACTCAAGATGGTGAAGGCTGGAAGAGGATTGGCTGGCGATTGAATACAGGTGAGTGTTCGAACATGGGGGGGGGCTGTGAACGACTAGTACTTGCAAGTGCGATCGCTACAGTAGTCACCTTTAGTGGACTGCACACCTTTCCCATCCACAGAACGTGAAGGGAAGTTTGAAAATTCTCCCTGGTCTTTGGCTGAGGCAGCAACATTTTGCTGTGGGCAAGCTGCTTGCTGTTTTTAAATTGATCTTATTGTGCTCTGGGTCCTTTGGTTATAGGTTAGGATAGAAATATTAATTAATTAATTAATTAACATAAATAAATAGCCAAAATACAGTTGTAAGAAAACAACCCCATCCAAATATCAATAGGCATACTGTAATTCCTGGCAGAATTCTCACCCACAGGGCTGTTTTAGCTATCTGTAGTGAGCCATTTTAGCACAGCTCGAAGTATTCTTATATTTCAACCAATTTATGCCATCTGGTCAACCAATGAACAACAGAGAAAGGGCAGAAGTGCTGTCAAGTACGTGTGAAAGATTCTTGTACTGAAACTCCCTTTTCTTAACCTTTACGTCTCTTCAGTCAACGTCACGTTGTCAGAGAGCTATTGCTCTGTGCAATGCATTGCTGCAGGTCAATGTAACTGATCAAACCTGCCCAAAGATACATTGGGTGAAACAATTCATTTGGACAGTGAAGAGTGTCTTTTTCTTACTTGAAGAGACATGTGCAAAAACATTTACAGTGCCATAATGCAGGCTGAATAGCGGCCTTGAAGATTTTCTCTTTCTGTGATAAGCTTTGATATGCTGTCTTGGGTTAAGGCGAGCAAAAACTAAATCTGTAGGTAAGCATCCTGCCACTGCTGAAACATAATGGAACAGATGCAAAAGGATTTGAAAAGAAAAATGGCTGGAAATGAATCAGTTTTCCAACTGACTACAAGTGAATGGTGTAGTGATTTTTTAAAAAAGATAACAAATTAAAGATCTTGTTCTACGACGGTTCTCAACCTGTGGGTCGCAACCCCTTTGCGGGTCAAACTATCCTTTCAGAGCGGTCGCTACAATTCTCCCACCCCCCTTCCCCCCTTCCCCCCTCCCAGCAACCCCTTCCCCATGGTTTGGGGTCCCCACAACATGAGGAACTGCATTAAGGGGTCACGGCATTAGGAAGGCTGAGAAGTGCTGTTCTTGTAGTTCTGGAACCCTCAAAGGGTAGCTCGCTCGCCCCAGAAGATCTTTGGAGGGGGCACAGATGCATGTAGGCTACTGAATAGCCAGCAGGTGTGTAAAGAACTCAGGATTGTCCGATGTTTGACAGTGGTGGCAAAATGCAATTGCAGAATCTAAAGAAGATCCCACTATTACCGTCTGCCATCTGGAGTGACCCTTGCAGTATTCTCATCCCAAGTGTTGGAACCTTCCTTTTTTTTTTAAGGTAAAACTTTTTTACTGATTAGTCAATATGACCATATCAGAAACAGAAATATAATACAATACATAAAAACTTAGAATCTGATAAAATCCGCATGGATCTTCATTGCCCTCAGGGTAAAAACTGCAACCTTTGTAACAGATTTACTTAAAAAAAAAATTTTTTTTTTGCATACTCCATGAACCAATGTGGCCATTTTTGTGTTCCTTTCCCCCTAAAAGACCAGGTACACCTAAATTTTAATCCATTTCCAATGAACATCAGCCAGGTAATGAGCCATTTTCCTTCCACATTATTTAATCCAGAAGTTCTGTCTTTGGCTTAATGTGGAAAGAAAATGGCTAGTCATTTTGCTAATGTGTTTCTCTCTCATTCTGTACGTGGATCAAAAGCAGATTAGTACTTAGGCATCGCTGAGCCTTAAAGATGCTTTTCCATGAGCATTTCCTTGTTGGAGGACCAGATTAAGTTTTGAAAATTCAGATTAAGTTTCGAAAGAGACCATTATCTATCTATCTATCTATCTATCTATCTATCTATCTATCTATCTATCTATCTATCTATCTATCTATCTATCTATCTATCTATCTATCTATCTATCTATCTATCTATCTATCTATCTATCTATCTATCTATCTATCTATCTATCATCTATCTATCTATCTATCTAATTTGTATTTCTATCCCGTCCTATACCCAAAGGTCTCAGGGCGGGTTACAATATTATATTAATCTTAGACAGGTCACTGCCCTCAGGTTTATAATCTAAAGAGATAAGATGCAAAAGGAAAATGGTGTGGGAGGGAACAGGGACACTCTGGCAGCAACAGTGTCCTTGCAATGTTAACATACTTTTATTTTCTTTTTCTCCTCCATTCCCAACAGGCAAGATGGCTCCTTCATAGCCTGTGTGGTGACCGTTGGGAGGGAAGGGTCAATGCTGGGAGCTTGATGGAAGGTGCTCACCCAGTTTCCTTCTCTCTTCCTCTCCCCACAGGCAAGATAGCTCCTTCATAGCCTGTGTGGTGACCATTGGGAGGGAAGGGTCAATGCTGGGAGCTTGATGGAAGGTGCTCACCCAGTTTCCTTCTCTCTTCCTCTCCCCACAGGCAAGATGGCTCCTTCATAGCCTGTGTGGTGACCGTTGGGAGGGAAGGGTCAATGCTGGGAGCTTGATGGAAGGTGCTCACCCAGTTTCCTTCTCTCTTCCTCTCCCCACAGGCAAGATGGCTCCTTCATAGCCTGTGTGGACACAGTGAGTGCTTATTTTGTAAGTCTTCATATAGAATGTATAAAGTAAAGCAAAGGAATTCTCCCCACTCTTAGCAATATTCTAAACTGCTGTCATGCCCCAAATTTCTAGGATTTTGTGTGTCCTGACTTTGAAGGTGGAGTAAAAGTTCCCCATCTGAGGTGCTTTCTGTGGGACTTTCTCTAGGAAGTTTAATGTAGACGTGTTGTTTGTACTGGAATTAAACTCAAGTCAATTTACTGAACATAAAACACACTTGACCTTGAATGGATTAATTTACTCTCAGGAGCTGTATTACAAATTGGAGCTCTCTACATGACATTTTACAGTTCTTCTAGCTCTGCAGTGCTCCAAATGCATAGATGAGGACATGAGGATATCATATCATTATATGAATCCTCAGAGGGCTATGGATAAAGATGCAAAGACACATGCACACACACCCATCCATTAGTGGATTAGTCTGAGCTCTGTTGCCTTTGTACTTAAGTTCTAATCTGTTTCCTGATGAATATACCAACCAGAACTCAGTAGGCACTTTAGCCCAGGAGGCAATTCCAGGCTCTTATCATTTATTGCAAATTTGATGCTCTCGCAAAAGTAGCTATAGGAAGAGCCGACTCCCTTCCCTTTTTTGGGCAGTACTTTTGCAAGAGCAGAGATTGCATGAGGAAATGACGAACAAGGCAAGCAACCGGGCATGATGGAAAACCAAGTGTCACAGTGGGATTTCCCAGGTGCTTCTAGACACAGGTTAATTCCCATGATGTTCCTGGGAGTATATTGGGATTGACACACAAAAACTTTGGTCTCACCTTGCTGAAATGGTCCATCTTGTTTGGTCTTGTTTGGTTAGGGAGCCGGACCCTTATCTGGGAATACCGGGGTCGATTCCGCCCTCCCCCATGAAGCCAGCTGGGTGACCTTGGGCTAGTCACAGCTCTCTTTCTGGGGTCTCAGTCCCAGGGTGTCTGTCAACAGTCCCAGGGTGTCTGTTGCAGGGAGAAGAATAGAAAAGCTTTGTCAACCACTTTGAGTCCCTTTAAATGTGTGAGAAAGGCAGGGTAGAAAAGCCAACTATTATTATTATTATTATTATTATTATTATTATTATTATTATTATTATTATTATTATTATTATTATTATTATTATTATTATTATTATTATTATTATTATTATTATTATTATTATTATAAGAAACTAGACTCAAAATGCACTATCTCCCAACCACACCCAATAGTTGATAATCCTTCCTCAGTCCATCCTCAGTTTGGGTCGCTATGATCACACCCTTCTGTTCCTGACCTGAGACTCCTTTATGAGACCTTTTTAGATCTCCACCTCTCTCCACTGTCACAACACTCCCTGCGCTCTGACTGGATAAAAGTTCTGTCACTCAACATCATGCCATCACACATTGGGCAAAAGCGTGGCAAATTCATGCAGTATCCACCCACTATAGTCCAGTTCAGCCCCTTTACTCCTCTTACCCCATCACACCCCAAAAATGAAAACGGATTAACACTCCATAATGGCTAGAGACTCGTAAAGATTTTGCACTTCCTTTCCCTGTCGTGTGGACGGGGAAGTTTCATTAGAGATTAACGTTGTTTGCTAGTGCTAATCAACAACAGTCGAGCCCCTGCACAGTCGATCACTTATCTGTTTTCGATCGTGTGGCCAGTCCTCCACAGGGCACTGCCATCTTGAGCATGGTGTCCTGCGCAATAGCACATGTATCAGTGCCATTGCTATGGTGATGCTGACACTTAGTGCAAGCACAGTTATGTCAGGGGGTCATGTGAACTGCCAGTGCACTTGCACTGCAACTCAGATGACCTCCTCAGCCAGAAGAAGTGTAGATGCTCACTGGCTGGACGCTTTGAGGTAGGTTCCCGGTCACATGGGGTAACCATTAGGTAGCTTGTGGTGCATAGTTTCATGCATCACAGCTAGTTTAGAATTAGGCAACATCTGGGCATGCAGGGGGCGCTTGAAGGCTGTAAGTGCCTGCTATAAGTGCAGATGCACCTGCCCAGATGTGGACTAATTGTAAACTATGGGCCAAAGTGTGAATTGGCCTCAGTACTCAGGAAAGTATGACTGAAGGGAGAAAAGTCTGCAAATAAAACTGATAGGACTAAAAAGGTGTGAGCAGTGGGCTGTGGAGATGGACTGAAGAAGGATGAAAGTGAAGGCGTGACCACAGACCTCTTCTGGATGGGTCAAAGCTCAACCAGAATCAGTAAAACTACATGACTTTCTATTCATTGCTACTGGCTGGAAGGCCTGATACCTTTGGAAATTTAGGTAACCCAAGAAGACTTTAAAAACAAAACAAAAACGAGCCACAAGGCCGGCAAAATCCAGCAGCAAACCAGCCTTTCTGTTTAAGGCACCAGCAACATGATGAAGTTACGATCCCTCTTCACACACTCTCTCCAATATTGCCATTTCAACAATCAAATTGCAGCGTGATAAGCCTGTTTTGAACCTTCTGTGACACTGTGCTGTGTTAATGCCTTTTTATGAAGGCTCTCTGGCTTCCCTGATTTTTCAGGTACTCAACTGATTGTTCATTCAGAGTTATTTCTATCCACTTTTCATCTGTGGTTTGTCTCATTAAAACTGGCCACTTCAGAAATGATATAAAAGTTTAAAACACATTCAAGAAGTCCTCAAATATACCACTTTCTGAGCTTTTATTCCTGCATTTCAAAAGCTACCTCTAATTGTGGTCTTTTATCCCTTAAAAAATAATGAAAAAAAGACACAGTCTTGCCTTCGAAAACCTTGAGCAAGCCCCATGTTGCTATTATGAGAATTTTCCGTCATGCTGATATTATGTGTGATCTCACGCTGGAATGTGATATGGATAATGATCAATCACAAAAACGTTTTTGTGTCATTAAAATCCCTTTGTAAGCCACCTCTTTCCTCCCCCTGGCATATGACTTTGCAATTAAAGTTGTAAGTCAGAGTAAAAAGTAATTGATACCCATTTATCTATAGGATTGTTGCTGATTTTTTTCCTTTTTCTTTTTTAAAAATGGGCTTTACATATTTTTGAAGAGGGGGAAAAAAAGCCCAGAAAAGAGCAGTGGGGTTTTGGAATCTGCATTCAACTATTTACATGTGATCATCTATCAAAACCCAGATCATGGTGCTAAGGTTGTTGCCTGAAGAACAGCATGGATGACAAAAGGTGGGAGCTGTGATGCTGAGGGTTTTCTGAACACACAAAGAAACTGTCTAGCAGCAACAGTTGTGCAGTTGTGCAGTTGTAGGGTGGTCTGGGCTGGGCAAAAGCTCTACTTTGGTTTAAGCCAGCCCTAAAAATTCACAAAGATCTGATTCTGTATTTGGACTTTCAGGATCCTAGTCTTCTGTTTCAGAAGAAGAAGATGCAAGAAGCAGCAGCAGAAAAAGAAAAAGCAGAAGAAAATTTTTATACTCTTTTCTCCCCCCTAAGGGGACTCAAAGGGTGTTTCTGCACTGGCCGTGGAAACTGGATTAACGAGAGGTTTAAGGGTGCTTCCGCACTTACCTATATAAATCCGGATCTATCTCATCCGGATTTAGCAAACCCGGTTTTACTAAATCTGGATGCAGGGTAGATCCGGATTTACAGCATTAACCCCCCCTCGTCCTTGCGCACACGCGGCAGAAGGACGACTTAGATCCAGATTTGAGGTGAGTGCTGTGTGGACACACAGCACCCACCTCACATCCGTGCTCCAGGGGCCCTCACCCAGCCCACCATGATTGGCTCCTTGGAGCCAAGCATGGCGAGCCGGGGGACTCCTTCTTTGCGGCTCGCCCTTGCCCCAGAAGCAGAGAATCACCACTTCTGGAGCCAGGGGGACCTTCTCCAAACCCTTCCCTAGCCCCCCCATGGGAGAGCCCAAGCGATCCTCTCCTTACCTCTTTGGCATCGCCCCGATTCTGGCCGGGGAGTCCCAGAAGGCTGTGTGCCTGCATGCTGCACACCTCCTGACTGGCCAGGGATGCGTTTTCACAGCGAAACACCCTTTAAGGCCACATGGGTGTTTTTTTAACACCCATTAAGCACACATTAGAGACAGATAGGTGCTGATGCGGCCACCCCTATCTGTCTCTAATGGGTACCGCTGTGCGGATGCATGCTTCCACATGTGTCCTTAATGGGTGTTTAAGGGCATGTGCAGAAGCACCCTAAGACACATTTTAAACACTTCAAAACTTACCTTCCACATTGCAGCACCAATTAGGGACACTTGGAGGCGGCCACTTCCACATTTCAGCACGCGAGATCCATCTCTAAATCGGGTCTCACTGCTGAAAACCAGATCTAAATGAAGACCTAAAAAATTAGGTCTTTGATCCGGTTGGAAGCAGGACGCTTCTGCACATGGACAGGTGAAGGGGTGAATGTCCATGCAGCCGCCATCTTGGGGGTGGTGGAAGCAGGACAGTCTGCCTTGGAAGCCCCTCCCCCACACACTGTGCACCACTGGAAATGCGCAGTGACTGGCAGCTGCATGCTCCAGTCCTGTGGCTCCAGGGCTGGCGTAGGTGGCACGGGAGGCTGGCCGAATCTGTCTTCCCTATACGTGTGCGGACCCGCGGGGCCTCCAAGGATCCGTCCCTATTTCAGACAGATCCTCGGGAGGCTGGATCACCAAGAAATGGATTTTCTTACATCCGTTTCACAGCAGCAAATGCAGAAACACCCAAAGTGGCTGATAAGATATCTATTCTTCTCCCAAGAATAGTCACCCAGTGAGGTAGGTAAGGCTCTGAGACCTAGAAATAGAGCTGTGACTAGCCCAAGGTCACCCAGCTGGCTTCGTGGAGTGGAATCAAACCAGGAGCACTCCAGATAAGAGACTCTAACCACAAGACCAGACTGGCTCAGAATTAGCAGTAGATCCCTGGCGTGCTTATGCTCTGTGCCGGAGCATCCCCGGCCATCCCCATCTTTGAAGTGCAAAAAGACTCCTCTATTCTTCTTCCTGTTGTTGAACTCAGTATTTTACATTTTGGAGAGACTCCAAAATGAAATAGTTAATATTTTGAGGTAACCATTTTCCCACATCATTTTGGTTCAGCATCTTATTTTTATCTTTTGTACAAATACGGCAGCTCATTTGGAGAACTGCTGCACAGGGAATGTGAATAAATTCTGTTCAGTGACGAAGGCGGCAACCACTTGTTCTGACTTTATATTTCTTACAGTATCCACTTTTCGAATGCACAACGTTTCCCCCTTTCTATTTTATTCTTTCTGATAACCAGCCTAACTCCTCTTTGGTTTTCTTTTTGTGGCCTGAGCTTAATAGGTCAGGAGGCCGTCCAGTTCTTTGCTTGTACGGTTAATTCTCTGTCTACCTAGTCAGCTGTGACCATGAGCTTTTGCACTGTAAAGAGTTAACTCCAAATAGGTTTTCTCACGTTTCCTCCTATTGTTCACCTTTGGGTTTTGGCAACACTGTGCAAAGGATAAATTGAGGCAGTGATGAATAGACGTCACGAGACAATCAAGAACTGACAGGAGACAGTCCACGGAGCTGGACAGGCCATTGTGCTGTTTGAAAAGCACCAGGTCTCTAAATTAGAGATGAAATTGAAGGCCTGGTGATAAATATAAGACAAAAGCCAGTGACAGCGTAGTGAAAATCTCACTGCTGGACTTGTAAAAAATAAAACAGATGACGGTGGAGGAGGAGGAGATAGGACAACTCCTAGAATACAGTACGTAAGCATGAAAATTCTCTAACAGTCTGCTGTGCCCAGAATGTTCCCCAAGTTACAGACATTTTGCAGATTTGTTTGAAAATGTGTATGTGTAAAAATGTGTGGCATATAGGCTGTTTCCACACATAGCCTCCATGGAGTGTCCAACTGATCTGGTACATGTATTCCATCCCAAACTGGTAGAGATTGCATGCAGTGTGAAACAAGCCTGTCTGCATTGAGATGGTTTGTTCTGGCCCAGCCCTCCATGCCTTCTCCAAAGCTTGCCCCAGTTCCTGGGGGAATGCCTTGTGGTTCCACCACGGTAGGTCATCAGTGATCAGTGGTGGCTCACAGCTTTAAGCATGTATGTTCATAGGGACAGGCTAGGAGATTGCTGGCTGTTATGCACTGATGCAAGACTTATTCAGTCCCCATGTTCTGGCCCACAACTTCTTGCACCACCAAAACAGAATGCCTATTATCGTTGGTGGCTTTTTGCAGGCATGGGTCAAGTGGTCATGGGCTTTGGGGGGCATGTTTTCATGGCCAGAGATGGCCTGACCCATTCCTGCAAATACCTGTGCTAAAAGCTATGAGCTGCCACTACCTATGGTATACTGAACCACAGAGGTATGCCTCCTGCAAACCCTTGGGTAGCAGTAGATCTTGAAAAAGAGGTTTATCAGTAGACTGGACCAGGGAACCATTTTGTGCTTCCTAATCTGGGCTATGCACTAACCTATGTGGATGGAGCATACAAGGAGGGGGCGTGGCTGCATCAGCGTGCAGAAAGGACCATGATCTAGCCTGTTGATAAGGGTGATCAGGCCACAGTATCCTATCTCACACAGTGGCCCATCAATTGCTCATGGGCATCTCCTCCTTCTCTTGCTCTTGGATCCCAGCAAATAGCCTTAGAGGCCTCCTGCCTGTCTCCCCAGTCTAGAAGACGTATCTAGGCATCCATTCTAGTAGCCATTGATACACCTGTCCTCCATGAGTTTGTCTAACCCTTTCTTAAAGGCATCTAGGCCTATAGTGGTTACCAACTTTTCTGGCAGCAAATTCCATAGACCGATGACCCTCTGAGTGAAGCAATCCTTCCCCTTGTCTGATCTGACTCTCCTACCCATCAGCTTCATAGATGTCCCCTGGATCTAGTGTTGTGTGATAGATAAAATAAATTTTCTCTATCCACCTTTTTTATACCACGCTATACTTCAAAACGGTCCCCTCTTAAATGCCATCATTCCAGGCTGAAGAAGCCTAGACAAAGCATAGAAGCATAGTCTGATTTTGTTCTTAGGTGGGTTCCTGCTCAATATGGAAGGCTTAGTTTTAATGTCATGGTTGCTCTCTCGGAGGGGAAAGCGCTCATTGGAGAAGGGGCCCTGAGGGATACTTTGGTAGAGATGAGGTTCAAAAGGTGGGTACATGTCTTCTGGCCTCAAAAGGCAGATCATGCCAAACCTGGTCAAGAGGTTTTCATTTTACAAGAGGTTTTCTACAAGCCATCTTTTTCTTGCTAATCAACACTTCTTTTTTGTTTGCTAGAGTGAGGACCAGCAGTCAGGAAACTGGGGCAAAAATAGAACTGCAGGGGAGGCCAATCTTTCCCTTCCCTTCCCCTTTCACATTCGTGCAAATGGAATCACTTTGAATGTGCTAGGCTTCAAATTCAGTACAAATGTTCATCGATCTCCAGTCATTCCTCTGAATCTGCTCCAAATCCTCTCTAGATCCATGGATTCACCTTCACAAATGTAAGGAAGCTTACTTTGAAGCTTTGAAGGAACCCACCAAAGCTTTCGCTCCCCATGCAGATGTCCGCCTTTGAATATAGCCAATAGTCAATTCAAACTGCAAAGGCAAATAACATTTTTCACCCATCCCTACCCATCCTTCCTTTTTCCTTCAGCTTATTGGAGGTGGAGATTTGACTTAACGTTGGTTGATTGGGTCTCCGCACTTCGATGCTGCTAACTTAACACTAGTGGACCGGAATGTCCTTGAGGAGCACCATTGACTTGTGTTGGTAGATTGATCCTATGGAAGCCCTAGGGCTCTCCAGAGTTGGTAGCTTGTTGGCCACACAATTTTGCAGTGCCCAGTGGTTTGCACAACCCAAGCTATGGTATTCCATGATGGTCACATGCTTTCTTTCCCTCCTAGAGTTGTAAAACATTTTTAAGTGCTGTTCCCTGTGCGTTGTTCCCTAGAGAAGTTCATGGCTTGTATTTTCTCCCTCTCCTTTCACTTTCTATACATGCATTACCATGGCAGACCAATCTCTGAGTCAGCAGAAGCCACTTTCCCATTGTCAGTCTTTCAGATTTATTAAAAACCTGAGACGCTAATGCTCCATTTTTCCAGTGTTTTCTTTTGTAGTTTATGCACTCATTACAGGGACCCATTTACAGGGAACACTTAATGCAGATTTCTTTTCAGCATGGCCCTTGAAATTCCAGTGCTGAGCCAGCAGGCATGTACCCCATCTAGTTATTAGATTGATGCACATTAAGTGAAGTCCCTGGTTTCATCACAGCAATCGAAAGGGAAAGACTTCAATGCCGTTGTTGGCTGAAAACAAGACACTCTTTCCATCCCACAGTGGAAGTGCAAGGCGAAGGAAAGAAGAGGCATTGTGGAAGGGCGTTTAGGGTGTCTCTTGTATGCACTGCGTGGAAACTCACAGGTGCTCTGAGTTGCAACCAGCCTGGTGGTCTAATGGTTAGGGAGACAGACTCTTATCTGGGAGTACCGAGTGTGATTCTGCGCTCCCCCATGAAGCCAGCTGGGTGACCTTGGACTAGTCCCAGCTCTCTTCTGAGTTCTCACAGCCCCACCTACCTCACAGGGTGTTCTGTTGTGGGGAGAAGAACAGAAGGTTTGTCAGCCACTCTGAGTCCCCTTAAATGGGTGAGAAAAGCGGGGCGCATTGTGCACCTCTTGAATTGGCTTTCAGTGGGTTTAATCAACATAGAAAAAGGACTTCTTCTTTTCAAGGCACAGATAAAACTTGCTTTTCAAGCTACAACTGGATACCAGATTCTATTTGCCCAGTGAGGGCAATCAGTCTATGGAAAAGGTTGCTGTGGGAGGTAGCGAGCTCTCCTTCATTGGAGGTCTTCAAGCAGAGGTTGGACCTACATTTGAGCCAGATTAGTCTAGTGGTTAGAGAGCCAGACTCTTATCTGGGAATACTGGGTTTGATTCCACCCTCATGAAGCCAGCAGGGTGTCCCTGGGCCACTCACGGTTCTCTTCTGAGCTCCCACACCCCACCCCCTCACAGGGTGTCTGTTGTGTGGGGGAGAACAGAAATCTTTGTCAGTTGCTTTGAGTCCCCTTAAATGGGCAAGAAAGCAGGGTAGAAAAGCCAACTCTTCTTCTTCTTCTTCTTCTTCTTCTTCTTCTACATCTGTCTGGGATGGTTTAGGTTAGGAAATCCTGCATTGAGCAGGGGGTTGGACTTGATGACCCTGGAGGTCCCTTCCAACTCTATGATTTTATGATTTGGGAGGTGTAATGTCAAAGATTGTACTGATTAGTTAAAAATCCATTGTTGCTACTACACTATGCTCTAGTAAATACCCCCACTAGCCTTAAATGTATTTTTATTGCTAATCTACAGTGACTTTTTCTTTTATTACAAATTGCTCTTCTGCCTTCTGGTTTCTCATGAATCTTTTGTTTGTTTGTTTACAGGGAGCTTAGAGAGAGATGCTCTTACCCAAATACTAATTCAACATTTCTGCTTCTTCAGATCTTCTGCCTGCAATTTTGTGTTGCAGATAACAATCCAACCAAGCTTGTACTCTGGAATTAAATAATGCATGATTACAATACTAACTAGAAGGAACCTTTGCTTCATTCTTGAAAAGAAGAAGAAAAATCTCTTCCTCTACCAGTATAAATCCAGGGCATGCTCTGGCATGTACAGAGATGCTTCTAGAATAAAAGTGACTCGATACAGTGTGCATGTTCCGTCTGGGAGCAGACTCTGGCTGTCCCACTAGAGCAGGTGAGGAAAGGCCCAATACAGTATTTCCATGAATTCCTATGCCTCATCAAACAATGAGCCACACCTTCACTTTAAACCTCCTTCAGTCCATCTTCAGGTCTGTCTACTCACACCTTTTTATTTCTATCCATTTTATTTGTAGACTTTCCACCCTCAATTTGGACTCTCCTGAACGGAAAGTCCACAAATAAAGCAGAAATGAAAACGCGTGAGCAGACAGACCTGAAGATAGATGAAAGAAGGTTTAAAGTGGAGGTGTGACCACGGCCCAGATATTATTAGACTGCAGCTTTGCTTTTGGCAACACTGACGCTGCATTCACACCTAAGCCCCAGGTTGCACCTTTAGTTTAAGGTCATCTTCTGGTTGTGTTACTCACATGATTTTTATTCAGTTCAGTTTCCAAGCCCACTTTCCCCCATCAGATCATTCTAACTGGAGTCCTCTTTTCCAGAGGACTCATCCCATCCTGGCATGCCAGGCTGTCTTCTCTTCCTCAGTGTGTGTGTGTGGGGGGGGGGGAGGCAGGCTAAAGGAGGCTGAACTGTGCTGTGGTGGGTGGGGTCCAGTCTTTTGCCAATGTCTAGGGGAGGGTAGCACGCGCAGAGCTCCCCTTCTCAGTTTATGTGTATGATTCCTCTAGCATTTTCCTGCATATTTATTATTATTATTTTAAAAATTAATCACAAGGGAAAGAAAAGTACATAAAAAAGTAAGGGGTGTGTGGAGGGGGGGGGCAGGCTTAAAAAAGAACCGCAAACACACAATCTCATCTTCCTTGAGTCACACAATGGCATCCAATAAGAAAGGAGGTAGATTTGACGCAGCAAAAGGGGTGGAGAGCCAAGAGTTCCGTGGAGGAGGCTCAGGTCGATCGCGGAGAAACGTGTGAGCAATGCAGACCAGAGCGAGGACAGTCTAAGGATGACCTATAATGATCAAGGTGTGAACAGAGCTGGTACAACCTCAGTTCGAATTGTTAATAGGACGTCCTGTCTCATGTAGGTGTGACCAGGGCCTAAGTTTTAATTCAACTTCAATCCATTTTCAGGGTGGAAGAACTCATCAGCAAAGTGACTCATCGTTTTATTTCCAAGTTATCTAACCCCAAGGTAGATTGTCTGGGTTAGATAAAGCCAAAAGCAAACAACTTGTCACTTTGCCCAATGTGTTATCTCATTCTGAAAGTGGACTGAAGCTGGATTAAAATTCAGGTGTGAGCACAGCCTGACCGGTGCCAATGGGAGTTGAAGCCCAACCTGTCTGGTGGCCCAATTTTGGGAATCTACGGCATCGTTAACGCTGTAATTTTGCACTCTGCCTCCTCTCTGACTGGCATGGCAGTGCACAGCAGTTTCCCAGCTGAAATTTCCCTCTGTGTTCTGCTAAAAAGCAGCAAAATTATGTGTCACAAGATGACAGTGTGTGTTTACATTACCGCGGCAATCTCCCTTTCTTATTCTGAATTATTTTAATTGCAGGGACCTGAGTAGTGTATCATCCTGCAGAACATACATGTATATATAATAACTAACACAAATCTGGGAGAAATGGATTTCGTTTCGGCAGCACAGAGATAGGGAGATCAAAGGCACTTCCTGGCAGGAAAATGATTTTGATACATTTGTCATAGGCAGCTGTTATGCTAATCTCATTTATGCAGTTGTCAGCTGATGAGCCAGCTTAGTGGGGGGGGGGGAATCATTATTAGATCCCCATTGTGATAAATGTTATTTATTACTGTCAAATGGTATTAATGTTTGATTCAAAGATGGGGAAGTGGACAAAACGGACGCGAGGTTCAGCCATTCATGGGTGATGGTAACAAAAGGGAGTTGATGAATCCCAGCCAAGCAAACTTCATTTCTGCAGTAAGAAAGAATAATGGATTTAATTTGCATATGTTTTAAAAGGGTAATGAAGTAATATGATGTTTATCTTGGTTGAAGAGTGGTAATTTTTGCTGGCGGGACACCAGCCACGTTGGAAGCATTGTGCAATGTTTACTGTTCACTTGGTGTGGAAAGGGGCTTCGGCTCCCCTCCCCCCAGCAGCAGGTGCATAAATGGGACCGAGATAATTTATTCATTAGGTCAAAACAGGGCCAGGCATTCTTCGTAGCTCCTCTTCCTCAATGTCCTCTTTTGCAGTTAAGAAAACAAGGAAAAGAAGGAAGGCTTCCCCACTTTTGCAGGACTTTGCAAAAGTGAGATGTTGAACCTACCTACCCATCCACCCATCCATCCACCCAAGTTAAGCCCTGTTCCCATTACAAGCTTAAAACGGTTTTCCTAAACCAAAATAAAAGAACTGGATGCAAACATGAATTTGCCTGATCCCATTACTTTCAACTTTAGTTGTGTTCGATCCCAATTCTGAAAGCGCTTGAAAACTTCATTTGGGAAAGTGTATCTTTTTCTCCCCCCCTCCCCCCACCCGGGTGACCATCCTCAGGTGCACACGACCTCCTCCCTCCCTCCTTCCAGCGGCGGCAGCGACGGGGACCAAGCGAGGGTCAGTCACCGCCACCATGCGGTCTCTCATTCTCCCGCCTTCCTTCCGGTGGTGAAGGGGACAAAGCAAGGGTCAGCGCCGCCGCCACGTGGTCTCTTGTTCTCCCGCCTTCCTTCCGGTGGCGAAGGGGACAAAGCAAGGGTCAGCGCCGCCGCCGCCACGCGGTCTCTCATTCTCCCTCCCTCCTTCCAGTGGCAGTGGCGATGGGGAGCGAGCGAGGGTCAGCTGCCGCCACTCCACATGGTCTCTCGGTCTCTTTCCCCTGACTCCGCCGCTCTGCCGCATGCCCACTGCTGACCCCCCTCCCTCAAAAGATGCCTGTGTGCCCGTGGAAGGAGAGGCGTCCGCTCATTGCCAGTCATTCTGTCCACCTCCTCTCTCTCATTGGAGTTCCTCCTGCTGCAAAATTTTTGATGTGACAAGGGCGGGGAGTTCCTGGAGTGCTATTGGGGGAGGGAAACCCTAAACACGCATTCTCATCCCACTACAACGGTACCGTTCCCACAGTAAGAAATGTAAACAGTTTCAAATGCAAGAACCGGAGCGAGACCTGTTGAAATGAGTGTTTTATTTACAACGCTTTGGTGCGATTTAACACGTGAAAAGTGAGGATCCACATGGTGTTTTGATGCTCTACATTCCCTTAAAAAAAAGGAAAAGGAAAAAAAAGGGATAATTTTGCAAAGATGAGGTGCAGCTGGGCTGAAAGTGATAGCAGAATGTTCTGGGTTTTGTGGATTTCCAAAGCAAAGTTTTTAGGCTGCATCAAGGCATCACTTAGGCCTGGGTCATACCTTCATTTTAAACCTTCTTCAGTCCATCTTGAGGTCTGACTGCTCACACCTTTTTATTTTTATTTGGGGTCTCCTGAATGGAAAGTCCACAGATTCATTTGGAGTTTCCTGAATGGAAAGTCCACAAATAAAATGGACAGACCTCAAGATGGACTGAAAAAGGTTTAAAGAGAAGGCGTGACTATGGCCTTACTTATTCCACTATAGTTGGATATTTTGGAACAAAGCATGGAAGCTCCAGAGCACCCATGTTTTAGGTTGCATTCAGATGTTACTTAATTATTCTGTTATATTTGGATATTTCAGAATGAAGCATTGGGCCTTTTCCCACTAGGGCTTAGAATCCTTTTAAGACCTCATTAGGAACCCGATTGGTACCTGATTGGTGCCAATTGGGAAGGCCTGTCCCCACCTGAAGGCCACATCTGCAAGGCCCTGTCCCCATGAGGGCAGGGGAAATCCAGATTTAATAGGTCCTTTATTCTCTTACATCTGGATTTTGTGTAAACCTGATTAAAGGTGTACACAATGGGGCCTTCAGGCATCTTCAAGATCTGGATCTCCAGGAGGACTCAGTCTCAAAGATCCAGATCTTTGACCGTGTGTGGAAAAGGGGGGATTGACATCCATGCTTTATTCCAGAATGTCCAGGTTTAACCAAATAAATAAGTGACATCCGGATGCAGCCTTTTTGATCCGTCTTGCAGAATAGCTTCAGAGCTCCTTTTTGGAGTTTGTTTGAAAATATAGATAGTCGAATTATAGTTATGCATATTCTGTGCTTTGCAGCACTTAAATAGAAACACATAAATAACATATCCTCAGATGCTATATTTATTATTTATGAGCATTATACTCAAGACCTCGCTTATCCCTTCCTTCATTTCCCCTGGGTTTTCTTTGGGATTGGTTGCATTTATGTGCTGTTGCTAAGGGTGAGGGAAAATACATATTTCATTTATTTATTTAATTAACTTAAAACCTTGTATATCACCCATAAATGCATATATTATATATATTATCAAAAAGTTTGGCAAAATCTTACAGTAGATTCCAGAGTAGAATCATAGAATCTTTGGGTGCATCCCCGTGCAAGCTGTTTGGCGCTGTTTGGGTGCTGTTTGGGCTTGCATGGGCCAGGTGCAGGACTGAGATCGAATTTCAGGTGTCCCCATGTCATTCCCAGCAACACGGGCCAGGTATGGGTTGGGTGCGGATGGAGGCGTCCCATGCAAACCTTGCCAAACCCTGGCACAGGGGAGCAGTGCCATCTCCTCTCCACCCCTTCTTTCCTCATTGGAAGCTGGACTGACATCAGCCCACCCCTGTGCCGCATTCCCCCACCCTTACCAGCACTGAAAGCCAGGACTGGCTTATAATAATAATAATAAATCCATAAATAAATTTAAAAGACCTAAAGCCTCTATGACAGTGATGGCCAACCTATGACACGTGTGTCACAGGTGACACACCAAGCCGTTTTGGGTGACACACCTGGTCACCCTGGCACCTGGGCAAGTAGTGCTTGCTTGTTCTTGAAGTGTGCGAAATACCAACTTTCAAATGAAGATTTAACAAACAAAATTCAGCAACAAAATGTCACTAATGTAAATAATTATTTGTTTTTGCTTTTAATAAAGTACATATATCAAAAATATAACTTTTTTACTAGAGCTACAAATATCACAAAATTATGGATATTTCTAAAAGTGACACAGCACCCGAGTTAAGCTAGGTTTTCTTGCGAATTTTGACACACTGAGCTCAAAAGGTTCGCCATCACTGCTCTATGAAGTTTAGCAGCAGTTAGGCACTTGAGCAGTTTTCCACACCTCTGCTCCACCGGGAACCGCAAGAACGCCTGCCAAGTTTAAAAGGCAGAAAATCAAGCCTTTATTCATGATCACCTTGATGATCAGGGAAACAGGGGTTGGAATTGGAACAAAAATCAAGCCATTATCCAGCCTGCCTTGGCGACTGGAAATGGGGTTGGAATTATGTCCGTGGAAAATGCACAAAAATTAAGCCATTATCAAGCCTGCCTTGGCAATCGCCATTTTAAATGTCAGCGGCTGAGATCTCCAAAGCACAGGGCAGGAACAGAAAGCACACCCCACCTCCCAATGATGTGAGTGCCAGTCTCCTCTCCGTTAGCCCGTGATCATCCCCGTGCGCAGTCCCAGCTTGCTAAGCAATGCGTGCTGGATCCTCAAACTGTGCTGAGACTTGTTCTTTCATGTATCAAATTTGGCCATCTTCTGGCATGGTTTGGGGGGATTTGGCATGCTTTTTGCGGGCCAAATGCCAAACACATGGGGATGCCCCTTGCCGATCCCGCGTTCGGAACTATACCAAACTTGCATGGGGACACAGCCATAGATTGGAAGAGACCTCTAGGGTCATCAAATCCAACCCCCTGCTCAATGCAGGATTCCCTAAACCATCCCAGGCAGATGTAGGTCCAACCTCTGCGTGAAGACCTCGAGTACAGGAGAGCTGACCACCTGTGGTGGCAATCTATTCCATTGACTGACTGCGATAAAAATAAACAATAAAAGCAATCATAACGAAAGCAAAAGACTATTGGGAAAGATAAAAAACTAGTTGTTAGCCAAACTCAGAAGCTTATGATAAAATGTGGAGATATCCTTCAGTCGGTTGGCAGGGATAATCGATTTAATGATACCTTTGGCCATATATGGCTCTCCAGATTTTGTTTGTCATTATTGTAGGGATGTGCCCGAACCATAATTAATTGGTCCGGTTTGGTTCAGAGTCAAGATGTGCATGAACAGAAGACTGCTAGTTTCGTTCAGTCTGAATGAAACCAAATCTCATTGATTTTGGTTTGATCTAGAACCAGTTCAAACAAACTCAACTTGTTCTAGTTCAGACCTCAAGCAAAAGAATCACATTAAAATACCTTAAGAAAAGCCCTATGTCAGCGATTCTCAATCTGTGGGTCGCAACCTCTTTGGGAGTTGAACTACCCTTTCAGAGTCTCCCACCTTCCGGCCCCATCCTCACCTGAGCTGCCCCACCCCCATGGTTAGGGGTCTCCACAACATGAGGAACTGCATTAAGAGGTCGCGGCATTAGGACGGTTGAGAACTGCTGCCCTATGTAAAGGGACAAATAGAATAATGGAATTGTAGAGTTGGAAGGGACCTCTAGGATTGTCAAATCCAACCCTCTGCTCAAAGCAGGATTTCCTAAACCATCCCAGACAAATGTAGGTCCAGTCTCTGCTTGAAGACCTCCAGCAAAGAAGGAGGATTTTGGGTCAATTTTGAATGGTTTGCCTCAGATGATGAATCTATTTGGAAGCAGCATCTAAGATGGCAGTTCTTCATACAGAAGCCTGGCATTGAAGATCAAACAAGCAGAGACATCACTGAGACCTCCCTCCACCAACCTGACACACAATCTGAGAGAGGACAAGATGGTGAAAGACTCTCCAGTGCAGAGAGAAGTCAGTTCTTCATAGGTCAGGGAATTTCAAGGAAGAAGCAAAAACAAAGGAACAGGTTCCTCCTTTGAGCCATGATCAGCAAGCAGAAACTCTCACAATATGGATGTATAGCACAAATTGATAAGAACACAGAAAAAGGATATGACAATGAACAAAGTGGATGGAAGAAACCAACCAGGATCCTCCTGGAGTGGCTATTAGGCCTTCCCAAATTTAAATCAAAACTCATTGTCCATATGCGCATCAGAAGGTGGACCTGACTCAGTGACACTGAACAACTAGAACAATCCAATCATCTTCACTAACAGCCTCAGCCTGGGCCCTTCTACAGGAGAAGGGCCTGTTTCAGACCATCTTAGATCTTGGCAATTGTTCCAATTAAGGATGTGCATGAGTGGGTTTTTTTTTTAATTCAGTTCATATTGTATCTCCATTTATAACCCAGTGTGGGCTTTAAGATCTGCTGGGGAGGGCCTGCTATCATTCCCACCACCTTCTCAGGTTTGGTTGGTGAGAACTTGGGAGAGGGCCCTCTCTGCAGCTGCTCCCAAACTATGGAACACCCTTCCATCAGTGGTCCGCTTGTCCCCCCCCCTGCTTTTCTTTAGCCAGCAGGTTAAGATGGTGCTGTTTAGGCAGGCTTTAATTAACTTTTATAAAATTCTAATGATTTTTTTTAGCTGCATTTTTTGGATGTTTATATTCATTATAACTGTAATGGCTGTTTAATTTTATTTTGATGTTTGTACTATGGATTTTTGTTTTTAATGGAATTTTAGGGGTATGAGCCGCTCTGGGTCCCATCTAGGGAGAAGGATGGCATCATCATCATCATCATCATCATCAGCAGCAGCAGCAGCATATTGAATTGAATGCAAGAAAGTTTGTATTCATTCGAATAGATCCCCTTCAAATGTGGTAGGATTCATATTCAATATGAATGTTCAATCCCATACGAATCCCATATGAATAGCATACGAATCCCATATGAAGCTTTACATGAAGCTTCATACGAATGTATCAAAACATCCAATTCAAATTCAAATGCCAATCTTGGAATGTGTCAACATTCCATTCGAATTCTAATGTCCGAATTCGGCCGAATTCGTATGAATTTTGAATGCTACGAATATTCATGTACATCCCTAGTGCCAATGCATAAGGGACAGTCAATGTGGAGTTCCCAAGAAGCTGTGAGGCTGTGGCTCCATTCACTACTCCTTCTGGTTGAGGCTGAGGGGATCTCTAGTCTAGAAACATTTCGAAGGCTCTAGTTGCACCTGTTCTTTATAGTCTCCACTGAGAACATTTGAGAAGCCAGGCAAGGGGGCTGAGAGCCAATTGTTACTTCCATCTCTCATCGTGGCCTATGATTCAATTAGTCTGTAGCTGTCACGAGCATTTCTCATTAGGCTTTTTAACATTTAATGAATGGTATGGCATAAAAAGCACTGGAAAACATCCAATTCCAATTTCTTTTTGTTTCTCCTCTCCAGTCAAAAAAGATTGGTGTGGTTCTGGAAGGATCTGGAGGCATAAGTTTATTTATTTATTTTTTTACAAAAAGGAAAATCATATGTATTTCCAGTCCATTTTCTTATCTCCCCTTGAGGCAGGTCTATCTTATTCCTTATTAGAGGCAGTTTCATCTCAATTTCCCTTTGAACAGAATTGTTCTGTGCCGGCTCCATTTGTTGTGATAGAAATCACTTTGGCACATTAGATGAGATAGGACTGGGTCTTTGAGTCTGAGGTTTGCTTGTCAAATGGTGTGATGCATTTCATGACAACTGTCTTCTGGGGAGTGTGGGATTGTTATGACATGTATAATATAGCAGAGGAGTTGCTTTGAAGCCTTTGAAATTTATCACTCTCAGACGTTAGCATATTGAGTCATGGGCTTATCAGAGACATTGAAGAGAACTGAAATTGTCTACAGCTTAGTCATAACTAGGTGACTAGTAAATTCTGATAACAAGGATTATCTCTGGCAATGGAGTCTGAAAAGTCAATAACGGCTATGCATTCCAGTTCCTTCTCCTTTCCTGAAGGAAATGGATTGCCTCCCTTTGCTATTCCGCTTTGGAATTTAAGGGCCAAGGCTTTAGGCTTCTGCCTTTTTTTAAGCCAAGATTTGGCATTTAGGAAAATGGTGTTGCGCTTACTACTTCTGTGACGTCAAGACATGAGACACAGAAGAAAACGGGTCTGGAAGGGAACAAAAGGACTGTGCTCAAACCTTTTAGTTTCATCCATTCTCTATAGCCAAGATGGTTGCTTGACAGCTAACCTTGTTTCCTTCACTCTTCCTCCCCTTACGGGCAAGATGGTTTACAGGCAAGAGCCAGTTTGGTCTAGTGGCTAGGAAGCCGGACTCTTATCTGGGAATACCAGGTTTGATTCCACCCTCCTCCATAAAGCCAGCTGGGTGACCTTTGGCTAGTCACAGCTCTCTTCTGAGCTCTCACAGCCCCACATACTTCACAGGGTGTTCTATTGTGGGGAGAAGAGCAGAAAGTTTGTCAGCCACTTTGAATCCCCCTAAATGATTGAGAAAAGTGGGGTAGAAAAAACAACGCTTCTTCTTCTGTTTTGCAGCCAGTGAAGTGACTGTTAAGAGGGAGCTCTTAATACTGGAATAGTGAGGTGCACAAATATTTTTCGGCATTCATATTGAATTGAATGCAATAAAATTCATATCCATTCTAATAGGTCCCCTTTGAATCTGGTAGGATTCGTATTTGATACGAATGTTCAATCCCATATGAATCCCATACAAATGCTTACAAATAGCATACTAATCCCATACGAAGCTTCATACGAATGTTCCAAAGCATTTGATTCAAATCCGAATGTCAATCTTCAAATGTGCCAACATTTCATTCAAATTTGAATTGCCGAATTTGACTGAATTTGTATGAATTTTGAATATTACAAATATTCCTGCACATTCCTATATTGGGAGCTTGAGGGAAGATTTTTATTCAGTTTCCTTCTCTTTTCCTCCCCTACAGGCAAGATGGTTTTTTACAGCCTGGTGATAGTTGGGGAAAAGTTTTTAATGCTGGGAGCTTGAGGGAAGGTCTCATCAAGTTTTATGCAATACCTCATCATTGTCTTGCAAGATTATCCCACCAAATTCTACAGCTTTACCAGAAGGTAGACAGGCAGGCAGGCAGGCAGATGATATCTTTCAACTCACGGTGTTTCAATTAAAACACTTCAGATTAATCAAGAATATTTTTGAAATAGCGAGCATTAGTTCTTTGGCTTAACTGCTATCGTATCATCATAATTATCATCTTAGGAACTTGGGAACATCCTGATATATTATGAAATATCAAAGCCAACATGTTTACTGTGGTGTTATATTGTTTTGTTTCTGTCAATAATAAAGTATTAATATTAACAGGAGAACCTAGCTATTAGGTTACATGATGATTATGAACTTTGCTTGGATAAGGTTTGGGAACTGCCACAGCACATTGTAGAAAGTGTAAGCAACATATGTAGAGCCATTATGTAGACACATCCATGGACCTCTGCAAGATGGTCATCATGACTGTAGGGTTTGTTGGCAGCATCCTCTGCAGTATTGGAAACACATTAATTTTGGAACCACAGACTTGATTTATTGGAAAAAGCCCCTGTAAATAAGAGGTCTCCTCCAACCCCGTTATCATCTGGGAACTGGGGCCCATTTATTTCCATGCAGTCCTTTCCCCCCTTTTCTTTTTCTTTTTCTACTCCCACTTGATCCTTTGACTTAACAATGCAATTGGCATTGCATTGTCATGATGACCATCCACACTGGTTGGTTGACTGGGCCATGGTTTGGTCTATGTTTCTGCCATCCACACTTCAGTACAGAATACCTGGGACTTCTCCCCTTTCAACTAGGCTCTGTCCACCTAGGGAAAAAATGTAGACTGTCCATTGGCATACTAGGGGGTACTATACTGGACCATGGGGGACCCATTTCAGCAGCTGAACAAAGTCCACCACCATAATAGTCCCATAGGAGCTCCAAAGACCAGGATCTGAAGCTGATACAAGTTGACATGGGAGATGGTGTAGAACAGCTTGTGCCAATGTGGATGGCTTTGTTCTGTGCCTGGAACAATCTAAATAAAAAATTAGCTTTGAATCTTCCCTGAGCAGGTATCATCCCATCTTCTAGCTGGTATCATCCCATCTTCTTTAAGGACAGTGTTTCCTTGTTCACCATGTATAGGCTGATGTCAGTTTATGGCCTCTGCCTCCCGTATTCCTTTGTGAACATTGATTTAAGGAATTCATTTAATATTTTCTGGCAAAGTGTATTTCTTCACTCAATAAATTACCCTTGTTATCCCTCAGAGGCCTGACTGTCTCCTTCTCTGACCTCTTGTTTTTCATGTGCTGTAATTGGAAAAATGTCCTGTTCTTTACGTTAACCATTCCTGTGATCAGCTTTTCACTCCGTGGCTCCTATTTCCTTTTATATTTCACTTTTTTTTTTTTCATTTTTGACGCCATCCTGCCCTGTCTCTTCATTCTTGGGTGGTGTTACAAATTTTTGGTGGGTATTGATCTCTCTCTTCCACCCCCCAACTACTTTTATTGGCTCCTATGTTTTCATGTTCAACTTCGCCTTTTTTGAATGAGTCCCTGAGGTAACGATGGCTCTGAGGAATGCATTTTGGGGCAATGCATTCATCTCTCCAAGTGTACTTTTTATTCTCCCTGATGTTATTTCTCTTCCCTACTTCATTTGATTAGGTTTTATCCAACACTGCCTGCGTTCTTTCAGAATTGGCTCGGAAGACATACAGCTACCCCACTCTGACTCTGTTTCAGCAAATTCTGTACTCCCAGGAGCAATCCAGATATGCACAACTGAAAAGCACTTCACAGGGTAAACAGCCAAGGCTGGATTGCTCCTGGGATGGCATATCCACACCCTCTTCTGCGTCCTGGCAGCAAGGAGTTGTCGGCTGAATGTCTGCAGCTGTGCAGTTCACATCTGGCAAATTGCCATGGCAATAACCAAACACACCCCAAGATTAGCTTGAGCTTCACCAGGGCAATCCAACCGGCCATTTGCACATGCTGCTGCGCAAGTACAGGGTGAGTCCAGCACGTGCAAATCAGCACATGCAATTCTCACCACTGCACTTCAACCTTACCAGAGGTCTTTTCGCACTATGGCCTCTAGTGCATGATTAGCGCACCTCTGGGGAAGAGCATAAACACATCGAATAGGCTGTTACAGCCAGCATGCCTGCTTGGGCTGCACTTCAGATAACCACAATCCTGGCAAAAGTGGGAAAAGAAGGGATTAGGATGCATGTGATGCCCGCTGGTGAATGCTGGGATAGTGTCTGGTAAGGCAGGAGGTGTTTCTGGGTTGAAAACGCTTCCTACTAGTGCAGATGCTTACCAGAAGCTAACCCATTGTCTGCTACAAGGCCAAGTGCAAATTGATCTCTCTCTATTCCTATTATAGACCTGTAAGGCCACTAAGCTCAACGGGGAAAGTCCAGTTGCAGGCACTACAAAGAGTCAAAAGTTGCCAGATGAGGTGCATGACCATTCCAGGTCTTTCTAAGTGGTTTATTTTTTATAAACTGCCATTTGGCCTAAGCCTGCTAAGAAATGTCAGCCTGGCTTGGTTCTCTTCCTTGTGGGGAGGGAAGAGGGAATTTTAGTGCATTCAGGGCCAGAGGCCTTTTCACACTTACCTTCCTAGTGCACCGTGACTAAGACCAGTATAGGAGGACCATTCATATTTGCCACGAGGAAAGCGTACCCAAAGCGTACCCTTACCAGCCAGAAGTGTGAATGTTCCTCCATTGTCCAGTCCTCTCCACCTCCTCTGAAGCTGGAAGTCCTGCCTCCTCGCTGCCATGATTGGCTGGAGAGGGTGTGATACATCATGGTGACATGCAAGGGCCTGCCCAATCCCCACCTAGGGCAGGGGGGGGGGCGCGTCACCCAAAACCGATCGGACTGGTCACTGCCAACCCTGCCTCTATGGCACCAGCCTGCACACACCTGCCAGATTGTGCACACCTGCCAGATTGTGTCAGTTGCTGGGGGGGGGCATGGCCCAAAGCTGCCTGGTTCAGTCCCAGCCACCCCTCTTGCTGTTGCCTAGGAGTGCAGGGGCCTGTCCCACCTGGTCAATGCACTGGGTAAGGTGGGGCCATGGCCCAGAGCCCCTTGGATCGCCCCAGCAACCCCTCCTGAGGGGCTTTGGGTCATGCCCCCACCCTGCCCAGAGTGCTGACTGGGCAGGATATCCCCCTGTTGTGCAATGTGCCAGTGGAAGGGGTTGCTAGGCATTGGACCAGGTGGCTTTGGGCCACGCCCACACCCTATCCGGTGTGTGGACCTGGCAGGACATGCCCCCACGGTATCAGGTGCCACAATTTGGTCAGTACTGGGCAGGGCAGTGGGCCTGTGTCAGAAGCTGCAGATCGATTCAGACTGGGCAGGGCAGCACACCTGGATGGATGACATGCTCCTTGCCCACCACACACAGCGAGCTGGACATAGAGCGAATGGTCACACCACCAGATGCTCGTGGGAAGCCTGGGGTATAGGTTGGGATAAGTGTGGAACACAATTTCGTGCTCTGGTGAGGGTGGGCACACTTCTAGGCCGTAGTGGCCTAGTGAGAGTATGTATGTTCTTCACCAGAGCTGCACTAATTGCATACCAGAGGCTGTAGTGCAAATTGGCCTCAGATAATTTCCTGAGCATCCCAGAACCGGGAAGTGTGCTGCTGGCAACCCCCCTCCACATACTCATGGTCTAAGGAAGGAACGTTCTTAGCTTCAAAGTTTCTGACCAGGGCTATGTAGCAATGCATAGGAAGTGGCCCCAGATTTTTGGCTATTTTCTGCACTTCACTATGGCAGGATGGGGCCTTGTGGATGTGGGATCATGTGGTGCCCATACATTTAAACTTCTCCATGGTGCCATGAATGCGCCTTGCAGATTCTTCCACCTACTTGCATTCCATAATCAGAATACAGAAACGCCTTTCAAGGAATGGGAGAGTATGAGAAACAAGATATTTGAAATTCATAATATATGTCCCAGCATCTGTAAAACAATATCTAGGAAGAATGTAAAGTGTAACTCAAAGAATTCTGGTTCTTTGTTGTTGTTGTTTTGTCTGATGGAGAACACTTCCCTAGCTCCTTGGTTTGTTTTAATGGGTTTCTGATGAAAAAACAAAACAAGAGACACCTCTCTGCTCTGAAAAGAAATAAAAATTGATTTGTGTATGGCAGTGGAATAAAAACTGTGTCAGCTCCTGGTCATGGGATGAATTCTAATAGCATGAAAAGATGTGTTTAAAGGTGTGCTTCCCATTTAGTTCTGATGGATGCCTCAAATGCAGAGTCGCCATATGAAAAAGAGGGCAGGGGTTCTGTACGTCTATAATGGTCTCAAAGAAAGGGAAAATTTAGCAGGCCACTGAAATTTTCTCTTCTTGCACCTGTTAAAGGAAGAAGAACCATGTCCTTTTTTCATATGCCAACCCTATTCACCTGGGACAACTGTGGGCCCATTCTGCATATGTTGCAGATCTAGAATTCCTATAATCCTCAAACAGGGTGGCAGAAGTTGTAGTCCAGAAACATCTGGAAGGCCATTTTTTCAGAAGCTGCTTGAACTATAGGAACCACTGGCCCATCATTTGGAAGTCTGTCTTGCAAGACTGGTGGCAGTCATGGAGAAGACCAGCTGATGAATGCTTGTCCTCACAACAACATCTTGGCCAAGAGAAATTGCCATCAGAACAGTTCCAAATGACTTTGGACTCTGGGCGGCTGGGATGGGTTGAGACAGTCTTGGAGATGTCTGGGTCCTGAGCTTCTCAGGTTAGGAGACCAACACCCCGATCTGCACTTTTTACAGTATTGATGGGCCGTGCACTGCTGGCATTGTAGGAATATTGTGCATCTGTCTTCCAAGCTCAAACACTACTGGGGCTGCAGTGTTGAGCACTAGTTGTCTGGACGACCTTCAAGGGGAGTCCCATGTAAGGCACACAGCAACAATTCAATCAAGAAGCTATTAGTTCATGTTCTATTGAAACCAGACTATCAGGATCCAAGAATGGCTTGATCTGAAAACCCCACATGAAGGTGAGCATAAGCAGTGAAGCCTCATGTGCCTCCAATGAAACCTTGCAGACTAACAACACATCAATTTCTAAACAGGAGGCAGTCCCATCTCCTTCAGTGTTGGGAAAGCCAACTTTTGCGCTCCAGAACTGTCCACCCAGAGAACACCCCACCTTATCAGGATCCAGCTCTTGTCTATTGGCTGTCCTTCAGTTTCATCTCTGGAGATTTTCAGATACCCATTTTACAAGAGGCCAATTCACACTTGGCCCTGCAGTTTGCAATAGGTTAACATCTGGGTAGGTGCATTTGCACTTGCAGAAGGTGTTTACAGTCTAGAAATGCCCTTGCCTGCTGAGATATTAACCTATTGCAAACTATCAGTAGCAGTGGTGCACAAAATTGTCCATCACATGCAAACTAACCTTTACTAGAAACGTACCTGACATGTCCAGCTGGTTACTATTTGCACCATTTCCAGTGCAAGGGGTCATCTGAGGTGCTGCATAAGTGTGACTGCCTTGCACAGAGCATCATTGTTGCCATAACAACCAAACCGGCGTATGCACACTGTGCCAGGTGTTCTGATCAAGATGGTGGCGACATGTGAGCGACTGGACATGCACCCGGATGGAGTTAAGTTTCCAGATGCATGGCTGATGTGTATTAGCTTTCCCAAGGGCAAACACTAGTACATGTCTGTTTTTGTCATGCCCCGTCCTGCCAGCTGAGCCTCCTCAGAGGAGGAGGGTGTGCCTGCAACGGCACAGCACCCTGGGCAGCAACTGGGACATAGCAGCACAGACATTGTGAGTCAGTGGCCAGCATTGGGGGAGCTCAAAGACCCCTCACTTGCATCTGCTTGTGACTTTGCCCAACTTCTGGAAACTTCAGTCTTGGACTGACGGACTCTTGCTATGACTTGCTGAATCTCTGAACACCCCGACCTTGGACTGAACTGCCCAGGATTCATCTCTTCAAAGTTGTATTAGAGAAGATGGCATGCATTAACTTCAGAGTGGGGGGATCTCCCACTCTGAAGTAGCCCTGTCTCTTTATTTCAGCCAGTCCAGGGGATGGGGCTATTTTTGCTGCTGCAAGATGAATCAGAGGGGCACAGCTGTCTGTCAGACAAAGCTTGAAAAATTGGCTTCCATGTGCAAGCAGTAGTCATGCAAACACCCTGAAAAAGGCTACCTTAAGGGGAGATCTGTCTAAACATCTGCTTCAAGTAGAGCATGCCTTTCAATGTTAAAATGGAGGACGACCTTCTGTAGTGTAGAACTTCTGATCAGCATAAATGACTCACCATTTTTCTCCCAGCTTGCTCTGCAACATCTGGATCATTCTGGGAATGGGCTGCTAAAATCAGCTTTGCAGCTGCCACTACTAAAGAAAAACAATTTGCCAGCATGAGAGATAAACGGCCTTGGATAGGGCAGTGAAAACCGAACAGATTCATAATTGCTTGGTATTCAAGGCATCTCATTTAGAAATAAATGAAAATCAACAGAATGGACCTTATTTGATTCATTTCTTTCTCTCTCCCCACCCCCACCCCCCCACACATTCATTCCAAAACAAATACAGTCTCCATGTTATCTTTGGCTGCTTTACACAGGGAATAAATCAGGGTGTGCAGAAGGTAAATGGAATCTGTTGGCTGATTTCTGATTGATTTGTACTTTATTATTTTTTATTTCTCTCTCTCTTTTTTTTTTAAAAAAATATGGAATGCTTCACAAATTTGTGTGTCGCCTTTGCACAGGGGCCACGCTAATCTTCTCTGTATCGTTCCAGTTTTAGTATATGTGCTGCCAAAAAGAGCACCGAATTGATTTGTACTTGGTCGGAGAGCGTTTCTGAATTCTACAGAAACAACTGAATTGCTTCCCTTCTACTATAAGTTGCCAAAATGAAAATAAAAATGCTTTCAGGAAAAAGAAAAAATGAAATGAAACAAAATACAAACCACAAATTTGAACACTAGTGATTGGAAGACATTTGTATAGTCGCTTTGAAATTGAGCTGCCGGAAATTTGCATGCCCTGAATCAATATTCAAAATGAAGTGGAAACGCCCTAGAAATTCACACTTGAGATGCACTTCTGAATCAAATGGTTCCACAAAGCCACATCTTTGGGAAAGATGTGCCATAAAATTGGATGCCTTAGCAAAATCAACATCCAGTAATGGATAATATTAGGTAAATTGGTTGAAAAAATGGGACAAAGATTGTACAGAAATACATATACATGAGCATTTTTGTTTTTGTTTTTTTTAAAGAACTCATTGGACGGAATATTAATAGGATAAAATGATCTTTAAATTGCTAATTTGAGGAACCAGCGAGTAATGCAGCTTGATGGATTTATACATTTCTGGCATAGACGTCTGATTCCGAATTTCTGAGCATATGTCTGCCTGGCTTTGACACTAATTTGCACCCGGATTTGGTTGCTGGATTTCAGTGTTCTAGTCACTGGTTGCCAGGGTTTCTGAGAGGAGTGTGCAAAATGATATTTTGAATGTGGGTGTGCACGGTTTGCTAGAGGAAGTGAGGAACAGGTACCACTGAATTCAGTCAGAATGAATTTTTAGCAGAAATTTGTAATCTTGCATATTTCACAAACAAGATAGATCGCTCCCCCCCCCATTCTTTTAACAAGCTTACCTCTTCCTGAGTGGGTGGCTCTAGAATATTCCATCTTGAGTGTGAAAGAGCAGAGGAAGGGGTGGAAATTAGGGATGTGCATGAATGCTCTAAACATTCAAAATTCGATCGAATTCAATCAAATTTGGACACTTGAATTTGAATAGAATGTCTTCACATTTGAATGTAGATATTCAAATGCATTTTGAATGTTCCAAAACATTCAATTGAATGATTCGAATGTACAGATGCGTATGTATTACGTACATATCTGTACGAATATCATACATCTCTGTACGCATTTGCGCTAATAATACGAAACAAAAAGGGGATGCATACGAAATGCGCACAGATACATATAATGCATACAAATGTTGTCAACATCTGTGTCTTCAAATTCATATCCAACATTCGAACAAATAGATTTGAATGTATCGGATTCGAATCGGGTTTTGTTGCATTTGGATTTTAAACATTCAAACAGAATAGAATGTTTTGACATATGAATCGACTCAAATTCAAATGCAAAAAACACACACCATTCATGGACAACCCTAGTGGAAATGAGGACAAGTGCAGAGCCACTGCCAGTGAAGTGCCTTCTTGTATTTACCTCAAGTCCAGAATTGCCCTATTCTGGGTCTCTTCCATCTGCATGTTCATGCCAACCAGAGAAGCCCCACCCCTTCTGGTATGCTCCATCGGCACAGCATGAGACTGAGCATTTTGTGAACCAGGAGGCCCTTGTCTAGGCTAGAATACCAGTAGACCTCAATAACAAGGTCTGCAGGTACTCTAGGGGTGCATTCCCATGGTACTAATTTGTATCTCTATTGCCCCTCCACTGAAGTGGATTAAAGAAAAGCGGGTTCAATCCGGATTTAAGCGTTCCCAAGGGGGTAAGCAAAACACGCATTTAAAATGAACGGACTGTCCCCAAGGAAGCGTGTTTTGTTTACCCGCATCTTTTTCTCCCCGCCCCTCGCTGTTTCATTGGGTGATCGGGCGGAAGGAATTTCCAGCTGCTGAAACGCCTCCCCCCGCCAGCGATCCTGCAATCCTTTCCTTCAAAAAGACCAAAAGAAAAATTTAAAACTTCTCTGTTCGTCTCCCCTGCTTGCGAAGACTGCAGCCGGCACTCTTTACAAGATCTCCACCCAGCCAGCTCTTTTACACTTTCACTTTCGCGGAAGCAATTCATCACAATGTATCTTTGCTGTTTCTCTTTGGGATTGGAAAGAGAAACAGCAAAGAGAAAATGCCTGCCTAGATCGCTGTTTGCATAGATCGCTGGCTGGATGACAGGCAAAAGAGAGACACAGAGAGAGAGAGAGAGAGATGATCTCTCCGGCCGGCAATTCCCACCTGGGAGAGAATCCCCACCCCTTTTGCCACGGAGCGATCCCATGGAAAATGTTGCGCTGAAAACCCATGTCTTCCAGAAAGTACTGCTTTAAACAGGTATTTTTTTAAAGTGGGTTTTCCCCATTAGAGGCGCTGGAAACCCGGATTAAAGCTGTGCATGGGACCGCTCCGTGGCAAAAGAAGATTTTCAGCAGACTTAGTTTTGCATGGGAACGCAGCCTAGGTCCATAAAGGAGCCACTTCAGTGGTGTGTCTGGTTGCATTGCTGAAATGGGTCTCAAGTGGGAATGGGGCCTCAGGGACTCAAGGCCAGGAACTCTCATTCCCAGCCATCAGGGCCAGCTCCAAACCTCACACAGGCTTTTGGGCTGGTAGTAGTAGTAGTAGTAGTAGTTGGCTTTTCTACCCTGCTTTTCTCATTCATTTAAGGGGACTCAAAGCTGCTGACAAAGCTTTTACATTTTTCTCCCCACAACAGAACACCCTATGAGGTGGGTGAGGCTGCAAGAACTCAGAAGAGAGCTGTGACTAGCCCAAGGTCACCCAGCTTGCTTTTTTTTTTTTTACATATATCCATTTTTTAAATTAATTCTCATAAAGCATTTTATACACATTTTAATATACAGCTTTAACACATTCCATTACAACGATGCTTTGGTATTATCCATGTGACTTGCTCTGTTCTTCAAGCTCTTCTGCTTATATTCTTTTAACCCTTAGCTCTCCTTATATACCTTTTACTTTTTTGTTTAAAAATCATTGAAAACCTAAAACTTATTCATTGTTTTGTCTTTTAAAAGATTTGTCAATTTATCCATTTCTGCTATTTCCATCAGTTTAATTATCCATTCCTCCTCCATAGGTAAATCTTCTTCCTTCCATTCTTGTGCATATAACAATCTGGCTGCTGTCACCATATATAATATCAAAGTCTTTACATCATTTAAACAATCATCAACAGTTCCCAACAAAAACATTTCTGGTTTAAACTCAAAATTACTCTTCAAGATTTGTCTCATCAAACTACCTATTGTGGCCCAATACTTTCTTGCTTTTTCACATGTCTACCACATACGATGAAAACTACCCTCACTGTTTTTCATTTCCAACCCCTTGTAGACATGTTTTGTGGGGCAGGTGGAATCAAACTCGACATTCCCAGATCGGCAGTCCGGCTCCCTAGCCACTATACCAAACTGGCTCACCTGTATCCAGATGTACACATCCAGACCTGCACAGCTAAGTGCAGAAAGGCCCTGGGTTGATGAAACAAACAGAACTTGTCACTCCTAGGCTACTTTGGCCAGAATGAATCTGCCCTGCCCTGCCCCAGAGGAAGCTGACACATTAATGTTGTTGGTCTGTTTTCCATCTATCCATCCATCCATCCATCCATCCATCCATCCATCCATCCATCCATCCATCCATCCATCCATCCATCCATCCATCCATCCATCCATCCATCTATATATCTATCTCCATTTCCACCCCCTACACCTGGGCACCTTGAAAGATATATGGATGTTTGAGGCTGGACAAGCAAGGAATTGCAGAAATAAGATATCTATTTTAGGAGTTGTTGCAATACCTGCAAAATTTTGTGTGTTATATCTCAGAGGAGTGTTCCTTCCTTGTTTCATTTGGAGCATGCTTGCTTTTACTTTGAAAATGTAAGCAATTTCTGTAAAAAATGTGATCCATCAGCACACACATCTCTCTCTCTCTGTGTGTAAGTGAAGGACACAAACACACTTTATGACTCTTTTAAGAACATCAATATAAAGTTGTGCAAGAACCCCCCCCCTCTTTAAAACGTAATGAGTTCCAACAGCCACTTAGAGTTGGATCAACTAATGGCTACGGCCATCCAAGATAAAAGAATCCTTTCTGTCCTCTTAGCGAATATTATTTCTCTTGGTCTGAATGAATGAGACCTAAACACTTACTGTCCATTAGGGACCCCAGATAATAATTCCTCAACCTGGACGAATGCTTGAATATTGAATCTGTGTCTCCTACTAATGCTAGTAACACTGTGCTATAATTCCCTAAGAAATAGATGCATAATCCTACCAACTCTTCCTTACTTATTAATAATAATAAGTGGGTGTGGCCTTGTCGTGGCGGTGGGGCTTGAGTGCTCCAATGAAGCTGAGAGCTGGGCTGGCAGTAGTGCAAACTACTGGAAGGTTCAACCATGCCAGAGATGTCGAAGGAGAGGAGCCAGACTAAGTGCACCCAACCCATTTATCACAATGGAGACACAAACAAAAAAGAAGTCTATACTGGCTCGGTCATCGCCCAGGATAAAAAGGACTGCGGTGGTTGCTGAGGAACCTGGGCAACCATCAACAAATGGGCTACAGGAACAAAATTCACAAACAAGGAAGCGGCAGATATTCTCAAGGCCAGAGAATCGTATAGTCATGAAGTGCTACTACAAATCAGAACCTGGAAAATGAGGCTACCAAAAATGGATGCACCAGCTATGGAAATACCCAGACTCGAAGATAACAGAACTGCGGCTAGCTGATCAGAGAAGATTCATAAGCGGGACTAAAGTGTTCGGTGAAGCTGAACTCGAAGAAATATGAAAAACTAATGAAACTGAAGCACCACAGCCTATTGTGGCAACAATAGAAGCTCCAACAAGACCAGGAGTCACTGATCAACTAGAACCTGATGAAAATCTGGAAATTCTGCAAGAAGAGGAAGAACAGCAGCATGAAGTCATGGAGGAAACACCTGGCACATTGTCTCGAAGACTGCAGGAACTGAAGGACAGAATACTGGCTCATACAGCATCAAGTACAGAGTGAAAGCGACTGCCAACCCTAAAAAATATAGGCAGAAAATGACTTGTCCCACTGATGAATGATATCAACTCTGCCCTTGTAACTGTTCAGGTAGCAACAATTGAGGAACTGAATCAGCTCGCCTACAGTACAGCTGTGATAGTAACAGAAGAACTAGGGTTACTGGAGCCAAAACCAACTAGAAAATCAACTGGAAAGCCAAAGTGGAAAGTTCGACTGGAACTGAAAATAAAAAGCCTGAGATCAGATGCCAGCAACCTAAAAAACATGAAGGAGAAGAAACTGAACAACGAGAAGACTAAAGAACATCTGATCAAAAAATACTGGCTGAATACAAGGAAAATTGACGAAGCTTTGGAAATCGTGAAACAGCAGATAACAGCTACAGCCAGGAAAATTGAAAGATATGAAGCAAGAATTATCCAGTACAGGCAGAACCAAATGTTCCAGTCTAATCAGAGGCAGTTCTACCAGAGCCTGCACGAGCAAGTAGACAAGAAAATGGAAAAGCCAGAGAAAGAAGCAACAACCAACTTCTGGAAAGATCTCTGGGAGGCTGAAAAAGAATACAACAAAACTGCTGGGTGGATAAAGGATTTCGAGAAGAAATTCTCCATGAACAAAATGTGGCAGCTGGAAATAACACCTGAAATGGTCATGAAAAGAGTGAAGAGAGTGAAGAACTGGACATCCCCTGGCAATGATCAGTTACATGGCTTCTGGCTCAAATACCTGACCAGCCTGCATGCAAAAATGGCCGAACTGTTCAATAAAATGCTGCAAACAGGAAACATCAGTGAATGGCTAATAACTGGCAAAACATACTTAATACAGAAAGATGCAGCCAAAGGAGCCATACCAGGAAACTACAGGCCGATAACTTGTCTACCTACTATGCTCAAGCTGCTGACAGGCATAATAGCAGACAGGATTCAAGACTACCTCGAAGACAACAACATCATGCCAGTAGAGCAAAAAGGAAACAAATGGAAAAGCAGGGGCACAAAAGACCGGCTACTGATTGACAAAATGATTCTGGAGAACTGCAAAAGCCGAAAAACAAACCTGCATATGACTTGGATCTATAAAAAAGCTTTTGATTCACTGCCACATGGTTGGATCACAAAGTGCCTGGAAACCATCGGGATCAGTCAGAACATCACCAAATTTATAGAAAGTGTGATGAAACACTGGAAGACTGAGCTTTTTGTCGGAAATGAAAGCTACGGACTGATCAAAATCAAAAGGGGCATCTTCCAGGGGGATTCATTGTCCCCACTGCTTTTCGTCATCGCTATGATCCCACTGTCACTCATCCTAAAGAAAAGAAACCTGGGCTATCTAACTGCCAGGAATTCACAGAAAATTTCACATCTACTCTACATGGATGACTTGAAGCTTTATGGAAAATCTGAAATCGAGATCCAGTCACTGACCAACACAGTGCGAATATTCAGCAGTGACATCAGTATGGAGTTTGGCCTGGACAAATGTGCCACAGTGGCACTGAAGAAGGGGAAGATTACTGATAGTGAAGGCATTGAAATGCCAATTGGTCAAGCCATCAGGTCCCACCAGGCAGAAGCCTACAAATACCTTGGCATCTTGCAACTGGATAACATTAAGCATAGCCATGTGAAATCTGTGGTCACTAAAGAGTACCTCCAAAGGACTAGAAAAAACCTAAAAAGTAAATTGAATGGCGGTAACACCATTAAGGCCATAAACACCTGGGCCATACCAGTCATTAGATACACTGCGGGAACTGTGAACTGGACTCAGTTGGAGTTGTACAACTTAAACAGAAAAACCAGAAAACTGATGACGATGCACCATGCACTACATCCTCAGAGTGATGTCGACAGGTTGTACTTGCCTAGGAAAGCAGGCGGTAGAAGACTTTTGCAAGTGAAGCAAACAGTGGAAGAAGAGAAGCATGCATTAGCAGATTACATGGCAGAAAGCAAAGAATCAGCTTTGATTGAAGTCAACAACCAGAAGCTTCTCAAGGTGCAGCAAACCAAGAACCAGTACCGGAAAACTGCAATTCAATGCCGAACGGACAGCTGGCACAATAAAGCACTGCATGGGCAGTTCCTGGAAAAGATCGAAGGCAAAGTGGACATGGAAAAGACCTGGTCTTGGCTTACGAATGGAACATTGAAAAAGGAAACAGAAGGACTGATTCTTGCTGCACAAGAACAAGCAATAAGAACAAATGCCATCAAAGCCAGAATTGAAAAATCAGGAGAAGATCCAAAGTGCCAACTCTGCAAAGAAGTTGATGAAACAATCGACCATATACTCAGCTGCTGCAAGAAGATTGCACAAACTGATTACAAGCAGAGACACAATGCTGTAGCACAAATGATCCACTGGAACTTGTGCCAAAAGTATCATCTGCCAGTGGCAAAGAACTGGTGGGATCACAAGCCAGAAAAAGTGGTTGAAAACGAACAGGCAAAACTACTTTGGGACTTCAGGCTTCAGACTGACAGAAAACTGGAGCATAACACCCCTGACATTGCAATTGTTGAGAAAGAGAAGGTGTGGATCATCGATGTTGCTATCCCAGGTGACAGCAGAATTGAGGAGAAACAGCTGGAGAAGCTCACCAGATACGAAGACCTGAGAATTGAACTTCAGCGACTCTGGCGAAATCCAGTGAAAGTGGTCCCAGTCATCCTCGGCACACTGGGCGCGGTGCCAAAAGATCTCAGTGGGCACCTAAAAACCATTGGCATTGACAAAATATCCATCTGCCAACTACAAAAAGGCACTTTACTGGGGTCTGTTCGCTTAATTCGCCGATACATCACGCAGTCCTAGGTGCTTAGGAAGTGCCTGACTAGTGATATAATACGAAATCCAGCATAGTGATCGCATTTGCTGTGTGTAACTGCTGTTTTTACATCCATCCATCCATCCATCCATCCATCCATCCATCCATCCATCCAGCCAGCCAGCCAGCCAGCCAGCCAGCCTGCCTGCCTAGCAGGCTGTGTCCACATTGGATTCAGTGTTGCCTGGTTTAGATTGCCAAAATACTGGTTGGTTTTAACAGGTCTGGCAGTCCAGGGGCATGTAGAACAGAATAGCTGGCTCCAAAGATTGTGTAATCTTCTAGAGGCTTATTAATACAGATCAAAGGCCTTTTTCCACTACGGCTTAGAATCCTTCTAAGACCCCATTAGGAACCCATTTAGTACCTGACTGGTACCAATTGGAAAGGCCCTGTCCTCACCTGGATCCCATTGAAGGCCAGGGGAAATCTGGATTTAATATGTCCTTCAAGCCCTTAAATCTGGATTTTCATGTGGACCTGATTAAAGGTGTCCACAATGGGGTCATCTTCAGGATCTGGATCTCCAGGAGGACCCCATCTCAAAGATCCAAATCTTGAAGATCCAGATCTTTGACTGTGCATGGAAAAAGGGGGTATGTTCAAAAACAGGTGTTTCTGGAATTTCTGGCCCATCCCTAGGAATGAATTGAGAAGTTCTTCTGGAGTATCACTTCCTGGTGTGTACCATTTTCACACAATGGTGAAAATCCTACAGTTGCTTATGATAGCCCCTTAATAATAATAAAATCATGATGATGATGATGATGATGATGATGAAAAGAGGATGTCCAGAGGGACAGCTTGCCACACAAACCTTGCTGAGATTATACATGTCATGCTGAGGCATTTTCACGATCCTTACAAGTGATCTTCCATCCTGATTTTCTGCTATAGCTGCTTCTGGGATTGGGTCATTAGTTTAGCAAACCGCTCTGCACCGGAATGTTTTATAGTCCTTGCAGGTAGTTTGGGGATGGATAAATTATACTATAATAGACAGGTGGTTTAGGAATACAGAGATGACTAGAAAAATTGTAATAACATTTCATGGAGGCATAATGGTTTTCCCCATATTACTGTAATTTGAAGACACCTAGCGTGCCTTTATGGAAGGTTGTACAAATTATAGCACAGCTGATTAATTATTCTTTTTATCGCTCTCAAATTCAGTTTAAAGTTAAAATGTACGCTGTCAAATAACTTCCTCAAGAAACTAGCATATTCTCTGTCATCTCTTAAATATAATTTGAACAGCTGTTGATGGAGGAAAAGGAGGCCTATCAGATGATGAAAGACTCTTAGTCTTAAATGAGGCTGGGGTGTGGAGAAAGACCTTATTGTCTTGGATAAATATTTTAGAAATCTAATTTCTTAAACTATTAGGAAATCAAAAAGAGTTCCTTTTGGCAAAAAAAGAAAAGAAAGAAAAAGAAAGAAAGCTATCTGCATGTCCCATTTCTGGCTCTGTACCTCTGTTTGTTGTTGTTATCAAGAGACGTTTTCGCACGGGGCTGATTCGAACGCGGAAAAGCCAGCTGTGGACACGTCATCCGCATTGGCCGCGCGCGCCTTGCGTTCCGACGTGTCCGCAGCTGGCTTTTCCGCGTTCGAAATGTAGAGCACTTCGAAGTGCTCTACACGCGTTCCAACGCGGACGAGCCGCCCGCAGGCGTTCGGGAGAAGAAGCGTTCGCGCCGCTTCTGTCTCCCGATCGCCTGCCGGCTCGCCTCCGACGCCGCGCGGCTTTGACAATCAGCTGTTTTTCAAACAGCTGATTGTCGATCTGCCTCCGCGGCCGCCGGCGCGCCCCTGGCCGGTGTTTGCCGGCTAAGCCAGCTTCGGGCGCTTTGACCATTCGCACCCAGACGCTCCGGAACGCGTTTACACGCGTTCCGGAGCGTCTGTGTGTGAACGGGGAAAGCGCCCGAAGCTGGCTTAAGCTTTCCGCCTGAACGCGTTCGGTTTCGAACGCGATTCAGTGCGGAAATGCCTCTGATCTTCACCACCATTATTTAAATGAACTTTGCCTCTTCTCTTTTATTATGCAGATTGAATGGGGGTTATGTATAAAGTCAATCCATTGTAGCACATTTACATAATGATTTGGCTTTTTAAGACAGGCAGTTAAAATTAAATAGCTTTTGAATTTCTATTGTGAAAAGGTCTCTCTTTTATTTAATGCTGAAAACTGAAAAAAAAAGAGGTTGAAAGAGAGAGAGAAATCATTAACATGGAACTGTTCAAAAACTTTGCCAGCATCATAGGGGAACTTCTGGGGTCTTCCTGTCCTTCTTTCAGACCCCAAGTAAGCCATGAATAATTTGAACTTGGCTTTAAAAGAACAACCCAAATTCATTCTGTTGTTAAGGATTGTGTAGCATTTTCCTTAAGTCCAGGTTGACATTTCATTCAGGTAAGGTTATGGAAGAGCTCTTTTTCATTGGGTCCATCAGCAGTGGCCTCTAGTTTAGGACCACAAGGGTGGGAGGGAGAGAATGAAGCTCTGGTTGGAAATCTCCCTCGGATCATTCCATGATGCCCTTTGGTTCCCAGAAGATCAAAAAGCAGCTCAAGGGGAGTAGAGAAAGGATTTCAGTTGGAGACTTGATGCTCCTTGGACAAGTGGTTTGTTGCTCCTACTGAGGCCTACATAGTTTATTCTCACCATGGGTAATCAAACCTGTTACAAGAAGCCCCGCATGAACGTGTGCTCTCACCCTTTATGGGTTCCAGTTCTAAAGGAATGACTAACCATGGTTAACTGAAGGAATGAATAGTCCTTAATTGTAAATGGAACCAAAAGGGTTTGACTGTCTCCTTCTGCAGGTGGACGAGAGCTTGACAACTAAAATCCCTGGTGTAGCATTACTTGCTGGACATGATATTTTTCAAAAGTAACTGTCAGCCACCTACTCCTGTCCATCTACTTTGATCTTGAGCCCCCCTCCCGCCTTATAGTGATGATTGGCCTGCACATAGCTCAATGCAATCAGGATCACCCCATGAGCTTCAGGCCTTTCTGCAGTGGGCTTTATTCCAGTGCAGAGGAGTATTGAGTCTGGATCACAAGAAGTAATTATTCCTCTTTACTCTACCTTGGTCAGACCTCATCTAGAGTCCTGTGTCCAGTTCTGGCCACCCCAATTCACAAAAGACATTGAGGCTGTGTTCCCATGCAAGCTCTTTGGCTCTGATTGGGCTCACATTTGACTGGTGCGGGACTGAGCTCGAATGTTGCCCATCCCCATGCAATTCCCGGTAACATGGGCTGGGCATGGGCTGGGTGCAGATACAGCCATCCTCAGGCAAACCACACCAAACCCCTGCATGGGGGAGCAGTACCATCTCCTCTCCGCCCGCTCTCTCCTCATTGGAAGCTGGATTGATGTCACCCCTCCCCTTTGCTGCCCGCTGAAAATTCTGCATCCCCCTCCTTAGTGGCACAGAAAAGCCAGGACTGAACGGCAAAAAAATAATTTAAAAATCCCAACTGTTTGAGCAAAGCCGCTATGAGGAGTTGAGCAGTTGAGCAGTTTTGCGCACCTCCGCTCCACCAGGGAACAGTGACAACACCCAACAAACAGAAAATCAAGCCATTATCATGCCTGCCTTGGTGACTGGGAACCAGGGTGGAATATTTACCATGAAAAAGGGAGAAAAATGAAGCCATTATCCTGCCTGCCTTGGTGATCAGGGAAAGGGGGTGGAATACTTGTTTAAAAGTGGGGCAGTGAAGGTCATTCAACCCCCTTATCGTTTCAGCTTTAACACCATTAACTCCCCCCAAAATCTCAATGTTTGTGATCTCCAATGCACAGGTCAGGAATGGCGAGCACAGGATATGAAACCCCACCTCCCAATGATGCACCAATCTCCTCCCCAAATAGCCTGGGACTCTCCTCATGCACAGCTCAGCTTGCAAAGCAATACATGCTGAGACACCAAACTGTGTCAAGAACAGTTTTTTCAGTACTAAATTTGGTCCTGGTTTGGTCCTGGTTTGGGTGATATGGTCCGTGAAAACTGGACCAAATAAAAAATCATGAGGACAACCCTTGCCAAACCCAATTTTGAATCAGACCAAAACGTGCATGGGGACACGCCCTGACAAACTAGAGCAAGTCCAAAGGAGGGCTACCAAAATGGTCAGTGGCCTGGAAACCATGTCCTACGAGGAAAGATTGAAGGATCTAGGCATGTTTAGCCTGCAGAAGAGATGACTGAGAGGAGACATGACAGTGGTCTTCAAGTATCTGAAGGGCTGTCACAGTGCAGAGGGATTGTGTCTATTCTCACTTGCACATGATGGGAAGACTAGAAACAATGGTATGAAACTTCAACGGAGTCAATACAGATTAGATATTAGGAAAAACTTCCCGACAGTGAGGGCGATCAGTCAGTGGAATAGGTTGCCAGGGGAGGTAGTGGGTTCTCTTTCACTGGAGGTCTTCAAGCAGAGGCTTGAACCTACATCTGTTTGAGATGGGTTAGGAAATCCTGCATTGAGCAGGGGGTTGGACTTGATGACCCTAGAGGTCCCTTCCAACTCTATGGTTCTATGATTCTATATCCCAGAGTAGGAACCTGGTATTTGCATTATGTGACCTAACCTGGAACAAAACAAGAATGAAGGGGGAAAGGGGAGGGCACTTAGGTTCTGAACTACTGGGAGTGGTGACATGTTGCCTGTGTTATCCTTGTTAGGTACCTGGTACTACCTTGAAATGAATAGTGGTAGAATATGTTAAACGGTGTTGATCTCAGGTTCTGAACACAACTCATACAGCTCCTTGCAGTAGCTTAACTTCACCAGTAGGTGGCTCAATGTGTTAATTAATCAACCAATCAATGAATTATGCTACTTTGCTTCCACATGGGACTCTAGAGTGGTGCACACAGTGAGAAAATAATAGGTCTTAGTAAGATGAGTCTATATTAGATAGTTGTCAGCCTCCTTTCAAAGCTTATACTTCAGTGAAAAAAAGGACCAGTCAAAAAAGAAACAAAAATATCTGACTTGTTTGTGCAGATTAATAGCATTCATCTATTCACATTTATGTAGATTTATGTAGATTCAGGGAGAGGGCTTGGTTTGGAACCAGAAGTACAATGATGAGTATCATTAAAAATCAATGCAAAAAAGAACAGAACAGAACAGAAAAAGAAACAGAAACCAAAGGGTTTGACTCTTGCATTCCCACATGCTTGCATATAATGGTTCCATCACTTGTGGTCCATTGAGACCATGTACTTTCCAAGAGACCTCCATCACATCTCCTTTAACATCCATATACTTTCCAGGAGGCCTCCATCACATATCCAAAGTAGTTTGTGTACTTTAAAGGAGACCTCCATCACACCTCCCAAGGGCTCTGTGTACTTTCCAGGAGACCTCAAAACAAAAGCCTAAAGAACCTGGATGCCATTCATCTCCCTTCTTCCCTTTGGCCACCACCTATCATGAATCTTTAGAAACCATACATAGGAAAAGAATGGATTCCATGCCATAAATCCTGGCACTTCTCTCTATATCAGTTGGGGGCAGCATTATTAAGGAAGCAGTGAAGGTAATGAGGAGATCAAACCAGCATGAGATGGAGAATGTAGGAACAAATAATGAGTGGCAATGGGAGAAATAGATCGATTAAGGAATTAGAAGTGGCAATAGTGGCAGTTCTTGGGGCAAAGAAATTCAACAATCTGAAAATTTAATATTTTTGCACTTTTTGGATTTTGAAAAAATTGGCCACATTCCAAGTTCCACTGAATTTCAGCCTCATGTCTATGGAATGAGCCAGATCAATAACTTAAATATTCACAAGCCTTGTTTTCCAGATTTAGTTCAGTACAGACATTTTACTGGGGCCATGGTGTACAAGGCAAACAGGGATACAACAGGGATACCATTGCACATATTTCTGATTTACTGAAGCCCTGTAGCTCATTGCTACCTTTGCATGATGAGTTTGAAATATGGACTGACACTCCGTTCATGATGTACCTTCCATTAGCAACAGATTCACCCAAAGGGGGGAATATTAGAGAGGATGCTTTTGAATAGATCAGGCTGTTTCAGTTTTACCTAATACCAGCTGGTGAACAGAAACCAGCAGAGTGATGAGGTCAAGAGATACAGCCATTGGCAGAACAGGCGTATGTCTGTGAAACTTTTGGAGGGACATCACACCACTGCTTAAGAACATAAGAGGAGCCCTGCTCCTATCAGGTCACAATTCATCTAGGCCAGCATCCTGTCCCACATAGTGGGAATCTCAAGCAGAAGACGAGGGCAAACCTTCACCTGGTCTCAAATCCCAGCAAATGGCCTTAGAGGCATCCTGCCTGACTCTCCAGCCTGAAAGATGTTCTAGTAGCTGTTGATACATCTGCCATCCATAAATTTTGTCTACCCTTTTCTTAAGGCCATCTAGACTGGTTGCTGGCTCCATCTCTTCTGGCAGCAAATTCCACAGACTGATGGCCCTCTGTGTGAAGAAATACTTCCCTTGTCTGATCTGACTCTCCTACCCATCAGCTTCACCTTCTGTGTTGTGTTGGCCACCCTTGGCTTCTCCTAGTCCCATAGTATTTCCTCCAACAGAATGTGGCTTTCAAAGGTCTTTAACATATATGACTTGACTTTGCGACTTCCTGATTTATGACCTTCCGTATGTGATGCATGCGTTCTACCACTAAGGTCTGGTCAGCCGATTTGGACATCAGCGCTGGCTTCCAACCATTCCACAGGAGAAGACCTCAGAATGAGGATTCCCGACTAAGCACCCCCAGACTTCACAGAAATGAGTGGTGTTTGCTTTGTGTCAACCCCTTGGTGGAAATCGCATTTGACTAACTGAACTGCTCAGAGGTCGTTTATAGCAATGGGACTGTTCATTTAAGCTGACAAGAAGCACGCCAATTTGTATTTTGCCTTGGCATGAGTTGCAGCCCTAATTGCAGAGAACTCTGGAAAAAAGAAAGTGAGGCTGGGCTGATACTAGAAAGAAACTTCCTCTTTCCTGCTAACACAATGAAGCATCAAACCAACAATCCTGTAAAATTTCAGGATGGCTGTTTTGTCATCATTCCTTCTAGATTGACACCCGTAGCTATTTTTTTAACAATGTGTACTTCAACTGTTGTTTGCCGAATGCTAAAATGCCCTAATCATGTTTGGCAGTGATTTTTTTTTAAATTCTGTTTTGAGTAACCTCAGCTTCCATCTCCTCTGTGATTTTGGCAGCTGCTTGTATATGTGCACCTCTCTTTCCGTCTCTCATTCCCTCTCGCTTTGGATACAAGTAGATGTAGTCTCAGCATCTAAATATTTGCTCTACACTATTAGCACAATGGCCTGTAATTGATTAAATTATACTGCACATTTTTTTTTAGCAGCTTTAACTAATAACTTAAAATAAATAAGATTGTAATTATCAGTTTCCATTTACCCATTTATTAAATCGCAGGGTTCGCACCAAGCAGTCGGGTTTTTTTTGTTATAATAAGGCAATCTCTCCGCGATGACAGATGGTGTTTCATTTTGCCGGCGCTGCGCTAAAGTGCTGTGAGTTGTGATGTGTTTGATTTTATTAGAGATCAGTTTTAACACATGCATGCTACATAACTGCCATAGCATTCCCATTTCTCATCTGTGCGAGAAAATGAAACTGTGATGAAATGTAATATACTCACCCTGAGGCAGAACCAGTTGGTTTGGGAATTGCAACATAATAAATCTAATGGATATTGCACTACAGGACTCTAGAAATTTACTGTTATTATGTTCAGAGGAGGAACTTGCTTTTTGTAAAACTCAACTCCTATTTCGCCAGCTTCCCTGCAATTTCACATTATTTAACTACAGAGTCCCAACAGTTGGTTGCTTGAAAAGTAACCCAAACTTGGAGGAACACATCAGTCAAAGATCTCAGAAGAGAAATAATCATAAATGTCTGAACAATAAAGTAAGTGCAATTATAGTTTGACTGTTACTAAAAGATGGCACATTCTGGGAAAGGGTCCTTTTAGGCAGAGCCCTCTTGCTATGAGGAAGGGCCAAGTCAGAAGCTGATGATGGGGAAAGCCCTGGGGGAATAAGACACTACGGATGGAGAAGAAGAACTGTAAGCATGATTGATTGATTGATTGATTGATTGCATTTCTTTCTTTCTTTCTCTCTCTCTCCCTCCCTCCCTCCCTCCCTCCCTCATCCATCCATCCATCCATCCATCCATCCATCCATCCATCCATCCATCCATCCATCCATCCATCCATCCATCCATCCATCCATCCATCCATCCATCCATCCATCCATCCATTCATATCCTGCCCTTTACCTGAAGTTCCCAGGGTAGGTCACAACAATACAAATACAAAATATATTAAATATGCCTCATATATATATAAATGCTAACCTACCTACCTCCCTCTTTCCCTGGCAGAACAGTCAGAGAAAGCTAAGCATCAAAGGCCTGGGGGTAAAGAGATGCTGAAAACTGTACAATGTAACTGCCTGGAGAACCTCCAAAGTCTGGGAGCCACCACAGAAGAGGCACTCCTCTGTTTCACATTCCTGCCATTTGCACTGGTGGTGCTGTGAGACAGTAGCAATGACCCTCCTGCTATGGAGAGGGAAGGAAAACATCTAACCCCGCTATTTGTACTTATCTTGAGTATCCTGGACCAGGCGGGCTGCCCCCACCCAGAATATGCAAACTGTCCCAGGCTCTATTGGTTTGCTTCTGGTGTGGGGCAGGCACATTGAAAAGTTGTGCCAACTTTTGGATGCCGCCCTGGGGCTTCTGAAGACCAGGAATGTGCATCACCAAAGTGCCCCTCCCCACATACTGGAACAGGGAAACTTGTGTCTTCTGCACACAGCCCCCTGCTCTAGGCCAGAGTCCCAGCATATTGATAGACCTCCTCACCAAGTAAACCAGGCATTCTAGCCCAGTTTTAGGCATCCTAGCCAAATCTACCCTTTGTCCTGTGCAGACGGGACATGCTAGAAGGGGGTGGTGACTCTCTTAGCCCACATCACTGTGCAGAACCCCCACCTCCCAGTCCTTTTCTTAGAGCCAGACATGGCCTTGGGCAGAACAGGCCCTAGACCCAGTTGCAAGAATAATTATTAGCCCCAACACCATCCACAACCCTCCCTGTGGGCTGCCTCATTTCATGGGACATCAGTGATCTTACATAATCTTGAGAAGAGAAGAAGAAGAAGAGTTGGGTGGGGCAGTGAAAGCTCAGAAGAGAGCTGTGACTAGCCCAAGGTCACTCAGCTGGCTTTGTGGGGGAGGGCAGAATTGAACCCAGCATTCCCATATAAGAGTCTGGCTCCCTAAGCATTAGACCAAACTGGCTCACTTAAATGAATACCAGCTTTGGCTGAACAACCTGACCTCTCTCCTTTGCTTCCTTCTAGGCTCTTTCTGCAATGGTCCTTATTCTGGATTGTACCCCAGAAGAGGTCTGGTGTAGGCCATAGCATAGCAATGGCTGAAAAAAAATATTAGTCAGATTTGCTATCGTACAAATTCAAACATTTCATGGGAGAATCATATGGGTGTGAAAGCTCCACCAAGGGCCAGATCTGCCCACCCTGGTCTCCTGTCCCCACCGCCCCAGGTGCACCCCATTAACTGGAAATCCAGCCACCGCTGCTGCAAAGCCACTGCCACCACCATGCTCTCCTCTGAGGCTCAACTGGTCCTTCCAGACGTGCAGGTTTAAAGGCCACTCCCACCCATGATTCCTGGATAGGGATCGCCTGGCCTCTAAACCTGGGTGCACACCTCCAGAAGGCCTAGTTGAGCCTCAGAGGAGAATACAATTGCAGCAGAGGCTATGGCAGCAGTGGTGGTGGAAGAAGGTGGTTGGGGGAGAGAGGCAGGACAGGGAAGAAGGAATGGGAGGGGGGTCTCTTTACACACAAACATTCACCAGATGTTCATTTATGAAGCTGAAGCCCCCTCCATATTTGTGGGGGGTGGTTGCACAAAGCTGTATCAAATCATAGGGGGGAAATGCACAAAGCGATGTGCACGAAACCAGTTTCCCACATTCAGTTCAGTACAAATCAAATGTGGGAAAATTCAGCTTCAGCCAGATCCCTCTCCCCCAAGAATGAGGGGGGGGGGTTGTATTCGTGCACAAATATTCACATGAATAATTCAGCCTCCGAAGAGTGCCAAAATAGGCCCGTTGATGCCACCACAGCCTCCCCAAAGATAAGGGGGCATACTGGAGGGGAGTGGGAAGCTGTGGCAGCATTTTCAGGCCCATTTCAGTGCAGCCAAATAGGATGCACAAGTGTAGACCCTGTTTGATTCATTCGTGAATGATATTCATATGAGTTCCGAAGAGGACAAATATTCATGCGTGTCCTTAATCCTTACTATAGCAGGCATTGGTTTAGGTCTGCCATTGGCCACACCAGTGTGTAGCTGATACATCCCTGGTCCAGGATACAATATGGAATAAGGCCCTGTGCAGAAAAGGCCCCAGTTTCTACTAGTGGACACCCGTTGTTGAGAGCCGAGAAAATGGGAGACGTTCGTTAGAACAGCACCTTCAGAACTGGATATCGATACCTGATCTGTTGGGTTTTTTTCTAGGGACGTGCACAAACATTCAAAAATTCAAAACTCCAATTCAAATCCAATGAATATCAACATTCAAATTTGAACCGGATTTAACAATATTCAAATTTTGACATTCAAACAAATTTTTGGATATTTGAATGATTCCAGTGTATAGATTTGTATTTATCGCATTCTAATTTGTGTGAAAATTATGTGTATTTGTGCCTATAATGTGGGATGAAAACGGGATGCATATGGGATAAAACGGGATGCATACAGGATACACACAGATTCATATAACCGATACGAATGTTGGTGACATTCGTATCTTTAAATATGAATCTAATATTCAAACATTCAGATTCGAATAATGTGGATTCAAATAGGATTTTCGGAAATTCGGATTTTTAACATTGGAATCGAATTGAATTTTCGGGTATTCAATTTGACTCAAATTTGAATGTCAAAAAAGCATTCATGCACACCCCTAAAGTTTCTATCTTCAAGAGCTGCAAGTCAACATACAGTGGTACCTTGAGATACGAGTTTAATTCGTTCTGTAACCTTGCTTGTATGTCAAATCACTCGTATCTCAAAGCAATTAATTAATTGAAATGCCATTAATCCGTTCCGGGTCCCAAAAAACCACCTCACCTTCCAGCTCCACACCCAAATTTCAGTCCCTGAAAGCAGCCAGCAGCTATTAACAGCTCCATTTTTTGCCCTACGTCTTTCTGGAGCTGCTATGTTTGGATTACAGGAGCAGCTGCCAGGCCTCGGAGGCTGCCAAAATTCAGCCTGCCCTCGGCGCTCACTTCCTCACCCCCTCCCTCTCCCTCGCACCGCCGCCTTCTTTTTCCCTCGGCACGTCACAGCCGTTGCCCCGCCTTAGCCTTCCCTCGCCTCGCACCGCCGCCTTCTTTTTCCCTCGGCGCGTCACAGCCGTCGCCCCGCCTTAGCCTTCCCTCGCCTCGCACCGCTGCCTTCTTTTTCCCTCGGCGCCTTCTTTTTCCCTCGGCGCGTCACAGCTGTCGCCCCGACTTAGCCTTCCCTCGCCTCGCACCGCCGCCTTCTTTTTCCCTCGGCACGTCACAGCCGTTGCCCCACTTTAGCCTTCCCTCGCCTCGCACCGCTGCCTTCTCGTATCTCAAATTTTGCTCTTAAGTCAAAGCAAAATATCCCTTACTCTGCGGCTCGTATCTCGAAAAATTCGTAAGTTGGGGCACTCATATGTCAAGGTACCACTGTACTTGTCTTTTGTAGTTAAAAATAAAATAACAAGCCAACCCATTCAGCATTGTACTTCTTGCACCTCCTGTGTCATATTCTCTGCATTATTCTGCCTTCTTGATATGATTATCTCCTTTTTGTCAGGTACCATTATGATGTATCTTCAAGTGCATGGAAAATAAAAGGATTACATCCCCTTTTCTCTAATTTTCACTGTTTTCCTTTGCAAAGTTCCCTTCTTTGAGGTTCCCAGCAGTTAGTCAAAACTTAAGAAATCTAATACTGCCTATTAGAGCCTACGCCGTACTAAGCTTGATGGGATTTTTAAGGGACTGCCCTAAGAGCACAAAAGCATCGAGACATTATTCCTTTTTTCTAAGTCTGTGCTTCCTCTCCTTCTTGTTGTTTTGTCCCTGCTTAATCCATAGAGAAGGGAGGCTTCTTTGAATAGGTGTCCTATTTATGGCAGAACCTGTGGCTCAGTTAGACGTCTTTCCTCCTACAGTTCTGCAAATGAGGGTGGATGAAGTGACCGTAGTATGACTTATGTCTGATTCGTGCGCACTAGGGATGTGCATGAATATTCGAAACATTCAAAATTAGATTGAATTTGTTTGAATTTGGACAAATGAATTCAAATCAAATGTCTGTACATTCAAATTTAGACATTCAAATGAATTTTGAATTTTGAATCTATTTGCTTGAATTATTCAGACATTCATATGTGTACGGGTACATACACGTCTTTCCTGCATCTGTACGCGTTTGTACAGATCCGTAGGGGATGAAAATGGGATAAATATGGGATGTGTACGAGATGCTTAATGATGCATAAGGGCACATATGAATGTTGTCGAACTTCGTAGGTGTAAATTCGAATAAAAAATTCAAATGAATAGATTCAAATCTATTAGAATCGAATTGAATGTGAATACATTCAAATTTTAAAGATTTGAATCGATTCAAATTTTCGGGTATTCAATTTGAATCTAATCATATCCTGAAAATTGCATTTGTGCACACAACTAGTGTGCAAATCATTGAAATGAAAGCATACCAAGATCGCTTGCAAAAATGTGTGTATTAGGCAAGATTGCAAAGAAAGTAGTGTCTGTGTGTTGAATTTATATCCCACCCTTCACCAAAAAGTTTCAAGGTGGGTCACAATTGTGTGTGTGTGTAATTAAAACATATTTAAAATATAACACATCTTCCTTCCCTGATCGGACAATACCCAGAGAAAGCTAAATATCAAAGGTGAAGAGGTGTATTTTAACCAGGTGCCAAAAGCCATATAACATAAGAGGCTGGCATATCTGAAGAGGGAGTCTGGGCCACCAAAATAAAGTTTCTGTTGCATGCCTGTACCGCTTGCCACTGTAGGAGAAGAGGAGCTACAAGAATAAATAATATATAAATAGGAAAGCCCTCTCCTTGAGAACACACTACTTCGTCAGGTCTGTATGGTCTATTCTTTTGGCTACCCGGGGCCTGAGCCACTTAGGACTTTATATGTTAGCGTTAACACCTTGAATTGGGTTAGGAAGCAAATAGGTAACCAGTGCTAATCTTTCAGGACCAGTATGATATGCGTCCAGCCCAAGACTTCCATTAGCAGTTGAGCTATTACAATAATTTCGATAACTTTTCCATGTGACTTCCTCCGTTCTTCAGAACTCTTCTTTTAATCTTTTACATTTGGCTCCCTACATCTACTTGTTGCTTTTTCTCCTAGAGGCCAATATAATTATGTATGAATTGTATTAACGAAAATAAATTTAAAAAATGGGGGGGGGGAAACCAGTTGAGCTATTGCATTCCAGCTTCTGGGTTACTTTCAAGATAAGTCCAACTTAAAATGCATTACAATAGAAGTAGATCACTGTGACCAAATTATCCCTATCCAGGAAAGGAAGTTGGTGAAGGAGATCTGGATCTAGATCTAGAAGATTCTCCAGAGCGCTTGACAGTGGCATTGCTCTCGCAAGGGGTTTCTCTGCAGAGCCTTTGCTAACCTCCAAAGTTGCCTTCGGAGGGATTTTGGAGCCGGCTCTTGTAAGGGGTTTTCGGCGGAGCCTTTGCTAATCTCCGAAGGCAAATTTGGAGGAATTTCAGAGCTGGCTTTGGAGGGACTCCAACGTCTTGAGCTTGGAGCAACCCTCCCCCATGGGTACCTCCCCCCCTCCGAGCCTCCTCTAGACCCCATTGCTGGATTGTAGTGGAAACAGGCTCCCAACAATCTGGATTTGAAGGCTGAAGACCTCATTGTAGACCCCTTTAATGAGGTCTACATGAAAACTGGATTATAGGCCCTGAAGGACCCATATGATCTGGATTTCCCTAGCTGTGGTGGAAACAGATGTGTCTCTAATGGGGTCTGTGGTGGAAATGGGGTCATCTGGCTCTCAGGCAAATGAGTCCTTAATGGGTGCTTCAATGGGTACTTAGTGCTCGTGGAAAAACACCCCTAGATAGATCTACATAGGCTGTGTTTCCACTGGCCCTCTGGTCCGGCCTGAATATGGCTTGAGGGCCCACTCTCCTGACACAAGGACGGGATTCCCCGTTTCTATGGACTTAATGTCTGAAAATCTGGGGGATCACTATTTGGATTTTAACAGGACTCACAGTGGAATCCTGTTAAAATCTGAATATTTAGGTAATGGGAACACTGCCCCCTGCCTTTTACCACCCCCACCCCTTTCTGTCGTTGTCCCCTGCTGTCAGTCTCCTGCCCCTTCCTCCTCTGCCCTGTTTTCTTCTTCTCCCACCATCACCTTCCTGCCTCATTTTTCTTCATCTCCGATGTCCCCCTCCCCCCTCCCCCTCCCCCACCCCTGCACCCCTTCCCTCCATCTGGAGAACGGCAGGGAAGGCAAGCAGTGGAATGATGACAAAAAATGAAGGAATGCTGGGCGGGGGGGTGGGGAAGAATGGTGCCCCAATACAGCCAGAATGGCTGCAAGAGTCCTCGGCATGAATCCCTCCCAAAAAAATCCATGTTAAAACTCAGACAAGTGGAAACCATATAGACAGAGGGATAAATAGGTGGGTAGAGTAGCTGAGTTGGCTACTATAATGACTGACAATCTGTTTCTAACATAATTGTTTACTTGAGCTCTAAGACATGCTGAGACCTTCTTAAAAGCATCTGCAAGATTTACCTAATACTAATCATAGTAGCAACAGCAGAGTAGGAAGAATAATGGTAGAAAGAGAAACCAGAACAATCCATCACCTATCCTGGAGTGAAATGGAATTTACCAGCTCCGTAATAACAAGCTTCAAATCAGGAGCTGGTTTTATAGAGGGACACTTTATTCCTTTTTAAAACACAGAGTAATCAAAAGAGATAACAGTTCTGGTTAACTTTCTAGCAGGACTGTGCCGGAAAACCAGCTGAAATGATTATCTGTCCAGTGCGGCGGGGTCTTACTGTGGTTAAGCACAGCAGGTAGACAATTGTCAGGTTTTAAGACATTCAGAAGACAGTTGGCTTGTAAATAAGCTTCCCATGCTTGAGATGAAATCAACAATGAAAGAGCTACTATAGCTCAGCGCTTAGATTGAGAGGGATGCTGTCTAAACTAAATCCTTTTTGGTAGATGTAGCATTTTCAAACAGAAAGGAAGCTGCTAGCATCTGACACAGAAAGTCTTAAATATTAGCAACTATGATGGCAAAGGATGCACCATTAGAACTAGAGAGCTGGAAGATGGTTGGAGTTCCACCTGACTCTTTGTGGCTTTGGAGCGCTTTGGAGTGCAAACCTTCTAGCAAAGGAAATGATGGAGTTAGTGAAGCATAATTTTTGTATCCTGTGTAGGGTTTTGGAGTGAGAATTGATAACTGAGATTAGAAGCTGCGAGACAGAAGGCCAAATGCAGGAAGAGATCTAAGGCTTTTCCGCACTGCAACGCGTTCCAAACGGAACGCGTTCAGGCGGGAAGCTTAAGACAGCTCCGGGCGCTTTCACCGTTCACACACAGGCGCGCCGGAACGCATTCCGGTGCGCCTGTGTGTGAACGGTAAAAGCGCCCGGAACTGTCTTGGCCGGCAAAGGCCGGCCAGGGGCGCGGAGACAGCTGCGGAGGCAGATCGGCAATCAGCTGATTGTCAAACAGCTGATTGCCAAACCTGCGCCGGCGGGGGAGGCGGGCCCGCAGCTGTTCGGGAGTGAGAAGCAAGCGCGAATCCTTCTCCTCCCGAACGCCTGCGGGCAGTTCGTCCGCGCCCGAACGCATGTAGAGCACTTCAAAGTGCTCTACATTTGGAAGGCGCGAGAGACAGCTCCGGATACGTCGGATCGCAAGCCCCGCGGCGGCAATACGTTTGCCGCGTTCCGGGCTGTCTCCCGCGCGTTCCAAACACCCCCGTGCGAAAACGTCTCTAGAGTAGATTTATTACTGTGCAATGTCCCATAGGTGATCTCCGCTTTAGGGATGCCCAAGAATATGATTTTCGGCATTTGATTCGTAATGAATTGAGTGTTTGAACATTTGCATTCGTACAAATGCGCAATTTTGAATGTCTGGACATTTGATCCAGTACGAATGTATTTACATGCATTCGTTGGAATTCTCAATGTGTACAGGTGCGTATCCAATTATACACATCTGTACGCATCCTGTATTCATCCCGTTTTCATCTTGTACATATCCATATGGATATGTATAGGCATGTATGGAATGCGTATGGATATGCATGAGATGCATTTGGATAAGTACTGTTAAATGAATGTCCAAACTATTTGTTTGAATGCCCGAAACATTAGTATTCGTTCAAATGTTAATGTACAAATGTCTGGACATTACATTCATTTACGAATGTCGAAATTCATGCAAATTTTTACAAATAACGAAAAGTATGAATATTCATGCACATCTCTACTCCACTTCATTAGATAAGGATGTGTGGACTGTTTTCCATCCTAGAAGGTCACTCACATTCTTCCATGGAGATGCAGAACATTAATTATGCATGCATTTTGTTTATAGCATTGATATCCCATCTTCTCCTTAAAGAACCCCTCCCCTCCTTGTAATCCCCACAACAACCCTGTGAGGTAGGCTAAGGAGAGAGGGCATGGGAGGCCAAAACACCTAGTAAGATTTCATGGTCCACTGGAGATCAAAACTCTGGAATGTCTAAGTTCTAGACTCCTACTCTAGCCCTATAGGTTTTGTCGTTACTGTTCTTTCAAGGCCCGTCTGCACTCCACCGCCATTTCCTCTGGAGTCCTTGATGTCCAGAAACAGCTGCCAAATGGTGCTTTGGTGCTTTATAGCTCAAAGCCTTGTTTGCAACAGTTTACTCCTTCAAAAGTTTCACAGAAACCCTGGTTAAGTCCCTGCTTCATCTCCTTGCACTGCATTCCAGCTATTGCTGTGGCTAAATTAAAGAGTCTTCACTATCATCCCAGGAAGGTGAAGCTGAAGCATGGAGGAAGCCATCTGCACTTCAAGTGCTAGTGAAGCTCTGAACTGGAGCACCAGCACTTGAAGGGTGGATGGCCAAGCTCAAGCAGGCCAGATCACCATGACAATGGCCACACCAACATCCAGGGGAAACCCAGATGTGGTCATACTGACTGGGATGCACCACATGGCATCCCAGGAACACCCTCTTGTAGCTTCATACTTGGGAGAGGGTGCAGACATTGCTGACTGGGAGCTGCCTAGCTGCCCCTAGTCAAGTTGTGTACAATATTTTAGTTGTCCACAGCTGAGGCATTTCCGCACTGCATCGCGTTCGAAACGGAACGCGTTCAGGCGGAAAGCTTAAGACAGCTCCGGGCGCTTTCCCCTTTCACACACAGACGCGCCAGAACGCATGTAAACGCGTTCCGGAGCGTCTGTGTGCGAAGGCTCAAAGCGCCGGGAGCTGCCTTAGCCGGCAAACGCCGGCAAGGGGCGCGCAGACAGCCGCGGAGGCAGATCGACAATCAGCTGTTTGACAAACAGCTGATTGTCAAAGCCGCGCGGCGTCGGAGGCGCGCCCGCAGCCGTTCGGGAGACAGAAGCAGGCGCGAACGCTTCTCCTCCCGAACGGCTGCGGGCGGCTCGTCCGCGTTGGAACGCGTGTAGAGCACTTTAAAGTGCTCTACATTTCGAACGCGGAAAAGACAGCTGCGGACACGTCGGAACGCAAGCCGCGCGCGGGCAATGCGGATGACGTGTCCTCACCTGTCTTTTTCGCGTTCCGTTCAGCCCCGTGCGAAAACGTCTCTAGTTAGGACCAGGGCAGACCTGAGGTCTATTTGCACTTTGGCTGGTAGTCAACAAGTAGTGAACTTCTGGTGAAGAGCATCTGCACGTGGAATAGGCTGTTACAGCCTTCAAGTGTACCTTGCCTTCCCAGAAGTTCACTCATTGTTGATTAGGTGTGGAGCACAACTAAAAGCTTACCTGGAGCATCCAGCGGTGCAGCCATTCGCTCCATTTCCGGTTCCCTGTCATCAGTGGGCAGGGGAGGCAGTGTTCACAGCGATGGAGTAGTAGGCACTATGGATTCAAAGATGGCTATGTTCAGTCACGCCTCCTGGGCCCTGACGTGATCGGTGGCACCACGTCCCTGTGCTTGAACATGTCCCTCTGCAACAGCCTCTGAGCACTGCAGCTGACGCCAGCCAATTGTGGCAGTGAGGAGGTGGGACTTCCAGCTTTGGACACAGCGTTGCAGTCTGGTAAACAGGAGGACCATTTGCACTTCTGGCCAGAAGCTTTCCTCATGGCAAACGTGAATGGTTCTCCTTTACTAGACGTTTACCAGCCCTAGTGCATAAAGACTAATTAGGTAAGTGCAAAAAGGCTCCTGGTGAGCTCTGGGATGGTGATGGCGGTGGCAGTGGCAGCGGCAAAATGGAACCCTTCCTGTTTTCTGTAGCTACAGCCACGTGAAATGTTAAAAATGCATGGCATGCAATAGGAACCAGGAATTTCTGGAATGGATGAATTGAGACAAAAGGTCTTACGGCTCCTGTATATTGTTTTTCTGCAAAGCACCTCTCCTCCACATATTTAATATTCTCCGTAGCTCCACACCTTTAGATTTATAGGTTGGATAACTAGTAAAAGGAAGTGTGCAAATATATCATGCTAAAATGCCATCAACCTGGAATTGTATCCAGGAGATCTCATGACTGGTACAGTTAGCTTCAGTTCGGCGGAAAATGCCCAGGAGAGCATCAAACAAAGATGAATCTTACTTTTCCCTGAGGCACGTGAAGAAATGGAACTTAATAATCTCGCTAGGCAAATTTGTCATGGAAGTCACTTTAAAGAACAGTGAGAGATGCTTTTCCATCCCTGTTCTATATAAACTAAACTGGTGTTATTCTCCGGCTTATGAAGCGGCTGCCAACGTAAAAAACTATATCCATTCTGCATGAAGATGCATTGTGCTGGCGGCGCGCCAGGAATTCTGATCATATCCATCTTTTCCTTTGTTGGGTTTCCAATTTTGCTTGCAGTTTGCATGTACTAAATAAAATACCCAGGCAGAGACCGAGGGGAAGGGAAGCTCTAGCTCTCTCTATGTGCACATGTGTGTGTGTGTGTGTGCTTGTGAATCTCTAGTTGTGTGTGAATCTCCAAGCTCATTTAGCTGAAAATGTATTTAGCATTACAATACATCAGTGAAACGCACTGGCTAAAGAGGCGCTAGGAAGAAATCATGGTACAAATTCTGAAGAAATGAAACCCATAATTTGTTACCGCTGCAATGACCTCCTCTCTCCCTGCTTGCTTGCTCCTTTGTATCTGATTTTCTTAATATTAAGGCCAATTTTATTGATGCTGGACACCGGTTTCTCCATTGCTATGTCAGAAGATGCATCCAAACAAGATGCTCACAATTCTATTTAGCATGAAATCAGTAACTGACATATTAATTATAATAATCTGTTAAATATACTTTACGTGCACGTTAATTATGGCAGGCCATTTTCATCTGTTTCTCTGGGCAGCCTATTAATTCCACCCAGATGGTTTAACTTTCAGAGACTGTAACCCTGAGTGTTAACAGAATGAATCAGGTTGCCAGGATACAGTCGCAAAAACAGCAGCCGAAGCAGCACTCCCATTCGCACGGCCATAGGAAGAAAGAGTGATCACACCTGAATAGATTGCAGCATGATGTATCTGAAAAATCTGTGATCTGTGGCTCAGGGCAGATCCACAAGATCCACCAGTCAAGATGATTTCAGCAGCAGGGACTCAACCAGGATCCAAGCAAGCCCTTGAAGTCAGCAAACTGCTGCAAATAAGACTTCGATCCATAAAGAAGAGTTGGCTATGCTGCTTTTCTCACCCATTTAAGGGGACTCAGTCAGCTGACAAATCTTCTGTTCTTCTCCCCAGAACAGACACCCTGTGAGGTAGGTGGGGCTGTGAGAGCTCAGAAAGAGAGCTGCGAGTAGCCCAAGGCCACCCAGCTGGCTTTGTGTAGGAGTGTGGACTCGAACCCAGGGGCTTCCAGATAAAAGTCCATCACTCTAGCAAGAAGACCAGACTGGCTCATCAAAGCACTGTTTGCCAAGTGTGTCTGGACTTCAAGGACTTTGGATGATTCCCCTTGAGATTTCTCCCCTTTCACTCAGATCCCTGCTGCTGGTTACGTAATGGTGGTTTTATCTGTTTTGTTTGTGGACTTTCCACCCTCCATTTGGACTTTCCTGGATGGAAAGTCCAGAAATAAAATGGATAGAAATGACAAGGTGTGAGCAGCCAGACCTGAAGATGGACTGAAGAAGGTCCAAAGGGAAGGTGTGACCACGGCCATGAAATGTTTTGATGAAAGTTTCCACATTGCTATGAAAGAGCTTTCTGGCATGAAGACACATCCACCTCCAAGATAATATATGACCACTGCCTGTGGAGACTCAAGATCATGGAAGATCAAGGGCATGGAGATAGTGAGCACATAAACATGGACGCACAGCAGCCCTCTTTGTTGAATGGCCATCTCCTCTACATAAACATCCAGTGCCTTAATTGCTGTGGTAAGAGATTCTTGTCCAAGTTGCTGTTCCTCAGCATGAAAGACTTGGGCCTTTCTGAACTTAGCCTTGTTCTGGAATACAACCCTGCTGTATACAGGCTTATGTAGGCTATGGCAGGCAACAGGGCTGATTCCACACTTCCTGTCTGCTGGATGGGAAAGGAGTGCAATTAATCAATGTTGACTAATGCTTGCACTTGGAGTGCTAGTCAACTTTAGCCTTCCTCACTCCAATCAAATACTTATCTGATTTAATTGTGGGGCTGGTCTTCTTCAGAGTACCGCAGCCAAAATGGCAGCACCCTCCATGACGGCACATGCATCAGCACCATCGCCATGAGGACATTGACGCTCTGTGCATGTTCAGTTGCGGCACCTCCTTGCACGTCACTTCCGACAACCCCAGAGCATCAGAAGAGGTGCGAATGGCCACTGTCTGGATGTTCCAGGTAAGCTTAGGGTTAAGGTGTTAATTATGATTTCATGCTCCACACCTAATCAACAATTAGTGAACTTCTGGGGAGGTAGGGCACACCTGGATGCTGTAACAGCCTCCTCCAAGTGCAGATGCTCTTCCCCAGATGTTCACTAATGGTTGACTACCAGCCAGAGTGCAAAAAGGTCTTAGGTGGGCCTGCCATAAGTTCTGTTCGCACTTGGCTTTATTTTGAGAATATATTCAGGAAAAGGGGTCTGCTGTTCACATGCCAGCAGGCTACAGTAGGCCCCAAGTAAGGCCTGCTAGAGTCTGCATTAGCATGCGGACAACAGACCCCTATCATGATATATAGTCCAGAATAAATTAAAGAGCAAAAAGAGCTGATGCCTTCTGAAGAATTATCCTACAACAAGAAGAAGAGTTGGCTTTTTCTTTGCCGCTTTTCTCACCCATTTAAGGGGACTCAAAGCGGCTGACAAACCTTCTGTTCTTCTCCCCACAACAGAACACCCTGTGAGGTCGGTGGGTGTCACGACTTCTAGCAGACCATCCAGTGCCTGCCCTCTGAAAAGTAGCTGGGCACTTTTAGGTTGCTGGAAGTGTGCATTAGGCCGAGTGAGCACTACAGTTCCTAAAGGAATAAAGTGGTAGGAAGTGCTGTAATAATAAACCAAAACAAGTTTATTAAGAATAACAATCAGAAAGGTAAGAGAGTAAATAGTAAGTTCAGATAAAGCAAGAGAAAGATTCAAAAGTCTCTTAATATAGCAAGCTTCAAGCATACACAGCTTTCTTAGCTTAAAGGTAACCAGTTGCTCCTAAGCAGATAATCCTATCCACTTTCCTTTTTGGTTTGCTCTGCCCAAAACCTCAAGCCTCTCCAAAGGTTAATAACACAATCCCGGTCTCAGCAAGGCTTCCTTGCTAGGCTGTGGGTTCCAGCCTCTGGTCTGCCCTTATCTGAGCTCCTTCAGAGAATCAACCAGTAACGGCTGCCTCCTTCTGCTCCCCTTCCCAAAGAACAGGACCAGTCTGATCAATTCCCCTTCAGAGAAAAGACCCTTGGTCAGTTGCTGGCAAAGTCTCCCTCAGAGACAGATCTCTGCTATCAGTCTCCTTCAGAAATTGCCCAGCCAAAAGACACAGTCTGCTGCTTTCTCTGTCTATTATACCCTCCAGCCTCTAGTGCTCCAATTGGCTGTTGCCACTAGCAACTGAGGGAAACTCCCCCTGCCTGTCCAAGCCTCCAGGTCCCTGGGCAGGTTTTCCCTCCAAATTGCCAGCAGCCAATAAATGCAACAGGGCCGGGGCAATGTTTCCCGCCTTTTTGCAGCTTGTAGCCAGGGCTTGCAAACGCAGTTTGCAAAGAGGCTTGCAAGGGAGCAAAGAAATTTTACTGCCCATTGCAGCCTGAAACCTGAAACCGTCACAGTGGGGCTGTGAGAGCTCAGAAGAGAGCTGTGACTAGCCCAAGGTCACCCAGCTGGCTTCATGGCAGAGGGTGGAATCAAACCCGGTATTCCCAGATAAGAGTCATGCTCCCTAACCACTAGACATAGGGTGTATCCTAAGGATACATAGGACTACAGGGAAAATGGAGGAAAACAAACAAATTAATGGTAATAACAGTGCGGAGTGCAGCAAATGAATTACAGCTCAGAAATATTTCAAAACCATCTCCTTGCAAGTCAAACGCTACATGGTTAAGAAGAGCTGTTAGCAAGGGAATATAAAATCTTAAATGGCACCGAGAACGTCAGCTTGAGTTGCTGTTTTTGGAATGACACAGATGTTAGGATAAGGAAACATAAATGGAAATTAAAGAGAAACAAATTCAGAACAGATGTCAGAAAGCACTTGTTTTTAGGAAAAAACAAAACCAATCCATGCCGAGAACTGCAAACGTGTGGAATGGCCTACGAGGCAAGATTGTTAAAAGAAAAACACAAGAGATGCTGAAGACATGATCAGATGGCACCATCGTAACGGAACTGAGCAATAAAAAAAAGAAATGGGTATGTATGAAGCAAATGGCTTTAATTTAATCTCAAACAATGTCCTCCTCTGTACATTATTAGTGCTTACATGCTTACCTTGGGTAAACATACAGAATTTCCCTCATTTATGCCCTCTATGGTTAACGTATTCAAAGAAAAAAAAAGAATAACTGTTTGGGGACAACAAAGAAAAGAATCAAATGAAGAGGAAAACAAAATTCCATTACATGTTGCTTAATTGTGCAGACTGTGCCATGCATACATTTTGGGAGAACACATGCTAAGAATAATAATGTGGGGAAGAACCAAACAAAACCAACCAAATGCTTATCCCTTTGTCTAGGCCTCTTCAGTCCCGAAAGATGGTGTTTAAGGGGGACCTGACTGAAGGATATAAAACCATGCACAGTATAGGAAAGGTGGATAGAGAGAACATTTCTTTTCTCTATCACACAGCACTAGAACCAGGGTGTATCTATGAAGCTGATGAGTAGGAGAGTCAGATTAGACAAGGGGAAGTACTTCTTCACCCAGAGGGTCATTTGCTATGGAATTTGCTGCCAGAAGACATGATAACAACAACCAGCCTAGATGGCTTCAAGGAAGGGTTAGACAAATTCATGGACAACAGATGTATCTATGGCTACTAGAATGAATGCCTAGGTACATCCTCCAGGCTGGGGTGGCAGGCAGGATGCTTCTAAGGCCATTTGCTGGGATTTGAGGGGATTTGAGTACAGGTGAATGTTTGCCCTTGTCTTCTGCTTGAGACACTCATAAGAAACTGGTGGGCCACCGTGTGGGACAGGATGCTGGACTAGATGGGCTGTAGCCCGATCCCTTATGTTCTTATGTTTCATTCCATAACCCAATGATATGCAGTCTTTATGGGATGAATCGTTACTCTTTCCAGTCCTCTTGTTCTCAAGGAATAAGTGTTTCAGCATAGAGAAACACTGTGGACTTTGGACAAAGGTTGCAATCTTTCATTAATTAATAAATCATGCTAATAGATTATAAACCCTACTTTAAAAAAGGTTATACTCAGTTAATAAGACAAATCCCTTTTGGAGGGGCTAAGAGAGGAGATGACAGAAGAACCTTCTCAAATATGCATTTCCAAAGGCAGATGGTGGTGTGTGACCCTATCTTAAATTATCTGCAGTAGGAGCCATTGTATGATAACTGCTCTGAGACTAAGGAATAGGTTGGCATATTAATTCTCTAAAGCAAGCAACCAACCAGCGAGCTAAGAATTAAAAGGCCATGAAGGTACCCAGAAAGTGAGATAGATAATATATTTGTACTATTTGGGAACAGCTTCTTTTTAAAACTAAAGTTGGCATATATTTATGTGTAAAATTATTTATGCTTTTCAAATAGGTTGGGCCTTTCTATACTTGCCAGTAGACTGGACCATGGTCCACTGCTGGCTTCTTTCATCTGCACCTCAGAGTGGACCAGAAAGTCCCTCCTAGTATGCGTTGTCCGCACAGAATGCCATGTAGACGGGACTGAGGTGCCCCAAATGGTGTCCTAGTTTGGTCTGTCAGCACACTAGGGGGTGGTATACTGGGCCATGGAGCTGTGTGAATAGCACACTTTCATGGCCTGGTATACCACGGGGCAGCTTTTTTGGTGGTACAACAAAATACATGAAATGGACCCCCTTGGAGCTCTGAAACCAGTCTGGTCTTGTGGGTAGAGTGTTAGATTCTTATCTGATGGTCTTCCAGTTCTGTTCTGAACAATTCCACGAAGTCAGCTGGATGACCTTGGGCTAGTCACAGCTCTCTTTTTGAGCTCTCAAAGCCCCAACAACCTCATAGGGTGTCTGTTGTGGAGACAAGAACAGAAGGTTTGTCATCCACTTTGATTCCCATTAAATGATGAGAAAAGCAGGATACAAAAGCCAACTCTTCTTCTTCTGAAGACCAGGAACTCTCTTTCCTGGTCTTTGGAGCACTTGGAGGCACTCCACACTGGATGGTGAGCTTCAGAGCTGGTATGGGGTGGCACAGAATAGGCTGACCAAGTGCAGATGACCTTGTTCCAGGTGGTAGAAGAAGTAGAAGAGTTGGCTTTTCTCACCCATTTAAGGGGACTCAAAGGGGCTGACAAAGCTTTTCTACTGTTCTCCCTGCAACAGAACACCCTGGCCACATCCCCATTATAAGCTTAATCCAGTTTCCCTAAACCAAAATAATAGAACCGGATGCAAACATGAATTTGCCTGTTCCCATTACTTTCAGCTTAATCACGTTCGATCCGGATTCTGAGGATCGTATGTGGCGTACGTGACTCAAGGGGGGACTCAAGTGGCTCCTTTTTAAAAGCCGCTTTTCGAGGCTGCCCTGCCCTCTTTCTCCTGGCATGAACGCATCACCCATAAGGGACCCCTTTAGGGAGCCTGGCTGGGTGGCTGCTGCTTGCCTGGAGGAAAAATAGCAGTGGGCAGCCAGCGATTCTTTCCCCTCCTCTCCCCATTTCCCAGGGCACACAGCAGCAGCGGCAACTCAAGCCCCCTTCACAGCCACAGCCTTTAAAACAGTACCTCCAGCTGCTTTACTTTCTTTTCCCTTTCTAAAGGTCAGAACTTTCAGAATTGTGCAAATTTGCAACATTGTTATAAGGTGGTGTGAAGTGGGTAGATCGCTACAGTGTAGTTTAAGGAGTGGATTTTTATAGTGGCTGTTTTGAGGGGTGGATTTTTTCAATGAAATCACTGTCTTTGGAAGCAAGCTATTGGGGGAGGGAAACCCTAAACATGGATTCTCATCGCTTAACACCGTACGGTCCCCACAGTAAAAAATGTAAAACCTTTCAAGCGCACCAACCGGAGTGAGGCCTGTTGAAATGAGGATTAACATTTACAATACTTTGGGGCGATTTAACACACAGAAAGCATGTTAAGCCAAACTGACGTGGGGTCTGCGAGGATTGAAAACGGTTTGAAACCGAAATAAGGTTGCAATGGGTTGCAGCTCCTGTGAGGTAGGTGGGGCTGTGAGAGCTCAGAAGAGAACTGTGACTAGCCCAAGGTCACCCAGCTGGCTTCATGGGGGAGGGCAGAATTGAAACTAGTATTCCCAGATAAGAGTGTGGCTCCCTTACCACTAGACCAAACTGGTAGTAATTTGTTCCAGCTTGAAAGTGATTGCATCTCCTGTCCCACCTTGGTCTGGTCTACTGGAGAAGAATACGGTGTGAATACTGCCATACTCTACCATCAAGTTTCAGACCTCTTCCAGTTTCATTGGTGGCTTCTCTTTTAACATATACCATTGGCCCTCTTAAGGAACATTTGATAGGTGTGCACTTTTATTTTATTTCGAAACCACCAGCTTCAATGAATCAACTTCTAGACCAGCAGAGCAAACTAGACAATGCAGTGTTAACTTGTCTGTTGTGGGCTGCAAAATGCTGTGTTGGAGCTTATCTGCTTAAATATGCTTTTGACACATGAATGAAATCAACTAGTTCACTAAAGCACATACTGAGAAATTCAATAGCAGAATGGGCTTGGAGATTCGCTAGAATCATATGTAAATCTCACAGGCATGTTCTGAGTATAGATTAGCAACTCTAGAGGGAAAAAAACATGGGGAAAGAACTGTAAGAAAAGAGTGATAAGGCTTGGAATACTTAAGAATTTCCTCTTTGGTGAGTACAGATATGAAGAGTTCTGATGTACATCTCTTGGTCTAATGTATGTGTTGGAACACACATCTTCCTGGTTTTGCACTTCACCTTTCTAATGTGTTATCAGCTTTTCTACCCTGCTTGAGTTGGCGTTTCAACCCCACTTTTCTCACCTATTTTTAAGGGGATTCAAAGTGGCTGACAAACTATCTGATCTTCTCCCCACAACAGAACACCCTGTGAGGTGGGTGGGGCTATGAGTGCTCAGAAGAAAGCTGTGACTAGTCCAAGGTCACCCAGCTGGCTTCGTGGAGGAGGGCAGAATCAAACCCGGTATTCCCAAATAGGAGTCCAGCTCCCTAATCACTAGACCTAACTCACAAACTGAGGTTCCTGTAAGAAGCACTTTCCCCCAAGATTTTTAAAATCTTGCCTGAATTCTTTTTCTAAAGAAACTGCACACCATACCCACAAGTATATGTAACTATTCAACTCATTTTTACAATCTAAAGCCATAAAATGGAAAATAAAGGATCGTTTTGTTTAAAAAGGGAAAAGAAATAAAACCATATTTCTATCAGTAGTAGGTTTGGAAGTTATTTACTGCTACATTAAAGTTCCCTCTAACGGAAGCTCTTCCGCTTATAATGAGATATCTGGTGATTTATTTGAGACAAAAATATTAGCCTTATAATTTATTAATTTGAACTGTATTCCTCAATGGATACTGCATAAATAAGAACATAGTGCATGCCTTTGAAAGAGTGACTGAGCATGTTAACATTATAGCCAGTCTTTGACAAAAACACAGAACTTAAATTCTAAGTCTTACGTCTATGGTTTTCAAGCCCCATGGATTGAACATCGCAACATATTATTTACTCCTTCTTCAGTCCATCTTCAGACCCCATTGCTCACACCTTTTTCATGCTATCCATTTTATCTGTGAACTTTCTTCCCTTCAGTTCTACTTTCCTGAGTCCTTATTTTTACAGGTCTCAAGCCGTTATAGCGTGTTAATCCGTTTTCATTTTGGGGGTGTGGTCGGGGAAGAGGGGGGATGAACCATACTATAGTGGGTGGATCCTGCATGAATTTGACGTGCCTTTCGGCCAATGTGTGATATCATGACAGAACTTTTATCCAATCAGAGTGCAGGGAGTGTTGTGACAGTGGAGAGGGGTGGAGATCTTAAAAGTTCTCGTAAAGGAGTCTCAGGTTGGGAACAGAAAGTTGTGATCGTAGTGCCCCAAACTGAGGATGGACTGAGGAAGGATTATCAACTGCTAGGTGTGGTTGGAGTTAGTGCATTTTGAGTTTGGTTTCTTATTAAGATGGACCTTTTCAGCAAGGTGTGATCAAGGCCTATGTGTGTCAACCCCAATGTAGTCACCACGTGATTGGTCACTGACCTGTGACTGATCCTGGGACCAGTCCTCTTCTGGGCACCGCCATTTTGGTTGTGGTGACTTCTGCGACTGCATGTGCATCACACCATTGCTATGACAACGCTGATGCTCTGCCCAAGTGCAGTTATGTCTATGGTTGTCCTAGGTGCCACCATGCTTGCGTGACAGATGACCCTGGAGCAATGGAAGAGATGCAAATGGCTGCTGCCTGGATGTGCCAGCTAAGTTTTCAGTTAAAGTTGGTAAAGGTTTTGTGCTCCACACTTAGTGCATAATTGGGGAACTTCTTGGAAGACAGGGGGCACCTGGAGGCTGTAACAGCCTCCTCTAGGTGCAGATACTCTTCGGCAGAAGTTCCCAGATCATGCACTGTGGGCTGATGTGCGATTAGGCCTCTGGCCTGTGACTGGTTACGTTTGTGTCATCCCACCATAACCCTAATGCACATCTCCACTGCATTAGGTTGTGATCCATAACTCTCCTACTTCCCAATTAGCATGCTAGCTGCCCGCTTGTAGGCAGGTTTCTTAGTATGCTAATAAACGTTATCATGACCCTCCAGATCTCTGGGTCAGCTTGAAGATCATGTCCTCTTAGTTGAATCTGATGGACCATTCTTTGCAGTGTTGCATCCATTCTCTTTGCTTTCCCTTATCTTAGCAGAATTATTTTTGCAGTATACCATTATGAACATTATGAATGGTTCTCACAGCAAGGCACAATGAATTCCGAGAACCCAACTTTGGGTAAGGAACCCTACTTTTGGATGGGAGGGTGCCCATAAAAACTACTCTGAGGTTCAGAGGCTGTAAAAAATCTGGCATTCTGTTACCAGCCTAATATGTCAAGAGAACAATCTGAATTCCCTTTCCAGTTTTCTTTAGCCTACCAATATGTCTTCTGGGAGAGTCCAGCTCTATCTCTAAGGCTGGAGAAATGTCGAAGCTTCTTTCTCTCAGTGCTGTTGGTTTCCAGTGAGATCTGGATACATCCAATTTTAGCTCCAGCTATTTAATCTTCACAGTTTCTTCTTTTCCAAAGCATTCTGCCAATCATTTCACGCCCTCGTAGCATAGCTATCATTTTAGGTAACAACTAGTTCAGTAGTATTCCAGTCTGGTCATCTTTAAGTTATTACTGCCTGAGGGAAGAGAAAGAGCAGACAGACTAGTAGAGGTAAAGTAATTGACACATTTTCCAGGACTTCACAAAGTTAGGAGGTGGAGGAGCTGACTTACCATGTACATGACCTGTACGAGGTGTTGAAACTTTCACTTTCTACACTTCATGGAAAGGCAGAATCGACACAGTAGAATATTATGATGCTCAAGAGATACAACAGCAAGCCTACCTCATTTTCCAGACTTGTTCTTCCTTCACCATGAAGTCTGGCAATGCCTGCCTGACAATTAGTGCCCATCAGTGATTGGCTGCCCTTTGTTCCTGTGCTGTGATTGGCTACATATCCCTTATGAAGCACCCCAAACAACACAACTGAAAGAGTCATTCTCTCAGTGTTGTTTAACCCTGTATGAGGAAGAAACACCCATTAGGAAGGCAATCTGATAAAGCAGACTCAGGGATTTCATATCTGCCCTTACAGCATCAAATTCACCCAGAGGGCATCGCATTAAGTGTGTCTGATCACACCCTAAGGCTGAATCCCCAAAAGACTTATTTGCCTCTCTGAGTTCCCTCTGCTGCCACTCTAATCAAGCAGACTTTAAAAGTGCCATGCACTTCCGCAATAAGCGTCCACATGAGGCTCAGCAAAACGCGTGTTTTTAACGCACCTTCCGTCCCCAAGGAAGCCTGTTTCCTTTCCCCGCATCTTTTCCCCCCTACCCCCTCTCTTGTTAAAAGGAAAAATAGCCAGATCTCCGTCCCCTGAAATGGCTTCCCGTCCCTGCAAAGGCAGATGATTGCTCACTCATTCACTTTCAGCACTTACTTTCACTCAGTTCTCTGTTAGAAAAGGCTTCCCGTCCCTGCAAAGTCAGCGGCTGCAGGCATCGGCAGCGCGATCCTTCGCTCATTCACACTTTTAACACTTTCACAGATCACCTGATACCAATGTTGCAATTTTGAGCAATTCTGGCTCTTTTTACAAAGGAAAGGAAGGGAACCTGCTGCATTTCTGAGATGTGTGAATGCTTTTTTGGCTGTGTGTGCAGGCAAGCAATCACCGCCCCTTTTGCCACGGAGCGTCCCCAAGGTAAATGTTGCGAGGAAAACCCGCGACTTCCAAATAGAGCCCTGAAAGTCTTCTTTAAAGGGCATGTATTTTGTCACGGGTTTTCCTCATTTTGTTGCGCTGGAAGCACCTTGAGAAGCCTGGCATGGGGGCGCTCAGAGGCAAAAGAGGAGTTCCAGCAGACTTTAAATTGCTTGGGGATGCACCCTAAGTATGGCTAGTTCTTTACAACAAATACTGGAGTAGCTCTACAACAATACAATGTTTTATCATTTAGTTACATGCTCGCTTGGTTGGTAACGTTATATGGTCCTTCCGTTACTGAAGTTCTCTGGGCAGTCCATAGTAGGAGTGGGCATGAATGCAATCTTTGACATTCGGTTCAAGTTGAATTAAATATTCAAATGCCTAAATTCATACGAATAGAGAAAAAATGAACATATTAAAAATCGAACCAATTTGAATACATTTGTATCCATTCATGTGAATATTCCATATGTATCTGATGATACGACAACATTTGTATGCATCCATACACGCGCATCGCGTTTTCATCCCGTACGTATCCATACAGATGCCTACGGATACGAATAAGATGCATACAGATATGAACGCATACGAATGTCCGAATGATTCAAAATATTCATATTCGTTCGAATATTAAAAAATGAATGTCTGGACATTCAATTTGAATTCGAATATCCAAATTCAGCCGAATTTGATCGAATAACGGATATTTCAAATAGATATTTTAAAAATTGAGGCTTCATTTGTACAGCTCCCATCTGGGCCAACTGCTGGGTTATGAGGCACTCTTGGAGCTCTGGAAGGCAAGTGGAACACAGCTGTGGGGCCGCTCTCATAAATGTGACATCTGTGGTGGTGAGGCATCTGAAAGACTGAAAATAGCTGACTTCCAGCCATTTCTTTTTTGGCCTTGCTGGGGACACATCTGAACAGGAATGGTACCCAGTAAAGCGCACCTTCCCTCTCTAGGCCTTTTCACATTGCAAAGGGTGGATGCCCAATCTACCTCCTCCCCTTCTTAAGGGAGGTGAAGGTGAGAATTCGCCCTCTGTGGGTGGAGGGAGCACCTCAAGTACAGTAACTCAACCTGAGAATTGTTTCACCTGGTTTACAGGTAAGCTGCTGTGGAGTTTTGGGGGCTGATCCGGGTGGTGAATTTCATTGTCATCCCATGAGGGCGCAGTAGCACCTTTCAAGTGCAGCTTGAAATGAAAAGCCCACTGAAATACATTAAAAATAATTCAATAAATGAAAATAATAAACTGCAATAAATTTAATCCACGTCACCTGGTTCTGATATCTATAATGTCTGGGTGAATGGAAAGGTCTTGTGGGCACACCTAGGATTTAATCCAGCTTGAGTCCACCTTCAGAGTGACCAGTCATTTTCTTTTCCACATTATCCCAAAGGTGAATTTTCTGAGTTATTCAACACTGAAAGAAAACAGCTTCTCACTTTGTTGATGTATTGTGTCACTCTGAAAGTGGACTGAAGCTGGATTAAACCTTAAGTGTGACCACAGCCTTAAACTGGTGCCTAAAATCATGTAATGATGGTGGCTAGAGGGCTCGCTCTCTCTGTCTTAGCATGCCAGGGGTCCCCTCTTGCATGTTATTTTAAAGCTCAATCTAAACATTTATGACACTCATCTAAATATTTGCTACTCTAAAAGCTCTTCCAGGACATATAGAAAGAGGAAACAGGTGGTGTTTGTGAATTGCAACACTTCTTTTAAGCATTGTGGTTCCTTTGTAAAGCAACACTCAGCCTCCTTATCTACTCAGGGTGGGATTGAAACGCCAGCAAGGGGGAATCATCCCAAAGTAGGACTGGAATTTTTATTTAATGCTAGACCCATGTGGCATATTTTATATCTTCTCATTCACTAGCAAAGTGAAGTTAACTATCCCTGGATGCAAAGCAGCCCATTTTTTCCTGCAAACATGACAAAAGTACAAATTAGAACCGACGTAACAAAACTCTTGTGTTTGTTTGTTCTTGTGCAGAAAAAAAAGGCAGCCTTGTTGTTATGTGCTAGCTCTCTGGTCCGCATCCAGACTCTGATAAAAATCCAGCCTCGGATCCAGATGTCCCTGTTTTGAAGTTTTTGCACCTGGACTGTTTGGTTTCCAACCTGACCTCATTGCTTGCCACAAAGGCTGCCTTCTTTTTCCCTTGCCAAAAGAGGAAAAGGCTTAAGTGGGTCCATATGGCACACAGCAATTGGCAGCAAAGCCCCCCCCTCCCGCCGCCAGCTTGGTATTGCAACTAGAGTTGTATTTCAATGTGTTGCGGAATTGGTTTCCTATTCACCAAAGAGCAAATTCCTGCCAGGAGCAGCTTAATCTATGAATTTATCTAATTATGTCCTGAAAGTGCTGGAGAAAGTGCAGCACATTTTCAGATGTTGCAAGACCAAGCCAAAATCAATTTCGCCCAAAGTAGGGCAAAGAATGACACGCATCCAGGAAAAGTGGACTGGATCCTGATGTTTGTGTGGGTTGGTTTGTATGGCCCCTGCAGTCTAATCCTGAATGCATTTGCTCAGAAGTAAGCTCCAGAACATTCTGGGGGAATTTCTTCCTGTTAAGTGGGCACAAAATGCCAGCTATGGATAGGTTGCAAAGCAGATCTTGTGCAATATCTACACCTGCCTTCTCCCAAACATCAGATATTCTCAATACCAGCTAGGGGTGTGCACGAATGCAATTTTTGGGATTCGATCCAAATTGAATATCTAAAAATTCAATCGATTTGAACCTTTAAAATGTGAATGTATCCAATTCGATTTGGATAGATTCAAATCTAATTGTTCGAATGATTGATTCAAATTTGCACATAGGAATGCCGACAACATTCGTATGTGCCTGTACACATTATTATGCACCCTGTATTTATCCTGTTTTTGTCCCATATGGATCTGTACAAATGCCTACGGATGCGGGAAGGATGTGTATATGCAAGTATGCATCGTCTGTGCACCCATACACATATGAATGTCCTAATAATTCAAAGAATAGATCCAAAATCCAAAATTCATCTGAATGTTTAAATTCAAATGTATACATTTGATTTGAATTCAAATGTCCAAATTCGAACGAATTCAATTGAATTTTGAATGTTTCGAATATTCGTGCACATCCTTAATACCAGCAGATCTCCTGTCATTGCAAATCATTTTTTATTGTCTCCTATTCTGCCTCCTATTCTGGATTTCATAATATAGTTTATTCTGAAGCCAGGATCTACAGCAAAAGAAAGTGTAATGCTCTTTTGCAATAATTGCCAAGAAGGTTGAAAATCAAATGATATTACTGTAAAATCCATGTAATAGCCTAGGCAATAACTTGGCAGTATTTGAGTTCTACAGCTCTGTTTGTTCTGTAGTTGTTTCATTATGTATTTTTATTGGCTATTTTCCCCCCTTTTATCCCTTGTTGATAGAATGTACTTAGCTATTTATGAGTGTCTCCAAGGGTGAGGTGTGCTATTTCCTGCCTGGAATTCTAAGTGAAGAACTGCTAATGGCTGAGCTACAGCAAGGCAGCTGGAGAAAATATGATAACTGTGGTGAAATCTCACATGAGGAAGAAGGATGCCTACTTGGGCCATTTTTCATCAGAAAGCAATATGGTAATGTGCAAGAGCAGAAACAAGTGCATCATTATGGCATAGTTAATCTTGGCTTAGCGCCCGTCTTTATTCTAGCTCAGTTGCATGGAAAGTGATTTCCAGTTATGGGACCTTTTGCTCCATTGTAACCAATCACAGCTGGAAATTATGGGAGACAAGAAAGTCCTCCCTTCGAGAGCTTTGCCCAGCTAGAAAGAAGGATGATGCTTGGATGGAAAAGATCTGCATCTGAGGCTACCAACCTGGTACCTGTGGGTGCTCAATACACCTGGGAAGCTTTCTCTGTGCTGCCGAGGAGGGCCTGGGCCCCCTTAAAAAAACTGATCACCTAAAGGGAAGACCAGTAGGAGGACCGCTTGGAGTTCCATCGACCTGCAATGTTCAAGGATGCCAACATTATATAGTGTTTGGTACCTAGTTAAGACATGCTATTTTCCCATCCCTTTGGCTTTCAGTGACCATCTGTGTTCATTAAAAGATGTGGATGTTCAGTATGGTAACATACAACTTCCTTAACAGAGAACAGGGTCTGTTAAATTCATTAGAGAACATTAGAGAACATAAGAGGAGCCCTGTTGGATCAGGCCACTGCCCATTTAGTCCACAAGCTTGTCCTACAAGTAACCCACCAATGGCTTTTCTCAAGGAGAAGACAAAGGGAAAACCTTCATCCTCTCCAGCCTGGAGGTGCTGCCTTTACTTCCGAGTAAATATGCTTAATATCGTAGTTTACAGACATGAACTCCATTTCTGACCACAGGGTTTATAAATAAGAGCAATAATGGAATTTTGGTAGGATTTTCATCCAGCAACAGGTCATTAGTAGCCAAAGGGGTTACGTGCACTTACACCTGTCTTGAATAGGGGAGCTCATGTGCTAAAGAATAAAGTTAGTGAAAGTGTTTTTAAAAAAGAGAAAGTTATATCCGGGTCCAAACAAATTAAAATGTAATTGCAGACTTGAAATTAGGTGTGTGTGTGTGGGACTCTAATCATGTCATACTGGATTTGCCGTTAATTAGCATCCCTTCAAAAGTAAAATTAAAATGCACCCATGAATAAAGATGCACCATGTATAATTAAAATAGTTAAAATATGTAAAAGAGATTATGTGTGTGTGTTTATTATACACAGTCATATACATGTACACACATTACATAGCATATCATCTATCTATCTATCTATCTATCTATCTATCTATCTATCTATCTATCTATCTATCTATCTATCTACCTATCTATCTACCTATCTATCTAAACCTCTCTTCTCCACCCCACACTCACTCCCTGGCCCCTCCCAATGCAATTCTCAGTTCAGAACAGAGTTGGATTCCCCCTTTAAACAAACAATCAAACAAAAAAAGCAAATACAAGTTAATCTTTAAAAAGGAAGTACAACATTTGTCTCTTCATTGGGTGCTTCCATAACAGCAAGAGGCAATTGTGTGATGATGATGAAGAGTTGTTTTTTCTATCCAGCTTTTCTCACCCACTCAAGGGGACTCAAAGAAGCTGACAAATCTTTTCTATTCTTCTCCCCACAACAGAACATCCTGTGAGGTAGGTGGGGCTGTGAGAGCTCAGAAGAGAACTGTGACTAGCCCAAGGTCACCCAGCTGGCTTTGTGGAGGAAGAAGAGTTGGCTTTTCTACCCCGCTTTTCTCACCCACTCAAGGGGAATCCATCTGACAAACCGTCTGTTCTTCTCCCTGCAACAGACACCCTGTGAGGTAGGTGGGACTGTGAGACCCCAGAAAGAGAGCTGTGACTAGCCCAAGGTCACCCAGCTGGCTTCATGGAGGAGTGCAGAATCAAGCCCGGTATTCCCAGATAAGAGTCCAGCTCCCTAACCACTAGACCAAAGAAGATCCCATGACTGCCTCTCCCCACACACGCCTGCCAGATGCAGGAGGCCACGCATGTTCTGACTTCCATCTGTCTGCTCCTTTCACTATTGTTCCACTTGCAAATACCTGGAACCCAGCCAAGTGCTGTCAACTTCCCTTTATTTTATTTTATTTTTTGCATGCTTGGTTGGCTTTTGGATATTTGCAAGAGGAATGATAATAAAAGAAGTCGGCAGGAAACGTAGGTGATCGCTATTACAGGAAATTCAGCAATATTGCCTGATTTTCTATAATATGAATATTATGGGATATCACCTCAATAACCCAGGAGTATATTGGGAAGTCTCTGGAGAACTGTGTGATTTCTACCTATTACAGTCAACTCTTTCTGTGGTTCACATATAATCCAAATGGGGCTTCCTTGGGTTGTTGTTTTCTGCTAGAAGCAGCATTTTCTCCCAGTCACGAGGAACAAATTTCCTTGCTTTTTGGAGTAGGTACTTGCATTTGGATTATCAACATCTCGGATGAATTATTCATGGCTTCTTGATGATCTCAGTGTATGTCCTTTTATATAAGACATTCACCTTTGGATGGATTGGTAAGCGTCTTGAGCTACATATAGGGTGAGAGCTTATCATGATTGTGCCCTATTGAGGCTCTTTGAGGTGTCTGGACCATAAACCCCAAGTCTCTAGGATGATGAATTTAGGAAGTTGTTGTAGATGAAACTCATGGCTCACCTGAGCCAGTTTGGTCTAGTGGTTAGGGAGCCAGACTCTTATCTGGAAATATCGCGTTCGATTCCACCCTCCCCCATGAAGCCAGCTGGGTGAACTTTGGGCTAGTCACAGCTCTCTTCTGAGCTCTCACAGCCCCACCTACCTCACAGGGTGTTCTGTTGTGGGGAGAAGAATAGAAAAGCTTTGTCGGCCGCTTTGGGTCCCCTTCAATGGGTGAGAAAAGTGAGGTAGAGAAGCCAACACTTCTTCTTCACTTTAAAACTTCTTCAATCCATCTTCAGGTCTGACTGCTCACACCTTTTCATTTCTATCCATTTTATTTGTGGACTTTCTATTCAGGAAAGTCCAAATGGAGGGTGGAAAGTCCACAAATAAAACTGATAGGAATGAAAAAGTGTGAGCAGTCAGAACTGAAGATGGACTGAAGAAAGATTTAAAAGGAAGATGTGACCATGGTCCATGAACCAGCAAGCACGGCGTACGAATCAGAGCCATGAAGACTCTTGGAGAATTTTGGTCCCACCAAACCCCATTTTGATTCACAGCAGCTCAAAATATGGTTTGCTAAGACTACCTCAAAGCTTCAGGTGGGACCCTTGTCCCTCTCCTCCTCACTGAAGTATTTCTCAATCCACCATTTGATTCCCTTTGTATAATAAGATTTAGTTCAGCATGGTTGGTTCTCACACACTTAGTAAAACAAGCTCTTTCTCTCATTTAATGTGACCTTAGAAGTTTGTTTTTGTGGTGCAGGTCCACTTCTCTGTTTGGGCTGTTCATTGAAGAAGAAGCTTAACTCCTCTTTTCTTGGTGCTGTGACCTTTATAATTTCAACTTTTAATTGGACTTAAACTTTAATGTGTTTTTTTTTAAATAACCCCCTTGTGATGTTAATGCATATGGCATTAATGGAAAAGAAACATAAGGGAGAGGGTGTCCTATATGGCTGGGCTGGTGTCCACTGCTCGTGCCGAGGCATGAAGGCAGGCTGTTTTATGGCCTCCTCACAATTCAGCCCACAGTTCATCTGGCAGCAAATGAAGAGGTCAGGGGATCTTCACCGTGGAAACTCTCCACCTCACCCAAAGACAACCTTCCCCCACCCCTGGGTCAGCTACAAGGGTCCCTAGCACATCCATTAATGCAGATACAAATGGTCCATCTCGGATATCGAAAGAAACATCCTGAAATGCTTCTTGTAAATGCCTTGATTTGCAGACTGGGTTTCTATTCTGCATGATATTCCCTGTTTTTGCATGGGGCATCAAAGATCTGGATCTAGAAGATCTGGATCATTGAGAAGGAGTCCTCCTTTGGACCTGGTCCTCAAAGATCCAGATCTCTGGGAGGATCCCATATGTCCATATGGGCTCGCTAGCACCTGACTGCAATGGGTGCTAAGCATGGTGCCTTGCGGACGCCGCAGGATGTCTCCTGAGGCCCCGATCAGCCCCCAGTAGGCAGTCCTGTCCTGATTCTGTGGCTGCATTGTGTGGGCGGTGGATTGCAGCTGTCTGCTTCAACTGGCAGGCACAATTGTCACCTCCCAGATGTGCCCACCTCCTCCTCTTCCTGATGCTGATGCCCCAGCACCGAAGCAGTCTCACTGGGGCGTGGCAGAAGCAGTGGTGGCAACATTGGGGGCTGCATTGACGTGGCTGCAATTGCTACCTCCTTCTCCTCCACTACATGTCCAGTGTGGCTGCAGAACTCCCTCCTAGGCAGGGACAGCTATCGCAGCTGCGCAGCCTGTGCTCAGCTTTGTAGACAGCTATGAAGCCCATGCAAGCCTCTGTAGCTGTGAGTGGCAGGGTGGAACTGGTGGCACCTGTGTGCACAGCGCCCCTCCTGCTAGGCCCAGCCTGGACCCCATCAGCCCGGTAAGTAGTGTGGATGCATGTCCACTAATCTGATCTTCACAGCTGAACACCGCATTGTGGACCCCTGAAGGACCCATTAAATCCGGATTTCTCCAGCCCTCGTGGAGACAGGGCCTTCTAGATGGGGTCTTAAATGGGTACTGTGTGGGGACAGGACCTTCCTGATTGTACATATCCTATTTTATCCTGTATGCATTCCATTTTCATCCCATACTATCAGCGCAAATGCGTACAGATACGTATGAGATTTGTATGCGTACAGATGTGTATGAGGGTACCAATCAGGCCCCTAATGGGGTCTAAATGGGGTCTTCAGGGCCAGTGCAAAAATAGCCATTGTCTTACATTGAAAAGCTGAGTTTCCCCTCTGACTGCTGACTTCCATTGACAGTCTGGGTCTCTCCTCCTTGGCACGATTAATTCACTTTGCCAGACTGAGCCTCTGCATTTGTCCTGACCTCCAGTTCTCAACAGATCACCTGCATAATGTCATTTTGCACTACGGGGCAGTTTGTGGGGACATGGCCACAATGATTTCTCAAGCTTCTCTGCTGCCCTGTGAACCGTTCTGAGCAATGTTCGCTGGGGAAAGGAGTATGCAAAGAGACTGCAATGGTGAAACTGGCAGAAATGGGGAAAGACTGTCTTGAACTATCACCTCTGTGGTCCACATGCTACCTCTGGAGGTGAAACCATGATCTTTCAACCCACGGCATTGCATCTAAACTGAGAAACTGTCTTTCACTCCCTCTACGCATCACTGTTCTCTCCAAAGCTGGCTGGTTCCTTTCTCTCTTTAAGATTTATATTCTGCATCCCTCTGCCAGCAGAGCAGCATTTGAAGCGGTGTACAATATGAATAAAACAACACATCAGTAATGAAACAATTTTAAAAGGGGGGAAAACACAATTTAAATGCTGAACTATCAAGCAAACCATTTATATCACAAACACAGCTGCGGAAATGTCAATAAAATGCTACCAGTAAAAGAAACATGAGCTCCACACGCCCTCGGCCAAAGATAGAATGCTTTGCTAAAAATCCAATTTTTAAGTGCCTGCAGGAACATCACCAATGATGCAACAAAATGCACTTCCACTGGTAAAAGGCAAGTTGCTATCGTGGACAGAGGTAGGACCTTCTACTGTTCAGGGCTATTAACCTCCTTTTCAAAGTGTGGCATGCTGCTCTAATGCCTGCCGCATCGCCACCCATGCAAACATCATGGTTAGAGGATTTTCATGTCCCAGCTGCAATGTTTCCAGCCAGGTCAGATTTTGCAAACACAGGAAATGGCCCTGGAATTACCCTGGGAACATGTGTCTTGTTTGCACTTGGCTTTAGCATGCAATATATTCTGGAACAGGGGCCTGCTGTCCACATGGTAGTGCAGCAGGCTACAGCAGGCCCCAAGTGAGGCTTGCCAAAGTCTGCAATAGCATGTGGACCACAGACCCCTATCTTGAGATATACCCCAGAATATGTCTAAGTGCCATCAGGCCCATGATCTTTCATGGGAGGTGTGTGTCTTCAGGTCTTCTTTTATGAATGTGTGTGTGTGTGCGTTAAAACACACAAGCATGTTCATTTTGCACTGAAGTGAAAATGCATTAGTTTGTTTCACTGTTGAATTGTTTAATTAAAAAAACACAATTTTTCAGATTCATTTTTGCAAAAACAAATGCAATTCTTTTCCATTGAAAAAAGCCCCTTTTACAACCAGAAACACAGTGAAACATGAATGTTTGATTGGGTTGTTCATTTTCACAAGCGAGAGTCTGATTAATTTCAGGAAGTTTTGGATGCGCAAACCCCCACATTCTTGTTTTGATGTGAATATCTGTGATTACAAAATATTTTATCAAATTTTGAGTACGAATATAATTGTGCACCTCCAAACTTGGGATGTGCAAGAATGTTCTAAACATTTGAAATTCAATTGAATTTGATTGAATATGGACATTCGAATTCGAATAGAATGTGTACACATTTGAATTTAAACATCCAAACAAATTTTGAATGTTCCAAAACACGTATTGCATACGTATCTGTACAAATCTCATACGTATCTGTACGCATTTGTGCTGATAGTACGGGATGAAAGTGGAGTCCACACGGGATAAAACGGAATGCGTACGTAATGCATACAGATAAGTATAACATACAAATGTTGTCGACATTTGTATCTTCAGATTCTAATCTAACATTCAATCAAATAGATTCAGATGTATTTGATTCAAATCAGATTTTGTTGCATTCGGAATCTAAACATTTGAATCAAATCAAATGTTTGGATATTCAATTTGATTTGAATTAGAATGCAAAAAAACAAAAACAAAAACAAACAACACCAAAAAAACATTTGTGCACATTCCTACTCCAAACACCCTTTCATTGGGAGCTGACCACAGTTCTGAACAGTGACTCACCTGCCTGCCTATCCGACCAACCATGTGAACCAAACAATCAGTGTTGGCTTTTGTGGTGGGAGGAGTCGGAGGTAAAGTGCTGGTATCCCCAGGTCACAGAAAGTCCAAACAATATCAAATAGAAGGCCCCAACTTCTTTGTTTTCTTTAATGGGGATGCCTTTTATTGCAATTCTCTTGTGGTTGGCTCTCCAACCAGCGGGCTTTGGTCTGTTTGGTATCATACATAAATCAAGAGTTGTTGATACTTCTCCCAGCAATCTTAATTTTGGCTTGTGATTCAACTAGCAAACTTGTCTGAAGCGTCAGGCTGGATGAATCAGTTTGTGAGCAAGTTTGGTCTAGTGGTTAGGGAGCCGGACTCTTATCTGGGAATACCTGATTCAGTTCTGCCCTCCCCCATGAAGCCAGCTGGGTGATCTTGGGCTAGCCACAGCTCTCTTCTCTCACAGCCCCACCCACCTCACAGGGTGTTCTGTGATGGGGAGGAGAATAGAAAATCTTTGTCAGCCGCTTTGAGTCCCCTGAAATGGGTGAGAAAAGTGGGGTAGAAAAGCAAAATCTTCTTCCTTCATATGGATAATCAACTCCTACTTGGGTTCCAGTGTTTGCTAGCTAAGTCTATGTTTTACAGAAAAGAATATGTTAAGATACCCACAGTTGTATCTCTGGATTCCAGAATTTGGCATAAAAAATCATTGCCCCCCCTCCCCCGGTTGGATTTTGCCAGCATGATGCTGTGGAACCTGGATGGCTTCGCACTTTCAGTGGCGACTGTGTTAGGAGGCACTGAATCTCACAGGTTTGGATTGTAAATGAATTTGAAAATCAAGGCTCTTGTTAACATAGTATTTTTTCCAAGCTCTAGCTGAATCAGTTTTGAGCTGTCAAGCATTTTATGCCAAAGAATGCTCTCTGCAAAGCAGAAGTAGCATCTGAATACACAGGATTCCTGCATGTTTTATTCAATGTGCCTAATAGAACAAACAAAATGAAATCACACTATAAATATTTATATTGTGTCTAACACGAAGTACACAATGCCTTAACCTATCTTGAACACGTCTTTCCCATAACTCAAGGAAAGGAAAAGCTGATTTAGGAATTCTCATTTGCAGATTTTATTATCTACCTACCTTCCTACCTGTCTATCTCGGGGGGGGGGTAGGTTGCACTGATTATTTTCTGTTGCTGTGGATACTAGGTATACTTTATTAACATTATATAACCAAGCAGACGTGCTCACTTTTAAACTAAAAAAATACACTTTTGTGCCTTTCTGTTACTGAACTAATGATGCAGCTATCAGGCTTTTTTCTTTTTTAAAAAAATCTAGAAATTGATTGCATGCTCCGCTTGTTCTTGAAAGTGATATTGATCAGAATTTTACTAATGCTTTTAGATAATAAAATCTACATTAAATTCCCTTTCTTCTACCACAGAACAAAAGAGAGATCATTACATTGCCATTACACACACTCGCACACACAATACCACACACAGCACGTAACCCTACAAAGTGTTATTGGTTCACTGAGCTTATGGAAAATTTGAATTACAGAATTACAGCATTGCTTCATGGACTCTACGTTCGTGATGTACATTTGCTGAAAAAACATGAAAAAATGATTATTAAGAAAGGTGTGTGTGTGTCACCTGTGTCTATAATGCAAAGTATATAAAAATTCATTTTGATATGTCTTAAAATGCATACCAGTTCTTACATTCCAGGACTGTCGCTCTGCTTTTCATGGTTTTGTTATTATGCCAACGGTAAGAAATGACTTTCTGTGCACAACATCCCTTTTTAAAAACTGCTTGTTTAGTGGAGTGTGACTTCCTTTGCGAAATGCTTTCTTTAAATGTTTAAATGCTCAGTGATATAGTTTGAGTCTGGGATGCGGCTGGCTTGCACTGGTAGAATGGATCACCCCTTTGCAATGCCATGGAGCTAGTGACATTGGAAAATGTGAGGTTCCTCTACGTTGGCTGACTGGGTTTCATTTCTGTGATGCCCCTGACTTGCAGGGTAGACTGGACCTTCATTATGCTAGTGGTCAAGTGGTTAGGGAGCTGGACTCTTACCTGTGAATACCATGAAGCCAGCTGGGTGACCTTGGGCTAGCCACAGCTCTCTTACGAGCTCTCACAGCCCTACCTTCCTCACTGGGTGTCTGGTGTGGGGAGAAGAATAGAAAGCTTTGTCAGCTGATTTGAGTCCTCTTTAATGGGTGAGAAGAGTGGAGTAGAAAAGCCAACTCTTCTTCTTCTTCTTCCTCTTCTTCTTCTTTTTCTTCTTTCCATAGATGGCAATCAAGGCTGTGATCAGACCTGGTAAAAGGGTGCCTTTGGGGTGAATTTGATGCTCAAGGGACAGCCATAAAATGTCAAAAAGCAACTCACCACATCTCCAAGACTCTGATTCTGTGCCGCTTTCCCAGACAAGAATTTCATCATTCTCAGGGTGAAGCGCTATTTAAGTGGAAGCTATGGAGTCTCCTGTACCAAATTCCAGCCTGAAAAATCCCATTTGGTTGACCATGGCAACCTGAACCAGCAGCAGTCAATGAGTGGTGAGTACAGAAGGTGAAAACAAACAAAATAAATTAGGTGGGTTTTTAGGCACTTAAAAAGTGTGCCACACAGTTTCTGCTTTTATGGATGGGGTGATCCTTTGAAAATGGGCACACCCAAAAATCCCTGTATGATTGCACCCTATCTTGCACAACAAATTTTTATCTTGCATAGTGCTTTGAGGGAACGAAACCATAGCGTTATGCAAGGGATTATTGCAAATGTTTTTCACTGGAAACTAAAGTTCTGTACCTGTGCTACAACAATTCTTTTTGGCTCTTTTTCAGTTCATCTAACCTTAAAATTCTGCTTTGCCAAGTCCATGGTTTCACTGCTTTGTGCTTAAATTTTGTTATGCCCAAATTATAGATTTTACCAACAAAACCTCTTTTAGGGAATATATATATATATTTAAAAAGTTAAGGAAAAGGCATTATTTGCATAAAAGCATCTATTTCCTTGTACTAAAAAATGCATTGTGTTGTAAAATATCTATGTTAGGTAAGAAATCTGTAATGCATATTTCTTCTTAAATCTCAACACGGAATGTGGATGGAATGAAGTTAGCAATGCATACTAATGAAATGCAAACAACATGGAATTAGACTTTCATCCCCCTCTAATTGTTCTATGTATTTACCCAGAAAGAAGCCTAATTGATTACATAGTGCACTTTCTCAGTAACACGCACATAGGATTGAAGCCTTGGAATTTTGCTTAGATCAGCAGTCTATTCAGACAAATGTAAAGCCCAAGAAGGTATATTTGCCAAACTCTGAAGGTCTTGGTAACCCATCCTGCTTATATAGAATTGCCTTGATGGTCTGGCATAAATTTGTCTCACTATACAAATAACCTGGTTGCATCTACCATGGTTTGTTTGTTTGTTTGTTTAATTAATTAATTAATTTCTATCCTGCCCTATACCCAAAGGTCTCAGGGCGGGTAACAACCTTAAAATCAACCATATCAAACAAAATAATATATATTAAAACAATAAAAACCATCACAGCATTTAAGATCTAACATGTTAAAAACAAAACAATATCAATTAAAAACAGTGGTGTTTTCAGTGGAGGAAACATGACTGACATTTAGCTAAAGACTTGAGCAAAGAGGTGCGTTTTCACCACCTTCCTGAAAATAAACAGAGAAGGAGCCTGATGTGCCTCAAGGGGGACACTATTCCACAGCCTGGGGGCCATTACTGAGAAGGCCCTCTCCCGGGTGCCTACCAGCCTCACTACTGAAGGTGGTGGGACAACCAGGAGGGCCTCACCACTTGATCTTAAGGCACGGTCAGGTTGGTACAGGAGAAGGCATTCCTTTAGATATTTGGGGCCCAGTCATTTAGGGCCTTATAAGTCAGAGTTAACACCTTAAATTGGGCTCGGTAGTAAATTGGCAGCCAATGCAGCCCTTCTAAAACCAGTGTGATGTGCATCTGGCTAGCTGTCCTGGTCAGAATCCTAGAGGCCGCATTTTGCACTAGCTGCAACTTCTGAACTGACTTCAAGGGCAGCCCCATGTAGAGTGCATTGCAGTAGTCCAATCTAGAGGTTACCAGAGCATGGATAACTGTGGCCATATCATCTCTGTCCAAAAATAGCTTCAGTTGACATACCAGCTGTAGTTGGGTGTAGGCACTCCTGGCCATGACATCCACTTGAGCGTCAAGCATCAGTGCGGAGTTCAGAAGTATACACCTGTCCCTTCCAGGACATTGCAACCCCTTCAAGGACAGGATGTCTCCCAACTACATGGACCCTAGACACTGTGACACACAGTGCCTCTGTCTTGTCTGGATTCAGCTTCAATTTATTGGCCCTCATCCAGCCCATTGCCATTTCCAGGCATCTCTCAAGCACTTCTACTGCCTCTCCTGATTCAGATGGCACAGAGACACAGAGCTGGGTATCATCTGCATATTGATTACACCTCACTCCAAATCTCCTGATGACCTCTCCCAGGGGCTTCATATAGATATTAAATAACATGGGAGATAAGATTGACCCCTGGGGAACCCCACAAGTGAGTTCCCAGGGTGTCGACTCAGTCTCTCCCACCACCACTATCTGAGATCGGCTCTGGAGATAGGAGCGGAACCAACGCCAAGCACTGCCTCCAACTCCTAAACTCCGTAGCCTCTCCAGAAGGATACCATGGTCAATGGTATCAAAAGCTGCTGAGAGATCCAGGAGAACCAATGTTTAAATTTGGATTTTTGAAAATCCGATTCGAATCCGAATGTCGATATTCAATGGATTTGAATTGATTTTTTGAATATCTGTGCACATCCCTGCAGCAGATCCAATTCATTTGGCAAATCCTTCTCTGCTCAAATCTGCTCGGGTTTTAAGCTCCATAAATCTCCGTGGTGGCTTGCTTTCCCAGTTGCTTCCAGGTCTGTCCCTGGTTGTGGCAGGAGCAGAAGTATTGGTCCCATTCTAACCACAAGAAAACACTAAGCAAAGCGCTACCCTTCGAGAAGCCTCCATTACAGAACACATGAAATGCACCCCAGCACCTATCATTTTTGCTGCAATTAGAGGCAAGCATAATCACTTTAATTAGCCCCAGGCATAATCTTCATAATCTTTCCTCTCCAATTTGGATCATATATTAGCATGGCTACATCTTGTACTTGGAAAGAGTAGACATAATTCCCACCCTATCCTTCAGTTTAATTTCCCCCCTGTCGTCTCTTGCCTGCTCACCATGATAAGCAGTTGAGAGTGATACTCAAATAATTATTCACATATTAATTGTGTGCTAATCCCTCCTTTCTCGCACGCTTACAAATCTTAAATACATGTCTGTGTATCGTTGGTTTCTCGTTCTGTGGAGCACTAAACACAGCCATTATGGTGGTTGTTTGTAATAGCGCCATTAAAAATGTCAGCCCTGTCACAAATACTTTCTAATGATGCCGGGAAGCATGTCTTTTCAAAGGTGTTTAATGGATGTAAAGTTTTCACACAGCAGCAAAGCATTCTTCCATCATAGCTCATTTGGCGTTTTTAACTCAGTGGGTCTCTTTCAGTGCCGGGCTAATTCTTTGAGGATTTTGTCTGTCAAAACATTGTACTTGAAACAAAAGCAATTTAAAAAGATTGATATTGGGGTAGAACTAGCCATTTATTTGTGTATTTAAAATAGTTATAGGCTGCTTCGCACTAAGACAGAACCTCGAAGAAGTCTTCAAAGACTAAAAACAGCTAAAATCATAAGAATTATATAAAAAAACAGGTGCCAGGCTGAAGAAGAAGAGTTGGCTTTTATTCCTGGCTATTATCACCTTTAAGGGGACTCAAAGCGGCTGACAAACCTTCTGTTCTTCTGTAGGTGGGGCTGTGAGAGCTCAGAAGGAGAGTGGTGACTAGCCCAGGGCCACCCAGCTGGCTTCATGGAGGAGTGCAGACTCAAACTGGGAGGCTACCAGAAAATGCAGCACAAGGGTTCCCAGGAAGGATGGGAATGATCCCCACACTACACATTCTAAGTAAATAATCCTTTTGGTTTAGGTCATGACCCCACCTACCAATACGGGGTTCCCTCCTTGGTTCAAGAAGATCTCCACTGGTGCCTTGTCTCCAACTCTGGTGGCAGCAGGTACCTTGTGAGAATTGCTCTCCTCCCTTTGTCAGCAGAGGCACCTTCTATGGCAGCAGAGGCACCTTCTTTGCAGGGTGTGTCATCCCCTCACAGACGTGCTGTGGAAAACAGTGCCTCCCCCCCCCCCAAATGGAGACGCAGAGAGGGCTCCCCCCCGGGTGGTACCTGATCCAAACAGAACCACCCCTCCTCCTGGAAGTGGAGACACAGGCCACATCCCCATGCAAGTCGGTTGCTTCGCTTGTGATGCGTGTCATAAAGATCCACATTGTAACTTGCAATAAAGCGTCCCCATGTGGTTTGGGGCAACGCGGATTCAAAACGTACGTGCCTGTCCCCATGCAAGCCGCAGCGTGAACCCACATCTTTTTCTCCCCACCCACCCTCTCCCCTGATAGGAAGCCGGGTTGACGTCACCATAATCCTTCCCGTCCGCTGCAGCGATGACAGGCAAACACCTCAGCTGCACCTCCACGAACACAAAGATCATTCCTTTCCTTGGCTGCCACAGTTAAAAGCAAAACCAAAAGTTATAACGTATAGTCAAAAGTGTAACTAAAAGCAGATCATTCCTTTCTTTGGCTGCACAGGTTAGCGAAGGTGCGCACATCCTCATGACAGCAGGCATGACAGCAGGCACCCCCACTCGGAACAGGCTCAAAATTACTCATGCATAGCTTGCTATCAGGGAAGGGTGGTGTAATAAATGTAGCCGGAAAGATACTTTATTTAAAGAAATTCCCAAGCGGCTGCTGATTGCAGTGCGCATGGCAGAAACAGTTAGCAGAGGCAAAACCCTGTCCACTAATACTGCGGCCGCCAAGCTCTGCCCCATATAACCCAGGAGGTAACATTCCCACGACCACAGGACAATACGTGCTAGCCCCCTACTTTAGAATGAGAACACTTGCTAAGGGGGGGGGGGAGTTTGACACATACTGTCTCACATGTAGCCTGTACTAGAGCTTTGCATGGAGACGCTCCCGAGGTGACCTCACAAGGGCCTCAGAATATTTTCAGCATGGGGACGCACACACAGCCTCAGAAGGTTCCTGGAATCTGCAGGTTCTGAAACATTTTGTTAATCATTACCTTTTGATTACCTGAATTGAATTGCAGCTTGCGAAAGCAGCCTCATAAAAACTGGGAACATAGCAACAACATTGACTTGGGTGCAGCACAAACCAGTTGCCAAAGGACTGTGCACAAATATTCTAAACATTCGAAATCCGATTGAATTCGTTCAAATGTGGACATTCAAATTTGAATCGAATGTCTTAACATTCGAATTTAGACATTCAAACGAATTTCGAACGTTCTGAATCATTCGTTCGAATGATTCGAATGTATAGATACATATGTATTACCTACGTATCTGTATGATTATCATACTTATCTGTATGCATTTGCGCTTATAATTCAGAACGAAAATGGGATGCATAAGGGAAAAAATGAGATGCCTACGAAATGCATACAGATATGTATAACATGTATGAATTTTGTCGACATTCAAATGTAGCGGATTTGAATCGGGTTTTGTTGCATTCGGACTTTAAACATTCGAATCGAATTGAATGTTTTGACATTCAATTTGACTCAAATTCGAATGCAAAAACACATTCATGCCCACACCTACTCCAAGGCCATTTTTTTTTTACCTCAAGCCCTTGTCAATATCTTGCTCAAAACTGAACCAAAATAAAAATAGGACAGAAGTTGAAACTTAATAGGTCAGATTTTGAGAAGGTACAGATTTTGGGATGAACTCACAATTTAATAAAATGTGAAATTTGGTTACATTCTGCAAAACAATCTCTCTTCCCTTCCTCCTTTTTTCTGAGAATTTTTCCAATCCAAAGACTCTCCAATTAACCCAAATGATATCTAAACTAATAACCCCTGACAGATGCTGCAGATAATGGGAAACTTGTATTAAAATCAGCTGTTGCAGCCAGGGGTCAAGAAGCATCTTTTATTCTGCAGTGTGTTGTGACTAATGGGTTAGACTGTCCAGTGTTTGCTTATATGTATAACACAATGACTAATGCCATTAGAAGGACCCGGCTGATCAACAAAAGCAACAAAAATTATTGATGGTTTCTCCACACCCATCCTGTAGATTATCTTACAGCAGTTATCTGATGATGGCTGTGCTTTACTTCTTTCCCATTTTGCCTGGATTTTTTTTTCTTTAAATGCATGTTAACAGCCAGGAAAAAAAGAAAACCCATAAAATGCCATACATTAGTAGTAGATCAAAATTAACCAGGGCTTATTAGACTAATTGAAGTCAATGAAACCATTTCAGAGTAAATGATTCTGAGGGTTGAAGCCTAAAGCAGTTAAGAGAATGAAAGAAAGATGTAATAATCTTTTCACTAGCTGACTCATAGATCTTTTACATTTTAATTTACATTAAACACGTTATTAAACAAAGCATTAATCCTGTGATTAATTCTGATTAATAATATGAAATATGGGACAACCAAGTGCAGGAGGAAAATGAATCGTGTCTTTTGTTTCTGGCCCCTATTTATTCTGAAGTATCATTTTCATGCCTATCTGAATATTAATATGCCATGATGGCATGAATAGTTTAAAAATTCCTAAATTCAAATTGGTTGGAAATAAGAATAATAGAACTCCATTCATGCCTTTCATCTGTTCACATCAACATGGGAAACTCACCTTAAATGTGGACATTGTGGTCTTCACACCACTGCTACGTTCTCCTGGGCTGTGTTCACACTTAAGTTTTAATCCAGTTTCAGTCAGCTTTCAGAGTGAGAGAACCCAACAGCAGAGTGGCCAGCTGATTTCTTTCAGCCTTATCTAACTCAGAAAATCTACCTTTGGGTGAGATAATGCAGAAAGAAAATGACTGTTCACATTGCTGATGTGCTGCTCTTCTGCTTCAAAGGTGGACTGACGCTGGATTAAAACTTAGGTGTGAATGCAGCCCTGATTGCAAACTGAGTTTTCCTGGGTAGTTCCTGACCCCACGCGTGTGATTAAGCGATGGCGCTATTGCGCATGCATGTGAAGGGCGGCCCGCAGATGACATCTTAGCCCTGTCTATCACTTGCACAAGATGGGAGGACTAGAAACTTCAAGGGAGTCAATACAGATTAGATATTAAGAAAAGCTTCCTGACAGTGAGGGCGATCAGTCAATGGAATAGGTTGCCACAGGAGGTGGTGAGCTCTCCTTCACTGGAGGTCATCAAGGGGAGGATGGACCTGCATCTGTCTAGGATGGTTTAGGAAATCCTGCATTGAGCAGGGGGTTGGACTCGATGATCCTAGAGGTCCCTTCCAACTCTATGATTCTATGGTTTTAAGGATGTGGAGAACTTGGCTCAGAGGCTTCTGCCGATCTTCCACTCATAGCGGCAACCAGCCAGTAAAGATGATGGCCTCCTACCCCCCTCCCCAACCCCAATCCCCCCCCCCCCCCAAGTCACAAGGCAGTATAAAATCAGCCTCTGCTGTTTGGGCTTGACAAATCTGTACATTACAGATTAACTTCAATATTCTAGGGAAAAATTATATACTATCTACATCGTAGCTGGAAAATGAATTAGATCAGCTTTGCTCATGGCTTAGAGGCTTTTCTCTTTGAAATACTGAAATCTAATTCAAGAACACTGTGTTCTGGTCTCATAATGATTTATATTCACATCAGAAAGCTTCTCCTTTCACAAGGAATTAAATTCCCAGGCCATCTCATGGATTAAAACAATATCATGAGGGCCAGGCCATCCAGATACCTTAATTGCTATTATAACTTGCGGTATCAAGCTGTAATTTTGCAAGCCTTCGAGTGGCGTTTTGGAAAGGAGACACATTTTTGTTGTTGCTGCTGCGGCTTAATTTTTGTTTTGTGCATGTGCGTGTATGTGTGTTTTGTGCCTTGTGATCTGTGTTCTAAAACCAGGAAGCCTAACTTCATTTTGCCATGGATTAAAACCAAAACAGAGAGGACTGCCAGGGCGAAAACAAAAGAATTTATCTCCACTGATGTAGCTTGACATATGAACAAGAGACTGAAGTGTTGCCATGGCGATGAATGTGTTGGACTTATGCATGCATTTTCTGCTATAGGATTTTGATTAATGGCATTTCCTAAGTAGCCAGAAGAAGAGGAAATAGGACAGAATAGAGATGGCCTGTAATGAATGCATTCATTCCGCTCGGTGCTGTGATAAGGCCCCATCTACACGGCCCGGCATTTCCTGGTGCTAAGGAAATGACATAAGTGGGGTGCTCCGTATTACAGCACCCAAGGGATGGATCTTTGGAAACGAGAGGGACTTCTAAATAATCACTTATAGGGCCTTTTCTGTGCTTAGGTGTCCGTGGTCTGAACCCCTGGGTCTGAGACCAGCCAGGCCTGCTGCCTTGGGCCACAGAAAGGTGTGGTATGGGACAGTGCTGATGAACAAGACCAGCTCCTGTTCTGGGCTCGGCTTAAAAGTCTGTGGCAGCCTCAAGGCCAGACTCCCAGTGCTCCAAGGGCTGGAAACAAAATTTTCTGGCTAAAGAGCCTCTGGAGGATGCATTTTGGTGGGACGGCTTGCCTTCTGCATAGCTCTGTGTCGTGGCCCAGGGCCCACAAGTTTGCTGCTGAGGGATGTACACCAATGTGTTTTTGGCATTCGATGTGAGAAAATTCGTATTCATTTGAACAGATTCCCTTCGAATGTGGTAGGGTTCTATTCAATACAAATGTATTTGTACGAATTCGTACGAATATCCATTACGAACGGATATGTATCTGATACGTATCCGATACAAACACAGGCAGATCGGACCGAGACATTTGCATTAGTACGAATGTTAATGTACGAATGTCATAACATTTGATTCGTGTATGAATGTCCGAATTTGTACAAATAATGGCTGTTATTACTATTTGTGAGCATCCATATTGCTGGTAATTCTTTTTAAGTCAGTATACTGGTATCCCCAGTCAGAGCTTCCCTGGTATCGGTCGCATTCACCTAATGTAGACGGTGCATACCAGGGGCAGGGAGGACTCACAAATTTGCACTCACGTACAGGTAACTGTGGCCAAGAAACCGACTACTAAATCGGATTACAGGTAAGTGCAGAAAGAGATCTACTGTAGGACTGGAGTATAATTCCCTACAAGATAATTAGGAGAAAATCCACAAACAAACAAATCCACAAACAAACACCTTTGACTTTAGTCTCCTTGTGGGCAGGCAGGTACAGGTGAGTGACAGAACACATCAGCTAGGTGGGCAATTGTGAGAAAACCTGTTGCCCCATTTGCAAACCGGTAGCAGCTCTGCTGCCAGATGAAAGCCCTGTTTGCTGCCTAGAGAAGGGGCTTTTCTAATAGCTGCCAAATCCTCTGCTTCACACGAACTGTCAGTTGCCTATACCTGCATATTCTCAAGGGGACAGGCATGCTAAAGTCGCAGGACTTGTTGGAAACTCTGCAATAAATGGGCGTGTTGTCTTTTTGTGTGTGTGTGCAATTATTTGGAGGTTTGTGTTTCATCTCAGGAACGGACTTCATCTAACTACTGTCTATTCCAAATGAAAACTGGATGCCACTAGATATGAAATATCCCCTGCAAACACAGGCCCACAGATACCTGCACATAGAAATATGCACACATTCTTATGAGTTAAGAGACAGTTTAAGCCGTTCAGGTATCTTGCAGTCAAAGCAATCCTTGCCTCTGTCCTTTGTTATTTAGAATTATAAATTAAAATGTAGCAATGTCAGCTGAATTTATTTGAAAATAGCAGCTATGTTTTACAAACACAAACATATCATATGCTTTTTATAGAAATCCCTTTTCTCTCAAAACAAAATGGTTTGCTTTCTTCTCCCCTTTCTCTGTCTTTCTGTTTTTGTGGGGAAAAAAAAAACCCACACCAAAACCCTGTTTCATCTTATATTGGAAAAATACAATGTGACATCTGGAGAAATAAATTGTTCAGTCAGCCAGAAATACGCCTTGTAAAAATTGCTTAGGTTTCTGTAACAAGATTATTTACTGCAACTGTTCACCTATAATACAGCAGACTTTTGAATGGAGCTTTTATGAAACACATCAGGCTCTGTGGAAATGTATTCAGTACATCGGGCTAGAATCCTGCACCCTTTACTGAGCTTTCGGGAATGGATTTGGAAACATAAAACCACCTGATGAGAATCATTTGCACAAGCATGCATAAATTTATTTATTTATTTATACTATTTCTATCCTGTCCTTCACTTGGAACTCCCATGGTTTGCCACAGCATACGATAAAACACAGGCTCTAAAACGTTTTTAAAATATAACCCATTCAACCTTTCTCTGTGGGCAAGCAGAGATGCATATTAAGTAGACTGATTTTTATTTATGCTTGACAAGGACGCCTCCTTCTGAAAATGCAAAGTTGATAAATAAAAGTGGAACTTTTTAAAAAACCAAATGTTAAAGGGAGGGGGAAAACAGGAGTTAGAAATAGTCAGGCACCGAATCCCCACAGCAAGCTTATTTCGCTTTCCCTAAACTGAAATAATAGAACCGGATGCAAACACGAATTTGCCTGTTCCCATTACTTTTAACTTAATCGTGTTCGATACAGATTCTGAGGATCGTACGTGGCGTACATGACTCAAGGGGGGACTCAAGTGGCTACTTTTTAAAAGCCACTTTGCAGGGCTGCCCTGCCCTCTTCCTCCTGGCATGGACGTGCCACCCATAACAGACCCCTTCATGGAGCCTAGCTGGGTGGCTGGGTGGCTGCCGCTTGCCTGGATGGATGAAAAACAGGCACCGGCAGCCAGCGATTCTTTCCCCTCCTTTCCCCATTTCCCAGGGCACACAGCAGCAGCAGCAGCAACTCAAACCCCCTTCACAGCCACAGCCTTTAAAACAGAACCTCCAGGGCTTTCCTTTCCTTTCCCTTTTTTAAAGGTCAGAACTTTCAAAGAGCTAGAATTGCGCAAAACTGCAACATTATTATTAAGGTGTGAAGTGGCTAGATCGCTACAGTGTAGCTTTAAGGACTGGATTTTTATAGTGGCTGTTTTGAGGGTGGATTTTTTCAATGAAATCACTATCTTTGGAAGCAAGCTATTGGGGGAGGGAAACCCTAAACATGGATTCTCATCCCTTAACACGGTAGCGTCCCCACAGTAAAAAATGTAAAGCACACAATCCGGAGTGAGACCTGTTGAAATCAGGATTGAGTTTCACCACGCTTTGGGGTGGTTTAACACGGAGAAAGTGTGTTAAGCCAAACTGCCGTGCGGACTCCGAGGATTGAAAACGTTTTGAATCCAAGATAAGGTTGCCGTGAAGACACGGCCTTGCAGTTTTCAAAGCTAGCAGTAGAAATGTGACTGTAGCAAAAAGTTACATTAGGGTTCCTGTCTTCTACTAGGAATTTTAGGTCCTTTCTGGACTGGATCTTCTGCTGCAGATGAATGAGCTGGACTTCCATAATAAATTCTCCAGGTGTTTAAAATAAAGTGATTTTTAAGCCTTCATTTAAATTTATGGGGCCGGTATATTCCCACCCTAGGATGTCTGGAAAACAACAACATCATTCATATAATCTGCCTAAGTACATACTAGGGGTGTGCACGAATGCAATTTTCAGGATTCGATTTGAATCGTTAAAATTTGAATTTAACCAAATTTGATTAAAAGTGCACTCACGAATGTCAACAACATTCCTATGTGCCTGTACGTATCGTTACACATCCTGTACACATGATACACACCCGTATGTATCCCATATTTATCCCGTATGCAACCCGTTCTCACCCAGTACGGATCTGCACAAATGTGTACAGTTTTGGGAAAGATGTGTACATACAAGTATGCATCTTGAACGTACCCGTACACATATGAATGTCCAAATAATGTTAACAAATGGATCTGAAAATTCAAAATTTATTTGAATGTTTAAATTTGAATTTATAGACATTGGATTTGAATTCAAATGTTGAAATTTGAATGAATTTGATTGAATTTTGAACGTTTCAAATATTCGTGCACAACCCTAGTATGATCACCACCGGGGTTGCATCCTCAGAACTAGGGAAAAGGGGGTTGGTAAAGCGGGATCCATGAACCCTTCATCTTGGGCAGGAAGTGTGATATGAAGACTTCTGTGCACCTCCAAACCTTCCAGGCTTCAAGGTTCTGAAGAAGAAGAGTTGGCTTTTCTACCCCACTTTTCTCACCCATTTAAGGGGACTCAAAGCAGCTGACAAAGCTTTTCTATTCTTCTCCCCACAACAGATACCCTGTAAGGTAGGTGGGGCTGTGGGAGCTCAGAAGAGAGCTGTGACTAACCCAAGGTCACTCAGCTGGCTTCATGGGGGAGGGCGGCTCCCTAATCACTCGACCAAACTGGTTTTTGGGGTAATGTTCCATCCAGTCCCATTAAAAATAGCACAGAAAATGGCCCCAGATGTTTCTGCACATTCCAAAATAGGGGCAGGCTGATATGGCAGTGTTGGGTGCAGAAGGCAGAAAGCACTCTACAGGAAGGATGCCCCTGGGGACATTTCAGCCCTTTCCACACTGGTCCTTATTCTGGGATGCATTCTGGAATGGGGGCCTGACATCCACATGCTAGTGCAGTCTATGCCCTTAATCTGGAGATTAGGACTCCGTAACGCTGATCGCACTGGTCTGTTCCATCTGCATTAGGTGGAGCATGATCCAGATTAGAGAGGGTTTGGGGGGGGATATTAGTGTACCCGTTTAATCCAGTCTGCTGGCATACCAGAGGGCGCTGATGCAGAACGTGGGAGGTGTGCAGAAGCTATTTGAAGATGCACTTCAGTGGTGTGCCTCAGCTTGCTGCTGAAATGCATCTTCTAGAGACTCTCGAGACATGGCAGTCTGGCTGCAAAGTCACGTGAGCTGGTGTGGGCCAGTGACATTGTTCAGATCGTGTGAGGAACAGTGTTATGTTGTTTCCACGAAGTAAATGAAACAGACCAAAGGTAAATGCACTGAGAATGTGTAAATAAAAAGGCTTAATTAATTATAATTTATAGGTTAGCCCATGGGTTACAAGCTAGATTCTCTCATAAGTTTGGTCATTAATGGTTCTTTGTTCCTAGGCTTGCACATCTTTTTCTTATTACACTCCAAGGATAGTAAGAATAGGCCCCTGCTTGTTATAGAAGGGAGTAGACTGTCCAAATGATAGATTGTACTTTCTCCATGGTTGAAGTTAGATTTTAGTTTCTCTTTTGACCCTAAATGAACTTCATGACTATTACTTTTCACGCCCATGGGAGGCATAAATTTGGAATAAATGAACAGGCAAGGTATGACCAGGTGGGGGTACCAGGTGATATGTGAGAGGCAGAGAGGCAAGAATGGGACTCAAACTATCTCATCCAATGGGAGAAATGAGGACTTTGCAATGGGGAAAGGAATAAAAGTGTTGTCGTTTGGCTAATGAGTTAATCCAGCTTTTGTTCAGGGCACCCATGCTTGCAAGAATGTATAAAATAAAACTTTTTGCGACTTCACCAAGTCTAGTCATTTGACTATTGCAGTAATTTACCCACTATTTCTAAAAGATGGCACTATTCCAAACCAGACTTTTCCGTAGTCAGAATCAACGGGCCTGGCTATTCCAGACCCACTGATCCCAGCTACAGATGGGTAACTGCAGATGAGACCCAAGAAGTGTGATAAAACCTAGACAAATTAACATTACAGTATTATTTGCCCATATAATGTAAAATTGTGCAAATGAATTAAGTAGACAGTTTGAAAACAAGAACAAAACCATTAGCCAGAGATCTATGCTGGGAATAATGGATGGATGGATGGATGGATGGATGGATGGATGGATGGATGGATGGATGGATGGATGGATGGATGGATGGATGGATGGATGGATGGATGGATGGATGGATAGGAATGACTAGTGACTAGAAAATAATAGTCAACTGTTCTTCAATATAACGGCTGGCTATGTGGCTTAAGGATGTGCACAATTTTTAATTTTGCATTCAGTTTCTATCAAATTGAATACAAATAAAATTCATATTTGTTCAAACAACTCTCTTTGGTGTGGTAGGCTTTGGATTCCATATGAATGTTCCATACAAATTTGATACAAATGTTAAATATGAATCCCATATGAATTTGTAATGAAGGTTCGTATGAATGTATCGAAACCTTCAATTTGAATTCATACAAATTTTGAATGTTATAAATAGTCATGTACATCTCTAATGTGGACTTCATTCATGGTGTTTCCTTGACAAGGCTGTCGGAGTGGTCTGCTGTACATCCCAATAATTCTATTCTTGCCATTGTGTGTCAGGCAGACAGACGGGGGAACAGAGAAAGAGAGATGGAAGTTTAAGCAAGCAATAGCCGTCAAGGTGGAAGGGGACCTATCCTTTCACTTTCTTTAAACAAACAATCCTAAAAAACCCTGCTAGTCCACTTCAGGACCAAACAGCACCAAACGAGCCAGCTGATTCTACCAAGGAGAAGGCCTATTAGATACTATTATATTCCCAAGCTGTGCGAATAAACTTTAATAGATTCCAGCTATCAATTGGGTATATAAATTAGATGTGGTATTGGTGCAAAAGGTAATAGTTCCTGGCACCAAATAATAGCAGAATCAGACTGTGCAATGTTTCAAAAGCACTTTCATCAAGGCGCTGAGATTCAAGCAGATATCACTATTGATTACCACTTACTCTTCCCTGAGTATTAAAGAAAGCAGCAAACTGTTCCAGCGTGAAGCAAAAGGAGAAAGAGAAAGAAAAAAGGAACACAGCAATTTTCTCGGTTCTTTAACTGGGAGTAGAGTCCTTTCTGAGTAGCTATGTTGCACGCAACCCACGCAAAGCAAAGAAAGCCAGGGTTGTAATTCAGAGGGAGATAGGGCAGACAGATCAGCTAAGTCCTGGAAAGCTGGTTGCTGTTGCATCCAGATAGCCAAAAAAGGGGAGCTACTAAGGACCACTAACAGGGTGCTGCCCCCCTCACACAGCAAGCCCCAGGGACAGGAAAGCTGTCCTCAGAGGCCCCCTGCTGGAAATCCTGTGTGCCTGCGCTGCCATCTTCTGGAGGAACAGTGATGGTTGGAGTGGTTTAGATTTGCCATCTTCCATTCATGGTGACTGAAAAAGTATCAGACAAGAAAAGGCCAGCTGCTCTTGCCACTTCCTGGTTACTTGTATCTGGTGGGAACTTTGGGGCTGTGGACATGCTGGCCAGGTCACAACAAACCTCCCACCCAGCAGCCAGATCACTGATTCCTGCTGCTAGTGACTTGATTTGCACATTGTTGTGGATGGAGGATTCAAGGTTGTCTGGTTATGGGGCAGGGGCTATGGACCAGCTACTCCTGGGGAAAGGTGACGGTGAAGGTAACACAGATTACAGTCGGACCCCCATATCTACTGATTTGGTAACCACAGTTTCAGTTAACCATGGTTAGTGGATCAGCCCCACCCACTCCCTGTGGGTGTCATAAGGGAAAAGTACCCAGAACCAGAAGGTCTGTTTCGGCCTTCAGAAGGCCTATTTTAGCCTCCATAGAGCATTGGAACAGGCCCATGACACCACCGGAACCCCACCCAAAATGTAAGGGGGCATGTGGGAGATGGGCGGGAGGCATCCAGCGGTGTCACACATCTATTCCAGTGCTCTCCAGAGGCCAAAGTAGACATTCCAGAGGCCAGAAAAGCACTTCTGGGTCTGAAGTTGCACGACCTCAGAACCAGAAGGCCTGTTTGTGATTATCCATGGTTTCAGGTCACCACGGTAGGAGGCAGAATGTATCCCCAGCAGATATGGAGGTCTGACTGTATATATTTTATATCTAAAACATAAGAATAGGAGTTATGCAAAGGTCTGGCTTTGTGAGTTTCTTTTTTTTTTACAAATTATTTTGAAGAACTAGAACATAGACTCAGGAAGCCAGGTTAGCTGAAAAGAATGGAACTGTTCCCAGAATTCCTATATGAAGTTGGTTCATATTCAACCCTTGCTCTTTACTTCTGTGACTAATATGGGAAGTACAAAGTGACATTGCTTAGTTTTTGTGGGGACAGTCATTATGCTCAGTCCCATTTCAAGAATGACATACAGCCAACTGCAAACACAAATGATTACCATCAGTTATAGAATATTTATTATGTCAAGGACTTGGCTTATAATTCTACGGTGTGACAGGCAACTGAGTATCTGCCAGTTTTAAGGAGGGAAAGAGAAAATATATGGTGTGTTCTTGCCAGTGTAACATTTCAGGCCAGGTCTGTAGCTGTCCATATTAATTGCGTTGGAATTATGCACCTGCTATGGTCCTCAAACCCATGGCTTGGAATGGAGAAAGCTAACCAAACTCAAAACATTTCTATGGAGAAACAGAAAGGATATAGCAAGAGTGGAGTAGCCATGGGGAAGGTGATCTGAGGAGTGGGGTTCCCATCTCAGAACTGGGAGGTGTATTTTTTACCTAGCTGTTACCTTCCAGCCTTGGAGATCCAGAGCAAACACTTCAAGGTTTTCACCCAGCATAATCTAGCACCAGACAGGAAGCGCCCCTTGAAGCCAATGATTCTCAGTCAGGTGCACTGGGTGGAAATGATCAGGAACAGGCTAAATCTGATGCTTCTGAACATGGGACGGCGTGGGCAGGATTGGTGCTGTCTGCACAACGCCACTGGTCCAGCCCAGCACACGCTATGGCCTCAAAGCCTCCATGAGCTTTGCAGCCACATCTCCAGACCTCTGAGGGCTAGGAACAAATGTTCTTAGCCTCAGTGCCCTTGGGACAAATTTCAGCAGCATCCTACAGTGGGCAACTAACATACGTTCTTTGTATTTACTGAGATTGATCTATTATTTACTGAGATTGGTTTGTTTGTTTTTTTACTTGCATTGATTTGTTGCATTTTTTTGATGCAATGATTATTTATTGTGATTGATTTTTTACTTGTTGTATTGATTTGTTGTATTCTTTGTATGTGTTCTGTTTGTTGTAAACCACCTTGGGCAAAATTTTGTTTTTTGGAAAGGCGGTATACAAATAAAAATGGAATGGAATGGAATATGTTCCCTGGTAATCTACTGGCCATCCCTTGGGCATTTTCTCACTTCCCTTCCTTTCCCATCCCATGGACAGGAAAGGTGTGCAATCAACTAATGTTGACTAGTGTTCACACTTGCAATCTCTAGTCAACGTTAGCCTACCACCTGCACGATCAGTCACTTACCTGTGATGGATCCCCAGGCCAATTCTCTTCTGGGCACTGCCATCTGGGGAGGGTTAGCATGCTTGTGGAACATGGTTTTGTGCTCCACAGCTAGCATGCAATTAGTCAACCTCTGGGCAGGCAGAGGGCATTTCTAGGCTGTAAACACTTCCTGAAAGTGCAGGTGCACCTGCCCAGGTGTTGCCTAATTGCATGCTACAGGCTAAGTGTGAATCCTGCCTAAAGAGGACAGAGAGGACCAGTTCACTAGATGCTCTAGATCAGTGGTTCTCAACCTGTGGGTCGCGACCCCTTTGGGGGTCGATCTACTCTTTCACAGAGGTTGTTACGAAGTAGCAACGCATTAGGAAGGTTGAGAACCACTGCTCTAGATCACTAGATCTAATGATGGGCACTTCCTCTGAATTAGGGGCCATATGGAAAGGGGCAAAAATGCAATACAGTCGGACCCCCATATCCACTGATTTGGTAACCATGTTTTCAGTTAACCACAGTTACCGGATCAGCCCCACCCACTCCTCATAGCTATCATAAGGGAAAAGTACCCAGAACCAGAAGGCCTGTTTTGACCTCCAGAAGGCCTATTTTAGCCTCCATAGAGCTTTGGAATAGTTGTATGATGCCATCAAAGCCTGTCCCAAAATGTAAGGGTGTGTGTGGGAGGTGAGCAGGAGATGTCCAGTGGTATCACACACCTATTCGAATGCTCTCTGGAGGCCGAAATAGGCTTTCCAGTGGCCAGAAAAACACTTCCGGGTCTGGGGTTGCACGACCTCAGAACCAGAAGGCCTGTTCGCGATCATCCAAGGTTTCAGGTAACCACGGTAGAAGCTGGAACATATCCCCAGCAGATACAGAGGTCTGACTGTAACAGATTGCAACCATAAGCACCAGGATGCACCTGGGCTGTTGTAGTTTTTCCCTATTCTTTTTTTCTTTTTTCAGTGAGACCCATGGCAAAAATCTGGTCTTACCAAATGCTAGCTACACCCCCTTAAGACATGGCTTCAACAAGGATCTCAGCAAGTCATTTCACCAAATTGGTGTTGTTTTAGTCACCAATTGGTCTTCAGTTCAGCTTTTGAAAATTTATTCCCTTTGATTCTCCTTTGAAAGGCAATTTGCAACTCATAGAAATTTAAACAAACAAAACACAGACCATTTGCTTTTGGCTTTTTACCCAGAAGGCATCTGTCAAGGTGGCACCAAGCCTGTCCAGAGCTGTGCCAGTCAAAGGAATTGCTTACAGGTGTCTGACATGGAGGTTTTGCCTTTGACTTCTGCTTGAGATACCCAGAAGCAAATGGTGGGCCACTGTGTGAGACAGGATGGTGGACTAGATGGGCTGTGGTGTGATCTAGCAGGGCTTCTCTTTATTCACAGAGGACAGGTGTATCAATGGCTGCTAGCATTGATGCTATACACTGCTTCTAGGTTGGAGAGACAGACAAGATGCCTCTAAAAGCAATTCGCAGAGGGTTGAGAGCTGGTGAAGCTTTTGGCTTCATCTTCTGCTTGAGATGCCCAGAAGCCATTGGTGAGCTGAGGTGCAAGAGAGGATGCTGGACATGGTGGACTGTGGCTTGATCCAGATGAAACATTCCAGATATTTGTTGCCCAACACACCTAAAAAAGATGCAAATTGGCCCCTTGCCTCCACTTGTATCGTCACAGAGTCCTTAATCAGCATGGCTCTGTACCACTCTTCTTTTGTAAAACTCAAGGGAATGCAACATAATTGTCCTTCTATTGTATGTCCTACCCTACCCCACCCCAAAAAAACAATTTAGGTTTCCCAGATATTATTGGTTAAGAATCCCAGGCTCTGTAGCCATCAGAATAAGAGCTCAGGGATGCTGGGAGCTGCAGTTCAACAAAATCTGGGACTTTGGAGAATTTCTGCCTTGGACCCAAAGAGAAGAGCAAGGTGCATCTGAGACCCTGGAGAACAAAGATCTCCATCTTCATCCACTTCCAGCATTTAGTGCCAGCTAAGAGTGGTAGCTCAGAAACATCTGGAGGGGCTACAAGTTGAGCAGTAGCGGTTGTCACAATAAGTTCAAAATAAATTCCTCCACAACTCATCCGGGCATCTTTCCAAACACATGCCTTTCAAAGTAGGGGAATATAAATATGGTTCATTCTGCTGTGCTAATTTTATAACTCAGAAACGATTGGAGAGGAGAAGCAACGTTCCCATCTGAATCTATCTTAGGCCATCCCAGTGCAGAACTGAGTCATTCTCACTGCATTTTCCATTTGACTAGATGTGCCGTACAGAGACTTATGGAGCCCATCTTGATATTTCAAAAGCAGCCAGATTTCAGGCAACTCCATGCCAAAGCCATATGGCACGATGGAAATAGATGAAGTCAGAAGCCATTGCGGATTTGAACTGTAGATCTTAGCTTTATAGGGAGGGAGGAAAGAGAGTTTAAAAAGAACCAACCTCCCTCCCCAGCCTCATTTTATCTACTGACCAGGCAGCATGGGGATATTCTGGCTCTTTGAAAAATGCTGGATGCTCCTTGTAGTGTGAGCTGCCAGACTTAGGGTGGGCTCCATTGGCACAAGGACATCATGCACAAAAGGAAGGAAAGGGGAATGGCATGGAATCTCTGGGTCAAAGGAGGGGTGCTTGGCGCATCCTTGATCTTTGTTTTGCCCTTACTTTATTTTATAACATCCACAGTTTCTATTATGCCCTTTCCCTTGGAATTTATGGACTCCTTCCTTCCTTCCTTCCTTCCTGGTTCTGTGGGACAGTTTGGTCTAGTGGTTAGGGAACCAGACTCTTATCTGGGAATACTGGGTTTGATTCCGCTCTCCCCCGTGAAGCCAGCTGGGTGACCTTGGGCTAATCACAGCTGAACTCCCACAGCCCCACGTACTCAGAGCCTGTTCTGTTGTGGGGAGAAGAACAGAAGGTTTGTCAGCCACTTTGAGTCCCCTTAAATGGGTGAGAAAAGCAGGGTAGAAAAGCCAACTCTTCTCCCTCCCTCCCTCCCTCCCTCCCTCCCTCCCTTCCTTAACAGTACCCTGGTATTTTTAAAGGAAAGTTGTATATTATTTTCATTCCAGTATTTCTTAGCTGCTTCTCTTGAGGTGAGCAGGCCCGAGCCCATATGCAATGATAAAAACATATAATTAATGTCCTTTCACATACACACTCAGAAAGCCAAGCCCACAGTAAGTTGCCCAACATTGAACATCAATAATGAAATGACAAAAACATTAATGATAAAAATAAACACAACAGAACGGAAAGTGATGTGGCTAAAAATGAATACCAATTCATATAACCACGGACATTTCCCCCTTGTTGCTGTATCTTTATCTGAAATATAAACACACGACGTATTATGGGGAAACTATGGTGAATTTCTAAATTACCGTAATTACCTGATATTTATATTCATACAGGGACGTCGAGTGGATTGCAGGAGAATCGTAAAAGCTCCCTGGGAGTGATATTTTTGTTTCAACTTGAAAATTGGACTTTCCATTTTACATGACAAAGCACAAAGACAAGCACTGTATGGATTTGTCTTTTAAAAACATTCTTCAAATCTGTTATTTAAATTAGGGAAAATAAAGAAACTTGGGAAGAGTCTAAACAGGTTACAGTGGACGCAGGCTGGTATCTTTTTGGAAAAAGTGAGAAGACATCGCTCAAGACCTTTTGCAATTTTTGAATATTTATATCATCAATATGTTGGCTAGGAGTAACGTATAGCAGAGTAAAAGTGCAGAGTAGGCTCAAATACCACTCAGTTTTTTTCCCCTCAGCAGAAAAACAAAGCAAAAGATTTATCTAAGATAATAGGCCAAGCGTGGAGAGGGGAATAGCAAAACTCAGCCGCATCTTCTATAAGGCAAAAAGTTGCAAAGCTAATTTAAACCATTTACGAGGATCCATAGTTTAAAGCTCCGGCTGACTTCCCTGCTTTGGGGACAAAAGGACCTGTCTACATAGGGGAACGACACCACTCTGGCTGTGGTCACACCTAAGGTTTAATCCAGCTTCAGTCCACTTTCAGAGTGAGAGAATACACCAATGAAGTGAGAAGCTCTTTTCTTTCAGTGTTAAATAATGGGAAGTGCACAAATGGTTTTTTTTTTAAAATTTGGATTAGAGTCAAATAGAATGTTTTGACATTTGATTTGATTCGAATGTTTAGAATCTGAACGCAACAGAAACCAATTTGAATCCAATACATTCAAATCTATTCGTTCAAATGTTAGATTCAAATTTGAAGATACAAATGTTGACATTTGTATGTGTTATACATATCTGTACTCATTTTGCATGCGTCCCGTTTTATCCCATATGCATCCCATTTTCGTTCCGTAATATAAGCGCAAATGCGTACAGATACGTATGATGTTCGTACAGATACATAGGTAATACATACGTATCTATACATTCGAATGATTCAAACGAATGTTTTGGATCATTCAAAATTCATTCAGTTGCTTAAATTCAAATGTGAAGACATCCTATTCGAATTCGAATGTCCACATTCAAACAAATTTGATTGAATTTCGAATATTTAGAACGTTCGTGCACCTTCCTATTAAATAACTCAGGAAAATCAACTTTAGGATAGATAATGTGGAAGGAAAATGACTGGTCACTTTGCTGATGTGTTCTCTCGCTCTGAAGGCGGGCTGAAGCTGGATAAAACCTTAGGTGTGACCACCACCTCTGACAATGTGAGTTACAGAAACAGTGCACTGTGGGAGCATCAGTGCAGACATCTGTGACCAACAGTGGAAAGATTACCTCACCCCTACCAGAGGCTGAGCCTTGGACATTTGCCTTCGTACTCTCCCTCCCCCTCCAATGTTGGCATAACAGGGCATCACAAGAAGTCTCTTTCTGCCACTTTCCCCTTGGTCCATAGTTAACAAGGAGCTGAACTGCAAAATAAATGAGCAGCTGCCACTTCAGCTTGTCTGTCATCAAGAAGAGTTGCATGCCAGTCAGGCATTAGAAAGAACATCGACATAAACAAGGTAATATAAATCCTTGTTTTGTTGATGGCCCTTCTGTTACTTTTAACTCCATCGTGAGCTGGGGCCTATTTGCACTTGGCTTTTTTCTGGAGTATATCTCAGGATAGGGATCTGTTATCTGCATGCTATGACAGACTCTGGCAGGCCTCACTTGTGGCCTGCTGTAGCCTGTACTAGCATCTAGACTGCAGGTCCCAATTCTGGGATATATCCCAAAATAAAGCCAAGTGTGAATAGGCCACTGCTTTGTGTAGGGATGTTTCCTCCTCCTCCTCTTCTCCCTTACTGGCTCTTATTAATTATACGTCATTGTCCTTCAGCAAATCTGAGAAGGAAGAAATTCATCCCAGTAGGTCAAAGCCAGTTCCTGAGACGTTTTCGCACGGGGGTGTTTGGAACGCGCGGGAGACAGCCCGGAACGCGGCAAACGCATTGCCGCCGCGGGGCTTGCGATCCGACGTATCCGGAGCTGTCTCTCGCGCGTTCCAAATGTAGAGCACTTTGAAGTGCTCTACATGCGTTCGGGCGCGGACGAACTGCCCGCAGGCGTTCGGGAGGAGAAGGATTCGCGCTTGCTTCTCGCTCCCGAACAGCCGCGGGCCCGCCTCCCCCGCCGGCGCAGGTTTGGCAATCAGCTGTTTGACAATCAGCTGATTGCCGATCTGCCTCCACAGCTGTCTCCGCGCCCCTGGCCGGCCTTTGCCAGCCAAGACAGTTCCGGGCGCTTTTACCGTTCACACACAGGCGCGCCGGAACGCGTTCCGGCGCGCCTGTGTGTGAACGGTGAAAGCGCCCGGAGCTGTCTTAAGCTTCCCGCCTGAACGCGTTTTGTTTGGAACGCGTTGCAGTGCGGAAAAGCCTCTGGTCAGAGAACATGAAAGTGCAGTGTGAAATGCTTCTGGAGCAATCTAAGGCCCTTTCTGTACTTCCCGGAGGTTTGGAAGGAGAAGATTGCTTCTTCTGGTAGAGGGCAGCTGGTGGTAAGTGAAGAAATGACCTTCAGACTGGACCCACCCACACAGCAAAATACGCAACTCCCAAATGTCTTAGTTGTGTTATATCCGCAGCCTAAGTGCCTCTAATCACCATTAGAGTCCCAAAAATGTGCCCCCAAAGAGCATTTGCTGACCCTTAATCTGGGGCATTTCTGCATTTGCTTTCCCATCCAAAGGACAGGAAAGGAGCATTGTAAACTAACATTTACTAGCGCTCACACTAGTTTGGTCTAGTGGTTAGGGAGTCGGACTCTTATCTGGGAATACCGGGTTTGATTCTGCCCTCCTCCAGAAAGCCAGCAGGGTGACCTTAGGCGAGTCACAGCTCTCTTCTGAGCTCTCACAGCCCCACGTACAGTACGTAACAGGTTGCGGGGAGAAGAATAGAACAGCTTTCTCAGCCGCTTTGAGTCCCCTTAAATGGGTGAGAAAAGTGGGGTAGAAAAGCCAACTCTCTGGGCGAATCCCCACAGCAAGCTTATTTCGCTTTCCCTAAACCAAAATAATAGAACCGGATGCAAATGTGAATTTGCCTGTTCCCATTACTTTTAACTTAATCGCGTTCGATCCAGATTCTGAGGATCATACGTGGTGTACGTGACTCAAAGGGGGACTCAAGTGGCCACTTTTTAAAAGCTGCTTTTCGGGGCTGCCCTGCCCTCTTCCTCCTGGCATGGACGCGGCACCCATAAGGGTGGCTGGGTGGCTGCCGCTTCCATGGATGGAGGAAAAATGGCAGCAGGCAGCCAGCCAGCTATTCTTTCCCCTCCTCTCCCCATTGCTCAGGGCACACAGCAGCAGCGGCAACTAAAGCCCCTTTGCTTTAAACATTCACATTCAGCTGCTTTCATCCCTTTCCCTTTCTAAAGTCAGAACTCCAAAGAGCTAGAATTGCCCAAAATTGCAACATTGTTATTCCAACCATCAAGGTGTGAAGTGGTTCCATCGCTATAGTGTAGCGATCCCTGTTAAGTGGATTTTTACACTGAAATCACTGTCTTTGGAAGCAAGCTATTGGGAGAGGGAAACCCTAAACATGGATTCTCATCTCTTAAAATGGTCCTGTCCACACGGTAAAAAATGTAAAATGTTTCAAGTGCACGATCTGGAGTGAGATCTGTTGAAATCAGGATTGAGATTCACCACGCTTTGGGGTGGTTTAACACGGGGAAAGCGTGTTAAGCCAAACTGCCGTGCGGACTCCGAGGATTGAAAACATTTTGAATCCGACATAAGGTTGCCGTGAAGACACGGCCTTCTTCTTCTTCACACCTGTGATTGCTAATATATGACAGCCTAGCCCCTGTGTGACTGGAGACCTATGTAGGTCCAGTTGTGTATCCGATCCTCCACAGGGAACCACCATTTTGGGTGTGGCGCCCTGCGACACATGCACCGCTGCCATTGCTGTGGCGATGCTGATGCTCTGTGCACATGTAGATGCGTCAGGGGTCATCTGAGCTGCCAGTGCACTTGCGTGGCAGCTCAGTTAATCCCTCGCACCAGAAAAGGTGCAGATAGTCACCCCTGGATGCTCCCAGATAAATTCCTGGTTGTGTTTAGTTAAGGTTTGTTAGCTTGAAAATCATGCACCACAACTAGCTCATAATCAGTTAACATCAAAGCAGGCAGGGGCCGTTTGTAGGCTTTGTAGGCCTCCTGCAAGGGCAGATGCAACTGCCCAGATTTATTTTTATTTATTTATTTTTATTTATATTTATATCCCGCCCCATACCCGAGGGTCTCTGGGGCGGCTCACAACATTTTAAGACACAAACATATCAAATCTGTATAAAACAATGCTAAAACCCATACAAGGTTTAAAATCCAACATAATAATACTAAAAAAGGGAGATACAAAAACAGTAGTGGAGTGTGCACTGGGGGGGCGGGGGGGGGCGGGGGGGGGGGCTTTTAACCAAAGGCCTGAATGAAGAGGTGCGTCTTCACCGCCGTCCTGAATATAAACAGGGAAGGGGCCTGACGCACCTCCAAGGGGAGACCATTCCACAATCTGGGGGCCACCACAGAGAAGGCCCTCTCCCGGGTGCCCACCCGCCTAGCTACTGAAGGAGGAGGGACAACCAGAAGGGCCTCCCCTCCAAATCTTAAGACACGGGCAGGTTGATATGGGAGAAGGCGCTCCTTTAGATATCTGGGGCCCAAGTCATTTAGGGCCTTATAAGTCAGAGTTAGAACCTTGAATTGGGCTTGGTAGTGGATTGGCAGCCAGTGCAGTTCTTTTAGAACCGCCGTGATATGTGTCCGGCTAGATGTTCCTGTCAGCACTCTGGCTGCTGCATTTTGCACCAGCTGCAACTTCCAAACCGTCTTCAAGGGCAGCCCCATGTAGAGCGCATTACAATAGTCCAACCTGGAGGTTACCAGAGCATGGATAACTGTGGCCAGGTCATCTCTGTCCAAAAAAGGTTTCAGTTGACGTACCAGCCATAGTTGGGAGTAGGCACTCCTGGCCACGGCCTCCACCTGAGCTTCAAGTGTTAGCGCAGAGTCCAGGAGTACCCCTAAGTTACGCACCTGTCCCTTCCCGGATATTGTAACCCCATCAAGGACAGGGTATCTCCCAACTACCTGGACCCGAGAGCCTGTAACACACAGCACCTCTGTCTTGTCTGGATTCAGTTTCAATTTATTGGCCCTCATCCAGCCCATTACTGCCTCCAAGCACCTGTCCAGCACTTCAACCACCTCTCCTGATTCAGATGGCACAGAGAGATAGAGCTGGGTATCATCTGCATATTGATGACACCTCACTCCAAATCTCCTGATGATCGCTCCCAGTGGCTTCATGTAGATATTAAATAACATGGGAGATAAGATTGACCCCTGGGGGACCCCACAAGTGAGTTCCCAGGGTGTTTACTCAGTCTCTCCCATCACCACTATCTGAGATCGGCTTTGGAGATAGGAGCGGAACCAATGCCAAGCACTGCCTCCAATTTCTAAACTCCGTAGCCTCTCCAGCAGGATACCGTGGTCAATGGTATCAAAAGCCGCTGAGAGGTCCAGGAGAACCAGCAGGGTAGCATTCCCCCTGTCTTTCTCCTGGAGGAGATCATCAACCAGGGTGACCAAGGTGGTTTCCGTGCCATGACCGGGCCTGAAGCCAGATTGAAATGGGTCTAGATAATCCGCTTCTTCCAAACATGCCTGCAGCTGAACAGTGACAACCCTCTCCAGAACCTTGCCTAGGAAAGGTATGTTGGCCACCGGGCGATAGTTGTTTAAATCTGCTGGATCCAGGGAGGCCCTCTTTAGGAGGGGGTGTACCACAGCCTGTTTCAGGGCCAATGGAACCACCGCCTCCCTCAGAGAGGCGTTGACCACTTCCTGGATCCACCCGGTCATACCTTGCCGGCTAGCTTTAATCAGCCAAGAAGGGCAGGGATCCAGAGAGCATGTTGTCAGCCGCACCCCTGCAAGCAGCTTGTCCACGTCCTCAGGCCGCAATAATTGAAACTGATCCAAAATAATTGGACCAGACAGTTCTCTGGACGCCTCCTGTGGACTAAGTCCAATTGTGACATCTAATCCCCTATGAATCTGAGCAACTTTATCCTCAAAGTGCTTTGCAAAACTGTCGCAGCAGATATTCGATGGTTGAGGCTCACGCTTCACCGGGCCAGGCTTTATAAGGCCATTTACTACTCTAAAGAGCTCTGCTGGACGGCTACTCGAGGATGCAATGGCGGCGGAGAAAAAACTACTTTTCGCCGCAGTCACCGCCACGTGGTAGGCACGATAATGTGCTCTAACTCGTGTTCGGTCAGATTCACAGCTGGATTTACGCCACTTGCGCTCTAGCCGTCGACCTTCCTGTTTCATGGCCCGTAGCTCCATGGAATACCAAGGAGCTATCTGGGCTCTACAAGCAGGCCGAGGGCACTTGGGAGCAATCGTGTCGATAGCCCTGGTCATCTCCTGATTCCAGAGAGAGGTCAGAGCTTTGACAGGAGCACCAGACATGCCAACTGGAAAATCCCCCAGGGCATTCAGGAATTGTTGAGATTCCATAAGTCCCCAGGGGCAGACCATCTCAATAGGTCCTCAGATGTTAACTAATTATCAAGTAAGAGGCCCAGTGCAAACTGGCCTTAAATTTAGACATGAGATGGGAACTCTGGAACCCACACGCTTCTATTTTAAACTGCTTTAAAAAACAAAACAAAACTCCATATAGGTGCAGCCTAAATCAGCTTCCTATGTCCCTCCTTTTTAATATGATGTTGATTTTATATATTTTAATTTGTTTTTAAATGTTTTCTACTTTGTTTCCTGTCCTGGGAAACATATTCTTATAGTTGAGCTATGTTAGAATTTCCCCCAAAGACTAGCGCAAAATTGCACAGAAGACGGCACGATGAAGGTTAGAGTATAGATTTGCTTTGAATTCAATGGAGAGGGAATTCCCTTCTTCACCATTATAAATAGACCCAGTGCTGAAATCACTCCAACACATTCACTTTCCCTCACTTTCCCCATCTTAGATGCTGTTTTTACTAATCATGTGTATTTTGATCCACTGCCAAATTGAGAAATCTACTGTTGTTTGGAATTTGAAGTTTCGATTTAAATGAACACACTGGATAGCATGTACATTTTGCTCAGTGTTGCTTCATTAATGTTGCCCGGGTGTAAAACATCTGGGACTCACAGTCTAGTGACAAACTCATTTGTGCTTTTGGTATGTTTTGCTCTGTTTTTTTCGCAGAACTTCTGTTGCCTTTGATTACTTCAGGTGCTATCTGCATGGCAATTATTTAAATATTTTCCTTCCTGGGTTCTGGGGCAGACAAAAGATCCATCGCCTATGTTCTGCTGAGACCTTTAGTCGCAACCCCTCAGGGCAATGGTCACACCTTCAGTTTAAGTAAACCTTCTTCAGTCCATCTTCAGGCCTGACTGCTCACAGCTTTTCATTTCTTTCCATTTTATTTATGGACTTTCCATTCAGAAAAGTCCAAATGGAGGATGGAAAGACCACAAACAAAACAGATAGAACTGAAAAGGTGTGAGCAGTCAGAGCTGAAGATGACTTAAAATGAAGGTTTATAGTGACAGTGTGACCGTGGCCTTAGTGTTCTCTTAGGGCTGATTTGATTTTGTGAATTAATGGTTCAGATCTGATTGGGTCACCATGTAATGCAAGGAAGGGATTACAGGATAGGTAGCAGCTAAGCATAATAAACAGCTCTTAATAGATCTCTCTCTGTGTGTGTTTGCAACAAAGAAAGGGAGAAACCAATGTTTATGTGGGATTATTGTGGCACCATGAATGAGCTATACGTGTGCCAGCTCTTTACAGCCCTTCACACTCATGGCACAGTGGGTGCCCTGAACAAGTGCAAAGTTCACACAGCCCTATGCTGAGTCAGCAGGCACCCTGCTCTTGGCCCAGTTTAGAGCATCACAAAGAAGAAGAGTTGCTGGCTTTTCTACCCCACTTTTCTCACCCATTTAAGGGGACTCAAAGCAGCTGACAAAGCTTCTGTTCTTCTCCCCACAACAGAACACCCTGTGAGGTGGGTGGGGCTGTGAGGGCTCAGCAGAGAGCTGTGACTAGCCCAAGGTCACCCAGCTGGCTTCATGGGGGAGGGCAGAATTGAACCCAGTATTCCCAGATAAGGGTCTGGCTCCTTAGCCACTAGACCAAAAGGCAGAACAGTAGTAAGTTCTTTAAAGACACCTTCTCCTTCCCTTTCTGCACTGTTGGTGCCTCCACTGGTGAAGCTGACCCACCTGGTTCAATGCAGCTTTCCTGACTTTAATCCTTTCCGCACTTGACATTATGCTGGAATACATTTTGGGATAGGCGTCTATTGTCTGCCATAAGGCCAGTTTGCACTTGGCCTCTTAGTATGCAATTAGTTATCATCTGGGCAGGTGGATCTGCACTTGCAGGAGGTGTTTACAGCCTGGCCCTGATGTTAACTAATTGCGTACTAGCTGTGGTCTGTGAAACTGTGCAACACAATCAGACTAACCCCAACTAATCCCGACCAAACCCTTACCTGTTGTGTCCACGAGGCAACCATCTGCACTATTTCCAGTGCCCTGACACCCCAGGTGACCCGGTGTGTCTGCAGAGCGTTACCATCGCCTTGATGATGGTGCTGGTGCACAGACAGTCACACAGGGTGCCATGATCAAAAAGGTGGCACCCAGTGTAGGATCGGGCACGCGACTGGACCCAGGGGAGGGTCCTGGTGTGCAGGGCTTAGGCTGATGTGCACTAGCATTCTCTAGTGTGAACACTAGGGCACATTAGTTTGTTCTGCATCTTTCCTGTCCAGTGGACAGGGAGGCAAGTGCTGAAACACCCATAGTCTGCACTAACACAAGGAAAGCCATCCCCTGTTCCAGGATGTATTCCAGAATAAGCCCAAGTGTAGAAAGGCCCCTTGTTTCTTCAAACACAGGAAATGGCCTCCTTTACCAGGCTGTGGTATTCCCTATCTGTGGCAGCTATTTATTTATTTATTTATTTATTTAGCGGGATTTTAAAGGTTGTTACCCACCCTTAGACCTTTGGGTATAGGGCGGGATATAAATATAAATATATAAATAAGTAAATAAATACATAAATTGAAAAGTCTTATGGACTGTTTGCACTTCTTTCTTTCCTTCTTTTAGAAAAAGTGATTTACAACATAAAGAAAACAATGTACCTCCTGACCATCAAAGAGAAGAATACATATCATAAATTGATCTGACCTTGACCCTTTGTATATGTGGTTGTTGCAATTTCAGAAGGAAAAGAAGTATAAAATAGAATGAGTGACAACTCCCAAATTAGAAGCATCTGGAAACACCAGGTAACAATCGATTGCTCACGCATGGCAATTTTGTTATGATGGCAAAAGCAAGTCTGGAGCAAGATGTAATTCATGGACGGCCATTATGATATCTTCTGACCAGTGGCTGGAAAGGCTGGCTGTTTCCCTTAGGATGTCATGAAGCAATCTATAATATGTTTGACCTAGAAATGCCATACACGTTCCCATCACAAAAACTGTCAAGTCCCAGAGGGGTACCAGCCACTTAGAGAAAAGAAAGAGGGCATATGGCTCTTGGTGATGGCACTTCTTTGAACAATGTATGTTAAGTGACACTGCAGATGGAGGGACCAGAGTGGAATTGATCTGGATTAACACAAGGTAAGTGCAGAAAAGGCCAAAGGGGGAGAACATGTAAGCTGCACACAACTCAGCTCCACCGAATGTTCTCCACTTTTTGGCTCAGCAGCAACACCAGAGTTGTGAATACTGGACCTTGATAAACTATTCACCGAAAAAGGTTCATACCTTGGGATCCCAGTTTTTAAAAAGATTCTCAGTAGCCCAGGAGAAGAAGGGTTGGCTTTTCTACCCCACTTTTCTCACCCATTCAAGGGGACTCAAAGCAGCTGACAAACCTGTTCTTCTCCCCACAAGTCACCCTGTGAGGTAGGTGGGGTTGTGAGAGCTCGGAAGAGAGCTGTGACTAGCCCAGGGTCACCCAGAGGGCTTCATGGAGGAGGGAAGAATCAAACCCAGTGTTCTCAGATAAGAGTCTGGCTCCCTAACCACTAGACCAAACTGGCTCACTCAAGTGTGCTCATCTGTGTTCTCTGATATTCATGAACTACAAACCTCATCATGCCTGCTCAACAGATGGGCTTACGTTACACAACCTTGCTTAGGCTGCATTCACAAATAGCAGAAGAAAAATCTCAAAAGTGCCTTAAAGATGGTAGCATGTTGCTTTCATGTTCTCATCTCATCTCTAATCCACCTTTTCTAGTCTAGAGTGTTTGTGAGGGAAGACTGGCATGCAAGCAATCCCATCTGAGAGCCACCTCTAACCCTGCATCCATGGAAAGCAAAAGATAGGGCTTCAGAACACCTTAGAAATGACACCATCTTCTCGTCTATCCTCTAAGCCTCCTTTTCTAGCCTTGAATGTTCATGGGAGGGGGAGGGGCAGACCAGCATGTGAAGGTTCCCACCTGAAAACTATATTTAAGCCTTCTCTTAAGTTACCTCTCAGGAGGCCTTTTTGTTTTGTTTTTTTACTGCATGTCTTGAAAGTATGATCTGTTGGATAGCTACTCAAGAAATTTAAATTGCTTATGTGAATTTACAAGCGTTGCATTTCCCAAACTATTAAAGGAATCAAAATGCAATCACCCTTAGATAGTTGCACTTCTTTCCATTTTGCACTGTTTTGCAAACAAAATATGTGTTAACAGGGACGCATATGTCAGTGACAGGTGTAGACAAAAAGAATAGCGGGGAAAAACTACGCAAACATAGCATGAGAGTAAATTTTTGCAAATTGAACAAAAATGCTTCTTGGTGAGCTGTGCTGAAAAGCTCCCCCCAGTAGTTCCAGCACGTGGAAACATGCTGTCTGAATGCCTCTTATGATCTTGAACAAAGCCCTTGGCCTGCCTGTAGACTCAATTAAGTGGGTCCACAAGAGATCCAGATGGCTCTCCGGCTGTGGCCACACTTAAGGTTTAATCCAGTTTCAGTCCACTTTCAGAGTGAGAGAATACAAAGTGACAAGCTGCTTTCTTTCAGAGTTAAATAACTCAGAAAATCCTCCCTTGGGATAGATAATAAGAAAGAAAATTACTGGTCATTTTGATAATGTGTTCTCTCATTCTGAAGGTGGACTGAAGCTGGATTAAACCTTAGTTGTGACCACAGCCTCAGAGGACTGGAGGGCTGAATGAAGCCATCTCACCAAATCAGCGTTAGCCCTTTACTTACCAGAAGAGATGCCATTTCGAGACCTACCCCGTTCTTCTTCCTCCAGATTAAGGGGGAATCCCCACAGCAAGCTTATTTCGCTTTCCCTAAACCGAAATAATAGAACCGGATGCAAATACGAATTTGCCTGTTCCCATTACTTTTAACTTAATCGTGTTCGATCCAGATTCTGAGGATCGTATGTGGCATACGTGACTCAAGGGGGGACTCAAGTGGCTACTTTTTAAAAGCCGCTTTGCAGGGCTGCCCTGCCCTCTTCCTCCTGGCATGGACGTGCCTAGCTGGGTGGCTGGGTGGCTGGCTGCCGCTTGCCTGGATGGATGGATGAAAAACAGGCACCGGCAGCCAGTGATTCTTTCCCCTCCTCTCCCCATTTCCCAGGGCACACAGCAGCAGCAGTAGCAACTTCACAGCCACAGCCTTTAAAACAGAACCTCCAGGGCTTTCCTTTCCTTTCCCTTTTTTAAAGGTCAGAACTTTCCAAGAGCTAGAATTGCGCAAAACTGCAACATTGTTATTAAGGTGTGAAGAGGCGAGATCGCTACAGTGTAGCTTTAAGGACTGGATTTTTATAGTGGCTGTTTTGAGGGTGGATTTTTTCAAAGAAATCACTATCTTTGGAAGCAAGCTATTGGGGGACGGAAACCCTAAACATGGATTCTCATCCCTTAACACGGTACGGTCCCCACAGTAAAAAATGTAAAACGTTTCAAGCACACGATCCGGAGTGAGACCTGTTGAAATCAGGATTGAGATTCACCATGTTTTGGAGTAGTTTAACATGGAGAAAGTGTGTTAAGCCAAACTGCCGTGCGGACTCCAAGGATTGAAAACGTTTTGAATCCAACATAAGGTTGCCGTGAAGACACAGCCTAAGTGTTCAAATTGTGCTGCAAGTTGAGCGAACCGACCAAACTGGCAGGCAGAACTGTGATACAACTCATGTCAGGAACATGATCCTCAGCATCTCACTTCAACACCGACAGCAGGAAGAGTCACATCACAGGCTGAACATTCAACAATAATCACCATCATCAACGTCAAGCCTGGTGGCTTGTCTCATGTCTGACTGGCAGACAGGCAGAGGTCACCAAGCCTTGTCATTTCTAGGGCCGGATCCAGTTGCTTGGGTTTCCCTGCCATCGTATTGCATTAGCCCCACATCAAGTGGGAGCCACAGTAACAGCAGCAACTGAGCAGCAAGCGTGAAGGGAGAGAGAGTGCGAAAGAAAATGCAAAGAGGCAATAAACTGGTGATCGTCGTGAAGGGAGACTGTCATTTCCTTTCCTTTCTCAACAACAGATTGGCAAGAAGAAATTAACTTATTTGAGGATTAGGTACAATGGTAGATTTTTAGGGGGGAAGCAATGTTCTGGACAAGGTGATGGTGTTGGTAGTCTTTCAGGTAATCTTGTGATAACTGCCCTCCCTCCCTCCCTGTTAAACAGACAAAACTCCACTGAATCACCTTGATATATTGAATACAAGATTTTGTATAATTTGCAGTTTGGTCAGCAAGTGTCATTTTGCCTCTCTATAAATCTACGGTACAGCCACATTTGGAATATTGTGCACAATTCTGGCCACCACACCTCATCATTTTATAATTAAACTTTTGGCTTCTTTCCTTTGGGATGTGGTCTTGACTGCCAGCTTGTTTTACAAAAGGTTTGGAGCAATTCTTGAAAGCAAATGGCTGTGTTCACACTTAAGGTTTGATCTAGCTTCAGTCTATTCAGAAAGATAAAACAAATCAGCAAACTGACCAATCGTTTCCTTTCCACATCTTCTATACCAGGTGATAATGCCAAGGGAAAACAACTTCTCATTTTGCTGATGTCTTCTCTCACTCTAAAGGTGGACCTTAGGTGTGAACACAACCTTAGGAAGTTTGCCTCCTTCTGCCGTTGGTCAACCACAGTGGGTACAGGGCACTGGACTGGTTGTGCCTTGGATCCTATCCAGTGGGACATTTTTTATGTTCTTAGGTACCTTATTCTTTAATTGACAAGCCCTGACCTGACCTCACAGAAGCAATAATGAGCAGAGAGTGTTGCACGAAGACCTACGATTTCCTGGTCGTGAATTCTCACGACAGCCATGAAAGTTCACTGCACATGAGCAGTCATGTCTATGGTTGTCTGAGGTGCCAGTGCCCCACACAATCCTGGAGCAACAGAAAAGGTCCAGATGCTCACTGCTGGATGGATCTGGTAAGTAATCGGGTAAGGTTAGTAAAGGTGAGGAGCACGGTTAGGGAATTTCTGGGAAGACAGGGGGCACCTGGGGGCTGTAACAGCCTCCTCAAGGTGCGGATGCTCTCCCCCAGAAGTTTCCTAATCATGCACTATGGGCTGTAGTGTGAATTAAGGGTGTGCGTGAACATTCGTAGGCATTCAAAATCCATTCGAATGTGCTGAATTTTGACATCTGAACTCAAATAGAATGCCCTGAAATTCAAATGTAAACATTTGAATCGAATTTCGAATTTGGGATCTATTCTTTTGAATTATCCAGACGTTCGTATGTGTACGGGTTCATATACGATATGTACTTGAAGATCCGCATCTTTCCTGCATCTGCATGCCTTTCTACGGATCCGTACAGGACGAAAATGGGTTGCATATGGGATGCATAGTGACGTGTACGGACGTGTACAGATGTGTATGGATGTGGGGAAGACGCGTACATGCACATACAAATGTTGTCGACATCTGTATATGCAGATTCGAATAAAAAATTTGAACGAATAGATTTGAATTTAGTACATTTGAATCTCATCTTGTTAAATTAGAATTTAAAAAGATTCGAATTGAATTGGATTTTTAGGTATTCAATTTGATTTGAATAGAATGTCAAAAAAAATTGTGCATATCTCTAATGTGAATAGGCCTCATCTGACCAATTTGGTCTAGTGGTTAAGGAGCTGGACTCTTATCTGGGAATACCGGGTTTGATTCCACCCTCCCCCATGAAGCCAGCTGGGTGACCTTGGGCTATTCACAGCTCTTTTCCGAGCTCTCACAGCCTCACTTACCTCATAGGATGTTCTGTTGTGGGGAGAACAGAAAGCTTTATCAGCTGCTTTGAGTCCCCTAAATGGGTGAGAAAAATGGGGTAGAAAAGCCAACTCTTTTTCTTCCCCCACAAAGGAAGCTGGGTGACCTTAGGCTAGTCACGGCTCTCTTCTGAGCTCTCACAGCCCCACCTACCTCACAGGGTGTTCTGTTGCGGGGAGAAGAACAGAAAGATTTGTCAGCCATTTTGAGTCCCTTAAATGGGTGAGAAAAGCGGGTTAGAAAAGCCAATTTCTTCTTCTTCTTCTTCTTCTTCAGGTGAGGTCTGCCGCAGTTTGCACCAGCTTGCGGACAGCAGGTCCTTATTCCGGGACATAATCCAGAATAAGGCCCAGTGCAGAAAGCACTAAAGATAAAGGGTAAATAAATACCGCCCACTGAAGACTGCAGAACCTCTATTTGCTTTATTCTGCCCTTTGCTGAAATTAAGCCCTTTCCCTCAGCCAGAAAACCAAGCTGTTCCTGCCTGGGAACCTGCATGAAGAATCTTAAACAGCCTGGTTGATAAAGATGGTGTTCCGCTGTCATTCCTCTTCAGTTTGGAAAGATTAGGAAGTGATAGCTGTGTCAAGTCCTGTTAAAATAATATGCTTTCATCCCATGTCTTAATGTAAGACTATCTTATATAGCAGATGTTTGTGGAACGTGTTCTCCACTTAGGCAGCGACTGAGGCATACAGACGTTTAAACCGCGCTTTACCTTTTAGAACCGACAAATGTCAGGAAGAAATGAAGGCGGCGCGGGAGGGGGAAGTAAGTTGAGTGAGCGGGTTTGTAATCTACATCACTGAGATATGTTGGAAACAGGTTGAAAACACAGCTGCTAAAGCGAGAAGGTGAAGAAGGGGGAAAATAACCTAAGGCACTAAATTGAGTGTATATAAATAGTAGCTGTGAGTTGCACCATGATCTTCCGCAGAGTCAGACCGCAGGAGCGGTGGAAAAGCCTGCAATTTCTTATGGGATGCGGTGATAAAGAAATTACATACTTATTTGAGAGGAACATAAATAAAGATTAATAGGTTAATGAGTTATTTTCCTTTCATTACTACACCATTGTACTTTATTATAATTGCTTTGCACTCATTTAATTAAATTTGAACTGAGGCCAACACAAGATAATTTGTTTTCCCTGTACTAAACAATGAGTATGCAGATTGAAAGTACCGGCACCATAATCAGCCCTCTGTTTTGCAACACTTTTCTACTCGGAGTAGACATTATAATTGATAATTTGATTGTTGAGGCATTCTGCACGATATATTTTAAAGCAACATTAACATAATGGAAATGATGTTGTGTGCCTAATCTGGCCTGTTCTTTGTGCAAGTACATGAATGAATCCCTTGTTGCATTTGAGTGAAGCTCAGGGATACACAGGTAGGCCTAAGATATACCTACTTTGTGCTGGAATGTGAGTATAAGTGCTTCTCTCTAGCCCGTTTTCAGCCAGCAATAGTGGCTCCTTTCTGCACTGGCCTTTATTCCACATTAAATCCTGAAATAAGGATGTGCCATCTGCATGCTAGAGCAGAGTACAGAAGCCCTGAGCAGGGCCTGCCATAGCATGCGCCTACGTGTGGATGGCAGGTCCCTATTCCCAGATGCAATCTGGAATAAGGCCCAGTGCAGAAAGGTAGCATTAGGAGATGAGGAGCATTAGCAGATGAGGAGGAGGAAGATGGAGGGAGGAGGAGGAGGAAGAACAATAACAAGAAGAAACTATCATGCACTTCTTGCTCTATGTATAAAATAGACACACTGAGAAATCTCTTTCCCCTTTCCTAGGTAATAAATGTCAACTAGTACATCTAGGACATTTTTGCTAAAGTGTTCTGTGTCACCTATGATATTAAAGCCTTCTTAGTATTCTGGGTCAATCGTCATATGATAGCTATGCTCAGACCTTCTGCCAAGAAGGACAACGCAGATGGATTGACAGCACCCTCTATTTATGAATAGCCAGGAGACATACTTGGAAGGCTGTAGGCCTGTAATTTTGACTTTTGTAACAGAGGGTCTACAGTAAACAATCATCAAAGAGAAAAAATGAGCAGCAGCAGCAGCAGGAGAAGTTCTACTTAAGGCAAATCCAAGGAAAGGAGAAAACAGGTCTTTCAAAGCTATGCAAACTATGATGGTTGGTTGAAAATAGAGAGATGATGAGGGAGCTGGAAATAACAGGCATTACCTTAAGCAGGTGGCTGTAGCTCAAGGTTAAGAATCTGTTTTTGTATATAGAAGATGCAGGGCAGGTTGACTCGTTGCCATGATGCCAATGTCATGGCATCACAGCAACCTTCCATCCCTATTTTTAGATATATCTTGAATGGTCCAACAGCTAGCATCTTTCCTGCTGAAGGTGATAGCAAACAGCTTCTTCAGTGGCCAAGGAAATTTGATAGACATATTCATGGACCCACCAGGGCCCTTTTCTCACTTACTCTTAATCTGGAACAAGAAGAGTTGGCCTTTCTGTCCTGCTTTTCTTACCAATTCAAGAGGACTCAAAATGGCTGACAAAGCTTCCCATTCTTCTCCCCACAACAGACTCCCTGTGAGGTAGGAGGGGCTGTGAGAGCTCAGAGGAGAGCTATGATTTGCCCAAGGTGACCCAGCTGGCTTCATGGAGGAGTGCAGAATCAAACCCGATATTCCCAGATAAGAGTCTGGCTCCCTAACCACTAGACCAAACAAGGGGCCATGTAGTCTTCTTGTAACACACTGAATGTTAGACAATTCATATTCATTCGAACAGATCCACTTCGAATGTGGTAGGATACTATTCGATAAGAATGTATTTATATGAATTCGTATGAATATCCGATACGAGCAAAAATGTCTGTGATACATATCCTGTAACATATCCACTCTGACAGTTGGGTTTCATAAGCCTGCACGTCAGCAGAGATCTGTGATGCCCTGCCCGTTTTGAGCCAGTTTGGTCTAGTAGTTAGCCAGCTGAAATCTTATATGGGAATACCAGGTTCGATTCCACCCTCCCCCACAAAGCCAGCTGTGTGGCCTTGGGCTGGTCACAGCTCTCTTCTGAGCTCTTGCAGCCCCACCTACCTCACAGATGTTCTGTTGTGGGGAGAAGAATAGAAAAGCTTTGCCAGTCACTTTGAGTCCCCTTAAATGGGTGAGAAAAGCAGGGTAGAAAAGACCCAGATCGCAGAAGCCTTGATCAGGATCAATGGTAGATCTATGTTCAGGACTACCAGATGACCCATTTCAGCAGCACATCAAAGCACACCAACAAAATGGGATTCCCTGGTGGCTCTGAGACTAGGAACTTTCGTTTCTAGCCCTTGGAGCCCTCAGACCATGGCCTTAAAGGCCACGTGAGCTTTGGGGCCACGTCAGGCTGGTTTGGACCAGTGCCATCCTGCAGGCAGCACTGTTTCAGCTGGTTCGGTTGGTCTACACCCATTGGTTGGACAACAGGCCTTTGCAGTGCAGAGAGGACCCAGGAGGTCAACCCGAACCTGAGATGTCTCCCAACAAGGCATTGTATTTACTCAGCTTTGTGTATTATTTAGAGACTGCACCTTCCAATTGCAGGACCCATAAAAGTTTAGCTTTGTAAATCTCACCTGCCACCTCTAGAGTAGGCAAGAACACTTGAGATTCAGGTTCAGTTGGAGGTGAGGATCTCCCCCCCTCCCCACAAAAAGAATGCTGGTTTAGAATGCCCCCCGCCCCCCAATGACTGCAGTGAAATTCAGTCAATTACTGCTTCTCTTCTGTCTGCCTAAATTCATGTGTACTAACCGGCTATGGAGACAGGTAACCTTTGCCAAGTCTAGATAACCAAGGTGGAGTTCAAGCTGATGTCAGACTGACAAAAATGTATTCATTCTAAATCCAAGCTCTAATGTAGGACTGGACAGCAGAAATCTGTATTTTTAAAAAAATTCCACAGGTAATAGAACTGATACTTTTAAGGATAATCTGTGAACAGGAAAAAAAAACCCTATTGGTATTTGATCTACTTTCTAAATAACCTTCTCTGAAATATAATTAGTGAGGGTTTTTGCTTTTTTAATGCTGTACAGTGGTATATATTTATTTTGGGAAGGTTTCCTTGGGTTTATAGCCTTTAACGTTTCCAGACTGTAACACACTTGATGAATAGAACTGGGTAAATGAACTGACATTATTTTCACTTTCTAAGCCCTTAACTGTCACCACTTGACTTTGCCTGGACTTGCTTTTCCGTGCAAATGTCCTAATCTAACTCACAGAACATTTAATATTTTGAATATACTCCTCAGATATCCATCATAAAGACACAGAGCTGTTTCACAATGCTTTGCTGCTGGGGCATTGTGAAGTCCCCCAAAAAGGAATGGGCCTTCTTTTTCTACCCTTTTCTCCCTCCCTCCCTCCCTCCCTCCCTCCCTCCCTCCCTCCCTCCCTCCCTCCCTCCCTCCCTCCCTCTTTCTTTCTTTCTTTCTTTCTTTCTTTCTTTCTTTCTTTCTTTCTTTCTTTCTTTCTTTCTTTCTTTCTTCCTTCCTTCCTTCCTTCCTTCCTTCCTTCCTTCCTTCCTTCCTTCCTTCCTTCCTTCCTTCCTTCCTTCCTTCCTTCCTTCCTTCCTTCCTTCCTTCCTTCCTTCCAGGTCATAAGGTCAAGTTCTGTTAGATTCAGGCCACATCCCCACGGGATCGTTATCGCAAATTCAAAATGTTTTGAGTTCTCCTCGGCCAGACGGCAGTTCGGCTTAACACGGTATTTCCGTGTTAAACGACGTTAAACCGTTTTGAAATAAATCCTGATTTCAACAGCTCTCACTCCGGATCGTGCCCTTGATACGTGTTTCATTTTTTACTGTGTGGACAGTATTGTTTTCCGGGATGAGATTCTGTGTCCAGGCTGTCCCGCCCCCAATCGCACTGTAACCAATGGCTTGTCCGTATTGGAGGCACGTCATGTTTAGGATTCCCTCCCCCAATAGCTCGCTTCCAAAGAGTGATTCCATTGAAAGAATCCAACAGCCACTACCTCAAAAGCTACACTGTAGCGATGTAGCTTATAACAATGTTGCAGTTTTGCGCAGTTCTGAACTTTAAAAAGGAAAAGAAAGGGGAGTCCCCGCGGAACTTTCCCAGCCCACTCTCCCCGCTCTCCGAGTTCCCTCCCGGCCCCCAGGGGAAGAGCGAGCGAGGAGCCCCCTTTGCCCTTCCCCGCGGTGGGCACACTGAGCTCGCCCGCCTCTCGGCTCTCCTCCTTTTCCAGTGGCGGAGGAGCCCCAGGGCGAAGCTGCCCACGCCACAGCGCCAGGATGGATGGATGGATGGATGGATGGATGGATGGATGGATGGATGGATGGATGGATGGATGGCGCGGCGGGTGCTGGAGCCGCCGGCAGGGGAGGCAGGGGCGGCCCGGGCTGCGAGCGCGCTCCGGCCAGCGGGGCGAAAGGCGCCAAGAATGTGGCGGTGGCGGCGGCGGCGGCAGCAGCGGTGGAGTTGAGCAAAGCAGAGCGGGCACCGAGGAGCCCCAGGATGGATGGATGGATGGATGGATGGCTGCTGCTGCTGCTGCTGCTGCTGCTGGAAAGGGGGAGGGGAAAGAATGGGAATCCCCGGCGGAGCATGGATGATGCAAAGTGGCGGCGCCGCACCAGGATGGATGGATGGATGGATGGATGGATGGATGGATGGATGGATGGATGGATGGATGGATGGATGGATGGATGCTGCTGCTGCTGCTGGGAAGGGAAAGGGAGGGGAGAGAAGGAAACGGATCGGGCAGGGGATCCCCGGCGGAGCATGGATGACGCAAAGGGAAGGGAGGGTGGGATCCTGGGAGGGAGGACCAATCACAGGGCACCATGACTGGCAATGGGCGGGAGCACAGGGCTATTGTGGGGATTACCAGGATTGATTCCGCGTTAAGGCTGCAATCGGAATGGCCTCAGAACCGGATCAATTTGCAAGTCGTGTAGACAGCTTTGTTCCGGGTCAGTTATTTCGAATTATTTAAATTGAAATAACGCATGCCATGAAGACACAGCCTAATTCTGCAGAGATCCTTTGTTGTAGATAACAAACAAGGTCATTTATTTTCATTTCCTTGTTTCTAATTGCGTAGATCTCCTTTGGAGTATCTAAACAGGTGGTTCAACTGGGAAGGTAAACTGGGATGGGGTGATACGCCAGTACAGAAGCCATATCCTGTCCTAAGCAAGCAGCAAGATTCTGAAGCTAATTGGAGCAAAAAGTAACTATAGAACTGAACAGGTGAAAAAAAATGGTTAGAAAATTGCTTGCAAACAGCCCACTTGTAGCACACATGAAAACCATCCTGAGTTCCAAAATTAAGGCTGTGTTTAGACGTAACAAAAGGGGAACCTCAGAGAGACAGTGTGTGGTCCTTGTGTCCCCAAAGCTTCCCTAATCAATATTCTGTTTTTTAGCCTAGAATGTTAGCCTAGAATGTTAAAAATATTCTGTTTTTTAGCCTAAAATGTTAGCCTAGGAGAGGAGGAAGGAGTAGAGTGGTGTGTGAACAATCCCACTTCTAATAGAGATGCGCACAAATGGAGTTTATGACATTCGATTTGTAACAAACTGAATGTTAGAAAATTCATATTCATTTGAATAGATCTGCTTCGAATGTGGTAGGATTCTATTCGATATGAATTTGTATGAATTCGTATGAATATCCGATACGAACAAATGCGTGTGCGATACGTATCCTGTAACATGTCCGCTCTGAAAGCGTCAAATCCGACCTGAATCCAATTTTAATCCACTCTCGATTCATGTCGAGTGCACTCTAGGTCTGTTGCAGATGTGATTCACGCGGCTGCTTTCCCACCTCCCCAGTTTAATGAATGTCCAAACTATTCCTATGAATGCCCGAAACGTTTGTATTCGTACAAATATTTATGTACAAATGTCATAACATTAGATTCGTGTACGAATGTCCAAGTTCAGACAAATTCATACGAATAACAAATGTTGCGGATGTTCGTGCGCGTTGCTACTCTCTCGGCCTCCTCAGAGATTTTTTTGTTGTTGCTGCTGTTGTGTCTGCTCACAGCCTAAGAGAGCAGTTCTGGCTGAGACCTCTAAGAAAAGTCCTTCCAGAGGATGGCCTTTCCCACATTACTCTATTATTCCATTATCTTCTCTCCTTTTCTCAACTAGTAACCTAGGGCAGTGGTTCCCAAAGTTGTCTGGGCTACGACCCGTCTAATATAAGTTTACCAACTCGGGACCCACCTCTAGGAAATTTAACTGTTACCAATATGAATAAAGGACTTTTCAAATAACAAAGTTTTAATACAATTTTTTAATTACTTAATTAAATGATTCCATCAAAAAAGTTATTTCAAATACGGTTAAATTTCCTAGAGGTGGGTCCTTACCCACAGTTTGGGAAACCCTGACCTAGGGTGTTTTTCCACTGTCAAAAAGTACCCATTTTTGCACCCATTTAGGACCCATTTGGGTGTGAGCCGGATGATCCCATTTCCACCACGGCACCCATTTGGGACCCGATTGTTTCCACTGCCGTGGGGGAAATCCAGATCTAACGGGTACATTTTGGCCTTTAATCCGGATTTTCTGTAGACCCCATTAATGGGGTCTACAAAGGGGTCTTCTGCCAGAAAATCCGGATTAAAGGGAGTTTCCACTGGAAACAGGCAATGGGGTCCAAAGGAGGCTGGGGGAGGGGATGCGCCCATTAGACCCCCCCTAAACCTAGGCTCCAAAGTCACTTCGAAGCCACTTCGAAGCCACTTCAAATTGACTTTGAAGTCATTTTGAAGTCATTTCAAAGTCTGTGCAAAATAGCTCCGGAGTGCCTTTGAAGTCTGTGCTGATCTTCAGAGTGAACTTCAGAGTGACTTCGAAGTGACTCCGAAGTGACTCCAAAGTCATTTTGAAGTTCACTCTGAAAATCAGCACAGATTTCAAAGGCACTCTGGAGCTATTTTGCACAGACTTCGAAATGGCTTCGAAATGACTTCAAAATGACTTCGAAGTCAATTCGAAGTGGCTTTGAAGACTTCACCCCCCTGCCCCCCGAAACACCTGGGGTAACGGACCGACCCCTTGGGGGTTGATCCGGATTCCCCACATGGGTGCAAAGCTGTTTCCACAGCAGGGGTGTTAGCACCCATTGCTAATGGGTGCTACAACTCCTGTGGAAACACATTGGGTGCTTCCCTTAATCCGGATCTTCTTAGATCCGGATCTAAGGGCTGCAGTGGAAAAACACCCCTATTCTCATTAAGGATGGGTATTAACTACTCCCAAGAAATATCTGTAGCTCTGTGGTAGAGCAAATTTGTCTGGAAAGCAAAGGGTCACTGGTTTGATCTCCAGCCTCTCCATGGGCGTCGGCAATGGCAAACCACTGGAGTCTACCAGAAGTCGGCCATGATTCAGTGGTGTCAGGCAGTAACAACAGTGAACCATTCCTAATCCTAATCCTAATCCTTTAGCTCTCACCACCACATTGAGGATCGCCTTCCATCCTTTCGTGGTGAGGAGATGGGTACACTGCACCGGAAGTGAGAAGGAATTCCTGGAGGCTGCAGCATCAACATCACCATCCTTATTGGCAAAATCATGTTTTTGTCGCTTTTGGCCTGCCACAGTTTAGAACAGCAGAAATTCACAAGGGTGAGAACCCTGAGAATTATTTTAAATCATTCACAGGGGCTGTCCACAGATGGAGACCCACAGGGAGTGAATGGGTGGGGTCACCCACTGTGATCTGCTCCATCCTCTCTTTTCCAGAGGCATTTATGTGCTTACATGAGTAGTGCGCTGCCCACTAATGCTTGTACGCTCTGGGTACAGGAGGACCAGCACATTTTCTGGCTGGGAGGGTTGCTCCTCAGCAGCTAGAAATGCAAATGGTCCTCCGTGGATCGGGCCGCGCCACCGGCATGAAGCACTGGCATGGCAATGCAGAGGGGCAGTGACGTTTGGGGGCGCGGACCCCACTGACCCCTGTAGAACAGCCAGCCTGCTTTTGCAGTGCCAGTGTGTGGAGACCTCCCCTATGTCAGCCACGCTGGGCCTGCACACACAGCAGGCAGCCAATCAGAACAGGACGCTAGGACTTGCTCCCGCCTGGCAATGCAGCTGCCCTTGCGCTGATGAGGCACTTCCTGCCACTGCAGTCGAAAAGCAAATGGTCATGCCACCAGATGCTCCAGGTAAGTCCGGAGTAAAGGTTGGGATAGGTGTGAAGCACACCTAATCAGTAATTAGTACAGCTCTGGTGAAGGTGGGCATGTTTGTAGCTCTCTTAGGCTGTAGCAGCCTAGCGGACGTGTGAATGCTCTTCACGAGGGCTATACTAATTACTGACTAGAGGCCGTAGTGTGAATTGGCCTCAGGTTGCTTTAAATTGTCAAGGGAGTGGCTTGAGGTCAGTATTATAATATTTAGTTTAGGTTCACAGAAGAAACCTGGAACACGGCATAACAACCCAAAAACTGCAACAAATGAGATTGAACCTGGTCATGAAAACCTACATACAACCATTATAGTAGATACTTCTGCATGTAGGTTCACTCCTTAGCATTTCCTCAGAAGTATGCAATTGCAAACTCCTTCTGTATCAATGCCAAGAAAACTGCATGGGTGTGCCCATGTAAGTCACCCCACTTGAACTTCTCTTCCTTTAAATTGCTGACTTTATTGTGCATTTTATGTAACACTGAGCTTTTCTGGGCTTTTCTCCAAAGACAAGACATCTTTCTTTCTTTCTTTCTTTCTTTCTTTCTTTCTTTCTTTCTTTCTTTCTTTCTTTCTTTCTTTCTTTCTTTCTTTCTTTCTTTCTTTCTTTCCTTCTTTCCTTCCTTCTTTCTTTCTTTCTCTTTCTTAATAGTTGCATAAAAATAAAAATGCATATAGCCATAGAAGCCAATGTGTGTGTGTTTGTGTGTGGGGGCTTCCATTATGCTCACTTAATGTGCAAGAAATTTCACAAAATTCAGTTATTTGTATAAATGTGTTGCAAATGTTGGAAAGGTATGATGAAATTACAGATAGTCTCTTTTCTAGAGGAGCAAACCCACTAGGCAGAGTCTGGGCTTGCATTTATCTGTTACTCTGTTTTCAACCAGCGGGAGGTAGTGAGAGAATATTATTTTTCAATGGGTTTTCTCTTTTCCTAAATTATTTCACTCTAAGAATATTATGTTATTCCCTGCTAGGAGAATTAGAGTTTGAGTAGTATTTGAAAGATCAAATATTTGCCTGCCCTGTAAGGAAGTGCACTTATTACCTTTTTCACTGTTTACTCAATAAAAAGAAAGAAAGAAAGAAAAAGTTATTAAAATCCAACATGATGTTAACTATTTGGATGGGGGGAGACAAGCTTGTGCAGAAAGATTTTCTTTCAAATGGAAATATGCCAAGGTATCTTTGTCTGCCTTCCTTTCACAGAGAAGGTTTGGTTATTATGAGACTGATTTTTATGTAATTTCCACTGCATGAAATGTACAACTTAGGTTAGCCGCGACTTAGAACGCGGCTTCCATTTAGACCCTGGGACTGCTACATCCCTTAAAACTGAGGGTGGAGATGCTGCTCTACATTAAAGTCACAAATAAGATAAAATGCCATAAAGCCTATTGGTGTTTTTTTTTTTAAAAAAAATATACCGTAACATAAAATTAATTGACGTAATGGGAAGAAGAACAAGGCAAAAAGATCCATCAAATGCCTGGGGGAATGCATCTATTTTCATTACATTTTGTGAGATGTTCAGTATTTGGTTCTGAATGGACCAGAAATGGTTCTTCAGATGTGGCTGAACAAAAAGACCCATCATATCAGCCAGAAACTGGTGTGTCAGAATCACTGGGGGGCGGGGGGAGGGCAGAACTCGAGAACAAGAAGAGTTGGCTTTTATACCAAGCTTTTCTCACCCTTAGAGGTTGCAGCTGATAAACCTTCTGTTCTTCTCCCCACAACAGATACCCTGTGATATAGGTGGGGCTGTGAGAGCTCAGAAAGATTGCTGTGACTCACCCAAGATCACCCAGCTGGCTTGGTGGAGTAGTGCAGAATCGAAGTGGAAGACTACCAGATAAGAAGTCTGGCACACTAACCACAAGACCAAACTGGCTTGCAGGTCACAGAGCTGCTCACAGAAAGTTCTTCTGTTTATTGTTGATACCAGAAGTCAAAGGAATCAAGTTCAGGCAAGAGTATTTTGCTAGGACACTTTCCCATAGATAACAGTTCCCAGAGGGCTAACAGTTGCAATGACTAGGGTGGCAGCCATGGGAAAGCTGCGTCTAACAGGAGTGCAAGTTAGCAAGGCTCTCTCTTGGTGAGAATCAAAGATGGACATGCAGTGGCCCTTGCAAGTTGGGAGTGGTAATTCAGACCACATCTCTGTTTACTGCTGGGAGGTCCCCATTAATGCATCTCCATTTGCTGCAGCAGTAGGAGCTTTATGACGAACATGCTAACTTGCTTCTGGGTGCAATCAAAATGATGGATGCACCATTTTTGGAGAGCATGGCATTCTGTCCTCAACATTGGTGCTGAAAAGGTTGCTCAAAAATGGAAGCAAAGAGGTATCATTCTCAGCATCAATCACAGTGCCCACCCCAAGCACCCAGGGAGTGCTATCTCCATCACAAAATGGAATCCTGGCCCCCATAGCATCCAGAAGGCAACAAGGTAGACCAGAAGTACCCAATAAACAGTTCTCCAGATGCTATTGAGCCATAATTCCCATCATTCCTTGCCCTTCGCCATGTTAGTTGGGATGGATGGAAATCATAATCCAGCAATGTCTAGAAGGCCATAAATTCTGTAATGATTTGACAGATGTACAATATTCCTGTGCAACTAAGAAAGGGCCATAACTGAATGGAACATGCTTTGCAAGCAAAATGTCCAGCGTGGCTAACATCTTCAAGTTGATCCGAGCCTGGTAATTGTTTTCTGGAATTCTGGAGATTTAGTGCTAGTTACTATAGAAAACACTTGAGTTATATGGACTGAACAAAGGCAGTTTTTCATGAGATTCAAGGGAATACATGAACAGTTCCCTCCCCACCTTCTGTTTGGAAATAAAATTGGCCTGCACAGTTTCCATGGTGCTGCTATAAATTAACCATCACAGTTTGAACTGTACATGAGCTTCAGTCCTAGAAAGTTCCTGGAATTTACCTCCTAAATTAATTCAGGAAGTGCATGCTGAAGAATGAATTGCTTCATCTTGCTCCTGAAAATAGAAGAAGTGTGACTACAGACTGGCCGAAACACTTATCCATTGTATCAGTGTTTACATAAAAGATCCATTTGCACAGTTGCAGGAGATGCTGCATTGTTACAAGCAGCGTTCACCTTGTGAAAAAAACAACACCCTGATCAGGCAAATATAATTAAAATAAACAAATAGATCAGATAAGTAGTTGGAGGAATTCTACGGCAGGTTATTAATCTGAGTTCAAAGGTGAGGGTGGGGGAGATGAACCTTTTTAGTTTCCAGAGCTGAAAATGATCTTGTTCAGTTACTAGACACACAGATGAAATACCTGAGAATGTAAGCTTGGTTTTCATCTGTGGCAACCAGCACATAAATCCTTTTTGCTGTTTGCTACCTGTGACGAAGACAAGATTTTAGACGTTGCACAACTAGATTTTCAAAAGCCACTATTCTTTTGGGTGGGAAATTGTTGCTTTTCCTGACGACGGAACAAAGAGTTGACTTATGTTGCCATCTTTTGATCAATTCTAGAGGTTTATGCATGGCAGTCTGAAAGGGGCTAGTTTTCCATTGTCTTATTCTCCAAGGTTACACGTTACAAAGACCAATACATTATATTCACAAGCACAAAAGCCGATTGTTTTAATTACTCTTTCTGCAACAGAGAACAAACTCCTTATTCAACATGGAATGCGTACAGAAAATGCAACTATATATTCAACAAGATAAGGCTCCTTCTGAGATTGTGGGAGAAGAAAAGCGTTCATGCATCTGTATTCTGTAAGCTTCATCCTCACTGTATTTTTTAAAAATCTTTTTGATAGAACAGAACTTTCATGGAAGCTCTGCTTTCTCACCAATTGCTTCTGGGCACCTCAAAAAGAAGACAAAGGCAAAACCTTCACCTGCCCTCTAATCCTGCCTGTCTCTCTAACCTGGAGGTGGTACCTAGGCATCAATTGCCGTAGCCATTGACAGAACCGTCCACCAACGTAAGAGGCCTGCTGGATGAGGCCACAGCCCATCTAGTCCAGCCTTCCTCATCTCAAGCAGAAGATAAAGACAAAACCTTTACCTGTTCTCAAATCCCTGCAAATGACCTTCACATCCTCTAACCCGGAGGTAATATCAAGACATCAGTTCTAGTAGCTATCGATACACCTGTCCTCCATGAATTGTTCTAACTTGGTAGTCAAGGTTTGGGCAGGTTAGCTCCCAGAACCCCTTTGCCAGCTTGGCATTTGCCTGGGGTGGGGGGCATGTTAGGCATCCAGGTAGAGGCAGCCCGAGATTCTGTAATTTAAAATCCACATTTCCTCCTACTTATAGGTTTCCTGGCCACACTACTTCCCCCATTTCCCCCCACTTTCTGGCCAGGACACACCAGAGTCAGCCCGCTGATACCACAGAAGGGTACAGCCAATCAGATTAAACTGTATGACTTCACTGAGAATGAAGACTGGGCATAGTGCATGCTAAATATAGTGATCGAGGCATGAGTCCCAAACCAGGCCTGAAGCATAATTCATCGCAGAATTCGTATTTTTGATGTGGTAGTCAGGAGAGTTTCCCCAAAAGGTTTGTGTTTAGGAGCACATGTTATTTGCCTCCTGCAGGTCTACTCCACCTCTCTTCATATTGCTGTACATTTTACCTTCAATATTATTTTGACCTGCCACATCTCATCCATTGATTAGTACAATGGAACAGAAAAACAACTTGCTTGTCAGGTGTGAGACAATCAGGAAAGAGTGCTTTTGCTATTTTCCCTCTAAAATGATGTAAGTAGACATCAGTGTGAGTCGATAAAGAGCATTACAAAGACTAGAGAGGCTGCAATCTCTTTCCTTGCCTGAGAAAAAAAAATCTACTGGAAATTATTCACCTTGCACATTTCGTTTAAAACTAAAGGACAGGAAAAGGAGGAGGAGGAGGAGGAGGAGGAGAAGGACATTAATTTTATACTTATATCCAATGATGTACACATCTGGCAATTGCAACATAACATGTAACAGGGGTACAGACAGCTGTGAAGGAAAATAAAATCAAAGAAGATCAAATATTCGCACCGAAGCAAAATGTCAGTTTCTGATGTATCCAAAACTTCAGCCGAAAGAATCCAGTGTTCCACCTTGCAAAAAATATTTGATCAAATATTGTGTTTTGTACTTAGTGGGGGCACCAAAAAGAAACTGCAGGATCTTTTTTAGATTTTGTGATTGTTGCTCGCCAACTTGGAAGCACCTTCAGCAGAAGTTGAGTGTGACCCAAACTCTGCACTTCACCTGCAATGATTAGATCAGTGATGGTGAACCTTTTGAACTCGGTGTGTCAAAATTCACAAGAAAACCTAGGTTAACTCAGGTGCTGTGTCACATCTAGAAATATCCATAATTTTGTGATATTTGTAGCTTTAGTAAAAAAGTTATATTTTTGATATATCTATTTTATTAAAAGCAAAACCAAATAATTCTTTACATTTGCTGAATCTTCAATTGAAAGTTGGCATTCCGTACACTTCAAGAGCAAGCAAGCACTACACGCCCAGGTGCCAGGGTGACCAGGTGTGTCACCCAAAAGGGCTTGGCAGGTCATCTGTGACACGTGTGTCATAGATGGCCATCAGTGGATTAGATATACATGTGCTGAGCCTGTTTCCTACTCACCAGCTCTTGCACTTCCACTTTTTTTCCTCGGTATTTAATCAATAAAGACTGTATGAGCATCATTACATGTATCAGCTGAGTACACGTTGTTATTCATGCATTGCTTTGTGTTTACTATTGCTCCTTGAAAGAGGGCATTTTGGTCTAGTGGTTAGGGAACCGGGCTCTTATCTGGGAATACTGGGTTTGATTCCGCACTCGCCCATGAAACTAGCTGAGTGACCTTTGGTGAGTCACAGCTCTCTTCCGAGCTCTCACAGCCCCACCTACCTCACAGGGTGACTGTTGTGGGGAGAAGAATAGGAAGCTTTGTTGGCCACTTTGAGTCCTCTTAAATGGGTGAGAAAAGCAGGGTAGAAGAGCCAACTCTTCTTCTTTATATCCAACATACTTTGTATCCATATTCCAACGGTCACTCCAAATAGAGCTGAGATTCTGGGTGGTTGTTGCTGATATATGTAGATCTGTGGTCTCCAACACGGACGCCAGTGGTGTCACCACAAATCCTTCTATGGGACTAACTAGTTGGGTTTGCTACCGTTTAGCTGCAGAGACCTTCTTCGTGGAAAGAAAAAGACAAGGAACATTCGCCTTTTCCTTAATTCTCCAAATACCTTTTGCAGGAGAAAATGCAACAATTACATGTTGTTGCTTCACTAGGAAGTTTTGGGGTACATGTTCCTAGACAGGATATGCTGGTTGCATATGTCTTTGGTATGGGGATATTTTGCTCCTTCTTCACTGATCTTCCTTTAAAAAACAAGTAAAATGTGTTTGTTGGTGTTGCTACCCAGTTTTCATGGTTAACTTGGGCCACAGTGGTCTCCCTTCTTGGAGGCGCATTCTGCCCTTGTTTGCTTTGTTTTGAAAGGTGCATAAGAGTATTTTGCCTCAGACCTTTGGTCAACAGACATACATACAAATATAACTCTATCACAATGCCAAACAATCTGGACAAATACATTCCCATGTGGGAATACACAATATTGTAGAGAAATTATATCTCAGAATTATTACCAGATGGTATGCCACCCCTGTATGATTGAACTATATTTCTCCTTCTCATCCAAAAAAATGTTGGCATGGATGCAGGTCTCCAGGCACATATACCCACCTTTGGTGGCATTGCTCTCAATAAATTCTGGAGTCAAATACATAATGAAATTAATAAAATTTTGGGAATACGGATGGAATTCTCTCCAAGCATTTATATATTGCATATCCATACCAATCTGTTAATATAACTAAAAACAAAGTCCTGCTTCTACATTATATGTTGTTAGCAAGTAAAACATTAATAGCCCCAAAGTGGAAAATATTAGATTTGCTAAATCTTCAGACTTGGTAAAATAAACTTATAGAATACAGTATTATATAAACGAACTTATCACTTCTCAATTTTACAAATATATAGGAAGAAGTATGGAAACTATTGTTAATTTTTTTTTAGCATCAAATATAGAAGAATATACTCTATTGGAAACAGCCATAATTTTTTTTTTTACCAATTGAGAATATATGTGATCAGAAAGAAATGATATATGCGTCCTGCTCCAGTTATGAAATGTGGAAAGTTTAGTATAATGCAACCTAAGTTCTGCAATAGTTAATATTGTTGATTTAATGATTGTGATTATAAATATGAGATTCACTGTATAATGTTATATATATTTTTTAAAAGAGTAGTTTGTCTGTCTGAGAACATCTTGTAATGCTTGTGGCTTTCAAATGTGTCTCCATTTCCATTCCTATGTTGGTGCCTCTTCCGTAGGACAGTTGAATGTCCACTTTCATCCTCCCTTACCAGCTGCTTACTCTGAAGACATTCACAATACATAGGAAAACCCATCACTTACTCTTTTATATGCAGGTGTTTTTGTTTGTTTGAATTGTTTAATCAGAATTCGTGTTTCTGTCCTTGCCTTCTTCAGAATAAATGCAGGGTGGAATGCAGCAACCAGGGAATGGACACAGAATACTAACACATAAAATCTGGTAATAAAATGCCCATGCCTGTAGTTGGTTCTCAAATTTTAATAAGCTTTTTTTAAAAAAAAAAATCTGCATTTTAAAGATGATTCCATTTATTAAATTTAAGCGTTATGCGTATGATTTTATTTTGATTTGCAAAGCTATTTTGTGAGATCACTATGTGGCAAAAAGAGTGTGACATAAAATGTTTTTTAAGAAGACAAGAAGAAGATACTGCTAGCTTGAATGCCGAGGTCTGTCCAATTAATGTACACACTATCCACAATTTGTGGCCAAGTGACTTCCCTGGAATTTTATTTTGATTCACGTTTATACTTGTCAAAACCAATGGGATTTTTGCCATATGAATGCAGATAAATTCTGCAATCATAGGCTCCATTTCTGACAGAGCAATAGCGTGGCAGGACATTCATGTTTCTATCATATTCCAAAATATTTATTCAGCCCACTAAGTGGTTTACAAATCAGTGAAGATAATATATAGCCCGTGCTGCAACTATGAGCTTGATGAGACTTTGCACAACAGGAAATGATATGAAAAGGAAAGGAAGCTGAAGGAGCCAGGATGATGATGATACAGGTTGGACTCATAGCTCTGTAGTTGATTAATTTTTTAAAAAATATCTTGATGCTTTTCTTGCAAATGGTGATCTAGTTTTCCCAGAATTGAGCAGGGGGTTTGCAGGAATGCAATTTTCAGGATTCGATTCGAATATCTGAAAATTCGATTCGATTCAAATCTTTAAAATTTTAATATATCCAAATTCACATCTATTCATTCAAATTTAATTCAAATTTGCACTTGCAAATGATGACGTTCGTATGTGCCCATATGCATCCATATGAACCATGTATTTATCCTGTTTGCAACCTGTTCCCCCCCCCCCCCGGTACGGAGCCATACAAATGTGCATGGATGCAGGAAAGATGCACATGTGCAAGTAAGCATCGTGTACGTACCCGTACACATACAAATGTCCAAATAATTCAAACAAATAGATTCGAAAATATGAAATTTGTTTGAATGTTTAAATTTTAATGTATAGACATTTGATTTGAATTTGAATGTCAACGTTCAAATGAATTAGATCAAATTTTGAACGTTTCGAATATTCACGCAGATCCCTAGAAGTGAGTACAATGCAGCCAAAGATGGGTGTTTATGTGCGGCGCGGGGTGGGTGGGAAGGGGCCACAGCTTCTTCCTCCAGTTAAACTGGAATGTTCCAAACTGCTATAGACTTAGAAAACAAAATCTCAGTCTTGCTTCAGTCGGCAAGGGGGACACTCGGGAGGAAGGGAGCTTCCCATGTTTTAATAAGCATCTTCTTCAGATCTAATCTCTTGGATGTCAAGAAACAGCAATACAGATGTGTGTGTACAATGAAGCTGTGAAGACTGGATGAACGCAACAGCACCGCCTGCCCCTGGGTGGTGGGACTTCAGAAGTGTGGAAAGATGCCAATACTCCGGGCTTGGATCCTGGTGGTTGACGCAGGAAGTGCTGCCATGCAGGTTTCTTGGTAACAGTATAGCTACCACTTTCTTCTTCAATGTTCCAGCTTGTCTAGACTTCAAAGATCTGGTGTTTACAAGCAGCCTTATGCGCAAGGACTAGCCAGGCCCATTCCAGGCCCTTTCTGCACTTATCCGCAGTAGGTCAGGATCAGCAGATCCGGAAGAGCCTGGCCCACTGATCCAGACTTTGGGAAGGCATGGGCAGGATCAGTGCCACCTGCAACAATGGCGCCAATCCTGATCAGCATACACTGCAGTGCCACAGCTTCAAAGAACAGCTGGACATCCCTAGCCTTGGAACCTTCTGGAGGGTGGCATCTCAGGGCTCACTTTGGCACAGCACTGAAACTGATCCCCCATAATCCTCTGCACCACAGGCCTCCTTTTTTAGGATTAGGGCTGCTGCAACTACTGGCATGCTCCGCATAAAGCTGACAGTACAGTACAGCAGAGTGTGTGGTCACCTAGTTCCACTTTAGTATGCAGATCTGTGTGGTCTGCAACCTTTCTGTGCAAGCCCTTAATCTTCACTAAAGGTCAGTCCAGGCAGAAAGTGCCCTTGTTTAGATTCCAGGCTCATGCTAGAACTATACGGGCTGACTTATTGAGCCAGTTTGGTCTAGTGGTTAGGGAACCTGACTCTTATCTGGGAATACCAGGTTTGATTCCACCCTCCTCCACGAAGCCAGCTGGGTGTCCTTGGGCTAGTCACAGCTCTCTTCTGAGCTCTCACAGCCCCACCTACCTCACAGGGTGTCTGTTGTGGGGAGAGGAACAGAAGATTTGTCAACCGCTTTGAGTCACCTTAAATGGGTGAGAAAAGTGGGGTAGAAAAGCCATCTCGGGTGTTTTTCCACTGCAGCCCTTAGATCTGGATCTAAGAAGATCCGGATCTAAGGAATAGGTGCATTTCTTAATCTGGATTTAGTAGATCTGGATTAAGGGAAGCACCCAATGTGTTTCCACAGGAGGTGTAGCACCCATTAGAAATGGGTGCTAACACCCCTGCTGTGGAAACAGCTTTGCACCCATCTGGGGAATCCGGATCAACCCACAAGGGGTCGGTCCATTACCCCAGGTGTTTTGGGGAGCAGGGGGGGGGGGTGCAGTCTTCGAAGCAACTTTGAAGTGATTTTGAAGTGACTTCGAAGTCAGCTTCAAAGTGACTTCGAAGCCAATGTTGGGGGGGTCAAAGGTGCATCCCCTCCCCCTAGCCTCCTTTGGACCCCATTGCCTGTTTCCACTGGATTTTCTGGCAGAAGACCTCATTGTAGACCCCATTAATGGGGTCTACAGAAAATCTGGATTAAAGGCCAAAAAGATCTGGATTTCCCCCACGGCAGTGGAAATAATAGGGTTCAAAATGGGTGCCGTAGTGGAAATGGGATCCTCTGGCTCACAGCCAAAATGTACAAAAATGGGTGCAAAAATGGGTACAATTGACAGTGGAAAAACACCCCCCATCTTCTTCTTCTACAGAGGAACAGAAGTGCTAATAAACAATCAATTTAATCACTAGCGGCAATTTTGCACTTCGCTTCCCGTGGTCGGGAAGTGTGAGCAATGAACTAACATTGACTAGTGCTTAACTCACAAGGGCTAGTTGATGACAACCCAGCCCCCGCACGATCAACCACTCACCTGTGTCCGATTGGCAGGTCGCTCCTCCACAGGGCGCCACCATCTTCAGTGGCCCTGCACGAATGTGAGTGCATCAGGGTCGGCACTATAGCGACACTGATGCTCTGGGCAGTCGTGTTGGGGGGGGGGGGCGTCACGCGCTTGTGCGGCAGTTCTGATGGGTCGCTGGCTGGACAATTAAGGTAAGTTCCCGGTTGCGATTGGAGAGGGTGAGATTGCTTGTGGTGCACAATTTCATGCACCACAGCTAGTTCAATTGGTCAACCTCTGGGCAGGCAGGCAGGGGGCGCTTGGAGGCTGTAAGGTGCATCTGCCTCCTGTACCTGCAGATTCACCTGCCCAGATGTTGCCTAAGTGTAAACTAGGGGTAAAAGTGCAAATTGCCCCCCAAATTTTCCAGCAGCAGCGCATGCACGCCCTCTTTCCCGCCCTTTTCCTGCGCTTGTATCTCAAATGTGGCCCAGGATCGAAGCACTGCTGCCATTGACACCGCAACCACTTCACCCATTGTGGTGGTGGTGGTGGTGGGCAGTGTGAAGGTGCCCCAGTAGTGTGCTGGTGGCAGCGAAGAAGCGGGGGAGGTGCCTCTTGCTTCCCACTGTCCGAATTTGAGCAGGCCGGACTGGCGGCAGCGCTTCCCCGTGCGTGGCGGACAGCGCCTTCTCTCCTTCCTCCTTCTCCTTCGGTCTAAGTGGTCCTCCGAGAAGCCGGCTGGGTGACCTTGGGCTCGTCACCGCTCTCCTCTGAGCTCTCACAGCCCCACCTACCTCACAGGGTGTCTGGTGTGGGTGGAGGAACAGAAGGTTCGTCAGCCGCTTTGAGTCCCCTGAAATGGGTGAGAAAAGCCAACTCCTCTCTTCCTCCTCCTCCTGTTTTCGGGGGCTGCCCAAGCCCCGACACCGACGCCGCACCGCCTGCTGGGGGCGCTTTCCGCGCGGGACAACCCGGTCAGGCAGGGCGCACGGCCTGCCACATACCCAGCCACCACCACCCCGACCCTCCCCGCGCGCCTCCCATCCCCCGGCCGCCGTCCCCTCCTCTCTCCCCAGGCAGGCAGCAGCCGAGAGAGGGAGATAGAGGGGGGGGGGGCGTTGTTGCTGTTCTTCCCGCGTCGCCCTCGCTCGGAGGAGCAGCGTCCAGGGCGGGCGCGTGGCTCCCCTGCCTGCCTGCCTGCCTGCCTCCCTTCTTTGTGTGCGGAGCAGCAGCTGGTCCTCCGCCGGGCGGCCGCGAGCGAGGGAAGCCTAGCCAAGGCAAGGCAGGCGCAGGGCAGGGCTGCTGCTTCCCCTTGGAGGGAGGAAGGCGCGTGAGGGGTAGACGGAGGGAGGGAAAGAAAGAAAGAAAGAAAGAAAGAAAGAAAGAAAGAAAGAAAGAAAGAAAGAAAGAAAGAAAGAAAGAAAGAGCGCCGCGCTCTCCTCGGCCGTCCCCGCCGTCCCACCGCCTCTCCTCACCGAGAGCCTCTGCCGGCCTCCTCCGTCCCTCCCTCCGCCCCCCGCCTCCCTCACCTGTCCCTCTCCCCGCCCCTCCTGCCCTGCTCACCTGCCGCCGCTCTGCCCCTCCCCTCCCCCCTCCCTCCCGCATCATCCCGTCCCTTCCTCCCTTCCCTTCCCTTCCCTTCCCTCTCTCTCCCCCTCCCACCCTCTCTCCCCTTTCTCCCTCCCCCCTCCTCCTCCTCCATCACCACCACCACTCCGCCCGCCCGCCCGCCCGTCCGCAGAGCCCAACAACAACTTGCGCGCACCGGCGGCTCTCCCAGCCCGGCGGCGGCGGCGGGACTTTGGGCCACGGTGGATCTATTGCCCTCCCGCTCAGGATTCTTCGCCCCTTTGGACCGCGCAGAGCGCCGCTGGCCGCCCCCCTCCTCCCTGGGACACTTCCTTTCGCCCCCCCCCCCGTTCCCTGCCCTGCCTAGCCCCCTCCCCATCGGCAACAAGAGCCCCCCCTCTCCAAAAACAACAACCAAAAACACCCCCTACCCCTCCCCTCCCCGCCCCAAATCCCCGTCAACATGGATGTAAGATTTTACCCGGCTGCGTCTGGAACTTCTCTGCCCGGAGACCCCTCCAACCTGGACTTTGCTCAGTGTTTGGGTTACTACAACTACAATAAGGTGATGATTACGGTGTGTGTTTTTTAATAACCCCCCTCCTCTCCCCTCCCCCCGCCCCCCCACCCCATCTCCCCCCAACCCGCCCCTTTGTTTGCGTGGTGCCTTTCCCCAATTGCCCCCCGTCTTGTCTTGCTCCAGATCGAGGGGCGCCTGTGCGGAAACAGGAGGGAGAGACTCGCTCGGAAAACTTTTCCCTCGCCCCCGGGCCAGCAGTGTGGATGGAAACGTCTCGAGAGCGCTTTATTCCTGCGCGCTCGGCAGCTGGCGCGTCTTTCTCTTGCCTCCTTCCTCCGGTCGCGCGTTGTTGTTTGCCCTGCCCTGCCCGGCTCCCCTGCTCCGTCTCCCCGACTCGGGAGGGCGAATCCTCGGTCGCATCCTCGCGGGTTCTGCCCCTGGAACGCACGCGCCGCCGTGCCCGTGTAAACGCACCGAATGCGCTCCGTGCGGGGTCGCCTCTGTTTCCTTGGCTGGGGAAGGAGAGCCCGGCTGGTGGGCTTGGGCGTTTTTGGGGGTGCGTGTGTGGTGTATTTGGGTGGATGGGGGGGGGGGAGAGAGATGCACACCAACTGCAGCTCTGTGCCTTTCTCCAGGGTGGGGGGAAGGAACAATGGACAGTTCTGCTTCAGCCTGCTAGAAGTACTTTGGGAATTGGAGCTGAAAGCCAGCTGTTACTGATGCCTTTTTCTTTTGTTTTCTTTGCCTAATAACAAAACAAAAGCAAGACATGGGGTTCTTCCCTCCCCCCCCCGTCCCTCCCCATCGGGATGAAACGTCCTGCAGTGCGGCCCTTCTCCATCCTTGTGGATCCTTCTCTTCCTCTTTCCTCCCCCTAACTCGCAAAGGTCGACTCTTCGGCGTTTTCTTTCTACATTCCAGCATCCGCCGGAGCTTGAATTCCAGGCGGCAAAGCGTGGGATTTGCATCCAAATAAATGTGTTTAGGGTCTTGGGGCCAAAGGGCACCCCGAGCCGGAATTACGGAGGTAGATGTAGGATTCCTCGCGAGGAGTATCCGAAAGGAAAACGCAGCATTACTTATGGAGAGGTCGCTGCCCTCTTTAGCTTCTGGGCTTTTACAGTATTTATATCTTTCTTGCCGCGCTTGCAGATTGTAGGGTAGGTTTAGCAGCAGCTGGAAAGAAAGGGTCTCCTTTCCAGCTCAGTATGTTAACAAAAAGAGAGAAAGAAAAGGTCCTTCTGTAAGTAGTCTGTTTCCAGTGAGGGCCAAGAAAGACCTGGCAAAATGCAAACTTAAGACAGAGATACCATGACTCACGCTATTCTGAAAAGCAATCCACTGTTTGCAGAGCCCTGTGTCAATAGCACACAGAGTTATTAGCACAGGGCCTTCCTACATTATATATATATATATATAAATAAATATATAAAGATCCCTTTCACAGCCAGCTTTGCCCTTCCCACCCCCCATGCTGTGTTTGCCCAACCTCTGGGGCCTCTTGTGAAATACCAAAGAAATAAAGGATGCTGTGCAAGCTGGTTGCTGGCAGTGGCGATCCTTTTAAACGAAAACTTTTGAGAAAGAAGGAAAGCTTCAAGCACCCCCACCCCCCAAAAAATATAAAGGGTGATCTGGAAGGAATGTTTTTCACATCGTGGAGGAAGTTTCTTGTTTTGATATTTGTTTTGAGGAGACTTTAAGCGCTGGTGTAGTTTCTTTCCTTTAAAGCAAGTGCTGGTCGTGGATAAGCAACCTAGCTGCCTCTGAAAACCCGTCCGGTGGTTTTGTGTCTTCTGCTTTGGCTTTTTTGCTAGGTGATACGGAACTGCTCCTGGGTTTTTAAGAGAGGAAGGAAGGAAGGAGGGAAGGAAAAAGAAGCCCCAAGTCCACTTTACTAAGCCTTATATTTCTGTACTCATCCAACTGTTAAGGAAACTAGAGAAGTAAAGTTGCAGTTACTCATGGGAGATGGAATGAATAGTGAAGCTTGTACTGATTTAAGTTGTTCTGTGCAGCGGCGTGCATTTGGGCATAGGAGCTTATCTTAAGTGATAATAGGACAGTGGGGGCGGGAAAGGAAAACACCCCCACCCACCCTTCTTTGTTTGCTGCCCTGTCCTTGATCCTGCGAAGTAGGAGTAACTTCCAAGACTGGACGTTTCTGGAGCAAACTTAATTGTACCACATTTGATTTGGTTTTCTAGTAGATCCCTGGTGGTCCAGGAGTTGAAGTGAAGTGGCTGTGACTGTGATCAGTCTATTGTTATTATTATATATTATTACTGTTGTTATTATAGTTTCCTTTTTGATTTTGGGAATAAGCTGTTAACTGTGTTTGAATCCCTCTTCTCACATTCTCAAAGAATGTGTTTGTAGGTGTGACTTGGGGTTTTTTTCCACTGACCTCCCTTAATCCGGATCTAAGATGATCCGGATCTAAGGAATGGGTCCTTCAACTAATCCGAATCTAGTAGATCCAGATTAAGGGAGGTACCTGATGTGTACCTACGGGTGGTGCAGCACCCAGTAGCAATGGGTGCTAGCCTGCCTGCAGTAGAAACGCCGGAGTACCAATGTGGCGAATCCGGATTGACCCACGTGGGGCCTTCCCATCACCCCAGGTTGTTTGGGGGACAGGGCTGCAATCTCCATAGACGCTCCGGATAGACGCTCTGTCGTAAGTTCCAGAGATTCTTGGGAGCCACAAACTTCAAAGATTCTCCAGAGCCTTTGAGAAAGGTGGGGTACTCTTTGGAGCCTGTGCTATTCTTCAGAGCCAGCTTTGGAGATTGTGCCCAGGCTTTGGAGCTTTGGGTTTTGGGGCACCCCCCATGGGTCCGCCCCCCTGGAGCCCCCCCCCCAGACCCCATTGCCTGATTGCAGTGGAAACACACTCTGTATAATCCAGATTTGATACCTGAAGACCCCATACAGGAAATCTGGATTATAGGTCCTGAAGGACCCATTCAATCCAGATTTCCCTAGGACTGGTGGAAACAAATGTGGCTCTAATGGGGTCTGCAGTGCAAATGAGCCTTATGGGTCCCTAATGGGTCCCTAATGGGTACTTAATGGGTATTTAGCGCTAGTGGGGTAAAACCCCTTACACAGTGATGCTAAACACCCTTTGGAATAAAGGTGGTTGAAAGTAGTAAAACTATAAATACTGGTTACGTGGGATCAAGATGTTGAGGCTGAGAGCTTGAAGTCACGATAACTAGTTTGCCAGGCTGTTCTGTCGTTACCTTAGCAGTCTGAAGGCTACAGTAGCATGAATGCATCCCTCGCCATGCCATTTTAGACTACAGTTCACTGGTTGGCTACATACTTGCTTTGAAAAAGCCTTGGTTATTTCTTTTCGCTGATCTCGTATAGCCTGCTCCTAGCTGCTTTGTTATCTAAAATTGCGCTGCGCGAGTGTATTTTTACATACATTACTGCATGCTGATGGTTTACAAGGGCGGGCAGTTCATCCGCTGTAGTTAATGTTAACAGTAGTGTAAACACAACCATGTGTCGGCTGAGTCTTTGTCTAAACAATTGCCGGGCGCAGAGTGGAGCGTTAAAGACGAGCCTGGAGATCCGAAGTGGTGGCATGAGGGCAAAACATATTCTTCCATCAGTGGCGAAATGAGGAAAACAAGTAACTTGTGTCTCTGCTGATGCTGTTCACAGGTTACATTTCTGGCATGGTTGGGCATGAATCAGAACTCTGCGATACGGCATGGCATGATGTAATCAGCGCATTGTAAAATCTGCCTGTAGTTATGAAGTTAATGAAGTTTGGGATCTTTCTTCTGGCACATTAAAAAATTCGTTGAGTTGACAGAGATTAAGCGTCTTCTGGCATTAAGCTTGTGCAAGAGTTGTGGTTTTGTGTGTACTGTGATATTGCAAGTTGTGAAGTCAGATGTGTTGGATAATATTTATTTACTGTTTGCATTTACTATACCCAAAGGTTTTGGGGGCAGGTAACAACATTTAAAATCAGACATGTATTAAAACAACAACAGTATTTGTTCAAACAATAGCAGTGTCTGTAAAGTGGGAAGAGATAGTATATTCCCATTTACCAAGGGCCAGCACAAAGAGGTGCATCTTTACCACCTTCCTAAACATATACAGAGAAAGAGCCTGACCATAGCCTAGGGGCCACCACTGGGAAGTCCACCCTCCAGGGTTTCCACCCCTTTTACCACTGAGCATGGTGGGACAACCAAGAGGGCCTTCCCTCCAGATCTTAAGGCATGGGTAGGTCGATATGGAAGAAGGCAGTCCTTTAGATATTTGGGACCAAGTCATTTAGGGCCTTATAAGTCAAAGTTAACAACCTTGAATTGGGCTCGGCAGCGAATTGGCAGCCAGTGCAGCTCTTTTAAGACTGGTGTGATATGTATACGGCCAGCTGTCCTGGTCAGCAGACTAGCAGCTACATTCTGCCTCAGCTGCAGCTTCTGAACTGTCTTCAAGGGCAGCCCCATGTAGAGTACATTACAACAGTCCAGTCTGGAGGTCACCAGAGCATAGATAACTCTAAGGCTGCTAGTATGGCAATGCAAGGGAAAGTCCGCCTATACAAGTCCTCTACATGCGGTGCTTAGCTTGGATTTCAGTCCAAACATAGACTTTTCCTTCAGTCTTACAGGATTAACCCAGTGATTAGGTCTGTCTCCTCTTTGTGCAGAGAATAGTACAATTCTGAATATGGAGAGGACATTGGAGACTGTTTTAGACTCGGTCTGTGTGTCCTTTTAACAACACTCTGACTTATGAGAGCCAGCGTGATGTCAGCCTGTTGTTTGTGGACTCCCATCCCGTGATGGAAGTGGGAGCCTGGCAATGTCCAGATGAACCGGGCTTGGGAAGCACTGATGTAATGGTTAGGGATACTGCGGAGCAAGTGCTCACTGTTCTGCAGTAGGTGAATTTGAAGTAGTGGCGGCATAATGTGCCGTGGCTACGAAGTACTGGGCGTATATCAGAAGTATCGGAAGTATATGTGATGCCCATTCTCTGACTGTGCAGTATTCCCAAGTGTGGATCCAGCCGTGGTGATTATACAAGGGCCTTTTCCGCCTGGGTCTTATTCCAGATTATATCCCAAAATAGGGACCTGCCATACGCTTGTTAGTAGGGCTAACTGTAGTCTGCGCTAACATATGGATGGCAAATTCCTCCTTTCATCTCATGCCTTTGACCCAGAAGCCAGGAAGAAGACTCAGGAAGGGTCAATGGACAGTCCCCATCCTCTGCCTGGAGGTGTGAGGCAGGCAGGATGCCTCTAAAGGCCATTTGGTGAGATGGGATGCTGGACTAGGTGGTCACTGGCCTGATCTAGCAGGGTTCCTCTTATATTCTTACGTTCCTCATGCAACGTTCTGCAACTAAGCAGTGTTTTTCTTGCTGCATGGAGGAAGTTATGGAATATGTGATCACATGGAAAGGTAACTTAGTAGCACTGCTTCCAAAAACACCAAAACCCTGAATCGTACTGTCTTAAGATACCCAAGGAAACTTAGTGTTAGGCTTTGTGAGCCAGTTTGGTCTAGTGGTTAGGGAGCCAAACTCTTATCTGGTAATACTGGGTTTGATTTTGCCTGCCCCCATGAAGCCAGCTGGGTGATCTTGGGCTAGTCACAGCCCCATCCAGCTGGGTGTTCTGTTGTTTGGAGAAGAATAGAAAGCTTTGTCAGCTGCTTTGAGTCCCCTTAAATGGGCGAGAAAAGTGGGCTAGCTTTAGGACCTGATGGCCCCAGCCCTTTTTGGGTGGTTGTGTGACATTAAATCTGGCACATGATTAGTTCTTAGGGTTCTTTTTTTTCCAACACCAGAGCTTCAAGTCCAGGAAAACAAGAGACACAAAACTTTTCATACTGCTAAAGAGATTCTGCAAGTTTGCTCTCAGGAGTTGTTACTATAAGCTGTTAAAATGTAGTGCAGTAATTTTGATTGCTGAACAGGGGTGTGCAAAACCCTGTTTCGAGTATCCTCTGAAGTGTTCAGAGTGCCATGGAGGTTCATTGCTTCTTGCTCCCGGCTGCTCTTTCCAGTTTTATCTTTCCAGGAGGGAGAGAATAGCTTTCTGCACCAGGCCTTATTCCGGATCAGAACTAGGAATAAGGGCCTGCCATTTGCACGCTGGTACAGTCCGTAGCAGGCCTGCCCGGGGGCTGTCGTATGGCAAGTCCCTGTTCTGGGATCTCATTTGTAATAAGGCTCAGCCCCGAACGGGCCAGTGAGGCTGTGGCTCATAAGAACAGGTGATCAACTCATCCATCAGCCCCAGGGACCATTGCCAGGAGCTGAGAAGGATGGCAATTGCTGTATTATCATAAACAACCAGGAGTAATGGCCTCTTTGCTTTCTTTCAATTAAGGAGCGTCATTTAAGCACAGCTGAGATGTTGAGCAACCCCACTGTCCGCACAGGTGTTGTCTTCTGGGGAAAAGCAGTGCTGTTGTTACAACGCAACCCATTGCAACTGGCTTCATCGGGAAGGTCCTGTGTGGGGGACACAACCATTGCCTCCACAAACAGACCTTTTCCAGGCAGGGAGGGAAATCATAGAGGTGACGTTTTACTAGGCAAGGCTTAGAAATGAGCCTTGCAGCTGCAGTATTTAAAGTGTCCAATGTAAACACTACAGATGAGTAAATAGATGGTAGAGATAAAAGAAAGAGCAGGTGGCCAACGGAAGCTGTGTGCCTTGCAGTCTGAGGTTTGGCTGTGTAGCTGTTCTGTCGTGACCTTTTACCTGCATGGTTGCTAAAACCAGGGGGAGCAACTTGAGCGGTTTCTGCCCTCCTGCCCTCCACTATCTGCGACCAGAGTGGGACGCCCTCGTGCTCCTGGGCCATTTCTGCACTTGGCCTTATTCTGGAATATATCTCAGGATACTGGTCTGCTGGCCACAAGCTAATGCAGACTATGGCAGGGTAGGGACGTGCACAAATGTTTGGTGTTTTTTTTGACATTCTGTTCGAATCGAATTGAATACCCAAAAATCCAATTCGATTCGAATCTTTTAAATTCGAATTTAACAAGATTTGATTTGTATTTATCACATTCGAATCTACTTGTTCAAATTTTTTATTTGAATCTGCCCATACGAATGTCGACATTTGTATGTTCACGTTCGCATCTTCCCCACATCCGTACGCATCTGTACATGTCCGTATGCATCCCGTAGTTATCCCGTATGCAACCTGTTTTCATCCCATACGGATCCATACAAATGCGCACAGATGTGGAAAAGATGCGGATCTTCGAGTCTGGATAATTTGAACGAATAGATCCAAAGCTTGAAATTCCATTCAAATGTTTACATTTGAATTTTGGGACATTCTATTTGAGTTCGAATGTCAAAATTCGGCCCATTCGTTTGGATTTTGAATGCCTATGAATATTCGTGCACATCCCTGTGGCAGGGCTCACCTCGGGCCTTCCATTGTCTGCACTACCATGCAGATAACAAGTCCCTATTTTGGGATATATTACAGAATAAGGCCAAGTGCAGAAAGGCCCCTGGCCTGGAACAAGGCTGTCTGTGTCAGCATGGCCTTTTCAGTGTCAGCCCCCACCTCAGTTCGCAAACCTGAGCCAGCTTTGGAGCAAGGTGGGGTGGGGGACTCTGAATGATCTAAAGGCCTCATTGCATCACCAGAACGGAGCTCCCAAGGTCTACAAGACCATGGAGGCATGACAACTGGATATCTCTCCCTAGTATATTGGTAGACCAGGCTAGAATGACATTTGGAGTGTCCTAGTTAAGAAGAAGCGTTGGCTTTTCCACCCCGCTTTTCTCACTCATTTAAGGAGACTCAAAGCGGCTGACAAAGCTTCTGTTCTTCTCCCCACAACAGAAACCCTGTGAGGTGGGTTGGGCTGTGAGTGCTCAGACGAGAGCTGTGACTAGCCCAAGGTCACCCAACTGGCTTCATGGGGGAGGGCGGAATCCCAGATAAGAGTCCGGCTCCCTAACCACTAGATCAAACTGGCTCACTAGTTAAGTTTATGTTCTGGCCTGTGCAGAGTGACTGCATGTACCAGAAAGGGTGAGGCTCCTTTAAACCACTCTAGCATATGGAAGGGAGGCTGCTAAATAATGTGCTTAGAATGTTTTAAATTGACCCCCTAAAGCGTACATGTCGGCTTTCTAGTGGCTGTTTTTAGCTCTGCTTTCCCCTGACCCAAAGGCAGCTGCTGTGCCATTAAAGCAACATTGTAGCGTGGAGGGAAAAGGTTTTGGCCACTTTAGAGACCAACAAATCTACTGGGACATAAACTTCAGCCGGCCACAGTGTAACTCATTAGGCACAGGAAGTGCTGTTCTGAATTAGGCCTCCAGCTCCCAAACTCTCTTCTGTCTGCGTCTGCACCTGTAACTCATGATAATGCTTCATGAATTTAATTAAGCAGACTGTGGTCCATGTTAGTCAGTAGCATTTACCTATAGTTGGGCTCAGGTTGGGTGGCTGGGTCTCATGGATACGCTGTCCTTCGTAGAATCAAGTTTTGCGTGACACTTACTTTTACACAGACTGGTACAACGCTGCTTTTCTTCTTCAGTCCAGTCCTGGAAATTTCAATAATGTGACTGGACTTCTGAACCAATTTTTACTAATGCTGGAAGGTGGGGGTCTCCCCTGGTAGTGTACCCCCCCCTGCATTTTCACTGACTGATGCTGATGTCCACAAATGAAATGGACAGAGATGAGCAATCAGACCTGGAGGTGGACTGAAGAAAGTTGAAAGTGAAGGTGCGACCACGGCCATCATGTGAAAGTAGAGAGTTTTGAGTTGAATAAACTCAACTCCTGGGGACGCAAGAGTAGCGAAAGGGATCTTCTCTCTCTCCTCCTCTCTGTAAGGCCAGCCACGAGTTGCCCATGGTTTATTAAAGCCTGGCTCAAGGGCATGAAAGTTTTCAGTTGAAGCCACGCTCCTCCCCTCCACAAGCCCGGTTTCCAATCTGTCAGGATCCACTTGTTTGTTTATGTACTTGCATTCTGCCTGCTTTGACTAATGACTCCAGACAGCTAACAAAGTGTGTACAGGCCAAATGTGTACTTCCTTCCTTTTGCAAGATTGTCAGCGCGATAATGCGAGGAGGGAAAAACGAAAGCCTCCTCATCTCTGCTATCTGTGGGACTTATTTATAGTTAGCATTTCCGGTTTCCAAAAAGGTAAAAATACCCTTGAGTAGAGCCGGATTTCCTGGTAACTCCATAGATATGTCCCAGTAGTTTTCTTGGTGTTTTTTTTCCCTCCAGCTGGAAGGATAGTGAAGGTTGAACTGTGAGGATTCTTACATGTGGAGGTGATGGGCTGTCTCTGAAATTTGACTGCTTCTGTGGCCTTGTCTGTATTAAGCTTTGCTCTGGGATGGATCTCAGAATAAGGGCCTGCTGACTGCATGTTAGTGCAGATTATGGCCGGGCTCCCCCATCATGGTTTTTTCCCTAGCAGATAAAACGTGAGCCGACCTCAGGTGCACAAAATGGTGTCCTAGTCCGGCATAGCTTTAAACCCCAATGGGGTAGTCTGCAACCAGTCTAAGGCCGGAATACTGGCCATGGAGGCACATGGGTGGCATACTTTTGTGGTTTGGTGTATCACAGGTGACCTGTTTTGGCAGCACTCCAGGATGTACCACCATCAGTGGTTCAGCCCTGAAGACAGCCAGGCTGAAAACTGTTCCCAGCCTCCCTTGTTGCAGTTTTTGGGTTGTGAAGCCGTGTTCCATGGTTCTTTTGTGAGCCTGAGCCTTTGGTCGTAGCTATACTATCCATCTTCAGAGGATCTACCTTCTGGAAGAGTCAAATGCAGCTGATGTTCTCAGTCCTCTGAAGGTGGATAATAGTAGCTTTATCCAAAGGTTCAGGTTCACAGGAGAACTATGGAACATGGCATGTGTCATCAGCCGTGAAGGCCTCCGTTCTACCATTGTTCCCAGCCTGTTTCTAGGGGCTCTTGAGAGGCAGTGGATGGTCCAGGATCAGAACCGTCCCTTGGTTGTGGATGGTCTTTTTCCACTCCTGTAAGCCAGTTTGGTCCTGTGGTTAGCATGTTGGACTCTTATCTGGTAATCTTCCAGTCTGATTCCACACTTCTCCATGAAGCCAGCTGGGTGACCTTTGGCTATTCACAGCTCTTTCTGAGCTCTCACAACCCCACCTACCCCACAGGGTGTCTGTTGTGGGGAGAAGAACAGGAGGTTTGTCAGATGCTTTGAGTCCCCTGGAATGGATGAGAGAAGCAGGGTAGAAAGGCCTCCTTATCTCCCCTGTGTGGAATGGGGTGGGAGTGCAGAAAGGGCTCTAGTAGTATCGAGATTTTTTTTTAGACGAAGATGGATTGTTGTCGCAATATTTTTATAATAAATGTTGCCAACTGATGAGGCACTCAGTTGCCCATAAGTGCAACTGGATTATAAATATGTGCATTCTGAGCATGATAAAGTGAGTTTGTGCCACCAGTGTTTTGGTTTCATTGGTCTCCTTGAGTACATTTTCCCCCCAGGAGGACACTGTTGCAGGAATATGTTGCAAACACACACATGCAACAAACATATTACACTGAAGGATACCAGCTGTTCAACATTCTGCTTCTGCCTTGAGCCCTTTTATGGTTCTGCTGATGGAGAAGTAATTTTGGGCATTGGATTCAGTTCAGTAGCTTTTAAAATAAACAATTCTTTCCCCCTTCCTAGTTGCTGAGTCAATTATATGCCTTTCACGGAAAATATTTAGCACTTAACAAAGTCTTGAACTAACTGCTAAGCTGCTCAGTTCGTGCACTGCTTTTGTGTGCTTTTTTGTATTATTGAATCAGTCCATTCCCTGTGCATGCACAGGCAGGTGTGCTACCAGTAATTAAGAAACCTTCTATTTTATTTATTTATTTTTTTGCAGCAAATGTCTCTGCTGCTTCTTTTAGTGTCGTGTTACAAATCAAAGGATGCTGTTGCTGTTTTGACCAAAGTGGCCTTTGAATCTCATCAGAGCACCAAAAGGGAGTGCTCTAAGAATCCTTTGCTCTAAGAATTTGGTGTCTTTGCTTTATTGGTAAATGCAATATCTGATTTTAGTGACCCTATCTCTGGCCGAGCTCAAGAGCAAATTTGTCTCGCCTTCTAATGATTTAAAAGTTCATTTATTTTTCTTTGAAAGCAGTGCTCATACTTTCTAAATATTTGAAGGGGCGTCTCCTCCCATACAAACCTGTCCATATGTTAAGATCATGGTGGCCACTCTGTATGCCCCAGTGATAGATATATGCACTCAGGAAAAAGCCTTGTCTGTGGTAGCCCCCAAGTTATGCAATAACCTTCTCTTTGAGGCATGTCAGAGTCTGCCATTTTATACTTTTAGACCCCCCTGGCCATTTTCTTGCACTTAACACACATACTTTTATCATTGTTAATTTGGTACTCACTAAATTGCCAGGGCATCCTTTTTTCCAACACAGTCCACACGCCTTATTCTGGAATATCCAAATATAGAATAAGTAACTGACGTCTTGATGCAGCCTTCGTCTGAGGCCATTGATAAAGATGAGCATATCTGCCGTACTGCAGAAAATGTAAAGCGATGACACTTGATCCACCCCTGAAGGGAGGTCGTTCTACAGACTGGGGGCCATCACTGAGAAGACTCTTCCATGGGTCCAGACAAAGAAGAAACAATCTCTGAAGGTGATAGGACTACCAAGAAGCCTTCTCCAACAGATCGTATTCCACAGACAGGGCTGAATGGGAGAAGGCATTCCATCCCTTAGAGACTGGCTTCCATCAGGACACAGCCTGATTGCCTTTCCCCTTTGGCTTATCTGCTCCTTTCCCTCCTCGTAGCTCCTGTGGTCTTCCCGGGGCTTGATTCTTTATTAAAGAGCCAATCAGCCTCGCCAAGCCCCTCCGGGCAGACACAGCTGCCTACAGCTTGTGAGATGTAACCGCTTGTATTCCTCCACATTTGGCCAGAGGGGGTTCCTTCCTTTCACTTGCCGCCAGTGGTTAAAGTTGCGCGGCTGATCTCTTGCCTTTGGTTATTTTGATTGACTGCCCACTCGAGCTACCTGGGAGCTGGTTTACATGTTGTTATTGCCACATGCGGGCCAATTAAAATTCATTCACGGGGCAGCTGCTAAGTCATTTGCTCGCAGGAGCAGATGGTGTTGTGGTTAAAATGCTGTTGTTGTTATTTTTGCCCACCCACCCCCTTCAAACTGGTAAAGACTCTTCAGGCATTGATGCTGAGTCGCTCCACCTTTGTAGTCAGTTGCTGTTTGCAAGAGGCTTAGCGGCTTGTGGCACAAATATCTAAAGGAACGCCTTCTCCCATACCGACCTGCCCGTGCTTTAAGATCTAGCGGTGAGGCCCTCCTGGTTGACCCACCACCTTCAGTAGTGAGGCTGGTGGGCACCCAGGAGAGAGCCTTTTCAGTTATGGCCCCCAGACTATGGAATAGTCTCCCCCTGGAGGTGTGTCATGCCCCTTCCTTGCATATATTTAGGAAAGTGGTGAAAACACACCTTTTTACCCTGACCTTTGGCTGAGATGATTATATTTCCCCTCCCAGTACAGATACCATTATTTTGAACATGTTGTGTATTGTTTTAGATTTGTTGAATTTTTAAAGGGCCTTTAATGTATATTCTGTTCTTAGTCTGTTGTTTTAATGGTTGTTGCCTGCTCAGAGACCTTCAGGTATGGGATGGGATAGAAATGTAAATAATAAATAAATACAATAAAGGTCAAGGTGCCCTATGGTCAAGCCAGACTCCTGGGGACTATGAGAACAATCCCTCCCACCCTTTCTCCCTCCATTCCATTCTGCCCTATGCCAAGAGGTCCCTGGGTGGTTAACATCATTAAAAACCAAATGCAAAATGAACATAGGCCCGTTCTGCACTAGGCCTTATTCTGGATTATATCTCACAATGACCTGCCACCCACATGGTAGTGCCAGCTACCACAGTTCTCAGGCACGGTCTGCTGTAGTCTGAACCAGCATGAGGACAGCAGGTCCCTGGTCTGAGATACAAGCCAGAATAGGGGCCAGTGCAGAAAGGGCCATACTCAAGACAGTAACAGTTCCTGGAAATGAGGAGGAAAAAAAACACTGTTTCCTTATTCAGCAAAAGTCCAGGGCAAAAAGGTGCGTCTTCATTTTGCTACAATAAAGAGGTGGGTTTGTACATAATGGGTTCTGCTTGTCTTTAAAGTGCCGCCTCCTTTGTATAGAGAATGTGCTGGCAGAGACAGAAAACCAGCAGTCAGGGGAACAGAGGGCTTTTCACATTTAGGCCGGTAGTGAATAATTAGGGAACTTCTGGGAAAGGGCATCTGTACCTGGAGGAGGCTGCAACAGCCTCCAAGCACCCCCTGTTCAGGAGTTCCCTAATTATTTGCTAGGTGTGGAGCAAGGAATTGTGCTCCACACCTTTACTTACCTTACCCAGGGACTTACCAGAAGCATCCAGCAGAGAGCATTTGCACCACTTCTGGTGCTCTGGGGTCATCTGAAGTGCTGCGCAAGCACACTGCCACCTGAACGACCATAGATGCAACTGCGACTGCGCATGAGCAGAGCGGCACTGTCGTCATGGTGATGGCACTGATGCACATGCAGTCGTGGAGGGCACCACAAACAAAATGGCGGCGCCCTGAAGAGGACCGGCCCTGGGATCGGTCCAAGGTGAGTGACCGATTGCAGGGGGAATGGGTTGTAGTTACCTTGTGCTCACAAGTGTGAACATTAGTTTACGTTGGGTGATTACACTCTTTTCTTGTCCAGTGTATGGGAAGGGGAGTGTGAAATTGCCCCAGGCCTCTGCTTCCATCCCCCTCCCCGCCCCCGTATAATTGGTATAGTTTAAATAATAAAATGTGTTAGTTGCTTTTTTTCCACCTGGGCATGGGGAGGAAGCCACCAGCAATTTCACAAGATAGAGACATCCCCTCAATAAAAAGCCCCTAAGATTGCTGAATCCCAACACTAGGCAGGCAGACATCCAGGGAGCAGAGTCACCCTAGGGGTCAGGAAGGGTGTGAGGGATATGTGTCCTGAGGTGGGCACCTAAGATCTCATCAGATCAACGCTGCAGGGAATGCTAATATAATGTTTTGAAGCCCATCTCTCAAGAAGGGATGGGTTTGGGATCAAAATCTGTCAGGGCAGGGCAAAATTCTTATGGAAAGACATCTTAATCTGTAAGCTGGAAGGCTGTACAGTACATCTGACAAGTTATGATTGCTGAAAGGTTGTGTACCTGTGTCAGGTGGGCCCAGAAGCAATCCGAGTCCATTCCTAGAGGCTTCTGGTCTGGTCATCATTGGCCCTTGGAAGAGATGACCTGCATCGGTTTCACTTGCCATTTCAGCTGCCACAGCTGTTCAGCTTTGTTTTCAAAGAGGCAGATGTGTAGCTGGAACGTGAGGTGGTTAAGGACAGAGCAATTCCGATGAAGAAGAAAATATTTTAATGTGTTATCTGGTAATATATAAACGTGGACACTTTGCCTGTTGGCTGCCCCTTTCATGGTGTGCACATTAGACTAAAACCAGTGTGTAGCCACAGAGGGCAAAGTGCTGGTTGCGTCTTATAATGATGCTCTTATCAGCAAGAAAAAACAAGCAAACAAACCAATCTAATAGTAGAAGAGAAGCAATGCAGTTGCAGAAATCAGCACCAGCTCCTAAATGGTCAAAACAATTAATAAAAAGCAAAACTCTTTTATACACTCTTAGGTCCCCCTAAGGGCAAATTTCATACTGGTGACAAAAATAGCTTTGTCTTTTCTTTTTTGCAAAAAGTATCCTTTTGCATGAGAAGTGGAAACACAGAAGACAAAGGGTGTGCAAAATTTTGCTTGAAAGTTTTACAAACCCTTCAAAGTGGTGCTTGGCACACCCCAAAAGAAGACAGGCTTGGATGGATGTCACTGGGTAAAACAGCAAGGAGGTTTGCCATAATCAGCCAGTTTGTCTAACACCCCACTTTTTTTCTGTTGTGAAGGAGAAACAGAAAGTTCATTTCATTTAGTTTGCATATGATAAGCAACTGGTGGTGAATTTTATCAGGGTATTGCGTGGTTTCCAAAGACCTAAAATAAATAAATAGCTATGTTTTTGGTGACACCATAAACGGCAACTATGTTAGAATAAGAGAAAGATGCCTAAGCTAGTAGAAATCCATAAAATTATTTCTTTTCAGGCAGGAAGAGTGCATTTTAGTGGCTGCCCTAATACTATCATTGAAAATAAGTAAGATGCTTAATATGCCCAGAGCAATTGTGCTTTAAAAACTGTACAGCCCGAAAGAGCTCTGATTCAATTGTACAGGTTAACAGTGAGGTGTTTTTCTCTCCCTATCCTTTTTTTTTTTTTTTTTTTGAATTGCAACAAATAACTCGGTTGCCTGGATAGAAATGACTGATTGCCTTGGACAAACAGGTAATCGAGCGTCCGGGTGAGAAACCATGCAGGTGTATTGATCACTGTACTTGTCTCTTTAAAATTGCACTTCTAGATGATGCAGAAATGAGATGGAAACAGAGGTGATGCTTCATCTGTTTATATAGTCCTGTAAGGGAAAGTGAAAACTGGTATCCGTGATAGAGTGTAAAGGTACAATCTTTTCTCGCCTGGGCCTGTGTATTTTTCCGGTCCTCTCTTGGCTGTTGGCCATCTGGATGGGGCTGAAGTGAACCTGTCACGATTCCTGGGGCCTCTAGTTTGGTACAGCTTGGTGCACAATATGCTAACCTCTTCTGATAGCCAGCCAGTTGGATCTTGTGGTTGGACTACTGTTTTCTAGTAGTCTCCCTGTTTGGTTCCACGCTCCTATATCAAGACATCTGGGTGACCTTAGTCACAGCTTTCTTTCTGAGCTCTCACAGACCCACCTGCTTCACAGGGAGTCTGGTGTGGGTAGAAGAACAGAAAGTGTCTCAGCCGCTTTGAATCCCCTTAAATGGGTGAGAAAAATGGGCCAAAAAAGCCAACTCTCCTTCCTCTTCTTTTTCTTCTTGCTGCTGTAAGTGCTTTATCTGCAGTTATCTTTGAGAAGAAATTTGGGGTAAGAATTTAAATAGGATTTCTTCAGTGTTGCAACAGCCTTATGTCTCTACTATCCTTTAAGTATAACAAAGCTAACCTGGAGGCATTCTGTGTAACGCTGACTTCACGTTATTGGTTGGAGTTGTTGTAAGGGAAAGATAAAACATCAGCCCCTGGTGTCCATGTGAGCAGATCCGTGTACTTCTGTTGACAGTGGTACCGAAGGGGTTTTCTGGCATTTCTGTTTCTTTTCCCTCTCCTTTGACTCAGCTTACAGTACCTGGGCGGCCTCCAGACACCAAATAGTCTGCTATATTTGGATATCCTGGAATAAAGCATGTTTATTCTAGAATATTCAAATATAGCAGAATAAGTAATCGGTGTCTGGATGCAGCCATAGTCTTTGCAGATGGTCTCCTGTCCAGGTAATCTCCCCTAATCAGGGAAGATTCACAATGAGCATCCTCAATATTGATAGCTTGTAGTACATAGCAAGGGTTTTGGAAAATGTGCCAGTCTTTGCTCTTCCATCCTGATGCTGCCATTGCTTGTATTGCAACTTGATGTGTCATCTGCCTTAATGACTAAGCATTACATGATTGGAACAAAGCAAATCTAGCAACTGGAAAGCTGATGCTTCAGCACTACTGGCTGTTGAGAAGACAAAGGCAATGCCAAGCTGAAGAATTTGGAGTTGATGGCGATGAAGTGGAGGTGGCAGATAGTTTTGGGTTCCCCCAGAGGGCCTGTTTGCTTTTACCTGTGGTTCCAGCCACTTCTGGGGAAGCCCATCCACCTGCCACCCTGCCACCCCAGAGCATGCCAGGACTCAGTACCACTGCCCCAGACTTTGCTAGCTAAACGGTGAGCCAGTGAACTCCCAGTGTGAAGCTGCAGGTGGGGTGTGTGGTGTGACTGAGGCTGCCCAGAAGTGTACCGCAAACCTATTCCAGTGGCAACGTTTGGGCATGCATCAGATGCTGCTGCAGCTGTTGCTGTGGTGATCTGGCCTGCCTTGCCCGGGCCATCTGGTTGGGGACTGCATCAGCCCTTAGAGGGCAGATGCCTCCCTCTGTGCCTGATCTTCACCTCAGTGGAACAGTGTTATTATCCCATTCAAATGAGGAGAGTGCAAACAGGGCCACGGACCAAGATGGATAGCATGCTGGGGAATTAAGGAGGACAGTACCCCCTAGGAAAGAAAGTGATGGCGAGCTTGGACAAGATTATGAACGATAAGGATATTTCCCTGGCAAGAAAGATAAGAATTATTAAAGCATTGGGTTTGAAAATTAAGACTCAGAGAGAGAGAGAGAGAGAGAGAAAAGGAAGATAGATACCTTCAAATGTGAAGTGGACGAAGATCAAATGGATATTTCTCTGAATCAAATAAAACCTAAATGATCTCTTGAGCATTTTACATCAAGGGAGAGTTCTGCTCGCCATGGTTGAAGGAAGGGACAAGAAGGGTCAAGGGATGTCCTCAGAAGAGCTGTGAAATCTTACTAGGGTTGCAAGGAGTCACTTGGAGTGAATAAAAACTAAGCGGCACCTAACAACAAAGGAGAATTATGACATTAGGGACCATACTGGCAAATGCGGTAGCCTTATTATGAGCAAGTAATGGGTAATAAAAAAATTGTTTTGCCATTCAGGTGTGTCTAACTCTTTGTGATACCATAGGCCACAGCTTGCCAGGCTCCTTTGTCCCTCCGCTGGCTCCTGAAGTCTGCCCAAGCTCATGTTTATAGCTTCATGATGCCATCCATCCATCGTACCCTCTGATGTCCCATTCTTCTTTTGCCTTCCATCTTTTCCTGCATCAGGGTTTTCTTCCAGTGAGTTTCAGCTTCGATATTTGTCCTTTCAATGAACAGTCAGGGTTGCTTTCCTTTAGTATTGGCTGATTTGACCTCCTTGTAGTCCAAGGGACTCTCAGAAATCTTCTCAAAAGGCTGCAGGGTAAGCAGAACTGAGGCCAATTTGCACCTGGCCTCTTAGTTTGCAATAGGTCAACATCTGGGCAGGTGCATCTGCACTTGCAGGAGTCATTTACAGCCTACAAATGCCCTCTGCCTGTCCAGATGTTAACCTGTTGTGAACTAGCTGTGGTGCATGAAATCATGAAATCATGCACCACGAGCCAGCTAATCCTAATTAAACACAACTGAAAGCTTAACTTTTGCATCCGTGCTGCGCCCATTCACACCATTTCCAGTGCAAAGGGTCATCTGAGGTACTGCTCAAGTGCACTGGTACCTCAGATGTACCCTGACGCAACTGCTTATGTACAGAGTGTCACTGTCACCATAGCAACAGCAGCAGACCACGTGCAGTTGCGCAAGGCCCCACGATCAAAATGGTGGTGCCCTTGCGGGGATCGGATGCGCATCCGCAGCAAGATAAGTTCCGGACATGGGGTTTACTAGTGTTCCCTACTATGAATATGCTAGTACATGTCAGTTTGTTCTGCACCTTTTCCATTCAGCAGAGGGAAAGTGCAGAAATGCCACCAGATAGCTCTTCTGCAGCACAGTGATAAACAGCTGTTGACTTGGGATGTGCCGAACTGGTCCGGGTTTGAACTGGTTCAAATTGAACAGGAGTGTTTGAAAAGCCCAAGTTCGAATCAAACGTCCTGCCTGTTTGAATTTGAATCAAATGGAATCTGATGAATAGGGACTTGTCATCTGCATGCTAGTGCAGACTATGGAAGGTCCCAGGTGAGGCCTGCCATAGTCGACGACCACTATCCTGAGATATATTCCAGAATAAGGCCAAGTGCAGAAAGAGCTCTTTTTTGATTGTGGCTCATAGGTGCTGGAACTGAACTGAACACTCTATTGTTCAAAGAGGAAAGTTTGAATATTCAACTCATATTGAGAAGAAACAAGTTAGTTTTTAGAAGATTTATAGCCAACAGTTTGTGGTCACATCTTAATGCTATTTTAGTAATTTTTATCGGCCCATGACCTCAGGTCTACACCAGTTCAAACAGTTTATTTATATTTATTTATTTATATTTACATTTCTATCCCACCCTATACCCTATGGTCTCAGGGTGGGAGCATTTAAAAACAGGCATATTTAAAAGAGAACCATATATATAAAATGGCATAAAATAATAATGTCTGCGGTGGGGGGAAACTGTGCCACATTTAGCCAAAGGCCAGAGCAAAGAGTGCGTCTTCACCACCTTCCTGAGCATAAAAAGAGAAGGAGACTGACACACCTCAAGGAGGAGACTATTCCACAGCCTGGGGGCCATTACTGAGAAGGCCCTCTCCCGGGTGCCCACCTGTCTTACTATTGAGGGTGGTGGGACAATGAACTACAAAATTTTGAACTCGTTCTTTATTGTTTGTAACTCGGTGGTGGTAGAAATCCTTTGGTGAGCTCAGAAGTTCCATACAGCTTGGTGCAGTTGTTAGGAATATGGCTAATTGTTATTAAAATCTAATGTTGCTGTCAGAACAATCTTGCGTATATAATTGAGTCTGCTGCTGTTGTTTTGAAATCGTTGACAATCTGTTATATGCTGCTTGTATCTTTTGATGGCAGGGCCTAGGGCTGAACAATTAACAGTTTCATTCATTCAACATGGCAATTATGCGAAAGAGGTACCTTTTGTAGAAATGGATCAGGCGTCAGAGTAGGAAATATTGCTTTGGGCATGCAGTTCAATCACATTTTTCATTATCGTTTTGGCAACTAGGGAAGCTACAAACTTCGAAAGGAATGGGAAACTTCTTGTAACGAATTAACCATCTAAGCAGCAAGTCTGTGACCATGTGCCTCCATGGGGTTTACTTCTGAGTAGACACACACAAGAGTTACACTGCTTAGCTTTTAAATTTTGAGGCTAGCAAACTGAAGGGTTACCTTATTTATTTATTTATTTATTTATTTATTTATTTATTTATTTATTTATTTATTTATTTATTTATTTCCCGCCCTATACCTGTAGGCCTCAGGGCGGGCTGAACAGCACTGGGTTCTGTGCACCTCTAATTCCTGATATGCTTTCCCTCCTCTTTTGAATTAAGGATGGGTATTCCGTTCCTCTCCAGTTATATCTTACTCATACTTGATTGGAATGTTTTATATGTATATTATCAGCTTCAGTCAAGTTGGTAGTCTGCAGATATTTGGGCCCAGTCAGCATGAGTCCAACAGACTAATAGAAGGGTGCTGTGACTTTGGATTAGGAGGCCTTAATTTATCCATATTGTTGCTTGGTACCATGCACTTGGATGGGCATTTCTGTGCAGCTTTCTTGGAAAAAATGCAGAAGTGCTTTATCATTGCCTGCTTCCAACGAGAGGCTGAAGATTGTACCTGCAACCCTCTTGTTTTCCTAACAGTTTGATTTTCCACAGAGTTACAGCCATTCCAATTCATCTTTACAGTCAGACCCATGTTTCCACTCAGAATACATTCTGACTTTCACCGTGGTTACCTGAAACCGTGGGTAATTGCGAAGAAGACTTCCGGTTCTTGGGTTGTGCATCCCCAGAACAGAAAGTGCTTTTCTGGCCTCCGGAAGGCCTATTTTGGCCTCCGGAGAGAAATTGGAATAGGCATACAGTGCCATTAAATGCCTCCTGCCTGCCTCCCAAGCACCCCTTTACATTTTGGGATGGGCTCCGGTGGTGTCATGCACCTATTCCAGTGCTCTATGGAAGCCGAAATAGGCTTTCTGGAGGCTGAAATAGGCCTTCCAGTTCTGGGTGCTTTTCCCTTATGGTGCCTGTGGGTGGTCGGGGTGGGCTAATCTGGTAACCGTGGTTAACTGAAACCGTAGTTACCGAATCAGTGGATATGGGGGTCTGACAGTACTCTGTTTTATTTGGGAAATTGCTTTAGACACTTCCTTGGCAATCCAGGCAGCTCTGGCTGACTGTTTGCATTACAAGGCCAAGTATGCAGCACTTGTAGTGTGAATGGCTGCTACCACACTGGATCCTTAACCCACCAGGTTGGTAAGTGTGAATCCAGCCTTAGTCAACCAGTGCTATCTTATTTATTTCGTTTTCATGCCACCTTTCTTCCAGAAGTTTCCAGGTAGTGTACATGAACTCCTACTCACTTTGTCTTAACAATAAGCCCTTAGAAGTCGGTTAGCCTGAGAAACAGTGGTTGTCCGCAGGTCACCCAGTGAGTTTTGTGACCAAATGAGGAATTAAACCTATATCCTTCCTGCAACCTGAAATCATTTTATGAGCGCTACATCTTGCATAGAATAGGAAAGTGCAAACAGAACAAATTTATCGGCATGTGCCAGCTGTAGAACGCTCAAACCAGGTGTTGTTTACACCAGAAGAATTGTACTGATTCTGGGCTTGGTAATTCACAAAACGAAATGAATTATACCTGCTGTGCCATATGCAAGCATTAGCCATTCTGAACGGTGATACGCAATGCCTGTTTCCCCTACCCTCTCATTATCTGTTTTTGCTAGTCACATTTTGTTTCTTGTTGCTTACAGTACTAGTAATAGTACATGCTATATCTCCCTTCCCTAGAGAGAGGCTCGAGGGATGTGCATTTATGCTTACTTTTAAAGAGGTAGGCATGTCATGACTAAGCTATTTTAAAATTACTCTATTGTGTAGTAGTTACTTCTCTGAAATAAAAAGGTTTCATTTGAAATAGCTTTAAAATCTCCTCCTGGAAGTGTATTTATAGGCCTATGCATGCACTAAATCCTGTGTTTATTAATAAAACGATTTCCAGCTGGCAAAGTTTTATGGCATGAGTTGATTTAGTTAAGGTCTAAAGTACTGTGGACTTTACAGGGCTCCTTTTTGGCTTGTTTTACTGATCTTAACAAAGACTGCATCCGTGTAAGTGAACAAGACTTGACTCCCCTTGCTGGATTCTTCTGGGATCCTTTGTGACTGAATGTTACTAACCACAAAAGAAGAATAACTGTGTTTTGTATTGCTGCATGTTATTAGAGATGCACTCTCATCTTGCACTGGGAGTTTGAACATGTTTCCTCCTCTTGACTAGGGATGTGCACGAATATTCGGAGGCATTCAAAATTCGATCGAATGTGCCGAATTTTGACATTCAGACTCGAATAGAATGTCCTGAAATTTGAATGTAAACATTCAAACCGAATTTCAAATTTCGGATCAATTCGTTTGAATTATCCAGACATTTGTATGTGTGCTGGTTGGTACACGATGCGTACTTGAAGATCTGCGTTTTTCCCGCATCCATAGGCATTTGTATAGATGCGTACGGGATGAAAATTAGTTGCAAACAGGATAACTATGGGATGCATACATATATGTACGGATGTGTACGGATGTGGGGAAGATGCACATGTGCTCATACGAACATTGTCAACATTCATATGTGCAGATTCGAATCAAGAATTTGAACAAATAGATTCGAATATGGTAAACTCAAATCAAATCTTGTTAAATTTGAATTTAAAAGATTCAAATCAAATTGGATTTTTGGGTATTCGATTCAAACAGAATGTCAGGAAAACATTCATGCACATCTTGACTAGCACAGCTTTTTTTTTAAAAAAAAGTAAGGTTCTGATAGCAGAATGTTGGTTCTGCGGTTTGTTTTGGTTCAAATTGAACAGCGCTTCCCAGAGTTTGATTCAGTTCAGAACTAGGGTTGAACCATTCATGAAGAGTTTTGAACACTATAAGTTTTAAAATAAATATATTAAAAAAACACACACAATGGAAATACATTGAAAAAAGTGCTATTTAAAGGGCAAGGCGTGGTTCAGATTGAACTATTCTCCTTAACCTGAAGGCCATATTATTTTAACATGGAATATATTGTTTGAAATGCTGGGTTTTTTAAGTGTTTTATTGTATATTATTGCTTTTAATGCATAGTCGTTTGTAATTTGTTGTTTTAAAAGTTGTTACCCACCCTGGGGCCTTTGGGTATAGGGCAAGATAGAAATACAAATGATAGATAGATAGATAGATAGATAGATAGATAGATAGATAGATAGATAGATAGATAGATAGATAGATAGATGCATACATGCATACATGCATACATGCATACATGCATACCCCATCAACTTTGGTTCAGTTTGAATCAAATCAGACCCTTCTAAATGGGCTGGTTCAGTTTTTTTGAATGTGACGAATATTCGTGCCCATCCCTATTCTCTGCATAAAGCAAGCTTACACTGAGCGGTCTACTAAAAGAGGGCTCTTACATATAAATTATTCCCCTCAGTATAATTCGAGCTGTGTAGATACATCCAGGCAGTATTTTGGGTAAGATAAAGAGATGGTTCCTGTTGCTTTTTTCTGGGGAAACGGTGGGATTTGGACCTGCAAAACATATATGAATTGCACGTAAGCATAGCCAGTCAGTTGGTATTTTACATTTCTTTCCTTTTGCTTCTTTCCTGCCTTTCTTCCTACCCCTCCATCCCCTGGGATGCAAGGTGGTCCGTAAACCATTCCCAGGATACCTCCTATTTAGGCCTGGATCAGACCTAGAATTTCTTTGCTTTCAGCAATACGATGGCATGTTGTGCCTATTATACACTGTGCACATCTGTTTGCTTACTCTTAAGCTGCAATTCAGGACTAAAGATTTAAACCCAGTTCTAAAATGTTGGAAGAGCAAAGTCTGGCATTGTACAAATCCTTAATCTGAATATTGTATCAATGGTTCGGTCATGGAAATAGTCATGTATAAATGCAAGTACACAGCCAACACGTGCATTGCTGTTGGATAGCCATGGGTGCCTCTGTGCAGTTTTCTTGGAAGGGATACAGAAGTGGTTTGCCATTGCCTTCTTTCGATAGAGGCTGGGAATCGAAGCAGAGGCTTTCCAGGTAGTTTGCTCTACCATTGACCTATATCCATTCTCCATCACTCCTGTGACACTTTTTAAAGCACCATATTTTTTTTATTATGATGGTAAATGTGACTTGTATCATGTAATTGTGAAAACTTTTAGTAGTGTGATTTGGACTTTTGTGGGCCTGTTGACTTCTCTTGTCATTTATCTTCTTTGTGCAGCCGTTGACTTAGTGGACCTTTCTGTACTTGCTGGTGACCCAGATTAAGCAGCCCCTTAATCCTGATCACAGGTCTCCTGATCCACATGTTAATGCAGATCAAGGGGCCACCCCGATCCTGCTCCATCTGCACTGGATGGAACCAGATCCAAACTGAGCCCTTTTTAATCAGGTCTGCAACCAGGCCAAGGTCCTTTTTCTGGATCCATGATCCAGAACAAATGGGAGCTGCTTTTTAGAGGACCCCTGTTGTTCTTGGGGTGGGGATGGTTGCAAAGCTCACATGAACTTCACAGCCCTGAGGAGGTGTGGGCCTGATTAACACCAACACCATGCTGATCTGGCCTATGGCTCCAAGTAATCCAAATCAACGGGTCTTCACATAATCTGGATCAGTGTGACTCACTGATCTGGATCAAATCACAGTAAGGGCAGAAAAGGTCATTGAGAGCCTGGGTCTGTCCGGTACTTTGGGGTTCACATACACTGGCTTACTGGGTTTCATCTCTCTTCTCTCTCTGGTGCCCCTGACTTAATTTTGGAAGTCTGGGCCCCGTGGGTCTCCCAACTACCAATTTTCTATAGGTGGAAAGTGTTTGCTTAACACAATTTTTGCATTAGACAGTGGTTTGTAGGCATCTGTCTGTGTTGCATGTGAATCTGTCAGGCTTACTGTTTTGCCTGCAGATTCCTTGTGTGTAAAACTGAACGGAACTGATTTCACACGATCATATTTGTGGTGACTGTATGTTGCTTTAGGGGGGGAAAAGTTATATGAGGAAAGTTTTAATTAGATACTTTGAAGCTTTTTTAGTACTTGCTTACAGTATAGCAGAGCAGATTGTTACTTTAATTTGATTCTTGTATTCCGGCGTTTGTTTTTCTGTATACTTTAGCACCAAAAAGCCTATTCTGGAGTAATAATGTAGGTGGTCCTGCTTGTGGAAAATATTTACACAACAAATATCTTGAGCTTCTTTGCATAGTAATAGATAATTGCTAGTTTACAGGCTTTCCCTTTCATTGTTCTCAAGGCTTGGGGAATCATTTTGAAGTTCTGAATGTGGAGCAGCAACCGGAGAATTTTAGAACTATTGTTGCAGGAATAGCACTTGCTAGGTAGGCCATTAATTCATGCACGATAGATGGCTACTGTTTCTGAGTAACTGTGCCAAAAGTAACTTGCAGATGGATGGACCCTATTCTGGAATGTATCCCAGAATAAGACCCAGTGCAGAAAAGGCTGGAGGTTATGGTTATAACCCTGACCACGATTCTTGCAGAAGATGTGTGCCCAGGTCTGAGGTTAAGTGCGTCTCAGACCCTGAAGGCTGTGAAGTGCTGTGGGAGAAAGGGACCAGTTAAAATCAATCAGGTAAATATTTTGTACATGTACGTCCAAAGGCTGATGAGGCTGCAAAATTCAAAACTGCTTGTTGTTCACTAGTCACAGAACACCATCAATAGGGACCAGTAACAGCTTTTCCACCTAACAGTCTTTGCAACTGGAAGAAGAGTTGTTTTTTCACACCCTTTAAGGGAACTCAAAGCTGCTGACAAACCTTCTGTTCTTCTCCCCAGAACAGGTACCCTGTGAGGTAGGTGGGGCTGTGAGAGCACAGAAAGGGAGCTGTGACCAGCCCAAGGCCACCCAGCTTGCTTCATGGAGGGCTGTGGAATCGAACTGGAAAATAGATAAGAGTCTGACGCTCTAACCACAATACCATACCGGAAGTGTACATCACTGTACAGCCTTTGCAGTGATGCTGCAGTGTAGGGATGTGCAATAAAGGTTTTTGACATTCTCTTTGAGTTGATTTGAATACTCAAAAATTTGATTCGATTCAAATTATTTAAATTCAAATTTAACAAGATTCGATTTGAATTAAGCAAATTCTAATCTACTCATTTGTATTTTTGATTCGAATTTGCACTTATGAATGTTGCCAACATTCGTAGATGCCCGTATGCATCTTCCCGACATCCATACACATCCGTGCACGTCCGTATGCATCCCATAGTTATCCCGTGTGCAACCCATGTTTGTCCTGTACGGATGCGGGAAAGGTGCGGATCTTCAAGTATGCATTGTGTACAAACCCGTAGACATACGAATGTCCGGATAATTCAAACGAATAGATCCAAAATTCGAAATTCAATTTGAATGTTTAAATTCGAATTTTGGGACATTCTATTTGAATTTCGAATGCCTACAAATATTCATGCACATCACTATTGCAGTGTAGTCCATTGTGATCTTGCAGTTACTGGGCTTTATGTACCCAGTGCTGGGCTTGAATCAGATGTACAAAAAGTGGCATTTTACCTGCTGAATAAGGACAAAGCTGTGTTGCGTAAATTGCTTTTTACAAGGGAACCATGTAATGTCTTTTCAGAGCTTCCTGTAAGGTACACTATCCTGACATTTGGCAAATAAACATTAGGGACGTGGTGGAGTTTGTGCTGATGCAGTGAAAAGTGAGAATCAGTGGAAAGCCTTGCTTTCTCTTTCCCAAACTACAATTTGATGTGCAAAACCTGCCCAGAGACCTTTGGGTATGGGGCGGGATAGAAATGTGAATGAATGAATGAATGAATGAATGAATGAATGAATGAATAAATAAATAAATAAATAAATAAATAAATAAATAAATAAATAAATAAATAAATAAATAAATAAAAACCACCAAACACAACTACCCCTCAAAAGATAACTATGTAATCTATATGAGATAACATGTAGATGAACCTTTAGAAGATGTTCGGTTTCTATGGGAACCTTAGGACAGCAGCCTCTGTTGCACATCATTTATAGTTTCTGTTGAGTTAGTTATTTGGGAGGCTGGTCTATTTGGGTGCATCTGGTACTGCAATTCTGCCTGTGTCTGTTTAGAAGAAGTTAAAAGTGGGGTTAGAATTTCAACTGATTCTTCAGCAGTCAGTATACTGGATCAGCAAACATAGTTGGAGGATCATTTTTTGCACGCTGGTGCAGTTCTACAAGAGACCCTGCCCCATGGCCACATGCTGAGAGCAAGGCCACCCTTAGACAGCTCCAGCTTTGGAAGGGAGGTCCCCAGGATGCTTGCTGGTCCAGTATACCATCCAGTGCAGAATTGCTCTCGAGCTTCAGGCTGCAAAGAACTAGTGCAAAGGCTTATGGTTACTAGAATGCCATTTGCTGGGATTCGAGAGCAGGAGAAGGTTTGCCCTTGTCTCTGCTTGAGATGCCCAGAAGCAATTGGTGGGCCACTGTGTGAGACAGGATCCTGGACTAGATGGGCTGTGGCCTGATCCAGCAGGGCTCCCCTTATGTTCTTCTCATGCATTAATGCCAAATAGTTCTTCTTTTGATCATTCAGGAAAGAAGCAGTGTCCTGCTGGATCAGATGGGTTGTCCCTCTGGTCATCCTGTTCTCACAGAGGCTAGACAGATGAAGCCCATGAGCAGGAGAACGTGTCCTCGTAGTCTCTCAACATTCTCCAGTGTCCACACGTATGATTGCGCTTTATGTTATCATTTCTTCTCTTCTTTGCAGCCCCTGCCTCTCCCATTTTCTGCACAGGAGGTGTCGCATGGAGTGGGAAAGAGTGGGAGCTGCACACTTAAAAAATTCCATTCCGTTGACATATATTAGTTGCTGTAACCATAGGGACAAGATTTGTCTATAGATATTTCTATTTTTATATGCTTTCAGCAGGCTGCTTGACAGGACTTTGAGTGAAAATAAGCAACGTTTTTTAAAAGATTGGGGCTAGTTTTATAACACTGTCAGAAGTTATGAAGGCTACCAGTTGTCAAGGACACATTGATTTAGTTTTGCACAGAATTGTTTGTAAATATTGAAACTGGGGCTGCCACCCAATTAAAAGAAATGCTACTCACTTAATGGTGAACTTCACCATGCCTTCTTGCAAAAAAGCTGCGTTCCATTCAAGTGATAAGTCTGTGTAGGGCTGCAGCCTTGTATGAGTTTTGCCCTTGTCAGCTGCAATCTTAGAACCTTCCCACACCTGCCTTTGGTAGACCGGACCAAGCAGACTGGACCAAGTAGTCTGTGCTCTGCAGACAGAATGCATTAACAGGCAGAAGCTCCTAGCACAGTTGCTGATCTGGTCTACCACCAAGTGTGGAATCATCCGTACATCCAGAAGATATATACTTTTCAATATAGTAAGAGTAAATATGTGTTTACTTTGGAGTGCCCAAAGATCAGCTGGAAAGTTTGGGAAGCATTCCCATCCTCTGACCCAAAACCTTAGTAATTCTTAGCTATGTATTAGCTTTATGGGCCACAGAGCAGCATCTAATTGGAGATAGGTGTAGCCTGAGTGTAGATGCCCCAGGAAGACTGCGTGGATGTATCTATGCAATTGCCAGAAACCTGGTTATTTGTATTTTTTTTTCCTGCTCTATACCATAAGGTCTCAGAGTGGATTACAGAATTGAGTTAAAATTCAATTCACTAACAGTGCCTGAAAGGGAAGCACAAACTGCGTCTTCAGTCAAAGGCCACAACAAACAGCTATATCCTTATATGTCTGGGTGCATACGATGAAGAAGCCAAAGGTGATGTTATTCCAAACAGCAGAGGTGATGTTATTCCACAACCTGGGGGCCACCACAGAGAAGGACCTCTTAGGTTCTCCTTGCCCTTTGATTGCTGATACTGTGGTGGTTTTACCAAGAGAAAGGAGGTTTCCAAGAAAATTTTAACTTGGTGTCTCACTATTTTCATCTTTTAGTGTCTAATGGCATTTGTCCTGGCCAAAAATACCTTGATATAATGCCCTTTGCTAAGGCATTGTGGGAAGTACAGGAAAGACTTAACTGATCAAGTTAAGTCAGCACTCACTTTTTGAATACCTAGCTGTAAACCTGGGGCCTTTTACCACTAGGGCTTAGAACCCTTCTAAGACCCCATTAGGGAACCGATTAGTACCTGATTGGTACCAATTGGGAAGGCCTGTCCCCACCTGGACTCCATTGAAGGCCCCATCTGCAAGGCCCGGTCCCCACGAGGGCAGGGTAAATCTGGATTGCCTGGGTTCTTCAGGCCCTTAAATCTGGATTTCATGTGGACCTGATTAAAGGTGTCTGCAATGGGGTCTTCAAGGCATCTTCAAGATCTGGATCTCCAGGAAGAGACCATCTCAAATATCCAGATCTTGAAGATCCGGATCTTTGACTGTGCATGGGAAAAGGGGGTTAAGGAGAAATAACGTATTATGCACAGCTATGTGTTTACTTTCTAGTATGCCAGCAAGAAGCTTCTACATCTTAAACGGTGGCTATGGAAGAGCTAATGTCAGCAGCAGTATGAGAACACACACATGCAGCAATTGCTATTGCTATGTCTTGATTAAAGGTACAGAAACCTTGTCATCAGTTGCTTCTTGCCTTCTCATTTTCAGGCACGTGAAAAAACAGTCAGTGAATTTCTGCTGAATATTCAAAGAATAATAACAAGAACTGCTTGTTACTTGTGCATTGCCTAGGTGTAGGCCTGTGGCTCATGGACCTTTTGAATTCGCTACAGAAATCACTCTCTATGGGCAGTTTTCTCTTAAGATGCAATCAGGCAGGGCTTTTTTCAACCATCCCTTTTAGGGAACATGTTTCTTCTGTAGACGCACACCCAAATGGGCATTCAGATAATTAAACAAATAAGCTTTTCTTTATACACGTTGTTCTTCCTTTACCTTGAAGTCTGTCAATGCCTTCTTGGCAAGTGGTTGCCACTGATTGGCCAGTTGCCTATTTGGTTTTCTGGAGCCCTGATTGATCGCTCACTGGCAGCATTTGTTTCTATGCTGTGATTGGTTAGGTTTATCTCCTCTTTGCTTATGGAGCTGAAAGAAAGAGTTGCTCTCCATGTTATTGTCCTCTGTATGAGAAAGGGGCAGCTATTCCCCAGCGTCAAGATGGGATAAGGTACTTACAACCTTACATTTGCCCAGAGGCTGCCTCATGAAGCATGTCTGATTGCATCTTTAGATACAGAAGTGACACAAAAGAATCCACTTAACTTTGGAAGATGGAAGGGGGCTCCTTTTGGTAATTTCCCTCATTTGTGCCTAATGTCATATGAACAGAGCATGGAAGGTTGTGTTAGGGTAAGATGTACACTATAGTTCCCTGAGAGTTTGTCTGCCAAACTTCCGAAAAGCAAAAACATGATGGCTTTAGCTGCTTTCATTTTTAACATTCTTTAAACTGCTTTTGAGATACATTTTTAATGGGATGCATCTAAATTATATAAACATCTAAATACATGCATACATAACACGCACATACATACATGCATATACATACATACATATATATATGTATGAAATTAGAAATTGAAATTAGAAATTGAATTAACAACTTCTTTTGGCCAAAGAATCTCTGTCAAGTAAATACTTCTTTGTGATACAGAAATATGCTGTTCACGAGCCCTCCAGGAATATGTGAGTTATTAAATTTAGACTCATATGGGGTTTATTTCTTCAGATGCCACAGTTCCAAACAATGCATTTTTAATACAACTTGTGGAATTCCATAGATTCATAATAGCACATGACATCTTAATATCCTTTGCGGTATCCTACTGGTCAAATCCAACTGTGATAAACAGCTGCATATGTTGTATGACTGAGATCCACTCAGCTTAAGGATAATGAGGAGGGGACACAGTAGTGTATGGTTGGAAAACCCGTGGCAAATCTTGAATGTTAATTCTGAGGATGAAAAAAAAAACCTCACTAAGTTTTAAATTTATGGCTCTGTTAATAGTTTCCTATTTCTGCAGGAGGGCGGGGGAATCAGACATCTATGCTTAAATGAATTTAATGAACTGAAAAGATTGACATTTTCACTATAAAAGTCACACTTCATTTCATGAAGTAGTTAAATATTGATGATATATTAAAATACAGAATAGAATCTAAATGGCGATATGGTTTATGAAATAAGGATCTTAGGACTTTGTCTTTCCACCATATTGAAAATTTCATGAAGTGAAAAAACAATAAATAGCTGCATATTCCTTCAATAAACACAAAGTGCTGTATTGAAATAACATCAGAACTGCCAAACACAAACAAAGAAGCAGGGAAAATATGTCTAACGGTGCATTTTAAAATCAGAATATTTTCTGAGATTTTTCATCTATGGCTACTATGAAATGTATAGCTTTGGTTTTACAAAATACACTTCCCTATTATAATCTCAAACAAATAGTTTGTTGTGACAACAGCACTGGAAAGCTGTTAGAATCTTTCTTTTGTACGCTTTGAATTTAAGGATGAATTTTCTGTATCATCTTTTCATAAGGAAACCAAGATTGTATCAACAGTAATATTGTAAATTTAGATATTATTAACCCTCTGTTTGATTTTAATGTGTATCTCAACAGAACTATAATGAACACTTAATTAAATGGACTGAAGAGGGGCTGATTAAAGCCAGATATCCGTTAGATCCAAGGGAAGCTAAGAAATGGAGGCCACAGTCCATCAAGTCCAGAATCGCTTATAGGAATTCAAATCTTCATCTGCTCTCAGCATCCTGCAAACGCTTGTCTCTCCAACTTGCTGGCAGTATCTAGGCATCCATTCTAGAAGCCACTGATACACCTGTCCTCCATACATTTATCTAATCATTTCTTAAAACAATGCAAGCTGGTTGCTGCCACCAGCTTTTCTGGCCATACATTCCATATGCAATGACCCTCTGGGTGAAAAACAAGCACCTCCCCTTGTTGGTCCTAACTCTTCTGCCCATCAGCTTCACGGAGTGCCCCTGGTGCTAGTGTTGTGTTGTTGTAGTGTGGTTCACGGTTTTATATTAGGGATGGACACAAATGTATTTTTTGTGTTCGATTTGTATCGAATGCAAAAAAAAGTATTTGTTCGAATAGATCCCCTTGAAATGTGGTAGCATTCAAATTCAATATGAACCTAATTTGAATCCCTGCTAGGAATTGCCTACGGATCCCCTATGTATCTGCTCTAACCACATCAAATCCATTCTCAATCCACTTCAAACACACTCTGAATCCACTTTGAGCCCACTCTGGATCTGTTTCAGATGACTCAGAAAACCAATTTCCAACCTCCCCAGGTTGACGAATGTAACGAAGCTTCATACGAATGTATCGAAACATTCAATTTGAATTTGAATGCCCCCAAATTTGTTTCAAATACAAATGTCTCAATTTGTAGAAATTTGCACGAATTTTGAATGTTTCAAATATCTGTGCACATACCTGTTTTATATATTTCAGTCAATTCTCCTCTTAAGGCCTATGCATTGCAGACTGATTTGGTAAGATTTGGCATCATACTTGCTGGAGCAATATAGGAATGTAGGAAGCTTCCCTATCCTCAGTTTTAAACCACTGGACTTCCCAACTTGGAGGGCATTTAGACTTCTTAATACAGCACATCGGAATGCTCAGCCAGGATCAAACCATCACACATGACGGCCGATGCTTCTTAGTGACGTGGCATTATAGCGATGCTACTTTGAATTTACTTAATGCTGATATAACAGCATTCCCTGGGCAGCATTAAGAAAATTCAAATGTTCCCGCCAGTCCAGACAGGACAGTGAGAACAGCCAATTATTGCTGACCCATTAGGAATGGGTGCTAACACCCCTGCTGTGGAAACAGCTTTGCACCCATCTGGGGAATCCGGATCGACCCACAAGGGGTCGGTCCATTACCCCAGGGGTTTTGGGGGGCAGGGGGGGGGGCAGACTTCGAAGCAACTTCGAAGTGAATGTAAAGTCAACTTCAAAGTGACTTCGAAGTCACTTTGAAGCCAATGTTGGGGGGGGGGTCCCAAAGGTGCATCCCCTCCCCCTAGCCTCCTTTGGACCCCATTGCCTGCTTCCAGGCTCCCTTTAATCCAGATTTTCTGTAGACCCCATTAAAGAGGTCTACAATGGGCTCTTCTCCCAGAAAATCTGGATTAAAGGCCAAAATGTACCCATTAGATCCGGATTTCCCCAATGGCAGTGGAAACAATCGGGTCCCAAATGGTTGCCGTAGTGGAAATGGGGTCATCCAGCTCACACCCAAATGGGTCCTAAATGGGTGCAAAAATGAGTACTTTTGACAGTGGAAAAACACCCTCTGTCTCCTTGTCTGGTCACGAGTACTGATTGCTCGTATCTTTCTGCAAGAAGGTATGGCAAACATATACGGATGTGTCCATGTAGTAGACCAACCTTTAGTTTTGAGGGTGAAGTTTCTCGCTTTTTCTTCTTTCCCCCAAGCACTGTAAGAGATGGAAAGAATGATGTAGTCTCAAGAACAGAGAAGCAATGGAATAATACAACCAACAGGTTGGAAGGATATTTTAGGCCAAATTGTGCTTAATTCAGGGATCTAAATAAAAGCAAATTCATCAGATGCCTCGCTGGCCTTTGTTGGAACCTATTTGATGTCTGATCAGCTTCAAGTGGATTTTAGGAATTTGCATAGATAGGGCTTTCTTTTGCCGAGAGTTCTGTTGTAATAGATTTCTGAAAGAGAAATACACAATGCCTGTTCACAGGTTTGGATGAAAATACAAATATAGGCACTTAGTAAGGATACACACAAACTGATTTGACCAGATTTGACTGGGTTTCGAAATCATTCAGATGGGTTGATCTGGGCGTGAAATGACCCAAACGGATAATGGGGTAGACTGGGCTTATCTGATCCCCACCCTGATCGGTAAGGGGAACTTGATCATGGTATCTTACTGGACTGGCTCTCTGGGATGGGGGTAGGAGGCACTGTGCTACAGTGGTTCCACTCCTAACTGGAAGGTTGGTTCCAGAGAGTGATCTTGGGGGATTTCTGCTCAGCCGCAGGGCAACTAAGCTATGGGGTACCAAGGGTTCTATTCTATCCCCCTGCTTTTTAACATCTAGATGAAGCCACTGGGAGAGGTCATAAGGGGGTTTGGTGTTGGGTGTCACCAATACGCTGATGACACCCAGCTGTTTCTCCTTCTCATTGGAGTTGGCGGAGGCTGTGCAGGGTTGGACCTGTGTCTGGAAGCTGTAATGGGCTGGATGAGGGCCAGTAAACTGAAACTGAACCCTGATAAGATGGAGACTCTGTGCATTGGTGGTTCCTGTGTCGGAGTATTCAGTAAACCGTCTGTTCTGGATGGGGTTGCACTCACCCTGAAGGAGCAAGTGCGTAGTTTGGGAGTACTCCTGGATCCATCTCTGTCGTTAGAGGTTCAGGTAGACTCAGTGGCACATGGTGCTTGGAGCCAGCTATGACTGGTGCACCAGCTATGGCTTTTCTTGGATGGGGATAGCCTAGCCACAGTAGTCAGTGCACTGGTAACTACCTGATTAGACTACCGTAATGCACTCTACATGTGGCTGCCCCTGAAGAAGACCCAGAAACTGCAGTTAGTTCAAAATATGGCAGCCCAACTACTGACTGGTACAACTTACAGGCAGCACACAACACCTGTTTTGAGAGAGCTGCACTGGCTCCCTGTGCACTTTCGATCTGAATTCAAGGTGCTGTTAATGACCTTTAAAGCCTTAAACGGCTTGGGACCTCAACATTTGGGGGAACGCCTCCTCTCATACAGATCTACCCATGGTTTAAGATCTGCTGGAGGGGGGATCCTCTGGGTCCCACCAGTTAGAGATATCCACTGTGTTAGCACATGGAGGAGGGCCTTTTCAGCCATGGCACTTAGCTTATGGAATGCCCTTCCTTTGGAGGCCCAATTAGTGCCAACTCTTCTGACTTCTGAGTGCCAGGTAAAGGCTCGTCTCTTTATTAAACCTTTGGGGCATGAATTCACTCAAACACTATTTTAACTTGTAACTTTCAACTAACTACGCTGTTTAATACTGTTTTAACATGGTATTTATTTAATGTTTTGTTTGTATATGGTTTTTTTATTGTAAGCCACCGAGAGATCTTAAGGATATGGGGCAAGATATAAACATTTTAAAGAAATTAAGAAATTAAGTAAGTAAGTTACAGTGGATTTCCAAAGGCCTTTGGGACCATTTAAAATGATCTGGGGAAGAATCCAGTCCACAAACTGCCTTTACAGCTACAAATACTGGATTTCAAGTGCTGTGTATCTAAATCATAGCAAACAGAAGTTGTAATTAGGGGTAAAATAAAGCCTGGGGGGGGGCAGAAGGGTAGAATTTCCACTTTGATGTCTCAGAGCTGTGTTTTGATCTGTGTCAAATCAGGCTGCATCCAGATGTCACTTATTTCACTGCTTTTGGATATTCCAGAGTAAAGCATGGATATTCCAGAATATTGGGCTTTATTCTGGAATATCCAGAATGCTTTATTCTGCACCCAGGCATCGGTTTCTTATTCTGCTATATTTGGATATTCCAGAATAAAGCATGACTATTCCAGAGTATCCATGCTTTATTCCAGAATATCCAGATGTAGTGGCATAAGTAACTGACGTCTGGATGCAGCTTCTGTGAGTGCATCAGGGAAGTCAAAGTGAGACCTGAAACTGAAGCGCCACCCCACTGCTCTTTTGTCCTGATCTGGGGCTGCAACCGTGAAGACCGTGTCAGAGTAAGGCATTGCCGTTTTGATATTCCTGTTTTGATTCCTGGTTAAAAAAGAAAAAAAAGAGAGAGGAAAAATTGCAGTGAGCCAGACCTCTGTGTAGAAAAAGCTTTTGAATGAAAGGCTTGAGCAGGTCTTGGTGTGCTGAGGAATATTCATGTGAACTGAGGCAAGGTAACTTTCTTGTTTATATGTGCAATAGCGTGTCAAGTCAGATTTATTTATAGAACCCTTTTGTGCACACCTTTACACTCCAGCTAGACACAGAACTAATGCAAACACATGGTGAACACATAATCAAAACAACCTTTCTAAATGTAGTGGCTTGGTAACAATTCATTATAATTCATCCTCTGTTTGGACAGCAGCCTGCCTGCCATCGACTTTAATCTAGGAAAAGTTTCATGCATGCATCTGATAACCCCACAGAGCCAGCTCAGCAAACTAGATTGGAAATGTGGGGAGATTGCAGAGCAGGGGTGATTTTGCACTTCCTGTCCACTGGACGGGAAAGGAGTGTGATCACCCAACTTGTGAACGCTAGTCACTTACAGACTAAGCCTCACATGATCGATCACTCACCTGTGACTGATTCCAGGGCTGGCCCTCTTATGGGCGCTGCCATGTTGGTTGCGGCGCCCTCCGTAACTGCATGTGCGTTAGTGTCATCGCCATGATGATGCTGACACTCTGCGCATGCATAGTTGCATCTGTGGTCATCCGAAGTGCCAGCATGCTTGCGCGGCACCTCAAACGACCCTGGAGCACTGGAAAAGGTGTGGAGCATGATGTTGCACTCTATACCTAGTGCATGATTAGGGAACTTCTGGGAAGGTAGGGGGTGCCCAGAGTCTGTAACAGCCTCCTCAAGATGCGGATGCTCTTCCCTAGAAGTTACCTAATCATGCACTACGGGCTGTAGTGCGAATAGTCCTCAGATGTACCATACAAGGAACCTCCCCCAGGTCATCAGGAAGACTGGGCAATAAGGAAGACACCTACCAGATTGTGTCCAGGGGTTGTAGGATCAAAAACAAATGGCATGAAACGGCTTCGTGTGACTGTGGAAATGAGCAATATGGAGGAACTGGTACGTGCAACACCAAATGCTGTGGATGTGGCCAGATACTGGGCAAAAACAGTTTAACTTTAATTAGTTGCGCTCATTGTAATTAATTGGCAGGACTTTTTAAAAATTGTATTTTGATGCTTCTGACATGAATTAACACATGCGTTATAAGAGAATGGGTAACTGCACCACAGTGGCGCAAAACAGTGAGCCATGGGTCCCTCGTCACATCTTGTAGCATCTGTTAGTTGAACTCAGCAGCAACAGAAATAGCAATGACTTATGATGTCAGTGTAACAAGCGCAAAGAAAAATGTTAAATTTCCAGCTAAAAAGCTCGCTGTGTTCTTAGAATTTGTACAGGAGGAAGATTATGTCCTCTGGTTTTCTAGGAAAAAAAATGGAACAGCCTTCGAGCTTCATGTAAATTGCTTTCATTTTGTTTGCTGAGTTTGTATAGTTGTTCAATAATGGAAGCTCTTGGAGCAGCTCCCAAAATGAACAGCAAAAACATTGAAGAACATCAAGGCTTACTAATAAAGTAGAACCATGCCACCATCTTTTGTTATCTGGAATGCCTGGGTGCATAAGATGTGCTGATGGGGAACTCTGTGAATCTGTCCCAAGAGTCTTTTGTCAGATTTATTTGCTAAATAAAATATTCCTTTTGAAGAAGAAGAGTTGGCTTTTATACCCCGTTTTTCTCACCCATTTAAGGGGACTCAAAGCAGCTGAGAAACCTTCGGTTCTTCTCCCCACAACAGAGCACCCTGTGAGGTAGGTGGGGCTGGGAGAGCTCAGAAAGAGAGCTGTGACTAGCCCAAGGCCACCCAGCTGGCTTCGTGGAGGAGTGTGGAATCAAACCTGGTGATTCCCAGATAAGAGTCCAGAACCCTAACCACAAGTCCAAACTGGGATAATTGGGGGCCCACACAGAACAGGCTGAAAATGCCCCTGAAGCAGGAAAGCTGAGCAGTGATTGGCTGAGGTGTGTTTTGGTTTTAGCAGTGGATTTTGAAACTTCTGTTTTATGTAGAAAAAAAATTTGTCTGAAAAGTATTTTAGACCTGAAATGCCAAAGTATCTAAAATACACAGAGTATTTTAATTGCTCAGATTTTCAATAATGCCTGTTGTTGATATTTACGTGTGTCAGGGCTGTTCAGGAAAAATGCAGAGAATGCAGAGAAAGTGGAAGCACTAATTATGCAGTATTAGGAGAGAGAAAATAAAGTCCTGGGATGTTTGAGGAAAGGGAGCTCGTTGTATATAAAAACCCAGTGTATTTCAGCCTCAGAAACTCCCTTCATGGGAAGATTAAATGGGGGTCCCAAAGCAAACTCTCAAATTGCTGAATATTTAATGGTTACTCTTCCCCTGATGAAGATCTTCAAGGCTGAAATATGTTGGGCTTTCATATTTAATCAACAGACTTTTCTTAAGCGCCCTCTAGCAAAATGGCCGCGGTTGTCCACTCATGCATGTTCTTTGGATTATATTTTTGGCTGTGTTCACACCCATGTTCTGGAGAAGAACAAACGGTTTGTCAGCCGCTTTGAGTTCCCTTTAAAAAGGGTGAGAAAAGTAGAATATAAAAACCAACTCCTTCTCCCTACAAAGAAAGATTATCTGAGCTAGATAAAGCCAAAAGCTTGTTACTTTGCCAGCGTGTTATCCCACTCTGAAAGTGGACTGAAGACGGATTAAAATATAGGTGTGAACACAGGAGCAGCTAAAGAGACAAAAGGCAGCCTCATCCTGGGTAGGGATGTGCACTTGTTTTGTTTTTGCATTCAATTTTGATTCGAATCGAATGTTCAAACATTCAGTTCGATTCAAATGTTTAGAATCCGAATGCAATAAAATCTGATTAGAGTTGAATACATTTGAAACTATTTGTTTGAATGTTAGATTTGAATCTGGAGATGCACATGGCGACAGCACTGGTATTTGAGAATGCAAATGTTGATAATGTTTGTATGTGTTATACGTATCTGTATGAATTTTGTGTGCATCCTGTTTCATCCCATATGCATCCCGTTTTCGTCCCGTATTATAAGCGCAAATGTGTACAGATATGTATGAGATTCGTATGGATACACATGTAATACGTACATATCTGTACTTTCGATTGTTTCGAATCATTTGAATGAATGTTTTGGAACATCTGAAATTCGTTCCAGTGTGAAGACATCCTATTTGAATTCAAATGTCCACATCTGATTGAATTCAATCGAATTTCGAATGTTTAGAACATTTGCGCACATTGCTAATCCTGGGATCTCAGGAACACATCACCATTTGCTTTTTTTTTTTTTTTTTTGGTAAAGAAGAGTTCAGTTATAGGGAACTAGAGCTTTAGGAACTAGAGCTTTAGAATCACTGATCTAAAGAAGAAATTTAGATCAGTGATTCTAAAGCTCTAGTTCCTGGGTATGAACCCCCAACTTCTGTAGCATTGCTGTTCAGTATCCTCTGGGTAAACATAGGTTGGTTAGGGAACCTCTCTTCTAAATTAATGTTTCCCCTTCTCCTTGGCCAGTCAAAGCAAGACCCGCAGTAGCCCTCCCCTGCAAAATAGTTCTCTCACTTCGCCTTTCTCTTTTGCTCTAAATCAGATTTTGCTTGACGGCTTTAGATGCAAGGTCAGAACACAGGAGAGACAAATAAAGGTGCCACCCACACAGTGATAGGTGGCTTTCTGTGTTTATTTAAGCAATAAAGTAATTAAAGAGCTGCCTAGTCACAGAGAACTATGCCTGCTATTTGAATCTAGCCTGCCTGGAAATCCCTGGATTCAGATAATGCAAGGCAGTCAGCTTTGGACCCAACAGCCATGCTGGGTGGATGTCACAATAGGGCTTCGGGTCTCACAGCAGACCGGCTTTTTCTTTTTAAAAAAATCCCCCTTCACCTCCCTTTTCTTGAACTTTCCTTCTGGAGAAACATCTGTACTGGTGTAAGCCTTTCACCTAAATGGCCTTTCACCATGACCTTGAAGCAGAAAGATCAAATCCAATACAAAGGTGAACAAGCAAATGCTTACAGAAATTGCTGCAATAACATGGAGAATCTCCGCCATCAAAGCTAAGGAGATCATCCACAGCTACTCTGAGTGGGAAACTGTGATTATTGCTAAACCTTCTCCATGCCGTAACCTAGAGGTGAACAATCCCGTAGCGTTTTCTCAGAAATCAGTTCTTCTTTGTCCGCATTTCACAACAAAAGGGGCAGCTGGATGCTCTGGGACACTCTGCGTTGGCGGTGGCAGTAAATAAGCGTGAGCAGTACCTTAATCTGGGACCTCCTACATGAACGACAGATGCTCTGCTATTCAGCTACAGTTTGGTCTTGTAGCTAGAACGCCCCACTCTTTATCTGGAGGTCTCCTGGTTTGATTCCACACTCCTGCATGAAGCCAGCTGGATGACCTTGGACTAGTCACAGCTCTCTTTCTGAGCGCTCTCGGCCCCAACTACCTCACAGGGTGTCTGCTGTGGGGAGAAGAACAGAAGGTTTGTCAGCCACATTTAGTCCCCTTAAGGGTGAGAAAAGCGGATATAAAAACCAACTCCTACCCCTCTTTCTTGGTCTTCTTCCTACCAATAAGGGAAAAAAATCCCAAAGTGATTAACACTTGCATTTACTTACCAAAATAGTTCCCTGTTTAACTTCCAACATATTCTTGAAGTCCTCGCAACTATGTCTGGATATGCTCTTGTAGTCACCAGAAGTTGAGTTCAATTTGCAGTCATCTTTGTCGTTTCCCTGCATCAAATGCAATTATCTGTTTTTGTTTTTGCTTTTCAATGGCATGTTCATTCCTATGCTGCTAGTGGTTCTCAACCTGTGGGTCACGGCCCCTTTGGGGGTTGTCGATCTACTCTTTCACAGGGGTCGCCTAAGACCATCAGAAAACACACAGGAACCGAGAAACCGCTCCTCATTGCGCCAACCCCATCACATGCTGCACCCCATACAAATACAGTAGAGAGCAGCTACTGTGTAGAAAGCAGCAGTGTTGGAGGTAAAACAACACTTTTATATTGAGCTGTGTTTGATGTGAATACTATGGTTTAATTATGTTCAATTTGTAACAATGAAAATACATTCTGCATATCAGATATTTACATTACGATTCATAAGAGTAGCAAAATTACAGTTATGAAGTAGCAACGAAAATAATTTTATGATTTGGGGTTAGGGTTAGGTTGGGGTCACCACAACATGAAGAACTATATTAAAGGGTCGCGGCATTAGGAAGGTTGAGAACCACTGTGCTACTATTTCTCTTTTGTTTCATTTGCAGTAGCCTGACCTTACTGCATGCTGAAATGCATAAGAGAAACATATGAAAGAGAGGTTGGTTAATGTTGGGCCACATTTGTACGAGGAAGGAGTGCGATGAACCAACGTTGACTAGTGCTCGCACGTGGGGTGATAGTCAGCGTTACCCGCCCCCACCTCCACGATCAAATATTTAGCTTGATTCAGTTGTGGGGATGGTCCTCTTCAGGGTGCTGCCATTTTGGCTGTGGCACCCTCCGCAACCGCCATGAAGACACTGAGGGTTCTGCGCATGTACAGTTGCATCTGTGCTCATCTGAGGTGCCAGTGCACTTGCGCAGCACCTCAGACGACCCTGGAGTACCAGACAAAGTGTGAATGGCCACTACCTGGACGCGCCAAGTATGCAATTGGGTAAGGTTAGTAAAGGCGTGGAGCACGATTTTGTGCTCCATACTTAGTGCATGATGAGGGAAGTTCTGGGAAGGCAGGGGGCGCCTGGAGGCTGTGAGAGCCTCCTCAAGGTGCGGATTCTCTCCCCCACTATGGGCATAGTGTGAATAGGCCCTTGGTTTTTGACAATCTAAATTTAAGTTTACAGGATAAAAAATTTGGTTCTAATACGGAATGGGCAGCATATGGAGAAATGGATATTACAGAACTGGATTCATGATGTGGTTGAAACAGTGAATTTTGATTTACTGTATGAAAACTGACAGACATATGTATGGTAGAAGGAAAGTGGGCAAAATGATAGAACATATGAAATAAATAAGAGACATGAGAGGTGATGAAAGGAAATGGAAGAAATTTTTCCACCTTTTGATAAGTGTTTTTACTTAAGGTGGATGTGAAGGGACTGGGGAGAAATGAGGCTATTTGGATGACTATAATGGCATTAATTGTAAATTTTGAGTTGTAATTTTTTTAAAAAATGAAAAATAAACATTAAATAATCTGCAAGCATGGAGGGATTGGACAGTGGCAGGGTGTTGGAACTGTTTTATGGTCACTGATAATCCAAATATACGTCAGGTAGTTTACGTACCATTTCAGATGGCGAAAGATGGATCTCATATGAGAAGGAAATCTTGGCAGAAAATTAAGAGAAAAATTCTGCTTTGCTCTTTTCTCTGTGTTCTGATTTTTTTTTTTGTTTCTGTATCAATCATTTCTCCTTCTGAAATGCTGAAATGCTGAAGCTTAGGCTTATTGTTTGTGGCTGTGGTGCAAAGGAGTTTTCAGTCAGTAATGAGAGACTATGTTACATGTCTGCAGTTGGGCATTCTCTGTGGTGACACCTACCCTCTTTTTCAAGCACAGTCAAAGATCTAGCTCTTCAAGATTTGGATCCATGAGATGGGGTCCTCTTGGAGATCCAGATCTTGAAGATGCCTGAAGACCCCATTGTGGACACCTTTAATCAGGTCTACACGAAATCCAAATTTAAGGGCCTGAAGAACAGGGCCTTGCAGACTGGGTATGAAGTATTTTTTTATTACATCTTATTCTTATTCTTTTTTGGGGGGGGTTCCACTAGCACTAAGTACCCATTAGGAACACATTAAGGACCCATTAGACTCAGAGCAGGAAGTCCCCATTTCCACTGCAGATCCCACATTAGAGCCACATTTGTTTCCACCTGTTCTAGGGAAATCTGGATTAAATTGGTCCTTCAGGACCTATAATCTGGATTTCCTGTAGACCCCATTAAAGGGGTCTACAATGGGGTCTTCAGGCATCAAATCTGGATTATATGGAGCGTGTTTCCACAGCAAATGGGCAATGGGGTCTCGAGGGGGTCTCTGGGGGGTGCACCCATGGGGATGGTGCCCCGAAGCCTGTGCATAATCTCTGAAGATAGCTTCGAAGGAAATTCTGGAGAATGGCACAGGCTTCAAAGATGACCTGTCAGAGCAGTGCCATTTCTATGGAGCTTTGTTCAAAGCTCTGGAGAATCTCTGGAGCGATTTGCCGCAAACTTTGAAGATTCTCTGGAACTGCTCTGGAGGATCCTCGAATCTCTGGAGCGCCTACGGAGTTTGCACCCTCCCCCCCCATGGCACTCCCCCCATGGCACCATGTAGGTAGATCTGAATTTGTCACATGGATGCTCTGGCGTTTTGACTGCGAGCATGCTAGCACCCATTGCTATTGGGTGGTACATCACCTGTGGAGATGCGTCGGGTACCTCCTTAGACCTGGATCTACTAAATCCGGATTAGTTGAAGGACCCATTCCTTAGATCCGGATTAAGGGAGGTAAGTGGGACCTCTCCCCCAATATCTTCAGTCTCTTGGTCTCCATAGCTCTGAACTGGGCAGAATGAAGCTCTGGATATACAGGCAGAACATGGAATGTTTTGTGATGGACAATGAATAATAAGATTCCAAGTTATTAGTAGCAGCAAAATGACCGCCTGCTACTAAACTATCCTGCTGAAATGAATATTAGGATGCTTATAAGATATGTGTGAGCAAACAGTCCAACCATAACTGGATATTTGATGCAGAAAAGCAGACTTACCTGTTTCCTCTTGTGCATCTGGGAGAAGAAAAGGTGTCATGTAACAGAAGAAGCAAAGAGAGGGAAGAGATGTCACCAAGTGTCTGTGGCAACTGTCTTCTTATTCCACCTTTCCCTTGGTCTGTAGCCAAAATACCAATTAAGAGAGATGCTATAATGAATGAATCCATGCCCAGGTGCTTGCCGTTCCATATCGGTTTCTCCCAAGCACCTGAGATCCTGTTTTGGTACTCTGATATTCTCCTGTTTTAGGTTTATGCATTCTGGCTGGTCATATTAGAGGTCTAACGCCGCCCAAAGTTCTCAGAAGCCTGAAACATGCTTAACTCAACTACAGCACTTTTCAGAAAGCAGCTCTGTTCCTCCTGATTTCTGTAGAGGCCCTTTGATTAATTAATACAGTTTAGATAGTAAAACTTTTTAATTTGATGACAGCATATGATTGACAAGGTATTAATTGCACCAGAGATGATGTGCTAATTAAAAGGTTTCTTCACAGTTGTCTGAGGTTAACTGTGCCTTGAAATACATGAACCCGGAGCCTAATTATACTTCCTGAATGCTGAAATTTTTATATTATTATTGTTGTTGTTTTTACTATTTGTAAAGAAATGCAAGAAAATGCCTTTTGTAATAACTCCCTGTATTATTTTCTCTCCAATGGTAAAGTGGTGTGGAATTTCTTTTGCAAGGTTGCCCACTAGAGAAATTGTGCAGAAGAGGATTATTCGAATCCGCGCATTCGGAAGTTCGACCCACATTCGAAAATACGAATGTCATTAACGTTCATATCCATTTTTCAAATTTTTGTGCATCCGTTTTTATTCCGTATGCATCCCATTTGCGTCCCGTTCGCATCCCATATTATAAACGCAAATACACGTAATTTTCTTGCATATTCGTATACAATAAAATACGGATCTGTCCATTCAAATTATTTGAATATCTGTATCGGATTTTCAGAAATCCAACATTTGTCCGAATGTGTAAATTCAAATGTTTTTAAATCCGATTCAAATTTGAATATCAATATTCGTTGTATTCGAATCGGATTTTTGAATATTTGTGCAGTCCCTAATCTGGGGTAGCACTCTTTCACCACAACAGTAATTCGGACCTGCCCATACTGTGGCCTTGAAGCTTGTGTGAACTTCAAGGCTGGATTCCCATATCTCTGAGGGCCAGGAACAAAGATTCTATGCCTTGGAGCCTCTGGGGAATACATTTCATTAGCACACTGTGGAGGAGACCAATGGGGATGGACAGGGCTTCACAGATGCACACAGATGTATAGCACGATGCATTTGGGAAAACAATTACAATGGAAAAGCTTACCTTCAAATGAACTCTTGTGCTTCGATTAAGTAACTTCTGTTGAAGCTGTTTGGATTAATTTAATTCAATATTACAAGATTAAAAAAAGTTTAGTCTAATTAAATTTCATTACACACTATTAAAAATTTACTGCTAGAGGAAAACAGTGAATGGAAATTGCAGTCTTGCTAAAGGAAGACAAGTCTTTTAGCTAGTTGAAAGATATTTTTGGCAACCTGTTTTATTTTATCTACTTAGTAATTAATAATAATATAATGCTATTTTTTAAAAAATAGTTAAATAATTTCATATAGTCACTTATTTTAAAGGATATTTATCCTGAAGCCTTTTCACAATTAGGCAATTAGGCTGCTGTGCACTAAGGCCGATATACTCTGGGTACAGGAGGGCCATAACCATTTCTGGCTGGGAGGGATGATGCTTAGAGACCAGAAATATGCATGGTTCTCCTGTACCCGGGGCATAGCATTCCACACTGTCGCCTGGGCTGCGTCACACATTTTGTGATATGTTGGCTGGTGATGTGTTGGGGTGGCATGCCAGCAATTGACTGCTGACATGCACCAGGCAGGTCTGTGCTGGCCGCTGCCGTGGCTAAAGAGTGCCACAGTGCTGATGGAGGCACACTCCCCCCGGGCAATGATGTGCATGGGGCAGGTCTGTGCTGGCTGCCGCTGCGTTGAGAGGGTGGCACAGTGCTGATCCAGGCATGCCCCTCTGGGTGATGACATGCACCAGGCATGGTCAGATCAATCTCCCCCCCCACACACACACATCGGCTTGCCAGCCAGCACATCACAGAATGTGCAACACACCTGGCAGTGGCCAGATGAAGAGCAAATGCTCTTGCCGCCAGATGCTCCAGGTAACTCCGGGTTAAACATTGGGATAGGTGTGGAGCATGATTTTCTACTCCACACCTAATCAGCGATTAGTGTACCTCTAGTGAGGGCATGCACACTGCTAGGCTGTAGCAGCCTGGTGGATGTGCGTATGCTCTTCCCCAGAGCTGTACTAAATGCATACCAGAGGCTACAGTGCAAATTTGCCTCTGGCTTTTTACCAGAATCCCAAGGTGGTATACAGACAGACCTGTGCAACCTAAAATTAAAAAAAAAAAGTAAAATCATCAGGGTGTGCCAACAGCTTTAAAAAAACAACAACTAAAGAAAACTATATTAATTAATCTCCAAAGCTCAGGTAGACATGGAGATATTTGTTGGGTGTCCAAATGAAGCCAACTGTGTTTGGCTAATCTCCAAAAGGGGTCCACTAGTAAGAAAAGCGTCTTCATAGCAATGACCCATGGATTTCATCTGGGAAGCTATAGCTAAAAGAGGATTGGAATATCTCAGATGTTGGGCAGATGGCAGGTCTATATGAACTTCAGGTTTCTTGGGCTCAGAAACAAACAGAAAACCCTTTAAACACAAGGGTGGTGCAGGTACAACTAGGAACAGGAATTGTACTAGTACTGAAAAACCTGATAATATCCTGCTCACCTTCTGATTATCTGAGGTTATAGGGTCAGAGATGTGCCCAGGAACACATCCAGACATCACACTTGGTTCTTTCAGGGCAATGGAGTGCTAGAGGCCCTAGAGTGTGGATGCTGCCACCCCTAAGCTGCTTTTGAACTGAATGCATTGGATGAATGGATAATCTTTATTGATTAGTCTCCTGACCATATCAAGTTACAAATATACCAGGATAAAACCATACAAGAATAAAACCAAGATATACAAAATAGAGTCAAGTCTGTGTATAAATCATCATTATTACTTATCCTCATCACCCTTCAAGGCACTCCGTTAAGCTCGAAAAAAGATTTCCTAAGTCGAGCTGCCTTAGCCAAATACAAGGCCACCTTGTACGTTGTTTGAGTGCTCTCTCCCTGTAAGAGATACGTCACTTTATGCTCTGTATTCCAGTGAGCTATAGTTTGCAGAAAGGGATCCAGACATGTTCGTATTAGGGAATACAGGGGGCATGTAAAGAAAACGTGTGGGAGGTTTTCAACCTCCGGCGCCCCACAGATGCGCAGTCTATCTTCATAACGTATCTGATGGTATCCACCATACTTCATCATAGTCAGTTAATTCAAATTGTGCATAAGTAAAATGTTGTCTTAGTGGGGTATTTTGTAAACCAAGTATTTTTCAATTTGGAAAATAGACTCCATTCTATTTGAGTTGATTTGTATAATTGCGATTCAATTTGAATTATTTAAATTCACTTCAAATTAAGCAAATTCGAATCTATTTGTTTGAATTTTTGATTTGAATTTGCACTTACGAATGTCAGCAAGATGCATAGATGCCCATACGCATCTTCCCGACACCCATGCACATCCGTACATGTCCATATGCATCCCATCATTATCCTGTACACAGCCCATTTTCATCCCGTACAGATCTGTGCAAATGCGTATGGATGCGGGAAAGGTGCAGATCTTCAAGTACGCATTGTGTACTAACCTATAAACATACAAATGTTCAAATAATTTGAAGGAATAGTCTCAAAATTAAAAATTCAATCCAAATGGTTAAATTCAATTTCTGAACATTCTATTTGAATTCAAATGTCGAAATTTGGCACATTCTGTCGAATTTCAAATGCCTACGAATATTTGTACACATCCCCCAGCCACAATTTCTACTATATAATGCTTGAATTATAGGACTGCAGTGCAAGAATGATGATTAATAAGTGACAACTATGTTTTTTTTTCTATGTGGTGTTTCAAGCAGAATACATAACATAAATATATTTTCCTTAAAATGAAAAATCATCAGTGAGAATTTTGTGTGTCCCCATAATCTTTGACTAGAAGTTTGTGGACAACTCAGATTGGGTTTTGGGGAGGAGGAGGAGGAGGAGGAGGAGGAGGAGGAGGAGGTGATTTGTATTTCAGAAGCAAATGGAAGTTATTGTATTATCTAGAGTGGGTACAATACTCATGAACTTCATATGAATGCCCTTCACAAAAATGTCTGGGAGAGGTGCCAACATTCATTTGTTATTTCCAAAAGAATATAAGCGCCGTTTGTTCGTGAAGATGGATAATAACTGATTTTTTAAAATATCAGTCTTGACCTTTTTGTATTTCAAGTGCATTTTAACCAACACTTCCACATGTGAAGCACAAATGCAGCATATTCAAGTCTCCTAAACCCAGTGTGCTGAATATCTAAAGCAGCTGCTATCCATTCTGATGGCTGATAACAATCAGGCTGTTATGTTTTCACTGTATAATGTTTAGTAGAGGTTACAATGGCTAACCCTGTTCTAATCATGGCTTCTTCTAACACAAATCCATTAACCTTTGGTGATAATCTCACCACTGAATTCTGCGATAAACGGTACTACGCTAGGAGTGATGGAGATTCTGCGAATAACCTGCTTTCGGAAGGGTATTCAAAGTAAAGTTAAGTTAGAGATGGGCAAAGAAGTTTTTGGAAGTCTGGCATCTTGTGTTTTAGGGACAAGTTGCAACTCGCCCAGTGGGATTTAGTGGAGAGGCAGGGAAGAGGTGAAGCTCCAGTGAGATGCCACCTTTGATCTCTCCAACTTTCATTTTAATTCTCTGAGGGCCACAACAGAGATGGAAGACACCAAAAGTGCGGCTTCAGTTTGACTCACATCCTTCAACTTGCCATCTTGTAAGTTCTGCTATGCCCCTCACAGTTCATAGGAACTATATATAAGGTTAGACATGCTGCTTCCTTGGACACAGGCCAGATGGAGTGGGAAGACCATAATTTGAGCCAAATAAAACACCATTTGAAAAGCCCAGTTGTCTATTTAATGTATTTAATGGGAGCAGCATTATTTTCAGATTTCATCTAGAATGCTTAGGCGACCACCTTTAATATTAATGGTGCGCTATTTCCTTAATGGTTAAGAACAAAGGGTTTTTTCCCACTAGCACTAAGTACCCATTAAGTGCCCATTAGGGGCCCATTAGGCTCAGATCAGGAAGACCACATTTCCACTGCAGACCCTATTAGAGCTGCATTTGTTTCCACCAGTTCTAGGGAAATCCAGATTGAATGAGTCCTTCAGGACCTATAATCCGGATTTCCTGCAGACCCGCTCTACAATGGGGTTTCAGGCATCAAATCTGGATTATATGGAGCATGTTTCCACCGCAGTTGGGAAATGGGCTCGGGGGGGGGGGAGGCTCTGGGGAGGCACACCCATGGGGGTTGCCCCAAAACCCAAAGCTCCGAAGCCTGTGCACAATCTCCAAAGCCAGCTCCGAAGAGGATCCCACGCAAGAGCAATACCAATCCTACAGACCTTTGTCAAAGGCTCTGCAGAATCTTCGAAGTTTGCGGTAGAGCTTATGGCAAAGCTCTGGAGAATCTCTGGAGTTTATGACAAAGCTCCAGAGATTCTCCGGAGCCGCTCTGGAGAATCTTTGAAGAATCTCTGGAGCATTTACGGAGACTGCACCCCCTGTCCCCCCAAAAGCCTGGGGCGATGGGTGGGCCCCACATGGGTCGATCCTAGATTCGCCGCATGGGTGCTCCAGTATTTCTACTGTGGGCAAGCTAGCACCCATTGCTATTGGGTGCTGCAACACCCTTAGGGACGCATCGGGTACCCCCTTAATCCGGATCTACTAGATCCAGTTTAGCTGAAGGACCCATTCCTTAGATCGGGAGCATCTTAGATCTGGATTAAGGGAGGTCAGTGGAAAACCCCCCATGGAAGACTCTATGTTCAGAATGAAGAACAAATTCCTAGACCAGTGGGTGCAGACAGGGTATCAATTTAAGAATTAACAGACGAAAACAGTGGGTATAGGGTAGGAAGTGTTTAGAAGTGTGAGAAACAGAAATTTTATGAATGTGGGTATCTGGAGTTAAGAAAATTCCAAAGATAAGGCTTTGCCAAAGAAAACTGGCAAAAATTACAACACAAGCAATGCAATCTTTAGACTAAGACAGTTATCAAGATAGGTTTTCTTTTCTTTTGTATCATCAAAGTGATTAGCATGAATTGCAAATAGTTTCTTCCATGCTTCATTCATGGGCTAGTTTTAGCAGCAAGGGTGTGTGGGGTAGACAAGAGATATCATTTTATCTGGAAGTTTAAATATTAAAGATGCGTATTGTTCAGAAGAGGTGCTAAATTTAGTAGGCATGAGGAGTTGCTAGGTTTAGCTAGTTCAATCCTTACTCACTTTCAAGCCAAGGTTTTGGAATTCAAACTACTGTAAGTGAATTTCTGTTTGGCTTCTCCATGTATACATATTAGAGATGTGAAAAGATTGGCTAGTGTTTGAAACCTGGGGCCTATTCACATTTGGCTTTAATCTGGAATATATCTTGGAACAGGGACCTGCTGTCCACATGCTAATGCAGACTACAGCAGGCCCCAAGTGAGGGCTGCCAAAGTCTGCATTAGCATGCAGACAACAGACCCCCATCCTGAGATATATTCTCGAATACATCCAAGTGCGAACAGCCCTCTTGATTGAACAGTTTGTGTTTGCATTGAACCAAACATGTGGTGTTTGCATATCCAGAAATTCTATTGAGCCAAATATGCTCACAAACGTGAACTGTTCAATCAAACAGTTCAAGTTCACTGTTCACATGGTCAGTGGTATTTTTTGTTTTCAAACAAGTTTGGAATTGAACGCCAGTAACCTTTTGATTAAACGGTTTGCCATTGAATTGAACAAACAGGTGTTTGGCTTGCTGGCAAAACCAAAAACACAACTTTTGTTTGTGCCTATCACATATGTTTGTTTTCTGCTTCTTTATGAATGTATTATATATTTACATACTTACACCTTCTGCTTAGGAATGTACCCCATGCACAAAGACGGTTGTGTAATTCATCATTATATATGTAGCAAGTATACAGGATCTCCCATGTAAGAAAAATACAAATTCCTACAATGGGCAATAGGAAGCTATGCACAAGACTGGAGTGGCAGAAATAGTAATGGAAACTCACTGTGAAAGTTTAAATTTAGGAGCGTGCTCCATAGGCTTCACAGAATGAGTTAAGTTTGCATGAGGACACAAGGTGCAAATATATACAGTGCATGCATTAGAGTAAAAACTGTAAATGCATGTTTATAGAAGTCTGCAAATATGGAACTCAAAGTTTTGAAGAATTTACAAATGATGAATAGTTGGGAAAAAATGCCATGCCTAAGAGTTATTTATATTGTTCTCTGAGTTATTTGAGATGGTTCTGTCATTCTTCCGCATAGACTCATATTTTATGGTAGCTTACTGCTTTTTGTTTTAAATGTCCACACTGGTTTCATGTAAATTTGATGTTAAAATTCTCCAGCCATTAGGACAGCTGATGGCTTTTCATTCAGTAATAAGGTGGTTGCTTACAGTAATGGAGAATTTAATTGGAAAGTATTTAAATCTAACTCAAATGACTAGAATAATTTAAGACTGCATTTCCATCCAATGTGATAACTGACACATCTTTAGAGAGGTGAGGGAAAACACCATAAGCATTCATTTTTATGGCTGTTCGTTCACTGTCCCATTCTATGCCAGTGACGTCTGTGAAAAGGTCTGAGAATGGGTTGGAGGGAATGGGCTATGTCATTCTGGGTCTTAATTGCAAGATTGTTGAGCATGAGATGATTGCAGGAAGGAATTGCCATACCTGGCAAGAGAAGGCCATTCCTCTTTGGATGTGTCGCTAGTTTTAGAATTACTAGTTTTTTACCCATTCTTCTTGAGAGGCAGCATTGTATTTCTTTACCCTCCGTTTGCTCTTCAGAATATTCTACTGGAGCATTCTTTGCGCAAGGAACACCTACAATGAACCTAGCTCAACACCCCATCTTTTTATCCCAACACTGACCTTGTTCATTGCTTCCTCCCCTGCCTTCCTTCCTTCTTCATCCTTTCCCCTTTCCCTTCTTCTTCCTTGGCTGCCCCCAAGCCAACTCCTTATCTTAGCGCATTGGGTCCTACTGTTGTCCCACCACCATCTTTCTTCTAACTTCCTTTTGCAGCATTCTTGCACACTGTCCGTTCCTGCTGGGTGGCTTGTGGGTCGATACCTTTGTTCTTAAACAAAGCATCCATTAGATGCTTCAGCTGTTCGTTTTAGACCCCTCTGGGTGGCTTGAGAACTCAGAACTTAGCAGCTGAGGACTCATGAACTTCTTCCCATGGGAACACTGCTTAGAACCAGTTACTGTTCTTTCCACACTGACTTTATAAATCCTCCGCTTCCAGTGAAGGAGATGTGATGATGCCCTCTGAAGGCACACAAGGTGGTGCTTGAAAGCTTTTGGACAAGTGGGAGAAGCTGAAATTTGTGCCCAGATTGCAGTTTGGCAGAATTCTCCTGGATGACGAAGTTATGCAGATTTAATTCACAACCAAAGTGTGTGGATTTTTGGGGGGACCCTTTTGCATTTCCTTTTCCATCTCATGGATGGGAAAGGTGTGTTAGAGACTAATACTGACTAGTGCTTGAAGTTTGAGCACTAGTCCATGATAGCCTAGCCTCCACTTACCTGTTTTCAGTTGCAGGTATGATCCTCCTCTGGCACCCTACGTGACTGTGTGTGCAACGGTGCCATCGCCACAGGGACACTGATGCTCTGTGCAAGCGCAGTTGCGTCTAGGGTCATCTGAGGTAACAACGTGATTGCGCGGCACCTCAGATGACCAATATTGCACCAGCAAATGGTCAGTGGCAGATGGTCACCTCTGGATGCTTGCAGTAAGGCTTCAGTAAAGGTAAGGTTGGTTGTGCACCTCAGCTAGTTCATGATTAGGCAATATCTGGGCAGGCAGGGGGCCGTTGGAGGCTGCAAGCACCTCTTGCAGGTGCAGGTTCCCAGATGTTGTCTAGCTGTGAACTATGGGCCATGGTGCAAATTGGCCTATGCTCTGTAAAACATCTCTAAAGGTTTTACTGAGTTTGCAAGCACTGTATTTTGATTCTTGTAGCAGCCTGTCAGATTGAATGCTGCAGTTGCAAAGAATAGCTTTCAAAATGGGGGATTTTAATTTGAAAGCATTTTAAATCCAACCCAAATGACTAGAATAATTTAAGGCTGTGTTTCCATCTCATGTGATAATTGATGCGTTTGCAGGGAGGGGAAAAATACAGCTTTTAAACCATAAACATTTTCGATAAGTAAATTGGATACATTGACAAATTTGTCCCAATCTCCTGAATGCTTGTTTAAAAATTCCCTCCCCGCCCCCCCCAAAAAACCACCAGACTGAAGCCAAACAGAATTCAGAATGTGGCACTGGCAGTTGTATAACGCAAGCGGCAAATGAATAAGTCCTTAGTGTTTGGGGGGGAGATGAAGTGGGGGTGGTTTGTCTTTAATATTGCAGCATGAAGGGGCTCTGCATAGATGGAAATACTGCACTGTATATAACAGTGATGGCCAACCTATGGCACGTGTGGCACAGATGACATACCAAGCCCTTTTGGGTGACACACATGGTCACCCTGGCACCTGGGCGTGTAGTGCTTGCTTGTTCTTGAAGTGTATGAAATGCCAACTTTCAATTGAAGATTTAGCAAACGCAATTCAGCAACAAAAGTCACTAATGTAAATAATTATTTGTTTTTGCTTTTAATAAAATACATATATCAAAAATAAAACTTTTTTACTAGAGCTACAAATATCACAAATTTATGGATATTTCTAGAAGTGACACAACAGCACCCTAGGTTTCCTTTTGAATTTTGACACACTGAGCTCAAAAGCTTAGCCATCACTGGTATCTAAGTTGCAACACATAGTATATAAGCCAACATAGTAATATACTTGCAATCCTAATCTCACATTCCTGGGAGTTTTGCTTCCTAGGATTGCACTATCTTTTATTTTTATTTAATAATCATGCTTCGGTCCTGTTTTCTGCTTTCTGATTATGTTGAGATTTATTCCCATGGGAAGGAAAATGTTTATGCAAAGAAAATATTTGACTCTGGAGTTGCAAATACTGTAAGGATTTCTTGGGTTTGCAGTGATGGGCATTACAAACAAAAGTCTTCCAGGGTGGGGGACAGGCAGGATGCTTCTAGGGGCCATTTGCAGTGAACTGAGAGCAGGCAAAGGTTTTGCCCTTATCTTCTGCTTGAGATGCCCATGAGCAACTAATGGGCTACTGTGTGGGAGAGAATGTGGACTAGATGGGCTGAGGCCTGATCCAGCAGGGCTCCTCTGATGTTCTAACACTTCAGCTACTGGTTTTAGTTGTCTTCTGAAAGATCAATCTGTGTCTTCAGGTCTGAGATCAGACTTTTAATATGTATTAATACAAAATATGTTCTGATTTCTTAGCTAATTTTTTCTCTAATGCTTGTTGCAAATCACTTTGAACATTTTTGATTGAAAGAAGGTGTTCCTGCAATAGTAAAGGATAAATTCTATTTTCTGGGATTGTAGTGGGACTGAATATTAGTTTTGCTTTTAAAATATGTGTGGATTCTTGTGATTAACAGTTGATGGGCATAAAAACTTCCTGTTCTGTCCAACTCATTGACTTAGATATGAATATACCTACGGATACTTAATGGAATTCCAATGAAAATATCACTGTCCTTTTTCACAAAAAGGACCCATAATGGAATGGTATTCTGGCCTGTATGGAAAGAGACCAAATTGTATAGTGAGAGTGTCCATCTGAGACTTGAAGTTCTCCTGGCATCTGACAAATTCAGGATCTTTTGTTGAACTGTCAGAAAGTATATCATCATTCATCACTCCAGGGAGCTCATCCCTGTGGATCCAGAACACAATCCCAGGGAGCTTTATGTACCACTTCACGCAGTGTTTACTGTTCTACTTGGTGATCATACATAAGAATCTAAGAGGTGTCCTGCTGCATTGGGCTTAGGCTCATTCTGTCTCACACTGTTTCTCAGCATTCTGAAGTGGAAGACAAAGACAAAACCTTCACCTGCTCTCAAGTCCCTGCAGGTGGATTTTAGAGGCATCCTGCCTTATTCTCCAACCTGGAGACGGTACCCAGGCATCCATTCTAGTAGCCTGTCCTCCATGAATTTATCCAACCCTTTCTTGAAGCTGTCTAGGCTAGCTGCTGTGACCACTTCTTCTAGTAGTATATCCCATAGACCAATGACTCTCTGGGTGAAAAAAATACTTCCCTTTCTCAGTCCTAACTCTCCAGCCCATCAGCTTCATAGGGTGCTCTCTGGTTCTAGTGTTATGCAGTAAAGAAACATTTCTCTCTGAAAAGCTCAGAAACAAAGTGGAGTTTGGTTATGTGCATCCCTTGAAGAGAAGGTAGTATGTAGGTAACACTGAGGGTTATCATCTTCGTCATCATCTTCAGAATCTGTGGAGGATGGTGGTTATATCCTTGGGTTTTGGATGAAAAGTGTGTCTATATATTTAGTTAATACATATTCAGGAAGCTAAATTATTAGGATGTTTTAAATTTCACTGAGGACTACCGTGCTGTCTACTTTGTGTGATTTTATGAATAATTAATCAGTTTAAATTAAATATATGTGTTGGCACCATTAAAATGTTCAGAGACTTTGCAGCAGGAAATTGAACTGAATGGGTTTTTTTTGGGAAGTTGTCCTTAGGTTGTGAACAGCCATATCAGCTATGAACTTTCTGAGACCCATGATATATACTTATTTTCAGACCAGAAAGAGTGGCTATGTCCAGAGAAAAAAGAACAAAAAGAAAATAAAATTGAACAAAATTATTTCTGTCTCCCTCAGGGTATGATTGATTTCTGTCTCTTACAACAAGGCAGGCAGCATGTTTACATTTCTGGGGTTACCACCATCAGGGATGGCTGCTGGCAGGAATTATGAATTGTCAACATGACTTGGTTGAGTGCCAGCAGCAAATGGTAAATTTGGTCAACTGTGATGGTGGCATGAGCATCCAACTGAGGTGTCTACTGTATCTTGCATGTGCCCAGGATTTAAGAGTGTCCTGTTAAGCAGCTTTAATACGGTGCATTCTAACTGCCCATTCTAGTCCTGTGAGTTCCAGGAACCTGATAGAATCCATCAAAGTGGTTCATATATTCCGAGTATGTTTTAGACTATATTTTATGGTTTTAAAAAATCTTTATTGTTGCAACCCATCCTGAGACCTTTGGATAAAGAACGGGATCTAAATACTCAAAATACAATAAAATAAAATGAAGAGATTTGTTTGATTTGGTAGTCGACGTATGTTGTAGATAAATCAGTGTATGTGACTTTGACGTTAAAAAAACCTGAGATTTTTGCTGAAATTCCCTCCATCTGTGGTTAGTGACGGACACTCTAAATTCCCCTTGGCTGTTCTATTCTTCCCCTCCTTTCCCCAAAAGTAATAGCTGTTTTATATTGAATTGGTATTCATTTTAGTTAATATAGAATAATCAAATCACCCACCATTATTACTGGGGCATTGAAAAAGGGAAATAATGGAAATGTAACATAAATCTCCTAATATAATGAAACCCTTATTGTATTCGATTAAGAATGCTAAACCTGCTCGTTCCAGCTCACTAGAAACAGTGATTGAATAAGGAAAATAGAAGGCATTTTCATTTTGCCGTGTACATACTAATTTGAAAACGCAGTTGTCTCTTTTGAGCCAAAAAGGAGAGAGATGGCTTGTGAACATAACATTGCAATCAGCGCCGTTCTGAATATTGGTCTTTGTTGAGTTAGCCCATCTATCTGGGAAAAAAATAGAACCCTTGCTTAAGAGGAAGATTTGGGGAGGCATTAAAAGCCACCACATCTTTAGTTGCTACTTGAGTAGCATTGTTTTAAATAACATAGTTCTGGTTTTGCGGAATGCTTGAATGTGGCTTCCTTTGTTTCATGCAGTCTTGGAAATGTTCGGCTTGATAATACAATTTGGCCTGAATAGCACCATTCACTTCGATTTATAGGCTGGGCCTCCTCTCCACAGGGTCTCTGATGTAAATGGGCTGACTGAATCCACATGCAGCTACAAAAGAGTGGCTCAGAAGTACCCGCCATATACTGATGGTGTTCCTATCTCAGTCTAATGCACATTAAATGCCCACAGTACATTTTTTCCTCTTAATGTGGATTAGAGTTGACATGGGGGCACCGAAGCTCTCAGGCTGCTGTCCCTAAGCATTCTTTGACCAGCTTTTTAAATATGTGAGGAGGCAGCCTAAGTTTCATCTTTGATGACTCATTAGACATTGCGCACCTCAAGATGACCGAGACTAGTTAGTCTGTAGTATGGGTAGTCCACATTTCAGAAACTTTATCCAACCCTGAGTGGGTTCAAAGGCCAGGGCCAGCTTTGGAGGCTGGGAGCAAAAGTTCTTGGCCTTCCCATTGCCTGGCTGGGACCTTTTTACCAGTGCATTTCCAATCCTGCTTCCAGGTGCTCAGCCAAAAAGGGTCTCAGCTTGGTAAACTAGCCTACAGGGGTAGGGTATACTGTCCACATGGCCTTCTTGGTCTGGTGTACTGAAAGTTGACCAGTAGTTGAATATTTTATATCAGGTCTACTGGTGGACCAGGGTAAGTGCCATATTTCTCTCCAGTGTGGTTAGAGCATTCATGGAGTGATGGGTCTCTGCTATTTTGCATCAACATATGGAGGGGTTGATATATTGACTTGAGTGGAAACAATTACTGACTTTTTATTGGTATGCTAGCTTCCTGCTGCTCAACATAGTTGACATACTGATATACTGGGCTTCTCTTCTACAGTAACATTGACTAAAATGAGTTGACTGGACTCGCTCTGTGGTGCCATTGATAAATATTTGTAAAGTGGTCTTCCACGGTCTCCAATTTTTCATACATGGTGCCAGTATTACATCATTTTGCACTACACAGTGGTTTGTGGAAACCAATCCACAGTGTTATACAAGACATCTGTAATTATAAGCCCTACGATTTGCTTTGCTTTGTTTGGGGTTCTCATGTAAGAATGGATATTCTTCCTTAAAAGCCAAAATATTTTTCATCTTATTCACAGATGGTATATTTATTACTAGTAATGACCTCTTTCTCTTTCTATGCACATTATGTATATATGTAGTTGTGTATGTGAAAGCAGATCTCAAATGGTTGCCTAAGGTACCAGGATTGAGAAAAATTCAATTGGGAGGTCTTTCCTCCCTTTCTGTTTTATTTTCTTGGTAAGTGTCAGGAACTAGATGGCAGAACACTTTCAACACATTCTTTCTGTTATCAGGCATAACTTCCATTGAAATAGATATTTTGTACCACTTACACAATGGTGGTGCTAGTGTAGCTGATACAGTGTATTTGGAGTGAACAATAGTTTTCTGAACTTAGATTGTCTGTGAGGTGTCTCCAAAGACCAGCTTTGCCTGAGGTGCCAAGACACGGCCATTTTAGAATGCCAGGGGATATGGTAGTTAGTGGTAATTCCTTCCTTCCTTCCTTCCTTCCTTCCTTCCTTCCTTCCTTCCTCTGAAAAAACACTTCTGTCTTTGGTTTTCAGCCTTTTGGTCATAAAAGCGAACAAAATGGCTTCCAGTATATTTAAGAGCTTATACAAATAATAATGACAACCCCCTTGCATCACTTACTTCTCTTTCCCATCCCTGACTCACCCCTAAAGACAGCCTCCTAATGGGTCTATTTCTTTTATTTTTATATTTGCAGAATTTTTCATGGCCCCTTTTTATCATTTTGAATTTTTGCACGTTAACTTTTGAAAACAGTACACCGAAGACTCTATATAATTAAATATTTTAAGTGTCTGCTCTTGTAACCTACTTTTAGTGGAAAGTATAAATAAACAAATGAGGCTGTTGTTATTGATAACTGTTAAGGACTGAAGGTAAAAAAATGATGCGGCCTGGCAGGTAATCGTATGGCCAAAGTTCCCCATTCGGCCAATGTTCTTCAATATGCATTGTTAAATGAATACAGAACTCTTAACTTACAATTAAATAAAGAATACATTTTTGTGAGTTTGGTCAGGGATGCCCAGAAGCAAGTGAAGTGGCTGCCTAATGAAGATGAATGGAGAAAATTGCCCATATAAGAGTCACATGTTGGGTGCGTAGTTTGGTTGCCGAAACTGTGTGATGGGAGCCCGGGCTTCATTTATCAGTGTCATATTTAGGCTAAAAGTGAACAACATTTGTTCTCTTTCCTCTTAGATGGATAGGTCAACTTTAATATATATGGCTCTTGTAGAACATTTGTTTGATGTATTTCCATTAGCTAGGCAATAATAGAAAGGCACTGGAGAGAAACAAGAAATTGCTTTCTTCCTCCGTCCCCTTGAAATGCAGCATAAACTAATGTCCAGCCAATACTTACTGCTAAATAGCTTGATTCTTTCCTTTAAAAGTTTGACAATGTGATTTTATATATATATATAAGTTTCCTGTAAAAATGATGGAAAGGCAGCTTCAAGAAAGTTCAATGAATATTGCTGATAGCGTGTTAAATTTTTATCTCTGAATACTTTCAGTGAATCTCTTCAGTATATCCTATTTCTGTGCAGTAAAAGGCAATAGGAGAACATTCAAGTCAATAATCTTTCGGCAAAGCAAGTCAAAACCTAAGATTAACTAGAGGAAGAAGAAGAAGGAGAAGAAGAAGAAGAAGAAGAAAGAAGCTTGCTCATTTAAAATGCACACACAATTTGGGATTTGCTCACTGAAGCACAAATAATTCCCCCCCTCTTTTTTCGTCCCCTTATCCCAATTATGTAAATTAAACATTTTCATCTCATTTGGTGGAAGGAAACCAAACTAATAATGAACAAGTACTTTTTTAATATATTAAAGACCCCCCCCCCAAAGAAAAGAGAAGACAAAGGGATTCTGGTCTTACATCTTTCCAAAACAGTGGCTTTGGGTATGGTACATTTATCAAGTTACCAGTTTGCTTCAGCAAGGGACTTTTTATTTATTTTTTAAGAAATGCATTATAAGACAACTTCATGTGTGCCCCCCCCAAAAACAGGTGTTTTATAAGCACAATGCAAACATTTTTGCCATATGTTTCTATAATTTAAATTAATTCGGTGCCGTCGTACTGTTAATCTTTTGGTGAGCTGTTGATGGGCGTTTTGCAGACATATTTCTGGAAAGCACCCAATACCATTTTCTCCAGGCATTCTGGCAGTGGCAGAGAGCAGCGGTACCACAAATTGGAGTCTTGTACAGGACTGGGAAGCAAGCCAAGATTTAAATTAGACAATAACCTCTGCTCTGTATATAGCTTGTATTCCTCAACAGTAGACAGAATGATTTGTTTAATACAGTCAGTCCTGTAGTGGATAATAGACTGATAGATGAGTCATTCCTTGGCAATGCATGTTTCTTAAATTTGTATAGATGGAACAACTGGTTGTGCAAACAGTAACTATTAGCAGAAGCCGAAAAACAACCAGAGGGAGGAAAAACTGCATTGGTTTGGCATTTCTCTGCCTCTCCCCCTTTAACTTGCAATATATGGTATATGTAGGTACAACACACTCTGTCATACATGTGCTTGAAAAGATGGTAGTATTCTCACGCGTTGGATTTATAAATATTGAATTTGGCACAACACATTTTCTCTGTAATTAAATTTAGCATCCATCTGTGTTTGTGGCTGTGTAATTAGGACTCTGGTCTTTTTTTAAAATGGGGGGGGTTGTGTGTTGCATTTGCCTTGTCCATTGTTTTCTTTTTTTCTCCCCTGCATGTTTAAAATGTGTCGCTGACAATTGATATCCATGGAAGCAAGGCAATCTTTTATTTTCTAACAACAAGGGGGCTTTTCTTGAAAGGAGTTTGGGGGAAACCTCTTCATACCAGTGCAGTTCATGTTTATTTAAAAGCTTAAAATCATTAGACCAAATCTCACTTTTTGTCCCAAGAAAATTGATTTTGCTCACAGAAATGTAGAGGCCTGAAAGAGAATATTCAGAAATATGCAAATCTAGCCGAGATAGAAATCTGTTTGAGCAGCTGCACAAAAGCAATCAGCTTTTCTTTCTTGCTTTCATTCTTTTTCTCTTTTAACTCTAAGAGCTTATTTAGCCGTGGTGTGAACATTTTTGAACAAAATTGTCACCTGCTTCTGTTAAAACATTTTTTGTTTTGTTTTGTCTTGGAGGGTATGTGCGTGCGTGTGTGTGTGTGTGTGTGGAGGGGTTAGGATGGTCACGGATAGAGAGGTGCAGATCTTTTAGACGTGAACAGTTCATAATGCTTTTCATTTCTCCTGGTTCTCACATTTACAAAATAAAGCACATGCTGTGTAAATATTGAACAATACAAAGACATCTTTCATAACAGTTTATAGCGCATTGCACTTTCCCTCTGGAACGGTGCCAAATGGTAGTTAGGAGAAATGATATGCCAATCAAAAATTATTATTGCAAGTATAACCTATTATACTGCCGTATCTTATCTGGATGTGTCAACTTGATACACACCAGATGCTTTTTTCTTAAAAACTTAAACTCTTGCATATATAATTCAGCTGGTTACAAGCTAATCCAGACAGTGACAGAATCACTCGAAGTATTCCGTAGTAGGGGTGTGCACGAATGCAATTTTTGGGATTCAATTCAAATTGAATACAGTATCTCAAAATTTGACTTGATTCGAATCTTTAAAATTCGAATTTATCCACATTGAGTAAATTCAAAACTATTCGAATTTTCGTTTTGAATTTGGACATCCCAATATCAACAACATTCGTATGTGCCCGTACGCATCCTGTATTTATCCTGTATGCATCCTGTTTTCATCCTGCATGGATCTGTACAAATGTGTACAGATGCGGGAAAGATGCATATGGGCAAGTACGCATTTTGTACGGATCTGTACACGTACTTAGGTCTGAATAATTCGAACAAATAGATTCAAAAATTCAAAATTCATTTCAGTGTTTGAATGCCTTTAAATTCAAATTTAATTCAAATTCGAATATCCAAATTTGAACAAATTTGATTGAATTTTGAATATTTGTGCCCATCCCTGTTCTATAGTAAGTTCTCTGTTCTGGTCGGAGATATAAAAATGTACATATGTGCTAGCAATTTAGCAAAGATATTTCTTATTGTAGGACATACTGGCAAAGGAAGGCTCTGTGTTTGAAAACTGCGAGATTTATTTCTGATGAACATAAGAACGTAAGAGGAGCCCTGCTGGATTGGTCCACAGCCCATCTAGTCCAGCATTCTGGGCAACATAGGCAGAAGACAAAGGCAAAACAGAAGAAGAAGAAGAAAGAAGAAGAAGGAAGAAGAAGAAGAGCTGGCTTTTCCACCCTGTTTTTCTTATCCATTTAAGGGGACTCAAAGCGGTTGACAAAGCTTTCTGTTCTTCTCCCCACAACAGAACATCCTGTGAGGGAGGTGGGGCTGTGAGAGCTCAGAAGGCGAGCTATGACTAGCCCAAGGTCACCCAGCTGGCTTCATGGAGGAGAGGGGAATCAGACCCGGTCTTCCCAGATTAGTCTGGCTTCTTAACCACTAGATCAAAGGCAGCACTGGAATCCCTAGAAATGGACTTTAGAGACGTCCTCCCTGTCGCTCCAAACTGGAGGAAGTACCTAGGCATCCATAAGAACATACAAGGATAGTCCAGCATCATGTCTCACACAGTGGCCTACCATTCTGAGCATCCCAAGCAGAAGACAAAGGCAAACAATTCTAGCATCCATTGATGCTGTACAGAAATTTACTTTTCCTACTTGTGTGAAATACTGTTGTCCCTTTTTCTAGACTGACCTATCAAATCAACGACAACAGACATTTCTTAGCTTGATTCTTTCCTATTCCTGTTTTAGCTCTCTATTCTCTATAGCCTTCTGTTTACTTTCTCTTCCCTCTTTCATCAGGTCTGCTTTCAGAGAGTCTGGCTAGACTCGGAGCTAAAATAAGAAATAGTTTGCCTATCTCGTTCTTGAAAGCTTTATCAGTCCTAAGCCCACTTGCAATGCAACGTGGTAGCAGCTCTCTCTGTTTTGTTGCTGCTATTGTTTATTATTTTAATCCTTGCTCTCTTCTCCTCTTTCCCCTCAACTAGGCTGGCTGTATATCAGCGGTAATGCAGGCAGCCTAGAAAGGAGATGGTTGCCAGTTCGATCCCCAGTAGGGATGTGCACAATTTTTTGTGTGTGTTTGAATTTGATTTGAATTGACATTTGATTCGATTAAAATGTTTAGAGTCCAAATGCAACGAAATCCAGTTTGAATCAAATACATTGAAATCTATTTGTTTGAATATTAGATTTGAATCCGAAGAGCTGAATGTCGACAACATTCATATTTGAAGATACAGATGTTCACAACATTTGTATGTGCCATACGTATCTGTACACATTTTGTACGCAAATGCATACAGATACATATAAGATGCATATAGATATGTATATGTACATTTGTGTCTGTACATATGTATCTGTACATTCGAATGTTTGGAACATTCAAAATTCATCCAGATGTTTAAATTTGAATGAGTAGATATTCTATTCGAATTTGAATGTCCACATTCAATTGAATTAGATTGAATTTCAAATGTTTAGAACATTCGTCGGCATCCCGAATCTCCAGGCTCTCTGCAGAAGAGGGCAATGTCAACCCATTTCTGTGTCTCGGCCAAGAAAACTGCCTAGAAGTGTCTCTGGAGATGTCCATGCAGTCAACCAAGGGTGTTTTTGCACTTCCGTTCCTCTCTGCTGGATGGGAAAGGAGCACGATGACCCAACTTTGTGCGAGTGCTAGTCACTAACAGACTAAGCCCCACACAGTTGGTCACTCTCCTATGACTGATCTGGGGGCTGGTCTTCTTCTGGGTGCCGCCATTTTGGTTGAGGCGCCCCCTGTGCCTGTGTGTGTGTGTCAGCACTGTCCATGTAGTGACACTGACACTCTGCACACGAGCAGCCACATCTGTGGTTGTTCGAGGTGCCAGTGCACTTCTGTGGCACCTCAGATGACCCCAGAGCACCAGAAGAGATGCGAATGGCCACTGCCTAGATACTTTTGATCAACGTTGGTTAATTGTGCTCCACACCTAATGAACAATTAGTGGACTTCTGGGAAGGCAGGGGGCCCTTGGATGCTGTAGCGGCCTCCAAGGGCAGATGCCCTTCTCCAGAAGTTCATTAATTATGCACTACTGGCTGTTGTGCGAATAGACCTCAGGAGTCAATCATGATCCAGTGATACCCAGAAACAAGAAAGTGTAATTTCTCATTTAAAACACATACAACCTATAAATGCCAGATAACTCATCAGAACCAGCACCTATCATTTTGGGGAGTGATTGCTATGATGTACTGTCAAGTAGGGTTTGGTCCTTGGTGGCTCTATAGATATATTTTTGCCATCTTGACCTGTTCTGCAGGACCACAGCAGAAAAGCTCCTTCTTCTGATTGACACCAGGAAAACCTCATCTATGTGTCTTGAGAAGCTAACAGGTTTCTATGGAATTGGAAGATATTCCTGAAATGTTGTCCCTTTCAATCTATATTCAGACTGACGCATTGACTAAGCCCCATGTGCCCGGAGACTTACCTGAGTCCGGGTGAGTGCCCAATCCCCAATAGGGCACCACCATCTTGTTGGCAGATCCTGGTGTGTGACGGTTTCAGGGTACAGGCTGCAAACTGCTTTGCTTTCTGGCCTTGCAGGCTTCTTGCAAGCTGCAGTAGCCAGCCTTGTTGCAAACAGTTTGTTGCAAACCCTGGGATTTGGGCTGCAAAAAGAGCGGGAAATCTTGTGCGGGCCCTGTTGCAGTGATTGGCTGGAGTAAGGTTTTGGAGGGAAAAGCTGTCCGGGGATCTGAGTGCTGGAGGGGCTAGAGAAGGAGTTCCCACCAATCAGGCTGGAGGGACAGCAACCTCTGTTAGGAGTCTCCAGCAGCATTTTATTGCAGCTAGAGCCAATCAGGATCAGGGGTGTGTGTATAAATGAACACAGAGTACAGCAGAAGGAGTCTTCATGCTGGGACAAGAGCTGAAAGGAAAAGAGCTGAATCCTGAGGGAGCTGGAACCAGTAGCTGACCAGTGGTCTTTTGGGCTGAGTGATTTCTGAAGGAGGCAATCGGGTGGATTGTGGCTCTGAGGGAGACTTCACTAGCAACTGACCAGGCTGGATGATCAGACAAGCAAGGACGGACTGGGCCTTGTGATCATCTAGGGCCACGTTCTGGTACACTGGCTGGGCCTGAGCTGTGGCAAAGCAAGCCAGAGTGGGAGGAACGTGGAGAGGTTTGTCTTTTAAAAGGGGAACTATTTTCCTTTAGAGAAAGGGGTAGCTCCTAGCCTTAAGAGACTTGCAAATTTAATCCAACAAATACCTGAACCTTATTATCTTCTAGTATTGCTTGTGTATAATAATAAACTTGTTTTTGTTTACTGTTGAAACGCTTGCTACCAGTGTTTTGTGTCCACACTGTAGTATTCACTTGGCCGTTGCACGAACCCAGCATCCTAACAGGGCCAAGCTACTCCTCAGAGAGGGCAGGCACTTACTGGATCGCTGGGCATCGTGGCATGGTGCAACTGCGTGTGCGCCGTCCCCATGGTGATGGTGACTCTCTGCGCACACACAACCGCGTTTGGGATCATTTGAGGTCCCAGTGCGCTTGTGTGGCACCTCAGACAACCCTTAGCAGTGGAAATGGTGTGCATGATCGCGCATTGGATGGGACAGGTAAGCTTTAAGTAAAGGTTGGTATGCGTGTGGTGCACGATCTCATGCACCACTGATAGTCGACAATAGGTCAACATCTGGTAAGGCAGGAAGTGTTTCTAGGTTGTAAATGTCTCCTGCAAGTGCAGATGTACCTGCCCAGATGTTAACCTACCATGAACTACAAGGCCAAGGGCAAATCGGCTTCTGATTTGGCACATTTGTTATTTATCTTGCTTGCACAATCACTTTGGTGGTTCACAACAGGAAACTTTGAAGGGATCCACACTTACAATTTCATGCTCGCTAAAGCCCCCTATGATCATGCTATAAAACAATGACGTGCTCCATTTTATTCCTAATATAGTCAATATTTTTTGCAGAGTAGATGTTGTCCAGTGGTCATCTCCCCCTCTCTCCTTTGTTAGCCCAGCATACTGTTTTGGTGTGAATGCTGCCCGAGATCATCTGTGGCCGGAGGGGCCAACCCCGAGTACGCGAAGGAGGCCGTCTCTTTTTCTTTCGGTGTAGCCAGTCACACAACAGAACTGGTCTGGAACTGGCAGCAGAGGATGCTGAGCAAAACAGGACGTGCAGGAGACAATTGATAAAGTCCATCTCCCTGTGAGGGGGAATGAGGGAGAGAGAAAGAGAGAGAGAGGGGAAATACCAAGCTCCCTGCATACGCTGGTGCAACAAAATTCCAACACCTGCACACCCCAAAACGCACATCTCTCTTTGCTACACTTTTTAAATGAATATTCCCTTTTGTTTTACAGCGGGCAGCTTTATGCACTCCTCGTTTCTCTCACCCCTTGTGTGCAAAAAGTCACATAAACAACACAAACATAAGAGACAGAAGCTATACCTTCCCTGCCTCTGTTTCTCACCGTCTCCCAGACACACCTTCCCACTTCATGGGTGTTCCAAGCTACTGTATCCTTAGCATCCCAAGCTCTGGCTTGAATTGAAAAACGTTTTCTTCCATATTCTCCCTTCTTTTTCCCTTGCTCCATCAAGCTTTTTTTCTCCTTTCAGGGCTGCAAGGGTTTTAACTGCTGGGCTCTGGGAGCAACATGTTTGGAAAGGCAGAGAGGCTCATTTGGTACCCTTCTCTCTCTGTGTGTGTGTCCACACACATGTGCATACATGGATGTGCCTGCATACGTGTAGGCATGCATGCCTGATTGGGGGGGGGGGCTGACATTGGCTTTGGTCTAGGGAGAAGGAGTCGGGGAGCCAGTTATGAAAGCTGCATTTGGTTGGGGTGGGGGAGGTGAAATTATGTGAGTGAGGTGGAAGAAAAGAGTGGAGGGGCTTTAACTTGGGGTAGCCAGATGGTGTGCTGGGTAATTGGGGGAAGGGTCAGTCTTTGAGCAACAGAGGGAGGGTTTAGAAAAACTGTGTGGACACGGGAAGATCTTCTTGAAATGCGCTGATGGGGAAGAGCACATCTGGCTGGCCTGCTGTTTATGTCTGCCTCTGCTGCGCCCTCTCAGAAAGGTGTATGAACTGTGGCTGCTGTTGGTGGGACAGAGAGCAGGGACTGCATGAGCTGACTGACCTTCTGGGTTGGTTTGGCTTTGCCACACCCTCTTCAGGGGGGTGTATGAACTGTGGCTGCTTTTGGTGGCATGGAGAATGAAGATCATCTGAGCTGGCTGGACTGATGACAGTAGGAAAGCTGGAGTGCCGCCTAGCCTTTGGGACCTTGTGTTTATTTTTGTCGTAGTAATTAGCTGTATTTTGTGTTCTAAATTTTATTTTGAATCTTGTTCATTGTATGATTTGTTATATTTTGATTATGACTTAGTTATTGACAGTTTGGTCTTATGGTTAGAGTTCTGGACTGTTACTGGAAGTCTCCTGGTTCGATTCCTCCCTCCTCCATGAAGCTAGCTGGGTGACATTAGGCTAGTCACCGCTCTCTTTCTGAGCTCTCACAGCCCCTACCTCCATCACAGGGTGTCTGTGGTAGAGAGAAGAACAGAAGGTTTGTCAGCCATTTTGAGTCTCTTTAAATGGGTGAGAAAAGCGGGATGAAAAAGCCAACTCCTCCTCTTCCTCTTCTTCTATAAAGTACCTTGAGTAACATTTTTTTTTGGGGGGAGAGGTGGTATACAAATAAATTGAATTTATTCAGTCATTCAGCCATTTGTGTGCACTGTATGAACTTGCCACATACACACTTAGCCTTCTCAAACAAAAAATGCAAACGAAATCACTCTGTTCATTATCCTCTAATGCATTCAGCTTTTACATCAAACCCTTGGAAGAAATCTTCAGGGGATGAGTTTTCATCTTTATGATGATATACAAGCCTGTATCTTATGTTCATCATAGTCTGGAGAGTATTGAGGCTGTGAATCAATTTCTGGTCCCAGTGATAAGTTGGTGAATGGTAAATAAATTGAAATAAAATCCAAAGAAGTTGGATAGGTTAGGAAGCACTACTGTTGTGTCTCAGGCGGGCAAGGGCAGTGAGGCAAACACATGTGCATGCTTACGGCTGTCCGTTGGGGGCTCAAGAGTATATCAGGTCAGTCCAAAGTCAGGGTTCCAGAAGTTTGGCAAAAGTCACAGCAAGAGTCAGGTCAGTCCAAGTCATGGTTCCAGAAGTACAGCAGTCACAGCAGGGTCCAAGAGTCAAGATTACGGGCGAAGGCATGGACAGGAGTTGCATGGTTTTTTGCCTGCAACTTTGGCCCAGCGTGTGCTGCTCAGTTAAGTAGGAGAGGCAGCACCACACCCTTGCCAGTGCAGCTGCACCAGCCATTGCGATCTGCGCCTCACTTGTTTCTGCTGTCGAAGGAGCAGAGGGGAGGGGCGCTCTTGGAGCTGACTGTCTGAGCTCTTGCCCCAGAGCTGTCTGTTTGCTTCCCCAAGATTGGCCCGTGACCCTCAGTGTCCACGCTGCTGTGCCCCAGTTGCTGCCCAGACCATTGTGCCCTTGAACCTGTACTCTCTTCCCCCAAGGAGACTGGACTGGCAGGATGGGGCAGGACACCTAAAGGAGCAGAGCTTTTATGCCAGCCTAAGCTCCACCTCATTTATAACTTTGGACTCCTCAACCATACTTTGACGAAAATAGTGAGACTCTGGGATGTGCACAGATTTTTTTTTTTTTGCATTTGCATTTGATTTGAATAGAGCATCAAAACATTCAGTTTGATTCGAATATTCAGAATCCAAATGCAACAAAATCCAATTTGAACTGAATACATTTGAATCTATTCATTCGAATGTTAGATTCAAATCTGGAAATACGAATGTTGACGTTTTTATGTATAAATACGTATCTGTATGTGTTTTGTAGACATATGTATACAGATACGTATGATATGCATACAGACACATGTGTACATACTATATGTGTACATAAATATCTGTACATTTGAATGCTTCAGATCATTCAAATGAATGTTTAGGAAGGTTCAAATTTTGTTTGAATGTTTAAATTTGAATGTGTAGACATTCTATTTGAGTTTGAGTGTCCACATTCAACCGAATTTGATCAAATGTTTAGAACATTTGTTCACATCCCTAGTGAGACTAAGGATGCTTCTGTATATCGTTTTAAAAACCCAGATTTTACCTACAGTCCAAAGTCACGTGGTTCTGGACGTAAAACAGTTCACCCACACCTATAGGTGATATTTTAATATTTTCATATCATTGCATCAGCAAGTATTGTTCTGTTTACATGCTCAGCCCCTCAAGGCAGATTCTCACGAGTTCTCAAACTGTTCAGCCAAATAGATGGAAAAACACAGAGTTAAACAATACTCTGTGGTGAGAAGGCTTAAATCTACTTTTTTAAAACCGCAAGTATCATGTGTATCATGTGCAGCTCTAGCAGATAATTGTTAAATGTATCTGTCAAACTGAATGCTGCTGCGCATTAACCTCACAGTTTTTGCCCTGTCTGGACACAGCCCCTAATTCTCATCAGTCACGTTATCACGCATACGGTAGGGTGGACAAAAGCAGGATGAAAACTGATTAGAGGTATGCACAAATGCAATTTTTGGCATTCAATTCAATTCAAATATGTGAGGATTTGAATCGATTTGAATGTTTAAAATGTGAATGTATTCACATTCAATTCTAATGAAATACATGCGTATCTATTCATACGAATATTCGATTTGTATTTGAAGATACGAATGTTGACAACATTTGCATGCGTCTGCACTCATCTGTATGCATTTGTGCGCATCCCATTTTTATCCTGTATGCATCCCATTTTCGCCCCTACGTATCCGTACAAATGCACATAGATACAAGATGCATATGGATACCTATGTAATGCATACATATCTGTACCCATACAAACGTTGGAATAATTTGTATGAATGATTTGAACGATTCAAAATTCACTTGAATGTATAGACATTCAATTCAAATTTGAATGTCCAAATTCAAACAAATTTTGAATGTTTCGAATATTCGTGCACGTCCCTACAATGGATGCCCCGCTCTGCACTTTCACAACCCTACCCTGGCTGTGGTCCAGGTTAAAGTTGTGATCCAAAGTTTCCACATTCCTGCTATAGCCCTATCAATTATCACCCTTTCTGCATTGGGGCTTAGCCTGGAGTATATCCTGGGGCCTTCTGTAGTCTGCACTAGCATCTGACAATAGATCACCTGCTACAGCCTCCAGGCATCCCCTGCCTGCCCAGAAGTTCCCTAATCATGCACTACCTGTGGAGCAGGAAATCATGCTCCACATCCTCCCCAACCTTCCCCAGTCACCTGTTGCATCCAGCCGGGGAGCATTCGCACCTCTGCCGGACAAGCACACTGGCAGCCCTGTAGCCCTCCTAACGCAACTGCGCAGATCATCAGTGTCATACTGGTGATGGTGCTGATGCAGTCATGTAGGGCGCCACAGCCCAAATGGCGGTGCCTTGAAGAAGACCGGCCCTGCAGACGAATCAAGGTAAGTATTTGATTGGGGGGGGGGCAGCTAACATTGACCAGTGCTCCAGCGGACGGGAAGGGAAGGACAAAGTTGTCCCAGGATATAATCTGAAATAAGGCCCAGTGCAGAAAGGACCTAATATTACTTCAGTTCTATTCTTCTAATAGATGTTTACTTTACTAATTGTGAAATTAGCCTTCCACCAGTACTGGGGAGCAAAATGTTCTTGTAACTCTGGAATTTCCGAGCCTCTTGAAAGCTGCTGTAAAATACAGGTGCTGTGAACTTGAGAGAAATAAGTTGGTTGCAGAATTTGAATTACTGTTTTTGTTGTTAAAAGCAGAGGTTGGAAGGAAAGTGTTCACAGCGGGATGCAGAGGAGAAAGGGAATGGTGTAGAGAAATTGCTCTTAATGTCATTGATAGGACTTGGATTTCCAAAGTTCATGACTTCTTCCCCAAACCTGGCATTTGTGGGGAGCAAATACATGTTGAGTACAATAAGAGTTTTGGTGAGTCTGTTAATAGTTAATAAAAGCTGAAAGATGTCTTCTAGAAAAGGTGGGGGGAGGGAACCCATGAAAGTTGGAGCTAGGGACACACACGCTGTTCTGGTTTTCCTGTGGTGCTTCAAGTATCCTGTTAAGAAGACTCAAGGTTAGTAAGAAATGAAAGGGGTTCTCAAACATAGTGCGAAGGTCAGAAAGACAAGGAACTGATTTAATAAGAAGGGTTGGGAGAATTCACCTGGAGCTGAATGAAGAGTGCAGAAAATAATGAAGACCTCACAGTCCATCCACAGTGGGTTGAAAATTTGATTCCTGCTTTAATTTTTGAGTTAAAATTATGCAGTTCCAGTTGTCCATCAAAGCGACCAGAGTGGAGCAGATGCGTTAGCACCTCTTCCCAGTATCCACCGCTGGACTAACATGTCGTTTGTGTGTACTTCTGCAGCTATTGTGCCTGAATTTATTGTTTTAGCATATTTGATTTTAAATGTTATTGCCTGCCCTGAGACCTTTGGGTGTAGGGTGGGATAGAAATATAAATAATAAAATAAAATAAAATTCCTAGTAAATGGAGTAGGTGCAGATGGAAAAAGAGATGATGCACAATCCTGTTTTTAAACTCTATCATCTTTAGGGAACTATTGTTATAGTAAATAAACTTTGTTTTAGTGTGCTTGCATTGCTTTTGAGCAATGAAGAAGGAACGTTGTGCAACCATGAAGACTAGGTTTGAGGTTGCCTGTGTTGCCATTGTACAAGCCAGAACCAATCTCATCCATGTATTACCTTCTTAGCCACATGTTGCTTTGGAGATATAAGGGTGTATAATTCCCAAAGACTCCAGAATAATTAATGCTAATGCCTCTGAACCAGTGACACTGTGTCCAGACAGATTTATACTTCACAAGGGCTGTGCAGCAGCTGTCTCAGTATCAGACAGGTTTAGAATGCTTCACAGTCCCTGCAAAGCAAAGCCTGATGCTGCGCAGAACCCCCTCCCACCCCCGGCCAAAATTACCTAACATCGGCTGCAAATTTTCCCTTTTCCTAGATGTTTGAGTGAGATTTTGTGAGATCTCACGAGAATTTGTCCCCACCAGGAAAGAGCAGGCCTCCGAAAGAAGCTGCAGGCCCCCAAGAAAGTTGTATGAGTAGATTTGGTATTTGGACTGTTGATTTTCATGGGGAAAAAAAATTGTGTTATTGTTTTGCCATTGAAACAAAAACATGGTAGTATGTTTTGTTGTCAGATTGTTTTAATTGGAAAACCAGCTTTTCACATTTGTTTTCAAACTTTTCTGTAAAAAAAGATACCACTTTTTCCATTGAAAAAAAAATCCTTTTTCATGACACAGCTAAACAGAAATGTTTGAATTGTTCTTTTTTGAAAGTGAGAGATTACTACAGTTCAGTAGAGGTTTTGGATATGTGAAAAACTGAATTTTGTTACAACAGTGAAATATTCAATTGCATTTGCGAATGTGAATCAAATTTTGCATATTACTAATTTGGACTAGTTCTTTCCTAGTTGTTTCTCCATTCCTACTTTTCTTGCCAGGAGTTCTTTTGCCCTGAGTATGGGAACACTAAGCAACAAACATGAGCTTGGGAAATTTATTTATATTTATTTATTTATATTTATATCCCGCCCCATACCCAAGGGTCTCTGGGCAGCTCACAACATTTAAAACAAACTTATCAAAACTGTATAAAATACTAAAACCAGTACAAAGTTTAAAAGTCCAGTATAATAATAATAATTTAAAAAAATACAAAAACAATTTAAAAATAGTAGAGTCTGCAATGGGGAAAGCTGAGGGAGCATTTGACCAAAGGCCTGGGTGAAGAGGTACATCTTCACCAACTTCCTGAACATAAACAGAGATGGGGCCTGATGCACCTCCAGGGGGAGACCATTCCACAGCCTGGGGGCCATTACTGAGAAGGCCCTCTCCCGGGTGCCCACCCACCTAGCTGCTGATGGCGGTGGGATAACCAGGAGGGCATCTCCTCCAGATCTTAAGATGCGGGCAGGTTGATATGGGGAAAGGTGCTCCTTTAGATATCTGGGGCCCAAGTCATTGAGGGCCTTATAAGTCAGAGTTAGCACCTTGAATTGGGCTCGGTAGTGAATTGGCAGCCAGTGCAGTTCTTCTAAAACCGGCATGATATGTGTCCGGCTCGTTGTTCCAGTCAGCACTCTAGCGGCTGCATTTTGCACCAGCTACAACTTCTGAACCATCTTCAAGGGAAATGTTGAGAGACAGTATTAGATAGAAGAAGAGTTGGTTTTCCTACCCCACTTTTCTCATCCATTTAAGGGGATTCAAAGCAGGTGACAAGCCTTCTGTTCTTCTCCCCACATCAGACACCCTGTGAGGTAGGTGGGGCTGTGAAAGCTCAGAAGAGTTGTGACTGTCCCAAGGTCACCCAGCTGGCTTCATGGAGGAGTGTAGAATAAAACCCTGTGACTATGAGAGATAAGTCCATCACTCTAAGCACAAGACCAAACTGGCCCTGGTGTGCTGTGGATGATGGGGTCACAAAGAGTCGGACATGACTGACTGTCTGAACAACAATAAGAGTTGTCTATCTTACGCTAAATATGGCATTCCAGTGTCAGGAATCCTCACAACATCAACGTGAATGTCTAGAAACTCGCTGGGCTTTTCTTCCTTTAGCAAATTGGCAGTTCTTGGGTTGGTACGATTCTCTTCATCCTGCCTTCTAGTTTCTTGTTCACTGTGACTTGCTAAGGTGGTTTATGGCTTACTACAACCTCCTTTTGCTTCGGACTTTGTCACTTTGTTGAATCCTGTGAGTCCTGAATGTTCTTCTGAGCTAGGATTCTTCTGAATTCTTCTCAGAATGTTCTTCTGCATTCAATATCAGATAAATCGGCGTGTTAGTCTAATTCAAAAGGTCCAGCAAGGTAGTTAGTAGCACTTGGAGACTAACAGGAGAAGGGTTGGTGGCATGAACTTTCGTAGATACGTTTACTTCTTCAGATGCATCTGAAGAAGTAGACATGCCCAAGAAGGGTTGGTGGCATGAACTTTCATAGGTACGTTTACTTTTTCAGACGCATCTGAAGAAGTAGACATGCCCATTGGGCCCTCTAGCATCTGAAGAAGTAGATGTGCTCATTGCCCCCCCTAGCATCTGAAGAAGTAGATGTGTCTGTGAAAGCTCATGCCACCAACCCTTCTCTTGTCAGTCTCCAAGTGCTACTAACTACCTTGCTGGACCTTCTGAGTTCAGGTAGTCCAAAACCAATCTTTATCATAGTCATAGCCCAGCATTCTTACAGCAGTTGGTAGGTAGCAGTAAGGCCAATGGAAAATGAAATCAGTCTAAATTAATATCACTAAATGGAGGAAGCTACCAAGGCATGGTGCGTTATACAGTAGTTGCTAAAAAGCAAAATTTGGCAACTTTGTAATGTCTAGTAATACATTTGTCAGCTGTAAGCAACTGACTCAGTCTCCCCAAATTTCCAGGGCAGAGTCATTGGGTACCTGATATTCTTCTGATGGGACCACCAAAGGAAGTATGAAGAAATGCGTTCTTGGGAATGCCTGCTGGCAATTGGAGGAGGTGAGGATAGAGAAATAAATAGACTGGCATTAAACCAGTGGGCTGTCTTTGAACAAGTCCTGGTTGCTTCTGGTCAGAGACCTACTTACAGTCCAGACATTTGCAGTAGAGACCTACTTACGGTCCAGACATTTGCAGTAGAGATCTACTTACGGTCCATTTGCATTTGCATCTGGTATATTCCACATAATTTGGTATGGTGAACTATACCAGTTTGGTCTAGTGGTTAGGGTTTGATTCTGCACTCCTCCATGAAGCCAGATGTGGAACCTTGGGCAAGTCACAGCTCTCTTTCTGAACTCTCACAGCCCTACCTACCTCACAGGGTGTCTGTTGTGGGGAAAAGAACTGAAGGTTTGTCAGCCGTTTTGAGTCCCCTTAAAGCCAACTTCTGCTCCTCCTCCTCCTCCTCCTCAGGGTCATCTTCTTTCCTCTTCCTCTCACTTCCAGAAAAAGTCTCAAAAAAAAATCTCATCTCTCTTGCTTAGGAAGCATAATTCATCTTGAAATGTTCATTACATGGCTAGCAATTAAATTCTTAAAGGCCTCTGCAGATTCTATCCTCTTCAAGAAGCGAGGTATCAAAGAAGGAAGTCACTTGTTCACTTGTAAGAACATTCATCTGCTGTGTTTAGCCTAAAAACGTCTTGGCTAATCTTTCGTTGTGATTAAAATAAAATACCTACATCTGCTTCACCCTTTCTATATTAATTTTTTTTAAAAAAAACATTTATAACTCAGTATAATTTGAGAGGGTTGCCGTTGAACTAAATAAATGTTCCAGATTAGAATTCACAATTTTTGCTTATGTGAGTAAAATTTGATAGAAGAGTCTAAGAAAAGCTTCTTATGCTCCAATAGCAGTATAATCATATATTGCTTGAAATTCATGTGAGTCTGTTAGCGTAATCTCAGATACAGTGGCACAAAACCAGGGCTTGGGATTCAAAGAATTATGTTTTGAAACTCAGATCCAGTGCCTTCCTATCTGCCTCACCTCCTGCACGTATTTCAGCATGTGGACAGGGAAAGCTTAAAAGCTGGAGGGAGACGGAGCCAAAGTTAATTCATCTTTTCTGTTTCCCCTTCATCATCTAGGGATAAGCTACAAGAAGAGAGAGTCAGAGAGAGAGAACAAACACCCTAACCAAGCAGGAGTGAATTACAGTATGAAAATGCTAGTGCAAACACAACAAAGTTAATACCCAACTTAGAAACTGATACCCAGGGAAAGCTGGGAGAAATGGTCAATAGTGCCACCACCAAGAAGCCCCTGTTCTATGTTGTAACACAATAATTCTGGCTGTGTTAGCACCATCATTGTTAGCTATATAACTTAAAGACCGTTTTATTTATTGGTTTCTTTGCCTTAAAAAAAAATATTTGTGGTCTGTCAACTGTCTTAGGTGCTTACCCTAAGAAATATAACCTTGTGGCTCACTCCTGGAAAATAAGTGACATCTGTCAACACAGCATTTGCCTTCTTCTTGTTGTTGTTGCTGTTAGAGAATTGCAGAAAAATGAGTGGAGAGTGATTTCAGTACACACAGCTGGTGGTCCCTGAATGCCTTTTCTTTACTCATTTCACTTGGCTCTCAAATCAAACTCTATTTTTCTGAAAAGATCTGCCCATGGAAAATGAGTCTGGTCTTTCTCCATCTGGTCTTTCCTCCAGAATGTCCAAAAAGTGCTTCTGCTCCCAGCCTGCTTGTGGAATGTACAGTTTTGGTATGCAGGTGAGAAATGCCAGACCTTCCTCCTCCTAATATCCTGTATGCAGAGATTCTCTTCCTCTTCTCACTCCCTTCTCTGGCCCTTTTAATTGAAAGCTGCCGGAACATCTGGTTCTCCTAACCAGCGTTCTGTGCTGCAGGTTCCGGCGCAACAAAGCTGAGCGCTCTGTCTTCACAATCCTTTGACTAGCTTTCTTCTTAAGTGTTCATCTGGGACCCAAACATGTTAAGGATAGGGATGTGCATGAATGTTTTTTTGTTTGCATTCAAATTCGAGTCGAATCGAATGTCAAAATATTCAGTTCGATTCGAATGTTTAAAATCTGAATGCAGCAAAAACTGATTTGAATCTGATATGTTTGAATCTATTCGTTTGTATGTTAGATACGAATTTGAAGATATGAATGTTGACAACATTTGTATATGTTATACTGTACGTATCTGTATGCATTTCGTATGCATCCCGTTTTATCCTGTATGCATCTTGGTTTCATTCCATATTATAAGCCCAAGTGCCTACAGATACGTATGATATTCACACAGATATGTATGTAATACATATGTATCTGTACATTCGGATGATTTGAACGAATGTTTTGGAACATTCGAAATTTGTTTGAATGTTTAAATTTGAATATGAAGACATTCTATTCGAATTCGAATGTCCACATTCAATCAGATTCTATTGAATGTCCAATGTTTAGAACATTTGTACACATCCCTAGTTAAGGATTCTGTGCATGAGAAAGGTGGGGGAAAGGGGTGAACTGTACCACCTCAAAACTAGGCCCACTGTTGAATCAAGGTAGCGGGTGATGGTTCTCAACCCTCATAGAGATGCAGCTGGAAGATTAATGTGGGCCTCAGCTTGTGTCTTATAGAACAAGTGAAGGAAAGATACCCAGGCATCTCGCTGGACAATTGGTGACTCTGGGTGCAGTTTTTGTGATAAAGATACGCAAGTGGTCTGGGGAGTTGTTAGGTACTGAACTGTAACTGCTGCCATGTAATCCTTCTAGCGTGCTATAGCCAAGGCTGTCTTGGCCTCGCCCTCTGCACTTCTCCAAGGGCTGGTAGTCCGGCTGGGAGCTTTACTAGCCCTTGAAGTGCCATCAGCCCCCACCACACTTGGTCTTCACTAGGGATATGCACAATTTTTTTGTGTGTGTGTTTGATTCGTATTGAATGCAAGAATATTCATATTTGTTCGAATAGGTCCCCTTCGAATGTGGCAAGATTCAATCTCAGTACCAATGTTTGATGCAAATCGTGTTGAATTTGAATCCTACCACATTTGAAGGGGACCTATTTGAACGAATATGAATTTTTTTGCGTCCCTGCTATGAATTGCCTAAGTATTCCCTGTGTATCCACTCTGAACACTTCATATCCACTCTCAATCCTCTTTGAATCCACTTTGGATCCATTGCAGATGTGACTGGGTAGCCACTTTCCCACCTCCCCAGGTTCACGAATGTAGCAAAACTTCATACGAATGTATAGAAACATTCAATTTGTATTTGAATATCAGTCTTTGAATGGACCGACATTTGATTTGAATCTGAATGTCCAAATTTGGACAAATTTGTCTGAATTTTGAATTTGATGAATATTCCTGCACATCTCTGGTCTCCACCTGACTGGTAGAGGATTATTATAGTATACCAGTCAGTTAGGTGTGAACTAACCCATAGTGTATTTGAAAAGTACTGGCCTACGGCTGCCATTATACAAGTGCAGACAGATGGGAGTAGGAATCCTGAGTGAGGGGACAGCTGGCTTTTTCTGTTATCCTGAGACTCTCAGCATAACTGGTTATATGGGGGAAACTGATTAGACTCACCATCTGTAGCATACGCTGCACTGGAGGTTGGCCTATGAAACGTAATGGCTTTAATCATTGGTTCATTGGTTCAGCACTGTATTATGAGGGGAAAAAATGGAAAGGCTCCCTTTCATGGAGAGAAATGCACAATAATGGACATTTCTTTCAGTCGGGCTAAGTTGTTCATCTGAAGCAAACTTTTCGTTTCATTTGCTTGCTTGTTCCTCTTTTAGTTGCCTGGAAAATATTAGTGCACATTGTGGATATTTGGTGTAATCTTGCTGAAATAGCATTTGCTCAGCTCCTCATCTGTTAATTACAGTCGGTTGATTGTTTGGGATGTCCCACTTTCTGCGTGATTCCCCACCAGCAAACTGGAGTTCACCATCTCCATTAATTTAATTTGTCATCTCATTCAATCGTAGGGCCTGTGAGCATGGAGAGTGTAGCAAACAAAAAAACAATACTCGGTCTTCATTCATGCCCTTATCAAACGTTGCATTTACCAGGGAGTTCTCAGCATGGGTTCAGTAACATAATGAGACCCACCTAAGGGCCGCAGCCATGCTCTCCAGTGGAATTATTAAGACCCAGTGGCAAAATCTATAAAGTAATTTAGTCCTGGTCTTTAATTACACCTTCTGGGATCATTATATTTCTGTTACTCTTAAAGATATTGCATGCTCTTATGAATTGGTATTAACAAAGTGGAGATAAAGAAACAAAGCCATTGCCAAATTACAAATGAACCTGCTTTTTTTAAAAAAAAGACAGTTAACTTTGTGGTGTCTAGTTGAAAAACTGGGATGTGAAATAAAGAGGCAGATTCCAAAATATTTAAAGAAGTGAATTGTCACTTCATCTCAACCAAGAACACAGTGGATCCCAGCTACAATCTTATGGTCAATAAATCATGAATATCCTTAATAAAAACACACTTTCTTTATCCATGATTATAAAGTGTAAAAAGGCAGATAAAAATGGAAGGACAGAAACCACACACAAAAAGGAACCTTGTTAGTTTGATGCCACAGAATATATTTCTAGTAACTAGTAAAAAGTAGGTTTGTGCTCAAATGAAAATTGCATGTTCAGTTTGCTTCCAAACCAAACTTCTGTTTCTTTGGCTCAGCGGTAATCATTAAAACGAGTTGTTTGTGATTGATTTTAAGCTTATTAATGGAGCATGTTTTTTTAATTGAAAAAAAAAAAAGGTTTCCAAGGACAAAAACATAACACTTTGATTGGATGGTTTGTGTTTTCATGAGCTGTGTTCATATTTCTGGACCCTTTCTGCACTGGGCTTTATAATACAGAATGATATTAGGTTAGGGACCTGCCATCAGTATGCTGGCTTAGACTAGGGCAAGCCATGCTGGGATCTCCCATAGTCTGCACCAGCATGTGGATGACAAGTCCCTATCCCAAGATATAATCCGGAATAAGGCTCAGTGCAGAAAAGGCCCTGGATAGGCAAACCACCACATGTTTGGTTTAATGCAAACATAAACTGATTGAATTTTCAAACATGAACCGAACTTTGCATGTCTTGTTTGTTTCTGCACTGGACTTTATTCCAGATTATATCCTGGAATACGGACCTGCCATCCGCATGCTGTAGTACACGCTAATATGCAGATGGCAGTTCCCTATTCGGGGATAGAACTGACTAAAACCCAGCGCAGAAAGGACCTTCTAGTGAATAGCATTTCAATGAGTGCCATAATAGTTATTTGATTTTATGCCACATATTTTAAAGATCATAGAATGTTGCACATTAAATGGCTTGCTTAAGGATACCCTTGACTTGAGCTCGGCTGCTGGCGATTAAATGAACAAGCAGTATTTTTGGCAACTGTACAGAAGTGGTTTGCCATTGCCTTATTCTGAAACATTTGTTGGCTTGCCAGTATAGCCTACAGTCTTGCAATTTCCTGGTAGTTTCCCACTGAAATACTAACCAGGGATGACTCTGCTTAGCCAAGGTTAATTAGATGCTGCCACCGATGGGGACATTTCTTGTTAGATTAGATTTAATGTCACCCACACGTTATCAGCCACCATCCACTCAAGAACCTTTTTTGTTGATGGAATACTGACAACTAGTGTGTGTTTATATTCCTTAGATAATAGAGAACTCTTTTTATATGTGATTCCCCCCCCACACACACACACACCTGTTCCTTTGAGGGATCTCAGGACTACAGACAAATTTGATGGAGCATTCTCCTAGCTAGATTTCATAAGACACGAAATATAAGAATCACCAGTGCATGTGGCCAAAAGAAAGCATGCAATCATTTTATCCATATACATACATTGGAACAAATAAAACTCTTCTGTGGAAACCTAGTCAGTAAGGACACATGCAAAAAGTGCAGAAATAGAGTGTAACTTCTGGCAGATGGAAATTATTCTATCCTAGAAATACCTTGGGCCAACTTCTGCATTGACTATCCCAAGATCACTCAGTGAGGATTTTTAATGAAGTAGGTCATACTCTGAAGTTTAAGTCCCAGTGCAGAGCAAGGCCCTATCTAAACAGGGCACAACAACTCCCCAAAGACCTGCAGTAACGGAGATATCAGCAACAGGAGCAAAACTCTGAAGTATGTGAACTGCATTTCCTAGACCGTGCAAGTATGCACTGCCTGGTTGTCTATGTGGCTGATGCACCAGCAGGATTCCTATCCATTCAGCACAAAGTGGAAACATAATAAATTAGTGCTCTAGGGTGTTGTGTAGCTGGACAGAACATCTGGAGATTCATGTAGACCACACTGATTCCTCCTTTCCCTGCCTAACAGCTCAATATTCACTCCCATTCGCTCATCCGGGTTACATCAACCATCTTGTGTGAGATTAGAAATGTGCAAATTGATGTTCCAAAATACTTAAAGCAAGCTGCCAGCATCCTTAGAAAGCCTGTGTGCCGCTTCTTTTCAGTTCACACAGAGCTGCATGTATTACCCTTTTCTTTTGAGTAAGGTAGACACAGTTCTGGCTTTAACCATCTTGCTTCCACTTTTTGTCTATTAGAAATAATCATGCTTTCTTTTAAACCATCCCTCATCCAGTTTTCTCCTACTTCGATACTGGCTGGTCTTCCCAGAATGACCACAGTCTTTTAAACCATTGAAGTATGCTTTGAATGCTGAGAAATCTTTCAATAGAAGACCATGGAGAATGTTTATCAGCATTCATTTGTTCCAAATAATGTTCTTAAAGTTTAGCTGATGTAACAGGAGTTAGCCATTGGTTAAATATCTTGATTTTGAGTGTGAACATTTGTCTGTTTTGTCCCATAGGTTCTCAAAAGCTTGTTTTGTGTCATATCTAAATGAACACCCACCCTGAAAAGATAGTAGTGATTCGTGGAATTTTTTTATCCCATTTTCATCATCATCATCATGGCTTGGCTTCGCGAATGAAGATTAGGGAGGGCTCCACCCACATTTGCTGCATGCGCGTTGGTGACTAAACAGATCAATACAGGATAGACAAGTCCGGTTGCAGAAGGTACAGGGAAAGGTCTCCTTGGGTGGTACTGTGATGGCATGGTTCTTTCTGCATTGTCTCTTCACCTCAAGAGTGATTCTGCAAGCATTTTCAAAGGAGGCAGCAGCATTATGGATGGTGGGTCTCCATGCCTCTCGGTTTGAGGCCAAAGTGGGCCATTGATTGTGATCAATATGGTCAAGGCTGAGGGATCGCTTCAGGGAGTCCTTGAATCTCCTCCTTGGAGCCCATCTGTTTTGGCAGCCAATGGTGAGTTCACCATAGAGCACCATCTTGGGAAGGCCATGATCCTTCATCCCATTTTAAATCCACGGAAATGAAGGCAGGACTCATAAAGAAGAGCTATTGGATGGTGGTTCATTTCCACTAGAAGTGTTGTACAAAGTTTTTTGAGCTTTCTTTCACAAGTTAAATATTTTACTGCCTCCAGTGGGAGAAGAAAGCCTTTGTTCTACTTAGCATGATTTATAGTCATTCCCAGCTGATCCCTAGGAGTTTGCTAAATTAAAAGCCATTAATAATAAGCCTTATATAGATACAAGAGCTAGGCAAGAAGTGCTTTGTAATTCCTGCTCTGCATTTCAGGTGAGAGCTGTTAAAATTTCTTGGACCACTGAAGACACCTGCTTGGCTTCCGGATGCTTGAGAGACCTTTGTTTCAGCAAGCGTCGGTGCTTTTCACTGTTAACATTGTAACTGATTTCCTCCTCCCTTCATTTCTCCAGGGCCAATACTAATTAATGAATACAATTCGCAGCTGATTAGCTATAGAGTCTACAGTAATTACATTCACAGCTAACTGCTGAGAGAGTGGGTTCCTTCTCAGTTCTTATTTCGGTGTAGCTATTAATTGTCACCATGGTTTAGATCAGAAGTGGGGAACGTGTGGCCCTCTGGACCATTCAGTCCACTGGACAAGGGAAACCTACTCTGTCGTACAAGTGCGTGTAAGATCTAGAAACATTTGGGATGGATAGGGCTGCATAGATGATGAATCTTGCAAACCTGAAATTCTGCAAGCTCCACTTCTGCTGGATTCATCTCCACCACCATGGTCAGCATCTCCAGGAGATTGATTTTTTCCCCTTCAGATTATTTTTGAGTGGGTGGTGCTTGCAAAGGGAAACACTCCCCCTTTCTTTAAGTACTTGACGTCATTTATTTTATCCTCTGATCATGAGGGCTACAGCAACAGCCCTAAGGTCAATCATACTGGTCTACCGTGGATGTGCCGTCTGCATTTCAAGACAGCAAATGTACATTGTATATGGCTTCAGATATGGCTGGTTGTTTCAACACTCTGTTGCTCCAGGCCATCAGATGGACACCCGAATAAGTACGGGAGTGAGACAGCGCTACTGAAGTGCTTAGAGAGTGCAGAATCTTGCCGTTGTCCCTCATCTCTGTAAAAGGGTGAGAACAACTGGTGTACACAAACGTGGCCCGTGGGCGATGAGTGCATACACCTGTTGCATTGACAAAACTATCTGATAATTGCCGTAGCTTCCTGTGGCCGGGGTCACATTTTCTCTTTAAACCTTCTTGAGTCCATCTTCAGGCCTGACTCCTCACACCTTTTCATTTCTTTCCATTTTATTTGTGGACTTTCCACCTTCAATTGGACGTTCCTGAACAGAAGGTCACACAACACTAGAGCCAGGGGGCACTCTATGTAGCTGATGGGTAGGAGAGTCGGACCTGACAAGGGGAAGTATTTCTTCACCCAGAGGGTCATTGGCTTATGGAATGTGCTGCAGGAAGAGGTAGTGACAACTACCAGTCTAGATGGCTTCAAGGCAGGGTTAGACAAATTAATGGATGACAGATGTATCAATGGCTACTAGACTGAATGCCTAGGTGCATCTTTCAGGCTGTGGGAGGGCGGAAGCGGGGCGCTTCTAAGGCCATTTGCTGGGATTCAAGAGCAGGAAAAGGTTTGTCCTTGTCTCTCCTTGAGATGCTCATGAGCATTTGGTGGGCCACCATGTGTGATGGGACGCTGGACTAGATGGGCTGTGGCCTGATCTAGCAGGGGTTCTCTTATGTTCTTATGAAAGTCCACAAATAAAATGGATAGAAATGTATAGGGGTGAGCAGTCAGATCTGAAGGTGGACCAAAAAAGGTTTAAAGTGAAGACCTGAGCGTGGCTTCAGTCCAGTGCCATGTCATCCATGACGTTTTACTTTTTAGAAGGAACTGCAGAGTTTTCAGAGCAACCTTAAAGCCCAGTATAGCAAGTACGGTGTTGGACGTACCCTCTTTTTCCATGCACAGTCAAAGATCCAGATCTTCAAGGTCTGGATCTTTGAGATGGGGTCCTCCTGGAGATCCAGATCTTGAAGATGCCCAAAGATCCCATTGTGGATCTTTAATCAGGTCCACATGAAATCCAGATGTAAAGGCCTTAAATCCAGATTTCCCTGCCCTCGTGGGGATAGGGCCTTGAAGATGGGGTCTTCAGTGGGGGCCGGGTGGGGACAGGGCCTTCCTGATTTGTACCAGTCATGTAATAATTGGGTTCCTAATGGGGTCTTAGAAGGATTCTAAGCCCTAGTGGGAAAAGGCCCTAAGATTTGTGAAGCCACAGTTCACATTCCCCATTTGATCACGGGAGATTTTATAGTGGCTTGTGCCTGTTTTGTCTTTCAGCCTGGTGAGGCAGCGACGGCAATTGTGAGAGGGATGAGGTGGTGGGGTCCTTTGTATTGAGCTGCTTGGCAAAAAGGGGATATAACTGTGAAAATACAAATAATAATAGTACGGTACAGTCTTTTGACTCATCATTATGGCCTACAAAAGGCTGAATTGCACCATTGACGCTTACAGTATTAAAATTCATAAGAAGCTGATTTGGGGGGATTTCAGCATAGGCAGATGCCTGTACGGCTGCTTTCCCGCTATTTCCGCTATATTTTGCTCTGAGGGTTCCCTCCCCCACTTTTAAACTGGCATCCGAGAGAATGGTTCTTCAAAGAACCATCAGTGTTTCTCATGTAAATCCCACTTTGTTCTTGCTTCAGTGACACGAAAAAGTCTACCATGTCAGTTTTGCAGCTTCTGAATGAGTAATGAGTAATAAGACTGTGTAAAAAGTCACCATGAAATCTTGATTTGGAGGATGGAATGCATTACTGGGGACGTCTGGAGTGGCTACTTTGAAAAACAGGACGCCTCTGTGACCTTTTCTGCACCTAATGATATTTATTTGTTAAATCTAAATCTTTGTTGATATGACTGAGAATAGAACTCGACATCTGCAGTGGGCCCTAGTTTTCAGGGTTTTCCTTCTCCCTGCTCCTTCCAGGTTATACTGCCAGTCAGAGGGAGCTGCCTACTGGATTTGGGCATGTAGCTGAAGGGGTGCTGGAATATTACTGAAGAAGAGTTGGCTTTTCTACCCCACTTTTCTCATCCATTTAAGGAAACTCAAAGCAGCTGACAAAGCTTTCTGTTCTTCTCCCCACAACAGAACACCATGTGAGGTAGGTGGGGCTGTGAGAGCTCAGAAGAGAGCTGTGACTAGCCCAAGGGCACCCAGCTGGCTTCATGGGGGAGGGCGGAATCGAACCCGGTATTCCCAGATAAGAGTCTGGCTCCCTAACCACTAAACCAAACTGGCTAGAAGCGTGTGACTGAGTTGGCACAAGTCTGCCCAGGGTGCAAATCCGTCAGGGGCACAACAACAGGGCCAGCTTTAAAGCAGGGTGCAATGCTCCTGCACATTCTAATTCACCTGTGGGTCTTGCCCTGCCTCACCCTCAGCTGCCCTCCCATTCCATCCCTAGGCCATATCCTACCCTTCAACCTGTCCCAGATACTTCATCTTGCTCCTTTGAGTTCCTAAACCACTTGGCACAACCCAGGATGGAAAGCAAGCAGAGGACCCCTCTTAGTACCCCACCCCTCATCCAGCACGAACTGTATCCTCTGTGAGTGTCAGACTAAGGACGTGATCTAGGATGGAATGAGGCCTCGGCAAAGAAAGCGAAGTGCTCTCTCAAGACTGTGCAGACAGAGATAGAAAACAGACATAGAGTACATTACTGTTTCTAAAAAAAGTCATTTAGAGGGTTGGTGGGTTGGGTTGTCTTTGTGAGCGCGGAGACTTAATTAGAATAGATTATTCTATTATGCTGTCATTGAAGCATCCAATCTGAGGCATTCCAGATGTTTTATCAATGGTCTATTATTCCTGGTTCACTGACAGAGGATGATGCATAGCCCCTAACTTCTGAGGGCTATAAATCTTACATTTTTAAAGGTTACCTGCTTCCTCTGGTTTAGGTGGGCACAGAAGAGAAGTGGAAATTGTGAATGCCGTTCCTTGTAGGGAATAGCTTGTTGGTCCGCAGAGCTCCTGATGCCAGTTCCTTTTAATGAAAGCAGTTGACAGTGTGGTCTAGTGGTTAGGGAGCCGGACTCCTTTCTGGGAACGCTGGGTTTGATTCCGCACTCCTCCATGAAGCCAGCTGGGTGACCTTGGACGAGTCACAGCTCTTCTCACAGCCCCACTGATTTCACAGGGTTTCTCTTGTGGGGAGAAGAATAGAAGGATTTGTCAGCCATTTTGAGTCCTCTTAAATGTGTGAGAAAAGTGGGGTAGAAAAGCCAACTACTCCACCATCTCCTCTTCTTCTTCGCTTCATGACCTGATTACCCTAGACCAGTCATGTCAAAGATACGGCCCGTGGGCCGGATGCGGCCCGCGGGCTGTATTAATACGGCCCGCGGCCGCCACCCGCCACTGCCGCTGCCCTCCTTGGGCACGAAGGAGGCAAGGTGAGGCGAGGCAAGGCAAGGCGAGGCGAGCGAGCGCACAGCGGGACCCTCCACTGCCCGAATGCGCGGGCGCCGCCATGGACAGCCAGCCCCTCCTCTGTGGCCTAGCCACGCCCCGGCCATGCCCCAGCCCCTCCTCTGTGCCCTAGCCACGCCCCCGGTCATGCCCCCTGGCCCTCACAGTACTTTTTTTTTTTTAATCTGGCCCTCTGCAAAATTGAGTTTGACACCTCTGCCCGAGACGGTAGGCCTAAGAAAGCTACATTCTTTCCCCCTGGAAAATCTGGATGGAGTTAGAACATGTGTGGTCTTGAGTTGGGATGTTATGACTTTGTGTGTTTGTTGCACTTTGGGGAGGGAAAAGCCAGTTTGACAGTAGTAGTAGAGTTGGCCTTATACCCCACTTTTCTCACCCTTTAAGGGGACTCAAACCTGCAGACAAACCCCACAACAGACACTCTGTGAGTTGGTGAGGCTGTGAATACTCAGAAGAGAGCTGTGACTAGCCCAAAGTCACCAGCTGGCGCCCTGTAGGATTGCGGAATTGAACCCAGTATGCCCAGAAAGGAGTCTGGCTCCCTAACCACTAGACCAAACTGTCAACTGCTTTCCTGATCCTCTAACCACAAGACTGAACTGACTCACTCCCGTAATGGTAAATCCAATTAAAATCAACAGTGGCACCCTTGAACATTACAGTGTGGTTAATCTGAATACCTAGAAAATGGATTGCTTGATTCCATAATAAAACTTCCCAGCTTGCAAACTGTCTCAACGTTCTTCTGGTACTTGAACATCACTGTGCCTTTTTCTTAGCTCTTTCAAGCACCCTGCTGTCAGCTGTACGGCAGAGAAGATAGAGAGGAATTCATATATTCTCCTCTGTTATCTGGTTTATAAGACAATTATGTGTATCAATAGTAGTACAGTAGTCATCTGGTGTACACAGCTGTAATTGATGTGCCTGCACAGCCTCATCTAGCATTCAAATTCTGATGTGGGGTTCAGCTGGTGGGCAAAGGTGTCTGCCCAGTCTTTTTGTCTTTTGTTATTAGAGCAGCATTGTGGTGGAGTCTAAAACATAAGATGTTTTCCCTGGTAGATCTGTGGCAGATGGCCCCAATAGCGTAGCTATATTTTGCACCAGAGCTATGTTTTTAGGAGGCAAATTTCCATGCAGTAGAAGCAGAGGCTGTTATTTAGGACACTGTGTATTCTATTTTACTGAAACGGACTTTGATTTTATGTGCAGTCATAGGTATCCTGGTCTATTGCTGTAAATAAAGGATTCAGTGTGGCTGACTATTTTCCTATATTGTGTTGACCACCCTGCTGAGCATCAGCCCCCATCCTGAGAAGAACGTCCACCACTTCCCTGGGCCTTTGAAAGGGTTTCCTGTGTATTCTTAGTGTTCTGCTTTGTACTTTGTAACTAGTAAACTGGCAATAATAATTGGTCCCTGAACTTGCATAGGAGTCTCTCTGTAAACATTCAATGTGTGGACAGGTGTGTATACAAAAGATTATTCACTTTATTTTGCTCCACTTAGGTTTTCAGAACTTGGCTTTGTCACTTCGGCATGGAGGTACAGTAGGCATCAGTGTGCATGGACAGATTGCTTCCCAGTACAAGGTGGACAGTTGATGTCATTCTGCTGTAGAAATCTAAGCCAACAGAAGCTTACTGAATTCTAATTTTAAAGGATTTCTAAGCAACATGCTTGGTCATTCCCACAGCAGAGATCTCTGTGGTGCAGACAGACAGACAGACAGACAGACAGACAGACAGACTCAGTCTCGAGTAGGGATGTGTACAAGTATTCAAAAATTCAAAAATCTGATTCAAATCCAACAAATGTGGACATTCAAACTTGGATCGAGTGTCTTCACATTTGGATTTAGACATTTGAACTGATTTCGGATTTTCTGAAACATTCGTTCAAATGATTCAAATCATTGTAATGCATACGTATCTGTACAAATATTATACGTATCTGTACGCATTTGTGCTTATATAATAAGGGATGCATACGGGATGCATATGGAATGCATACAGATAACTATAACACATACGAATGTTGTCGACATTCATATCTTTGAATACGAATACAACATTCGAACGGATAGATTTGAATGTAATGCATTCAAATCGGGGTTTTTTTGGCAAACCGAATTGAATGTTTTGACATTCAGTTCAACTCGAATTTGAATGCAAATATATAGTCTCGAGTTATGCCCAATAGAGTGAGTCATTCTGCCCTTTTGCCTGCACTCTTCTTCTGAACATTCTTGGCAAGGAGTGGAGATGATGAAGCAGAAACAAGGAAGATTTCAGATTTGCCAGGGCTTCCGATGCGATGGATGGAAAGTAGATAAGATTGTGTGGTTGTTAACATTGCTGTTCTGGCCAGGTTTCTTCTAGTGGGACTATAGTTATAGCTCATCATGTGCTGACTTAAGAAGGAGAATGCATGCAGCATTTTCTTCCCTGGAGTAGGGATGGAAAGGTGGTAACAGAAGCGCAACCCTGTTCTAATTCAGCTTCTCAGCTGCAGAATCACCACATCTATTGTATCTATTGTATTATATTTCTGTTTTGATATGGTCATACGGACTAATCAATAAAATGCATTGTATTGTACCACATCTCGTTTTTGCACATGTATTCGAAAGAGTACAAGTCTTCTTCGAAGTGGAAAACATTTTTGGATATTTTTTTAAAAATGGAAACCACAGCATTTTCCCAGTGCTTTATTGTACAGATTTTGTACTTTGTGTACTGAAACTGAACACTATTCTTAGTGCACAAATTTTTCTCAGAGGGAACTGATCAAAAATCCTAAGTACATACTCTACTGGAGGTGGCATCCCAGTTTGTATAAGTGCATGAGTAAAAATGCACTGTAGAAGAGTGAACCAAAACAAATTATTTCTCTTTTGAATGAAAATGTACAGAAAGTTTCTGGATGCCAAAACTCTATTGATGTGCCATTGATCACAGCCTAAAAGAGTAACTCAGCGGTTCTCAACCTGTGGGTCGCGACCCCTTTGGGGGTCGAAGTACCCTTTCAGAGGGGTTGCGACGAGTCTTCCACTGCCCCTCCCTCCCCCTCCCAGCTGCCTCGCCGCTGTGGTTGGGGGTCCCCACAGCATGAGGAACTGCATTAAGGGTTTGCGGCATTAGGAAGGTTGAGAACCGCTGGAGTAACTGAAAGATTTACATTTAGTTGTAAATCCCTTTTAAACTCTGTCTTGTTGCTGTTTTGTCTCTGAATGTCTCACAGTAGAGAATATACTTAAAGGCATTAATGAATGTGTTGCTGAAATGTAGTGTTATGTAGCGTCATGATGCTGAACCTGGGTGAACTGAGGATGAGGTTTTGATGTAGGGGTGACTCCACACAGCTCCACTGTGTAAGATCTGTGACTGCTCCAACTGGACTGTTTCTGCGGGAGTGGTCCACCTGCAGAACTTTTCAGTGTGACCTGGAAGAAGATCGTCCGCATTTGGATGGCTGTTCTGGGAGAACCTTCGCCCTGGCCCTGAAGCTCATACAACTTTCAGAAACAGCAAGCAATGAATGTTCTTGGTCTCGGATCCCCCGAGGGACCTGTTTCAAAAGTGTGCTTCATTGCGCTATTGAAATGGGTCCCCCTGGTAACCCTGAATGTGGAGGCATGTGCTTTCTACACCACTCCGTGGTGCAGTTAATTAGGTACTAGTACTCTGGTGGGGTTTATCATTACACCAGTTGAGGTGGCTATGTTGGGCTTCCTAGTCTGGTCTGTGATCTGTCCAGTGTGGCCACATTTTTACTGCACCAGTGTTTGGAAGGGAGGCCTCTGGACCATTTCATAGATCTAATGAAGAAGGAGAAGGAGGAGAAGAAGAAAAGTTGGCTTTTCTACCCCACTTTTCTCACCCATCTAAGGGGACTCAAAGCGGCTGATAAAGCTTTTCTATTCTCCCCACAACAGAACACCCTGTGAGGTAGGTGGGGCCGTGAGAGCTCAGAAGAGAGCTGCGACTAGCCCAAGGGCACCCAGCTGGCTTCATGGGGGAGGGTGGAATCGAACCCGGTATTCCCAGATAAGAGTCTGGCTCCCTAACCACTAGACCAAACTGGCTCAATTAAGTGTAGAAACAGCCCTGGACGGGTTTGGATCAAACACACCTGTACAAGGAGAAGATTTAAATGTGAAAATCCCATACGTTAGTTTTTGTCTCCTGTATCCATGGTGAACATCCTAGTTAGTTGTTTTTATTATCATTAACTGAGATTCTTTGTTAGGTTGTTTACCAAGTTACTGTATTGGTCTATTTTCTTACTGAATACACTTTTTATTGTTGAAATTGTACGATTACTTGTACATATATTGTCTATATGTGGATTTACCTTATATGTTTTATTATTTATTTTCTTGGGCTCATGCCAAAGGATTCTTTTCTTTTTTGATACTCCTCTTTTGTTTTGAATCTCTTTTGTCCTGGCAGTTTTGTTTTGATTTGTAATAATTTAATGGGGGAATTTGAAACATGAATCAGTATTTGCATACTTGCAAAACTGTGCTCCGTAACAGGGCCTTGGACTCACTAACTCTGGAGGTCCCTTCCAACTCAATGGTTCCAAGACTCTATAGGTGGCTTCACACTGGCAGGGACAACGGACCAGCAAGTATACTAGAAGTCTTCCTTCTTCCTTCCATTGCACCAGCATATGAAAAGGAGGTTCCTAGTATGTCTTCTAGCCTGGCACATGAGCCAATATGGGGTCACCCTGTGGGCCTTTCTTCACTTTCAGCATTAGGAGCTTTCATAAACAGGGTCTTTTCAGACAGCACCTTGGTGTGGATGAGAGAGGCCCTGCCCATGGTTGGTATACTCCTTCTGCACACGATGGAGCCTAATCCAAATTAGGAGGCCTCTGATCTGGATTACTGGTAGACCCGATCAAACAGGCCCACCAGTGTACAGTTCAGGCCAGGCCAGATCACAGAGGTATGCAGAAGGACCCATTTTGGTGGTGCATCAAAGCACAGTGAGGAAATGGGTCCCTAAGCCCCCCATGCTTTTCTTCCTAGCTGTTGGAGTCAACAGAGGCTGGCCTTGAATGTCCAGGAAGCTTCAGAGCCAGTCCAGGAGTTGGTCTGGACCAGCACTGTCATGAAGATGGTGCTGTTCCAGACCACATCTTGCCGTGGTCTGGATCCAGAGATTTGGATCATGGCACAGGGAGTGCAGAAAGCCCTAATGACTCTTAAGACGTTACTGTTGGCTGTTGATCCTGGACTAATGTTAACTGTAGTAAAATTTGTAAGTGTTGAAGTCAAAATAAGGGACCAACTGCTATTTTAGCTAACAATATAAAGGTTAACTCTTCCAGGAGCATTTTTGCACTTCCCTTTCTGTCCGCTGGATAGGAAAGGAGCGTGATTAACCAGTGTTGACTAGCACTCGCATTTGGAGCACTAGTCAACTTTAGCTGCCCCACACACATGTGATCGAATACTTACCTGATTTGATTGTGGGGTCAGTCTTCTTCTGGGCATTGTAATTTTGCCTGTGGTGCCTTAAGCGACTGTGTGTGCATCTGTGCCATTGTCATGATGACGCCAACACTCTGCACACGCACATTTGTGTCTATAATCACCTGAGGTGTTAGTGTGCTTGCACAGCACCTCAGGCAACCCCGGAGCACCAGAAGAGGGCATGCTTGGAGGCTCTAGCAGCCTCCTCAAAGTGCAGATGATCTTCGCCAGAAGTTCGCTAACCATGCACTACCAGCTGTAGTGTGAATAGGCCTCAGGTCTAGAGTATGTAACTCTTCTGAATAATTGCACGATGTTTGGTTCTATTCTTATTGATGTTGATCTTTGGCCTGCAGTGATGATAACAAAATGACAATTCCTTGCATCTAAGTATTCTGTCCCCAGCTGCATTTGATGGCCACTGTGTGTGCTTGATGTGCATTTGTTGATATTACTAGGATCCTGTCTTCTGTTCCATTGCCCACTCCAACATGCTTGTTAATTTTTTACAAATGCTTTCCTGGCCTGTTTGGATGTAATCAAAAGCTGCTGCTGAACAGCAATACGATGTTGTAACCGACCACATTGTTTAAATGGTGCAGCATGCTCGGTGCAAACATATATTTTGGAAGAGGAATATTCTCACTGTTGCTGATGCTGTTACAAGTCCTGTATGTGTGCGGAATCTTTTGCGTACTGTTGTGCTATATGTCTAAATGCCAGTATCACTGTTTTTTCCCCCCTCTTTCAGTTTGGGAACAACAATAGCTACATGAACATGGCTGAAGCAAACAATGCATTTCTTACTGCAAATGAGGTAGGTGCTGAATTCCCCCGCCCCTCTCCCTTCCCTGCATGCCCTCAAACTGTGTTTTTTGCTTTGATAATTTTCAAGGCTCTGAATGGTTGATGGGTGAAGCACTGGATTTTGTTTTTGTTTTATGGAGCACAAAATAAAGAGAGAAAATAACCTGACAGCTCTCCATTATCAGTCAATTTAGCTGTCCATAAGACTGTTACTTACATAGCATGTCAATGGAAACAAATCAGTGCCTTTTTTTTTTTTTGCTTTTTTATATTCAACAGAATAAAAACAAATCGGAACAAAACGGAAATGTAACCAGAAGGAAACAAATGAAAGGCACAGTAGGTGTACATCTTTAAAGCAAACAGAGTAGCAGTCATTAGAAGCTAATGCGCTAATTATGGTCATGGATACAAACATTTTATTTTTAATTTGGGTTCTTAACACTATTAGGGAAACAAAGAGAAAACAGCACAGTTGGCGTTGCCTTGCTTCCTAGGGAAAATAAGGAAGGGGCTTTTCAGCTGAGGGATTAAAGGAGAGCAGTAGATCTGAACTGATGGGGCCTCGCTAGGGCTGTGATCAGACACGGCAAAAACAAAAACAGCCCTGAGGGCCTTCGAGGTGGGCTTGTTCACACACTAGTCTGCCCTCCTCTCCTCTCTTCTTCGTGCTAGAAAAGGTGGATTAGAGAAGGCTCGGGAACGTGAGGGCCACACACTGTCTCTCTGAGGTGCCCCTTTTGTTATGTCTGAACACAGCCCCTGACTACCAGCTAAGAGATGGCTTAGGGAGGGGATTCTTCACACCCCAGGCTGGGCCTCCCCCTCTCTTGAACATCCTGTGCTAGAAAAGGTGGATTAGAGAAGGCCTGGGGACATGAGGGCCACACACTATCTCTCTGGGGTGCCCCTTTTGTTATCTCTGAACACAGCCTTAGAGAAGGCTTTGAGGTGGGATCGTTCACACACCAGTCTGCCCCCCTCATGAACATTCTGTGTTGTAAAGGTAGTTCAGAGAAGGCTTGGGAAGACAAGAGCCACACACTGTCTCTCGGAGTTGCCCCTTTTGTTATGTCTGAACACAGCCTCAGTCATGGAGGTGATAGACTTGGACTCTAGCTTGGAAAGGTTGGGGGTAGTAAGGAGAAAGGTCTTCCATCGACTCTTGGCTTCATCCCAATAAGGATGTTGAAAGAATCGGCTAGTGTTTGGCCAAACCCATACAACATGGAATGAAAACTACTGTAGAGATCTGTTGGTGCTGGTGGAAATAATCCTTGATGCTGAGGGTAGCAACCAACATCTGAACCAGGGGCCACTCATGGAGCAGAACCATTGGGCAGCAAGAGGGGAGTGATTGCATTGCCCAGTTCAGCCCTGTTTGATCTGTACATAAGATGATGACCACTATGGGGGAAAATAGCTCTCTAAGATTAATAGATGCACTCTATGGGCAGTTCAGTATTGACTTTTTTTTCGTATCAGAGCAAAACCTCTTTTCTCTATGTGACACAAAAACTAAAAGGGAGAAACAGATCGTGTTTGTGTGAGTTAGGTTGGGCTATTGCATTAACTGTGGGCTATTTTAATAAACAGCTTTTTAAATCAATGGCTGCCTCTTCCCTTTCTCTTTCCCTTTTTCTTTCTCTGTCCCCCCCCCCCCCATTCTCCTCCCCCTTCCCAACAAGACCGCTTAGATAAGGGAAGATTGCTTGGCACCAGCTTCTTCAGTGTTACTTGTGATAATGAACACAAACCCCCATCTGTAATGACAACATGATGTTTCATTCTGTAGAATTTCATTCCTCCATTTGAATCAAACATTGATGAAAGCTCTGCTGCCAACAGCTGTTCAAAGACAATTTAATTCCAGCTGTGATAATTCACCGTGTCAGACATTGGCTGTTATATGTTGATACAACAGCTCTCCAGATTTGCATTTTTATCAAAAGGAACAAATGTTTTGAACATTGCAGGGCAGATGGCATTTAACCACACACACAGATTTTGATGAGGGTTGGGGGAACGCTTCTCCCCCCCCCCCTTAACCAAGAAATCTAAGGGAGAAATGTATGAAAAGTTAATAGCTCTTAAAATTGTGATTGGTAACATAACCCTTTAAAAACATTATACTGTTCTGGACATAATGGTACCTTTCTCTGCCTTCAAATTACATGCCATTCACATACTCCTTACAATGTGAATAGGCCCCGTGATTTAAGACTGCTTCACCATGAGCCTTTCTCCATTTAGATTACATTCATTTTATCCACTTATCCATACATTTCTTGTAGCAATCATGGCCTGAGATACAGTTTGATTTTTTTTTATCTTTGTATATAAACATACAATGGTATACATAATATTATCTTTTTTAAAAAAACAACAATATCCCTTCCACCACTTCCTTATAAGAAAGTAGTATAGCCAGAATTACTTCTGAAGACTAGGACTACGATATTGTATGGTTTTCTTGAACTTGCCTTGAAGGAAAATGATTCTCTTCTTCTTCTTCTTCTTCTTCTTCTTCTTCTTCTTCTTCTTCTTCTTCTTCTTCTTCTTCTTCTTCTTCTTCTTCTTCTTCTTCTTCTTCTTCTTCTCCTCCTCCTCCTCCTCCTCCTCCTCCTCCTCCTCCTCCTCCTCCTCCTCCTCCTCCTCCTCCTCCTCCTCCTCCTCCTCCTTCCAAGGAATATTTCTCTTCTTGGAATTAATCCCACAATACTGCCTCCATATCATGCCTAAAGGTTTTACTATTGGTTTAATTATACTGAAGGAGCAGCATACGACTGTGTGTTAATATTTGCCCTGCTTTGGGAGCATAACTTTGCCATTACTGCTCTATAAGTAAATTCAATTACACAGCTCTTACTTCTAAGCGAACATCGGTATTCTGAGGGCGGGCATCTCTGGTGTGAAAATCTATTCCACTCCTTCCTTTAATACAGTCTTCTGGAAAGCTTACTCTGGAATCCAGGGTGTCTTTAAAAACCATCTGAGTTACAAAGCCGATAGGCAACCATTTTGACATAACTTATTTCTGTGACCCAGTGGCGATGACCCAGTCCACCCCCCCACAATCCTCTCTCTTCATCTTTTTAATTTCAGAAGTACCTTAAATATTTATTGAAATAATATTTCAAGTGTTAATTACTGTGGTAATGAAAACAGCCAAACGCCACGTATCCGGAATGAGTGTTTATCCATATTGTTAATGTGATACGTTAGATTTCATTAAGCTGTAATGGGGGAGCAAATGAGTCGCAAATTACCACTGCATCTGTTACAAGACCACATTACTGCCAAACGGAACTGCAAATGTAGCCATAGGGTTATGTTCATTAGCCATCCGCTTTCCATGGCTTAATCCATCCTTTTGTGTTTCTGAACTTCGACTCCAACCAGCACAAGAAGAAAAAAGAATAAGTCCCATCTCTTTATAAACATATCAGCAAATTCAGCCCTAATGGAGGACCAAAGCTTTCAGAGGCAGGAATTAAGTTGCAATGTCTGTCTCTGCCCTTGTGCTGTGCACTGAGAAAGCTTGTGGTTTCACCAAAGACTCCTTACACGTTATGCTCGCAAGTCTGTAACTGTCTGTTACCTTGTCATTTCTGGTGTGAGACCAATAATGACAGATGACAGGTTTTATATGCACAAAAAGTGTCCTCTGTGTGTGTGTGTGTGTGAGAGAGAGATACAGAGAGAGTATTTCAGTTTCCATTTTCTCTCAAGCGGTTATTAATTTATATCATCATTAACAGTTTGAAAGATGACAATTTCCAGCACTTAATGAGAGCTTTCACTGAATATATCACTTTTAAATTAACTGGCATTGAATCATTCTATCAGACAGTGTAAATAAAGGGTAAAGGAAGACTTGTTTCCCTTGCATTTTCACATCGGCAATAAAATTTTAAGCAAGTATAAGCAAACAGATATCCCTCTCCCTCCCCCCCCAAAAAAAAACCCCCCCAGAAATGTTGCATGGCTGGAATGAGCACATTGGCTGCAATCTAAAGCATTAAAAAAATAAAATAAAGATTTCCCATTTTTCTTTGTAATACTTTCCCATCAAGAGATCTTTACACACCATCATGGTTCACTGGAGAGTAATGAATCATTGTTCTTTCCTGGTGTAATGTATGGCTGTGTAAAGTGGATACTAAGAAAAGAACATGAGAAAGAAGTTAGATGCCTTGGAATTGGAGATAGACAAAGAATACTATGGAATGTGAGATGAAGAAATAGATCGTTGTGGATCAGATAATCAGATAGAACCTGACCACCTCCACAATCATCAAGCAAAATCTCACTTACTTTGGTCACGGATGCATTGAAATGAAGGACTAGAGAAAAGGATGGTCTTTGGCAAGCTGAGGGTAACAGAAAAAGGGGAAGTCAGTGGACTGTAGGGATGGTTGGCATCAAAATATCTACTGAAGTGTTTTTAAAAGACTTATGAGATCTTACAAAAACAACTCAGATTGCAAGCATTTGTTCTTATAGCTACCTACAGTTGAACCCAATGGCACCTGCCAGCAACCTAACGAGTATTGTAGTGCATCTGAAAAAGGGGCCGGAGTGGAAATGGGTGTCAAAAGCAGCACCAGGTGGTGGAAGAAGAAGAGTTGGCTTTTATACCCTGCTTTTTCACCCTTTTAAGGGGACTCAAAGTGGCTGCCAAATCTTCTGTTCTCCCCACAACAGACACCCTGTGAAGTGATGGTAGATGCGGCTGTGAGAGCTCAGAAAGAGAGCTGGGACTAGCCCAAGGCCACCCAGCTGGCTTTGTGGAGGAGAGTGGAATCGAACCAGAGCCCTCCAGATAAGAGACTCTAAGGAACCACAAGACCAGACTGGCTCATTAGGGCCCATTAAGCAAAGCTGCAAATGGCCACTTTTGACCTTTGATTTGACCTTTCAGCCATAGTGGTCTTGCTTCACACATTTGCCCAATTCATCTCGACAACAGTCAAGAAGGCAAATATAAGCTTCATCCAGACAGTTCTTACTTAATCCACAATATTTGGGTAGCCTGGAATAAAATATGGATAATTCAGAATAAAATGTATCTGGATGTGCTTTACTCGAGATTATTCAAATACTGTGGATTAAATGAGTGAATCTCTGGATACCCTTTGGCAGCAGGCGTAACCCAGAAACCCTTGGTCCAGGTGGGTTTTGGACCTTAAGTTACTGTGTAGAAGAACACGGTAGATCAGGGGACATTTCCAGTCTTGCAAAGCTGTTCATGGTGTGCAAGCTCTGTTTCCCCTTTAAAAAAAAATCTCTTCAGCCTGGTTTGGGGTGCCCGGGAGCTGCATTCCTTCTCTTCCTGTGACCAAGCAAGAGATAGTGGAGAAAGGAATAGCTTGCAGTCAGAATGTGGGTCTGGTCAGGATTAGCAGCAGAACCATGACCCGTGGCCCGGAAGTCATACCTCTGTCATCGGAACTACTGGGAGACCCATTTTGGTGGTGCACTAACATGGGTCCCTCGGTAGCTTTGGGGCTAGGAGCAAATATTCCTAGCCCTATAGATCCCTTGGAGGCTGACCTTGAAGCTTGCATGGGTGGTTGGGAGAAGCTAATCTGGGCCAGCACCACTGATTCAGACCAGGGTGCTAAAAGTGCTAAAAGGCCCATAAATTGGTAAGATAAAGTCTTAATTGACAAAGAGTTGTAAACTGTGAGAAACAGAAGCCTAGGTTGTTGTTAACAAAAAACCATGGCGTTAACATTGTGTACGGTTTTGATGTTGGGTTACCTCAGCCCTAGAAACCCCACCACCCCTTAGCCAAAATGGAAGGTTAATACACACTGCCTTTTGCTTATTGGAAGGAAGGTGAAGTACAAATACAATCAAGAGATATGTAGGGGAAGAAACTTGTGTTTCTTCCAAAATCAAAACGCAATTTCATCCCCAGCTGGCACTGCATGAACTTGAAATGTTCACATGGAGACCCCAAAGCTAACTCAAAATTAAATTTGTCTTATGCTTAGATGTCTATGTTTTCAGAGGAAACCTACGTTTTTGTTCATGCCCATTTTAAAACAAAGCAAAAATGTATTGCCTGCATCTAAGCCATTGCTCAGTATAAATGGCTTGGTTGCTAACAGTTTCTGTCATATCAAGAGTCCATTATATACCATAAGAAGAACAGAAAGGGACTTAGAAACAGGGATTCTACTATTTCATGTTTACGGGTTGTAAAAGAGTTCTGAAGTATTCACTGCCAGATGAATGTTGTGTGTGTACTACCAAAATCGCCCACATTTTATTGGCAGGCCCGAATAATAGTTAGGCTCTTGTGCTGTTTTACTAACATTGTCAATAAAATGGCAGTTTGTTATACAGCCAAAAAACTATCCAAAAACCCTTCCAACTCAGTGTGGCTGATGTGCGCTCAAACAACAAAGACAGATGTTACTAATTAAGTGTGCATTAAAAAACAGTTAATACTGATACATCATTACAGCCATATGAGACTTAAATCTTTAATCTGAAGGATCCATAAAACAGGGCATATGTGAATTTTGTCGCACTAGTGCAAAAAATAAAATAAAAAACTTTGCCTGAGAACTAAGTTGAATAGGATGCAAATAAGACTATTGTACACACTGCAATATTTAACTTTTTTTTCATTCTTGTGAAATGGCTTTTTCATTTTTTTTCCCCCTCCTCTTTTAGCAAACATTCCATACCCCAAGTCTTGGAGATGAAGAGTTTGAGATTCCACCAATTACACCACCTCCTGAACTGGATCCTACCAATTTAGGAATGGCAGATATACTCTTGCCATTTCAAGGGTTAAGTGACCAACTGACAGCCCAAGGGAATGAATTTACACCTCAGTTTCCGCCTCAGAGTTTGGATCTTCCTTCCATTACAATATCTCGAAATCTTGTGGAACAAGATGGTGTCATCCAAAACAACGGAATACATATGGTAGGAATATTACTTCTCCTTCCTCTGTTATTCAGCTTGTAGTTTCCAGGGGGGTTCAAAACAGCATGTATATCTTGCGACTGAATGTCTGTTTCTCCACAGCCAAGAAAGCTGCTGTTCACATTTGGAATTACTGCTTTGGTGAGAAAGTATCTCATATTGGTTCTGCATGGTGCCTTCGGTATTTCATGATCTCAGCCAGACTCTCATGAATATATGAGGTTTCATGCCCTTTTGCATTCCCTTGACCACCTTCACATCTCTGTGCTGGTAGAGTTCAGAACAAGTTGAAGGAACTAGGTGATGGAACTCATACCTAGCAAGGAATTCAAGTAGTGAATGTGGAACCTCTGGTCCTTGGGCATGTCTAATATAGGACAAGTCTAGGGCATGTTGAATAAGCTACCTGTAGAAGTCTACAGGCAGGCTCTGGACCCAACAGATTGTCTTGGACTTTAGAGGAGTATTGCCTCTTATATCAGAGATAGTCACAGGCCTGGTAGTCACAGGTAGTATTGTGCTCCATGGATTTGAAGACATTTAAGTTGTTGGCCACTGTCACATCTTGTGGTAGGAAATTTCCTGGTTAGTCTTTGTATTGTGTGGATACATTTTTCCTATTCTGTGTCCTGATTCTTCTAGAATTCTACCTATTGGGTGAAGCCACAGGTTGTATTATTTTGATCAAATGGAAAACAAAACAAAACATTTGGTGAAAAAAAGATGTAGATCTCTTCAAACAGGTCTACAGCTAACTTGGAATAAGGACCACTTGTCCAGCACAGACAAAGGGCAATTTCACACTTCCCTTCCTGTCCACTGGACAGGAAAGGAACATGATGAACCAATGTTGACTTGGTTGCTAGTCAACAATATCCATTCCTCACCCATCCACAATCAAATACTTACCTTGATTTGATTGTAGGGCCTGCCCCCTTCAGCGGGCCGCCGTTTTGACTGCGAAACCCTGTGTGACTGCGTGTGTGTCAGCGCCGTCACCTTGATGATGCTGACGTTGTACACATGCACAGTCGCATCTGTAGTCATTCAAGGTGCCAGCGCGGTACCTCAGATGACCCCAGAGTACCAAAAGAAGTGTGAATGGCCGCGGCCTGGATGCACCAGATAAGATTAGTAAAGGTGTGAAGCACAATTTCATGCTCCACACACCTAGTGCATGCACACCTGTAGGGAACATCTGGAGGCTGTAACAGCCTCCTCAAGTGGATGCTCTTCCCTAGAAGTTCCCTAATCACGCACTACAGGCTGTAGTGCAAATAGGCCTAATGTATTCTAGGCAGCCATTTGATATGTTCTAGTGACCTAATACATGAACAGCCCTAGCATGAAAGCAAAAATTAGTCATAATTCAAGATGAAGTTCCTATTTGAAATGAAAAGTTAGGAAATACGTTCTTTCTGTTTAGGAAGCCCTGCATTGAGCAGGGAGTAGACTTGATGACCCTAGAGGTCCCTTCCAATTCTATGATTCTATGAAGAGCAGACAGCCTGCCATGGGGCTGCCATCCTTCTTCACACAAATGTTTCAGTTTCTCAACAGCTGGTTAAGGAGCCGGGCTCTTATCTGGGAATACCAGGTTTGATTCCACTCTCCCCCATGAAGCCAGCTGGGTGACCTTGGGCTAGTCACAGTTCTGAGCTCTCACAGCCTCACCTACCACACAGGGTGTTCTGTTGGTTGAGAAGAATAGAAAGCTTTGTCAGCTGCTTTGCGTCCCCTTGAATGGGTGAGAAAAACGAGGTAGAAAAGCCAATTCTTCTTCTTCTTGTATGGAAGATCATGAAACCAAATGTGTGCAAGGCGAACCTGTATCTACCCCACGAAAAATATTTTCAATTCTAGTCTTGTAAAAGGTCACTATGAGCTCTTCCTACTCTCTGAAAGCATTTGTTGCATTGGCTGTAGAGATGGGAAACTCAGAAAAACCTTGGGTTTGGGAGAAAGCTTTTTAATCGGGATATGACCACAATTATTTCATTCTCTATGCCCTCCCCTATTTTGCAGATGAATTCCCACCCCTCCCCCGCCTTCATATCTGTTCTTAGCAACATGGGCCAATCTGTTTGCAAGGCATGACAGTGTGCTTGAATGATGTCCCTAGCCAAATGGTGTTAAGGTCTCACTGGGGTAAATCTACACCTGTGAAAAAGCAGGTGCAGATAATGACTGTACAATAAATTCCACCACTGCCTGTTTCCTCTGACTAGGGATGAACACGAAGCACCCCCCCCTTGAATGTGTGCGTGGGGTTCTTTTTCATGCGTGAACATCCATTGAATGTTCATGTATGAAGGGACCCCCCATCCCTTCCCTTGACTCACCTCTTGCTGCCACTACCACTGCATCCTCCTCAGGGGCTCACCTAGAGGTGCGTATGCAGCTGGGGAGGCCTCCTCATCTGGGTATCATGGGAAATCTCACCAGATTTCCCATGATTCCTGGATGGGGGCAGCCTGCAAAGCTGTGCACCCAACTCTGGAAAGGTCTAATTGAGCCTCGGAGGAGGGTGTGATGATGGCGGAGGGCACAGCGGCAGTGGTGTCTGGATTTATAGGTAAGGGGTGCAGCCGGAGGCCCAGGGGCGGGCAGATCTGGCCTCCAGCAGAGCTTCTACAAAAGCCGGATACATTTGATTCGTGGGTGAAGGGTATTCTACGAATGTAGCCCGCCCTTTCAATTTGGCCACAAATTGTCGAAACCGGATGAATATTTTTTGCCCTACCGCTGACCTGAACAGGACTAGGAGTGGGTAGAACATCTGAAGTTTGGATTATTTGTTTGTTTTTTATTTATTTTAGTGACATTTGTATTTCTCCTTTGCTGGGAGATTTCATGGTGGGTCACAATATATATAATAAAACAAATATTAACACAGATTTTTAAAAATATAGACCAGTCAACTTCTCTCTCTCTTACCCTGTCAGGACTATCTTAAGAGGAACTAGGAATCAAAGCCAGGAGGAAGAAGTGTGTTTTAACCAGGCACCAAAAACCTTATGAAGTTGGTGGCTGGCATACCGCTACTGGGAGGCTCTTTAAAGCTGGGGCCACCACAGATAAAGTCCTCTTGCACGGCCCCTCCCCTCGCACCTCCAAGGGTCACAGTGCTACTAGAAAGCCTTCACTTTGTGACATGAGGCCTATTCGCACTACGGCCTCACTACAGCGGTGATTAGTGAACCTCTAGTGAAAAGGAAACACATGCGGAATAGGCTGTTACAGCCTCGAAGCGTGCCCGCCCTCACCAGAAGTTCACTAATCATTGATTAGGTGTAGAGCATGAAGTCACACTCCACACGTTAGCCAACATTAACCAGAGACTGACCTTAAGCGTACGGGCAGTGACCATTCGCTCTTTATCCAGGGCTCTGGAGTCATTTCAGGTGCTGCACAAGTGCGCTGTCACCTCAGATGACCATCAGTGACAATGGTGCAGACGTCATACAGTCGCAGAGGGTGCCGCACCCAAAATGGTGGCACCCAGAGGAGGACCGGGCCCTGGATCGAATATGGTCGTGGGGAGGGGGAACAGCCAAAATTAACTAGCGCTCCAAGTGCAGGTGCTAATTGCACTCCTTTCCCGTCCAGCGGACAGGAGGGAAGTGCAAAAATGTCCCTTGTTTTAGTAAAGGAGCTTCAGAGAGGAAGGGAAATGGCTGGTTGTCTGAAAAGCTTCCTCAAATTTTCCACGTAATTCTGTTTCCTCTCCCAGATTATTCCGTTGTGTATATCTAATTGTCATTCCAAAGATACGGCGATAAGAGCCTGCCATTATTTATTGAAAACATGTTCTTTATTAAACTTGATATTTATTAATCACAGAATCCATCTTTAAAGTGTGTGTTTCCTGAATTACCTTTCCTCAGAGCCATAAAATCTTTTATTACAGCAATAAAAAAAAAGTAAAAGAGGCATTTTAGCTATGAAATATCATTTCATGGTCAATTGAGCTCACTGTATCTGAAAGAGCTAAATATGGGGCCATAAAATAATTATGATATTCGTCTATGCGAAGCCATGTTCAGCTTGTCGTATTTTATTGGGTCTTTGTTGGAAATGTTGCTAATCAGTATTGATGGACAGATCCTCAACATTTAAGAAAAATACTTTTCTAAACCAAAGCCATTAAAATACCATAATCTATTCTCCCCCACTACACTTTCCTCCTATAACACACACATACCCCCCCAACCCCCCCAAAACCCCAGATAACAAATGAAATCCTAACCACTTTTTGAAACACTGCTGTGTTAGACAGTTTTGTGTCGAATGATAGCTATTTTAATTGGATTTATAGATTGACCCTGTTGAAATGTCCAGTAGAATTTCACCTTGAAGAAATGTCATGAAATTTTCAAGCGCAAACAGGGAAGAAACAAAATGCACTTGGGCAGTGGCATGATTAATATGGAATGTCTCTAGCTTTGTTCTGAGTAGTACCTGACGTGTTCACCTATAAACCTGAATGCAAAATCGCCAGCGGCACCAATAGGATAGGTTATGTCAAGGTTCTTCTATGTTTCCCTCAGGGTACAGAGTTAGCTGGCGATATAATAGTAGTTTTCCAGCGTTTCTGAGATTTGCTGCAAGACGTCCAATGGAATAATAAATAATAACGTTCTTGTTTCTGAGTTAGGGTGGCTGTATCTTGCTATTCATTTTTAAGTGCAAAATGCCTATTTGTTAACCAAAGCCCATGGGGCCAAGCAATTATTTAAAAAATGAATGTGTTCCTGGGTTAACTTTCTACTAGTTCAACAAACAAGCAAGTAAACAAACAGGAGACAAATAGCTTATGGTGTACAGTTGCGGTTTCTGTACCCTGCTTCTCACCACGTTCATTTACAGAAAAAAGCTGATTAGTTTCATTATTATCGACAGGCAACAAGGAGCATTTATCGTGCTTGAAATACATGCTGTTCTATCAGGATTTTTGCAATCCATTTCAAAGATGAGATAGCCATTTCAAAGATGCCAAAAATTTTTTTAAAAAAAGGAAATATAAAAGGGATTCCGTATTAACACACTAATTCCCTTGTCCAAAAAGGCAAGTTTGGTAAACGAATTACTACAGGAAAAAATGAACGAGTTAAATAACAAATAAAATAGAAACATCTGGGACCTAACATGAGGTGGAGAAATATCCACACCTGCCCATAAATAGATCGAAATCAATTGCTATGCGCTATCAGAAGTCATTACAGACTAAAACACAGTTGACTGTTTAGATGATCACCTGAGAAATTATTTTAATCTACAAAGGATGGCAATTCTATAGAGCTGCCTCTTGTGCTCTATAGGGTTCCTTCTTTTATTCTTTCCCTTCTTTTTCTTTAAACATCTCTCTATAATCTACCCAGCCTGCTGAGTAGCTCTGACATCAGTAGTACATCAATTTCAGAAAGTGGATTATTTTTACAAGACAGCTATTGTGACATATTGGGTCAGTCATAAATGAAAGATATTCATGCAAGCATGCAATACTTGTAATGAAGTCTCACTCTGACCTTCTCTATGATTGATTCTGTAATTTAGTTTTCTCAGGCACTGCCTGAAATGAAATGAAATCATGTTGAACAAGTTTTGAATACCCACAGTGCACCAGGCGAAGAAAAATCTGTAGCCCTAGAGGCTTGAGAGAGACCAGCTGAACGATTTATCTCCATGCTATTATAGCCTTTGCCAGCATTCAACATTTTCTTCTCTCTTTCCCTCCCCCCCCCTTTTCCCTTATTTGGCTTAAGTACTTAATTCTGCAGGTAGCTGTAAATGCGAAAATAAAATGCTGTTCAGATTTAAAATGACAGGACCAGGAGTATGTGCAAGGCACTGATAAAATATCTTGAATAGAATTGACCTTTCATGTTGCTGAAAGTTACTGGGGGATTCATCCTAATAATTACCATATAGATTATTTTTTATTTCTTTCCTGCAATGAAACATTTCAGAGAGCAGTAGTGCTGATTGAATGAAAATTGAACTTGTTAACATTCTTTTCAGCTTAGCCTGTTGTACATAACAGAAGGTTAGCTTTGATGAATTTCGAAATTCCCTTTCTGATGTCTGAGAAACAGACGGTAAAATAATTGCCTCTTTTCAGGCTGCATTTATTTCCCCCCCCCCTTTTTATTTTTAAGATACCTTTGGGTTTCAAGAAAAAAGAAAAAAGAACACTATAAATACATCTCTCTCTATTTTATTCCCCTGTAAAAAATATAATTACCATCCTTAAAGATACAGCAGATGTCCTTCCTTCCTTCCTTCCTTCCTTCCTTTTTCTTGGAGGTGGGGTTGAATTCTTGTATTAGCATAGTCTTTTATTTTTTGGTTCTTCCCGATACCTTAAACATCCAGAATATCATAACAACCTGCCTTAGTGTTAGCCTGATACCAATCATCTGTTTGATGTCCCTGTGCATGAAAGATATTAGTAGAACAGTTAAAAAGAAATCAAATTTGTGTTCATGAATTTTTCAGCAGCTTCTAGTCATTCAAATGAAATTTTGTTTCTGCGGATTGGCAGTTATTGGCTTCATTCGAGTGGAACAGGAATTCTGTTGGCTCAAGAAATTTTTTTACTAGACTCTAAATTGGTCTGTCCAGCTCCTATAGATTCACTTAGAAAAGGGTGGGAATCCACACATACAGGTCATTCCAAGAAGGTGAGATGACCAGGGACCACGGAAAGAAAAGGCTTTTCAGCAATGGTCCTCTGTTGGTCTTTAGATTTTCTCTTCCAAAAACGTCAAGAGCCGCGTGCTCAACTGTAACCTCTCAGATATTTCTGAACTACAACTCACATCATCCTATGGCAGGTTCAAACCAGACTACCTGTGGTTGCATGGCATGGCATTTTGGAACTTACTGTTCAGGACCATCTGGTGAGTCCCAGTTGGGCAAACATTGACCTACTCCCTACTATATATTTTTTATGTTTATATTTATATCCCACCCTATACCCAAAGGTCTCAGGGCGGGTAACAACATTTAAAATCCAATACATTAAAACAGTAAATAACTTCTATTAATACAATAATATCTACTAATAACTACCAATGGCTACACGTGGGAATGGAAAGGTGTCCCCATTTAGCTAAAGGCCAGAGCAGCGAGGCCTGAACATGTACAGCGAGGGGGCCTGACGCACCTGAACAGGGAAATTACAGTGGTACCTCGACATACAAGTGCCCTGACATACAAGTGTTTTGAGATACAAGCCGCCGAGCGAGTGATATTTTGCTTTGAGATGAGAGCAAGATTTGAGATACGAGTACAGTGGTACCTTGACATACGAGTTTAATTCGTTCCGTAACCTTGCTCTTATGTCAAATCGCTCGTATCTCAAAGCAATTTTCCCATTAAACCATTCCAGCTCCCAAAACACTACCTCAGTTGTTTTTGTTATGTACTGTACTGTATTTACATACTCGTATCTCAAATCTTGCTCTCATCTCAAAGCAAAATATCACTCGCTCGGCGGCTTGTATCTCAAAACACTTGTATGTCAGGGCACTTGTATGTCGAGGTACCACTGTATGTAAATACAGTACAGTACATAACAAAAACAACTGGGGTGGTGTTTTGGGAGCTGGAATGGATTAATGGGAAAATTGCTTTGAGATATGAGCGATTTGACATAAGAGCAAGGTTACGGAACGAATTAAACTCGTATGTCAAGGTACCACTGTATTCCATAGCCCAGGAGCCACTGCTGAGAAGGCCCTCTCCCGGTTGCTCAGCCATCTTCCTACTGAAAGTGGTGGGAGAACCAGGAGGGCCTCCCATCCAGATCTTACTATGTTGTCCTTTATAAAAAATCAAAAGACTTGTTTTTATATGCCTGATTTGGACAGGGACTGCAGTTCTAGCAAAAGTATTTGGACAGAAGAAAAAGAAGAGTTGGCTTTTCTATCCCTCTTTTCTCACCCATTTAACATGACTGACAAAGCTTTTTGTTCTTCTCCCCAGAACAGAATACCTTGTGAGATAGCTGGGGCTGTGAGAGCTCAGAAGAGAGCTGTGACTAGCCCAAGGTCACCTAGCTGGCTTTGTGGAGGAGGGTGGAATGGAACCTGGTATTTTCAGATAAGAGTTCGGCTCCATAACCACTAGACCAAACTGACTCCCAAATGTACCAGTGCCTTCTAGGATGGATACCTATATACCACCTCCAGGTTGAAGAGACAGGCACGATGCCTCTAAAGTCCATTTGCAGGGATCCAAGAATGTATGAAGGTTTTGCCTTTGTCTTCCACTTGAGATGCCCATAAGCAATTGGTGGGCCACTGTGAGACAGGAGGCTGGACTAGATCCAGCAGGGTTCCTCCTGTGCACTTATACATTTTTCCCAGTCCCTATCATCCTGAGCTAAAACTTATCTGGTAGAGCGCTGATGATTGTCCAATTCAAATGTGTTATTTCCCAACTTAAAAAGAAGTTAAGACATATTTATCTTCCTGCAGGTATTTGGAATCTAATAATATTGTAGTTATTATTCTTGTTATCATTTCCGTATTTCTAATTCTAGGATTTATTTATTCCCACACTGAAATCCTATTAAAGATCAAATGGTGTAACAGATCAAGCTGTCACTTCGTTTCTGTCATCACCTGTTTTAATATTGCTGCTTTAACATCTTATACATTTCTGTAGAGTAAGTGGTGAATACCTTAAAGAAAAATTAAAATGCAGGTCTACTCAATTACATACCCTTTTCAGACTTTCCAGAGAATTTTGTCAGGTGGATCAGAAAACTGAAAATAATACATCTGATCTTTCCTCCCCTTCATTTCCACATAATCTTTCTTTTGGACCTAACAATATATCTACCATAATTTTAAACCTGCCATAAGATTAAGATTGCTAATTTTAAATTATGAGTAAAATTAAATAGCTAGTCTTAAGCTTTGCCTGGACATCACTTACATATTCCATGTTATTTGGATAATCCAGAGTGAAGCACATTTTATTCCAGATTATCTGTGCTTTATTCCAGATTATCCAAATAATGTGGAATAAATGCTGTCTGAATGAAGCTTTAGTGATGTGCAGTAATAGTCTGTGCTATTTGTACATAGTTGCAAATCCTATAGGGTCAACAGTAGTAAGAATCCTATGTACACCTACCTGGGTGTAAGTCACAGTGTAATATGCATGTAGTGTGAGGTACAAGAATTTATTGTAGTTTACTTTTCAAAGGTATGAGCAAACAAAGCAACAATCTTGTTTTTTAAGTCATTATTTGCAGGTAATATTTTCAATCTAGACAGTTACTGTTGTTAAAATACTTTATTTAAGCTTTGGTAAAGCAATGGTTTTGCTATGGTCAGTTTGGCTAAATGGGCATATAAGTATTTCTTTGCTTTATAAATCGGGTCTATGCATTGTAGTTTTCTATTATTATTATTATTATTATTATTTTACGAAGGGATTTCCACAATTTTGTTTACAATACACAGTTTATGTTCTTGACACAGGCAGGAAAAAATAGTAGGCATTGGATTACAACACTGTTGCAGCAATGTTGTTTACTCTATTATACATAAAACAGTTATTTCATGGTTCATTAATGTGTTTAGTATCTGGAACTCTTTATTAAAAGAAGCTTTTGTTCTTCTTATAAACATGTTTATTGTCATCATTAAGAGGTGCATGCCCAACTAATTATGGAGTGCAATCACTTGTTCATTTGTAACAGTGGTGGTGTTTCACCTGAGGAGATTCTTAACACAATGTGCTGTTTTCTCAGTAGCCTAAAACCAGCTGATCAGTTAAGATTTAAGCTACTGTTGTTTAAAATGAAACCTAAAAAGAATTACTCTCCATTTTAAGCATGACTTCACATCGTCCCTCTTGGTTTTCTCTCTGTAACTACCTGAATTTCGCCCTTACTTCTATGAGTATTGCATCCTTATTCTTCACTGGAAAGCACATTTTAATGTAGCTCGTGGGTCGTGGTGATAAGCAGCTGAAAGGAAATGGTGCAAAGGGGCGAAAAATGTATAACTAATGCCAGCTGAGTTGCAACTGAGACTCCAACTTTGTGCAAGCCCATAGAACAATAAACGTCAGTGAACGTGCACAATTTAGTCAGTGATACATCATAATACGTAAAGTAGCAAGGGTGAGTGGACTATAGGCCCAGCTACACTTAAATTTGAATCCATCTTCATTTCACTTTCAGAAATAGGCTGTGATCAGACACAGCAAGAGAAAGAATCTCTGAGGTGGTTGAGAGAAGACTTGGAAGTTGGATTGTTCACACACTAGTCTGCCCCTCCCCTGAACGTTTTGTGCTAGAAAAGGTGGATTAGAGAAGAGTTGGGAACGTGAGGGCCAGAAACTGCCTCTCTGAGGTGCCCCTGAGGTGCCCCTTTTATTATGTATGAATAAATAAATAACAAATATCTTACAGCAGCACTGTCTGTTGGTCTGTCTGTCATCATGCCAGCCTTAAAAGAGTTTCACTGGCTGCCGATTTGCTACCAAGCCCAATTCAAGGTGTTAAGGTCTTAAATGGCTTGGGCCTCAAGTATCTATAAAGGAACGCCTTCTCTCATATTGACCTACCTGTGCCTCTTGTTTGACCCACCACCCTCAGTTGTAAAAGGGGTGGGCACCTGGGAGAGGGCCTTCTCAGTGGTGGCCCCTAGGCTATGGAATAGTTTCCCCCTTGAAGTGTGCCAGGCTTCTTCACTGTGTACATTTAGGAAGGCAGTGAAGACGCACCTCTTTGCCATAGCCTTTGGTTAAATGGGAATATACTGTCTCTTCCCACTTTACAGACACTGCTACTGTTTTAATATATACTGTAGTTGTGTTAATATAGGCATGATTTTAAATACTATTACCCGCCCTGAGCCCTTCAGGTAGAGGGCAGAATATAAATATAAATCAATCAATCATCTGTCTGCCTGTCTTATCATACCTGTGTCTAATTCTGCAGGCCTTGGAGCTAACAAAAACATGGTAGTACCACCTAACTTTTGTCCTGTATCTGGACACTGGGGATCCATGGAATGATGTGCCTTTGTCAAGACAGGTTAAGCGGGATTAAATATCAAGAGGAGAATCATCCCCACAAAGCACTTCTGGATATTTAGCTTTTGATTGTGTTGTTTGAATAGGCTGGAAAGCAGGACTGGCAACTTAGTCATATTGTATAGCCTGAGAGTCAAGATGAGATGGCAAGGTTGAGTGATTTCATCCACTGACAGGTCAAATGTTGTCAACTAACCACTTGTTATTATGTGTGACAGCAGTCAAGCATTGCTAGGACATCGCTGTGCTGATGATAGCTTTATTTCTTTAAATATTCTTTGGGTTAGCAAGGGAAGAAGTGACATATGACCCAGCAGAAATCAAGGATAAATCTCGTAGCCTAGAAAAATTCTACTGAAGTTATAGTGACACCAGGAGAATCAGTTGGGGTATATAAAAATGCTTTTAATGTGCTTTAGCATTAGGATGGTACCACTAGCGTGTGGCAGCTGCCACTTCTAGGCTGCTTTTAAGCAGCTTTTTAAAAACTCCCTGCGGGTACATCAGCTTGAAGCACAGTTCTCCTTTCTGTTGTACTTATGGAGAAGGGGCTTCCTGTGACAAGTTGTGGTGGAATTGTACCAACTTCATGTGTACAAGGCGATAGACTGAGAAAATTACTCTTTTTGCAGTATCAGGATTTAGTGGTAACTTTGTGGCCGTTGTGCAAAGCTGCTGAGAACCATGCAGGGTTGTGCAGCTTTATGGTGTGTTCACACAAAGAAAGGTATAAGAAGGTAAGAGAAACCTTGCTAGATAAGACAACAGAGCCCATCTCATCCAGCACCCCATCTTGCACAGCAGCCTATGATTTGCTTCCCTGGTAGCAGTGCAGACATGCCTAACTGTATCTCCATCTCAGGCACCTACCACCCCTGCCAGCAATTGGCCCATGCCCCTGTTTCTTCTGTGTGATCTCCAATACACAAGAATGAGGTTTTACAAAACAGTATTTGAAGGCAGCATTCTTAACTCTGTGCCAGGGTTCTGATAAGGATCTTAGGCTTCAAAGATCCTTGTTACAGGACAGGTGAAGAAGCCTTGTTCCACCATTGACTGGAGTCGAATAGACCAATATGGGAAGGTTGCAGACCTCTTCAATGAAATCTGCTGGTAAACTGATCCCTTTGGACAGTTCTGAGCCAAGATAATGCAGGCTAAGGACATTTTCCACACCTTCAGTCCCCTGGGAAAGCATTCCAGGGACATGGAGATGGGAGGTGGATCTGGCATCCACACTTTGGGACACCAGATCCTTTCCATACTTACCCACTGCTTCCCTGAGCAAAGATATGCTTCTTACTTATCCTGTATGTTCAGACTTTGGGGGAAATAAAGGAAATGGAAACTTGTAAACACACTGGATTCTTTTTTTTCTTTTTCTTTGGCTGGGGTGAGGCAAGTGATAAATAAACTGTAACAGAGAAAACAAACATTTAAATATAACCCAATGGGCTGAATATATTGCACTGAGCCAATAGGAGTTTCTTATTCGGTCGTCTCTTATCCAGTCTCCATGATTTATCTATAATGCATATGGAAAATAGCAGCTTCCCTCATTGCGTGTGGTGTTTGAAACAGCTCAAAAACATGATGTTTAGTTCTTTGGCTAGGGAGATCCAGGGACTGTAGAACCCCCTACTTACTTGCAGTGGTAAACCTATGGTCTTTCTGCACTGAAAGGCCATGATCCAAACCAATGGGTCTGGACAAGTGAGACCCAATCATGGTCATCATCGCACTGGCCCAAACCAGCTCCTGTCCATGAACTCCAAGGCTTTGTTGGAGAAATATCAATAACCAATATTATAGGATGATTTAAGTATAATCATCCAGCATTATGACCTTTGTTCTACTAACTAAGCACATAGTAAATTCTGACAATCAGCAAAAATGCTGCCAAGCCAAATTATACTTAGCTTGCATAAATGGCACAAAAAGAGATAGTTGCTGTGGCTAGGCCACCCTAAAAAGAGGAACCCTGTTTGCTAACTGTGCAGTCTTCTGTTATTTTGGGCCTGCTGTGATAACTTTTCTATATGCTTGCTGTGCTTTTGTGATTGGGGAGGAGAGCTATAGTACTGGCATATATACACCATGTATTTTCTTGTATCTTTAAGGAGTCCCAAGACTCCTTCCTTGACTAGTCATGTAAGTGCTCTAATAAATCAGAGAAATGGAAGCCAAGTGTCAGATTTTTTATTCAATAGCTTCGAAGGACTAGGAATGAAACTTCCTAGCCTCAGAACCACTGGGAAACCCATTTCAGCAACACACTTGCTATGTTGCCAGAATTGGTCCCTGGTATTTGGAAACACAGACGTCTATGCAGGTCCATAAGTACATGTCAATATTGAGGACTACTCCATCTTATGTGGATGGCATGCACCAGTGGTGGTTAGGGACTTCTGTACTCTGCATTAATGTGCAGAAGGGAACCTTATGATCTACCAAAGTGGCAGTGCAGAAAGGCCCCCAGTCTCTCTTTCTGTGCTATTTGAAATGCCTTTAACCCACACTGACAGTCTGGGGCCTGAGGTTCCCTGATCCTCAGTTTTCCATAGGCAACAGTTACTTGGATAACATGATTTGGGGCATCACATAAAAATAATGAATGACTCCACCTGGATTTCAGCAGGTGGTTGTACTGTATAGTTGAAAGCCAGTATCCAAGAGTACTACTGTTGGTGGAAATTGGTCCCCCTCTCAATATCTCCGTTTCCACACCACCTTTTTTTCCTCCCACCCCCATCTTTTTTAATGCAGATAAAGGAAGTATCGGTAAGAGAAAAAGTAATGCTGTGAATTTCATCCTGAAAAATGAAATGGTTAAGAATTCATAGGCTTTGCTATGAAATAAGATTCTTGGTCTCTTTAAGTCAGGAGAACTTAGCTTCAATAAAAGTCTCCGAGTGAGCCAAAATGACAAGATTTGGAATAGAGCATTTGTTAACCCATGGCTTCATTTTCTAATTTATTTGGATAAGGTCTATGAAAAGCCTGCTTTTCTGTAAAAGTAACAGCATTTTCTCTGTGGAAAAGCACCAAGGAAGAGCTCTTTCATTCCTTTGAAACCCCTTCCATTTACTCAATTATAAATCTTAAGATTTTTTTTAAAGGAAAAATCTTAAGAATTCTTCCTCAAGGCAATAAAGCAGTTTCTGCAAAGCTAAAGGTGGCGGCTGACTTAATATGCAGAAAGTGATATGTTCTAAAATGATGCCGAATGACTTCCAGATGACCCTGCCAGAATAATTCTAGATCAGGGTTTTCGTAGCGTGAGCAGCAGTAAAATTCGCAGCAAATGATGCCCCGAAGAAAAAGTGATCCAGTAAGCGTGTTTTAAATGTACAGCATGGGAACTGCATTTATGTATTTGGCACATGGATTCAGAGTTCAGCTCTGGAGACAGAGGACAATAGGAGTGCAAAAACAGAGCTGGTGGAAACCAGAAAAGTGGGATAGCTACTAGCAATGACCAGGTCTTTGGAATAATTGCATCTTAATGATGTACTGTACAAAAACGGAGTCCTCCGTCATTATATGAGCTTTTATGTCCAACACGGGAAATGTGCAGAGAATCTAACACTTAAAAATGATGTAATAGATTGTGGCAAATGTGTGTGGATCATCTGACAATGCACCAATGAAGAAGATGGGAAAAGCACAGAAAGGGAGAAACATTATGAATGTATGGAGAGCACTATTCAATGCAATTCCACAAATCCAACCAACATTTTGTTGAAGCTGCTTTTCACCTGCTGAAGCAATATGTGGATGGACAGAGAACTTAGGGGTCCATTAGAAATATTGTTGTTTATACTCAAGAATACACGTTCAGTTATTATTTTAGTATGTTTTTTTAGTTTGTTTTGTTTCAATTGCTGTTACCCATTCTGAGACCGTTGGGTATAGGATGGGATAAAAATGTAAATAAATAAATCCAACATGACGGTTGTTAGATTATTCTTCACTGGGTTTGTTGAATGATGTTTTGAGGCCACCCAGGTTGGTATCTGTTACTCCACCCACCAAGTTTCTCTAAGCTACTTAATTTGAGTGTTGAATGATATTGTGAATGCTGAAACTACAGCTTATTTTGCTTAATGAGCCAGAATTCTTACCACTATAAGAGCTGAAGAAAAATAAGTCTCCAGGGTCCCCAAGAAATTGTTTTGTACAAGAGGTGATACTAGGCTGCTGGTGTTTTGCCAGTCCACAATTGTGAGGCAAGGGGCTACACTTTGGTAACTAGACTTTTAGGTGTTCGAACGCATTCAGACTGGCACTACATGATCCCATATGAATAAATAAATAATAAATATCTTACACCAGCATTATCTATCTGTCTATCTATAGTAAACGTTCTGGACTTTTGTATGTACCTCACTTAGACTTCTGTAGCTTTCTGCAAAACTCATACCTGATGTGATGAAGGTCTGTTTGAGCGTGTTGGAATTTAAAGTGTCTTTGGTTATGTAGATAAATAAATTGTGGCTATGAAAAGTTTCAAGAGTTAGCCTAAATGGAGGAAGGCAGAAGCAGAGGTTGGTTTCCATATATGAGAAGCATTTTTTTCCATGGACAAGTTCTTGTCATCTATCTTGGCAGTGCCTTGTCAATGTGAACATGAGACTAATATTGGTTCCAGGCAATGCTTTTAAAAGGACTGAAAGCTATGCCTAACTGGTCATGATACTGTTGCTGAATCTTGAAAGAACTGGAAGAGACCAAAGGAAGTCTTCTTCACGTAGTGTGATGTTGTGCTGAACACCAGCTTGGGTGGTTTAAAAAAATTGGATATATTTATGGAAAACAGAAATATCAGTGGCTACTTTCATGGGTTCCTGTGGTGTAAGACGTGTTCTACGTCTAAAAGACAGCTATTGAAACATCATGGGCTTCCATACCTAATTGGTTTGCCCTGTAGGAATAGGCAAAAGGGTCACCGATCCAACTCAGCATGACATTTCTGGCATCTTCGCTAGAGTGATTCAAGCTCAGTCTATCAACTTCTTAAGAACTACTTGAGTTCACAGGTCTCCCACAGGTCTACCATTCTGATAAGCAACCCTATGCTTCTCTTTACCTAATCTGAGAATACAGTATTTGCAGTATCTGAATATTCAGTAATATCTGTCCCTTTATGGTTTATTTTTTTAAAGGAACATAATCATACAGATGTACCTCAGTATCGCCAGGACCATTCTTTGATTATGCGATCCATTGTTCATATGACGGATGTTGCCCGTTCAGGAATTATGTCTCCTAACCAGCTCACCACTATTAACCAGTCCCAGCTAAGTGCTCAATTGGGGCTGAATTTGGGTGGCGCCAGCCTGCCACACACATCTCCTTCTCCTCCTGCAAGCAAGTCAGCAACTCCTTCCCCATCCAGTTCTATAAATGAAGAGGATGCAGAAGACTCAAACAGGGTAAGTAGAAACAGGTAATAAAGGGTGTTCTTCCACTGGCAGAAAGTACCCATTTTTGCACCCATTAAGGACCCATTTGGGTGTGAGCCGGATGACCCCATTTTCACCACGGCACCCATTTGGGACACATTTGTTTCCACTGCCGCTGGGGAAATCCGGATCATTTGGGTACATCTCAGCCTTTAATCCAGATTTTCTGTAGACCCCATTAATGGGGTCTACAATGGGGTCTTCAGCCAGAATATCTGGATTAAAGGGAGTCTGTTTCCTCATTAGTTTGGCAATGGGGTCTAGAGGAGGCTAGGGGGAGGAGGCACCCTTGAAGTTGCTTCTAAGTTGCCTTCGGAGATTAGCAAAGGTTCCGAAGACAAACCTCCGATAACAAAGGGAGATCAAAGCGGACTGTTACCTTCAGGCATGGAAAGAGGTACATATTTAATGAGGCTGACTCATCCCTGCTCACAAAGAGCTAATTCATATGCAGGCGCTTGCAAGGGGTTTGTCTTCGAGCCTTTGCTAACCTCCGAAGGCAACTTCGGAGGGATTTCGGAGGGACTTCAGAGATTGCACCCCCTGTCCCCCCAAATACCTGGGGTGACAGGCAGACCCCTTGTGGGTCAGTCCAGATTCCCCACATGGTTGCAAAGGTGTTTCCATGGCAGGGGGGTTAGCACCCATTGCTAATGGATGCTGCACCTCCTGTGGAAGCACATTGGGTGCTTCCCTTAATCTGGATCTACTAGATCCGGATTAAGGAATGTATCCATTCCTTAGATCCGGATCTTCTTAGATCTCGATCTAAGGGCTGTGGTGGAAAAACACCCATAGGATTATAACTAGGGATGGGCAAAAAATGTTTGCCACTGTAGCAATTCGTACAAATTGCCATGGTTTAAAACTTCACATTTGGATCAAATATTGGCCACATTTGAAGAATGACCTTCCCATGCAAAGCGAAAGCTTTTGTGCCTTCACTAAAATCTTTGGAGCGGATTCGGAGTGGATTCAGAGGTGTGACTGGTGGTGGCAGAGATCTGGAGCAAATTCAAAGCCTAGCACGTTCAAAGTGCCTGCATTTCCACAAATGTCAAGTTCTATCCCATTTGCTTTGATGCAAAGTGAATTGGGGGGGGGGGATTCACGCAAATCCCTAATTATAACATTTATTGTATGACACACTTTTTAATAAAGAACGTTTTGAAATTCAATTCATGAAGAATCTTTTGCATCTTACTGGCCTTATTTGTATATCACAAAGAAACCTTGCTGCTGTTCTGTTTCTTCTTTTAATTAAAAGAAAGAAATTGCAAGCATAAGGTTGTTTACCACATTTTTCAGATTTTTTAGATGCAAGGATTCTATAACAACTTCTATCTGTTTTGACATTTTAACATTTTTGCTATAGGGACGTTCACCAATGCAGTTTTCGGGATTCGGTTCAAATACCCAAAAATTTGATTCAATATGAATTTAAACAAATTGGATTCAAATTAAGCAGATTCGAATCTGTTCATTCACATTTTTCATTCAAATTTGCACTTACGAATGTCGACATCGTTTGTAGATGCCCGTACACATCTTCCCCGGGGCCTTACACATCCATACACACCCATATGCATCCCATAGTTATCCCGTAGTTATCCCGTATGTAGCTTTCATCCTGTACAGATCTGTACAAATGCATGCGGATATGGGAAAGATGCGGATCTTCAAGTACGCATCGTGTGCAAACCCGTACACATGCAAATGTCCGAATAATTCAAACAAATTGGTCCAAAATTCAAAATTCTAATCAAAACTTTAAATTTGAATTTAAGGAGGTTCAATTCGAATTTGAATGTCAAAATCTAGTCGATTTGATTGAATTTCAAATGCACGTGAATATTTGTGCACATCCCTATTTTCTTGTGATGATGTATATGGGCATACAGGCACGCCCAATTTCTTTTTAAAAAATTAAATAACCTTATTAATTATAAAATAAACTAAATAATATTAATTCAAAAATAAATTAGATAGTTATTAATTACAATACAAGTATAGCAATGTGCAGAAAAAGTAGGCAATTAGCTACAGAAAGAGAACACAATATTGCAGTATCTAGCTTGGTTCTCATATATAAAATCTTAGGATTATTCTATGGTCTATGGGTTTTTCAGGTTCTGGTACGATTCTGCAATTAAATGTATCTTCAAAGGTAAGACAACCAACTGAGAACATACCTGGATAGAACCCATCAGAGCGTCTGGAATAAAGCATGGATATTCTAAAATATATATCCATAATTTATTCTGGAATATTCAAATATAGCAGAATAAGGAAGCGATATCTGGATGCAGCATCAGTTTTAGAGATGTAAACAAATACTAGATGCATGTGTTCAGTTCTTGACCATGTGCATGTCTGTGTTTTTATGCACATAGGCCTTAGTACAAGTTCTGACGTTTTCTTTAGGTGATTAACCTTGACCCTAAGTGCCAGAGCAGGTTACAGAAAATCTGAACAGAGGTATTGGTTGTGCGGGTTATAGTACATAAAATTTCTGGTGAAGACCATGTGAGTTGTGCATGTGAAAGGCCTGAAATTAATCACAAGGATTCATCAAATGCCATTTCTACCAGAATTCTGCCTACAGGCAAAAAGAGGGCAGCTGCAGAGAGATTCATTGAAGCTCAGTAGTGATTGAAGAATGACTCCATTAATTGTTCCGTGACCCGGAAAAAAAGGGAAGAAAGCTGTAGTAAGCAACCTTTACAAAGAGGCAAAAGGAGGAATGCAAAGCTTTTTCCTCTCCTTCTTTTCATAGAGTCTTATTGCTGTAATGCATACACTGATGACTTCCATAGCGAACTGTGGAAACCTTTGTTGCTGACCTCTGTAGTTACGGGTAGCTAGGAAATTGACTCAAAAGACAGAACCAGTTAGGTCCAAAGCTGTTTTAACAAGCCTTCTCTAATAAGCAACTCGTTAATCTGTGGTTTTTTTTTGGCTTGTGACTTTTCTAAGTAGGTAGCCAGTAGCCTCTTTAATTTCACATATCTAGGAACTAGAGATGAGCAAAGTTTGGTTTTTGTTTGAAATTTCAATCCAGCGGCTCATGCTCGTGGATATTCCATCAAACCAAACACCCAGTTTATTTTATTCATTATTTGTATTTCTGTTCTGCCCTAGGTCTCAGAGTAGGTAACAAAATTTAAAATCAGACAATAACAGAATATATTAAAACAGTAGCAGTGTCTGTAAAGTGGGAAGAGACAGTATATTCCCATTTAACCAAAGGCCAGGACAAAGAGGTGCGTCTTCACTGCCCTCCTAAACATATACAATGAAGGGGCCTGACACACCTCAAAGGGGAGACTGTGCCATATCCTAGGGGCCATCACTGAGAAGGCCCTTTCCTGGGGTCCACCCCTTTTACCACTGAAAGTGGTGGGACAACCAAAAGGGCCTCCCCTTCAGATTTTAAGGCATGGGCAGGTATTCAGATGTCCAAAAATTTGATGAAACCAAACCAGTTCCCCATTTACAGATGCAAACTATTAAACCCATGAAACCCTTTATTGTGATTTTAAAGTCTGTAGTGTTACTGAATTGTCAGGTATTTAAATTTTGTGCATATATGTCCACTAAATGTTCCCATCTATTTTGTGTTTCTATGGCGGGTACTTATAAATAGCATCTCATGCTGGAGAGAGAAAAGAAGTTGATTCTGTTCTTGTTCTCTGTTAGATTGCAGGAGAAAAGAGAGCTGCCCCTGATTCTGGCAAAAAGCCCAAAACTCCAAAGAAGAAGAAAAAGAAAGACCCAAATGAACCGCAGAAGCCAGTATCGGCATATGCCCTGTTCTTCAGGGACACTCAAGCAGCTATCAAAGGGCAGAACCCCAATGCTACCTTTGGGGAAGTTTCAAAAATCGTAGCATCTATGTGGGACAGTTTAGGAGAAGAGCAGAAACAGGTAAACAAGGGGTTCCTTGGAGTTTTTGGGAAGAGGAGGTAGCGGGTGGAAAGACGCCAGAAATTGCAGTCCATCTATTTCAACACCGGTGGGATAATCCTTTTGACTTTGTTAATTAGAGATGTAGTGAGGATGGGGTGTTACCCCATCTGAGGAGCACTTATGGAACATTCCCTTCATGCTTCTGGAGCTGTAGTGTTAGGAGGGGTTGTGTTGTTTTAAAACCACCAATTGCTTAGCTTAATCCTTCTTCAGTTATCTAAAGTGTTGCTCCAGCTGACGGGGAAATTACAGTTATTTTGTAAACTATTATTTTTAGGATAAATACCCGCACAATGCAGCCAGCTAGCAACTTCTTAAGAGGAATTCCTCCTCCTCCTCGTCTCTCATGTCACAACGCAGCCTTCAACAGCTGCTCTGCTGGTTTGTTGGCCGCAGTGTTGTCTGTGCAGAATGGCACAATTTTGGACAGACGCTGGGTGCTGGACCCAAGAACCTCTGCAAACAAAGCAGGTGCGCCTCCATATGCCTGGACAGAAGGCCATGTCCCGGTGGAAGAGCACACACTCTGCAGGCAGGAAGTCCCAGGTTCAGTCTTTGGCTTCGCCAAGCAGGCCTGATAAAGACCTTTGAAGAGCTCCTGCCAGTTATTGTTGACAGTCCTGACTTAGAAGGACCATTTGTCTGAATGAGGAAGCTGCCAGATGCGTGAAGTACATCAACTTCCAACTCTTTGGGACTCAGGGGACAACAGACAGGCTTAACACTATGGTGGGCCTCTGCTGGCCTCTTCCCCTGAAAAAGCAGACTTCAGAAAGCCTTCCTTAAAAACCCTCTGCAGAGACCCTCAGGATATTGCAAGCTACTGTAATTCCTTAGCATTTCTTACTGACAGCAGAAGAACCAGATTTCCCGTGCAAGTTTACCCGCTTTCTGTTGCTTGTGTGAGAGATAAAAAGATGAAAAGGTTGGAATTCATCCTGCATATTCAAGCACCTGTTTTCTGTGACGTCATGTCCTTCATTCCAGCTTAGTCCAAATGCCATTTTTAAAGTTGCAGCAATTTTATTCCCTTTGGAAGTAATGTTCTTCGGCTGTTTTTGCATTAACTTCCACTATTTTGGATCCAGTGGTATTAACTGTCCCGTCCTTCACAGGTATATAAAAGGAAAACAGAAGCTGCCAAGAAAGAGTACCTTAAGGCCCTTGCTGCCTACAGAGCAAGTCTGGTTTCCAAGGTAAGTCTGATAATGACTTCAGGTGGACAATCAACTTTATGTCCTTTCCAGGCACACTTTGGCCACTTTGATAAATGTAACAGAGGAGGTGGTGACAGCAGCCAGTCTGGATAGGTCTAAGAAAGGATTAGATGAAATTGTGGAGGACAGGTGTATCAGTGGCTACTGGAATAGATGCCTGGTAACCACCTCCATGTTAGATAGATAAGCAGGATTCTTCTAAAGGGCAATTGCAAGAATTTGAGAACACAAGAAGGTTTTTCCTTTGTCTTCTGCTCGAGATTCCCACAAGCAATTGTTGGTCCGCTCTGTGAGACAGGATGGATCCCGGTCTCATTCAGCAGGGATCCTCTTATGTTCTTATGTACCTTCTTTTTTAAAAAACAATTTTTATTTTATTACCTAATATTGGACAATAAGATAATTGTCAAACATACAATGAAATAAATAAATGCAGATCAGTACAAAATAAGGCTCAGTGCATAAAGGGCCTAAAAGATAGAAGGAAGGTCTGTACAGTATATATGGAAGTGCCCTCTAGACTCAGATGACGCTGCACCCATTTGCAGAGTATAAAACCACTCTGCAAGTATAAAATAAATTGAACATTATTAGAAGATACTATAGTCAGTATCTTTACTGAATATGCTGCATTATTTATAGGATGAAGCTCACATGAAAGTGTTTACAAAACCGAAGGAATACGAGACCTTGTGGGGACACACGCTTCTTTGCGTCTGTAGAAATTCCATTGATTGTTTGGGGGCCATGCTTTACATTCTCAACAGCTATCTTCCTTTTGGTATTGGTGGGGTCCTTGACTCACCTCGTCAATGTTTATAGCAGAAGGCCATCATGCCCACAGGCCCCTTTCCCTGCTTTCAGGGACAGCAAGAACTGAATGGCAGTCGCTGTTAACCTCTGAGCTCTGTAGCTGCATGGAATCAAAGCCCAGCCTGCCATAATTTCAGTGCTCCAAGGCTGATAGCAAACAGATGGTTAGTGCTTTCTCCACACTCCATGTCCTGGCAGCCACTGCCACTCCAGTAGGTGTTAACTCTGACTTACAAGGCCCTAAATCACTTGGGTCCCAAATATCTACAGGAACGCCTTCTCCCATACTATTCTGCCCATGCCCTGAGATCTGGAGGCGAAGCCCTCCTGGTTGCCCAACCACCCTCAGTAGTGAGGCGGGAGGGCATCTGGGAGAGGGTTTTACCAGTGGTGGCCCCCAGCTTATGGAATAGTCTCTCCCTCGAGGTGTGTCACGCTCCTTCTTTGTATACATTTAGGAAGGTGGTGAAGACGCACCTCTTACCATAGATATTAGTATATGCTTTTAAATATGTTTGATCTCTTATTGTTCTTAATGTATTTGTTGTTAAAACTTGTAACCTGCCCTGAGGCCTATGGATATCAGGAAAGGCTCTTCCAGCAGTTAGACCAATGAATTGGGGGAAACTCTTCCTCCCCTCATTAAGTCAATGGCCCGGTCACTCTTAACGCCACCTTAGCTGGCCTTCTACCACAAGACACATCTCTTAGCGTAACTCTCACAACAGCTCCATTTTTGGCCTCCATCTTTAAAATACATCCTAATTTCTAGTTTTATAAATTTAGTCTTGAATAATTATTATTTTTAAATGTTTGCCTCTCCTTCCGGGTTTATTTACTTTTGTATCAAAAGCTGCTGCTAGTGTAATATTTTACTGGCTTGAATTATTTCTAGCTTTTTTTGGGGGGGGGGTGTCTGTGGCCATAATAATTATTTCTGTTGCCCTGATAAATATTTTGATTTGATGCACAAACTCTGCCACATGTTCACGCAAGGGGAGCATGCATAGGCGAGGGGGTGACATTCTTATGCACCAAGGGTAATATTTGAATTTGCCTCTACCTCCTTGGGCCTCATGAGGTCTCCTTCTTAACCCTGCAGGCTGCGGCCGAGTCGGCGGAAGCACAGACCATCCGCTCTGTTCAGCAGACCCTGGCATCAACCAACCTCTCCTCCTCCCTGCTCCTGAATGCCCCTCTTTCCCAGCACGCCGCCGCCGCCGCTGCCGTGGCAGCCTCGCCCCAGACTCTCCAGCAGTCCCTCCCCAGGGCGATCGCCCCCAAGCCCCTGGCCATGCGGCTGCCCATGAACCAGATTGTGGCCTCTGTCACCATCGCCCCCAGCATGCCCACAAACATTTCCACCTCGCTGATCAGCTCCATGGGGTCCGGCATGTCGGGCGGCTCGGCAGTGCCGTCGTCCTCCCAAGCCAGCCCTTCCTTGCAGAGCCAGCAGCAGCACCACTTGCAGCATCAGCTGCAACAGCTGCAGCAACAGCAGATGCAGCAGCAGCAGCTCCACCAGCAGCACATGCACCAGCACATCCAACAGCAGATGCAGCAGCAGCATTTCCAGCATCACATGCAGCAGCACCTCCAGCAGCAGCACCTCCAGCAGATGCAGATGCAGCAAATGCAGCAGTTGCAGCAGCAGCAGCAGCCACCGCAGCCGCCACACGCGTCGCAGCCTTCCCCACAGCAGCCTTCTCCGGTGGCCTCTCAGATAACCTCTCCCATCCCCGCCATTGGCAGCCCGCCACCTTCTGCCCAGCCACACCAGTCTCAGATGCAAAGCCAGACGCAGACTCAGCTGCTATCGCAGGCCAGCATTTTCTGAAGGCAGGTCGGCCGCCAAGTTGCTTTGCACCTCGAGCGGAGCAAAGGCGAGACTTTTCATGGTGGAAGGCAGTAAATTACTGGTGGTCCATATGCAGGGATGCATGACAGATTAACGCTGTGTCCCATGGCAGGAGTTGACCTGGGATATGAAGAAAGGTCTCACAACAGCCTCTAGCCATGGCCCACCAGACAAGGGAAGCAACCTCCCAGGCATAGATGTGCTTACCTGCCCGTCTGGCTAGCTGCATACAAAGCCTCCTCGTTGGGAACTTCCGGGAGCCAGCCAAGTTCCCACTTTGGTTGCTGTTCGTGGTTGCTGGATCTCGGAAGTTCCCAGCAAGGCAACTTCATCTGCACCTGTGGGCAAGCAGGACTGTTATGGGGAGTCTGGCGTGTCTTCGGGATGATAGCTTGGCCATGCATTTTCTTCGCCTTGCAAACAACATTGCATTGGGAAGGCCACAAAAGGTGACTGGCAATCCCATTGGAATGTGCGGGGTTCACCTCGCGTGTGGAGGCAGCCTAAGTGAGCCTCTGAGCTGTCTATTAGATAGGCAATAAAGAACTACAATGTAGCTATGTATACTCTTTTAGCTGACTATAAATATTTGTTGTTGGGTTTTTATTTCTATTTTCCTTTCCAGACTTCTTTGAAAAGTCAAAACTGTGCTCTTCCTACCTTTCCATGAAATGTTTTGAGGGTTTTGTTTTTGCGGTTGGGATTTGGGAGTTTGTTTTGGTTTTTTGGTTTTTGTTATTTTTCTTTTGGTTGTTTAATTTATTTTGAGCTTTACCTACAGGATGTGAAAACAGTTTTGTAGACACCCGGGCATTACAGCTGGGCGTGGGCAGGGAGAGAGAATGGCCTTTTTCACCATTTCAAAATTGTTCTTTGGCAGGGGGATGTATTTAAATACATCAAGCCAGCAAAGTTTGATGTTTTGTTCATTTGAATCCACAAAGCCTCTAAAAAGCACAGTTGTAACTACCTGTAAAATGTTGATTGGATTTCATGCAATCACGCTTGTATAACACATGAGTGGTTGGAAATGTTTTTTTCTCTGTCTTTTTTTTTTAAAAAAATCAATGTAAAAATCATAGACATTTGCCAAAGCTCCTTTTTTTTCTTTTTAAAATGTTTTCTGAAGAAAAAAAAATGCAAGTGAAAACTCTGAAATGTAAAAAAAAAACCCATCATCACGGCTATAATTTCTACAATCCCTACAACGCTTTCCAATCAAATATGTTCTTATTCTGTTCTGCTCATCCCAGGGTTGTTTTTAATTCCCCTTACCCTCAAATGTGAATATTTTGTTCTGTGTTTGGGTGAAAAAAATTCAGATTTAATACACTGTATTTTTTAAAAAAGGAAATGCACTTAAATAAAACTGTTATTACAAAAAGAAATAAGGTTTAAAAAAAAGAAAGAAAAAAATGTGAGTTTTTTTAAAAATGCTGTAATACCAGTAGAATATTTAAAAGGTATGCCACATCTGAATAATCAGTGTAAATATTTTCTTTAAGAAGTTGTAAGTTTTTCATATCATGTGTTTGTAAAGTTTTCATAAATGAGGCTTTAATGTAAACACTGGTAACATGAATGATTTAACAGTGACATTGCTTTCTGTCTTGTTCTGCTGTTTTCTCCTTTTCATGAGTTTATGATGCCAGCTATTAAGTTGTTTGCATTTTATCTTGTTTGTAATTGCTTTTATCTTGCTATAAACACATTTCCCTTTAGAAAGGAAGGAAGAAAGAAAAGAGGGAGGGAGGAGGGAAGGAGGAAGGAGAGAGGGAGGAAGAAAAAAAGGAAGGCAGAAAGGTAGAGGAGAGAGGCGGGGAGAGGGAACAAACGAACAAACCACCAGCAGTTTAAACTCCGCAGTTTTTCCAAATCTAAAGTCAGTTGAATCTCTGCTTGTACACAGTGTGAAAAGTTATAGCATCTGAATTCACGGTATCATGATCCGGGTGTTTTCAGAGAGTTTGATCAGTTTAAACCAGGGACGTTCAAGGGAGGAACAAAGGGATCCTTCTTCTGAGTTCAGAGGATTATTCTTGCTGTGAAAGAAGATGAAGACATTCACACAATAGTACCTTATTATTTGTGGCTCTAAAAACCATGAGTTTTCCCTTTCCTTAAAGGGACAGACACAGAAAAAACATTTCCTCAAACAGCTCAAATTTTAGATCAAACCTTTTAACTGTGAACCAGGGGAGGGGAGAATATATTGAACTCTCACTGTCTGATACAAACCATGTTAATTTAGAACTGGTTCAACACATCCCTGGCTCTGTGTATTTCTGAGTGAGATTTTCTGACTGCCCTTTGCTATTTACAAGGCAAAATGGGCACCCAGCACCTATATCTGGGCCTATAAAATGGTTGGTTGGTTGGTTGGTTGGTTGGTTGGTTGATAGATATAAAGAGAGAGAGAGAGAGATGATGAACAGAGATGATGAATGGATGGATGAGGAGATAGATATGGATGGATATATAGATAGATAAATATGATAGGTAAGAGAGAAAGATGATAGACTGGTAATAGAAAGATGATAGGTAGGTGGATGGACGGATGAATGAACAGACACAGGCTTGCATTCATGCCTACATGCCTACATATGTACAATATTTTGGTCCAATGTCAGATGTGCTCATCATACAGCTGGCCTGGTATTTGATGAAGACAGAAGGGCTGCCACAAATGCCAGTTCAGTCAGAAGACCAATTTTAAGGAAACCATGTCGTATAGCAACATTTAAAAAGAACTCTTCCCTCCAGAAAAAAAAAGAGGTTCACTGGAAACAGCCCATAAAACACATCTACATCCCAGCTTCTCCCCCATGATTGTGGTGAGTCAAAACCACCCACATGTTGTACCATGTAAGCTGCTCTAAACACATGATGCCAGAAGATTTTTGGAAAGAACTGCATGCAGAAGTTGGATAATATGCAGCTATTATTGATTCCTGCAGTTCCATGGAGTAGTTTTTTCATACATGGGCAAAACTGTTGGGGCTACAGTAGGAACCAGGAACTGAAAGCCACTATTTGGGATGCTTGAAGCTTGAGTAATGAGCATTCAGCTAGACCAGGCAGAACAAGGGGTGGAGGTGGAAGGTTTGGCAGCTTTGCAAGATCATAAGAATTAGAATACAGTATTGCTGACAAAAGTGAGATAAGGCAGGAGCAACCGTGGAGAGAGTTCTTCAAAGAGCCTATATAATACTGAGAACATGGGATAGACTATCGAATGACAGGAAATACATATTAAAATGTACTTCCAAAGTGACAAAGGAAGTATTGGAGGGGGAAATGTGATATTTTACAGTTGAATTTGACAGTATGAAATCAGAATCGCTTTGCACTGTGCATGCATTGGCTATGCAAGGGTTCCCACTTAGCATAGCGTGGTTGGTGGGGCTAGGAAATTAGAATTGTCAGAGCTTCATGGAAGGTGCTAGTACCTCATACTAGTGCTAGGCAGATATATATATATTTCCCCCAGTGAACATATTGGCATACGTTGGAGTAGCCCGAATTGAAACCTATATGAGGGAGGGTAAGTACCAAGGAAGGGTAGGTAACAGCTCTTGGTTGCTAGTTGTGGCAGGATACTGCAGGATAATGGTTTCCCATGTTTGTCATGCTTTTTCTAGTCTCCAGGAGAAAACTGTTTCCAGCCCTTCCCCTTTCTGCCTGGAGACCCATTGAAATTCCAAAAAGGCCTGCTGCTCAAGTGTCCGACTAAGGCTGTGATCAGACACAACAAAAGAAAGGATCTCTGAGGCGGTTGAGAGAAGGATTTGAGGTGGGATTGTTCACACACCAGTCTGCCCCTGCCTCCCCTCCCTGAACATTCTGTGCTAGAGAAGGTGCATTGGAGAAGGTTTAGGAACATGAGGGCCACACACTGTCTCTCTGAGGTGGCTCAAAGAAGGCTTTGAAGTGGGATTGTTCACAGACCAGCCTGGCCCTCCTCCTCCTAAACATTCTGTGCTAGAGAAAGTGGATTAGAGAAGGCTTTGGAACACTAGTGCCACACAGGCTGCTTCCCTATGCAAGACATTTGGTGCTGTTTGGGGTTGCCTGGCCGGGCGCGGGAATGAGAACGGATCTTGGGATCATGTCATTCCCAGCAACGCAGGAGAGGTACGGGTTGGGTGTGGATGGAGGCATCCCCATGAGAACTGTGCTGAACCCTGGTATGGGGGACCAGTGCCACCTCCTCTATGCCCCCTCTCTCCTCATTGGAAGCCGGATTGACATCAGCCCACCCCTGTGCTGCATCCCCCCTCCCTTAACGGCACTGAAAGCCAGGACTGGGGTGGGAGGCACGGAAACAAGTTAAAATAAAGCTTAATTCATAAGAATAAATTTAAAAATTATTTTAAAACACCAAAAGCTGCTACGAGCAGCAGTAGGCGCTTGAGCAGTTTTGCGTACCTCTGTGTAACTCCACTCCACTGGGAACCGTGAGAACACCCATCAACTTTAAAAGGCAGAAAATCAAGCCTTGACGATCGGGGAAATGGGGGTTGGAATGGAACAAATTATGCAGCCTGTCTTGGCATTCGTCAAACAGGGTTGGAATTACTTCTGTGGAAACGCCAAAAAATTTAAAAATCAAGCCATTATCCAGCCTGCCTTTGCGATCGGCATTTTAAAAAGTCCAGCTGCAATCTTCAATAGACAGGGCAGAGACAGCAAGTACACCCCACCTCTCAATGACGTGAGCGCAAATCTCCCCGTTGGCCTGCGATCATCCCCGTGAGCGCTCCTGGCTCACTGAGCAATGTATGCCGGTCCCTCAAACTGTGCCAAGACTTGTTTTTTGAGGTATAAAATTTGGCACTCTTCTGGCGTGGTTTGGGGGATTTGGCACGTTTTTTGCGGACCAAATCCAAACCGCATGGGGATGCCTCTTGCCAATCCTGCGTTTGGAACCGTACCAAAGTAGCATGGGGACGCACCCACACTGTCTCTATGAGGCACCCTTCTTGTTAACACAGCCTTACTAATCCCTCGATTTGAACCATTTGGCCATAGAAGCAACCTGGATGACCTTCGTCCACCTGGGTGACCTTTGTCCACCTCGGTGACCTTTGTCCACTCATTGTCTCTCAGCCTGTCCTGCAGTAAGGATATATAGGAAGAAGAGGTGAATTGGATACAAATAATAACAAAGATACTGAGGGCACAGCCAGGACGTTCCCTCCTGGCTGTAATCTTTGGAGAAAAGGTGTGACCTGTGAAGCACAGAAGCAGGTTGCTTGTGCAAAAGTGACCATGTTTGTTTCCTCCGATCAAAGGGTGACCTCGTGTCATGGCTCTGAGCACTTGAAAACGGGGCTTTCAGTTTTCTCACTGAAATTTAGGAATGGATGAAAGGAAGGGGTTTAGCTGGGAGTGGGGATGTGCATTAATTTTTGTATGTGTTTGATTCATATCAAATCAAATGCAAGAAAATTTGCATTTGTTCAAATAGATCCCCTTCGAATGTGATAGGATTTGAACTGGATACAAATCTGATTAGAATCCCTGCTATGAATCGCCTACGTATCCACTACAAATCTCATATGTATCCCTACATATCTACTATGTATCTGTTCTGAACGTATCAAATCGGCTCTCAAACCACTTTGAATCCACTCTGAATCTGCTTTGGATCCATTTTGGATCCATTGCAGATGTGACTGGGCAGCCGGTTTCCCACCTTCCCAGGTTCATGAATGTAAAGAAGCTCCATACGAATGTATAGAAACATTAGATTTGAATTCAAATGTCTGAATTCAAATGAATTCGTACAAATTTTGAATGTGATGAATATTTGTGTCTGCTCTCAATCTACTTTGAATCCACTCTGAATCTGCTTTGAATCCGTTTTGGATCTATTGCAGATGTGGCTGGGCTCCGTACAAATGTATAGAAATATTCAATTCGTATTCAAATGACAGTCTTCAAACGCACCAATGTTCGATTTGAATTCAAATGTCTGAATTTGAACAAATTCGTACAAATTTTGAATGTGATGAATATTCATTCACACCCCTAGCTGGGAGCAGCATAGAGGCTTTGCACACATGGAGAGTCCTGAATGCAATCCTGGCATTCCCACCACCTGCCCGTGAATGATTCCACACTGGCTGGAATACAAGACCAGCAAACTTCCTCACTTCTACCTGAGATAAGGACCAGTGTGGCTTGCTGGTGCACATTGAGGTATCTTCTGGGAAGCACCATCTGCACTTGCAGGAGGAGTTTTCACACAAGAAAAGTCTCCTGCTATCTCATGAGCTATCCCAGCATCCACTAGCAGTGGTGCATTAAATTGTGCATCACCCACATCCACAAGCTTACCTGTCCCGGCCAGCAGAGAGACCATTTGCACCTCTTACTGTGCAAGCACACTGGCACATCAGGTGACCTTGGAGGGACACTAGCACCCATGCATGGCACATCACTGTTGCCCCAGTGGTAGTGCACACGGGTGCACAGTCATGCTGGCTGCTGGGACAAAAATGTGAATGCTCGTGAACATCAGTGGAAGTGCACTATTCCCGTTCCCCAGGCAGGACAGGAAGTGTAGAAAGACCCCTTCATTAGACTGCATCAGTGTGGAAGGGAGGCTCCCAGTCTATCCACTCTGCAAAACTCTACAAGGGAAGACTATGTATATTGCTTCTCATTCCCATATTCACCTCCACAGATGACATATCTGAAAGATGGAGAAGGGCACCAGGTACTCTGTGAGCCTAATGGCTTAATGGAATAGAGTTGGGCAATTATTATTATTATTATTGACATAACACACCAATAACACACAGCAAACAAGATATTTATGCTGGTTTTGCTCATTGTTATCATTAGTCGGGCCCTTCCCAAGCGCTAGGGCTGAGTGATATATCAGCGAATGATACGATCAGATACCAGCAAAGTGGCTTTCTTTAGCTGGTAGATAGATATTTTGTTGATGCTAATGGTTTTCAAGTGCCCACTAAGATCTTTCAGCACTGCCCCTAGTGTGCTGAGAACCACTGGGATGATGATGATGATGATGATGATTGACATAACACACCGGTAACTTACAGCAAACAAGATATTTATGCTGGTTGGGGTATTTTTAAATTATTATTATTATTATGTAAAAGCAGCAGTTACACACAGCAAACGAGATGACGATGCTGGATTTCGTATTATATCACTAGTCGGGCACTTTCCAAGCACCTAGGATTGCGTGATGTATCGGCGAATTATGCGAGCAGACCCCAGTAAAGTGGCTTTTTGTGGTTGGCAGATGGATATTTTGTCAATGCCAATGGTTTTTAGGTGCCCGCTGAGATCTTTTGGCACTGCGCCCAGTGTGCCGAGGATGACTGGGACCACTTTCACTGGATTTCGCCAGAGTCGCTGAAGTTCAATTCTCAGGTCTTCGTATCTGGTGAGTTTCTCCAACTGTTTTTTCTCAATTCTGCTGCCACCTGGAATAGCAACGTCGATGATCCACACCTTCTCTTTCTCAACAATTGTAATGTCAGGGGTGTTATGCTCCAGTTTTCTGTCAGTCTGAAGCCTGAAGTCCCAAAGTAGTTTTGCCTGTTCGTTTTCAACAACTTTTTCTGATCCCACCATTCTTTGCCACAGGCAGATGATACTTTTGGCACAAGTTCCAGTGGATCATTTGTGCTACAGCATTGTGTCTCTGCTTGTAATCAGTTTGTGCAATCTTCTTGCAGCAGCTGAGTATATGGTTGATTTTTTCATCCACTTCTTTGCAGAGTCGGCACTTTGGATCTTCTCCTGATTTTTCTATTCTGCCTTTGATGGCATTTGTTCTTATTGCTTGTTCTTGTGCAGCAAGAATCAGTCCTTCTGTTTCCTTTTTCAATGTTCCATTCGTAAGCCAAGCCCAGGCCTTTTCCATGTCCCCTTTGCCTTCGATCTTCTCCAGGAACTGTCCATGCAGTGCTTTATTGTGCCAGCTGTCCGTTCGGCATTGAATTGCAGTTTTCCGGTACTGGTTCTTGGTTTGCTGCACCTTGAGAATCTTCTGGTTGTTGACTTCAATCAAAGCTGATTCTTTGCTTTCTGCCACGTAATCTGCTAATGCATGCTTCTCTTCTTCCACTGTTTGCTTCACTTGCAAAAGTCCTCTACCGCCTGCTTTCCTGGGCAAGTACAACCTGTCGACATCACTCCGAGGATGTAGTGCATGGTGGATCATCATCAGTTTTCTGGTTTTTCTGTCTAAGTTGTCCAATTCCAACTGAGTCCACTTCACAATCCCCGCAGTGTATCTAATGACTAGTATGGCCCAGGTGTTTATGGCCTTAATGGTGTTACCGCCATTCAGTTTACTTTTCAAGATTTTTCTAGTCCTTTGGATGTACTCGTTACTGACCACAGATTTCACATGGCCATGCTCTCTGGCATGGTTGAACTTTCCAGTAGTTTGCACTAACGCCAGCCCAGCTCTCAGCTTCACTGGAGCACTCAAGCCCCACCGCCATGACAAGGCCACACCCATCAGGGGGATTATTATTATTATTATTATTATTATTATTATTATTATTATTATTATTATTATTATTATTATTATTATTATTATTATTATTATTATTATTATTATTATTATTATTATTATTATTATTATTATTATTATTATTATTATTATTATTATTATTAACTGTGGTCAGTGGTGGACAACTGTCCTTTTTCTCCTTCCCATGACATCCTGATTTATAAACAGTAGCTACGCAAAGACACATTTGGTGCATTCGAATGGGAACAGGAAGTCAAAATCCATATGGCTCAGATTTCTCCCCAAAGAATCCACTCAACATTGTAAGCACTGACCCACACTGTCATGTTTTGTGGAATTTGAGAGGATCTATGGCCGAAGAAGAAGAAGAAGAAAAAGAAGAGTTGGCTTTTCTATCCCACTTTCCTCACCCATTTAAGGGGACTCAAAGTGGTTGACAAAGTTTATGTTTTTCTCCCCACAACAGAACCCCCTGTGAGGTAGGTGGGTCTGTGAGAGCTCAGAAGAGAGCTGTGACTAGCCCAAGGTCACCACCTAGCTTCGTGGAGGAGAGGCGAATCAAACCCTGTATTGCCAGATAAGAGTCTGGTCCCTTAACCACTAGACCAAACTGATTCACAGAGAAGCCTGCATGATACATTGTGTTGGCTTTCTCTGCTATTTAGCAAACTGGCACGATGATCCCACGTTGATCAAATCATGGAAGGAGAGCAAAACACTTCCTGTTAATGCTTCAGGGTTGGTTCCTTTGCTGCCAGCACTCCAGCCCACGTTCTAAAGGATCTCAAGGATTCTGTTGTATTCACATCTTCGCTCCCTCCTGCTCCCTCCCTTCACACTAAAAGAGCAGTTTGACCAGTATCCCCAGATGTCTTGCATGATTAATTACAGCATCTGTCCTGTCAGAAGCTATAATGAAGAGGTCTTGATAAAAATTGCAAATTACCACTGGCAACAATCTTAAACTGCTTATGATAAAATGAAAATTAAAAACAGCAAGTGACGCGCCTGAACGGAATCCTAATCTGAGGAGAGAATGAAGCCGAGCAGAGATGGTGTCCATGGCTACTATGTGCCTGAGACACAAAACCCAGAACGAAGTGAAATATAAATCCACTAGTTTGCAGCGATAAAGGCTGCAAGCTGCCAAGGAACAAAAGCCTGGTCTACCCCCCACCCCCATCCATTGTCATGAGCTGGAATGATTCCTTGGTGCGTCGGACCCAGAGGGTTATATTGCCCTCTCAAATTTTCAGCTGGAGTGACAAAGAACGTAGTCCGATTCATGTCTACCCAGAAGAAAGTTACACTGGGCTCAGTGATGCATACTCCTGGGTAAATGAGCAGAGGGTCTCAAGTGCAAGATGGGCAAATGGCTGCGTGCTAGATTGGCCTCTTTGCCTTCTTCTGAAAGAAGAGGAGTTGGCTTTTGTACGCCGCTTTTCTCACCCATTTAAGGAGACTCAAAGCAGCTGACAAACTTTTTGTTCTTCTCCCCACAACAGACACCCTGTGAGGTCGGTGGGGCCGTGATAGTTAAGAGAGCTGTGACTAGCCCAAGGTCACCCAGCTGGTTTCATGGAGGAAGGAGAAGGGTTGGCTTTTATACCCACTTTTCTCACCCGTTAAAGGGAACTCAAAGCGACTGACAAACCTTGTTTGTTCTTCTCCCCACAACAGATGACCTGTGAGGTAGGCGGGCCTGTGAGAGCCCAGAAAAAGAGCTGTGACCAACCCAAGGCCATCCAGCTGGCTTCATGAAATCAAACTGGGAGAGTACCACCAGATAACTAGCAAGTCCCTATGAAGTATTCTGAAGAACAGTAGGGCAACTTTATCCACTGACCCGGTAACCGCGGTTTCAGTTTCCCATGGTGACTGGATCAGCCCCACCTGGGACAGGCATAAAATGGCCCACGATTTCCCATAATGCCTTTGAAATCCCACGGGATTTCACAGGAATTGAGGTAAACAGTGTGTTTCGAGTGAGATTTCCCATGATTCCTGTGAAATCCCATGGGCTGGAATGATTCCTTGCCCATGGTATTTCACAGGAATTATGGGAAATGGCACACAATTCCCAGTGTTTGCTATTTTCCATAGTTTAAGTTATCCATGGTGAGGCCTGGAACGCAAACCCTGTGGACAGGGGGACCTGAATGTAACTCCTTTCAGGATGACAGTGTGGGGCATTTGGATCACTCCCCCAACCCCATGCCGACTCTTTGTTTGAAATCTTGGATCATATACCAGATATGCGGCTCAGCCTTCCAATGTAACTTCCAATGCGAGTGGAGTTCCACTCGGACAGATGATCTTGCATGTGTGGTAGGATGAAATGGGTCCTTGGATAATGCCTTCCATGCCAGCTTCAAGTTTAATCATCTCTGTGGGGGCTTCGCTGCCTGGAGCCTGAGGGAGATTCCACACTATCTGGTAGACAGGTCCAGTACTAGGAGTTTCTCTTCCACTTTAGTGAAATCCAGCTGGAGAAAGAACAACAATGAACCATTCATAATTATGAACCGTGTGTAAGATTTCCAATGCAAATTTTATTTATTTTTTTCTTTTTGCCCTAGAATCAATAATGCTACCAATAACATTTCTGGTAACATGGCCATTTGTGTTCCAAAAAGTTAATATTTCTGACACCTTCAATAACGTTAAAGGGAATAACATAATAATGGTTGCTTCCCCCCACCCAGCCCTCCCAAAATCCCAGGACTAAAATCAAATTATAATTAGTTAATGTCACTTCTAGTCTTTCGTTTAGTGTGTCAAAGTCCAAATGTGGGCAGAGCAGACTTTAACACATATACATGCAGCTAAGAGGAATCATGATTTATAGTCCTGCTGTGGCAGAAGATAATATTTAATCTAAACAAGAGCAATGATTGAGTTAAGTGGGCCAAGAGTTCAGACGTTACACTCCTCTACTTCATCCCCCATTCCTTTCTGAGGGGGCTGCATGGCAAAACTTCCCGAGGGATTTTGCCCAATATAATTTTCTCTTTCCACCATGTGTCAGCTTCAACTAAGTTAATGTAACAATTGGAGCTCTTTCTTGGAGTTTCTGAAATCTCTAAACCCATGTCTTCAAGAGAGAAAGGCTAAAATGCAAGTGACAGTAATTGCATATATGGCCTGTAATTGTGTTCTTGAAGAGGCAAGATGCATCTTTCCGAAAATGTCATGATTGATAAGATTTCATGGCAAAAGGGAGTCTGTTTTGCACAATTTGGACTAGAAGCAGGTGCAGTGCTGCTCATTATGGGATTTAATCAGTCCTGGGTTTTTTCATTCGTGGTGAAGAACTGAAGATCCATGATCAGACTGGGAGTCGAATGGGTGGGAGGTATAATTAAAGATGCCAAACCCAGCTTGCCAAATCTATGGCCAGGATTTTCCACAGCTGTTGGAAAGGTCATTCAGGGTTTATAGCAGGGGATAAATGTTTCTTTTTGACCTCTTGGGTGTGATCAGATACATGTAAAGAGGCACCCTTTGGGCATATTTGAGTCTTTAAAGAGGTTGTTTTTTCCCCCTGTATTCACCTTATCCTGGCTTGAAGTCCCAGAAAAGTTGCTTCTCCAACACTCTGGATGTCATAGCTCTTGGTGTGTCTTTTTGTTTAAGGCAGGCTGGGCTATGAGGTGGGAATTTCCCACCAAGTGACCGATCAGTGGCAAGCACCTGTAGTTACAGCAGGTGATACCTAACTGGGATGCAAATGTAGGCTGCAGTGTAGCAAAATAAAGGTAGCTGTTATTAGTGCAGGGTAGGAAATAACCATGGAAGTCATCCTGAATACTGTTATATCTCTAAATGGCATCAGGTGCACATGAGCATGAAAAATGCCCTTGGAATTCTCTCCCAGGGTTTGTTGGCAGTGCTTTACTTCCCAGAACAGCCTCACTCCTTACACTGCCACGCTTTCTTAATTCTGTGCTTTTGTGGGGGGAAAGGCCAGGAGGTACCAGACATAGCCTTTTCTGCATGTATCTCTCATTGGTTGGAACCAATTGATCTGGACCAGCCAGACCTGTTAGTTCAGACCACAGAAAAGCGTGGTCTGAAACAGTGCCATCTGCATGACCATCCTGAGGCTGATTCACACTTCAACCCATAGTTTACAATTAGGCAACATCTGGGCAGGTGCATCTGCACTTACAGGAGGCGTTTACAGCCTACAAGCACCCCCTGACTGCCCAGTTGTTGACTAACTGTAAACTAGCTGTGGTGCAGGACACTGTGCACCACAGCTGTCCCTCTCCAATCCCAACTGAAAACTTACCTTAAGCACCCAGCCGGTGAGCATCTGCACTCTATCTGGCTGAGGAGGTCACCTGAACTGCTGCAAAAGCATGCTGGCAGCTCACATGACCCCTTGACGCGACTGCACACAGCATCAGGATTGCTGTAGCAATGGCACTGACACATGAGCAGTCACACAAGGTGCCACGCTCAAGATGGTGGCGCCCAGGAGTAGATCGGCCGTGCAATCGATCTCGGGTAAGTGATTGATTGCAAGGGAGCTAGGCTGTCATTGACACCTTTCCTGTCCATGGGACATGAAGGGAAGTGTGAAATCACTCCTGGTCAAGATAGCCCCCACCCAGATCCTGAACTTTGCAAAGACTTCAGGGCCAGGCTTCTAGAGCTTCAAAGGATAGAAACAAAAGTTTCTAACCTTGGAGCCTCCGAGGGAGTCATTTCAGCAGCATGCTTTGGTGAGCTACCAAAATGGGTACTGTGCTAGCTCTAAACATGGGAGACAGACCTTCTACATACCTTTGTATTCTGGACCGGGGCCCGCCTAAATGGGTCTACTAGTGATCCCAATCCAGGCCTCCCTTATCAAGATTATGAAGATTGTTCATGTAAGGGAGATTAAGTGTTCCAGTGGGGCCTTGGATATCAGAGGGCCACACCAATGTGTGTACTTATGAGGTCCATAAACCCACTGTGGGAAGATCTTATTCTGACCTATAGAAGAAGAAGAAGAAGAAGAAGAAGAAGAAGAAGAAGAAGATTTGGCTTTTCCACCCCGCTTTTCTCACCCATTTAAGAGACTCAAAGCAGCTGACAAAGCTTTTCTATTCTTCTCCCCACACCAGACACCCTGTGAGGTTGGTGGGGCTGTGAGAGCTCAGAAGAGAGCTGGGACTAGCCAAAGGTCACCCAGCTGGCTTCATGGAAAAGGGTGGAATCAAACCCGGTATTCCCAGGTAAGAGTCCAGCTCCTTAACCACTAGACCAAACTGGCTCAGAAAGGTAAGTGCAGAAAGGTCCATAGCATCCATTCTGGCCATGTCTTCACGGCAACCTTATCTCGGATTCAAAACGTTTTCAATCCTCGGAGTCCGCACAGCAGTTTGGCTTAACACACTTTTCCCGTGTTAAACCACCCCAAAGTGTGGGGAATCTCAATCCTGATTTCAACAGGTCTCATTCTGGATCGTGCGCTTGAAACGTTTTACATTTTTTACTGTGTGGACAGTACCGTTTTAAGGGATGAGAATCCATGTTTAGGGTTTCCCTCTCCCAATAGCTTGCTTCCAAAGACAGTGATTTCAGTGTTAAAAATCCACCCTTAACAGCAGCGCTACACTGTAGTGATAGAACCACTTGAACCTGATAACAATGTTGCAATTTTGTGCAATTCTAAAAGTTCTGACGTTAGAAAGGGAAAGGAAGGGAGGAAAGCAGCTGAATGTGAATGTTTAAAGCAAAGGGGCTTTAGTTGCCGCTGCTGCTGTGTGCCCTGAGCAATGGGGAGAGGAGGGGAAAGAATCGCTGGCTGGCTGCCCACTGCCATTTTTCCTCCATCCATGGAAGCGGCAGCCACCCAGCCACCCAGTTAGGCTCGGTCAAGGGGTCCCTTATGGGTGGCACATCCATTCCAGGAGGAAGAGGGCAGGGCAGCCCTGAAAAGTAGCTTTTAAAAAGTAGCCACTTGAGTCCCACCTTAAGTCACGTACCCCACGTACAATCCTCAGAATCCGGATCCAACACGATTAAGTTAAAAGTAATGGGAACAGGCAAATTCACGTTTGCATCCGGATCTATTATTTCAGTATAGGAAAAGCGAAATAAGCTTGCTGTGGGGATTCTGACAAATAAACAAACTCGTGTTTACAGCTTAAGCACTGTGTCTCATTACATTCAGTGGTGTCTCAATTGTTTCCACATTAACATTAAGTAGAGTTAAATTTGTGTGGACATGCTATGGCCACCTCCCTCTGGGTGATTTTTTTGCACACCATAAATAGGACCTTCTGAGTCCTTGTAGGTGCCAGAAGAAGTCCTCAGAACACTGCTGTGCTATTGGGAAACATACTGCTGTAGAGTTGTATTCTTTATCTGCCTTCCTCTGAAAAAGCAGCAGTGTCTGAACTGCTTACCACAGCATTCTGCTCCACAAAGTTCCTCTGTGCTTATTTATATTTGCTCATCAACCCACAAAAAGAGATCAGAGCAGCGCCTCAAACCGTGAATTAAACTACTACCTGCTCTGGAGCAGGGTTGTGCATAAATGATCTCTCTCCTTTTGCACACCCTGACACCTGTTAAATAATGTTTTCCCTCCTATTATTAATAAGCTGTCCTCCTCTTTTTGCCAAGGTTTCTCCACTTTATCACCCCAGTTAACTACACTCTGCTTTCACATTAACCTAGGCTGACATATGAGGAAAGAACATAAGGAGTTTTAATTTTTTAGCAGAAATGGGGTCATTAGTTTCCAGCTAGGAACAAAAGCTTTAAATACCTTTATGTGGCATAGTTTCCATGATATATGATCACCTAACCACTGTGGCTGGAAGGGTTTCTTTCTCTGCGCCCCCTTTTTTTCCTTTTCCTTCTCTCCCTCTCCCTCTCTCTCTTTTTGGAGACAGATGGATTAAATATTTCAAGTTTAACCAGGGCGATTCTGTACAATGGAGGTTTCTATTCATATGAATAGCCCCCTTCCCCATTTCTCACTCCACGGAGTATTTTACAGCCCTGGACTTCATGCTAACCTTTCCTTCCCTGCTTTGTTTGTCTTTTGTTTTGCGACAGCTGTTATTATTGGGTTTTTGGTCAGCTGTGATTTCTGCAGGCAAAAGAGGACCAGATGGTATTTTGCGATGCATGAATGGCAAGTTAGAGGAGCTTGGATTGAATAGGCCGGGTCTGAATGGTGTCTATGAACCACCTGCCCTCTTTAACAGCAGCGGCGAGCATTGCGGCTGTATGATCTGCCTCCGACCAACTTGAGTTGGAGCAGGGAATGAAGACAGCCTCGTTGGATTTTCTCCATATTTATTGATCTTCCACGCACTAACAACATAATGCAAGGCACAGTCGATTTGAATTAATTGGATATGACACAGCATGCACATGTAATCTATCACTGCAAACGTCTGGTACACTATGGGGATCCCACCCACCCCCATCCCAAGAACATGTGAATCTGTAACAATGTGCATTAATTAACTAAGAAGACAGGGGAAGAGTGGGAGAATGCTGCTGTCAGAAAATACTGGGTTAGTCCCTTTGGTACCCATTCTTTGCGTTGGCCATACAGGGACTGCTGTGGTCTGAGCCATACATTTTATGCTTTCATTGGAATATTGTACAATATTACCTGTCCCGAAAGCTTTTGGGTATAGAGCAGGATAGAAATATAAATAATAAATATGTACTTTTTTTCCCAAAACAAGCCAACAACACCAAAAAAAATCCCCAAAACAGTCTCATTTGTAACATTTTGGGGCTGTTATGCCATGTCCCAAGTTTCTTCCAAGAATCTAAGCTTTTGGATATAGCTGTGCTATCCACCTCCAGAGGATTTTGCTCTTGGAAGAGTCAAAATGTTTTGAACATTGTGCTGTTCTTAACGTGTTGGTTTTTAAATGTTCTGGTACAGTGTTTTTGATATGCTGGATTTTAAAGGTTGTTACCCACCCTGAGACCTTCGGGTATAGGGCGGGATATAAATATAAATAAATATAAATAAATAAATGGCCTTTTTTGACTTAGGCTGCTAGTCAACAATTAGTGAACTTCTGAGGAAGGGTATCTGCACTTGGAAGAGGCTGCTACAGCCTCCAAGTGTGCCCTGCCTTCCCAGAAGTTCAGTAATTGCTGATGAGGTGTGGAGCATGAAATTGTGCTCCACACCTTAACCAACGTTGCCCAAAAGCTTACCTGGAGTGTCTGGGCCGTGGCCATTTGCAGCTCTTCTGGTGCTCCACAATCATCTGAGGTGTCACACAAGCGTGCTGAGACCTCGGATGACCATCGACACGACTGCATGTGCGCAGAGCATCAGAGTCCACATGGCGATGTTGCTGACACACGCGCAGTTGCGGAGGGTACTGCAACCAAAATGGTGGTGCCCAGAAGAGCGCTGCCTGCTGGATTGGCCACAGGTGAGTGGCTGATCTTGTGGGGCTTAGGCTGCTGTTATCTAGCGCTCGCAAATGTGAGCGCTAGTCAATGTTGGGTCATTGCACTCCTTTCCTGTCCAGCGAAAAATGCCCCTTGTTTTCCTTCTTATAGATGCCTGCTGTTTGTTTGGCAGTTTTTCTTTTGTTTGAGTTGTTAATGAGCCATTGGTCTTTCCCTGGCTGCAATCTGTTGAAGTGTTAATGGTGGATTGTTGAGGTTTACCCGTTTATTATGTATTAGCACAATCTGTGGGGGTGTGTGACTGGTGGGTCATGTGTTTGCAGAACTAAGGTGTGAATCTCTCAGAAGGAACCTGGAACACAGCATAGCAACCCCCCAATGCTACAAATGAGATTGAATCCAGCCGTGAAAGCCTACATATGGCCAAAAAGCAGTATTTAAAAAATCAACAAAATAATAGTAGCAATTAAAAGGTGGTTTATAAAACACAGTTCCAGAATAGAACTGGAGGAAACCTAAAGCAGTACTGGCTAGGGATGTGCACAAATGGGTTTTTTGGCATTCGATTCATATCGAATTGGATCATCGGATATAAGAAAATTCATATTCGTTCCAATAGATCCCCTTCGAATGTGGGAGGATTCTATTCAATATGAATGTATTCATATGAATTTGTACAAATATCCGATACAAACACAAACGTATCTGATACATATCTGATAGGTATTTGATAATATCCTGTAAGCGTCACATCTGCCCTGAATTCACTTTGAATCTGCTCTCAAACCATGTTGGATGCACTCTGGTTCCATTGCAGATGTGACTTGCGCTGCCACTTTCCCACCTCCCCATTTCACGAATGTTCCCAAATGTCAGTGTATGAATGTCGTAACATTCTGTTTGTATATACGAGTGTCTGAATTCGTACGCATTCATACAAATATCAAATGTTACAAATATTCATGCACATCCCTAGAACTGGCACTTTTAAACCAGGCATGCAAGCAAATCTTCAAGCAAATTTAGTAAAACTCAGATCTTTCAAAATTTCTCTCTCTCTCCCCCCTGCCCAAATTTTGAACCTTTGAAGAATTTGTGGCCTCCTCCTCTTCTCCCTCCTCCTCTGCTAATGAAGATGACAGATGTTGTGATAAAAACAGACCTTTTTCAAATTCTCCTTCACTTGAGTGACAAGCAGAAGGATAAAGGGAAAACGAAGGCTGGAAAGAAGGCGAGAGGTGGAGTGAAGGAATGAGAGAGTAAAAGGATGCCCCACCCTTTTCTGTTTGCAGCCATGCCTCCTTTTCACTAACTCCTCCCATTGTTGGTTCTGAATCTGTCTACTTCACTGTTATCAAACTGTGGTCATTTTCACACTCAGTTAGTAGAACGGACCAAGCAGTTGCCTAGTATGGTTTGTCTACCTAGTACTCGCACTATCCCGGTCCAGAACAATCCCTCCCAAGAGGTCCCAATTTCATATTAGAGGTTGAGTTGCTTGAAGAGGTCTTCAACTGCCCCATGTTATTGTATTCTGGTCCAGTCTTTGATGCTTCCTTACCAGGCTCAGAGGAAAGAAAGAAGCCCAGCTGCACCTTCGAAGCTTATATGAGCCTCAAAGATCATTTTCGAAAACCCAACATGGAGGTAGGGACACTACCTTTGAAGTCTGTTCTGTTCAGCCCTGCCTCTGTGCACTGAACATGATGTGCAAGTGATGGGGCCTGGGTTGTGTGGACCTGAAGAGCTATAATGTGTCCAAATTTGTTGCTGGTGTTAATCCAGGGTGGACCATGTCTCCACGTTCACAAAGTGCATGGAACCTACTATGCTTGATCTGGGACAGGCTAGAGTGGGATGGTTACACCGTTGCAAGCAAGGTGAGTGTGGAAATGGCCCTTGTCTCAAATGCTTTTGGAAACGTGCAAGAAGGCCATGTCCTTACATGAAACATCTAGCAAACTTGGTCCTAGGAGCAAAGAGGGCATTCATCGGAAACCACTTTGCTGCTAAACAGTTCCTCAAAACCTTCTTGGAGCCTAGATGAGGCCACGCATCATTGTGTTATGCTATATAATGACACCATCACATGCCAATGCTTAATTCTGGATCCACTGCATGGTGTCTAGAATACAAATATCCAGTCCGGGCTATTGAAAACCAGCGGTTAGGAGAACTAGCAATCCCTTATGGTTCCTCTGATTTGAGTTACAAAACAGGGTAATTTTTGTTAATGGATCTGTTACATTATAGTAGGGATGTGCACGGATATTCGAAAATTTGAATATCCGATTTGAATGTTGATGAATGTTGACATTTGAATTCAAATCGGATTTTTGAAAATCTGAATTTACACATTCCGACGAATTTTGGATTTTTGAAAATCTGATATTTTGAATAATTCGAATTAGTATATTCGTTTCTATCGTATATGAATATGCACAAAAATTATATGTATTTGCACATATAACACAGGAGGAAAACAGGATGCATACAAGATGCATAGGGGATAAATTTGTACTTACACAAATTCGTCTATCGGATAGGAATCTTATCAACATTCGTATATCCTGATCCGAATCAGATTTTTGAAAATCTGGATTCAAATTGAATAGAATCGTATTTGAATGCAAAAAATACATTTGTGTGCATCACTACATTATAGGAGAGGTTCCTAGCAGTAGATAAAATCTTGTTCAGAATAAGATTGTACAGTGTAATAGCCGTAGTAACGTATTGCCTTATTTATATTTCAATTTCAATTTATATGCCGCCCCATACCCGAGGGTCTCTGGGCGGCTCACAACATTTAAAACAGATGTATAAAAACAGTATCAAAAATAAAACAAATTTAAAAATACAGTTTTAAAAGTACAAAACAGTTAAAAACATCAGCGGAGCTTATACACTATGAAGCTCCAATTCTGTGAACGGCTTAGGGCATATAAGCAGAGAGAAATTCAACGTATTAAGCTTTTTTTCTGGGGTGGAAACAGAGTGATCACTTCTTGACATTTTCTCCCTCCATCCTCTAAGTATGTTGTGCATGGCCCTTAATTTGTTTGTGGGTCTATCACCCTAAGTTTGCAGAAGACACGCTGAACGGAGACTGTATGCATATTTGTTTCTTCTTTTCTGGGTGAGGCAGAGGGCCCGGGAAATGCTGCTGACACCCTTGTTAGCTTTTATCAAATTCACTGTCTGTAGTATCAGCAGCAGGTCAGGGTGAAGTTCTGCAGATCCTTCCAGAAACAAAGGCCTGACTTGGGCTGCTTTCTTTTTTAAAAAATCATTTCCAAGAAAGCCTTTTATTTCTATTGCCTGTGAAGGGTTTTGTTATTTGTTTTGAATAGTGTATTTTTTTAAAAAAAAATATCTTACAGGACTTGCTACTGGGACCTTGGAAACAAGGCAAGATTAACAATTAAAGGAAGAAGAGGAATAAGAGAAATAGACGTGACATCTGGGGAAATATTCATGACTGACGTGCATTAAGTCGGATGTTAATGTGATTTGGCATTTGCTGATCAATAACGTAGGAGAACCACCAGTGGTCTTGTTTGATTAACCTTTTGCCGCAGGCTTAGCTGAGAACGCAAAACCCTTGGAGGGGGTGGTGGTACATGTATGTGTTGCTTGAGCCTCTCAGATTGGTCTATATTTCATCATCATCATCATCATCATTACTATTATTATTATTATTATTGTCTTTGTGTTATCTGAGGAGCAGTTCAGTTCTTTAGCAATGTATTTGTCTAATAGTAAGGTAGAACCACTGGTTTCTCGAGGAGGTGAAGTATGCATCACATAGTGGTTGAGAAGGCTTCTGTCAGTTTGGTCTTGTAGTTAGAGTGTTGGATTCTAATCTGGTAGACTCCCAGTATTTATTTATTTATTTATATTTACATTTATATGCCGCCCCATACCCGAGGGTCTCTGGGCGGCTCACAACATTTAAAAAACAGACATTTAAAAATTATATCAGCCATAAAATCAGAAACAAGTTTAAAAATGCAACTTTAGAAAAATACAAAAGCAGCCCACACTCCTGAACAAAGCCATCTGGGTGGCCTTGGGCCAGTCACAGCTCCCCTTCTAAGCTCTTACAGCCCTCACAGGGTAATGGTTGTGGGAAGAACAGAAGCTTTGTCAGCTACTTTGAGTCCCCTTAAGGGTGAGAAAAGCGGGGTATGAAAACCAGCTCTTCTTCATAACCTCACCAACATTGGCGCTCCTAATCCTTCTTCCAAGCACAGTTATTGTTTGGCTTCTGTCAACTTTACATTAAACAAGAGAAGGGCACTTCCATAGGATACAAGAACAGTCCTCTGGTGTTGATCCTAAGGACATAAGGGGCTTTTTCGCACTTACCTGTTAGTGAGCAGCGTTCTGCTCTCCAGACACGCCTGTCTGCGCTTCGCACTCTGCACTCCACAGCAGCCTAATCACGAAATCGTGCTCCACAACCTTACCAAATTTCCCCAATCACTTACCCTGCGTCCAGCTGGACGAGGAGGTCAACAGGGCTGCTGCACAAGCACGCCGGCAACTCTGCTGCCCTCCTGGTGGGACTGCAACTGTGCATTGCATGAGCATCGTTGCTGACACATGCGCAGTTGCCGAGGGTGCCGCACTCAAGATGGTGGCATCTTGACGAGGACCGGCCCTCACAGGTAACTGACTGACATGGGCTGTAGTTACCTAGTGCTTGCACAATCATCTTACCTAGGTTAGATGATTGTGCTTCTTTCCCATCCAGCATACAGGAAGAGAAGTGTGAAATCACCCCATGTTGCTTGATACAGGACTTTATCAGCCCTTGAAGCGCAGATGGCCACCACCACATTGGGTCTTTAGCATGCTGGTATGGTGTTATTATACTATACCAGTCAGATAAGTGTGGAAAGACCTTGATCATAGTATCTCTGTCTTGCTCTTTCTTCACTGGACCTTATTCTGGATTATATCCTATAATAGGAGTTGTCTCTCTGCATGGTAGTGCAGACTAAGGACGGGAGGCTCCTATTCCAAAATATAGACTTTTTCTGGGGCGTGGTCTCCCATCATTTGCACGACCATGCAGATAGCAGGCTGCTGTTTCAGGATATAATCTAGATTAAGGCCCAGTGCAGAAAGGGCCTTTGTGTGCATTTGCAGGACTCTTTGAAGAAGTAAGCCAGAATCTTTTCTTGCGAACACGAAAGGCACCAGACCAAAGAAGTGCATTCATTCAAGCCATAAAGAAGGGATGTAAACCAAACTGAGTAAAAGATTTCACAGTTTTTTGGCACCAGCCAATGGGCATGTGATGGTGTCATTATATAGTTTAGTTAGCTCCTCTCATGCTCAGTAACATATCGGGCAATGAGGTTATTCCAGCAAATCTGATCAGCAGCCAGATTTGAACAAGACCTGGGAAAAACATATCAGTTCTTCATTTTAGAGTGTCTGTCGCCATACAGTAGCTGAACGTCTTGTGTTTTCTACAGATGGTGTTTATGTAGCGTACACAAGCGGCGGGTTAGAGAGTATCATTAAAAAGACACTTTTTAAATATATAATTACTCACAACTCCTATTGTATAATTGGAGAGCTTCAGCTGTTATATAAAACATTTTATGGAATTGCGGTTGCAGTTACACTCGAAGCACCCTTATTAACAATGAGGAACATTGTAAACAACCACACGGCCAATTTTATTGTGTTTACTCTCAGACTTGGCTGTGGCGCAGAGCTCTAAAACATGGTGGTCTGTGCCTTTATTAAAATGTTCTTTTATTAAAATTAAACAGAACAGTTTCTGAAAATATAGAGTTTGGACGGTTCTCGGAAAACCCTCTTTGGTACTTTGGGAGAGGGAGAATATTAAATGCAGTGTAGGAGCATAGCCTTTGTGTGCCTTTAAACAGCCCTGAGCCCTGTTTGCACTATGGCCTCTGGTACCCGATTAGTGAACCTCTGGTGAAGAGCATCCACACGTGGATACAGCCTCCAAGCATGCCTGTCCTCACCAGAAGTGCACTAATTGTTGATTAGATGTGGAGCATGAAACTGTTCCACACATTAACCAACGTTAACCAGAGACCTACCTCAAGTGTCTGGGGCAGGAGAATTCTCTCTTCTTCTGATCCTCCAGGGTCATTTGAGGGGCCGCGCAAGCGCGCTGTCACCTTGGACAACCATAGACGCGACTGCACGTGGGCAGAGTGACCTTGTCATCAAGGCGATGGTGCTGACCCATACGCAGTCGTGGAGGGCACCACAGCCAATATGGCAGCACCCAGAGGAGGACTGGGCTCAGATCAAATAAGGTAAGTATTTGATCCCGGGAGGAGGGAATGGCCACAGCTGACTAGCGCTCCATGTACGAGTGGTAGTCAACGTTGGTTCATAGCGCTCCTTTCCCGTCCAGAGGACAGGAAGGGAAAGGTGAAAACGCCCTTGGTTTTAGGCACCTCTGGAGTAAGAGGTATGGGATCAATCACAAAGACAACAAGGGCATTGGAAAAGTCATGACCTCCAAAGATCTATAGATGTAGAATAAAGAACAAGATTCCCATCTGCAGTACTTTTGTGATGGACCAGAAATGGCCCTGGAAGTCAGCCATTTTTGGTCCACCACAAAAGTGGTTCGGGCAGAAATTGGCGTTTCCCTCCCCTGTCCTCAGTGGGTGCACATGGTGGAGGAGAAGGGAAAGGATAGTGTAACTCTAAGGATGGTTTCTCTGGTTCTGGGGCTGCCTATAGAGCAATAGAAGGAAGATCTGTTTGCTTGCTGAGTTCCAGAAATACATGTCACTCATCCTTTTCCAGCTGAGTGGATATAGCCTTTGTTTTGTGGGTTTTGGTAAAGATTCGACAGGAGCTGAACTTGACTCAGGGACCCTTGAGTCAACAGCAGCAAACTGAAGCAGGTGAAAGACTCAGAATGAGTGTCACATGAATGCTGTTTAAATAACTCTTCTGCCTGAGTTATCTGACAATGAATCACCAGATCTGACTCTGAAAGGAATGTGCATGCATATGGCCAAGTTGTGGCCACTTCAGATGGATGGTCTTCTTCTGGGCTAGAAACTTTGGATGGATTGCTTATTCCAGACCAGATCATTCCACCTTGGTTTGGAACACTGGCGGTGAGTGAGAAAACGGCTCAAGTTATGCACGAACAGAGGGACCTCAGTAATGCTTGGGCCGTGGGCCTTTTGTGTCCTAGAGATGACACAGAGTTCAGAAGGTGGCACTTGCTCAAAACCAGATGCTGCCTTTGTGAACTGAACAATTTTTGTAATTTAATTATTTCAAAAAGGCTCCATTCATTAACAAAGGCAATCAAACAAAAATTGCACACAGGCTATTTTCAGCATAATGTGTGTGTGTGGGGGGGGGGAGTGCATATTTTCTTTGTGATTTATTTTTTATATTTTTTGGGTAGTGGTTCCAGGAAAGAATCTACCAGAGCCCTTTGGTACTTAATTTATCCGTCAATTGCCATTAGATTCACTAAAGTTAACTTCTGTCTTCATGGGTTCTGTGGGATTTGGTTGGAATAACAATGCACAAAGCACACAAACCCTCGAAGTGCACATGGATGAAACACCTTAATCTAATCATTGTGCAACAGAAGTTATTTACAATTGTAAACCATAATTGACTTTTTTTCTTGGGAACTTGAATCTTCTCAGATGTCTTCAGCTTTGGATTTGCTGCCTTGGAGAAGTAGATGCTTTCTGCATTTGGGGTTGTTCTGAGAAAAATACTGACCCAGAATTGACAGTAGTAACTGACGTCCCAATCTTCTGTGCATTCGACCATACCACAAGAGGTTATTTGCTATTGGCTTATCCCAAGATATTTTGCGACTTCCATGTGTGAACCAGGCCTAACCCTGCTTAGCTTCCAAATTCAGAGAAAATTGTCAAGAGATTTGATATAAAAGGGTGGTGCTAGATTCCTATTTTGGTTTGATTAAAAGGAACTATCTTCTTGAAAGCTTGAAGTTTGGAAAGCCCACAAAGAAGTCATGTTTTTGGAGCCGCTTTTGACCAGCCAAGGCTGAAACTGCCATTTTTAGGAAGCTACGGCTGTGTGTATGACCGATTACTCAGTGAACCTGACCAAAGACAATAAAAAACTGAGTTCTTAAGTGTTCTCCATTTGAACCACCTAGTTGACCAGTGGATAAATAAGGCTTTCAGAGACCAAGAATTACTATTGATCTTTTGACAAACCATTGCGTTCTTACTGCAATAGACGATCCAGGTTAGGAAAATGGAGCCATTAAAGGGAAAAAGTGTGTGTGTGTGTGGGGGGGACATGCCTGTCCTTCTTCATACCCTGCCCTAGAAGAAAAGAGGCCCAGGTCTGTTTGCAGGGGCTATAAAGACAAAATGTGAACTATGAAATTAAAGGGAGGAAATATGAGCTTCACCTAGTTATTTTTTTTAAAAAAAATAATGTTTGTTCTTCTTCTTCTTTTCTTTTCCGGCACATGGTGTTTGTTCAAAAGAAGCCAAATATAGCAAACAATCCCTCTCCTTCCTCCCATTGATAACAACAAGTCATCATATCGTCAAGGGCTGGGCAGTTTGGTTATACAAAACAGCTTTTATTTTGGTTGCAGATATTGGCTGGAGGGAAAGACAGTGCAGCCAACTGGCCGAGTAACGATTTGGAGTGTGAATCAGGCCAATAGGAAAAATAGTTTGAAATTAGCACTGTGTGATTGGGCAAGGAAGGGGGATAGAATACCATATCTTGTACTTAAGGAGGCAAAACACCTTGGATATACACTGGAAATGCAGAGGAATTGGTTCAACACCATGTTTGCAGTGGTTCTACTCAGTTCGTTGCTTCCACATTTGCTTACTGACAGGATCACAGCTCCTAGCTGAATTCATCTGGATTCTTTATTGTATATCAGAGCAATTTAAATGCAGTCTTTTGGTGTCTTCTTTAACAACAACAATAATAATCTGGAAGGCCAGATGCACGTTGATAGTATTTCTCACTCTGGAGGTATTCTTGTCACCTCGCTGCTGGCGAGGTTGTTTTCAGACATAACAAAAGGGGCACCCCAGAGAGGCCTCAGAGACAGTAGTGTGTGGCCTGCATGTTCTCGAACCTTCTCTAATCCATCTTTTCTAGCACAGAATGTTCAGGGAGGGGCAGACTGGTGTGTGAGCAACCCCACCTCCAAGCTTTCTCTAACCCTCCTGGAACTGTCCCAATGGGCCGCTGTCCCGGTTTACCAGTAGACCCAACTAAAGAGGTCTACAACCATCCCATACTATCAGTTTTGTTCCAGTCATGGGTGCTTCCTGGTCCATCCAAAACAAAGATCTTCAAAGGCCCAACACCTCCTCTAAAAATCATTTTCAGAAACCTGAAACAGAGGTAGGCCTGCTACCTCTGAAGACTGTTGAAGACTCTGGACATGACTTAGGAGTGACAGAGTCCTGGACCAATCACTGGCAGGGATGGGTGGTGCCTGAGGCGGAGATACAGTTAGGTGTGTCCACCTGGTTGTCTGGTTGGACTAGACCCGATGGCACCATCACCCCCTCCCATTGTAGACGATGCTTCACATCTAATCCTAGAACAGAATAGGCAGTTGGGCCACTCCAGACGAGGTGGATGTGGAAAGAGCCACCTCTTGGCCTGCCTGATGATGAGCCATCTCCCTACCTTCTGGAGAAAGATGGGGCTGTGAAAGAGAATAGAGATAGATGTAGTGCAATTATTATTCTTCATTGCAGAGTCAAACACTGCCCCCTCCCCCGATTTGCTAAATATCACTTAAATAGAAAGCATAACCATATGGCCACACTTGGGTTTTGCTTAACAAACTGCACCTCCCTCTCTGCTCACTTCCCTCCACCCCTTAACAGGCAAATAATGAAATCAATTCCATTTATGTGAATAGATCTAGCAATTGCCAGACTTTTATGATGAGGGTACTTAAGGCAGAGTGTAACCAATATAGCAGCAATTTAAAAAAAAATGTGATGAGCAGAATGATGGGAGATAAAAAATGAGATGCAAAGGGGTTCGAAAAGTGAAAATGAGCAGTTTTTCTCAGTACTAAAGGGTTTGTCTATTTTCCATGTTTACTCCAATCGGCTGTTTCTGTGTTCATAATTTCCTGCTCCATCATCAATCATTGTCAATTTTGAAAAAGTGTCGTACTTAGGGTCATTTATCCAGGCCTAGCGGAGTCTAAAATTATGCAGTTTCAGTCAAATATACATGAATAAAGACTGTCATTTCTGATTAATGGTATGTGACTTGACTGTGTTACAGAATCATCTTCCCATTCAAGCTTTACAAAAAGGTTATTTTGTAAGGACCTCTCTGTCTTATTTTGACTTTCAAGGGAGTGGCAGCGCCAGCAAGTCAGCGGGGAGCAAACTGACTAGAAAGCTCCGTGGCACAAGTACAATAGGTGGCATATTCCCAGAAGCAGGAAATGGCAAACCTCTGCTCTTTCTCCAAGAAAACTGTGGGGCTGTATCCGTGTAGTCACATCTCCATGGCTGTGGTCACACCTAAGGTTTGATCCAGCTTCAGTCCGCTTTCAGAGCAAGAGAACACATCAGCAAAGTGAGCAGTAATTTTCTTTCTACACTATCTTTCCAAAAGGTGAATTTTCTGAGTTGTTGAACATGGAAAGAAAACAGCTTGTCACTTTGCTGATGTGTTCTCTCGCTCTGAAAGTGGGGATTAAACCTTAAGTGTGACCACAGCCTCAGAGTGGAAGAAGAAGAAGAAGAAGAAGAAGAAGAAGAAGAAGAAGAAGAAGAAGAAGAAGAAGAAGAAGAAGAAGAAGAAGAAGAAGAGTAGTAGTAGTAGTAGTAGTAGTAGTAGTAATAGTAGTTGGTTTTTCTACCCCACTTTTCTCACCCATTTACGGGGACTCACAGTGAATGAATGAATAAACTTTATTGATTAGTCACTTGACCATATCAATTTTCAGGCATTCAAAAATAAAATCATACAAGAATAAAATCAAGTCTGTGTATATATCGTCATTACTTATCCTCATCACCCTTACAAGGCAATGGGGAGAGGAGGGGAAAGAATTGCTGGCTGCCCATTGCCATTTTTCCTCCATCCAGGCAAGCGGCAGCCACCCAGCCACCCAGCTAGGCTCCGAGAAGGGGTCCCTTATGGGTGGCGCGTCCATGCCAGGAGGAAGAGGGCAGGGCAGCCCCGAAAAGCGGCTTTTAGAAAGTAGCCACTTGAGTCCCCCCTTGAGTCACGTATGCCACACGCGATCCTCAGAATCTGGATCCAACACGATTAAGTTAAAAGTAATGGGAACAGGCAAATTCGCGTTTGCATCCGGTTCTATTATTTTGGTTTAGGGAAAGTGAAATAAGCTTATAATGGGGATGCGGTCCCTGTGAGGTAGGTGGGGCTGCGAGAGCTCAGAGGAGAGCTGTGACTAGCCCAAGGTCATCCAGCTGGCTTCATGGAGGAGGGCAGAATCAAACCCAGTATTCCCAGATAAGAGATCAGCTCCCTAACCACTAGACCAAACTGGCTCACATTATCTATCCCAAAGGTGAATTTTCTGAGTTATTTAACACTGAAATAAAACAGCTGGTCATTCTGCTGATATATTCTCTCACTCCGAAAGTGCACTGAGGCTGGATTAAACCTGAAGTGTGACCACAGCCCATGGTTCAAACCAGTAGCTCTGGACTATTTATTTGATTTTTATGTTCAGAGTGGCTTACAACATGTAATGCTAGACAACTCCCTGTGCTCAGGCCTACAATCTAAGGAAAGGGAACTGGGAGGGAATTGGAAAGCCTAATAGCATTGCTGGTCTGGTGTGGAGCAGACATGGAGCTTCTCTATAGGGCCATCCTGTCTTCTTCCTGCAGCTTTGTGATGGAATTGCTGCTTGGACTGCAGGTGCCAAACATTGCTTAATTTTGTAACACAGGTGATCCTTGGAGGAATTATTTCAGGCCAAGTTTTCCAGCCGCAAGCAAACCTTTGGCTGAAGGAGGGGCTTCCAACCAGACCTTTTTATCTTTATCTTACCGCCCTTATGGTTCTGAGCTCTGGGCTCCATTCCTATGCTGCAGAAAACATAATTCAGAAGAAGAAGAGTTGGCTGTTCTACCCCACTTTTCTCACCCATTTAAGAGGACTTAAAGTGGCTGACAAAGCTTTTTTTTATTATTCTCTCCACAGCAGAACATCCTGAGAGGTAGGTGGGGCAGTGTGAGCTCTAAAGAGAACTGTGACTAGCCCAAGGTCACCCAGCTGGCTTCGTGGGGGAGGGCGGAATTGAACCCAGTATTCCCAGATAAAAGTCTGGCTCCCTAACCACGAGACCAAACTGGCTAACCACGAGACCAAACTGGCTACCAAACTCAGGTAGGTCTGAGTCCAAATAGAGGCTGTGATCAAACACAGAAGAAAACCAAACATTCTGGAGGTGCCTTGAGGCAGGTTACAGAAGGCTTCCAGGTGGGGTTGTTTCCACACCAGTCTGCCCCCTCCCCTTCTCCTGAACATTCTATGCTAGACAAGGTGTGTTGGAGAAGCCTTGAGGGACCATGAGGGCCACACACAGTCTGCCTCTCCCCTGTCGCCTGATCATCCTGTGCTGGAAAAGATGGAATGGAGAAGCTTTGGGGTAATATGAAGTCCACATGCAGTCTTCCTGATGTGCCCCTTTCTTTCTTATGCCTGAACACTGCCTTTGAGATAGGATTGTTCCCACAGCAGTCTGCCCTCTACCCTCTCATGAATGTTTTGTGCTGGAAAAGGTGGGTTAGAAAGGCTTGGGAACATGAAGAAGAAGAAAAAGAGTTGGCTTTTCCACCCCACTTTTTTCACCCATTTAAGGGGCCTCAAAGCAGTTGACAAAGCTTTTCTATTCTTCTCCCCACAACAGAGCACCCTGTGAGAGCTCAGTAGAGAGGTGTGACTAGCCCAAGGTCACCCAGCTGGCTTCATGGGGGAGAGCGGAATCGAACCCAGTATTCCCAGATAAGAGTCCGGCTCCCTAACCACTAGACCACTTGGATTGTCTCCAAGATACCGTTTTTGTAATGTATGAAGTATGAACTCAGTCTGAGTCTGATGCTTGAACCACTGTATCACATTGCCCTTTGAATATGGTCGTACCGTGCCTGTTTCACTAGGTATGGTTAAAAAAAAATAGATAACTTGTTCAGTTTCTGTTAGATGTTTTGGAGCCTTCACTGAGCGGATTTCCGATATTTTGATTGTTTTCTATTTGGATTGTTTTCCACTTATATGAGCTTCTGGTCCTTTCAAAAATATTACCTGCCTAGATGAACACATGGACATTCATTTGCACCAAATCAAGCCTACACATTTGCACCTATGTGAGTCTATTATATATCAACTGTTTGTGAGGGTATGATCTATCTATCTATCTGCCTGTCTGCCTGCCTGCCTCTTTCTTTTTGTTGATATGGTATATCTTCTGTATTGCATGCAAAACTATGTTTGATTCGGTGTAAATCAGCAGAAGTATGTTCATCTGGATTCTTGCTTTACAAGACAGAATTGTAAAGCATAAAATCAGATATGTTAGCAAAGCCAGAATCAGAAAACCAACTATTAAGTGACTTTGAGTAAAAACAAAACAAAGAAAAAAATCCTTTAAAATGTTCTCCCCGTTTTTTATCTAATGACATATGAATCCAGTGATTCCATGTACACGTTTAAGAGAGGCTTTGCTCTGTTTAGAAAGATATTTTAAAAGTCAGAGTTCTTATGAGGTGTTATTTTTTTTCAATTGACATTGTAATAAGCTCCACCCATTAAAAACATAGTATTAAAGGAGCACTGAATTAAGCTTCCTTGTGATTCTGTCGGAATAAAGGATTATAGATTGTTGCTGAAGGGAGAAGTAATTACACATTTTTGTTGCAGCTCCATAAGCAAAGCAAATACCCCTTCAAATAAGGCTGATTCCTGATATTACGTGGAGTGGTTTGCCACTGCAGTCCTCTTTACAGCTTACCTGTTTAGGTTCTGAACCTATGGATTTCTAGGTGGTCTCCCATCCAAATGCTAACTACTTTTGGCAGTGCTTAGTTTTTTGACTGCTTCAACGTTTAAAAGTAAAATAAGTTTAAGCAAAAGAGATGGCAGTTCATAAAACAGAGTGGAGTTAAAGCCTTGGACAAACATTTCCCCCAACCAAAAGCAATATTCTTCACTACGTTCTTTCTCAATTTTATGCATATCCTCTTGGGATGCCCAGGCCTTATATCACAGAGATAATTAATGGAAGCTTCCAACCATTCAGTTCTTTTGTATAGATGAGACCAATAGGTTATAGGGCAATAGAGTGAAATTAGATTTTAGCTGAACATATGTCCTGACCTTTTCCTTAAAGCCAATCTATTTATTTCATAACACAGTTCCTCTTGTATGAACCCATGTAACTAGAGCTGGTATAAAGGTTAAGACATCTGAGAATCTCAAGGTACCGTCTGTCTCTTGCTAACCTCATCATATTGCTTTATACAGGAAACATGTGCACACACATATCTAAGCATGATGAACATTAGCAAAGCCCCTTTCTGCACTTATCTGGTAATCCAGATCATGGAGTTCCTTAGTACACATTACCTACATGGGACTAGTGTGAATCCGGATCAGATCTGTGCTAAGGGTACAGTAATCCGGATTAATGGTGGACTTGATTATTCGGTACTACAACTGTACCAGGGCCATCGAATCTGGAAATATTATCATTTAATCTGAAAATGTGGAAAGGAATTTTAATAAGTCTTCTGAATTTCTTTGACATTACTGAACTGAAATGTTGAAATTATAGGCAGGCCATTTGGATTGTAGAATTCGAAAGAAATGACCTCACCCTCTCATCCAGGTATTAATTCTAACCCTAACCCCATGTCAAGATGGGAATTCAATTTGTAGGCAAATTAAAATTACATTCATTTGTTCACAGACCTTCTTAGAACCTCTTACCCAGAAGGCCAAGACTGTTAATATCCTGCCGTCATTTTACAACTGCATGTCTCACATAAAGCCTTTTGAATTTTTTGCTTTATAGCTCAAGGTGTGAAGGATCTTGGAGGAAGATGAGCTGAATGAATTCAAATGGCCCAGCAAATTTATGTCCTTTGGATGTTCTTCATGACAGATCCAACCAGACGCAGCACAGCTTGAAACTCAAATTACTCAAAGATCACCAGGTCTGTCTGTTTATTATTTATATTTATATCCCAGCTCATACCCCCTGAGGTCTCAGAGTTCGTGAACAATAATTTAAATGCATAAAAACATTGTTTTAAAAAAAGGTTAAAAGGGTGATAAGTGTCACTTTAGCCAAAGGTCCAGATAAATAGGTGCATCTTCTTTACAAATCTTCTAAAACTAAAGATGGGTGCTCGGCTTGATGCACCTCAAAAGGTTGAAAAAGAAGTATTCTAGGTAAGGGGCAAACTGAGCCTTAAGGTCACAGTGAGGTCACTGGAGATCTGTGCAAGAATATTTGCAATATTCGTTATTCGATTGAATTCAGCCAAATTCAGACATTCAAATTCGAATTGAATGTCCAGACATTTGTTTTTAAATATCTGAACAAATATGGATATTTTGAATTATTCATGCAAATAATTTGGACATTCATATGTGTACAGATGTGTACACATTACATGCATACCTGTACACATCTTATTCACATTTCTACAGATACATATGGGATAAAACAGAATGCGTACGGGATAAAAACTGGATGGGTACAGATGTGTATGGATGGGTACAGATACATATGAATGTTGTTGACATTTGTATCATCAAATACATAATAGAATATTTGTATGAACAGATATGAATGTATTCAAATCGGTTTGAATTTTAATACATTCATTTTTTCTCTATTCGTACAAATTTGGACATTTGAATATTCCATTTGAATTGACTTGAACGTCAAAAATTGCATTCGTGCCCACCCCTACTGGCTACACTTCTGTGCCACCAAAGAGTCTTCCTAGAGGGCAGGATCATACACGCTAAGGGCATTTGCTGTGTCCTTAGCACTCTGTTCATATCAGATATGTATCCATTTGTATTGGATATTTGTACGCATTTGTACGAATACATTCATATCAGATAAAATCCTGCCACATTCGAAGGCGATCTATTCGAACGAATACAGATTTTATAACATTCAATTTGTTACAAATTGAATGCCAACCCCCCCCCCCCATTTGTGCTCATCCCTAATTACATCCCAGAAGGGAAGGTCTAGCCTGAAAATTATTGAGATTACCATTGGTCCCTTTGAATTTTATCTGTTTATTGAGAACATTTATACCACTTATTTTTTAAAAAATCATCAGAGTGGCTTACAAGAAAGATTGAAAGCAAGAGTAACACCACATGCAGAGAAATGTCAACAATTAAAAGCACATTAAAACTGGGTGGGTCTGGGAAGAGAACTACATTCACCCAAGGAATCCTGGGGCAAAAGCGCATGTGTTTAAGAGGTGCCTAAAAATGAGAATATAGATGTCTGTAGCATCCCGTAGGAAAGTGGCTGTCACAGAGAAGTGGTACCACACCAAAATTCTCTAACAAACATGGTTCAAGCTGTCCCTAGGGGTGGATGCCAATTTCACAAAAGCAGGAAGGACAATCCAGGACCACTTTTCCCCATGAGCTTCCTGTGTTTTCTTTTGGATGGTCGTTTGTTTTTGCTCTAAGGCTGGCTGGCTGGATCTGCTCCTATCTGGCACAGGAGGATCTCAAAGGCCCAGCCACCCTTATCTTAGATCAGGGGTGTAAGGATCTGCTCAAATATTTGTAACATTTGGACATTTGTACACAAATGTTGCGACATTCGTATATTAACTTTTGTATGATTGTGAATGTTTCTGACATTCGTTAAACTGGGGAGACGAAAAAGTGGATGTGCCACACATCTGCAACAGATCCAGATTGCATTTGGCATGGATCGAGAGCAGATTAAAAGTGGATTCAAGTCAGATTTGATGCTTTCAGATTGCTGGTTTGTTACGGAATATGTATTGGATATGTATTTGTCCATATCAGATATGTATCAGATATGTATCGGATATTCATACAAATTTGTACGAATACACTCATATTGAATAGAATCCTACCACACTGGATGGGGATCTCTTCATAATTTTCTAACATTCGATTCATTATGAATTGATTGTCAAAAAACCCATTCATGCGCATCCCTACAGGGGTGTCAAACTCAAATACACAGTGGGCCAAAATTAAAAACTTGGACAAAGTCATGGGCCAACCTTGCTATTTATTGAAAAAATGTCTACAATAGAGGATTTTTTCCTTCCTATCAGATATAATGATGAACCTTTTCATATGGAAACAAACTTAAGTTTTGCTTAAACATTGAATCTGGAACAAGCAAAGCTTAATACTATAAACACATGTGAAATCACATGTCAAAAGACATATCTGTGGCATTCACTTTTCTAGAAAGCTTCTGTTTTCCACCTTTCATTTGGCCATTTTTGGAAGGGGTGGCCCAGTTGGTAGCATGAGGTTGCTAATGAATGTCAACAGAGGAAGGGGGTGCTTGTGGGTCCTGATTGATGTGCCAGCGCACCTGCAGAGCATTCTGGGATTTGTAGTATTAGTGGAGCATATGCTGTCTAGTAGACATTTGGTATTTTCTTGGAAGCCAGATATAATTACACTGCAGGCCAGATCTGGCCTGCAGGCCTGAGTTTGACATCTATGTCCAGATAGTAGTTAGAAGAGTGGTCATCCCCTTGGTGATCTGTCCCACCAACTGTGCATCACCTTGTCAGCTGATATTCTATGGGTAGGAGAGAAGCAAAGATTCTAAATGTCTACTGCTGTTGTTTATGAATGCAGAACTGGGAAAGAGAATATTTCTGCTTTTATGTTGCCCAGGTGCATCCTCACTGACCAGCGTGCCAAATAATTCCTCATGTTTTGGAGGGGAGGCAGGGGCATCATGTAATATTCCAGAGCAGTAAGCTTCAGCCTGGTGTTGCTGCAAAATTAATTGTAATTACAAAGACTGATGGGTTTGGTACTTGTTATTCTTACTTTTTGGAAATTCTGAAATGAATGTTTTTTGCCTCTGCTGTAACTGATCATTTTAATTTCCCCAGCTTTGGCTGTAATAAAAATTGACGTTAAAGGATGCCCGAGGCAGTGTAATGAGAAAATGAAATTAGTTTTTCAGTTGGCTGATCAAAAGCATTTTATGTGTGATAATAAACAGTTTATTTTACTCTCTTTTTGCTTATGACATAATAAATGACAAAATGTTTTTCTGAAATACATATTATCCATTTTATTTTATTTTTTAGTTTTATTTAGCTGAAGAAATAAATTGGTGATGGGCTGGCATGGAATATCTTTTCAAATAAAAAAAAGGGGCAATTTTTAGAGGCTTCAGATAATCATTGTTCATAGATTTTCGCCATTTCCTGCTCCAGTGTTAATCTTCCAAAACAAAGTTGTTGAGTTTTTCCCAAATGCACATCAGCTGTGACTGAAGTAAGTTAGGGATCGTAACACCCTACTGCCATATAGCTTGTGGGCTTTTATTATGTTATGGGTTATTTTATTATTTATATTTATTTGGAGCATTTATAATCCACCACTGTTCCAAAGGGACTTGACTGGTGCGCCCCATTCTCCTTTCCTCTGCATCCAGCTCAGGTGAGAGCAGGTGGGCCAATTTGTAGGGTTTGGTTGAAGCCCACTTTGCCCTGGCACATGGCTGTTTGATCTGCCCAGGGGAGGAGCTTCTGCCTGCATAGTGGAGGGGCCTCCACTTGAACAGCGGTGGAGTTTCCACCTGATTGGCTGCTACTAAGCCACATAGTGAGGATGCCTCCAGACATGCCCCTTGCTCTGCCTTAAATGCGAAGCTCCTTCCAGTCCTCTAAACTGGAGGATCAGAAGCTTTGCATTTAAGAAGGAGCTGCTTCTGGTCCTTCAAACTGGAGGATCAGAAACTTCACATTTCTGGCAGAGATGCTTCCTGTCTGCCAGACAGGAAGTTGTGTCAGGGACTGTAGGAGCGCAGTAAGGACCAGCATCTTTTTACTTTGCAGGGTGTGGTGGGGGAATGCCATGCTCCTAGTGAGGGACACAGAAATAGCAAACTTGCTTCACTGCTTCTGTCCTTATCTGGAAGCATCCTGAGTTTTCATGACTGAAGGTACCTCCAGATGCTGGTTAAAAAAACAAAACAAAAACCCAAACCCACAATGTTCCTGGGACTATATTGGGATCGGCACATATATTTGTGGTAGCCTCAGTGTAATTGTGGGTTAGTCAAGCAAAAATCAGCTTTAATCACTACGAAACTCAGCAATGATGTTGGGCTTTCCATAATGGTGATCGTTTACGTCTGGTGTTTTTTCAAGGGATCATTCCTCTTGCAAAATACCCATAAGTAGGAAGTGCAGACACACAAAAATAACAAAGTGGGCAGGCTTTTCCTATATATGGGGAGTGATCCCATGAAATACATTGGGCCCAGAACTTTGCTGAGATCACCCCTTGCCACCTGTCAGGGGCAGCAAGAGGCAATTCCAGGTTGTAAAACAAATACTGGAATCTCCTCTCACCGCCTGGAGGATCCAAAGGCTTTCACTACTGCACTATTCCCTGTTACAGTAGCCATTTATGCTGCCAACACTGCTGCAACAGGAACTCCAGGGGATAAAGCTGCACAGAAGGTGAGTTTGGACTAGTCTCCACAAGTGGAACAATGACTGCTGCATTGGAAACTAAACCTGACAAATTGCAGAGACCTCCTTATTTTTAATCATAAGCCATTGCAGTGAATAAGGCTGGTTATATAATCCATCTCCCTCAATTTACTTCATTAAACAATAGACTAATTAGATCCCATCATTCTAAAAATAGTTCCCAAGAGCATCTAATTCCGCATGTAATGAACTCTGTCTTTATAATGTCTTGAAGCTTCTTTAACTACACCATTACTTGAACTTAGAAAGCTTTCGGGGGCGGGGAGGAAGTGCCTCTGTTGGTAGAAAAAGCTCTCCCCCTGTCGTTCGGTATTTTCAGTTCGGGATCGACTCCCGTTTGACTCCTGTTTGACTACATTTTGGCCTTTTTTGCACCTCTCTTTTGCTCGTCAGGGTGGTCTAGAGAGATCCTGATCCATGCTATTATTCTGCGACCCGCACTGGATGCAACATAGCTGCTTTGGAAGCCAATATGCCCACCTGTACTGGTTTTTTTCCCACATCTCCCAGAATTCCAAGGGTGGATAGATTGGCCCAGTGAGGTATGCAGAAGAGTATATGCCTCCTTGTTCTGGTTTAGCAAAGGGACACATCTGGGTGGCAAACCAAATTGTGCCACCAAATTGTGCCTCCTTAGGTCTGCAGGGCCAGGAACTTGCATCAGGCTCAGAAGCTTGGAAGAGCTTCGGAGTGGCATAGAGCCTATTCTAGAAGAGGCTGTCCAAGTTCAGATGGCTTGCTTTTCTTCAGGGTAGTGGCAGCGTCCAGCTGGGAATAGCACCCGTTGGAGCCATGATCCCCTCTTGGTATAATTGCAGAAACAGCTTTTCTCCAGCCTATGCACATGTGGTTTGCCATTTCCTTCTTCTGGAACGATGCTTGGGATTGAATATGTGAGCTTCTGCACTGAGCTATAGTGACTCCTGTGAGTGTACGGCATGAAGAAACAATCTGTCCTAGACCTTATAGTCAGGTCTAGGACTCTTAGGCCTCCTATCTGCATGTTAGTGCAGACTACAGAAGGGCCCAGGTGTGGCCTGCCATAGTCTGCACTGGCATGTGAACAGCAGGCTCGTATTACAGAATATAATCTGGAATAAGGTGCGGTGCAGAAAGGGCCATACAGCTCTAGGATCTTGTGGTTGTCTATTGCTTCTAGCGCTAACGAAGACTCAAGAACATGCTGCAAACCTTGAGCTAAATAAGGCTGCCTCCTGACATCTCTGGAAAATTGTACTTTTAATATTCTGCAGCAGAGGTCCTTTGAAACAATAGCTTGTTGCACAAGGGCTGAGCAACAGCGTGGGGAAAGTGCATCACATACACTTCTTGGTATTTTGATGGCACAAAATACTCCATAGTCTGCACACACCAGCCTCTTCACATGCACAGTAGTCATGTTTACCTTTGTTGCAGCCATGTGCATTATGTGCAAGAGGACAGGTTATTCAGCAAGGTTTGCATCCAGACAGGTAAATATCCTGGGACAACCTACGTGAAGTCTTGGGTTTTCCCGGAATAGGAAAAAGCACAATTTTACCCCCTGTAGCAGGGCTATGTTGGGGTTGCCTACATAGCCATGCCATAACCACATTTTTTATCCCTTGTCTGGACGCAGCCTAACAAATGCTGTAGGTCTGAAGGGTAAAATAGAAAGGGGGGGGGGGAAATGGCTGGATTGACTATTGGAAAGAAATAGAAACGGGAACTGGTGCTGCGTTTCTAGATAACAAATAAAGATGTGATTATTTACACAGAGAGGAGGTGACATTTATTTAGTAACATTAGAAACTTCCAAGAAATTAAAGACATCCTGTTTAATTTAAATTGACAGTGTAACAATTAATATTTGCCTTTCTTAGCTAAGTGACTAAAATCATTACATTTTCAATCATCTCACTATTAAATATGCTAGATATAAACCACAGGCAATTAAATGATAACTAAGGTACTGCAGCTGACATGATTAAACTGATGTGTTACTAAGATTATATACATAATGGCAAGAAAGTAATTTTGGTGACTATCTGGTGAAATTTAAGCATGATGCCCTCGACCGTGTCGCTTTCCTTTTGAAGGACCAGGGTATCATAATCATGGTCTTGCTTTGGCTGCATTTACATTCAATAAAAAAAACCTCTGAGGCCACTTAACGCTGTCTGAGAGCTGGTCTGCAGGTGAGCTCATTCGTACTCCAGTCTTGCATCAAACTACCATCTCTTACTGTTGGGTTTTTGCCTATGTGTGAGTCCACCCTAAATTAGAAATGGGAAGATGGAGCTTAGGGGGGCTGGGTGGAGCCAATGCACCCTTCAACTGGTATGGAGGCACAAGGAGAACCAGCAAATTGATGGAGTTCCATGTTTGCTCTCCATGTCTACTGGATTACCTTTCCTTGGTTGGACATGAGTGCTAGGTGTTGCAGGTTCATCTGAAAGTCAGGCCACATATCCAATATGTGACTCAAAATTCCAGGCAAAGAGGTGACATGGAGGAAAGCAAGCCATCCAGGAACCCTCAATATACCCCGCTCTTCAAAGGGAGGTGAGGTTAGAGTATTTTGCCTTTTAAAAAGGTCACCTCTTTCAGAGGAAGAGGTAGGAAATGTTTACATCTGGCAGATACCCTACCCAATGGTCATCCTATGTTGTCCATTTCAGCCTATATGGATATAGTCTAGGAAACATGTGGGCTTGATGTCAACAGCCAGCTTGTCTGATAAAACTCCACCCTTAAATGTGCCTTTCATCGTATACTAAAGTGTCTAAGCTTCAGCCCAGTCGAATTAGGAAATCTTGAATAGTCTTGTCTTTAAGTAAACAAACAAAACATTGCTCCAGCCCTTTGGGGCTTCCTTGTCTCTCTCTGAGTGGTCCTTTGTTTGAGTCTCTGGCCTAGAAATTGCTTCTCCCCCTCCCCACCTTCCTTGCATTTTACCATATTCTCAAGTACATCACACATGGCTGATTCTTTGTTTCTGCTCCATCAGTCTTTCCAACAGAGACAAAGTAAAGTTCCATTAAGGTGGCACTTGCTGATCTAATTTCTGCATGCTTTCTTTGTGTAGGTTTCAAGCAATTTTATGGGCAAAACTAAAAGGCATGAAAGAGAGACACTTAAGCATTTCTCAGTAAACTACCTCTTCCTCTTCCTCCAAGGTACAATCAAAACAAATGTTTTCTCCCAACTTCCCCTGCTGAAGATGCATTCATCTCATCATCAAAGTCAACAACGTATTAGAAATAATTTTACTGAACTACGGAGCAGATTCTAACAACAATAATAGCGTCCTTCAGCCATTCTACCCTGTATATCTTACAGGAAACCAAGACGGAAGTCCTTCAGATCTGCTAGATACTGGACTCAGTTGTATTCTTCTTAGATGATAACAGTTCCGACATTCCTTGAGCTGTGTTCCCATGTAGTTAAAAGGCCCTTCTGAGCTGTCATGGAGCCAGCTCAGAGGTGGTTGGCAGGTGGATACATTCATATCCAAGTCCACTCTTCCCCACTCATGAACATCCTAGGATAAAAAAGATGGGTTAGGGATGGGATGAGAACATGAGAGTCACACGTTATTCTCTCTAAGGTGCTTTGGAGATTTTTTTTTAATTTGTGAAAGCAGGCTTTGAATGTAGATGCTCAACTGTGAACAAAAGAAGCATTTGAACGTCAGTGACCCATGGAAACCTGAAATAATGTCTTTTGGCTTCTCAGATGCCATTGACTTACATTGATGCCTGGATGGAGAGCTGCATGAGCAGAGACCTGGAAGGCCTGTGCCCCCAAAGAGCACTGATGTAGGCCCAAGGAGGTCATCACAGCCTTCCCAATAGTAAGGGAGAGTCCCAGAATGAACAGGAGGACATGGTGGTGACTCCAGGCCCATTTTGGCATCCTTTGGAGGCCAAAAAAGCACTTGCAGGTTTGTGTGCTCAGCTCCCCATCCAGGGATTGTGCAGCGTAGTGGGAGCTGCACATAGAGACCTGGAAGTGCTTAGGAGAAAAGCGTGTGGTGGTGGTGGCAGCAGTGGTGGTGAGATGAAAGGTAAGTGGGGAGATGGGAGGCTGCAGGGGGAATGGGAGGCCCCAGGGTCATCTGGCCTTTGCTAAAGCTTTGACCGAAGCTTCAACGAATACCGGATAATCTGATTCATGGACAAATAGGCCTATTCAATTCATCCACGAATGTTGAAATTCATATGAATTCATACAATTTCCAAATAGCACGAATACTCGTGCACATCTGTACATCTGCCGGTCAGCTTCCCACCTCCAAATTCCATTTTCTATAAATTGCAGTTACATAGCATGGCTTTGCACTTCACATTGGTTTGTAGGAACCTTGCCATTACATGGGTGCCGACAGTAATTACTCGTACAATATTGTAATGAACCATTCCTGCAAATCCTAGGTAGGAATGTGCACTCATGTTCTAAACATTCGAAATTCGATTGAATTCAATCAAATGTGGACATTTGAATTCAAATAGAATGCCTTCACATTCAAATTTAAACATTCGAATGAATTTCAAATGTTCTAAAGCTTTAGTTTGAATGATTCAAAACATTCGAAAGTACAGATACGTATGTTCAAATATCATACATATCTGCCTGCCTTTGCACTTATGGGGTGAAAACAGGATGCATACAGGATAAAACAGGATGCGTATGAAATGCATACAGATACGTATAACACGTATGAACATTATCGATATGCGCATCTTCAAATACGAATGTTGTCGACATTTGTATCTTCAGATTCAAATCTAACGTTCAAACGAATAGTTTTGAATGTATTCGTTTCTAATTAGATTTAGTTGCATTTGGACTCTAAACATTCAGACCGAATCAAATGCTTTGACATTTGATTCGACTCAGATCCGAATGCAAAAATAATAATAATAATTCATACACATCCCTAATCCTAGGGCCTGAGGCATTTAAAACATTTGCCCACTGTGATTTTGAATCTCCATTTCTTCAGTTCAGACTCCCTCCAAACTCTCCTCTTCACGCTTCTAGCCACCCTGCGTCAACAAAGCGCATATTTTAATATGAAGCATAACAAATTAAACATAGTTAATTAAAATGTCTGGGAATAAAAAAAGAATAACCTAAGGTTACTTAAACATTGTTTCAGTCTAAAATAATGTATACACTCAGGTAATGCTTATAATTAAAGCTATAATTTATCTTCACCCTGAAACTGTATTAACAGAAGAAGTAATATAATGCTACAAGGAGAAATGTAATAATAGATTTGTTTAGCCCTGACAGTATATACAAATACCCTCGTCTATTTATTCTAAGTTATGATACAGGGCTTCTCTCTCTCTCTCTTCTCAGACATCCAACAGCCTTTAAACCATTTTGAATGAACTGCATTAATATAATTCTGATGCTGCGTATAACATTTCAGTTTGAATTATCCTGAATCCATGATCCATTTTATTATTCCAAAGCATTTCACGCACATTCATGATAATGGCAAACTTCGCTCTGTTGTTTAAATCCTGTTTCAGCTGGGATTCTTTTTTAGCAGCAGCAGCAGCAGTAGTGTTTTACCTTTTTTCTTTTCTTTTTTCTTGCTCACTCTTTTTCAATAAATTTCCTGGTCATAAAATACAAATAAAGAATAGTCAGTGCTCACTAAGCCCTTTAACAAAGCAAACAGTTTGGGCCGTTTTTATGACATTAGCAAATAACAAAGAAAAGATCTGACATTTACAGTTGATGAAATTTTATGTTATAACAGAGATGAATGGAAGAGAATGAAAATCATACTTGGTAAAACCTGGCTATGAAATTCAGAAGAGCCTGTAGGAAAAAGGGGTGGGTATGGGGACTGCTTTCTTTTGGAGATTTATGTTATTTTATTTGTGCCTTTCTGGAAAGGGGGGAAACAAGTTTGTCTTTCATGAAGAGGCAAATCCTGCAAATATTTCCTTAGTTCTTGCAAACAGAGAGGGACACAGCCGATAGTAAATCGTATCACTGATCTCTCTCACACTATGTGACGTACAATGACTGGCCGCAATTCCTTCAGGCTTTGGGCTGAACCTGAAATTGTCTGCTCAGCTGCTGAACTGCTGTCCTTTCTCAATTCCTCTCTGGGCCTCTCTGCACTCATCTCTCCATGGTCTGAACCAGTAGGTTATGACTAGACAGGCCTGCTGATTTGGACTACAGAAAGGCCTGCCTGGAATGGTGCCATCTTAAACCTTACCTGCCAAATGTGTTTGACCTATCACAGTGGTGTCCCAAAAGCCCATGACCAGCAAACAAGTTCTTTGTTCACTATATATTTAGTCCTTCTTCAGTCCATCTTCGGACCCTACCGCTCACACCATTTTGCCCTATCCGTTTTGTTTGTGGACTTTCCTCCCTTCACACAATCTTTTCTCTTATCCAAACATCATGTTGCTTAAAATTTCCTTGACTTCCGCCGCTCTTCGGACTTCTACATTATGTATCCATTCTTTGTTGCTCCACATCTTTATCTCTCCATAGTTTCCTGTTTAGTCTTAGGCCGCATCCCCATGTTTCGCAATAAAGTGTCCCCATGCCGTTTAGGGGCAACATGGAATCAAATCGAATGTACCTGTCCCCATGGTAGCAGTGCTTCACAAACCCACATCTTTTTCTCCCCACCCCCTCTCTTGCTGTTAGGGGGCTGGGGTTGATGTTGCCAAGCCTCGTCCTGCCCACCGCTGCCATGGCCGCTAGTGCGCTCAGTACAGCTGGCGACCCGTCCACCTCTTCATGCCAAGCGAGGTCAAGGTGGCCAATCAATGTTCTGTTGTTCTGTGGATGGAGGGAATTGTAGACTTTTCCCACTCTTGCTGCTTCTTCTGGGCGATGGTGGTGGAATTCTGCAGCTTCTGGTGGGAAGAGAGAATGTCTGCAAGAGTGCTGTCCACCTGTGCTGCGCTCATGCGCACAATTAAAGCAAAAATTTCCCACGTGGCACGCGGAGCTTCCAATCAGTGAAGAGGGAAGTTTTATAAATGCAGACAGAAGGACATGCACAACTATTTTATCCCCTCATGATTTTTTCTTTGCACAGAATTTATTTAAAGAAATCCTCAAGCAGCTGCTGCCCTGCAGGAACGGTGCAGGGGCGAAACCCAGCCTGGTAATATTGGGCCCGCCAAGGTCTGTCCCTAATACTCCAGGAGCGACTGCATGGCACCAGGGCAATATGTGTTAGCTCCTTATTTCGGAAGCAATACAGTTGAAAAGTGGGAGGTTTAAAACATGTATTGCCCTTCAAGCAACACGTATTAGAGCAGGCATGTCAAACTTATGGCCCGCGGGCCGGACCCGGCCCGCGAGGCGTTTCAATCTGGCCCGCGGCAGCCCGCCTGTGGCTGCGGCCCACCACCACGCAACGCCGCCGCCGCCGCCGCCAAAGCGGCCCGCCTGCGGCTGCGGCCCACCACCGCGCAACGCCGCTGCCGCCGCCGAAGCGGCCTGCCTGCGGCTGTGGCCCGCCACCGCGCAACGCCGCCGCTGCCCCCGGCCACGCCCCCGGCCACGCCCCCTGGCCCTCACTTTTTTTTTTTGAATCCGGCCCTCGGCCGGATTGAGTTTTACACCACTGTATTAGAGCTTGCATGGAGACGCTACCGGGGCAGACACGGAATACCTTCGGATTATTTTTTTACCATGGGGATGTGGACTGAGTGTTCACTTGAACCCATCAGTCATTAATTCTAACTCTGCCACATATTCAGTAAATGCGGACCAGTCTTTCACAACCTTCAATCATATTTTCCTGAGTCCTGATTTTTCCAGGTCTCAAGCTGATATAGAGTGTTGAACTGTTTTCATTTTTTGGGTGGGATCCGGGAAGAGGACTAAAGGGCACTGAACTGTACTATAGTGAGTAGAAGCTACATGCATTTGCCTTCCCTTTTTCTCAGTGTGTGATGGCACACTGTTGAGTCACAGAACGTTTATCCTATCAGAGCACAGGGGGTGTTGTGATGGTGGAGAAGGGTGGAGATCTAAGTCCCATAAAGAAGTCTCAGGATGGGAACAGGAAGGTATGAGCATAGCGACCCAAACTGAGGACGAATTGAGGAAGGATGATCAGGTGTTGGCTATGGTTGGAGTTAGTGTATTTTGAGTTCGGCTTCTTAATAAGACAGACAGTTTCAGCCCAGACTGATGAAGGCTGCATCCAGACATCCATTACTGATTCAGCTACATTTGAATATTCCGGAATAAAGCATGGATATTTCCCAGCATCCATGCTTTATCTTGGAATATCCAAATGTAGCAGAATAAGTAAGTGACGTCTGGATGCAACCTAGAGCTGCATTCAGATGCTTTTGGGGAAGGGGGGGAGGGAATTGAAGCTTTCGAACACACCATTGCTCTGCATTCCCTTCCCAAGGGCTTCTGTTGATTTGCTGAGGCAGTAAAACAATTTTTTGTTGATTTGTGTCTACTTGCCAGGATCATCTGTCAAAAGCAGGATTCAAGATTCTAAATAAATTAAGGCATCTGACTTGACTGAGGACATCATGTCAAGACCAAATGCTTATTAAGCAAAGGCTCTGCATTTCTCAATTTGGGCAACCGTGCAGAATAATAATAATAAAAACCCTAAAGCACCCAAAGCAGCCCTAAATGGGATTAAATATCAGTGAAATGTAAAGTTGTTTAAGTTTTTAAAAAAGAGGAGAGAGAAGAGAAATCAGTGCCAATATGTCTACTTAATGAGCTCCCAGAAGTCCCCAGAAAATCATTTCATTGATGTCAAAGTTCGCAACACGAGTAGTGGTGGGAAGAGAAGGTGAACTGCTGTTATCTTTTCCTCAAGGATTCCGCAACAGGCAATTCCAATACTCCCTTCCGATACGTGAGCACAGACAAAGCAAACCCTCCCCAAAGGTCACTGTTCATACTGAGCTTATCTTCAAAGATAAATAGAGCATCTTTGCTAAAAAGACGCTGAACTAAAGACTACAGCAGCATCAGTCTTTCAGAATCCGTTGTGCTTCCAGGCAAAACAACAAGAACTCTTTGGAGTTGTGCAGTGACATTTTTCATGGTTATTGCAGCAACATTTTCTGAGTCAGGTACCATCTGTGTAAAGCTGAAGTCTGGGGGCTTTTCTCATTTAATGTTCGTGGGACAGCGTGCTCCAGAAGCATTGTGGACGCCGGGCCCTCTCAAACCTACCTGGAACTTACCGTCTAGCAGGATAGGAATGGGGGAGTGGCCGCCTCGCCAGAGCAATGAACATACATGCCGGGCCATTGGTGCAGTGATCAAGTGACGTGTAGGAATGTGCACGAATATTCGTCATGTTCAAAATTTGTACAAATTCAGACATTTGGATTGGATTGAATGTTGGTACATTCAAAGATTGATGTTTGAGTGTGAATCAAATGTTTCTATACATTTGTATGGAGCTTCATTATATTCGTGAACCTGGGGAGGCGGGAGAGAAGCTGCCCCATTCTCATCCACCGTGGATGAAGAGTGGATTCAAAGTGGATTCAGAGTCTATTCAAAGTGGATGCAGAGAAGATTTGACATGTTCTGAGCAGATTCATAGGGGATTTGTAGGGGATTCATAGGCACAGCTGGCAACAGGGATTTGAACTGGATTCGTATTGAACATTCTTAATGAATTTGAATCCTACCACATTCAAAGGGGCTCTGTTCAAATGAATGTGAATTTTCTTGCATTCAATTCGATTTGAATCGAACACGAAAAACATTTGTGCACATCCCTAGTGACACAATGTGCAACTCCGCAGCTGCAGTTGCTCTGCTCCCACGTAGTCTTTGCACAGAAGTAGGTATGAAGGCTGCACCTGGAGCTGTACTAGGAATGCCTTTGGCACTCCTATTATAGCTGTGGACAGTTTTTATCACTCCAGAGCTATCAAAGGTGGGGACAGCCATGCATGCTGGGAGCCACTCCAAAATGGAAGCAGCTCCATGGTGAGCATATGCTCTGTGCCAGAGCATGCCTGAGTGTTTCCATCTTACAAGTGCAAAAAGGCTCTGAGAGCAATACTCTATATATAGAACATAGCCTTCATTTTGCAGCCCAGTCCCAAGCATGCTTGCACTGTGCTTTTAGGCTGTTTTGCAGTTGTGGTCTCTAGCTGTAGTTGGATGTTACATGGTTTATGGTTGCAAGACAAAGGTATGAATTCCCTCAGGTCTTCCTGCTTGCCTGCCTTCCTCTGGTGTGACCACAGAGAGAAGGGTCAATCATGCACTTCAGTTTCAGGGTAACGTGACACTAGCTAAAAACTGCACCACTGGAGCCAGCAGCCTATATGGCCAGCAGGACCACAATGTGGGGCCTTTTTGGTATGATTTATGAGAGCTAGGAAGCCACCTTTCATAGCATGATGGCTTGAATGCCTGGGGTTTGTATGTGTTAATGGGCCATCAAATTCTAAACTGCAGCTAATCTTCCTAAACTGCATAAACCATGGTTTGAATCAGTGGTGACTCATGGTGCAGAAGTGGTCCGGTAAACTGGTCCAATTCATCCTCTAAAGCTTTCAAACTCATAGCTTTCGCATTGGAAGGGTGGGGATAGAAAGAAGCTACATCTATTATAGGGGGATGACACCAAGCTTTAGCGTCACAAACAGCCAAATCCTTTTAAGTGCAATCCAGTGAGCAAAGTTTGGACTGGTGGGCCAGCTTAGTCTTGTGGTTAGAGAGTCAGACTTGTACTTAGTAATCACCATGTTTGATTCTGAACTCCTTCATGAATCCAGCTGTGTGACCTTGGTATAGTCACAGCTCCCTTGCTGAGCCCTCACAGCCCCACCTGCTTCAAGGGTGTCTGTTGTGGGGAGAACAGAAAGCTTTATCAGCTGCTTTGAGTCCCCTTAAATGGGTGAGAAAAGCGAGGTAGAAAAGCCAACTCTTCTTCTTCAAAAGCTAACAACCTTTCACCCCACAGACCAGGGCCTGTGGGCAGTGGGAGCACCGGTGTGACTCTGGTTGGAAGCCCCTTTTTGATTGATATTCTGGCCTCTTGTGGATGCAAACATTACTTGGTGTGATCAAAGACTTCTACTCCCAGAAGCAAAACAGCAACCAGTGCTGGACGTGAGTATGAAAGGAAAATAGGAGGGTGTAAGAATTTATTTATTTACATTAAAAATGACAATCCTCCCACCACCCCAAAAAAGCAGCACCAAAGACAAGGAGGAGGGGGAGGAGCAAGGAAATATCTTCATTCAATATGCTCTCTTTATGGAGCTTCTTAGATTCAACCTTGATCATATCCTATGATGCCCTTTCAGATTTACAGGAAATGCTTCTATTCAGGATTGTGAAAGAGTTCAGGGCAATGAAGAAACAAAAGAGACAAAGGAGAAGAAAGCCGCATCGCCTGCCGCAAGCCCATCATCCCTGATCAGGCTTGATAGCACCTGAAGGTGATAGTCATGAAGCCCAAACACAATCTATCCAGATTGCCCCAGAGCCTCAGCCACTAGAGAAATCTTCGCCTCTTCTTCCCCTTTTTGAGTGCTGTTATTAAGGAACAGCCGAAGAACTGAGTCTCCTTTCACAGCTTTCATGTCGAGAGAGAGAGAGGCTGTTTAATATTTATATGAAGCTCATGTGTAGTTTATGCACCTGTCAAAATGCTAAATTATATGATTGTGATTGCAAAATGAGCTATTTATCAGCTCAAAAGGTGGGTGAGAAAAGCAAAGGAGGTGCCGCTTCTTAAGAAACGCATGCTCAGGGTCTTTCTCGGTGTCCTCAGAACTGGTGGCAAATAATATATATATAAAATATATATTAAGAAGGCGAAGGGTGCTTTCAAAGCTTATAACTCAGACGGCATCTCCACTTCCAGTGGAGGTGGCTTCATTTGGAGTGGAGGTGGTGAGGCACCTGATTCCAAGGTGCCCTTCCTTGTTTCCATTTTAGAGAAAAGAGGCACCATGGTGCCTTTATGCAGGGTGGGAAGAAACTTCCCTAAGCAGGAGGCAGCTGCATGAGAGGTTGTGCCAGAAGAAAGGCCACCCAGTTGCTTCAGAGGTGCCTGTTCCCACCAAAGTGGAAGCAGACTGGCAGCAGGAGCCCTTCTGGACTCTTGGAAGCACCTTCGAGTGGTAGGTGGAGATGCTGCCTCACTCATATGCTATATGGCAGGGATACTAAGAATAAGGCTTCTCTGACCTTTATCTTTTTCTCTGCAGATGTTTTGCTACTGGGCTAGGAAGTAACTTTGTGCTGAGGATGCTACCCAGCCTGGTGGTGAAACACCTAGAGGAGGATTTCTGGGATCCAGTCCTGGGTTAATCTGGTTCACATAGTTCTGGATCAAAATGGATACCCACACATGTCCACACTGGGCATATGGGTGCTAAACAGGGATACTGTGTGGATGCCGTAGCATGTATCCCTAGGCACAGAACATGCCCATTGTGGAAGTGCTGCCTGCAGTGCTGCATGATTGGCCAGCTGAATTGTCACTCAGGGGTCATATCTGGTTACAGTGCGTGTGGCATAAAGCGGGTGGCATAGTTACCTATGTAGTGGCTATGGGGTTGTGGGCAGCTACGTAAACTACTATATAGGATGAATGGGGCTTTGTAGGATGTATGTAGGGAGATGGTCCCAGTGCCGCCCCCCTGCACATGGTGGCTTCTGGGCCTGCCCCTGAGTTACATGGATCCAGTCTACCATACGGACAATGACTGGGAAATCTGGTCTTCAGAGCAGAGGAATAGGTTGTAGACTCCTTTCTTAGAGTCTGTAGCTAATCCAGATTAGGGGGCCTGATGCCCATGCAGATGGCACAATCTTAATGGGGTCATAATGGGGCCCACAGTCTGGAAGGTACATAGTGTATGCATACCTAATGCGTACCTATCGGGTGCTTAATGGGACCTACAAAACCTGTGTGGAAACACCCAATGTCTCCATTCATGACGTACAGGTTAGCAGCAGTGACTTACACAGGATAAGTGGTGAGATGCCAGGTCTGAATTTCACAAAACTGTAGCCAGATTTGAAGTTGGGGGTATGCATCTCTTTCAAGACAGGCAGTAGTGAAAATGCTAAGCAGAAGATGTACAGGTCTGGAAAGATCAAAGAAACTCATTGATTACGTCACACCCCAAAATGAGCAACGTTCACAAACTCTACAGTTAAAGTCAAAGCAAAATGGAGTAGCTGTCATGTCTCAAGCCAGCAGCGTTCAGCAAGCGAACACACACATTCGCACTGGGCATTAATGTGTGGTCAGGAATGCCGAGGTCAGATTTTCCAGAGGGTCTTCATTGTTATAAATCAGTCAAAGTTTCAGGAACACAGAAAGTACAGGGACTGAGGTTGCAAGAAAAGATCCGCTGTCTGCAATGGTGTTTGCTGGGTTTAGGCGTTCTTAAGTAGGGCTGGGCGAGCCTCGCCCCCTCCACACAGCTCTTTGGCATGCTGAATGTCTCAGGTGTTCTCATTGTTTCCCGAGAGTCCTCTGCAAAGGGCGTTGGCTAGCATCTGAGTCCGAATTGTCCCCATCTTGGGAAACAGGACCATTGTGCACGTTTGACCCTTGAAGTGTGCCTTTCTCACTTTGGTTGGCAGGCAAGCTTGCCTCTGGCACGGGGCATGACAATAGCCCAAGTAAATGCATTTCTGTAAGCATGCCAGATTCATTTTGAACAGGCTCATGACTTTAAAAGCCATTTTCCTGAGAAACTTTTTTTTTGCACCAGAGTAATATTAAAATGTATTAGGTTAATTTACAGGTAGTTTCACGTGGCATGCTGCTTCTAACAGCTTAAATGACACTGCCAATATTCAGGGAGCAGAAAGTCTTGCAAGCATTTGTTTTGATTCTTCTCATTGGGTAATGAATTACTACTCTCTAGTTACACCTAGGCTAAAAATGTAATTCTGTGCATATATAATTGTGGTGTGATATGAATGTGAATTATAACTCCTTGTGACGCTTTCTCTCATGATCTGCAAGAATATAAATAACTATGATTTATTCCTGTTTTATGTGCTACTCTAGCAATGATGGATCGTAAGAGCAGATCATGATAATTACAGAATCAGAAGAGAAATAATGTTTCTCTGCTTTCTTTGCTGCCACCACTGGGCTACTTTGCTTCCAGTATGGATGCAGCAAGCTAGCAGAGACTGAGGCCCCTCTATTCCACACCAGAATGTGGAAGGAAGAGACTCAGAAGTGGACTAGCCGTTGCACTATGCAAGTATGGAAAAGGCTGAAATCTCTTTGTTCAAGAAAAAGGCAGGCATACACTGCAAAAAAGTGATTGTCCGGTGTGTTTGCAGTGATATATTTCTACATTTTGAATTATTTTAAAGAATTATATCAGGGTGTAAACCCGACACATTTGGTGAACGTTTAGTTTAGTGTGTTGCTGGAACAGATGGAATGGGCCTGTGAATTAATTCAGATTAAAGCTCTACTTTTGTATTTGTGTTGCTCTGAACAGGAATCAGATTTTTAATGCACGTATAAAGTTCTTTATATTGCACTTCTGATTAAATAACTAAATAAGTGCTGGATGAATAATTCCCAATTGCTTGAGATGCATACTGGACGCAAACTTTAATGAGCCCTAGAATCCACTGGAAATAAACAAATAACAAGAATGAGAAATAAGGAGAGTGGTTTCTAAAAAGAAAGAAAAGAAACCAATACCCGACTCAAAAGGTTTATTTTATGTGCATTTATAAACAGGAAAGCTTATGTATTGCAACTGAATAAATAACTCCTTGAGCAATAATTTGTTTGCATGCTGTTAATTAGAAGCATAATTAATTTTTGTATGTCATAAATAATAGGACACAAAATGCAGTTCCCAGTGGATCAAAATGACAATAATATTAAAGAGTTTTAAAGAGTCAAGAAAACTCCTCAGCTCAACTGATGTGAATAGATTGTTGTGATTATTTTCTTTTCTGTAGCCTTGTTATTAATGAAAATCATAAATTTGCTGCTGAAGATAATAATTTATTGGCAAAACTGTGAGGCTTCATTAATTATTCCTCTCATTCTTTTCATTTGGCGCATATGGAGGCGAAATCTCTGTGTTTATCTCTGCTTCAGATAAACAGTAGCATAACTAGATTATTCCCAGCAGAAAGATTTACCCCGTGCCCTAATCTCAGAGCTATCGTTCAACCATCTAAATGAGCAGTTACTTAAACTGCTAAGAAGAGAGGATAATTAGCCAAGGAAAACCAAGTTGTAGTATTTAATCTTCCCCCATAACCAAATACCAGTTTGCTCTATGATGTCTTCTAATAATTTGCAAGAATTGTCTGTTTCTCTTTCAGATTCCAAGGCCACAACAAAGTGGTCAAGTAAATATAGGCCGCATCCCCATTACAACCTTTTTTCAGTTTCAAACCGTTTTCAATCCTTGCAGACCCCACATCAGTTTGGCTTAACACGCTTTCCGCATGATCGAACTGTAGCGATCGAACCACTTCACACCTGATAACGATCTTGCCATTGAAAGTGCTGATCTTTAAAAAAGGCAAAAGAAAGGAAAGCAGCTGCCAGTTTGGGGAGATGTGTGAATGTTTGTTGCTGCTGCTGCTGTGTGCTCTGAGCAATGAGGAGAGGAGGGGAAAGAACTGCTGGCTGCCCGCTGCCGTTTTTCCTCCATCCAGGCAAGCAGCAGCCACCCAGCCACCCAGCTAGGCTCCGTGAAGGGGTCCCTTATGGGTGGCGCGTTCACGCCAGGAGGAAGAGGACAGGGCAGCCCCGAAAAGCGGCTTTTAAAAAGTAGCCACTGGAGTCCCCCCTTGAGTCATGTACATCCTCAGAATCCATATTGAATGCAATTCTGGCTGAAAGTAATGGGATCAGGCAAATTTGTGTTTGCATGCGGTTCTGTTATTTCAGTTTAGGGAAACTGGATTAAGCTTATAATGGGGATGCAGCCATAGAAACCATAATGCATCCAAGCTGTATCTTACTCCTGATGATATCATAGATGTGTCCATGCAGGTTTTTGGCCAAGAATACCAAAATAGTTTGTCACTGGGCCTTTCCACACTTACCTTTAGGTTAGAACACAATGTAGACCATGGATCTTCTGTGGGCATCCTATTCTGGTTCAAGGGTGACCCTGCCCATTGCTGGTATGTTCTGCCTGTGCTGGGTGGAGTGCAATCCCGATCAAGGAGGCCTTGATTCGGATTACCACTAGATCTTGACATTGAAGTTCGGGACTTTCAGGGCCCATTCCATGTTTGCAACTCCTGTGAGTCCCATTTCAGGACTACCAGCAGCCCATCCTAGTGGGGTACCAAAGTGCACCACTGAAATGGATTCCCTGGGAGCTCTAAGGCTAAGACCTTTTTATACCTCTTTCCATTTTTTTTTTTTAATTCAGAGTGGTTTGCCAAATATTAAAATTCCAGAGCAGGTGTAGGCTTTGCCTTTTGTATTCTGCTTGAGAGCCTCAGAAATAATCCACTGTGGGAGGCAGGATGCTGGATTTGATGGGCTGTGGTCCGGTCCAGCAGGGCTCCTCTTATGTTATTATATTCTTAAGAGTAAAAACAAAGTAACAACAGTAGCTAAAACACATAAAAAACTGGGTAGGCAAAGGAAAAGGCTACCCATGAAAGTGGTTCAGAAGCTGCAACTGGTGCAGAACGCAGAGGCTTGACTGCTGATGGGAGTCTCTGGCCAGACTTCTATCATGCCAATCTTAAAGGATCTGCATTGGTTATCTATTTGCTACCAAGCCCAATTCAAGGTGCTGACACTAACATATAAAGCCCTAAACGGTTTGGGGTATCTGAAGAAGCATCTTCTCCCATATAGACATGCCCGTGTGCTGAGATCTCAAGGAGAGGGCCTTCTTGTAGATTCTCCTCATGCAGAGGAATGAGGTATATATGCAAGAGGGCCTGAAACAGCCTCCCTCTTATAATACTAACTTTAATGATTAGTTCTCTGACCATATCATAGAATAAAATACATTAAGAACATTGAGAAATGTATCTCCCTGGGGTTCCAAGGCCAGGATGTCTTTGGAGCCAGCATGGAGCTTTCCTAGAAAGGTATTCTGATTGTGGACGGTTTGTTCCAGGACAATGGAGCTATTCCTGCCATCAGCCAATCTGACCTGGCCTTGCCAGTTTGGTCTAGTGGTTAGGGAACCAGAATACCAGGTCTTATCTGGGAATACCTGGTTTGATTCTGGACTCCTCCATGAAGCCAGCTGAGTGACCTTGGGCCAGTCACAGTTCTCTCCTGAGCTCTCACAGCCACACCTACCTCACAGGGTGTTCTGTTGTGGAGAGAAGAATAGAAAAGCTTTGTCAGCCGCTTTGAGTCCCCTTAAATGGGTGAAAAAAGCGGGGTACAAAAGCTTTCAGCCCCCATAAATGGGTGAGAAAAGCAGTGTATAGGTGGGTGAGAGAAGCCAACTCTTCTTCTTCTTCTTCTTCTTCTTCTTCTTCTTCTTCTTTGTGCAGAAATGGTGATCAGTCAAGAACAACAAATGAAATGGAGTAGAAACATTTGGACGCGATGAGGGTGGTGTGCACTTTCTATTAAAATCCTACCTGGGAGAAGTAACATGGGCCACAGGTTCTGCTCCGCAGTTTTGCCCCTTTGCAAAACATTTGTTCTATTTCAGATCTGCCCGACTTGGCTTTTTAAAAATGTACAAACTCGGACACATTCTAGTTTTATGGCTCAGTAGTTGGGCTCAGAACAGGCAACAGAAAGAAAATCTTGTAAGCTGAATTGTTTCTAGTGCTTTATTTAGAGGTGTCCTCTCCTGCTTGCTGGACTGACTTATTCCCCCCCACCCCCAATAATCTCTCTTACACTTTATACTTTTTATAGGTTCTTCTTCTCGGTGGGAGACTGCAAATTGGGTTAGGAGGATGGCTTTGTAAAATCTTATTTTGCCTTTAACCACCCTGGTTTGATTGATTGATTTATTTATTTACATTTCTATCCCGCCCCATACCCGGAGGTCTCTGTTCAACTTGCCTCCGACAATAAGGATCTACAAACACTTTTGTCTGCCTATAAGGCATGTATAGAAACCCATATAGTATGTAACACATGAATAGCAACTTTAGAAGGGGCAGGTGTGTGTTTGTGTGTTTGTGTGCGTGTGGGATTTGGCATGGTGTGTTTGAGCTCTGAACTATAGTTGCTCTTAAGCTGCGTCTAGACATCATCACTTACTTATTCCACTATATTTGGATATTCCAGAACAAAGCACTTCCAGACACCCTTCATTCTGAAATGTTCATGCTTTATTCCGGAATGCTTACAGTGGAATAAATTATGCCTAGATGAAATTAAAGATCAAGTATTCAAGGTCAACTGACTCTGCCATTCAATGGTTTTTCACTTTCAGTTTCATTTGCAAGTTTCACAGGTTGCAGCATCTCATTTTCACCTGATTTTGCTTAACAATATTTATTTAAGTGCATTTTTCTATCCCACCCTATACCTGAAGATCTCAGGATGAGTTACAGTCATAAAAACAAAATGTAAAATGAACATGCTAAAAATAATATTGGTTGCTGAAAGAGGGGAGAGAAATAATCTTCACTGATTTTCTGAACATATGAAGTGAAGGTGGCTGGTTATAGCTCAGTGGAGAGACTATTCCACAGTCTGGGGGTTACCACTTAGAAGGCCCTATTTTGGGTTCCCACCCCTTTAATTATTAAGGATGTTGGAACAATCAGGAGCCCCACCCTCACAGGTCTTAAGGCACAATGTCCTACATGTCCCTTTATGTTGTGTGGTAACTTTAGTTGGGGACTCCTTGCAGAGTGGTTTGATGAAGGAAGCCAGAAACCATCTGATGAGAACTTCTCTTTTGTAATGAATATGCAAAGGTCAGGAATATACATGTGACTATGTGAGATATTTATTACTAGGCCATGGTCACACTTTAAACCAGGCATCTCAAGCAAAAGACAATGGCAGAACCTTCACCTGCTCTCGAATCCCAGTAAATGGTCTTTAGAATAGGGATGTGCACAAATGTTTTTGTTGTTTTGTATTCGGTTCATATTGAATCAAATGCAAGAAAAATAATATTTGTCCGAATAGATCCACCATCAAAGTAGTGGGATTTGAATTCTATACGAATGTTCAGTCCCATATGAATCCCATACGAATGCATACAAATCCCACATGAATTGCATACGAATCCCATATAAAGCTTCATATGAATGTATCAAAACATTCAATTTGAATTTGAATGTCAATTTTTGAATGTGCCAACATTTGATTCAAATACAAATGTCCCAATTTGGCCAAATTGGTACATATTTTGAATGTGATGAACATCCCTACTTCAGAGGCATCCTGCCTGTCTCTCCAATATGCGGGTGGTATCTAGGCATCCATTCTAGTAGCCATTGATACCATAAACCAAGGGGTGGTCTTATGAACCAAATGAACAGTAGCAAACTAATGTGGTTCACCAGTGGTTTGCTGTGGTTCACTTGAGACCTTTTTGCATGAGGGCCAATGGAATGCGTGTAGGACACCCTGGGATGGAGCATTTGTGGGTAGCTAGCCAATCAGAGCCAGTGGTGCATGGAGACGCACAGCACTGCCAGCCACGCTGGACACTTTGGAACCCGGTGAGCATGAGGTAAGTGCCTCGTATGCACATGTGTCCCAGCGTAGACCCGTGCCTGAGTGGGTGGGTGCCCAGGTGGGTGCCGGAAGGCTCTAGAGGACCCAATCCAGTCCCCTAGGGCCCGTGGGAACTGGGGAAGGAACGTGACAGGGCTGCCCACCCCTGGGTTGAATTTGAACCAATGGGGGCAGGCTTGGGAGGAGCATCCCACCCCCACGCCAGCCTATTTGGGTTATGCCACGTGGGGACGGATTCCCCTTTTGCACGTAGGCAGGTAGGAACGCCATTTGGTTGTAGTGCAAAAAGGCCTCTGGTTTGCATGCGCCCTTCACCCTTTGCGTGAAAAAGTTTGTGCATATCCTTATTTCCTTCGTGATAAACCCAACCTCAATGTTCATGAGATTAGTGAACATTGTAGAAGTAGGGATGTGCACGAATGGGGTTTTGTGTGTGTTTGTTCGATTTGAATCAAATCAAGTGCAAGGAAGTTCACATTTGTTCAAACAGAACCCCTTCGAATGTGGTAGGATTTGAATTCAATACAAATGTTAATTGAATATTACTCAAATCCAGTTCAAACTCCTGCTGCCAATCATGCCTACGAATCCCCTAAGAATTCGCTCTGAGCACATCTAATCTGCTGTGGATCCACTGCAGTTGTTACTGGGCAGCATCTTTCCCGCCTCCCCATGTTCACAAACATCACAAAGCTTCAAATGAATGTATAGAAGCCTTTGCTTCAGATTTGAATGTCAGTCTTTGAATGTAGCCAACATTCAGTTCAAATGTATGGATTCAAATGCATTCTTTCAAATTTCAAATGTGGCAAATCTTGGTGCACATCCCTAATTAGGAGAACCATTCTGATAAGCTACAGATATCATGCTGTTGGTTTTCTGGCTTCCAGATTTGTACAGATATTCCCGACTGGAATGCTTGGCTCTCTATTTGTTTGATATTGCAATTGAAGATGAATTACCTTGGAATGCTGAGGTGTCAAGGCAAAGGGTGGACACCCACCTCTGTCATGACTAAAGGCATCGTAGGAGATGTACATGTTTATATCTGACCTTTTCATTTAGGACTACTGAGTCATTCACTTCAATGCCTGCAAGAAACATTCCTGATGACTCATTTCCCCCTAATTTTGCGTGAAAAGCATGGTCTTATCTTCCCAGTGACTTTTTGTATTCTTCCAAAGCGTTTGTTTTTAAAAAACGTGTTCCATGTGAACAAGTCAGTTCCACTCCTTTGCTAAAAACAGAACAGGAATTATTCTTAGGGCTTGTAACTTACTATACGCTGTTTCTCCCAAAGTGTTGATCCCAAAGATGTGTTAGGGCTTATTTTCAGGGGATATCTTATTTTTCTGTGAACAATAACCTACATTTATTCTTCAACAACAACAACAAATTAACATTTATTTAAATATAGTCATGTCATCAAATTCTGGAACATATCGTAACTCTCCCTGACACTATTTAAATTGATTTTTTTTTAATGGACTGTAACTAGGGCTTATTTTTTTGGAGTAGGTCTTATATTTTGAGCATCCTCAAAAATCCTGAAAATCATGCTAGGGCTTATTTTCAAGGTAGGCCTTATTTGTGGGGGTAATAGGGTATATCTATAAGCAGGAACCCTGCTGAATTGAAAAATTGGCTCATGCTGAAGTGTAATACCAAAAACCTATGACGTAGGATCACAAAGGAACTTTCCCCCTGTCCAAATAGTGCATATTGTTTGGGTTTTCTTAGGCCCTTCCCGTGATTACCTTAAGCCCAAAATGGAAGGCCGCACATAGTAAGCTTCTGAGCCTTATCAATCCACCTGTTGATGCTGACCAGTAAGGCCTAACCCCCTACAGGTATACTCCATCAGAAATTGCAGCAAAGCAGCAACAAGCAACCCAGGTGTCCTTCCTATTTGTGTGAATGTTCCAAAGCAAATATGAATACGAATGTTAATGTACGAATGTTGTAACATTCAATTCGTGTACAAATGTCTGAATTCATAAAAATAAAAAAATGTTACAGGTATTCATGAAGATCTCTACTGGGCACCACTCTACTCAGTATTGGAACTGACTTAGTGAACCAAACTGATTTTGGTTAAGATCCTGACTACAGTAGGTCCTGCAATTTAGCTGGGGCTCCTATTGGAGATGGTGCAGTTTCTGTGTGGACTCAAGAAATAGGTTCTTACTAATGAGACCAAAGGCTTTGCTGGACTCAGCTTGGCTCAGGGACTCAGTTTTGAGATCCACCATCTGCTGGCTGTGCCGTCCATCAGGGATGCACTGGAGGTTTTAAACCTTGGCTCTGTATATATCTCACATTTTATCAATTTACACCTTCCTATTGTTTACCTTTTCTGCACCATCAAAAGCTTACCCTCTCTGCCTGGCATTTTCATTTTCCATCATCCATCATCCAGCTGCTTTGCATACAAGTGTTTGGAGCCGCTCGCCTTTGCTATATTTTTAACTCCACCCTCTTTGTGTTCGGCTTTTGTTTTATAACGTCTGTAACCTGCCACTGCTTCACGGTTGGCAAAGAAGGGTATTATAAATAAAATAAATATTATGTTTCTGGCTGGGATTACGGTTGGAATCTCCTATGCATTAAAGGCTGGGTTTGTTTTTAATACGAAGAGGAATACAAAACTTCATCTTTTTATTCTGTAAGTGACGGCAGATTTGTTCCTTCCATTGTGTGAGCGTTGGGGGAGGGGAGGTCAGGATGCTCAGCTGGCAGAAAAGAGAAGAGCATCCATAAAATGAAGCTTCATCATTGCCTTCAACTCTTTATTCTGCCCAGGTGTAGTATTGTTAATGAAATGAAGAGTGGGGCTCCAATCAAAAATTACGTTTAAAACACACACACCATGAATATATACTGTATATTGGAAAGCTCGGTGGTAGCTGCTGGGACTGAGAAATCTTACTTTGCAGGTGTTTAGGATAAAATCTGCAAGGCAGAAGGAGGGAAGTGCAGAGAATTAAGGCAATTTGCATGAGCAGGGGATGTTGCAAATGCTAAAAGGGGAGTGCGGGAAACACGAGAAGGAGAGGGAGAGAGATGGAGAAAAAGAGGATTGATGGACCTGTCAGATAATGGATTGCTTTTTATCAATACGATCGATTATGGAGTGCATTATCAACCACTAAACAAAGTCAGTTATAAACTGTATCTAACTGGCCTTTCCCCCCCCTCCAGTGTGAGATAGGATGTTCTATTAATTCGAACCAGTCCTGTTCACACCTAGATCGTTGTAGGTCATCCTCAAGCCATCTTCGCTTTGGGCTGCATCCCTCACACCTTTCTCCATGATCAACCTGAGCCTCAACAATGGAACTTTTGGATCTCCACCACTTCTGCTACACCAAAGTTACCTCCTTTCTTATTGGATGTTATTGTGTCAGTCAAGGGAGGTGAGGGTGTGTGTTTGCAGTTCTTTTTAAAGCCTGCTCCCCCACCTCCACTATGTGCTTTTCTTCTCTGTGCAATTAATGTGTTTTTTTTAAAAAAAAATTGTGGAAAAACACTAGATAGAGGAATCGTACACATAAACTGAGGAGAGAAGGGGAGGTGTCTCATGAACTCCACACATGCACATTGGCTGAAAGGAAAGACTGGACCCCACACACCACAGCACAGTTCAGCCTCCTTTAGCCAGACCTCCACTCACAGCTGAGGAAGCAAATATGGCCTGGGATGCCAGGATGAGCTGAGTCCCCTGGAAAAGAGGACTCCAGTTAAAATGATCTGACAGGGGTAGGCCAGCTTGTAAAACAAATTGAATAAAAATAATGTAACACAACCTGAAGACAACTTGAGGCCATCCTAAACTGCTAGTTTGACCAGGGTCCTAGAAGAGGTGCAGATTCAGCATGCAGGGCTGTACTAGCCCTGCCACCAGTATATGTGCAGGGGATGCTCTGGCATGTAAAGAGCCATTTCTAGTGAAGAAATAGCTCTACACGGTGTGGATGCACTGTGCAGACGTGTCTACCACATGCACCTGTAAGGTAGGTGTGAAGAGGCCCGCAGAGGGTCACCAAGGGGTCCCACAGCCCCTGCCCGATGGGCAGCTGGAGATTGGAAAGGGGCAAGGGGAAGCCGATCTCGATGCCTCCCTGAGTCCGGCAGCCCCAATGGGGCTGCCGGGGCCAGGAGGGACCCACCTCCCCCTGCATGGGGCCATCACCTACCTTGCCGGGCTGGCGATCATGCAGGCGGGCCGATGCTGGTAGATGCTCTGTCATCTACCAGGCTCAGCACGCCTGCGCAATCACCACCCTAGCCTGGCGAGGTAGGCAGTTAGCGCGACCCCGGTCAGCTTTTCGGCTGATTTTCGGCCAATGCTGGTGGGGGTGGGGGTGGGGTGTGCCCTCAGCTGTCACAGAGGGAAGCATGTGCAAATGCTTCCCTCCACGAACGGCCGGGGACACTTCATGTGTGTGGGAACGGGTATAGAGCACTGTAAAGTGCTCTCCATCTCGAACGCATGGAAAGCATGCGTTCGAAAACCTCGTGTGTGAAAAGGCCTCCTGTCTCCAGCCATGCCTCTGAATCCCCTCTGAATCTGCTCTGAATCCACTCTGAATCCGCTGCAGCTGCTTTACTGCTTTGTGAATACAATGAAGCATCAAACGAATGCACAAAAGTGCTTGCTTCTCACTCGAATGTCAATTCGAGTGTGAATGCTTGAATTCGCACGAATTGTGAACCTGCTGAATAAATTGTGCCCAACTTTAGTGCTTGGATGTCTGGAAGGGCTTCCAGCTAGGTCCAGAGTGGCTGCTGGAGGGAGCTGGCAGAAGTGCCGTCAGAGTGCATTCTCCTGCTCTGTTTACCCAAAGGAGCAAAACCTCTGAAGTTCTTGATGTTCTTGATTCATATTGAATTGAATGCAAGAAAATTCTTATTTGTTCAAGTAGATCCTTCAAACGTGGTAGAATTCTATTTGATACAAATGTACTGTATATTCTGGCGTATAAGACTACTTTTTTACCAAGGAAGATCTTCTTAAAAGTCAGGGGTCGTCTTATATCAATGGTGTCTTCTTCTTATACGGTGAGTATATCCCAAACTCCATATTTTAACTGGAAAGTTGGGGTGCGTCTTATACGCCCAGTCGTCTTATACACCGGAATATACGGTATTTGTACGAATTAGTACGAATATCGAATATGAATACATATGTATCCAATATGCATCTGATACATATCCAATAAGTGTCCGATACATACACTGTAATATATCCTCTCTGAAAGTGTGAAATGTGCCCTGAATCCTCTTTGAATCCATTCTCAAACCATGTTGAATGCATTGTGGATTCGTTGCAGATATGACGGGTGCAGCTGCTTTCCCACCTCCCCATTCCACAAATTTTCCGAAGCTTCATACGAATGTTCTGAAACATTCATATTCATACGAATGTCAATGTATGAATGTCGTAACATTCAATTCATATGCAAATGTCTGAATTGGTCTGAATTTGTATGAATAATGAATGTTATGAATATTTGTACACATCCCTAGTTTTAATGTTCATTTTATATGTTCACTGGTTTTTAATGTTGGGTATAGGGTTGGATAAAATTGGAAGGAAGGAAGGAAGGAAGGAAGGAAGGAAGGAAGGAAGGAAGGAAGGAAGGAAGGAAGGAAGGAAGGAAGGAAGGAAGGAAGGAAGGAACTCTTGGTCTTACCTGCTCAAGACCTTCCACAGTCTGCACTGGCATGCAAATATAATCTGGAACAAACCCCAGTGCATGTTTTCTTCAGTCCCTCTGCTTTGTAATTGCAAAATTAGCTGCCTAGAATTGGGAATTGCACGGCAGTAATGCTTGCAGACTAGTGCTATTGCTTTCTAAATTTATTTGAAAATACTCTTTAATGCATACATTGCAATCACCTAAAGAACATTCTGTGCATGTGAGAAAGCAAGCAAGGAAGCATGTGGCTGTTTAACCTCCCCCCCAAAAAAAACCCTTTCCTTTTTATTTTAGTAGCACTGTCGGAACAATATAAATGGTTGGTTTTCTTTGTTCCATAGTGACAAGGCCTTTTACAGTTTTTTTAAAAAAATCTGACAGAGTTTCAACTTCTCTTCTTCTCTTCTTTCCCTCTAGCCTGCTTTTCCAGGGTTTTATGTTACTTGAATGAGAAGGTTATATGATGGTTGGCTGTTGTGTATTCAGCTGTTAATCTGACAGTTTTTTCTTCACCCATGAGAAAGCTTTCAGCAAGTTGGACATGGGGCACATCTTGGCCACCCCCTACCCCCCGGCACTATCTTAGCTGAAAACAATGGCCCTGTTCAGAGGTATAGAATTCCTCCATGTTTGACCCTCTGCCTTGGCATAATAGATCCTGTGCGTCACAAGCAGTCTATTTGGGTGCATGCAACTCCAGTCCAAACATTTGTGTACATTTCAAAAGTACGCAACTCAAGTGGGATGCAGTCTGAGGCCAAGGTGAGGAGCTGGTAAGTTGGGTTAGATTTGCACCCAAACAATAGATTTCTTTTGCACAGGGGACTCACTCTCTTTAAGTGCTGCAAGCGTAGATAGGGAGTTACTCTTTTGGCCTTGTCTCTGCTACATGCTCACAGGGAAGTCTGCACTGTGCCAGCCTTCGCTTGGCCAGGAAATACTCTAGCATCCAGGTGACTTGAAAGAAAAGCTTTCTTCGCTTTCTCCTTGCCAACTAGAGGAAGGCTGGCATAATTTCAAACTCCCTGTGCGCCCATCTGTGCTTCATGGTAGGGATGTGCATGAATGTTTTGTTTGACATTCTGTTGAAATCGAATTGAATACCCAAAAATCTGATTCAATTCAAATCTTTCAAATTTGAATTCAACGAGATTCAATTTGAATTAAGCAAATTCGTTCAAATTTCAGATTCGAGTCTGAACATACGAATGTTGACAACATTTGTATGCACACATTTGCATCTTCCCCAAATCCATATGCATCCATACACGACTGTATGCATCTCGTAGTTATCCCACATGCAACCTGTTTTTCTCCCATATGGATCCATACAAATGCATATGGATGCGGGAAAGATGTGGATCTTCAAGTACGCATCATGTACAAACCCGTACACACACGAATGTCCAGATAATTCGAACAAATAGATCCAAAATTCAAAATTTGATTGGAATGTTTACATTTGAATTTTGGGACATTCTGTTTGAGTTTGAATGTAAAAATTTGGCACATTCAATCAGATTTCAAATGCCTATGAATATTCATGCACACCCCTACTTCACTGTTAAACAGGGTCTGGATCAACATTTTAAATGATAGCATAACTGCTCAACAAAATATAATGTTAGATGCCTCAGAACTGGTATGGTTCCAATTCAAGTGGTCTCCTCTTCTAGAATCGGCTGGAAACAATTCCTATTCTTTGTAGCCTTTCCCTGACAATGAAAATTTTTCTTAAACATAGACTTACCATTTCATTCCCACACCTGGTGCACCTACTTGATACAAGTTAGACTATTGCAAAATTAAATTATTCATAAAGCTAGTTGTTCCTTATTTTGTTAGTTAAAACAAGTTAGTTAGTTTGTAAATGAAGTACACCCATCAGTTTATCCCTTTGACAACGTACCATGGGAATATTTGTTCTTTGCTTATGTGTTTTGTAAAAGTTTATGATGTATTGCCACATATTACTGCTAAAGCTTTAAATAAAGTTACAGTTTGAATGCTTTTTTTTTTTTTAAAGCAGGACTATGGTGGGGTTCCCTACAATACATGACATGACCCCACCACAGCTATTTCCATCCCATCTGGAAGCTCCTCTAGTCTTGTATCCTATCTATAGCAAGGGGTGTTTTTCCACAGTCACTTAGGGTGCTTCTGCACATGCCCTTAAACACCCATTAAGGACACATGTGGAAGCACACATCCACACAGTGGCAGCTTTTTAAGCCACTTTTAGTACGGAGCATCCACACACTAACACCCATTAAGCACACATGTGGGAAACCACGCCCGTACAGTGGCACCCATTAAGAATGGAATGGGTGGACCGCATTCACAGAGCGGTACCCATTAGAGACAGATAGGGACAGCTGCGTCCGCACCTATCTGTCTCTAATGTGTGCTTAATGGGTGTTAAAAAAACACCACATATAATGTGGCCTTAAAGGGTGTTTCACTGTGAAACCGCATCCGTTTAGGATGCGTCCGCACAGTGAAACTGTGCCGACCCGGGGCCCTCCCACGGCCCGCCATCATTGGCTCCTTGGAGCCAAGCATGGCGAGCCCGGGGACTCTGCTGACAGGGCTCACCCTCACCCCAGAAGCGGCGGATCGCTGCTTCTGGAGCCAGGGGGAGCTTCTCCAAACCCCTCCCTAGCCCCCCCAGGGGACAGCTCGAGTGATCCCCTCCTTACCTCTTCGGCATCACCCCAATTCTGCCCGGGGAATCCCAGGAGGCTTCGTGCCTGCGTGCTGCACACCTCCTGACTGGTCAGGGCTGCTTCTGGCAGCCCCTGCCGTCAGGAGGCTCTCTGCACAGGTGCGCTGACTTGCCAGGGCAGCACACCTGTGCAGAAAGCCTCCATCGCACCTTGGGAAATCCAGATCATATGCGTACTTTTTGGCCTTTAATCTGGATTTTCTGTAGACCCCGTTAATGGGGTCTACAACGGGGTGTTCAGCCACAAAATCTGGATTAAAGGGAGCCTGTTTCCACGTTAGTTTGGCAATGGGGTCTAGAGGAGGCTAGGGGGAGGGGTCACCCTTGGGGGGGGTGCCATCGGCGACTAAAGCTCAACATGTCCAAAACCGAGCTTCTTGTTTTTCCTCCCAAACCCTCTCTTCCCTGTTCTTTTTCTGTATCTGTTGGTGACATCCCTATCCAGTCGGTTCAGCAGGCCCGCAGTCTCAGCTTCATCTTTGACTCTTCCTTATCCTGTATTCCCCATATTCAGTCCATGGCCAAGGCGTGCAGATTTTCTCTTTACAACATTTCCAAAATCCGTCCATTCCTTTCTACATCCACTGCCAAAATCCTGGTCCATGCCCTGGTAATTTCTCGGCTGGACTACTGTAATCTTCTGCTAGTGGGTCTCCCCCTTTCCCACCTTCATCCCCTTATTTCTGTCCAACACTCTGCTGCTCGTATTATCATGCTTGCACGCCACTTTGACCACATCTCTCCTTTACTCTCATCTCTTCACTGGCTCCCCTTACCCCTTTGTATTCGTTATAAGCTGCTCTTGCTAACCTTCAAAGCTCTCCATGGACTGGCCCCTTCTTACCTTTCTGACCTTCTCCACCCCTATACTCCTTCCCGAACCCTTCGCTCCAGCAGCCAAGGCCTATTATCTCAGCCTCGGCTAGTTTCTGCTCCGTTTAGGATTCATCCTTTTTCCTTTGCCTCCCCCTATTTCTGGAACCGACTGCCCTCTCCCTTGCACGCCATTTCTTCTTTATCATCTTTTAAATCTGAACTCAAGACCACTCTTTTTAGGGAAGCTTTCCCAGGTTCTCTCTAGATGGACTGTTTAATGAGATACCCTCTACTGTTTTTACTGTTTTATGCTTTTAGCTTATTTTATTTTATCTTATGTGTTTTAATTGCTATTTTGAGATTACTATTGTTGTTTAGATTGTACGCCTTTGGCAGGTTTTTATACTTATATTGTATTTTTGTCCTGTTTTTGTACAGCGCTGAGTACACTGACAGCGCTATAGATATAAACTAATAATAATAATAATAAGCTTCAAAGTCATTTCGAAGTCATTTTGAAGTTACTTCGACGTCTGTGCAAAATAGCTCCAGAGCGTCTTTGAAGTCTGTGCTGATCTTTGGAGTGAACTTCGAAGTGACTCTGAAGTGACTCCAAAGTGACTCTGAAGTTACTTCAAAGTCACTCCGAAGTCACTTCGAAGTTTACTCCGAAGATTGGCACAGACTTCGAAGACGCTCCAGAGCTATTTTGGACAGACTTCAAAGTGACTTCGAAATGACTTTGGAGCCACTTTGGAGATTGCACCCCCTGTCCCCCTAAACACCTGGGGTGACAGGCAGACCCCTCGTGGGTAGATCCGGATTTCCAAATGGGTGCTCCAGTGTTTCCATGGCAGGGAGGCTAGCACCCATTGCTATTGATTGCTAGTCCACCCATGGAAACACATTGGGTACTTCCCTTAATCCAGATAGATCCGGATTAAGGGAAGTACCCATTCCCTAGATCCAGATTAAAGGAGCACGGCAGAAAAAAAACCAAGGAGTCAGGGGCACGAGCTGATGCCTTCTCATGCCTGAGCCTTACAACCACCCCTCCTGGACCCTGGAGCATCAGCCTCTCTCCCTAGACACTGTGGCCGGGGAGAAATGGGGGCACACTTCGTGGGAATATGGAAGGTGCTTCTGCCATGGGACACAATATGCAATTCTACCCAGGGAACTCCAGAGTAGGGATGTGCACGAATATTCATAGGCATTTGAATCTGATTGAATGTGACAAATTTTGACATTTGAACTTGAATCGAATGTCCTGAAATTCAAGTGTAAACATTTGAATCTAATTTCTAATTTTGGATCTATTTGTTTGCATTATCCGGACACTGAGCATTTGTATGGGTGGTACACGATGCATACTTGAAGATCCACATCTTTCCCGCATCCATACGCATTTGTACAGATCCGTATGGGATGGAAATGGGTTGCATAGTGGATAACTATGGGATGGATGTGGGGAAGACATGTCCGTGCACGTACAAATGTTGTAGACATTCATATGTACAGATTTGAATCAAAAATTCAAAAGAATAGAATTGAATTTGGTAAATTCAAATCGAACCTTGTTAAATTCGAATTTAAAAGATTTGAATCAAATTGGGGTTTTGGGTATTCGATTCGATTTGAATAGAATGTAAAAAGATAAAAATTGTGCAATTCTCTACTCCAGAGATCGGTGTAGACTTCGTGTTTTGGAGCAAGTGAAGTTGCTGAATTATATACCAAGACTGGATATGTATGCCAAGCAAGTTGCAATGCCCACTTTGCCCACTTCCAGCTGATCAACCATTGCTATGAAGTGACTTGCTTTAAGAGAGGGCTGAGATTTCACAGGGCCTATATGGTTCCCCTCCCCACAAAAAACACTTCCATTTTCCATGGACCTGCCAGTATCCTTAAAAAAAGAAAGAAAGAAAAGAAAGAAAACTGATGGCATGTCTAATTTGTTTTCTGCTCCCATTTTGCAGTAGCTCAGCTGTGCTTTTGTGTCTGCTGTTTACATCAGGATTTCTTTTTCAAGGACCGTATAATCTAGATAATAGCAAATAGAGTCCCCTCTGTAGCTGCACTTCATGCAGGAGAGAAAATGTATGTTTTTATGCCTCCAGCATTAGTGTGGTGCCTCTTGCAAATAAGACCAGTTGCCTGTGAGGATTGTAATTACTGGATTGCTCAAAATATTGATACAAGGAGGCGACGTCTTCCTCTCCTGGAATCCCACGAGAAAGCCGCAATTTCCCCCTCCCCTCCCCTCCATTCATTCTGTGGGTGTGTTAAAAAGTGGCACCATCTTAAATGACAGTATCTCTCATCTAATGGTGACTGAGGAATCACAAGAAGCACTTGTATTCCTCTTGGCAGTGGCAAACCCGTAAACAGGGCGGACTGGTCTCCGTTATCAAGAGCAGAGAGCACGCAGCAAACTTCATGAAACATGTAGTTGTTCAACAGCAACGCAACGCTCACGGGTTGACCTTGGAGCTTTAGAAATGTGAATTGATCCACTGGAGCGAGTACAAAGGCAGCTTTTGGTGCTAAATGTAAATTTGATGGGAAAAGAAAGAAAGAAGGAAAGAAAGTAAGAAAGAAAGAAAGATTTTTTTGGGGGGGGAGCTGAATAACATCTGCTTTGTAGTTTGCCTTAATCAGCACTGTGAAAAATGAAAGTTTAACGATCAACTACAGTGGCTTCTAAGTGAAGGATAAACAATGGTTGAAAGATTTGCCTCGCTGAAGGCAGGGGGATGTCAAGAACCATCTGCCTCAAACTTATCCAAACTGTCATCAAGTATTCTAATCCAGTCAAACGAGATGCAGCGAGGAGAGAAACCTATGGTAGTTGCTGCAGGCTTATCAAAAGGGTTGTAAATAAAGAAGGGAGAGGAAGGAGACGAAGAGAAGGAAGCACACGCTATTGACTGCATGGCCACAGATCGCCACCGGCTTTGAAATTCACTCCCATTTCTCAAGTCTGACAAACTGTACTAAATGGTGAAATGGATTTGTTTTTGTGTTCCCTTTTTAAAGGCTTTTGGGCCTTTTCATCCCAGCTGCTACCAGAGTCCACAGGGCGAGGAGATTCTCTTACTCTTTATCTCTTTCACCCCATTACATTTGTCAATTTCAATCATGCACAATAGAAATTACATAAGCAGCCAAGAGGTGATGCTCACAGTTTCAAGCAATGGTGCGGCCGATTTCTTATTCCTTACGTGGGTCCTTTCTGCACTAAGCCTTATTCCAGGATATGTCCTGGAATAGGCAATGGGAGGTGCCTGCCATAGATTGCACTAGCTTGACTGGAATAAATTCCAGTGTGGAGAGAGCCATAGCCAGGTTCCCAAGATAGATGTTTCATGAGCAAATGTATGAACATCCTCTTCACGCGTCTTCCCAGGAAGTTAATGACCATGACCCTTTCTACACGGGGCAATATTCTAGATTATATCCTGGAATAGGGACCTGCCATCCACATGCTGGTGCAGACCATGGCAGTCCCCTGACAGGGCCTACCATACTCTGCATTAGCCTGTGGATGGCAGGTCCTTAATCCCAGATATAATCCAGAATGAAGCCATGTGCAGAAAAAGCCTATGAGTCTCCAACATGTCTGTATCTTTGATTCATGGTTGGCTGTAAGATACAAAAGATACTTTGGCTGCTTCCGCACAGGCCTTTTAACACCCATTAAGCACAGATTGGGAAACCCGCGTCTGCACACGTGTACCTATTTAGCACACTTCCGGCGAGGCGTGGCCACACAGTAACACCCATTAAGCACAGATTGGGAAACCCGCGTCTGCACACGTGTACCTATTTAGCACACTTCCGGTGAGGCATGTCCACACAGTAGCACCCATTAAGCACACTTTGGGAAACCCGCGTCCGCACAGGCAGACCTGTTTAGCACACTTCCAGTGAGGTGTGTCTGCACATATCCGTCTCTAATGTGTGCTTAATGAGGTTTAACTGAACACCACATTTAAGGTGGTCTTAATGGGTGTTTTCCCTCTAGATCCGCATTAACACAGCACGCGTTCGCATACGGACAGGAGAGAGAACACATGGGGCGGGACAGGAAGTCGCCATGTTGAGTGTGGTGGCGTGGCACGGAGCCGCCATGCTGAGAAGGCAGGGACAAGCGCGGTCCGGCCATGAAGTTCCCCCCCCGATGGGCTTCACCATGGGCTGGTGGGCGAGGTCTGCATTGGGGTGCAGGAGGGAGCCCCTCGCTGGCCCCGCCGCCTGAGGGGAAGTCTCTGGAGTGGTGGTTCCCCTATCCTGCTTCTCCCCGCCACATAAGGGGCATCCCAGCGGCTGATGCAGCGTGCCAGGTCGCGGAGCGTGGGGCGGGTATGTCAGAGAGGGCACCCATACAGGGTTGGGAGGAGGCTCCAGGGAAGGGAAGGGAGATCTGGAGGGGGGCTAGGGCTGAGACTTGAACTCTGCAGCCGTCGGCGTGCACGCAGCTCCCCTCCCTGTCCCTTGCCTGGCTGTCAAATGTAGCGATGCCAGTCACAGAAGGCAGGCTTCGCCGCCCATAGGGAATGGGATCCCAGACACGCCGCTGTTTGGCCGCCGGTCCGTCCCCGATGCGTCCGCACATGGCCGGAAAATAGCAGTGAGTGATGGCTGGCTGCGCCAATCATGCAGCTCCCGGGGCAGCTGTCTGCAAGTCCGTGCTACTGCGTCCACACAGCGAGGGCCAAATCTGTTCCTCGCAAGCCATCCTTCCCACGCGTGTGCGGATGGAAGGGGTGCTGGAAGATCCGTATCTAATAGATGCGGATCTACCGGAAAATGGATGTAGTAAAACCGGATCTACAGAAACCGGATTTAGGAGGTCCTCATCTATTCTAAACCAGATTTAGTAGATCTGCATCTATTCTAAACCGGTTTTAGTAAATCCGGATGTAATAGATCTGGATTTAAAACGGTAAGTGTGGAAGCAGCCTTTGTGGCTCTAGTTTCTTCCACTTTGTAAGCCCAAAACATCTATGAGCAAACCCTCCCACACAAAGGAAGCCCCACAACACCTCTAACCAGGAAGGATTAACACCAGGAAGGGGTGTGCATAAATGCAATTTTCAGGATTCGATTTGCATCAAATATCTGAAAATTAAAATTGATTCGAATGTTTAAAATTTGACTGTATTCACATTTGATTCGATTCAAATACATTCAAATCTATTTGTTTGAATTTTCAATCTGTATTTGCAAATACAAATGTCAACAACATCTTTATGTGCCTGCACACATCTGTACGCATCCGTACGCATTCTGTATTTATCCCGTATGGATCTGTCTGCAAGAAAGATGCATACGGGCAAGTACACATATGAATGTCTGAATGATTCGTGCGAATGATTCAAATATTTGAAATTTGTGCGAATGTTTAAATTTGAATTTGTAGACATTTGAATTTGAATGTCCAAATTTGAACAAATTCGATCCAATTTTGAATGTTTTGAATATTTGTGCACATCCCTAGAACTGAACAACAACAACAACAACAACAAAATCATGCACATCCCTAAGCAGATCACAGTATTCTTGAAAATTGTCTGCACAATGGGATGGAGCAAAGATAAGCCTGGATGACCGACAGGTAAACTTGCTGAGTTTTTCACATCTTCAGTGCTTTCCCATGAGATACTGACACAACATCTCTATTTTGTTTTTCAGTCTGGCTTGTCTAGCAGTAGGTTGATGTTGCTGAACATCCTCTTGCCCCACCTGTTTGGACATCTAAGAGTGCCTGCAAAGGGATTTTGTTTTCTTACAAACATACTTGCTGTATAATATTGCTCCTTAATTACTCAGGGGAGCATCTTAATTCTGTTTTCTGATACAACACAGCATGCTTTATTTTTCACGCTACCACTGTAACGTGCCATAACACATTTCACAAGTAAAATTCTCTCTTGGGGTATGTGTGCTTTCAGTCTCGAACACTCTACCTGGTACATTCTGCATATCATACTATGCTTGTTTGCAAGGGACCTGATGCAAATCAGAGGGCATATGAATAATGTCTTTATGAGGAACAAATGAGAGCAAGGTTTGCATAACTCCATAGTGCTGCTGTGATTGATGGCTATTAGAATGGATGCCTAAGTACTACCTCCAAGTTGGACAGACAGGCAGGATACCTCTAAAGACCATTGGCAGCTGAAGTCTTTGTCTTCTGCTTGAGAATGTCCAAAAGCAAGTGGCAGACCACTGAGTGAGACAGGTTGTTGAACTAGATCAGCTGTGGCCTGATCCAGCAGGGCTCCTCTTAATTCATGGAGGTCTGGGCACTAGAATGGATGCCTAGGTACCACCTCTAAGTTGGAGAGATAGGCAGGATGTCTCTCAAGGCCATTGACGGGGAATCAAGAGCAGCTGAAGGTTTTGTCTTCTACTTGAGAATGTCCAGAAGCAATTGGTTGACCACTGAGTGAGACAGGATGCTGGACTTAATGGGCTGTGGCCTGATCCAGCAGGGCTCCTCTTAGGTCTTATGTTCGTCACTGAGAAGGCCCTAACACGGGTTCAAAGTAAACCACAATTTTTGGGTTGAGGCAGATCTCTCTTTTGAGCTCAGCTTTGTGCAGTTGGAAATTGAATAATTTAACAGGAAATCTGTTTTTTTAAAAAATAGTTGATCATATCTAAACATCCATCAAATGCTCCTCCTTGTACCTTTTGTCCAGTGCAACCTTCAGATCTAGAATTTTATTGGGTATTTAGCAAATAACCTGATGTTACAAATACTTACTGATAGACAGATGCATTACTTTCTTGTAGAAGAAGGAGATTTGAAACTGACCCAAAATACTTCCCACATCCAGTATTTTCAAGAAAGTAGGAAAACAGAAAGCTAGGCTTGCCATGTAGATATTGCCAGTGAGATGTATGTGTGTTTTAATAAAACATGACACTCCAATTGAGATTTGCAAATATCTTGGTAAGGTATTCACAAAAGGTTGGATGGAAGACAAATGAAACAATTCGTTATTTCTGCATCACTTTGGGCTGTTAAGAAAGCTTGGAAAAATACAGAAAGGTGCTGATAAGCAAAGAAATCCTAGGAGTGGTAGACAGAATTTTACTGGGATTTCAGTGTTTACAAGGGCCTGCCCTGTGTATATAGATGACTTAACTTTATCTGCAAAATGGAATACTCCAGGAGCGTGTCTTGGGCTCTGTAAGCACACACATGAAGGCTGAAGTTCATTCTGTAGGTGGAAAATCCAGCCTCAGAGACTAGGAGTGATGTTCAAAGCTTTAAGAACAAGTGGAGATACAGAAAAAGAATCTCCCAATGCAAACAACAAGATAAGTAAATTCACAAATGGACACTGTATGCAGATACTACAGTTCCTAAAAGTACATTCAACTACAGAATAGGCACCTACATTAGTTTAATGACTGTGGAAAAGTGGATAGAGAAAAAAAATATGTTCTCTCTCGTACAAGAGTAGAACCAGGGGGCACTCTATGAAGCTGATGAGCAGGAGAATTTAGACAGACAAGGGGAAGTATGTTTTCTCCCAGAATCAAGAGGGCAAAAATGTATATACCCCTACCTCTTTGTGCATTCAACAGTTGACTTATGATATGCTAAGTGTTGCTTCTCCCTTATATGGTAAACTGCTGATTGTTAGCTTTCATATAAATCACGTGATTTTGATCTGTGCAGGTCTGTAGAAATGGCCTTGAGTCAAAGAATGTATAAAGATAAGACATTTTTTCCTGAGGACACACACAGTTTTGCAGAAGGGATTTTGACTGTGTCAAAAGATATACAAATATAACTTTTGATTCCGATGGACCTGTCTCGTGTGAATTCCTGCTTATTTTCCCGTTACAAGAGGGACATTGGTCTATGTAATTTACTTCCAGAAGAGGTGCAGACAGCAACCAGACTGGTTAGATTTAAGAAAGGGTTAGATAAATTCATGAAGGAGAGGTATACCGATGGCAACTAAAATGGGTACCTAGATACTGCCTCCAGGTTGGAGAGACAGGCAGGAGGCCATCTGCAGGAAGTCAAAAGCAGGTGGGGATTTTGCTCTCATCTTCTGCTTGAGATGCCCAGAAGCAATTGGTGGGCCACTGTGTGAGACACAGTGCTGGGCTAGATGGGCTGTGGCCTGATATAGCAGGGGGCTTCTCTTAAATATACAAAAAAGTCATAAATAAACAAAAAATATCTGTGTCATCTCTCGTTCATTGTAAAAGCCAAGCGTTTCTAATTAGGTTTTGGGGATCTCTTCCATCTCACAAAAAACCATATAAGGAAAATATGTCCTTTAGGTGATAAGGAAGGCATGCATATTGTCAGCAGGAAAGAACTAGTGCCCTTATCTTCTGTTTCAGACTTGCCTTCTTTTTCATAGCATGGTTTTGGCTGTAATCTTAGGAAATAACTCAGAAAGCCAGAGAAACATCTTGGTCTTTAATTGTAATAGTTCTGAAAACAGTCATTGCAAGGTCGGCCATAAAGAAACAGGTGTGACTGGTTGTTCTAGTTCTATGTAAATTGTATCTTGTGTTTGCACAACAATTAAGCAGAAAAAATGCCTTTGTGTTTTGTTGACTTTTGGAGTGTAGCAGATGTAACTTAGTGGAATGGAACACAACTAAAGAGTATCTTAAACTATAAATAGAACCAAGTAGTAAAACTTCTCTTGGTCTGTTCCATTCCAGAGATTGGTGGTGAAGGTTCTTTGCTGCTAAATATTTCCAATTATACTGGAGCCTCATAGGCTGCATCCCCATGGGCTTCAGTTATTTTGCTGCTGAATCGGGGCATCCATATTTCAAATTAATGTGTTCCCACGTGGTTGAGGAAAGCATGGGTGGAAGGCAAATCCACCTGTTCCCAAGCAAATGTGGTAAACTGCTGCATAGGGGAAACCACATCCTTTTTTCTCCACCCCCTCTCCCATAATAGGAAGCCCGGCTGACATCACCATGCCCTGTCCTACCCAGTGCAGCGATGACAGGAGAAATCCCTGGGAAATGCTTCCAGGTTGCACCTCCAAAAAACACAACACACACCATAAATAAGAAAAAAAACATAAAAGGGGGGGATAATAGGATGGCAAAGGGGCTCATGGCTTGAAGCCACGGCTCTGACAGCAAGGACAGCTCCATTTGACAGTGTGCCTGGTGTTCACATCAGACTCCCTCTAAACCCTTGCAGCTTGGATCCATTTTCTTATCTTCTGTTCAACAATGCCCTTCTGGTCCCCCATGCCTCCAGCTACTTTTAACAGTCTCAAATCCTAGCTTTGAAAACCATAGCTTTTTGGCAGAGAATGAATGATCTAGCACTCATGCAGAAAATCTACCCCTTTATCCAAGAATCAGGCAATCAGGCGGGGGGGGGGGGGAGCATGCTTTAGACCAGTGGTTCTCAACCTGGGGGTCGGGACCCCCTTGGGGGTCGAACTACCCTTTCAGAGGGGTCGCAACAAGTCTCCTGCTGCCCTTCCCTCCCACCTCCCAACTGCTCTACCCCCATGGTTGGGGGTCTCCACAACATGAGGAACTCCATTAAGGGGTCGCGGCATTAGGAAGATTGAGAACCACTGCTTTAGACAGAGAGACACTCGTAGGGCAAATGAGAGCTCATTTCAGCTTAATATCTTTGCTGCTTTAATTTCTTTCCCCAAGCAGTTATGATCACAGCACGCATGGCAAGGACAGCGAAACCCTGCCTGCTAATGCTCCAATCACCAAATTCCTCCCCCAATAACCCAGGAGCATCCCCATGACTCCAGATAATACATGCTTGCCCTAATTTGGAGCAAGAATAGTTGGAAAGGGGGGGGTTTGCTGCGGATCTACACCATTTGTGCCAAATGTAGCCAGTATTAGAGGTTTTCCATCGGGACCCTCTGAGGCAAACTGAAGTTCACCTCAGAGTGTTTTGATCATGGGGACGTACCCATAGAGATTGCCAGATATCCACTTGCATTTGGTTTAGTCTCAAATAGGGATGTGGAAAGTTTGGTTCACATTCCAAATTTCAATCAAACAGTTTATGTTTATGAATGTGCAAATCAAACCAAACATTTGCTTGTTTAGGTATCTGGAAACTTGATTGAACTGAACTCAAATTTGAACAATGGTTCAATTAACTGGTTCACCATTGAGCCAAGCAAAAGGGTGTTTGCTTCAATGGTGAACTGAACACACAATTCTCATTCCTGGACGTCCCTGTTCTCAAATTATGATTATTCTGTGAATTTTTTAACAGGAAAAATGAAAATAAAAACTTGATCAAACGTGCTTCTTCTGTAATGTCATTCATACCAAATTGAAACGTTTCTTTATTTTCATGTTATGCATGCAAGCCACAATTCATTGGCTGGAATCAATATTCGGAGTGATTTGACTTTATCACAGTTTACTTACCTGGTTTTCTTGGACATTCGTTATGTTAGACGCATGGCCGTTTTGCACTTAGTCCATGCTAGGAAGGGGTTCACAAGGCTTCCTTCCACACTCGGGTGCAGAGTAGCCGAAACCCACCTTATCCTATCAAGCAAATGGCACCAAAATGGCACCCTAACCTGGTCCACCAGAAGACCTTGATGATGAGGTCTGTTGGCAGCCTAATGAGACTTTACTGGAACATTAATTCTGAGCAAAATATGGGGTCGCTTTAGTGGGCCAATAGGAAACACTACTGGAAGTGAGCATGCCTGCAAAAAGTGTCATCCTGGGAACTCTGAACTCATCCTTACTTCAGTTCCACTGAATTTGAAATCTGGGCCCACCCATCAGAACCAGTGCCCAGGCCTGTCCCAATACAGATGGCTTTATTCTGTCGTCTATCCTGAAGTGGAGCACCCTGGCCTGATCCAGGATTTGTGTGTGTGTGTGAGAGAGAGAGAAAGAGAGAGGGAAGAAGAAGGAGGAGACTTGGCTTTTCTACCCCACTTTTCTAACCCATTTAAGGGGACTGAAAGCAGCTGACAAAGCTCTCTATTCTTCTCCCCACACCAGACACCCTGTGGGGTAGGTGGGGTTATGGGAGCTGAGAAGGGGAGCTGTGACTAGCCCAAGGCCACCCAGCTGCCTTCATGGGGAAGTGTGGAATCAAACCTGGTATTCCCAGATAAGAATCTGGCTCCTTAACCACCAAACTGGCTCACTAGAGAGAGAGAGAGAGAGAGAGGAGAGAGAGAATGGCCATAGTCTTAGGATGGCCCCTGCAGTTGATATGGTTCACATTTGATTCAAACTTGTTTGAAAAGAGAAAAAAATACATTTTTAAAAAAGGTATTTTCAAGGGCAAAACGCACAACCACCCGAACTGCTGAATCACTGGTTCCACGAACATGGATTGCTTGAATTTTTGAATGTGAACTGCAACATTGCACATTTCTAATATCAATAAAGCTGCATAAACTTTGGAATTATTCTTGCATTTGCTGCTATCTTCGATGCACTTTGACACACCTCTTGAACCTCTGTGCTCATATATTGTGGGTCTCATTCTGTCTGTTGAGCAGGGGTTGTTTATGATTTTTGATAATTATTTTAACCTCCTGTATCTGATATGTAGAGAAATAACAGCCTATATAAAATACATAAATTCTAACAGTGTTCCTCTTCCAAGCTCTCAGCTTTGGCATTAGAATTCATGAATGCTTATAGATGTTTCTAAAAAGTCTTCCATCAACTGGATATCCCCCCCTTTCTTTCTCTGTATTACCTTTACGAGATGGAATAACTTATTTAATGTGTTCCATCTAAGGTGATAATACAGTTTAGCTAGCACACAATTTAAGTATAAATTGGGCTTTATTTAATAGTGATTTTCCATGTCCTGGATTTGGCCATATGCAAAATGCTGGATTGCAATCAAGATAGCACAGGGCTTAACAGATTTTAAAATACAAATAGTCAAGGTTTGGGAAATGTAAGTGATTCCCCCAAAAAGGGGTGTTTTTTTTTTGTTCTAAAACTCTAGGGTATTTTTCCTTATTTTGTACAGTCTGTGAAACATTCATCATCTTACTTATCTGTTAGGGTCTTCCCCTCCTCCCTCCCCCATCTCTCTTTTTGTGCTGAAATGGAAAAGTCTGAATGATGTGCCCTCGGCACTGAGCTACCTTACGGAATATCTTTCGGCAAAGGTGAGGTGTGCAGCTAGCTTTTTTCATGAAGTTCATTTTTGACTCTGAGCTTCTGAAGTTTCCATCAAGTGGAGAACTGCTCCTATCTTGCAATCTCACTATCCACTTAGATAAGTGTTATGTCAATCTTCCTATGTCTTGCATTAAGTACTCTGCATTGCATATATGTCGGGGGGGGGGGGGCTTTTCTTCCAGCAAGAAAGGTGGAGAGGAAAAGAGGGCAGGCTGATGTTCATGTTTGTTATGGCAGTCCCTCACGCCTAGCCAAAATCAGAGAAAGCACAGCTAAACAGACAGAAGAGGGTAAATGTTTGCATGTGATTTGCATAGACTGATTTGCATAAACATAGGGTGTTTTTGCATGGGCTTTGTAGGTCTCATTAGGTGTAGGTGTACCCAATAGGTACACAAGAGGTATGGATATGCTATGTACCTTCTGCACTGCAGGGCCCACTAAGACCCCCATTAAGGTCACACTGTCTTCACAGGGCATTATAGAGACCCATATCTAATTGGGTCTTTGGACCCCCTAATCTGGAATAGCTGTAGACCCGAAAAAAGGATTCTACAATCTGTCCTCCTCCCTGAAGACCAGATTTCCCAGTGAACATACTCATGGCAGACTGAATTGATGTGGTTCAGGGATGGGCACAGAAGTCACCATGTGCAAGGGGGCCCCATTGGTTCCCCCCTTACATACACCCTATGAAGTCCCATGCATCCTAAGTAGCAGTTTACCTAGCTGCCCACAACCCCATAGCCATACATAGAAACTACATAGGCAACTATGCCAATGGCTTTCTGCCATGCTCACTATAGCCAGATATGACCCCAGAGTGACAGTTCAGTTGACCAATCACACAGCACTGCAGGGAGCACTTCTGGAATGGGCCTGTTTTGTGCCTACGTGCTACGGCATCCACACAGTATCCCTGTTTAGCACCAAATTGCACCACCAAAATCTACCTCACTAGGGCTCCAAAGTCAGGAACAATTGTTTCTGGCTATTGGAGCCCCAACAGCAGACTTCAAAGCTCACATGTGCTTTGGTGTGACATGGGGTGGTGCTGAGCCTAGAACAGGCCAACTAAGTGCAGACAGCCTTGTTCCAGGACAGCTCGACTGCTCCTGCTGGAAACCACTCTAGTAGGGCTGCTTCCAGGTAGATCAGTCCAGCACAAGTGATGTGCAAACACTCACTTTGGAGCAGTTGGCCTCATGAGTAGTTGAAATGGAGATAAATGAACATGGGAGTTACTTTGTCCCCGCACACAGAGTAAAAAGTGGCTCAAAAGCAGCTTAGAGGCAGTAGTGTCTACACGCTGGTGCCACTACACACTAGTGAGCCGGTTTGGTCTAGTGGTTAGGGAGCCACAATCTTATCTGGGAATACTGGGTTTGATTCTGCACTCCTCCACAAAGCCAGCAGGGTGGCCTTGGGCTAGTCACAGCTCTCTTCTGAGCTCTCCCAGCCCCACCTACTTCACAGGGTCTCTGTTGTGGGGAGAAGAACAGAAAGCTTTGTCAGGCGCTTTGAGTCCCCTTAAATGGATGAGAAAAGCAGAGTAGAAGAGCCATCTCTTCTTATTATTGTAGTCCATATCAAAGGTCAGGACACGCACTTCCAAAGTGTATTCTCAGGCCTTTAACTTGGATCAGTGGTGAGATGGGAACACTAGCATTCACACATTACCCTTTCTAAGCTGCTTTTGAGCTTTCTTTTTTTTTAAAGTGTGCAGAGGCGGCCTGTGTCCAAGCGAACTTTATACGAAAACCTCCTAGTGCTCTTTCCCTCAGCTTCTAAACCTTTTCCCACTGCTATTTCCATCTTGTGATTTTTTTATTTGTTTCTGCATCTTTTCTCAGTAAATAGTTGAAGAGGAAGCACTTTAAGAGGTGGGGGAGCTGTAGGGAGTGCCAGATGCCAGTTGCATTTTAACGATAGGGAGTATTATCATGCCCACTGTAGCCAATTCTCTTTTAAATCATGGCAGTTTCCTGCTTTAGCCTCCAGCTATAGAATTCTTTTCAAGCCAGGAGTGAACCTGGCTGGTTGCCAACTGGGTTGGGGGAGATAATAAAGGTGTTTTGGTCCACTAAAGTATTTGGAGTGGCTCTCAGGGATACAGTTCTAGTAATGACATCTGCAAAATATGTTTTGCTCCTCTCTGCTCCTCTCATCCCGCTCTCGCTGCGACAGCAAATCTTCATATGAAAAGCCCGCTTAATCATGGCCAATATTGTCTGCATCAATGCAATCATTTAACCGCACCCCTTGGTGCTTGCAAAATAAACAAAGGAAAAAGAAAACAGAAGCTCCTGTAGAGTTTTTAAAAGTGGCAGGTGTTGGTTCTGTGTGTGTGAGTGTGTGTGTGTGCATGCATGCATGTGCGCGCGCTCATGCTATTCACTTCTTTCCGTGGTTTGCAGTTACATTTTTGTGCTAATCTAAAGGCAAGCAAGAGGCAGGTGGCACTTCACAATGCACTGTCACAGGGCAACTTGAGCACTGACATTTGATTTCCTTGGAAGGGAGGAAAGGAGGAAGAGGAGGAGAGAAATGAGGAGAGGGAGACACAGGGGGAGGAGGAGAGGGAGGGAAGAGAGGGAGGAGGGGAAGTGGAGAGAGAGGAGAAAGAGGAGGAGAGGGATGGAGGAGAGGGAGATTAAGGCGGAGAAAGAGGAAAGGGAGGAGGAGAAGGGAGAGGGAGTAGGAGAGATTGGAGAAAGGAGAGGGATGAGGAGAAAGAGGAGAGGGAGACTGAGGTGTAAAAAGAGGAGAGGGAGAGAGGGAGAGAAGAGAGGGAGGAGAAGAGGAAGACAGGTGAAAGAGGAGAGGGAGAGGAGAAGAGAGAAGAGAAGAGAGGGAGGAGGTGAGGGAGACTGAGGTGGAGAAAGAGGAGAGGGAGAGAGGAAGAGAAGAGAAGAAAGAGAAGAGGGAGACAGGTGAAAGAGGAAAGGGAGAGGAGAAGAGAAAAGAAGAGAAGAGAAGAGAAGAGAAGAGGAGGGAGGAGGAGAGGGAGACTGAGGTGGAGAAAGAAGAGAGGGAGAGAGGAAGAGAAGAGAGGAGGGGGAGAGGGAGACTGAGGTGGAGAAAGAGGAGAGGGAGAGAAGAAGAGAAGAGAGGGAGGAGAGGAGGAGAGGGAGGAAAGAGAGGGAAGAGGGGAAGTGGAGAGAGAGGAGAAAGAGGAGGAGAGGGATGGAGGAGAGGGAGACTGAGGTGGAGAAAGGAGAGGGAGACAGGAAGAGAAGAGGGGAGGGGGAGAGGAGAAGAGAAGAGAGGGAGGAGGAGAGGGAGACTGAGGTGGAGAAAAAGTGGGAGAGGAGGAGAGAAGAGAGGGAGGAGGAGAGGGTGACTGAGGTGGAGAGAGAGGAGGAGGAGAGGGAGAGGAAGGAGAAAGAGAAAGAAACAGAAGAGGAGGAGGAAAGGGAGGTAAAATGTGGGAGCTCGAGGCAGAGGGAGAGAAAGAGAAGGGGGAGAAAGGAGGAGATGAAAAAGAAAGTGCAGGAGCAGGAGGATAATTAGATGGAGGAGGACGGGAAGGAGGAGTATTCAAAGGAGGAGGAGAAGGTGATCTACAGATTAGTAGAAACCACATTGTTCAATATATTACTTGTGTTAAAGAATTGAAGATGAACTTTATATGCAAGCTGTATAAAATGTGTTGTCAGTTCACTTCCATAAACAAAGATCTAGTATGTTGGTATTGTGCCCAAGGGAGAGGAACATATATCCAACTGTGGTGGTTCTGTGACAGGTTATGGCAGTTTTTGGATGAGATCGGGGCAGTAGTAAATAGCATAATTCAGCAGAACATAACTTAGATGGAAGAAAATGGTTAATGTTGGTGTCTGATGGTTCAAATATAAATTTAGAAAACAAAAACCAATATTACAGCAGTTAAATTTTGGCAGCCCATTTGATTCTAACATGGACTTGGAAGGACATGGAGAAATGGACATTAAAGAGTTACATTTGTGATATGATTGACTCAGTGAAATTTGAATTATTGTATGAAGAGCAACCATCAAAAATATGAGTAAAAAATCTCTTATATGGCAAAAGCAAAATGGCAAACGTGGTTCATTATGTGAATCAAATAAGAGGGAGTGAGAGATGGCAAAAAGAAATGGGAGAAATGTTCCTGACTGATGATAAATAGTTTAGATCATGATGGTCTTGAGGGAGTTGGGGGTTGTATTGAGAAAATAAGAATATTTGGATTATGGTTATAATGGAATTAAATGTAATTTTTGCTCTGTAATTTCTATTTTTCAAAAAATAAAAAATATTAAAAAGATGAAGTGGGAATGAAGGTTCCTAGCCTCAGAGCTCCTTGGTGCTGCACTTAAATTGGTCCAGGAAATGGAGGCGTTCCTTCTGCAAACCTCCGTCTCCCAGACTAGGCCTCTTTGGTCTGCCAATAGAACTCGGTGTCAGAGTTTACCAGTAATCCTGATCAGGGTTTCCCTAATCATCATGAAGAAGAAGAAGAAGAAGAAGAAGAAGAAGAAGAAGAAGAAGAAGAAGAAGAAGAAGAAGAAGAAGAAGAAGAAGAAGAAGAAGAAGAAGAAGAAGAAGAAGAAGAAGAGTTGGCTTTTCTACCCTGCTTTTCTCTCCCATTTAAGGGGACTCAAAGCGGCTGACAAAGGTTTTCTATTCTTCTCCCCTCAACAGAACACCTTGTGAGAGCGCAGAAGAGAGCTGTGACTAGCCCAAGGTCACCCAGCTGGTTTCATGGGGGAGGGCGGAACTGAACCTGGTATTCCCAGATAAGAGTCCAGCTCCCTAACCACTAGACCAGTGGTAGGCAAACCACGGCTCTTTGGCCCCTTGGGTGTGGCTCTTCCAGCTTAGGAGTTATTAACTTAATAACAATGTACCTACTGTCATGATGCCCAGCGATCCAGTTAGTGCCTGCCCTCTCTAGGAGAAGCTTGGCCCTGTTAGGATGCTGAGTTCGTGCAATGGCCAAGTGAATACTACAGTGTGGACACAAAACACTGGTAGCAAGCGTTTCAACAGTAAACTAAAACAAGTTTATTATTATACACAAGCAATACTAAAAGGAAAATAAGGTTCAGGTATTTGTTGGTTTAACTCAGGTTTAACTCAGTAAGTCTCTTAAGGCTAGGAGCTACCCCTTTCTCTAAAGGAAAATAGTTCCCCTTTTAACAGACAAACCTCTCCACATTCCTCCCCCTCTGGCTTGCTCTGCCACAGCTCAAGCCAAGCCAGTGTACCAGGACGTGGCTCCAGATGATCACAAGGCCCAGTCCGTCCTTGCTTGTCCGATCATCCAGCCTGGTCAGTTGCTATTGAAGTCTTCCTTCAAGATCTTCCAGCCAAAAGACCCCTGGTCAGCTACTGGTTCCAGCTCCCTCAGGATTCAGCTCTCTTCTCCTTTCAGCTCTTGTACCAGCATGAAGACCTAGTCTGCTGTCTTCTGTGTTCATTTATACCCATATCCCTGACCCTGATTGGCTGTAACCTCCTGGGGAAAACTGCTGAAATAAAATGCTGCTGGAAACTCCTGATTGGAGGGAACTCCTCCTCTAGCCCCTCCAGCACTCAGATCCCCGGACAGCTTTTCCCTCCAGAAAGCAGCTGCACCCAATCATTGTAGCAGGGCCCGCACAGGATTTCCCGCCTTTTTTGCAGCCTCTGCTCAGGTCTTGCAACAAGCTGTTTGCAACAAGGCTGGCTATTGCAGCTAGCTAGAAGCCTGCAAAGCCAGAAAGCAAAACAGTTTGCAGCCTGTACCCAGAAACCGTCACACCTACTTACTTGGAGACTAACCCGAGAAGGGTTGGTAGCATGAGCTTTCTTAGACACATATACTTCTTCAGATGCTAGGGGGCCCAATGGGCACGTCTACTTTTTCAGAAGCTAGGGGAAGAAAGCTCATGCCACCAACCCTTCTACTAATTACTTTGCTGGACAGCTCAAAGATGTACATCTGAAGATGTGTACTTCTTCAGATGTACCTACCTGTATAATTCAAGATTTTAAAATTTGGCTCTCAAAAGAAATTTCAATCATTGTGTTGTTGATATTTGGCTTTGGTGACTCATGAGTTTGCCGACCACTGCACTAGACCAAACTGGCTCACAGTTTGTGGACGGAGTGTACCAGAACCTCATGGCCCCTTGTTATGTGTCTCAGGTAAATGCAGAAAGGGTTGGACTTTGTTGAAGATAACACTTTTTCTCATTCTCTTCCAGGCTTGTTTTCAGATTACATTGTCGTCCTCATCACTGGCTGTTCACGTTTTCTTTCTGCTTCCTCCGTTTCCACCAAAGTAACAAAGACAGTTTCATCTTCCCTTCTTTGGCTGTCCGGATTCTCATGCTTCTGTACCCATCCTCTTTCTGTTCTGATGTCATCTGCCTTGCCGCCTGTCCTGCTGAGCATTCTGTAATGGAAGTTGTTTGTATAAATAATTAAAAGCTGGGGTTCACACTGGGATGCCCAGAATGGTGGTCTTATTTTCACCAGCTTGATGGGAAAGATTTGATTTACATCTGCTCTGGGTATTTTATTCCCTGTCTTATTAAAGCTTACAACACTGGGTATTCCACTGGCGGTGTTTCCTGCCACCTCCTACTTCTTCAAATGGGGGAACACTGCCAAACATTTTTCAAATGATGAGAAATTATCTCCAATTAAGAGATAGTATCAATGGGATAGAACACTGACACCGAGTAATGGTCTCCTGCTGTTTTGTTAAGTGCCAAGGTAAACCTGAAACGTTTATCAGAAATTAATGTCAAAGCAAAGTCTAAAGCTTTATCATCAACCGATGTGAGGGTAGGAAATTATGATATCAGAAGGCAGGACTCTTACCAGATTCCCTACTCCTGGTGAGCTGTGCTTGGCATCCAGAGGAAGAAGAAGAGGAAGAAGAAGAGTTGGCTTTTGTACCCTGCTTTTCTCACCCATTTAAGGGGACTCAAAGCGGCTGAGAAAGGTTTTCTATTCTTCTCCCCACAACAGAACACCCTGTGAGGTAGGTGGGGCTGTGAGAGCTCAGGAGAGAGCTGTGGCTAGGCCAAGGTCACCCAGCTGGCTTCATGGAGGAGGGCGGAATCACATCTGATATTTCCAGATAAGAGTCCGGCACCCTAACCACTAGACCAAACTGGCTCAAACACTGCTGAACACCCACCTTAAAGAATCAGATACCACTTTGGGACATACGCTCGGCATGTCTTAGAAACACAGAAAGTGTTTACATCCAGAATATGGATTCTCTTAATCTGGATCACACAGGCCTCCCATCTGCATGTTGATAAGGCTCAAGGAGACGTGTGTCCCCTCCCCCCCCAGCCACATTAGTCTGGCTTTGTCTGCCCAAGATGGAGACAGGTGTGGATTAAGTGGCCTTTAAGTCAGATCTATTGAAGACCCATTACTAGACCAAGGATTTTATTCTGGACCACAGCGGGCATGCAGGTGGCATGCCCCACATGATGTGGAACCAAGGGGACCTGTAAGCAACACCCCATAGTGTGCCACCAAAACCTACCCTCCGGGGTCTGAGTCTAGGAACCACCATTCCTAGCCTTTGGAGGGGTGTGTGTGGCACTTGTGAAGCTTGTGTGTGCTTTACAGCCACAGGAAGCTTTGGGCCAGATCAGTACTATCATCAGATCAAGAATGCAATAAATTGTTTTGTTGTTGCATCATTTAATTGGAAAACTGGTTTTTAAATTTGTTTTCAAACTTTTTTGCAAAGAAAAATACCATTGAGAAAAGCTCTTTTTATGACCAAAAACACAGTAAAACATGAATGTTTGATCGAATTGTTAATTTTCCCATGAAAGAGGCGAATGGTTGTTTCAATCAAAAGCTGTGGCCACACCTAAAGCTTAATCTAGCTTCAGTCCACCTTCAGAGCGAGAGAAGACATAAGCAAAGCGACTGGTAATTTTCTTTCCACTGAAAGAAAACAGCTTATCACTTTGCTGATGTATTCTCTCATTCTGAAAGTGGATTGAAGCTGGATTAAACCTTAGGTTTGACCGGCCTCAAGGTTTGGGATGTGAGAAAAACTGGATTTTTATTCAGATGTGAATATCTGTGGATATGAAATATTCTGTTGAATCTGCATACATGAAATAGAGAAACTGATTGTTCTCACTTTGTCTCTCATCATCAATGAACTTATTACGGGTGAAGAAACTAAAATGCAAGCCATGGAACAGCAAGCCCAATCAATCCGGTTTTGTGGCCCCCACCTTCCTTCCCTCTATCAGTCATTAAATATAAATTGTTGGCTTTGTTTCCTAATTTGAAGATTTAATGTTAATATTTTGGTGGAATAGCACTATTATACATATATGCAGTTTTGTCTTTTGATTGTTTTTCAGGCATTTCTAGATACTGATTGATTTGTTGTGTTGTACAGGTATGTTGTGAGTGTCTGTTTGGTAGGGATGTGCATGAATATTCAAAAACTCGAATATTCAATTCAAATCTGACGAATTTTGACATTTGAACTCAAATTGGATTTTTCAAAATCCGATACGGATTTTTGAATGATTTGAATGTGTAGAATTGTATCGTATATGAATCTGCCCCAAATCTATCCGTATCTTGCACTTAAACTATGGGATTAAAATGGGATGTGTACGGAATGCATATGGATTTTTCCGGCATGCACACAGATATGTATAACGGATATGGATGTTGTCAACATTTGTATCTTTAAATGGATTTGAATCAGATTTTAAGACAATTGAATCTTAAATATCCAAAACGAATCGGATTTTATGACATTTGAATCTACTCGGATTCAAATGTCAAAAGTACATTGGTGCCCTACTGCTTTGTAGTTGTATGAAAGATTTGTCAATAAAAGAAATATTTTTAAAAAACATATATATATATGTTTTTTAGTAGGTATGTTAGGTCAGTGGCCCATCTGACCCAGCAGCCTGATATGGAAGGGTGATATCGCTTATCCTTAGGCCAGACTCTCAGATATCAGTTTTCCATAGAGTTGCCTCATCACTGCTTTCTGCTTTGCTATGGCTGAGGCAGGCACATCTCATCTAAAAATGATGCTAGAAGAAATACTAGAATCCCTCCAGTCTGTAATGATTCCACATCAATTTCCAAATTATTTGCTCACGAAGCATAGTTCTTCCAGCTTGTTTCTATCAGCAAAAGCTTTCAGGACCATAATAGGATTTAATGTACACCATTCGTTGATAGTACATGTTAGGGTAGGAAGGCAGTAAAAATGAGCTGTGAAATCATTTTGCTGTTGAGCCTCCAATTAGAAAGACATATCAGAGAGAAGAAATTTCAGTCCATTTTGCACGACTGAATGTCCCCAAGGGTGATATCATAACTGGGCAGAAAATGCTAACTGCTTGCACTAATTTTTAGTGGCTTCAGTATTTCTTGGCCAAGAAAAGAGAGGGTTTGCAGTGACAGGAACAGAATATTTGGGGCTGCATCCATAGGTGGGAAAAGGTTGCTGCCTAGGTGCCCTCTGGGCTCAGGATCCTGCCCTCAAAGTAGGTCTACAGGCTACTAAAGAGGCACAAAATCCCCCTTTGGAGCTACTATTGATGTAGGGTGGGATGAGCTTTAAGGATGGGTTCTACCCTCATTTGCCTTCCCTGCTGTCTCTGGTGAAGGAAGCTGAGTTATTGGAGTGATTTTCAAACATTCCTGTTTAACATTGGATGGGGGGAGAAACAACTGATATTGGGGGGGGGAGGGAGGTGGAGGAGGGAGTTTAGTCCTGGCCAAAAGCTCAATTGCAGTAATGATTTTAAACCTGATGGGTAGGAGCCAGGAAGAACATACACTTTCAGTTGTCATTGCCTGTGGGCTAGGAAGTTATGGTAGCTTCCACACTACCTGCTCTGGATAGAGTCAGGCCCAGGCTAGGTATGCATGGGAGACCACTCTATCATTTGGGCTGCTCCCCCAGGGTGGTTCTTGTGCCAGGGAGACTTCTAGGTAAAGGCCAATGTGGTCAGGAGCTTTTGCCTCCTGGGAACTGCTGGTGGGCAGAGCTGGTCTAGGGTTTGTAGACTCTTCAGAAGGCCCTGTTCTTTCCTTTCCTTTCCTTCTCCTTCCCTCAGCCTCGCCCTATATACTCTCTGTGTCTTTATTCTACCCGCATCTCACGCCCCAGGTATGCGAATTCCATAGCAGATGAATTTGTGATGAATTACTCGGGCTCAAAATAAAGGGAGCACCACTAGTTAGGTATGGGTGTTGGTTAGGGGCAATGGGCAATTTGGCAGTGGCTGGTATACTGGACCAGCAAATGTACTAGGAGCCTCTCTTCCACATGCTGTCCCAACCCAGGATCACCCTTAGATCACATCGGCATGCAGAAAGGAGGCTCATAAAACAATGAGCTCGCTGGTCTGGTATACCAGCTAGTGCATAATTGCACACTGCCCATTGGTTTGGCTGTGCACTGAGTCGGTGTCATGCCCCCTGTTGTCAGCACATCTTCCTCCAAAGATGAAGGGGCAGTTGCAAGCCCAGCCCAGCTCAGGCAGGCTACTCAGCTGGACTAAATGAGGAATGCCTGACACAAGCAGCTAGTGAGAATGCTGGGTCTATACATCAAGACAACAGCAGCTCAGGATCAGAAGACGCTGGCCGATGCCCTTCACCAACTGGTTTGAGGCATGAGCCTGAACAGCTGTGCAAATCAGAAAGAATCTGCACCCATCACCTGCGGCAAAGGAGGTGTGGCCTTGACTTGCCTTTTTAAGACAGAATAGTCTGTTAAGTTTTGTTGCAGACAAATGCTCAACAAATCTGTACCTCCCAGATTCGTGACCTTGCTTCTTGATTCATTACCAACAATCTGAGCCTCTGATAATGTTGACTCTGGAACTCTTTTGGCTACGTGTTTAACTCTCAAGCTCCCAGGTACTTTGTCTCAGACGTTGCTGACTGTTATTGCTGACTGTTGCTGCTGCAGCTCCTCTTTGTGAGCACATGTATTTGTTCTCCACACCTCACTGGCTGGAGACACGACAGCCAGCAAATTTCCCTGTCTTGGTGTTTTGGTCTGACTGGGTAGATTGTTTCATGCCCTTAATGCCAGTTCTCCTCTCCCTTTGCCATCTCTTCTCTCTCACACACATACAATGTTTATTAATAATAATCATTAAAAAATAAAATATAAAGCTATATTTCCAAAAGACAGCCAGTTCGGTATTCTTCAAACAAACGAAAGCTTTTATTGAGTACACTAGAGGCATGAAATGTTTATATTCAGTTCACTCTTAATTAACCCTTTTTCTGCCTACTCTCACTCCTTCTTTCAGGATCCTTTCCTGTTCTGTCTGACAGAATTAAGAACCCGGTTCCAATCTTGCCCTCCCCACCTTTCCCAAGGTGTAAGACTGTTGCTCCCCCAAACAGTCCCAAAACCAGAACAAAGACTAGAACAAAACTTTTCTCCTGACACAGCCTTTTATACCTTCCTGCTTAGTGATGACCCTCTCTGATTGGCTGATCCGTGAGCTACCTCACCCCTCCCTTTTCTAGGGCTGGTGAGCTCCGCCCCCTCCTTTATGTCAAAACTAACATATCTTTTAACCTGGCTCTAACTTACCCCAAAAAGCATTGTCACAGTGGCATGGGCCAATACCCTCCTGGTACAGGAAGACCATTCACATTTGTGGTCAGTGAGGAGTGTCCTCACCAGGCAGAAATGCATATGACCCTCCTGTACCCAGAATGTACCAGGTTTAGAGCATGGCTGTAGTGCAAAAAGGTCTCAGATCTTGCTAATACAGATTAACTGAAGTAAGTGCCTTGGATACTGATAATTAAGAATGCAGAATTGAGGTCAGAGGGATTCCCATGTAGGTTTCCCAGGACAGAAACTGCTGATGCTACCTGTGGGACCCTAGGGTACTGTGATGGTGGGGTGTTACTTCTTGATGCTGCTGTTTCAGAATTGTTCTCAGCTGAACTGATGACCAGGGCACCAAGATATATGAAAGCCTTGAGGATCAGGGCCACAAAGACAGTAAGGGAGAAGAAGCCCTAATTAAAAGCTTATGTCTGATCTTTCTGAACCATGTTTTTGCTTCACTGTGGATCAAAACATGCTTTGGAGAGATCAAGAGGCATCTTCTCATCAGCACAACCATCATCTGGGAGCACGTTATAAGCCATTGTTTAAATACAGATAAAACTCCAAATCACTGTGACTATTACAATGGATCAATTTCAGTTCCAAGGAGCTGCCTGTGCAGCGAAACCTCCAGATCCGTGCACAAACGACAGCATGGCAGTTTCTCTTTCCATTAAACTTATTTTGTGTTAAGCAGAAATGCTGAGCCCATTAAGGATGCTTCATTTACATCTGGATGCATTACAGGAATATTTCTCTGGGATTCAGAAGTTATCATGCTCAATAATTTGATAAGCATATGAAATTTAATAAAGTCTAATTAACTCATGTAATATAAAATGTTTGCCACATCCTGTTTGTATATCTCATGCTCATAAACAGGAAATGTTGTGTCCTAATGCGCTGGCACTTAGCTATGCACGTTCTAAATGTTGCTTTTAATTAAACAATAAAGAATGTAACATCCTTTATTGTATTGTTATAAATTTTGACGAGGTGCAACAATTTGATTCCTTTAAAAATTAATTGCCTAGGAGTGTGTTTAAGTAATATTGATTACGTTCAGTGCCTTGCGCTGATCAGTGATAGTTAACTTGGCGTTTAAAATATCTTTTTTCCATTATACATTTGTGATGTAAGAATAAAAGCAAAGCAGAAAACAAATAGGCACTTGAATTCTAATAGCAATATGCAATAAATGTCAGGCAGTTGGAAATTATGGTTGCAATTTCATTGGAGTACACTTTGTTCCCTATTATGCCTGCATGAATTTTGCTACCGGCAAAATCTATTACAGATAACAGTTAAGAACCTTTCTAATCTACACAGATAGGCATAAGGAAGGGCTGGGTGCGGTAAAAACAGAAAACTAAATATTAGAAAATGCAATATTGTGAGTGGGAAACTGACATGCGTTGGAAATAATGTGGCCCCATTTGCGACTGCAAATAATAATTTCCTTAAGATCATTGCGGAGTAGATGTTTTAGGGGTGTTTGACCTTGCTGAAGGGCACATGACTGATAAATGTGGCGTATATCATTATATGTGCTTGTGTATTCCATTGAGAGAGATATTTATCTCTCTGCACTGGCGCGGTTATTTTCCTTGCTTAATGATTTCTACCTGAAACAGCAATTACAAAATCAGATTGCTTAAGAGGAGCTGGTGTTTTTCCACTCACTAAGGCTGGGATTGCAGGTACCCTGATCTTAGCATTCTTCTGTTGACCTTATCAGAAAGTTAGCAAGTCCAATGAATTGTAGTCCCACCCTGCCTGTAGCTGAGATGAGGCCTAGCCACAACAAAAGACAAATGGAGTGGTCAGTTCTTGTGGAAGAAGACTGATATATTGTCTCTCTGCCATATCACTCTACAGTACGGATGGGCACGAAAGTTCTAAGCATTCGAAATTCGGTCGAATTCAATTGAATGTGGACATTTGAATTCGAATAGGTTGTCTACATATTCGAATGTAAACATTCAAACGAATTTTGAAAGTTCCAAAACATTCGTTTGATTGATTTGAATCATTCTAATGTACAGAAACATATAATCTCATACGTATCTGTACGCATGTGCGCTAATAGTACGGGATGAAAACAGGATGCGTACAAAATGCGTACTGATGCGTATAACACATACGAATGTTGTCGATATTCATATCTTCAGATTTGAATCTAACATTTGAATAAACAGATTCCAATGTATTTGATTCAAATTGGATTTTGTTGCATTCAAATTCTAAACATTAGAATCGGATCAAATGTTTGGATATTTGATTCAAATTTGAATGCAAAACAAAAATTTGTGCACATCCCTACCCTTCAGTTATGGTTGTAGATGAATAGATTAATATGGAAGGGGTGGGAATGATTCGGTAATTAGTAGAACATACAAGGAGAGGCTTGTGGCTCAGGCCACATCTTCACTTACTGGAATATGGCACCCTTGTCATGCCAAAATGGTGGCCATTTCCATCCCATCTCCTTTTTTGATAGCAGCAGGTGCCTTTGAAGCAATTGCTTTCCAACACGATTGCTCATGGAGGCACCTCTATTGCATGGTGGTCTCTTTCCATCTTGCACAGAGACAGCACAGAAAATGGCACCTCATCGCTCCAAAAAAGAAATGGGGAGGGTGCCATGGATGGGGGACACCTGCAAACAATGCCACCTGCACCAGAAATGGATATGTGGCCTTGGTGGTACAGGAGCGGCTTTGAAAACCGAGGGTCTCAGCACTTGACAAGAAGAAGATAATGGCAAATCACTTCAATATCCTTGCTAAGAAACTGGCATTTAGCAAGAAAACTGCATACAAATTTTAATTTAGTCACAAGAGGTCATCTTGAGGTCATGGGACCAAGGAACATTGTCAAGAATAGAGGAACTGAAGGCTGCAAGAGCATGGTTCTCAGAATGAGAGCCATTCCACTGTTTGATGGCTTTCCAGGTTAATGGTTCAGGTTAATGGTTAATTAATTTGTATTTCTGTTCCACCTTATATTGGAAGGTCTCAAGGTGGGTCACAATAAAATTCACTATAAAAAACAAACAAATTACCTTAAAGAAGCAAGAGTGCTGGCATTGGGAGCGGATGTTGTCTCCGCATCCACTCCGTGTCCTTCTCCACAGTAAAATTTGAGCTGGAACCCAGAGGTACTTGCTGATACCATGGCCAGAACACAGAGCAGGCTGAGCTTCTCACAAATCATTTCATCTTGCCCTTTGATACAGTCTATGCAGAGGCTGGACAGACATTCTGTCTGGGATGGTTTAGGGAATCCTGCATTGGTCAATGCCCTAGAGGTCCCTTCCAACTCTATGATTCTATGCAGAGGCTCGAAAGTCAGGTAGACTCCCAGCAATCCTGCCATAAGCACACTGGCTCACCTGTTGCAACTAGAGATCTGCACGAATATTTGTAGACATTTGAAATCCAATCGAATGTGCTGAATTTCAACATTTGAACTCCAATAGAATGTCCCGAAATTCAAATGTAAACATTCAAATCAAATTTCGGATCTATACTTGAAGGTCTGCATCTTTCCCGGATCCATACGGGACAAAAACAGGTTCCATATGGGATAACTATGGCATACATATGGACATGTACAGCTCCGTATGGGTGCGTACGGATGTTGGGAAGGTGCCTATGTGCACATACAAATGTTGTCGACATTCGTATGTGCAGATTTGAATAAAAATTCAAATGAATTGATTTGAATTTGGTAAATATGCATCAAATCTTGTTAAATTCAAATTTAAGAGATTTGAATCGAATTGGATTTCCGGGTATTGTTCTCACTTTCAGATGCCCAGTATAAGCATCTCTGGTTCTGCAGGTCCTGGGACTGGCAGTTATGTTATCTTGGCTTGATTTGCCCTGACTCCTCAAGTTCAAAAATTACCCTTTTAAGAGCTGTTGACTGACATTTTAAGCTAACCTCCTCACTAATTAAATGCCACGTCATAGTTTCCCCAGTTTGGCAATGGCTAATGTAGGGAAGAGCGGCCAGAGAATTCTTCCCCTGCTGGGGAATGGTTGATCACCTTTGTCTGAAGTCACTGGGCTGTTAGCAAATCTTCCTTTGCTCCAGCCCATTGTTAGTGCAGTCAGTGGCGCTTGGACACACAGCACAAAAGTAACCAGCGCTCCCAATCTTATACAGCACCCTTGTTCTCTTGAAGACATATAGATCTTGACATTAAGATCCTGTCTGCACAGTACTGACCGCTGCACATTTAGTATATGCTGTATGCATAACAAGGGGAAAGGGTCTTTTGAGTGTGCCTAAGGAAGGATTCTGGGGTAGAATGTCTCCCCCGTGCTTACTTCACTTCTGTCCAGTGCAGGATTTATGGAGGAGGGCAATCTGTCCCCTTTGAAGAATGAGGTCTTCTTCACATGAAAATTGGGGTGGACGGATTGGACTTGTTTTGTTCTTATGTAACAGCCACAGTTTTGCCTTTGAAGTCAAGAGCCTTCTGAAAGGTCACAGGGATTTTAATTGCGGCCTTGCTCCAAATGGCATAATTCTTAAAGGCTGCCTTTGTTTCTGAAGCACGTCTTCTCTATGCACAGAATGCTCTTCGAAACAAGACAGTTGAACATATATATCTCATCTTTATTCATTCTGCAGACAAAAGGACCCCCCCTTTTCCTTCCCCTCTTTGCAACTGAAAAGGGTGCGAAATCTGAAAAGAACAAATAGAAAATTATCAAGGGCAAGTGCACAGCATATTCTGACGCCATTTCAAGACACGCACTCTCTCTCTTTTAATCACATTGCTTAGTTAAATCTCTGTTTTGCAGCAATGGCCAGAAATATATAAAAAGAACACTCTTAGCCATACAATGTGTTTTGTAAGCCATCTCTGTTTGCTCTTTGTAGTAATCCTATTTGACTGCCCACTCAGAATGGAGTCCATATGGTTCCCTCAGCATGTAGAACAAATAATCTATTTGAACCACTGACTAGATGAAGGATGGTTTGGAGATAAATAAGTTGAAGAAGAGACAGGAAAAGACCTCCCCAGGCTTCTTTTCAGTTGACCTGCACCAGAGTCTGAAGAGATAACCATGGCCAGTTTAGCTCATCCAGATATTGTCTGCTTATTCTGCTATATTTGGATATTCTGGAATATCCATGGTTTATTCCATAATATCCAAACGTAGCGGCATAAGTAACTGGCATTTGGATGCAGCCGAACCCACAATTATTGTTTGTGAATGTCCTATTGGAGAAACATGGAAACTTGATCTATCACTGGACTCGGTCCTGTTTTCATCAGGACTTTTTTTCCTCTGGATTTAGGCAGTATAGTCCTCATAAAATCTGGAAATAAGGAATTGCATTGGGACGTGGGATGCTGAATTCAGATTTAATTTGGATTAATTACAGTGGCCATGGGGACATTCCTTCCCAAATCTGAATTGAATTCAGATTAAAATGGCCATGGGGATGCACCCACGGAGGCCATTTCCTGTGGACCGCTTAATGGGCCAGTCAAAAACTTGGAAGCCTGGGACTTTTCCTTCTCTGCTTTGATGTTTGCACAGGTGAGATGCAGGTATGTGCAAACAGCATGTCTGCTACATCTGGGGCAAACCTCACACTCTTACCTCGAAACATGTATTTTTCTACGTGGAAGCTGCCCTCAGGGACACACCAATTTCCTCCCACCACCACTGCTGTTGCCCTGCCAGGCATCTTACTTTGCTCATGTGGACCCTGCCTTTATTGTTCATTTCATTAAAGGGTTTCATTGTATTCACAGCGATTTCAGGGTAAAGAGAGAGATTGCCCTTTGTCAAGGATTGCCTACAATATTTCTCCTTGTATAATACCTACATAAATCTGTTTATCTGAAATCCTTACCTCTGGCCGTCAGTTCAGTTCTTATTAACCTCCGGAGCTGCTCCCCATCCAAGAAAATATGCTTATTGGGAGAAAGTTATGAATCTTCTCTTGCCTGCTTCCAGATATACATATATCTTAGGCTTCTTTCATCGTTCTCTTTGGAAGAGCTAAATGACAGTGATGTATCAATATGGTGTTCAGAGCTCAAGAATCTAAAAATAAATAAATAAATAAATAAATAAATAAATAAATAAATAAATAAATAAATAAATAAATAAATAAATAAATAAATAAATAAATAAATAAATAAATAAATAAATAAATAAATACGTTGTGGGTGGGCCAAGAATAAAAGCTATCTAGAAAATTATCTTTGACTGATAGCCAGTGAGGGTGGATGGTGCAGAATGAAGGGACCAAAGTTCTCATCTTTCAAAAACTGCATTGGCTGCCAATCTGTTTCCATATTCAGTTCCAAGTTATGTGACTTGGGTTCTACGTATTTGAAGGACTACCTTTTCTTGGCTGGTGCTACTTTTCCTAGGGGGTCAACAGAAGTAGTTCTGTTTCACCAAAGGACGTATGACAGATGACCACAAGGGGACAATGACTTCTCAGAAGCCCCCCCCCCCAATGTTTGGAATGTCCTCCTTCCTTTATTCTTAAAGTGAGTTAAGTTGAACTGAGTTGCCGCCTAAATGTTACCCTGCTGGAGAGAGAGAGATTTTAAATATCTGCTATATATATATTTTATCTTTTGTTGTTGTTGTTGTGACCTAATCTAGGACCTTCAGGTGAAGGGAAGGATATAAATTCTTAAATCAAATCAGATCACATTAAGATTAGCACCATCCCCTATGATGGCATAGAGGAAGTTCTCTGAAATTCAGCTGATTTTAAAATACAAAGTAACTAACTACGATTAGAAGGAAGACTTCATACAGTATGATGTTGGAAAGCAACATAATCTTTCCCGTTTTCTGTTGTCATACAATAGTCACATGAATACAATAGTGATACACCTGTTATACAAGCTTAATTTGTTTTGTGGAAATTGCTGATAAAGTGAAATCTTGCATTGCTGTTGATTATGCTGCAGCCTCTTATAAGCAAAAAATTGGTTGTGTTTACTGAAGCAGGAAAGGATTTTGATGTCTCTTATAACACTTAGCAGTTGCTTGTATAATGAGAGATTACTGTGCCATAAAACGTCCTGGTGTTAAAAGACAAACAAAAATCCATCAAAGCAATTCTGCTTCTAAACCATAGAATAATTATTGGCGTCCCTCATGTAATTTGGTTTTGTTCAACACTGTTTTATTTTTGCATAGTTGGGAAGACGTGACTTCCTTCATACAACACTCTTGAGCTCACATGGTTGGTGAAATGTGGCCGCCCTTCTCTAATGTCATCCAAAAAACCTGCAAGGCTATCAGTTGCCCTTACTAGCACCATTGATTTCTAGTGATAGGCTGGATTTCCCCTTCATGTGCCAGCTTGGTCTCGTGGTTAGCATGTTGGACTCTTATCTAGTACTGTAGTTTCCCAGTTTGATTCTGCACTCCTCCACAAAGCCAGTTGGGTGACCCTGGACTAGTCACAGCTCTCCTCTGAGCTCTCGCAGCCCCACCTACCTCAAAGTGTGTTCTGTGGTGGGGAGAAGAACAGAAAGCTCTGTTTGAGTCCCTTAAATGGGGGACAAAAGTGGGACAGAAAAGCCAACTCTTCTTCTTCTAGCTCCATTACCATAGTGAGCAACATTTCAGACCCAGGCTCCATGTCCTTACAAGACTTGCAAGCTGCCATTTCAGAGCTGCACTAAATGGAGATACTTAGTTGACTAATAAATATGATTGATTGATGAAAGGGTTTGTAAACATCGGACAGCTCAGCCAAAACATCCAGGGCTGAAATGTGTTTTGTCAAAGAATGAAGCAACTTGTGTTGAGAAAAACTAATCTGTGACTCATCCCCCCCCCCGCGGATTCTGACCTGCTCTGTCAACAAACTGCTTTTCGCCCTGAACATCAAAGCTGCTCCATCTGCATATTTATTTATTTATTTATTTATTTATTTATTTATTTATTTATTTATTTATTTATTTATTTATTTATTTATTTATTTATTTATTTATTTATTTATTTATTTATTTATTTATTTATTTATTTAGGCAGGGGGAAGGGTTCAGAATCTTGTAATCCATTCTGTTGACAAAAATCCCATCGCCCCTGCTCGAACCATTGTATTAACAATTTTCATTTTGTCAAACATGATTTATGCTGCTGGCAAAATGACTGCTGCGGGAGCCTGACCCTTTCCCTGTGGAAAGAAGGAGCAAGCCGAAGACCTGATTTTTTTTTCTTTTTCTTTTTCCCAACACAGGGCCTTTCTCCAGGGGGCAGGGCAGGAGATAAAGGAACGGGGAGAAGAAAAGCCTGGTTGCGTCACATGGGCTAATTTGGTGCAACTCGATGCCGACTTTGCATGCCTATTTTAAAGAACCCTATTTTAATTTGATTTCTTTTCCTGCTGAATAATGCAAGATTCAATAGAAGGAGGAATTTGCATTGGTAATAAGGCAGTATCATATATATATATATACACACACGTACACACACACACACAAGCTCATGCATGCACACTGCACATGCACACATACATGCATATACACACAAGCTAATGCACGCACGCACACAAATGCACACATACACACGTACAGATCTGCAGCACCTTGTCTCCTTATCATTGCTATTCAGTGTAACAGGAGGCAAGACTAGATCTCCAAAGGGCATCACTCTGACAGCTTCCTAGGTGTTGATATACTGATACGCCTTGTAATTTCATTGCTCATAATGAATTCATATCTGAGAAGCAAGCTGAATGTCACATTGATGCTGATAACATTCTGTGTTCATTTAGTATTAACTAATATGCCGTGGAAGCGCAAGCGTCGCTGTAAACTTGCTTCTCAGAGAACACCTTGTAAAAAGGTAGGAGGCATCACCGTGGAATGCAAAGCTTAGGAGTGTGGCATGGTTGACAAACATGCAATATGGCAAGCTGGTGAGCTGGCAGGCAGGGCGCCAAGCTGGGAGTTCAGCACGGGGAAGTAATTGAGACAAATGGGCAAAAGTGGGGTAGAGATTATTTAAGAACATAAGGGGAGCCCTGTACTATTGTAAAGGGCCAAAGGAGGATTAAAGTGAAGGTGTGGCCACAGCCTTTGTTTTGGTAGGTGCTGTGCGTGTGCAAGAGTGGAGTATCTAAAGGTATGCATGCATTTTACTAGGTGTGTACAATTGCTTCCTGATTTCCTTTGCACTGCAATCTAGAATTACATGGAAGACTCAGTAAGCGAAAACTCTAAAAGCCTGCAAAGTTCAGGACTGGAAGTTGCAGCTATCCTCATGCAGAAGTGCTTTGCGCATAGACATAAGCCTGCTCAGCTTCTGCCTTAATGCCTGATATCTCATATATAATCTTGATCTGCATTGTGGAGCATAGGAGTATTTGTGACAAATGGTGACAGTGCCATCTGAACATTTAAAAGAGAAAACTTTTTTTTTTTTAAGCTGGGCTTCTACTGAGAGCACCAAATCTGGCATGAAATTGAATGCAATTCCGCTTTGTCTTGAATTGCAAAGGAAGGCATACCCAGTAAAGTGCCCTCCATTCCATTATGGGCTTATAAGGATAGCCATGTTGAAATCCAAAAAGGTAGCAAATTTATCTGTGACCGAGTGGCTGTGTGTGTATGCCCCGGTGAGCAGACTTTAAGGAGAAGGTCCCAGAGCCAGAGTGATCAGATATACTCCATTAGAAAATCATTCAATTTCCCTTCATGGTCTGGAGATTCTGTATCTTAGGGGGCTTTACTCCCCAGTCAATAGTAGTGTTTTTGATAAAGTAAAGTTCTTGGTTTCATAGTTCAAAGATTCTGCAAGTCATATATTTAACTGTCAGATACTACTTGCTCCTAAGGAAAGCCCGACAGGCCATATTTTTATTTGACCAATGATCAGACTGAAAAGGAAAAAGCTAAAAAGAAGGGAAAATGGACAATGTGCTATATTGCCTCCCATACAAATAGCAGAATACATTATTATAGTTCAAATCTATGCAGGTTTTCAGTCTCTACATGAAATGTGGAGTAGGATTAGTAAGTAGGGATGTTCACAAATATTCGTAGGCATTTGAAATTCGATCAAATGCACTGAATTTCAACATTCAAACTTGAATAGAATGTCCCAAAATTTGAATGTAAACATTCAAATCAAATTTTGAACTTCACATCTATTCATTTGAATTATCCAGACATTTGTATGTGTACGGGTTCGTATACAATGCGTACTTGAAGATCTGCATCTTTCCCACATCCATACACATTTGTATGGATCCGTACGGGACAAAAACAGGTTGCATACCGGATAACTACGTGATGCATACGGACGTGTACAGCCGCGTACGGATGTGGGAAAGATGCACATGTGTACATACAAATGTTGTGGACATTTGTATGCGCAGATTCGAATCTGGTAAATACAAATTGAATCTTGTTAAATTTGAATTTAAAAGATTTGAATCAAATTGGATTTTTGGGTACTTGATTTGACTCAAATAGAAAGGTCAAAAAAAAACATTTGTACACATCCCTATTAGTACTGTAGGTCATAACATCATCTTCAGTTCTTGGGCTGGAAATTGTGAATTTCCTCATTCATTCCATGTAAATTAGTTGCCTGCTCTCTTTTTGGTTTGCCCCACAAGCAAGCTGAACTCTTTCAACCTATCTGATGGAGCCTAATGGGGCCTCCAAACATTGTGTCCTGCGTTGGAGAGTAGTAGAGTTTGTGGCCTATTGTACTTAAGAAAATCAAATCAACTAATACTAATGGAAATCAACCCCAGCTACTCACTGGAAGGGCTAATTCTGGAGCTGAAACTCAAATGTTTTGCCCACATAAGGAGAAGACAGGACTTGTTGGAAAAGGTACTAACGGCAGGAAAGACGGAAAGAAAAAGGAGAAGGGGACAGAGGGGGTGAGATAGTTAGATAGTGTTAAATAGTGGAAGCAAAGAACGTGATCTAAGGCAGACCCCAGAAGATGGTGGAAAAGGTTCTGTGCTCAGCATGTTATGGTCCATGTGGCCACAAAGGAATACAAGACAAAACAAGTCGCCATGGTTTCTGGCACAGCAGAAAAACCCAAAACTAATATGATTCCAGTTGTGCCATCTGGCATCAGGTGCCATCAATGAGAGACAATCATGGGTATTGAAAACCTGTCTGACATATTTCTGGCCTTTTAGTTACGTTTGACATTCCTACACAAGTGTACATACATACATACATACATACATACATACATACATACATACATACATACATACATACATACATACATACATACATACATACATACATACATATTGTGGAACGGGAAAAGGTGCATAAAATGGCGACCAGAATGATTAAGGGTCTGGAACACCTCCCTTACGAAACCAGGCTGCAACATCTAGGCCTCTTCAGTCTGGAGAGATGGCCTTTAAGAGGAGACCTGATTGAAGTATATAAAATTAGGCATGGTATAGAAAAGGTGGATAGAGAAAATTTATTTTCTCTATCACACAACACTAGAACCAGGGGGCATCTATGAAGCTGATGGGTAAGAGAGTCAGATCCAACAAAGGGAAGTATTTCTTCACCCAGAGGGTCATCAGTTTATGGAATGTGCTGCCGGAAGAGGTGGTAACAGCAACCTGTATAGATGGCTTTAAGGTAGAGTTAGACAAATTTATGGATGACAGATGTATCAATGGCTACTAGAATTGAATGCCTAGGTACAACTTTCAGGCTGGGGGGTGGGTGGGCAGGATGCTTCTAAGGCCATTTGCTGGGATTTGAGAGCAGGAAAAGGTTTTTCCTTGTCTCTGCTTGAGATGCCCATGAGCATTTGGTGGGCCACTGTGTGCAACGGGACGCTGGACTAGATGGGCTGTGGCCTGATCCAGCAGGGCTTCTCTTATGTTCTTATACATACATACATACATACATACATACATACATACATACATACATACATACATACATACATACATACATACATACATACATACATACATATGTATGTTGTTGGTACTTAACAGAATACATTTTGTGGTGCGTTACCAATTTTTTAAATGATTTATTTATTTAAAGCATTCTTATGTCTCTCTTCAATATCAACTGCTCCCAGAGTGCATTATAAAATGATGATATTAAGATGGCCTCCTGCCTTCTCAGTTGCAATATTTATGAGATGGAATGAAAGAAAGAGTGCCTAGCTTGAAGAAGAAAATTCAAATGGTTACTTCTTGTTCACAGATTTTCAGAAATCACAAGTTGGAACTTTATGGGGAAGAAAAAGAAGAAGGTGAAGTCAAAAAGTTGTTGCTCTTTCAGCTGAATTTATCCTCAAAGCACAATTCTTGAAGCTGAGAGGTAAACCCTCAGGCAACTAGTCTTTATGTCAAAGAAATGGAAAAGCCTTAAAATTCTCAATTGTTCATTTTCTTACATCCTGATGGATTCAACAAATCGTGACTGCTTCTACACCAACATTGCAGAAATTTAATACAACCTGACGTACTGATTTGTATCAGAGAATAAGGGCCCATTCGAACTTCACTCACTTAAATGGTATAACAACACAATTCCAGTGAGGTGAAGATCAAGCTCAGAGAGAGGCATCCACACTTCAAATACTGTTGCATTCCCAAACTTGACCATCAGCACTTGAAGTGTGGATAGCCTGGGCCCAGGTGGACCAGATCACCTGGGCAATGGCTGTGGCAACATCTAGCATGCGCCTGGATGTTACCGTGGCAAAAGGCATGGCACATGGCTGTGCAGCTCCCGTGATCCTGCTTCTGTGTTCCTTGCAGTGCTTGTGATGTGTGCATGTAGGTCTAGCTAAAATCTCATGTCTTCCCCATTGCCTTTAAAGAAGTTTTTTGTGGGCTGTTGGTGGCATACATACTAAGTTATTTTCATTAGGCTAATGTACAGATGGATCAAATGTCTTTTTTTGGAAGGAAGGAAACCACACGCATCCACCCACCCACGTGGACAAATGGAATTTTGTAAAAATGAAACAGAAATTATGGAAGGGTCAACAAACAAACAAACAAACAAATAAATAAAAAGCATTTTTCCTTTAAAGATAAGATAAGATTACTGCCTTACTGCTAAAAACCAAAAAACTTTTCCCTCTCCACTCTTTTCCCTCTGAGTAAACTTTTCATCAGGCGCCCATTTAGTCTTAATAAAGACAATGTTCAATTTCTTTAAGCTTCTCTGATAGAAATACTATGCTCCAATGCTTCTCTGGTCCTTCAGGACCGCTGGCATTAGGATCCTCTGTCTACTGCTGAATAGCTTGTGATACAATTTCCATCTCCCCCTGCTTTTCCTAGTCCATGAATTACAGTCCTTCACTTGATACTTTTCTTTTCATGGTACAGTTCTTGCTATTTTTTTTTTTTTTGCTTTTTGTGTATGAAAGCTGAAGAAATGTTTGGTGCAAACCTCAGATACTGTTCTTAGGGTTTCATCCTTAATATCCTGTATAATCACATTTTCATTGCTTGAAAGATGGTCCTCATGCTGTAATTGTAAGCCTCTAGGCTATAACTTAGGCTGATCCTCTTTGGTAAGAGAGAAAATATAGATCTCTGTGGGTGGCAAAATGGGTGCATCATTTCCAGGCGAATTTCCATTCTTCCTCCCTGTCATCCATTTTTATTTTTTACTTCGGTACCTATTTATTTATTTTCATTGGACCCTGTCTGGTGAATGCCAGATACTGATTCTTCCCCTAAATAATAGAGACAAACAAACTACATGAATTCCCTGGCCACTGTGCCTGGATCTTGCCCAAACAAACTCACAACAAAGGCGTCTGGATTCAAACTGCATTATAAATGCTCATGGTTTCTGCTGACAGCACAGAAACTGCTCTGGGATGGACATCAGCATTAACTCCAAATGTCTCCAAAGAATTGTGAAAGTATTTCATCAAAAGATTTATCTCTGGATTTCTGAGGCTGTGCAATGACTCCTGGCTGAAAGATGGTGTGTGATGGATAACCTATCACTATAACTTGATCACTCCCTGCTAACCATTTACGAAAAAGAAAAGGGGGGGGGAGAGAAAGAAGGGGTGGGTGGGAAATGGAAATTAAAAGGTTAATATTTGATAACATGTTCTGTTATCTCGAGGTCTCAGTATGGGAGGAGGTGGCAAAATCTTAAATAGTGTACTTAAAACAAACAAGTGAATTGGATTCAAAACATCATGTCGGGACATTGTGAAATGCTTTATGCGTGCTTACTAACAGGTAAGTGAAAGGCAAGGGAGAAAGGGAAAGATATGCACAACGGAATACATATTTCAAGAGAACAGCATGGAGTGGTAAGAAGGACTTCAAAGGCTCTTTCCACACTGATCCAGAAGAGGTCTTCAGACCTCCTTTTCCATATACTGGGGCAGGATAAGGGAGGCTCACCCTATATGCTCTGTCCATACAGATAATATAGACCAGGCTAGGATGCCCAAAATGGTGTCCTAGTCCAGTTCACTAGTACCCATCAATTTCAAGTTCTGCTGGAATACTAGGGGTGCCAAAGGCCAGAAGAAGAAGAAGAGTTGGCTTTTCTAACCCGCTTTTCTCACCCACTTAAGGGAACTCAAAGCGGCTGACAAAGCAGGCTTTGTGGGGAAGTGCAGAATACCTCTATGTCCATTATACAGACAACCCATTTTGCCAGTTCCACAGGGTACACATTTGAAATGGGTCTCCTGGAACCTCTGAAGGCCAGGATATTTCAGTTTGGTCTAGTGATTAGGGAGCCGGACCCTTATCTGAGAATACTGGGTTTGATTCTGCACTCCCCCACAAAGCCTGCTGGGTGACCTTGGGCTAGTCACATCTCTCTTCTGAGCTCTCATAGCCCTGCCTACCTCACAGGGTGTTCTCATATAGGGAGATGAATAGAAAGCTTTGTCAGCCTCTTTGAGTTCCCTTAAATGGGTGAGAAAAGCGGGTTGGAAAAGTGAACTCTCTTTTTCTTCTTCTGGCCTTTGGCACATTCAGCGTCATCTACACACTAGCAGGAATGTCCACGAATGTTCAAAAATTCAAAAATCTGATTTGAATCTGACGAATGTTGACATTCTGATTCAAACTGGATTTAATAACATTCAAATCTAGACATTCAAACAGATTTTGAATGTTCCGTAACCTTCGTTTGAATGATTTGACTGTACAGATACGTGTGTATTACATATGTATCTGTACAAATATCATACGTATTTGTGCTTATAATACGGAATAAAACAGGATGCATACAGACTGAGCACAGATACGTATACACAGATGTCAACATTCGTATCTATAAATACAAATCTAATATTCAAACAAATAGATTCTAATGTTACGGATTCAAATGGGATTTTTCGACATTCGGATTTTAAACATTGGAATCAAATGTTTTGATATTCAAATCGACTCAAATTGGAATGCAAAATTTTTTGTGTGCACACCCTACACACCAGTTCCAAGGTGAGTGAAAGCCTCAGAGCGACCTTACCTGTCTCCTGAGGAATCTTTATGTGGATCAAGAAGCAATAGTTAGAACCAAACATGGAACAACCGGGTGGCCCGAGACTGGGAAAGGAATACAACAAGGCTGAATATTGTCACCGTGCTGGATGAATCAAAAGCTGGACTTAAGATTGTCAGGAGAAATATCAGCAACCTCCGATGCACAGAAGATGCCCCTCTGATGGCAGAAAATGAAGAGGAATTAAATACGATGAAAAGAAGAGGAATTGTGGAGGCTGAAAGAGGAGAGAACAGAAGCTGGCTGGGAGCCCAATATTGGCAGGGGGCGGGGAGCTAAGATCATGGCATCTGATGCCATCACTTTCTAGCAAATAGTGGGGCATGAAATGGAACTAGTGTCAGATTTTGTTTTCTTGGGCTCAGAGATCAATGAAGGTGGTGACTGTAGCCATGAAACTAAAAGAGGCTTGCTCCCTGGGTGGAAAGCAATGATCCAATTTGGATGTTAAAAGACAATCGTTGATTGTGGTCAGATGATCTCCATCCAGGAAGGACTGAGATGGAGACAGGCATCCCTGGTCACCAATATCTAACCAAGGCAGTGCTTTTTGGTTCCCACTAATAAGGCAATGCCATTTTGGGAAGCCGATGTTCTTTATTTATGGATAATGTTAAAAATATTAGTGTTAATGGATGAGCACAGTTAATGTTTCAAGAGAGGAAGAGGTGATAACAGCAGCCAGCCTCAATAGTTCTAAGAAAGGATTAGAAAAAATCATGGAGGGCAGGTGTATCAATGGCTGCTAGAATGGATGCCTAGACACTTCCTCCACATTGGAGAGATAGGCAGGATGCCTTTAAAGGCTATTACAGGGAGTCTAGAGCAGGGGGAGATTTGTCCTTTTGTCTTCTACTTGAAAATGCCAAGAAGCAATTGGTGGGCCACTGTGGGAGACAGTGTGGCCTCATCCAACAGGGCTCCTCTTACATTCTTAAATCCACCATTAGAGCTATCTATCCCCTTAGTCTTCTCTGGACCACTTCCTTTATCTTTCTTGCTCTCTGTCCCACCAGCCATGGTGAGAGCCAGTCCACTACCGGGAAAAGATTATAGAGAAGGATGTTCACGGTCTATTCATGTACATTGATAGAATGGACTTCATCTGTAGAACAAAGCCTCACAACTGCTAGGATATTTGAGGGAGACTTTTTCCCCCAAAGGATTGGTCTGTCTGAACAATCTTATCCTTCATAAACTGTGAGATGGCCACAGACAACAAATTATTGCCGTCTCTGCAGAACAGTAATAATGAAAGCATTGTGCAGCTCCAGCTGCCATAGTCTTCTGTTGACTCCAAAATTAACTATCTAAATTACTCCTAGGCAACTCAGTGCATGCCGTAATTTATAGGTAGCTATGGAGCATCAACGACTCTAATTGAGATTACATCTGTAATCCCAAATACATCACACTAGGTAATTGTCCGCTTTGTTAGAATGGCAAGCGGTTTCCCTAGATAGGAAGGGAAAACATTTCTTTCTCAGTTCTGCTTACGGATTGTGGTTCCATCTCCTCACCATATGTTTCCAATTATACAGTAGAAAGATGTGCATATAGGAGTAAACAGCTTTAAGCTGTTAGTTATCAGAAGCAAGGAACTTAATTTTGGAGTTCATCAATTGCTTCTCGCATTAGAATAAAACCAGGGCAACATTTTTCTTCCTTTCCACAAGCCATAAGGCAGGCGGCACTAATGCATAGTTCTGTACTGATTGAAAAGATTATGTACCATCAATGGCTGTAAAGAAACCGATTGTTCTTTGTGAACTCCAGGGCCTTCTTCACACTTGGCCTTATGCTGGAATATACCTCAGGATAGGGGTTTGTTGTCTGCATGCTAATGCAGACTACAACAGGCCTCAGTTGGGTCTGCCATAGTTTGCACTAGCAAGTGGACAACATGTTCCTATTCCAGAATGAGGCCAAGCATAAGAAAGGGTTGTTCTTAGGTGCCACTGAGTTAGGTTCAATTGTTGATGACAATGGCCAGATCCCCATGCACTCCATTTAATTTGGATTGGATTCAATGCTTTGAGCCTTGGTGGTGGCTGGTCTGGACCAGTGACACCACACACAGACTATGCTATTCCAGGTCATGCCTTTCTGTTGTCAGAACCAGTGGGCCTGGCCACAGGCAGGTAAGTGCAAAAAGGGTCGAAGATGAGTTTACTGCAGTACCTATTTTCTGAGTACTGAAACTAGTTTTTAAATGGCACATTCTTTGTCAATCTGATTAGACTTCTTCTAGGCTTTACAGTAAAAGCAACATGTTAGACTATTGTTATGTTAAACCACTGAAAAAGGAATGTGATAGGAATTGGAAAACAGATACATGTACAGCTGACTAAAATAATAGTGGCGCACATCGGCTTTCTGCAAGCCAGATAATGTTACTATATCACTTCATTACCAAATGTCACATTGGTAATGGTAGTCTAGAGGGTTTTTGTGTATGAGCTTCACCCCACCCCCGCATGCTTATTATTTCTGTTTAACAAAGGGAAACTTTGCATTTTCCCAACTTTCTCTATAATGAAAGAGAGTCAACATAAAGGACACATTGTGTTTGGGCTCTGGTCTACTTCACTTATCAAATTCTTTCTGTGTTCCAGATAATTTTAACAAATGCACCAGTGTGTAACATGGGCAGAATTAAGCCTGCCTAATGCCTTTGACCCAGATATTGAGTTCCCATTGATAACAATGACAGTTCCATATGGGAAGTAAATGAAGAATACTAATGGCTTGCAGTATTTGCCAGACTTATTAGATGCCTTTGATTCCGTGGATTGTGTTGGGTTTGGCTGGAAGTGTGTGTGCATTAAAATCTAAGCTTGAAATCTTTGGTTTTGTAGAAATACTGTTGGGAAAGCCGTTCCTTTAATGGAACGGGAATTCTATTCAACACACTTTGTTTGTTAAAAGAGCTTTTTGCTATTGGAATTGATACTCCAAACCATCTGGGTAATATATTCTCAAGAAGAGTTTGAAGAATAGAGGCAGGTGGGCAAAATGAAGGATGCTTGTCATCCCAAACTCTTTGAAGAAATGCTAGGCCATGCATCAGATAATTAGCAGTCTTGATGATACTTCACTGTCCATTAGGCGTTTCAAGGCGGTAGCTACACATTGCGGTTAATAAGTTGGCTAAAGCGTCTGTATTAGGTTTTCTATGGCCACTCTCTGGCACCTCAGAGACACTTTGGCATCCTAGCTAGAGGCGGGATCCAAATGGTGGTTTTATGGCACCATGAATGCAACCACACAACCCTTTCCCCTCATGGTGCCAGAGTGCTGTGATAGCTGAGGGGAAGTTGTCACAGTGCTTCACCACACAGCTGTGATCATGTGACCATCATCTAATACGTGGCTCCATTTCCTGTGTCCCATGAAACCTGTCCTCTCTGTTGGATTCACAGCTGGCTCTCCCTCGATTCAAAATGAATGGTAGCCCTCTCTAGAGGGCCTTCTTCATAATGGCACCAGATTTCCAGGACGTCCTCACACAGATGAAAATTGTGAGAGGGGCCATGTTCACACATTGCACATTCTGAGTCCATGTTTGACCCCCCATACACACCCTTTTCAGTGCATGTTGGTTCTTTCTGCTTATTTCATGCAAACTGCACTTCCAGGTGGTCTCAGCACCTGGGACTTGACTTCCCAGGCTACTACCCTCGCAGTCTGTCATTCCAGCCACAAATTTAGACAAATTTATGGATGACAGCTGTATCAATGTCTACGAGAATGGATGCCTAAGTACGTTTTTCAGGCTGAGGGGGACAAGCAGGATGCTTCTAAGGCGATTTGCTGGGACTCAATAGCAGGAGGATGTTTGCTCTTGTCTCTGCTTGAGATGCCCATGGGCAATTGGTAGGTCACTGTGTGCAACAGGATGCTGGACTAGATGGGCTGTGGCCTGATCCAGCAGGGCTCCTCTTATGTTCTTATGTGACCATTTTAACAGCTTCATTTTTTTTACTAACCCTATTTTCCATATTACAAGCTAAAGCAGCCCTGTTTAGAGACCTTTGAGGTGGTCTACCCAGGATATTGCTGGACAGGACACAACTGTCTTGCTGTTGTATCAGCTAGTAGGATTATTGCTAGTTGTTAGAATGCCTACTTTGCATGCAGAAAATTCCATGTTTGGATCCTAGCGTCTCCCTTGAAGAAAGCAACGACAAATCATTTCTACATACAACTGCCTGGATATATCCGCAGAGTTCCCTAAGGCCCTGTCTTCATGGCAACCTTATCTCGGATTCAAAATGTTTTCAGTCCTCGGAGTCCGCACGGCAGTTTGGCTTAACACGCTTTCCCCGTGTTAAACCACCCCAAAGCATGGTGAATCTCAATCCTGATTTCAATAGGTCTCACTCCGGATCGTGTGCTTGAAATGTTTTACATTTTTTACTGTGTGGACAGTACCATTTTAAGGGATGAGAATCCACGTTTAGGGTTTCCCTCTCCCAATAGCTTGCTTCCAAAGACAGTGATTTCAGTGTAAAAATCCACTTAACAGCAATCACTACACTGTAGCGATGGAACCACTTCACACCTTGATGGTTGGAATAACAATTTTGTGCAATTCTAAAAGATCTGACTTTAGAAAGGGAAAGGAAGGGAGGAAAGCAGCTGAATGTGAATGTTTAAAGCAAAGGGGCTTCAGTTGCCGCTGCTGCTGTGTGCTCTGAGCAATGGGGAGAGGAGGGGAAAGAATCGCTGGCTGGCTGCCCACTGCCATTTTTCCTCCATCCATGGAAGCGGCAGACACCCAGTTAGGCTCGGTGAAGGGGTCCCTCATGGGTGGCACGTCCATGCCAGGAGGAAGAGGGCAGGGCAGCTCTGAAAAGCAGCTTTTAAAAAGTAGCCACTTGAGTCCCTCCTGAGTCACATACGCCATGTACGATCCTCAGAATCCGGATCAAACGCGATTAAGTTAAAAGTAATGGGAACAGGCAAATTCGCGTTTGCATCCGGTTCTATTATTTCGGTTTAGGGAAAGCGAAATAAGCTTGCTGTGGGGATTTGCCATTCAAGTCAATTGCTGTGCAAGTAGAAATGCTCATGAACTGAATGGTTTTGTTTTGTTTGATCAAAGTGCTTTTTTTTTTTTAAAGGCTGCTTTGGTTTACATGCGAGTGAAGAGAACCATAGCATACCACCCGTGAATCATTTTTGTTCACTATGGTTCTCTTGTTTTATTAGATCACCCCTTCTGAGCTATGTCCCTACCCTTTCAATGGGAACACAACCCATCCAAAAAGATCTTCTAACATATTTGCTGGAGTATAGCTTCCCTGAAGGATCGCGTCAGCCTTACTTGGATTGAAGCCTCAGTGTCACATCCCATCCACATGACATGTATCATGGTCATTCTGCCATGATGTCACCTCATCCGCTGGAGCTCTGTTAACTGCCTCCGTGCTCTTTCACTAGCTGACAATTGTTTTCCGTCACGTTCCACTTGGAGCAGAACCTCTGCAAAATATCTCTTCGTCTCTAGAATGAGAAGAAATTAAGTATACTGTAAGAGACTCAGATCCCTGTTGCCAGCAAAGGATGATGGGCCTGACATCAACAGCAAAAGCCTGTACGTATAATGGGAAAAAAGAAGAAGAAAATCTGCCAAAGGGAATAATTCTGACACTGACATTTGCTCTTGAGATAGACAGACAGGCAGGCAGATCCGAATAAAGAGTAAATTAATCACACTCAGAGAATCAGTTTAAAAATTGCAGGACCATGGTGTTTTATTGCTACTCTGAAAGTTTAGCTCATAGGAGATGGTTGTGATAAGAGATTTAATTGGAAAAGTTTAATAAAGAATTAAATGTTCATGGAGGTTCTACCTTCCCTCCCTCCCTCCTTTTTTTTTTTTTTGGCAGAAATACAAATGGTATATGAGATTCTTTGTCAGAGGAGGTTGAGGTGAACAGACTGTTATTATGTCTTTTGAATACCGTATCATTTCTTCCCCCACTTTCTTTCTGCTATTGTTAATAAAAATTATGCTTGGATTACTGTGAGGGAAATAATTTTGAAATAAATAGCTTCTCTGCAGATATTACCAAGATTGTAGGCCCAACTTGTTTCTGTTTCAGAAAATGCAGATAATGGGAAGGAAGATACTCTTAAAGGTCAGCATTTATATGGTAGCTTTATGTCTTACAATGGCTGAATGATGTTTGTAAAAAAAAAAGAATAGCTGAACACTTATAACTTGCTGGATTGTTATTCTTTCAGATGCTGACAAAGATACATCTGTCTAGATAATGGAACTGATCTCTCCCTCATTCTCTTCCCTCCCTCCTCCCCTCTATATATAATATCACAAATGCAGCACTGAGTTTATTCAGCTTTGACTCATGAATAACTTGAAGATTCATAAGAAACTGTAGCATTCACAACTGATTTCCACCAAAAATTATGAAAGAGAGAGCATGTGAATGGAATAGTTCTTATCCTTTGTTAAAAGGGCTGTTTCTTTAACGCATTGGCTGCTGGTATCTCTTGAAATCGTATATTGAGGGCCCAATCCAGGGGCGTTTTTGCACTTCTCTTCCCGTCTGCTGGTGTCGGACCTCAGGCAGGCGAGGGCAGTGGGGCAAACACACACCTGTGCTCGCGGTAGTCCACTGGGGGCTCGAGAGAAGGCGTCAGGTCAGTCCAAAGTCAGGGGTTTCAGAGGTTCAGCAGAGATGCGTAGCAAGATCCAAGAGTCAGTTTCACGGGCAAGAACACGGGCAGGGGTTGCACAAATGTTTTTGTGCAACATCAGACCAGCGAGTGCTGCTGAGTTAAGCAGGCAAGCAAGCTCCGTGACCTTTGTGATGCAGCTGGGCAAAACACTGGGATCTACGTAACACCTGCTTCTCCTGCTGGAGCAGATGCAGGGAGGGGTGCACCTGAGGCTGGTTGTCCAAACTCTCATCCGCAGAACTGTCTGTGTGCGCCCCTAAAACTGGCCCCTGGGTCTCAAGGTCCACACTGCGGTGCTCTGGTTGCTGCCCAGACTGGAAACACTCCTTCATCCTCAGAGGAGGGACCTGGACTGGCAGGATGGGACATGTCACCAGGATGGTAAAGGAGCATGATTAACCAGCATTGACTAGCGCTTGCACTTGGAGCTCTGGTCAACTTTGGCCGTTCCCCCCCCCCCTTGTGATTGAATACTTACCTTATTTGATCCGGGGCCCAGTCCTCCTCTGGGCGCTGCCATTTTGGCTGTGGTGCCCTCAGCGACTGTGCATGCATTAGCACCATCACGCTGATGAGGCTGATGCTCTGTGCATGTACAGTCGCAGTCATGTCTATGGTTGTCCAAGGGCCAGCGCTATTTTGCGGCACCTCAGACAACCTTGGAGCACCGGAAGAAGAGTGAATGATTGCTGCCCAGGTGCTTAAGGTAAGTCTCTGGTAAATGTTTGTTAACGTGCGGATGCTCTTCACCAGAAGTTCACTAATCATGCACTAGAGACCATAGTGTGAATAGGCCTCTAGCAACACACAAGACGTTAATGGTCCGAGTACCATGATGTCTAATCCCTGTCTGGACCAATGATACCTGCAGGTTTGGACCACAGCAAGGTGTAGTCTGGAATAGCACCATTTGCATGTCAGTGCTGGTCTAGATCACACTCTTCACTAGGCCTGAAGTTTGTGTGAGCTTTGGGGCTGGCTCCTGAGAGCTTCAAAGAGCTAGGAATCAAAGTTCCTGACCTCAGAGCTCCTGGGGAAAATATTCAACAGTGCACTTCGAAATGGGTCCCCCAGTTGTCTTGAAAATGGAGGCATGCCTTCTGCAAACCTCCATGCTCCAGACTAGGCCACACTGGTTGGATATTTGAAATTCAATTGAATTTGGAAATTCAGATTTTCAAAAATCCGATTGGAATTTGACTGTCGATATTCTGTATTCTGCACTAATATGCAAAAGGTAGCTGCAAGGCCTCTGTTGCCACCAACAATGAAGATAGGGTGGCAGTGGGCACCTTCTTTGATTCACAGCTGTATCCTGGGGAGAGAAGTGGAGACATGATACATGCATATGGGAGTGTGCATGGATGGGTGGTTGGACAGACAGACAGACAAAGCAAATCAGGACAGACAGACAAAGCAAATCAGAAACACAAGGGTGGGGAAGAGGAGGGAAAAGAGCTTAACTAGAAGTTTTCCTTGGATCTCTCCAAACCGTGTTTTGAGGTACAATTGATCAAAATGGCACCACAGAACATCAAAGATAGGAGTCCAATTAAAAGCCTTGCTCTCTTCGAAGTGTTTATGACAAACTGAGTGTGCTTGTATGTAGAAAGATGTCCTGGTAATTTATTCAGCCAATGGAGATTAAAAGCTAATTATGAACACATTGCCTGTACTAATATTTGCACATAACTTGATTTACAGTGTACCAAACAATCTGACTGAAATTATATTGTTGCCTGAAAAGGCCATTAGGGATCCTTTGTCTTCTGGCTAGCATGCTCTATTAAAAAAAAATGGATTCTAGTATTTTAAGGCAAATAAAAAGGCATTGGCGGCTTTGAGTTGATTGCTTGATCGCTTGGCTTGACTGATAGAAAGAAAAAAATGAGTCATAATTAAATACAAAAATCTTTTTGGAAGGATACATCCAGCTATTTCCAGTTTGTTGTCAGTCTCACAGGTGTGCATAAATCTACCATTTCTGTTTTAATCAACTAATTTATTAATGGATAATACCATGATAAAAAAAGGAGACTCTATTGCTAAAGTAAGGGATGTCTGGATATAGCCTATATCACTCATGCTATCAAAGAAGGTCATCTCTGAGTTTTGAATACACTAGAGTTGTACAAATTTGGTTCCATCTGTTCAGTTCAAACAGAACCCAGTGGTTAACTCAGTTTGACCTACACCAAACCAGAGGTCTTCATTTAAATGGAGTTGAATCAAACTGTTTGTTTCAAACCATTCAAATGTTAACCCATTCTGACCCTTCAAATACGGGTTCTTAAATAGCATTTTAATTGTTTATTTAATGTTTACAAAGTGTTTGAGTTTCAGTCTAAATGAACCTGGTTCTAGATCAAACACAACCAGAGACGTTTTCGCACGGGCGAAAACGGAACGCGAAAAAGCCAGCTGCGGACACGTCATCCGCATTGGCCGCGCGCGCCTTGCGTCCCGACGTGTCCGCAGCTGGCTTTTCCGCGTTCGAAATGTAGAGCACTTCGAAGTGCTCTACACGCGTTCCAACGCGGACGAGCCGTCCGCAGGCGTTCGGGAGAAGAAGCGTTCGCGCCGCTTCTTTCTCCCGATCGCCTGCCGGCTCGCCTCCGACGCCGCGCGGCTTTGACAATCAGCTGTTTTTCAAACAGCTGATTGTCGATCTGCCTCCGCGGCCGCCGGCGCACCCCTGGCCGGCGTTTGCCGGCTAAGCCAGCTTCGGGCGCTTTGACCATTCGCACCCAGACGCTCCGGAACGCGTTCCGGAGCGTCTGTGTGTGAACGGGGAAAGCGCCCGAAGCTGGCTTAAGCTTTCCGCCTGAACGCGTTCGGTTTCGAACGCGATTCAGTGCGGAAATGCCTCAGGTCTGACCTGATATTAGGCCAAATGCAACTCATTGAGGTTCACTTCGATTCAAACCAAGCCAGTGAATCTCTGTTTGTGCACATCTCTAAGGCTGTGGTCACACCCTCACTTACATCCTTCTTCAGTCCAACTTCACTTCCCACTGCTCACACCTTTTTAGTCCTATCTGTTTCACCTGTGGACGATCCTCACTACAATCCTACTTTCCTCAGTCCAGATTTTTACAGGTCTCAAGCCATTATAGAGTGTTAATCCTTTTTTGTTTTTTGGGTGTGATGGGGAAGAGGACTTAAGGGGCCTGAACTGGACTATAGTGGTGGATACTGGATGAATTTGCCTTCCCTTTCGCCCAGTGTGTGATGACTAGGGGTGTGTGAGAATATTCAAAGGTATTCAAAATTCAATAAAATCTCCTCAAATTTCGACATTAGAATTTGAATCAAATGTCCATCAATTTGAATTTAAAGATTTGAACAAATTTCAAATTTCGGAACTATTCGTTCACATTATCCAGATATTCACTTGCAGATACGCATCTTTCCTGCATCTGTATGGATTCGTACAGGATGAAAATGGGTTGCATATGGGATAACTACAGGATGGATATGGGCGTGTACGCATGCGTACAGGATGCACATAAACGAGTCTCAGTAAAAGAACTGAAAGGTGTGAGCAAAGCGACCCAAACTGAGGATGGACTGAGGACGGATAATCAGCTATTGGGTGTGGCTGTAGTTACTGCGCTTTGAGTCCCGCTTCTTAATAGGATGGACTGTTTCAGCAAAGTGTAACCATAGCCTAGGATACACAAACCACTGATGACCACAATCTCCCCATAACTTCTGATGCTAAGCAAATTTGTATTCTTATCTTGCAATGTCCTTCTGATTCCGTGGGGGCATCCTTTAAGCCTGATTTACATGTCAATGGCATTTTTCTTGTTATGACCTCCTGGAGAAACAATAAATTGAACTATTCATTTATTTGCATCCTTCGGGGACATTATCTTTGCTCCTGGCTTTCATGTGATTTTTACCTTTCATCCTAACTCTGGATTCTATGTAGAAATACTTTTTCCTGTTTTGTGCTTTCCTGTGATCTGTGGAATGTTTTCATATCGAAGCTGCTAGGTTGAATATAAACCTTGACTTAATATTCTGTACATTTTTAGAGTATGTTTTACCACATCAATGGTTTGTGAGAAGTTGTTTAATTTCAGTAGGATCTGAGTGTGCCAAAAGAATCTTATTATTATAAAACTAATATATGCAACTGGTTTGAAAAGGAAATGTGAGCAAAAATCTACATCACAGTATTTTATCAGGTTTTCCCCTTTTTTCTTTTAATATTCATGAACATTGGCTTTGGGTCTTAAATAAGGGTGTGGGGAAATACGACCCTCTACATTTCCCATCCACAGAGCTGGATAATATGCAACACTTCTGGAGTGTTTAATTATCCAGCAGAGCTGAAATGCAAACTTTCCTATTCAAGGCATAAGAAAGCATCTTGAATGCAGAAGTTTGGAAAGAAATCACTGCAAGGCCAATAAACATGCAATGTGTAGAAATTCACGGAAGGCAGGTCCTCTATATGGAAAGGGAAAACACACAGAGACACATAATTCACCCTGAATTTCTTATTATTTCATCCCATCATTGGCTTCAGCACAGAAATTCTGATTGCTGTTCATTTTTGCATGATCAGATATATTCAGCAATATATCTGTGGGAGCTTTACTCATAGAACTGGAGGAGAATTTGCCTTGTGTAACTTCAGGCAAAGTATTAGGTGCTCCTTCCCATAAATTATGGTTATAATCAAGCACATAAGAACATAAGAGGAGCCCTGCTGGATCAGCCCACAGCCCATCTAGTACAGCATCCTGTCTCAGACAAAGGCAAAACTTCTCCTGCTCTCAAATCCCAGTAAATGGCCTTAGAGGCATCCTACTTGTTCTCCCAGCCTGAAAGATGAACTTAGGCATCAATTCTAGTATCCATTGATACATCTGTCTAACCCTTCCTTAAAGCCATCTCTTCTGGCAACATATTCCATAGACTGATGACCCTCTGGGTGAAGAAATACTTCCTCTTGTCTGATCTGATTTTCCTACCCATCAGCTTCATAGAGTGCTCCTCTTTCTACTGTTGTGTGATGGAGAAAAGAAATTTTCTCTATCCACCTTTTCTATAACATACAGAATTTTATATACTTCAGTCAGGTCCCCTCTTAAACGCCGTCTCTCCAGACTGAAGAGGCCTAGACTTTGCAGCCTGATTTCATAAGGGATTTTGTTCCAGCCCCTTAATCATTCTGGTTGCCCCTTTCTGCACCTTTTCCAGTTCCACAACATCCCTTTTGAATTGTGGTGACCAGAACTGTGCAGAATACTCCAGAAATGGCCTTACCATAGATTTATAAAGAGGCAAAATGACACTTGCTGACTTGTTTTCTATTCCTGTCCTAATTATTCCCAGCATTGAATTAGCTTTTGCTTTTTTTTTTTTTTTTTTGCCACTGCTGCGCCCTGGGCTCACAGTTTCATTGAACTGTCCACTAGAATCCCAAGACCCCTTTCCTGATGAGTTTCAGAAAGCTCAGCCCCCATCAGTTTATAGACATAATTAGGATTCTTGGCCCCAGTGTGCATTATTTGCCACTTGGTTGCCCCCTCATCCAATGCCAAGCGATTCCTCTGGAGCTCAGGATACCCTTTCCCCTGCTTGGTTCCATGACCATTTGCTCCATGGAACAGTCATTTAGCAGGTCTAGGAATGTTTTATCTCTTTCCTGACTTGAACAGGAGTTCACCCGTCTATGTGAGGATAATTGAAGTCCCCTATTATAACTACCCTATCTTTTTGGGATACCTCATTTATCTCCTTTTCCAATTCTTGATCTCCTTTGAGAGTTTGGCTGGGAGGGTAATAGCATGTCTCTAATGTTAGGCTTCCTTTTTGGCTTGGTATTCTTACCCACACTGCTTCTGTGGATGAGTCAGACTCACCTAGATATTCGAGTTTGTAAGATTCTATCTCTCCCTTAATATACAAGGCTACATCACCTCCATTTCATCCTTTCCTGTCTTTCTTGTACAGTTTGTAACCTGGGATGACTGTATCCCATTGGTTTTCATTGGTCCACCAGGTTTCAGTTATACCAATAATATCAATTTTATTATCCATCATTAAGCTTTCTAGCTCCCCTATTTTAGCTTGAAGGCTTCTGGTACTTGCATATATACAAATGTACCTAAAAACCTAAATTTGGCTTCCAGGATGCCCCACGTCATCTTCGCAACATCATTGGTACCAATGATGGCACTGTCTACCAACCTATCTAGATGCCACGTGATGTCCGCAACCTTTGCACCCAGCAGGCAAGTCACCCATCGCAAACCCAACTTTCTATGTTCCTAATAATTGAATTGCCCACTACAAGAAGTCCTCCTCCTGCTAGCCATGGAGGAGTATCCTCGGTGCAAGAGAATAAAGGCACATCCACTAAAGAGGGGGCCCCAACTAAGGGAACCTGTTCCTCTTCCTCAGCCTGATGTCCTCCCTGCCTGAGGCCTCTACTCATCAATGAGTGGGATGCTTCTACTGCATCTCTCAAGGCCTTAGTACTGTTGCTCTCTATCTCTTTCTCCAGGTTCACTACCTTGTCTTCAAGGGAAGAGACATGTTCCCTGGCAGCCAGGAGCTCATGGCACCAAGCACAGACCCAGGACTTCTGCCCAGTGGTCAGGTAGTCATGCATATGACACTGGATGCAAAACACTGGGTAGCCCCCTCCCCCTGCTGTCATTTTACCTTCATTGCTTTTGAACTAATTTGTTTTCGTTACTATTTAGATTGTTTTACCTTTTAAGACAACTCAGGTTATTATTATTGCTTAGGTTGTTGTTTAGATTATTTTTCTTTGAATTATCTGATTTATTTCTTTTGCATTTGTTATTATTTGAGTTATTTTTCCTATTGTTCCTATTTTATTTGAAAAACAAATCTGACTTTATAGACTTATTTTACTTTTTCTAAAAAACAACAACTTTAAATGCATTATTTTCTTTTTTTTTTCTTAAGGGAAACTTTCTAAATTAATATTTATGATACAGTATATAACAGCGCATGCCCCCCCTCAACTGACCCTTGCTCCTCCTCCCAGCTCAGAAATGGCTAATCTTTTAATCCCCTATGCTAATTTTTCTTTGTTTCCTTCTCTGAGTCACCAAGGATTCAGACCATGTGGTCTCCCAGAAATTTCTAAACTCACCTAGAACTTTCCTAAACTTACCTAAGCTGAAGCCCCATTCAAGGTTTATAATGCTTTGAAAATGGTTTGGATGTCCTTTGGCACCATTCAAATATAGATTCCTGGATTTTCTGAGGAGTAAATAGCCAAAATTTACTTCAAAAAACTCCTCGGAGAAACAGTTCTCATTCCTGTTTCTGCCGCTAGGCTGCTTTATTTTTCCCCAGTGGGAATGCTGCTGAATTATTCGGGATGGGGATATGTCCTTTTGGCCAATGCCTGACAGATGTGGGTGGGATTTCACAGCTGCAAAGGTCTCCCCCCTCCTCTCCCCTCAACATGCCTGCTCTGAACATGAGGAAAAAGAAAGCATCAAAATTCTTACTCATTTAAAACTCAAGCCTCAAGCCATTACATTGTTGCAAACCTCACAGAAGCAGAAACAGAAATGGCTGTCAGCCCCCCATTAGAATTCGTGATGTTGGTTCTCCTGTTTAAGTTCAAACAGGAAGAACTGGCAGGGAAAGAGATTCCATCTGAAAAGGAAAGTGTGAAATTGCTTTATTCTTTTGCTTAAGAATCACTGCTCAGTTAAGTAGGAGAGGCAGGACCACACCCTTGCTGGTGCAGCTGGACCAGCCACTGCGATCTGCACCTCAACTGTTTCTGCTGTCTAAGCACCAGATGGGAGGGGCGCTTTTGGAGCTGACTGTCTGAGCTCTTGTCCCCAGAGCTGTCTGTGTGCTTCCCCAAAACTGCCCCCTGACCTTCAACGTTCACGCTGCTGTGCCCTGGTTGATGCCCAGACTGTGGTGCCATTGAAACCGCACTCTCCTCCCCTGGATGGGGCATGATACTTCCAGAGTAAGAGTGCAGATCTGTAAAGCTGCAATAAGTGTGAGAGTGGGGAGAACGTCACACTGGAAGATACCTGTGCAATTTAAGACATTATATTGGCCAACAGGGCTTGTCAGCAAATGTATCAATGGGGAAAGGTGGCAAAAAGAGAAGCCACAAATGCATCCATACCACTGCAGCAACAAGCCATAGGTTGTTTCATTTAACTTTGGCAACAGAAGATGAAAGCATGTCCCTGCATAAAGGAAAGCTTGCACAAGGATGGGTGATAATGAATACATTGATTCCCATAGCAAGTTTGCAAGGTAGATGGTGGGATCTGATTGTGAACATGAAACAATAATTCACTTGCCCCCATCTGGGCTCAGCTGGAACTCCTGCTCCCAACCAGGAAATGAATGCCACGTCATTTGCACTTATATTAGGCTGCACACTTATGAAAGAAGAAGAAGAAGAAGAAGAAGAAGAAGAAGAAGAAGAAGAAGAAGAAGAAGGGTTGCATTTATTCAAGAGCCAGTTGAATAAATCATCTCACAGTGTCATCCGGCAAGCCCTAAGAGCAACAATGGCATTCTAAAAGAAAGCAAATGTAGATTTAATAGCATTCCACGCAAGCACATTGGCTGGTGCACTGAGTAGGATGAAACAAAACAGTTACAATAACCCCTGAATGAGGAGGCCATTACTTGTGGACATCACAGTCTAGGTCCAAGGCCTCAGCCCACCTAAAGGTTGCCATCCACTGCTGAATGGGAATCTCTAATTTTTATTTATTTGCATTTTTATGCCACCTGTACCCAAAGGTCTTCATGGAGGGTCACAGCGATAGAAACAACAAAGTAAAAGATGGACACACTTCTGGCAAAAGAAGAAGAGAGTTGGCTTTTCTATCCTGTTTTTCTCACCCTTTAAGGGGACTCAAACCTGTTGGCAAAATTTTCTATTCTTCTACCCACAACAGGCACCCTGTGAGGCAGGTGGGGCTGTGAGAGCTCAGAAATAAAGCCATGACTAGCTCAAGGTCACTCAGCTGGCTTCATGGAGGAGAGCAGAATCAAACCTGAGGCATTTCCGCACTGAATCGCGTTCCAGACGGAACGCGTTCAGGCGGAAAGCTTAAGCCAGCTTCGGGCGCTTTCCCCGTTCACACACAGACGTGCCAGAACGCGTGTAAACGCGTTCCGGAGCGTCTGGGTGCGAATGGTCAAAGCGCCCGAAGCTGCCTTAGCCGGCAAATGCCGGCAAGTGGCGCGCCGGCAGCCGCGGAGGCAGATCGACAATCAGCTGTTTGAGAAACAGCTGATTGTCAAAGCCGCGCGGCGTCGGAGGCGCGCCGGCAGCCGTTCGGGAGACAGAAGCGGCGCGAACGCTTCTTCTCCCGAACGGCTGAGGGCGGCTCGTCCGCGTTGGAACGCGTGTAGAGCACTTCGAAGTGCTCTACATTTCGAACGCGGAAAAGACAGCTGCGGACACGTCGGAACGCAAGCCGCGCGCGGCCAATGCGTATGACGTGTCCTCAGCTGTCTTTTCCGCGTTCCGATCAGCCCCGTGCGAAAACGTCTCTGGTATTACCAGATAAGAGTCTGGCTCCCTAACCACTAGACCAAACTGGCTCACTAAACTGGAAGAAGGTTACTTGTTGCTCCTGCACCTGTAGAGTGCTAAGAATCTTCACAATGTACACCTATTACCTGGATAAAAGTATGTGATGTAGTTATGTAGTGTGCCATAAAGTGTGTTAAGGTGGGCCTGAGGCTGACACCGTTCTATCTCTGGAAACAGGTGGAGTTTCTACGTTCACATCTACCAACTTCTTTACAGTGCTTTAGCCATCTGGCTTCTTACAAGATGTCTCAGGTACTCTAAGACATTATGAAAGGTCTGTAACAACATAGGAACATAAGAGAAGCTCTGCTGGATCATGGGGCAGCCCATCTAGACCATCATCCTGTCCCACACAGTGACCCACCCATTGTTCTGGACATCTCAAGCAGAAGACAAAGGCAAAACCTTCACCAGTTTTGGACTCCCTGCAAAGTGCCTTTAGAGGCCTCCTGCCTGTCCTTCCATCTCAAAGGCAGTACCTAGGCATCCATTCTTGTAGCCACTGCTAGACCTCTCCTTCATGAATTAATGTAGATCTGTGAGACAATGGGCCTCTTTGCACTTGACCTAAGAGTCTGTTGGCACCTAAGAGTAATGTGGGCCCCTTCTCCACTTGGCCTTGTTTTGGAATAGGGACCTGCTGTCCACTTGCTAGTGCAGACTCTGGCAGACCTCACTTGGGGCTTGCTGTAGCCTGCATTAGCATGTGCACAACAAGGACTTATTCTGTGATATATTCCAGAATAAGGCCAAGTGTGAACAGGCCCCATGCCTCCTGCTGGTTTGCTCTGTCTGCACTAGACAGAGCATAATGCAGATTGTGGGAGAACTTAATCCAGATCACTAGTAGACTCGTTTAATTGGGTCTACCAGTGGAGCTGCAGGGCCCTGTTCTATAATATAGAAGGTTCGCAGAAGGAACACCTTGGGCCTGGTCAGAAGAGTGTTTTATGTCAACCTGAGCCAGTCCCCAGGATGTGTTATTCACATTAATTTTCTTTAAGTCACTTTCCAAGCTGGCTTGCACCCATTAGACCGTCCTAAAATGTAGTCCTGTTTTTACAGGACTTACAGGGACTCAGGCCGGCCTGAAATTCCAGTTCGTCTTCCGCTTCCTCACGTGTGAATGGGGGGACGGCCTAAAGGAGGCTGAACTGTGCTGTGGTGGGTGGTGCCCAGTTTTTCCTTTCAGCCAATGGGCATGCATGGAGTTCATTCAGCACCTCCCCACCTCCTCATTTTATGGGTATGATTCCTCTCTCTAGCATTTTTACGTAAATTTATTTTTATTATTTTTTTAAGAAAACAATTGTGAGGAGAAGAAAAGCACATAAAAAAGGAAGGGGGGCATGAAGGTGGGAGAGCAGGCTTTAAAAAGGAATGCAAACATATACCCTCGTCTCCCTTGAGTGACATGAATGGCATCCAATAGGAAATGAGATAGATGTGATGTAGCAAAAGGGATGGAGAGCCAAGAGTCCCATGGAGGAACCCCAGGGCAATTTGTGCAGAAATGCGAGACCAACGCAGACCAAGGTGGGGATGGCTTCTGGACGGCTGATATCGATCCACGTCTGACTAGCACTGGTACGATCTCAATTTGAACTCATGAATTGGCCGTCCTGTGCTGGACTCGTCTGACCAGGTTCAGGACTACTGGGGGGGCTCCTTTCAGTGACATGTTGCCGAAATGTTCCCAGATCATGCCTAATGGAAGAAAGGGTGAAAGGACAATTAACAGATTTAAACGTGCTATTTACCAAAATGGCTTCCAATCCCTTATCTGTGAATCCCCCCCAAAATAAAATTTGTTACTGTTTAAACCAGCTTTTCATGTGTACTCTGTCTCCACTTATATACTGAAACCTTATTAAATATGTATCTGTGTTGTTGGCAATTGGATAGATCTTGTATATTCTCAAGTATTTGGCCATCTGGATTTTTAAGCCTGGCCAAATAATATTCCTTACACTTTCTAAACCTTTGGCAAGCTCCATCTATGGGTACAAAACCGAGAAAGAAATAGTGGGCGTGAAACGGCGAGCTTTGATTGCATAAATTATGATGCAGAGCAAATTGAATCTCTCAAGCCCTGTGATGAAAACCTTCAATAGATTAACTATTGTAAAAGCCCTTTACCAACCTGTGTTTGTCCATTTGAATGCCTGAAGGACTTTCCCCCCTTTCTATTCATGTTGCGATGCTTTATGAGCCTTTGCTTGAGCTTTTGACCATCTGCCAAACGGTCCTTCACCATTGCTACTGAGAAGAATATTTCACTCTTTCATTGAAGCCCTTGTTCTTTTGGAGTTGAGCTTGACTTGTGAACTCCTGAAAAGGGGAGGAAAAAAATATTTAAGTCAGATGTTAATGGATTCTGAGCACGTTCCTTGCACTTTCACTTCTATGTTCTTTACATGTGGAGCTTAGAGATCATTATGTAACGTGCCAATTCTTACTCAGAATTCCATTCTTTCCTTGTCCATTCTTTTCAGAATATCACATTCTGTAGGTGGCTTAAAACTAGGATTTTCCCATGTCAGAGTAACCTTTCCTTGTTGCCTTCAGGAAGCTAAGAGTTGCAGATTCCCATGCAAGAAAAACACAATCTTTCTCTCTCCCTCCGTCTTCTCTGAAGATGAGGTCTCCTACTTGAAGGTGTCTTGAAATGGAGAGGTGAACTTGTATTATCAAGGCAGCAATGTCTGGGCCTCTTCAGCTGGCTTGGTTGTGTATATTAAACCATACATGGTGTGGAAAAGGTGGATAGAGAAAAATTCTATCTCACAGCAACAGGAGGACCAGAGGGAAGCTGATGGGATGGAAAGTTATTGTCAGTGAGGGTCATCGGTCTGTGAAATTTAAAGTATTTGTCCTTGAAGGTGTGATGCTCTTTTCAATCCCCACCTACCTCTCCCCCAATCCGATGACTTATAATTAAAACAGTGTAATAATAATGTAATGTAATGTAATAATGCAATATGACAATGTTAGCATCACATGTCGCAGTTCTAGCTACCTGGTTCTGCACTTACTTGCCTGTATTTGGAATCAGTGCATCTGGAACAGCCAGGTCCACTGAATCCAACCACGGGAAGGCATGGGTGGGATCGGTGCCATTCGCACAACCATGTTGCTCCAGACCAGCCCATGCTGTAATCTCAAAGCTTGTGTGAGCTTTGCAGCCAGACTTCCATGCCTTTGACGACTAGGGGAAAAAAGTGAGCCAGTTTGGTCTTCTGGTTAGATTATAGGATTCTTCTCTAGTGGTCTCCTGAGGCCTCTTTGCACTTAGGACTCTGTTAAGCAATTAGTAAAGCTCTGGTGAAGAGCATACACACACCCATTAGGCTGCTGCAGAAGGGTGCGTCCTCTCACTAGAGGTGCACTAATTGCTGATTAGGTGTGGAGCCTGACCATTCACTCTTCATCTGTCTTGCTACATGCGGTGGGCAGGAAGTGTTTTGTATATACACATAAAGTTGCGTTGCTTGGCGGGTTGCGGTTCCCAGCATCTGACTGGTTGCTGGCTTCATGCGCAAGTGCAACGAGGCTGCCATTGGGCAGGTCCCTGAGGGCTGGCACATCAGCAGCAGGCTAGCTGGGGACCAATCCACAGGGGTGGGTGGGGCACACACCTTCAAAATGTTGCTGGGATTGGTCCCACCCCCCCTTCATTGGCCTGCCAGCACATCACAGACTATGCAACATGGCTGGCCGTGGCCAATCGAACCAACAAGGAGGCGGGACCCCAGATTCCACGGTGGCAGTGTGGGCTTGTCCATGGAGGATCATTCACATTTCTTACCAGTGGGAACATTCCTCACTGGTCAGAAATGCATATGGTCCTCCTGTACCCAGAGTATACCAGCTTTAGTGCATGGCACACTAAGAAGGTAAGTGCAGAAAAGCCTCTGGGTTGAGTCCACACTCCTGCATGAAGCCAGCCAGGTGACCTTCGGCTTGTGAGAGCTCTCTTTCTGATCTCTCAGAGCACCACCTACCTTGCAGGGTTCCTGGTGTGGGGAGAACAGAAGGTTTGTCACCCACTTTGAGTCCCGTTAAAGGGTGAGAAAAGCGAGGTATAAAAGCTACTCTCGTCCTCCATATAAAAAAACTTTCTAGAGTGAGAAATGACCACTACAAAGGCCAGTTTGGTAATAATCCATTAGATCCTATTAAACATGAACATCAAGGGAGTAATTAGATGGCAAGTTTGGGGAAGGGGATAATTTTGAAACATAATGACTTTGAAGAACAGCAAAGGGAGCTGAGGAAATCTTTGTGTTTGGTTATCCTAATAGAATAGAATGTCTACTTAAGAAGCCATTCAGGTCCATTAATTTAGCCAGTCCATCTGCTTAATATTCTTAACAGGAAAAAAACCTGCCTCCGATCATTGTGCTGTCAAACATAATATTTTGGAGTGAACAAATAAATTTCACCACTGAAGATCACAATTCTGTTCAAGGTATTAACTTTAGCGTATAAGGCTCTAAATGGTTTGGGTCCTAAATATCTAAATGAACAACTCCCCCAGTATTAGGGATGGAAAAGAATATTTTTTTGACATTCTATTTGAGTTGATTTGAATAGTAAAAAATTAAATTCGATTCAGTTTTTTTAAGTTCAAATTTTACAAGATTCTATTCGAATTAAGCAAATTTGAATCCATTTTTTCAAATTTTTTATTCAAATTTGCACTTGCAAATGTTGACAACATTCGTAGATGCCTGTACACATCTTCCCGACATCTGTACGCATCCATACACTTCTGTATTCATCCCATAGTTATCCCATACACAACCTGTTTTCATCCTGTACGGATTGGTATAAATGCGTATTGATGCGGGAAAGGTGCGGATCTTCAAGTATGTTTCGTGTACAAGCCCGTACACATACGAAAGTTTGGATAATTCAAATGAATAGATCTGAAATTAAAAATTAAACTCTGTTCGGATTTGAATGTCAAAATTCGGCACATTCAATCGAATTTTGAATGCCTACGAATATTCGTCCATATCCCTATCCAGTATTGACCTGCCTGTGTCTTGAGTTCTCCAGGGCTGTGGTCACACCGTGCTGAAATAGTCCAACCACAGCCAATACGTGAAAATCCTTCCTCGGTTCATCCTCAGTTTGGGTCACTATGGTCACACCTTTTCTGTTCCTGTCCTGAGTCCCCTTTATGATACTTTTTAAGATCTCCATTCCTCTCCACCATCACAATAACCCCTGCACTCTGATTGCATAAAGGTTCTGTGACTCAATAGCACAACATGTCTTCACACTTCAGGCGAAAGGGAAGGCAAATTCATGGAAGATCCACCCACTATAGTACAGTTTCCCCCTCCCTTTAGTCCTCTTCCCCAATCACACCCCAAAATGAATCAGGATTAACACTCTATAGCAGCTTGAGGCATGTATAAATCAGAGGTCTACTTACACTACAGCCTGTAGAGCATAATGAGGCAACTTCTGGTGCCCCCTGCCTTCCCAGAAGTTCCTTAATTATGTATTAGGTGTGGAGCGCGAAATCGTGCTCCACACCTTTGCTAACTTTAACCAATTCTTTACCTGGCTTGTCCAGTGGCAAGCATCTGCATCTTCTCCAGTGCTCCGGGGACATCTGAGGTGCTGTGCAAGTGTGCCAGAACCTCAGATGACCATAGACATGACTGCATGCGTGCAGAGCATCAGTGTCATCATAGCGACAGCACCGACCCAAGCGCAGTTGCGGAGGGCACCACAAACAAAATGGCAGCATCCTGAAGAGGAACAGCCCTGGGATTGGTCACAGGTGAGTGACCGATTGCATGGCACTTAGGCTGTGGCATCACAGTGTTGTGTCATTGCGCTGCTTTCCCGTCCGGCAGACAGGAAGGGAAGTTCAAAATCTCCCCAGGACTCAGGAAAGTAGGACTGAAGGGAGGAAACAGATAGGACAAAAAACATGTGAGTAGTGGGGACCAAAGACAGACTGAAGAAGGATTGAAGTGAAGATGTGACCATAGTCCAGGGGAAGTCCATCTGGTTGTACCACCTCCTTCAGTGTCTGAGTGGATGGGGACCTGGGATAGGGCCTTAGATTATCTCAGGTTGTAATCCTCATAATACCACATCATGCTGTTGCTGTTCTCCAAATGTTAAGCAAAGTTGTGAAACCTTGGCAAAGATGCTGACTGATTTCCTTTTCTTTATCTAGAGGAGCTGAGCACCAGGAATATTATATTGGTCCTGTAAATTAGAGGTACAAAGAACACACTAAGTAGAACCAAAATGAATCCAGGTGCTGTCCATTTTCCATGCCCTTTCAGTGCCATTAATTTTCCATTACAGACTGTCAGTGTTGAATTGATATATACACGTTTCCAACTGCTGAGGTACACTGTGTACACATTTATTAAGATTAATTAAAAAGTAACAAATTGTAAAGTAATAACATTAACAATGAGAGGGAAAAGTGTAGACATTTTGACAGTCTTTTTTTTAATGTTGAATTTCATTAAAAGATGGTAGCGACAAATACCCAAGAGACTCTTTCTACTTTACTAAAGAAATAGGTCACAGATTCAATTACAGTCACTGAAGCATGGACTCAATCTATCATGGCAAATTAAGTACGTTTTAGCAACCTACTTTCCTTTAAAAATTTTATAGACACTTTCAGTGGAAGAAGAAAGAAGACCATAGAAAGAAAGGAATTGCGAACTGAGGATGTTTTTCTCTCCTCTGCCTGTTGTTATTGTGAATTTGACTCATGGATAGGAGAAAAGGAACATTGGATGGACAATTACTTTCTTTTCTTTCTTTTTTTTAAGGATCTTCACGTGTGGTGATTTGGTTTTGTGTTTTGGATGGAAGCATGTTCAACTTAAAATCTATCCCGTGTCAACAAGCATTGTTAGAAGAAGAAGAAGAGTTGGCTTTTCTAACCCACTTTTCTCACTCATCTAAGGGGACTCAAAGCAGCTGACAAAGCTTTTCTATTCTTTCCCCCACAACAGAACCCCCTTTAAGGTAGGTGGGGCTGTGAGAGCTCAGCAGAGAGCTGTGACTAGCCAAAGATCACCTAGCTGGCTTCATGGAGGAGTGTGGAGTCAAACCAGATTCCCAGATGAGAGTCCAGGTTCCTAACCACTAGATCAAACTGGCTCAGTTTTAGACCAAAGCAACATTCTGGAAAGGTGGAACCTGGGCTTGAGACAACAGGTGCATTGTGGAAAATGAGAAAACCTAGTATTCCCAGATAGGAGTCCAGCTCCCTAACCACTAGACCAAACTGGTTAGTGGTAGCCAGGGCAGAAGTCAAAATCTGGAACTTTGATCGCAAATATAGTAATGAACATTGGAAGAACAGGTCATCTAAGCATTTACCTAGAAGAACTAAAGGCTTTTTCACACTTAGCATTAAAATGGTATAGCTAGGTGTCCTGGAGCCTCCCTTCAACACCTTGGAATGTCCAAGAGAGACCCCACCCCCTGCAAGTATGCTCCACCCATATTGGAGAGAGCATAGATCAGACTAGGTGGCTCAAAATGGCTGCCTCACCTGTTAGACCATTTTTGAAAGTGCAATAGCCTTAGACATCATCGTATCCTCAGTTTTTGTCTCTTGCAGATCAGGTTAGATTTATTGATTAGTCAACAAGATCATATCAGCAAAAATATATTTTTATGCTTTTCACATCTTATACATTCCATGGAGGGTTTTGTTATGCTTGCTTTTCATCCACGCTCCTTCCCTGCAGTTGCCTGAGGCAATCTCTTAGCAGCTCTTCCATAGGAGCCATTTTACTGATTTCTACATGGATGTTTTTCTCTTCATATTAACAAGGCCCTGACACTTGTTAACCCTCACCCTCTCTCTTTTCAGCTGATGCACAGTCTGCTGAAGTTTGACTTGGAGTGGAATCCTCTGAGCATTGTGAGAAGTTTCTGAGCTTTAACATCAACAGCTTCCTCGTCTTATTTTGGCCAGTTAATTATGTCAGATGGGTATCTGACAACTAGCAGTGTGTATATACTGATGGCTTGGATCTTGTTCCTTCCATTGAGCTGGGACTTGAAGATTCTTTGTCTTTTCATCATGGTGTCCATGTGACTGTGGAATTCCCAGATACTTGTAGCTGTCTTGTAGATCTGTTGTGTGGCCTTCAGGAAGCTGGCGGGGAGGTTGGTTGGTTAGTTCTTATTAACCAAAATTTGATTCTTTATGGGTTTTTGTTGTTGATGATGATGTTCTTCTCAGGATCATCCACCCACATTTTTCCACACTGACCCCCAGTGTCTTCACCACAGATCCATTTGTGGATCCGTGACCAATGTTGAATGCCGTTCTGTAGCTGTTTCAAGAGCTTTGGTTATGGACATAATTTGGTATTTCCTTCTTGTCTTTGACACCCATTTTGTGTCAGATTACTGATGTCTTTGCATTTGTCTCTTATTTTGGCTCCCCGTCTGAATCACCAAGCCAAAAACTGTTCATCTTTGTATGTGTGGATTTCTCTTTGTCTCCTGTTTGGGCCATTTTTAGCAGTTGCTTCTGCCCTTGCCTTCTGCAGTTGCTTTTTTACTACTTACTTCTCTACAGAATCAATGCTGCTGTTGCATATTCCAAATTGGATTATGGAGGGAGTTCAAATGGTTTCTATTACAGCATTGGCATCTGCTGATATCTTATCTGAATGTAGTATTTTGGCAACAGGAGATGAAACTGCACGTGAATGAATGCACAAACTTGTGCATGCATGCACCCACCCACCCACATGCATGCACATGATTCTTAAATTCCAGCACCAGTTTAGAAGCCTTACATGTATATTGGAATGTCTCATCTGTTTCATGATGACTTTTGCCTTGAACTAAGAATTGAATTTTAAATCTAATATCCCTGTATGATTTATTCATTATTAAAGTCAGGTAGTTTTTCTCTTGGCACTGGCAGACTTAATGATGTGGGCTGTGTTTTCTTTTCCCCTTGCATTAGGTTACAATTCTATTTCCTTCATTAGCCTTTAAGTTAACATTGATATATCTTTATCAACAGTTAGCACCTTAAAGTTGTATCTGATCAGCTTAGAAAAAAATGTGAAACATGCTTGTTTTTTCTCATTCTTTGGTTTAAAAACAAACAAACAAACAAATCAGGTTTACAAGTTGTATTATTTTGCTTTTCTGACTTGATTTAATATGAGTTGTTGTTATGATGATGTTGATGATGATGATGTAAAAACAGCAGTTACACACAGCAAACAAGATCACTATGCTGGATTTCGTATTGTATCATTAGTCTGGCACTTCCCAAACACCTAGGACTGTGTGATGTATTTATTATTATTATTATTATTATTATTATTATTATTATTATTATTATTATTATTATTATTATTATTATTATTATTATTATTATTATTATTATTATTATTATTATTATTTAATTAATTAATTTATTATTGCTTTCCTACCATCTCTAATATCACTGCAGGCAGCAAAGAGGAATGGATGCCTTTCTTTTAAATTAGGTAATACATCTTCATTCCCTTCTGCCTTTCTCCATAATCTTTGTATACCTTTTTTGTTGTTTGAATCTTCAGCTGATGTGTTAATAAGAAAGGTGCATTCAGCTTTGGGGACCAGGAATGAATGAAGGAAGATGTGTGCTCACCCATACAAGCCATAGTTACAGCTTAGCGAATGGAAATATTGGGACAGCTAAAATGCTCTTTTGCTCATAGTAGGATTGATTTTGCACTGACAGCTGAAATTTATAAAGATCCTCTTTCAGCCAAGTTGCAGTAACCATATTTGAAGTACTTCTATCATTGTAACAACACAGAAGCAAGAGAGAGAGAGAAAAAACTGACAAATGAGATGTAATCTATTTCCTCTTCAAACTTAATGCTTAGCTTTGCTAAAGTGCCCCAGGAGATGAGTGCACTTTGGAATATTAGGGTATTCACTGACCTTTACCAAGTAGATGTATATTAGTTTTTATGTTTAACCTTTGCACCTGCAAGAAGAGTCTGATCATTGGGGTGAGAACAGCAAAACCATATTGGATAGTCTTAGCAACCGAACAGCACAATTCCGTTGAAGACTCTCTTTTACCCTTTGTAGATTACTTAGAAAGACAATTTCTGAGCAAATGGGAAAATGTTCCTTGAGAAAAGGTGATGTGGTTTCTCCTACTTTTGAAAGATTTTTCTGAGGCTTTTTCAGTCAAAACTAAGCAAACAAAAATACTGCAGCCCAGAGACCCATAAAAAGGAACGACAAGAACATAGAAAACATAAAAGCATAAGAAATGTCCTTGTGGGCTGCACTGGTGGTCCATCTAGACTATCCTTCTGTTTTTGAAGTGACCACCAGTTGCCTATGGAAATCCATGACAAGGGCACAAACACACATATACTCTTCTGCCCATAAGCTTGAGACTCTGTGGTTAGTAGAATTGATGGGAGATGTACAAAGTTTGATTTGTGCTCAATAATTCAATCAAACAGTTCATGTTTGTGGATATTTTTGTTAAACTCAACATGTGGCAGTTCACATATGCAGAAATTCAATTGAACTGAAATGGTCTGCCACTCACAAACAAAAACCATTCAATCAAGCAGTTCGTGTTTGCTGTGTTTTTGCCCTTCAAAAGGGCTTTTTCAACGGGAAAGATTATTATTATTTTTTTTACTTTCAGAATAAGTTTGGAATGCAATCCAATCCAATCCAATGGTTCACCAGTGAACTAAACAAATAGGCGTTCAGTTTGAAGGTGAATTAAACAAGCAGTTTTGGTTCATGCACATCCCTATATATGATAGTTTTAAAAAGTATATCTGACGGGCTCAGTTGTGATAAAAAGATAGGTTCCATTTGAATTTGATATTTTCCATTGGTTTTTAAACAGAAACTAGTATCAAGAATGATGTAGCAACATTGCTTCATTTACATAAGAACATAAAAGAAGCCCTGCTGGATCAGGCCACAGCCCATTTAGTCCAGCATCCTGTTGCACAGAGTGGCCCACCAAATGCACATGGGTATCTCAAGCAGAGACAAGGACAAACCTATTCCTGCTCTCGAATCACAGCAAATGGCATGAGAAGTGTCCTGCTTCTGCCCCTCCCCCCAGCCTGAAGGATGTACCCAGGCATTCATTCTAGTAGCCACTGATACATCTGTCATCCATACATTTGTTTAACCCTATCTTAAAGCCATCTAGGCTGGTAGCTGTTACCACCTCTTCCGGCAGCAAATTCCATAAACCGATGACCCTATGGGTGAAGAAATACTTCCTCTTGTTGGATCCAACTCTCCTACCCATCAGCTTCATAGAGCGCCCCCTGGTTCTAGTGTTGTGTGATAGAGAAAGAAATTTTCTCTATCCACCTTTTCTATACCATGCATAATTTTATATACTTCAATCAGGTCCCCTCTTAAACGCCGTCTCTCCAGACTGAAGAGGCCTAGACATTGTAGCCTGGTTTCATAAGGAAGGGGTTCCAGACCTTTAATCATTCTGGTTGCCCTGTTCTGCACCTTTTCCAGTTCCACAATATGCTTTTTGAGGTGTTGTGACCAGAACTGTACACAATATTCCAAATGTGGCCTCACCATAGATTTATAAAGAGGCAAAATGACACTTGCTGACTTATTTTCTATTCCCTTCCTAATTATTCCCAGCATTGAATTAGCTTTTTTCACTGCTACTGCGCACTGGTTGACACCTTCAGTTTATAGACATAATTTGGATTTTTGGCCCCGATGTGCATTACTTTGCACTTGTTAAGATTAAAGCACATTTGCCACTTGGTTGCCCACTCACCCAATGCTAAGAGATCCCTCTGAAGCTCCTGGCAATCTCTTTCGGATTTTACTGTCCTAAATAATTTAGTATCATCAGCAAACTTTGCTATTTTACATGTACCCCTTCTTCTAGATCATTGATGAATAAATTAAAAAGCATTGGTCCCAACACTGAGCCTTGAGGGACCCCACTTTTTACCTCTTTCCACCCTGAGAACTTGCCATTTCTCTCTGCTTTCTGCCCTTAAGCCAGACACAAATCCAGGACAGAATCTGTCCTTTTATTCCATGGCTGATGAGTTTACTCAGTAGCCTTTGATGTGGGACTTGTCAAAAGCCTTCTGAAAGTCCAGATAGACAATGTCTACTGGTTCACCTTTATCCACATGTTTATTGACACTCTCAAAGAATTCCAACAAGTTTGTGAGGCATGATTTACCTTTGCAGAAACCATGGTGGCTTTTGTTCAGCAATGCTTGCTCCTCCATGTGCACACTAATTTTGTCTTTAATGATGGTTTTCACCACCTTACATGGAACTGGCATTAAGCTAACTGGCCTGTAATTGCCTGGATCACCCCTGGATCCTTTTTTGAAGATTGGTGTTACATTTGCTACCCTCCAGTCCTCAGGTACAGAGCCTGATGTTAGGGAAAGATTATATATTTTTGTTAGCAAGTCAGCAATTTCGTATTTGAATTCCTTAAGGACTCTTGGATGAACACCATCTGGTCCCGGTGACTTTTTTTTAAAGATTTTTTTTTCATCTTTATTACTTTACAGTACACCAAAACAAAACACATACAAATTATACAAAGTAACACCCCCAAATTTAAATCCCTCCCACTGTTACATGGGCTCTAATTTTTGCTAGACCATCTTTCATTCTGTCTGGCAGGGAGTCTTGATTGCTTAGCATTATATAATCTCTTCCACAAATCCTGTAGGCACAAATCCTGTAGTCCCGGTGACTTGTTAACATTTAGTTTATTAAGACATACAAGGACCTCCTCCTTGGTTATCTCTGTCCAGTTTAATTCTTCAGAAACTATTGGCATATATCCTCTTTCTTCCTCCGTGAATATGGAGACAAAGAATTCATTTAGTCTCTCTGCAATCTCCATGTCTTATTTAATTATCCCTTTCTGTCCTTTGCCATCTAATGGTCCAACTGCTTTCCTGGTTGGATTCCTACTTCTGATATACTTATAGAAGTTCTTGTTATTTCTTTTGATGCTTTTAGCAATGTGCTCCTCAAAATCTTTCTTAGCTTTCCTAAATATCATCTTGCATTTGTGTTGCCAGTATCTATGCTCCCTCCTGTTCTTCTCATTGGACAAACCTTCCATTTTCTAAATGAACTCTTCTTGTTTTTAATGACTTCATCTACTGCACTTGTGAGCCACATTGGTTTCTTTTTGGACCTAGAAGTCCCCTTTTTTCTTTTAGGAATGCATTCTAGTTGCACTTCCGTTATTGTGTTTTTAAGTAGTCTCCATGCATTTTGAAGTGATTGAACTCTTCTAACTTTCCCTTTCAATTTCCTTTTTACTGATTTCCTCATTTTGGGGAAGTTTCCCTTATGAAAGTTTAAGGTCTCTGTGTTAGACTTTATTAAGAACTTACTCCCTGTATTTAAGGGTATTTTTCCACTGTCACTAGAAGTACCCTTTAAGTACCCATTAATGGGTACTTAATGGGTATTTCTAGTGACAGTGGAAAAACACCCTAATTTGAAGGTTATTGCATTGTGGTCACTGTTCCCAATTGGATCAGCTACAGTCACGTCCTTTACCAGGTCCTGAGCATTTCTTAGGATCAAGTCCAGGACTGCCTTTCCCCTGGTTGGTTCCATGACCATTTGCTCCATGGAACAGTAATTTAGCAGGTCTAGGAATTTTTTATCTCTTTCCTGAGTTGAACAGGAGTTCACCTAGTCTATGTGAGGATAATTGAAGTCCCCTATTATAACTACCCTATCTTTTTGGGATACCTCTTTTACCTCCTTTTCAAATTGTTGATCTCCTTCAGGCATATGGTTGGGAGGACAGTAGCATGTCCCTATTTGTTAGGCTTCCTTTTTGGCTTGGTATTTTTACCCACACTGCTTCTGTGGAAGAGTCAGATTCACCTAGACATTCCAGTTTGTAAGATTCTATCTCTTCCTTAATATACAAGGCTACACCACTTCCATGTCGCCCTTCCCTGTCTTTCCTGTACAGTTTGTAACCTGGGATGACTTTATCCCATTGATTTCATTGGGCCACCAGGTTTCAATTATACCAATAGTATCAATCCTATTTTCCATAACTAAGCTTTCTAGTTCCCAAATTTGTTTAATTTCACACCCCAATTCTTCTTCTTCTACATTGTCATCATCATCATCATTCCACCTAGTGAAAAAGCTGACAATATTTTTCCCCCAGATATCTTTTATATGTCAAACAAATAATTAAGGCAGCCAGTGCAGACACAGCTACTTCATATTGCCTGAAAGAGTATCACTAATTAGAATCCGTTAACAAAATGATGACTCTTTTGATAATAGGTAAACATGATTTTTTTTAACAACTTTCTCTATGATAAGGTATGCGTGGGTGGGGAGTGGGGGAGAGGGAGAGGGAGAGTTGGCACCTAGAATCAAGGCAATGTACTAAGGAGATAATATTGCATCTTATGAGTCCCTGGAAACATAAATAAAGTCTTCACGCCATGCTGAAATAATTGACTGGTCTCTCACCTCTGCTAGTCTGAGAATGAGTTAAACTCCAATAACATGGCTTTGCTGTCTCAGCTAAGTTTGCAAGGAGCATCATAAATAACCATGCACTTTAGCAAATGTATTCATTTGACAATTTATCAAACATACTCATCACTGGACTTCGTGGCATATGAGTTCGGAGAGCTGCAAAATAAAATAAATAAAAACCATATTGACTAGCAAGCAATGGGATGAAATTAATCACAATAGTGTTTAGATAGACATTCAAGTACTTCAAACATCTTCTGTCATTAACTTTGAAAATCCAACACCTGCTGTTATGATCGCTATTATCATACTGTGATGACACACACATACCCCCAATGACAACAGTTCAGATCCTTGTTGGATGTTTCTCTGCTCCTAGTGCACCATTGAGGAGAAGATCATTTCTGTGCTTCTGTCTGGTACACCAGACCCCGTCTCTGGGCTCCGTAAGGGTCCTGCCAGTGCTTCTTGTTTTGGTTGAAAATTTTGATTCCTGATTTTCTGCGTTTGTTTAATACAAACTGAACAAAGTGATCTGACATGAATGGGGAAAGTCCCCTGCCATTGCTAAAACTTGTCAATCAACTGTGACCCTTATATAGCAACTAGCCAACTGGCCAAACCAAAAACAGGCTGATCAGCTTGGCATGCTCTACAGGGGAAAAATATTTGCAGACATCTGTGACAGTCAAATCATGAAAAACATGGACCACTGAAGATTAACCCAGGCCCTTTCTGCACTGGGTCTTATTCCAAACTATATCCTGGAATAGGGACCTGCCATCTGCATGCTAGTGAAGACTACAGCAGGCCCTGTCCAGGGTCTTCTGTAAGGTAGTGGATTCCTCAAAAGCTGATGAATGGAGAGGATCCATGTCAGAATTGCCTCTTTAGGTCCAGACTCATGAGTGAGGCAGAGGAGAACCTGATCACATTCTCAAGCTTTGTTGCAGTAACAGAACAAAAAGATTATAGGCAAGGGTCAGACATAAGATTGTTCACATGCCAGCCTGCCCCTGTCCCTCTCTCCATGCTAGAAAAGGTGGATTAGAGAAGCCTTGGGAACATGAGGGCCACACACTACTGTCTCTGAGGTGCCTTTGAGGGGTCCCTTGCACTGTGTCTGAACCCAGTCTTAGAGGAGGCTTCAAGGTGTGATTGTTCACACGCCAGTCTGCCTTTCCCCCTCTCCTGAATATTCTATGCTAGAAAAGGTGGATTAGAGAAGGCTTAGGAACACAAGGGCCACACACTGTCCCTCCGAGGTGCCTTTGAGGGGTCCCTGTCTGAACACAGCCTAATTCAGCCACCAAAAGGAGGAAATATCAGAGCTACGGGAAAAGAAAGCAAACATGGCTGTGACTGCACCACAGACAAAGATGGTGGAGTAGTAGGCATAGAGCTGGAAATCTGTGCTGCGCATGTGGCAGAGAAATGAATGGGAAAAGGTGTGCGACAGTGGATTCCAGGTACTGGAGTAGTAAGATCCCACCGCTGTGCACCAATGCCTTGAACCTCCCCCTTAGCTGCCAGTCCACTAGTGGCCCTGCTGTGAGTAGCCTCCTAGCTTCCAGATGGCGAGGGAGGTGCCCACTTCCAAGTGTCCACGGTATTATGGATGTAAGGCTCTTTAGCCAATACGCCCAGTCTCTATCTGGATTGATGTCTGGACAAATCACCTTGCTCAGCTTTCACAATGAACCAAATAAGTATTTTTTTTAATTATTTACAGAGAGTAATCAGAACCCTTCAGAACAAGGATTTTTGCTAGAGTTGGTTTAAATCAGTTTCAGTCCAGTAAACTTGAATGTAACATTTATAATCTTTCCTTGTAACAGACAACTAGGCTGTAGAGGCACTTACTTCCCACTTCAGTGTTGATGAATAGTTCTGAAAGTCCCCAGGCTTTCAACCCTGCCTGACTTTACACACTGGACAGTCCTAGCACCCAGGCCTCAGCCCTGCCCCTACTAGGCCAGAAAACAGAGAGTGTTCTCAGCCCTGGGCTGACAGACAGACTTGCCTGTAGCCCTATGCTTATTACCCCAGCCGGGATACAAGCCCTTACAGAGATAAGACCCCTGTCTCTCTCTGTGTGTGTCTAGCCCTCCCTCTCCTGAGAGGCTGCCTACAGTCCTTTTCTCAGTCCTCTGACTAGAAAGGCCTGGGATGGACAACATAAGGAATTTGGCTAACAAACTGTGTCTTAACTTAGTGCTGGCAGCAAATAAACGCCTCTACTCCCATCATCACATTTTGGTTGTTTATTTTATTTTATTTTATTATTTTTTCCTCCTATGTCTAGCCAGGAGCTCCATAGGAGCTTCAGGGGATGTAGTTAACAAAATGAACAATGTTGTTGTTTTTTTAAAAAAAATTAAATTGAACTAAAATTAAATCCACGCAAGAACCCATAAGGAAAGCTACATGATAGAATAGTATTGAAAATATGAGGCTAGACTAGGGATGCACAGAAATTTTTCTCCTGCTCGCTTCACGTTGAGGCGAATGCAAAGGAAATTCGCATTCATTCCAAATGATCTTCGAATTCCCTTCTAACCCCTGCTACCTGCAGTGCCTCTAAATCCCCTCCAACTCTGTTCTGAATCCACTCTGGGGTGACTGGGCAGGCGAATGTCAATATTCAGTTTAAATGTGAACGTTCAAAGCGAGGAAGTTTGTACAAATTTCAAAGCTGACAAATATTTTTCACCCTCTTTAATCCAGATCTGGGTAAATGCACAAATCTGGAGGCCTAAGTGTGAGGTAGATGGGCCCTTAATCTGGATTTAGGGCCCATGCAAAAAGGCCAGTGAATTACTCTCCCTTCCATACAGGGCTGCAAAAAGTCTCAAGTGATTGTGCCATCATCAGTCTAAAAGCTGAAGATTAATAGAAACTGTTGGCTATCCAGTTCAATCTGTCTATAAAAGATTGGGTAGAAATCCACTTGCAGGCTAACCATGTCTTTAGTGGCTGTCGATTCCAGCAGGGTTACATAAGGATCTTACAAAACCATTCTTATCTTGTCTGAATCGGGTCTTGCAAGTTCAGAAGGAAATTCAGTTACTGATTTAGTCAAGAAAACCTAAAAGGATGAAAAATGCTACTGCTCCATCTTGTGGCTAGAAAAGAAACAAAGAACGTGGGAAACCAACCTCACAAATTTTCTGTCTATGCTATTCCTCTGAAGCCTTAGAAAGCCCTGGAACACAATTAGACTTCTACTTAAGATGATATGTAAAACTGTGTGTACCCAAAGACCATACGAGTCAAAGCAGGAATAAATAAATATTAAATAACTGAACAATTGAATAAATAATATGGTCCAAAATGGTCGGTGGCCTTAGCACAAAATTCCTTAATGCAAGAAGAGTAAGGGCCTTTTTCCACTAGGGCTTAGAACTCTCCTAAGACCCGATTAGTACCACCTTGGTACCAATCGGGAAGTCCCTGTCCTCACCTGAACCCCATCTGGATCTTTGACTGTGAGTGGAAAAAGAGGGTAAGCTGGGTTGGAAAGTTCTCATGATTGTCTTCACTTGGTCATTTTTAAGGCTGTATGAATCATGACTCATACACTGAAGGGTTATCACAATATATATATTAATTAAAATATTTATATCCTGCTCCTTATCCTAAGATCTCTGGGTGGCTTACAGTAAAAACCCATATAAAAACAAAACATTAAATACATACCCCATTAAAACAGTATTGACTGTTTTGTGGAAACGTCAGAACCTTAGCAAAATAGATTAGTGATTTGGGAAATGTATTGTCACATTTCCCTTTCATCCTAGTCCTGACTGCAATCACACATGCCCCATAAATTGATTAATTAACTACATTTCACTCTAAGCTCCTTGCATTAATATTTTCCGTTTCAGTGAGTGTTACCTTAATCAGTCATGTTTGATTGAGAAGCCTGGAAATTGATGGAAAAGCATCTGTCAGCTTGGAGATAATGAAATACTATAGTATCACCGTTCTCAACTGTACTTCAATCATCCATTTTGGATTTCACTGTTAAACCCATTTTGAAATCCTCAAAGAACCACCAATTATGTTTACAAGAGACACATAGGGTGTTTTTCTATTGTCAGAAAGTACCCATTTTTGCACCCATTAAGGACCCATTTGAGTGTGAGCCGGATGATCCCATTTGCACCACGGCACGCATCTGGGACCCGATTGTTTTGACCGCCACTGGGGAAATCTGGATCAAATGGGTACTTTCTGGCCTTTAATCCAGATTTTCTGTAGACCCCATTAATGGGGTCTACAATGGGGTCTTCAGGCAGAAAATCCAGATTAAAGGGAGCCTGTTTCCACGCTTGTGTGGCAATGAGGTCTAGAGGAGGCTAGGGGGAGGGGGCATCCATGTGGGGGGGGAGCCCCAACACCTAAGCTTTGAAGTCATTTTGAAGTCACTTTGAAGTGTGTGCAAAATAGCTCCGGAGAGTCTTTGAAGTCTGTGCTGATCTTCAGAGTGGACTGTGAAGTGACTCCAAAGTTCACTCCGAAGATCAGCACAGACTTCAATGGAGCTGTTTTGCACAGACTTCGAAAGGACTTCGAAAGGACTTCAAAATGACTTTGAAGGCACTTCGGAAATTGCACCCCCTGTCCCCCCAAACATCTGGAGTGACAAGCAGACCTCTTGTGGGTAGATCTGGATTTCCAAATGGGTGCTCCAGTGTTTCCACGGCTATTGGGTGCTAGACCACCCATGGAAACACACTGGGTACTTCCCTTAATCCGGATCTACTAGATCCAGATTAAGGAATGTCCCCATTCCCTAGATCCGGATCTTCTTAGATCCCGATTAAAGGAGCACAGTGGAAAAACACCCATACATTACTGTGAGGAATCAAAGAAGGTGGAAGTACAGTATCTTAAGAAATATGATGAAAATGCACTGTTTTATCCTGGTCCCTCAGTAAAAGAGGCAATTTGCACTGTTTCTATGCACTGTTCGAAATTCTTGTTTTGCAGTTTTACCAGTTTCAGTGTGGCTACTGCATGACCATCTTGGAAGCTCTGTAAGACAAGGCCATGCTTACTTGCATATTTCACTGACTCTGCTTTTCCTTTGGTCTAGTGGTTAGGGTGCTGGACTCTTATCTGGGAATACTGGGTTTTATTCTGCCCTCCCCCACATGAAACTCTGAAGCTTGTGTGGCCTTCAAAACCTGCTGTGCCCTGAAGCCACAGGTGGATCCATTTCAGTGGCCATTTTCATCCAGTGCAGATGGAGTGGCCTAGCACAGGTTGGAGCCACTCTGTTCCACTCCGGAGTGTGAAATGCGAGGCCGAAAATGGTTTTAGGCCTCAAGCTGGACCAGTATACTGGCCAGTGCAGAAAGGGCCTTTGTAACACAACCCTGATGCTTCTGTACCACTGTCTTAAGTTGTGCTTGGTTATGTACAGGTCATGGGGCTCTTCACACTTAGGCCTCTGGTATATAGTTAGGACAACTCTGGTACAGCTTTGGTACAGATATTCTGAACCACAGCTGTCCTAATTGCATAGCAGAGGCCTAAGTGCGAAGAGGCCCCTTGACTTCTAGCCCCAAGGCAGGATTGATGTTCTGAAGAAGCATCCTGATATTTGTATCCTGAAAAGGAGTAATATGAATTGCGTTCATGCATATATCTGTCAAACGTGTATTAAACATTTCAATTTTAGTATGTCAAAGAACAGGATCGGAAAAGTGAAACGTAATGCATTTATTAAATTGCTTCTTCTTCTTCTTCTTCTTCTTCTTCTTCTTCTTCTTCTTCTTCTTCTTCTTCTTCTTCTTCTTCTTTTGCTTTCTCTCCTCTCAGCTTTTTCAAAAAAGAAGGTAAGATACTTTTGTCAAGCAACAGTAGAATCTGTGTAATATAAGCCCAACACTGCCATCTGCTGTTTGAAGAAAGCTAAACACTGACCAGGCCCACAGATGTATAAATAAACACTGAATTGTACAGTTTTGAAAAATACATTAAAATATTCAGATTTATACCCTGACCTAACACTTTGGTTTATTCAGGGTAGAATTTGAAACAGTGGTTATTTTAAATCAGCAAAGCATCATATGACCTAGGGCATTTTCACACTTAGCTGATAAGTCTGCTATGACTTCTGCTAAAGGTGGACCATTAGCACTTGTCATGAGGAAAGCTTCCCCAACGCATCCATTACTGAGCAGAAGTGTGACTAGTCCTCCCATTTACCAGCCTGCGTCAATGCCTCTGGAGCTGGAAGTTCCACCTCCTCACTGCCGCAAGGTGGGACACGTTTGAGCAGAGGGATCACGTCAGCGCTCATGATCGGACGTCCATTGCCCACTCCTTGGTTGCTGATCAAATGCCCTCTCACAACTCAATGACTGGACGCCACTCCTGAGGATCTGTAGTCCGGTCACGGCAGAGGTCGGTGATCGATCACAGCCTCCAATGCCACCATGCCCACGCAGACGCTGCCTCCCCCACCTGCTGACCGAAGGGAAGAAGAGCAAATAGTTGTACCTCTGGACACTGGATGCTCCGCACCTAATCAACAATTAGTGAACTTCTGGGGACGGAGGGCACTCTTGCAGGTTGTAACAGCCTCTCCAGAGAGCAGATGCTCTTTGCCAGAAGTTCACTAATGGTTGACTACTGGCTGAAGTGTGAATAGGCCCCTAGTAAAACTAGCATGTTTAATATTTTGAGGCAGTTTTGGATACCCAGCAGCTGGCTTTGGCTGGTGTGTGAAGCGTTAACTTTTATTTATGTTTAGATGTAATGAAGAGGTACTTGTTAAAAGGGAATCTGATGCAAAGAAGTTTGGATAGGTGGAATATTGGACCCAGTTTAAGCAGGCTCTTCACAGTTATTAATTGTGCAGTGGGTATGCTCAAAGGTCATGAATGCCACTCACCTTGCACCGTTGTGCAAACAGCCTTGTTAACAGTGTTTTAAAGGTATGGCAGGTATAAGCATTCAAGCAGAATTTTATCCCATTCTGCTGCCAAGGGGAGAATTTACCTCTTCAGATTCTTTGGCTTGATATATATGGCCTGATTTCTCAAACATTCAAAATGGATGACATCTGGGCTCATTTCCTGTTTGGTCTAGTGGTTAGGGAGCAGGACTCTTAACTGAAAATACTGGGTTTGATTCTGCCCTCCCCCACAAAGCCAGCTGGGTGACCTTGGGCTAGTCACATCTCTCTCTTGAGCTCTCACAGCCCCACCTGAGTCTTCTCAAACGGATGAGAGAAGTGGGGTAGAAAAGCCAACTTCTTCTTCTTCTTCTTCTTCTTCTTCTTCTTCTTCTTCTTCTTCTTCTTCTTCTTCTGTGTTTGGGACAATTTTTGCACAGCTGGACATGGGAGACATATCTGTTTCCATATCTTCAGAATATATTTATTTATTTAGCACGGTGATGGCCAACCTATGACACGCGTGTCACAGGTGACACGCCAAGCCCTTTTGGGTGACACACCTGGTCACCCAGGTACCTGGGCATGTAGTGCTTGCTTGTTCTTGAAGTATACGAAATCCCAACTTTCAGTTGAAGATTTAGCAAACGAAATTCAGCAACAGAAGTCACTAATGTAAAGAATTATTTGTTTTTTGCTTTTAATACATATATCAAAAATATAACTTTTTTACTAGAGCTACAAACATCACAAAATTATGGATATTTCTAGATGTGACACAGCACCCGAGTTAAGCTAGGTTTTTTTTGTGAATTTTGACACACCAAGCTCAAAAGGTTCCCCATCACTGATTTAGCATGTCCCAAATTCACATTATTATACATTAGTAAAATAGCTAAACACAAGATGGAAAACAGGAAAAGTCTGTACAGATCACATGGTAGGATCACAAACTTATATCTAAATCACAGACATATTCTATTGCGCCTTTTGTCATTATCAAAACATCACAAACTTCCCAGTATATGCTTCAGTTTGGTTTTCTTCCACAACATGCTGGATTGTTCGTCTTTCCGCCTCACAGTCACATATCGAGGATGGAGTTATTCTCCACTTATAAAGAGCGTCTCCACATCTACCATGTCCCATGCATATGCAATTATGTTCAGAATATAGATGTACTTATTATTCACTTTTAAAGCCCCCTCTTCAGCTGATGTCAGATAGGGTGTAAAACCTAGGATTATGCCCACACGATAGAATTTTTTGGAGAGAAAAGTTTTTAAGAAGACAAAGTGTCCTGCTGGGGGCCTGTTCTGGTGAAGAAGAAGAAGGGTTGGCTCTCCTACCCTCTTTTTTCACCCATCTAAGGAGACACACAAAGCATCTGACAAAGCTTTTCTATTCTTCTCCCCATAACAGAACACGCTGTGAAGATGAAGGTGTGACTAGGGCTAACAGAGATAAAAAGTTGTGGCATGAGCTTTTGTAGACAAGTCTTCTTCATCAGATGCAAAGAGTAGGTTGCCCAAATAGGCAAGCTTTGTTTGTGTGAACAGCAATAAAATTACATAGGATACATTTAGGGAAAAGCAAAGCTTTGTGCATGAAGTTGCAATAATTTGGATTTCAGTGTACTTAGGTTTATCAATCTTTATCACAGCAGAAAAGCAGCAGCTGATCCTAGCTGTTAATGAGTTGCAATGGTAATTGACAGAATGGATCAGATGTTTGATACTGTACTTTTCTGGAAGGAGCATCAGCTAAGTAACCTTTGTTGCCTATGATGTATATTAGGGTGAAATCAAAGTATGCAAGTAGTTCTGCCCAATGCAAGTTGGTGCAGAGAGAGTTTGTGAGCCATGTGCAAGGCTTGTGTTTGTGATCAGTCTGTACTTTGAAGTGGTGTTAGGTGACTTCTAGGTATCACCACTGAGACAAAGGCAGGTTCCACACAGAATATTTGCATCCCATGAGTGTGAAACCAAAGCCCAGGGGCAGAGAGATTTGTTTTCTGTATCTACTTGCAGAAGAACTCTGCCAGGGGTGACGTCGCTGGTGTTGTACTGTGCTAGGAATGGTTGAACATGATCAGGATGTTTTAAAATGTTTTGGCAAATAAAACCTTCAGGGTTACTAAGTATATTTTGAAATATTGTACAGTGATTCCTTGAAAGCTCTTAGGTTTGTATTTCTTTATTTGTGAGGAAAGAAGAAGAAGAGTTGGCTTTTCTAACCCACTCTTCTCACCCATTTAGGGGACTCAAAGTGGCTGACAAACCTTCTGTTCTTCTCCCCACAGCAGATGCCTTGTGAGGTAGGTGAGGCTATGAGAACTCCGCAAAAAAGCTGTGACTAGCCCAAGGCCACCCAGCTGGCTTTATGGAGGAATGCAGAATCAAACCCCGTGACTGCAAGGTATTATTCCAGCACACTGACCACAAGACCAAACATTTATGGTGCTCTGCTAATACTTGCAATTGTGAATGAGGAAGGGTTTTTTATGACTTTATGTATCCACAAATCCATGCCAATAATACGTATTTCCTGTTCTTGTTATTGCATTCCCCCAAAATTTTTTGTCTAGTTTGTTTGTTTGTTTATATTTCTATCCCGCCCTATACCAGTAGGTCTCATGGCAGGTAAGAAGATTCAGTGCATTAAAACAAAATATAGTTGCCATCTATATTTGAGATTTTCTTTACCTGCAACAAAATGGTGGAATGGAACCATCCCAAATTCTGTATTATATATACTGTTCTTTACTTTTGTTATTGTCTTGTGCTGCAGCCAAGAACAAGACCACTTCCAGAAGTTAGTGGCTTAATCCACTCTCTTGTGATATAGTGGAGTAGAATGCCTCCAGAATTACAACTTGTTGCCTGGACAACAGGATGGAGTGAATGGAAGTTGGCTTTTCTACCCTGCTTTTCGCACCCATTTAAGAGAACTCAAATCGGCTGACAAACCTTCTGTTCTTCTCCCCACAACAGAACTCCCTGTGAGGTAGGTGGGGCTGTGAGAGCTCAGAAGAGAGCTGTAACTAGCCCAAGGTCACCCAGCTGGCTTTGTGGAGGAGGGTGAAATCAAAGCAGATAAGAGTCTGGCTAGACCAAACTGGATCAGGAGCAGACACAACTCTGGAAGCACTTACCAGTGTGGATGCTGGCTCCTGCAAAGGCAGGAGGTATACAGCTGGGTATTCTGATGATGCAAAATACCTGGAAGTGCATGATCACCAGTCAATGTGCATGCATAGATACCATTTTCAGCTGGGTTTGGCCATGCACATGTGTGTTGGCCATACTCAAGATGGCGAATTGTGCAAGCAATGCCCAGACAGGGTGAGTGTCCTTGTTCTTTAGGTAAAACCCAGGATGGGAGCTGATTTTCCAAAACTAATGTTATTATGGTATATCACCCCAACATCTTGCAGTTATGCTGGGATTACCACAGCCACTGACAGTACCATTACAGAGATAATATTTCTCACAACCTGGCTATCCATGCTGAGACTAAAGGAAAAGTGGTGTCCATCAGGAATGGAAGCAGGCAAGGCTGAACTTTTGAGGAGTTGGCTTTTCTACCCCACGTTTCTCTCCCATTTAAGGGGACTCAAAGTGGCTGGCAAATCTTTCTATTCTTCTCCCCATAACAAACACCCTGTGAGGTAGGTGGGACTGTGAGAGCTCGGAAGAGAGCTATGACCAACCCAAGGCCATCCAGCTGGCTTCATGGAGGAGTGCAGAATCAAACCCCATGACTACAAGATATAGGGCTGGCACATTAACCAAAAACCAAACAGGATGAACAACATGGACATCCAGTGACGCATGGAGAAGCTTAGTTTGTGAAATGGACACCATGCTCTTCACAGTATGTGTGGGAGTGTGGAATCAGCATCTTCAGAAGGAACCATGTGTAGCTGTAGATATTATTAATCAAAACAGAACCAAAGATCATTGAGGTGTCATACAAGAACCAACAATCAAGCCAGATAATTGCAGTGGGATACAAAATGTTCTTTAGATTTCAGCAATAAGGAAACGCGGTGGGGATTCAAAGCCTATTTGTCTTTCTATAGGTTCTGAGAGCACTGACCTTTGGAAAGTATGCAACAGCTTGGATTTTTCTTTTTAAACGAAAAAGAATTTAAGTTCATAATTATATGCTTGAGGAATTCGCACTATATAAAGGAATGAGTTAAGACAAAAGCTTTTATTTTCTGCACATCCTGTGACTTTTTTTTCCACCTGGAGGAAGAAAGTTGTGAAGGAGTTCCAGGAAATCAGAAGGAAGGTACCCAAGCAGAACTGGCTTTTTCATCCACCTCTCTTAAAGAAGAATCACACATGCCTAGCGTTGTGCAAGAATATTCAAAATATTTGTAATTCGATCGAATTTGGTTGAATTTGGACATTCTTTTTTAATATTCAAATGAATATGAGTATTTAGAATCATTTGTTTGAATAATCTGGACATTTGTATGTGTATGAATACATACACATTGCATATATATCCATAAGCATCTTATTTGTATCCGTACGCATCCATATGGACATGTACGGGATGAAAACAGGATGCGCATGGGATAAAAACGGGATGCATATGGATGCGTACAGATGTGTACGGATACAAATGAACATTGTTGACATTTGTATCATCAAATTAGTATTGAATATTCATGTGAATGGATACAAATGTATTTGAATCGGTTCAAATTTTAATACATTCATTTTTTCTCTATTTGTAAGAATTCGGACATTCAGATATTCAATCTGAATCAAATCGAATGTCAAAAATTGCCTTCATCCACAGCCCTAAACATGGCACCTCAAAGTTCAAGGCATGCATCACCCATGTCAGCACCCTATGACCCTTTACACACACACACACACACCGCTGATATGGCCTAAGGGAAGCCCATCTCTTCCTCCTATGCTCCATCCTCAGAGGGCAGAGTGTAGACTGGGACATGGTACCACAAATGGCATTACATAAGAACATAAGAGAAGCCCTGCTGGATCAGGCCACAGCCCATGTAGTCCAGCATCCTGTCGCACACAGTGGCCTGCCAAATGCTCATGGGCATCTCAAGCAGAGACAAGGACAAACCTATTCCTGCTCTAGAATCCCAGCAAATGGCCTTAGAAGCGCTCCGGTTCCCCCTCCACAACCTGAAAGATGCATCTAGGCATTCATTCTAGTAGCCATTGATACATCTGTCATCCATAAATTTGTCTAACCCTTCCTTAAAGCCATCTAGACTGGTAGCTGTCACCACCTCTTCCGGCAGCATTCAGTAGACCTTGATGTGGAGGTCTATCTAGGTACAAACTAGGGATGGTTTGGTACACCAGAAGAGGTCCATTTTGACAGTGCATTAAGGCTGTATTCATTCATTCATTCATTCATTCATTCATTCATTCATTCATTCATTCATTCATTCATTCATTCATTCATATCCTGCCCTATACCGAAAGGTCTCAGAGTGGTTAACAAAGTTAAAACCCATATTGAAACAATAACAGTGTCTGAAAGTGGGGAGAAAAACTGTAACCTTACTTAGCCAAAGGTGAGGGCAAAGAGGTGCATCTGGGGGCCATCACTGAGAAGGCCTTACCCCCAGGGTTTCTACTAGGGAAGTGCATGAAAGGGTATTTTGGCATTCGATTCGTAATGAATTGAATGTTAGAAAATTCATATTCGTTCAAATAGATCCCCTTCAAATGTGATACGATTCCATTCAATATGAATGTATTCGTACAAATTCATATGGATATCCGATACGAACAGATATGTATCTGATGCACATCCAATACGAACTCATACATATTGCAAATGTGTCAGATACATATCCGATATATATCCCCGATTTAACGAATGTCTGAACTATTCATATGAATGCTCCAAAACATTCATAACTGTACCATTGTTAATATACGAATATTGTATCATTTGATTTGTGTATGAACATCCAAATTCGTACAAATTTGTACGAATAACGAATGTTATGAATATTTTTGCACATCCCTTGTTTCCACCTCTTTTGTTGGCTGCCTTGATCCATGTTAAAAGTATCCTGTCCTAGCTTGGAATGGATTGAATTTTTTGGTACTGGGGGTCCCAAACTGTACTGAGATAGTTGGAAACTGGCTGAGGCATGATTTATTCTTTTTAGCATCATGTTAGCATCTTACGAATTCACAAACTGAATCTCTGCTAAAATTCCTCCGCCCATCAGACAAGCTATTTACATAAGACTAAAAAACCTGAGGCTGAAGAAAGTAGCTTGATTCGAATCGGCAGACGCAACACAAACTGTTTCTGAAATGCCCAAGTCAAGACGCAGCCTGCAATCTTTACAAGATCAAGAGAAATTCCTTCTGCTCGGTACGTGTTCAGAAGAGGTGTTATTAGTAGGCGTGCACATGAATGCAGTTTTTTGGAATTAGATTCCATTCAATTTTAAAGATTCAAATCAAATATCCAAAAATTCAATTCACCTCTGAATCTTTAAAATTTGAATTTACCCAAATTCAGTTTGAGTTAAGCAAATTCAAATTTATTTGTTTTAAATTTTTTATTTGAATTTGCACTTACGAATGTTGGCAACATTCATATGTGCCCATATACAGTGTTACACATCCTGTAAGCATCCATATGCATCAGTACACATCTGTATGCATCCCGTAGTTATCCCATATGCAACCAGTTTTTGTCCTGTACAGATCCATACAAATGTGTATAGATGTGGGAAAGATGTGTATGTGCAAGTACACCTTGTGTACGAACTCGTACACCTATGAATGTCTGAATAAATCAAATGAATAGATTCAAAAATTTGAAATTCATTTGAATGCTTACATTCAAATTTATGGACGCTTGATTTGAATTCAAATGTCAAAACGCCGACGAATTCAATCAAATTTCAAATGTCTTTGAATATTCATGCACATTCCTAGTTATTAGAAGAACACTCCGCAGTTGCATCCAAAAGATGCCACTCTTGTTCATCCTTGATATCAGCACATCAGGAGAAGATAATAACCATGTCTGCTGATAACTCAAGATCTGTGAGTAAAAGTATTATTCCTTCATGACTTGTCTATACAGTGGGGATAAAAATTAGATGGTGCAAAGAAGTGCAGAGATGTTGAAGGTAATGAGAAGAACCTTCAGCCTATAGTTTGCTACAGAGGTGACTCAATGATCCACAATCAGTGGGGAGACCAGAAACGTCACACCTCTATTACCTCTTCAAACAACCACGCCAGAGATTTCACTATCTTAAAAATTGGGATAGTGATACTGGAAAATTGCCGTGGAGGACTTCTCATCTGTGACTGAATTTTCTTCAGAAAGATGGAAAACGTGAAGATGAAAAGGAGGGATATGGGGAAGGCATCTATGATTATTTATGGATTTAAGGATGTGATTTTAATGAAAAGCAGAACCGTAATACTGTGGAAGGGACTGCAAGGTCATTCAATTCAACTATTGCAAAGTTCCATAAAGTAAATTAAGGTTGCATCCCCATTACACAGTAAAGGCACTGAGACCTTTTCACACTATGGCCTCTGGTAAGCAATTAGTGGATCTCCGGTGTAGTGCATATGCGTGTCCACTAGGCTGCTACAGTCTAGAAGGGGGCCTGCACTAATTGTTGATTAGATGTGGAGCGACCTTTACCAACCTTTACCCAAGGCTTATCAGAAGTGTCTGGTGGTGTGACCATTCATGTGTTTTCTGGCTCGCTGTGTGCACATCATCTGGGCAGGCGCGACTGTGTTGCCGGCCCTGGTTGATTGCTGGCTGCTGCTACAATTAGGCAGGTTTCTGCGGGCTGGCACTGCAGTGGCAGGCTGGCCAGGGACCGATCCATGCGGCCTTGGGGCACACTGCCCCAGAGCATCGCTGGGATCCATCCTGCCCCTCTGCACTGGCCTCCAGGTGCATCATGGAACATGGGGCGCAGCTGGTGGCAGCCAATCACAGCGGTGAGGAGGTGGGACTCCTGGCATTTGAAGCAGCGGCACGGGCTGGTCAACAGCAGGACCATTCGCATTTCTGGCCAGTAAGGGATGCTTTGGGGGATTGTTCCTTCCAGCAAGTGTGAATGGTCCTTCTGTCCCCGGTGTTGACCAGCCCTAGTGCACAGCAGCCTAATCAGGTAAGTGCAAAAAGGCCTCTGAAGTCCCATTCTGCACTTACCCTTAATCTGGAACTGAGGGCCACAAAATCCTTTTCTGGGCCTTATCCATCTGCATTTTAGTAGGAGAAGGAGAAGAGGAAGGGAAAGAAGGAGAAGGAAGAGAGATGGCTTTTATACTCTGCTTTTCTCACCCTTAAAGTAACTCAAAGCAGCTGACAAACCTTCTGTTCTTCTCCCCACAACAAATACCCTGTGAGGCAAGTGGGGCTGTGAGAGCTCAGAAAGAGAGCTGTGACTAACCTAAGGTCACCCAGCTGAAATAACTTTTTTGATGTAATTATATAATTAAGTAATAAAAAAATTGTATTAAAACTGTTTGTTATTTGAAAAGTCCTTTATTCATATTGGTAACGGTTAAATTTCCTAGAGGTGGGTCCTGAGTTGGTAAACCTATATTAGATGGGTCGTAGCCCAGACAACTTTGGGAACCAGTGATTTACACATTCTTATGATGCACCAATGGTGTCTTCATTCCTTAAGTGGGTGACATGTTCTTCTGTAAAAAGAAACCCATCCACAATTTTCATGTCTTATTTATTACCAAAATATAAAATTAAAAATTAAATATCCCAGGAATGCTCTCCTTTAAGCTGGCCATCACTCATGTGTTAAGAGAACAGTTCATTAGTAATTTCAGGTAGGGAGAGATGCATGAAGTTGTAAATATTTAAAATCAAATTTGAAAAAAAAAAGATAAGGGGAAAAAAGGAAAAAGGAAAAGACAGAGATAAATGGGGGCAGGAATGCAACATGGAAGTGATGGACACAGATAAATCTCCAGCCTGAAATATTTTGCTTTGCTATACAGGTTCACCATTGAAAATGGAGTTCAAAGAAACATGGGACTTAAAAGTGTACAAGATCACTGACCTCCATTTGTAAACCTTGGTGACATTTTGAATTCAGGCAGTGAGCAACTATTTGGATCTTGGGGACTTTCTTACCTTCACTTGGGCCAGCGGGTTTGCATTGTGTGAGGCCTTCTAGTCTAGAACATGGCCAGGCGCAGTCTGGAACAACCCTGTCTGCCCAGCAACACTGTTCTAGCCCAGCTCTGGCACCAGCACTGAAGCTCACATGAGTTTTGAAGCCACTGCCTGAGGGCTCCGACACTTAGGGATGTTCCTAGCCTCATAATCCTTGGAGAATCCATTTTGGTGATGTACTTCTGCACATTTCCATTGTTTGGACTGAGGTGATCTGAATCAGAAGCTTCTTGCATACAGATCACATTCTGGGCCTGGTCATATACAAATTTTAGGATAACCTTAGTCATCTGGCAGGACGTATGATTCAGATTATTTTAAGCTAATCTGCACTGCAAGCTGTCCTACATCCATTAGTCTGTCCTAAAATGTAGTCCTCTTTAAACAGCACTGACACAGACTGAGGCCACTTGAAATTCTAATCTGGCTTCCACTTCCTCATGCATGAGTGGTGGGACAACCTAAAGGAGGCAGAACTGTGCTGTGGTGGGTGGTGCCCAATATTTCCTTCAGCCAATCGGCGTGCGCTGAGTTCATGAGGTACCTCCCCCTCTCCTCAGTTTTTGTGTATGATTCCTCTCTCTAGAGTTTTTACAGTAATTGATTTTCATTATTTTTTAAAAAAATTAATTGCAAGGAGAAGAGAAGCACTTAAAAAAGGAAGGGGTGTGTGGAGGTGGGGGAGCAGGCTTTTAAAAGAACCACAAACACACACCCTCATCTCCCTTGAGTGACATTAATGGCATCCAATAGGAAACAAGATAGAAGGGGTGGGGAGCCAAGGGCTCTGTGGAGGAACACCAGGCCAATCTCTGTAGAAATGCGTGGCCAATGCAGCCCAAGGAAGGGTCGGCTTCTATCAATCCATGTCTGACCAGGACCGGTATGAATTAAATTAGAATTCATTAATAAGCTGCCTGATTGGGACTCATGTGACCTGATTGGGACTCATGTGTTTGGTGCAGATGGTGCATATTAGCAATGAGGAGTCCTTTTAAGTCTGCTCCAGTGTGTAGAGAGAAAAGGACCCAAGGCCCATTCACACTTTGGCCAGTAGTCAACAATTAGTGAACTTCTGGTGAAAAGATCCGTACTCTGACTAGACTGTTACAGCCTCTAAGGGTGCCCTGCCTCCCCAGAAGTTCACTAATTGTTGATTAGGTGTGGAGCACTAAATCATGCTTCACACCTTTACCAACCTTGACCAGAAGCTTACCTGAAGCATCCAGCAGCTCAACTAGTCTGCAGTTGGTGGGCAGGGGAGATGAGATCTGAGCAGGCACTATGGCGTTGGCAGCTGTGATCAATCGCTGACCTCTGATGTGACTGGACCACCAATCCCAGGGAGTGACGTCTGGTCACTGAGTTGTGAGAGGGGTGTTTGATCATGGGTGCTGATGTGTTGGGCACAATACGCCCCTGCTCAAACATGCCCCTTGCAACCACGGCGAATCACGGCACTGAGGAGTAGGAACTTCTGGGTTCAGATGCAGCAGTGTGGGCGGGTAAATGGGAGGCCTATTCACACTTCTGGCTGATAATGGACACTTTGGGGAAGCTTTCCTCATGTCAAGTGTGAAGGTCCACCTTTACCAGAAGTTTACCAGCCCTAGTTCATGGCAGCCTAATCAACTAAGAGCAGAAAGGCTCCTGAAGAGGACTATAAGGGGCCATAGTCTGTATTACACATAAGTGCAGAAAAGCTCTTGGTCTCTCTGAAAGACTTAAACAATGGTTGGGAAGGTTGAAAATATTCACTGTAAGATACCTTTATGCCAGTTTGGTCTAGTGGTTAGGGAGCCGGACTCTTATCTGGGAATACCTGGTTTGATTCCGCCTTCCCCCATGAGGCCAGTTGGGTGATCTTGGGCTAGTCACAGCTCTCTTCTGAGTTCTCACAGCCCCACCTACCTCACAGGGTGCCTGTTGTGGGGAGAAGAATAGAAAAGCTTTGTCAGCTGCTTTGAGTCCCCTTAAATGAGTGGAAAAAGCCAACTCCTCCTCCTCCTCCTCCTCCTCCTCCTCCTCCTCCTCCTTCTTCTTCTGGCTAGTGTGTTGGGCTCTTAACTAATATTCTCCTGGTTTGCTTCCTCACTCCTCCACGAAGCCATCTGGGTGACCTTGGGCTAGTCACTGCTCACTTTCTGAGCTTTCACAGCCTGACCTACTTCACAGGGCGTCTTTTGTGGGGAGAAGAAAAGAAAGTTTGCCAGTCACTTTGAGCCCCCTTAAGGGTGAGAAAAGCAGGGTATAATAGCCAATTCTTCTTCTTATGTAGTGCTTGTGATGCTGACTGTGATAATAATGACAATATTGATATTGTGGCTATTGGAAAAGATCCTCTAATGAATCATGATATATCAATTCTAAGACTGGTGGACAGTAGTGGTGTGCATGAATGCAATTTTTGGGATTTGATTTGATTGGAATATCTGAAAATTCTATTTGATTTGAATCTTTAAAATCTGAATTGAACCAAATTTGATTCAAATTAAGCAAATTCAAATCTATTTGTTTGAATATTCTATTCAGATTTGCATTACGAATGTCAACAACGTTCATATGTGCCTTATGCATCGTTAAACATCCCATACACATCCATACGCATCCTTGTTTTCGTCTCGTACGCATCCTTACAAATGTGTACGGATGCGGGAAATATGTGCGTGTGTGCAAGTATACATTGTACACATGAGCCCGTACACATGAGAATGTCTGGATAATTCAAACAAATAGATCCAAAATTTGAAATTCATTGATGGACATTCGATTCAAATTTGAATGTCGAAATTCAGACGAATTCGATCAAATTTTGAATACGTTTGAATATTTGGGTATAAGTAACATATCAACACCAACACCAGCAAGAATATATATATATATTCTTGATTATCATATATATATGATTATGTATGCTGCTGAACTTTCTATCAAGGATCAAGGTTAGAGATTTGGAAAACAATGTATTAAAAAAAAGTTTAAAATAAAATGAAATGAAGCCTTTAAATTTTTTTTCTGCTGGAATCACAGTTCTTAAAATGCACACTAAAACCAGGTGCATCTTCTGGTAGCCTTTGGCTTTTATTAGCTGTCATTTGTTTTTGTTTTTTTAATGCAGAAGTGACATCTGATATATTAGTTAATCAAGAACAAGAGAATTAGGCATTGTACCCAATCAGTTGCGTTTGGCATATCAAAAAGAAATTAGACTAACAGATGAGGAAAATAAATAAGATGAACTTCAAAAATGAAAATGCTTAGCCTTTGGAATTTTAGTTGACAGCTTTTGAAAATTAAATTATAAGTCAAGTGGTGGATAGGCCTGATATCTCCTTTGCAGCTTTTCAGATGATGCATTGCAGCTTTAATGGAATATCATTTATCATCTGATAATAACAAATGTAGTATTTCTGGGCTTGTCATCTCTTCTGTGATGACAAATAGTCCCAACTTGTAGAAGTGATAATGGGATTCTGTAATGATCTCTTCAAGCTGACTTCTCCACTGTAGTACAGGGTACTCTTGAGTTGCGCAATACCTGTTTAGCAAGGAATGCAGAAGTCACGTTTTGCTCTGTGCGCATGGCTGGCAACAGAATGGAGGTTGTTTGATGATATTCCAAATGAAACCAAAATTAGTGAATCTCTTGGTTGTTTTAGGCAGCCATTTCATGAAGCGGCCTTGTTTGTCAACACCCTGGGAATGTTTACCTACAGTGTCATGTCAGAGACTTTGAGATGTAGGTGAGGATTAGGGATGTGCATGAATGTTTTTTGACATTCAAATCGAATCAAATACCTAAAAATCCAATTCAATTTGAATCTTTTAAATACAAATTTAACAAGATTCAATTTGTATTTACCAAATTCGAATCTATTTGTTCAAATTTTTCATTCGAATCTGTCATATGAGTATCAACAACATTTGTATGTGCACGTACACATCTCCCCAACATCCATACCCATCCATATGTATCCCATAGTTATCCCGTATGCAACACATTTTTGTCCCATACAGATCCATACAAATGCATATGGATGCGGGAAAGATGAGGATCTTGAAATATGCACGAATGTCCGGATAATTTGAATGAACAGATCTGAAATTCAAGCTTCGATTAAAATGTTTACATTCAAATTTTAGGACATTCTATTTGAGTTCAAATGTCAAAATTTGGCACATTTGATTGGATTTTGAATGCCTATGAATATTTGTGCATATCCCTAGTGAGGATGAAACAGGGCAGGTGGCATGGCTTGCTTCAGTGTGAGGCTCTTTCTACACTGGGCCTTAATCTGGAATATATCCTAGAATAGGGACCTGCCAGCCTCATGATAGTGTAGAGTATAGCTGGCTCAGCCCTGCCAAAGTCCACACTGGCATGTGGATGGCAGATCCTTGTTGTGGGATATAATCTGAAATGAGGCCCAATGCAGAAAGGACTAACTTTAGTGCCTGGCACCATTTTTCATTCAACCAGGTATGGTTCTAGATTTGGCTCAGCTGCAGGAAAGTTATATATAGAACCCCTGGGGGGTGGCGAGTGGCAATAGAATATATGACACTCCTTGAGTAAGCCACTGAGCAGGCTTCCTGTGCTTTGCAAGGCAGAGACCAGATCAAAATCCTAGGGGGTTCCCTAAGGGGAGAGCTGCCATTGTTTCCCCCTGGGCTTCAGGGTGCTGTGCTAAAGAAAGAACAGGATGTGACCCTTTAAGGTTTTATGGGAGTGATTTGCACAAATATTTGTGACATTAGAAATTTGGCCGAATGTGGACATTCAAACTTGAATTGAATGTTACTATATTGTATGCCAACGTTCGAATGAGTACGAATGTTTCCAGGCCTTCTTACTAATAGTTTGGACATTAATTAAACTAGGGAAACATATATCTCCTAACATATCCACTCTGAAAGCATCAAATCTGCCCTGAATCCACGTTGAATCTGTTCTCAAACCATGTCGAATTCACTCTGGATACATTTCATGAATGTACCGAAGCTTTCTACGACTTTTCCAAAGCATTCATATTCATACGAATGTCGTAACATTAGACTTGTATGCGAATGTCCGAATTTGTACAAATTTGTACAAATAAGAAATGTTACGAATATTTGTGCACATCCCTAACACGCATGATTGCAGCCTAAATCTCTCTGGGAAAAGATAGGCTTAAAATATGCTTAGTATTAACCATGTTGGGCAGAAGACATAGGGTGTTTTTCCACTGTCACTAAAAGTACCCATTAAGTACCCATTAATGAGTACGTAATGACATTTTTGTGGATACTTCTAGTGACAGTGGAAAAACACCCATAGCTGAAGCACACTTGCACACTTACACTCTCAGGTCTTCTCTGTTTTATCATCCCTCAGTCAAAAGTCAGCAACTGCAGGCTAAAGGTGGCTGGCCGAAATTATTGGCGGTAGGCTAAAGGTAAAAGAAAAATCTCTTGCTTCCTCTCCTTTTCCCCTTCAGGATATCTAAATAATTCTGTGAAGTCTGGAGACCAGGAGTATTGACTTTTTAGCGTGACAGATTTAAAAAGGGTTCAAAGTGTTGAGCTTGGTGAGCAGTGATAAAGTGGGCTCTTGATAACCATCTACAAGGCTGGGAAAAAAAAGTGTTAGCACCAGGGAAAGAGGAGAATTATTTAGTGTCATGCCTAAGCACATTGCTGATAGAGAAGGAGAATATTAAGGAGTGGAAAAGTCCTACTTCACCTTAGGAGATAAAGCTAGGGCAGAAGTGGGTGAAAGGAACACGCCAAAGAACTGCAAATGGATTTGATGCGCGTGCATAATGGTGCATTCTTAAGGGCCCTAAGAATTTGCAAGAAAGACAAACAGACGAAGCAATCTGAAACCCTCTTCAGTTTGGATGGGGTAACTATGTTCCACAGGCAAGATAATATGTCAATGCCTTTTTTTTAAAAAAAAATAAACTCTGAGGGGTTTGGAAAATATGGTTGCATAGTACTGGACAATTTTAGAACACTTTCCCCCTCCCCTAAAGATTTCTCCAGAAATCAGCCTGTTACCATGTATCATTTGGATGCAGAAGTTAAAAACACTGGAACTCAAAATAACACCACCTGCATTTAAGAGGGAAATATCTCTTCCCACTACCCTTAAATCATTTGTAGCTCTTTGGTAAGGCTTACATAGATAATCCAGAGTTTAATTAAATAGTCCATTCATATACTAACAAAGCAGTGTTTAATTCCTAGATTCCCTGTATAATTTAATGCACAACTATATTGCTAAAACAAAGGATAAAAGTTGTTTCAACTTCTGTCTCCTCTGTTGGACCAGATGACTTCCGTTAACTTTGTGGCCTCTTTATGTATGCTCTAAGTTGAGCGTTCTACTTTTCACCTCACCCTATGGAGGCTTGTACATGCTGTGCTTCAAGCATGTGTGCTTTTAGCCCACATTTTACCAGTTTCATGGACCGTCCCTCTCACTCATTTTTTTCCTGTTTTGTTTTGTCCTTCGTGTACTTTGCTTAGGCACTTTTACCCTTTGGTGCACTGCATTCCTGACTACTGACTGTGTGTCCAGACTCAAGAAAGCTAAGGTGCAGGTGTCACACCTGACTCCCGATCCTGCGTAGCAGCAGTGCACTATGCCACTGCTACTGTAAATTTACCTACTGCAAAATGATCAACACTTGCACCACAGTATGAGGTAAATTTGGAGTTTCCCGCTGTCCTCACAGGACAGCAAGAAACAACCAGTGAGCCTTCAGCTCAGTTCCCATTGGCTGCCACTTCCTATGTGACATGCTCCTCACCACATGTGCCACGGAAGTCTCACAGCCGCCAATTAGGAAGTTGCGAATGACTAAAAAGAGCCAGTTTCGTGTAGTCGTTCTTATCTGGGAATACCGGGTTTGATTCTGCCCTCCCCCATGAGGCCAGGTGACCTTGGGCTAGTCTCAGCTCCCTGTCTGAACTCTCACAGCCCCACCTACCTCACAGGGTGTCTGGTGTGGGGAGAAGAATAGAAAAGATTTGTCAGCCGCTTTGAGTCCTCTTATATGGGTGAGAAAAGCGGGGTAGAAAAGCCAACTCTTCCTCCTCCTCCCCTCCTCCTCCTCTTCTTCCATGGGGAGTGGGGACAAGGAGTTGTTACTTCGCAGCAGGTAAGCCGCATATTTTTCTATATCTGTGGATTTTAATCCATTAATCTGGAAGCTGCCTTTCCTGAAAATGTTGTGGAGAATATATGGATGGCAGACATGTTGGGAATCAGTGATCTCCAGTCAGTTTATGAAATGAAATTCCAGCTTCCGTTAAGCAAAGTGCTTCTGTTGTTTGTATATTTCTGTAGATCCCGGTCATCTCTGGTGGCTTTCCATTTCCAAAGGAACAGTCAAACTTGCACTGTGAAAACCGCAAGCATATTGTGTGATTAATTTATGGTAGACAGGAATGGCCAATGTGGTACCTTCAGATAAACATGAGCTCCATATTCCATTCAGATTCCAGATCAAGGCAAATGTTAATAGATAATAGCCATTGCAGCCCGGTGTCAACTAGAGGTAATAAATAAATAAATAAATAATGCTTTGAATTAGTAAGTGTTGGGCTGTGGGTTCTGCTTTACTGAAGCTGATGAGACTTACAGTTCTTTGAACTTGGAAAGAGAAAAGCTTGGGGGGAAAAAGAATGAAGGATGGCCCTAGCTAATCTTCCACATCCTGTCAGCTCCATTGCCCATTTTTCTTTTAATGTGATCTAACCCCTGCAGCAGCTGAGATATAGTGTACATTGTAGCTTTCATCAGGATTTCATTCATCACTAGGAGAAGAAGCCCCTTCACCACCTGTCCCTCCTCAGTTATGGATGCTACAGAATGACTAAAAAGAAACAGGCTAAGACCAACATCTTAATCTATGTAACAGTTCTTAGGCATAACCGCGGTTGGTTTTTGTAGGAGCAAAGCAAAAACATGGAAGTAGCACCCAGTACTGTAGTCCTCTCTGAGGTGGATGGGGCAGAGGGCATGAGATCTTCTCTGCACTGGGCTTTATTCCAGATTATATCCTGGAATAGGACTCTTCTGTCTGCATGCTAGCTTAGTCTATTGATATCCCCACCCCAGAAAAGGCCTATATTCTGGAATAGGAGCTTGCTATTCACATGCTGATACCCAGGACCTGCAGATAACAAATCTGCTTTTATCTGGAGACTGAATGCTGGAACAGGTCCGTTCCTGCCCAACCTACTGTAGCAGTGTGGATGGCAGGTGGTTGTCCTGTAGTTGTCCTGGTGGGCTGTGCTGAAGTTGGATGTCCCACCCATCCCTCACTTATATTGGTTGAGAGGGTGTCACGTCTGATGTGTGAGGGTGGGGTGAGCCCTGAGGTGCAAACCTTCAAGCTGTGCAGGTCTGAACCTAAAGGACCCCACCTTGCAACACTGAAAGTGGTGTGGATGCATTGTTTCCCTTACTGCAGGACAGCTGGTGGATATCAGCTAAGGCTGGGGAATGGCTCAGGCTGCCACAGGGACAGCTGAAGTGCACCGTGGTCCAGATTATGCATTACTGTGATCCACTTAGAATCTTCCACCCATGTTCTGGTTTCCCTGATAACTGATTCAACATACTACAGCCCTAAATGTACAACAGAACATATCCTCAGTCACAAGCACATTATCTGTGGACAACATCAGTGAACTGAGAGCCTCAGGTTGGAGGGATGTCTTAAAATATAAAAACGTACAAATAAAACTAATCACAGAATTACGCGCCTTTCTTTGTTGCTTTATACTAAACAACTGAAGTCGACTGGAGTTATATAAGGCTCAGGTATCTTCACTATCCTTGCCCAGAGAAAGAGATCATTAATATTTTACAAGTTCCTCATCTTCTCTGTTAGTGCAATTTATCAATGCCCAACAGGTCTTCTGCCAGCTATACATCAAAACTATTTTCAAAATATTTCATTGTCAGCCTCTGGCACCTTCATTATTTATTACGATAAGCGACATGATGAACAAGAACAGTAGGTGGCTGGTTTACTTAAATGCGCTTTCCCCCATGTTAAATGAAGAATCTTTGAGTATTAGTATAATATCCAGGGAAGGGTGAGATTCTTCTTCTATATGCCTTGGGTTGGTAAGGTTACATTTTTGGGATGTATGGCTTTGAAAAAATTCCAGAATCAAAAAGTAAAACATATTTTCCTTCCTTCCTTCCTTCCTTCCTTCCTTCCTTCCCTCCTTCCTGGCAGGGTTGCATTGCTTTGCAAAATTTGCAAAATAAATGTTCAAAACATATTTTCCTTCCTTCCTTGGTTGCAGTGCTTTGCGAAATTTGCAAAATAAAGAGTCAAAACATTTTACCTCCCTCCCTTTCTTCCCAAACCAAATCAATCAACTCTAGCAACTATCTGACCCAGTAACATATAGATCAAGAATGGGGGAACTTTTGGGAAGAGTCTACATTTTGAACAGCAGGTCTTGGAAGGGACACGGCTCTGTCAGATTCCCCAAACACAAGCAATTCTCATGGCTCCCCTTTATGGCATGACTCACATGCACTGGGTGTGGGAGGGAGAATAAGGTGAGAGTGAAAAATTTAAGTATATGCAAAAATCTATCACTAAACCCGAGAAACAGCTGTTTGTTGTAGTCTAATGACTAGCAGCTTTCCTCTACCACCTTTCCCCCTTCTTTTTCCAGTAATCCTGTCATCATCTGAAGCTCATTCACTCCAAACATCTGTTCTGGGAAAGTGTGTGTGTGATGGTAGAGAGAAGTATCAACATTCTTTTATATTTCTTTTTATTTACAGAGGCAAATATTCTTAAGGTTATGCCCAGCCCTGGGCTTCCTTTGGAGAACTGCTGTCGTTTTATTTGGAAGAAAAGGAAAATTGGTCGTGGCATGTTGAGAGGCAAAACTTTGAAGGTATATTTGAGGTTTTTATATATTTTTTAGCACCCCAGCAAGATATTATGAACTGCGGGTTCACCTTGAAGTGTATTTTAAAGACTTATTAAATCACCTTATTTTTTTCTTGAAAGAAAGATCTTTTGACCCTGTTGCTTTGGTTATTATTTGTTATTGCAGTTGAACGTCTAAAATTCAATTTACCCACATAGTGAAATAAAAAACAAACATCTCTATTCATCAGTTGATGACTTGACTGTCCAGGTTTCCTGTAAATTTACATTTTGGCATGGACTTGGGATTTCGGTTATCTGAGCTTTCATAAGTGTTTTTGAAACCTAATTTACCCCAAACTCTTCTATTTATGCACACTCCACAAGAAGCTTATCTCAAACACTTGAAATGGAAGCTCATTCATTTCTGGTAGATTTGGCATCAGGGAATATATGTGTCAGCCAATGCTGACTCAAAGTCCAGAACTGTGTACTTGCAACCTGTACACAGCTGGATTTCTGGTCCCATTTCTGGTCCCTAGCTGGTGTCCAAGCCAGGGAATTAGGCTTCTGTGTCAAGATTCAGATTTGTGGGGATACTGGTCTTACCTTAAGTAGATTGTAGCCCTAATCAAGGACATCTGTCTGTTGGACTTATCCACAGTCTTCCTACCAAGAAATGGAGATATCCTTGCCAGAGAACAGAGTATTGTTTTGCCCAACTCAGATGTTCTTGTGAAGGAAAGGATGACCCATAGGGATGTGCACAAATGTTTTCTTCTTGTATTTGATTCGTATTGAATCGAATGCAAGAAAATTCATATTCATTCAATAGATCCCCTTCAAATGTGGTGGGATTTGAATTTGATACATATGTTCTATACAAATCCCATATGAATCCCATACGAATCTGCTACATATCCACTCTGAATGCATCAAATCCTCGCTGAATCCACTTTGTATTCACTGTCAATCCACTTCAAATGCACTCTGAATCCATTACAGGTGTTACAGTGGCAGCTGCTTTCCTACCTCCCCATGTTCATGAATGTAACAAATATTCATACGAATGTCCCGAAGCATTCTGTTCAAATTTGAATATCAGTCATTGTGCCAACATTCAATTCAAATTCGAATGAGTCGTATTATCTCCTCAGCTACTCCTTGCAAAGGACCAAGGAGTAAACTTGCTACAATAAAAAAAGAACAGATATTTATTTATTTGTTTGTTTGTTTGTTTACATTTCTATCCCACCCCGTACCCTAAGGTCTCTGGGCGGGTCACAGCAAATTAATCACAAGATACACATTAAAAACGAAAAGTAGATTAAAAACAATATAGGCATTAAATATTCAATAAAAACGCTTAAAAGTTCAGCAGATTTAGAACAGTATACTCCATATTGTGTTTGTTGTGCCTGTGACTAGGGAAGGGAGAGAATATAATCATCTCATCTCAGCCAAAGGCCAGGGTGAAGAGGTGGATCTTTACCGCCTTCCTAAATATCTGTAAGGAAGAGGGATGACGCACCTCGAGGGGGAGGCTATTCCATAATTTGGGAGCTATCGCTGAAAAGGCCCTTACCCGGGTGCCCACCAGTCTCACTAATGAGGGTGGTGGGATGACCAGGAGGGCTTCACCACTTGATCTTAAGGCACGGGCAGGTCGATATGGAAGGCACTCCTTTAGATATTTGGGGCCCAAGTCATTTAGGGCCTTATAAGTCAGAGTCAAAATCTTGAATTGGGCTCGGTAGTGAATTGTGCCAAGGTACTATAAGATACTACAGAGTATTCAGGTTGCATAAGATGCTCAGAACATGCCCTGAGAAAGGGGTGTGCACAAATGCAATTTCGGCATTCAATTCAATTCAAATAAAATATCCAAAGATTTGAATCGATTTGAATGTTTAAAATTCGAATTAATTCAGTAGACTGGACCAAGTGGCTCCCTAGTACTCTTAGTAGGGGTATGTATGAATTTAGTTTTGGGCATTCGATTCAATTTGAATCAAAACCCCAAAGATCTGAATCAATTTGAATGTTTAAAATTCAAAAGTATTCATATTCTATTCAAATTGAATACATTCGTATCTATTCATATGAATATTCAATTTGTATTTGAAGATTTGTATTTGAAGATGTTGACAACATCTGTATGTGTCCATACACATTCTTATGCATCATATTTTTATCCCGTATGCATTCAGTTTTCGTCCTATACGTATCCGTACAAATGCATATAGATGTGAATAAGATACGAATAATTCATACAAATTATTCAAAAGATTCAAAATTCATTTGAATGTTCAAATTTGAATGTAGAGATATTCAATTCAAATTTGAATGTCCAAATTTGAACAAATTTGATTGAATTTCAAATATTTTGAATATTCATGCACATCCCCACCTAAGAACAAAAGAAAAACTAGTTAACAAGATTTCTGGCCGATCTCCATCACTTCACTGTCCCATAAGATTTTACATCAAATGGGTCACTAGCCTGATCCAGAACGATATTTCTTATGTTTTCAAATGCGGATTTCCAATTTTCACACTTTTTGGAGAACACAAAGAATGAAATTGGCATCTCCTTAAAACTGGCACCCTTTTTGAATTTTGTTATGCGCTTAATAGTAGCAACACTAACAGCAGACTTAAAATAAAGGTTTAAAGACAGGTATGCTTAAAGGAAAGACCTGCAGACATAAATGGACATACTTGGTGAATAATATAAAGGAAGATGTAGTGATATGGGTCAATATTTATTTGATCAATGTCTAAGACTATCAAAATTCTGTGAACTTCAAGAGCTTAATTTTTTACAATTAAAGGATTTCCATAGTTGGCTTGCAAAACAAATAAACAATCAATCAGGCAGTCAGGATATCAGTAGACCTTCTTTAATGGATCTACTGGTGGTTTAGGGGCTGCTGGAATAGAAGAAGGAATCACATGGAAAGGTGCCCACCACGCTGTTCTGGTTTAGCAGAGAGATCCATTTCCAGGACACATCAAATTGTGCTGCCAAAATGGGTGCTCCTAGGACTCCACAGCCAGGAACTTTAGTTGCTAGTCACCTGAGAACCCAGAAGCTGGCCCTGACTGTGTGATCTTTACAGCTAGCACAGAGGCTGTTCTGGAACAGACTTCTAAATACAGAAGGCTTGCTCTGGGATAGAAGGAATGGTCCAGCAGCTGAAACTAGTCCACCCTGGGTCAGTCCTGCTGGACTGGACCAGCAAGATAAGTGCAGAAATGACCTTTCGTCTACCAATACAGAAACACTATGGAAATGATGAGGTCACCACTTCATTTCCATTATGGTGGAAATAACACTGACATCCACCTTATGGCATTGTGAAAATAGCCAGCACAGGGTTTGGGAAGTTTGGCGCCCACTTAGGAACCTTACAACTCTATGTTATTTATTCCTACTGAGTTCTCTGTAGAATATCTTCAAGGTAAGTGAGATGTCATATTTTCACCAGTAGGGGGCAGCAAAGTAATGAAGATGCCTTCATGCCTACTCTAACTTCCTGGACTGCTAACACGAAACTCGGCAATTGGATTCATTTTGAGAGTGTCCTGACACATAAACACCTTGTGCCAGGTTTTCAAAGGTTATTTACACACTAAAAAGGGAATTAACAATATGCCCTTTCTAGGCCAAAACGAATGATAAATATTGTACAGTGACTGGGGGGGTTATTCTAGTGTAGTTAATTTATGCATATTTTCACTTTTCATTCATCGCCAATACCCACCCACATCTGTATAGACACTTATTCTTTAAATAAATAAATAATTTTAAAAGAAAGAGGATCAATATTCTCATTCAGCAGCATAAGAAAGCATCCATCAGTCTCTGGAAATTTCCTTGTTGAATCCTCTCACATTTAACAAGTTAAATAAATAAATAAATAAATAAATAAATAAATAAATAAATAAATAAATAAATAAATAAATAAATAAATAAATAAATAAATAAATAAATAAATAAATAAATAAATAAATAAATAAATAAATAAATGCATCAGCTTCAGGGTACTGTGGCAGTCAATAATGCTGATGTTTTTAATATGAATAATAGTTTCATTCCAAATACGTTGTCACTATAGCAATTTCCTTCAATGTCATCCTCTCCTAGCTTTGCACAAAAAGTCAGCAAATTATCAGAGTTTATTTCATTGACTTTCTCACACCTTGAGAAATAGCTCATTTGTATTATCACCATTTGATATATTTCCCATTTACTGCATTCCTTTGGCAAGCTGGCATTTTAATTTAATTATACTTTTTGTTGTTAATGGTCTTTATTTTTCAGTGTCTATGTAGTAAAGTGCTTCATGTCTGATTAAAAGAAGAAGAAGAAGAAGAAGAAGAAGAAGAAGAAGAAGAAGGAAGGGAGGAAAGAAAAGGAAAAAATGCATTAAAACCTCAGTCCTTCCCAGCCCTCTCCTTCCCCCACCTTCTCATCTTATTGGCAAGTTCTAGTGCAAATTTATAAACTGATAAAATTCAGTGTAAAATCTACCAGGGTGGAATGAAGCAATCTGCAAAGAAACCATATTTAAACGATTAAGTGTTTTCTTCACTTTTGGAAGGTGAGCCCTGAATATACTTAATCTTCAGAGGCTGCTAATTAGGAATTGGGAATGCAAAATGAGGATAGGTAGGATTGCAAATGATGGCCAGAAGCTCATCACAAGGAACATCTGGATTCCATCTCAGTGCAGAATAGCCACAGAATTTAACAAAGTGCATAACATTTGGTTTCCTACCCAGAACTGGTAGAATGTAAGAATCAGCAACGAGGGAACATAGTTCAATAGTTACCTCCTCTGCATCAAGTGATGGGGTACCTCATAGCAGTCCTGACCCTTTGGAACCTGTGTGCACATGTGGGACCTTTCTACATTGACCATTGGCTTGAGCAAGGAAGGGCTCCAGAGCTCTCCCTTCTGCATGCTGATGCAGTTTATGGAGAGACAATGCCCCCTACTAGCATGCTGCATTCACATGGGTACCAGTAGCCATGTTTCAACAGGTCTACTGGTGGTCCATCAGGTGCTATGGTGTGTGGATGGTGCATGCCTCCATGGGCTGGTTTAGACTGTTGCAAAAATGCTCTATGGACAGTCACTCCTAGCCACTAGAGAATTTGGAAGTTGGCTCAAAAGGTCTCACAGTCTTCAGAGTCAGCATTGGAGTTGTCTTGGAACAGCCTTCCAAGTGTGGAAGGCTCTTCCTGAGACAGTAGGGACAATCCAGAAGCTGGAATTACTCCAGCCTTGTCTGGTCTCCCTGCAGAAATGGCCACTGATTTCTACAAAAGTGTCTTGAGCTGTAATCACAAAATGGATGCCCCAGGGCATGGGTGAAAACATAAAAGGACATGAATGAAATTTCTTGCTCTTCCTAGGTGAATTTTTTAAAATACACCAGTAAAGCTGCATTCATATCCACAGATACCACTGTGAAGATAATGGATGGTATTGAATCAAAGGAAGAAGACATCTTAAATTATGTTTCAAAATTAGAGAGTGAAGAAATAAACTTGTACAGCTGGCCATTTTACTTAAGTTGGATTAGATCTTCATGAACTCAGGTATACTGGACTATCACTTGCATAAGCTCCCACTAGCAAGATTTATGGCCAGTCCAGTGCAAAACTATCCAATCACTGGGGAAGAACAGGGAGCATGAGATGGTTGTAGACTCTTTAGTCAGATACTTGTAAACCAGGATATGTATCACATTCTAGATACGTGATCCACCACTTGGCTCAGGGAAGTAGGCTGGAGCAGTGGTGCTGCTGTGATTCCAAACTGGCTTTGTTACAATAGATCCCAGGTTTCGATCAGCTCAATCCTGGAGGTCAGCCACGTGTAATGGGTGACCCGATTAGGCTAGAAAATAGGGGAGGGAAATGAAGAGTCTGGAGACAGGGGTCAGGAGGAAATCAAGTGAGCATTTTAATCTTGCCAAGAGTTTTTATACAGCCAAAGAAGGGGTGTGGGGGAAATGACATCAAGGCAATATCTGGAGAGGTGATTGGATGAAGGCTGGGGTCAGGCAGGTCAGAGGTCCTTGTTATGTCACAACCTTTGATCTGTGGCAGGAAAAATATGCAGCTGGAAGAGAAGGAACAGCTGTAGTTTAAAGCTCCAAATATCTGAGAATCACCATTGTTGCTGACCAGCATAGGAGTGAAAAGAGTTCAGTACCCTGGACAGCACTGAGCATGTAATGCAAGTCTATGGAGAGAAAAATTTCTGGCGCTTTTTTTCTCGGGGCTTTTTTGACTCCATGAGAGGCCTTTTGAATAAAGTAAGGGCTGAGAGGGAAGCCAGGGGAGGGAGGCTGTGCAGCCGAATGGTTACTACAGATATGTACCCCTTGGGAGAGGTCTGGACCAGGATTGCACTCTTCCAATGTGGACTAAGAGTTAGGGATGTGCACAAATATTTGAAACATTCAATCGAATTCATTTGAATTTGGACATTCAAACATTGGAATGAATTTTGAATCTTTTGAATCATTCATATGAATTATTCAGACTTTCATATGTGTACAGATATGTATGTATTACATACGTATCTGTGCACATCGTATACATATCCGAATTAGGGATGTGCACAAATGCAATTTTTGGGATTCAATTTTATTTGAATTGAATCCCAAAAATTCAATTTGATTCAAATGTTTAAAATTTGAATTTAGCCAAATTTGATTTGCATTAAGCAAATTTGAATCTATTCATTTGAATTTTTTATTTGAATTTGCATTTACAAATGTCGACAACATTCGGAGATGCCTGTTTGCATCTTCCCCGGGTTTGTACACATCCGTACACATCCGTATGCATCTCGTAGTTACACCGTATGCAACCCATTTTTATCCAGTACAGATCCGTACAAATGCATATGGATGTGGGAAAAATGTGAATCTTCAAATACGCATCATGTACGAACCTGTACACATATGAATATCCAAATAATTTGAATGAATAGATCCAAAATTTGACATTTGAATCAAATCTTTAAATTTGAATTTAAGGACATTCTATTTGAATTCGAATGTTGAAATTCGGTCGATTCAATTGAATTTCTTATGCATTCAAATATTCATGCACATCCCTAATCTGTATGCCTTTGTATGGATATATACAGGACAAAATGAGATGCATAGGGGATAAAAACAGGATGCATACGGATGTGTACGGACACACAAATGTTGTCGACATTTGTATCTTCAAATATGAATATTTGTATGAATGGATAGAAATGTCAATTTGTGCCAAACGTTAAAACATTTGAATTTTAAACATTCAAATTGATTCAAATCTTTGGGTGTTCGAATTGAATCACATCGATTGCCAAAAATTGCATTTGTGCACATCCCTACTAAGAGTACTAGGGAGACATTTGGTCTGGTCTCCTGACCAACTGCAGCAAAGGGTTTATGGCTGAATCTGTACACATTAAAGAAACAACTAAAATGGGCTTGAAGATGGTGACATAACAGATCTACACTTCCTATTGTACGTATAATCCACATTAAAGGTTACAGAAGTGGAATTTTTAATCTTTAATGTTGATTAGGGAGGGGTGTGGATATTCATAACATTCAAAATTTGTACAAATTTCTGGCTAGTTGGGACTGATGGGAAATGTAGTTTAGTAACATCTGGAAAACCCTAGTTTCCCCCACCTCCTTTTAAGGGAAGACATCAGTCGTGTGCTCAGCTGAAACTTAGAGCCAATGGAACTGAGCCATCTTTCCCCTCTTTTGATAACAACGCATAACAAGCAACAATCTTTCCCCATTCATATCTTTAGGCCTGCCAATATGTTCATTGATACTTCTCTTCCCCCAATTCCCAAAATATGCAGCCTTTCCAAGTTCCACTCATCCTGCTGCCTTTTATCTTCACAGCTGTTTCTCATGGGCTCTTCGGGGGAGGGGGGAAGGGAAGCTGATAATGGGCATTTTGTGCTGTTTGCAATTATCACTCATTTTAAAATTTGCCAGCTAGCCATGTCAGATGATGCTGCTTGTTCGAAGGCACATGTGTTTCTCAGAGACGGATAGCAGGAAAGTCCACAGTAATGAGATGCAGGGGGGAAATGATGAAATAGGGATGCACCATCGAATGTTAGTTCTAGAGGGGAGCGTAGGCATTTCTCTCTCATGTGAAGTAGCCCCCACCCTTTATAAGAAGCCTCTAACCAGCATAACATTACTACAGGAGGGGTAAATTAGTACACCATCCTAGGTAAATGTAGCATTCTGCAAACACACACACATGAATGCCCATTGGACTAGTGGTTTCAGCAGCCAGGTCAAGATCCAGAGTTCAAGAGTTCAAAGTGTTGTCAGGAATGTCAAGTTCAGTTTGCCAGAGGGTCTTCATAGTCATCAAATGGTCAGAGGGTCAGCAACACAGAGACTACACAGGAGCTGAGGTTGCAAGGATAATGAGCTGTTGTCTGCAACAGCAGTTGCAGGGATGGAGTGTTTTTTAAATAGGGCTGGGAGAGGTAGACTTCATTGTCGGTGTTTTATCTGTAATCATGCTGGGCATCTTAGGTGCTCTTGTTCTTGCCTGAGAACAATCTGAACTGAGCATTGGCCAGCATCTGAATCTGAGCTGTCGCCTGTTTAGCCCATGAAGCATGCCTTCCTCGCTTTGGCTAGCTGGGAAGACTGACTTGGCTTGGATGGGGAGGGTGATTGCCTCTTCATCCTCGGAGGAACAGGCACTGACAACACAAGGTATGAAAATAAAGGGTAGGGGTACTATATTTCTCACCACATAAGATGCGCTAGTGTGCAAGGCAGACCAGTATACCATACCAGCAAGTGTACTACGAGCCTCTAATCTGCATGCTGGTGCAGCCCAAGAGAGGCCCCACCCCCAGGGGGGTGGACCAAGGGGTGGTCTCTAAGGGGGAGGGGCCGCCTGTAGACTACACCAGTGTGCAAGAGAAGCTTCTAGAATAGAGATGTGCACAAATATTTGTCACATTTTAATTTTGATCAAATTTGCTTGAATTCAGACATTTGAATTCAAATCAGATGCAGGCTACCTCCAAAGATGGACATTCAAATGCAAATCAAATGCTTGTATAAATTTGTTTGAAGCTTCATTATCTTTGTGAACTTGGGGAGGCAGAAAAGCGGCTGCCAAGTCATACCTGCAGTGGATTCAGAGTGGATTCAAAGTGAATTCAGAGCATATTTGATTCACTCAGAGTGGATTGGCAGGGAGTTTGTAGATGTGGCCAGCAGCAGGGATTTGAATAAGGATTCGTATCGAACATTCATTTTGAATTTTCTGTCAGGAAATAAGCAACCAAACTATTTTGTAGACCGAAGCCCCAGCTGGGTTCACATAAAATATTAAAATGTGAATAAAAACTTAACCAATCACATTCATACCCACCCAAAACAGCAGGGCAGCATGAGGAGCATGAGGAATGTCTTAACTAGGCTCCAGAAGATACACAGCTCTCTTCTGAGCTCTCACAGCCCCACTTACCTGTTGTTGGGAGAAGAACAGAAAAGCTTTGTCAGCTGCTTTGAGTCCCCTTAAATGGGCGAGAAAAGCGGGGTAGAAAAGCCAGCTCTTCTTCTTCTTCTTCTTCTTCTTCTTCTTCTTCTTCTTCTTCTTCTTCTTCTTCTTCTTCTTCTTCTTCTTCTTCTTCTTCTTTTATTATTATTATTATTATTATTATTATTATTATTATTATTATTATTATTATTATTATTATCATCATCATCATCATCATCATCATCATCATCATCGTTGTTGTTGTTGTTGTTGTTGTTATTGTTATTATTGTTATTATTATTATTTGTAGGCCCTTTATGCATTCAGACTTATTCTGAGGCCTTTTCGCACTTACGCCAGTAGTGAAGAAGGAGTCAATGTCTTCTGAAGAGCATACACGTGTTGACTAGGCTGCTGCAGCCTACAAGCTCACCAGAAACTCACAAATTGTTGGTTAGGTGTGGAGCATGATTTTGTGCTCTGTACCTTAACCAACATTCACCAAAAGCTTACCTGAAGCATCCAGTGGTGCGACCATTCACTCTGCATCTGGTTCCCTGTGTTTGGTGGCTGGTGAACGCAACTGCTGTGGCGGCTGTGATGGATCACTCACCCATGCCATGATTGGACCCCTGATCTCTGGGTGTGGTGACTGACCGTAGAATCCAAAGAGGGATGTTTGATCATGGGCTAGCCTGTACTCGAATGCAACCTTCTTGCAACGGCGTCCGAGTGGCCAATTGCAGCAGCAAGGAGGTGGAACATCTGGCTGGTAAATGGGGGAACCATTCGCACTTGTGGCCGGTAATGGACACTTTGGGGAAACTTTCCTCATGCTAAGTGCAAATGGTTCTCCTTCACCAGAAGTTTACCAGCCCTAGTTCACAGCAGCCTAATCAGATAAGTGCAGAAAGATCTCAGGTTTATATCTTAGAATAGGACCTGGCATCCACAGTACAGACTATGGAAGGCCCTGAGTGGGCCCAACTCAGTTTGTACCAGCATTTGGGCTAGGCCCCTGTTCTGAGATATAATCTGGATTAAAATCCAGTACAGAAAATGGCAATGGTTTATTTGGGTGTGTGTGTCCCCCTCCTGCCACAAGAGAAAATGGGGGTAAGATGAGTCTGATGTCTTTTCCATTGTTTTTTTCTTTCTATAGGTGAGTGGTCCAGAAAATGCTGAATTATGATTCATGTCTCAGAAGCCAATCCTCATACATAATGAAAGTCTCCCCAACCATATTAGGTAAGAATTTTTCTTCTGAGATTCAGACCATACAAATGATAGTCTTCTCATTCAGAAGTTAAGGGCTCTTTTTTGGAGGGGAGAAGAAGGGGGTTGGTGGTTGTTGTTTTTTCAAAGCAGCAATTAAAAATATGTCAAACAATAACACAAACTAGACGGGTTTTCTGTGCAATAAAACAGCCTTTGTTCCAACGCGTATTGATACTGGCTATGTTCATTAAAAAATAACGGCACAGGTTGAAGAGATCAGCCAATTCCTGCAGCCCTCATTTATCATCATTTTTTAAGAAATATCACCATATTTCTCCAGATTGAAGTCAAGACTCCATCCACCGCAGCATAAAGGCAGTTATTCATTTTAAAGGGTAACGCTAAATGCTCGGGTCATTAATTTGGTTACGTTTCTTGAAAGTTTCAGATAGCTGGTCTGAAGCACTTTCATTGGGTCAGTTAATCATGGCACAGAGGTTCTTCAGTTGCCCTGCATTTCTGAGGCCCACTTCTTCTCACTGGTGTTTATTCTAGTTTTAGGCACTGTGACATCTTGTTCGCACAAGTAAGCTAACATCTTGAAGAACTCTGAAATATCCACTCCCAAAAAAAGAGAGGGGGGGGAGGCACTATTAGGGTTTCCTTCTCATAAATTCCCTTTTGAAACAGAAGCGTTTCTTGGTTTCATTAGTAACTCCATAATTTTTATCGGATATACCGGTAGTGGCAGTGGTAAAATGAGGCTATTAAATACATGAAAAATAGTTTTCATAAACAGCTATTGCTACTATACGGCGGTGGAATGTTATACATAAACAAACTTTAACCTTAGGTACACATTTTACATGCACGAAATCTGACTCCTCTCCTTGATGTAAACTTTTAAAAGTTCTTTATACTTTTTCTGCACTGGGCCTTATTCTGGATTATATCCTGGAATGGGGACCTGCCATCCACATGCTGGTGCAGACTATGGCAAGTCCTGGGTGGAGTGTGGCATAGGCCATGGTCACGCCTTCACTTTAAGCCTCCTTCAGTCCATCTTCAGCTCTGACTGTTCACACCTTTTCACCTCCATCCATTTTATTTGCGGACTTTCCATCCTCCACTTGGACTTTCCTGAGTGGAAATTCCACAAATAAAATGGATAGAAATGAAAAGGTTGTGAGCAGTCAGGCCTGAAGATGGGCCAAAGAAGGTTTAAAGTGAAGGTGTGACCATGGCCACAGTCCTCACTAGCATGTGGATGGCAGGTCCCTATTCTGGGGATATAATCGAGAACAAAGCCCAGTGTAGAAAGGGGCTTTCTTTTACAGGATTATGGTGGTGACATTTATTGGTAGGGACAGACTGAAGTTTTTCAGACAATAGGGTGGTTCAGTTTGCATGCAAACCATGGAAAACACCCCAGTTTGCTGTGAACTGCAAAGCAAATGGGCCAGTTTGGCATGTCACTATTTATTTCCATGAGTACTCCACTTATCCTTGGAAGAACCTAAAGGTGTGAGTATCTTTCTCTTCCCTCCCATTCAATTGTTGCAGCAAACTTTTCTTTGTATTTGCATACCGTCTTCCCAATAAACTGTCCGGATTCGTAACGCGCAAAGGAAAAATATTAACATCCTCAAAGGCAGAAAATAACTTCCAATGCAGTTAATAAAATATCATAAGTAGAAGCCTACTAATAGTTTTTAATTGGTTGATTAATTAATTAATTGTTTAATTGATATGATTTGGGATACTTGGTAGTTAATGGTGGAAAATTAGTCCAATGGTTGTGCAATAGAATTATATATATTACCCCATAAAATTGCTAGATATATTTTTAGGAAACAAGAAAGAAATCATAAAATAGAACCCAGCAGGCCTCTGTCTGAGTGCAAAACTGAGTGCAAATAAAACTTAAATAGGATAGAATAAGCTTGCTCTGACCATCTCCATTTCTGACAGATGGCGTCTCACTGCAAATGTCCCTCACTGAGGAAAAATACATTTACCAAAATGTAAATGGGTTCTTGGGGGCCAGAAGAAATAGAAGGTCAGTGCACTGATTCCAAGCCATCCCTGCCAAAGCTGGAAGGAAAACAACAAAGTCCTTTAACACATGGGGAACCCTTAAAAAAAAAAGCATGCAAATTGTGGCACATAAAATTAGAAATCAGTTCATAAATGTGTAATAACTGACCCACACAGTGTACATGTTCTCGAGCGCACGCTCATGTTAGTAACGAGTCATAGCTAATGAAGGGGCTTTACAGCACCGATTAACAAGGCTCTATGCATTTTATTAGACCCATTTTGTTAATCCTAAAAATTAAGGCATTCCAGGTGTATTGTGCCAAGTATGCAAATGATTTCCATTTGACTTGCTGGTGATATCATTAAAAAAAAGAGAGAGGGGTCCTCTCAGACTCTGGCATAATATACAACTTACATAACGCAGAGCATTTTTGTTGTTGTTATTGCTACAGGTTATCAAAACAAAAAGTAGAAAGACTTCTCAGCAAATTGACAAGCTATTTCCATTTGATAATATCTAATGCTGCATCCACATGACACTGTTATGGTGCATTAAGTGTGTGTACTCATTGTGGTGTCAAAGTGGAGGGAAAGAGCATGCCACACTTTTCTTCCCTTATGTCTCCCTTATGGTGTTGTCTTTGGTTTGATTTAGGAAGAGGTTGAACCCTGTTCAATTTGAACCTCAAACAGTGTGGAAATTGGTCATTCGTTGAAAAAAGAAAAAAACCAATAAATTGGAAAAGTCCTACTTAAAGGGCTGGTTCAAATCAAACTGGGTGATTCAGCATGTTTGATCCAACCCCACCCCCCACCCCCCGATTTTATTCAAATAGGACCAGCCCCTTCTAAACAGGGAGGTGGTTCTGTTTGTTTCAACTGGGTTGAACCACTCAGTTCGATTCAAACTGGACTGAACCTGAAATTTGCACATCTTGACAAACAATCCTCTATAAAGGATCTCCTCCATGTTATCAACTTCTGTGAAATCGGCATAGAAAACATATTGAATTCCTAACTCTTTGATAGTGCTCATATATGTAAGATGTTTCTGTTTCACCTACCACCAAAGGATCTGAGCTTATGTCATAAAGCAAAAACAAAACAATGAAACTAAATAAAAATAGTTAAAATACACCAATAAAAATATATCAATTAAAGACAGTTTAATTCAAACACACTGCTTACAACTGAAGAACATGGAGAGAGATCATAATAATAATAGTAATAATAATAATAGATAATAGACAGTAATAGTAGTAGTAATGATGATGATGATGATGACATCACCACTGTTGAAAAGAAGAGGGTGTGGCTCATTGATGTCACTATATCAGGAGACAACAGGACTGACATGAGACAAACTGAAAATTATGAAATACAAGGAGTTAAAGATCGAATTTCAAAGACCCTGCCACAAGCCAGCAGTGGTGGTCCCAGTGGTGACTGGCACACTGGGTACCATCCCAAAATACCTTGGATGGCACTTAAAACCACTTAACATTGACGAGGTTCTGCTCACATCATCTGCTGGTACGTAACATCATCTAAGGATCTTGGGAAGCCAACTAATTTAGTGTCATGTTTATATTGTTGTATTTTTGCTAATAATGATGATGATGATGATAATGTCAAAATACACCAATCAAAAATATATCAGTTGAAAACAGTTTAAATTCAATCCACTACTTAAAACTTAGATAATAACAGTAGTAGATAACAGATAATAGATAGTACTTCTACTACTGCTACTACTATTAATAGTAATAGTAACAGTGATATCCCAATTCTTCTCTTCCTCTTTTCCGGGTAACAAAACTGCCCGTTATGTACCGGTCCACAATCTCATATGAAGCACATTGGTTTTTCACAAGCTTTGGGAGCCAGATTTAAAAGCATCTTGGTGCTTGCACACAGCAGGCAATAATGATCAATTATCCACAAGCCGCGGAGCTAGGAGCAACACATAAATAAGAAGCAATTGGGCCATCTGCTTTGATTTCCTCAGCCTCCCCAGAGGATGAAGGCAGGCGCTCACACTTCTTTCCATCTGCCGTTACATTATCAATAACAGTTAAATTATGCTGCACGCTAGAAGGGCTGGCAGATATGGATTGAGGAGGTGACTCAGAAATATAGGCAAAAATGCATATGCTGCCAGCTGTTTATTTACAGGATCCTAACATCTTCCCTCACTGTTCTTTCCTGCAAGCTTCCAAGAGACATTTCAGTTCAGTGTGAACTTGAGAAGAAATTAAGTGACGCAGTATAACGGCACGTGAATATATTTCACTCCTCTGTGTGTAAGAGAGAGAGAGAGAATTGGTTTCCTTTCCCTCCCAAAAGATTGCAAGTTGCTTGGGATAAGGAGTAAGGGCCAGAAATATAACTGGAGCTCATGAAATTGAACAGATTTTAAATTATTGGGGGGGGGGGGAAATGCAGTGAGAACATCTGGACCAGTGTTACAGCTTGCAATGTTTATAAAACATTGCTGAGAGCAGAGAGGGCGATGCACTCTGTACATTTTTTTGGTTGCTTCAAAATCCTGTGCAAAGCTGTAACTTTTATGAAATGCTAAGTGTTTATGAAAGCTCGGGGAGTCGAAGGAGCAGGACTGAAGGTCAGGCAGCTCCAGTGTTTGGCTAGCAGACACCAAGTGGAACTGTCTTACGGCAAACTGTAGGAATGCTACAGGCTTTCGACAGGGGAATAATTGCATTCTGAGTTCATTCAATTTTCGACCTGTTTGATGGATGGTTGCCAGTCACGCAGAATTACATTTCAGTAGGGGTTCCTCTGCCTCCTTTGCTGGTGTGTGTGTGGGTGTGTGTGCGCGCGTGCGTGTGTGCGTGTGTGTGCACATGCATGTAGACATATGTGTGTGCTTGTTTTCTGAGTTGGTATGACGAGGAACATTGCTTTCACACTTTTCTTTGGCCGTCTGTCCACAGAGGAATATGTTAATCAAGGAAGTTTTCGAGACGTCTGCCATCAGGCCTAGAAATTGTAAGGTACATTAAGCAAGGTGCCAGGCTGTTGGACAATGAACATATCTACCCATGATGAAGAGAAGAAGAGTTGGCTTTTCTACCCCGCTTTTCTCACCCATTTAAGGGGACTCAAAGCGGCTGACAAAGCTTTTCTATTCTTCTTCCTGCAACAGACACCCTGTGAGGTAGGTGGGGCCATGAGAGCTCAGAAGAGAACTGTGACTAGCCCAAGGTCACCCGGCTGGCTTCACGGGGGAGGGTGGAATTGAACCTGGTATTCCCAGATAAGAGTCTGGCTCCCTAACCACAAGACCAAACTAGCAGTCTTAGGCCTCTCCATCTACCCTACTGTATAGCAAACCATGCATAATCACTAAAATTGGAACACCTTATACCATGGCTTCCACACTATATAATGTACAGATACATAGATGCATTCTAAATTGTTCCCGGTCATTTTTGTCTTCTAATAGGGAAGATGAAGGTAGATCTATGGTCAGCACTGGGCAACAGAGACCAGCGTCCTCCTCAGGCTTTCAATATGGTTTCATGTGAACCCATTTTGCCCCTCAAATAAGAGCAATTCCATGAGAGACCAACTGCTTGAAAAGTGGAGGTGGTGCATTCAATCACCGGTGTCTCCTCTGAGAAAGGGCCCAGCAAATCATTCTGTACTTCTCCCAAGAACAATTGCACGGAGTGTTCACACCTCAAAGACACTATGAAGAAAATCAGTCACAGATTCAATCCTGGCACTTTCACTAGAAGACCACTTCCATATCTTTGCCAAATGTCCATCCAATGAAGCAACTATCTGCTCCATGATCAAACTTTTCTTTCCCACCCAAATGTCTTGATTAATAAACAGTTGTTAAAGAATTTTTGCTCGACTCCGGTGAGTAGCTGAATAGAGATCTTTTATTAAGGTACCATACCTAAACATTGCAGTGTGAAGAGAAACTATGTTTCTCTTAATCTGATATGAAATGCAGCACGTTTAAATAGCATACGATGATTTCACAATAGTTGTTACCAGCTAAAACCACAAACTTGCTGAATATTCCATAGAAGAAGAAAAGTTGAATTTTTTACCCCGCTTTTCTCACCCACTTAAGGGGACTCAAAGCAGCTGACAAACTTTCTGTTCTTTTCCCCATAACAAACACCTTTTGAGATAGGTGGGGCTGTGAGGGTGGAATCAAACCCAGTATTCCCAGATAAGAGTCCGACTCCCTAACCACTAGACCAAAGTTGGGTTCCTCTTTTTCTTGGGCAAACGGAAGTTTCACAACAAATGCCCAGACATATGTAAGTGAATCAGATTATTACAAGTTTTCCTGTTACTTAGAGCAAGTCTTTATATCAGGCTTTAGATTAGAATATGGTTTCCCTGTGGTTTCCCAGAGTTCTTTGGTTTCTGCATTCTCACAATGCATCAGGTTTTCCCACATAAATCAATCACATTTTGCCACATACTTTTTAAAAGCCCTGTTCGTATCCTCATATCATCCAAATACACTAAAAAAAAAAAAGCTCAGTTTCTTTATCCTCCTTCTCAGAGTATGTTGTATCGAAAAAGAAATTAAGGATGCATATTAAATATTCAATGTGTATGCTTTGGGAGCTTTCTGCAAATAACAAAACTTCCATCATGATGATGCCATGCCCCATCCTGCCTCTCCACTCTCCTTGGAGGAGGAGGGTGTGGTTGCAATGGTGAGACAGCCTGGGCAGCAACCAGGGCACAGCGCTGCAGACGCCGAGGGGCTGAGGCCACTTGTGCGGGAGCACAAAGACAGCTCTGGGGATGAGAGCTCGGACATTCAACCCCAAGAGCCCCCCTCCCCAATGCTTATTCAACAACAGAAGCAGGTAAAATGCCGCTTGCAGCGTTTGCTTCAGCTGTGCCAGCAAGGGCATAGTGATGACTCCCCTACTTAGTTGAGCAGCACACGCTGAGCCAGTGTTGCAGACAACTCTGATGCAACCCCTACCATGCCTGGATTCTGACTCTTGGACCCCTTGTGACTTTGCCGTACCTCTCGAACCCCAACCTTGGACTGCCTGACTCTTGCTGTATCTCTGGAACTTTGACCTTCAACTGAATTGATGCTGACTACTTCTGAGCCCTCAAAGGACTGCCATAAGCATGCATGTGTGTTTGCCTCACTGCCCTCGCCTACCTGGGACACAGCAGCAGCAGCAGCAGATGATGGTGATGATGATGACAATGCAGTATTTCACTATGTGCAACTTGGATTGTAGCCATATGCAAGGTTTGGATAGATTAGGCTGTAGTGACTTTACTGTCTTTGCATTTATATCACATTTTATTTTTATTGATTTGTTTAAGAGAGGTATTACTTCATCTGCTAGGACAGTACCTTATAGTAGGTATGTGTAAGAATATTCAAAACATGTGAAATCTGATCAAATTCATTAAAATTTGGACATTTGAATTCAAATTGAATGTCTGTACATTCATTTTTTAACATTCTAATGAATTCAAATATTTTGAATCGTTTGTACGAATTATTCAGACATTCGTATGTGTATGGGTACATATGCATTACATACGTATCCATACACATCTTATTCGCATCCGTATGCATTTCTACAGATATGTACGGGACGAAAATGAGATGCGTATGCGATAAAAATGGGATGCGTCCGGACACATACAAATGTTGTTGACATTCGTATCATCAGATACAAATCAAATATTCATATGAATAGATACAAATGTATTTGAATCGGTTTGAATTTGAGTACATTTGTTTTTCTCTATTTGACATTTGAATATTCAACTCAAATCGAATCAAATGTTGAAAATTGCATTCTTGCACACCCCTACTTAATAGCAATATTAAGTCAATAAGACTGTATCAGACTGCATAGGATATTCATTTTTGAACTTTGAAATACAGTAGTTACACATTTCAAAATTAGATTATTCAGTCTACCTTCTAACCAGGATGGGATAAGGAAAAAAATGTGCATTTATATACAGCTATCAAGTAAAAAGTCAGTCTGTACATACATAGATGCCCACATACTGTATAAATCTCAAAGTACTAGAGAAAACAAAAATCATGAATAAGATCCCGATTCCTACTCTTGTCATTATGCCTTTCTAATTATCCTCAAGAAAGAAAAGATATTCATAGGATGGTGGATTTACATTAATGTTCTGTTTAATGTTCTCTTGCCTATTACTATTGACATTTTAAAGAAGCAAGGGGAAAAACACACAGAGAAAATTGGCTACAATCCAAATTGCACACAGTGAATTGAGAATAAAACCTGGATAAAGTATGATGGGGCAAAGGAGGGAAAGAGAAGCTCAGTCTGTTCATCTGTTTTACCACGGTTTGGCCATCTACAGGAGTGAAACTGTCCAAGGAGACTCTAGGAGTCGACTGATAACCTTCTAGGTTCCAGCCATTACTGTTGAATAGGGACGTGCACAGGTTTTGGAACATTAAAAAATTCACATGAATTCAGATATCGCTTGTTCCTTTGCTTCTTTATTCATTCTTGTCATTTTCTGACTGCAATATTAAGAAGGGAAGTCGGAGAAACGGGGGAAGTCGTACAATAAAGCAATACACACTAAGAGAAGATACAAGAAATTGTATGATAGATATTGTTAAATAGTTTTTTTATGTCATATTGCTTTTAAAATCAATAAAAAATATTTAAAAAATGAATTCAGCTGAATTCAGAAAATCTGAATTCAAATGAAATTTGGCACATTTGAAGATTGACATACAAATTTGAATTGAATGTTTTGATACATTCATATGAAGTTTGTTATGGATTTGTATGGCATTCATGGGTGTTTCTCCAGCGTGCACCTTTAATCCGGATCTAAGAAGATCCGGATCTAAGGAACGGGTAAATTTCTTAATCTGGATCTAGTAGATCCAGATTAAGGGTAGTACACAATATGTTTCCATGGGTAGTCTAGCACCCAATAGCAATGGGTGCTAGCCTCCCTGCCATGGAAACACCGGAGCACCGATTTGGAAATCCGGATCTACCCATGAGGGGTCTGCTTGTCACCCCAGGTGTTTGGGGGGGGGGACAGGGGGTGCAGTCTCTGAAGTGGCTTCAAAGTCATTTCAAAGTCACTTCGAAGTCACTTTGAAGTCTGTGCAAAACAGCTCCATTGAAGTCTGTGCTGATCTTTGGAGTGAACTTCAGAGTCACTTTGGAGTCACTTCAAAGTTCACTCTGAAGATAAGCACAGACTTCAAAGACGCTCTGGAGCTATTTTGCACAGACTTTGAAGTGACTTTGAAATGACTTTGAAGCTTAGGTTTTGGGGCTCCCCCCCATGGGTGCCCCCTCCCCCTAGCCTCCTCTAGATCCCATTGCCACACAAGCATGGAAACAGGCTCCCTTTAAGCCAGATTTTCTGCATGAAGACCCCATTGTAGACCCCATTAATCGGATCTACAGAAAATCCAGATTAAAGGCCAGAAAGTACCCATTTGATCTGGATTTCCCCAGCGGCATTCGAAACAATTGGGTCCCAAATGGGTGCCATGGTGGAAATGGGATCCACTGGCTCACACCCAAATGGGTCTTTAATGGGTGCAAAAATGGGTACTTTCTGACAGTGGAAAAACACCCCATATCTAACATTCGTACTGAATTCATATGGAACATTCGTATGGAATTTGAATCTTACCACATTTGAAGGGATTTATTCAAATGAATACAAATTTTCTTGCATTCAATTTGATATACAATCGAATTGAATACAACAAAAACATTTGTACACATTGTTACTGTTGAACTATGGTAACCCCTTCCGTAAAAGATACAAAACACAGGGAGTTTGGTTCAGGGATGGGTGGAAAATGTTCGTCTCCTTCACAATTCATACAAATTATGAATGTTCAAAACATAGCAGGCAAATAGAATACTGGCTACATTCAAAGACTGACTTTTGCCTGTGAAGTGAAAGCTTTTGTACCTTCGTTTGAACCTTCATGACATTCATAGTGGCTGCCCAGTTGTCCCCGGGGTGGATTCGGATAGGATTCAATCAGCTTTGGATCAGATACAGGTGGCACAGCTGGTAATGGAAGGGACTTGAATAGAATTCAAAGCAAATTCAACACCTAGCACATTCAAAGCACATTCAAAGTGGCTCCATTTGCACAAATGTGTATTTCCATCTTATTTGCTTCAATGCGAAGCAAAATGAATAGGGAAAAAACTGGTGCACATTCCTAGTTGGGGTAGTTAGGTGTCCATTATTCTTCAGTCTGTGTGCATCTGTAAGCATGCATGTACCAAACAGAAGTAGCTTCCTAGCACAAACACTGTTCTTCCCACAAGGTTTCAGGATTCTTGTAAACTGGGCAGATTCATGGTCATTCAGACTGAGTTACAAAATTGAAACTTGCGGCTTATGGGCTGAATGGAACGACAGTCTTGGTTTTAGTATCATTGTCAAGAGTTCCATTTGGCACGAGATGGCTAATTCTTTTCATGTACTAATGATTAATCAGACAAGCCTATTTACTAATGTATCAGAATGTGTTAGAAACACAAGCTAATGTGGGACAGATCATCAATTCAGATATAAATGAACTACACTTACTTTGGATATCTATTGACTTGTGTCAGGAGTGAAGAGGAAAATGCAATCAGCCTGTAAAAATCATTAGAATGGATGAAAATAGAATTTCAAACCCTACCATAATACATAATTTTATCGACATAGCTGTGGGACTAAAGGGACAGATTTGGAACAGCCTCAGAATAAAACTACCTCAAGATATTTTTGGTAGCATAAGCTTAAGACATCTCCAGTATTATTGTGCCATTAACTATCTGTATTCTAAAAAGGAAGAACAGCATAGCACTACATTTAATAAACTACGCTAGAAAATGGGGGAACTGCTAAAAAATGAAAAACAGGTGACTTTTCTTTTTAAAGTTGTTGTATGTCATGTGGCAGATAACCAATGTCTTCCAACCACAGTGACTACCATTTGCTTCTGAGCATCTCAAGCAGAAGACAAAGGCAAATGGCATTTAGAGGGATCTGGAATCCGAAGGTTATCTTGAGGATCTAGGAACTTTCCTGAACTACAACTCCCAGCATTTTGTGTTAACACCACTGGACCTGGCATGGAATGCTGGATGTGGAATGCTGGTGGCTGTAGTCCAGGAACACTTGGAAGGCTATAAGCCAAGCAACACGGCATTCCATTTTGCAAGAGAGAAATGGTGTACAGTAGGGATGTGCACGAATATTTATAGGCATTCAAAATCCGATTGAATGTGCTGAATTTCAACATTTGAACTCAAATAGAATGTCCTGAAATTTGAATGTAAACATTCAAATTGAATTTTGAAGTTCAGATCTATTTGTTCAAATTATCCGGACATTTGTATGGAAACGGGTATGTACACAATGTGTACTTGAAGATCCGCAACTTTCCCACATTTGTATGGATCCATACGGGAAAAAATGAGTTGCATACGGGAGAACGACAGGATGCATACAGACGTGTACAGATGCATACGGATGTGTACAGTTGTGGGGAAGATGTGTACATGAACATACGAATGTTGTTGACATTCGTATGTGCAGATTCAAATAAAAAATTCAAACAAATAGATTCGAATTTGGTAAATTTGAATCAAATCTTGTTAAATTTGAATTTAAAAGATTTAAATCAAATCAGATTTTTGGGTATTTGATTCGATTTGAATAGAATGTAAAAAAAAAATTCATGCCCATCACTAAAATGGTGTCTACATGGATAGTGGTGTGTCTGGTTGTCCTCCAACCTTCAGCTGAGAAATAGTAAGAATAAGTCAAAAATAAACACAAACATCTAGTCAGAAATGGCACCGAAAGCCATGACTTTTGATTCCTTGGAACTTGTTCCTTACATAAAACTGCAGCTTTACATCTGAACTGCGTCCTAGTGCTTTTAAGATATGATGGGAAGGCAAAGAGACTTGTATTATTCTTTTTAAAAAGAAGTAATTAAGTACAGCTTTAATCCTTCGTTTTCAAAAATAAAAAAGCAGAATTTGACAACCTTTCTCCCCATTCCCACAGGTAAAGGATGTTCATCTTATTCCACCTAATGCTGTCTCTTACTTGGTGTTCAATAAAAGCTGGTCTATAATGCAACGCTTCGCCTTTATGTGATGTTTAGATATGAGATTGATCTTGGAGGACATCCTGCAGTTCTGAAAGTAGGATTATTGGATTTTGTGGCTTTCTCAGATGTCAAAGATCTTTAAACAGTGTCTTGCAAAGTTGCTACATCCCACCAGACTGAGAACAGAGCTTATGAACTCATCAGAGAAAGTAGGCTCCATGCTAATCAGGTAAATGTGGGTGGGAAACAGCTTCCCATGCCACTGCATTCTAGGGTTGTGCATGAATGTATTTTTTATATTTGAATTTGATTCATATTGAATATTCAAAAATTTGATTCGATTTGAATTCCAAATATCTGGATTTTCAAAAATCTGATTCATATTCAGATATACGAATGTTCCTAAGATTAGTATCCGATAGACGAATTTGCGCAAATACGTATTCATCCCGTATTTGTCCTGTTTTCATCCTGCATTATATGCCCAAATACATACAATTTTTGCGCATATTCATATATGATAGATACAAATCAGTTCATTCGAATTATTTAAAAATCCGTATTGGATTTTTGAAAATCCAAAATTCGTCCGAATGTGTAAATTTGGATTTTCGAAAATCCGATTCGAGTTTGAATGTCAACATCCTAGATTCAAATAAAATATTTGACTTTTTGAATATCCATGCACATCCCTATTGCATTCAGTCACTTGAAAAATGATTTGGCTCTTTTCCCCAAATGTGGAACTTGGGATCCATTTTGTTCATGATTTGTTCAAATTTTACGCTCACCATTTTACACTCACAGACTTCTATCCGGGCTTACGGCTTCTTCTCTCTCCAGAGACAGGCATGATGCCTCTCAAAGCTATTTGCAGGGGTTCAAAAGCAGGTGAATATTTTTGCCTTTGCTTCTGCTTGAGAATGTCCAGAACCAATTGATGGAACACTGTGTGAGGCCGGATGAGCTGTAGCCCAGTCCTGCAGGACTTCTCGTACATTCCCATATTTTTATGTTGCTACACTCAACTTCAGCTACTATAATCAGTGGAAGAAATGACAGGACCTCCTGTTTAACAATTTTTATTTAGTACTTGTCTTAAACTGAAAGCGACTACTTATTTGGGCGGAATGTTTTTGTTATTTGGTATCATCAAGCTGAGGTTGACTCTTGGTGACGGTCTGGACACATTGATGCAACTTTCTGGGCATATGCTGAAGTGTTTTCTTATCACCTTCTTCCAGGAAGAGACGAGAGATCCAAATCTAAAACATATTCTGCAGAACAAGAGCAACTTCAAAGGAGGGCTACCAAATTGATTAGGGATCTGGAAGCCATGTCCTACGAGGAATGGTTGAAGGATCTAAAAAGGTTTGGCCCGCAGAAGAGAAGACTGAAAGGTACATGATAGCTGTCTTCAAGTATCTGAAGGGCTGTCGCAGTGCAGAGGGCTCATCCCTATTCTCACTTAGATAAGATGGGAGGACTAGAAACAAGAAAAGGCTGGTTCAGTTTAAAGTTGAGTGAAGGAGGTCAGCCGGTGGCCGAGCCTTTTCTTTCCCCCTGTTGAAACCGGGGGAGGGAAAAGGAAGGAAGGCAGCTGAGGAGGAGGAGGAGGATGGCAGCTGCTTGCAAGGGTGCTTGTGCACACCTGTGGGTTCTGTTTGGGAACAGCCTGACACGAGATTGATGCTGTTCCAGGCCTCCACCCCTCACCCGCAGCAGAACCCGGATTACTCCAGATCAGAGTAATCTGGGTTCGCTCCAGATTGGCCTGTAGGTGGGAACACACCCTAAGAGCTGCTTCCACACATTCATGCAGTCTAAGGGAGCAGTCTAAGAGGGTTGGCCTTCCTTAGACTGCACCAGTGTGCAAAATGGAACCTCCTAATAAGCTTGCGGGTCTAATATATCAACCAGTACAGAGGCACCCTCAGATCCTTGAGCACAGCTGCTCTACTGCTAGGCTATTGTCACCGTTAAATATAATCAGTTGAGCAAGTTTCACCCAGACAGCACTTATATAATCCGCATTATTTGCATAATCCAGAATAAAATGTGCCTGGATGTGCAGGTTAGCCAAATAATGAGGATTAAAGAAGCACCGTCTGGATAAAGCTTTCATTTGAACTGGAATTCAACCCCCTAATTACAAGCACTTATTATATGGTGCATTCCAAGGGCAGGTGGGGAAATTGATGTCTGCTCCATTTCAAGCAAAAGAGATGAAGGACGAAGAAATGCAATCTAAAACCAGCAAAACTGCAAAGATCTTAGCACTTATTTATTTATTATTTATTACCAGCAGGCAGGAAAAAAAATTAGTTTTTTAAAAAGGAAATATTTGCTAAAATATCTTCCCCTGCTGAAACAAGAAAATATTTGCCTAGCTCTGAACCATGTTTTCCATATGCCTGATGGTGGAAAGACCACTGGGGACGAATCCAGCATTCCTGCATAGTCATCAATAAGACTGAGGTCAGGGAGTTGCGTAACATTATATATTGTAAGCTGCTCTGACTTTTCGGTGGCATATAAATAAATTGATCAAATGAGTGAATGAATAAATGATCGATTGAATGAATGAATGAAAACAATGTCATAACGGTGCACTGTTATGTATCTATGGGCCAGTTTCACTTTTGTTTTAATCTGGCTGCGGTCCACCATTAGAATGAAAGGACACATCAACAAAGTAACTGCCCATTTTCATTCCACATTATCAACCCAAAAGGTGGATTATTTGGAGGTTCAATAATATGGAAGGAAAAATGTTTGTCACTTTGCTGGTTTGTTCTCTCACTCTTAAAAGGGATTAAAGGTAGGCTAAAACGTATGTGTACCTGGACCATAAATGAACAGTGATGTAGCCTCTTTCATGTTGAGTAACGTTGGAATATATTTCTCCTATAACTTTAAGTGGATTGTCAAGAAAATGTTTCTTGATCCCAGAATGCCCTGTGGAACTTTCTTTCTTTCTCTATCAACAGGGGGAAGAGCCCTGTACCTTTTTTCATTAGAAAAGGATTAGCATTTTATTTTATAAGCCTAACCAAAATTTTTATAATGGAATGGAAATGTAAGGCCAAAGGCTCTTTAAGTGTTTTTTACATATTGTGGCATAAAGACTTTATAAATTATTTATGTGGCATTGGTACATTACTATAGAATGTTTAGGCCTCCACTACGCCTTATAAGTCATTGACAAGGAATTTTTAAACTAATTTCTTTTCCCCTTAAACTAGCAAATTGCACAGAATATTCTATATATGTTACTTACCTCTCAAATTCCCTCAACGTAAAGTGGTAGGCACCCTAGAGATATTAAACAGGTGATAAATGTTGACGTCGGTTGCATTTTCTTTTGGGATATTTTTTTCATGTCTGTGAAACAAAAATATTAATTTGACTAAACTCATAAGAAAACAAAATAAGCCAGAAAGCTCATGCTTGCCTTATTATGTTTTATATATCCATTAACCTAATACGACTATATAATCTGATACCCTGGAAAAGTCCCGAAGAATATTAATTCTGCACAAATGCGGGAAGTCATGTGATATGCATTAAATATATTCTCAGAAGGGTTGATTGACGCAAATGCTAGGATGATGGCCCATAAGCCCATCAGATGATACATTCAGAAAAATTATCGATGGAAGTTCTCCATGAAAAAGTCTAAATTGAGAGAAAACACTAGAAGTGAGGAATGGAATATCTTATCTATGGTGACTTCATCTATATGGCTGGGACTGGCAGGTGTTTGAGTGGAAAACCTGTGGAGAACACCATATTGATGGAGACCAGTACAGGACATCAGCACTACCACTGTATGGCAACCAATGTTTGATCAATATTCTGGATTTTAGCTTTTCTGCAGCATAGCTTTACAGCGGCAAGATTTTCTTTCCTCTTGGCCTACTCTTCCTCACAGTGTAACACAAAGTGTTTCTGGGTTCCAGTAGCTCATGCCAAACTCTCGTTGTACTTATCACACAGTAATCCAGATTCCAGACATTGCTGCAATTATCGAATATCAGGATATTGTGGAATAATTATAACCCAGTAAATTGGGTTTATATTCCTAGACTTGTTTTGGAAGCACCATGTCTATGGTCTCACCGTCACTTTAAACCTTCTTCAGTTCTGCTTCAGGTCTGACTGCACCTTTTCATTTCTATCCCTTTACTTTGTGGACTTTTCACCCTCCATTTTGACTTTCCTGAATGGAAAGTCCACAAATAAAACAGATAGAAATGAAAAGGTCGGAGAAGTCACACTTGAAGATGGACTGAAGAAGATTTAAAGGGAAGATATGATCACGGCCCATGATCACATCTGGCAAATCCTGTACAATTATGAAATAATTAATCTCAAATAATATTATGTTCAAGCATGAAGAAGGTTGTTGCTGTTGCTGTTGCTGTTGTTGTTGTTGTTGTTGTTGTTCTTCTTCTTCTTCTTCTTCTTCTTCTTCTTCTTCTTCTTCTTATTATTATTATTATTATTATTATTACTACTACTACTACTATATTTGTTCTAACATGCAATGTATTTTTGACTTATGTAAACTGCCTTGGGCAAAAAAAATATCTTTAATTTAAGTTGTTGATTATATTTATTTGCTGTATTTCTCTGATGTAGTGATTGTATTTGCATTGTATTTTTTCTATTTGTTGTAGTCAAAATTTTCTTTTGGAAAGGCGGCATACAAATAAAAATGGAACTGGAAAAAAAAGGGGGGCAGATTGTCACCAAGAGATGCCTTACTGGAGCTACATGTTGCAGTTTGTAACATCCTGCTAAAGAGCCTTGGAATGGCAGTGTGTTGATGACAGGGGTGAGAAGCAGTCAGAAAAGTTGGGTCTCCACAGATGTTCCATTTCTCTTGGCAACTTTTATCATCTTTTCCTCCCATGTTTTTTCTTGAACACTGGAACTTAATAATGCAGAATTAACTGAAGGGAAATTGTGCATTTTGGGGGAGGGATTTGTCCCAGCTGCCGGCTGTTGAAAGAAGCCCCTTTGCTGGGGAAAATGTCGCCATAATCTATTTTTTTCACAGTCTATTTTTAAATGTGGTAAGTGACTTGTGTGGAGGGGAACAGAAGCAAGTTGGAAAGAGATGCATGGCATGTAAATGTTATAAGTTAAAATCAATCAATAAAAATAAAACAAACTGAAAATGGTTCCCTATCCAGCAACCTTATAATGCAGGGAAAAAGCAGGTGTCACTAGGGCTGTGGTCACACCTTGCTGAAATTCTCAGTCTTGTTAAGAAACAGGACTCAAAGCACAGTAAGTCCAACAACACACAATGGGCGCATCCCCATTATAAACTTAATCCTGTTTCCTTAAACCGAAATAATAGAACTGGATGCAAACGCGAATTTGCCTGTTCCATTACTTTCAGCTTAATCGCGTTCGATCCGGATTCTGAGGATCGTACGTGGCGCAAGGGAGGACTCAAGTGGCTACTTTTTAAAAGCCGCTTTTCGGGGCTGCCCTGCCCTCTTTCTCCTGGGATGAATGCGCCACCCATAAGGGACCCCTTCAGGGAGCCTAGCTGGGTGGCTGGTGGCTGCTGCTTGCCCGGATGGAAGAAAAACGGCAGCGGACAGCCAGCAATTCTTTCCCCTCCTCTCCTCATTGCTCAGGGCATGCAGCAACAGCAGCAACTCAAGCCCCCTTCACAGCCACAGCCTTTAAAACAGAACCTCCAGCTGCTTTCCTCCCTCCCTTTCCCTTTCAATTTCCAACATTGTTATAAGGTGTGAAGTGGGTAGATCGCTACAGTGTAGCTTTAAGGAGTGGATTTTTATAGTGGCTGTTTTGAGGGGTGGTTTTTTTTCAATGAAATCACTATCTTTGGAAGCAAGCTATTGGGGGGGGGGGGGAAACCCTAAACACGGATTCTCATCCCTTAAAATGGTACGGTCCCCACAGTAAAAAATGTAAAACGTTTCAAGCGCATGAACCGGACTGAGACCTGTTGAAATGAGGATTAACATTTACAATGCTTTGGGGTGATTTAACATGCGGAAAGAGTGTTAAGCCAAACTGACGTGCCTTCAGGAGGCGTTCTGCACAGGCGCACTGCCGGCGGCCATTCAGGAGGTGTGCAGGATGCAGGCGCACTGCATCCTGGGGTCCTCCTCGCAGAATCGAGGTGACGCCGAACAGGTAAGGAGGGGATTTTGCGCGCTCCCCCCCATGTGGGCTACGGTGGGCTTTAGGGAAGCTCACCCTGGCTCCAGAAGCGGCAATCCACCACTTCTGGGGTGAGGGCAAGCCGAAAAGTAGGAGCCCCCCGGCTCGCCATGCTTGGCTCCAAGGAGCCAATCATGACAGGCCGAAGGAGGGCCCTGGATAGGCACACTTTCGCTGTGGGGATGCATCCTAAATGGATGTGTTTTCACAGCGGAAGTCCCATCAAGCACACATCAAATGTGGTGTGCAAGTAACACCCATTTAGCACACTTTAACTACGTATAGGTGCGGACGCACCTAGCTGGAAGTGTGCTAAATAGACCCGCAAATGTGGACACGCTGCCGCAAAAGTGTTTTTAATCCGTGTTCCTGTGCGGACACGCCTCACCGGATGTGTCCGAAACAGCAACACATGTGCGGAGGCACGTTTCCAGATGTGTGCTTAATGGGTGTTAAAGGGCCTGTGCGGAAGCACCCTTAGGGTGCTTCTGCACAAGGGCAAATAAAATAGGATCTCCGCCACCCGGATTTATTAAAACCGGCTCCTAGGGGAACCGGTTTTAATAGCTCCGGGTGCACGGTAGATCTGGTTTTATGGGGTAAATCCGCAACTAAGAGATGCGGATCTACCCGGCGCCCTTGCCTCCGCACACGTGGCGCTGATCGTGATTGGAGGCGGGTGCTGTGCGGACACACAGCCCCTGTCTCCGATCCGGGATGGAGGGCCCGCCCCCAGCCCGCCACGATTGGCTTGCCAGAGCCAAGCCTGGCTAGCCGCTGGACCTTAACCCCGCGGCTTGCCGTCACCCCAGAAGCGGTGGATCGCCGCTTCTGGAGCCAGGGTGAGCTTCCCAAAAGCCCGCCCTACCCCACCCTGGGGGAAACGCGGCGATTCCCCTGCTTACCTCTCTGGGGTCTCCCCAAAACTGAAAGCAGGCACGCAGGATGCAGCGCGTCTGCGTCCCGCGCGCCGCCTGAGTGGCCAGTGATGTGCCTGGCAGCCCCTGCGCTCAGGAGCCGTTCCGCGCAGGCGTGCTGCCTTGACTTGTGTGCCGGCCAGTCAGGCGGCGCACAGGATGCAGGCGCACTGCATCCTGGGAGCCTGCTTTCAGTTTCGGGGAGACGCCGGAGAGGTAAGGAGGGGATCTGACATGCTCCCCCCAGGGTGGGCTAGGGTGGGCTTTTGGGAAGCTGAACCTGGCTCCAGAAACGGCGATCCGCCGCTTCTGGGGCGAGGGCGAGCCGAAAGTTAGGAGCCCCCCGGCTCGCCAGGCTTTGCTCCAGGGAGTCAATCATGGTGAGCCGGGGGAAGGCCCTAGTTTAACACACTTGCGCTGTGTGGCCTCATCCTAAACAAATGCGGATTCACAGCGCAAAACCACTAGATATGTGGTGTGCTAAAAACACCCACCGGAAGTGTGCTTATTTGCCCCCGGTAATGCGGACGCTCCGGCTGCAAACCAGTTTTGCAGCCGAAATCCGCATTAAAAATGGGCTCGCTGTGCAGACACCCCTCGCTGGAGGTGTCCTACATAGCGACCTGTGTGCAGAGGCACACATTGGAATGTGTGCTTAATGGGCGTCAAAGGGCCTGTGCAGAAGCACCCTTAAATGTCTCTTTAAACCAGTTTCTGTGGCGAGTGCGGAAACACCCAGATTGTAATCCAGATCAAAAGGGTGTAGATTCAGATCACTGATTAACTTGATTCACAGGTCCACCAACATACAAGATGCTGAAATTTTGCATGACAGAATATGTGCAGAAAGGTACTCCTCCATATGCTGTTTTATTGGGAACTTATTTTAGCAACAGCCTTGTAATTCCACCAGATCAGAATGGATTCCCTTAGGGTCTCCGAGACCTGGACCTTGGGCTGCAGAGGAAGAGCTTGCAAGTGAGCTGGAACAGCTGTTTCAGTGCACGCAGCACCACTCTGGTCTAAACACAATCCACCCCGTCCTTGGTGATGGATTTCTTGATCCAAATTGTGTGGACCAGATCTGTGAAAGTCAGTGCAGAATTACCCAAAATCCAACTTAGGAAGTTGGATCCATACATTTGCTTGCTCCAAGGCCTATTAGAAAGGCAAAGAGATCCCTTCCATCACATCAAATTCTTTTTGTCTTATCCGTATTACAGTCTCAGAAACCCCTTGTTGGGTCCATTAAAAACTCTTTCAAACTGTGCATCCTTTTCCTCTGAGTAAAGTACAATGCCATTCTCCAGCAGGCACAAAGCAGAAAGTCAGATGCTGTGACTGCATTTTTAAAGCCATTCCATGTAGCCAGATGTACCAAGTAAAATCTAGATTTGTATAAGGTGTCGTGGATGTGGTCAGTACTCATTTACTTTCAACATCTGCTAAAACATACTAAAAACATAGAAGAGACCTGTTTCAAGATCCTGGAAGTGATCTGCCCCAAGAAAAAGGTAATTCTGTCTTGTATACTTTTCTGTATGTTTTCCAAAGGAAAATAAAATTATTACTGTGTGCACATTTACACAAAATAAACACTTTAATGTTTCCTGCAAATATTTCCACAGTTAAAGCTGGGGTGGGTGGGTGAGAGGGGAATATTCACATTCCTGTTAGAATTACAAGACCTTTCTGCACTTAGCTTTGGGCTGGTCTAGACTGTGGACTTTCCTTGACATTGTAAAGCTATCCAAGGAGACCCTGCCTACCTTTGCCCTGGCCATGTGCAAAGAGCAGTGTGTAATTCAGATCCGGGTTCCTGGTAGACCCAATTAAACAGGTCTACCCACGGACCAGCAGATCTTGTTCCAGAACATGCCTCTGTTTTTCCTGACTATCAGGAGATGCGTTTGGGTGGTGCACCAATTAAATGTGTCCCTGGGGGCTATGAGGCTAGGAACAGAAATTGGCTCCAAAGCTTGTGAACTGTGTGAGCTTTGGAACTGGTGCAGGGGCTGGTTTGAACATGGTACTGTTCCAGACCACTGTGTGCTATGATCTGGGCCAGCAGTTCTGGCTGGTCTAGACTCACCGATCCAGATCACGGCCTTTGAGTCCCTCAGCCCTGCATTTCCAGGTGACTGATGGGAATACAGTGGGGCACGTAAGTGGAAGATGCAGGTTCCTTTGAGTTCAGTCGTCATAGAGCTATTACCTCCAGCCAGAGGAGTGATGCATGCCTGCCCACATGCCTATATTTCACACTGGCGTTTATTACAGTGGTTATGAAGATCTAAGATGCATTTATGACAATGCATAATGTCCTGAGAAGTGTGAACTGCCTCTGTTGCGTGTCCATGCTCAAGTGGACTCCTGACTGCCGTGTGACAGATTAACACTGATTGAGTCTGTAATAACTATGCAAATGTAAAACTATTCATTTATTTCAAACATGTGTGAACTGTGGGGAAGATATCTCCTTATAATCTAGTGTTAGTCTATTCACTGCCTCATAAAATTAATTTGTCTAATTAATGACATTAGTCCTTTTATACATGCATAATTCATATTAATTGATACGCTGCCCCCCAAAAAGAATACCTTTTGGAAGAAAAATGATCCCATTAGTGCAACTTTAATCCAAAACAGGGCTGACAAAGCGTGATTCTTCCATGGCTTATCTCTAGCTTTGTTAATTGTCATAAGCATTCTAAATTGATTATTCTTACATTAGCCCAGGACATTTCATTCATCAATGTGTTGGGCGCAAAGGAAATTTGTCTAATGGATTTTGGTAGCTGTGCTAAATAAGTATGTTGGTCTATTTTTCCACTGTGGCTCAAGGGTACTCAAAGCATATTAATTCGCTCATACCGACAAAAAATAACCCTCAAAATATACAGAAATATCATACAAAATGAGATTTCTGACACTGAATAATTTTTGTGATATTCGTTCTGGTGGTAATTGAGTGCGCACACGGACGTGCTTTTATTGCTTGTCTGTTTTGCAAATGTCTTGATATAAACAGCTAATGTTAATATTTCTGATGAGAGATGGGGCCAAGCCTTCCGGGGTTCTGGAGGTGCAAAAAAAGTGTAAGGAGAATTAGTTAGATATGCATTTTAAGGAGCAGCTTGGAGGAACGGAAATTATAATGGATCCAGCCAATGTAATGTACAGCCCTGTAGTTAACGTTTTAATAATTCATCTGCAGAAAATCAAGTTTATTGCTGGCCAAACAGAGGCCTGTAAGGACAGAATAAGATTTAAGTAAAAAGCAAGGGACTCCCACCTTGGTCTTCCATTAGGCTTGCAGTAATGTCTTTTAAAATGTATCCATAAACAGACCGGGATCTGTTTCCAAACAATCCATCTGGCTTTCATACAGAATTTCACGACAGCCCATTGCACAATATTTTCCACAAACATCAGCCGAGACCCTAAATATACGGCACTTTATGAACAACCATTATGATGCTTCAGTTGCTTCTTTGCACCCACCCCACCTCATTCGCTCGATCTGCTTGTCCCCTGCTCCAAGACTATTAACAGTCATGGGAAGTCATTATGGACTGCAGGTGTTGATGCATTTGCAAATCGTATCTGTCACTTTGTCATAAGAAAAGGATGGAAGGGCAAGGCATTGGTGAGAATGGAGCAACAGAAACTGAAAGCCCTGTTTGAAACTCCCGTTCATGCATAAACACACTTTCTTAGTGATGTTTGGAGGCTGATGTGGCTGGTAGGGTGGAGGCCAAGGCAGCTAAAAGGAGATGGGTTCAAGGCTCAAGATAGGCAGGTGAGTTACTATAAGGCTGCAAGCTACATTCTGCACTAGTACCAGCTTCCAGGCCATCTTTAAGGGCAGTTTCATGTAGAGGGCAAAGCTGAGATCTCAGCCTCTGTCTGCAATGAGCCAGGAATGGTAAGCTGAGGCACAAAAGGTAGTGATGACTAGCTAAATTACCCAAGTGTTTGTTTTTGCAGTCATTGTTCACCTTTGGGAAGGCCCAGCCCTGAGGTTTACAACCATAGGTGCCAGCAGGGTTCTAGGCGTGTGGTGTCCACTTAGTATTGCTCACCGAAAGAGAGCCAAGCCCCCCTTTAACACACGGTGACTGCATGCTACCCATGCCTGACTTTCTCTGTGGGTGGAATCGGTGTCCTGAAGCACTCTGTTTGCAGAAGAGGAAAATCTGCTCTGAAAATGCAGCATAGGGAAGGATTATATGGCTGTACATAAAGCTGGTAGCATGGGTGCAGCCCATGGCCCATTCTGAAGTTTAGTGCTATTTTGCCAGACTCTAAAAATGCTCCATGTTTGGAGGCATTTCCAGAGCTCAGCAAAATGTCTAATGTGCATCTTCAATGTCAGGGAACTTCCAATCTCTAGAAGTTTTGAAGTTAGGCTTGGCTAAGCCATCTGCTCAGACAGATGGCTATCCAGCTTGCTCCTGGACCAGACAGAAACAGTCTAGCCCTAAGCCTGAAAAAATCATTCTAGCCCAGTCCAGCTCCCTAACCACTAGACCAAACTGGCATCCATAGGAGCTTTGATACTGATCCAAGTTTCTCAAAACCAAATGTCAACTTTTTATCAGATCCATGTCTTGAAAGGCTTCATTTTTTAGAATTCTGTTTTGCATGAGTTTTGTCCCTAGCCGGAGGCATGCTAGCATGATTCCAAAGCTGGCATGAGCTCTGGAGCTGGCATGGGGGCTGGCATAGAACATAATGCAGAGAGCCAGTAATCCGTCCCAGCATGATGGGATGGTTTGTGTATCCTGCTATAGGATGGCCCATCCTCTACCAGGATAGCAAAGGTAAGTGCGGTGATCGGGTCTCTATAGAAATGTGAAGTTCTATAGCAAATTCCTCAATGAGACAAACAGAAGATTTACTCTCCTCTGTAATTATCCCTAATTTTAGTGTCTACCTAAGCTTGACTTGCTAGGAGGCAAAAGAAGAGGCAGTGCAGTGTAAAATATCACAACAGTGTTGGCCTCAATCCAACCACACAGCAGGAGGCTACGTGTCCGCAGCTGTGTGCATGACACCAGCCCTCTCCATGATTAACTCTGACACATCTGATCGCCCTGGTAGGCTGATTGTACAGAGAGGGACCCACATTGAATCCAGCATCGTCTTCTGCTCCTGGCTCGAGCTTTATTCATTATCTCCTGGCACAGAATGTCTAGCAGGGCCACCCTTTGGATCTAGGTAATACAGATCTCACTAAGAAGGACCTAGTTGGTACAGATTAACAGTGCAGAATGTAATATGCCTTGGAGCAAGAAGGAAGGAAGGTCTCACACAGACCCTTTCTGCACTTGTTAATCCAGATCAAGGAGCTGCTAAGAACATGTCATCCGTATGGGAGATGAGTAGAGGCTGCCGTGAACTAGGGTTGGTAAACGTCAGGTAAAGGTGGACTATTCACATTTGCCGGGGGCTAAGCTTCCCCAAAGTGTCCATTACCAACCATAATGGCTGGAAGCCCCACTTTCTCACTTCTGTGATTGGCTGCCGTCTGCCATGGCATCATGATGCACCTAGACGCCATTGGAGAGGGGTGTGATTGATTGTGGTGACATGCTGGGGCTGATCACGTCAGCTGCCAAGGGGGAGTGACCTAACACCCCCCTGATCAGTCCCCGGGCAACTTGCCACTGGTGCGTCAGGCCGTGGAGATGTGGCATGCCTGGTCATGTCAGCAGCCAGCGACCAACCAGCACCGGCAATGCAGCTTTGCCTGCGTAAGAGGCCAGCAATCGATCAGCACTGGCAACACAGTCATGCCTGCATGGATGATGCGCTCTCTGCCTACCACACTCAGTGAACTGGACGCAGAGCAAATAGTTGTGCCACTGGATGCTTGAGGTAAGCTTTAGGTAAACACTGGTGAAGGTGTGGACAGTTTTTGTGCTTTACACCTAATCAACAATTAGTGAACGTCTGGGGAGGGAAGGCATGCTTGTAGGCTGTAGCAACCTAGTCGACATGCATATGCTCTTCTCCAGACGTCCACTAATTGTTGTCTAGAGGCCTAAGTGGGAATAGGCCTTTTTAGATAATCTGGATCTAGATAATTAGATCTCACTAAGGTGGACCAATTGGCACAAATTAACTAAGGTATGGGCAGAAAGGGCCACAGAAGCCTGTATGAGTCCCTCTCTGCACTGAGCCTTACTCTGGATTATCCTGCTGGACTATGGCAGGCCTTGGATATGGCCTGATGGTAGCCTGCACCAGCATGTGCAAGACAGGTCCCTATCCAGGGATATAATCCAGAATAAGACCCAGTGCATAAAGGTCTTGAGTTTCCTTGATCGCTCCTGCTGTGAACAGATTAATCTGTGGACAGATTGAATCCTACCCAGAAGCATTTGCGGCACTTGCAAGGCGAAGATGCCATGGGCTGTGTGATTGTGGCTACATGGAAGTTGCTTTGTGAGGTCAAAAATGGTAACAATGACCCCTTCTGGACACGTCAGCTTGGCTGTCCAAACACATTTTATTCTGGAATATCCAAATATATCAGAATAAGTAACTGGTGTCCAGATGCACCATGATTCCTGGGTAGGGGTCTGCACAAATGCAATTTTCAGGATTCAATTCTATTTGAATTGAATGTCTGAAAATTCAATTTGATTCGCATCTTTAAAATTCAAATTTAACCAAATTTGATCCGAATTAAGCACATTCAGATCTATCTGTTTCAATTTTCTATTTGAATTTGCACTTACAAATGTTGACAATATTTGTATGTACCCCATACACATCCCGTACACATCCCGTACACATCCATACATGTCCATATGCATTCTGTAGTTATCCCATATGCAACCCGTTTTTGTCCCGTTCAGATCTGTAAAAATGCATACGGATGCAGGAAAGATGTGTACGCGTCATGTACAAACCTGTAACACATACAAATGTCTGGATAATTCAAACGCATAGATTCAAAATTTGAAATTTGTTCAAATGTTTAAATTCAAATTTATGGACATTTGATTTGAATTTGAATGTTGAAATTCAGACAAATTTGATCGAATTTCGAATACCTTCAAATATTCATGCACATCCCTAAACACCGGTATTCCTGAATATTCATGCTTTATTCTGGAATGTCCAAGTATAATGATATAAGTAACTGATGTCTGGATTTGAAGTTCAAGCAAGAAGGTTGTTGGAAACCACTTTCTCTGCCTTTACACAAAGGCCCTGTTCAGACAGGACAAGTATAGCACCATTATGGCGCTGCTAAGGTAAGGTTGCCTCATGTATTGTATACAACTCTACCATAGCCCTACTTTTTCATCCCCCAAAAAGCACTTTTAACTGTTGATGGAAAACTCAGTGTTGCTTCTGGGTTTTCCAGTGGTAGAAATTTTTAGGGAACCATTTACCTTTCAGGATGGAGCAGTGATCTTAGCTCCATCCATTAAGCATACACAGAGGCTGGAACAGCTGACCCTGGATGTGCAAAAGTGGTGATGTGCATATCCAGGAACTCTGTCCGGTGTCTGGAGGAAGCTGCAGTCAATAGGGATGCACACACATTTTTCTTCCGGGTTCACTTGGCAAATAGAGCACTTTGAATATGTTAGGATTCACATCTGCTGCAAATGGTCTTCAAATCTGCTACAAACCTCTGTGGCCAGTCACGTCTCTGAATCCCCAAATCCCCTCTGAATCTGCTCTGAATCCACTCTAGATGTGACTGGGTAGCCGCTTTGCTGCCTTCTTAGTTTTGTGAATATAATGAAACATCGAATTAATGCACAAAAGCATGTGCTTCACATTCGAATGTCAATCTTTGAATGTAGCCAATATTCAATTTGAATGTGAATGTTGAAATTCATTCAAATTCATATGAATTGTGAACCTGACAAATATTTGGGCACATTCCTAGTGTCATAAATATCATCTATCTATCTATCTATCTATCTATCTATCTATCTATCTATCTATCTATCTATCTATCTATCTATCTATCTATCTATCTATCTATCTATCTATCTATCTATCTATCTATCTATCTATCTATCTATCCCAACACCCATAACTCAGGTAATCAGCTTTTCCTGAGCTCAGTGCTATACTAATCCCAAATCTTCTGCTTCTAATATGCTTTTGAAAGATTATCAGCTTTGTTTTGCTTTGTTTTGTTTCTGTTCCACGGGCAAGCTGCCTTCAAAGGGAATGATAGCCTCCCACCAAACAAGAGTTTAGTACAAATAAAAAAATTGAATTTAGCCTTCTTGTTGACAAGCTGATTGATCTCTGGGCTCTCATGACTGAATCCTCTGCCAAACGTGTTCCCATTTATCATGTGCAAGATTGTCTCAGAATCAATAACCACAGAGGCGTTTCTGCCATGGACATTTTCGCCCTCTGAAGGAGAAGAGATCTTTCGCCATTAATTTGCTTCTTTGCCCTAACAGAATTATCTGAAGATTTTAAATTCCCTTCAAAGGCTTTGAAAGAGGAGGCATTCAGAGGCCCTGTTTTGGCTTGGTTTGTTGGATTCACTTTTCAAAACAACAGAACACAACTCAGAGGCCAGTTTTTATCTTTTGAACTCAATAAGTGAAGGAAGAAAATCTGAATCGTAGGCCAGAATCCAATGGAACTAGTAAACTAGCCCACAACAACCCAGACACTTATCTGAGGATGGTCTCTGTCTTTTAGTTTCTCTTTATTGCTGTGTCTACATGCAAGATCGAAGCTGAACAGAAAACGCTGTGGATCCAAAGCACCTGCAGGATTGGTGAGTCCCACATGCTGTCAGAAGAACTGGGTATGTGTTTGCTTGAGGCCAATGAAAGCAGGTATCGCAGCAAACTCAGCATCATTGCCTGAACAGCAACAGAAGCTTTTTGGTAACATATGGCCTCTGCCGACAGAGGTCCAAGGGTCCCTCAAGCCAGCCCATGCATTGACGTATACAGGGAGGAGATATGGGGTCTTTCCGCACAGGCTCTAAAAACGGATTTAGAGCCAGGTGCGGAAAGGATTTGGATGTGGCATCTGCACAGGGAACCCAATTAGGGTCCCTTTGAGGACGCTATGTCCGCACGTTGGCGTGCAAAACCGGTTGCCGCCAAATCCTACCCAGATGTAAGACCTGAAAAAATCAGGACTCACATCTGGCTTTTCCCCTTAAATTAGTTTGGAAGCGAACGCTTCTGCACCAGTGGGGGGAAAGCTGGATTGCCGGCGCATGCCCAGCTGTCAGAAAGGCAGAGCTCATGTGCATTTGTGCGTATGTGCGTGAGTGCAGATATACGTGTATGCCTAGATGTCATAAACGGATGTTAGGATTATTTCAGGAATAGGAAATGGCGCTAATTTATACATGCAGACAGATAAATGGTCCAATTCTTACTTACAAGGCACTGTTGACAGTGATTACTGGTGCTCATTTCCAGGTGATGTGGCAAGTTACCTCCAAGTTTTGTGGTCTCTTTATGTGGGGTTTCCCCCTCCCAAAACAAATCACCCCTTTGCAACATCCTCATCATAATTATTAATTATGTCATGGGTACAGACAGCCGTGGCGCTTTATGACAAGTAGAAGCTGCCGACAGAAGCAGGCAACAGATAACATACCTCTCAACTGTAAACCATGTTGCAAATAATTATGAGCTGCTTCTAAATAACCAGGGACCTAAACATAAATCTTCGCTGTTAAGAATCAGCTGACATCCGTGCAGACCTTTGGACTGCTAGTTAGCTGTGAAAAACCCAAAGTTAAGGCTGAAAAAATATATTGTGCTTTTGGAGCATTCATATGCTAATCCTCTAGCCTGGATATTAAGAACATATGTGGCTCCAGAGATTATATAAAGTAAACACAAGCAGGAGCTGCCTTGGAATGCCCTGAAGTTGAATTCGATTCCAGGCCTCCATGCACTGTGGTCTTCAGCCCATGTTCTGATGTTTATCACAGCTTCTTTCTCCTGCTGGGGCTTCACACTGGACGCCGTCGTTCTGACCTGGCTTTGGAGCCTTCTGCAAGTGAAACGGGGAAGGCTCCTGGACACAGATCATAGAAAAGCAAGGCAGACGGATGCAGCCAAAGTCAACACAATGCTCCAATGTGCAAAGATATGATTCATAATATACCACCATGGGTTTCTCAAATGTCTTGCTTCTATCAGGCTCCAGTGTTTCTCACATAGGACACCAGCATTCAGTCCACTGCCATTTTTATATTCAGTTCCCCGATCCTCACACTCTTGGTCTCTCTTCAGTTTCTTCCTGCCAAAAGTTCAGATCAGCCTTCTGCCTTAAGTGAAGAAATATGTCCCTTTCTCTGCTGGACCCTGTTCCAGATTATATCCTGGAACTGAGGCCTGCTATCCACATGCTGGTATGGACTATGGCAGCTTAGAGGTGGTACCTTAATCCAAATTAAAGGCCACAAAAGAATATCCAGAATACATTCTCTGGCATTTAATGTGGATTAGCGATGGGGTGAGAACACTATTGTCCATGCAGTAGCATCTCTAAGCTATTTTTGAGCTACTGTATGTAGGTGCGCAGATTAAGTAAAGCAGATCAAGCCCCTTTTGCACTAGGCCTTATTTCAGATTATAAACAAGAGTACTGATATGCCATCCTCATGATGGTGCAGACAATGGCAGGCCCTGGGTGCTGCATGCCTTATCTGCAGGGGCATGCAGATGACAAGTCTCTATTCCAGGATATAGTCTAGAATAAGTCCTAGTGGAGAAAGGGCTCAAAAGTGGTTTAGAAGTGGTAGCTGCCACATGCTAGTATTCTCATTCTGCCTCCGGTCCACACTTGGAGGCAAGAAAATGCTCTTCAAAACTCCATTTTCTGGCCCTCAGTATAGGTGGGGAATGGCTCAGGAGCACTAGCTGAGCAGCTTTGCCCAGATGCTAAAACCTCCAAACGTGTTTTGAACTGCCTTAAAAATTAAAAAAACCCAACCAACCAATGCAGATTGCAACCTCACCATATTGGATAATGGAACTAAGTGGTGCATAACTTATCAGTCCTATACTCTGTTGGGTCCAAAGAAGAAGAAGAAGACCCTGGCCGCATCCCCATTATAAGCTTAATCCAGTTTCCCTAAACCAAAATAATAGAACCGGATGCAAACGTGAATTTGTCTGTTCCCATTACTTTCAGCTTAATCGCGTTCGATCCGGATTCTGAGGATCGCGTGTGGCATACGTGACTCAAGGGGGGACTCAAGTGGCTACTTTTTAAAAGCTGCTTTTTGGGGCTGCCCTGCCCTCTTTCTCCTGGCATGAATGCGCCACCCATAAGGGACCCCTTCACAGAGCCTAGCTGGGTGGCTGGGTGGCTGCCGCTTGCCTGGAGGAAAAACGGCAGGGCAGCCAGCAATTCTTTCCCCTCCTCTCCCCATTTCCCAGGGCACACAGCAGCAGCAGCAACTCAAGCCCCCTTCACAGCCGCAGCCTTTAAAACAGAACCTCCAGCTGCTTTACTTTCTTTTCCCTTTCTAAAGGTCAGAACTTTGAAAGAGCTAGAATTGTGCAAATTTGCAACATTGTTATAAGGTGTGAAGTGGGTAGATTGCTACAGTGTAGCTTTAAGGAGTGGATTTTTATAGTGGCTGTTTTGAGGGGTGGATTTTTTCAGTGAAATCGCTATCTTTGGAAGCAAGCTATTGGGGGAGGGAAACCCTAAACACAGATTCTCATCCCTTAACACCGTACGGTCCCCACAGTAAAAAATGTAAAACATTTCAAGTGCACAAACCGGAATGAGACCTGTTGAAATGAGGATTAACATTTACAATGTTTTGGGGTGATTTAACACTCGGAAAGCGTGTTAAGCCAAACTGACGTGGGGTCTGCCAGGATTGAAAATGGTTTGAAATTGAAATAAGGTTGTAATGGGGATGCGGCCCCTGTGAAGTAGGTGGGGCTGTGAGAGTTCAGAGGAGAGCTGTGACTAGCCCAATGTGACCCAGCTGGTTTTCATGGGGAAGAGCAAAATCGAACCTGGTATTCCCAGATAAGAGTCCAGCTCCTTAACCACTAGACCAAGCTGGGTAGTGAAGAAGGAGGAGAGTAGCCCTGCCTATGGCCATACCACCCTGAACACACCCTGTCTTGTCTGATCTCGGAAGCTAAGCAAGGTCGGGCCTGGTTAGTACTTGGATGGGAGAAAAGAGTAGCACTGTTTGATCAGGCCAAAGCTCATCCAGCACAGCATCTCCATTCACCTAGTAGCCCATCAATTGCTTCTGGGTAATGATTTCCTATTAAGTTACAACTGGACCCTCCCCCCCTCCCCCCACCCAGCCTTCTCCATTATACCAGCCAGTAGTGTGTGCACCCTTGGTATTATTTTCCCGTGTGCCACTGGTTAATCAGCTAACCTTTCTATTCAAATTAATATTTAGCTTTTTGGAACCTTTGAGCTGGAATAACGATGATGGAGAAATCTAATGTTTAGATCTCTGAGTCATGAAAATGTTCCATGCTTGGCCACACACATGTAATCACAATAAATAGCATCTAATATGTTTACAGTAACGAAAGGATGAGGTTAACTTCTGTTTTTATATTGATAGATTCAGCTGGATTTTAAATACTATTGTTTACAGCTAGTTACATTTTTGTTGTTCTGAATTTCCCCCTCAAATTAAATCTTTCTTTCAGCAACTAACCCCAGGGATTCTCTGTTATACAGAATATGATAAACAGCATTAGCCTGGAGCCTATGGCGGATGCTCATTATGACATGTGTATATACACCAGACCCACTTCCCCCACCAGAACATAGGACAATTCATCCCCTTTCTCATTTATTTGCAAAATCCTGGATTATAGAAGTTTGTTTCAGAGAATTTTCCTTGTTTCCACATGTCTCTCAAGCAAGGTCATCCCAGTTGAAGATGCATTTCTCAGAATGAGCAACAACTGGCGATTTAGTTGTTTGATCAGTGCAGTATATTCTGCATCTTAAGGATCCTGCTCACACTTACCATGCTGGTAAAGACCCATCATGGAGGTGGCTGTTAACACTGCAAGCACTAAACTATCTGTGTCCCTGTCCAGGGGCACTTGTAGTGCAAATGGGCAGCCCAGGACTGCCCGGATCATCAAGGAAATATCCGGAGCAACATCTGGTAGAGGGTCCAGATGTTGACATGGTGATCCAGCAGCCATGCATGACTGCACACCAGGGTCGCACAACCACAGCCACTCACTGCATTGCACCTGGAAGATGGTGCAAAACTGCATGCTCAGGAGTGATTCAGCCACCTCTGGGCAGGCTGTAAAGCTTGAAGGCACCATTGTCAGTAGCCAATTGTTGCATTTCCATGTAGGGCATGAAATCATACCTGGCCAACATGGCATTCCCAACAGTGATTGCACCCTTAAAGTAGATGCCACAATTGCCATACGGTGCCTACTGCCACCACAAGTGGAGACACAGGACCTGTTTGCACTTGGGCATATTCAGGAATATATCTCAGGATAGGGGTCAGAGGCCTTTTTGCACGAGGGCCTATGGAACACGTATAGGATGCCCTGGTAGCTAGCCAATCAGAGCCGGTGGCATGTGCAGAGGTACAACGCTGCCAGCTCTGCTGGCCAGTTCGGAACCCGGTGACCATGAGGTAAGTGCCTTGCATGCGCATGCATGTCAGGGTAGGCTGTGCCCTGGGAAGGTGGGTGCTTGGAGGGGTTACTGCGGGCTGTAGGGGACCCGATCCAGTCCCCTAGAGCCTGTATGAACCAGGGAAGGAACTGGACAGGCCTGCCCGCCCCTGGGTTGAATTCGACCTAATGGGGACAGACCTGGGAGGGGTGTCCCCCCCCCCCCGCACCAGCCTTTTCAGGCTAGGACATACGGGGATGGGTTTCCCTTTCGCACATAGGCAGGTAGGAACGCGTCCCCACATGTTCCTTACCCGCCTAGGTGTGAATAGGGAATCCGCCCCCATGTGTCCTAGCCTTATGCTAATGCAGACTTTAGCAGGCCTCACTTTGAGCCTGCACTAGCATGAGGACAACAGGCTCCTATTCCAGGATATATTCCAGGGTAAATGCAAGTGCAAACAGGCCCACGTTGTCAGTGGGCGTCTCTTTGGCAGCTCTTGGTGTCTCCGTTCTGAAGTCTGGTATATAAGGGACGTTTTGACATCTGTTACGTAAAGGATCACCATAACTGCAGGGAGCAAATGTAGCTTTTGTCTGATGACTCCCAGGATCTGTCTGAGCGTTCAGGCCTTTATTGGATGAGCGCAGTTGTTCAGCAACGAGCAAACACTGAGAAGCAGCTGCAAAGCTGCTTGCATGGCAACCGTTTCAAGGAGGAGGGGAAAATAAAAGCCATACTAAATGCCCCTGCAATGCAGTTTGAGTAGCTTCTTTCTCGCACGCTACACGTTATGCCTGTCATAATTTCCTATAACTGCACCCAGCGGACAGATTTACTCGAGGCCTGTGTCAACATTTCATGAAGCATGAAAAATGTTTCATCAGGGGATTTCAGCTCTGTGAATTACGGCAACCCGAGCGAGATGGCTTTGTGCGAGCCAGTTTGCCGGGCGATTGTATTACACAGGAAAAAGATGGAGAGAAGAGAGTTCACAGCAACGTGCCTGTCAGCAAGGAATAAGTTCATGATAAGTGTGCAATACAGCCCCTTTTCCTTTCCTTTGATTCATTTATTGCTGCAAAAACAGGGCTTGGGACCCACTGTATGATCAGCAGAGATCTCTTCTGTGTCACAGGTTTTTATAAGATGGTATTTTGCTCTTCTTTGCTTTGTTTGTTTTTTAAGAACACAAGAGGAACCCTGGTGGACCAGGCCAAAGCCCATTTAGTTCACTTACTCTGCATCCAGACGTCCATTACTTATTCCGTTACACTAGGCTGCTCTGTAAATGGTAAAACTGGTTGCTGTTATATTCCATCGTATTTTGATAAAGTATAACTTGTAAAACTGGTTACAAGTTTATAGCTTCCAGAGGATGTTAGCTAGAACAGCTGTGGCATGTTCTTTTTGGCTTGAAGGCATCTTAGAGCCTTTTTTCGTGTGCTTGTATGTGTGTGTTGTTAGTTTCAGGAAAGGTGTTTTCACATCTTGATGTAACCCTGAATAATTCAACAGAATCTCTAATAACCAGCTTGCATATTATAAAACTCTATGACATATGACAATTCAAACTGGCAAAATGAAATAAGCAGGTGAAAGAGCTTTGAGGCAAATATAGAGCAAAGGAGTAGGTTTGGCATGTGAGGAAAACACTCCCACCCACACCCAGTGGCAAATTTTAATTATCTATGCCAAAGACAGTAGGAAACTCTCATGAAGAAGAAGAAGAGTTGGCTTTTCTACCCCGCTTTTCTCACCCTTTTAAGGGGACTCAGGGTGCTTCCACACCTGCCGCCAAAAAACGGATCAAAGAAGATCTGTTTTTTTGTGATTCCGTCCTCCAGAAGATCCATCCGAAATAGCAACAGATCCGAAGGGGGCTTGCACGTCCGCACACGTGCAGGAAGGACGGATCCTGAGGACCGGATCGCCTGGGTGCTGGGTGGAAGCCACAGCACCCATTTGAAAAGGAAGCCAGATTCCTGCACCCCAGAGCCATAGGACTGGAGCAGTCAGCTGCTAGTCACCATGCGTTTCCAGCATTGTGCGGTATGCAGGGGAGGGGCTTCCGAGGCAAACCATCCTGATTCCATCCATCCCAAGATGGTGGCCGGAGGGACATCCATCCCTTTGCCTGTCCATGTGCGGAAGTGTCCTGCTTCCACACGGATCCAGGCGAAGGGACGGATTGAAGACCAAATTTTTAGGTCTTCGTTTAGATCCAGTTTTTGGCGGTGAGACCCAATTTACAGATCTCTCTTTAGGGATCCTGGAAGGGTCCCTAAAGAGGTCTGCAATGCAGAAGGTAAGTAACCAAGGGTTTAAAATGTGTTCTAAATGGGTCGTTAAACTGGTTTCCACCCTCAGAGTGGCCAACAAAGCTGCTGTTCTTCTCCCCACAACAGAACACCCTGTGAGGTGGGTGGGGCTGCGAGCTTTTCTCTAAGTACATCTCTCTGGCCATGGTCAGACATTCACTTTAATTCTTCTTCAGTCCGTCTTCACTCCCCAACACTTGCACACCCAATTTTAGTCCAATTTGTTTTATCTGTGGACTTTGCTACCTTCACTCGTACTTTCCTGAGTCCTGATTTTACAGGTCTCAAGCCGTTATTGTTTAATCTGTTTTCAGTTTTTGGGTGTGATTGCCGAAGAGGACTAAAGAGGGCTGAACCATATTATAATGGGTGGATCCTGCATGAATTTGTCTTCCATTTGCCCAATGTGTGAAGACATGCTGTTGAGTGACAGAACTTTTATCCAATCAGAGCACAGGGGTTTTTGTGATGGTGGAGAGGAATGGAGATCTAAAAACATATTGTAAAGGAATCTCAGGATGGGAACAGAAAGGTGTGTGCTTAGTGGCCCAAACTGGGGACAAACTGAGCATGGATTACCAGGTACTGGGTGTCGTCAGAGTTAGTGTGTTTTGAGTCCTGTTTCTTAATAAGACAGATTCTGTCAGCAAAGTGTGACCACAGCCTCTGAATGTTTTTTTTAATGGACTAACTATTGGTTGAGGGTTCAGTCTATCCAGGTATCTGGTGTGGAAAGGTGTGTTTTAACCAGGCACCAAAAACCACGTACAATTGGCTGTCTCTAAGGTTGTGTTCACACAGCAAGAAAAACAGCATTATCAAAATGCCTTAGAAATAGAAGTGTGTGGCCATGTTGTCATCCCATTTCTAATCTACCTCTTCTAGTTTTGAATGGTCACAATAGGAGAACAGACAGGTGTGTGGACAATTCCATCTGCAAACCATCTTTAATCTATTTCTAAGCTAGTTCAAGAGGGCCTTACTACTACTACTACTACTACTACTAGCATGTGAATGCAGCTTATTTCGCAAAAAGAATTATTGCTTTCTCGTCCTGCACCTTGAAGTTAAAAGGAAACAAAAACTATTCCTGCTCCTGTGTATATTATAAATGAAGTCTTGAATTTGGACACCCATCTACCTTCCGACACAACAACTCAGTAAAATAACAAATGACTAGGGGTTAGGGCTGTGCACAAATGCAATTTTTGGGATTTGATTCGATTCAAATTGAAAACTCAAAAATTCAATTTGATTTGAATCTTTTAAATTTGAATTTGGTTAAATTCAAATTTAAAAGATTCAAATCAAATCGAATTTTTGAATCTATTCGTTCAAATTTTTCATTTGAATTTGCACTTACGAATGTTGACAACATTCGTATGTGCCCATACGCATCTTCCCTGGGTCCGTACACATCGGTACATGTCTGTATGCATCCTGTGGTTATCTCATATGCAACCCGTTTTTGTTCCGTAGGGATCCTTACAAATGTGTATGGATGTGGGAAAGATGCGGATCTTCAAGTATGCACCGTGTATGAACCCGTACACATGCAAACGTCCGAATAAGTCAAACAAATAGATCCAAAATTCAAATCAAAACTTTAAATTTGAATTTAAGGACATTCAATTCAAATTTGAATGTTGAAATTTGGTCAATTCGATCAGGCTGGAGATGTGCATGGATCCCCCCCCCCCGATTCGCTTCACATCTAACCTAGTGGGACAGAACTTTGGATGTGCTGGGCTTTGAACTCACTTCAAGTTTGCTTCGAATCCCTGATGCCACCAGTCATGTCTCCAAACCTGTTCCAAATCCTCTCCAAAGCTTTAAATGAGGACACAGAAGCTTTCATTTCACATGCAAAAGTCAGTCTTCAAATACAGCCAATATTCACACGTGAAGTTTTGGACATTCGCAATTTATACAAATCATGAAGGCAGCGAACATTTTTTGCCCATTCTTATGCCGGGCTAATGAACCTAAGTTGGCCATTTTCAGTCTTGCATAAAAACAGCCTATCCAGGAACAAATACCTTCTTCCCTTCCTCATCTATCCACACAGAAGTAGAAGAATTGCTTTTCTACCCCACTTTTCTCACCCTTAAGTGGAGTCAAAGGCCGTGTCTTCACGGCAGCCTTATTTCGCTTTCCCTAAACCGAGATAACAGAACCGGATGCAAACGCAAATTTGCCTGTTCCCATTACTTTCAGTTTAATCGCGTTCAATCCAGATTCTGAGGACGTATGTGACTCAAGGGGGGGACTCCAGTGGCTACCTTTTAAAAGCCGCTTTTCGGGGCTGCCCTGTCCTCTTCCTCCTGGTGTGAACGTACCACCCATAACAGACCCTTCACGGAGCCTAGCTGGGGGGCTGCCTTGCCTGGATGGAGGAAAAACGGCACCAGGCAGGCAGTGATTCTTTCCCCTCGTCTCCCGATTGCTCAGGGCACGCAGCAACGGTGGCAAGTCAAGCCCCTTTACAGCTAAACATTCACACATCTCTCCAAATGGCAGCTGCTTTTGTTTCTTTTCCCTTTTTAGAAGGTCAGCACTTTCAATAGCAAGATGGTTATCAGGTGTGAATTGCTTGTTTGCTACAGTGGATTGCTTGGATTGCTATTCGGGCTGCTGCTGCTTTTACAGCTTGCTTTGGAAGCAAGCTATTGGGGGAGGGAAACTCTCATACCTTAACACGGAAGGGTTCCCACAGTAAAAAATGTAAAACGTTTCAAGCGCACGAACCGGAGTGAGACCTGTTGAAATCAGGATTGAGATTCATCACGCTTTGGAGTGGTTTTACACGGGGAAATCGTGTTAAGCCAAACTGCCACCTGGACTCTGAGGATTCAAAACATTTTGAATCCGAGATAAGGTTGCCATGAAGACACGGCCAAAGTGGCTGACAAACCTTCTGTTCTTCTCCCCACAATAGATACCCTGTGAGGTAAATGGGGCTGTGAGAGCTCAGAAAAGCCCAAGGTCACCCAGCTGGCTTCATGGAGGAGTGAGGAATCAATCCCAGTATTCCCAGATAAGAGTCCAGTTCCCTAACCACTAGACCAAACTTCTTCCCTTCCTCATCTATCCACATGGAAGAAGGAAAACGTTGGTTTTTATACCCCACTTTTCTCATCCTTAAGGTCACTCAAAGGGGATGACGAACCTTTTGTTCTTCTCCCCACAACAGACACCCTGTGAGGTAGGTGGGGCTGTGGGGGCAAGAGAGCTGTGACTAGCCCAAGGTCACTCTGCTGGCTTTGGGTAAGAGTGAAGACTCACACTGGGAGACCACAAGATAAGAGTCCAACACTTTGACCACAAGACCAGACTGGCTCACATAGGACCAAACACCTGCCCTCACAATAATCCACTGAGTCTTATGGGTAAGTCAGCTCTTGGGATGGTTGGCCAAGCCCTAGAGCATGCTGGGTCCAGGTTTGAGTAGATGCTTGGATGTCCTCTTCTTGGCAAACTATGTTTACAAATCTTTAAAACAGGGAAGACAAAATGGGGAGACCCTTTCATTACCTTTTCACTGGTATCAACAAATGAAAACCTCAGATATCGTTTACAAGTCCTGCATACATAAGGAGCAATCAATTCTGCCCATCTCTGCAGAAATTAAATACACACAGAGAGAGAGGTTATTCACACAGGAACAAAATACTAGAATGAAATGCACTAGATTTGCATCCAATAAAGAAGAAATAATCTAGCCTTTAATAGGATCAGCCAAATTTTGGGACTCATCAAGTTATCCAAAGAATTGGCATGATTCTTTAGGAAAGTTAGAAGACAAGCTGAGATGAATTGGAAAGCAAGTTTTATCAGCAGCAGTCATAAAATACTGTGTATCCGTGTCCCTAACTTGAAGATGAAGAATGGCCTTTCCTACACAAAGACGGTGAAGGGAAGGAAAAAGGAAGAGAAAAGAATCACAGACAGAAACACTGTTAGCAATTTATTTCTAAAAAAAGAAAAGAAAAGAAATCATTCAACCACAAACTAGCTTAAGCTGTTCCTGGTAAGGTTAGAAATAACCTGAATATATATTAACACAGTTTTTTAAAAAGCAAATTTAAAAGGTCCAAGCTTTCTGTAGATGAACTAAATGAACTAAGGCCTCTTTGCACTGGAGCCGGAATGGCTGTAGTGCAGAAGGCTAAGATGTGCGGGAACGCTTTCTCCATCCATACTGCACGTGTTCCTTGCCTCCCCCCATGTGAATGGAAAAAGCGTTCCGCCTGTTCTAGCCTGCACATGAACGAGACTTACCTGTTTGGTGCTGGGCAGTAACTAGGGTGAGGAGGCTGGCCATGTTTTGCACCTGTATGCCGCTCATTCCCTGATTGGCCAGGGACCCATGCCTGCACAGATGGCCAGTTGAAGCCAGGTAGGTCCCTGGCCAATCAGGGACCGCCCAGCGTGCAGGTGCAAAATGAGGCTGGCCTCCTTGCCCTAGTTACTGCCCAGTGCTGAACAGGTAAGCCCATTCACGCACGCGCTCCCCTGGGATGGGGTGTGGGTCCCACTGGCCCTAGGAGCCTGATCTGGGCCCCAGGAGCAAGCAGGAGCCAAGGGAAGGGAGGTGCCCAGGCTGCCCACCCCGGCTCGAAGGGAGCCAATCGGAGCAGCTCAGGGGAGGGTCCCAGCTGTCACAGACGGAGAGCGTGCGAATGCTTTCCCTCTGCTACAGCGGGGAACGTGCCGGGACGGGCCGAATGTGCCGGGACGGTATCAGAGCAGCTCGGAACAAAGCCGCTGGCCCCGAAGAGCAAATGCTCCATCCCAACGTGTTCTACACACGTTCAAAACTCCCTCGTGCAAAAAGGCCTCTGGTGGCTCCATCTCCACTTTTGTTCCCCATAGGCTATGTTCACACCTAAGTTTTAATCCAGCTTCTGTCCACTTTCAGAATGAGAGAACGCATCACCAAAGTAGGGATGTGCACGAATATTCAAATGAATTTGGAATTTGATCAGATCCACCGAATTTCAACATTCGAATCCACCCAATTTCAACATTATAATGTCCTTAAATTCAAATTTAAAGATTTGATTCAAAGTTTGAATTTCGGATCTATTCGTTCAGATTATCCAGACAGTTGTATGTGTACAGGTTCATCCACGATGCGTACTTCAAGAATAACTACAGGATGCATACAGATCTATACAGATGTGTATGGATGTGTATGGACCTGGGGAAGATGCGTATGGGCATCTACGGATGTTGTTGACATTCGTAAGCACAAATTCAAATGAAAAATTTGGACAAATAGATTCACATTTGCTTAATTTGAATCAAATTGGGTTAAATTCAAATTTAAAAGTTTTGAATTGAATTTTTGAGTATTCAGTTCAAATCAAATTGAATCTCAAAAATTGCATTCATACGCACCCCTACAGTGCCAGGCTGATTTCTTTCAGCATTAAATAACTCAGAAAATCCATCTTTGAGTTAGATAATGAAGAAAGAAAGTGACTGTTCACTTTGCTGATGCGTTCTTCCACTGTTTTAAACTGTTTTTAGATCGTTTTTATTCTTATTCTTACTATCATGTTGGATTTTAAACCTTATGTTGGTTTTATTATAGTGTGATGCAATTTTAATGTGCTTGTTCTTAAATGTTGTAAGCCGCCCAGAGACCCTCGGGTATGGGGCGGGATATAAATATAAATATAAATAAATAAATAATTCTGAAGGTTGACTGAAGCTGGATTAATGTTAGGTATAGACACAGCTACTGTCAAGGTTTCTGGCTGGCTCTGTTTTCTTGAACACAGGCGATGAGCCAGGGGTCGGCCCCTTTTTGCTTCCAAGAACACAGGGCAGTGCTATTTGGTCTATAGAAGGAGAACAGGTGGTGTTGGGGTAGAAGAGCAGGAGAAAACGGATGGAGATCTTTCTCCCACTCTACCATCAAAGCACTGTCAACAGGGCTTATACTATCTTTGGGCCCTCTCAATTTGCGCTTCAGCCTGTAGTTGATAATTAGGCAACATCTGGGCAGGTGCACCTGCACTTGCAGGAGGTGTTTACAACATAGAAGCGCCCCCTGCCAGCCAAGTAATCATGCTTCACAAGCTTACCAACACTTAGCCCAGCTTACCTGATCGTGTCTAGCTGGTGACCATCCACACCTCTGCTGGACAGGAGGCCAATGGAGCTGCCGCGCAAGCGTACTGTCACCTCTGCGGACGTCCTGACGTGACCGCGACCGCGCACAGCATCAGCATTGTCATGGTGATCGAACAGAAGGCCAGTGTCCAATCGCGCAGGGAGGGGTAGGTGAACATTTACTAGCGTTGATGGCGCTCCTTTGTGCAGATCCTTGAAGTTCATCTCTGTTCCACTGCAGATGAACTGACGAAGAGAGAGTTTTGCATACTTTTTTTCTTTTTGCCCTTGAGAAGTAGAATTCTTTAAACAAATTCAGCACGGTCAAAGGGAGTTTGACATTTATGAAAATGATGGGCTGTTTCATTCATGATCTTTACAGGGGAAGAAAACTTCTCTCTTAATCACGCCCATAGCAGCTGCCATAAAGCTTTGTCAGCCCTGCTTCTTTATGATGAAAAACCACCAGGGACCCTGTTAAGAAGACTGAACAAGATACAGGTGTTACATATATAAAACATACCTCCAGTTTAAAGACTTAATTGGGCCTTTTCTGTTTCGATCATAACATACGCGCGAGAAGAAAATGCACTCAGGAATTCATTTTTCATTGACTGCTGTTATTAATCCACCTTGACTGATGTGAGGAAGGGAATTCAGTCATAAACGCTGCATTCATACCGCTGAATGCCGTCCCGGCAACGGTGTTCTATTTGTCACTTTTGAGCAACTGGTGGGAAGATGTAGGCTGTTTGTGTAGGGATTAGTTTGAAAGTAATTATTATTATTATTATTATTGCTTAAAGATATCAATTTATCATCATTTGTCGCTGAGGATAAATCCCTCTTTTCCCTATTAATATTAAAGGTGTCATAACTAGCTACAGAATGGAGTAGTTAGTTGCTCTACAGGGGGAAAGGAAAGAAAAATGCCTTGCGTGTGGGGCAAACACAATGGTTTTGATTTATCAACATGAAAATAACGGTTGCTGAAGGTTCTGCCACAAACCCTGGTCCGGATGTGACCTGAGTTGCAACTGCAGAGATTTTAAAGCAGCCTAGAGAGGCTTTGTGGCCTCTTATATGTGTTAGAGGTGGGATATGAATGCTGGCGTGTGGCAGCTAATACCTTTAAGCCACATTCGAGTCAAAATTTTAATGCCTTGGAGGCGACCTCTGTGACACTGGAGATGCCTACCCTGGAGGGCTGCACATAGAGGAAGAACCTTCTGTTCTTCTCCCCACAACATAACACTCTGTAAGGTAGGTGGGGCTGTGAAAGCTCAGAAGAGAGCTGTGACTAGCCCAAGGTCACCCAGCTGGCTTTGTGGGGGAGTGTGGAATCGAACCCGGTATTCCCAGATAAGAGTCCGGCTCCCTAGCCACTAGACCAAACTAGAAATGTTGAGATGTTACTAAGTGAGGTGCCCAGGATTTGTATCATGGAGCACTAGGAAGCATCTGCTTCCTTTTTAGGGATGTGCACAGATATTTGTCATATGTGAAATACACATGAATTCATTCAGATTTGGACATTCAAATTCAAATTGAAGGTTTGAAGACTGATATTCAAATGAGAATGGAATGTTTCTATACATTCGTATGGAGCTCAGTTACATTTATGAACCTGGGGAAGTGAGAAAATGGCTGCCCGGTCACATCTGCAGCGGATCCAGAATGGATTCAAAGCAGATTCAAAGAGGACTGAGAGTGGATTTGGTGCATTCAGAGCAGATTTATAGGGGATTCATAGAGGATCCATAGGCGCAACTGGCAGCAGGGTTTCAAATCAGATTCATATCGAACATTCATGTCAGATTCGAGTCCTACCGCGTTCAAAGGGTCTCTGTTCAAATGAATGCAAATTTTCTCACGTTCAATTCGAATCAAACACGGAAAAGATTTGTGCACATCCCTGTTCCTTTTCTTTAGCACAGTACCAATCTCTGCCAGTCAGAGGGGGTAGGCAACATGAAGCTGCACACCATTGTACCCCCTGACAAACCTGGAAAAATCATTTGGCTCCTATTGAAGACTGTGGAGCTGTCAAAAGTGTTGGCAGACCAACGTGTTCATCGCTAATATCTAGAACCCTGAACTTTTTAGAGTCTCTTGACCCCAAACCAGAGGCCTTTTCGCACAAGGGGTTTTCAAACGCATAGAGGGCACATTGGGACACAGCATTCGCTCTTGTGGGTGGCGGGATCCATTCCAGGCCACCCGCAAGCGTCCCAACTTGATGCTTGCATCCCAACTTGACGTGTGTTCCAAACTGTCTCAGAGAGAACGCATTCGCACACTCTCTCTCTCTGTGACAGCTCGGCTCCTCCTCCGGGCTGCTCCCATTGGCTCCTATGGACCCAGTGTGGGCAGCCCAGATGTCTTCTTTCCCTGCGTCCCTGCTCGCTCCTGAACCCCAGATTGGGCTCCGGGGGTGGGCAGGAACGCCAGCCCAAAGCCCCCAACCCCTCCCCAAGGTCGCACGCACATGTGAATGGGGCTTACTTTCTCCTGCAGGCCCGATTCTGTATAGACTAGGCCAGGCTGTTCTGAGCATGCTCGAGGGGGCGGCCCCTCATTGGCTGGGCACCCGCATGTGCTCAGATGGCCAGTTGAGACCAGAAGAACTGAGATTGGCACAATGCATTGTGTCACACTACTGCAATTCCTGGAAACACAACTACAAAGTTGGATATAGGACCAACTTGTGTCTTTGGGCCTTTGGGCCTTTACCAATATTTTGGTCTGTCATGGTACCCACCTCTCTTCAGGCCTGTATCTTTTGCAAACAAGGCTGGAAGGGAGAGGCCCCGTCCCCTCCTTGGGCTGCTCCATTCACATTCCTGAACATTCCAAACCTTGAAGACATTCCTGCTGCCTGAATGGATCCAGGTTGGGCTGGTCCTGCAGCATGGGTCCTATAAGGTAATTGTGGCTCCAGCCTTCATCTCTTAGACCATTGCAGGATCCACATGTCATGTTTATGATGTCCAGAAGGAACCTGGAGGCAATGGAGATTGTGCAGTCCTGCCCACCATGAGAGATAGATCAGACCACAGTCCATCTAGTCCAGCATTCCATCTCACACAGTGGGCCACCAACTGCTTCTGAGCATCTCAAGCAGACGATGATGGCAAAACCTTCACCTGCTCTCAAGTCCCTGCAAATGGCCTTAAGAGGTATCCTGCCTGTCATCAGGCCACCTGTTTTCATGCAGAACATAGAAAAGCACTCTGGTGGTGGTACTTTCCACCATATTCCTTCACAGCTGCCTCTCTGCTATTTTCCACATAACCCCATAGGAAGGGAGCATTTCAACAGTCATGAACCTGGGAGTAAATCATGTGTGTGAATGCCACATTTCCCACTCTGAGTGCTGGAGTGTTCTGGCTCTAAAAGCAGTGGAACCTTCTGCCATGCAGATCTGACCTGTTTCACATCAAAAGGCCTTCAGATCTGATTCTATCATCATTTATTTTATTTGTTATTTATATTTCTATCCTGCCCTATACCTGAAGATCTCTGGGAGGGTAACAACCTTAAAATTCACCATATCAAACATATGGCTGACATTTATCCAAAGGCCTGAGCAAAGAGATGCATCTTCACTGCCTTCCTGAACACAAACAGAGAAGGAGCCTAACACACCACAAGGGGGAGACTATTCCGCAGCCTGGGGACCATTACCGAGAAGGCTCTCTCCTGGGTGCCCACCAGCCTCGCTACTGAAGGTGGTGGGACAACCAGGAGGGCCTCCCCTCCAGATCTTAGGGCACAGGCAGGTTGGTACGGGAGAAGGCGTTCCTTTAAGATATTTGGGGCCCAAGTCATTTAGGGCCTTTTAAGTCAGAGTTAACACCTTAAATTGGGCTCAGTAGTAAACTGGCAGCCAATGCAGCCCTTCTAAAACCGGTGTGATGTGCATTCTACTAGCTGTCCCAGTTAACAACCTGGCGGCTGCATTTTGCACTAGCTGCAACTTCTGAATTGTCTTCAAGAGCAGCCCCATGTAGAGTGCATTACAATAGACCAATCTAGAGGTTACCTGAGCATGGATAACTATGGCCAAATCATCTCTGTCCAAAAAAAGGCTTCAGTTGACACACTACCCGTAGTTGGGTGTAGGCACTCCTGGCCACGGCACCCACCTGAGCTTCAAGGGTCAGTGTGGAATCCAGGAGTACCCCCAAGTTACACCCCTGTCCTTTCCAGGCCATTGCAACCCCTTCAAGGACAGGATGTCTCCAACTACATGGACCTGAGACCCTGTGACACCCAGAACCTCCGCTATTTGTAGCGGAGTGGGGACAAGGGATAATATAATTAAAGCTGATCTTGGAAATAAACATGGGGATTCCTTGTCCTTCCTCTCCCCACACCCTCTTGCTCACAATGCGCACTTGGATTGTCTGTGTGCATAAGTGTACTTCATTACTCCAGGTTCCTTTGAAATAAGGATGTGATATAAATTACCGGTAGAGAAATAACTAGCAGTTGTGACATTTTGTTAAAGTTTAATTACATGAATCATAAAATATTGCTCCAATTTTCCAAACTATTAAACCTTAATTAATATGAACCCACGGGGACAAGCTCGGTAGTTCATAATAGCTCACGATGTGTACCCCTGCCGTTGCGGTTCATGTGGGTGAAGAACAGTTTTATAATTTGCCAAGAGTGATCAATTATTGGAAATGACGCCTGACAAATTAATTTCATATGAACGAGGTGGTGCATGGTTTGAATAATTCTTTTTAATTACCTGTATGGGATCTTCTCAACCTCCCCCCCTCCTTGCAATAAAAACAATTCTTCATCATCCTCCATATAAGAAATCATTAATCCCATCACTGCGCAGTATTAGTATAATTTTATCACACGGTTCTGAAATGGGGGAAGTGAATGGGAGGCAGGACACACACACACACATTTACAATCCATAATGAGTTGCACTTTTACTGTGGTGGTATCGGTACATTAATTTCAGGACACAGACAAGTTCATCTGTAATTTACTTGGAGGTTCCGGCACAAAAATTTAGCTGAATAAGCTTATAATTATGACATCTGTTTCTTTTCAGGTAGCTCTTTGTAAATCAGTGACAAAGGAATAACAGGTTTAAATATGTGTTAACACTCGGATAGCATATATAATTGCAATATGGCAATGTGTAATGAAGATTAAATTAGACTGTGGTGTACCTGACATAGACGAATGCATAAATTGAGCACCAGTAATTGTGGCGGGAACCAAGCAGCTAGCAATAAAGAGAAGAAGGTGAGGATGAAGGGAAAATACTTTTACTTGTTTATTGTTTATGTTAAAGAGTCCCCCCCCAAAAAAAATAAGATGGGGTATTCTCAAAAGAAATGGGGCTGAGTTTGCCATGGTTTTAATATTATGTTGCTCCTCAAATCCATGTTTATTATTATTACTATAACGATTGCTATTATTACTATATCTATTACTATTACTATGCCTTTTTACTGTGCAGCAATTTATATCCCTCTGGGTCATTCCCATAAAGCTGTGGTAATCCTCTAGCTTGTGCTCAGCTATTTGAAAGCTGGTTTCAATGGAAAGGTGGAGTCTGGTTTAGCAGGAATTTGCAAAGCGGGAAGTGTGTTGCATTTCACACACCAAAGGCCTGCCAGTGACCATTGGCTTGGAGAATGTCCTAAGCAAGCAAATATTTCCAGATAGGCCTTTTCACAGACCATTCTACTTACATATATTTATATGTACAAGTTTTGTGCATTCAAGGCACATGAGTGTGTATGCATGCGCACACCCACACACTTCAATTATCTGGAGCCCATTATAAAGGTTCATATGTTTGTGCATTTCAAAGGTGAGTAAACAAGTAATTGTGTGTTCCTTTGAAGGATGATTAAAACAAATCCAAAATAGAATAGAATGTCCATTTTAGCTTTTTTTTAAAAAAATAATTCATCACCACCCAAGTCTGCATGGAATTATAAATGTTATGTTTTATTGATCAGATTTGTACTATGTTTTTTTTTAAACCAAAGTACCAGTAGGAAAATGATGGACGGAACTCCCATTTAGACCAATAGCTTAAACCAGGGGCGATTTCAGACTTCCCTTCCCATCTTGTGGATGGAAAAGGTGAGTTAGAGACTAACATTGACTAGCACTCACACTTGCGAGCACTAGTCAACAGCTTAACCCCCATGTGTTTGATTGTGCCGCCAATCCTTCGCAGGGTGCTGCCATCTTCAGTGCAGTGCCCTGCATGACTGTGCATGCATCAGTGCCATGGGTACAGTGACACTGATGCTTTGTGCAGGTGCTGTCACGTCAGGGGGTCATGTGAGCTGCCTGCACGCATGTGCCACAGCTCAGATGACCTCCTCAGCTAGACAGAATGCACATGCTCACCGGCTGGATGCTTAAGGCAAGGATTGCTGCCCCACCCTGGAGGGTATAAAGCCCAGCAGAAGACCAAGAAACATCGACGCCAGCCCGTGTTGGCATGCATCTTCTGCCGCCCTGCCGTGCAAGGCATAAAGTTGAGCAGAGGAACAAGGAACAGCACTGCCAGCCCGCAGCTGCGTGTGTATGCTGCTACTCCACCTTGACTTAATTCTACATGTAGTCTGGATGTGTTCCAGCCCTCTAATGGTTTAAGAATTGGCAAGATGGACTGAAGAGTTAGCACACTAGCAGCACTCAACTTGGAGAAGGTTTTGTGTAATTTCATAGTGTATTACTTTGTTTATAATTTTATAATTTATAATTTATTTAATATAAGATGCATTACATTGCATTGTATTTTCATGGTTGCTGTAAACAACTTTGAGTAATTTATTAGAAAAGCGGTAGACAAATAAACTGGATGGATGGATGGATGGATGGATGGATGGATGGATGGGTGGATGGGTGGATGGGTGGGTGGGTGGGTGGGTGGGTGGGTTTGGATATGGTTGGGATTGGGGAGAGTTGAGTTGCTTGTGGTGCACAATGTTATGCATCACGGCTAGTTTACACTTAGTCAACATCTGGGCAGTCAGGGGACACTTGTAGGCTGTAAGTGCCTCCTGTAAATGCAGATGCACCTGCCCAGATGTTGGCTGATTGTAAACTACGGACCAAAGTGCAAATTGGGCTCTGGGTTTTCACTTTATTCAGCTTATACTTTGCCATTCTCTGTTCCTCGTTCTGTCCAGTGACACCACCAGAAGTGACCCTTGCAAGGGGGCTGCACCTGGATATGTTGCTGCCTAGGAAACCTGAAACATGAGGAATCCTTGAAGCCTATGAGGTTTCTCATTTTGTTGTTGAGCCAATAAATTAAAAAAAAACAGATTTTTGCATTTGTCTTCAAATTTTTTGCAAAGAGGAAGTCCCTTTTCCCATCAAGACCCCAAACACAGCGAAATACAGATGTTCAAATTGTTCATTTTTGGAAGCAGGAAACCGGTTCATTTCAATCAAATTTTTGGATATTAGAAAAACTGGATTTTCAGTTTGATACAAATGTTGCAAATTCAAAATATCTGATCAAATTTCTGAATACAGACTCTGTTTTTGTACATTGCTGCATATCTCTGTTTTCTGGATCAGAGCCTGCTGGTAGATTGGTAGACCTGTTCGAACAGGTCTACCAGTGATTCCAATCTGGCCCGGCCTGATCTCGATTAGGCTCCATCTAACGCACAAAAAGTGTATCAGTGTGGGGCAGTGTCTGAAAAGATGAGGCCCAGAAGAGGACTTTACAGGCTCTTAATCAGGGGCATTTCTGCACATGCTTTCCTGTCTGTTGGATGGGAAAGGTGTATGATAGACTAACATTGACTAACGCTCACACTTGCGAGCACTAGTACATGATAGCCTAGCTTAGCCCACACGTGATCAGTCACTCAACTCTTTTCAATGGCATGTCCGATCCTGCACAACTCCGCATGCGGTAGCATGGTTGCTATGGCGACACTGATGCTCTGCACATGTACAATCACATCAGGGGTTATCTGAGCTGCCAGTGCACTTGCACGAACCTTTCTCACTGGAAAAGGTGCAGATGTTCATTGCTGGACTCTCCCAGGTAAGTTCCTGGTCATGTTAGGTTAAGGTTAGTATGCTTGTGGTGCACAATTTTGTGCACCAGAGCTAGTCAACCTTTGGGCAGGTAGGGGGCACTTGTAGGCTGTCCTCACCTCCTGCAAGTGCAGGTGCACCTGCCCAGAGGTTGACTGATTGCATACTATGCTACGAAGTGCAGAAATGTGTCGGGATTGGCAGTGGGGTTGCATTTACACCTTACCTTTAATCCAGCTTCAGTCCACTTTCAGAGTGAGAAAATGCCTAGCAAAGTAGCAAGCTGATTCCTTTCAGCATTTTCTGACTCAGAAAATCCACCCTTGGGTGAAATAATGTGGGGTAAAAATGACTGTTCACTTTGCTGATGTATTCTTCTGCTCTGAAAGTGGACTGAAGGCAGATTAATAGCTAGGTGAACAGAGGGAGTTCCCTCTATTATGATTACATTATTTCTTAAATTGAAAGGAAAGTTACTCAGTTCTATTGGGTGAAATAAAATAGATGCAGGAAGACTTTTACATGGCCCAGGTAAAGGCCAGGGGTGCCTCCCAACTCTAAATCTCTGACCTCTCCAAATAGTCAAGCATATTGTACTCTCGATGTCTCCCAGCCCATTCAATAATCTGTCTGAACCAAGTGAAGGCCTGCTGCTCTTGCTAGCTGGCTCAGCAGAATATGATAAGTTGCGGAGGAAAGCGCCTGATGAAATCCTTGGTAAGAAGTAATTGAGCTTCAGCCTATGCACCAAATCCCCAGCTGACTTCAGACTATAGTTCGATATAGGGCTGTGGAAGTCCGCTAATGTATACCAGCTGGTAATACGATCAATGTTCCCTTTATAGGCAGGGAAATCTGCAGGCAGTATGTATGTGATCACCTTTGGAGTGGGGATGTGTTGTGATAATATGTACCCCAGGAGGAGCTGGCTTGCACCCACCAATTCAAAGCATACCTTGGCATACATCCCACAGACCTCTACAATTTGCTCCGGAGGCGTTTTCTTTCTTTTTTAAAAATGCCTGCTTACCAGTGTGCAAGTGAGTCATGGAACTGGGGAGAATGAAACGAAACATTGCCACCCATTGTACTAGCAAGTGATAGTGATCTCTAGATATTTATGCATGAACCATAGGGAAATGCACAAATGTTTTTGTTGTATTCGATGTGTATTAAATTGAATGCAAGAAAATTCTTATTTGTTCGAATAGATCCCCTTCTAATGTAGTAGGATTCAAATTCAATACAAACTTGCATACGAATCCCATATGAATCCCATAAAATTTCCATACAAATCCATAGCAAAGTTTCCTACAAATGTGCCAACATTTGATTCAAATTTGAATGTCAGAATTTGGTTGAATTTTGAACATTACAAATATTCATGTCCATTCTTGAGACGTTTTCGCACACGGGGGTTTGGAACGCGCGGGAGACAGCTCCGGGCGCAGCATTCGCTTTGCTGCGGCCGAGTTTGCGTCCCGGCATGTCCGGAGCTGTCTTCCGCGCGTTCCAAATGTAGAGCACTTTAAACTGCTCTACATGCGTTCGGGCGCGCACGAACTGCCCACAGGCGTTCGGGAGGAGAAGCGTTCGCGCATGCTTCTCTCTCCCTAACAGCCGCGGGCTTGCCTCCCCTGTCGGCGCAGCTTTGATAATCAGTTGTTTTCAGCCAGCGCCGGCTGCGGGAGTCTCCTCAGCTGTCTCCCCGCCCCTTGCCGTCGTTTGCCGGCTAAGACAGCTCACGACGCTTTGAGCATTCGCACACGGGCGCTCCGGAATGCGTTTACACGCATCCCTGCGCCCCTCTGTGTGAATGCTCAAAGCGTCGTGAGCTGTCTTAGGCTTCCTGTCCTACTCCCGTTCCAAACGGAACGGGAGTAATGCGAAAATCCCTTTGGTGAATCATGCAGGACTTTGGTTTCACCTGAAAACACACAGAGCCATTGGAGCTGAGCACACAGGGTGGGGTTGAACACGTGAAGGGAAGAATCTTTGCTGTTACAGCATCTAAAATGTGGTGTATTTGAATATTTTGAGCTGAACTGTTTTCCTTCCGGAAGCTCTTTACTTCTGAGTATAAGTGAACTGCATTTTAAAGATGATGTTTGGAAGCAACCTCTTATCAATATATCCACAGTCAAATATTTACCCTTGTAATTGTCATGGGGATTTATTCTATTTCAACTCATGTGTGCAAATGTTAAATTACATGCATTACTTTTATCATTTTTGTTTCTTTCATTTCTTTCATTTCTTCTGTTCTCTCTTTTTCTCATGTTCTTTATTATCCACATTTTATAAAAACTTACGAATGAGCAGAGGACAAAAAAGAAGAAAAAACACATTAGAAGCTACTGACAGAAGCTGTTTTATGAAGAATGCTTTTTAAAAAGTCATGGGTAAATGCCAAAATGAAGGGAGCAGAAAGTGTCATGGAAGTATTTATTTTAAGATCGTTGTCTTATGTCCTACTCCCATGATAGCAAAAGCAAGTGCAAAGAGCATAGAAGAGATGACAAATAGGGATGTGCATGAATATTCATAGGCATTCAAAATTTGATCGAACGTTCTGAATTTTGACATTCAAATTCAAATAGAATATCCTGACATTTAAATTTAAACATTCAAATCAAATTTTGAATTCCATGACTATTCATTCAAATTATCTAGACATTTGTACCTTTCCTGCATCTGTATGCATTTGTACGGATCCTTACAGGACAAAAACAGATTGCGTACAGGATAACTCCGGGATGCATACGCATGTGTACAGACATGTACAGATGTGTATGGATGTTGGGAAGATGTGTATGGGCATCTATGCATCTTGTTGACATTCGTAAGTGCAAATTTGAATCAAAAACATGCAGATGTTTTTAGCGGTTTTTATTCTTTGCACCACCACTTCAAGATTATACTTTAATGGGAAGCAATATTTATCTACTTAAACAAACACAATAAATAAATGCGCATGACTGAACTTCTCAACAAGTTGACTGCAGGAACATGTCAACCAATGCCCATGTTTTTTGCTCACCATAAACATCTAGGAATGAAAGACTAGAGTGTACACAGGAGCCTAGTTGCCACGCAATTGACCATCTTTGGCTTCCAGTTGTCTGTGCTAGGGACTGTCTGCATTGCCCTCCCAGTCAGGTTCAAGGGCCAGGAATGAAAGTCCCCAGCCTTCAAAGTTGTCTCCTGGGGATTTTCTGGAAGGGAAGTGTGGAAATGCCCTGCAAGTGCTGCTGGCTGGGTATGGGAGGAGGAGGGAGACTGTGAGATGAGTTGCACACAGGTTGCTCTCTCCCTTGGGTTTGCAGCAGCTCACTTGTGAGGTAGAGAATTTGCTGACTTTGGCAACTGTTACCATTCTGACACAAAATTGCATCTGATGGAAACTTTGGAGCTGCAGAATTCTGAATCAGCTTTGAAGACTTTGAGTCCAGGTGGCATCAACCATGTCTGTGATATGCGTCCTGGCTCAAAAGGGATGAGAAGAAGAAGAGGAGGAGGAGGAGGAGGAGGTGGAGGAGGAGGAGGAGGCTTTTCTACCCTGCTTTTTTCATCCCTTTAAGGGGACTCAAAGTGGCTGACAAAGCTTTTCTATATTTCTCCCCACAGCAGAGCACCCTGTGGGGCAGGTGGGGCTGTGAGAGCACAGAAGAGAGCTGTGACTAGCCCAAGGTCACCCAGCTGGCTTCATGGAAGAGAGCGGAATCGAACTCAGTATTCCCAGATAAGATTCTGGCTTCCTAACCACTAGACCCTACTGCAAAGTCAGAGCATTTTTGCAGCTGTCAGGTTGCAGACAAACAGTGCTATCAGTTCGTCCCAGGTTCTGTTTTACAGAGAGCATACTATCCAATGGCAAATTGTCCTATGTTCCTTAATTTGTATTTTTTTTCCAAGGCAAGAAATTATGTTTCCTTGTTTATACCCTGTGTGACATGATCAAGAAAGAATTTGTTTTTTTTTGCAGGGGAGAGAGTTCATCATTAATAAAGACATTTCTTTTAACACATCCAATACTTAATTTGGTGAACTCACTGAAAGAAGATTCCCTTTTGGGAGGTCCAAGCTGTGATTTACTTTGAAGAAACTTGACTGATAATCTTTAGCATGGAAATCAAGAAAAGCAATGACAGCTAGATTGTAAGCATAGAATTATGAAGCACAGGAAGCCACTTTGAACAGAGTCAGATGGTTGGTTTCACCAGCTGTGTGATTCCCAACTGGACTTTTCAACATGTATGGACTTTTCCCGGGCACTTGTAAGAGTTCCCAAACACATTCTGACAAAATATTCCCTATGTTCAGAGCATTTTCTCCTCACTCCATAGCCTTTGGGTGAAATTTTAAAAATATATACAACCTTTCCAAAACAAGGATCCAAGGTGATTCAAGGCATAATTCTAACTTTCAGAAAAGATACAAGAACATAAGAAAAGCCCTGCTGGATTAGGCCACAGCCCATCTAGTCCAGCATCCTGTCTCACACAGGTCACGTCCCCATGCAAGCTGTTTGGGCACCGTTTTGGCTCGCATGGGACTGGGTGTGGACCGAGATCGAATCTCATGCCATTCCCCATAACAAGGGCTGGGGGCACACTGGGGGGCGGATTCAGCTGTCTCTTGCAAACTGCACTGGGATCATGATTTTACTCCCTTTCACGGGCAAGATATTTGCTTGCCTCAAAAGGGGAGTAAAAGCAAGCCTGTCAGCCAGCTGGCAGGCTTGCTTACTTCCTTTCACAGGGAAAGAGAATAAGGGGGTGCAGAAGCTTGAGATTTCTCTCTTTTCCAGGGGAGCAATAAGGTTGCCCCCCCTGGAAAAGAGAGAACACTCAACCCTCTGCACTCCCTGTTCCCGATCTGCTGATAGGAAAGAAGCTTGGCTTTACTCCCAAAGTAAACTCAAGCCTCTTTCCTGTCAGCCGAAGTCTGGGACTGTCCCCATGTGCAGGCTTGGCTCAGACCGTATCACCTAAACCGTGCCGAGACTTGTTTTTCTGGGAACCAGATTTGGTCCTGGTTGGGCACGGGTTTGGGGGATTTTGTCCACAGAAATCGGGCCAAATCTAAAACACCTGGGGACACCCCTTGCCAAACCCAACTTTGGTACCAGACCAAACCTTCAAGGGGACATGCCCACAATGGCCCACCAAACACTTCTGGACATCTCAAGCAGAAGGCAAAGGCAAAACCTCCACCTGCTCTGGATACCTTGCAAGTGGCCCTTAGAGACATCTTGCCTGTCTCTCCAACCTGGAGATGGTACTTAGACATCCTTTTTAGATCAAAACATAAGAGGAGCCCTGCTGGATTAGGCTACAGGTGCATGAATTTTTTTTTGGCATTAGATTTGTAATGAATCAAATGTTAGAAAATTTGTATTTGTTCGAATAGATCCCCTTCGAATGTGGTAGGATTCTATTCGATACTAATGTATTCATAAGATTTCGTACAAACATCCAATACGAATGAATACTTATCGGATACATATCCTGGATACGTATCCTATATGAACACATACATATTGATGCGTATCCGCATCAGTTGCACGAATGTCCAAACTATTAATATGAATATTTTGAAACATTCGTATTCGTACAAATGTTAATGTATGAATTTTGTAACAATTGATCCATGTATGAATGTCCAAATTTTCTTATTTATTTAATTTTATAATGACATCATCGTAAACAAATATAAAAAACAATAACAACACAACAATATAGCGCGAAAAGTGGCATGCGCATACATCCCTCCACCTTCCATGTGTGAACTCAGTTGACAACATCATATAGTTTATCTCCTTCACCTCTTGATATAATTAGGGTCCTTAATGGGTATTCTAGTGCTAGTGGGAAAAAAACCCCCTAATATTTCATCTCTCAGAATTTCTGGAGCTCGAGGTCTCATCAAATAGTTCAATAATTCTTTCCAGTTATTCTCTGTCTTGAGCGGTAGTTTCAATCCTTGGCTTTTAAATCTTATTTCCAGCATCTTCTCAAATCTATACCATTCTATGAGGTACTTGTACCAATTATCTAATGTCCATTTAGTACTCTTTCCATCCTAATCCAATTGTAGATTGTGCGGCATATATCATTTGTTCAAATAAATATTATTTTTCTGTGCTTATTTTGGGTGTTAGTTCCACATTAATATTTAGAATATTATTAATATAATTTTGAATACTTCTCCAAAATCTTTTAATTCTATCACACTCCCACCAAAGGTGGAAATATGTCCCCCTATGCCCACACCCATGCCAGCATTGTGGTGACATTCCTGGAATCATATATGACAACTGAGATGGTGTTCTATACCATTTATAAAATATCTTAAGTGCCATTACCTGTGCCCTATTATTTTTTTATTTTACTTATTTTCTCTAATTTTTGCTCAACATTCTCTTGCAATATTAATATTTGACTCCCAATTTTGAAACATACTATCCAATACTTCATTCTTTTGATTTATTAATAATCCCAATATTTTACTTCCTATTCCTCTTGACCACTCCAAAAATTGTCCAAATTTGTATGAATTCATACAAATAATGAATGTTACGAATATTCATGCATCTAGTTCAGCATCCGGTCCCACACAGTGACCCACCAATTGCTTTTGGGCATCTCAAGTGGAAGACAAAGCCAAAACCTTCACCTGCTCTCGAATCCCTGCAAAGATCCCTTTAGGCATCTTTCAGAGAAAAGAAAGCACTTTCTGCATGGAATTGCTGTTTATTCCAGCCATGAAGGATCTGTTTTCTCCAAATGCTGTTGAGCTACAGCTTTCTGTAAAACTAACCAACATGGCTAATACTAAGGTTTTCTGGGAGATGGAGCTGAAGCACTTGCAGGACATTATCTTCCTCATCTTTGCTCTAAAGCCTACGCTTGGGCATCTAAAAAGAACAAAGCTGCCTGAAGAAGAAGAAAAAGAAGAAGAGTTGGCTTTTCTACCCCACTTTTCTCACCCATTTAAGGGGACTCAAAGCAGCTTCTCCCCACAACAGAACACCTTGTGAGGTGGATGGGACTGTGAGAGCTCAGAAAAGAGCAGTGACTAGCCCAGGGTCAACCAGCTGGCTTCATGGGGGAGGGCAGAATCAAACCCGGTATTCCCAGATAAGATTCTGGCTCCCTAACCACTAGACCAAACTGAAATAAATAGCTTTGTCAATCTGTTTGTAATCTCTCCCCTGAATGGTAATACCAACAGATTCCCCTGTTTCCCCCAAAGTGGACCCTTTTAACCTAAAATAAATGCTAATTGGTTTTAAAGGCAACACTGTATTTGGGTTTTTTTTTTAAAAAAAAAACTGCTCCCCCTCCCCAAGCAGATGTTTAAGAGGGTGACAGTCTATCTCCTCCTAGCCTGAGCAGTCCTGCAGGTGCTTTTACTTTATCACCAAGAGGAAATGACTTTTTTTACACCTAATTTAATCTGAAGCTATTCCCCATTTTAAAATGCTCAGTAATGGTGACCTTTATAATGGCTAACACATTGCAGGTGGTCCCACTACCTACCCACTGGTTAAGACGTGCTGTCAAAGTGGGGGGAAACTAACAAGAAGACGTTGTGTTCACCAAGATGTTGTCGTCTTCCATTTATAGTTTGAGACAATAACTGGCATACGCATGTGTGCACACTTTCACATGCACACACCCACAATTAATGAACTTCTCAAAGGATGCCATCTGTTTCTCCACTCAACAAAAGTCCTTATTCTCTTATTTCCTTTTATTGAACAACGTGCAAAACGTGAGCACATGTTGCAAATCCAAACACGTATCGTAAGTTTCTGATATTATAGGTCACATCCTTCAAGACCCAGCTTTTGAATTAGGGTGGGATTCAAGATGAAGGAACCACCCCCACCCCCCACTCTGAACATATCGGCCCATTCACACGCTACTATATTGTCTTTTCTATCAGGAGGCTCGTGCAAGTCTTATCACCCCCATCATGTCCCAAACTTTAACTACAGGGGAAGACAACTGTATGAAGGACCTGTTCCAAGACAACCAGAACACTTGGACTGTAGCGAAGTTCTGCTTGATTGCAAAACTGAGAACAAGGGCAACTGTGGACAGCAGATAAAACCATAGGAAAATAAGAATCACTGTATTTTAAATTCTGAAAGGGAACCCACCCCCTCAAATTTTACCACCATACTTTTAAATTTTAAATTTTTTATTATTGTTATTATTATATTAACACTTACATTGTAAAACCTTTTTAAAGATTTTTTTTTCATATGGTGAACTGAAATAATAACGTATTTTTATTCTCTGAATTTGGTCTGTGACTGTAAATAAAATTCATTCATTCATGATGCACTTCATTAATACAATTCAAACTTCTTCTGACCTTAAAACTCTCTTGCATTTCATGATTCATGCAACAAACATAATAATAGCTAAACGATGGAAGCAAACATGAGCACGGAATATAAGGGAATGGTATGCACAACTTTGGGACATTGCAGTGAATGAGTCTGTGACTATCTTAAAAAATAAGATGTTGGGAGAAGGATGGCAAGAGGTGTGGAAGAAAGTTTGCATTCCTTTTATCAGGGCTGAGCAAAACAATAATAACATCAATATACCTGACGAAGCTCATTTCTTGAGAATTGTAAACTAAAATTGTACTTTAACAAACACATCCATGTCCAGGAAGGAAGGGGGAGGGTAGAAGGGGAGGGTGGGTTGAAAAGTGTAAATGTATAAGCTCTTTAATTGTATAGACTTATTATTAAAATAATGTTGAGAAGAAGAAAAAACTCAATGAACTCAGCAACAGAGGACCCAATCTCACACATTTCTTAGGGTAGATTACACCAGGAGGTGTAATGCACATTAGGAGAATGTGGAACCTAAGGAACATAAGAAGAACTCTCCTTGATCAGGCCACAGTCTATCTGGTCTAGCATAGTGTCTCACACACTGGCTCAACAATTGCTTATGGGCATTATGATGGTTTCAGGCTGCAGGCTGCAGAGGGCAGTGATAGTGTTCTCACCCTTTTGCAAAATACATTGCTTTCTGCCTGTGCAAACCCTCGCAAACTGCATTTGCAAGCCTAGGCTGCAAATAGCAGAAAACACAGGAAACATTGCCCAGGCCCTTCTGCATTGATTGGCTGCTGGCAATTTGGAGGGAAAAGCTGCCCAGGGACCTGGGGGCTTGATTTACAAGCAGGAGGAGTTTCCCTTGGTTGCCAGCGGTAACAGCCAATCAGAGCACTAGAGGCTGAAGGGTATAATAGGCAGAGAAAGCAGCAGACTGGGTCTTTTTGCTGGGCAATTTTTGAAGGGGACTGATGGTGGAGATCTGTCTCCGAGGGAAACTTTGCCAAAAACTGACCAAGGGGTCTTTTCTCTGGATGGGAATTGATCAGGCTGGTCTGTTCTGTGTGTGTGTGGGGGAGTTGAAGGAGGCAACCGTGAGTGGGTGTGTCTCTGAAGGAACTTGGCTAAGAACTGACCAGAGGCTGGAACCCACAGCCTAACAAGGAAGGGCTAAGCCTTGCTGAGACCGGGATTGAAGGGCTGATTCTTTAACTGGTAATATCTAAACTTCCTATCTTTCTCTTTTACCTTTCTAAGTGTTATTCTCAATAAACCTGTTTACTATTACAGCACTTGCTACCAGTTTATTGCTTTTAGAACTGTACTACTCACTTGGCCTAATGCACACTTCCAACAACCTAAAAGTGCCCAGCTCCTTTTCGGAGGGCAGGCACTGGACGGTCTGCTAGAAGTCGTGACAGGCGATCTTAAGTGGAAGATGAAAACAAACCTTCACCCACTCTTGACTCACTGCCTATCTCTCCAATCTGGAGGTGGTACCTGGGCATCTGTTCTAGTAGCCATTGATACACCTGTCCTCCATGCATTAAGATAAGCCTTGCTGGATCAGGCCACATATGGTCTAGTTCAATATCCTGTCTAACACAGCCCATTCATTACCCCTGGGCATCTCAAGGCAAAACCCTGCAAAACTGTTCCAAGTCTGGAATAGGCTGGATTGCTTTTCCATGGCCCAGGAGCAGACTGGACAGCTGTCCACTTGGGCAGACATCCTAGCCTGACTTAACATCAAGACTGAGGAGCAAATGTTCTCTGACATAAAAGTTGCAAACTGGGGACATATCAGAAATTGGTGAAATGTCATTGGGTCCAGAACAGACTTTGAGCTGTTTCTGCAATCTTGGTCTTCCTGCACGGTGACAGATGAAGTGACCCTGGTCTGTACCATATCTGAAGATCTTCCTGTTTTGCAAATAAAGCACTCCAAGTGCCCCTGGTTAGAATGATCTGTGACCACTCAAAGGCCAAAAGAACTGTGTAGATTCTATCCCAGTTGCAGTAGCCATTTATATCATGCTTCTTTCTTTCTTTGTTTTTTGCCATGTTGTATTTTGGTGACGTTTAGATGTCCACATTTCAAGTACCTAATTCTAGCAAATTTCCATCTTCATGCGGTGCAGACAGTTTTGATCTTTTTCCAGTGTAGCTTAAATCATAACTGACTCCTCTTTCTGTTTTTTAAATCGTTGGAAAGACAAGTGATGAATGAGTCTATGAAGGCAATAATGAGAAAACAAAATGGAATAGACATAGGTAATTCAGAGATAGATTCTTTCCATGGGGACTGGGTCTTAAGCATCTTCTCCCTCTTTTTATTTATGGAGGAGTCAAACGTTCTTTGGGAAATTAAAGATTTCGGCTAAGTCTAAAGGTGGGGTAGGCATAGAACATGTGGCAGAGAACCCTCTTTTGTACTCAAGCTCAAAATGCTACCAGAGCTCACAGGCATTCAAAGAACTCTACAGCAATTGCAAAAACCAGAGGCCTTTCTGCACTTGGGCTTTTCCTAGAAAATATCCTGGATTAGGGGCTTGCTGTCCACATGTTAGCACATTCTATGGCAGACCCCAGGTGAGTCCTCCCATAGTCTGCATTATCATGTGGACAACAGATCCCTATCCCAAGATTTATTCCAGAATAAGGCCAAGCGCAGAAGGTACACAAGATTCATGATTAAGTGAAGGTGGCATTCCATCAGCTTGGACAAGGATCAGTCACTTTGGGCCTGTCCGCATGCACAGAATCATAACAGGTCAGTAGGACTCAAAGTAAGAATGGCTGTGACAGGCAAGCTGGATTTCCGTGGATCACCAAGGGAAGATCTGGCACATGTTCATCCATTACCACGGAGATCAGGGCACTGCATGTGACTGCACAGCTGCAGTCACAACCAGACCCACTCAGCATACCAGACCTAGAAGAGGGTGCAAATACAGCACCCAGGAGCCATCCAGCCACTTCTAGTAACCATTGGGTCACACTCATGCCAGGCTGCCTAAAGCTAGGATGGGCAGAGAGAAAGTAGGACTGGGAATTTGAGCAGATGTTACTTGCATTATGATCTATAATAGCTCAGATCCCCTCTTCTGTCCATTCATTAAAAATGCAGGGACTCTGTTATCCTTCCCATCTGACCCCTCCCCCACCCCAGTGATGCTTCCTCCAACCATTGGAAGTCAGGTGGAAGCAAAAGTGCCACCACTGTCTTTTCTTTGGACCAGTTCAACCATCTTACTGTCTGCTGCCTTTTGTTAATAAGGTAGTGATGTATAAATGAACTGCACACAAGACACTACCTGCCAGGATCACTTTTTATTTTAGCTGTGCTCAACCCCTTGGGGCATCCACCAGCTAGGCAGGGACATTCTCAGGCCCAACAAAATGCAGGTTCCCAACTCTTGTAACTGCAAAGAAGAGAGGAAATACATTTTTACATTAGTGGATGACCCGAGGGGTGAGCTGAGCAGGAGACCTCCTTAACTTAGTTTTCACCTACAGGGATCCTTCCACAGAACAGTTCTCCCCTCTTTTCCTTCTTCTCTCCCCTTCTCTCCCCTTCCTTTCTTCCTCCCCCTCCCTCCTCCTCCCTCCCCCTTCCACCTTTCTTTCTTTCCTTCCTTCCTTCCCCCTTCCTTCTCCTTCTCTTCCCCTTCCCACTCCCCTCCCCTTCTGTTTCCCTCCCTCCCTACTTTCTCCTCTTCCCTTCCTTCCTTCTTCCCCTCCCTCCTTTTCTCCTTCCTTCTCTTCCCCTTCCTCCTCCCCTCCCTTCTTTCCTCCTCTCCTCTCCTCTCCCCTCTCCTCTTTCTTCTCTTCCTCTTCCTCTTCCTCTTCATCCCTCCTTTCCTCCTTTCATTCCTCCCTTCTTCTCTTTCCCTTTCACCTTCCCTCCCTCCCTCCTTTCTTCTCTTCCTCTTCTGTCTTCCCTCCCTCCTTTTTTCTCTTCCCCTTCCCTCTCCTTCCTCCCTCCCTCCCTCCTCCCCCCACCCTAAAGCATATGAAAAGCAGTTTAGTCTGGAAGACGGATACAAGCAAGGCTTTATTGCCTTGAAATTAAAGCTTTTGAAGTTTCTTCTTCTGTAAGACACAGGAGATGCTTCACATCAAAGCGCAGCGATCTTGCTGACTAGTAATTACGGCAGCTTAATGTTAACCAGTTTTCACCCTTTTACAAGCCTGCTTTTCTTTTATTTAAGATGCTTGCGATTTTTATCAGCAATGTCAAGTGTCACTACAGTGTCTGGTTGTCAAATAATATTGCAATTTAAAACATTTGATGCCCGTTGGGGAGACCGGAGAACCATCCCAACCCCTGATGGGAAGAAGATAACGGCTATCCTGGATCCTCATCCTGCTGCATTAAATATTGATACAGTGGGTTTTTCTCTGTCAGGCGACCATTATACATTTATATCCCTATAGGCAGATATCTAGATGCCGTATAGACTTTTCCAGCAGGTCAAAAAAAGGGAGAGGGAGTTATTTATGAGAACCATTTGGAAACTGCTGGAGGTCTGGATGAACTAAGCTCACTTGCCTCACAGCAGCCATGAGCCTAGATTGGAGTGGGCATGGTTGCCATAAGAATGGCAAGACATTCAAACCCTGCACAATCCTGGCCATGCTGAAACAATCTGTTTTATTAGGAAACTGGACTCAAAATGCACTAACTCTGACCACACCCAACACCGGACCATCCTTCCTCATTTCGTCCTCAGTTTGGGTTGCTTTGATCACACCTGTCTGCTCCCATCGTGAGACTCTTTTATGAGACTTTTTTTTTTTTAGATCTCCACCCCTCTCCACCGTCACAACAGCCCCTGCGCTCTGATAGGATAAAAGTTCTGTCACTCAAAAGCATATAATCACATGCTGGGTGAAAGGGAAGGCAAATTCATGTACCCACTATAGTCTGGTTCCAGCCCCCTTTAGTTCTCTTCCCCAATCGCACCTAAAATATGAAAACAGATTAACACTCTATGAAAAAATGGATGCATAGTCATTCAACTCAAATTCAAAAGAATTCAAATGAACTAGATCGAATTTCACATGTTTGGAATATTCTTGCACATCCCAGCTCAGAAAGGGCCTTTGCCCACCTGAATTGTTTGGGTGCAGAAGGGAAGCCATCTTCCCACCCTGTTGTATAATGTTATGGGCTGGTTCTAGACCAAGGCAGAACTGAACAGCACAGAGAACCCCCACTTTGCCCTCCCATGCCAAGGGAGGTGTTTTCATTCCATCTTCTTCCCAGACCTGGTCAGCTGGAAGTAGAGTGAGGGCCTTTTCAGTGGTTGCCTCCATGGTTGGAACTCCCTCCCCATGGAGACCAGGATGGCCCCATCTCTTTTTATTCAGAAGGCCTTTTTAACTTAATAGTTGAGTTTTAGTTGGTTCCTGTTTTTCATTTTTAATGTTTTAATATTTTTAAAACCTGCATATCTGTATGGGTAGTTTTAGTTTTGTATTGCATTCTTGTCAAATCTAGTACCCTGCCTTTAGTCCCTTTTTGGGAAAAAGGCAAGATATAAATTAAATAAATACCTGACTATTTGGGGTGGAGATCTATCCTGGCCAATGTTTTCCAGATGTGGATGGGATTTCACAGCTGTGAACATCTTCCCCCTCCCTCCCCTCACCATGCCTGCTCTGAACACACTGCAATTAGGAGAGATACAAATGTAGAAAAAGTTTTTAAAACACTAGCCTCAAGAGACAGATACCTTGTAGCAAGGCTATCACAGCAGGAGAAAACTAAACCATGAGGCTCTGTTTTACGGAGAGGGAAACTGAAAGGGAGAGGGCCTCTGATTTCAAAGGGAATCGGAGGGAGCCTCCAATGTGAAAAGGAGAGAAAGGGGTGATTGTTTGTTCTTTCACTCAGCTGATTCTGTGGGGCAGGCTTAACAGTGGTTGGACAGGGGTGGAGATTAAAAGGTCCTGTTTCTTCATGCTGAGATTTTTTGTGGTTGGAGTGAGAACACCAGTATTCACATTCAGCCCATATAATCCTCAAGGAAATGAGAACAACCAAATTGTGCACTCAATCCTGGGTCTGGATTTTAAAAGTCAGGTAGAAACATGCACTAAATGAAGCAAAGTTGCCAGGTGGCTGGGCTGAAAAGTCTCCTCACGGTTTGGATGGTTTGCCCACATGCTTCCTTTTCTTCCCCTGTCCCATCTGAGGCCATGGTCAGACCACTTTAAACCTTCTTCAGTCCATCTTCCAGTCTGCCTGCCTGCACCTTTTCATTTCTATCCATATTTGCACTATGGCCTCCAGTGCACGATTAGTAAACATCTGGTGACGAGCATATACACATGGAGTAGGCTGTTACAGTCTCCAGGCATGCCCTGCCTCACTAGAAGTGCACTAATTGTTGATTTTGTGCTCCACACCTTAACTAACGTTTGCCAGAGACTTACCTCAACCATCCAGGGCAGGAACATTCAATATTCTGCTGCTGTTCTGGTGTCATTTGAGGTGCCAGCACGCTGGCACCTTAGACAACCATAGATGCAACTGAGCAGAGTGTCAGCATCATTAGGGCAATGGTGCTGATGCACATGCAGTCGCTGCCACCAAAATGGCAGTGCCCGGTTGAGGGGGGACGGATGACCAAAGCTGACTAGCACTCCAAGTGTGAGTGCTAGTCAGCACTGGTTAATTGCACTCCTTTCCCATCCAGCAGATGGAAGGAAAGTGTGACAACGGCTCTAGTCTGGTCTAACTTGTAGGTGCTGCTGTGGAGTCAAAACTCTTTCCACAAAGCATCAAGAAAAGATCAAGGGGGAAAAGGCACCCAATTCTCTCTCAGGTCTTCCCAAAGTGTCTTTAATCTCTGTTCAACCCCTGATAAAGAGAGCTGAGCAACACTCCTTTTTTGCTTGGCTGTTCTAAGTTTGATATTTCAAAAGGTTTTGCCAGTGCTTGAGTGTTCGCTCTGCCTCCTCTGGTCCCTTCATATGTTACAACACTGGGTAAATTGTTGAGGCTTACTGAGCAGCTAGTGCCAAACAGCTGAAATAGCTCAGTGTGCTGACCTCTTTACCCCTTGTGTGTAGGGAAAGCGTGGGTAGCAAGAGCTGATTCACTTAATATTTCCTTCTCATTCCGCTGCAGGGAACACAGAGAGTGAAGGAGGGAAAGACTGGAAAGCTGTGTTTTCTGCCCTGCTGTTCCACTGAGCTCCAGAATCCTGTCTCATACAGCGGCCCACCCATTGCTCCAGGTCATCTCAAGCAGAGGAGAAAGACGAAACCCTCACCTGCTCTTGAACCCCTGCAAATGGCCTTTAGAGGCACCCTGACAGTAGCTGCAACTGTTGGCATCCATCTGACCTCCATGAATTGGTTTTACCTGAAGAGGAGCACTGATGGATCCAGGCCACAGCCCAGCATCCCATCTCACACAGTGGCTCATTAATTTCTTCTGGAAATCTAAAGCAGAAGACAAAGGCAAAGGCATAACCTTCGCCTGCTCTTGACTTCTTCCAAAAATGCCCCTTAGAGTCATCCAGCCTCTCTCCAACCTGGAGGCAGAAACTACATATCCTTCCCGGTGGCCATTGATCTACCTTCCCCTGACAGATTTGTTCTACTATCCTCCTCCAATAGTGTGAAATACATGTTTTCCTATAGAAAAAGACATGTTTTCCTATACAAAAGAAGAGTTGGCTTTTATACTCCACTTTCACCACCTATTTAAGGGGACCCAAAGTGGCTGACAAACCTTCTGTTCTTCTCCCCACAACAGACACCCTGTGAGGTCAGTGGGGGTGTCTGAGAGCTCAGAAAGAGAATCACCAGCTAGCTTCATGGAGGAGTGCGGAATCAGACCCAGTGACTACAAGATACGTGTCTAGTTCTCTAATCACAAGACCAAACTGACTCACACATGGGCCGCATCCCCATTACAAGCTTAATCCAGTTTCCCTAAACCGAAATAATAGAACCGGATGCAAATGCAAATTTGCCTGTTCCAATTACTTTCAGCTTAACTGCATTCGATCCGGATTCTGAGAATCCTATGTGGTGTACGTGACTCAAGGGGGGACTCAAGTGGCTACTTTCTAAAAGCTGCCTTTGGGGGCTGCCCTGCCCTCTTCCTCCCGGTGTGAATGCGCCACCCATAACGGACGCCTTCACCGAGCCTGGCTGGGTGGCTGCCGCTTGCCTGGATGAAGAAAAACCGACAGCGGGCAGCCAGCGATTCTCCCCATTGCCCAGGGCACACAGCAGCGGCGGCAAGTCAAGCAAGGGGGCTTTAAACATTCACACATCTCCCAAAACCTGCCCTGCTTTCCTTTCTCCTTTAAAGGTCAGAACTCCAAAGAGCTAGAATTGTGCAAAATTGCAACATTGTTATCAGGTGTGAAGTGGCTGGATTGCTACAGGGTAGCGGCTGCTGTGAAGGTTGGATTTTTACACTGAAATCACTGTCTTTGGAAGCAAGCTATTGGGGGAGGGAAACCCTAAACATGGATTCTCATCCCTTAAAACGGTACGGTCCCCACAGTAAAAAATGTAACACATATCAAGCGCACGATCTGGAGTAAGACCTGTTGAAATGAGGGTTAACATTTACAATGCTTTGGGGCGATTTAACACGCGGAAAGCGTGTTAAGCCAAACTGACGTGGGGTCTGCGAGGATTGAAAACGGTATGAAACTGAAATAAGCTTGTAATTGGGATGTGGCCATACTAACGACAGCATCCCTTGCTGCATGGGACTTGAAGAGTATACCCAACAATTTCTACTTTTAAAAACCCAATAGGCACCACATCCCAAGCTGTTTCTGCAGATCAAAGCCTATTTCTACCACATTATCTTCCAGCACCACTGAAAACAGCGCATTCCAGCCGGGGAAATGGCCACCTAAATCCACATGAATGCACAGACCTATATGGCCTACAACCAAGGTGTTGCGTCGCCTGGGTACATGGTAGCGTAGCAGGTCAGCGGCACATCTTTATTCATAAGTTCTACCTATTCAGCACATCTTGTAAAGCTTTTTTATGGCCACGTGACATAATTCCCTATATATTATATTACACATATAAAGTCCAGCCGAGCCCTTACGAATTAAAATATAATTAGTGGTTCAAAACACCTAAGAAGTTGGGGCCAGAAGCTTTTTGCAAAATGTCATGAGGTCCTATAAATCAAACTTGGGCTTCCATTGATCTCCTACAGGGTTAGTTTTTAAATCATCTCTTTAACACCTTGTAAACATGCAAACATTCCTGTGCCCAAGGGAAACTTTAATATGTTTTTCATACATATTTTAATTTCATTTCAAAAGTGTTGGCTGCATAAAAATTAAGCCGGCTCACAAAAAAGGCATTGATTTCCTCTGGATAAAACCCATCTGTCCAAACCAAATTAGAAGCTTTTTTTTAGGGGGGGGGGAATTTCTCCCCCTAACTCTTTGCAGAGCTGTAACACTGAGGTCATTATGGACATCTTCAACGGTAGGAACTCTGGCGTAATTTTAAGAAGGTTCATTTTGTTATATTTACTGTATTTAAATACAGCTCTGTTTTTTCTCTCTCTTTCCCAGCCCCCAAACAGGAAGAACAAAAGCTTCACTGTGGAACTGTATTGAAAGCAAACTGGAAGCTGTGAAAAGTGAGATTGTTTTTTTCTTTTCTTTCCTTTCTTCCCCCCCCCCCCCTTGTGATTAATACACCTTTCTGCCCAAATTGAAACTTCTTAACTGAGCTCATTTAATACAAAGTAAATGAATTCTGCCCTTTTGGATTTGATCTGCTGGCTAAGCTCTATAGATAAGAGTCTAACAGTGAGTCTCTTTCATTCTAAACAAAGGATGTTTTCATAGAAAGGTCAGCCCAAAGGTCTTTTATATTGTGATAGCAGGAAGAGGAAATGGCATATTAATGGCAATTCAAGGCCTGGTGGTCTTTTGAATATGGTAGTAAGGCTCCTCTCCCCCAAATATGTTGTTTGCTGGTTAATGTGGTCTTCAAGAGATAGTTTCCTCTGCTCATCTCTTTATAATAACTAAGTTTTTAAACAGTTTGCGTACACTTTCGTATTGTTTTACCTGCCAGTTTTCTACTTGGAGCCCAATGCTGCACAAATGTGGTTTTCACGTGGTCTCCTGCTTAGGTTTGGTAGGGTGGTGACCTTGTGTATCTCCACTCTACAATCTAGGTCCTCCTTACCTGAATGGAATGGAATGGAATGGAATAATAATAATAATAATAATAATAATAATAATAATAATAATAATAATAATAATAATAATAATAATAATAATAATAATAATAATAATAATACAAAACTGCTGGGTGGATAAAGGATTTTGAGAAGAAATTCTCCAAGAACAAAATGCGGCAGCTGGAAATAACACCTGAAATGGTTACGAGAAGAGTGAAGAAAGTGAAGAACTGGACATCCCCTGGCACTGATCAGTTGCATGGCTTCTGGCTCAAATACCTGACCAGCCTGCATGCAAAAATGGCTGAACTGTTCAATGAAATGCTGCAAACAGGAAACATCAGTGAATGGCTAATAACTGGCAAAACATACTTAATACAGAAAGATGCAGCCAAAGGAGCCATACCAGGAAACTACAGGCCGATAACTTGTCTACCTACTATGCTCAAGCTGCTGACAGGCATAATAGCAGATAGGATTCAAGACTACCTCGAAGACAACAACATCATGCCAGTACAGCAAAAAGGAAAAAAAAAAAAAGGAGAAGCAGGGGCACAAAAGATCAGCTACCGATTGACAAAATGATTCTGGAGAACTGCAAAAGCCGAAAAACAAACCTGCATATGACTTGGATCAACTATAAAAAAGCTTTTGATTCCCTGCCACATGGTTGGATCACAAAGTGCCTGGAAACCATCGAGATCAGTCAGAACATCACAAAATTTATAGAAAGTGCGATGAAACACTGGAAGACTGAGCTTTTTGTCGGAAATGAAAGCTACGGACTGATCAACATCAAAAGGGGCATCTTCCAGGGGGATTCATTGTCCCCACTGCTTTTCATCATCACTATGATCCCACTGTCACTCATCCTAAAGAAAACAAACCTGGGCTATCAAACTGCCAGGAATTCACAGAAAATTTCACATCTACTGTACATGGCTGACTTGAAGCTTTATGGAAAATCTGAAATCGAGATCCAGTCACTGACCAACACAGTACGAATATTCAGCAGTGACATCAGAATAGAGTTTGGCCTGGACAAATGTGCCACATTGGCACTGAAGAAGGGGAAGATTACTGAAAGTGAAGGCATTGAAATGCCAAATGGTCAAGCCATCAGGTCCCACCAGCCAGAAGGCTACAATAACTTGGCATCTTGCAACTTGATAACATTAAGCATGGCCATGTGAAATCTGTGGTCAGTAAAGAGTACATCCAAAGGACTAGAATAATCTTGAAAAGTAAATTGAATGGTGGTAACACCATTAAGGCCATAAACTCCTGGGCCATACCAGTTATTAAATACACTGCGGGAATTGTGAACAGTCCAGTTGGAATTGGACAACTTAGACAGAAAAACCAGAAAACTGATGTTGATCCACCATGCACTACATCCTCGGAGTGATGTCGACAGGTTGTACTTGCCCAGGAAAGCAGGCGGTAGAGGACTTTTGCAAGTAAAGCAAACAGTGGAAGAAGAGAAGCATGCATTAACAGATTACGTGGCAGAAAGCAAAGAATCAGCTTTGATTGAAGTCAACAACCAGAAGCTTCTCAAGGTGCAGCAAACCAAGAACCAGTACCGGAAAACTGCAATTCAATGCCGAACGGACAGCTGGCACAATAAGGCACTGCATGGACAGTTCTTGGAGAATGTCGAAGGTAAAGGGGACATGGAAAAGACCTGGGCTTGGCTTACGAATGGAACATTGAAAAAGGAAACAGAAGGACTGATTCTTGCTGCACAAGAACAAGCAATAAGTACAAATGCCATCAAAGCCAGAATTGAAAAATCAGGAGAAGATCCAAAGTGCCCACTCTGCAAAGAAGTGGATGAAACAATCGACCATATACTCAGCTGCTGCAAGAAGATCACACAAACTGATTACAAGCAGAGACACAATGCTGTAGCATAAATGATCCACTGGAACTTGTGCCAAAAGTATCATCTGCCAGTGGCAAAGAACTGGTGGGATCACAAGCCAGAAAAAGTTGTTGAAAACAAACAGGCAAAACTAATTTGGGACTTCAGGCTTCAGACTGATGGAAAATTGGAGCATAACACCCCTGACATTACAATTGTTGAGAAAGAGAAGGTGTGGATCATCGAAGTTGCTATTAGAGGTGACAGCAGAATTGAGGAGAAACAGTTGGAGAAGCTCACCAGACATGAAGACCTGAGAATTGAACTTCAGCGACTCTGGCGAAAACCAGTGAAAGTGGTCCCAGTCATCCTCGGCACACTGGGCGCGGTGCCAAAAGATCTCAACGGGCACCTAAAAACCATTGGCATTGACAAGATATCCATCTGCCAACTACAAAAAGCCACTTTACTGGGGTCTGTTCGCATAATTCGCTGATACATCACGCAATCCTAGGTGCTTGGGAAGTGCCCGACTAGTGATATAATACAAAATCCAGCATAGTGATCTCGTTTTCTGTGTGTAACTGTTGTTAATAATAATAATAATAATAATAATAATAATAATAATAATAATAATAATAATAATAATAATAATAATAATAATAATAATAATAATAATAATAATAATAATAATAATAATAAACTGACACAATAAATCTCTGCATGAACAATTCTTGGAGAAAACTGAAGGAAAAGTAGACTAGGGGAAGACCTGGCTGTGGCTTACAAACAGAACACTGGAGAAAGAAATGGAAGGCTTGATTTTAGCTGCCCAAGAACAGGCTCTCCGGACCAATGCAATAAAAGTCAAAAATCAGAAAAATCAGCTCTAAGACATCAAGTGCCAATTATGCAAAGGAGCTGAAGAATTGGCCGACCATGTACTCAGCTGCTGTAAAATGATCACACAGACTGATTATAAACCGGGACACGATACCATTGTCAAAAAGATCCATTGGAATCTATGCAACAGGATCATACACCTGCAAAAGTGGTTGAAAATGAGCAGGCCAAAATATTATGGGACTTCAAAATACAAATTGATAAAGTTTTAGAACATAAAACTCCTGACATCACCATTGTTGAAAAGAAGAGGGTTTGGCTCGTTGATGTCGCTATACCAGGAGACTTTGGGATTGCTGTGAAACAAACAGCAAAAATTAGGAAATACAAGGACTTAGAGACTGAAGTTCAAAGACCTGGCACAAGCCAGCAGTGGTGGTCCCAGTGGTGATCGGCACACTAGGTGCCATTCCAAAAGACCTTGGAAGGCACTTAAAACTGCTTAACTCCTACAAGGATACCATCTATCTGTTAAAAAAGGCCACCCTGCTGGATTCTGCTCATGTTATCTGCCAGTACACGAGGTCATCTTAAGATCTTGGGAAGATCCCAGTGTGTTATGAAATAACAAAGCCGACATGTTTAGTGTCATGGTAAATTGTTGTATTTTTGCACATAATGATTATGATGATGATGATATATTCCAGTAAGGTTAAGGTGAAGTATGGTCAGAGCTATCTGCACTTCAAGGGCTAGTGAAGTCCTATATCATATCATCAGCACACAAAAAGCAGGTGGTCTGGCTCGAGCAGGCTGGATCAGGATGGCAATGGCTGTGGCAAATTCCAGTGTGTGCCCGGATATTGCCATGGCAATTGGGACACAACATGTCACTGCACAGGAGCAATCATGCCACCATGCCCACTCACAGTGTTGCATCCGTGGGCCAAGTAACTTCAGGATGCTACACCCATTCACACATGCCCCAGGAGAAGGTGCCACTTTACTCTCACTTCCACTTTGGAAGTGGAGTAAAAGCTTCTCCAGGGCACATGGAGGGGGAGGGGCAGGGGGCTGCCTCCCTCCTGCTCCTGGTAGACACCGGGGCTGAGAGGGACTCACCTTCCCCCACGCGACGCCGTCCCCTCTGCTGTCTACCAGGGTTGGTGAGCCTGCGCGATCGGCACCCCACCCTGGCAAGGTAGGTAATTAGCACGGCCAATGCTGGCGGGGGGGGGGGCATGCCTGTGGCTGTCAGGGAGGGAAGCATGTGCGAATGCTTCCCTCCCCGAACGGCTGGGGGTGCTTCATACATGCGGGAATGGATGTGGAGCACTTTTAAGTGCTCTAAATCTTGAACACATGGAAAACACTCCGTAACAGGCTGGCACGCAAACCCAGCCCCGGCAATGCGAGTGCTGCGTTCCGGAGTGTTTTCCACGCGTTCCAAAACCGCGTGTGCGAAAAGGCCTCATGTTGCACAGTGTTACCATAGCCTTCTTCCAGAATGCTTTTCAGCTTTCCACCCTAAATAAATAAATAAATGAGAGGGACTTGAACAATATATGAATATATACATATGCATATGTGCGCGCGCACACACTTATGGGGCTTTGAGGCAATGGGCCAACCCACATCTGACTTATATACTACCTTAAAGGAATGGGAACAGCCCTTGTGCTTCCATAGCCATGGGGCATTTGTTGCTTGTCCCTGAAGATTTGAAGAGGAAGCCCTCCTAGTTGTACTACTGCCTTCGCTGGGATAAGACCTTCTCAGCAGTGGCCCCCAGAATACTCACTTACTTACTTTGGTCACACCAGCTCCCTTTGAATGAACATTGCTGGTTGTTTGGCTGCTGACTCTGCCCAGGGCAAGTAGCTTATTTGTTATTCGATCCAATGTGGCCAAATTTGGCCATTCAAAGTTTGAATCATTCATACAAATCATTTGGGCATTTGCATGCGTACGGATACGCGCGCATTACATATGTATCCGTACGCATCTTATTTGTATCCGTACACCTCTGCGTGGATATGTATGGGATGAAAACGGGATGCGTACAGATCCATACAGACACATATGAATGTTGTTGACATTTGTATCATCAAATACGTATCGAATATTCGTACGAATGGATACAAATGTATTGAACAAGAACAAGTTTATTTGTACGATCTACAGACCCAATATGTCAAATGCTAAAAATACAAGTATTTACAAAGGAGGTAAATTTTTAAAAACACAAATATATACACATACGAATTAATAGTTTAAACGTGTGATCAAATGTGGGTGACTCAAAAATGATTCACTCTGTTACCAGGTTTCATTTCCTGTTTTTTCCCTCTTTTTGACAACTATGGCCAAAAATTTTGCCACGGCTAGAGTTCGAATTTTAATACAGTAGCTTTTTCTCTATATGTACAAATTTGGACGTTTGAATATTTGAATAAAATCGAATGTCAAAATTTACATTCATGCACCCCCCTACCAGAGACAGTAATTACTATTACTAATACAGTAACACTAATTATTATTATTATTATTATTATTATTATTATTATTATTATTATTATTATTATTATTATTATTATTGTTGTTGTTGTTGTTGTTGTTGTTGTTGTTGTTGTTGTTATTGTTACTGTTACTGTTACTGTTATTGTTATTGTTATTATTCTAGGGCTTGTGTTCCTTTTTAATTTACTGTCATTGATTGAGTTCATTTTTTCCTTCCCTTTTTTTAAAGCATAGTTCTGTTTTTCAGCTTTGCGACTGATGGGGTTATGGCATGGTTTAGAAAAGAAAAAAAAAAGGATAGAAGATTTGGGATGTCAGCTGCAGATTTCTCTACCAACTGTCTGCTCACTTTCAAATGATTACACCACACATCTTCCTAGCATGCTCTGCTCTCCTAGTCCTCAATTTCACAACCTTATTTTTAGAGTGCGATCATTTTCAAATGCCACAAAAGAATGGAAACACACACACACAAAATCCCCCCAGAGACCAAAGTGTGACATATTTCTGTATGACATTTAGTGTTAATTATTAGCTACTACCTAGGAGGCAACGAGCTGTTACAATACTGGAGTCATTACCATGATAGCTTATGACCTAATTCCCTACGTCTAATATAAAATTGAAGACAGCTACTTCAGAACGGGAGGAACCGGGTGGGAGCTGTTTATCCTCAAAGAGAAAGCTCATATGCGACAGCTCCTTTGACATTTCCCTTGCCGCGTGGCGTATCTCCTAAAATCGTGATTGCCGACAAAATGGGTTTGTTAAGTTCTTGCATCGAGAGCCCATGTGTAATTCAGTGCTGGGCCACTTCTATTTCATGAAGGTGGCTGGTTTCATCCTTGGCAGATGTACGCATCGATCTCAGAGCCCCAAGCCCAATGGACCATCAAGGCAATGGTGTGGTTGTTTTGTGCTCTTACACATTGTACTTTGACTGTGGCTGAATCCAAATACAGTATGTCTTTAACAAGTCACTGCTGGGTGAAAGGAGTCTTATATGGAACGAATGGTGATGATAATGATAATAATGGTCTTGAAACATCTGCACATTGGTCTCCCACCCTACGCCCATACATTGTATCATGCTAAGTTCTTTGGGAGATCTTGGTGTGAGGTAAAGAACTGGAGGGTAGGACACTGTGCTCTCATGGTTATGTTCAGGTGGTCCGAACAAATGGGTGTGAACCAGCCAGGCCCAATGGTTGGAACCACAGAAAGTTATGGCCTGATCCAGACCAACCAGGCCCCAAGCACTCTGGTGTAGGGATTAATGTTGCTAGCCTCAGAGCCACCGAGGAAACAATTTCAGTGGCACATTTTGGTGAGCCATCAAAATGAAGCCCCGGGAGTCAGGAACACAGAGTGTTAGGGTTAAGGAGGAATTAGGAGGTTACTTTTTGATCTAACCCAGAATGTTATGCAACATCATAGACATTAGATAATAAGAGCAAAATGCCACCAGTGTATCTTTTGTCATTGACCCCTCAGTGTACCACTTGCCATTGGTTTCTCCATGTATCAAGTGTTATTGGCTCCGTAGTGTACCACTTCTCACTGGTCCCTCAGTGTACCACTTCTCATTGGTTCCCACTATACCACTTGCCATTGGTTCCCCAGTATAACACTTGTCATTGGTTTCCCAATGTAACACTTGACATAGATCCCTCAGTGTACCTCTAGTCATTGATCCCCCAATCTGCCTCTTGTCATTGGTCCCCCAGTATATCACCCATTATTAGTTTCCCACTTGACGTTGGTTCCCCAGTGTACCACGTCATTGGTTCCTAAGTGTACCACCTGACGTTGCTCCCCCAATGTACCTTTTTTCACTGATTTCTGAGTGCACTACTTGGCTTTGGTCCCCCAGGGTGCTCTGTGAGATCAAGATGCTAAACTAGACAAACCATTTGACTCAACTGGCAGTGCTGCCCTTCTGTTCCGAAACGAAGCATCAAGCCTCATCTTTAATTCCTTGCCTATGCTTTATGTGCTCCTTTCCCCAGTTCCAACCCCTCTGCCAACAGCCCATTTCCAAAACCAGAGACACCAACCGTCCACCCTTGCAAGTCATCCCTGTAGCCAGATGTTCTGCCCAGGGGCGGCATTGTTTCTCTTGTGCCACTTAATTAACAAATGGTTATGCCACTACGTTTTTCTTTTTCTTTCTTTCTTTCTTTTTGTCCCCACACAGAGATCTATAGTGATATTGCATCGCTGCTAACAGGCGCTCCCATCTGCGCCACGCAGGAGATCAGCAGTAATCGAAAATCAATGATTCAGATGGAGGTGGCTTGTTCTATGATGCAGTTATGTAATTTGATAACGTCAATCCTAATAGAGTTAAATATAATCCATTGCTGTTTCAGCATGCAAGGGTCAACAGGGAGTGCCATGCCTCACTTCCCAGCAATTACCTCTGATTACAGGGGCCGCACTTTCTTGGCGGTGTTCATCCTGGCCTCAATAAATAATATTTGAAGACCCCTGGAGCGGCAGTCAATAGCATACACTGTTATTGTCAGAGCGTCATAGCAGGATCAATACCAACTCTTTGGAGACACAAGACAGCCTGACATGTCCCACTCAGAGGAAATCATGCCTTTTTATGATGCTGCATCTATCCAATTGTTTTTCATTCATAGTTGTGGCAGGTTCTTGTCTTCAGGCGTTTCTCCCATGGTATTTATATTGCCAAAGTGTTGTAGACTAGATCTCTACTTTGTTTGGAGCACTGTAGATTTAACAATTTATTCTACCAGTCTTAGGAGGGGGGGGGGTTCTTCATAGGCTCGCTGACACCAACACTTAGGTTGGCTTGTGTGAAAAAGATTCCTTCCTTCCTTCCTTCCTTCCTTCCCCAGAGTCTTCCTAATCAAAAGCAAAATCCATCTCCATCTCTAATTACAGCAAGGATTGTAGGATCGTTAAGGGGAAGGAACATTTTTGGCATATCCCAACTCACACAAAACAGTGCTAATTGTGATTTTAACTAAGAACATATAGTCATTAATGGAGAAATTCATTCCTTAACTGTTTCTTGAGCAATATGTTGCTTTAGAGATGGTAGGAGGAACTTTTCGTTGTTGGCAGTAATTTTTTTTTGGGGGGGGGGGTGTTAGGGATTCTCTTCCAGTACAAACTCCTATAAAGAAAGAGAGAAGGAGGGAGGGAGGGAGAAAGAGAGAGGCTTGTGGCGTTTTCAAATGAACATTCCAAGCAAACGTGCTTCTCATCTGTCAATCAACAAGGAATAATAGTGAATTGTGCTGTAAGCTGAGTGGTGTAGAGGACTTGGAACATGACTGGGGAGAGAAAGTGAAGGAAGAAGGGTGTTGCCACCCATTTAATGTCTTCTTGTCCATCGGTGCCCTGTTAGTAGTGCATGAGATTTCAAGCCCAGCAGCGTATCTAGGCATGTGCACGAATATTTGTCACATTCAAAACCTGTACGGATTTGCCTGAATTTGGACATTTGAATTCGTATTGAATGTTGGTACATTTGAAGATTGGCATTTGAATGTGAATTGAATGCTTTGATACATTTGTACGAAGCTTCGTTACATTTATGAACCTGGGGATGTGGGAAAGCAGCTGCCCCAGTCACACCTGCAACTAGTCCAAAGTGGATTCAGGGTGGATTCAAAGTGGATTCAGAGCCGATTTGATGCGTTCAGAATGCACACGTAAGGGATACATAGGTGATTCGTAGCAGGGATTCAAATCAGATTCATATCGAACATTTGTATCAAATCCGAATCCTGCCATATTCAAACAAATATGAATTTTCTAGCATTTGATTAGATTGGAATCGAACATGAAAACAACATTTGTGCACATCGCTAGACTATACTGTAATACTCATTATTCCATCCTCCATTGCCGTGTTAACAGCAATGGAGGATGCACATTCTAGACTTTTAAAATGCCAGAATAAGCCCCTCGCCTCATTTGGGGTGGTGGTGATGGTGGCGTCTGCATACACAAGCATGCACTAATCGATGCTCTCAACTTTCAGCATTCCAGAACATTCCGAAACACAAGGCCTTTTCACAGTAACCTGTTAGACATGACAAAAAGGGTTAGGGGTCTGCACAGGTTTTTTCCTATTCAATTTGAATGGAATTGGAGCCCCTTCTAACGTGGTTGGATTCAAATTCAAATCTGATTTGATCTCTGCTGCCAGTCAAACTTATAAATCCCCTATGAATCCCGTATGAATTTGCTCTGTGTCAAATCCTCTTTGAATCTACTTTGAATCCACTCTGAATCTGTTTTGAATCAACTCTGCTGCAGAAGTGAATGGGCAGCTGCTTTCCCACCTTCCCAGATTCACGAATGTAACGAAGCTCCATACGAATGTATAGAAGCATTCCATTCACATTTGAATACCAGTCTTCCAGTGTCTCAACATTAAATTCAGATTCATATGAATTTTGATTGTGATGAATATTCATGCACATCCCTAAAACAGCTGAAACACCGTCCACACATGTGGTGTGCAGCAGCATTCCTGAAGTGTTCCAAACTCTACCTGCAACTGCAGAAGCATCCAGGAGTGACATTTCTGCACGTTTTTGGTGCAATACTAGGTCCTGAGTGTGCATTGCTAGGGTATGGAGCTTGCAATGTAGGTTTGGACCTCACATACTTGGTGCAATGTAAGAGTGACTTGCATATTTCTCAATTATAGATTGGAGTGGATGGGACTTCTGACAGGAGGACATATCACCAGGAATAAATGAGGAGGTCTGCCGTCCACAGTGTGCACTGGAAGACAATAATAGGAATGCTCCGATGCTCCAAATGTGAATGGCCCCAACCACTTTATAGGTTAATCAGCCTGTGGATTGCCTTGTTATCTCGTTCCAGTAAGGTGAATGTGAAACTATTAGACTATTTACAATGAAGTCCTCACATCTCACACACAAATCTTTGCTTTGCCCCTTCCAGGATGGAAACTCTAGAATGCCAAAGAAACAAAAAGGAGTTCATACACCTGGCCTTGCTGTTCCTCCCAGGACCCTTGTAAAATGCAAAACTCACAAAGAAAGGTGATGCTTTTAAGTGCTGAATTGCACACCCACGGTTGGCACTAAGGAAATGGAGTTCCCCATCCTCTGGAATGGATGTGCAGTAGATTTATAACTTTGGTGAATTTAATTCACAGGGTTTTTTGGGGGGAGAGCTTATTCAGAACCTCAGAATAGGGATCTTCTACCCGCATGCTGGCATTTATAATCCAGGGTAAGGAACAGTTCAGAAAGAGCTGAAATGAGATTTAAACAAATACATAAAACAGCAAAGCAAGTAAGACCAGGTAAGACATCATAGAAATATAAAAATAATGAAGATAGATTGTAGACCTGAACAGGGAGAAAGCAATCTTTCTGTCTAAGCAGACATTAGTAAATACTAAAAACCTTCAATGACTACAAAACTTGTTCACAGGAAAAAGGTGTATTGTGTAAATCTATTTCAATAGCGACCAACAGATACTTTGAGCCAGATAGCATGACCCAGGGTGAGAAGGAAGATTAGCTGAAGATCTTTAAAATTTAGTGCTTTCACAATATGCATTTTCATTTTCAAATATTTCATGTATCTCACATTTATATGACTATGAATACTGTGTATTAGACCTATCATCAGAATAGCATTTTAGTTTATTAATCTATTGATTAATTTGTTTGGAAGTTCAGCTGACAGATTAAATAGAATAACTGAAACCTTTTTAGCTGATCAAAATAATTTAGTTTTTCACTAATTGAACCAACGAATTAATAGATTAATCATTTCAGATCTAGGGAATAAATGCAGCTCCCCCCTCAGATAAACCTATACTAGAATATCTAGTGCTTAGACTAAAGTATATATGAAAAGGAAGAATAATGCTATGGAACTGAAAGACTGTGGGCCTGTTCACATTTGGCTTTATTCTAGGGATGTGCACAGATTTTTGAAAAATTGAAAATCTGATTAGAATCCATCTAATATTGACATTTGAATTTGAATTGGATTCTCAAAAATCTGAATTTGAGCATTTGAACAAAAAAATGCATTCGTGCACACCCCTACTTTATTCTAGAACAGGGCTCTGTTGTCCACATGCTAGAACAGGCTATAGCAGGTCCCAGGTAAGATCTTATGGACTCTGAATTATCATGTGAACAACACCCTCTATCCTGAGATATTGGACAACATCTTCTATCCTGAAATATATTCCAAAATGTGGCCAAGTGAGAACAGGCCCTGCGTCATCATAGTTTTCAGGCTGGTCAAGTAACTGCAATCCAGTGCAATTCACTACTTCATTACTGTAATATTGAGTTGCATACTTATAATATGTATGAGAGTGGTTGTAGCTCAGTGGTACAGCACACTGCCTGGAAAGCAGAGGGCCGTGAGTTCAATTCCCAGCATCTCCCTAGAAGTAGGCAATGGCAAATGACTTCTGTATCTCTGCCAAGAAAACTGCATAGATAATTTTTTTAAAAAAACCGCATAGACTTTCTCATGGAGGGGCCCATGAAGTCAACCAGAAGTTGGCCACAACTCAATGGTACCCATCATCATTATACATCGGAAACAGAACACATCCAAAAAGTAAAATATAGCTAATTTCTTTTTCTTTTTCTTCTTTTTAAATGATTTTTATTAGACTTCTAATAACAAAGTGATGGAAGCACCTAAAAAGGATATCTAATTATATATGGTTTGATAAGGTTTGGCCAAAGGAGAATTGATTCTTGTATATTATACAATCATTGCTCTGAAAATATGTAACTACTGTTCATGCAGCTGTTATATATATATATATATATATTTTAAAAAATGCATTAAATTCTTTGAGGACCAAACAGCTAAACCTGATGACCTTGCCCTTATGCGATAGACCTCTCATATTAGAAGATAAAATGAGGTTTGATTGACAGATGGAATTTAGCATATGATGCGTTCTGATCTCCCTGAAAGGTTGGTTTCAGCTAGAGCTTAATCTTTTTTTTTTACTTTGCTTTTTACATTTTTTAAAAAAATATGTGCTTCACAAAATAAGGGATAGTTCTTAATTAATGAAAGAGAATAATTCATTCTCCCATATACATAATGGCTCTTGATAGGGTTGGGTTTTTTGATACTACAAAACAATCAGGAGCCATTATATATCTTCTAAGAGCACCCATGTCCATTAGAAACTCAGAGGAGGAGTTTTCTTGATAGTTCAATAGAAAGCTACAGATGATCAAGGGACTGGACGACCTTTGGCACAAGGGAAGGCTGCAATGTCTGGGCTTTTCAGTCTAGTGAGGAGATGAGTGAGAGGAAACATTCTAGAAAATAATTTGTGGACGACGAAGTGGAAAGAGAGTTTTTTTTCCCCTTCCCTTCCTAAAATACATGAATCAAATGTCACCAGATTAAGCTGAACTCTAGACAAGTGAGGTCAGAAAAGAGAGTATTTGCCCTCCCCTCTACATACATAATTAAACCACCATGAGGTGTGATATGGTTACCGACTTGGACCAATTTAAGACTATCACAGGCACCTCAGAGAGACAGTGTGTGTCCCTTTCGTTCCCAAGCCTTCTCCGATCCACCTTTTCTAGCCTAGGATGTTCAGGAAAGGGGGGGCGGGCAGGCTGGCATGTGAACGATCCTACCTCAAAGCCTTCTCTAAGGCTGTATTCGGGCATGAAAAGGAGAGACAGTGTGTGGCCCTCATGGTCCCAAGCCTTCTCTAATCCACCTTTTCTAGCACAGAATGTTCAGGAGAGGGTGAAAGATTAAACTGGTGTGTGAACAATCCCACCTCAAAGCCTGCCCTCAGAGACACCTCAGATACCTTTTTGTTTATTTGTTTGTTTGTTTGCTGTGTCTGATCACAGTATTAAGATAGGCTGGAGAACAGACAAACTTTCAAAAAGGGACCAGGACCAGTGGATTTAAAAGAAAATGAAGGACTGTGTCATCCGAAAGGATAAATGTCTCCATTTGTATTGACATGACAACGACATTGAGGTTCAATCCTGCAATATTATTGGTAACTGACATATGGTTATGATCAGGCCATTCTTTGTAACACTCCTTGTAAAAACACATTGATTTTATAGCTACCCAAACCAATTACATTAATAACTGTGCATAATTAGTTTACATATTACTAAATTACTGACAGATTAAAAGTGAAATAGTGAAGTTCATACTCAGCTGCATAACTGCCAAAGAGGAAATTAATATGGATTCAAATGGCCCTTAGAGACGTGCATTGAAAAAAAGCAGGAATCTATAAAGACTTGCTTGCATGAGGAAATTTCTATCACCGTGGTGCTTCTGAATGATATGTGCTGGCATACAACCAGAGCATAGGCACTCAAAAACTGACAGTAAAAATCAGTACAGGAAATGATGCCTTTTTTTTTCTTTCGGTTTTTCCTTTGCTTTGTTTTTTACCTTTTGGAGCTCAAGTATGCTTTTCGTTTCAAAAAGGTTGTCTTTGATTGCAGCCCTTTAGCAGAAGCATTAGATGAAAACCTGAATTTGGAGATATCCCTAGAGCTATTATGTGCATCTGCATAGTAAAATGTCCCAAGTGGATTTCCAGCAGTAAAGGACTCTGCTTCTGTACTGCGCCCTTGGCCAAAGAGGTGGGATATATCCTCACTTGATAGTGCAGTCACTGTGGAAACATGTGGATAAATTATAATGCACAAATTAACAATGTTCAGGCACAGCCCTTCAGAACTGTTATGTGCATGTGCTTATTTTATTCCTCCCTGAAACATAGTTCATGTTTTCTTTGCTTAACACAGAGACACCAACCAAGCAAAGGGAGCTAAACTAACTTCTCTGAGGAGGATGAAAGTGGCCATAACTTTTCTTTGATTTTTTGCACTGTGGCTGCCAAGTCCCAGAAGACAAACTCATAAGGTACATCGAAATGTTAGAAGTAGCTTGGGGTGAATCAAGTCTTGGTGCTTGCTGGTCAAAGTGGTAAATGAGCTAATTGGCCATTTGAGACATTAGTTTTTAAGCCCAAACGTCCAGATTTCCTGCACCAGAGGCAATCTTGCTGTTCTGCCTTGTCGTCGCCTTGGTTAGGGGAGAGGCTTGTGTATGAAGGTGGTGCAGAAGATCTAATCTTTTTCCCATTTGAGGACTTCATATTCGAGAGTGCTCAAGTGACTTGCAGATTATTGAAAAAGCAAATAAATCTGCTTGTGACTTATGAGGGAAGTGGATTACCCTCCAAGTCCTAGCGCTCAGACAGGCAATCCATCAAAAGCAAAGCAGGTGATGCAGTTTGGAAAAGGTAAAGCACTGGCAATTATTTTGTACTGGAGCTAGATGGCACTAAAAGTGCACACCACAACCATCCTTATTTAAGCCAACTGCTTGCAGATAACCATAGTACCCACTTTTAGCTTCAGCTGGCAAAATAGTTGGTGCTTTAGTTAGCTAACCTCATGTTTTCTTCAACTTTTGCTGGATTGTCTTAAGGGCAATATCCCAGGTGACTGTCAGGATGTGGAGAGAGGACACAAACTAACTATTTTTTTTTCTTTTAAGAACCTAAGAACCTAAGAGGAGCCCTGCTGGATCAGACCACAGTCCATCTAGTCTACCTTTCTGTCACACACAATGGCTCACCAAATGCCGCCGGGAATCTCAAGCAGAGACAAGGGCAAACCTTCTCCTGCTCTCGAATCCCAGCAAATGGCCTTAGAAATTTCCTGCAGGTCCCCACGGCCTGAAAGATGTACTTAGGCATCAATTCGATGCATCTTTCCCTCTCTCTTAGGCATCATTCTCTCTCTCTCTTCTCTGTTTTTCTTTGATACAAAAGCAGTGTCCAATTAAATGAGAAAAAAAGCTCATTTCAAGATGTTTTAAGTGCATACACTGCACATTTTAAACAGTTAGTCCTCTGAGGTTTACATATCCCTTGTGTATGCTAGTGAAACAAAACAAATTATAACAGTACCATAGTGCAACACTATGTACTTTTACCCAGGAATCAAGTCCCTTTGATTTTAGTTAGACTTCCAGGTAAATATGTGTAAGATTACAGCCTAACACTCTGATTATTTCATGGAACAAAAGCAATAGGAAAGGACACTTAATGAAACATAACTTGGACAATTTTTTATTTTTAAGAGTTAGCTTTTTCTGTTTGTCAGGGGCATAAGAGAAAATCTTTCTGTTCTGTGGTTCCTTTCACCTAGTAGAGCGTTTCAGAAAGTTGCTCACCTCTTTGAAAACCAATCTTCTACGGCCAAAGAGGGGCACATTTCAGAATCCAAATGAATTTTTAAAAGATTTTTCTCTACCCCCCAACACAATTATTTCTTCTGTTACTTAAGAATGGTGAGAAAGCTGCTGTTTCATGTGAGAGAAAGCTGCCTTGCCTTTCCCAACACTATCAAAAGTAGTTAACCTAGTTAAATTGTTACATGATAGTTTCATAATTGTGTGAATACAAGGGCGAAAGAAGAAGAAGAAGAAGAAAGTGGGAGCGAATAGAGGATCATTTTTAATTGGATGGAAAGATAAGTCTTGCAGCACTAATGTGAATGGGGAAAGGATGCATATGCAACAGTTTGTAAGTATCTGCCTCAGTTTCCCAGGCTAAGAACGATCCTGGCTTGCAGACCTTGTCGGATCAGGCAAGGGGAAGTATTTCTTCACCCAGAGGGTCATCGGTTTATGGAATTTGCTGTGGGAGGAAGTGGTGGCAGCTACCAGCCTGGACGGCTTTAAGGAAGTGTTAGACAAATTTATGGATGACTGATGTATCATAGGCTATTAGAATGAATGCCTACCGTAAGTACATCCTTCAGGCTGGGGGACAAGCATGATGCTTCTAGGGCCATTTGCTGGGATTCGACAGCAGGAGATGTTTTGCCCTTGTCTCTGTTTGAGATGCCCATGGGCAATTGGCAGGCCACTGTGTGCGACAGGATGCTGGAGTAGGTGGGCTGTGGCCTGAGACGTTTTCGCACGGGGCTGAACGGAACGCGGAAAAGACAGCTGTGGACACGTCATCCGCATTGGCCGCGCGCGGCTTGCGTTCCGACGTGTCCGCAGCTGTCTTTTCCGCGTTCGAAATGTAGAGCACTTTAAACTGCTCTACACGCGTTCCAACGCGGACGAGCCGCCCGCAGCCGTTCGGGAGGAGAAGCATTCGCGCCTGCTTCTATCTCCCGAACAGCTGCGGGCGCGCCTCCGACGCCGCGCGGCTTTGACAATCAGCTGTTTGTCAAACAGCTGATTGTCGATCTGCCTCCGCGGCTGTCTGCGCGCCCCTTGCCGGCGTTTGCCGGCTAAGCCAGCTTCGGGCGCTTTGAGCATTCGCACCCAGACGCTCCGGAACGCGTTTACACGCGTTCTGGCGCGTCTGTGTGTGAACGGGGAAAGCGCCCGGAGCTGGCTTAAGCTTTCCGCCTGAACGCGTTCCATTTCGAACGCGATGCAGTGCGGAAATGCCTCTGATCCAGCAGGGCTCCTCTTATGTTCTTATCTTCTTATCACTTGACAAGCCATTGTCAAATCTTTTTCTTGGGTTTTTCCATTTGCTTAATTTTCTCCCCCGTCATACTGACTTGGATAAAAACTTTGGCTCAGTCATATACTCCACCCCTGGTAGTTTGCAATTCTGGCAGAAGTGAAACAGAGGCCTTTTTGCACTACAGCTGAATGGCTGTAAGTGCAGTAAAGGCTAGGCCACTCAGGGACACTTTCCCCATTCACAACTAGGCAGGTAAGGAACGTGTGGGCACACATTCCTACCTGCCTACGTGCAAAAGGGGAATCCGTCCCCATGTGGCCTAGCCTGAAAAGGCTGGTGCGGGGACGGGATGCCACTCCCAGGCCTGCGCCCCCCCCCCCACATTGGGTCAAATTCAAGCCATGGGCAGGCAGGCCAGTAGTGTTCCTTTCTTGGGGTCCTGCAGGTTCTAGGGGACCGGATCGGTCCCCTACCACCACCAGGACACTAACATAGAACCTATCCTGTCCACAGAGTGAAAAAATGGTAAATAAAAAATAAAAATAAAAACCCTAAATCTAACAGACTCTTTTGGAGGGTGTGGAGGAGATCTGTGGCTTTGGGAAAGGGAAAACAGATTTGTTAATGAAACCAAAAGAGAAAGAAAGACAACAGATGCGTGCATGCAGGTTTCACGACCACAGCCAGAAGTATTCCTTGACATCTGGGGCACCTTGCAAGCTGATCACCTTTACCTGTGCTACATTGTTGTTACTTATGTGGTGTGAAGGGACATGTCATAATTTTAAAACAGCTGATTAAATACAAATCAAGTACCCAGCATTTCTTAATGGTTCTCTCCAAGAAAGGCAAAATAAATCCCACAATCTGCTTCACTCATTCTAAATCCTTCAGCCCTCTGAAACCAAGAAAATGAATATTCACCATCTCTTCTCTCCCTTTTGGTTCTCTTGACACTCTATTGATTTGCTTTATTTTCCTAACAATTTCCTGACAGGCTTCCCAATGTGGATTACTATAATACTTTGATATTCATCTTGCTCATGCAATGGCAAAGCATGTGAAAATGATGATTGGGAGTAAAAGGGAGAGCTGTTGTTTTTCTCTGGATATCAAAGAATGGAGCCCTCTGTCTTGTCCTGGATTTCCCAATACAGATTACAATCCTAAACCTTGGATGAAAATGTATTTATCAAGGAGAAGGAGGAGAAACAAACAAGAACCAAATAACAAAAGCTCACTAATGTCTCTTTTCTGCACTGAGCCTTATTCCAGATTAGGGATCTGCAGGAATATTCAAAACATTCGGAATTCGATCGAATTTGATTGAATTTGGACATTTGAATTCAAATTGAATGTCTATATATTCGTTTTTTAACATTTGGATGAATTTGAGTGTTTTGAATCATTCGTACGAATTATTTGGACATTTGTATGTGTATGGATACGCATGCATTACACATGTATCAGTAAGCATCTTATTTGTATTTGTATACATTTGTACAGATACGTATGGGATGAAAATGGGATGCGCACAGATGCGTACAGATGTGTATGGACACATATGAATGTTTGTTGACACTTGTATCATCAAATACAAATTGAATATTCATACAAATAGATACAAATGTATTCGAATTGGTTCAAATTTTAATACATTTGTGCATTCGTTTGAAGCATGATTATGTTTGTGAACAAGGGGAGGTGGCAGAGCGGATGCCCAGTCACATCTGCAGCAGATCCAGAGCAGATCTGGATTCAGAGCTGATTGAAAGTGGATTCAGAGAGAATTTGAAATGTTCAGAATGGATTCAAAGCAGATTTGGATGGGATTTGTAGTCACAAGTGGCGGCAGAGATTTGAATAGGATTCAGATAGCATTGGAAGAACATTTGCAGTGGGTACCACACTCAAAGTGGCTCTATTCATCCGAGTGCAAATTTCATTTGCACTCGCACCACTGCAAATCAAACGTGAAAATAATTGTGTCTGCACTAGTATGCAGGTGGCAGGTCTGAAATAAGGTAAAAAGGGCCACGAGCTGCTAGGGAGGTGGCGGAAGGAAGATACTTCAATTGAAACCCCCCCTTTCACAGGAAGGGCAGGAAGCAGAGAGTAGTAATAGACGGCAAATTCTCAGGGTGGAAAGAGGTAAAAGGTGGGGTCCCTCAAGGCTCAGTACTGGGACCAATGCTTTTTAATTTATTAATCAGTGATCTAGAAAAAGGGGTACATAGTAAAATAGCAATGTTTGCTGATGATACTAAATTATTTAGGGTAGTAAAATCTGAAAGAGATTGCCAAGAGCTCCAGAGGGATCTCTCAGCATTAGGTGAGTGAGCAACCAAGTGGCAAATGTGCTTTAATCTTAACAAGTGCAAAGTAATGCACATCAGGACCAAAAATCCAAATTATGTCTATAAACTGATGGGGTCTGAGCTTTCTGCAACACACCAGGAAAGGGATCTTGGGGTTTTGGTGGACAGTTCAATGAAGGTGTCAACCCAGTGTGCAGCAGCAGCGACAAAAGCAAACTCAGTGCTGGGAATAATTAGGAAGGGAATAGAAAATAAGTCAGCAAGTGTCATTTTGCCTCTTCATAAATCTATGGTGAGGCCACATTTGGAATATTGTGTACAATTCTGGTCACCACACCTCAAAAAGCATATTGTGGAACTAGAGAAGGTGCAGAAAAGGGCAACCAGAATGATTAAGGGACTAGAACACCTCCCTTACATAACGAGGCTGCAACGTCTAGGCCTCTTCAGTCTGGAGAGACGGCGTTTAAGAGGGGACCTCATTGAAGTATATAAAATCATGCACAGTATAGAAAAGGTGGATAGCGAAAATTTCTTTTCTCCATTGCACAGCACTAGGACCAGGGGGCACTCTATGAAACTGACGGGTAGGAGAGTCAGATCCGACAAGCGGAAATATTTCTTCACCCAGAGGATCATCGGTTTATGGAATATGCTGCCGGAAGATGTGGTGACAGCTACCAGTCTAGATGGCTTTAAGGTAGGGTTAGACAAATTAATGGATGACAGATATATCAATGGATACTAGAATGAATGCCTAGGTACATCTGCAGAATGCTTCTAAGGCCATTTCCTGGGATTCAAGAGCAGGACCTTGTCTCTGCTTGAGATGCCCATGAGCATTTGGTGGGCCACTGTGTGCGATGGGACGTTGGACTAGATGGGCTGTAGCCTGATCTAGCAGGGCTTTTCTTACGTTCTTATGTTCTTATGTACAGTGGATCAAAGTAAGGTTTGGAGAGATTAAAGGAGAGCTTCAAAGTAGGAGGGCCCTATGGATGCACACGGATTTTTTTTGTGTGTGTTCGATTCGTATTCAGTCGAATGCAAGAAAACTTGTATTCCTTCGAATAAATCCCATAGAATGTGGTAGGATTTGAATATGATATGAAAGTTCCATAAAATTTGATATGAATGTTAGATATGAATTGCATACAAATCACATGCAAATCCATAATGAAGCTTTGTATGAATGTATTGAAACATTCAATTTGAATTTGAATGTTAATCTTTGAATGTGCCAACATTCGGTTTGAATTTGAATATCCAAATTCATATGAATTTTGAATGCTACGAATATTCGTGCACATCCCCAAAGGGCCCATGATTAGAATCAGTATGTCTGGATCAGCCAGGCCTGCAGGTTCCAAAGATGGAGAGGCTTATGCTGCACAATGATGCTCCAGATCGCACAAATCTTGCACAAGGTTCAAGGCTGGGCTCTTGATGCGTGTGCATGGAAGGGAGGGTCCTAGTAGACAGCCTGATTTGGTATACTGGCCAGTACAGAATCAGCCCTGTCTGCACTAAAAGCTGTGATCTGGATTAGCCCTCGCCTTGAATGTGAAACATACACAAGCTTTGCAGCTGCACCCCATACCTCTGAAGGGCGCAAACAAATCCTCTTTTGTGGTGTGCATGAATGCAATTTTCAGGATTCGATTTGAATATCCTAAAATTCAATTTGATTTGAATCTTTTAAATTCAAATGTACCCAAATTCGATTTGAATTAAGCAATTTTGAATCTATTCATTTTTACAAATGCTGGCAACATTCCTATGTGCCTGTACACATCATTACGTACATCTCCATGTGCATTCCATATTTATCCTGTACACACCCTATTTTCATCCCATACGGATCTGAACAAACGCGCATGGATGTGGGAAAGATTTGCGCAAGCATGCATCATGTACGTACCTGTACACATACAAATGTCTGAATAATTCAAACGAATAGATACGGAACTTCAAAATCTGCTCTAATCTTTAAATTTGAATTTATAGACATTCAATTTGAACTCGAATGTCCAATTTCAAACGAATTTGATCAAATTTCAAATGTTTCAAATATTTGTGCGCCCTAATCCTCCTAGCCTTGGGGCCTGGGGAAGGGGGTACTTTTTCACACACCCCATTAATCCCAAACACAGGAGGTAGCTGTCTGAATGCTTCCCACGTTCTGGTTCAGGGGCCTGGTCTCTGTGGTAATCCAGATTAAAGTCAGATTAAGCTCCTCCTTCAGCAGACTATGCTCTGTCTAATGCAACCAGAACCAGATCAGTGAGAAGTGTGCTTCATGGTGTGCATTAACAGATTCAGAGACCTACATCAACTATCTGGGCTCTTAGTCTGGATTAAGGGCCCATGCAGAAAACACAAAAATCTAGTATCTTCCTACTCTATCCAATGAAACCTTTAATAAGGTTAAATGCCCTGATATACCTGCTTTATGCTATTGAAAATACTGATTTCTCTTACATGTCTGTGTCAAGATACGGTAACCTTCATGCTGCACAGATCAGCCAGGAAAATTACTTAGCAGTGTTCTGACAAATACAATTATAGTTAATAACTGCCAATCGCTGACACCTGCAAAGTTAAATGCAAACTGAATTCAATGGGATACTGAAAAGTATTCAATGAATGCTTTGTGGGAATATTTGTTAGATAACACTTATGTTGAAACAAGGCCTGTTTTGTGCCATTGATACTTTCCAAATTTAGCACACCAGTAGTAGACTCTCTACTGCCTTACCATTTCAAAAATCTTTGGTTTATTGCTTCCTTATTCTTGCTCCACACTGCTTACCTGGTATTGTCATTTCCTGTTTTCATAGGTGTTAACATCCATTACACAAAGACTCTGTGAATTATTAGGTGAATACTGTAATGATCACCATTTTCTGTCATGTCCTCTGCCACCGAGTTAGAGAGGAACAACCAGAGTCAAATAGACAATTACTGGTACTAATAGTTTTCATCCATCTGGAACATCATTACAGGAATTACGGCTGGGTAAACTTAGCTGACTGAGAAATATATTTGGGGAAAAGTTTGTTTAGCTCTTGGCTCCACTCTGGAGGGTCCCAAAACACTTGGGCTGAGGGCTGGTATATGACAGAGCTCAAGGACTTTGCTGATTATCACGAGGTAGGCAAAGCCTAGCATAATTTGATATGCCCTTCCTGTCAAGATTATTTTCTTCCTTGTGTCCTTAGAGGTGGAGAAGTCTCATTTGTTCTATCTAAATGTGCACAAACATGAATGATATATAGGCAATGGATCAATACCTCAATTTTTTTAACATGTTCCTTATATGGTCAATTCATAAGGACTGTCAAAGGGCTGAGCCTTTTAATCAATTTTTAATTATGTATTTTAGTTTTGTTCATTTGTGATAAATTTTATTTCCAATTTTGTGACATGCGAAGGGGACTTCAGGTGAATGGCAGGATATAAATTCTAAAATAAATCCTTCAACCAACAGTGTGTTGGTTCCTAAAGCATGCCTCTTGCCAAATGTATTTTTGTTAGAGAACTGCATTACAAAATTCAGAGAAAAAGCAATTTTCTATTGACATGCAGGTTTTGCAATTTTGCATTTATAAGTAAACCAAATGAATTTTGTCTCCTGTTTCTAGGAATTTGCACAAAGTCCACCAATGTTATCTCTATTGCCTCTGTCATTCCCTCAAAATAAAACAAAGGTTTACCACTGATGCAAAGAAAGATTGCAGAGGCAAATATGGATTTTCCCAGCACGTTAGGGAAATGACTTTCCCAAGCCATTGAAATGCATCCTCCAGGGGTTCTATTACTAAGAACCTTTGTTCCTAGTACTCAGAGCATTCAGAGTATGGCCTTGAAGTCTATGCATGCTTCAAGACTGGAGCATGGGGTGGTCTACACCCTGGGATCTTGACCTGTCATCTTCAGACCCCTAGTGGTTAGTAAAGGCTTTGAAAATACTAGTGGTCTTCAGCAACAAAAGATATTTGAAGAGCACCCATGGTAAAGAAAAGGTTAAAACCTGCTGGTCTAGATCATCACTTTTATGCAGATGATGCGGTTCCAGACCGTGCTTTCCATGGTCCAAACCAGTAAGCCTGGTTGGTCCAGCCCCACTGGTTCAGACCACGGGCCTTTCAGTGCAGTATAACCCCTCAACATTCCCCTTTCATTTCTAAATTTTCTTAAATTCTTAGGATTTTTTCATTGCTATTCTTATTCATCAGTAGGCTTCCTAATAGATGACGGTCTTGTTAGATACTGCCTAAATAACAAGATTCTAATCTCTGGGAACTTTTTCTTAAGCCCTGCTTTGGCTGGCCAATGAAAGTGGCAGTCACTGGTTGCTAAACAACAGAAACTCTCACGTGGCTCTCACAGTGGCCCATTGTGTCTGTTTTTTTCAGAGCACACTGCATGGCATTTCGCAGCTCTGTGGCAGAAATTATGGCTGCAAATACAGCTGATTAGTTTGACACTGTGCCAGTGTGTGGATCCAGCATAGAGGGAAAAAAAGGCATTGCCAAAGCATTCAGAGAGTGAGGAACCCCCTGTTTTCCCTCCCAAGGAACAGGCAGCCTTATGTGGTCATGGAACCCAAGGGTCACCAGTGTGTCTACCTGTTGCTTTAACGAGGCCATCTGATCATGGTCTTAGTTCCCAGTAAATAGTTTACCAACAACATGTGCTCAGGGATTACTCTATGCCTCTACCTGGAATTTAAGGCATAGAGAGTGTGTTTTTCCCATGGCCCATGCAGTTTTTAATGTGTTATATAGCTGCTGCTTTTAAATTGTTTTAACCTTTTTTTTTTTAAAAAAAAACTTCTATGAACCACTTTGAGTTTTTTCTTAAATGGGCAGCAGTATAAAAATGTCTTAAGTAACTATTCCATCTGTCATTTCATCATAAGGATCTCTCCTGCTTTACTTTGGCATATTGTATTATCTTCTGGTCAGAGACCACAAATGATCTTGACTGAATGACGTTGCATTTATTGACATAATCTTTCCTCAGTTTTCATCAAGCGTAGAATCTACAGAACGGCATACATTCCAGATCTCCCAAAAATCAAGTATCTGTCACATGGCATATTTGAAACCCTTGAAACTTTGGGCCCTGAAAATCAGATATTTGGTAGTAATGTTGTTAATAGGTTGGCTTTCCTTCTTACTGTCTGATTTAATTTAATTTTAATATTAGCCATTAAGATTACTAAATTGCAACTAGTCCATGGACTAATATAATTTGCCTTTGCATGTTTTATATCATAACTGTGCTGTCTGAAGAATATTTATACTTTTTTCAATACTCCCCTCTTTTTTAAAATAGCCATTGTATTTAATCACTTCTGATGTAAATGGAAGGGCTCAGGGTGAGGAACCATGTATCTCTCACTCATTAATTCATAATTCTGAAAATCAGAAATCACTCCACAACTATCCACTCATACATACATATTTTCCCCAACTAATGCATCTTTCAGAATGTGTTTCCTGTTAATGACCTTTTGGAACAACCACAAAACATCTGAACATTTAGGAATAGAAAAAGCAATAGATAACTAACCCTAGTTTACACATTAACCTAGAAGGTACATATCAGATCAATTCACATCAGGGTCTCCAAAACAACTGACTTCCTCACACAACCAATGTTGTTTATAACTATAGGTTCATAATGAAACTTGGGCAAGATCAGTGCTGTCTGCACTGAACCACTCCTGGTAGTTCTGGTTCATGGAAACATGTCATCTACATACATCCTGTAATCCAGAACAAGGCTCCTTAATCCAGATCTGGCTCCATCCAGTATAGACAGAGCTGTACCTGCAGGGACAGGGCCTCCTTAATCTGCATAGGAATGTGTGGATCAAGAGGCCCAAGATCCAATTTAAGGGCTGCTTAACCCGGATCACTGAGTGAGGAATGGGCCAATGACTTTGAAAACAAATCTTAGAAGTCATGGCTGTCTTGGACTTTTATAGGCATTTTCTTGAGGACAAAGTTGTGTAATTGTTGGAATCTGAGGTGAATTCACACTTAGACCTGTAACATGTAATTAATCAACCTCCAGGTAGGTGCATCTGCACTTTCAGGAGGGTTTTACGGACTAGAAACACTCCCTACCTGCCCAGGGCTTGCCTACTTGCCTACTATCTGTGGTGCAAGAAATCATGCACCACAAGCACCCTAATCTTAACCTAACATGACAGAAAACTTACCTGGCAGTGTCCAGTGACTAGCATCTGCACTGGTTCTGGTCAGGGGGCCATCTGAGCTGCCACACAAGTACACTGGCAGCTCAAGACAGAGTGCCAGCATTACTATAGTGACAATGCTGGCACAGTCACAGTCATGCAAAACACGGAACCAAGGGGGCAGTGCCCTGCAGAGGGCCAGACATGCAACCGAACACCAGTAGCTCTCCAATCACACATGGGCTAGGCTATCATGGAGTAGAGCTTTCAAGCGTGAGCACTAGTCAATGTTAGTCTCCCATCTCACGGACTGGAAAGCAAGTGCAGAAATGCCCCTGGTCTGCTATCACACCTAGGAAAAGCCTAATGGATCAGAGCAGCAGGCTAGTCAGCTGCTTGTTCTCCTGGTATCTAATGTGATTATGTGGGAAGCCTAGACACATGACTCAGGTGCAGAGATACCTTTCTGCTTGCAATTAGACACGTGCAGTGGATCAGGACCCCTTTTCTGCTCCCCAGGCATGATGGCCTGCTAAGATGGGAAGGAAGGATCCGGGATCAACTGGCTCAATAGGATTTGGATAACTGGGCTAGCTGGACCACTGACGTAAGGAGACAGCAGCTGTGACACAAGACATAGCAAACTGATTAGGGATGGGCATGAATGGGTTTGGGGACATTCGATTTGTAACAAATCAAATGTTAAAAATTCGTATTTGTTTGAATAGATCCCCTTCAAATGTGGTAGGATGCTATTAGATACAGATTTGTACAAATATCCAATATGAATGCACACATATCAGATACATATCCTGGATGCGTATTCTGAGGCCTTTTCGCACTACACTCATTCCATTTGGAACGGGTGTAGGACGGGGGGCCTAAGACACTTCAGGACACTTTTGCCATTCACACACAGGTGTGCAGGAATGCGTGTAAACGCGTTCCTGCGCACCTGTGTGTGAATGGTAAAAGCGTTCCAAAGTGCCTTAGCCGGCAAAGGCCGGACAGGGAAGGGGACACGGCCAGTGAGGCTGCGTCCCATTGGGTGCGAGCACCCAAGGGGCGGGCAGCACTGTCAAGCCGGCTGCTCCGCTTCTTGCTGGCTGCACGGGGCAGGATTGGGGCCCGTGCAGCTGGCAGGAAGACGCCCGGGCACCCGGGTGCCCATCGCAGGGCCCGGGGCAAGGTCCGTATGGGGAAGGAGCCCTTCGGAGATCGGAGCCCCTGGCTCCGATCTCCAAAGGCTTCCCCGCCACACAGATCGTGCCCATCTTTGGGGAGTAGGTGCCTACACTGAGGTGCCTACACCCTGAAGATGACTCCCCCCCCAGGGCCCTGGGAGGATGCGCGCGCGCAACGCAGGACCTACCTGCTCGCTGTCCGGCCTCGGAATGAGGCGAGGATGCCGGGAACACGCACCACATGGTTCGGCAAGGCCCCCTATTGGACAAGCAGTTCACTGATCTGCGGGGCGCCTGTGCCCCGCAGACGGTCACGATGGGGGCAGGGGGGGACCATTGGTTGACCGGAGTGAGGCGCTCCGGTCGCCCAAGGGGTTCCTCGCCCCCAGCCAGCCCAGCATTGGCCTCCTGCCACCCCGGAAAGGGGCTACAGGAAGCTGATGCTCCCAGGTCCCCGACTCCAGCAGCCGCAATGGGGTTGCCGGGGCCGGGAAGGGCCTAGCTCCCCCCCCTCACGGAAGGCTATCACCTTCCTTGCCGGGCTGCGGGAGTGATCACGCAGCGGCAGCGAGGCTGGCAGATGGCAAGGGGACCTACGATTCGAATCGTGGGTCCCCTCGCTGTTTACCAACCTCGCCGCGGCTGCGCGATCGCTTCCACAGCCTGGCAAGGTAGGCAATCAGCCCAACCGCCATCAGTTGCTGGGCCGATTTTCGGCCCATGCTGACGGGGTAGGCGTGCCCGCGGCTGTCAGGGAGAGAAGCGTGCGCGAACGCTTCTCACCCCGAACACGCCGGGACGCTTCGTACGCGCGGGAACGGATGCAGAGCACTTTAAAGTGCTCTGCATCTGGAACGCACGGAAGACAGCCCGGGACGTGCCGGGACGCAAACCCGGCCGCGGCAATGTGAATGCTGCGTCCCGGGCTGTCTTCCGTGCATTCAAAAACCGCATGTGCGAAAAGGCCTCTGGATACGTTTCCTGTTCAAATGCATACATATCAAATACATATCCTATACCAACGCATACGTATTGGATACAAATCAGATACGTATCCTATAAGAACACATAGGTATCCGATACACATCTGATACATATCCCCAGTTTAACGAATGTCCGAACTATTTGTACAAATGTTTGGAAACATTCGTATTTGTCCCAATGTTCATGTACAAAGGTTGTAACATTCGATTCGTGTATGAATGTCCAAATTTGTACAAATAACGAATGTTACGAATATTCCTGCATATCCCTAAATCTGAGGCTTTCCTCCACCTCTCAGCACAGCCCCTGCCTGCAGAGCAGAATAATAGGACAGTTGGGGGCTGGGTGGGAGGGATCTTGAACTAACTTCTAAATATTAACTATGACAAGAGTCACTGGTGGATTGACATTAACCTAACCTGGGACGTTTCTGCACTTTGCATCCCATCCATGGGATTGAAAAAGTGCATCCTCACTGGTGTGCACTAGCATTCACACTTGAGAGCACTAGTGCATGCCAAACCACCCCCTAATGTGGCTGCAGACCTATCTGGGTCTGGAGGCATTTCTGAGTGCTGCCATCTTCTGCACAGAGCCCAGCACGGCTGCCCGTGCACCAGTGCAGTCACCACAATGATGGTGATGTGACATCCCTGTGCACTTGTATTTGTGGTTATCTGAGGTTCCAGTGCACTTGCATGGCACCTCAGATGACCCCTGGAACTGGCAACCGTGTGCATGGTCGCTGCTCTGGCCAGAACAAGTAACACTGTGGATGTGTGTGGTGCTTCCGGGAAGGCAGGAGATGTTTCTGATGTCAAAATGCCTCCTGCAAGTGCAGATGGTGCTTTCCAGAAGCTAACCCAACGGCTACTAGCAGGCCAAGTGTGAATTGGCCTTAGCTTTCTGCTAAAATATACTGCTTTCCATTTGCTAATCTGAAGAAATCCAGAAATATCTTTATTACATGGGGTGCCTGCTTTCCTGAAACAAACACACAAGTCATCCATCCTGGATGTTTCTAAGGCCATTTGCTGGGATTCGAGAGCAGGAGAAGGTGTGCCCTTGTCTCTGTTTGAGATGCCCTTGGGAAATTGGTGGGCCACTGTGTGCAACGGGACGCTGGACTGGATGGGCTGTGGCCTGGTCCAGCAGGGCTCCTCTTATGTTCTTATGTTCTGGTTTTCTTAGACCCATTGTAAAACCAGCAGATGGTGCTGTACAGCATGTTATAAAATCCCATAGCCGGCAGTGTTTGATTGAGTGAGTTCGTGACATCTAAAAAGTTTCTAATGCAATTCCTGAGTTTAAACAAATGTTTATGGAATTAAGTAGTGATTTCTTTGGGTCTGGAAGTCTATTTTACTGGCTATGTTTACAGTCATTAGATGTTAACATGTGCCCTTCACTGGCCTTCTCTCCCCCCCGCCCAAACTACCCAAGCCCACCTCGGTGTGGAAAGACTTGAGCTTGCATTGCTGTTCAGGTCGCTTATAATAAGGGCGAAAAATTCTTACTCAAACCAATCAAACCGAAGCCTTGTTTACACAGTAGAAGAGGGGGGGGGGAGAGACACACACACACGTGGAGAACAAATTCTAAGAATCGTAAGTAATAGCTCTATGTTTGTGTATTTGCAAAAAGATAATGTGTGTGTGTGCATGTGATTATTTGTGATTATATTCTATTAATATAATAAATGGTGGATAGGTAGCTAAAAACATTGGCTCCTACTCAGAACAGAACTGAGAAATACAATCAGATAAAACTTGTGGTAGTGGAGAACAAGCTATAATGCTTCATTAGATAAAATAATGCATTACGTTGGTTGGAGTTTCTTTGCAAAGATGCTCAAGTGAACACTGAAATGGTTCACAAACATCCTTCTTCTTCTAAATCAGCGAGGGGATTTTTAAAAAGGTGATCATTTGAATTGTAAATTGGATTGTTCCAGGGTTTTCAATTGCCTGTATTAGTCTGTGACAAGAACAGTGTTCTTCATGTGTTCTATAAGGCCAGCTTCCCTCTCTGTAAACAAGCTGTTTTCAGTATGTCTCTCAAACAACAAACGCTTACAGTTATATGCAATGCACTATTGTTTCTAAAAATGGATTCAGGGGCCCCGTAGATTAAATGGATCTGAAGCAGAAAATATCTAATTGTCCAAGTCTTCAGCCCAGGATGGAACAAAAATGAATGGCCCAGAGAAGAAAACAATTCTTCACATCAGATCAGAATGAAATTGGCTGGTTAGCTTAGTGCCTTTCCTCATGTGCCGCCTGTAATTTTACTCTGTCAAGCAAAGATCCCCCCCCCTCTTTTCTTTACCCTTCCTGAAACCTCTCTCTGGCTTTCTAGTAGTAAACAAGTCTGGTGTTTGCATTGTATTGGAGAAGACACGTTCTGTAGAAACGCTTCCTAATGTGGATTTGGGATTTTACCCTGCAAAGTTCTGTGCATGCACACATATAGAAAAATGTGTCTCTTCAAGCTCCAGTGTTTAAAATGCTACAGATAAATGGGCGGTTAAAGAGTTTTATTGCCCCTGCATAAACAATATGTAAACTCTGGGTCCCGTCTCACGTTACTGTAGCAACTACAAACAATCACTGTGGCATTTCTTTTCAAAATGTATAAAGGAGGCCCTTTTTAAAAGCCCAATCCTGTGAAAATCATGGCCTTGTACATAGAAGTTATAAAATGATGTTTTTTTTGCTTAAAGGGAAACCAGAGTTCAGAATGGATAAAGTAGAGCTTCGAAATTGGACAGATTTTGTTAACAAAAAGTAAAAATAATGCCTTACTCTCTCTCTACTCTCTCTCTCTCTCTCTCTCTCTCAGTGTTTAAAATCGTTAGGACTCTCATCTGAATGCTTCGCGGTAAATTGGATTTGATTGTGATGCTTTACTTTAACTTGAGATTAACTGGGCCTTGTGCACAATCCAAATCACTGGTAACCCTTCTTCCTTGCTTGAATCTTCTGAGTCATGGAATTCCCTGGAACATCAGTGCATCTGTGATCCAGTTGTTTGATATTTCTGTCAGTTTGCCTAAATTAGAAGTTTGCACTTAGTAGAATGTCTTTTTGTGCAAAGGAGAAAGATACAGCTTAGAAGTTCTTTTAGGCATGGAATTGCACATTCGAGTCATATTTTATTTCACATGCGTGCATGTTGATAGCAAGAGAGGGCTAACAAACTGCATACGGGAAAAGTGTAATTGTCCTTAGAAAAAAGGACTATATTTGCTAATCATTTATTATAATAAAAATTACTTTCAAAGCAATGAAAGACCTGCTGCAATATATCTTTTAAGATGCATACGCTGCAAAATGTACATTACTTGACAATTTTTAGTTTGGAAATGGAATAACCATTTTGCTGAACACAAAATCTGTTTTCAGACCCAAATCTGATGCTGCTCAAATGGGTTTCTTTTTCTTTTTTTCCTTCTATAGTGAAGTTTTTAAATGGATTTCTATTTTTTTTGCTTCTACAGTGAAGTTTTAAAACCTTTTCTATTTTTTAAAAAACCCTGTAGAACAAAGTTAATTTAGCTTTTTTTCCATGAGTTAAAATCCCCTAGTAAATGAAATCGTAAAATACTAAATCATATAACTTCTGTTGCTTCTATCTAGCATCCAACAACTCTGACCCATTTGTTCTTGAAGTGGCTTCCTTACCTCGCTTCCTCTCACTTCCTCATTTAATTTTGTATAGTTTCCAAATTGTCCTTATTATCATCTGTTAGTACCCCTGGTGACAGAGTGCAGGACTCCATTGTATCTGAGTTAATAAAGCAGAAACGCCAGTCTAATTACACACAGAGATAAGCCACATTGGCAAGATTTACCTTCTGCAAAGTTTATGTGTGGTTAATTCTTCTTAATATATAAGACACGTAGACAATTTGGCAGAAGGTTAAAGCCACTTACATTTAACAAATAAATAAATAAATAGCTATAATATCTTTATGTGTCTCAGATTAATAATCCAGTGACAAAAACCTTGATTTGGGAATAAATCATGGTTGATTTTAGTGCAGTTTATTTTCAAGTTAAAAGTACTTTGAATTATTCCCTTGGCATTTGGTGTCATTATTTGTTTCTGTTCCTGACCTGCATGTATATACAAAGTACATACAAAGTTGAAATGTCAAGAAATCTCTCTCATTCTCTCTGTCTCTCTCTCTCTCACACACACACGATTAAAAGTGTACAATAATGCTGTATCTCTTTTTGCCTATCAGTATAGCAAAGGGTGTAATCCACATCCAAAGGAAAACCAGAAACTCTTACTGATTTTCCTGGGTCAGGATTGCACAGCTAGCATCCTTCATTTGTTAGCAGAGCTTTTCCCTTTTGGTTTCAGGACACAATCCTATATTTAGCAGTTTATACAAAATCCTGGGCATGCAACAGATCTTCTTTGTAATTGCATTGCATAATCTCCCAGGGTTATCATGAATGCAACCTAAGTGTTCTTTAAATATAAAGTGTGTGACTTCAGAGGCTTGTCTTGCACCAAAGACTTCCCTGAACACCTCTGGCTAGTATTCCCTGAAAGGCAAGATATGTTATCAAAACGAGCCACTTTGCTGTTCCAAATGTTTTTGATAGCATATCTACAGCTTCAGGTTGCTTATCTGATGCTGTGCTCACAGGGCTGTAATAATGTACAAGTCGGCAGAGTTCCTCCTAGCTGAGTTGAGTGATGCCACGAAAGCTCCATCAAACCCAGTCCAAAGTGATTTCATCATGCAACTTTAAACTATCTGAGGTGCCCAGTGTTCCTGCAGCAAAATTAAATTTCCACACGCATCTGATTTTTACATACAGATCATTCCCTGATCTGTCTGTGGAGCAGAACTCTAAACCCAGCCGTAGCTTTGGCAACTTTGTAGCATCTGCATGTTTTGATTATGATGGTGATGGTTCAAGAGATCACAATGTTACTAATCAAGAAGAAATATTTATAATTCATCGATTGCAAATTTGACTTTGTTTAACCTTCTCTAAGCTTTCTATGTTTTAAAACACCACCGGGCAGATTTACTTTATTTTCATTTCAATTCAAGATTCATGCTGCACCCTGAGTCTATTTTTAATTTAAGTGGATTAGGTTCTTTCCAGATCCTTTTACTGTATTGACATGGATGTACCATATTACTAGGTACAATGAGTTCAGCGTCCTCCAATCTACTAAATACATAAAGCCATAAGAAGCCTCTTATGTGCAAACCAGGTTAGAGTGAAGACGTCAGATTAATATTTGATTATGCAGAAGTGCTCCTTAATCAGATCGACTTATTTCTCAACAGAGTGTTTCTGCAATTATCATAATTGTTGTGCTAAATATGTTTGTCTTTATATCCGGCTTTGGGCATAATCTCTCTCTCTCTCTCTCTTTTTCCAAATGCCCCCTTGCCCCCTCCGTGCAGTTCAGAGATTCCTGTACAAGACCCAATTAATATTAAGATGACGGTCCCTGGTGAGTTCTCCAAGAGCCTAGTAGCTGCGCAGTCTCTAACATCCTTAAGTACAGTCTACTTGAATGATCAAGAGCGTCTGAGAGAGACATACAATTCAATAATCCCTTTTCTCAGGAAAGTCAAGAGTGCAGTGAGATAAGAGTGAAATCAAAGGAGCACATCTGAAGGAAAATGACTGGCGCAGGCTTGTAGTGTCTCTATTAAAATGCAAAAGTTATGGATTTCTATTAGAGATGACGGGAACCTTTTCTGATCCATTGATTTCTTTTGATAGTTTGGTGATTTCTCAGAGATTATTTTAAAAAGCTTAAGGAGGAGGGGGACGGCTCACCAAAGGGAAATCTTCCACAGTACTTCACATGCATGTATTCATGTATGCATGCACTTGTAGGCACAGAAACAGCCAGTCGTTCACTAAAGAAACATTATGTGATGCTAAGCAAAGGAATCTGTCTTGCTGTTCTGGCTTCTTTGCCAAATCTTTTCCTTGTTCTTTGTTTTTCTGGGTTTTTTTTTTGTTGTTGTTATTTTTGCAGAGGACAGATCTACAAAGCAGTGCTAGCAGCCAAAGCATGCATGTTTCTGAACAACATGCCTTGAATTTCTAATATGAACAACCAGTGCAGTTACCCAGCTTCATAGCTTTCCAGGATCACTTGACTTGCAATGGAAAGTTAAGAGGGAGTAGCCATAGGTCAGTGGTAGAACAAACTGTCTGGGAAGCAGAAGGTTGCCGGTTTGATCCCCAGCCTCTCCTTGGGGGTAAGCAATGGCAAGCCACATCAGTATCCCTGCCAAGAAAACAGGTGCCCTGTTAGTAAATAAGGAGTTGACCACCACTTGGTGGTACCCCAAAACAACAAGAAAGCTAAGACCAGTGTGATGTATGAAACAGCTGGGTATTTTGCATGTACCTTCGTGGTAAAGATGTGGGAAACTCACACACATTGTATCTGTACATCACAGAGTTGTGTCTTTACTAGAAAGGGCTCTGTGCATGCCAGAGTTCCCCCCGTGCTCATGGGTGGTATGGATCAGTTAAACTTCTCCACCCCTATAGCAGCAAGGCTGGAATGGCTCTGCACACTGCATCTCTGCCACTTCTGGGTAAGTGCAGGGAGAGCACACGCTCGGAGGCATAGATGTGGCAAAGCAATCACCTCACACAACAACTCTACCTGGGAACCGGGTGGCATGTTCACCCCAGGGTGCCTGCTGCCACTGCAAAGGGAGAAATGATGGTAGGAAGTGCTTTACTGGGTGCCCCCACATGTAAGTGGAAATGCAGACCAGATCATATCAGGCCTTTTCTGCACTTACCTTAGTTCCAGAATAAGGGCCCACATAATAGGTTTCTGGGCCTCACTGATCTCCATGTTAGTGAGGATCTGTGAGGTCCTGACTCCCATAAGTATGCTTCATCTCAATCAGAGAGGCTCCAATCTGGAACACAGGACTTCCAGGGGATGCATTTTGATGGTATGCTAAAGTGCTTCCCCAGAATACATCCCCTGGAACCTCCAAGCCTAACCTCAAAGCATGTGTGCATTTGAAGTCCAGTGATCAGATTGGTCTGTTCCAACCATGCCGTTCCATGTTCAGAAGTAGTGGGCCTGGTCGACCACAGACAAAGAAGTGCAGAAAGGCCCCAAAATTGTGGCTTTGGGAAGAAGTCTGTTATCAGTGGGGCTTGGAAGATAATTTTGTGTATTATTGTTACTGTTACTGTTTTTGTATCTTTCCTTCCTTCCTTCCTTCCTTCCTTCCTTCCTTCCTTCCTTCCTTCCTTCCTTCCTTCCTTCCTTCCTTCCTTCCTTCCTTCCTTCCTTCCTTCCTTCCTGTCCTTTTTTATGACCAGTGCAGTTACCTGCAGTTTCTTAGACCAAATGCAGTTTATATAGCTGCATAGGAACCCTCTAAAATGTGTTAGAATTACCCAAAATTCATCTGGTGCTTTCAAACAGAGCAGTGAAAATGGAAACTGTTTGAAGAAATCAGATGGAAGTTTCAACAATGCTAATTTTTCTTTTAAGGAAATTGACCAAAATTACAGAACCCTTTAATTTCTTGCTCATACCTATTTCTATGTAGAAGGAGAAGAAGAGTTTGGTTTTATACCCCACTTTTCTCACTCATTTAAGGGGACTCAAAGCTGCTGACAAACCTTCTTGTCCCATAACAGACACCCTGTGAGGCATGTGGGGCTGTGAGATCTCAGAAAGAGTGCTGTGATGAGCCCAAGGTCACCCTGCTGGGTTCATGTAGGAGTGCAGAATCAAACTCCATGACTGCAAGATATGAGTCCAGAGACGTTTTCGCACGGGCGAAAACGGAACGCGAAAAAGGCAGCTGCGGACACGTCATCCGCATTGGCCGCGCGCGGCTTGCGTCCCGACGTGTCCGCAGCTGCCTCTTTCGCGTTCGAAATGTAGAGCACTTCGAAGTGCTCTACACGCGTTCCAACGCGGACGAGCCGTCCGCAGGCGTTCGGGAGAAGAAGCGTTCGCGCCGCTTCTGTCTCCCGATCGCCTGCCGGCTCGCCTCCGACGCCGCGCGGCTTTGACAATCAGCTGTTTTTCAAACAGCTGATTGTCGATCTGCCTCCGCGGCCGCCGGCGCGCCCCTGGCCGGCGTTTGCCGGCTAAGCCAGCTTCGGGCGCTTTGACCATTCGCACCCAGACGCTCCGGAACGCGTTTACACGCGTTCCGGAGCGTCTGTGTGTGAACGGGGAAAGCGCCCGAAGCTGGCTTAAGCTTTCCGCCTGAACGCGTTCGGTTTCGAACGCGATTCAGTGCGGAAATGCCTCAGCACTCTAACCACAAGACCAAAGTGACTGAGCTTTTAATTTCTAAAATAAAACATTTTTTAAAAAAATCTAGCAAGATATTTCCAGTAGGTAGATCAGCACAACCAGAAGAAAGGAATATTTCATAAGCAGATAGGACTGCCTGATAAATAGGAGCCATTGCAAGTTATGCATTTCTTCCACCTCCCCACCCCCATCCTGTGCACTCTCTTACTGAATAATAGGATGTACTGCCACATTTGCTGGCTGGAGATGGTATACTAACCCCATCGATCTACAATCAGACATTGGTTTTCTGTCACTTTTAAAGTGATTGAGGCACTAAAGCATGCTTTTGATTTTTAAAAGATATGCTTCTTTCAGAACAAATGGACTTTTCTTTGAGCTTCACAGAAAGCCATCTGCCTGCTTATGCAGACTTACGAACCAGAAGAACAACAACATATAATTTGGTGAGCATCTCTTGCAAAAAATAAATAAAACAAGTCTTCTAAGGCCTTGTGACTTGAAGATACGCTGGAAAAATAGAAAGCTAAAGGTATATTCTAATAAGCCTTTTCCTGCGAGGTTTTTATTTATTTATTTTATTTTATTTTATTTTATTTTATTTTATTTTATTTTCATCCCACCTTATACCTGAAAGGTCTCAGGAAAGATCACCATAAAAGTAATCTTACAATAACATAATTAAACGGTCCAAAACAATAAAATGAAAAGTGAAGAGAGGAATTTGTATCTCAGGCTACGCCTTCAGTTATGGTTTCTGGGGTCTCTCCGTGGGACCATTTCCAGTAGCAATGGATGGTTTGCTGTGACTGTGAGGGTTCCTTTCTTGGCGCCATCATTGGCAGAGGTGCTACCTTTGTTGGGTGGTTTCTCCCACCCTGCACAGATAAGGTGGAACTCCATGGTTCTTCTGGCTCCAAAATGGAGACCTTTCAAATCCTCAGGTCTTAAGGGCAGGTTGCAGCAATTAAAATAGATGGTATATATATGCATGTATAGCATCCAGAGTTTTTATATATGTATGCATAGCATCCAGATGAAATGTGCTGCATGCTACCACCTCTGAGCTAACTTTGAGGCACTTTTTAAAATGTATGTTAATGTAGCCTAAGAGACAAAGGTGCAAGCAGGCAGACCTGAAAATGGACTGAAGAACATTGCAAGTGAAGGTCAGACCATGGCTAAGAAGAAATAAAATTCCCCAGACAATTATGGTAGAGAAGAAGATGGCTCAGGGCTACTCAAACTGAAATAAAGCAAAGGAAAGAACAGCCAAAGCCCATTTTATATGATCTCTGCTAATTTTCAAGGTGGGCAAAACAAACCCCCATTTGCTTGGGCTGAGAATGGGAGTCTCAGTCACACACATATTCCTGCCTTTTGAATGCTTATGTAAAAATCAAATAACCTCTTACTTTGTTAAAATCCAGTGGCAAAGGCAACGTATAAAGGTGACTGCTCTGTAATCGTAGACTTATCTGGATAAATGTGGGCATGTTTCAGCCCCACCAGAATCCCTTGATAGTAATTATGGTGCCAAGCGCCCCGTTGGCACAATTATACCAAGGCAATAATTAGTAGTAGTAAGATTAGAACCCCTACATGTTAAATCTGTGGAAGCAAAGCTGAGTGAAGGATTTAAAACAGTTTCAAAACATTGTATTGTCTTTATTACAGTTATTATATTTCAGTAAAGAAGGGTTTTCTATAAAATGCACTTAAAATAATCTGGTCCTGTCACTAAAAATAGGCAGAAAGAAAGTAATTGCACTCAAAAACGTTGTGAGCACTGACTTTCCTATTTAGGTGCCTTTGTAACAAAAGTGACAAAGATCATGAACTTCAGCAGTAGCTGCACGACCTTGACTCCTTCCTTCCTTCCTTCCTTCCTTCCTTCCTTCCTTCCTTCCTAGCTAGTTAAAGACTTAGAAGTAATCTAATGTAGAAGTAAGGAAATGTTGCTTATTCAGTAGGAAGTAGGTCAAGAACTTGAAGCTGAACTTGAAGCACTGGACTGAAGAGGAGACCTTCACTTTATGGCTAAACATAGCTTTGGACAAAGTAAAAGCCTGCAGGTGGATCGTACAGGAGAGTCACGCCTCCTCCTGGGTTTGATGGTGTGAAGGGAAGAGCTCAAACACATTGTTTTTAACTCTATCCCACAGATTCACCAGCCATCGCTGGTAGGCTGCCTCTTTGCCTCTGGGAGTGGTGGCTGGGTGGATGGAGGAGTCTCACCAACTCACAGCACCCTCCTTGCCCCTTTTCAGATTGAGGTGCCATTTTCCTCTATGAGAGATTGTACCACGAGACATCATGTGCAATCACTTTGAAAGTGCCCATGGTCAGTGAGAATGGAGATGGGGTAGTGGTGGTTGCCTTTTTGGATGCATGGAGGTACCCAGAAATGCTAAGTGAAAATGTGGCCATAGTCTCTATACAAGCTTCTGGGATTGTGTCTCCATCAGAGCAGCTAGTCTCGGTTGGGGGTAATGGAAATGTAAGTATGTATTTATCAATTCATTTATTTATCAATTTCTTGATTTATCTTTTCTTATTTATTTATTTATCTTTTCTTATTTTATCTATCTATCTATCTATCTATCTATCTATCTATCTATCTATCTATCTATCTATCTATCTATCTATCTATCTATCTATCTATCTATCTATCTATCACCTCACTCTGTAATCAAAGGTCTCAGGACGAGTTACAACAATATTAAAAAAAATGAGCCCACTAAAAAAACTCTCTGAAAAGTGAGAAGGGGATGTTATCTTCTTATTTTTTATTGGCCCAACTTAAGGTGCCTTTCCCTTCTAATGGGGAAAAAACCCTGGATCTGGCTTTTTAATTGATTTGATCAACAAATAGACTTGTTTATTATTATTATTATTATTATTATTATTATTATTATTATTATTATTATTATTATTATTATTATTATTATTATTATTATTATTATTATTATTATTATTATTATTATTATTATTATTATTTGGAGTCTTCCATCTTCCCTGTCCATGAAGACTTATGATTCAGGCCTGATGAAGCTGGTCACTGTATAAAGAAAATCAAGGTACTTCTGAAAATTCCTCATCTTCCAAGATATTGAGACTCCTGATGTCCCGTATCAAGAATTCTTTTGCTTTCTTTCTTTCTTTCTTTCTTTCTTTCTTTCTTTCTTTCTTTCTTTCTTTCTTTCTTTCTTCTTTGGAAAAACCTTTTCAAGTAATCAAAGCACACTCTGCCTTAGTTTTTTGTTGATTTTTTTTCAAAATAATAAAAAGCTCACTTAAGAACTCACTAGCATTATACAATCACATCTGGATAGCTTTTCACTTATTGCTTTTTTACTAATTTACAGCTGTGCATTGACACAAAACTGCAAAAAAAGTGGCAGTATTGATTTCATCATACTTAAGATTTAAGGTGACCACATTTAAGATTTTGTGCAATGTTTTATATTGATGTATATTGATTTGTCCCACTTATACACCAAAAGAAATGAGATGGAGCCATACTTGCGATCCCATCAAGACCAGCCCTCCTTCTCAACCACCTCAGAACTGCATGTCTCCTTTTATGGCCCTTTCCTTGATGTCTGTAAGCCAAGAGTAATTTTCAACGTTATTTATTCCATAACAGTTCCAAAAATAGTCACTAACACCAATGTTTAAATATTTCAGGGACTAGAAATATGCCCAGACAAAAATAACATGTTCATTTCACCACTGAAGCAAAAAACAATTTGTTTGTTTCTTTGACTGGTATTCACATTTGCTTTAATACTTTTTCATACAGAAAAATACCTGAATGGAAATTCATCACATATTTAATTCTTAGCAGTGTGCTTCCCTAAATTCCACTCAAAATTGAAAATCCACATATTTGTTTCCCATCTGCTAGAAGCCATGACCAGGGTGCCATTTTGGACACCGTCGGCTAGTCTAGGTTTTGTTTATTTATTTATTTATTTCATTTATCTTTACATTTCTATCCTGCCCTATTTCCTAAGGTCTCGGGGGAGGTAACAACATTTTAAAACAGACATATTTAAGATAGAACCCTATATAAAGAAAGTATATCACAATAATGTCTGTGATGGAGGGAAACCGTGCCACATTTAGCCAAAGGCTAGATGTTTGGATGGTGCTTAGTAGGAAGGGAGCCTCCTTAAGTTAGCCTCCTTACTGGCTTAGGACCAGTATATCTGAGAGTCCGCCTCCTGCCTCATGAGTCCCTCCGACCGATTAGGACCCATAGACTGGGGCTCCTGAAAGTTCCAACATTGAAACAGTGCAGAAGAGCGGCCCTGAGGGGGAGAGCCTTCTCGGTGGCAGCCCCCACCTGGTGGAATGAGCTCCCGCACACTATAAGAAATGCCCCCACCCTCCTGGAGTTTAGAAAGCTTGTTAAGACCTCCCTGTTTCGGGAATGGGTTTGAGAGTGGGTGTTTGATGTTACTGTTTTGCTTTTAACTGTTATTGTTTTAACCTGTCTGATATTTTGACCTGTTGTAAGCCGCTCCGAGTCTTCGGAGAGGAGCGGCATATAAATTGAACAAATAAATAAATAAATAAATAAATAAGTTGCACCAGACCTCAATATTCCTGGCCTTCGGACCCTTTGGAGACCCCTGTGCCACCTCTGAAGTTGGTGTGAGCTTTGGAGCTGGCAAAGGGGTGGTGTGGAACAGGTTGTCCCAATGCAAATGGCCTTGTCTTGGACCAAGGACAATCCACCCCAGTTGGCTGAAATCGTTGAGTATATGGGTTTATCCATTCTCTGTGTGCCTCCTCTCTGTTGAATTGCTTCAGGCATCCACAAATCTTTCCAGTCGTCTATGGATGCTCAAAACTATATCAAGGCCTATTTCATAAGTTTTTAAATATAACCAGTGAAGATTTCTCATCTAGATCTGAGCAGATCCAAATATATTTCTCTTATATGAAGTGATAACTTCATATACTTTAAACTCATACTGGGATGATATAAATCTGAATTCCTATTCCTTGTAGCCTTTCCTGCTCTGTTTCCTCTGTAACAGGTTCTGTTCAATTTGTTGCCCTGCAGATGTTCCTCGGCAACTTTCAGAATTTGGTTCCTGGCATTACAGTCCAGAGTAGAATTCTGGGAAGTGTAGTTCATAAACATCTATGAGTTGCAAACCCATAGCTCTGCTCTATGGTGTTCAGAGCGCATAAGGTAAAGAAGAGTACATGTCTTTCTGAATTGCAAAATCCCCCCTCCCATGCATGAAAAGTGTTTGTGTTAAAAACAAAACCTCATAATTTTATGATTCCATAAAGAATCTGCAAATGTCACAGCATGCTTTTTCTCTTTGTTATAGAACTATTAAATGTATATTAGCATGGTCATTTTTATTTAATGGAAACAAATAACAGTTAATCTTATTGGAAGGTTAAGTGGGTTTACTCTGTAAAGGGCAAATCCCAGATGAAGGTTCTGTTTAAAACTGGGGGTGGGTGGGTGGGAGAGGAAAGAAAGAAAAAGGAAAGAAGAAGAAAAATAACTTTAGTTGTTGACAGATGGCCCCTGTCTGAGTCTCTTCGTAGACAGATATGGTTCCTTTTTACACATTTATGGAAGTTGTGGAGATACATATTGAAGAATATGACCTAACAAGAGATGAAGAACAAGCTGGCCAGACTGAGTAGATTAAAGTTCTGATCAACAGCAGATGGCTGCTTTAATAAGAAGGCGCAATTTGCAAAAGTGTTTACATGCAAAAAATTATCAGTCCTTTTTGCTTGAGGAGGAAATATGTTCAGTAACGTCTTATATAACTGTTTTGTTTTGCTTTTATCTGGTTGGTAATATAAGATGTCCCTTATATAGCCTTTTCTTCCTTCTAAAAAAGCCTAGATTTGCCTTTACACCATCGGTAAAACAATTTCATTCATTTTTTGCAATCCATTAGCTTTCAGTAGTATGATTTCACCACTGATTTAGATTGGTTGGATGCCCCTTCCTTTTCTAGGAGCATATTAAAACTGGGTTTTCGTTTACACTGCTGCTCCTTTAAACTGAGTCTCATTTCTGTGGTTCCGTTGAGCTACCTTGGCAAAGAGGGTCACCGTTGGGCAGTGTCACTGACCTACTAATAATGTGGGTGTACCCTCAGCGGTGCCATTGACTTGACATTGGTAGACCAGGCATCCCCTAGTAGGGATGTTCACTAATTTTTTGTTTGTGTCAACTTTGCGTCAAAGTGAATGCAAAGGAAATCCACTTTCATGTGAACAGAGCCATTTTAAATATGGTAAGATTCGAATCTGCTGCGAATGTTCTTTGAATGCTATTCAAATGCATTTCAAATCCCTGATTCCAGTTGCCCCTCAGAATCTGTTCTAAATCTGCTTTGAATCTCCTCTGAATCCACTTTGAATCTGCTCTGGATCTGCTGCAGATGCAGCTGAGCAACCACAATCCTGGCTCCCCACCAGTATGAAAATAACAAAGCACTGAATGAATGCACAAAAGCATTTACTTTGCATTCAAATCTCAATCTTCAAATGCAGCCAATATTTGATTTCAGTGAAAATGTACAAATTCGTCTGAATTGTGAACCTGATGAATAATCCATGCACATCCCTCACCCTTAGTTCTCCAACCCACTAATTCTCCATAGGTGAACAGCTTGTGACAACCAAAGCACAATGTAACACAAGATATGCTGGGCTGTATTTTCCTTTGAGTAGAAGGATTTTTGAGCCTACCAATGGCTGACACAGTTAATCCTGCCTTGGCCTTTGCACCATTCACAGGTAAAGTAAATATTGGGTGGATTATTTAAGGGGCCCAGATAGCTTCAGAGGGACAGATGCTCTCCACAGGTTCAGATGATCTAAGCCCAGTGGACCAAAAGTAACAAAAAAGAGGCTTCTGAAAGGAAGAACCTATCCTGCTAATACAAAAGCTTCTAGTTTTACTTGTTGGCCACCCTTATGTTCTCTTTCAAAACCATACTTGGCTAGAATGTTAGTTGAGGTCTTGTGAGGCATTGGCCCTTTCCTGATCAAAGGCCTCCGTGGTCATCTTCTGGGCCTCATCAATCTGCATGTTAATGTGGATCTGTGAGGCTCCACCCCATGCAGAGACAGTCTGCCTGTGTTAGGAGCTTAATCCTGATCAGGAAGGCTCTGATCGTGATCACTGGTAGTCACATTTAAATATGACTACCAGAGGACAAGTGGGCCTTGATCCTGAACAAGGGAGCATGGAGTGCAGAGGCATGCCTCAATGTTCAGAATGATTAGGGAGGCGATTTTGGAGGCACACCAAAGTGTACCCTGAAATGCATCCCCCAGAGACTCCAGAGCTAGGATCTTTTGTTCCTACCCTCAGGAGCCTCAGTGTCTGACCACACATTTCAAGCCATGGTATGGGCTGGAGTATAGATGGTGTAGACAGTTCTGATCCCAACCCTGCCATTTTGTGGTCAGAATCAGCAGCTGTGGCTGTTCCAGATCCACTAATTCTAATCCAAAAGTCCAAATCTTTAGTCATCCATGGATGCCCATCGTGTGACCTTGGGCTAGTCGCTTTCTCTATTGCCTTGGCCACTGTCTAAGACTGTTACAGTAATAAAATGGAAGGGAAGAAGATATTGATTCTTGGAGCTCTTTGAAGGGGAAGAAGACAGCCTATAAAGGAAAAAACAAACAAATAAAAATACCAAGATAACAATAAGCACGTCTGATGGAACCTGAATGTTTGGCACAAATGCCAACTGAGCCTAGGCCTCCATTTATCCCTCAAGGTCATTCCTACCTAGGCTGATGGGGAAGTCTATACAATCACCACTGAAAATTGTACCTCCATGTCTCCAATAGGGAGGTGTGAAAATTCATATTATTCATTATTCGTATGAATTCGGATATTTAGATTCAAATCGAATGTTGGCGCATTCAAAGACTGACATTTGAATTTGAACTGAATGCTTTGGAACATCTGTACAAAGCTTTGTTACATTCATGAACCTTGGAGGTGGGAAAGCAGCTACCCCAGTTGCATCTGCAAGGAATTCAAAGTGGATTGAGAGCTGATTCAAAGTGGATTCAGGGTGGATTTGACATGTTCCTGGTGGATAGATATGGGATACGTATGGGATTTGTATGTGATTCATATGGAACATTCATATTGAATTCGTATGGAACATTCATATCAAATCAAATCCTGACACATGGCAAAGGGGGGACCTATTCAAATGAATATGAATTTTCTTGCATAAATTGAATGCAAAGAAAGAACAACATTTGTGCACATCTTCAGTCTCCAGTGGTGGAGAGGATGCCTTTGGGACAGAAAATTTAAGGCCGCAAGGTGATTTCTGTTGTCGAAAATATAAACGCAGTGGCAGAAGGCACTTTAAGTGGACACAGGAGTGTATAACGGTCACAGGAATCACATATGTCATTCTGCTTCTATAAGCCTCCTGGTTAAACCAATAGGGGTTCTTTTTTATTATTATTTTTATTTATTTATTGCTCACTCCAGATGCAACATTTAAAGTAATAATATCATTATAACCTCAGTCAAGCAGCAATATACCATATTTAGTGGTAATTTGTCACACTAAAATTATTCAGAGGTGTCTTGAGTAAGCCTTGTTGTGTTTTATGTGCATTTCCATATCATGTTTTTCTAGTGATACAGTTTGCAGGATTTCATAGATTTACTACATCTCTCTCTCTCTTTTTATGACTGACATAGCAATAACCCGATTGCAAAGATATTTATGCTGTTTGTGGCTTAGCAAGATAATTAAAGGATATAAATTAATCAAGTGCAATTAATTAGAAACTTTATGCTCACAGCAGTCCTTTTTTTGCATGTATAATTTATATTTATTGATTTCCTAGCTTTCATTAGCCTATGAGATAACAGCAAAAAAAAATGCATTAGAGAGGAAAATGTACAATTAGCGTGAGGCTGAACTCTGGTATAATTGATAGATCAGCACATGTTTGGGGCAAATATAAAGCTTTGTTAACTGTCATAAATACTTACAATTGATGAGGGGGACATCAGGGCGTATCTTTTCACTGATTAATGGTGTGTGTGTGTGTGTGTGTGTGTCTTTGCCAGCCCGTGCGTGTATTTAAAATCAGTCCTCTTAATGGGCGTCTGATAGCCAAGCTGGATTTACGTTTTAATCAGGGTATTTATGGCAGATGGTGGAGACACCTTTAAAAGATTCACTGAGAAAGGAGAAAGGTCCCTCCATAAGGAAAATGGGTACAAACTGGCTCATACCAGTTAAGCATCAACATTTTCCTAGTAGGATGGTCAAACTGTAGTCTCCTCCTCTGTCTCAACCCCCATAGATAGTGGGGACCAGCGCTAATCTTTTGCTTATTTGTCTAATTTGTCTAATTGTTTGTTTGCACTTACCTTCTAGTGAGCTCCGGACCTTTGGCCATAGTCACATCTTCACTTTAAACCTTCTTCAGTCCACCTTGCAGACCTGAAAGCTCACACCTTTTGATATTTATCTGTTTTATTTGTGGAGGTTCCGCCCTCTATTTGGATAGAAATGGATAGAAATGAAAAGGTATGAGTAGTCAGACCTGAAGATGGACTGAAGAAGGTTTAAAGTAAAGGTGTGACTACAGCCAGTGAGCAAGTTTGGTCGTGTGGTTAGGGTGTCAGATTCCTATCTGGTTGTCTGGTTTGATTCTCCACTCCTCCATGAAGTCAGCTGGGTGACCTTGGGCTAGTCAAAGCTCTCTTTCTTTGCATAGAATATTATATTGCTTTCATATTCTATATGGCTTCTTCTTTCTTCTCTTCTTGATGACGCTTATTTCTTTGCTTCCCTTTCATGTCCTTTGGTGCTTTTCAGCTGACCTTTTAATTTTTAGTCAAAATCGTCTGTCATTTCTTCTACTTCTTGTAGATAGTTAATAAAGGAGCTCTAGTCTTTCATAAACTTATCTGTTGTTCTGTCTTTTAATTAATTTGTTAATTTGTCCATTTCAACCATGTCCATCAGCTTAATTAGCCATTCTTGCCCCGAAGGTATCTCTTCTTCCATTTTTGTGCATACCGTAATCTAGCTGCTGTTACCATATATAAAATCAAAGAATTTATATTATCCAAAGTATTGCCTACAAAGCTCTCTTTTTGAGTTCTCACAACCCCACCTACCTCACAGGGCGTCTGTTGTGGTGTGAAAAACAGAAGGTTTGTCAGCAGGTTCGAGTCCCATTAAATCACTGACTTCCACGCCAGCCAGTCTTATCCCTTTATCCTTTTAAACTCATGGTTCAAGGTTTCTCTTCCACACCTTGTTTTTATGTGATTTGTTTTCATGCTCATTATTAATGCTGCTCATTTGATACTGTTATTGCACTTTTGGTAGCAGTTATGTTGGTTCAAGTTCAGTTATGCTTGTTTCACTGTTACTGTTTATTGTCCACTGCAAAGTTGTATATACACTTCATTTAAAACACCCTATTGGATGGATGGATGGATGGATGGATGGATGGATGGATGGATGGATGGATGGATGGATGGATGGATGGATGGATGGATGGAAAAGTGGGATATAAAGCCAATTCTTCTTCTTCTTCTTCTTCTTCTTCTTCTCCTCCTCCTTCTTCCCCCTCCACAGCTTGGTCATGAGTGGTATAGAAACAGACCAAAAAGAGAAGGGATTGATTAAATAATAGCAAATATGGGTTATATGAAAGGAAGGGAAGGTGTGTTGTAATACCCACTCTAGCCAATGCACAGACTAATCACCTGGCAAATCTAATTGTGGTATTTTTTTCAAACAAATTCAGAATCAGACAGATGTTTATTGATTAAACGGTTCATCACTGAACCAAACTAATGTGTGTTCAGTTCAACAACGAACCGAACAGACAGTTGTCATACATGCACATCCCAAGAATGGATCTTTGAAAAAGCGCAGGATCATTTTTAAATACACACAGAGGGAAGGGATAATTATGCATGTCCAAACCCTATTGTTACAAAATTGTATTGCAGCTACACAAACTCTGTGGTTTTAGCATGGCATGCTGTCCTAACTCTAACAGCAGATGTCAAAATACCACCAAAGGGGCTGTGACATATCAATTATTTTGTTCATCCCTATTATTTTTCCCCCACTACAGAGAGAAGCAGTATTTTAATTTTGTGCATTAGGCTCTGAAACATTTGGGACCGTTTCTAGTTCCTGCAAATTGATAGCTCATTTCCAAGAAGCAATATGTTCATATGCAAAACTTGTCATGGAAGTCAAACATCAAAGAGAGAAGACATACATATATATATATATATAATCAAATCTGTCTACAGCTGTAAGCATGATCAGAGACATTGCTTCCTCTAAAATTTGCTTGCAGGCCCACTTAAAACAGAAATGACATGAAATATTGCATATGTCAGCTACTGTAAAATATTTAAAATAAATGTTTCCTTGATTCTCAGTTTACAACGGAAATGGATTTGATTTCTGGGTTATTCCATATAGGAAAAGACATTGCCACGCATATAATGATACCATTCTGCTTGATATAATATATTCCATCAGAATGTAGGAGGGAAGAAAGATGAGAATAAGGAAGGAAAAACCCTGAAAAGTTCTCTGGAATGTTGTGCCAATACACTTAATCATCTCTTTTGTAAAGGTTTTAGTGCCTTGGGTAGACTTTCAAATAAATATGTGGCCTGTTTTAGTAGGAATTTAAGTATTTTCTTTTTAGGACCACCTAATGTCCTCACATTTTTGTTCATTCTGGTGGCTGAAGAACGGCAACTTTTGGCTTAACATGTTAGCTTTTTATCTTTTTCTCTGCCATATGGCAGGGTGGCCAGTTTATGCATTTTCCCAACGCCCACACACCCAAGAAATGCAAAAGAAAAATGACACAAAGGCTGCATATTCCCATTTGAGATTGAAAGAACTTTGAAAATCCTTTTCAGGGCTGAGCATTCCCAAAGGATCAGAGGAATCCAAATCTGAGGATTAAAGGTCCCAAAATGTGGATTATCTATATTCAGATCAATAGAGGTCTCACTGCTGGATTTAGAAATAATCCTCATTGTTTAGCAATGGGAATGCAAGTGCTTTCTTGGGAGGAGGGAACCATGCTTTAGGGGCATCTTCTTCAAATTTCTCCTGATCCAATGATAAGGCGTGATCATTCACCTCTTCCCTAGGCAATGACCACAATGTAACTAAAGAGATCAGAACATATGTAGAGATCAGAACAAGGAGATCTTACTTTCTGGTCATCCTTGCCAGGGCTGGAAGGAGAAGGCAAGTAGCCCATCAAAAGGGATTCGCTCCTTGGGTTCATTCTCTGTGCTTCCCAATTCTATAGGACAGAGTGGCATCACCACTGCCACCAGGGGCAGCCATGCATAGAATCTTAGAATCATAGAATCATAGAATGGTAGAGTTGGAGGGGACCTCCTGGGTCATCGAGTCCAACCCCCTGCTCAAGGCAGGATCTCCTAAACCATCTCAGACAGATGGCTGTCCAGTCTCTGCTTGAAGACCTCCATCGAAGGGGAACCAACCACCTCCCGTGGCAGCCTGTTCCACTGGTTGATCACACTTACTGTTAGAAATTTTTTCCTAACATCTAAACTAAATCTTTTCCCCTGCAGTTTCACCCCATTGTTTCTAGTCCTTCCTTGAGAGAGTGAGAACAGGGCTGATCCCTCTGCCTTGTGACAACCCTTGAGGTATTTGTAGACAGCTATCATGTCTCCTCTCAGTCTTCTTTTTGTTAGACTAAACATTCCTAGTTCCTTAAGCCGTTCCTCATAGGACATGGTTTGCAGACCGTTCACCATCTTGGTAGCTCTCCTTTGAACCTGCTCCAGCTTGTCAGCGTCTTTCTTAAACTGGGGTGACCAGAACTGGACACAGTACTCCAGATGAGGTCTGACCAAGGTAGAGTAGAGGGGGATAATAACTTCACGTGATCTGGACTCTATGCTTCTCCTAATACACCCCAGGATTGTGTTTGCCTTTTTTGCAGCTGCCTCGCACTGTTGACTCATGTTCAGTTGATGATCTACCAGGACACCCAAGTCTTTTTCACATGTGCTGCTGCTCAGCCGAATTCCTCCCATTGTATATGTGCTTTTTTTATTTTTCTTGCCCAGGTGCAGAACCTTGCATTTTTCTTTGTTAAATACCATTTTATTAGTTGCAGCCCATTGTTCGAGTTTCTCTAAATCTTTTTGAATCCTCTCTCTCTCTTCTCTGGTGTTTGCAATCCCCCCTAGCTTTGTGTCATCAGCAAATTTGATGAGTTTCCCTTCAACTCCCTCGTCCAGATCGTTTATAAAAACATTAAACATAACTGGGCCCAGGACAGAACCTTGTGGTACTCCACTTGACACTTCCTTCCATTTGGATGTGCAGCCATTTAAAGCCACTCTTTGAGTACGATTACTAAGCCAGTTTTGAACCCACCTTATAGTTGCCTTGTCAAACCCATATTTGATCAATTTTTCAATGAGGATCGCATGAGATACTTTGTCAAATGCTTTGCTGAAATCAAGAAATACTATGTCTACTGCATTTCCTTGATCAACCCATTCAGTGATTTTGTCATAAAATGAAATCAAGTTAGTCTGACACGACTTGTTTGATACAAACCCATGTTGACTACTGTTAATTATTGAATTCCTATCCAAATGCTGACATATGTGTTGTTTAATAATTTGTTCGAGAATCTTTCCTGGTATTGAAGTCAGGCTAACAGGCCTGTAGTTCCCTGGGTCTACCTTCTTCCCTTTTTTGAAGATAGGAACAACATTTGCCCTTCTCCAATCGTCTGGGACTTCTCCTGTTCTCCATGACTTCTCAAAGATTACAGCAAGTGGTTCAGCAATTACCTCTGCTAATTCCTTCGGTACCCTAGGATGTAATCCATCTGGACCCGGGGACTTAAATTCGTTTAAGTTAGCTAAGCGTTCCCTTACTCTCTCAGTGTTGATTTTGTGTCTTGATTCTCCTAGTCCTTCATCAGTACAGTGAAGGACTGTTGCATGTACATTATCCCTCTTGGAAAAAACAGATGCAAAATAGGAGTTCAGAATCTCTGCCTTCTCAAGATCACTTTCGATCACTTCTCCATTCTCTCCCTGCAGACTTCCCAAAACCTCTTTGACTTTTCTTTTGCTGTTGACATATCCCCAAAACCCTTTTTTATTGTTTTTAGTCTCTCTTGCAAGCCTCAGTTCATTTTTAGCTTTAGCTTTTCTGATACTTGCCCTGCAGATTGTACTGATTTCATTATATTCCTCCTTAGATATGTATCCCTCCTTCCATTTCTTAAACATTTCTTTTTTCTTTTTTATCAAGAAGTCCACCAGCTTGCACAGCGCCAGTTGGCAGGCAGCAGAACCCTCCATTTCAGAGTGTGTTTGAATGTGCATGCCTGGTGGTGGCAGCCAGGGAGCAGTCTCCTCTCCACCCCTCTGAGGAGCAGCCCAAAGCTGAATGCCACCCAGTGGGCAGCGAACGGGGACACAGGGCCAGTGGGCACCTTGCCACCACCAGCCAGCTAGCAGCCATCCGTCTGTCTGGGGCACAAAGGCAAAGAAGGTGTCCAGGGAAGATGTACCGCATTGTGCTTTTCTGAGACTCGTTCTCATACCCAAGCCAGCAATTTCTCCCATTTGGTAACATTCAGATGCAGAAGAGATCAGGCAAGAGTGTCTGATTTTTACAAAGGGGGACTGCATGATCTGATTTGGGAGCAAGTTTTATACAGAGGGTGGGGTTTGAATTGCTAACCCCTATGAAGTCAGGGTATGATGGTGCCCAATTGCTGACTGCATAGGGAGGGGGTTCTCCCCTATGAATCCACGTTATGAGCTGCCAGTGGGAATGCAAAAAAGCAGACCTTGCTGCAGATTTTAAAAACCCTGATTTAAATCTGAATTAAATTGCCCAGTGGGAACGCAGCCCAGATGGGAAAATCCAAATGTAGGGTGAAAAGTCCACATATAAAGCAGATAGAAATGAAAAGGTGTGAGAAGTTAGACCTGAAGGTGGCCTGAAGAAGGTTTAAAGTGAAGGTATGACCAACAGCATTTCTCTGCCTCCCATTCCAAACTGTCCCAGTCAGAACCATCATCTCTCCAATGTTTTCACTGCCAAGATCTGGGGTTGAGCATGTGAACGGCACACCTCCAGCTTTAAGGGAAGAAGATTTGCTGGCAGGCACTTAGCTCTTGAAGGAGCAAGAAATGTCACGGGCTTCCTGCCTCAATGTTCCAATGAAAACATAGTCAGCCTTGGTGTTGTGATCATCAGGCACTGAAATAAGTTCACCCGCTACCACCGATCAGAAAAGAAAATGCATTTCAAGGAAGACCAGTGCAGAACAACTTTCCTTCCCAAGCAGAATGAAGTCTGTATGTGATCTTGTTTGGAAAAATTCTTTTGTTTTAATTTCGTGCATGTTTTATCTACCCACCGTACGTTTCCTGCAACTCTAATTTACCATTCTTGGATTGCACCTGTTCTGTGTGGTCATTATCTAATCTTCACTTAGAAGTTGACCCTTTCTAGTAAATCCTTTGATGTCAGATCAACTCCACTTTTATGTCTTCAGAGTTATGTACAGTTCCTTTCCTTTTTCTTTTCTGTTTTTTTTTTAAAACTGTGTTTGGAAATGAATGGTAAATTGTTCTGAAACACAAGATTGATACAGTAGATTAAAGTACTGAACTGTTCCACGCACAAGGTCTTCAATGCAGCTTTTAGCATCTAATATTTGGATAAATTTAAATATAAGGATTTTCTTTTGTATTGCTTTAATTATAATCAGGCAAACAGTCACATCCTCATATCTGTTTCCTTTCCCTCCCTCCCAGCCATCTTCCCACTCCCCAAATTGCCACTTTGACTACAGATAACGGGAAGAAAAGGAGACAAATGAAGTCACCATGAACACATTTCTCCACTCAGGATGAGAATGTGTTGTTTCTTTACTTCCTCGGGCAACATGAAGCACCTTTCTCCAGGTACACATGAAAAGGCAGGTCAGATCTGAAAGAGGTCCATTTCTAAAATCAGGGTGGTTTTAGAACATGTGCTTCATCATGTCCTGGGTAGGGATGTGCACAAATTGGGTTTTTTTGACATTCGATTTGTAATGAATTGAATGTTAGAAAATTCATATTTGTTCAAATAGATCCCCTTCAAATGTGGTAGGATTCTATTTGATACAATTGTATTCGTACAAATTTGTACGGATATCTGATACATTTCCTATACGAACGGATAAATATCTGATACATATCCTGTAACATATCTGCTCTGAAAGTGTCAAATCCGACCTGAATCCACTTTTAATCCACTCTCGATCCATGTTGAATTCACTCTGGATTCATTGCAGATGTGACTGGCACAGCCGCTTCCCCATCTCTCCAGTTTAACAAATGTCAGAACTATTCGTACGAGTGTCCGAAACATTCATATTCCGACGAATGTTAATATATGAATGGTGTAACGTTCAGTTTGTGTACAGATGTCCAAATTCGTATGAACAATGAATGTTACAAATATTCATGCAGATCCCTAGTCATGGGTTCAGTTTCACTTTATTGGCTCACCTGTAGACTTTTTCTGTTGCTAGACATGAATCAAGCACCTGACCTGACTTTCTGATTCAGATGAAACAGGCACAGGGAGACAGGTATCGTCAGCCTATTGATAACTCCTCACTCCAAGGCTGTTTTCACACTTACCTGATTGACCTGATCCAGCTGGACCAGGGCAGACTGGAGCATTTCTAGCTGCTAAACCACTTCACAGGCTTTTCCAGGACAGCTCCTGCAATGACCCTGAAGATCACACAGTCTTTAGAGCCAAGCTCCATGTTTTCCAATGGCTAGGAACTAAAGTTCCTATTCTTGGGGTTCCCACGGGACCCCTTTTGATGATACAGTTTTGTGTTAAACTGGACCATGGATGCATGTGACTTCTGCACACCTGTTGGCTGTTTTAGCACTTGCTGGGCAACTGGTGGACTTGCTGTTAAAACAGGTCTACCAGTATTCTAGTCAAGGAGAACATTTTGGTCACTTAAACCAGGTACACTCCAGCCAGTGTGGACAGAGTGATCTAGGAGAAGCCTCCAATGTACTATGCCACTATGTGGCAAGTGGCCACTGGACCTTTTACTGAAAGTGTGGAAAGGCCCCAAATCTGTTGATGACCACTGCTGGTGGCTTCATATCTATGGAAAAGCTTGGGAGAAAAGATCAACCACTGAGGAATGTTTCACTTCATTATCTTGATCCACGAGGATTTTAGAAACTTTTGTGCAGTATCAAAATTTGATATGGCTGCACTTTAATAATTAACAGCAGAGAAGCAGCATTCAACCTACGCTGCTATGACTCTCAGTCTAGTAAAAAATATGCATAAACATTCCTATGCTCCAAGATGAATTGGGCTGTCTGCTTTCTTCTTGTTGTTGTTGGCTTTCAATCATAGATGGAGAAAAGTAGCTAGTGCTCAAGGGCAAAAGGTGAATGCTGGTTGTCACATTGCTGCTGCTGTGGCTGTTGTTGCTGCTACTAACTGAACTCATGTCAAAATGTCTCCTAGAAAACTCAAATACTAAAGGAACAAATTAAACTTAGTTTTTTTTGGCAACTTCCAGGGGCTCCTTGCTTTTCAATGGAAAGTAGCTTGGCCCTGCTGGCTGCAATAGTCTTAGACAAGCACTAGATGACACCAATATTCCATTCACTTCTGCTTCTGAAAGCCCTTGTGTGGAGCTAAGTGGAAGCCACCTGCCTGGGGAATATCAGTCCGAAGTTTCTGCTCTTTGGAACAGAGGGCAAGTGGGTATATTCTTTCAGGGTCAGACATGGTAAAAGATGATCAGGCTAAAGAAAAAATATGGAAGAAGAACGCAGATGGTGGTAGAGGTGACAGTCAGACATGGACGTTCTTCTAGGAAGCACCTCCATGCTCCTATTTGTGAGCACGGAGGCATCCGTTTTAGTGGTAGATGGAGGCACCTCTGTTCAGGTTGCAAAATCGTGCTTTGCAACAACAGGGTGGTGTGATCGCTGGAAGCGTGTGCTGCTACCACAAATGGATACACAGTGGCAATGGGGCACTTGACTGGCTCCTTCCGATGGTAAGTGGATGAGTAGCCTGAGATTCATTGGCAGGACTGGAACGAAGGAGGAAAAGGAGGAGGAGACACTAGTTGCCCTTCAGCAGTTTAAATATGGATCCTCTTTCTACTGGGAGGGCTATGCAAGTACACAGAGGACCATGTTTAAGTTTCTACAGCATCTGTAAAGTGAAGGAGAAGACTTCTGAGCATATGGAGGACCATGGGTGCAGAAATTCAGTAGACAGCAGGAAATCAGTTCTTCGGCTGACTCTGGTTTTGCTTAATTGCTGAGGAACATCTTGATGGGCACACATCTACAGGCATCATGTTGGGAACCCCATAAATAAGCGATGGTTTATACTCACTGCTGTCACATACTTGGCCAAAATAGTGAGGCATATTAAGAAGAAAGAAGACAAGGTCAATTCAATTTTAGAAAAACAGCATATATCCTAAGGTTTCCAGTGATGTGCTAGTTAACTGGACATATTTGAGTGTCTGTAATCTGGGCAACCAAGCCACAATTAAGTGAGATTATGTTTTCTGGAACTTGAAATATTGATTCTGCATTTCCTGCTTGCTAAAGCAAATGCCTCGTGCAAATAAATAAGTGCTCAGACTTTTGTAATGTGTTCCGTTGATGCTATAATGCATGTGTGGTATGCACAGTGACCTGATCTGAACATGGAGCATGAAATAAATGGTCAGAGTTGGGTTTCTGTAATTATTTAAGCTAATACTGAGTGTCTCATTTTCAAGGAGTAAATCATAGCGGCTTCACTGCTCCAGTTTCCATCCTGAGTATCAGTGAGATGCAGGATCAACCTGGAGGTTGAATCAAACTGCTATTTATTACCATGAAATGTGACACCCTAATTTAAGTGCCTTATCCCCTTATGATATAAGCTGAGCACTGCATTAGGTCCAGACAATAAAGAAACGAACCCTACTTAGTGTGTTCCTCTGTGTTTTCATGTTTGCTTTGAAGGATTTACACTGTGGAAGACTTTCAGTGCCCTGTTATGTTATTCTGTGGAATGGAGCATGAAACGAAGAGATGGAAAGGAAGCGGAGTTTAGAATATAGTGTTGTCGTAGCTTCTGCCATCTACTTTCCTCAAATCCTGTCTAAATACACAGAAAAAAAATGGAATTTGCTATCAACCAGTTGTTATGACACAGGTGCTAGGTTTGACTGGTTGAAGTTTAATGTTTCTTTAAAAAATGTTTGCTAAAACAGTAATTACCTCCTGTGGAATCCAGGACAATTAAATCACCTTGGTATTCAGCAATTGTGTTTGTTAACAAAGCTCTTTCCATCTGCTTTATGGTGTCAGTGTGATGTTCAGATTCTAGGACTATCCCATTGGACATTCCCTGTTTTCAGTCCTGGGATGGAAGCTAGCAATTTCAGCGGGATATAAATATTTTGAGGGAAGGAGGGAGAGACTTAAATTATATAATTATCTGCATACTCACTTCTTTTGCTTTTATTCTTTTTGACTAGGGATGTTCACACACACAAAAATTCATATTTGTTTCATTGTTGAATTGAAAATGCAATCATTCATTTCAATGCCAAATTGTTAACGAAAACCAGATTTTTGCATTCATTTTTGAACTTTTTCACAAAGAGAAAGACCTTTTTTCCCATTGAAAAAAATCCTTTCCAAGACCAAAAACATGGTGAAACACAGCTGTTTGATCAAATTGTTTGTTTTCCCAAGAAGAAGGCTGGTTCATTTCAATCAAATTTTTGGATATTCAAAAAACTGGATTTTTGGCTCCATGTGAATATTTGCAAATTCAAAATATTTGGGTGTCCAGTCTACTTGCTGGTGAGGCTCATCCACACTTGGCTACCATTGCAGCTCACTGGGAGTGGCTGCAGCCTTCTCCAGAGCAATCCAGCTTACCAAGTGTGCTGTGGTGAGAGGGTGTGACTGCAGATACGCAATTGTATGCGGTGGCCAGATGACACGACCACATCTGAGCATGCACTCAAACCTGCCTCAAACACTGCCTTAGCAATCTGGCCAGCCCCTGTCTGGTCATTTGAACTGGATGCTCTGTTGGCCAAGTACAGGGGTAGTCCAGTGTGCGTAGTGCTGATGGCCACCACTACGCTCCTCCATTACCTGACCAATATGGTACTATATGCAGGCAATTATTTTCTGAATGTGAAAAGTCCCATATATGCTGGTGATTATTCATTGGATGCAAGCACGTATGCATTACTTGATGTCCTTATAGGAAGGATCCATGCCACCAACCTCAGGAGAAAGATTGTATTTCATCTGATAAGGCAGCAAAATTTGTGCTAATGAATGGATAGCAATAAATCTGGTGCTCATAAACTTGGGTTTTACTGAAGTTTAAACTTAAGACTTACCTTCGCTGACCCCATCCCTACCCACCCACCCACCCACCCACAAATCTTTAAAAGCTCTCTTGTACGGATTTCTGACTTCCTGAGAATAGCTTATATTTGCCACACTGGGGCCAAAGGTGGCAACCATGTGTTTAATTTCATTCTCATAGCTGCTTTGCTCTAATTTTATCCTGGAATTTTTCTTCTTGAATCCCATCAACTTAGCAAACAGTTAAAACAAAACAAAAAGCGTCAGTCACTGAGAGTGATTCTAAAACCTATTCCATTGTCTCTCAGTCTTGCATCCCACCTCATTTCTGCAGTTATCTGAAAAGAAAGGGGGGAAAGAGAGAAACTACGTAATCTTTGAAATGTATTTAAATGTATTTTATTTTAAAGCAAGGACTTAAAACAGACATCTGCTGTTCTTATTGCCTCATAAACTGTTTTGGAACAGTATCATTTTGGCAGAGAAGGCAGAATGGAAGAACAAATAGATATGGATTTTTCTACTCAGTTTATACAGATAAAGGCAGATAAATGTGAAAGTTGTATTATAGTTATAAGATGAAAAAAAAAGATGCAACAAGCATATTCCAACATCCCAACTCTTCTTTAGATATACTTGCATTATAATTACGCTTCAAGGCATGTTTTTCCACTGTCACTAGAAGTACCCATTAAGTACCCATTAACGGGTACAAAAATGCCATTACGTACCCATTAATGGGTACTTAATGGGTACTTCTAGTGACAGTGGAAAAACACCCAAGGTTGCCTCTATCAGTAATGCTAATTTATAGCCACATGATTCTTTTACCAAAAAGTAAAAATAAAAGTGTTTAACTTGACAAATGCACAATTCCCTCTCTCTCTCAGACTCTCTCCCTTTCCTGCTCTTTCTCTCCACTCCTATTTATTGCAAACACACTGTATGCAAACCCTATAAAGTTGGGGGAAGCATATGGCCTCCAGTTTGAACTTCTGTAATTAATCCTTCCAAATACTATTTCCTTGGAAAGTTATTTTTAATTTTATTGCAGTCTGTTCTTGTATTCTCCCACACAATCACTTGGGCAATATTTGTATCAATGAAAAACAACATAAAGCAGCTCTTAACTAAAAGTAGACTGCTGTTTTACACAACATGTAAATGATTAAGTGATAGATTTTTATAGGTTGTGTGAGCATAAGGTGCAACTGCTTCATCAACAAATGGGGCAAAAACATGCACGCACAACTCACACACACACACACACTGTTTGGGCAGCCCTTTCCCCTGGGCTGTAAAATGCTACATTTCCCTTTGTCCCTAATAGAAAAAATTAATAAAATGTATAAAATATATAAAAATTATTAATAAAATAATAAAACAAAACAAATGCTGCTTTCATTGAAGCAAATGTTCCCATCTCCATGCTCAGTACCCTGGAGACAGAAGCCTTTTCAAGATCTCAGGAGAGATATTTTCATGCAACAATTAGTCAAAGAGTTGCTTGTCACATTATATTATCCGCATCCAAGCATACCCTTAGCCCGACACCCACACACAAGGAGAGAAATAGAAAGCCTCAGCTACCTGTTCCTACCTACAGGAATGATGGAGAATTAGTCTCTGGCTACACTTGTGCTGTACTTGAAGAAAGTGAGTCATTACATCATCATATTCTCCTCCCCTCACCCCCAACCTTCCCATATGGAACCTTTTTGATGATCTTCTCATGACGGATAGAATGTGCAGAGTTTATGAAAGAAGTAATTAAGTGGGCGGCACCCGGGTAAAAAAGGATGATATTTAAAAGTATGCTCATTTGCTGCGGTGGTGATGGCACTGTAATTATCTAGAGAGACCCTCCCTCTCCAAGGTCTTCAGTGCAGAAATAAAAAATAAAATAAAAATATCACACCACTGTACCTGCTTCTGGGTTCCCAGCAGATGGCAAGAAACAGTTTGCAATCTGCCTTGTTTGCATTTTGCTTGATTTCTTACTCGAAGGCAATAAAGGGATTTGTACGATGGTTGAAGCACAGCCAGACCTGGACTAAGAAGAACCTGAGTACTGCTCTTCTCATAGCTGCGGTATGTGATAGTCGTGCCTCTGCGATTCCTGATCATCCAAACATGGCAGCTGGGGAAACTGTTCCCCAGCTGCAATGTTTCTAGGTACAACTGTTTCTTTGAACACAGGAAATGGCTCTTAATCTGAATTATATCCTGTAACAGGGGCCTGACCTCCACAAGCCAAAGAAGACCTGAGACTGATTCACACTTGGCCGGCTGGTGCATGCTGGGGTAGCTTTGTCATGCCCCATCATGCCAGTCCAGCTTCATCCTCTGAAGACGAAGGAGTGTTTCCGATTGCCCACCAGTCTGGGCAGCAACCGGTGTGCCACAGTGCGGACCTTGAGAGCCAGGGGCCAGTTTTAGGGGCACACACAGGCAGTTCTGGGGATGAGAGTTCGGACAGCCAGCCTCAGGTGCACCCCTCCCTGCATCTGCTCTGGCAGGACAAGCAGATGTTATGCAGAACCCAGCATTTTGCCCAGCTGCATTGCAAAGGGCGTGGAGCTGGCTCGCCTACTTAACTCAGCAGCAATTGTTGGTCCGGTGTTGCAGACAAAACATTTGTGCAAGCCCTGCCCGTGTTCTTGCCTGTGAAACTGACTCTTGGACCCTGCTATGACTCTCTGCTGAACCTCTGGAACCCCTGACTTTGACTTCTCATGAGCCCCCAACAGACTGCCGTGAGCATGTGTGTGTGTTTGCCTCGTTGCCCTTGCCTGCCTGAGATAAAACAAACGTCTAGGAAGCACCATCTGCACTTGCAGGAGGCGTTTCCACATCAGAAACGTCTCCTGCTATACCAGAAGCTTCCCAAGTGGCTACTAGCAGTGGTGCATAAAATTGTGCACCATGTGCATCCCATTCCTTACCTTTCCCAGCCACCAGAGAGAGCATTTCCACTTCTTCTGGTGCTGGGGGTTGTCTGCAGTGCCGCACAGGTGTGCTGACATTTCAGATCACTGGATTCATTATTATGAAAGTGCAGCGTGTCATTGTCATCATGGTGACAATGACAGTGCATGCATCGTCACGCCACACACGCCATCATGCCACACTCTGCAGACAAGATGGCAGTGCCCGGACATGCGCCCAGAACCAGATGAGTGTCCAGGCACGTGGGTGGTAGTGGTTTGGTTTGCACTAGTTATGCAAATCCAAGTGCTAGTGCACAGCAGTGGTGATTCCTGGACCCACAGACAGAAACCCTTGTGCCATACTGATGCACCACAGAAGACCCCTGCGCCAATCTGATGCACAGTGAAAACTCTTGACTAAGCAAAGTCCAAATGGAAGGTGGAAAGTCCACAAATGAAACAGGTAAAAATGAAAAGGTGTGAGCAGTCTCATCTGAAGATGGGCTGATGAAGGTTTAAAGTGAAGGTATGTGACCATGGCCTAACTGTGCTTTAATATTGCATTTTGACTTTGCTTCGTGTGTTTTAACTTCAAGCAACTTTGACACAAATATAAACAAACAAACAAATAAATAAAGGCAGTTGCCTTAATTTTAGTGTTTTGAGCAACCAGTAGGCTCAGGACACAGGCAGTCTTCTGTGCAAACTCCACCACGCTAAGCAGAGTGTTTAGATATACATGAGATTCACTCAGAGAAAATCTCAGGTGACAAGTGAAGTTGCTTTGTGGCATTAATCCCAATATAGAAACATGCCATGTACTGACAAACACATCCAAGCTTAAGTAACTAAATCTCTTTTTGATGGCATACTATGATAAGGAGTTTGTGCCTTGAGTAGATTAAATCCCCCCCCCCCCATGTACCTCAGTGTAGTGGTGATCATACAAACCCCATTGCTTTACTTCACCCCAGACCACTTCTTAAAATTTTAGCCAATTGAACATTTTCTTTCTTTTAACTTTTATTCCACAGTCTATGCTGTGTTTACACAGGCACACAGAAATATGCAAGGCACTCGCTTCTCTTACTTCTGAAATACAAATTTAAATACCCCTATCTGTGAGCTCTGCCGTTTGAGCAGTTATTTAATCTTGTTATCTTATTTCCCCTCTAAGTACATCCAGTTCTTAAGTGAATGACAGTCTAAATATACCTCCGTTTAAGCCCTTGGCATCACGGTTTGATTTTTCCATTTTATTGTATTTATATTTTGAAAACCAAAGCATTGAGGAATCTGCTGGAAAAGTCTACAGAAGTGGTCATTTGCAAGCCTTCATATACCTTTTTTAGATGCTTGGTCATGTAATGTTAAAATGAAGATCGTGCTGTTTTCAAGGCCCGATAGAAGAAGACGAGGAGTTGGAGGAGTTGGGTTTTCCATCTCATTTTCTCGCCCATTTAAAGGAACCAAAAGAAGCTGGAAAACCTTCTGTTCTTCTCCTCACAACAAACATCCAGTGAAGTAGGTAGGGCTGTGAGAAAGAGAGCTGTGACTAGTCCAAGGTCACCCAGCTGGCTTCATGGAAGAGTGTAGAATCACACTCGCTGAGTACAAAATATGAGCCTGGCACTCTAACGACAAGACCAAACTGACTCATAGTTCAATCAGTATCCCCCTGCCACACCACTCCAAAAATATACAGTATGAACTATGGGCCACCTCCAGACAGCAGACTTTAAATTTGCAGCTTAAAGAAGCTCCAACGAATCCTCAGTGCAAAGGGAAAGTCAATCGTCCTCACAGATGATCAACTTTGCAGTTTCCACATCAGAGGAATGAGATTTCAGGTGCCACATACTCTCCCTCCCATCACATGAGGGTTCCTGGAGCCAGTCAAGTTTGAAACTGCACTTCCAGGTTTAGCGAGTTCCTGTTCATACTTCTCATGCTTCCTTTGGCATTTAGAGAATACTCGGCTGCAAGCCAATACTCCACTGCAAGCCAATACTGAGTTCTTTTTCCCACGTTAAAGAAAATGTGCAGGTTTGTTGGAAAGTTCTGGAGTGATGAAAAATTGTAAGTACTGTGTGATGGCACCTTCAGGACTGTGAACTGGATGTAAGCATAGGGGGGCGGGGCACAAGAGAGGGGCTAAACAGTGATTCATCATTAGCCTTTGAGCTCTAAACTCTGGCAACCAAATTCCAGTCAGAAGTGAATCAGATCTGAAACTGCTTTGCTGCAGTGATTGGGGGCCAAGATGCACTTTGTCCCATGGTAGATCATTAGGCAACATCTGTACAGGTGCATCTGCAATTGCAAGAGACGTTTACAGCATAGAAACGCCCCCCCCTTCCTGCCAAGAAGTTGCCTAATTAGCAACTAGCTGTGGAGCTTGAAATCATGCTCTACAAGCTGCAACTTACCTGATTGCAACCAGCCGGTGTCTTTCCACACCTCCGCTGGACGGGGAGGTCACTGGAGCTGCCATGCAAGTGCGCTGGCAGCTCTACTGACCTCCTGACGCGACTGCACAGAGATCAGTGTCGTCATGGCAATGGTGCTGGGATGTACAGTCACAGAGGGTGCTGCACACAGGTAACTCGTAAATGTTAGTTGATTGCACTCCTTTCCTGTCCAACGGATGGGAAAGGAAGTGTGAAAACACCCCAGTTTAAACAGGTTGAATACAGTTAAGATTGCTATGCTATGAAAACCTACATGAAATTTGACCCTACTAAAGATATTAGATTATGCACCCAGTATACAACCCTGATTTGAAACATACATGAAGGAGAAGGGGAAAGTGGAGTCTGAGCTATTGGCTGCCCATTCCAACAGTCCAAATAATCACTTTAGAGTCTGATCTTAGTTTTCTTTGTACCAACAGTGGTAATTTCTGATTCCATACCTTTTGTAGACTAGAGTTCCTGAAACCAATCTAAACTTCATGGAGATTAAATGAAGGGTCAGTCCAGTTCAGAGAGTTAATCTGTTTTATTTTGCAAAGTGGGAATGGGGTGAAGCATACTTTTGGGAGGGAGCCTTACTTTGGAGGGCATGCTCCTCATTTCCTCTTGTCCAATTGTGAGAGTTGTACGCTGGAGGCTGAGAACATCACTACTGTGTTTGGAACACAGAACAAAAGAGAAGACACTGCAGAAGTTAGACTTTTATCTGCCTCTTCTTTTCTTTCCATTCCCCATATGGAGGACAATGTATCCTCAATTTCTACCCCCCACCAATCCCTGCAAGTAGAACAACAGCATATCTTCCATTTTCCCTTGGCAATATGCAAGGGGAACTATGTTTCATTTCATTAAAAGGGGACTTTTATGGAAAAGCAGAACCACTTCACCAGTTTTAGGGCAAACCACATGGTGCAGCCAATAATTTTTCTTCAGGAATGGCTGGGGCTCAGGGGTGCCTGCTGGTTAGGAAATGCCTTGGCTGGACTTGTTTGGACCACAGTCCCCTTACTCCAACAGTACCCTGTGCTAAGTACTAACATTCATCTTGCCTGGAAATACAACCCGATCTGCCTATGTTTGTTCCCTTCTCCATATTCACATCTTAAGGTTCCATTTACTAGAGTAGATGTAAAATGAATATGGCTTTTGGCCTTGCAAAAGTTCTACAGCCTTTGCTTTGACAGTGCCATTAAATAAATCTGAATGTTTGGAGACTGCATTAACCTGTAACTAAAACTGTATTTCTAGGCTCACTTAACTGAGAGGAAAAGAAGCAATCTCAAGCAAACTCAGGCTAACTTACTGGTTCACAGACATGTATGGTATTGGGTTCTGCTAAAAAACGTCAGTGTAAATGTCAAATTTAATTTAATATTAACTTAGGAACTTTACTAAACTTATGCTTTGCTTCAACAACTAAGAAACAGGAAATGTCCAGGCACAAGACGAAATGTGCGGAACAAATGAATGAAGTAGGAAAGTTGGTGTTTGCTGTATATTCATTCATTCATTTGAAACAATGAAATGAAATAAATTCTGATAAACTCTAAAAAATGCGAAAGTTCCCTTCCTTCCTTCCTTCCTTCCTTCCTTCCTTCCTTCCTTCCTTCCTTCCTTCCTTCCTTCCTTCCTTCCTTCCTTCCTTCCTTCTTTTCTTTCCAACTTTTATTTTAAATAGAGAGCATTCTGTAAGGAAAACAAGAAACAATAGCTAGCTGTCAGGGGCAACTGATGCCTACCTTTGATCAGCCAAATGAATGTTGCAGGCATTTCTTATAAAAAGGAGATTGCTTATCGATCTATATCAAAATATGCATGCTAATCTTGAGGAGCAGAGAGTATTTTCAAGTGGAGTTAATAATCTGATTGCTGTCCTGTCTCGCACAATTCGCTGAACCTGGAGTTCTAATCAGTCCTGGGGTCTTGCAGTCAAATGCACTTTGCTTTTTAAATTCGGATGGGTGACACTGATTGAGGAGTCCTTGTAAAAGGGTTGACAAATCAAATTGTTTGTTCCACTGGTGTTTTGCTAGAGATCAAGTCCAAAGTAATAAACAGTGAATTTGTTCATTACCAGTAGGGTGAAAGGAATGATAAAATTCACCTGCATCATTATCACGAGGCATGGCATCAATAAAATAAGATAAAATAAAATAGTGTGTTTGAGAAGGCAACAAAAGTGAGACCACAGACTTTAAATTAAGACAGGGTCTCTGTTATGTTATAAAATCATAGCCTTTTCAAATTTGAGTGAATTAATTTTGCTCCTCCCCTAAAAAGCTAAATCTAATCACATTGATCTTTATGTTTGAACCTAGAGGCCGTGGGCTGCCTCATATTACGATTTGAAGTTCTTTTTTTAGATGACATTTCTTTAGAATAAAGAGAGGGTGTATGAAAATGTTTGGTGAGATAAGTATTCACTATTAAAGATCAAATAGAAAGTAATTGAAGTATGTGCAGGTAAGCATAGATGGAAATTCCAATGCTTGGTTTATGAACATTGTTCCAAGCCCATATGATGCCAACAAATGTGCCTTTGATCCGACTCCAATTGGAGTGAAAGCCTAGCAGAATTAATAAGAACATGAGGGTTTTTTTGGATTAGGCCACAGGACAGCTAGTCCAACAACCTGCCTCACACGGTGTCCCACCAATAGCTTCTGGGCATCTCAAGCAGAAGATGGAGGACAAACCTCCGTCTCAGTTCCTTGCAAAAAGTCTTCAGAGGTATGCTTCCTGTCTCTCCAGAGAGTAACTAGGCATCCATTATAGTAGGCAGTGGTACACTCGGCCTTCTCAGTTATGGTCCCCCAGGCCATGGAATAGTTTCCCCCATGAGGTGCATCAGGTTCCCTCACTGTCTATGTTCAGGAGTGTGGTGAAGACACACCTTTTTACTCTGGCCTTCAGTTAAATGAAGACACACTCTCCCTTCCCACTTGCGGACACTGTTGATTTAATATATGCTTTTATCTGTTTTAATATATTTGATTTTAAATGTTGTTACCCACCCTGAGGCCTTTGGATATAAAGTGGGATAGAAATATAATAAATAAATAATAATAACTGACCCGTTGCAGTGATGAAAATGGAACAGAGGCTTCCTCCACATTTCAGTGGGTTAAAGGCAGACTAAAAAAGAAAGGTATAAAAAGAATTTTTGAAGGGTCAAGAGGCCAGAAGCCGAGACCAGTGAAAAATATTCACTGATGTTTAGGGCCAGTCTGTTGACATTTATATGTATTTGAACAGGACTCTGCTAAAAACTGTGTTCCTTCATAGAGTATTTGCAAGGGTGGCATAGTGCCACTGGAAATCCACAAAAGGGACCACCAAGTATAATATTTCCTGAAGTGATGGTAGATGGAGTAAATTCACAGCAATTGGTGCTCTCTCTTTGATCAAAGTAATTTCCAAGATTAAAGGCAGAGTAATGTTCCACTTTGTACTTTGCAATGCCTCCTGACAATTCACTGGCCATCACTGTGGGTCAGGACAAAAGATGAACTTTCTCCCATGGAACTCTTAAATAAAAGGATTGGTCTTTCATAGTTGAGGAAGTTGCAATTATGGGCATGTCACAAACAGCAGGGGGGAGGTCATTACAGAGGGAAGATGCCACCACTGAGAAGACCACACTGAAACATTTTGAAACTTCTGTAAATCCGGTCTTTCTCAGGTGTGGGTGAAGAGAAGGCTGTAAATGAAGCCCAGAAACCAACACGTGGCATTTCTGGACATTTCTACCTGTGTATGCCCCCAAATGCTACAACTGAAGAAAGGTGCATGTAAACATGAGTATATGCTGTGAAAACAATGTACAAAAACTGTGCTCAAAGAAACTAATTGCAGGAAGTGTTTATAGTGTGCATAACTGCCTATTCAAGAACTGTTCCCCCAAAAGGTTGACTTTTCGGATACCTGAAAGCCTCAAACATGCCAACCATTATGTCACACTGTCTTTCACACTGCCTTGAAGTATGATGCCCAGAATCTGGGGAGTTGCTGTGGATTTTTAGACCACAGCAATTGGGATTTGCTGTGCCAGCTGATGCCCATTTTCTGTTTTGAGTCGAAGCATTCTGTCATCCATGAATCCAAAGGGCTTCCTCTCGCCTCCTGCTCACCAGTCTTCCCAGGTCCCCTCCTTTCCCTAAGGCCCCCTTGTTTCCCCTTTCCTCGATCCTCTGCAGCAGTTGGGTCCTTCTGAGTATTGAGCTGCATTCCACACACCATTCTCTTTATATGAAGGAAGAAAGGGGGGCGTAAATATGTAAACTCTCCAGCCCTTCCAGAATATCTTTCGAAACCACACCAGCCATCTGGTCTTGCAGGAGGCCTGCTGTTCTTTTCATGTTTGGGGGAATAGTTTGATAACAAACTTGTCTAATAAATATGGAGCTGAAAGACAACAGAGAAGTGCTGCTTGCTGTCTTCTGACATTTTTGATGTTTTCCTAATTTATAACATTAAAAATGGTTCAAACAGATGGGCCTTAATATATTCTCCCATGCAAACATGTGGCTTAACTTGTGTACAGTATCGGCTCTCTCTGGAGCCGAGGGCTCCAAAGGAAGGCATGTGGTTGGTTCAGTCTAAGCCTTGGCAGGGACAATATTAACCATTTAAGGGATATTATTGATGGGCAAATTTCAAATCCTTCTCCTCCTTGCTCAGAATTCCACCCCCACGTTTTGGAAGGGGAGTGCATGGGGCTGAATGTCATATTAATAGGAGCATGCAAAGGCATCTGGGGTATCTGTGGATTTTAATTTCACTTACTGAGGACAGAAGAGAAGGAGGGAGGGAGGGAGAAGAAATTACAGACAGAGGGAGAAGAGAGGGAGGGAGGGAGGGAGAAGGGGGAAGGAAGGAGGGAGGGAGGGAGGATAGAAGAAGAGGGAGGGAGGGGCAGAAGGAAAGGAGGGAGGGAGGAAAGAAGGAAAGGAGGGAGGGAGGAAAGAAGGATAGAAGAAAGGAGGGATGGAGGTTAGAAGGAAAAAAGGGCGGGAGGAGGAGGGGGAAGAAGGGAGGGAGAATAAAGAAGGAAAAAGTGAGGGAGAGAAGGAAAGAAGGGAGGGAGGGAGAATGATACTTTCTCTTTCAGTGTTTTAGCTTTAAATCTCTAATAATGAGTGCTTTCCAGACTTATCCAAGCATTGGCATATATTCAGACTGGCATGTTGGCAGACAAGTGATACCAGAGGCCACAATACATGGAGCTAATGATAGGTGAGACAATGTTATGCTATTTTATTTTATTATTTTGGAATATATATTTCCCCCTTCATGGAAAGGTCCTATGGTGAGCCCCAATAGTAAAAACAAAAACAAAATATATTAAAACATGGCTACAGTTCTGTGCCAACCCAGGTGAAGGCCGGCTCCACTGGATACAGTGAGTTACTAGCCAACACTGTACTTAAATAGGCATTAAGGAGAAAGGAGAAATGGATTTAAAATCTGCAGCACTGGGATTTGTGCCCAGTTCTGAACTGGCAGACCTTGCCCTTTTCAAAGGAGCGCAAAATCTCCTGTGGGGTCCTTTTTGCACTCAATGCCTAGTTGCTTCCGGGGTTGGATTTCATGGTTGAGATGCAGCCAGTAGAGTCAACAGGGATGGAGGCAATTGGGACGTATCCTTGTTGGACCCCAGAGACATTCCAGGAACTCCACATTTGTGCCATGTGGATGCAGCCAAAGGTAAACCCTTCATTCAGGTTTGGAGCTGATGAATGATAAAGACCTGGCCATCTGCAGGACAGACCCTTGGCAAAGGTTGGCTTAGGCCTTCATAACACTTAAATACTTGTAAAACTCATAAACACCTTTTTAAATGCTTTGATGGTGCACTTTAATGTAAAGATCTTCCACCTTTAAATGAACAATATTGCGGGGGCAGGTGGTGAGTAAATAACCGGTCCTTTTGATGCTTTTTTCTTTGTTGGGGTGGGGGATGAGAGGTTGGCTGGTGAGAACACCCATTTTTCCTGGTAGTGGGAGGATCCCTCGTTATACGCCATCCATTTTTGTTTTTATTTTTTACGGTAATTGGTTTTGAACCTTTTATTTAGCATTAAACCAATGCTCCTTCTTTTCCTCTTCTTTCCCCCCAAACAAAAACTTTTGTGAGTTTTATGAGAGTTCCATTTAATATAAGTTACGTCATGCATGATTTTTATTTGCTCATAAATGTTCGCCTAATATCTGAGGAAAGAAAATGGGTGTTTACAGTGGTAAGGAAAGTTAATTGCATTTAATGCAAGGCCTGTTTGACGGACTTCGGGAAGAAGAGGGCCAGATGTAGGGAGGTTCACATGGTTTTTTTTTAAACCTGGGATTGGAAAATAAAAGGGGGGTAATGCTTGGAACAGAGAGAACCCCACTCTGCACATTTAAGAGCATCACAAACATGGGCTGAGAGAGACTGAGAGGCAACCTGAGATCCAAACAAGATCCCACGATTGCCTCGTGCTGAGCTTAGGCAAATTTCATAATGGATTCAACAGGGGCTTTCAGAAGCAAACTAAGCATTGGCTCACTGCCTTCACTTGCTTGTTGCACACCACATTGGTAGCCCCAAGTATAGCGGTACACAAATGCTTTTTTCATTCAAATTCGAGTAGAACCGAATATCAAAACATTCTATTCAATTTGAATGTTTAAAATCCAAACGTCAAAACATAAGATTTGAATCCGTAACATTCAAATCTATTTGTTTGAATGTTAAGATTCATATTTAAAGGTATATGTATCTGCTACACGTATCTGTGCACATTTCGTATGCATCCCGTTTTCATCCCATATTATAAGTGCAAATACGTATAATATTTGTACAGACACATATGTAATCATTCAAATCATTTGAACAAATGATTCAAATCATTTGAATGTCTAAATTTGAATGTTATTAAATCTGATTTGAGTTTGAATGTCAAATTGGATTTTTTTGAATTCAAATTCAAATTGGATTTTTGAATTTTTGAATATTCATGGACATCTCTACCCAAGTGCGCTGATTCCAAAAGCTGACAACAGACACAAAGATAAGCATTGCTATTACAAGAAGCCTGAGTTTCTCATAATAGTGAGATTACTTTTTTTGTCTCTTAAATCAACACTAGATTGGGAATGCCTTAACTATAGCTCCACCCAGGAAACACTGACTTCATTATCATTATAGTCCAGAGTAGGGATGTCCACCAATATTCAAAACATTCGAAATTCAATTGTATTCATTTGAATTCGGACATTTAAATGAATTTTGAATCTTTGAATCATTAATATGAATTATTTGGACATTCCTATGTGTACGGATACATACACATTACATATGTATCCGTACGCATCTTATTCACTGGATATGTACGGGACGAAAACAGGATGCATATGGGATAAAAACAGGGATGTCAACATGTTGTCAGCTGCTCTGCCCCCGTGGTTGGGGGTCTCAACAACATGAGGAACTCCATTAAGGGGTCGTGGCATTAGGAAGGTCGAGAACCACTGTCATAGGGTGTTCTGTTGGGGGGGGGAAGAATAGAAGGTTTGTCAGCTGCTTTGAATCCCCTTGAATGGGTAAGAGAAGCAGGGTAGAAAAGCCAACTCTCCTCCTTCTCCTCCTCTTCCTTCTTCTCCTTCTTCTCCTTCTCCTTCTCCTTCTTCTCCTCCTCCTATCTTGGGGTTTGCTGTTGCTGTTCCTGATTTTGTTGACAGTGATTACAGCTGGAAAAAAATACTTTGGAGGATTAAGGCGCTTTCAGCATTATGTTACAATCACAGTGACCTTCTACGCTCCCACGGTGGTAACCCTGTGATACCAGGACTGTGACATTACATCTGATCGTGCCCCGTTTCTCTGAAGCTTTTGCTGACACGGTTGGCCTTCCTAAGAGGTGGGCTGCAGACAAATTCAAAAGGTAAAGCTTTGCAACCTGTGTTTCTTTGGGGAATACATGCTTTTTCATGGGGAAGTATCTCATGAGGCCCAGAGACCAAAATAAATCTTACTTGACAAAGTCACGTCTGGAGAAGGGTCTCTTGGTGTGTTTGCATTATTGCAGAGTTCTAAATATTTGATGTACTTCTAAAACATTAACAGAGGCAGGCTCCTTGGTGATCGTTTCCCCACTGGCACTGGATGAGACCTTATTAAGAACATTTGTTAGTCGTGGAAAGGATCAAAATTTTCCTCACCTTTTGGATGTCAGAGTTCAAATGTCCCCTTCAGAGTTCATGACCGGCCACAAACCTTGGGAAACCCCCATGAATGATCTTTATAACTATCATGACACGTTAGTGCCCCTTCCTTAATATGGTTAGGGTTAGTGGACAATTCTGACAGTGTTCTCCTTCTAAAAAAAATTAAAAAATTAAAAAAATTAAAAATTCATCACCAAATGGATATATTCCTCCCCCCTCCCTCCCTCCTTCCTTCCTTGAGCAAATTCACACTTACCTTGCTGGGGAACTCTGGGTATACTCCCAGATCGAGCACATACCACACATGCTGGAATCTCCTCCACACATATAGCAGTATAGCATTTTTAAGTGTTCCAGCCACAGCACTGGGACAGCCCTGCATGCTCTATCTGCATTTGTGCCTCTTCTTGGTGGAAGAGGTTGGCATGGATCATGGGACTGGGAGCATATCCTCCAAAATGGCTTAAATTAGGGCGAAGTGCTTCCAAAAATATGTGCATTAGACAAACCTCCCCTTGAAAATGAATGCATAAGAACATTTCATATTAAAAAAAGTAAACTTTTAATTTATATATATATATATATCTCACTACTGAAAATAATAGTGGTAATTGAAGAAGCATGAAAAAACAGTTTAATATTCCGTTTAAGACCTAATTATATCACCTTTGGTGAATTTAAATGAAATGAATGCTTCCCTCCCCCCCCCACGCTGTGTAAAACCAAAACTGATGGTTGCTTTTTGTTGCTTTTTCATGATGTTCTTTTGGATCATTCCAGCGATAACGCTTGCTCTTTGTGTGTGTATGTGTATTGATTGAATGCTGCCTATATATTTATGACACACAAAAGCTATCATGTGTATAATTTCTGATCTGGCTAGTAAAACTTCCTGGAGGTTTCATGTAACTCTTTAATTATGAACTGCAGGGGACACCACAGAACAAATATTTAAAATGTCTAGACAGCCAGTCATCAGAGAATAACTATTTAATTGGGTCAAGTTAATGCTGTTAGATCCTGTGTATTCTGGGGAGGAGAGAAAGAGACTTAGCATGATTTTAATTGCTCAACAGTCTGAGGACTTAGATGGCACTGCATATACTGTCTACTGTGGAAGATATTTGCTTCTTTATTAGAAATACGCCAAACGTACGGTTGCTCTGCAGTTTGTAGCAAACCATTTAGTTCGTGAATGTTTGCATTGAACTGAATTCCATTATTCAAATACTGAAAAATTCAATCAAACCAGTTCCCACTTGCGAATGTGAACTATTCCATTGAACAGTTTGCATTTGCTGTATTTTTGCCCTTGAAAAGGGGGCTTTTGTCACTGAGAAACAGTGGCGTTTCTTGTTTTTGAACCAGTTTGAAACTGAACACAAACCACTGTGTTTGGCTCAGGGGTGAACTGAATGCACAATTTTAGTTCAGACACATCTCTGTTCCGTATTGAAGGAAACTGAAGTCTACCATCCACATGCTGGTGAAGACGAGAGCAGTGCTGCGCAGTTGACGGCACAGACGTTATATTTTTAAATCCAGGGAATGGGCTCTGTTCCATTTGCTGGCTGGGCCATCTGCATGAGAATTCTGCAGAGGTGCCTAGGCTGTGGGCAAGTAAAAAGGCCAGTCCACAGGCTGGCAGAAGCATCTGAGATGGTGGATCTACTTCGCTTTGGGGTATTGTGTGGCGGGGGTGGGTGGGATGCAGGGCTGCGGCTGCGTGGTCATTTGCAACAGTCAGACCATCACGGCAACACCCAACCTTGCCCTGGACCACCGGCTTGGTGATCTAGTCTTGCCATTCACATTATGGGTGTTGTTGGCCAGGTACGGGGCTATTCCAGTGCTTGTAGTGTGAATGGCTTCCACTTGTAATTCAACCCAACCAGCCTAGTATGGCATGGTTATACCATACTAGTCTGGTCAGTGCAAATCCAGCCTGTGTCCTCACTTCACATTCATCAAGTCTCTGTGTGGGTGAAGCCACTTAGTTTAATTTGTATTATAAATAACTGATAGATTTATGTGTAATGATGCAAGTATTTCTACTTGAGATGCCCAGAAGCACTTGATACTCCATGCTATGAAACAGGATGCTGGACTAGACGGTCTGCGGCCTGATCCAACAGGGTTCCTCTGATGTTCTTACGTTCTACATGTCAAGGGCTAGAAAAGATTCATAATTTAGTCCTCTTGATATCAGATAAACTAGTTTTGAGCAACGACTCCTGATGCCTAGAAGACTAAAATGTGTGTGTGAGGAAGTACCTGAGAACGTCAGTTCAAAAAGATTATTTAATTTACCATTCAAGCCGTGGTCAATACAAAGTGCCACCTTTGCTCTCTGACGTTTCATGCCATAGGTTTTCTAATAGTGATGGTTTTGTCATTCATTTGTCCAGCTGCATTTCATGATCCATTTAGCTAACGATGATCTTTTCTGCATGAATGAGTGAATTTCTCAAATTAATTGTGCATTGTACAAGATCATGAGAGCCATTTCTGCCCCTGATCGTTATGAGAAGCAATTGCTTTCACCTCTTGGCTTCCAGACAGCATTCTGTTAGCATTTAGCGCGACTCCACCTACCATCAAAACACATTGTGCCATGCCTGTCTTTTACAAGTTAGGAGGAATGCAGTTCCTTCCTCTAAATTGTATTCTTTGATTCAGATGTCATTTAATTGTAACTCCAAGAGCTGTCATATCACCCACTTGTTCAATGAATATTTTATAATATACCTTCTATAATGGCCATAGTTAATTGCTCTACATTCAAAAGGCAATATCTGATTGCATCTGTGCGTGTGGTGAGTGCAGGCACATGTCTGTTTAAGAAAACCATAATTGTCTTCTGCTAGCTATTGAACAGACAGGAATCTTCAATAACAAAATTACATTAATTGCATATGCTATTAAATATGATTGATGGCAAAATTAGGAGCCTACTGGTTCTTCGCTATACAAAAGCATACACTGCTCTTGAAGATGGCATTCAGAAATATTATTGATGCCATACAGAAGGGAAACAGAATGGCGACTCTAAGAGATTTCCCTAAAGTCAGGCATGAGCTGAATTATTCTTAATTGCTTCATATTGTCAGATGTCAGCCTCTAGTGACCTCATGAGCATACAATGGGCCGTCTATGCTAATATTTCACAGTTCTTCCTGTCATCCCTTCAACGCTGTCCCTCCATTTTGTCCATTGTCATCTTCTTTTGCTTCCCTCAGTTTTGCCAAGCGTGACAGGTCCTTCTCTGTGGTAGCCCTCCCATTTTGGAGTAGCCTCCAAGTAGATTTCTTCTTGCTGACTACAGCTACGATCAGGCACAGCAAAAGAAAAAAGCATCTCTTCTTATAACTACTGATAGCAGTTTTGATATAAAAGTACCAAACAAGGCTTTCTGTAGCACAGTTCTATTTTCCATTGCTCACATTCCTGGTGGCTCAGCTGCCACTACCGGTGGTTATATCTGGGAAGAGCATCGCTCTTGCTATCCGAACTAGGGATGTGCATGAGCATTCGTAACATTCATTATTTGAAGCCGGACATTCAAGCATGAATCGGATCTCGCAACATTCGTACATTAACATTCGTATGAATATGAATGTTTCAGAACTTTCCGACGGGGGGGGAGAAGTGACGGGGAAGCAGCTTAGGAAAAAGAGAGAGAGGAGCAGTGAGTATATGTTTAAAACAGGATCCGGGATATAGAGAGGCGTGGGGTTTGTTTTTAAGACAGGAAGGAGGATACTCATTCCTTATAGATGCATTTGTATAGGATACGTATCAGATACGTATGCACTCAGATATTTGTACGAATTCATACAATTACATTCATATCGAATAGGATCCTACCACATTCGAAGGGGATCTATTCGAATGAATGCAAATTATCTAACATTCGCTTCCTTACAAATCCAATGCTAAAATAACATTCAGGCACATCCCTAATCCAGACTGAAGTATATTGTCCGGATGTCTAATGTGCCACTCCCATCACTTGCCACGTGAACCAATGCTGGTAGTAGCTGTGTGATTCAAAAAGCAAACCTAGCTGCTCCGGGTCAACGTGTAGACAAATCATGATGATCTAGGCAGCTGGAGATGATATTCTGGGATGACAGCAGCAGTGTGGTGTGCGGATGTGCCTCCCCTGGAGTGTCTGGAAATGCTCCAAGAAGATAAGTACTGTGTGTGAACACACCTAATATCTCAGAACAGGGAGTCTGACATCTGCATTCTGAGGCATTTCTGCACCTAGAAAATGGGAAAGTTGAACAGGAAAAGTCCAGAACCACTACTGTATACTAGCTTTCAAACTTGGGAATTCTAGTACACATGCTGAACTGAGCCCCATGCAGCAAGAGACTTGCCTGTGTCCGGGTGCATTGTCCAGGTGCTGCCATCTTCTTTGTGTTGGCTGGCATGACTGTACATGTGGCATGATCCTGGTGAGGGTGACACTCTGGGGTCATCTGAGGTGCCAGCGTGCTTGTGTGGCACCTCAGATGACCCCCTAGCTCTGGAAATGGTGTGAATGGTTGCATGCTGGACACTACAAGTAAGCTTCTGGGTAGGGTTGAGATGCATGTGGTGCAGAATTTCATGCAACAGTGCTAGTAGATGATACGGTAACATCTGGTAAGGCAGGAGGCATTTCTGGGTTGTAAATGCCTCCTGAAAATGCAGATGTGCCTTACCAGATGTTTCCCTATTGCATACTATGGGTCCACATGTGAATTGGCCTCTGGGCAGAGTGTAGTAGGTCCCACCTCAGGGCTGTTCCATAAAGGCATAGCAATGTGCACAAATATTCACAACATTCAAAGTTTGTATGAATTCATCCGAATTTGGACATTCGTATTCAAATCGAATGTTGGGACATTAAAAGATTGACATTTGAATTAAAATCAAATGCTTCGGAACATTTGTACGAAGCTTTGTTACATGCGTGAACCTGGGGAGGTGAGAAAGTGTCTGTGCCAGTCACATCTGCAATGGATCCAGGGTGGATTCAAAGTGGATTGAGAGTGGATTCAAATTGGATTCAGGGTGGAGTTGACGCTTTCAGGGTGGATACGTAGGGGATACATATTGGATTTGTAGGGGATTCATAGGAATACGTAGGGTATTCGTATACAATTCATATAGAACATTTGTATGGAATTTGTATAGAACATCCGTATCGAATGAAATCTTACCACATTCAAAGGGGACCTATTTGAACAAATATTATTTTTCTTGCATTTGATTCAATACGAATCAAATGCAAAAAACCCTCCATTCTTGTACATCCCTATAAAGGCACTATATGGCAATCCTAAGACCCTGAAATGGCCTGGTACAATTGCAAGCTGGCTTTACCAGCAGAATTTTCCAGAGCAGCCACAAGCGTAGCTCCACACGAAGCCCTTTACAGTAGTCTAAAAATGAGGTTACTGGGGGCCTTTCTGTCCTTACCTTTCTTCTAGATTGCGGTCTCCATAGAACGAGCAAAATCCCCAATTCCTGAACTTTTGTTCCTTCTACCCAAAGTCCCGACGTTGTCCAGGTTCAGATTCTGTTTGCTTACTGATATTTCTTTTCTTCGTATAGCTGTTGCATGTTGTGACCCACCCTGAGACCCTTGAGGAAAGAATGGGCTGGAATGGCTTAGGAAGAGATAATTAATGAGATCTTTGCTTCCAGTTTCCTCTTTGGTAGTTATGCCCCCTGATGCCTGCAGACAAGCAAAAGCAAAGCTCTTGGGTGCTCTCCACAGGTGGCCACAGAAGGGTTTGCACCTGGAAGGTCTCATCCTGCGGTGCATTCATGTGTGAGATGTCTGTGCCACTGCAGATGGTTTTGTTCTTGAAGCAGCCTTCTTTGTACATTAAACCTCCATGAGTGTGTTAAAAGATAATTTATCCATTTTAAAGCAGAGGCACCACAAACGTTTACATGCTCATAAGCAAAAATGAAATGAAATGAAATAAAATACATTAAAAAGAATGTAGAGCTATGGTGCTACATTCAGAAAATCCTAAAATGCAATGAACCACAAAGTCCCAGTTCATGAAATACTTTGGGGTAGCAGAGGGACATCTTAGCTCAGTTCTCAGAGATCACATTTCCAAAGCATCTCTAATCCTCAATAGTCCCTTTTAAAAACCATGTAAGCTTGTGGTCATCACCAGATCCTTTGGTAGCTAGTTCTATAAGCAGACAGTGTTCCCTTCACATACCCAGTCATGAACAGAAAGCAAATGTATAGAATTCACTGCTGGAAGACTGGGGTTCCTTTATTAGTAAAATGAGGTTGGGTGAGCTGACTTGCAGAGGGAGACTTCTAAATCTTCTGAAAAGCCGTATCTTCTATCCAAAGATGTCTAACAGAGAGAAGTAGTTCTGGCATGTCCCTGGGCATCCATTCTAGTAGCCATTGGCAGGAGGCAGGATGCCTCTAAAGACCATTTAGAGTAAAAAGTAGATGCAAATTGTGCCTTTGTCTTCTGCTTGAGAATACCCAGGGTGCTTCCGCACAGGCCCTTTAACACTCATTAGTCACACATTCCAATGTGCGCCTCCGCACACGTGTCACTGATTAGGACACTTCCGGTGAGGGGTGTCTGCACAGCGAGCCTGTTTTTAATCCGGATTCCGGCGGCAAAACCGGTTTGCCGCCGCAGCGTCTGCATTAGCGGGGCCAAAGAAGCACACATCCGGTGGGTGCATCCGCACCTAACCGGACCTAATGTATGACTAATGGGTGTTACTAACACACCACATTTCAAGTGGTCTTGCACCGTGAAAACGCATCCACTTAGGATGTGTATGCACGGCGCAAGTGTAACAACCCATGTCCCACCCCCGGCTAACCACGATTGGCTCACTGGAGCCAAACATGGTGAGCCAGGGGCTCCTACCTCTTGGCTCGCCCTCGCCCCAGAAGCAGCCGATCCCCTCCTTACCTCGTCAGCGACGGCCAGTTTCTGAGAAGGCGCGTTGCCCTTAGTAGACAGTAGCAGCCCCAGCCACTCAGGAGGTGCACAGGACGCAGCCGCGCTGCATCCTGGGCACCGACCCTCAGAAACCGGCCAACGCTGATGAGGTAAGGAGGGGATTTGCCGCACTCCCCCCAGGGTGGGCTAGGGTGGATCCGCCGCTTGTGGAGCGAGGGCGAGCCGCTGCGGCGAGGTCCCCCGGCTCACCAGGGTTGGCTCCGGCAAGCCAATCGTGGCGGGCCAGGGGAGGGCCCTCCGTCCCGGATCGGAGACGGGTGCTGTACCTCCGCACAGCACCCGCCTCCGATCCGGATCTACGCCGCGTGTGCGGAGGCAGGGGTGCGGGGTAGATCCACATCTCTTAGATGCGGATCTACCCCGTTAAACAGGATCTACCAGTGATCCGGAGTTATTAAAACCGGTTCCCCCGGGAGCCGGTTTTAATAAATCCGAGTGCTGGAGATCCGGTTTAATTAGCCCCTGTGCGGAAGCAGCCCCAGAAGCAAATGGATGCTGGACCAGATGGGCTGGAGCCTGATCCAACAGGGCTTCTCCTATGTTCTTATGTTCTAAATCACCCAGTATGGCGGCTTTATGCATTGAGGTTATATATGCATTTAATTAGATTTATTTCTTGCGATGTCCACTTCTACAGCTGAACTGTCCTTGTCCTTCCAAAACTGGACCATATTGAAGGTTCCCAGATTCAAGGTCTTTCTTTCCATTACTCCATGCTGAAGGTTGATCTCTTTCTCCTTCTCTCTTTCTTTCGCTCTCTATCTCTTCCACATTTTTTTTTTTGCAGTTCACCCCTTATCCTGTAAAACCCTGCATGAAATATTGTTAATACTGTCAGATTAATTTCTTTTGTCTTCACCACATCTGTTCCTTTCTCTCCTTTTTAATGGCTTAGTACTAATTGCAACTCAATTAAAAAAGGGGGGGATTAAATGAAAACATATTTCCATGACTTTGTGGTGCTACTCATTTACATCATAACACTTTAAAATATTATTAATATATATATGTGTGTGGGGGGGGGGTTCATTAACATGATGATGACTCAAGTGATTATGCAAAACTGTTTAATAGTCTTAAATAATGCCTGAAGCCAAATTTGCTCTGGTGCCGTTAACAAGGCTCATCAGAATCTCCAAAACGGAAAGCTGGAGCCTTCTAAGAAAAGTATTTAATATTGCTTTCAATACATATAAAGTGTTGGGTAACAGACATATATTTCTCCCTTTTTAAGCAGGTGAATGGATACTGCCTGCTGGACTCATTTTACCAGCTTGAAACTACTCTCATAAATGTTTATTGAAATGAGCTCATTACATTTAATTTTTACCAGCTCTTGACAGATCCATTGACTTTCCAAGTCTGAAAAAAAAACCACACTGTTTACTCAAACAAATATCTCTAGGGCAGGTAGTAAATACAGCGGTCCCAGGAGGGGAGCAAGCCATCTATTTGACTGTGCCAGCAGACATTGAAAAAAATGTGCCATAATTGTTGCTGCCTGGACCTTCCTTGCTTTGGAGATAATAGGTGAACCAACCAACGAACCAACCAAAATTGCTTGAAAATTCATCAAGAGAGGAGTCTGGCAGGAGTCAAGTGGGAGAGTGCTACCAGGGCAGTGATGTTCTTCCTGCACACTAAGAAGAGAGATGATAGCCTGTGGCACATATCTAGCTTACATGCCCTAAAACAGCCAGGGAGGAAGGTCTACAGCGGCAAGGGTTGCTGCTCTTACGTGGATGTTGCAATAGTTAAAGCCAGGCTGCTCTACCAGCAAGAGCCTTGGTGATCCACCATGTGGTTGCCCGGTAATGGTGGACCTGGCAGATAAGAAATACAGGGAGGGGAGAGAGATGAGGCTAGAGATGGAGACCGGGTGGAAAGTGAGCTTTATTTCCTTGCAGAAGTTTAAATACCCCTCCAACAAGGGGGTGTGGAGGAAGTGACATCAAAGCAGCATCAGGGAGGTGATTGGAGGAAAGCTGCTGTCTTCTGGGGCTGAGGTCCTGCTGATGTCACATCCTGTGGCCGGAGGCAGGTAAGACCCTCAAATCGGAAAAGAAGAGTTGTCCTTTTAAAGCCACGTGCTTTGCAGACACCATAATGTCCAAAGGCCGCTGCATGGAGTGGAAAGAATTCAGCTCCCTGGTGGTGCTGAGTGTGTACTACAAGCTTATGGGACAGGAAAATAGGTGCTCCTTTTACTCTGAGGCTTGAGAAATGGGAGGCTGAAAAAAAGGAAGCCAAGGGGAAAGCTATCCAGCTTTTGTGGTTACTACACTAGCCCATTCCTGGTACTGCCCCTGGCTTTGATGCTGATTTCTGTGGGCTGTAGAATGCAGGAAATGGCCCCATGGACCATATCCCCTATGTGAAAGCTTTACAGGACCACTGGCAGTAAACCAGGTAGTTCCACTCATGCTGCATGGCACAATGGTGGTAGGCAGAGCTGATCTCTTCAAGGGCTCTTATGGCGGTCCTTATGGCAGAATGGTGGGTGGATAGGACTGTGTGGATGTTGTACTCATCCAGTGCACCCAGCGCACCATGAAAGTGAATGGACATGTGTTCCCTGCACCCTCAGTACATGGTGCCCTCGAGCCATTGCACAAGCATTAGAGAGTCCAGGGCTGGATGTAATATTCCTTTGGACTGAAACCAAGGGTCTGCCAGAAGCTCGGGAAACCCTTTGTGTGTGTCTGGTTGGCTGCTAAGATTGGTGTCTGCTTATTATGGATTGTTCTTGGTCTGCACAGTATGAGAGGCCCACATTGCTTTGCCCTCCTTTTCTAAGGGTCAGTTCTACACCTCTGGCTAGAACAGCAGCATCCTTTCACCTGGAAAAGGATTACTCAATGGCTGTTTACTATTTCCAGATCCTTTTGGCTTGATGCAAACTGGACCTTGGTCTAGTAGTTAGGGAGCTGGACTCTTATCTGGGAAACTGGGTTTGATTCCACACTCCTCCATGAAGCCAGCTGTGTGACCTTGGGCTAGTCACAGCTCTCTTCTGAGCTCTCACAGTCCCACCCACCTCACAAGGTATTCTGTTGTGGGGAGAATAGGAAGCTTTGTCAGCCTCTTTGAGTCCCCTTAAATGGGTGAGAAAAGCTGGGTAGAAAAGCCAACTCTTCTTCTTCTTCTTCTTCTTCTTCTTCTTCTTCTTCTTCTTCTTCTTCTTCTTCTTCTTCTTCTTCTTCTTCTTCTTCTTCTTCTTCTTCTTCACCCATGAAAGCAGATCAAGGGCCATTTCTTTTTCTACTCTTCTTCTTCCCTTTTGACTGTGAACCTGCCATATATATATCCTTTTGAATAAAAACTGATATGCAAACCTAAACACTTCTGTCTTTAGACTTAATGTAAGTGATTCCGTTATCAACTTTCAGGAAATATACCTTTAGGTGATGGAGTTCATTAAATGTGCAACTCTGTCAAAGCTGTGGAGTATAAAGTTGTTGTTTTTTTTTCCCTTGGTGTGAAAAGTGCTTTTATAATAGTAACTTGCTGACAACATTTGAAGTGAAAATTGCCAAAGCTCTTTGCATCTTTACACATTTCCAAACCTGAGCATCATTTCCTCCAAATTCCAGAGCCTTGCATGAATCATGCCTACAGGGTACATATGTTAAAAATTAACAAGAAAATATATCCCAGGACCCCAGTGTAAGATACTCTGAAGGCAGAGCTTTGAAGTACACCTATGGCTGCATTTATACAATTGCAATTATGAAGCTTTAAAAATGTAGGACCATGGAAAATAAATCAGATAGTCTCCATCCTGAAACATAAAAGGAAGTGTCCTCATTTTGTTTTGGGGAAATCACACTCCAAATTTCTTGGTAATATACACCATGCATCCCCTCTAAAATGGGAGCAGCTCATTTGTGAGCACATGGAGCTGAGACTGTGATCATCACTGAAAATGGTATCTCCTGTTGTGACTGTGAACCTGCGGGCACATCCCCATTATAAGCTTAATCCAGTTTCCTTAAACCGAAATAATAGAACTGGATGCAAACGCAAATTTGCCTGTTCCCATTACTTTTAACTTAATTGCGTTGGATCTGGATTCTGAGGATTGTACGTGGGGTACATGACTCAAGGGGGGACTCAAGTGGCTACTTTCTAAAAGCCGCTTTTCGGGGCTACCCTGCCCTCTTCCTCCTGGCATGGGTGTGCCACCCATAAGGGACCCCTTCACGGAGCCTAGCTGGGTGGCTGCCGCTTGCCTGGATGGAGGAAAAATGGCAGCGGGCAGCCAGCAATTATTTCCCCTCCTCTCCCCATTGCTCAGGGCACATAGCAGCAGCGGCAACTAAAGCCCCTTTGCTTTAAACATTCACACAGAACCTCAGATGCTTCCGTCCCTTTCCCTTTCTAAAGATCAGAACATTTAGAATTGCACAAAACTGCAACATTGTTATTCCAACCATCAAGGTGTGAAGTGGTTCCATTGCTACAGTGTAGCAATAGCTGTTAAGGGTGGATTTTTACACTGAAATCACTGTCTTTGGAAGCAAGCTATTGGGAGAGGGAAACCCTAAACATGGATTCTCATCCCTTAAAATGGTACTGTCCACACAGTAAAAAATGTAAAATGTTTCAAACGCACGATCAGGAATGTGATCTGTTGAAATCAGGATTGAGATTCACCACGCTTTGGGGTGGTTTAACATGGGGAAAGCGTGTTAAGCCAAACTGCTGTGCGGACTCCGAGGATTGAAAACGTTTTGAATCTGAAATAAGGTTGCCGTGAAGACACGGCCTGCCATTTTCACTGACAGCTGCATTGTGGATGGCAAAATTGTGTTCTCAGAAAATGGCACCTGGGATCCCAATCTCCTGGTGTGTGTGTGTGTGTCCTGGTGGTGTGATCCTTTTGAAGCTCCTACTGCTGGTGAAAAAGAAGATATGGCAGAAGAAGATGCTATACTGGTTACCTCACCAAGTGAAGACTCAACCATAATCACTGACACATTATTTGCACATGCATACTGTTACGAAAGTCACCATCCAAAGTGAGCTTTAAGCTAGCATCTTGATGTGACAGAGAAATTTGCATTAAAAGTCTCACAGATGTCTCAAATTTGCTCGTTGATCCACTGAGCCAGTGCAGAGCAGAGGTCAAAGGTCACACTTACAGTTACAGTGTGGAAGCAGCTGGATGTGTGAGGGGAGCCTTCACTGTCATGATCTGGCCAAACTGGCTTCTTTGCTCCTTTGGTGTTACATTTACTGGTGATGGCACCAGCGCAAGGAAGTCAAGATTGGCAGTCCTCATGGCAAGCTGGCCTCCACATACAGGTGCAGGTCAAGTCTTCTTGACCGTTGAGAAGACTGAAGAGGTCAGTTGGATGTAGTAGTGACACCATCTCTATGTCCCAGAAGTATGAGCTCCTCTTCCCAGATGTTTCAGTATTACTCTTGGAGCATGGGAAGGGTGTCTGGAACCCTATAAAAAAGAAGGTCAAAGGGAGTCTTCCAAATGAGATTTGGCCCCTTTGTGGTCCTAATATTTGAGCTACCAGTGGCTTGTTCTAGTCCGGACATTCTACGGAATTTTGGATGCAGTCAAAATTCTGAGACATCCAAATTTAAACTATTGCAGGTTTTCTTACTGGCCTATTTCACAGGTATAACTTAAGGCTGTAATCAGACAGGCTGAATGAGACACTCTCTGGCCAAACTGGAGGGTATGAGGGAAGACATGAAGTTCATAAAATTCCTTTATCCCATCCTCAATCCTAGGAATACATGCCTTTTCCTCATACAGAAGATAATAACACCCAGAGCTACTCTTTATGTCAGTTTCATTATTTGGGGAGCTTCATAAGCACAGAGGAAGGAAGTCTAGCCCATCACAGCATAGGAATAAATACTGCCAGCCAGCAACCAATCAGGAACTGAAAGCCAGACAGGCAGCCGGCCAAGCACAAGTGAACACTTGTTGTCAGGATGGCAGTGTCAAATGTAGAGGTGAAGGAAGAGCCACACGTGGAAACATGAGGTAGATGTGTGCGTGTCTACAGAAGAGGCAGATTTTTAAAAAGGGATGATTACAAAAAGCCTTGTCTGATTACAGATTTATGAAATGTATTCTTAAAATTTAGGCATTTGAGTAGATATAAAATATTCAAAATGAAGATAGATAAGAAAATGGACATGGGATGTATTTATGCAAAAAAGAATGTGAATACAAATATCAACATTCTTCTCCTTTTTGTCTGAAATACTTCAAAATCCTTGCAATGTTTTACTTTCCACAAATCCACTTTGCATCCTTCATACTTTAACTAAACACTTAAAAACAACTCTGAACCCTATTATTCAACAGTTTTATGCTCAGATAATCCTTACAGTAAATCTATTCACTTCCAATAAGTTATTTTATCAGGGCTAAATCTTTTCTCATCATGTCATGTTACTTTCCTGGCAGTTTGCCAGTGGAGTTTGTGTGGAAACCTCTCACTGTGAAAGATGCAGACACAAGGCAAGAAATCAACCCTCATCTGTCCATCCACCTTCTGGTTGTCTTGAGAGAACCATTCACAACAAAGGGAAATAAGAAGGGGTGTTTCCGCACTGGGTGGTTAAACCGGTTTAACCACCCAGTTAACACCTATTTAAGGCACTTACCTTGGAGGCTTCCGCACTGGAGACCTTTTGGTAGCCAGGCAGCCACTTCCACATTTCGGCGAGCAAGTTCCGTTTCTAAAATGCGTCTTGCTGCTGAAAACCGGATTAAATTGAAGACCTAAAATATTAGGTCTTCAATCCATCCCTTCGCCTGGATCCGTGTGGAAGCAGGACGCTTCCACACATGGCCAGGCGAAGGGATGGATGTCCCAGCAGCCGCCATGTTGGGGAGGATGGAAGCAGGCCAGTTTGCCTCCTTCTGCCCTCCCCCACAAGCCACTGGAAACATGCAGTGACTGGCAGCTGCCTGCTGCAGTCCCGTGGCTCCGGGGGCGACGTTGGCAGTGTGGGAATCCGGCTGACTTTTTGAATGGGTGCCGCGGCATCTGCATAGCACCCAGACAATCCATCCTGCCAGATCCATCTTCACTGCCCATATGCAGACGCACGGGGCCTCCGAGAATCCGTCCCTATTTGGGACGGATCCTTGGGAGGACAGTTTGCCGAAAAACAGATCTTCTTAGATCCATTTTTTGGCAGCCAATGTGGAAAGACCCAAGAGCACAATCACCACCACTTCTATCCCTCTCTCAGGTACCTTTAAAAAAAAAAAGGTCTCTTCATTATTTACCCTCTCAAGGGCATCTAATCCAAGGAATTAGATGAAAAGTATCTATCAGACTTCATGTGAAGATCTGAAAATGGCCATCTGTAATGTAAGGCAATATAGCATTAACTGTGTACAGTAAAATTAATTTTATACATGGATTGTGTTGCCAGACGCTGCTATAATGTAGTGTTTATGTAAGAAATAACAGCCCTTCCCATGAGGCACCATAAAGAGCAACAATGCACCCCTGTGAGAACACCAAAGGCCCTAGGCCTTTGGTTGTTTGCCACACAGGACACCTGAGGCATATGTATGCATCGTTGTGGCCTCATGCCCTGTCACATTTTTAATTTATTTATATATATTTAAAAAACTTAAACAAACACTGCCTTACAGTGTCTGCTGGCAATACGGCTGCTATGTAGGAAGAGCCACAGTCACGTTTCTATTATAAAACCAGTTTTTAGAGGGTGTTTAACATAACTGTTTTTATTTACATTAGGCCCAAGGTCAGCAAATAATATGTTTTCAACCCTTTCTTTATATCCACAATTAAGCCCACGTTTGTGAAACTGCCCAGCATCCCAGTTATTCTGTGCGAAGCAAAAGCATAAAGTAAAACGAAAGGGAATCAAAAGGGGAAAAGTTGATGCTCCAGTTGCTAATCTCTTTTCATGGAGTTGGTATCTTTTTATACTTCTAGCCTTGTATAATGGTATATTGTTATTTTATACATTTTTACAATGAGACCCCAGAGAAATGGGAGTGGAAGTGTGTGTCTGTGTGCATGCATGCATGTGCCGGGGTGGTGGTGTCTCATTTCATCGGAGCACATTTTACAATTCATCTTTCAGTTTGGGCAATAAGGTTCCCCATTGCCTTGGTGGCTCATTCATGAACAACAACAACAAAATACAAGGAGAAAAATATACTATGGACATGAGGAGAAGAAGAAGAGTCGGCTTTTCTACCCTGCTTTTCTCACCCATTTAAGGGGACTCAACGTGGCTAACAAAGTTTCTATTCTTCTCCCCACAACAGACACTCTGTGAGGAAAGTGGGGCTGTGAGAGCTCAGAAGACAGCTGAGACTAGCCCAAGGTCACCTAGCTGACTTCATGGGGGAGGGCAGAATTGAACCCAGTATTCCCAGATAAAAGTCTGGCTCCTTAACCACTAGACCAAACTGGCTCACAACCCATGCAGTCCAGAATTCCATCTCGCACAGTGGCCCACTAATTGCTTTTGGGCATTTGAAGTGGACGACAAAGGCAAGACCTTCACCTGATCTCAACTCCCCGCAAATGGCCTTTAGAGACATCCTTCCTTTATCTCTGAACCGGAGGTACTACCCTACCTATGGTTGCATGTTGTGTGTGTGTGTGTTTGCACTTTGGCCTGACTTGGCTCAGCTATGTTTTCCAGGCCCTCAGGACACCCAGTGGAATTCCTGCTTTCACAGCATCATTCGTGGGAGTCCTGTAATGCTCCATGACTCAGGAAAGCCATCTTAAAATGTGAGCACTAGGAATGACTCTGAGGTCACAATCTCACTACTTTGCTACTTGCTACCTCATACCCTGACTTCTATTGTCTATCCACAGCCCATTGATATGAATGAGTTGCTATGCTGAGGCCTTTTCTCTGAACCTGTAAGGCTAGGACACATGGGGACAGCCTCTCCCAGCCACATGATCACTTACCTTTTAGGACTCTCTGATCCGATGTGGGGCTCGTGCGGCCGCCCAGGGCAATGTGCCACTCTGTGCACAGGCATGCGTGACAGCAGACCACCCCCACGCTGTCCTGATGTCACAGCGTCAGGACGGTGTGGGGGCAGCCTCCCGTCGTGTGTACCTGCACACGGAGTGGCAGATCACCCTGGCTGGCCCTGTGAGCACCACATTGGACCAGAGGGTCTGAAAGGGTAAGTGATTGTGCACGAGGCTGGTGGGTGACGCAGGCCCCTGGGTGCAGGGGGTCCCTGTGGGCTCCAGCCATCCCAATCATGCCCCTCTCCCAAAAAGGGCTGTTGGCCAGTGAGCCCAGTGGCCGTGGGGTGGGGCAGGGCCCACAGCTGTCCGGCAGGGTGAGTGCAAATGCTCTCCTTGCCGGACAGCTGTAGGACAGCTGGGGACGGCCTGGGCCAGGTGTAGAGCACTATTTAGTGCTCTACACCTGGAACGCGATTATGACAGCTCTGGGATAGGCTGGGACGGTTCCAGACGGAACTGGACTCTGGCCAATGTGTATGCTCTGTCCCAGAGCTGCTCTAGAATTGCTACAGAGGCCCTAGTGCAAATAGTCCTCTGGTTTCCCGGCATGAATTGTCCACCATACAGACAATGGATGAGATGCTGTTAAGGTGCTGGTTGTCAGAGTATTACCAGACCCAGTGGCAAAATGGCTGAGGAGACATTTTGTCCAGACTGCAATGGTGGAGGCCCAACAGCCTCTGTGTGTAAGAGAAAAAGACGCTAAAGTGAATTCAGTGCCACACACGCTGTCCTCTTGTACTATGAGCAGGTGTGCAAGGATTCCACATCATCACTCTTGGGTCCATTTGTCCCTCTCCACCCTCAAGACATGAAAAAGGAAGTGCTGGTGATGACTTCATAAGCCTCACAAATGGAGACCTGGAGGCATCTTAGCAGCAGCAGGTCATGTACAGAAACCGGATGCTGTCTGTTCCTGTGTAGGAGAGGCAGAAGAAGACATGAGAAGGCTCAGATGTCTCATCCATGACCCTGCTTCAGTGTCTTCTTATGGGCTGATCACACAACCAATACACCACCGCCCCTTATACAGACATGGCCTAAGAGGAGGCCATATTTGAAGTAGTTAGAATTCAAAACTGACTGTATTGACTCAAACATAAGTCCCGCTTGCTGGCCAAAAGCAAGTTTAAGGGTGGCAGTGAACAAATTGTGATGGTGTGTGTGTGTGTTTAATTCATTCCCCTTCCTTCAAGCTTGGGACAGCCAAGTTTTTCTTTCCTTTTCCTTTTCTATAGATGCAACAGTGCCAACATGAACTCCAGTGAAACTTGAACCCCATTTTACTATCACTGCAGGATATATAATTATGCAGTTTACCTAAATATAGAAAAAGAGAGAGTCTAATGAATCAAGGGCTCTTGGCATGGATTTTGGGTTGCACATTTGTCTTTTGGCTCAGGGCTGTCGGCCTGTTTAATGTGCATTACTTTGGCTGTGTTCTCCCTTTCACTGCAGAGCACATGGTAGCGCTTGTCCTATTTCATTTTTCTCGTAAGGGTTCAGGAGATTTGGTGACAAGAGCGTTAACATGCAAAAAGCATTTTAAGGATAGATTAGCCGGCTCTTTGCCCTGAGGGAAGAAAGTATAAACAGTGGTTTCAGATATGCAAAACCTTCTTGAATACAGAGGGAAATACAGGATGTGGCCTGGAAGTTAAAGCCAAGCGGTGCATCAGTGGGATCCCGCCTTCAGAATGCTTTCAGCAGTTCACTGCAGATCTTTTGGCTCCACCTTAGTACACCTGGCAAAGATGGCAGGGAGGAGCTGGTCCTTCATTCAGGTCGGTCCTTTCTTTGAGGGTGTCTTATACCTTTAAGAAGTGGGTGAACAAGGTGGTATAAAACAGAGATTCCACCATGCTAGTGGGGGAGGGGGGCAATTTTTATACAGGTGTGCATCCAATTGCAGCCTTCTACTATCTCATCTGGCTTTAGCAATATCTATTCATGAGCCAGTTTGGTTCAGAGGTTTAGGGAGCTGGACTCTTATCTGGGGATACCAGGTTTGATTCTGCAGTCCTCCATGAAGCCAGCTGGGTGACCTTGGGCTAGTCACAGCTCTCTTCTGAGCTCTCACAACCCCACCTGCCTCACAGGGTGTCTGGTGTGGGGAGTCCCCTTAAATGGGTGAGAGAAGCGGGGTAGAAAAGCCAACTCTTCTTCCATGAAGATGAAGCATTCCCTTGAACTGATCTATGATGCAGAAGCGAGCCCCACAGTCTACATCATAGACTGGCCCAGAGGTACGTCAGAAAGGCCCAAAGGTCAAAGGACTCCATCCTCTTTTCCAGACTCTGCACACATTGGCCATTCTGGGAATAATTCTTGTCATGATGGTCTTTCCCCAGTACCTAGGCCTGATCATGTACTTGTGAAATACCTGGAAAGGTATCACAAAGTAAAGGGGGCACGAGTTATCCTGATCTCCCCAGAAGGCAGGATGAGGAATGGTGGCCTTAAGGTTCATCAAGCCTGAATCCAATTGAATATCAGAAAGAAAGAAAAAACAATCTTCGCAGGACAAGGGCAGTTTAACAGTGGAACCAATAATGAGGCTGTGATCAGTCACAGAAAGAAAAAAAAAACTTCTCTGAGGCATGTCAGAAAAGGCTTTAAGGCAGGATTGTTTACAAACTGGTCCTCCTCCCCCTTCTGAACATGTGGTGCTGGAAAAGGTGGATTAGAGAATTGTTGAGAAGATGGAGGGCAGACAATGTCTCTCCAAGATGCCTGCGGGGTGCCTCTTTCGTTACGTCTGATCGCAGCCTTACAGAGCTGGCAGGCTTTCTCTCGCTGGATGTGTTGACAGGAAGACTCAACAGCCGCCTGCAGAGATATTTTGGTTCCTAAATATGACAGTTGAACACGGTTCCCTAAATAGCTGCTCCCAACGCTTGTGATTTTATGTTTTAGTAGCCTCCTGCATGCAAACTGTGGGATCTGTCAACGAAAACAGTGCTCCTTTTTTTTTTCCTGTTGCCATAATGCAATATCTCTATGCCAGCTTGACCAGGATTAAGTCATGAAAAAAGGCTGGCATGACATTACAAGGGCCTGTCAAAACGGGCTGTCACTTTATTAATTTCCAAGCCTCCCCTGGCTCCTGCCAGAAAAGCTCAGGAGAACAAGCATACGGCACGCTTAATAATTGTATAATTATGACATCTGTTACTCTCCAGCACCTCTTAGTGGGAAATTAGCTGAAGAAATAGTAGGTTCAAAGATGTGTTAACACTCTGATCGCATATTTAATTGAAATATGAAGGAGCGAGTGTAATAGAGATTAAATTAAGCTCTCAGATAATGATCTGACACAGACAATTGAGCTGCTTCCCTTAGTGCTGAAGAGCCCATCTAAGGTACAAAGGGGCTGGAGAGTGAAATATTCCTTCCTTCCTTCCTTCCTTCCTTCCTTCCTTCCTTCCTTCCTTCCTTCCTTCCTTCCTCCCTCCCTCCCTCCCTCCTTTTCTCTCCCTCCTTCTCTCTCCCTCCTTCCCTCCTTTTCTTTCTCTTCCTTCCTCCCTCTCTTCTTTTCTCCCCCTCCCTTCTTTTCTCCTCTCCCTCCTTTTCTCCCCTCCCTCCTTTTCTCTCCCTCCTTCCTTCCTATTCTCTCTCTTCCTCCCTCCGTCCTTTCCTCTCCCTCCTTTTCTATCTCCTTTTCTTTCTCTCCCTCCCTCCCTCTCTCCTGCCAACTTCTCTCTCTGTGCTCTGTTCTGGGATATCCAAATACAGCAAAGTAAGTGATATCTGGGACACAGCCTGCATCTCTCTCCGTCTTTCTGCATGCACCGACCTGTGTGTGAATTTTGTGGAATAAACAAAGCAGTTAAGTTTACTTCCGAGGGGGTATGGCCCCTATAGCACCCACACACTCCTTTTTATTGATTAGAGATTAAAGATCATCCCTTGTGCTTCTCAAATTTGGATTTTTTAAATGGAGGGAGTCATTATTATGCAGATATGTGAAATGTTGGATTGATTTCGGAGGCCTTTTGAAATAATAGCGCTGCTTCTGCAAAATGAATATCATAATAGATTATTGACTTCAACACGGGCCGTTGTCCAAGGGCACTTCCCTGATGTCAACATTTTCAATATCTTTAGTTTTATGCAAAGAGACGCTTATAATTAGGCTTATATTAAAAGTTTGTGCCTATTGACTCACTTTTATTAATGACAATAGCATCCCATTGATTGTCCTTGAAATATAACTGCAAGCAACAGTGACTATTGCTGACATATTTAAACACAAAATAACTCTGTTATGGCAGGAATTAATATATTCAGGTTGTTATGATTCATCTCACATAAACAAGGAACGAAGCAAATGATGCATCATGATGCAGAACTACTGGGACCAGATTTCCCAATTAATCCGGATTTAATGAGGTAAGTGCGGAAACGGTCTTGAAATTGGCCCAGGGGTGTTGTATCATAGAGCATCCACACAGCCTGGAGATGGGTCTGTTTGGGAGTGGTTCCGAGTGGTTCCACTCTTCAACAGCTGTGGAGCAATCAGACGTGCTCCATAGCTATCCTAGGGGCTCCATAGGGGATGCTAGTCAAGCCTTTGCAAGTGCTTTTGCGTCAATACTGTGTGGGGGTGGGGTGGCTGTGGCTATACAGTTGTGTACCACATCACTTAGTCACTGTGGCAAGAATCAGAGCGCATAGCTCTTGCCGTGACAAGTGGGATGCAGCTCCAGAATGCCAGTGTTTGCACACTGGGTAAGTCCTGGGGAACTCTGGAATGGAAATGCTGGCTTCCACCACTGATCTTCACTTCCCTCGGCCAGTGTCCAGGGAAGCAAAGTGTGGAAACTCCCTCAAAGAGTCTTTCTGCATTTGCTTGTGTCCTTACAAGCATGTGCGGTAAAGGCATCCCTTCTGCATACTAGTGGAGAAAAACAGATTTGTCAGCTGTAGGTATTCGCATGGATATTAATCAGTTCGCAATTTGCACAAATCTGAACATTCACATTGAAATAGAGTATGGCTACGTTCAAAGATTGACATTTGCAAGCTTCGTCATATTCAAAAGGTGGGGAGGCACAAAGCAGCTGCCCAATCACATCTACAGTGGATTCAGAGGCCCCGTCTTCACGGCATCATTATCTCGAATTCAAAATGTTTTGAGTTCTCCCAGTTCAGACGGCAGTTCGGCTTAACACGCTATTTCCGTGTTAAACCACATTAAAACGTTTTGAAATAAATCCTGATTTCAACAGGTCTCACTCCGAATCGTGTATCGATACATGTTTCCTTTTTAACTGTGTGGACAGTACCGTGTTAAGGGATGAGATTCCGTGTTCAGGGTGTCCCTCCCCCAATCGCACTGTATCCAATGGCTGTCCGTATGCTGGGCACGTCATTGGGGTGTGTGTGTGTTTCCCTGCCTGATCTGCCTGATCTGAAGCAAAACAGCAGCAGCAGCAGCAGCAAGTAAAGCCCCATTCCTTTAAACATTAATACAGAATCTCAGCTGCTTCTCCTCCTTTCTCTTGCAAGCCTGAACTTCTTGGAGCAGCCTTCACAGAGGAGCGCTACAGTGTAGCAAGAAAGCCCCTTCACTCCCAATTAACAATGTTGCAAATTTGCGCAATTTCAGAAGTTCAGACCTTTGAAAGTGAAAGGAGGGGAAGCAGCTGAGATTCTGTATTAATGTTTAAAGGAATGGGGCTTTACTTGCCGCTGCTGCTGCTGTGTGCTCTGAGCAATGAAAAAGCCCCTCACTCCCCTCCAGCCCAACCTCTCGGCGCGAGGGAAGCACGGGTGGGAAAGGGGGATCCAGACTTCCTCCATGGGGGTGATGAGGGAAGAGCACAAAGCTGGAAGAAAAGGGGAAGGGAAAGGTGGTGCAGAGGAAAGGAGGTAGAGAGCTGCACAGCCATGAGGGAGAGGTCTGATCTCTGTTACTTTGAACTAAGTGAGAGGGGGTGATCTTGGGAGGGAACAGCAATGGGGTGGGCACAATCCTGACTGGCAAAGGGCAGGGAGGACTTGCCGTGTGGCCTCCGAAGATTGAATCCAAGATAAGGTTGCTGGCGGGATGCCGTTGACACGGATCAAGTTGAAAGCCAGTGGAGACAGTTTCGTTCCGGTTCAGTTATTTCAGTTTCCTTAAACCGAATTAAGGCATGCTGTGCGGATGCAGCCAGAGTAGATTCAAAGTGGATTCAAAGCTGGTTCGGTACACATACTGTATATGAAATTTACTATGTGTACTGTGTTAAAAGAAAACATATTTGACATGATGTACAGATGGTACCTAACACCACATAAATTGTCAAAGATTTACCAAAACATGGCTAACAAGTGTTGGAAATGTAAAATTAATGTAGGAACATTTTACCATATGTGGTGGACCTGTAAAATAGCAAAAAAATATTGGTCACAAATACGTACTGCAATGGGAAATATACTAAAAGTCATAATAGCATTTAAACCAGAAATGTTTTTATTGAGAATAACAGATGGTAATTTAGATAACTTGAATCCTTTAATCATGTACATGGTCACAATGACAAGAATAATCTGTGCATAAAAAATGGAAAGAACCCGAAATTCCTTCAGTGGAAAGCTGGTTAATCAAATTGACTGAACTTGCAGAAATGGACAAATTAACAAATCTGATAAAAGACAGAACAACAGATAAGTGTGTAACATAAAAGATTGGAAACCCTTCCATAACTATCTACAAGAAATTGGCATAATAACGGATGGATTTGACCGATAACTAAGTGGCCAGCTGAAAAGAAAAAGAAAAATTATATGAGAGCAAAAGAAGAAGAGATATGAAGATACTGAAAAGAATGGAGGAAGTCATCAATAATAACAACAGAAGGAGGATGTAATATTAATGTATGATGTTAATGTGTAAAAAGATAAAGTTTTAAGTTCTAAAATTCAATTTTTTCAAAAAATTAAAAATACAAAATGGATTTGGAACAGATTCGGAGGGGATTTGGAGGCATGACTGGCCACAAGTTTTCAAAGAACATTTGCCGTGAATTTGAACCCTACTACATTTAAAGTGTCTCTATTTGCACAAATGTGAAATCCCGTCACATTCACTTCGAAGAGGATAAAACAAAGGATGTTGTCACGATTTTGGAATTAACCTTCACATGCGTGGGCGTCGCAACGTTATGCTCAGTCAAGTAAAAGTGTAGACGCATAGTATTGTTAATATTAATTATATCAGCTTGAAAAATATGTTTATGTAGTTCCAACTTTACAATCTGAGGAACAGCCATGTATGGTTTAGCTTAAGGGACCGTAAACAAGCAGGATACACTGTCTAGAAATGGCATAATTTCCCCCCTGCATTGATGAGGCTCAAAACAGCTGCAGAGTTTCCTTTCAGCAAACAGGCTTTCATTTAATTTTCTGTTAAGCCATTACTTAGGAATATTTGGCTCTCCGTCATCCCGCAATTGCATCCCAGAGGAGAACGACTTTTGTTCCTGACATGATGATATTCTAATGCGGCACAAGTCCTCTGCTCTCCTTTTGTTCACATTGCTCTACCTTCGGTTTCCTATGTTACATGAACTCGCCGTTTGTTTCCTGACTCCAGTCTGGCAAGCTCCTTTTATGTTTATTCCAGACCAGGAGTTGGACCAACCACCTTCACTCCGAGCAACTGTTTGGAAGTCTTAGTTTACAGGACTCATTATAATCAAAATAAGACTAAGGGAAAGTCATAAAATTGCTCAGTCTCTCCACATTTGGAGGGCAAATATGAGTCCAGAGGGAGATTTGCTAAAGTAATTTCATACATTTGCTATGGCAAAGGGAAGAGGGGGAAAAAACCCCAACCATCTAATGTTTGTTTGGCTGCAGACACAGAAGGGCCTGGGCGCAGCACTTAAAACATAACCCTGACTCAACTCAGGGCAACTTTTCTTGTACATTTCAAGGCCATATTAAGCATCATAACTCAGTAATTTATTTCTTCTGCCTTTTGTATTCAGCTTCTCTTTTGAGGAACGGAAAGGAATGCAGTATGAGAAGCAATCCTTCGCCAATGAGGACGATTGTTACAGAGTTTAAAAATACTCCCTCAGAGAGTAGACATAATACTAATAACTATTTTAAAAATTGCAGTAAAGAAGAATCTAAACAGTGCTGACTTTTGATAGCAGTATAAAAGACAACAAATCCCATCTGACACCAAAGGCAGATGGATGCTGAACATAAAATGGTGTAGAGATGTGCACAAGTGTTTTTTTGACATTCCATTTGAATCGAATACCCAAAAATCCAATTCGATTTGAAGATTTTAAATTTGAATTTAACAAAATTTGATTCGAATTTGCCAAATTTGAATCTATTTCTTCGAATTTTTGATTCGGAATCGCTCGTACGCGTCTTCCCCACATCCATACGCGTCCGTACATGTCCATGTGCATCCCTTAGTTGTCCATATGCAACCCGTTTTTGACCCAGATGGATCCATAGAAATGCATACGGACGCGGGAAAGATGTAGATCTTCAAGTACGCATTGTGTGCACGTACAAATATCTGGATAATTAGAACAAATAGATCTGAAATTTGAAATTCATTTCAAATGTTTATATTTGAATTTCAGGGCATTCTATTTGAGTTCGAATGTTGAAATTTGGCACATTCAATCAGATTTCGAATGCCTATGAATATTTGTGCACCTCCCTAAAATGGTATAATTTCCTGCTTCCTCACTTGTTTTCCTTGACTGTGGCATTTCTGTCTTTTCTAAACAAATCTGGGTGGTGCACATTAGTTTCTCATTTCCACCTTATTTTCACAACGATGCTGTGAGGTTGGATTTTGAAACTCTTTCTTAACTAACTTCTATTATGAATCTAGAAAAAGAAGAAGAGATGGCTTTTCTACCCTGCTTTTCCTATCCTTTACGGGAACTCAAAGCAGCTGACAAACCTTCTGTTCTTCCCCCACAACAGGCACAAGACCAAACTCAGCCTCCCTTTTCCACAGTAGTCCAGTTTCAGGGATGCCCTGGCCCCTCTAGTATGGCCCATCTCCACCAGTGGAGCATAGTCAAGATTAGGAAAGTTCTAATCCAGTTGAGATCCAGACTACTGATGTACTTGCTGGTGCTAAACTGGACCAAGGAGGTTTGCAGAAGGTACACTTCTGTGATCCAGTTTACCATGGGGATCCCATTTGGGCGGCTCAACAAGCCTCAAAGCTCACACAAACTTCAGAGCTGGTGCGAGGGCTAGACCAGAACGGCTGTCCTAACACAGATGGCCTTGTCCATCCAGATTGACTTGGGCCACACTCTTTGGGTGGCAAAATACGGATGGGCCTCACCAGTAAACGGATGAACTGTTCCAACAGGTAAGTACAAACAGGTCCTAAATATCCATCCTTTCCTATTCTGACATTGTAGTCTGGCACTTGATACTAGCATGTGCAATTTTACAGCAGGTGTTGTAAAATGTATCTTTGGCTTAAAAGTAAACGAAAATGCAATTGGCAAAATGTGGGTTTTCCATGTGTTTTCTTTCATACATGCCCAGGATTGTGTACACACATGCCCACAGAGCTATGATAGAGAGTCCATTAAATTAAATTAGGATGAAATTAAGATACTTCATAAAGTCCTCAGTTAGAAATGGAGATCATATCTGGTGCTGCTGCCAGACATGAACAAGTTTGGCTTGTATAGCAGGGGCAGCATCCTTGGAGGGAAAGTATTGGACAACTGGATCCAACCAATCATTTGGTTTCAAACACTTCTTGGGATTTTTTGATCTTTCAGAAATTAACAATGTTTCATCGGTATTTATTGATGCAGAGGGGAAAAGGAAGAAGTTGGAACAGTTATCTAACATGTTTTGAATTCCTGTTACTGCAATTTTAGATTTCCAAGGCTCAGATCAAAAAGTTGACCCAGAAATGCAGTCTTCAAATGCTTCCAAATGAAATGGGAAAAGGAAGGAAGGAAGGAAGGATATTACTTTGAATTGAATAGAATTGTATTTTGATAGAGAATTTCACACAGGTTCATCCAGAAGACACCAATGGGCCACATTTCTGCCAAACTGAAACATTTCAAAATTATTCTGCTCGGAAAATCTTCCCAGATGTAATCAAGATTTCTTACCAGTGTCCAACCTTTGCTGGATCCAGATTGCAAATCTGAAATGACTGCTATTTTGTAACTGGCAACTGTGCCTTGTCACTTCGGAACATGCCGTTTTGGAAACGCACCCCAAGATATGCAAACACACAAACAAAACAGAAAATCCTGAGCAAAAAATGTTTAAGGGAAATAACTATTCAGGAAGCTGGGTTTCACTAAAACTAAATTTAAGCACTCAGAAACAGGAAACCATTTCACATAGATGTTAGATCTTTCTAATGACTAGCTAACTAGAAACAGGCTGTCTTAATGCTCAGCACCAAGCAATTACAAATGGCTTTATTTCCAGACTTCATTAGAATATTTACAGCCATGTGGATGGAAGGCTTTTGACACTGTGGTCATAAAATTTATGGGAAACCCCTTTTTCTGCCTTCAGTAGGAGACAGAAAGCTCAGAATGGTGACCTTCCCTGGCTTCAGTCATTAGAGACCTTGGTGGCCACAGGCCCCTCAAGCTTGAGTTGTATGGTGGTCCCGTCAGTCTCCTGGAGGTGCACTTAGCATCTTCTGAGGAAATGTCTTTCAGAGCATTTATTCCAAAGTTCTGCTTAAAGCAAAAGTCAGTGGGTGGGAATGTTGTAGGACTCTGTTAGGAAGAATCAGCATGACATCTTCATGGGGTTTTGAAGGTACCATTGGGTGGAGTGCCTGCACAACACTGTGTCCTCACTGTGCATTCAGTTTTCAGGAAGAGGGTGGTATCTCAGGCCCTTTACCTCAGGCACTTACTTGACATTAATCTGGACCAGTGGGTCTGGATTAGCCTGGCCCAGTGATCTGGAACAGCACCATCTGCACTAATGCAAAGACTAGAGATGAAAGTTCCTAGCCTTGGAGTCTGGGGGATGGTTTTGGGTTCTGGTAGTTCCAGAACATGGAGGTGTATACTGCATACTTCTCGTTTTATGGAACAGGGCCCTTGTCATCTTGTGTAAGCTGTTAAGCAGGTCCATAAGATACCTGTATTAAGGGCCTCCTTAAACCCTGATCTGATTCTGTTCAGGACAGAGAGAGCCAAATCAGCAGGGGTGAGGCCTCATTGATCTGCATTAAAGTGCAGATGAGGAGTCCCTGATCTGGATTAAGAGGCTCCTACATTCAGATCAACGGTAATTGCAGAAGGGGGCTAAAAACTTGGGTGAAGAAGTAGGTCTTTAGTTGTTCTTTAGAGAGGCTGGAGGACAGTTGAATCGCCACAGTTTGCAGAGCTACAGGAGCAGCTGCCATGAGTCCACCCAAATGGAAGCTCCTCCATCAACAGATGACAGTTTGAAGAGCTTCAGTTTGTACCCACTTATGCCAGAGATCAAAATTGTATGCAGTAATTCAAATGTGGCCTCAACATAGATTTATAAATAGGCACAATTCACTCGCTGACCTATTTCCTATTCCTTCACAATTACCCCTAGCACTGAATTTGCTTTTTCCACTACTGTTGCACCCCGGGTTGACACCTTCATTGAACAGTTCACCAGAACCCAAAGACCCCTTTCCTGGTCTGTCACAGAAAGCTTGGCCCCATCAATGTATGGGTGTAACTGAGGTTCTTTGCCCCACCATGCATCACTTTGCACATACTAAGGCTGAAGCAAATTTACCCATTTGGTTGCCCACTCACCCAATGTCAAAAGGTCCTTTGGAGCTCTTCACAATCTCTTTTAGCTGTTCTGCCCCAGAAAAATTGAGTGTCATCAGCATTGCTCCCTATACTGAACCTCGGGGGGAACCCCATTTTTTATTTCTATCCAATCAGAACTGACCATTTATTACTAGACCGTGTCCCCATGCACTCCATTTAGTGTGGATTGGACTATTTTTAGTCCAGATGCAGAGCCGAGTTCAAATTGAGCTGTCCCCATGCATTTGCTGATAACATGGGCTCAATTTGAATATGGGTGTTCCTATGCAAACCATGCTAAACCCCTGCACGGGGAAACAACATCTTTTTCTCTCTGCCCCCTCTCTCCTGATAGGAAGCTGGGCTGATGTCACTAACCCCAGTGTTGCCCACTGTGGTGGTGGCAGGGAAATGTCACCCAACACCTCCTTCCCTGATCGTGGCACATAGGGCTGAAAGGCAATAAAAATATGATAATAATAAAAATAATATGAAAGAGCCAGATCACTTTGCAAAGCCATTACGGGGTTTGGTGGCAGTTTACTGGAGGTGCGCACCTCCATTCGCCCGGTACGACAGTTTAGCCCTTGTGAGCAATTTAGATTCAATTATCCTACCTGGCTTGGCGATTGGGGGTGGTGGTGGAATAATGGTCATGGAAAGAGACTCGTGGGACAGCGATTGCATCTTTTGCTGTAAAACTGGGGTGCTGCATTACTTTATGCACATTTCAGAAGCTGCTGTTTGTCTTGCATGTTCGCCTGACTTGGCAATTGGGGAAGGGAGAATAATCATCGTGGAAAGAGACTCATTTCTGTTCATTCACCATTTATTGCCAGTAATGTCAAACAGTTGTGATATTCAACACACAGGACAGGAAGGGCAAGCACAGGATGTGAAAACCACCTGCTAATGCCGCGAGCGTCAATCTCCTCCCCAAATAGCCTGGGAACATCCCCATGTGCGGACTCAGCCTCCAAAATAGTGCGGATTTATCTCCCAAACTGTAGTGAGAACAGTTTTCTAGAGGACTAAATTTAGTGTGGATTTGGGTGATTTGGTCCACATGTAGCCGAGTTAGGGGGCTTTGCATGGGGTTGCTCCTTACTGAATTTGGATTTGACTGTATAGATGCAGCCCTAGTCTCCATTTCCTCTCTTTTAGCAGTTACCAATCCAGGACAAGAATTGTCCTCTTATGCCCCCATTGATGGGTTTATTTCAAAAACCTTGGATTAAACCTTCAGAAGTCTTCAGAAAGTCCACATAGGCCATGTTCACACCTTCATTTTAAACCGTATTCAGTCCATCTTCAGATCTGACTGTTCACAGCTTCTCATTTCTATCCATTTTGTTTGTGGACTTTGCATTCAGGAAAGCCCAAACTGAGGGTGGAAAGTCCACAAATAAAATGGATAGAAATGAAAAGGTGTGAGCAGTCAGAACTGAAGACTGACTGAAGAAGGTTTAAAGTGAAGGTGTGACCGGCCATAGACAGTGCCAACTGGCTTACCTTTACAAATAATATGTTCAACTCCATTCCTATTAGAATTATCAGGACATTCTGAAACGTTCCGAAAAGGAAAACCTCTTTTTACAGGGAGAAGCCTTTTGAGGCCTCAAGCACAAGCTTTGGTGTTGCACAAAAATGGATATTTTTCACAACTGCCTTGTAATGAAATTCCGGCTCCTATGCCATTTTTCATTAACACAAAGATTCTTAATGAGCTTGAGATTTCTCTAGTCAAAGAAACTCGGCCCTTTTCCAGAGCCTTGAAACACCCACAAGGTATGAGTAGATTAGGCCCAATTTGTTTTATGCTTGATATGATGAAAAATTCTTATCCAGGAAGAAACTAAAACTTCAAACATCCAAACATTTTGCTGGTTTCAGAGCACTGGATTCCCCTATACGGAGATAAAGGCCATCTGCAAAGTTTGGAATCAGATCAAAGCTTGCCCTGTGTGTACGTCTCTCCCACAAAATATACTCCCCCCCCCCCCTCTAGAAGCTTAGCAAAATATACGTGTCAAGGTTAAATAAAAATAATTATTTCTACAACATTCATAGCGAGTTGCTTAGAGGAACCACAATGCTTGCACAGTTGTCTTCAGAAGTAGCATTAAGCATTTTGCTGTTTGTGACTCTTTCCCAATCTTGTAAAGAGCTACAAATGAGGGACAATTTGCATCCTTTTGGAAAGGGGAAAGAACCTTCCAATTAGACCTGAAAGAACTCAGGGCTGAGGCTTTACAGTGATTGCTTCTTTTTTGCGGATAGGAACATTTTTGCATGCCTGTTTAGATGGGAGACAGCAAGAATTTAATCCAGAAGATCTGCACATAAAGCTTTGCAATCTATTACTTCTCAGGCCAGGAGCATTGTTTTGTTGGTTAAAAATATTCACCCAAGGATGAGCTTGTGAAGCCAGCCCAGCTTGTGAAGAAGTTGCCCCACTTGCAATGGTTGGACAGCCCTAGCTGGACCTGCAATGGGTTCTGCCCTGGAGTGGCCCAACTGTCACGGAGCAAGGCCATCCATACTTGGAAGGCCTGTTCCAGGATAGGACCTGTTATGCCTCACACAGCTTTGAAGCTTGTGTGAGCCTAGGAGCCTGTTGTGAGGACTCCAATGGCCAGATCTGAGGTTTCGCTTGTTTGCACTTAACTCAGTAGGGTTAGTCCACTGAGGTTAAGATCAGGTGCAGAGAAAGACATCCACACTTCAAGAGCTGGTGAAGTCCTCAACTGGACCACAAGCACTTGAAGTGTAGATGGCCCAGCCCCACCCAGCCCAACCACCATGGGAAATGTCATGGCAATTACTGGCACGTACTGGTACATTGGCATGGCAATTGGCATGTGATGCATAGCTGTGCAGCCATGGCTGTGCCACCCTGCCTCACCCTGCTGCAAGAGAGAGTGAACCCTGCAAGTGGCAGCTCACCAGCTGCTCCCATGGAAGATGTGAAACATGTTTTTATTTGTCCACAGCTATGGAAGGTCAGGGAAGCTGGAGGGAGTTCCTAGATGCTCCAGGAGGGAGGTGGTGGCGGAGGAGATAGACCTCTCCCAGAATGTCCAGAAAGGCTTTGTTAAGGTTAGTACAAATAGGCCACAGATTTCCAGTTGTGGTCATTGCTGGTATTTTGGGAATTATCACACTCCTGAGCAGGCAAGAATGCTACCATGGCCCGGTTTAGCATCCGCCAGTCCAAATTCGGGATGTGCACAAATGTTTCTTTGAATTGAATCGAATATCCAAACATTCAATTCCATTTGAATGTTTAGACTCCAAATGCAACAAAATCTGATTCGAATCTGAAGATACAAATGTTGAGAACATTCGTATTTGAAGATATGAATGCCCACAACATTTGTACGTGTTATACATATCTGTACGCATTTCGTACGCTTCCTGTTTTATTCCGTATGCATCCCATTTTTGTTCCATATTATAAGCGCAAATGTATACAGATATGTATGTAATACATATGTATCTGTACATTCAAATGATTCAAATGAATGTTTTGGAACATTCAAAATTCATTCAAATGTTTAAATTCAAATGTGAAGACATTCTATTTGAATTCGAATGTTCACGTTCAATTGAATTTGATCGAATTTGGAATGTTTACAACATTCATGCACATCCTTAGTCCAAATGACTGCGCCTTGTGGAGTGAGGTGATAGTGGCCAATGTCTGCAGGTGTTATAGTGCCCTTGGGTCTGGTGCCAATAGAATATCTATGAACTGCCTACTGTTATTATGAACTTAGCACTGAAGAAGAAGAAGAAGAAGAAGAAGAAGAAGAAGAAGAAGAGTTGGCTTTTCTGCCCTGCTTTTCTCACCCATTTAAGGAGACTCAAAGTGCCTGACAAACCTTTTGTTCTTCTCCCCACAACAAAACACCCTGTGATGTAGGTGCGGCTGTGAGAGCTCAGAAGAGAGCCATGACTAGCCCAAGGTCATCCAGCTGGCTTCTTGGGGGAGGGCAGAATCGAACCCGGTATTCCCAGATAAGAGTCCAGCTCCCTAGCAACTAGACCAAACTGGCTCACTGAGAGGACTGGTGCATCATTTCTTCTGCTAAAGCGATGTGGTATTGAGAGAAGTATGCCCTTGTAAGATGCTCTGAGCATTCCACATGGGCACCTACATCCAAAATATTTCACAGTTTCTGAAAATGGGATGCTATCTCAACCACCTCTAATCAATAAACTATTTTAAGCAGGGAAATTGCTCAACTCCTGAAAAAAAAAAAAAGCACAGAATTGCAACTCATGGAAAAATCCTTAAAACGGATAGACATCCCAGTATGTGTTCAGAACTCCAGGTCTCAATGATGTAGGGAACATGATCCTGCTCACTTTTTTTTCATATGCTTGTCTCAAATCAGTTGACTCTGCACCTGTTTCAGATCATTTCTAGAGATAAAACAAGAGGAAACCTGTCCAAATAAAATGGTCTGCCCCAGAACAGATCACAAGGCATGGATTTATCTTATTTATTTGTGGAGGGAGGATGAAAACTTAGTACTCACTGCATTTAATCTGACTTTGGGATTATATCAGAACAAAATATTCCCATCAAGATCTTTTACATCTTTTTTCTTAGGGGCCTGGGAAAGAAATGTAAGTGCAGGTGATCGGCTGATTGGATTTCATCAATTAATTGAGAATGATTGTGGAGCATACTTTGCAGAAAACAGATTTCCTTAAGAAGAATTTTGTATGAAATATGAACATGTAATTTTATAGAAGAGGGGTGGGGAACACAAGTGAGCCAGATGGAGTTATTGCCTCAGTTGAAAAATCTCCACCTCTTACTCATGTTTACTCTAAGAATTTATCTTTTAAAAATGCAGTTATATTTGCCAATCTCTTTCTTTTTATTCAGTGCATGCTTGATTCATTGAAGATTATATTCCAGCATATGTAAGATTGTGGTTTCTTTCTTTACTTACTTAATATGCTGTAGGAAGTTTAACATACAGCCCCAAATCCTATTAATTTTCCTTGTCTGCACAACATAAGGACAAAAGAGCAGGCAGAAAAGAAACCCTACAGTATTTTGCTGGACTTCTAGCAGGATACAATCTTTCCAGTATCTCCCACTGTTTTTGTTTTGTGTATTATAGACTTGCTGGCTTCTAAACAAACAAGCTGGAAAATTAGAAGGCAGTCTATATTAAAAAAAACAACAACTAAACTTTAAGATCTTTACCTCACAGTGGCCATGGTCACAGGCGAGTTTTAGGTCGACCTGAATCGGCTCCCTGGCCCTGTAACTCACATAATTTGTGCCATATTCCAAGCTGGCCTACACCCGTTAGACTGTCCTAAAATGTATCCCGGTTTTTTACAGGACTGACACAGACTCAGACTGTCCAGTGGGGGGACAGCCTATAGCCAACTGTTCTGTGGTGGGCAGTGCCCAGTATTTCTTTTTGGCCATGAGTTCATGAAACACCTCCCCCTCTCCTAAGTTTATTTATAAGGGCTTTTCCACACATGCCACCGAAAAACAAATCCAAACGGATCTGTTTTTCGGCAAGCCATTCTCCCAAGGATCTGTCTCAAATAGGTACAGATCCTCAGAAGCCCCACCTGTCCGCACACGTTCAGGGCATCTGTGGCAAGGCTGGATCGGGCGGCCGGATCTCCTGGGTGCTGCGTGGAAGCCGCAGCATCCAGGGCCGAAGGCGGCCGGATTCCCACGCCACCGACACCACCCCCAGAGCTGCGGGACTGGAGCAAGTAGCCGCCAGTCACTGCATGTTTCTGGCAGTGACCGGCACATGGGGGAAGGGTGGAAGGAGGCAGACCGGCCTCCTTCCACCCTTCCAAACATGGTGGCCACCAGGAATCTGGCTCTTCCCCTGGCTGTGGGCGGAAGCATTCTGCTTCTGCACGCATCCAGGGGAAGGACCTGATTTTTCAGGTCTTACATTTGAGACAGCTTTCGGCAGCAAGAACAGTTTTAAAAAACTGTTAACCTGCCCAGAGACCTTCGGGTATGGGGCAGGATATAAATGTAAATAATAAATAAAATAATAAATAAATGTCACCGAAAATGGACCCAGATCCAGCATCCAGTGTGGAAGGTAAGTTTATATGTGTTTCATATGTGTCCTTAATGTGTGTCTAAATGTGGTTTGACTGTATGTGCGGAAAGACCCTATGATTCCTCTCTCTAGCATTTTTACAGAAATTTATTTTTATTATTTTTTTAAAAAAATAAGTGCAAGAAGAAAAGGACATAAAAAAGGAAGGAGGGAGTAGATAAAACAAGAATAAAATGACACTACCCTATATGTTTGGGAATGTTATATGATCCAGGGGAACCTTATATGATTTAGGAATGTTTACCCTGCAGAAGAAAAGGCCGGGAGAAGACATGATAGCAGTCTTCAAGTATCTGAAGGGCTGTCACAGTACAGAAGGATTGTCCCATTCTCTTGCACAAGATGGGAAGAATAGAAACAATGGGATGAAACTTCAAGGGGGTCAATACAGACTGGATATTAGGAAAAACTTCCTGACAGTGCGGGCGATCAGTCAGTGGAATAGGCTGCCAAGGGAGATAGTAAGTTCTCCTTTGATGGAGGTCTTCAAGCAGAGGCTGGACCTAACATCTATCTGGGATGGTTTAGATAATACTGCATTGAGCAGGGGGTTGGACTTAATGACTCTAGAGGTCCCTTCCAACTCTATGATTCTATATTCACCTGGACATTTGCTCCCTGCAGAAGGTAAGTCAACTTATGTTCTGCATTCCAGTGAGACACATTTTGTAAAAGGGGGTCCAAGCAAGTTGTTCTTATTGAGGAATACAAGGGACAGACAAGCAAGATATGAAAAAGATCTTCAACCATTTCTGCGCCACAGTCACACAGTCTTTCATCATAGGGTACCCATGTCAATAAGTTCAAAATCTATTTAGGTAAATTGTTCTCTTAACTGCTGTGGCATTTTGTATACAAAATATTTTTTTCAATTTGGAAAATAGATTTAGATCATGCTAGCCATTTTAGTGCACAGAACTTGTGAGTTTAAAGCCTTGCAAATATTGTGGAATTGAATTATTCAGTTATTTGGTTAAAAGGTTTATCATTTACCTAACTAAATATATGAATGTGTACACTTTGACAAAATAATAATAATATGGGAATATGTAACTATGACAGCAATAGGAAAATGTGTGTGTGTAGGGGGAGACACCAGAACTTTATGTATTGAGCAGTGGTAAATATTTTAAAATCTTTAATTGCTCTTAAGATTGAGGAAAACAACCAGCTGAGGGTGTGTTTTCCCTGCTTTCCCTGCTTTCTAAGCTTATAGGTCATGAGTCAACACCTGCAATTATGCCCGATCCTAAGTGTCATCTTTGATGTGATAGTTATGGTCTACTGAACAACTGAAGCCTGTACCTAGTGATTGTGTTCCACATTATTCTTTCTCCCCCCCCTTCTTCCTTTTTCCTCCAAAAAGAAAAGAAAAAGAAAGCCTTTCATTTCCAGTGGCATTTTTAATGACATGATTTATGGCTCAACAAAATCCTCATTGGGGCCAGAAAAATGACAAACAATAAATATATGGAGCATTATGTTAACAGCTCAGTGCACAAGGCTGGGTAACAGTATATTTTAATTTTGTCCAGGGGAGGAGGAAGAGGAGAAGGAAGGAAGGAAGGAAGGAAGGAAGGAAGGAAGGAAGGAAGGAAGGAAGGAAGGAAGGAAGGAAGGAAGGAAGGAAAGCTTGGCATGTCTGCCTTGTTTGAATACAAGCTTGGAAGTCAAATACCTCAACCAACAGTTTTATCACCTCCTATATTTTTGTCTTTTTTATCTATTGTGATTTTGATGATAACAGGGATCACCCGGGAAATCATGGCCAAAACAGTATTTGCTGAAATCTAGATTGGAATGGTGCATGCTGTTTGTGCTTATGTATGGAGAAGGATGCCAGTATGGAAAATAATCTGAATTATTTTAAACCAGTTTTTTCCAACTTGGTACCCTCTAGAGGTTGTGGCATTCAATTCCCATGGGCCATTGAAAGGCAAGAACTAAGCTCCTTGAAATAATGATGGACCTTTCTGCATAAGCCCTGAACCCAGATTGAGGGCCAGTGTAGGTGTAGGCTTCTGTATCTGTATGTTAATGCAGATAACTACTCTGGCTCCATTTTGTTAGACAGAACTTGATCCAAATTAAGGAGGCCCTTAATCTGGATCTCTGGTAGTACTGTTGAATCCTATTTCATAAGCTACCTTTCCCCCCATCATGCCAATGCAGCTTGAGATGGAAGTGTTGTTTCCAAGAAACCCTTTGCTTCAGTTTCAGAACTGGGTGATCATGATATATTTTGCATACTTAAAGCCAACACTTTTCTGGTTAATAAAGAAGAACTCGGAGTTCTCTAATTTCCAAATACACCTTGGTTCTCCATCCCTCCATTCGCCTCCTTCACATATTTCAGTTGTTGGGTGAAGCAACAGCAGCCCGTAGTCTTACCCAAGTCTCAACAAGCCAAACACACTCACATAAGAACATAAGAGAAGCCCTGCTGGATCAGGCCACAGCCCATCTAGTCCAACATACCATGGCACATGGTGGCCCATCAAATGCTCATGGGCATCTCAAGCAGAGACAAGGACAAACCTTCTCCTGCTCTCAAATCCGAGCAAATGGCCTTAGAAGCATCCTGCTTGTCCCTACAGCCTGAAAGATGTACTTAGGAATTCTTTCTAGTAGCCATTGATACATCTCTCATCCATAGATTTGTCTAACCATACCTTAAAGCAATGGTTCTCAAAGTTATCTGGGCTACGAACCATCTAATATAAGTTTACCAACTTGGGACCCACCTATAGGAAATTTAACCGTTACCAATATGAATAAAGGACTTTTCAAATAACAAACAAAGTTTTAATACAATTTTTTTATTACTTAATTAAATAATTACATCAAAAAAGTTATTTCAAATACGGTTAAATTTCCTAGAAGTGGGTCCCAACCCACAGTTTGGGAAACCCTGCCTTAAAGCCTTCTAGGCTGGTAGCAGTTACCACCTCTTCTGGCAGCACATTCCATAAACCGATGACCCTCTGGGTGAAGGAATACTTCCCCTTGTTGGATCCGACTCTCCTACCCATCAGCCTCATAGATGCCCCCTGGTTCTAGTGTTGTGTGATAGAGAAATGAAATTTTCTCTGTTCACCTGAATGGTCAGAGTGGTTTTGAGCAATGGCCTGAATTCTTGACACGATCCCCAACATTCGACAATAGGAGAACCAGATGTTGGAGCAGAAATTTACTATAAATACATCTGAATGAATCTGAGCTTTTACAAGAGCTAAACACACCTGCTCAGTTAGTAACCCATAAAACTGTAATCGATCATTTCTCTGGCCCAAAGACAGTTTTCCCATGGCTATATTTGATTTAGAGCATTAAGGCTGCACATTTCCCTGGATTTATTTCCACTCTAAACAAAAAAAGGAGCATGGAGCGGTGTTGACATTCACCGAGCCACGCCAAATGTCAGCTCAAAAGCCACTTAGGCGATACCACAGGTAGTTCCTGCCCTGCTGTGCTGGTGACATGGACAGTGCAGAAGAGAAAGATGTTGGTTTCACCACTGCTTTCATATCAATGCTTTCACAAAACAATTGCCGATAACCTCAGTAATGTCACAGTCCTTTAGCACGAACACTGTGAACTCAGTGAGGAATGAATAATGCATGTTCACTTTGTTCCTTGGTTAGCAGTGATGCCTGTTTCCCAATGGAGTTGGTGCAATGGAAGACAGGCAACAGAAAAAGGAAGGAGTTGGTGCAATGGAAGACAGGCAACAGTGATGTCATGGGTAAACCAGATAGTGCCAATAGTCGGTGAGACACTGTTGTGGCTGCAGTTTGCATAAATCCACTTGGAAATTAATTGACTTAATGAATGCACTACCCAACCTTGAAGCATAGCATGTGTAAAGGAGAAGGAGTCAAGTGCTACAAGGTGGACAACAACTTACCATTTGTCCTGATGGCCCATGGAGTCACCAGGAATTGTCATTGACTCAATAGCACCTAACAGTGACAAAAGTTGGCCTAAGTTATTCCCCACCTTCATGCACCAATTTAGTCTACTAGAATGCACGTTGGCTTCCACAAATCCATATTAAAAGTAGGTTGGAAGAATCGCGTAATTCCTACATTCTTACTTTGGAGGGAACACCAGTTAAGTTTCCTGACCAGATGCCACCATCATTCCAAATCAAGTAGAAAGGACACATCTGAACTACAGAATGCTCATCCTAAAAAATGTGGCATAGGTGCTATTCCAGAAGAAACTCATGCAATAGAAACCAGCTCTGCCTTTGAAATCTTCCTTTCTGGTTCTGCTGTGTGTGAATTGCTCTTCTCTGCATGTCAGTCAGTGGGGACTGATGGCCAATAGCACTGCAACATTAGGAGACTGGAGTGTGGATGATAGATGATCTTGGGAAATCACCTTTCTGTGGCCCCAAAACATCAAAATAGTCAATAAGATTCCAATGTTATTATAGGGGTTCTCATCTGACTCGCAGTGAAGAGGGCTACTCAGTCAAATGCAAGATCTGCATGATCCCTTTGGGTCAGAAGGATATCCAGGCCACAGTGATCACAAAAGAGGGCCTGGATCATGCTGCTTGCACATCACCAGAATCTACTCCCAGAAATGATCTGTTTACAGAGCTAGAAAAAACCACTCTAGAATAGATTTGATGTCCTGAAATCTATTAGTTCAGTTGAATCAAAGCAAGGTGTCCTTGGTTCAATTCTATCCAAACTGTTTTTTCTAAACAAATAAAGTCAGTTTACATTCAAACTGAAATAAACGCCCAAAATTTAATTTCATCATTGAATCATACATTTGTGCCTGAACATTTTTCTGGTTTTTTTCCCCTGAAAAAGCATGTTTTCCACGAATGTGTACATTTTTGGGGGTGTGTGTTTGTGTGTGCTTGATTTGTATCGAATTGAATGGGAAAAAAATGTACTGTATTTTCTGGCGTATAAGACTACTTTTTAACCCAGGAATATCTTCTCAAAAGCTGGGGGTCGTCTTATACGCCCGGTGTTGTCTTCTTATACGGCGAGTATATCCCAAACTCTGTATTTTAACTGGAAAGTTGGGGGTCGTCTTATACGCCCAGTCGTCTTTTACGCCGGAAAATACGGTATTTGTTCAAATAGATCCCCTTTGAATGTGGTAGGATTTGAATTCGATATGAATGTTCTATAGGAATCCAATTTAAATCCTGCTATAAATCTGCTCTCAGTCCACTTTGAATCTGCTCTGAATCTGCTTTAAATCTACTCTGGATCGTTTGCAGATGTTGCTAGTGCAGCCACTTTCCTACCTCCCCAGGTTCACAAATGTAATGAAGCTTCTTACGAATGCATTCAATTTGTTTCCAAATGTACCAATATTCAATTCAAATTTAAATGTCCAAATTTGGATAAATTCGTACAAATTTTGAATGTGATGAATATTCATGCACATCCCTAATATTTTCATTAGTAAAATACTGCAAAAGTGGAAAACATTCAATTGAATTTTAATATTCAGAAGCTGGGCGTTGCACGTTTTGTTTGAAAATCCAAATAGATGCTCCTACTGACACTTCAAGAGTCTCTTGATTCTGGCAAAGCATCCCTCTGCAGAAATTTTGAAACTAGGGCCAGGATGTGTGACCCAAGTCTAGGATCATCTGCATTATTTCTAGTCCAACCAAAGTGCTCTGGCCCAGAAGTGTTCTTCACCCATCAAATACAGATCTTAACAAAGCGTCTAAAAGTTTCTGAAGAAAAGGAGATAGTATTAGTTAAATTAATTAGGTTCTTCATACCATAATCCCAGATTCAGTAAACCTGAAAGTTGATCTTTGGTTATCCAATATCGATTTGGGAGCATGGAGCAAGTGACAACATTTTACAGTGTTGGAAATTACAGAAAGTAAACAGAAAGGTTTGCTTGCTTAATTGAAACAAGCAACAACCACAAAAACAAGCACAGTCACAAAACTGAGCAGAATTGTCCATATTGAGTTGAAAATCCCTGATTTATATGTGGAAGAGAAAGTAAAAGAATTTAGAGCAAGGCACAATTTTAGTAGGACTAATAATTTCTTGAGAAGGCCTGTCTGCATTCCTTAATTTACTCACTTTTCATTATGTGAATTCAAAGAATTTGCAAACTGTAGTATTGCGTGTGACAGATTCTTACTTCCATTCAAGAAGAGACATCCTATTAGAAAAATCTCCTTCCAAATATTGGATCCAAATAATAGTAATTTTTGCTCTGCCTGTACATAATAACCTTTCAATTAAGCAATGAGCCATTGTTCTGTTCAAACCAGTATAGTAGGATTACCAACGGCCTCCTCCTCAACTTCCTTTCCCTTTCTGTTTTCCTATAGGTCAAATGTTGTACAGTGGTACCTCGACATACAAGTGCCCTGACATACAAGTGTTTTGAGATACAAGCTGCCGAGCGAGTGATATTTTGCTTTGAGATGAGAGCAAGATTTGAGATACGAGTATGTAAATACAGTACAGTACGTAACAAAAACAACTGAGGTGGTGTTTTGGGAGCTGGAATGGATTAATGGGAAAATTGCTTTGAGATACGAGCAATTTGACATAAGAGCAAGGTTACGGAACGAATTAAACTCGTATGTCAAGGTACCACTGTACTTTCCAGCAGACATTGTCCATTGCTGTCACTGCATCATAAAATAACAAACTCACTAGTTTCACTACGAAGCATGAAGTTCCCTTTGATCTAGGGTAAAATTTCATTCCAAGGGGTTATGAAGAAGATGGCTGTTAACACCATATAAAATTCCCTTCTCCTCAATGTGTCACCCCCAGAAGAAGCCAAAGATGTTAACAGCTTATATTTATTTGTAGCAGTTTGGGGGCTGTTATGCTGTGCTTCAGGAATCTAAGCTTTCAGATATAGCTGTGATATCCATCTTCAGAGGATTTTGCTCTTGGAAGAGTCAAAAGTGACTGGTGTCTTCCTAGACCTTGGCCGTTTCTGCACTTGGCCATATTCTGGAACATATCTCAGAACAAGGGCCTGCGATCCACATGCTAGTGCAGACTATGGTAGACCCCAGATTAAGCCTGCCATAGTTTGCATTAGCATGTGGGCAACAGGCCCCTATCCTGAGATATATTCTGGAATAAGGCCAAGTGCAGAACTTATAGATGTCTGCTGTTTGTTGGGCAGTTCTTCTTTTGTTTTAGTTAATGAGTCAAGTCTGCATATGACCAGCTTATATTTAGGCTGTACGCATGCACAAGGGTGATCTAGAAACTATTTTATTTCCCAATCTACTTTTTCTTTCAAAGAACTTTGTCCTTTTCTTTACACACTGTTCTGATAATGCACATACAAAGTGTTCGAGCAGAAGATTACACATTTGTTTTTCATCCTGTTCCTTTCACAGGCATATCCAATGGATATGGATGTCTGGCTAAAATTCTGCATGCTGCCACAGGTAAAGGTGTCCCTCTTGATTCAGGAGTTGCTCATGTCTGTTTTCCTCCTCCTAGCTCACTTTCTTCTTAGCTCCAGCATCCTTGTTAGGCCGTGTTCACTCCTTTGCTTCCTTGCTTCAGAACCCTGTTGAAAAGGTGAATGTTTGGTGAGGTCATTAATCACAGTTTTGCATTGTGCTTTTGTAGCTAATATGTCTGCTTCCCACTGCCATCAAAAAAGTCTCCTGCAGGTGGGAAGATTTTGTCACCTACCAGGTGGAGTGGTTCTATCTAGGGATGAGCACGAATGTTTGTGATGTTCAAACTCCATACGGATTCAGCCAAATTAGGAGACTTGAATTTGAACTGAATGTTGGCACATTCAAAGACTGACATTTGAATTTGAATCAAATGTTTCAATATATTCATACGAAGCTTCGTTACAGATTTGTATGCGATTCGTAAGCAAATTCATACTGAACATTCATATGGAATTTGAATTCTACTGCATTCAAAGGGGATCTATTCAAACGAATATGGATTTCCTTTTATTCAATTCAATACGAATTAAAAAACACAGACATAAGTGCACATCCCTCATTCTATCTCTTTGCTGGTCAGGTGTGTCTACATTACCACAGCCTCTCCAGAGTGGGATAGCCCCTTGCCAGACTGATCCAGATGTGGTGTGTTAAAAAGCAGACCACAGCCTGCTCAGAAACAGCTGGATCATTCCTGGAGCAGTTTCTTTGCACCCTGTTCCAGGGCAGCGCATGACTGGTGGCTTCAGCAGTTATGCACAGCTGCCAGTTTGAGATGACAACATTCAGCCTCCCACCAGATGTTGCTTCAGATGTTTACTTGGTGATCCACGCAGCCCCAACCTAGCCATTCATATCTACCAGAATTGCAGGACATGTACAGAGCTAGTTTAGTTGGACCTAAACTAGTCCTTGCAGGGTGAATGGCCAGCTCATCTAGCCAATGCCTAGGGGGTGGGGGATAAAAATGCAAATAACAGAGAGAGAGAGAGGCAGGCAGGCAGGCAGATGCACAGATGCAGTCATGCATCCACACTGCACCCAAAAGATCATGCAGATGCAGGATCCAGTAGTCAGGATGTGCACAATTTTTTTTTTTTTGGTATTTTATTCATATTGAATTGAATGCAAGAACATTCATATTTGTTTGAGTAGATCCCCTTCAAATGTTTGCTATGAATCCAATTAAAATCCCTGCTATGAATTGCCTATGAATCCGCCACATATCACTCCGAACACATCAAATCTGCTCTCAATTCACTTCGAATCCACTCTGAATCTGCCTTGAATCCACTTTGAATCTGTTGCAGACACGTGAATGAGCAGCCGCTTTCCTACCTCCCCAGGTTCACTAATGTAATGAAGCTTCATACAAGTGTATTTGAATGTCAATCTTTGAATGTAACAACATTCGATTTGAATTTGAATATCCAAATTTGGGTGAATTCATACAAATTTCAAATGTGACGAATATTCACACACATCCCTATCCAGGAGCGATCCAGCTGCTTCAGGTAAGTGTGTGGACAGCCGGATGTCTCCGGGAAAGGCTGCAGTATGATGGAGCCTGGATGCAGACCCACCTCGGTAGTGAGTGGACTTTGTGAGTGTGTGTGTCTGTCCATGTTTGTGTGTGAGGAGAAAGAAAGAGAAATGAAATGTGAGGTTGAACAGTGAGAATTTCTAAAGCAAGGGGTATATATGGATTTTACTGAACAAGGGGGGTATTTAGAAACAAAGGAAGGGCGAATGGAAAATGCGAAAACACCTGGACATCTGCTTGTTAGATGCTTGCTGTGGAAACGATCTGTTCATTTTTAACAAGGGTTGACATCATCAAGAAAACTCTGCCATCAGTTCCCAAGTACTGGTAACTTGGGTTTGTACATGTATATACACCCATATAGACCCTTTTATCCTTTCCTGGTGGCTTAATTGGTTTGGCAGAGCAAATTTGCTCTCTGGAATGAGCTGCCTTCCCTGAAATACAACAGACAATAACAACAACTGAGCTCCAGAAAACAGCAACAAACAAAAAGAAAGAAAGGGGGGAAAAAGGGGGGGGGGGGACCAGCATCTGAAATAATCCAAAGAAAAGATGTATAATATAGTGTTTCTATTGCAGTGCCAGGCAGCCAAGAAACCAAGGTGGTATGAAATGTTTTAAAAACATTACAGTTTAACAATGCCGAGGGAGAAAAAAAGGAAGGAAGAAAGGAAGAATGCTACCACTTTAGTGGGTTATATGCCATAAAGCACCCATTTTTCTGTACTCTGTTTAGGGAACTTCTACTTAAAATTAAACATCATAAGCAATGAACCATAGCAAATGATATTTTTGACCATATGCTCTGAATTATACTCCAGAAAATGGGCTATTCCAGTTTTTCCATTGGAAACTTTTAAAAGCCCCTAAATGTGTGTGGTGTTTGTAAGGCATCTATTTAAACAGAAAGAGGGAAAGGGCTCTAAAGGTTTCTTAATACAGAGGCAGAATGAATAACTTTGGAGAAGGAGTTCTGTACATGTGAAATATTTATATTATTCACACCTAATATTTATGGCTATAGATACTCCAGAAGACTGCAATGATTTTTTGGAATGTTGGAGGTTTCTCTGAAGGAACCGACTCATCTTCTTGTTCACTGAGGCCCTATCCACACTTGGGCCCTTTCTGCACTTGGCCTTATTCTGGAGTATATCCCAGAATAGGGACCTGCTATCTGCCTGCTAGTGCAGTGGGCCTTTTTCCACTAGGGCTTAGATCCCTTCTAAGACCCCATTAGGAACCGGATTAGTATCTGATTGATACCAATCAGGAAGTCCCTGTCGTCACCTGGACCCCATTGAAGGCCCCATCTGCAAGGCCCTGTCCCCATGAGGGCAGAGGAAATCTGGATTTAATGGGTCCTTCAGGCCCTTAAATCTGCATTTCGTGTGGACCTGATTAAAGCTGTCCACAATGGGGTCTTCAGGCATCTTCAAGATCTGGATCTCCAGGAGGACCCCATCTCAAAGATCTGGATCTTGAAGATCTGGATCTTTGGCTGTGTGTGGAAAAAAGGGGTAAGAAGGGCCCAGGTGAGGCCTGCCATGGTCTACATTAGCTTGGGGCCAGCAGATCGTTATCCCAAAATATATTCCAGAATAAGGCCAAGTGCAGAAATGGACATGGTCTTATTCTGGAATACACCTCAGGATAGGGATCTGTTATCCTCATGCTCTTTCATTCAGACAGTCTCTCACCCATCAGCCACTGCGGTAATTCAGCATGTAAGTGTCGCATATTGGGTAATATTTTATGATTTACTGAGGAATTTATTTCTGGATTAAAAGGTGGCAGAGACATTTATAAATAAGGAACACACGAAATGCTTTTTTTCCCTTGAAGTTAAAATCTGTGTTTTCATCACACCCTTATTGGGAGTGAAAAAAGGAATAAGCGTTAATGCTGCTTTATGTGCCATAAATTTTGTTTAAAATAAACATGGAAAATTTCTTTGACACACAAAATGCTCCTTTGCTATAACTTGAAACATTTGTTTACAATGGATTTGTGTGTGTAACAAAAATGCAGTTTTTCTATTTTTAGGCTCTCCAATTTATTGAACATCTGCTGAAATAAAGATCTGCTCTTTCATGAAGGAATGTTTGATTAGCACTTGCACCTGACTACACTTTTAATCCAAATGCTTGGAATGGTTTAAAGGATTATTGCAACAATTTGTTATTGAATACAATATTTGTTTCACTCAAGCAATGTGCGAATTATTGTTGTCATGAGTAATAGGGGAAGAAAAATGCATATGAGAGTCACTTTTTGAGTAAAGCTTGGCAAAAAGAATACAAAAACATGGAACTAGATATAACATGACCTCAGGCCTTTTGAATCTGAGGGGCCCCTCCCATAGCAGGTTTTAAGGGATAATACTCAAAGAAGCAAGCAGCAGCAAATAGTTGACCTTATCTGATCCAGAAAGATTTTATAATACAATAGGTGGATGGGAGACCACCATGAGATTCTAGGACTGTATGCTAAACTAAGGCTGAATTCACACTTACCTGAGTGGAACAGCATATTGAGGCAACTTCAGGCTAGTTAAGTTCAAGAATGGTAGTGGCCATTTACGTGCTGTATGCTGGAATATTCCTAGCCAGCCCTAGCTGCAATTAAGCAATGGGATGTTGCATAAGAACATAAGCACATAAGAGGAGCCGTGCTGGATCAGGCCACAGCCCATCTCGTCCAGCATCCTGCATCATGCAGTGGCCCACCAATTGCTTCTGGGTGTCTCAAGCAGAAGACAAAGGCAACACCTCCACCTTCATCCAGTGTACGAAGATGGGGCACATATTGGCTGGCCCAAAGCCTATAGGTGACACTGGAAGTGGTGTGAAAGCACTGCTTGCATATTGTTCCTGGATGTCTCAGAGATGCTGCCGCAGATCAAGGTACATTCAGTGCATTCCAGTAGTCCACACAGACCTGTCTACAAAGTAAGTGTGAAAAGACCCTTTGAGTTTTATCCAAAATAGCTTTATCTTTTTCTTTTGCAGAAAACACTCTCAGTTCATGTCCTGGAGCTTGCTGCAGTCTGCACCAACACGTCCATGGCAGGTCCCTATTCCAGGATATAATCTGAGGCCTATTCGCACTATGGCTTCTAGTGCATAATTAGTGAACCTCTGGTGAAAAGCATCCGCACATGGAGTAGGCTGTTACAGCCTCCAAGCATGCCCACTAAGGATGTGCAAGAATATTTGAAACATACAAAATTCAATCGAATTCGTTTGAATTTACATAAGAACATAAGAACATAAGAGAAGCCTTGCTGGATCAGGCCACAGCCCATCTAGTCCAGCATCCTGTCGCACACAGTGGCCCACCAAATGCTCACGGGCATCTCAAGCAGAGACAAGGACAAACCTTCTCCTGCTCTCGAGTCCCAGCAGATGGCCTTAGAAGCGCCCCAATTTGCACATTCGAATTCAAACTGAATGTCTATACATTCGTTTTTTAACATTCAAATGTTTTAAATCATTTGAACAAATTATTTGGACATTTGTATGTGTACGGAAACATATGCATTACATACGTATCCGTACACATCTTATTTGTATCCATACACATTTGTACAGATACGTCCAGGGCAAAACCCAGATGCATATGGGGTAAAAATGGGATGTGTACAAACGTGTACAGGTGCAACAGAGACATACGAATGTTGTTGACATTCGTATCTTCAAATACGAATTGAATATTCATATAAATAGATACTTACGTGTTTGAATCAATTTGGATCTGAATACATTGTTTTTTCTCTATTTGTTCAAATTTGGACATTCGTGAACACCCCGGTGCCCACCCTCCCCAGAAGTTCAACAATCATTGATTAGATGTGGAGCACGCTGGCACCTAGGACAACCATAGATGTGACTGCATGCGCGCTAGAGTGTCAGTGTCGTCAGGGTGACAGCGCTGACGCGCACGCAGTCTCAGAGGGCGCCGCAGCAAAAATGGTGGTGCCCAGAGGAGGACTGGCCCCCAGATCAAATCAGGTAAGTATTCAATCATGGAAGGGGGGGGGCTGCCAAAATGTGAGCGCTAGTCAACGTTGGTTAATCACGCTCCTTTCCTGTCCAGGAATAAGGCTCAGTGTGGATGGAGCCACAATGCACTGTAGGGTCTATGCAATAGTGCAGTTAATCAGTGCACAAGTTAAAGCGCAAAAGCAGGCCCTATTTTACTTCCGGGCCCATTTAAAAATATATGTATATTTATAGGCATTTTACCTCGTGTTATTCCTAAGAGTTGGGAGATGGCCCTGAAAACCGATATAGAAATGTTTTGGAGGAATAAATTATTTAACCTCTCTTTTTAACAAACCATAACCCAGGATTCTCCTTTGAGCCTCTAAAGGTCAGCTGCCTTCAACACGTTCTATCTGGACGGTGCAAGTGTTGAAGTGTATTTCTGTCAACAGTTTGATGTCAACAGACTTAACCTTTCTTCCGGTAAGTGGGTCATTAACAATTGCTCTTTGCCCCGGGGACACTAAAAAAACAGGGAAAAGTTGGTAACCTGACACCAAGAGTTCCACTTAAGTAGTTACCTGAATGCCTGGTTATCTTTGAAGAGAGATGGGGTGAAGGAAATAAAAACACTTCCTTCTGCTCACTGTTACACAATGGCCACTTCTGCTGCTTACAAAAGGAAGGCCGTCCCAGAACCTTACAGAATCCCTTATGTGCCAGACATGTAGAGGTTCTGTCGCCCAATGCGGCTCCAAATGCAAAAGATAAACACTCCCTTGTCAAGATGAGCATGAAAGTTAACAGTAGGCAGAATAGTCAGGATGAGTTCCCTCTTATACGTTCACTGCTCCTTTTAAGCTATCTCTGGAGAGGAAAGGCAGCATGGGTTATTAAAATAAATATAAAAAGACACCCTCAGCTTGCCTCTTGCCCAGGCTTTCCAGACACAGGCAGCAATGCATGACATGCATTGGGGGCTTTCTTGCACCAGCCAGCTGTACTGATTCTATTTGCTAGCCGGTCAGGCACGTCCACATAGAGCCAGAAGGAATCAGCTATGGACTGCCAGAAAGCAGCAGTCCACAGCCTGCTCAGAAGTGGCTGAAGTCACACCTGGGGAGGTGGTTTTGTGCTCTCTAACACATGCGGCCCAGTGCGTGTATGTGGCTGTGGAACTGTGGCTGTGCAATCATGCGTAGCTACCAGAGGCCTTTTTGTACTTACCTTCTTAGTGCACCATGCACTAAGGCCAGTATACTCTGGGTACAGGAGGAAAATACGCATTTCTGGCTGGTGAGGATGCCAGAAATACAAATGGTCCTTCGCGGTCCGGCCGGCGTAGCTGCCGCAAAAGCTGGGGTCCCGCCTCCTCGCTGGCTCGATTGGCTGCCGCCCTCTGTGTCACATGGTCCTTGACGTGCCAGCAGGCCAATGCAGAGGGGCGGGACTGATCCTGCCGATGTTTGGAGGTGCATGCCCCACTGCCCCCTGTGGATTGGTCTACTGCTAGGCTGCTGCTGCGGTGCTAGCCTGCAAGGACCTGCCTGATGGTGGCCATGTTGTACCTACGCGCAAAGCTGGCAACCAATCAGCACTGGCAATGCAGCCGTGCATGCGCAGGACACCAGGAACTAATCCTGACCAGCAATGCAGCAGTGCATGCACAGACAATGGACTCCCTGTCCACCACACGCAGCAAGATGGACGAAGAGAAAATGGGTGCACTGACGGATGCTTGCCGTAAGTCTGGGTTAGGATAGATGTGGAGCCCTAAATTGTGCACTAATTAGCAATCAGTAAACCTCTGGTGAGGGTGGGCATGCTTCTAGGCTGTAGCAGCCTTATGAGTGTGTGCATGCTTTTCACCAGAGCTGTACTAATTACTGGCTAGTAGCCAAAGTGCAAAGAGGCATCAGATCTCCATGGCAATGTTTAGCCTCTCAGGAGATATTACTTCAGACATTGCTTTCATGATCCAGGCAGTCCTGATCTGGCTGTTTGTGCTTGGAAGCACTGCTGGCCAGGTACAAGGCTAGATAGCTTGATATGGTATTTTTATGCCAGGCCAGGCCAGACCAGCCAAACCTGAACTTAATCTCATGTCTGGCGAGATGCATAGGAAGTCCCCTTGCTGAGAACTTCTGAGAACCAGTCAAATACCTGCCCCTTATCTTCTGTTGGTTTTTTGCACACTTCCCAGAAGTTCCCAGAGAGATGGCTTCCTATATGTTCAACCCGTGTCCTGTTACTGACGTCTGAGATTTCAAATCTGACACACTGTGGGTTTTGGAATTCACTTATAATGAATAAGAGCAAAGCTGAGACGATTGCCATCAATGCGGCTAGGTTCACATACAATAAGAAAAGGGACCTCTCATCAGGCTTAGAGCTGCCTTGGAGATGGCTGGCAGGTAGGAAGGTCCATGCACATGTCTGCCCAAGTTAGAACTGTTGGGTTAGAGAAGTGACGGGAGCAAAAATGCCACATGTTGCTGCCTCTAAGATACACCAGACCAACTTTTTGCTCCACGTGGATGCGACCCTCACTTATATCAGTCTTGCTTAGCAAATCTGGGGTGTTTCCACACTTACCACTTGAAATCCGGAGTAAAGAAATCCAGATTTTTGAAATCCGTCCCTGGGAATATCCGTCTGGAAAAGTGATGGATCCAAATGAGGTCTAACGCCTCCGCATTCATGTGGGAAGCACAGATAGCGAGGAACGCTTCTTGTGTTTGCTGTGCAGACGCCGCAGCACCAATATCCAGAAGGATCAGGCTTCTCTGCAGCCCTGCAGCCCACGGAGCAGCGTGATTGGAGCACTCAGCCATCAGTCACTGCTCATTTCCCCACCAATCAGCGGCATGCCTGAGATCCCATGGCGACTTCCTGCTGCTTCACTCAACATGGCGTCTTCCTGTCCCGCCCACATCCATTCCCTCTCCTGTCCTGAAGCGTCTTCCTTTGATGTGGATTTTGTGAGCAGGAACAGTTTGAAGACCTAATTTTTCAGGTCTTACTTGAAACCGGTTTTGGCAGCCTCTAGACCCCATTAGAGATGGATCTCGTGCAAGGCCGTGCAGAAGTGGCATCCTTGAAGGGGCCCTCATCTGTCCCACTGTGCGGAAGGTACCTTGCACATGTGTGCCATATGTGTCCTTATTGTGTGCTTAACGGGGTTTAAGGGCCAACGCAGTAACACTCTTGCTCAGTACCTAGACGATCTCTTCTCACTACGCGTGGATTTCCTGGCTAGAACTTGCAGCTTCCAACGCAGCGGCGTCACATGGGAACTGATGTGGAATATACAAACGGCATGATGCAGGACCTCCCCTGAGAAACGCAGGCTGTAAATTGTAAAACTTTTAAATGAAAGGCCAGAAGGAAGAGGGAAGCCTTAGGGTGAAGGTTAATTGGTTTGCCTACAAAGGGTTTTATGTTCATAACTTACTGTCGGTCTATCGTCTTCCTGATATTACTAATGTTCTTTTGCTCTTGGGCAAATTCGTATTTGGTTTGGAGCTGATGATTCCTTCCCTCCTCCTTCCTGACAGCGATAGCCTTGAAGTTGAACTCTTTTCAGCTGCTGAGATATTTGAGTTGTACAATCCGTATTCAATTTCTTTGAAAAGGTCCATTTTAAAGGCTCCTCTGCAAAATGCACTTTATAGGCATTTATCTTCTCTTTCTCCTCCTTCCTTGCTTTATTTGTTAATAGTTTTCTTCCTTTCTTTCTGTTCCTGAATATATAGCTTAATGGCTCTGAAGCAGAGATTAAGCGTGTTTTTCCACTAGCACTAAATACCCAATGAAGTACCCATTAAGGACCCATTAGGCTCAGAGCAGGACAACCCCGTTTCCACTACAGACCCCATTAGAGCCACATTTGCTCCACCACAGCTAGGGAAGGGTGTTTCTGTTTCCTGGCGATCCATCCTCCCGAGGGATGGATCCGAGGAGGCCTCCTCTGTCTGCATACACGCGGGGAGGACGGCTCCTGTCAGCCAGATCTTCTGGGTGGAATGCAGAGGCTGCAGCACCCATTCCGAAAGGGTTCCCCTGCTGTGATTGGCTACATTTCCCTCATCTGTGCTTATTTAGCTTCCAACCCAATCTGACTGAAAAAGTCACTCTTGATGTTGTTCACCGAAGACTGAGGAAGGGCCACCTGTTCCCTGGCTTCACAATGGATTAACATGAGTTTAGGGAATTTATCTGTGTTCTTATAAGGGGCTTCCGCATTTGCCACCAAAAAGCGGATCTAAATAGATCTGCTTTCCAGCGAACCGTCCTCCCCCAGACCCATCGCTATTTGTGATGGATCGGAGAGACCCTTGCATGTCTGCCCATGCGTGGGGAGGATGGATTCCGGAGGACAAAGTGGAGTGGGTGCTGTGCATCCACCTCAAATCCGGATCTAATTCCGTCCTTCCATCGTGTCTGCGGACAAAAGAGGCATTAGTAGATCTGGATCTACTAGATAGGGATCTACCTTAACACGGATTTAAAAAATCGGGATCTACCTAGTAGATCCGGATTTTGGAGTTGCTGTGTGGAAGCACCCATAGTCTCAAATTTGCCCAAAGGGCATCTCACTAAGCATGTCTGATCACATCCCAGGAAAGAAGAAGAAGAGTTATTCTCCCATCAACAGAGCATCCTGTGAGGTAGGTGGGGCTGTGAGAGCTCAGAAGAGAGCTGTGACTAGCCCAAGGTCACCCAGGTGGCTTCATGTGGGAGGGTGGAATCAAACCCGGTATTCCCAGATAAGAGTCTGGCTCCTTAACCACTAGACCAAACTGGCTCACAGTTTGGAAAGAATGAACCGAAATAGCAAGCCACCCAGAAAGGACAATATAACACAAATAAGAGCTTCAAAACACAGTGTAATGATAATGAAATATAAAATACAACAGTAAAAAACAATGGGGGGGATTCTTTCATAAGACCAGTTGCTGCCTGGTTGTTTTCATCAACAGCCTTCCCTGCTTTCCAAGAATGAATCTGGATTGACATGAGCGTGGTACCTCAAATCCCTTCAGGGGGGAATGGCCACTGGCATATCCCTGCCATCTCTCTCTGTGTGTGTTGGGTATTGTGATGAAACATAATGTTACTTGTGATGTTTGTATTTTAGATGCATATTCCTTTAAGACTTGCTTAGCATTAAGAGGAAGAGTCATTTAGGGGAGAGCTGAAGGAAGGAGGGTGATTGAAGTTTTCATTGAAAGTCAGGTGTCCATGACTGATCAGAATTAGTTAGCTGGTTATTCTAAAAAGAAACAGGCCTGGCCATGTTAACAGCTGGGATTCAGGCGGGGAGGTCTGAATGGAAGTCGGGCAGTTATTCTACTGATACACAGATCAGCAGTTTTTATTAATAGAGCCTTGTATCTATTTTACTGTTCATTTCATAACTTTTTATATATGACTCTCCCGAGGTTATATTGGGAATGCCAGACATAATTCTTTAATATTTCTATCACAAAAATTCTGGGAATGATGCTGGGTTTCCTGTATAGTGGTTGCTCCCCTTTGTCTGTCAGCTCCTTTTAAGATCATTGCTCTTGCAAACAGCCAAAAGAGAAGCTACGAGAACATAAGAGGAGCTGGATCAGGCCCCAGCCCATCTAGTCCAGCATCCTGTCTCACACAGTGGCCCACCAATTGCTTCTGGGCATTTCAGGCAAAAAATGAAGGGGAAATCTTCACCTGAGGCATTTCCGCACTGAATCGCGTTCCAGACGGAACGCGTTCAGGCGGAAAGCTTAAGGCAGCTTCGGGCGCTTTCCCCGTTCACACACAGACGCGCCAGAACGCGTGTAAACGCGTTCCGGAGCGTCTGGGTGCGAATGGTCAAAGCGCCCGAAGCTGCCTTAGCCGGCAAACGCCGGCCAGGGGCGCGCCGGCAGCCGCGGAGGCAGATCGACAATCAGCTGTTTGAAAAACAGCTGATTGTCAAAGCCGCGCGGCGTCGGAGGCGCGCCGGCAGCCGTTCGGGAGACAGAAGAAGCGCGAACGCTTCTTCTTCCGAACGGCTGCCGGCGGCTCGTCCGCGTTGGAACGCGTGTAGAGCACTTCGAAGTGCTCTACATTTCGAACGCGGAAAAGACAGGTGAGGACACGTCGGAACGCAAGCCGCGCGCGGCCAATGCGGATGACGTGTCCTCACCTGTCTTTTCCGCGTTCCGTTCAGCCCCGTGCGAAAACGCCTCTGCTCTCAAATCCCTGCAAATAGCCTCTAGAGGCATCCTCCTACCTGTCTCTCCAGCCTGGAGCAGCGCCTAGGCATCCCATTCTAGTAAACACTGGTGCACCTGTCCTCCATGCATTTGTCTTATCCTTTCTTAAAGTTGTCCAACCTAGTGTGTAAAAAGTAAGCAAAGGGCAGTGCGTTTAGCTAACATCCGGGTATTTGCAAGAACAATCACCAAAAGAGCTGGCAGACAAAGATTTGAGCACACAGGATCATCCCACAGGTGGCAGAAGCAGCAAGAAGCGATTGGGGACTTACCTTCTGGCATCTGGAGGCAACCTTAATTACACAGTTGCGTTCATGCACCAAAGCCAAAGAAACATAGATGAAAAATGAAATTTGGAACCTGTCATCCACCATTGTGCATGTGGGGGGGGGGGGGTTAGGGATGTGACCTTCTATTAGAATCAAATAGAATACGTGAGAATCCAATTCGATTAGAATCTTTTAAATTTGAATTTAGCAAGATTCAATTCGTATTTACCAAATTTGAAACTATCCTTTTGAACATTTGTATGTTCACATACACATCTTCCCCACATCCATATACATCTGTATGCATCCTGTAGTTATCCTGTATGCAACCCGTTTTCGGTCCGTATGATCCATACAAATGTGTACAGATGCAGATCTTCAAGTACGCATCATGTACGAATCCGGACAAATAGATCCGAATTTGATTTGAATGTTTGCATTCAAATTTCAGGACATTGAGTTTGAATGTCAAAATTTAGCACATTTGATCAGATTTCGAATGCCTGCAAATATCCATCAACATCCCTAGTGTGTGTGTCTACATGTGTGTGTGTGTGTAGGTTTCATACATGAGCAGTCCAACCCAGCTGTGCTACTGAGCTTGAAGGAGCATTACTGAAGATTACTCAAGCTTAAATGATTTCCGCTTTTATTCCTTTACATTTCTGCTTTCCTATCTGCACCAGGCGTGACCTTCTCACATCCATTATTCTTAACAGCAAACAGATTCCAGAGATCAGAGGAGTGCACCCAAATTGTCCTGCTCTGCCATAAAGTTTTTAGAGCTTCTTCTCCTACGTACCTCAAAAGGAGACCCACTCTGCGCTGTTTATTTTTCATTGTTGACCTCTGGAGACGGCTGTTTGCATGTATTTATGAAAGCCCAAGCTCAGCTGTGAAAATGTTTGCATGGTGTTGTGTTTTATGATGGCCCCGGTGGAATCAGAGAGGAGCACCCGCCTGATAAATACTTTTTCCCTTTGTGGCTAATGCGCTTCGTTGGAGGGCCACTGAAACAACAGAACCTCGGGATTTGTTTGCCAGTCTCCATCCATTCATTGTTTTGGGGAAGAGCTGCGAAATGTAAACTGTGCATTCAGCCTACAACAGCATGGGCTTTATGGAAGATGTGACTCCAGAGGCGGCTGTGAATTTCTTTCTTTTTTGGGGGGACAGGTGAGAAGAAAGGCACCAATGCTAGGCAGTGTTTCTAACAGAGGGATCCAAGGCCCTTTCTGCACTTACTTATTAATTCAAATCAAGGAACTGCTAAGAACATATCGTCTGCACAGGGGCAGAGTAGATCCAGATAAAAAATGTGGCCTATACCTGTGCCTGGATTCTTTAGCACATATTTCCTGTTCTAAAAGCTCAACTCAGTGCAGGTGCCTAATTTAGCTAATCCAGATCCAGCTAATATGGATCTAGTTAACACAAAATAACTGAGGCAAGTGTAGAAAGGATCTAAAATGCAGGAGGTGAATAGGGGTGTGCACAAATGCAATTTTCAGGATTGGATTGGATTCAAATCAAATACCCCAATTCAATTTGATTTGAATCTTTAAAATTCACATTTAACCAAATTTGATTCAAATCAAACTAATTCAGATCTATTTGTTTGAATTTTCAATTGCAATCTGCTGACAGCCCGTACGAATCTGTATGCATCCATACACATCTGTATGCATCCTGTAGTTATCCTGTATGCAACCTGTTTTTGTCCCATATGGATCTGTACAAATGTGTACAGATGCGGGAAAGATGCAGATCTGCAAGTATGCATTGTGTACGAACTTGTACACATGCAACTGTCCAGATAATTCGAATTAATTTTTAAATTCAAATGTATAGACATTTGATTTGAATTTTGGAATCTGGGCAAATTCGATCGAATTTTGAATACCTTTGAATATTCGTGCACACCTCTAGAGATGAATGCTCATGAATGTTCAACCATGAAGAAGGCTGGTTCTTTTATTATTATTATTATTATTATTATTTATTATTATGTAGAAACAGCAGTTACACACAGCAAACGAGATCACTATGCTGGATTTCATATTATATCACTAGTCGGGCACTTCCCAAGCACCTAGGACTGCGTGATGTATCGGTGAATTATGCGAGCAGACCCCAGTAAAGTGGCTTTTTGTAATTGGCAGATGGATATTTTGTCAATGCCAATGGTTTTCAGATCTTTTGGCACCGCGCCCAGTGTGCCGAGGATGACTGGGACCACTTTCACTGGTTATTATTATTATTACACCTACCCAATATCTGAAGTTCTCCTGGAGGCTTAAAAATCAGAATCCCACTCCAAAAAAAAAACCTCAGTATAAAAGCAATATAATTAAAATCATATTGTTAAAAGAATGTAATATTTCTGAAAGTCAGTAAAAAGGTCTTCTTCTTTTTTGCTGCCTGGAGCATACATGGTGCCTAAGTCCCTTATTTGCTTTATATTATATCCACATGACTCTCACACTGGCTAACTCTGGAGCAACTTTCTAACTGAAAGCATCTTTTATTTGAATCACATTACTCTGCATTTCAATAGCTCACACAGGAGCCCATTTATTGCAGTGCTTAAAGCACTGCACTTGAAAAACTATGGAGGTTTCCTTTGCATGTTCCTGAAGACTGCTTGCTGCCAAAACCAAAGATGTAGCCTTCTGCAGCCCAGTTTCTAAAGTGCACTGCACTTAAGAGTAGTTTAAAGTAAGTTCAGCTTGAGTGAAATGTTTAAATCATGCCTCATTTCTCATTCCTTCCTTTCTGTCTTCACTGATGCTTTGAATGGGTGCTGTAACTGAACACTACATTTATTTGTTTAGGGAATGAGCTGTAACTCAGAAGTAGAGTGTCTGTTTTGCAGGCAAAAGCTCTTAGGTTCAACTCCTGGCACCTCCTGGTAGACCAAGAAGAGACCCAGGGTGTTTCACCACTTGGCTTTCCATCTGCCGGATGGGAAAAGTGCATTACTCAATAAAGTGTACTAGCGTTCACACTTGGGAATGCAGTACAAGCCAAACCAAGCCCCATGCACCCAGGGACTTATCTGGGTCTGGTGTATGTTCAGGCACCTGCAGGGTGTGCGCAAGCATCACCATCTTCTTCATAGAGTGTGGTGCAACTACAAGTGTGCTGGTGCTGTCACCGCTATGACAGTGATGTTCCACACATGTTTTGGGGTCATCTGGAGTGCCAGTGCGCTTGCATGGCACCTCAGACAACCCCAATCCTGGCAGAAGTGGGAATGGTCACTTTTGTGGCTGAGGAAGGAAGGGATTAGGAATGTGTGGGGTGCACAGTTTTGTGCACCACCGCTAGTGGATGTTGGGGTAGCATCTGGTAAGGCAAGGGGCGTTTCTGGGTTGAAAATGCCTCCTGCAAGTGCAGACGCCCCTTATCAGATGCTACCCTAATGTCTTCTACAAGGGCAAGTCCAAATTAGCCCCCAGTCTGAAAACCTCGATGTTGCATGTTTAGAGGGATAGCACTGGGTTTAGATGGACCCAAAGGTCAATTTCATGGGATCACTTTGAACTGAACCGAACTGAACCAGGACAATTAAATCAAATATGAATAGTCTGTCAGATGAAAATCCAGATCACAGAAGTATGAAGAAGTTGCACATCTCTGTGTTCCAGATTTACAATGTGGATTCATTTTAGCTGTGTACATTATTGAACTCCTGAAATGAGTTTACTGGGAGCTCTGAATCCAGAAACTTTCATTCCTGGCCGTTCTAGCATCAGGCATAGGTCCAAAACTTGCAGGCTTGGAATGGATTGCTTTGTTCCCGACCAAGTGAGCCAGAAGGCCCTTAGACTCTAATAAGGAGGCCAATCTGTACTGGGCCCCACAGTACATGATAGGGTAACATCTGGTAAGGAGCATCTGCCTTACCAGATGTTACTCTATCATCAACTAGAGGTGGTGCACAAAATTGTGACCACACACATCCCAACCGTTGTCCAAAGCTTACCTGTCTTGTCCAGTGCCACAGCCATTAGCACCATTTCTGGTACTAGCGGTCATCTGATGCCCCGCACAAGTGAACTGGCACCCCAAATGACCCCAAATGCAACTGTGCATGTGCAGAGCATCAATGACTTGCCTTGACCAGAGACAGCCTTTCTTGTCTCTGGTGAAGCCCATTTGCACCTCTATGGTGCTTGACAGGTCATCAGAGGTGGTGCAGAAGCACGCCGGCATCTCAGAAGACCCCAAATCTAAGTGCTTCTGTGTGTTACGTCACTGTCACCCCAGTGATGGCACCGGCACATGCTCAGTCATGCTGGACTCTGAGACAAAGATGGAGGCACCCGGAAATTCATCCACACAGCAGGTAAGTCTGCAGATCCATAGTATATTCCTAAACCAGGATACACTTTCGTTGTGTTAAGCATTGATTTATTATATATCCCACCACTGTTTCTGTATAATGAAGTGACGTTGAAACAAAATCCAGGCCTCTGAAGAAGTGATCAAGTGAGAGAAGTTTCTCTGGACATGCCAAGCAGCTGATGAAGCTTATCTAAGATTTTTGACACAAAATTCACTAATCTTCCAAATAAAATGTGGCAGAATATCCACAGCAGCTAAATAATGGGATATGAAGAAGCAGAGTTGGCTTTTCTACCCCACTTTTCTCACCCATTTAAGGGGACTCAAACTGGCTGACAAAACTTTTCTATTCTTTCCCCCACAACAGAACTCCCATGAGGCAGGTGGGGCTGTGAGAGCTCAGAAGAGAGCAGTGACTAGCCCAAGGTCACCCAGCTGGCTTCATGGGGGAGGGTGGAATCGAACCTGGTATTCCCAGATAAGAGTCCAGTCCCTAGCCACTAGACCTAACCGGGAGTGTGCTCCGCACTCTACCAACAAGACAGTGGTTTTATAAGACAACTATTTTATAATGAGACAAAGGGCCATTCTGCACATGCCGCTGAAAACAGATCCGGCAAAACGTTTTCCGGCAGAATGTTTTTAAAAAGAATCTGCCCCAAACGGGCAGATTCTCGGAGGCCCCATGTGTCTGCACACGTGCAGGGCGGCGGTGGCAGGGCCGGATGGAGAGGGTGCTGATGCACTCACCCCAATCTGGCCTCCAGAGGCCCTGCCCAGCTGTCAAAGACGGAGAGCGCATGCTCTCCGTTTGACAGCTGGCCCACCCACCGGCCTCCGCGATTGGCTTCATTGGAGCCACCAAGAGGAGGCCGGCAGCGGAGTTCCCTGGCTTCCCCCTTGCAAGAGAAGGGACGATCGCCCCTTCTCTTGCCAGGGGATGTGGTCGTGCGTTCGCGCTCGGGTGCTTACCTGGTCATGGCGCGATGGCTTCTGGCAGCAGCAGGACCGTCATCCATTGCATGTGTGTGCACCGTGGTCACCATTGGTCAGCCACCATCATGAGGGTGGCTGGCCCTTTCCCATTGGCCAGCCACCCTCGTGAGCGCGGCTGGCCCATGGCGGCCACGGCGTGTGCATGCATGATCAACGCCAGCCCTGCTGGTCCCAGAATTGGGCCGGCAGTGACCAGGTAAGCAGCTGAGCGTGAGTGCGCGGCCACGGGTGTGGTGGTGCATGGCAGCTGCCCCTTTCCCTGGCAAGAGAAGGGGCGATCGTCCGTTCTCTTGCGAGGGGGAAGCCAGGGAATCCGGCTGCCGGCTTACTCCTGGTGACTCCTATGGAGCCAACTGCGGAGGCTGGTGGGCGGGCCAGCTGTCAAACAGGGAGCATGTGCTCTCCCTGTTTGACAGCTGGGCATGCGCCGGCAATCTAGCTCTTTCCCCCCGCTTCAGAAGCGTTCGCTTCTGAAGCGGTTTAAGGGGAAAAGCCAGATTTCGGACAACATGTGGATGTGGTGTCCTCAAAGGGACCCTAATTCTGTTCCCTTTGCGGAAGCCACATCTTAATCCTTCCCACATCTGGCTCTAATTCTGTTTTTAGAGCCTGTGTGGAAAGGCCCAAAGGGTAGATTACCCATACACAAACGTACATCTCTTTAACATCCCTAAGGTTTTATAGTAATTAAAATATGGACTTGCAGAATAAACACTGATTTTAAAATAATTAAAATGCTGAGGGTTTTGGTTTTTTTCCAAAAGAGATTTAACCCAAGTAACCAGAATGTGGGTTAACAACACATCTGGTGCTGCACTTGCCGCAAGAACTCAGAAGGCCACACTCTTAAATTCAATCGCAAAATAAAAATAAAAAGTGTCGTCAGTGTTTTGTATGTACAATCTGGGTTGTCCCACAGCCGCCGCCAAAGGTCACCTATGGGCAAACGGGGCCACAGATGTTGCTTCTGTTATTGTGGCAACCTTGTAAATGGTTAAAATATTTACCGGGGCACCTCTGAGCCAAAGCCATGCCATTTTATTTATTTATTTATTTTTAATACCTTTTCAGAAAGGACAAAAATGGAAGTGTCCACTAAAGGTGATGGATTAGGCTTATAAACAGCCGTTCCTGCCTCGGCCCTTACATGTTACTCTTCCCCTTTTGTGTCTTTGAATTTCTAAGTTAACCAGTGATCCATACATAAGATAGAAGGTTAAGAATGTGTGTGTAGGGAGGGGTGGTGTGTTGGGAGGAGGGAGAGAGAAGGGCTTGATTTTTCCTCTCAAGATGTATCTTCTGCTGATTAGAAATACATCTGTGGGATAACGGGGTGGGGAACATGAGTTGAAAGTGAGTTTTGAGGGAAAGGCATCCGTTACTCACTCGTTTTGGACCCCTCACTGTGGTGAAATGTGCAAATCACGACCTAACAGACTCCCTTTAGCTGTTTTATGGAACTCTGCTCCAGTTGCAGGTCTTGTTTTGCTTTCCCCAGGAGGATGAAGAAGGCAGGGAAGATTTTTGAGGAAAAAAAAGACCTTGCAACTTTGTGATAGAATGGGAAATGGTTTGGCGATCCTTAAGTCAACTAAAGCACCAAGAGGCTGGAAGTGGCAGGATGAGAGAATTGCCTCCTTGGAGCTAATAATCCGGGGAAGTGTTCTGCACTGTGCCACATTCTGGAACATGTCCCTTTCTGCTCGTACCTCATTAATGATGGATCAGTAGGCGTGGAAAAGCCCAGAGCATGAGTAGGATCTGCATTGCCTACACTCATGGGACTGATCTGGATCAGCTCACCATGGCTGTGAAGCTTGTACCAGCTTTGTAGCCACACCCCTATGCCTCCAAAGACTAGGAACTTTAGGGCCTGTGTGTTTGTGGATGCTTTTTGGTGGTGCACAAAACTGTTTCAATAAAGCCAAGGGGGAGCTTGGTTCAATTCAAACTTGATTGAACCATTTGGTTCACTTTGAATCAACCACACATAAACTAGATTTACACATCCCAAAACCAAATTGGAACCTCAGATGACCCCAAACAAGACTGCATGCACGCAGAGCATCACCAGGACCATGGTAACACCACCACAACATGCACAGTTGTGGCAAGATCCAAAACAAGATGGCTGCACCTGGATACATACCCAAGCCCAGGTAAGTGTTCAGAGCTCATGGTGCTTAGTCTGGAGTGTACTAATGTTCCCAAGTGCGAATGCTAGTACATATGGGATGGGAAGGGTAGTGCAAAAGCACCCCTGGAAAAAGCTGCTTGCTACAATGCTCCTTCCTTCCTTCCTTCCTTCCTTCCTTCCTTCCTTCCTTCCTTCCTTCCTTCCTTCCTTCCTTCCTTCCTTCCTTCCTTCCTTCCTTCTTTCATTCATTTATACCCTGCCCTATACCCAAAGGTCTCAGGGTGGGTTACAACATTTAAAATCAGACATATATTAAAACAACAACAGTATATATTAACACAATAACAGTGTCTGTTATTTAACCATTTAACCAAAGACCAGGGCTAGTGCCATTCTGGTCCTGAACCATCCTATGAATTCCCTATCCTGATTTAGCAGTGGTCCTGTTTGAAAAGGTCTGCAAGTGTACTAACACCACCTATGCTGGTCTAGCACCCACACTTCCGCCCCTGGTCCATGACAAGGAAAACGCTGCAGCTCCATCTTCAAAGCTTCCCTAAGTTGTGAAGATATACCTGGAAGTTGGGGCTGCCGCATTTTCCACTGTTCCCTAAGCAAGCTTCAGATGTCCTCTTCAAAACCTCAATCCAGAGGTAGTTCAACCTCACTCTTTTAGTGCATGAATGCAATTTTCGGGATTCGATTCAATTTGAATCAAATACCTGAAAATTCAATTTGATTTGAATGTTTAAAATTTGAATTTAACCAAACTCTGTTAGAATTAAGCAAATTCAGATCTATTCATCTATGCATCTTCCCCAGGTTCGTACACATGCGTATGCACCTGCACACATCTGTATGCATCTCATAGTACAAATGCATCCAGATGTGGAAAAGATGTGAATCTTCAAGTACGCATCATGTACGAACTGGTACACATACGAATGTCCAAATAATTCGAACAAATAGATCCAAAATGCAAAATTCAAGTCAAATCTTTGAATTCAAATTTAAGGACATTCAATTCAAATCCGAATGTTGAAATTTGGTCGAGTCGATCAAATTTAGAATGCATTTGAATATTTGTGCAAATCCCTACACCCTTGTGCACTGGATCTGGAGCAAAAGGGGAAATGGACCAATTGCAGTGAAGAGTGAGTGGTGCTTATGGTGGAAATATACTTTGTCTGGAGCAGAACAGGGAAAGCGCCTCTGCATTGCTGTCAGTGTTGGTCAAGGACAAAAATGTTCCACCCCTCGCAGTGTGAACAACACCTGCTAGACTTGGACTGAGACAGGCTGGAGTGGATTAGTTCCACAACTCTAAGTGCAGAACCAGCCTTAGTTTCATATTCCCATGTCATTACTCTAAGGCAGTGGTTCTCAACCTGGGGGTCAGGACCCCTTTGGGGGTCGAACTATCCTTTCAGAGGGGTCGCGATGAGTCTCTCGCTGCTCTTCCCTCCTATCTCCCAGCTGCTCCGCCCCCGGAGTTGAGGGTCTCCACAACATGAGGAACTTCATTAAGGGGTCACAGTATTAGGAAGGTTGAGAACCACTGCTCTAAGGTCATGGTCACACCTTCACTTTAAACCTTCTTCAGTCCATCTCCAGATCTGGCTGCTCACAACTTCTCATTTCTAGCTATTTTCCATTCAGGAAAGTCCACAAATAAAATGGATATGAATGAAAAGGTGTGAGCAGTTACACCTGAAGATAGAAGGTTTAAAGTGAAGGTGTGACCATGGCCTAAGATCCAGAACAGAACATTCCTTACAGTGGTGGTTCTCAACCTGTGGATCGCAACCCCTTTGGGGGGTCAATCTATTCTTTCACAGGGGTCATCTAAGACCATCGGAAAACACATAGGAACTGAGACATTGCTCCTCTATCCATCTCCAGGCGGGTCCGCCCACATGCAGATATGTCCACATATGAGTACCTGGCGTGATGACATCATCGCGCCAACCCCATCACATACGCCCCATACAAATACAGTAGAGAGCAGCTACTGTGTAGAAAGCAGTAGTATTGGAGGTAAAATGACACTTTTATATTCAGCTGTGGTTGATGTGAATACGATGCTTTAATTATGTTCAATTTGTAACAATGAAAATACATCCTGCATATCAGATATTTACATTATGATTCATAACAGTAGCAAAATTACACTTACGAAGTAGCAACAAAAATAATTTTATGTTCGGGGATTAGAGTAAGGGTTCGGTTGGGGGTCACCACAACATGAGGAATTGTATTAAAGGGTCACGGCATTAGGAAGGTTGAGAACCACTGCCTTACAGACAAATGCATATTTGATTTCAGTAGTCGCTCCCCTAGAAGCACAATGATGTGATAGATCTTCTATCAGTGGTGACCATGATGCATTGCTTGCAATCTTATAATTGTGGTTTGGCTTAAAAAAAAAAAGTTTAAAAGACTAGTTCTCCTTGCCTGTGGGTCGTTCCCCCATGCATTAGTATCCTCATGCACCATCCATCTTATGTCTATAAATACTAGGGCCTATATTGGGCAACTGAAGTGGCAGATGTCCAGAACTCAGTTACTACTCCCACTGAGAAAGGAAAATAAACCAAACCCAGGACTCACAAAGCTTATGCAATTGGTTATAGCTTGAATTGTGGGCAGAGAGATGGTGGTGATGGAGCACTCTTGTAGAGTAAACTGGCACTAGCCGAAAGGTTTCATAATTGTCATATAAACCTGTATTTAAAAAGCTCGAAGCATGAAATCTCATGTGGTTCAGATTTGAAGATAGGTTTAGGATGAACCTCAGTGGAATCTAGATATGAAAGGGGGCTGCATTTTTAAAGAACCAAAGTACATAGATCAAAGTACAATTTTCCAGCTAACAGCAGATTAGAAATTTGCTTCTTGCTCAGTTCCAGGAGAAAGTATAAGATATTTTCTGTCCTAGTTCTATGCAAATGCACAAATGCATAGCAGTTCCCTAGAAGATACAAGGTGAGGTCACTATGTTCTTCACATCCACAAACCTGCAGATCCCTTGCAGATCTCCAATGGTAAGGGCAGAATATCTGCCCTTTCATGCCCTTTGCAACTAGTAGGTCTACCAAGCAGAAGGTATAAATCTATGGCCATCTCTGCATTTGCCTCTCAGTGAATTGAATCAGTGAGCATGGACCACCCAGACCACCCTGGTCTGGACTACGGAAAGGTGTGGCTTGGAACAGCATGATCTGCACAGCAGAGCTGGTCCAGGCCATCTTCTGCTCCAGCCCTGAACCTGGTCAGCTTCAGGGTGGCCTCCAAGTGTTCTGAGGGACTAAGAACTTTCATTCCCCCCCCCTCCCTCCATTCCTTCCTTTCCTTCTTCCTCTTTGCCCATTACCAGCTGGGCCCTGGTTGGCATATATGGATCTTGGGAAAGCCCTGAGGATACTACCCTTAAGCCCCCAGATCTGAAAGCTGTACTCCTTATAACGGTCAAATCCTGCCTCCCCTCCAAACATTTTCAGTCTGCAAAGAGTCTTCACATGCCATTATTATCTGCAGCTTTCCTGTATTAATGCTTCTTTTCTCTCCTGCCATTTCCCTCCCCTCCAGCCCTTCCAGTTTCCAGAAGCCCTGAACAAAAGGCAAGCCTTATAGCTCAGCTCCCAAATCTTTGACCGTGGTCTTTTGTTGCTCCGCATAGCAAGCGCCCGCTCATTCAACTCCTCAGACCTCCCCGTCTTGCGAGGCAAACCCAGAATTCTCTGTTATGATTCACTGATCATACAGGCAAAGTGTATTTCTAACGGAAGAGGGAAACTTTATAACTTTCCACCCCCCTCTCCTCTTGCTCACCTCTTTGATTCTGTTCTCTGTGCGTCCTGCATGAAGAAAAAGGGGAGGGAAAGTCCCAGTTCTCCAGGCGGGCTGGCTTGACATCTCATAGGTACAAGTGACTAATATCTCACAGGGACAAAAGATGGTTAAAATCTGGCTAGAGATAAGCGTTCCCCTCCACTGACTCATCTCCCCTAACAATGACAGAAATGGAACTCCTGTTTATGATGCTGGGAGCAAATACTGGTCCTCAAGAAAAAGAGGTTAATTACAGGAAGAGCTTTCATGCCAATCACTAATAAACAAGGCCTGCCTTCTTCCAGGGAATCTATCATCTAGCCATCTCAAACAGGGACTGTGAATTTTGGCACGGGTAGGTGGCAATAAAAAAAACAAGGAGGGGAAGAAGCATATATAAAGGATTTTTTTAAAAGTAACCTTGCAGCTGGTCCCATCCCCACTGCCCAGATATTAAACAACGATCACTCCAGCATGCCCTCACATGGCTCAGGTTATCAGCTGACGCCGTCTGTAAAGCCCTGGCACAACCACTTGCCATTAATAGGCATTAGATGTACAGAAATCAGCAGGAGCTTTTTGCAGCGTGCTGAATTTCTGCAGCAGCTCAGCTGGGGAAGTGAGAATAGGGGTGATGGTAAGAGAACCATGCCAGTTGAAGTCATGCAATTTGCTCTTCAGTTACTTACTCCTAAATATTTCAGGGTGGATTATAACCATATCCTTTTTTAAAAAAATGAACATAAAAAAAATCAGAATCTTTAAACCAAAGCTTGCTTGCTTTTCTTTTGTTTAACATCTTGTGATTTTTCTGTTTTACTATGTATTGGTGCTAACTGTAACAAATGTTACCTGTATTTATATCTCACCTTTCTTTGCTAATAACTGGAGTAGGGCTGTGCACGAATGTTCTAAACATTCAAAATTCAATTGAATTCGATCGAATATGGACATTCAAATTCAAATAGAATGTCTACACATTCGAATTTAAACATTCAAATGAATTTTGAATGTTCCAAAACATTTGTTTGAAAGATTCGAAACATCTGAATGTGCAGATTCGTATGTATTACATACTTTTCTGTGCAAATCTCATACATATCTGATAGTATGGGATGAAAACGGGATGCACACGGGATAAACAGAATGTGTACAAAACGTGTACAGATACATATAACACATACAAATGTTCTCGACATTCGTATCTTCAAATAGATTCGAATTTATTCAATTTGAATAGGATTTTGTTGCATTTGGATTCTAAACATTTGAATTGAATCAAATGTTTGGACATTCAATTTGACTCGAATTTGAATGAAAAAAATTTTTGGTGCACATTCCTAAACCTGAGTAAGGAAACATGATTCACCTTCCCTCCAGCTTATGAGATTGTTTAGGCTGAGATGCAGTTATTGGATGCCCCAGGCTATCCAATGGGTAGATGTTCTTCAGAATCCTCAAGAAACATCCCAGAGATTGGACAACTGGCTACTCTAACCCAGCAACATATTGTCACAGCGGATACTAGTTGCATATAAAAACCTACAAGCAGGAAATAATAATAAGAGTTGACTTTTCTACCCCACTTTTCTCATCCTTAAGGGGACTCAAAGTGGCTAACCTTCTATTCTTCTCTCCACAACAAACACCCTGTGAGGTCAGTGGGGCTGTGAGAGCTCAGAGCGAGAGCTGTGACTAACCCAAGGTCACCAGCGGAATCGAACTGGGAGAAATCCAGTTAAGAGTCTGACACTCCAACCACAAGACCAAACTGGCTCACAGCTTGCCCCCCTCTCACAAGTCTGCCAGCAGCTGACTTTCAGAGGGACGTTGCACCCACACACATAGTCTTCCCTGTTGTCACACCTGTATCACAGTTAGTAACCCATGATGGCTCTGTTCTCCATGAATTTGTCTAAACGTCTTTTGAAGCCATCCAAACTGATCACCAGTGTCACACCTTGTAGTAGCAAACTCCACAGTTAACTTCTGACCCTGTATCCTCATTCAGTTTCAGTCCATTTCTGCGCTTGCATGGATGGTGGTGGGAGTCCAGCTGGCCCAGCGCAAGACCATCCACACTTGGGCAGCTTGTTCCAAGACAGTTCCTGCAGTGTCCCAAAACCCACATGAGCTTTGGAGCCTGATGCAAAGACACCAACAGGCAGGAAGTGAGCATGGTCTCGGAAGCTTAGGAGTACTAATTTCAGGGGAGCAATCTGGTGCACTGCTGAAGTGGATCCTCCTTCCATATATTGCATATTCTGATTGAGAGGTCCCTGAGCCTCTGGTAGAGCTTTAATAACAGGTCTGTGGGCATCCCAGCCTAGAAAGCCATTTTGATTGCTTAGATGGTGCATCTAATGCAGCTGCAGGAGGAAGAGGAAGAAGAAGAGTTGGCTTTTCTACCCCGCTTTTCTTACCCATTTAAGGGGACTCAGAGCGGCTGACAAAGCTTTCTGTTCTTCTTCCCACAGCAGAACACCCTGTGAGGTAGGTGGGGCTGTGAGAGCTCAGAAGAGAGCTGTGACTAGCCCAAGGTCACCTAGCTGGTTTCATGGGGGAGGGCAGAATCAAACCCAGTATTCCCAGATAAGAGTCCGGCTCCCTAACCACTAGACCAAACTGGCTCACTGGGAGGTCTATCTAGTCTGCCACAATGAGGGAAAGACAGGACAAGAAGAGGGCTAACCTCTGCATCAGATGACCGTTCCCAAGGTAAGTGGATAAGAGGCCTGTATCCAATCTACCCCAAAACAGAACAGGTACTTTTCCTCCCATTCACCACCTTTGCTGTGCTATGTTCCAAATCAAATTTATGATTATGTATTTGGATGGGTGCCTAGCAAATATTTCTGAGCTTAATTGCTCTAGTTTCCTTCCTATTTGCATTCTTAATCCTATTTTATGCTTTAAGGAGGTCAGTCTTCCTTCTTGGAAATCTGTTTTGTAAACGGCAAAGTGCCAGGCACGTTGCCAGTTAAGGGGATCTAATTCCTTTTCCTACCCTTTTGTAATAAACGGGCACTGTGGTTTGAATGTGTTTGTGTGCATCCATAGAAGCCTCGAGTTTCTCAAGTGTTTCATCTCTGACCTGTGCAAGTCCCATTCTTTGGGAGGCAACAATAAAGAAAGGCACCGGGAAAATTCAAAACATTTTTTGTTCTTATATGGGTTTCCATTCCCCCATTGCACAGTTGATGCTATTAAAAAAAAAAACTCTATTTTGTTAACTAAATCTAATGGTCAAATGGGAGCTAAGAACATAAGAATGCAAGAGGAGTCCAGCTGGATCAGGACACAGCCCTTCTAGTCCTGCATCCCATCTCACTTGGCCCACCAGTTGCTTCTGGGCATCTCGAACAGAAGAGAAAGGCAAAACCTTCCCCTGCTCTTAAATCCCTACAAATGGCCTTTAGAGGCATCCTGCCTGTCTCTCCAGCCTAGGGGCAGTATTTGGGCATCCATTCTAGCAGGCACCGATATTCCTGACCACCAGCGATTTGTCTAACCCGTTCTTAAAGTTATCCAGCTTGGCTGCTGTGACCACCCCTTCTGGTAGTAAATCCACTCTTCAAGAGTTAATCCACTCTTGAATTACCTTTCTGGAACGTCACGTAACATCACAGAAACAAACATGTGGGATTCCAGAGTGGGGGGAAATATAATGTTTTGAACTTATATTTTGCTTAGATTTGTAGTCTTTCTAGTAGTTATTATGACATGAATATGTGGGAAGCACATTATGTAATGATGCTGTCATTAATTTATTCTTGAGTGTACAACTCACTCCCTTCTGTTCAGTTTTTAAGCCTGGGAATGGGGTAGACAATTTAAGGCTTAATGCTTGACATATCCAATTCTTATAATATCTTCTTACTTTTCCTGAATAATCCAGTAGAAAAAATAAATAAATGAGAAGGAAGAATATAAGATATGGATCCCAGTACAATTGTGAGGCATTTGTGGGACGGGCATGGCATCGCCTAACTCACATTGGTCGGCTTGAAATTATTGGCTAGGTGTGCAAAACATGAGCAGATCAGCAATCGTTTTCTGACATTCTGCAGTTTTGCTTCTTCCCCGGAGTAGATCGTAATTCCATTTGAATCTCTGATTGATATTTGACCCACATCTTGCCTGATGCCTAAACCTCCACTAATTGACTTAACACTGATGCTACTTTAACCTCTTGATGGCCTCTCTAGCTCACACTTTTCTGTTCCTACAATCCTGCCATTTTCTTCTGAAAGATCTCCTAGGCTGATCAAATAGTCTCAGAATGAGAAGTGAGCGGTTTGAATGAGCCCTGAACTTTAAAAGACATACAGCTTTACAGAAACTCTCATAAGCCACAAATTCTTTGTCTTGACTCCTGTCCGTGCCACAAACGTTAGGTGATAGTAGACATCTCTCTCTTACTCTCCATCCTCTACTTCCAATCCAAGAATTACTGCTGAACCACATCACAGACTTACAAAATAAAAAAGAATGCATTGAGAAGATATAGGGTTTCCCAAAGCACACTTCACGTGCCACTAGTGGTATATAAGATGATTTTAGCTGGCAAATCTGAAACAAGATGGGCAGGCTACTCACATGACATTCAGTCCTTGATCATTTAATCTTTATTCCTCAGAAATCCAAAGGAAATAAAGAAAACTTGCAGTTATACAGAATGATTATGTGTCAATGAATTACCTCTCCATATTTATGGCCCATAAAAGAGCCACCTGTGCAGGAAGATACAATATTCCAACTGCTAGGATGGGAGGTGTAGCATGCACATGTCTGGTGCCCCCCCCCCAGCCTTCTAGGCTTTGGGGGCACAGAAGTTTTTGCCTTGTTGATTAAGCATTGGACAGGAAATGGCAGTCGAAATCAGCCACTTTCTGCCTGATGTTTGATTGTGTTGAACAGAAGACACCATCAATTAGTTGCCCTCACCATAGGACTCTCCCCAGACATAGCCAGGGATGTCCAACAGTAGGAAACCCTCCTGGATCGTAGTCACGCCTTCGCTTGAAACCTTCTTGAGTCCATCTTCAGGTCTGACTGCTCCAAGTGGAGTGTGGAAAGTCCACAAGTAAAATGGATAGAAGTGAAAAAGTATGAGCAGTCAGACTTGAAGATGGACTGAAGTAGGTTTCAAATGAAGATGTGGCCATGGCCCTGGAATGCTGTTCCTTGGGATCATCCCTGCTCTTCATGTTTTCCTTTATTTCTTGGAAATTTCAATATCAGCTCAAACACTACAGACATCTTGGTGCTTGCGTCTGCAAACAGTATCTAATATTGTTTAGGAACACTGTGGAAATATAAGGCCCTTTCCACACTTGGCCTTATTCTGGAATATATCTCAGGATCAGGGTCTCTTATCTGCATGTTATTGCAGACTACAGCAGGTCCTAGTGAGACTTGCCATAGCCTGTATTAGCATGTGGACAAGAGACCCCTATCCTGAGATAAAACCCAGAATGAGGCCAAGTGCGGAAGCAGCCTAAGAGAACAAGGAAAGGTCAGCTATTTACTTCATGGCTGATAAGATGGATAGCTGTCCTGAGGCATTTCCGCACTGCATCGCGTTCGAAATGGAACGCGTTCAGGCGGAAAGCTTAAGGCAGCTCCGGGCGCTTTCCCCTTTCACACACAGACGCGCCAGAACGCGTGTAAACGCGTTCCGGAGCGTCTGGGTGCGAATGCTCAAAGCGCCCGAAGCTGCCTTAGCCGGCAAACGCCGGCCAGGGGCGCGCAGACAGCCGCGGAGGCAGATCGACAATCAGCTGTTTGACAAACAGCTGATTGTCAAAGCCGCGCGGCGTCGGAGGCGCGCCCGCAGCCGTTCGGGAGACAGAAGCAGGCGCGAACGCTTCTCCTCCCGAACGGCTGCGGGCGGCTCGTCCGCGTTGGAACGCGTGTAGAGCAGTTTAAAGTGCTCTACATTTCGAACGCGGAAAAGACAGCTGCAGACACGTCGGAACGCAAGCCGCGCGCGGGCAATGCGGATGACGTGTCCACAGCTGTCTTTTCCGCGTTCCGTTCAGCCCCGTGCGAAAACGTCTCTGGATTGCACAGGCTGTCTAAGCTAGGTAGCTGTCAAGGAAGGCCCCATGTCATGTAGCATCCTCTGTCTGAAGGGCTGTTGAATTGAAGGGCAGTTTTACAGAAACATCGAAAGGAAATACGTGAGGAATAATGGCAGCCACCCGGTCACTGTCTTCCTGTGGTATTGCTATTCCAATTACTGTGGCTGCTGCCACAGTGCTACAGACGGGGTCTGCTTCTGGGTTGGAACACCAAGGACCTTGCAGTGAGCCTGATTCTGGATTCTTTTCCAGAATAGAAGTCTGCCATCTGCATGCTGGTACAGGGTACAGGGCTTTCCAGAGTCTACACCAGCATGTGGATTGCAGGCTCTTATTCCAGAATATAATCTAGAATAAGGCCCAGCACAGGAAAGGCCTTCCTCTGGCAAAGGAGCAGCATTGCATGGTTACCTGCAAGCATGCATCTTCCTGGCCTTTCCTAACATTGAACTTGCTATCCAGTGTTGGAAGTGTCCTTACGGACCAGCAACTCCTTGCCATTACTTTTCATTGCCAGCCGTCCCGGTTCCTTTGGAACAAACCCAGAGAGAGAGAGATTATTAAAACACAAATGAACCATCTTCTTCTTCTCTGATACAGAGGAAGTAGCCAGGCAGTTGACACAAGGGATCTGAATTTCAGGGCAACTAAAATACTTCTGCTTTCTGAAAGGAAATTGTGTTTGTCTTGTTACTGCCTCTCCCCCCCCCCCCCCCGCCCCGTCTCCGTTTCTTGGATGACCATTTTGTTTTATGTAGCTGACAGGACTTCTTCATATTGTTTCAGGGTTATCAGTACTCGTTTGCTGATCATATTACAGTTTGTGCTAGGGTCTGACCCTCACCAGGGTTCATTCTAAATCAGATCCTTATCATTTCTGCAGTGATAAATAGAGATGCTTGGGAAGCAGCAGAGAGATAATTTATTTAGTGCCTGTCTGTATCATGTTTTATACAACCTAGGATCAATGTCAGACCTTTATGGATATAGCTTAGGTTGCATTCAGTGACTACAACCTAAAGCCCTTTAAATAATGTTAACTTAATGGCTGACATTTTTATGAAATAAGGCTATGAGGGCTGATAATAGAGAGGTGAGCCAGGAGGGGAAGATGTAACATTGCTCTCCATCAAGCAAGATGTTTTTTGTATTATTTTTTTCTCTCTTCATCCATCCACACAGTAATGTTTTGGTGTGGGTGGGTAGGAATCTTTTCAAGGGTCAGAAAGTGGGGGGGGGAGAGGAAACTGTTGTGGCAGCAAAATGACCATATTTTTTCTTCATGAATCCCATTCATGGCACCCATCCAAGCAAGATCCTGTTACCCCCAACATGGCCTTCTTAGGTTCTGTAAAAAGCCTCATGAATGCTGTACTGTACAGGATTTGTAAATATATTTTTGTGCCAATAGGACGTGTGGGAGATGGGCCACCGTGTCTGAAGGGACCAGAGAGAAAAGATACAATGGGTTACTAATCCCTCCAAAGGCCATGGAAACAACGGGATGAAACTTCAAGGGAGTCAGTGCAGATTAGATATTAGGAAAAACTTCCTGACAGTGAAGTTGATCAGTCAATGGAATGGGTTGCCCAAGGGAGGTAGTGAGCTCTTCTTCGCTGGAGGTCTTCAAGCAGAGGCTGGACCTACATCTGTCTGGAATGGTTTAGGAAATCCTACATTGAGCAGGGGGTTGGACTCAATGGCCCTAGAGGTCCCTTCCAACTCTATGATTTCATGATTCTGTTGATAAATAGGCTGTGTCCAGACAGGGCAAAAAATTTGAGTGTAATGTGCAGCAGCATGCTATCTGGAGTAAGGCACGCTTAGCGATTCTTTGCTGGAGCTGCACATTATACACCCAATACTCCAGGTTTTAACAATTGTGGGTCTAAGAGCTCTTGGCCGGAAGTGAAACACCCTGCCCACCTCTAGCTGCAACTGGATGAGGGGACATCACGTACGGTGTGTCAGGGCAAACTAAACCTGGTCAGGAGGCAACACCCAGATGCACTGTAATTGCACTTGGCTTTGTAGTAGACAATGGGGTAGCTTCCGATAAGGATCATCTGTACTTGCAGAAGGTGTTTTCAAACCAGAAATGCCTCCTGCCTTACCAGATGCTACCCCAGCATCTACTAGCGGTAGTGCATGAAATTGTACATCACACTGGTCCTAATCCCTACCTTTCCCGGTAAGTGGAGTGACCACTCACACCTCTGCTGAGATCAGGGTCGTCTGAGGTGCCACACATGTGGGGCTTGATTTGGTGTTCACTAGCATTCCCAAGTGCGAATGTTAGTACACACTAGTGGGAAATGCACGTCTCCATTCCAGTGGACTGGAAACTGAGTGCAAAAACACCTCTGATGCCACAGGGCAGCTTGTGGACACCTTTCTACCTGCCCACAGCAGGTAAGCTTGGGAATGGTTCAGGACTCCTCAGGGGCAGCTGATCACAGTGTGAACACCACATTCTGGTGATCCGCCTGGAACTGTTTCCAAGGCAAGCATCAAGAGGCCCTCTGCGTAAGCTATCATGGAGTTGCATCACATTTCAATGAGTAGGTTTCATCCACGCCATAGATGCCACTGACAAATATTATTTCTGGGATGGGGATGATCTCCCAAGCAGTGTGTGTGCTCCTTTTCTCCCCTCACAATAGGACAGGCCATGGTGTGAAAAGGAGATCAATCTGAAGACAAGGGAAGGAATAAAGAAACTTCCCTCTGAATGACAGTTACAGATATCCTTTGAGCTCAGTGAGAGATTGCTTTACTCACATGCCCTTGCGAGAACATTAATATCGCTCTGTCAGCATGCAACTGAAACGTCCAATAAATCTCTATTTAAAGGCAAATTTGTAAACAATAAACTGCAGAAGCCGTAACAGTTTAATTCATATTGAGCTTGCTGCATCTAATGTTATTTGCAGGCTGCCGCAGAGATGTCAAAACGTTTTGTGGAAATCATTTCACTGCTCGTCATGAGTTGCACTGAGGGTGGATATTGAAGCAATGGAGGACAAGGTTCAAAATCAGATCAGATGGCGGAGGCAGGCAAACAAAAAGGCACTTCTGGAACTTTTTTTCTTGCATTCTGATTCGAATGTTTAGAATCCGAATGCAACAAAACCCGATTCTAATCCAATATATTCGAATCTATTCGTTAGAATGTTAGATTTGAATTTGAAGATACAAATGTTGACAACATTCATATGTGTTATACGTATCTGTATGCATATTGTACACATCCTGTTTTATCACGCATGTTCCGTATTGTAAGTGCAAATGCCTACAGATACGTATGCAATACATACATATCTGTACATTTGAATGATTTGAACGAATATTTTGGAACATTCAAAATTTGTTTGAATGTTAAAGTTCGAATGTGTAGATATTCTATTTGCATTTGAATGTCCACATTCGACTGAATTCAATTGAATTTTGAATGCTTAGAACATTTGTGAACATCCCTACTTCTGGGTGCTATGTACCCCCGTCGTGCGCTCTGCAAATGAACCTGTTCAAACTTCAGACTTGCTCTTTCATCAGGGTGGGATTGTGTTTGTTGCTAATAGTTTTTAAGTATTTCAACATGTACCTTGCTCATGTACCTTGAAACATGGCTTGAAAACCAATGCAGACTTTCCCTTACATTATATACTAGTTGCATTTCTAGCTCTCTTTTTCTCTTTTCCTCCAAGGGCCCCAAGATAGTATACACAGTTCTTCTCCACCCTATTTTATCCTCCCTGCAGCCCTGTGAGATGGGCTAGGCCTGGAGGCTGGAACTGCCTGAGGTTGCTTGGGTTGTGTTCAGAGATAACAAAAGGGATGCCTCAGAGTTGCCTCAGGGATATGTTCCCCCCCCCCCCGGTGTTCCCGGCCTTTTCTAATCCACCTTTTCTAGTGCAAAATGTTTAGGAGGGGCAGGCTGCTGTGTGAACAATCCCATCTCAAAGTCTTCTTGAAATCATCTCAGAGGTGCCTCAGAGAGACTGTGTGTGGCCCTTGTGGACCCAAGTTTACTGTAATCCACTTTTCTAGCACAGAATGTTCAGAAGAGAGTGGATGACTGGTGTGCGAACAATCCCACCTCAAAGCCTTCTCTGAAATGCCTCAGGGAGACAGTGTGTGGGCCTCATGTGTGGGCCTCACATCTCCATGCTTTCTCTAATCCACCTTTTCTAGCATGGAATGTTTAGGAAAGTGGAGGAGCAGACTGGTGTATGAACGAGCCCACCCTGAAGCCTTCTTTATGGCTGAGTTCAGGCATACCAAAAGAGGCACTGATGGATGGAAGTATAGAAGCATCCAGACAGTATTGACCAGAGTGGACTTTGCATTCCAGTTGCTAGTAGATTAAAGCATCTTTATTCCCACCCATTGGGCACATAGGCTGGGGCCCCTAAGAGGTGAAGTTTAGCATCACCTGGAAGCATACATGTTGGAAGTATCCTGATCAACTTGGCAGACACCTTTGGTCTGGCATACCTACAGTTTGGTCCAGATAGTCTTAAGGTGGAAGATGTTGCCTGGGAGAAATTCCAGCTCCTGGTTTCTCCACTGAAACATTTCAAATCAGTACGAAGCCATTTGGAAAATATTTTAAAGAGCAACAAGGCATCAATAAAATTTAATTAATTGGGTCCTTGGATGCACATGCAAATTGAGTGCTAATTGTGTCAGCAAAGCTCTTCCATTACAGATTAAAGTCATGATTAGCAAAGGTAGAAGGGGAGGGGAAATAAAAAAGAACCACCACTGATTTTTCTTAAATGATGCTCATTAACTCTTATTTGCACTCTTCCTCTGAATAATGAAATAAGCCTTCTGTGTATAAGATTTAATAGGAATATAATCAAAGATACATAATTTAAAGGCCTTGTGGTCAAACCACTGACAACTGATGGAATAAGAATGTGTTATTAAAAGGCACTGAAAGTCAGTAGGAACCTGTTCTGTGAGGTTCAGGTTGCAAGCTTGACAGCAGGGGCAGAAGATGATGGGATTTTATACTTTGCGTATCATCCTTCTGCAAACATAATCAATACATGTAAAATCCGTATCTGAGAGTTCTGTAAAACACTAGCAAAAAAACCCCTCTTACACTGTAGAATGGGTCTATGAAGATAAAAGTGTTGTGGATTAGGAGCTGAAACAGAGTCTGTGTGAACCATCTAATGCACTTTTGGGAGGGCAACTGTTCTAGGAGACAGACATGTGAGATTCCTGCTAGAGGGACCAATGAAGCTCTTACCTGCATTATGTTCTTATATTCATGGAAGTTGGGGCTATTATTGGCTATTAGCCAGGGTGGCCATAGGATCCTTAAAGTTGAACTTTCAATGATTTTTCACCCAAGGGAATCAGTCAGGAGAAGACCTGTTTCCCTGGCAGCAAGAGATAAACAATAGTAAACAAGTCAGGCAACCAATAAACTGTACAAAATGTCATTCAACCTCCAGTCACCAGTCGCATAAAACAAGACAAGAACCAAGAGAAAACTGAAATACATTTGCCAAAAACTATAGTCACAAAGGCTGTAGAAAATGAAGAATAAAGACCCTGTGAATACAGCAAAGCTTCGATGAGTGCAACTTCTTTCATTTTGCATGCAAAATCCAATTGTGAAGGATGCTCACATTCACCTTTGCATCAAAAGAAGTGGAGACCCAAATTCACTCACAGATCCACACCAACATGAGAACTGATGAGATCCAGAAGATGACTCTGTTACAGACGACCTTTTTACAAATTAAAGTTGAATGCAGAAAAGGCTGTAGTCTCTATACCTGATGATATGTCCTATTAGAAAAACCTCAGCAATTCACTGATCAGTTTTGTGCAAGCCAAGGTATCTCTCCCACTTAATGCCTTGCCCTCACTTCCCCCATCGGGCAGGTGGGTACTCACCTGTACCTGCCTGCTTCAGGGCAGACCACTATGTCATTAAAGAAGCAATCACTGTGTTTTTAGGATGGGGGGGGCAATGAGTCTCTTCCTGTCCTGGACTGTGATCCATGCCAAGTTTATTTTTCTTCATTATGATTGACCTTTCCTGGTTATTATAACCACATAAAGAAACAATTAACAACAATTGCTACTTTCCATGGTATAAAAACAGGAGAAATTTATAATTTGACATATTCTCATAGTTCAAATTAGAACACCCTCTGCCTGTTCCTCTCCCTTTCTCTCCTCCCCCCACCACAGTTTTAATGTGTTGGATTTTAAAATGTTGATGTAGTTTTTATTGTTTTAATATATATTGTTTCTTGATATGCTGGATTTTAAAGGTTGTTACCCACCCTGAGACCTTCGGGTATAGGGCGGGATAGAAAAATAAATAAATAAATAAATAAATAAATAAATAAATAAATAAATAAATAAATAAATAAATAATAACAGAGGGACTCGTCCTGGTCTAGGTGTCCCAGCAAAGCAAAATTGAAGCTTTCTTGCTTAAACTGCAGTGAGGAAATGGTTAAATCATGATAGTTTTGAACTTATACTTAACCATATATTTTATTTATTGCAGCCATAACAATGTCCTTCTCTGAAGCATATAGAACCATAAATTCTTTGCTCTAATTGATTTTATTCCTCGAAACAGGATCAGAGCCTAAATAAATCATAATTATTATTTATTTCTCACTGTCAGCCTGAATGATGCAGAGAAAATGTGTCTGTGCAGATGCACTTGGTCTAAGCTGGACTACACAGAAACTTGTACATGCATTTAAAAGTGAAAACTGCGAGCTTTTTAAAAAAAAGGAAAAAGGAGAAGGGTGAAATAAGAATGATAATAGTAGATGAAAATACTTTTTAAAAAACTGCTTCCAAGCTTTCTCCAATCTATGGATTTCTAGCTCATATTCTTAATTTTTTTAGCAGTAGATTCAAGGCTGGAATTCCTGAGGAATAACTTGCCTTTAGCCTGATATGGTCTGCATCATTCTGGGATATAATTCGAATTAAGGCTCTTCATGCACTTACCTTGGTTAATCTGTATTAGCTAGATTCAGATCAACCACGGGCAGAGGGATCAGCATCAAGTGGACTTCAGAATAGCAAATGCTAGGATGGATATAGACCACATTTATCTCAACTACTACTAATCCAGATTAGTGAACCCTTAGCACAGTTCTGATCCGGATCTACTCTACTTCCATCAAGATCATTTGTTCTTAATAGCTCCGGGATCTGGATTAACAAGTAGGTGCAGAAAGGGCCTCAGGCCAAGTATTAGAAAGAACCAAATTAACCTCCTGAGACAGTTAAAAGTGTTTTACAGCCCTGTTTTTGTAATATACACATGAATGTATTTGATGCATTTATACCCTGCTCTTGGAACAGGTTACAACAATAAAAATTCATGGACACAAAATTAAAAACAAATGATCATGGCATAGCACAGATAAGAGGATAAGAACTTCCTTAGCCAAAGACCGTTTATAGGGTGGGATAAACATGTAAATGATGGATGGATGGATGGATGGATGGATGGATGGATGGATGGATGGATGGATGGATGGATGGATGGATGGATGGATGGATGGATGGATGGATGGATGGATGTCTTCCTAAACCTCCTGAATATATTCAAGATTGGTATCTGGTACATTTCTGGAGGGATGCTATTCTACACCTTGGGTGCTACCACAGAGAAGGCTTTCTCTCATGTCCCACCCATTTAGTTACAGAGGGAACCAAGGAACCCTCTGCACCTGATCGTCCCCTCACTGAAATCGGATTATTATGCCATTCCAGTGAGTGAAGTGTAAACAGACCCTCTGACTTAAATACTGTATTTAGTTAAGCAAATTAGGAGGGCATGTGAAATACCAGAAGTGCATCTGTTCACATCCCATGCATTTGTATGGAACAAAATAACATAATCAAAACCTTATAAGTGCAAAGAAAGTTGATTAACTATGTTGGTACTTACACATTATAAGACATTTGGGTGAGGATGTCAAAAATAATTGTCTCAAGTTGAGCAAAAATTAAATCTTCAACCCATCCTTACAGGAAACTGGAATATACAGTTGCCACTCATTACACAAACTTAATCTATTCTGCAAAACCTTATTTTAAAATTAAAAAGGAAAATTGCCATAAGTTCCAATGGCCCCTGGTTGATTCAACATTACAATCTCCAGCGCCACTAATTTATTGAAAATGAATAGAATTTAAACATCTCTTTTATGTAAAGTGTTTTACAGCAGTTTCCTTATACAATCAGGAATTGCCGTATCACCAAAAATGATTGACTTAACCTAGAGGATGCTGATGGAAAAACAAAGCAGAACATCAAAACAAAAATCAAAACAAACATTGGCTGGAACCTGAAACAAACTCTGAGCCAACGTGTGAGCTAGAAAATCTGTGTGATTCAAAAGTTGTCCTATTTCACTTTGAATACATGAGACCAAATGCCTTTTTATAAAGTACTTCCTTCTGTGTTATTTTGTATGTATCTGGTGTGTTATTTTGTATGTATCTGGTAATCTCCTATTAAATCCCCCTTTCTCCTTTTTGGCTTTTTTTTTGTGTTTTTTGTTCCTTTTTTTTTTCAAGAAAGAGAGAGAAGGAAATCCATTTTACATGAAAACATGCTTTAACTGTATTTGTAACACTCAATAAATAAATTACAGGTTTTATATCATTCCCAAAGAACTGCGGTTATTAACTTCATACGCTTGGAAGAATGAATTAAATACCAGCTCCTGCCGAAAGCTTTCAGGTAGGTTTCCACTGGAAAAATGAAGCACCGTTTTCACTTTGTAAAGGAGAAGAGTCAAAGGCAGAGGAAGAAGTTTCCCCGTCATACAGAGTAAGAGCAGCGGCTGGTGGATTTTGTCTCTGGCAGTTTACAGCATCTTATAAATTCCAGAAAATGAAAATGAATTATGTATTATTGGGTTTTACATAAGGTCACCCGCTGACCCCTGACCCTTATCCTTTTTTTCTCATTTGGCTCAATTATTAGTGCAAATGACAGATCTGATCTTTTTTTCAAATCGTATTAGAAAGCGCTTCTTTATTTTGCCCCTAGCAGTGACGCTGTGACAAAAGTAGCCAAGTGCATTAATTATGATTGATTTAGTAGGTCTATAAGGTGATTATTTCTAGAATTCTACTGCTGTGCCAAAACCTTTTGACCCTCCCACCTTCTCAGGCCAGGCAGCAGAATGAGAACCGTAAGAAGACTTAGGAGCAGAAAGACGAACCAACCTGGAACAAGCACTTCCCTTCGCTGTTTGTATTCAAAACACTTAAAGACAGTCAAGCAAATCCAACAGATTGGATTACCAGGAACTTCTGCAGCTAAGACATCTAACAATCTGACATCTCTTTTTTAAAAAACGGGGAGGGATTTCATGTCTTCAGAAACGAGGAACACTAAAGAAACCGCTCTGACCGACTCTGCTTTTCTGTTGACTGGGAAGGGAATTGAAGCAGTCCAGTATGAAGACTCCACCTCCCTCATATGAACTTTGTGAATTAGGCACATTAAACGTGTTTGTTTGTTTGTTTGTTTCTCCAGGGGGAGATAGCAGCTCTTAAGAGGAAAAGAAGAAGAAAAAGCAAAGGGTGGTGGGGATCAGAGCCCTGTTATTTTCCTGTTCAGTATATTAAAAATGACAGTACTAATTAAAGAAATGAAAAGGAAAAAAAGACCCCTGCCAGCTGAATTCTAATGAGCCTGCTGATAGATGTGAACCAAACTTTCCCAAATATCCATCTCCATTCTTTGCAAAGAGGGAGGTAGAGCATTCTCTCTCTTTCTGTTGTGGAACTCAATGCATAATGAGTCCTAACTTGCAAGAGAAGGGGGAATCTTCAGTACAGATTAAGAAACAAATGAACATTGGCCCTTTAAGCACTGGACTTTATTCTGGATTATTCCAGAATCGGGCCTTTCATCTGCAGACCGGTGCAGACTACAGCAAGGGCTACGTGGGGCCGGCCATCATCTGCACTACCATGCAGATGGCACATCAGGAAAGTCCAAATGGAGGGTGAAAAGTCCACAAATAAAATTGGATATAAATGAAAAGGTGTGAACAGTCAGGCCTGAAAATGGACTGAAGAAGGTTTAAAATGAAAGTATGACTGCAGCCTAAGAGATTGAGGTCCAGCTGGAGTGATCAGAAACCTCATTTTACCCTCCAGATTAACCATCCCTCTTTTGGGTCCATATTTAGAAACTGTCCCACACCGTATTTGATTGCATCCTTTCCGAAGGCAAAATGTGCAAGGAGCTAGGTGCCACAAAGAAGCAGTGCTGTTAAAAATAAAAAGCCTTGGAATATTTAATAGCTGCAGGGATAGAAATCTACCATGAGTGTAAAATAAATTTGACAAAGGTACGGTACTTCTTTGTACGCTCTGGGCTCTGTGTTCCCTCCCTGCTTTGAATGATGCTCTATAATTTTCCTTTCCTTTCTCTTGCTAACTTTGCACAACAGTATCTTTTTCTTCTTCTTTTCCTTCTAGACCTTTTGACAAGATGGGTTTATCCTGCAGTGTCACTTCAGTGTGAAAGGTGATGATTTTATTTGTTGCTGCTGCTCATTGCCATGTGTCAAAATTAATCTACAGTGACACAAGCAGATCGCACTGGTGCTCTTTGTCATCTCTGAATCCCACTCTTGCTCAAAGGCAATGGGTTGTATCGTTAATTACACCATAAACGAAAGACTCTCTGAATATTCACTGAAAGAGATCTGGAATTCAGAAGCTCCCTTCTTGCGTTTTGGGAGCAGGGCCAGGAGTTTACAGAATCTGTTTCGTTCTGAAAGTGGTTTCAGCACAGGACTGGTGCTTCAGGCAAGAGGTTAGGGCAAGTGACCCAAACATTAAAGCCTGAACAAAGTTGTAAGGTTGACTTATATTCTTCATCCATCTTGGGCAGAAATGTGCAACTCGGGACCAAGGAGGCGTCAGGGGAGGGGAAGGAAACCAGCTTGAACTTCACACATTTGATCCTACAAGACATGCATTTGGATCATCTGTAAAAAATAAAAAAGAGATTGTTCAAAAAGGTTAATTAATTAATTAATTAATTAATTAACCTTTTTGAACAATCTCTTTTTTTATTAATTAATTTAAACATGTATATCCTGCCTTTCATCACATGGTCCCAGTGCGGGTAACAATAAAAATAAAACATGTAAAATAATAAAACATAATTAGAATTACACCCTCCATCCCTCCCACTCCCTCCTTCCCTAACAGGAGGGCATCCTGAGGAAGCTAATTAAACAACAAAAGCCTCAGTGAAAAGACAGTGTAGGCACCTGGCGAACCTCGAGAGGGAGGCTGTTCCAAAGTCTAGGGGCCACAACAGAAAAGGTTCTCCTGCATGTCCCTGTACCTCATACGTCTGAAGGAACTACAAGAAGGTCCTTTCCTTGAGATCTCAGTGCCCAGGCAGTTCTATATGGGAGAAGGTGCTCCTTCAGATACCCAGGAACCAAGCTGTTTGGGGCTTTAAATGTTAGTGTCAACACCTTGAATTGGACTTGGTATTGAATAGGTAACCAGTGCAGATCATTTAAGACCTGTGTGATGTGAGTCTGGCCAGAGACTCCCATCAGCAGTCAAGCTGCTGCATTCTGCACCAGTTCCAACTTCTGAACCATTTTCAAGGGTAGACCCATGTAGAACACATTACAGTAGTCTAGTCTAGAGGTTACCAGAGCATGGATCACTGTGTCTAGGTTATCCCTATCCAGGTAAGGCTTAAGCTGGCAGACAAGATGAAGATAACAGTAAGCTCTCCTGACAGTCGCTACCACATGGGACTCAGATGACAGTGATGAATCCAGGAGCACTCCCAAGTCATGCACTTGATTTTTCTGGGGCAAAACAACCCCACTAAGAATTGGGTGCCCCTTAACCTCCTGGATTCGGGACCCAGTGCCACACAGTACCTCCATTTTGTCTGTATTTGGTTTCAATTTATTGGTCCATGTACTTCAGTGTGAAAGGACACCAAAGTTATGAACAGGTGGGGGCAACCACAGAGTACCTGAGCTGGTTACATGTCTCAGCCAACAGGTCTTGGGATCATGGTGGAGGTCTGTGAACAAGGACACTAAAAATCCAGTGACTCGTTGGGTCACTGCGGAAGAGATTGGGAAACAAGAATTGTCAACGGTATCACACCTTTATGCAAATTTCTAATGTGACTGGAATGAGAATCTCTGAGTGGTGCAACTCAGCAAAGACACCACAAACTGGGAAACGGTTCAGAATAGGACGAAGGAATGACCAAAAGGCTAGACCAAACCCTAGGGAGAATATAATGCAGAGATCCCCAAATGAAGACTTCCAGATGATGGGAGCTGTAGTCTAACAACATCTGAAGACCCAAGTTCAGGTACCTCTCCTACAATGTATGTGTCTATCCTTATTTTTTTTTTTTAATATTTTAAATATGGGGTTAGGGTTAGGGTAGAATTCTTCTCCATGAGAAGCATGGAGAGCTACCAACCTGTACAGAACAGAAGTCCCTTGTGTATGGAGTTGTCAGACAGCTGCCCAACTGTGGACACTAAGAATTTCCTGAACTATAATCCCCATCATTCCATACCTGGACTAGCTGTTGTTTCTTTTATTCTGAAAACATTTAGATTTGATTAAAAACTGGCTAGCAACAAGGATTCTGAAAGGAGGATTTGTTATCATTTTCTCAAAGTGACGCCTAATATTATCGACCTTTAACAGCTGTTTCATCACGACTTCCATTGATGTTCACTTGATCTTGTGACCTGGTTCATTTTCCTTTTTCTTTTAAGGATGATCCATGGGTACCCACAGGGAAAGTGTCTTTAAAACATTCTTTGGGCTCTGGTGTAAGCTAGAGAAAGAAAATATATCATTTCCTAACAATAGCACATTCAAATGAGTTGGTTTTAGCTTCTGTCATCTCAAAATCCCCATGTTTATAATGCCACAAATATATTAATCGGCAGATTTAATGGTTTGTATATTACTTTGGCAGTTTCCTTTAAATTACTTTTTGCTCCTACAAAAGCACCAAATGATGATATATTTCAGCAAACAAAGGAAGGTGTGTTATACCTCAAGAGACCATAAATTCTTTGTTCTAAAAACATCAAGGCCGGTTGATATGGTTTCAAAGAGATGGGGTCATAAAAATTTTTAACAGAGGGCTGGGCAAGGAAAAGCTTCCTGTCAATCTCCAAGCATATCATATTTCCGTCTTCCATATGTCCAGAAAGGACTCTGCCCCACACCATTTCCTGTGCTTTAATTAAGAAATTAGTGCGCACTTCACCCACGCAGAATGCTGAGTCCATCAGTGCCATGGCGGTCGTTGGAAAATCATCTATATTTCAAAGTCGAAAGGGGTGTTACAGCTTTGTTTCTCTGCTTGATGATCAGCTTCCTTTTCAGATTGTTAATTTTCTGCCGGAGATTTTACTTCCCTCCCTCCCTCCTTCCTCCCAAACTGTGATCTGTCTTAATGTTGCTGCCAACACTCCCACCATGTTTGCATGCAGAAATGGGGTTTTCTGTTTGTGGACTGACAGGGCCTTCACAGCAATAAACCTGAGGAAAATTTAGACCATTCATAGTTAACCAAGCCTAAAACCTATTCATCACTTCTTTGATGTCCTTCACTTGAAGGGCACAGAGGGTCTTCAACTTTATCCAGATTATCCAGTGCTCCCTTTCCCCTGCCCCAAGCAAAAAGGTCACGTTACTGTTATCTCCTGTCTCCTCGAGGAAGTGTGGGCCCGTGGGGAGAAGAGTGAGGCCATGTTTGAGGACAGCATCACTGTGACCAGCAGAGAGAGGCTGGGCCTTTCTGGACTTATTTGTGCAGATCCTGAACAGGTGATCTGGAATATGCAATCCACCAAGTCTGGGATAGATTTTCCTGTTGCCGAGCAGCCTCCTTACCAAACCTGAAGCTCTCAAGAAGCTTCCAAGCTGGCTTCCAAAGTCTCCATCAGCCAGGAACAAAAGTCAGATGCTTGTCTCTGGCCTTCCTGAATCTTGGTTTGGTCCATGACTGCTTAAATGGAGACTGGTAAGAATAAAACAAACTTTCCAAATTCCCTTATCAGTCTCATAAGCCAATCTCAACCGGGCTTCCTTGCAAAATCAGCTAGCATCAATGCAAGTTCCCACCTCTTCCTATGCTATATAAGGGTGTTTTTCCACTGTCACTAAAAGTACCCATTAAATACCCATTAATGGATACGAAATGGCATTTTTGTACCCATTAATGGGTACTTAATGGGTACTTCTAGTGACAGTGGGAAAACACCCTAAGAGTGTAAACATTGCCCCTTTCTGCTTGAGCTCTTAATGACAATAAAGGGTCCATGCAGAACACATTTAAGCCTCATAGATCTGCACATTAATCCATATCTATGAGGCCACATCCTCCACTGGCCCACTCTGTCTGCATTAGACAGAGTGTTATCCAAATTAGGGAGGCCTTTAATCTGGATCAGTGGTAATGGGCTCTACCAGCAGACCAGTGGTCCTGATCTGGAACACTGGAGGCATGTAGAAGGAATGCCTCCCATGTTCAGAAATACCAGAAGGGTGCATTTTAGCTGCACAGTGTAACACACTGCCAAAATCCACCTTCCAGGGACCCCGAGCCTCAGAAATTTTGTTTGTAGCCCTCAGAGGCCTGGGAGCACAGCCACAAAGTTTGTGCAAGCTTCAAGGCACTGTTGTTGGATGATCTGGGTCACCACCATTGGTGCAGACGGTGCTAATCCTGCTCATGCCTTCCCATAGTTGAGATCAGTGAGCCTCGCACTGATTATTTCCCCATTGTTAATTTTATAGCTAGTTGGTTGAGCAATGAACACAAAAGGAGGTTGGCATGACGCACAAAATTCATTTTAGCTGGAATATAGCACATGAGAGCGGAAGAGTTGGTTTCTCATTTTATATCTGATAACAGATTATCAGTCTCTTCCTGAGAAGGATTTTTCCTTTTTTTTTTTTTTTTTTAAGAAAGGAAAGAAAACTTGTGTGTTGAGGGAAGAACTCCCTCTGACAACAAGAGATATTCAAGTCTTCATTACTGAAATCTTTCCAACATGTGATTGAATAGAATTACCTACAAAGAGAAAGTGGCATTTTAACATTATACAATCAAGTTACTGGTGGCAGGCAACATCTGTCTCCTTGACGGAGACTGTATCTCAAAACTACATTCATGGAGCTCTCTATAAATTCAAATAAACCCTGCAATTTAATTTTCAACATATCCATATGCTGGAAAATTGAGCCTTCACCGAGCCCGGTTTTTGCATTGATAGGAACTGTACTCAGTGAATTCATAAGAAGGCAGCAATGAGGAGGCAATGGTGATTCTGCTGGACTTGGCAAGAACCAATAGGGATGAGGAGGATGAGAATGACTCTGGGTGTAATTCAAACTCTTGTGAATGGAATTTCCCAGAAGTTCGTCCTTTCTTGTTTGATCAAATGGACCATTTTTCATGGTTTAGGGAAACTATGCCATTACTTAGTTAGAAACACAAAAGAGCAAATGTGTCATTATGTGCCTTGGAAATGCAGCCAAGATTCCTCTTATAAATGAAATGAAATAAAAGAATCCATTCTTAATTATTATTACTTTTTTTAAAAAAAAAAGGCGTTGAATATGACTGCCGTTTATGAATGTAGTTGGTGGACCATCTGATCCATTATTACGCCACGCAAGGGGAACAGCACCTGAGACAGCTGCTATAACAAAAAGGAGGAAATGGATTGTTTGTTTTTAAAGAACGTTGCTCCCTAGAATAAGTCTCACGCCTTTGTCCATAGCTGATTTGCATTGTTGAAAATGAAACGTGATAGCGGCATTCAAAACGGGCGGTGGCGAACAAGAAAGTTTGGAAAACTGCAGAAAACAAGTGCTTTATTTTTACATGAATCAAACTTTGATTTCCCAGGGCTACTTTTATTAGTTGGCAGAAATGGTTCCATAAAAAATAAGAGAGAAAAGTACATAAGAGACTGTAAGAGGTGCACTGCTGGATCAGGCCACAGCCCATCTAGTCTAACATCCCATCCCACACAGTGGCCCATCTATTGTCTATGGGCAGCTCAAGCAAAAGACAAGAGGGGGGGGCATGTCCCCATGCACATTTGGTCCAGTACCAAAATCGAGTTTGGCAAGGGGTGACCTCGTGCATTTTTTATTTAGTCCGATTTCCGCAGACCAGATCGCCCAAAACCATACCAGACCAGGACCAAATTTCGTACCCGAAAAAAAAAAGTCTGGGCACGATTTGGGGTCCTGGCATGCATTGCTTGGCAATCTGAGCCTCTGCATGGGGACAGTCCCGGGCTATTTTGGGAGGAGACTGATGCTTGCATCATTAGGAGGTGGGGTATGCTCCTGCCCTATACATTGGAGATCACAACCGCTGACATTTTTGGGGAGTGAAAAAATCCCTATCACCGAGGCATGCAGGATAATGGCTTGATTTTTGTTTCTTTTCCCAAATATTCCCCTTCCATTTCCCAATTGCCAAGGTGATCATGATAATGGCTTGATATTCTCTCTTTTAAGCTTGCTGGGCATTCTCGTGGTTCCCAGGGGAGCGGAGGTGCACAAAACTGCTCAACTGCCCAACAGCCACTTAACCTCATAGTGGCTTTGAGTTTTTAAAATCATTTTAAAATTTATTAAGCTTAATTTATTTATTTTTCCATGCCTTCCAGCCCAGTCCTGGCTTTCTTTGCTGCTAAGGGAGGGGGAGATGCGGCATTTGCAGCTGGTGGCACAGGGGTTGTCCGACGATGAATCTGGCTTCCAGTGAGGTGAGAGGGGGCAGGCAGGAGGTGGTGCTGCTCCTCCGTGCCAGGGTTTGGTGCGGTTTGCATGGGGACGGCTGCATCTGCACCCAGTTCGCACCCAGCCCATGTTACCAGGAATGGCATGGGGATGGGCAAGATTCGATCTCAGACCTGCTCCCAGTCCCATGCGTGCCCATTCTAAGCCAAATGGCCTCCGTGGGGAGGTGGCCAGAGAGGCCCTTCTTGCACTTACCTGCATTTGATCTGGATAAGTGGGTCCAGAATGACCAGGGCCACTGATCCAGATTAAGTAAGATCCATGTCTCAACTCAGATTCAAAGTTAAGAGATCCAGATTAAGGACTTCCTTAATCCTGAGCTAGCTCTGTCTAGTGCAGACAGAGCTGAACCAACATGCACAGGGCCTCCTTGCTCCACATTAAGTTCTTTAATCTGGATCACCAATGAGTGCAGAAAAGGCCAAAGAGAGACTGAGGCTGCTTCTGCACTTGCTTAAATAAATCCAGATCTGCCTCATCCAGATTTAGTAAATCCGGGTTCCAGTAGACCCGGTTTTACTAAATCCAGATGCACAGTAGATCCGGATTTACAGGGGTAGATCCGCATCTAATAGATATGGATCTACTCACCCCCCGTCCTTCCGCACACGTGGCAGAAGGGCAGATTAAATCCGGATTTGAGGTGGGTGTTCAAGCATGGTGAGCCGGGGACTCCTACCTCGCAGCTCACCCTCGCCCCAGAAGCGGCGGATCGCTGCTTCTGGAGCCAGGGGGAGCTTCTCTGAAGCCCTTCCTAGCCCACCTGGGGGAGACTGCGCAAAATCCCCTCCTTACCTGCTCGTGGTCACCCTGATTCTGGCTGCAGGGACCCAGGACGCAGTGCGCCTGCGCAGAGAGCCCCCTAATGGCCGGAGCTGCCAGGAGCAGCCCTGGCCAATCAGGAGGTGCGCAGGATGCAGGCGCGCTGCATCCTGGGTGCCTGCAGCCAGAATCAGGGTGATCACGAGAGCAGATAAGGAGGGGATTTCGTGCAGTCTCCCCCGGGTGGGCTAGGGAGGGCTTCGGAGTCCCCCAGCTTGCCATGCTTGGCTCCAAGGAGCCAATCTTTGTGGGCCGGGGTAGGGCCCTGGGTAGGAACACTTTCGCTGTGCAGACGCATCCTAAAAGGATGCGTTTTCACAGTGAAACACACATTAACACCACATCATATGTGGTGTCATTTTAACACCCATTAAGCACACTTTAGGCACGGATAGGTGCGGATGCACCTCACTGGAAGTGTGCTTAATAGGTCCGAATGTGCGGACGTGGTCTCCCCAAAGTGTGCTGAATGCGTGTTGCTGTGTGGACGCGCCTCACTGGAAGTGTCCTAAACAGCAACGCGTATGTGGACACGGGATTCTGAATGTGTGCTTAATGGGTGTTAAAAGGCCTGTGTGGAAGCACCCTGAGAGAGAGAGAGAGAAATACCGATTTATGTTAAAGAGAGAGTATCTTCACAAGCTTTTGCTAAATCAGGGTTGAAGAATTGGGATCTGCTCTAAAGTCTGGAATCTTTCTACTGCTGCAAATTGACACAAGGGTTTTGTGGGGAGCAGACTCATGGAGCAAGGAGAAAGGCTGAGCCTCTGATTCAACACTTTCACATCTTTCACTTAAGTACGTTATAAATGGAAGCAGCCTAAGATGGAATTCTAAATCCAGTACAGCAAGGGTGCAAAACCTATCAGTTTGCATTGGCAACACCTTCCTATTTTGATTTCTGTATTGTCTCAGGGCTGACTGGTGTCTATTTGTAGCCCTCTTCTGCTATCATCCTATTTCTGCTTGTACTGGCATTAGCTGTTCCAAAAAACCCTGAACTCTATGAACTACCCTTTGTGCAGGTAAGATCTCTGGAGTCGAGGATCTAAGCCAGTGGCATGAGGCAGAGTTGTCATTTTCTGACACTCTCAGCCTCTGGCTCCTGGCCTCCTCCAAGAAAGGAATAAAATCTGATGGTGTATCCTTCGTATGACCTATGTGGATTTAATTTGGAGTCTATGGCCAAATTTCCAGTTACCACAAGAGCTGCATGCAAAAGGCACATTCAGTGTCATGTCTCCACTTGCCAAGGTACTTTGTGGTGAGTAAACCACCTCATCTGTAAGCAAAGTCACTGTCCAAGGTGCCAGTTCCTCAGTCTTCTGCCTTAGACAGCTCAAGTAACTAATGATAGATAGATAGATAGATAGATAGATAGATAGATAGATAGATAGATAGATAGATAGATAGATAGATAGATAGATAGATAGATAGATAGATAGATAGATAGATAGATAGATAGATAGATAGATTAAAAAGAACTGTAAGATCTCCTAGTGATAGTTGCATTATAAGAGCATCTTTCCTTGGATTTGAAAGAGTACGTGGGTATTCATTACAAGCATCTTAGCATTTGCCCATCTCTATGTGTTTTGCTGTTAATTTTGAAAATAACACACCACTGCCAACCAAGGGAGCAAATGTTAAAAATAAATATGCAATTGTGTTGGGGAAAAATGTATTGCACAGCTGGGGGTATTTAAAGGACTTAATTAACAGGCTCCAATCCTACCAAGCCCTCTCTTAGAAGAAGCAGCAGAAGAAAATCAAATGAGGTTTGTCCAATTAAATTTTAGGAGACCGAGAGAAAGAGAGAGAGAGAGAGAGAAGGCCTGATTGTGGGCTTACAGTTTAAAAGGAAAGCCTCCTGCATAATGAAATCTTCCAGGCTGATTAATTCAGTGAAAAGCTGCTCTGCACATAGTTTCCACAAAGTCATAAGCACTTGAGCATTTTTTAAAAGCCCAAATTTAATTATAGCCTTTTGATAATCAGGCTTTGCTCCAAAGAAATCCCTCAACTTCCCATAATACTTGGTGATGTAATTTTCTATTATAACTCCCAACTTTCCCCCTTCACACCCCTCACAAAACTTCAAGCCTTCTCCATGTCAATGAGGGGCAGAGGAAAACAAAATGGAGCATAGCTTTCCTCTCTCTCTTTTCTCAACCCCTCCCCTTTGCGTTTTATATTATATTTCACATCTGAACAACTGATATATAAATCGTCCACAGTGTGGTGGGGAGGGAGGCTTTTGAAGTTTGCCTTTTTAAACAAGAATTAAAAAGCCACAGACTAAACATTTATTTAACAGTAAATTTATATTTTGGAGCTGTTCCATCTGAATACCGAAACAAAGTACATTATTTTGACGTGGCTTGGAATGAGCCCATGTGCGTAGCCCAGGTTCCCAGAGTGACAGATCTTGTGAGGAGGTGTCTGAGTAAATGGGGAAAGAGGCAAATGGCAGAAAATATATAAGGAAATAGTGAAGAATCATTAACATAGGTTAAATGTGAAATGAGCACTCCAATGCTGCTGTCATTCAATTCCATAAGAATCTGGTGGTGGATAAATAATGTTTATGCTCAGATGTACACTTTTTTGCTTTTGGTTCTTCTCAGTTGGCCATCTTTTGAAACTAAAATTGATGCACGGCTGGTCAAAGACCATAATACAATTTCGTTCATCCATTGTGTGTTCTTTCCAAGCGTCATTTTTTTCTGTTTACGTAAAAGATGAATTTATGGAAAATGCATAAGAAAATGTTAGGATATTAATATTATTATCACACAGCCTGGTAGATGATGAAGATGATGATCATTACCACCACCACTATGTTATTCTGAAATTGCTCAAAAATGAGTTATTTACCTCAGACGGTGACACACTTTTCCAGGAGATACTTGACCAAAGGAAAGGTTGTGAGGGAAAATGCGTATGAGAATGCTGGGAGAGGTAAAATTATTTATTCTCGTACGGGCTCAAAATAGCCATTCATATAACATTTATTCCCTCAGAGTGACAGGATTTCTAAGGATGGGAATGGTGGAAAAATACATTTGAAAATGCTGGAATTTTTCTTCTGACGTGGCTCAAAATGAGCTGTTTGTGTCATCTAGAGGGATAATTTTTTTTCTGAGGAGGTGATTGAGTAAAAGGGAGAGGAATGGTGATGGAAAATACACAAGAGGAGGTGGGGGAGATCCAGCTTGAGATAGAGAGGGAAAAAATCATTTGTAAAAGCTGACCCCCCTCCCCTACTGTGGAATTTTCAATTATATATATCTAATTATGGCTGTCAGTTGATGAATTGAGAAAAAGACATTTTTGGGTGCCCCCTCCCCTTTTTGTCTCTTCGTCATCTCTTCTGTTGGAATGATTATAGCACACTTACACAACTAATTGCCTTGATGCTTATTAGTGATACAATTATGCAGGCCTAGACTCCTTGTGTGTGAACAAACCATCTGCAGAAGAAGAGGTTGGGGGGGGGGAGGAGTGACACCATTCAAAACTATCCATAATTTAACCAATGTTATTCCAATGCACTGAACTCAAACAATCATCGGGGCCTTCATATTTCATATGCCTCTGGCACTGGGGGCCCTGTGAGATTTTTCTCCACGTTCTCCCTTTCCCTACCCCCTTCCTTCTTGTCTGTGTATGCATGGGTTCCCTTCTTTAGACTCGATGGGAATTGTGGCTGGGGGGGGGGCACAAACGAAAGGGGGGGAAGTCATTCAGATCTTGAGACACACACATACACACACAGAAAAGGAGGAAGCCAAGCATGGCTAATGCATGTTCCTCAGGAGGGTAAGTTTTCTCCTGACCAAGAAAGAAAGAAAGAAAGAAAGAAAGACAGAAAGAAAGAAAGAAAGAAAGAAAGAAAGAAAGAAAGAAAGAAAGAAAGAAAGAAAGAATTTGGAAAAAAAAGTTCATTCCACTCATCTCAAAGAACCTCCCCAAAAGACTCTTAGATAAATATTGGGAGCCTTGTTTTTTTTTAGCTGCATTGGCTTAGATCTTCTGGAGAACGGGGGAGAGATGAGGAAAAGGCACACACTGAATTTCATGAAGGTCCCCCAGTGTGCTATCAGATGGGAAATCTAAGAAAATAAGTGGACTGGCAGATTAAGGCTGCATTCAGATGTTACTTATTCTGGAATAACACACTTCCAGACATCTCCTTGGCCATGGTCACACATGAGTTTTAGGATGACCTGAGTCATCCCAGCCTTTAATCTAAGTTGTATTTCAAGCCAGCCTACACCCATTAGACCGTCCTAAACTGTACTCCTGTTTTTACAGGACTGACAGGGACTCAGGCTGGCCTGAAGTTCCACTCTGTCTTCCGCTTCCTCACGTGTGAATGGGGGGGATGCCCAAAAGGAGGCAGAACTGTGCTGTGGTGGGTGGCGCCCAGTATTTCCTTTCGGCCAATCTGCACATGTGGACTTTGTGAGGCACCTCCCCCTCTCCTAAGTTTATGTGTATGATTCCTCTCTCTAGCATTTTTAAACAAATTCATTTTTATTATTTTTGAAAAAAATTAATTGCAAGGAGAAGAAAAGTGCATAAAAAAGGAAGGGTGTGTGCGGAGGTGGGGGAGGAAGCTTTAAAAAGAACTGCAAACACACACCATCACCTCCCTTGAGTGACATGAATGGCATCCAATAGGAAATGAGATAGATGTGATGTAGCAAAGGGGTGGGGAGCCAAGAGCTCTGTGGAGGAACCCCAGACCAATCTGTGCAGAAGTGTGTGACCAAGGCGGGGATGGCCTCAGGATGGCCAATATCAATCCACGTCTGACCAGCACTGGTACAATCTCAATTCGAACTCATGAATAGACCAACCTGAGACGTTTTCGCACGGGCGAAAACGGAACACGAAAAAGGCAGCTGCGGACACGTCATCCGCATTGGCCGCGCGCGGCTTGCGTCCCGACGTGTCCGCAGCTGCCTCTTTCGCGTTCGAAATGTAGAGCACTTCGAAGTGCTCTACACGCGTTCCAACGCGGATGAGCCGTCCGCAGGCGTTCGGGAGAAGAAGCGTTCGCGCCGCTTCTGTCTCCCGATCGCCTGCCGGCTCGCCTCCGACGCCGCGCGGCTTTGACAATCAGCTGTTTTTCAAACAGCTGATTGTCGATCTGCCTCCGCGGCCGCCGGCGCGCCCCTGGCCGGCGTTTGCCGGCTAAGCCAGCTTCGGGCGCTTTGACCATTCGCACCCAGACGCTCCGGAACGCGTTTACACGCGTTCCGGAGCGTCTGTGTGTGAACGGGGAAAGCGCCCGAAGCTGGCTTAAGCTTTCCGCCTGAACGCGTTCGGTTTCGAACGCGATTCAGTGCGGAAATGCCTCTGTTTTGGACTTGTGTGACTAGGGCCCTTGCTTTGGAGCAGGGGGAGAGTGGAGCCTCACAGCTCCACAGAAATGTTGGACCACTGAGCTCCAGAGGCTGACTAAAGGGACTCTTAGTCTAAACTAAAGGGCGAGTGCAGAAATGGCCTTGAATGTTACTATTAAGCACCAGACACTGTAGTCACTGGCCCAGTTTTGCCATTACTGACAAATCTCCGGGCCCAGGTCCAGGATTCAGATCCAGAAAAGAGTCTCTTCAAAGGAGTCTACTGCTGAGAAAAGTTGGCTTTTATACCCCGCTTTTCTCACCCTTAAAGGGACTCAAAGCAGCTGACAAACATGTTATTTTCCCCACCCCAGATAGAAATGTGAGGCTGTGGGGCTGTGGGAGGAAGGAGTGTGTAGCTAGACCAAGGCCACCCAGCTGGCTTTGTGTGGGTGTGCAGAATTGAACCAGAGGCCTTTTCGTGCAACAGCATGCGCGTCCCCATGTAGGCTCCATCCCAGAGCGTCCTTCACATGTTCTGTCGGCCTTCGTGCGAATAGGCCTCTGGAGACTAGCAGATGACAGGGTATTTTTGTGGGGAGCAGAAGAGGGGTTTTGTCAGAAAAGTGAGAAAAGTGAGGCTTATAAACTGACTTTCCTCCTCCTTCTTTAAGATTATGCCATTTTAAACTAGCTTGCATTGTCTCTGCCAGGTTGTGGACATATAACATCCATGAGAACCAAAAATTTGCAGAAGCCAAGACCATGTGTGAAAGAAAGAAAGAAGGAAAGAAAGAAAGAAAGAAAGAAAAGATAATTCCTCTTGTCATTATTTTACACAAGCAAAATAGTTCCAGCATAATCGGGTGCCTTTCATGAAGGGATAAAATCCATTACTTATGCAGCAAATGTTTTTTTAATGTAACAAAGAGAGAGAATAAAAAATGCCTTACAACAGTTTTATTAAAAACAAATTCCCACAGTAAATACATATACACTCTGATTCCATGGTGAAGCAGCCAAAGACATCACTGTTAAGTGCTATGGGAAGTACTTATAAATTACTTGAAATAAAAAAACATTGTTGCCTGGACATCAGGGTTGAAATGCTGCAGTTTGTAATAAATTAACACAGAACTTCACTTCCTCTCGCCTAACAAAGCGGCCATTTGTCTGAATAACCCACATTCAGCTGTGAGTTATATTTTCACAACTGCAACAGCATTCATTTGCAAATCATTCCACAGTTTTAATGCTAGCATTTTAAATACCTTAAGAACTAATAAATAAAGCAAAGTAGAGCAAACAGTGGGCTCCGTGCCTAAAACCCAGCCTAATTTGTGTGGGTCCTCCCCCCCCCCCTGCCCCCTTTCTTCTTTCTCTTCTTTATCCCTTTCAAAGTAATTTTATACAGGCCTAAAAGTTTCTTCAAAGTATGTTTTGTGCTTCTTGCTGAAATGCTCCTTTTGCAGCCTCACGTCGGGCCAAGACAATCCATATTTTCCTTGGTTCTGCTTTACCAAAGAGTTTAAGAAGTTTTATGTTGGGTGGCAAGAGATCCTGTTCCTCGTTCCTAACAGGTAAAAAGAAAAGTGACTATTCCTGAACATGTTTCCTCCCCCCCCCCCCCGTTCTGTTATGGCGACAGATAATTTTTTAGGTTGGATATAAAGGAATTGGAGGTTAAAACGGTGACTAAACAAATCTCTTTCTCCTCCTCCTCATTACGACAACTACTACTACTGCTACTACTACTACTATTACCACTACTACTTACATTTTTGCAAAGCAGTGGATGGTGTTAGTAGAAATACATGCTTTATTGTTCATGTACATTCAGAATTGGATCTAATGTATGTGATGCAGCCATAAAGGCTATGACATATCTTTTCTCCATCTGGCTTGACTTGGAAGCTAGCCTGGGAAGGTCACCCATGAGGGAAAGGAATTCAGAAGGATGCTGTATGTGCTTGCCTCCAGGTGGGTGAGAAAAGCGGAGTATAAAAGTCAACTCTTCTTCTTCTCTATTTTGGAACTCCGAAATAATCACTAATTGACAGACAGCTGGGCAACCACATGAGACAAGCAAAAGGTCTTACCTTGTTGGGACAATTGCCCCCGTGATTCTGTAATGCATACATCAGTGTATGAAATACCTAGAAGTGTGCAATCATTGTCTCAGGCACATGAACAATTATCGTTTTAGGTCCAGTTTGGCCTCGCATGTGTGTGGTGGCCATGACCAAAATTGCAGATTCTGGGAGTAAGTGTCTAGAAGAAGTCCTTTTCCTATATTGAGAAAACCCTGATGGAAGTTGTTTTTCCTGCAATAGCTATGTCATGGGGAAACACCAAAGACTGTCCCCTGTATTTGGGATCACCAAGGCTAGGAACTTTTATTCTTAGCCTTTGGAGGCATGGAGTTGCAATTGCAAACCACACTGTGAGCTAATCCAGATCAGCACCAGCATAAAAATGAGAGTCCCTTATTCTGGGATATAATCCAGAATAAGGCCCAGAGCAGAAAGCTCCTCAAATCTGGACCAATATTGTATTGCTTGCTAAAGTTTGTTAGATTTATACCAATCAAGTTGTGTTCTTTGCTAAACCTTACTGCTTATGGCAAAACTCTGCTCGTGTTCTTGAAAGGGCAGTTGTCTGGTGATCATTTGGGTTAAATCAAGCCCTTACCTGGGCAATTAAGTGCTCAGGCAAGGGGGTGATGGAAAAAACTGCGGCATCCCGATGCAGGGATTTACCGTGGTTTTCATGGGGACGGACGGGTTCACCTTGAACCTGCCCTGTCCTCCATTGCCATGGGAACTCCTTAATATGAATTAAGATTCTTATTAAGGCTGCCCCGAATCCACCACGAGGCAGTGGCAGCCCCATGGGGACGCAGCCATGGGGAACCAGCCTTTACTCAGTGTGAAATTCTAGTTTCACTTGTGGCTTCCAGTTTGGTTTTAGGTAATTTACCACTGCAGGGCAAATAAAATCCAACAGTCAAATTAGTGTGACTTTCAGGAAGAGAGCTTGCTGTGAAAATGAGAACGTAACGTTGCTGGGTCAAACTGATGTCAAAACTGTGAAGTAATGAGGTGGTGAGGTTAAGATGAAAACCATATCACTAGTTAGTAGGATAATATCTGCAGGACATCTTCTCTCTCTCTCTTTCTCTCCTTCTCTGTGTTAATTGCTTAGTGATTACTTTGTGTGGAGCTATTTGATTCATTGTTCAGCCATACCTGATTAGATTTCTTTGCCTGGAATCTCCCCATTTTGCACCCAGCTCCCCATATGGTGTTAGTGCTGAGCCTGTGCAAATCCTTGGAGCTTAGCTCTGTATATTGTATTAAAGAAGACTATGAAAGAAGACAGACGTTAACATATGTTCACCTCAGTGTTCTATTGACCTTTTATCCACAGCTTTGTACTAACAGTGGATCCTTGGAGCTGATCCAGAAGAAAATTGGGTTGGAATTGTTCAATTTGCCACATGCTTATTAAATTATTTACAGCCGGGGTCACAAGTTAAATAAAGCAGGGGCAAAGCATTAGCAATCTCCTAATCAACACAGAGAGATGACTATGTTTGTATCTTTTTATTGCCATTAAGGTCCCCAAGTACCTTCCTCTGCCTTCACTGAGGACCACTGTGACTGATGTCTGGGATCTTGAAAATGTCGCCATATTAACATTAATTTGGGGGTGAGGAAGGAAGAGAGAGAGAGATTTAGCATAACACTACATCTGAATGCTCCAGGGTAAGTGTAGAACTATGGTCCTCCTGATGCTGTTGAACTACAAATCCCATCATCCCTTGAATGGTATTATGAGGAACATCTGGATATTTGTAGTTTGAGCATCTCTGATCTAGCACTAAGGTGGACCTCTCTATTTCACCTCATGCTAGAGACATTTTGGTATGTAACCTGAACCTTCTGAGCTTTGCAACACACATTGAGGCTTTTGCCCATGTTAATAACCATGAGACATGAAAAGGAACCTTTGCATGTGTGGATCACCCTTTGATGCCATCCTTGGAACCAGCCAGTTAAGGACGTTGTGTGACCTTAAGATCTGGGAAGCATTGCACTCACCCAATGTATGGTGTTCTTGCCATTGTCATGATTTCTCTCTTCCCACCCACCCCTTTGCTTTTAATACGCTCCTGGTATTCTCATTGTCAGAGCCAGAAATACTACAGGCAACATCTAATCATATTAAACTCTAGGGTAGTAGTGATAATTAGTCCTTCATTAGATGCAAGCTCAAACATTGTGCATGCTACGACAGGGTCTCTATTTATTAAAAATAGGAACTAAAGTAGTTTGGGATATAAAGAGGCTAATGGAGCATTTAAAAAAAATTCATTAACTAATTAACAAGATTGTGTTTGTTTATTTAGAGTGCATAAAATGTTTCCATCAGGAAAGCTGCTCAGAAAGGCTCCGTGGCTGCGCTGACAGCAGAACATCTGCAGTTTAATTTAATGCATTTACTAAATGAAGTGGGTAAATAAAGAGGATGTTTAATTGCGCCTTCCATGCTTTTGGTCTTTAGTCATCTCCAGAGGTCAGAATCCACCAAAGAGCGACTCCATCCAAACTAGCTGCTGTACTCAAGAGTTGCAGAAGCACCAGCTCGGAGCTATGCCCCCTGTTCAAACCTCAGGACTGGTACAAAAATGCAGTAGGTGGGACATTAAAGTGGGGGTGGGAAGCCTTGGCCAGATCAACATTTTGAGGACAAAAGGTTTCCCAGAAGAACCAAGGTTAGTGACCACAAGCATCAATTGTCCTCTCATGGATGACCTGGATGTTCCCTCTTGCTGATTCTTAGGGCATTGATTAAGCCCAAGGGACACACACAAGGGGTGTGTGTTCCTTGGGCTTAATCAACCACCCAAGAACCAGCAAGAGGGAACATCCAGGCCATCCACTGGAAGACCTTCACCCCTGGGGTGTGTGTCCCTTGGGCTTAATCAACTCCCCAAGAACCAGCAATGGGTGAGCAAAAAAGTAAACTGGATCCAGCAATCCCAGATGATCTACTGAAAAACAGTGAAACCAATGAACAGTTGAGACAGTGGTACACAATGGCTGCCTGTGATGGTTTCAGGGTACAGGCTGCAAACTGCTTTGCTTTCTGTCTTTGCAGGCTTCTAGCAAGCTGCATTAGACAGCCTCCGTGCAAACAGCCTTTTGCAAGCCCTGGGCAGAGGCTGCAAAAAGGGCGGGAAATCCCGTGCAGGTCCGGGTGCAATGATTGGCTGCAAGTGAAATTTGGAGGGAAAAGCTGTCCGGGGATCTTAGAGCTGGAGGGGCTAGAGGAGGAGTTCCCACCAATCAGGCGTTCGGAACAGGCACCTCTATCAGAAGTTTCCAGCAGCATTTTATTGCAGCAATTTCCCCAGGAAGTGGCAGCCAATCAGGGCCACAGAAAAAAGGTATAAAGGAATTCAGATTACAGCAGACTATGTCTTCGTGCTGGGACTAGAGCTGAAAGGAGCAGAAGAGCTGAATCCTGAAGGAGCTGGACCAGTAGTTGACCAGTGGTCTTTTGACTGGGAGATTCTGGAGGAAGACTTTGCAGGCAACTGACCAGAGGGTGATCGGTCAAGCAAGGACCGACTGGGCCTTGTGATCATCCAGAGCTGCGTTCTGGGACACTGGCTAGGCTTGGGCTGAAGCAGAGCTGAGCAGGGTGAGGAACGTGGAGAGGCTTGTCTTTAAAAAGGGAACTATTTTCCTTTAAGAAGGGGAGTGGATAGGCTGGGAAGCTGGTAACCTTAAGAGACTCATAGACTTAAACCAACAAACACCTGAACCTTATTTTTCTTTCTAGTATTGCTTGTGTAAAATAATAAACCTGTTTTAGTTTACTGTTCAGACCGCTTGCTACCCGTGTCTGTGTTTTACACTGTAGTACTCACTCGGCCGTTGCACGAACTCAGCATCCTAATGGCCAGGCTACTCCTAAAGAGGGCAGGCACTTGCTGGAATGCTGGGGATCGTGACACTGCCCCCCTGGCATTCTCAACTTGGAAGACTTTCAGAAACTGTATGTCAATGTTGCTTTCCCTACCACTACCTATGGTGATGCATCCATTTTCACTCAATGTGCTTTCCACACTTTTGATGAGAATGGTGATGATACTACTGATTTCTGGGAGTTCATATGTGTTCTTACTGTCACTTCCAGAGGAAGCTTTGAGCAAAATCTAAACCAGTCAGGCTTTTGAGATGTATGACTTGGATGGAGACGGAAGACAGCATGCGTGGAGATGCTGCAAATCACTGAGGGCCACAGGTTTCCCATACTTTCCTTAAATGGCTTCATGTTGGCTTCAGTTGACTTTTCTGTTATGGCTACTTCACGGGATTGAAAGCAAAACGCATGCTTCCCTCCGAACAAAAAAGACCGCAGGAGAACCTCCAGATGTATGGTTGGGGATGCTTTGGATCAGCAGCAGAATTCATGAGATAATGGCTGCACATATATAATATTGAGGGGTCAGCTGAGGGTTGACCCCAGGGAAGGGAGCTTAGGCATCTCCCTGTCCCAGACATGGTCCAGGAGGCTGCTGCTGCTCTGATGTGGGGAACAGGGCAGGGGCAAGCATGTAAGTTGGGTTTTTCTGCTCCCACAGCCTCCTGAGTTGTCAATGTAAATCCTGCCAGGCATGTTATCTGTGGAATCCAAATTGACTTGCATGGCCAACAGCCACAAATGGATACAGGATGGTCACAGTGGAGTAGAAGTAGCACCTAGGACAGCTAAAACCATCACAATCACCTCTATGGATGGGGCATGGCCTCAGTGGATGGGACCTCCCTTGGGCTGGCTGATGATGGAGAAGGAAGGTCCATAGTCTAGATCATAGATGATTCTAAAGGTCAGAGCAGAAGGAGCCTTAATCATGCAACACAGATTAAAGAGATGGTTTTTCCCCTGGGACTTTCCCACCTGCCACAGCAAAGATCACAAGTGTGGGGTGATGCTTTGAGAATTCAGTGTTGTCAGCAACTTCTCTTCAGTAACTTCCTTTCATACAGCAGGTGTTTCACACACACTTGACTATGATTGCAAAGCCAAGCTGAAATCACTGTGCTTCCTTGGCATGGAGTGAAACTTGGCAAGGATCTCTGTAGACTCTCCCAGGAGCCCTCAGTCTCTTGCCAATTGGCTGGGAGAGAAATTTAGGCTCCCATATCAGCTAGGGGAGACTATGAATCAAAACACACTGAAAGGTTTTTTTAAAAAAAAAAAAGAGAGAGAAAGAAAGAAAGAAAAAAGTTTGTGTGGAGCTGTGAAACAATTAATAAGGGATATTTTGCAGAAAGGGAAAGTAATTGGATAGGGTAGGGACAAATTGCAAATACGCGTCTGGCGACACAAAGGCTATAGATACAATGACAGACAGGCTTTCATTTTTGTTCATTTCTTTTTAATAGTTGAGGAAATTAAAGACGGTCGTTCTCAAGGAAACTATTCAAGCCAAGTTCATTTTCAGAACTCCCGTCTCCCTTATCTTCTTCCTCATTTTAACTCACTGTAGATAGAAGAGTTCTATGATCTCCTGTATGGATAGATATAGTTCAGCTCTGTTTGTTTTTAAATCTGGCATTTCAAAAACCACATTTTTGGAAAACACAACAGAGGCTTTTAAAAACAGATAAGCTATTGGAGAAAGGATAATCCTTTCTGGAATATCAAACCAACACTGAAGTTTGATAAATGTACGTAACTAATTTTATTTTTAGCTTCACTTTGTATTGTATTTTCTGTATTTTATTTTATGATATGGTCAGTGGAGTAATCGTTAAACTTTGTATGTATGTAAATGATATTCCTTCACCCAGAGGTTTATCAGTCTATGGAATTTGCTACCAGAAGAGGTAGTAACAGCTACCAGCCTAGATGGCTTTAAGGAAGGGTTGGACAAATTTATGGATGACAGATGTATCAATGGCTACTAGAGTAGATGCCTGAGTACATCTTTCAGGCTTGGGGGACAAGCAGGATGCTTCTAAGGCCATTTGTTGGGATTCGAGAGCAGGAGGTTTGCCCTGGTCTCTGCTTGAGATGCCCATGGGCAATTGGTGGGCCACTGTGAGCAACAGGATGCTGGACTAGATGGGCTGTGGCCTGATCCAGCAGGGCTCCTCTTATGTTCTTATGGAACATCTTTAAAAGCTTGAGAGTGCATCACAGACATCCTTCTGAATGGTGTTTTTTTTAATCTTCTAAGACAAGAGGGCTCAGAAACCTTTAGGATGCTGATAAAAAAATTGAGGACCACCACTGAATAGTGACTTGCCATCTGCATTCTCATGGAAAATAGGGCAGACCTTGCCTGGGAGCTCCCATAGTCTGCATTTGCATGTGAATGGCAGGTCCATATTCCAAGATATAAACTGGAATAAGGCCCAGTGCAGAAAGGCCCATGGTCTATGCTTTGGACAATGTTCATCAGCCAAACATCTGTTACTGTAGGAGTGATAATTTTGAGGCCATTAGATAGGTCCTTCACCACTTATGTGCCACTTTTCTATAGCCTAATACTACACATGTGATCAGGACTATGGATGTGCATGAATATTTGTAGGCATTCGAAATCCAATCAAATGTGCTGAATTTCGACAGTCAAATTCAGATAGAATGTCCCGAAATTCGAATGTAAACCTTTGAATAGAATTTCAAACTTCAGATCTATTTGTTTAAATTATCCGGACATTTGTATGTGTACGGGTTCATACACAATGCATACTTGAAGATCAGCATCTTTAGCGCATCTGTATGCATTTGTACGGATCCGTACAGGACAAAAACGAGTTGCGTACAGGATAACTACAGGATTAATACAGAATGTATGGATGCGTACAGATGGGTACGGATGTGGGGAAGATGCGTACATGCACATGCAAGTGTTGTTGACATTCGTACGTGCAGATCTGAATTTAAAATTCTAACGAATAGATTCAAAATTGGCAAATATGTATCAAATCTTGTTAAATTCGAATTTAAAAGATTTGAATTGGATTTCTGGGAATTCGATTCAAATAGAATGTCAAAAGAAAAACTTTTGTGCACATCCCTAATCAGGACAACCATTCATTAACGTTAAATACATCTTTTTTGACAGAGGTTGAAAACCTCTTACACATTTTGTTTACTTGCCCCTTGTACTCTCAATTAAGAACAGCATGCCTGGATCCCCTTTTGCAAAATATGACATTTTGGAATGCAGAGCAAAAAGTGAACTACCTTTTGCAGGGAGAGAATGCTCAGGCAACATATAAGGTAGCTTTGTACTTGCTTAAGGCAGCCCGGCTCAGGAAACTTTTCATTGAGACTAATGGAGTGCCTTGTAAGGGTGACGAGGATCTGTAACTATAACATATGTACAGACCTGATTTTACTCTTGTTTATACTGATTTTATTCTTCTATGGTTTTATCTTTGTATACTTGATACTTGATATGGTCAAGCGACTAATCAATAAAGTTTATTATTCATCTTTTTTGATTTTGTCCCACTTGTCTCTATGACTTAGGAGGTCATAGCTACTATCTCTTATGCCTTTGAGAAGGTCTCAGGGAGACGAAACACAACGATGGAGAATACAATGTAGAATTCAAAAAGCACAAAACAGACCGTTGTTTTAAGAAACAAGTCAAACTTGTCCATGATATAAATGTTCTACCTCTATACTAGGGGTGTGATTGGGTCAGCCCAGCACGCTCCATTTGCCCCTCTTCCAGGTAGAAATGGCTTGAATGGAGTGTGTGACAGGCGGCACAAGTGTGGTTGCGCACTGTGTTGCCGTGGCAACGATGCTGCACATGCACATTGATGCTATTGCTGTGGCATCACAGTCGCCTCCTTAATAGAAGCAATTTGCACTTTGTTCGTTGGCACATAGTTAAGCATCAGCTAAGTTTCAAATGGTTTGGGTGTCCCAACCTGCAGATGACCAGATTATTCCACAACTTTGCCTTCCTGGGATGCTTTCCCAGGGATGACAAAGTGCAGACAGGCCCTTTGTCTCCTCCAAACTGTCCTACTCTCCATCCCACAAAATGAGCCATCCCTGTACACCTGCCTTTGAACAAGCAGAAGAGTCACTTTTTATACCCCATTTTTCTCACCCTTAAGGGGACTCAAAGCAGCTGACAAACCTTCCATTCTTCTCCCCACAACAGGTAGGCAAGCAGATTCAAACTGGGAAAGTACCAGTTAAGAACCCAACATGCTATGAGGGTACACAGTCCCTGGTTAAGGACAAGAGAGCTGGATAAGTGGAACACTGATTGGATGGAGTTTGTCTCTTCTTGGAATTTGTGGGGTAAAGAAGAAGAAGAAGAAGAAGAAGAAGAAGAAGAAGAAGAAGAAGAGTTGCCTTTACTACCCCACTTTTCTCACCCATTTAGGAGGACTCAAAGCAGCTAACAAAGCTTTTCTATTCTTCTCCCCACAACAGACACCCTGTGAGGTAGGTGGGGCTGTGAGAGCTCCGAGGAGACCTGTGACTAGCCCAAGGTCACCCAGCTGGCTTCATGGGGGAGGACAGAATCAACCCCGGTATTCCCAGATAAGAGTCTGGCTCCCTAACCACTATACCACTGGAAGCATAACTTCACATGCTTTGGTGAATCTCTCTCTCTCTACCCCATTTTTTAATTTCCCCTAAAATAAAAGTACCAAGCTGGCATCCATCAAATTTGCTAGAGCGGGCACTCATGTTACGCATTACACCTTTGCATCAATTAAGATGAACAGTCTAAGTGTTGGAAGACTAGATATTTTCCCACCTCATTTCTGCTTTAGACCCTTCATTTTTTAACTGTCAAGATCCAAACTCCAATCACCAGCACAGCTGTCAGAGATAACATCAAAATCCATTGCTATGTTCACCTGGCCCTTCTAGCTCTTGGAGGATTTCTTTCTTTTTCTTTTTTTCCTTTACCCTCCCCCCCCCCTTTTAGCAATGAAGGAAGCAATGAATACATACTATGAAATCTCAAGGATAAGCATCATAGCAGCACAAATTCTATGTTTGTGGCTCGTTTTGAGTCAAACCAGACTGCAGTGAGTTCAGTTTGACCTAGAGCTAGAGTTGAATCTAGAACCTGGTTCTGGTTCAAACCTCAAAGGCCCTGTCCCCATGCAGGTTTGGTATGGTTCCAAGTGCGGGATCAGCGCTGTTCGTCCCCATGGTTTTTGGACTTGGTCCAAGAAAAGTGTGCCAACCCCTCCCAAACTGTGCCAGAAGGGTGCCAAATTTGATACCTGAAAAAAGAAGTCTCGACACGCTTTGGGGGACCGGAACCCGTTGCTCAGCAAGCCAGGAACGCACATGTGAACCCTTGCGGGCTAACAGGGAGGAGATTTGCGCTCACATCATTGGGAGGTGGGGTGTGCTTGCTGCCCCTGCCCTGTCCATTGAAGATCGCAGCCGCTGACTTTTAAAAATGCTGATCACAAAGGCAGACTGGAGAACGGCTTGGTTTTTAAATTTTCTGCCATTTCCATGGAGGTAATTCCGACCCCATTTCAAGAATGCCAAGGCAGGCTGCATAATGGCTTGATTTCTGTTCCATTTGCACCCCCTGTTTCCCCGATCTGCCGGGTGATCACAAATAAAGGCTTGATTTTCAGTTTGTGGCCATTCTCGTGGTCCCCGGTGGACTGGATGTGTGCAAAACTGCTCAACCACCTACTGCTGCTAAACCTTGTAGTGGCTTTCAACATTTTAAATTTTTTTAAAGTTATTTTTATGAATGAAGCTTTATTTTAACTTGTTTCCACGCCTCCCACCCCAGTCCTGGCTGTCCATGCCACTAAGGGAGGGGGGATGCAAGGCGATCATAAATAAAGGCTTGATTTTTAGTTTACAGCCATTCTCACAGTCCCCGGAGGAGTGGAGGTGCGCAAAACTGCTCAAACGGCTACCGTTGCTAAACCTCATAGTGGTTTTTGACATTTTTTAAAAAAATTAAAGTTATTTTTATGAATTAAGCTTCATTTTAACTTGTTTCCATGCCTCCCACCCCAGTCCTGGCTGTCTGTGCCACTAAGGGAGGGGGGATGCTGCACAGGGGTCCGGCTGCCAATGAGGAGAGAGGGGGCAGAGAGGAGGTGGCACTGCTCTACCATACAAGGGTTTGGCACAGTTTTCATGGGGTTGCCCCCATCCATGCCCAACCCGTACCTGTCCAGTGTTGCCGGGAATCTCATGGGGATGCCTGAAGTGCATTCCCAGTTCTGTGCCTGGCCCATGCATGCCCAAACAGTGCCCAAAGAGTGCCAGATGGCCAGTATGGTGACGCAGCCAAACAGTCCACAGACTGTTCAAAGGTTAGAAAGCAAGTTAGAGTGCAGTAAAAAGCCCTGTTTAAAGGGTCAGAAGGGGTTGAAGTCCAACAGTTTGAATAAAATGGTTTGGTTCATACCAGTGGCAACCAAACACCCCTGGTTCAGTTCAGATCAAGCCAGTATCCTTCAAACCAGGGGTGGCTGGTTCAATCTGAACCAAATTAAATCCAACGGTTTGATCTGAACTGTTCAACACCAAGCCAGACATGCATATCTCAGCTTCTTTCTCTGTCTCTCAGTGACCCTGTAGAGGGTTGACCATGTAGTCTAGAAGTATAGAAGTATACTTCTAGAAGTATAAGAACAAGCCATTTTTGAATGAATTATTTTAGGGGAAATTACATCTATAATAGTAGTTCCTGCCCAAAGGAAGGGGAAACAACAGTGATCACTGAGTACATGTACAGTGCTACAGAAATAAACAACAACAACAACAACAACAATAATGATGATGATGATGAAACTACAATCTGTCAGCCTTAGAATTAAAGCCAAAGCTTGTCTGACAATTATAAATCTATGGTAAAGGTTGAATGCAGTTTCCTCAGGGCCAGTTCTTCAGCTGCCCTCGAAGTACAAATGACCCACCTGGATTTCCATTGCAGAGTGTGAACAGGTATCTAGCAGGAGGTTGGACATTGCAGTGGTGATCTGGAAGCTGCCACAGTCTAGGGATGTGCACGGATATTCAAAACTTTGAATATTCGATTCAAAACCGTCAAATGGTGACTTCGAAGTTGAATTGGATTTTTGAATAATTCGAATGTGTAGGTTCATATCTGTCATATACGAATCTGCGCGAAAATTATACGTATCTTGCACTTAAAATACGGGATTAAAACAGGATGCATATGGGATAAAACGGGATGCATACGGATTTTTATGGAATGCATACAGATACGTATAACAGGTACAAATGTTGACGACATTTGTATCTTTAAATACAAATCTAACATTCAAATGTACGGATTCGAATATTACGGATTTGAATAGGATTTTATAACATTTGTATCTTAAATATCTGAATTGAATAGGATTTTATGACATCCGAATCTACTCAGATTCAAAGGTCAGAAATACATTTGGCACATCCCTGCCACAGTCTCACAGCCCAGAACCCCTTTCCATGCAGCACAAGGGGAGTTTCTGCCCTTAGCTTCCCATCCTCTGAATGGGAAAAGTGCATTCCTCATTAGCGCACACTAGTGTTTGCACGTGCAAATGTTAGTGCATGTCAAACCAAGCCCCACATGCCCGTGGACTTACCTGGCTCCAGGCACTGGCAGTGTGTGTTTGGGCACCACCATCTTCTGCATGGAGCCTGGCATGGCTGTGTGCACACTGTCGCTGTCATCACAGTGACGGTGATGCTCTGCGCATGCAGCGTTGTGTTTGGGGTCAGATGATCCCAATCCCAGCAGAGGTACCAATGGTCACTTTTCTGGCTGGGAAAGGTAAGGATTAGGAGGCTGTGGTGCAGGATTTTGTGCACCACCACTAGTAGCTGCTGGGGTAGCTTCTGGTAAGGCAGGAGACATTTCAGGGATGAAAGCTCCTCCTGCAGGTACAGATGCTCCTTACCAGAAGTTACCCCAATGTCTACTAAGAGGCCAAGTGCAAATTGGCCACCGGAAGCCGTGTGGATCCACCATCTCAGAGCAGTCTGGTCAACCTGTGAACTACTTTTAAGTTGTCCACAGCTGTATTGCTCTGGGGAAGTGTTAGGCAACTTTAGATGAGCTGTGGTTGCATTCAAGTGTACACAGGGCTTACCAACAAGTGGCTTGGATCGCTCCAGCTGGTAAGTGCATAAAAGCCCTTAGTTTCATCTGAGCCAACCTCAGATGCGTCCACAGTCATGACATTTTATCACAATGTCCATTGGTCCCAGCAGGTGCAAATATTTTAGCTGGGATCATCTGGGAGTTTGCAGCCCAAATCTATATGGAGGGTGCATGTTCGGTAAAGTCTGGTTAAGTCCTTTGCTCCATTGTGTCTCCCTGTTAATAAGAACCTCTTGAAGACAACGTATGGCAGCAAACTGTTCTTCACCCAGCAGGAAACTTTGGTGAACACCTCTTGGAAAAAGATTTCAGACCTGCGGTTTCAGCAGGTATTTTTAGGTCTGTCTTAGAGATATGGCAACTTTCATGCATCTCTTTCCTGCTTCTTTGTCTGGAGCCACTGTTCCAGACATGTCACTGAAATGGTGTATAATTGTGGTCTCCTCCTTCCTTTATCCACCCACCAATCTCTCCTACTTGAAAGAAAGCACCCTGCTGTGCTTCATGGGGAGAGGGAAAGGAGAAGGAGGGAGGGATTTTACATGTTGACTGGAAAAAAGCAGAGTAAAATGTGTCCTATGCTGATCAAGGCAGGAAGATGTGAGAGCTCTCCTGCGTTCCAAGGAGGTAGGCCACATCTCCTTTTCACAGGTAAGGTCACTTTGCTTCAGCCAATCTCCACTCCCCCTTCTCACTGGAGCATCTGGAAAGAGTCCATAATGCCCTAGGGCCCCAACAAAGGCACATAAATCTCAGTGCAAGAGGAATGGTACCCAAGACACTAACCTCATGTGTTGATTGGGTCCTGTGCTATGGGAGGATAGCCATGGATGGCTCAAGAAACTAATGTTCCAGCACACCAAGTCCCGGCAAAGGCACAGACATTCCTTCCAAGGTGGGTTGCCAGTAGTAATGGAATCAGAGAAGCATGTCAGCTGACCCTGTCTGGCCTTCAGCAAAGCTATGGTGGAGGTACCTCACATGGCCATAGCATCCATACCATCCCTGTTGAATGGCTGACAGACATACTGTTTTCCGCAAGAATATTGGATAGCCCTTCCTAACAGTGATGAAGGTGAATCACCTAAAACTGGTTCCACCTTAGCCAGCTATGAAGTATAACTTTTCATTTTTACCTACCATGAACAACCATAATCTAGGCTTGTAAAGAGCCCACTTAGTCCTCCAGCTTCTCGCCTCAAGTTCACCTCTTCTATCTATTTGGTAAGGAATATGCCCTTCAAAGCCTCCAATGTACCTGAACTAACACTGCACCTTTAACTCACCTGCCTCCTGGACACCAGGCAGGATTCCAGTGAGCAAAGTTTCTCAGAGAAGCGGAAAAGGATCCATGGGAGGTCTGCAATTCACCTGAAGCTGCCTGCTCTCAGCACAAAAGACTGTAAGGAGATATGGGAAAGCACCATTGACAAAGTCCCCAGGAGGAATTCATGGTGTCTCCAGCTAAACTTTTAAAGAATTAGGAAGCCACGGTTGAACTGTATTGGTCCTTCTCCCAAATGTGGTGGCACCAAATTCAGTATGGCTTGTATGAACCATGTGGAGCTCATTCTACTGGCTGTGTGCTTTTGGGGTTGTTGAAGAAATCTTGACCTTAAGAATATAAGGCATATCCTACTTGATTGGGCTATGGATGTGCACAAATATTCATAGGCATTCGATCTGACCGAATGTGCCAAATTTCGACATTCGAACTCGAATAGAATGTCCCCAAAATTCAAATGCAAACATTCAAATCGAAATTTGAATTTCGGATCTATTCATTTGAATTATCTGGACATTCGTATGTGCATGGGTTCATACACGATGAGGACTTGAAGATCTGCATCTTTCCCACATCTGTACACATCTGTACAGATCTGTGCAGAATGAAAATGGGTTGCATACAGAATAACTACAGGATGCATATGGACATGTATGGATGCATACAGATGTGTATGGATGTCAGGAAGATGCGTACATGCACATACGAAAGAATAGATTCGAATGTGGTGAATACAAATCAAATCTTGTTAAATTTGAATTTAAAAGATTTGAATCGAATAGGATTTTTGGGTATTTGATTCGATTTTAATAGAATGTCAAAAAAACATTCGTGCACATCCCTCGATTGGACTAGTGGGCCATGTAGACCAGAAGGCTGTTTCCACAACTGCCAACCAGTCACCCAGCAGCTGGTCACTAAAGGCTGACCACCCCTCTTTAGAGCACACCCAAGAGAATATACTTCTCTTCTTGAGCACACAATTGCCTTCATCTACCAGATCCACACCTTTGAGAGCTTCCTGTTGTGGTAGCAACGGACATGAATTTGGAATACGAGAGAGACACTCACTCACCAAGCACTATCTGGAATCAATCCAATAGTGAGCACACCAGATTGCTCCAAATAGTGTGAACACCCCCTAATGTTCAGTTCTTCCGTCGAGGGATAAATGCCCCAGTGTTTCGAATGCAACTTGGTGAAAGACGATAGATTAATAAGGGTGAAGGAACTATAATTAAAAGTTGATGGTGCTTAAAATATCAGAATCTTTCTCTCCCCACCTTTTTCTCCCCTAAATGTGTGTTTGTTTGGTATTTAAATTGAAAATAAACAAAATCAGGTGCAGGGTTTGTTTCTTTCCAGCAACCAGGAGAGAGATGTGTGAAATGTAAGGATAACAGAGCTAGCTTTTAAACAGCTGAGGAAATTATAGTCATTGGCCGTGTGGGACAGGAACAAACACCTCTTAATTGTACTTCATTATAACGTACCTTGCATGGCAGAGTTGTATATATTAATTATATATATATATATACATACATATAAAATCATGTTGCAGAGAGATGTACAATGCTTGCCTTCCTCCTTCCTGCTGTCTCCAGCAGCAGAGAAGAACAATATCAACTGTCATCTGCTGAAACAGCTTTCAAAGACAAAATCATAAAGAGTGAAAGGCTATTATGAAAGAATAAGGAGGGGAAAATGCTTTGATTTGAACAGGAATTTTTCCTATTAATGTTTGAAGTTATCTGTTTTCTTCCTTTGAAAAAAAAACTCCCTCTGCTTAGAATGTTTTGTGTGGCTTCAGTGCGAATAATGTTGCTTTTTGATTATTATATCATATAACATAAAGATTAGGTAGCTAATTATTAATTGGGAATGCTAAGAGAGTTTATTTGTGGTAGGGCGGGCAGAGAACGGCCTACATCAGGGAATCCATCTAGGGCTCGGGTATTATTTGAGTAAGACTCGGGCCACGTTCCCATTACAAGCTTAAAAACGGTTTCAAAATGGTTTCGATCCTCGCAGTCCCCACGTCAGATTGGCTTAACACGCTTTCTGCATGTTAAATCGCCCCAAAGCATTGTAAATGTTAACACTCATTTCAACAGGTCTCGCTCCGGTTCGTGCATTTGAAACATTTTACATTTCTTACTGTGGGAATGGTACTGTTTTAGTGGGATGAGAATGCATGTTTAGGATTTCCCTCCCCCAATAGCTTGCTTCCAAAGATAGTGATTTCACTGTAAAAATCCACCCCTTACAGCAGCAGTTACACTTCACACCTGATAACAATCCACCCACTTCACACCTGATAACAATGTTGCAATTTTGCACAATTCTGGCTCTTTGGAGTTCTGTCCTTAAGAAAGGGAAAGAAAGGAAAGTAGCTGCAGGTTCTGGGAGATGCGTGAATGTTTTTAAGGCTGTGGCGGTGAGAGGGCAAAGGGGGCTTGAGTTGCCGCTGCTGCTGTGTGCCCTGGGCAATGGGGAGACCAGGGGAAAGAATTGCTGGCTGCCTGGTGCCGTTTTTCATCCATCCAGGCAAGCAGCAGCCACCCAGCCACCCAGCTAGGCTCTGTGAAGGGGTCCGTTATGTGTGGTGCATTCATGCCAGGAGGAAGAGGGCAGGGCAACCCCAAAAAGCAGCTTTTAGAAAGTAGTGACTTGAGTCCCCCCCCTTGAGTCATGTATGCCACGTACGATCCTCAGAATCTGGATCGAACGCAATTAAGTTGAAAGTAATGGGATCAGACAAATTCGTGTTAGAATCCGGTTCTTTTATTTCAGTTTAGGAAAACTGTTTTAAGCTTGTAATGGGAACCGGGCCTCACTGTTACACCAGGACCTGCAATTCCTGGGCAAGTCATCCTAGAGCACACCCAAACATTGGGGCCCTGGCCTCCTAAAGTCTTATAGCATGTTTAGGTGGAATGAGAATCCCTGACCTGAGGCCTATTCACACGACGGCATTCGGAACGTTCGTAGTACACCCTGGGATGGAGCGTTCACTTTGTTTGGAACCGCCCCAGCCCATCCCAGGGCACGCATTCGCATTCCGGGTGTAGAGCACAAAATTGCACTCTACACCCGGCCCAAGCTGTTCCCGGCCATCCCAAGCTGTCCCACAGCTGTACAGGAGGGAGGGCATTCACACTCTCCCTCCCGAACAGCTATGGCTCAGCCCCCAGCTGCCACTATTGGTAGATGGGGCCCAAGCTGTCAGCGCTTCAGACCGGAAGCACTGACACCGTGGGGTGGTACATCGCCCCAGCTGGCGGCGCAATCACCACAAGGTTGTGCAGTTGGGGGTAGGACGGCACGTGGCTAGGGGGAGGTCAGCACCCCCCTGGGTGCCAGTGGCCACCTAGGGGGGCCCTGGCAGCTGGGGCAGCCTGATCTGGGCCACCCCAGCTGCCAGCGCAATGGGACGGATCTTCGGCCTCCGTGGGCTCTAGGTGACCCAATCGGGCTGGGGAGATTTCAAGCTCTCCACCCAGAACACAATTAGGCTTCCCTGGGACAGACTGGGATGGTTCCAGACACAACTGCCTGACCAGCAGAGCGAATGCTCTGTTCTAGGGCTTGCGTTCCACCGGCCCTAGTGCGAATAGGCCTCTGTTGTCTAAACATGGTAGTACAGACAATGACAGGCCTCCCATCTGCACTACCCCCGGAGTTATTTTTCCTAGATTTTGGAAAGGACACTTCCTTCCACCCATCCACCCAAGAAATATTTAGGGCATGGCCTATGTCACTATGTGGCATAGAAGTGATCTCTGGTCGCTCATGCTACTCTGATTTCCATGTTCGATTGTAGCCTTAATTGAGTGCAGAGTGTATGTGTGCGTGAGCGTGTGTGGGTGCACGTGTGTTTTAATAGCTGGAAAAGCTTTCTTGATATATTTCAAACTTCTGTTTCTAAATTATGTGAAGAAAAATGTCAATTTTGGGGTTGGGGGATAGTTTAATCAGGTAGCTATTCTGATACTGTCAAAGCCTTCTTATTATAAAAAGAACACTGAAAGGCTTTTTTAAAAAAAAAAGGAGAGAGAAGAAAAAAAATAAAATTCTAAGAAATCGCATAGAAACATAATATAGTTAATATTAAATTTCAAAAGCTTATGCAACCGTTTAACTTTTTACATAGTGTGCTGATGTGTCCTCCATATCAAACATGTTTTGTTTATGATTAATGAATGACTCAACTTTTGAGCAACACTTGGTTCCATTTAAGCTTTGTGATGAATTTGAACTGAGGGTCGGTTTGGGCCTCAAAAAATAATAATAACAATCTTTGTATGTTGCAAAGAAGTTAATAAGTTGATAACAAGTATCTAATGATAACATAGGAGGGAAGAGAGGGGAGGAGTGTTTGGAGGTTTTCCAGCACTCTAATAAGAGCAATAGCAGACTATCTAGCTTTGAAACTCATGGCTTCTATAGATCTATCATGAGGAATTAAAATATAGGGCTAGATTGCAGGAATTTCCCGATTCTGATTCCTCTTCTTCTCTTATCCTATAGCCTGGAGTATGTTGCAAAAGTAAATAAATTAATTAAATATACTTTTTAAAAAGGGAGAAATAGAGAGAGACTGGAGAGAGGTTACCTTGGACAAAAACCTGAGGAAGGTTTTAACTACCTTAGGGTCGTTCCGCATTTGCCACTGAAAAGCGGATCTAAATAGATCCGCTTTTTGGCAATCCATCCTCCCAAAGATTCGTCACTGTTTGTGACGGATCAGAGGGACCCCTGCGCATCCACACATGCACCAGGAGGACAGATTCCAGAGGACAGATTGGAGTGGGTGCTGTGTGGAGGCATCAGCACCCATTCCAATTTATCCTCCGGCTCGTGCGCCAGTGACGCCGCCCCCGGAGCCGCAGGACTGGAGCATGCAGCTGCCAGTCACTGCCTGTTTCCAGCAGTGACCAGCACACGGGGGAAGGGCTTTGGACGCAGACAGTCCTGCTTCTGCCCTTCCCAAAATGGCGGCCACCGGGAATCCGTCTCTTCCCCTGGCTGTGTGTGGAAGCATCCTGCTTCTGCACACATCCAGGGAGAAGTGACTGATGTAAGACCTGATTTTTCAAGTCTTCCATTTAATCTGGATTTCAGCGGCAAAACCGGTTTAAAAAACCGGTCTTCCACGCCAAAATGCAGAAGCGCCCTCCACAAAGGGTGCTAGAAAGCGTCTCCAATGCGGAAGGTGTTTAAGATAAGTGACCTTAGGGCAGTGATGGCTAACCTTTTGAGCTCGGTGTGTCAAAATTCGCAAGAAAACGTAGCTTAACTCGGGTGCTGTGTCACATCTAAAAATATCCATAATTTTGTGGTATTTGTAGTTCTAGTAAAAAGTTATATTTTTGACATATGCATTTTATTAAAAGCAAAAACAAATAATTCTTTACATTAGTGCCTTTTGTTGCTAAATTTTCAATTGAAAGTTGGTATTTCATACACTTCAAGAACAAGCAAGCACTACACATCCAGGTGCCAGGATGACCATGTGTGTCACCCAAAAGGGCTTGGTGTGTCACCTGTGACACGCGTGTCATAGGTTGGCCATCACCGCCTTAGGGTGTTTTTCCACTGTCACTAGAAGTACCCATTAAGTACCCATTAATGGGTACGTAATGGCATTTTTGTACCCATTAATGGGTACTTAATGAGTGCTTCTAGTGACAGTGGAAATACACCCTTAATGTGTTTTCGGGTGGGTTAAACCGGTTTCTGCAGTCAATGCAGAAACACCCTTAGACTTCCTGCACTTCTTGATAGAGTGATAAATTCAAGACACCCTTTTAGAGAATTTCAAGGAAGAAAGGGAGGGAGGGAAGAAGGAGGGGAGGGGAGGGGAGGGGAGGGGAGGGAAAATCAATTACTACAATTGCATGTAGATGGATATGCATGTGTGCATTTGTGTGGTGGTTATTCACTACCTTCTGCACAACTGCATCAGAATTCTGGTAATAGTTTCATTTAATTTATTTATTTACTATTTACATTTCTATCCCACCCCATACCCGAAGGTCTCTGGGCAAGTAACAACTGTTAAAACAACCGATTAAAAACAGGATATACATTAAAAACCCTTTAAAAATTCAACAAATCTACAACAATACATGTTTAAATTGATTCATAGAATCAATGGGCTACTTTTTGTGATTAAAGTGGTTTTTTGGCCAATGGTTTTTCCAAATTCATGTTTCGGGAGGAGGCAGGGGGCATACAAAGAAGAAAATGTCTTATTAAATTTTAGCCCTACCTGGCAAAATTGGTTCCCGGTAGGAGATGAGATTTGAGAAGTGGCCCAGATCTACCCTTCCAACACTGGTCATTGCATCACAGCCTTGGTGAAGACGTGTCATTTCGAGCCTGAACACAGCCACAGTTTAATCCTGGTCCATTTCAAATCAGGACCATTGTAGTGATGATGAAAGATGAGTTTTATTTTTTAAGGCTTGCTACCAAACCTGTTCCAACCTACCCTCTGTATGCACTCGGCTCCACTGCCTTCTTTACTTTCTCGGCTGTTTGGATACAGGAAAAAGGAAGGGAAAATAAGCAAAACAAACTATTGCCAAGGGGTAGGAATTGCATAGAATTACATAGAATACTTTTTTAAAAAACCTTCTGTATTCCCAACAAATCTTAAGAAACCTTATCCTGGCTTATATTTGGGGGGATTATTAACATCATGAAACAAAGAGGATCAAAAGAGACCCTACGTAAAAAAACCCACACACATAGTATTAATTTTTTCTAGTTGACGAAGCATTCTGTCCAGTTTCCTATGATCAAACACGTGTGATCTGGTCATCCCTTCGCTGTTTGGAAACTGCATGTACTAGGAGTTAGTTTACATTTCATTATTCTTTGCAGCCTCTATGATTCAGTGCAATTCACCTTGATATTTGTGTTGTAAAGTTCAATGGTTTATGAAGAATAGTTTGTGTCATCAGTTTAAAACAGTGTGTTTGTGTGTGCAAGTCTGATGGAAGATGTAACTCTACAAATGATTAGTAAATGCAATTTGGCCTTTGCCCTGGAGTTTGCTTAATATTGTGGTTTTATGTTTTTCCACAATTTGCTCAGAACTATTTGTACTCTGGATTATTAATCTATAACTAAACATTGTCCTTGGTGTTCATCGAGCGAAAGAGGTCTGGAACACCACCAGATCTATTATCTTGCTTTGGAAATTGTGCGTCAAATTATTCTAGCCCTTTGTTTAATAAGACCTCTTGTTCTTTGCATGTCTCCCCCTTTGCAAGTTTGAATTTGGAAAAGCCACTGGCCAACAAACAACTTTATAATAACAAAAAGTAGTCAGTTGATTCCATAAAACTCTTTACCAGAATTCTGATGCACTTGAGCAGAAAGTAGAATGCACACACACATACCCACCTGCATGCAATTATGATAATCTTTCCTCTCTTCCTTTAAGAGATGCGCATGAATATTCATCACATTCGCAATTCGTACGAATTTATATGAATTCCATCATTTGCAAATGCAAAAGTGGCCAACTGCCAGAGACCATTCAAATCATGCAATCAGGTGGCAGGTTTTGAATCCTGAATTATTTGAATCCTGGCGGCTGGCTGTTTTTGTCAGCAATGCCCATCTCCACCGAACATTTGTCAAACATTTGCAGCGGATACAAAAGCGAATGTCACCTCCTACAAAGTGGCTACATTTGCACAAATGCAAATTTTCTTCACATTTGCTTCAATAGGAAGCAAACACACACACAAATTGTGATCATCCGTACTTCCTTCCCTCCCTTCCATTTCAGAACATTGTGGTATCACCTGAACATGTTACAAGGAAGACTTTGGGAGGCTTCCTTCCTTCCTTCCTTCCTTCCTTCCTTCCTTCCTTCCTTCCTTCCTTCCTTCCTTCCTTCCTGATTCATACTAGTACAATGAAACAAATACCCTACAAAAGTTCTGCATTTCAAAGATAAAATGCCATTTCTGCATTTGCAAAGAATGGACTGCTCCACCTGAACCTGTCTAAAACAGTTTCTGGCTAGAGAAGTCCAGCTGTTGTGGAACAAAGCTTCTCTGAAACTTGCATGAGTTTTGGAGCCTGCTGTGCAGAATCCAGCAGCCAGGAATGAAAGTTGCTGTCCTTGGAACCCCAGGGGAAACCATTTTGACACTGCAATTTTGTACCCTGCTAAAATGCCTCCCCCGCAGGGACACATATGCCTTTCTACTTGCCTCCCTAAACCGATATGAATAAAACAGCAGTAGACCTATTACAAATGTTGGCCAAAATATTTCGGTTTAACAGGGGGACCTATATCAATGGGGCACCAAACCTGCCCCACCAAAATGAATCCCCATGGGAAACCAAGGCTAGGAACTTCAGAGCCAGTGCAGGGGTCGATCCCAGGACAGCCTTCCAAAGACACAAGACCTATCCTGGGACTATGGAGCTATTCTTGCCATCCGAATGGCTCCACGTCAGTACAAAAATGGCCCTATGAGTGAAGTACTCTTTCCTTCTCTGCATTCTTGAAGATCCACCAGGGGAATGGGTCCTCTGATGATCTTCCTATTCCCTTGGAAAGATGGTGTCTTCTTAGTCCCTTGTCATGCAAAGTGCTAGGAAGAAACCTGCAACCAGAGGCTGCTCCCACACAGAGCATAAACACTGCAGAAAACCATTTCTATTCCAAGAAGTGGCTCTGTGCTTGCCAGAGTGTGCCCTGCGCACCCCACAAGCATGGTCTACAACCATACTAGCTGCCAGGATAGCACAGCATGGTATGTTCCATTTGTGCCTCTTCTGGGAAACCAAAGCATGGGACTGATGGTGCAGCCCCATGTGCCCCTGTGTTACCTGTTCAGCACAACAATGGAGCCACGCATGCCCATTGCAGCATATAGCATTCCCAGCAATCGCACTTATCCAGCACCTAAGGAAGTGCTGGGCAAATTTTCAGTGCATCTGTCATTGCAATGTGTGGATGCCCAATGCATCCTAGAACTTCGCCAAGCTTTGGGCTAGGTGAAGGTGTGAAAAGGCCCCCAGAAAGCTGCTACAGAGATAGTTCCTTGGATTTCAGCGGGTAATGAATAATTTGAGAACTTCCAGACACATATCACTTGTTCTGGAAATAAGTTAAAAACAAACATTGATATATACATTATTTTCTACATTTGATGATTTCATCATTCCATTAGTCTCCGGATTCTTTTAGACTGAGGATCTGTTCTCATGTAGCAAAAAAACCAAAACACCCCTCACAAATGAGCTTGTCTTTCCCTGGTGGCATTACATTGCTCTACTTCTGAAGAAGAGAAGATCTTTCTACCCCTTTCCCACCATATGCAAAGAAGTGGCCATTCTGCCCTGCTACTAACACCATCAGTCAATCAATCAATTAATCCCATAAAACTTTCCTAGACCAATTTATTTCATCCAACTTAAATAAGATGGAAGAAAAATCCTTTAGTTACGTAATGTTCTTAAGAGGTTTGTTTCTTTGTTTCAAGAAATAGCTGGTCAAATTTTTCTCCTATAGCCTCACGGGGAAACTCTAACGTTCTACAGCTCAGTGTAGGACCAGCTGCCAAAGGGTTGTTTGCAAACATAAGAGAAGACCTTCTAGGTAAAATGAAAAATAAGCTTTGCAAATCGGTCCCAGTGCCGTACAGTACAAGCACATGAGTTCCAAAGGGCAAATATGCAATGACACAAGCTAAATGCAACAAACTCGTGTGTAAGGGTGGACTTCTTCACACAACAAAGTTGTCTTGGATAAATCCCAGATACATTTTTGGGGGGTGGGTGAATGGGAGGTGGTTCCTTCTTTGGAAATTTCTAAGCACAAACCTATAATTACAATACACCCCTCTCTGATTTACCTCCTGTTCTCACACATAGCAAAGCCGCCTCCCCCCCCCCCCGCCTCTCTTTCCAAGCGTCTGGTGTTTGACTCTGTCCACCTGTTTCCATGGAATGTCTGTCTCTCTTGTTAAGTAAATGATTATCATAAGACTATGGACAAATGGTCAATCAATTTAACCCCCTTTGTCCAAATAGTTTCCTTCATTTGCTTAAATTCAGCTCCTTTGGAGGCATTTATGTTTGCCTCTCCCTCCCTCCCTCTTTCTTTCTCTCTTTCTTTCTCTCTCTCTCCTCCACGGCTCTTGGATCTTAGCTACTCTGGATTCATCGCATTAGCAAAATGTAACCTGAGAGGGAAGACGCTTTGAAACAGCAAGACTCCAGTGGGACCCAATTGTTTTGCTAATCAAGATTATTACAGCCATTGAGCCTTGGAAGTATAGCCTAGCTGACAAAATTTGTCAGCTTCCCATGAAATAGTTCTGTCAGTTTAGTCAGGGTGCTGGGCTAATATTAACATATAAATGAAGTCTCCTCTCTCTTCCCACCTCCAGTCACCCATTAATGGATGCTGAGAAAATATAAACACACACATACAGAGAGAAAGAGAGAGAGAGAGAGAGAGAGAGTGGAACAGAAGTCCCACAACCTTCTTTGGCAACCTCTTAGCAGAATCCCAGCAACATTTCTGAAGGAAAGTTTAATTTTTCTTCACTGCAACTTTTAGAATATTTCTATATTGTTTCCCTGTATACAAACTTCAAAGCAGTTTATAGAAAATCATTCACAGTGGGAAGAATTGGGTGAAAAGGTACTTAAACTATATCTGGAGGGGGTGAGGGGAATGGAAGACCTAGGTTAAAAGATATGATTATAGGTAGCTGAAATTTATTTATTTATTTATTTATTTATTTATTTATTTATTTATTTATTTATTTATTTATTTATTTATTTATTTATATTTACAATTCTATCCTGCCCTGTACCCTAAGATCTCGGGGAGGGTAACAGCATTTAAAAACAGACATATTAAAATAGAGCCATATATATACAACAGTATTTTAAAAAATGCCTGCGGTGATGGGGGAAACCATACCACATGTTGGCAAAGGCCAGAGCAAAGAGGTGCATCTTCACCGCCTTCCCAAATGAAGGAGCCTGATGCACCTCGAGGGGGAGACTATACCACAGCCTGGGGGCCGTTACTGAGAAGGCCCTCTGTCGAGGGCCCACCTGTCTTACTATTGAGGGTGGTGGGACAACAAGAAGGGCATCCCCTCCACATCTTAAAGCATGGGCAGGTTGGTATGGGAGAAGTCATTCCTTCAGTTATTTAGGGCCCAAGTAATTTAGGGACTTAATACGTTAAAGTTAACACCTTGAATTGCGTTCAGTAGCAAATTGGCAGCCAGTGCAGCTCTCTTAAGACCGGCGTGATGTGCATCCGGCCAGCTGTCCCAGTCAGCAACCTCGCAGGTGCATTCTGTGCCTTCTGGACTGTCTTCAAGGGCAGCCCCATGTAGAGTGCATTGCAGTAGTCCAATCTAGACGCTACCAGAGCATGGGTGACTGTGGCCATGGGTGAAATGTCAAAGTGTAGAGAGTTCCAAAGACTGATCTAGAAGGCCTAAGCGTGAGGTGTAATTTTCATTATCATATTTTAATACTTCTTTCCATAATAATAATAAAAAGAAATTGCAGCACCAAGGATCGAACTATGTTCCACAAGCAAGGCAGATGTTTTAGCACTGAGATGTGGCTGACCTCTTATTTTACTTTCATTAAGTCACTTTTCCACAGTGGATCATGGCCAGAGGAAAATGTAAAAGGTAACAGATCTAAGGATTTGATCACACAGGATAAAAAGGGTGGCCCTGGGGTGAATTTGGGGGCTCTATTTGTGCATCCCTTTTGTATATATGAAATAATCACTTTTGGGGTGACATTGTAAGTTTGGGTCAGGTGGGTCTGGAGGTGATGTACGTCCTAAGGCAGGGGTTCTCAATCTTCCTAATGCCGCGACCCCTTAATGGAGTTCCTCATGTTGTGGAGACCCCCAACCACAGGGGCGAAGCAGCTGGGAGGTGGGAGGGAAGGGTGGCGGAAGACTTGTTGTGACCCCTCTGAAAAGGTAGCTTGACCCCCAAAGGGGTCCCGACCCCCAAGTTGAGAACCACTGCCCTAAGGCAATTCCGGCCTGTTATCTCCCTGGAATGGGGCAACAAAATAGGCAACAAGGAAGGAAGGTGTCAACATGAGCCATGGAAGGCAGCCAAGAGATGTAGGAGGCTTCAATCTTCTATTGTGTGACACTTTATTTTTAGGGCATCTGTATATGGGGTGCTCCTTGATAAAGGGATGCCCCAAAACTCACCTGTGTGATCACACACTAAGATACCGCATCAGTTTTTAAAAAAGGAAGAAAAACATCCGATCAACCATGTACAGAGCAAAATCAGCAAGTTCTTGCCTAAAAGTACATGATTCGGTGGAAGAGTCAAAAGAACAGAAAGTCATTAAAAGGAGTATTTCATCGAGTTTATTTAGATGCATATGAACAGCAGCCACTTCAGCAATGAATTCCAGGAGCCAATTTGGTAAAGTAAAAGTAGACCGTCCTACATGCCCAACACAACAATGGTTCTTGACCCATGCCTGTTCCAGGACATGATCGACCTTGTGTTTAATTAGAAATAGAGATGTGACCATCTCAATGTAGCCACCCTCCACAGAAACACCTCCCCTCTCCTGCTTCATTCCACGTGTGTTTGGTGACATGGGGTGAAGCAACAGAGTAAGCACTGTAGGGCCTGAAGCCCTGTTCTCAGTTGCCCAGAATGGTAAGTGGAGACAGCTTCAGTTTAAAAGCTCTGACCCAATCAGAAATTGCTCCAAAAAGAGAGAGGGAGAGATTGAACGAAAGGAAGAGAGGGAGGGAGGGAGGAAGAAGAGGAGAAAGGGAGGGAGAGTGGGAGAGTGGAAAGAAGGAAGGAAGGAAGGAAGGAAGATCTCTGTGGAAATAAAATCCTGACATTTCAAACTGTAAAGCAGCCAAGCGGCAAAATCTCCTGCTGTTATAACCCTGGGAGCTTGATTAGAACAGCAAAAAGTACAAATGGGCAGAAGAATACAAGGTTTGACCTCCAAAGAGGCTCTGTCTGGGTTCTGGCTTGAATATGAGCAAGAGTGCTGGCCATGCTCAGAGCTCAACTATATGAAATGTGTTTTCGAGGCTGAGCAAAAAGACACACAGCGAGCCTTTCAGTGTTACTTCTTACACAGTGACACACCATTGCACATACGCACACACACAGAGACCTCCCACCACACACATGCGGTTTGTCTTTCCCCTGTTCTCTGAATATATTTTCTGAAAATGTCATGGACTTGTGAGTTGCATTTCCAGTAGACCTCTGGTTTAATATAATCTAAAGAATTGCTGGATTTCAAAAAGAAACATAGAGCCCTAATTCAGATTCATACCCTCTTTTCACCCCAAACGGCTCGCTGGAGAGACCTCTTTTTTCTCCGTCTTAATCTTTTATTTATTTATTCTTCCCCCCTCTCCCAGGTTGGGCGAACTTGCGATTTTTGTAATCTTGTGTGTCGGCAATATTGGCCGTTTGATACTAAATTAGCCCTTGAATGGCCAATGGTGAGGTCGCTTTTGTGTGGCAAGTGTACGCATCAGAGGTGACTCCGATGGGAAGTTCAATGGGCTTTGCGAAGCCCAGGGTTTAAATACAAGGCATCCTTCAATCACAATCCGTTCTTGCTATTTGAGGCACAATCAGATTATTTCTTTGTGTCGCTCTGCGACAATGGTGCAAAGCATGAATGGAACTTGAGTTGTGTGTTCTCCTGGTGGATTACATCAGAATTTGTGTCTGTTAGGCTAACATGAAAAATGCACTTAATGGCTCGAATGTGAGCTGCCGGTGAGATTATTCCAGAAAGTACCCCTTGCGAAAACTGCCAGTGAAGAGCTGGAAGCAGCACACTGAGCTGTTCAGGATAACTGGTCAAAATGAGCAAGACAAGCACAGCTGCATGCTCCACCACTAGGGATGAGCACAGATGTTCTAGACATTCAGAATTCAAATCAAATGGCTACACATTCGAATTTAAACATTTGAACAAATTTCAATTGTTCTGAACATTTGTTCGAATAATTCAAAACATTGGAATGTACAGAAACGTATGTATTACAGATTTCATATGTATCTGTATTCATTTGCACTGATAGTACGGGACAAAAACGGGATGCATACGGGATAAAACAGGATGCGTACAAAATGAATACAGATATGTATAACACATATCAGTGTTGTCGACATTCATATCTTCAGATTCGAATCTAACATTCAAACGAATAGATTTGAATGTATTCCATTCAAATCAGATTTTGTTGCATTCGGGATCTAAGCATTCGAATCAAATTGAATGTTTGGATAGTCAATTGAACTCAGTTCGAATGCAAAATAAATCCATCTGTGCTCATCACTATCCACCACCAATCGTGGATAAAGACTGGAAATAAAGCCTCCTCAGACTGGAAGTCCATATTGTGCACTTTTACAAATATTAATTAAATATATATATGCTTTTAGCGCTTCCTCCATCATTCTGCTGCCACCCTAGGCCTGTTTGCACTTGGGCATATTCTGGAATATATCTCAGGATAGAAGTCTGTTGTCCGCATGCTAATGCAGACTCTGACAGGTCTCACTTGGGGTGAATTCCCAATTAGCTCTGTTAAAGCAGAATTTTAAAAAACGGATGTGAAAGCACATTATTTGCGTTCCCATTTGGTTTTGTTAATTCTGCTTTAAAGCAGAGCATGGTGGTGGTGCGGCAGCGGCAGCAGTGCCCAAAAGGGATTGGGGAGCTCGCCCCCTCACTCGCTCGCCTGCCGCTTTCTATTCCTCCTTCTGCACCTCAGGAGCACCAGGGCTGTTCGGTGGGAGGCCAGATGAGTGAGCTAGCAGGGCGGTGGCAGTGGTTGATGGCAGCCACAGTGGTGGGAAGCAGCAGCAGTGGAAACAGCAGGCAGGCAGGCGGGCAGGCAAGCACCTGGGCAAGCAAGGCAGCGGGTGGGCGGGCGGGCAGGCTTAAAAACATGCTTTTAAAACACTCTGATCCAAGTGGGAGCGCCCCATAAAGTGTTTCATTTTAAAAAAACAGGAGCGAGAGTTGTTTGAAGGGGTGTTTTATTTAATTTGGTTTTTGCACGTTACTCCTGTTTTTAATGCTGAATGGCGCTTCGGAGTCCAGACAGAGTGTTTTAAAACCATTTTTAACACTCTAAATAGTCCCATTGGGGACGCTGTACCTGCCCTATAGCAGACCCATATTCTGCAATATCTTCCAGAATAAACCCCTGGTCTCCAATTTCAGTGAAAGTGGTCACCTCTGAAGCAATCAGATGTGATCAGTTGCATTTAGAGATGTTCTTGAGCTGATTCAATTGGTTCACGGTTTACAGAGAACCACCTAGTTTGTGAATGTTTGCATCCAACCAAACATTCGACTGTTCAAATATCCAAAAATTAGGCTGAATTGAGCCAGTCCCCTTCTTGTAAAAATGAATTATTCAATCAAACTAGAGGTATCGAGAAATATTTGTAACATTTGAAATTCGTACAAATTCATATTCAAATTCGAATTGAATGTTTTAATGCATTTGTACAAAGCTGTGTTACATTTGTGAACCTGGGAAGGCGTCCCATTCAGAGTGGATACATAGCAGATTCGTATGGGAATCGTAGCGGGAATTCAAATCAAATTCATATTGGATTTGAATAGAATTTGAATCCTACCACATTTGAAGGGGATCTATTCAAACTAGGGATGTGCAATAATGTTTGGAATATTTGTTATTCAGACGAATTCAGATGAATTTGGACATTCATATATGAATCAAATGTCCAGACATTCATTTTTAAGTATTTGTATGAATATGAATATTTTGAGCTATTGTACAAATAGTTTGGACATTCATAATGTGTATGTATCCATATGCATTGCATATGTATCCGTATGCATCTGTACAGATGCGTATGAGATTCACATCAAATATTTATACAAATAGATATAAATGTATTTGTATCAGTTCATATGTCCAAATTTGTACGAATTTGGATATTCGAATATTTGATTCGAATTGAATGTCAAAAATTGCACATATGCACACTCCTAATTCAAACAAATGCTAATTTTCTTGCATTCGATTCAATATGAATTTAATTTTTAAAAATTGTGCAGATCCCTAAGTTCACTATTGCTGTGCTTTTGCCCTTGAAAAGCACTGTTTTTGATGGGAAAATGGTATTTCTTGTTTTTGAACTAGTTTGAAATTGAAAGCAAACAACTGTTTATTCAATTAACTGGTTTGCCAGTTTAGACCAGACACCTCCTCAGCCTTGAAGCACATGTGAGCTTCAAGGCAGGACAAGAGGGCACGTCTCCCATGTTCTGGCCCAGGTCCCTCTGATTTGCTGATCATGCTCCATCTAATGTGACAGAGCATACCAGAGCACCCATGTGGAACATTCATCTGTACACAAGTGGGAGACGTCCGTCACACTACATTTTGGGCAGGCAACGCATCTAATCCAGATTTGATGCCTGAAGACGGGATTGTAGACCCCCCTTTAATGGGGTCCACAGGAAATCCAGATTATGGGCCCTAAATGACCCATTTAATCAGGATTTCCCTAGTACAGGTGTGAACAAATTGGGTTCTAATGGGTTCTGCAGTGGAAATGAGGTCTTCCTGCTCTAAGTGTAATGGGTTCTTAAAAGGTCCCTAATGGGTACTTAATGGGTAGTTAGTGCTAGTGGAAAAAAACGCTATCTCTGTGAGTTCATCACAGTTAGTGCTGCAGTAGCAAATGTAGCAAAAATGCAGCACTCACCATGCAGCTCCAGCTGCATCCATTCTGTCCACTGAGTGGGCAATCCCTACCCAGGGGGTGGTAGAGAAGGGCTGATAATGTTTGGGTCTGATCCCAAATAATCCTACAAAATATCCTCTCCCCAAAGAGACCTTTTCATTCCTAGGAATTCCACTCCTTCAGCAGGCATTTTCTCTCTCCCAAAGCAGTAGGATTTGTGCACCATGTGGGTCCCAAATGACACTCACTTCCTAAAATCCCTTTGTTTTGCAAATGAGGCCATAGTTGCCTTTGCAGAGGGATGGTTCTCCTCACACATCTCGGATTATATCTATCTGCTTTCAAAGAAGCTTCCTCTTCTCTCACCCCCCCCCCGAAAGTTTCATACAGGCCTCTTTTCCCCCCAGCCAAGGTGAAAAATATTTCAAAGGAAGGAGGAGGTTTCCTACATTCCCCCCACTCCCCCCTTCCCCTCTTTCTTCCTTTGTTTCCAAAAATGAGATGAACATTCATAATGAAAATCATCAGAGCCTTTTGCTGGGCCCGTTTTGACTTCAAAAGGCTGAACCTATCTTTAGCCCCAGCTCAATGAATGACCACTTACGTGAGTGATGCCTTATTAATACGATGACTCAGCCATTTCCCGATACGGAGAACAATGAAGGGTCACAGCACCAGCATCCCTTACAGGAATTAATGAGAACATCTTGCTGGTAATTTGGTCCATTGGAGATTATGCTGGAATTAAAAGGCCCCTGTGTCAAGCTTAATATTCGGGACCGATGTGCCCAACCATAGAAATTCAGGCACTAGTGGCAGAGTGTGGACTTTACCACCCAAAAAGTCTGCGTTGTGCACAGTAATCTTTTATTTGCTTCCTTTTAACATTCAGATCCTGAAAGTGATCAAGCTAAGAAGTTACATTTCCTATGCACTGGGTCAGAAATGTACATCGCAGGGCTTCTGATCTTCACTAGTGCAAACGAAAGGTAAATACATAGTGGAGCACAAATGATGCACTAAAATGATTTTGGACTCTTCAAGCCATAGCTCAGTGGAAGGACCTTTGCTTTGCATGCAGAAAGTCACTGGTTCAACCCCAAGAATATTGATGCCCTCAAATATTCTCCCCTTTCACTGAATCCTCCCCAATTGCACACTGCTTTGAAATTGCACATTTGTGCAAAACTGCAATTACAAAGGAAACAAAAATGAGATCTGGCCTTCGGAAAGCCTTACTGTATGGTAGTAGTGGGGTTGAAGTAGTGCTTGGGTGGATGCAGGCTGGAGAGAGAGAAGGAGCAAGCAGTGAATGACTGCTATTGCTGCCAAGGGAATCCATGTTCTGATGTGGCAGCAGGGAAATACAGAGGGTGGAATATGATGTTCCTACCCCTGTGAAGTTGAAGCCCTGAGATCTGTTTTTTATGTTCCTGGGTCACTGTTGTTTTAAAGTGTAGGTTTATAGTGTTTCTAATTCTTGTGGGATGTATTTATTTTTAATTTTAGTTATGTTATGAATATTTTGTAGTTAATGATGATATGGTCGATTGACTAATCATAATAAATTATTATGTTACCCCTGTGAAGTCAAGATTTGTACACTGTGGCCCTTTCTGCACTGGGCCTTATTCCAGATAATGCCTTGGAATAGGGAGCTGCTATCTGTATGCTGGTACAGACTACAGCATACTTGGGATGTGACCCGCTGTAGTCTGAATCGTCATGTGGATGGTATGTTCCTATTCCAAGACATTATCTGGAATAAGGCCCCGTGCAGAAAGGACCTGTAACTCCAGCCGATCACTGACCGCACAAAGAGGGGAATTTAGTGAGGGGTGGAGAGAGAAAGATACCGTTTCCCCATGCCAAGCAAAGGAAAAATGAGGAATAAGAATGAGCATGTCAGAATTGAATCTGTGTTATACTACAAATGTGGGACCAACTAGAACATGTCCTGGATCCTCATTCCCCCCACAGTGTGGATCATCCCCATGATGTCTGACCAGGTGCCAAGAGACAGGGTGTGTGTAACCACTTCTGCGGGCCAAAAGAAGAATGGAAATATAAAACTGGGCTGTATTCAGAAATGAATTTTTCTGGATATTGGGTGGCTGGTTCTTCGGCCCCCAAATTATTCAGATTCTATTTTATTCAAATGTTCATGTAAGGAGAGAAATAACAAAGGAGGGAAAATACTGTAATTAACTGAAAAGCCTGCACTTGCTCAAAGCCTGGAAGCAAATAATTTCCAGTGCATGTTTATAATTATATAATGTTTTTCAGATGGTGACACGACAGTCAAACTGGATCCAAATCTGGGAAAATGCTTCTTGCCTAATGTGTTTTTTTATGGTTTCCCCTCCCCAACTTTTTTGCACTTTTAAATTTTTAATTAAATTGCCTTGTTCTTTCCTATTGATTAGAAAATCTTGGTGGAGGGAAGAAATCTGCAGCCCTTTATATAGCTTTGTGTGCACTAAATGGCCTAGGAAAAAGAGGAGGGGAAAGAAAAGGGGAGAAATGTGTAGACATCTTAACAACTTTTGACACTATACCTCTGCTTTTTATTTTAGAGGCACATAAACTCATGGATGCTAAAGAGCCATAAAAAAAGTGAAATTAAAGATGCTTTGCTCAGTTCCTACAGTCTGAAAATACAGGTTGCAGTATGCCAAATGCTGCTACCTAAGTGCTGATTATCCTTTCAGGAACCAACAAGGTTGTGGCCTCTAAATGACTAAAGGAATGCCTTCTCCCATATGGACCTGCCTGTGCCTTAGGGGAGGCCCGTCTGGTTGTATCACCACCATCAGTAGCAAAAGGGGTAAGCATTTGGGAAAGGGCCTTCTCCGTGATGGCTCCAGACTATGGAATAGCCCTTCCATTGAGGTATGTTAGACAGCTTGACTTTACATGTTTAGGAAGGAAGTGAAGAAGCTGGAAGATGCATGATTTAGTGCTCCACACCTGAGGCCTTTTCGCATTGGCCTTTCCGGAACGCGTGGAGGACAGCTCCAGACGAGGCATACGCATTGCCCGAGCGGGGCTTGCGCCGCCTCGTGTCCGGAGCTGTCCTCCACGCGTTCCGGATGCAGAGCACTTTAAAGTGCTCTGCATCCGTTCGAACGCGGACGAGCCGCCCCGGCGCGTTCCGGGAGAGAAGCGTTCGCACGCTTCTCTCCCTGACAGCCGTCGGCACGCCCCCTGGGCCCGACTTGCCGGGCCGGCGATTGCGCCGGCGCGGCGAAGCCGGTAGACGGGACCCACCGAATCGGGGTTCCGCTTTCCCGTCTGCCAGGGTCAGTGACCCTGGCAGATGGGACAGGGGAACCCCGATTCGGTGCGTCCCGTCTGTCGCCTCCGACGGCCGCCGGGACGTGGGGCTGCCAGACCCGGGAAGGAGGCACCAGCATCGGCGTCCTGTCGCCCCTTTCTGGGGTGGCAGGAGGTCGATGTTGGGCTCGCTGGGGGCGAGGAACGCCTTGGGCGGCCGGAGCGCATCGCTTCGGTCCCCCAAGGGTCCTCCCCGCCCCCATCGTGGCCATCTACGGGCTGCAGGCGCCTGGATCTAGGGGGGCTAGGTGGGCTGCGTCTTGCGCGCTACCACAATGCCACCCTTAGTTCGACGCTGGACGGCGACGAGGTAAGTCCTCCGTCGCGCGCGCGCGTCCTCCCAGGGCCCTGGGGGAGGGGGGGAAACATCTTCGCTCTCTGGGTGCCCCGCTGTGGGCACCCAGAGAGCGAAGATGGGCCCGATCCGGGCCAGAGGGTGGGTGGGGGTGGGGGTTTTGGGGACTGAGGGGGGTGGGACTCATCTGCGGGCTGCAGGCGCCTAGATCCAGGCGCCTGCAGCCCGCAGATGGGCGAGATCGGGGCGCGGGGCGAGCCCTTGGAGATCAGAGCCAGGGGCTCTGATCTTCAAAGGGGTCCGGCCCCATAGGGGCCTTGCCCCGGGCCCCATGATGGGTGCCCGGGTGCCCGGGCATCTTCGTGCCAGCCCGTAGAGCTGGCACGAAGCACGGGGCGGGTGGCTTGACAGCGCTGCCCGCCCCTTGGGTGCTCTCACCCAATGGACGGCAGCGCTGCGGCCGAATCCCCGCCCCTGGCCGGCCTTTGCCGGGCCAAGACAGTTCCGGGCGCTTTTACCTTTCACGCACAGACGCGCCGGAACGCATTTCGGCGCGTCTGTGTGTGAAAGGTAAAAGCGCCCGGAAGTGTCTTAAGCTGCCCGCCTGCACGCGTTCCGTTTGGAACGCGTTGCAGTGCGAAAATCCCTCTGATCAACAATTAGTGAACTTCTGGGGAGGCAGGGCACACTTGGAGGCTGGAACAGCCTTCTCAGAGTGTGGATGCTCTTCACCAGAAGTTCACAAGTTGTTGACTACCAGCCTAAGTGTGAATAGGCCTCTTCTCTGGTAATAAATAGAAACCACCTTGCCTTGGGAGAGGAAGAGAGAAGGAAGCTGGGTGAGCAGCTTCCATCAAGCTCCCAGCATTGGCCCCTCCCTCCCAACTGCCACCAGACGGGCCATGAAGGAACCATCTTGCCTTGGGAGAGGAAGAGAGAAGGAAGCTGGGTGAGCACCTTCCATCAAGCTCCCAGCATTGGCCCCTCCCTCCCAACTGCCTCCAGACGGGCCATAAAGGAACAATCTTGCCTGTGGGGAATGGAGGAGGAAAATAAAATAAAAGTTTTACCTTTGCAAGGACTCTGCTGCCGCCAGAGCACCCCTGTTCCCTCCCCACACCATTTTCCTTTTGTATCTTGTCTCTTTAGATTGTAAGCCTGAGGGCAGGGACCTGTCTAAGATTAATATAATATTGTAACCCGCCCTGAGACCTTCGGGTATAGGGCGGGATAGAAATACAAATAAATAAATAATAAATAAATGCCATAAACCAATGACCCTCTGGATGAAAACATGGCAACACAGCATCTTGGTTCCCCATGTCTCAGTACCCACCCCAAAGGCACTGTGCTGCCTATTCTAGAATCATGTAGTGAGTTATTGTTTAATAGGCACACTTCAATTATTAGAACAGCAATTCCATAGGGGTGGCATAGTCTAGATGCTTCTAGAAACATCTAGCATGTTGGAGGCAGTTAACATCTGTGCTTGCATACATATGGGGGTTATGTTAACATGTGACGAGTTGCAATTTGGACATTACATGCAAAGCAATGACTTCCTACAGTTAGTAACAATCTCTTTGAAGACTCTGGCAGATCAAAAACCCTGCTAATGCAAGGTTCCCTACACATGGAAGCTATTCTAATCATTGTCAAAGGATGATGTCCTCCATCCCATCGTGTAGGGGAGATGGGACATCTCTCTGCTATTCGGCTGCCGTCCGTATGTCCTCTTCTGAATGCTTGAAGACAACTAAAAATGAGAGGCAAATGGAGAAGAAAAACATTGCCACGTGGCTGTATTTATAAGTTGTAGAGCAATCTATGATCATTCACTAGAGACAACATCTGGCAAAGAGAAACAGCACCAAAAGGTCTGGGTGGAAAATGACACCTTTGCAGGAGACAAGGCCCACGCAAAGATCTAAGGGAGAAACATCAGCAGGATGGATCAGAGAAGAAAGGAAATTCAGAAGGTTTCCTTGGATCTGCACAGACCGCAGTTCAAAGACAACTTGTGCAGAAAGATGAGCAAGACAATAATTATAATATAATCAATTCAGGGATTGGGGGGGAGGATCTGATGAGGCAGAGCTGTCACTGTAAGTAGTGAATTTGGAGGTGTTCGTTAAGTGAAATTGATAGGCTGGATGAGCAAAATCGATAGGTGAGTGAAACTAGGATGGAGGGGCACACCCAAATTCCTGAGTGCAGTGACTACTGGGATGAATGCCACGGATTCCACTAGACAGTCTGGGAGTGAGGTAGGAGGTTGTGCAAATTTTCCACTAAAGCATTCAGCTGTTCATGCATGATCCAGGACTGTTTCTGCACTCCCTTCCCTGCATTCAGAATCAGCGAGCCTGGAATAACCAAGCCTACTGATTCCAAGCATGGGAAGAGGTGGGCGGTATGAGCGCCATCCAGCCCAGCCCCAAGACACAGTGTCAAAATGTTTGTGAGATTTGTGGCTGGACTCTCAGACCTCCAAGAGCTAGGAACAAAAGGGGTCGGTCCGTTACCCCAGGTGTTTCGAGGGGCGGGGGGGGGACAGTCATTTCAAAGTCATTTCGAAGTCTGTGCAAAATAGCTCCGGAATGTCTTTGAAGTCTGTGCTGATCTTCAGAGTGAACTTCAAAATGACTTCGGAGTCACTTCGGAGTCACTTCGGAGTCACTTCAGAGTCACTCCGAAGTTCAGCACAGACTTCAAAGGCATTCCAGAGCTATTTTGCACAGACTTCAAAATGACCTCGAAGTCAATTTGAAGTGGCTTCAAAGCGGCTTCAAAGTGACTTCAGACCCTAGGTTTAGGGGGCCCCCAATGGGTCCATCCCCTCCCCCTAGTCTCCTTTGGACCCCATTGCCTGTTTCCAGTGGAAACAGGCTCCCTTTAATCTGGATTTTCTGGCACGAGACCCCATTGTAGACCCCATTAATGGGGTCTACAGAAAATCCGGATTAAAGGCCAAAATGTACCCATTAGATCCGGATTTCCCCCACGGCAGTGGAAACAATCGGGTCCCAAATGGGTGCCATGGTGGAAATGGGATCATCCCGCTCACAAACAAATGGGTTCTAAATGGGTGCAAAAATGGGTACTTTTTGACAGTGGAAAAACACCCCTAGATGCTTTTCTTGAAGCCCACAATGGACAGGCAAATCTCCTTTTGAAATGGGTCAGACCAAAGGACTACCGTAGCATGTAGCAGAGGGAAGGGGTCACAGGGCTGCTACTCAGATTAGCTGCTATTGCTTGTACATTTGGGGTCTCCCAGATGTCACAATTTCCCAATGCATTCTCAGTATAGTCCCAGGATATTGAGGAGTTATACCAAAACACTGGTATTATGGGAAATCCAGCAATTATGTCAGGGAGAAGGAAACGCCCTGCAATATTGCCAAGAGGGGGGAGGGAGAATGGCAGAGAGGCATCCAGCCCCCCCCCAGCCATGCCCTGCATGGGTTGGTCAGCAGGGGGTGTGATCCAGTGGTGGGGAGGCAATATCACAGGGCGTTTCCTCCTCCCTCTTGGGGTTCCTTCCCTCCTCTCAGAGATCCAATCCTCAAGAGCAGGAAGGAAATGCCCCGCAGATCACTGAGTGGGGGAGGGAGGATGGCAGGGGGTGACCCAGGCATGCCCCCCCCCATGCAGTGCCCTGAATGGGCAGGTCGGCAGGGGGCACAATCCAGGGGTGGGAGGCAAGTTGCTGGTTCAGAAGATCAATCTCTTCCCTCCCCCATCGGCCACCTGCCAGCAGCCAGCACGTCAAGATAAGTCTGGGGGATAGATTTCATGCTCCAGACCTAATCCACGATCAGGACAGCTCTGGTACAGGCAGGCATGCTTCTAGGCTGTAGCAGCCTAGTAAGCATGCATATGCTCTTCACCAGAGCTGTCCTGATTGCATACCAGAGGCCTAAGTGTGAAAAGGCCTCAGGAGGCAGTACCTAGATATAACAGCCATTGATACGCCTGTCCTCCATGAATTTATCTAATCCTTTCGCAAAGCTTTCTAAGCTGGTTGCTCTCACCACCCTCTTCTGCTACAAATTCCATAGTCTGATGACTCTCTGAGGTAAAAAAAAAAATCTTACCTCTTGTCAATCCTAACTCTCCTGCCCATTTCCTTCCTCCTCCCCCATCTTTCCAACATCAATGACCATGTGGCTCAGGACAAAGGCTTTCCTTTCCTAGTTTGCGTTTCCCTAAAGTAAGCAAACAAACAAACAAATTAAGACAACTGTGTACCCTGCTGCATAAATTCAAAATTCTACAGCCAAGACCTTTAGCATAGAATCACCGTATAACAGCTTGCTTGTTGCATTTATTGCCAGTGCTTCACCAAATGGTCTCAAATTGCCTTACAAAGTTATTTTTAAAAGAACAGATCAACAGTTTAAAATCTGTAGATGCTAATAAAACATTAAAGGCCCATTTAAAACCTGAGTAGAGGGGGGGCGCGAACCAACAGCAACAAAAGACGAATTAGCAGGTGCCTGGGAATCTGCCATATTGCATTCAAAGAGAGGGCATTCTATTAACTAAAGTCCAGGAGAAAACAGATAAAAGGGATCAGCGATGAAGATCAACTCGGAACTGTATTCATCTACACCTGGATAATAGGGATGTGCAAGAATGGGGGAGTTTTTTGCATTCATATCAAATCAAATGTAAGAAAATTCGTATTCGTTTGGATAGATCCCTTTCATATGTAGTAGGATACTATTTGATACAAATGTATTCATACAAATACTTTTGTAGAAATATCCGATATGAACACATACGTATCCGGTACATATCCAGTTTGATCCATACGTATCCAGCACTTATCCCGCAACATATCTGCTCTGAAAGCATCAAATCTGCCCTGAATCCACTTTGAATCTGCTCTCAAACCATGTCGAATTCATTGTGGATCTACACATGCAGCCACTTTCCCACCTCCCCATTTCACAAATGTTCCGTACGAATGTTCCAAAACATTCCTATTCCTGTGAGCCAGTTTGGTCTAGTGGTTAGGGAGCTGGACTCTTATCTGGGAATACTGGGTTCGATTCTGCCCTCTCCCGTGAAGCCAGCTGGGTGACCTTGGGCTAGTCACAGCTCTCTGTTGAGCTCTCACAGCCCCACCTACCTCACAGGATGTTCTGTTGTGGGGAGAAGAACAGAAGCTTTGTCAGCCGCTTTGAGTCCCCTTCTTCTTCTTCTATTCATATGCATGCCAATTTATGAATATCATAACATTTGATTCGTATACAAATGTACAAATTTGTATGAATTTATACGAATAAATAATGTTAAATATATTTGTGCACATCCTTATGGAGACACAAATTTCTGAATCGTTGTGCTAGAATATCAAAGAGAAGAGGGGAAGGTAATTCAGTTAGTTTTGGTAACTCTTAAAGATCCTTTTCCATCATTACTGCTGTCCCAGGGCCTATTCACACTAGAGATGCATACAAATGTTCTAAACGTTCAAAATTTGTTCGAATTCGATTGAATGTGGATATTTGAACTCGAATAGAATGTCTACACATTCAAATTTAAACATTTGAACAAATTTTGAATGTTCCAAAACATTTGTTTGAATGATTCGAAACATTCGAATGCACAGATACAAATGTAACTGTGTGCATCTCATACGTATCTGTATGCATTTGTGTATGAAATGTGTACAGATACGTATGACACATAGGAATGTTTTCAACATCTGCATCTTTAGATTCAAATCTAACATTCGAACGAATAGATTCGAATCTGATTTTGTTGCATTCGGATTCTAAACATTCAAATTGAATTGAATGTTTTGACGTTCGAGTCAAATCGAATCCCAATGCAAGAAAAACACTCGTACCTATCCCTAGTTCACACTTATATTCCAGAAATGTTAAGTTTGGCTTCCTGTGGTTTATACCATTCAAAAGTTAGGAGCAAATCACCGTTTAGGCCCCGTATCACTGTTTAGACTCTGTGTGCTGGTTGTAGAGGTGAGTCAAAGTGGTTCAGGTTCAACCCAGTTTGAATTGAAGTGGCTGATTTGAACCAGTTCTAACTGAATGCAGCCACCACCACCCCTTCAAAAGGGGCCAGTGTGAATCAGACTGAACAGGGTGGTGTTGAAACAGGTTGAAAAACACTCCCATGTCCTGAGACTCAGAACTTTTGCTCTAAGACATCACAGGTGTAGGAGGGTGGTCCAGTCACTGCTGATAGTGCTGGTACAGCCACATGCCTCCTCATGTTCCTGATTGGTAGGTCCAGTTGGGAATGGGCAAAAAATGGTTGTCACCTTCGTATGAGTTGCGAAAGTTCAAAACCTTTGCATTCAAATCGAATATTGGCTACATTCAAAGACTGACCTCCGCATGCAAAGCAAAAGCTTTTGTACCTCTATTTGAAGCTTTGGAGTGGATTCAGAGGAGATTCGGAACAGATTCGGAATGGATTCGGAGTCTCAGCTGGTGGCACAGGGATCTGAAGCGACTTTGAAGCCTGGCACATTTGAAAAGGCTCCGCTTGGAGGAATGCAAAGTTCTGTCCCATTTGCTTCGCTGTGAAGTGAAGAAGAAGAAAAAGATTCATGCACCTCCGTGGGCCTGGTTAATTTGGATCTACTGATCTGGATCTATGTCAGGTAAGCGCAGAAACAGCCTCTGTTTCCATGAATCTATATGCAAACAAAAGCAAAGCTATGGGAGAGGCTCTGCCCAACAAATGCTTTATTATAAAATGTTGGAACACTTTGATCAAGAGCTGGAAAGAGGTGTGAACCACTGTGTTAGAAATAGACAGATATTTGTGTAATTGGCCTTTATGTATTGCCAGTACAGAATAATCACATTAAAAAAAAAAAGTTCTAACTTACCTCATCTGCCTGGTACAGCCAAGGCATAAATAAAAGAGAACAATAGAATTACTATTACTCACTCACTGACTCCCAGCTACATCACTGTATTCTTTATAATTGCTGGCAAGAAGATTAATGTTTTGTAAAATATCAGACTAAGGTCACAAGGGGGCTTGTGGGGCTGTCTAAACACCAAGACTTTCAACTCCCTTCTCTCTCTTTTTATGGAAATGAACTTAAGAGCATCGCTACTAATTACTGTGATTTTGGGATGTTGGCAAAGTATCCCCCTCCTTTCTCCTTCGTCTCCTTCTTTCTTTCCCATCTTTGGCATGAAAAAAATATTCTCCAGATACAAACATAATGATTTGCTGAGTGATTTACAATACAGGACACAAAAAGACTCCACAGAAATGGTCCTTCCCTCCTCCTCCCTGCTTCTTCTTTGCTCCACCTGAGCAAAAGAAAGCATTAGATAAATTCATGCAGGACAGGTGCATCCATGGCTACTAGAATGGATGTCCTACGTACCATCTCTGGGTTGGAGGGATGCTGGACTAGAGGGGCTGTGGCCTCATCCACCAAGGATACGCTTAATTTGTGGAGGACGGCTGTATCAATGGCTACTAGAATACAGTAGATGCCTAGGTACCACTACCAGGTTGGAGAGACAGGCAGGATGTATCTCAAGGCCATTTGCAGAGAGCCAAGAGCTGGTGACAGTTTTGCCTTTGCCTTCTTCTTGAGATGTCCTGAAGCAATTTGTGATTCTCTGTGTGAGATGGGATGTTGGATTAAACGGCCTGTGTCCTGATCTACTAGAATGATTGCCTAGGTACTTCCTCCAGATTGAAGGAACAGGAAGGATGCTTCTAAAGGCCATTTGCAGGTATTCAAGAGCAGATGGCTGCTTTGCCCTTATCTTCTGCTTGAGATGCCCAGAAGCAATTGGTGGGCCACTGTGTGAGATAGGATGCTGAAACAGAGGGGCTATAACTTGATCCACAAGGGCTTCTCTCATGTTCTAAGGAAGGGTTGGGATCCACTGTGGCTGATTGGGCAGAGAAAGTGGTACGATAGATCAGAGTTAAATGTGGATGAGATACTAACAAGCTGTGATCCCTGCCAATTCACATAAGGTGACCTTCACATAAGGTCTTCTGAGAGTCGACTGGCCAACATTAGTGAAAACAGTTTGCTGTGATGGCTACACCATGCTGGAGACACCACCCTCCTTCCAGCCACTTCCTGGGGGTAAGTAGAGCTGCAGCCTTAGGCTGAATCCACACTGCTGTTCAGTGGGAGGACCACTGAACCTATCCCAAGCTGGCACATAATGTTCTGGCATGAGACAAGGCTGTCCACATTGGAATGGCCTGCCCAGAGTGCCTTAATGTTTCAAAATAAATGCAAAGGAAAGGCAATTTGGGTTATTTCAAGCTAACTGCATCAAAACCCTGAGGGGGGGGGGTATGCCATGTTTAATAGAAGCATTGTCCAGCTGCTCTCCCCAGGTGCTACTTGGACAGTAAAAAGCCCTTGAATCAAGAGCTGTGGAAGACGCTGTAATGAATGATGGCTAAATAATAAATAACAAGTCCTTGTAATGTTATTTATTGGAATGCATCTTCTAGCAGCCTCTCCCCCTCCCCGGTGAAGGATGCTAATTTTCATCTTTATTGCTGACTCACACACATCTGCATTTCTCTAGCATTAAGGCAACATTATGCACCAGTGGAGCAGGAGGTAACACGGGGCATGGGTGCAGGAGCTTAAATTTGTCTAATTACTCATCTGCTTCATTTCTACGATAACCATTTTCAGTTGCTTTGCAGAGAATAAAGTGCCATTGTTTCTCCAGCTGACTTTATTTCTGTTTTCCAGGAGGAATCCTTGTTTTCTTATAGAGAGCCATTTTTAAGTGACACCTTTGTTTTGGCTTTGGGGGAGATGTTTTTTGTATAAGGTGCCATGATCATTGTCACGTAGGGTTCGATGAAACAGCATTTTTCATTCGCCCCTTTTAGAAAACACTGAAGTCAAATATGTGGCTATATTTGGTTGAGACGGCACCAGAAAGCTGTGGCAGTGTTTAACTGGGATGAACTGGACCATGGAACTTATTTTCATTCTAAAATATAACCAACAAAATTCTGTTCGGCACTACATCCACACACTTTCAAAAAGTGACTCTCAAGTGGCTTACAGGTGGTAGCATTCAGATGCTAGTGTTACCATCCCATCCTTGCCTTCAGTGTAGGGAAGTGAACGAATGCATTTTTGACATTTGAATCCAAGTAGATTCAAATGTTATAAAATCCAATTCAATTCAGATATTTAACATCCGAATGTCATAAAATCCATTCTGTAAAAAATCCGTATGCATCTCATATTATCCCGTATGCATTCTGTTTTAATCCCATATTTTAAGCGCAAGGTGTGTATAATTTTCACGCAGATTCGTATACAACAGATATGAATCTACACAGGTTTAAGCAAGTATTTTTAACTATCTCTTTCCCTACAGTTTTAAGACACAAATGCTTTCTAATCCCTTCCTCATTTCCTGCAAGCACAAATTTTGAGTTTAAATGTAGACAATCATATTTTCCAGAAGGTTCACCCACATGAAATTCAAGGGGTGATAGTATTGACTTCTGTGAGGAGAAGTCAGGATGCAAATCTAAGGCCCTCATCTTTCTAGAAGGTTGTTCCACTCCCAAATTGATGAATAGCAAATTGTGATATTTGGAGACATGTCTGTTGCTACTCCTGACTATCTTGACTTTATTTTATAGACCAAAGTTTGTCTGAAAATAAGAGAGAGAGATAAATAAAATCTCTCTTGCTGCAATGGATGACACTATCTAATCCACTGTGATGTTCTTAAGTCAGATTATTCAAATAGGTTGAATCCTCAAAATTGGTAAGGAAGAAAAGGGAATAGTTTTGACAAAGGGAACATTTTATCTCTCCCATTCTGCCCTCCCCACCCTTTTCAGCAAAGTCACAAGTATCCTTCGCCTCTTCCTGTGAATAGATGAGAAGAAATAAACTTTTATTTTAGTCTCAAGATAAGTTAGGCCATTTTTTATATCTCGGACAGGGATGAACAAAGCCACCAAGACAGCCCTGCAAATACCAGAGGCCTCAGGATCCAAAAAGTCATCACATTACTAGATTTATAAGGTCAAACTTTACAACCCAGTTACTACCATAGCTAATAATTCTTTCAGAGATATTTTATCTATATCATCTTTCCCATATTTGAACCATAAAAACTGTTTGCAGCATCGTTGCTCAAAAGAAACAAGAGAAAGATATCCAGGCCTTGAGAACACTTGCCCCTTTTGAAAGTCTGACAAATAAACAGACTGTAATGTATTCAGAGCCACGGGAGCGAGGAGAGAGAGATTTGATTTTAGTTAGTAGTAGATTCTCTATGAAATTTCCCCTCTACCTTTTATTGCAAGACTTCCCCAAGGCCACTTGCTATAACAAACTGTGGGCCTCTTTGCACTTGCAAGGTGAAGCATTACAAATTTGATCAAATTTGTTCGAATTCGAACATTCAAATTTGAATTGAATGTCTATACATTCATTTTTTTTTAACATTTGAATGAATTCAAATACACATTACATATGTATCCGTACACATCGTATTTGTATCCGTACGCATTTGTATGGATACATACGGGATAAAATGGAATGCACACAGCATAAAAACAGGATGCGTACGGATGTGTACAGGCACATACGGATCAAATATTCATACAAATAGATACAAATGTATTCAAATAGTTTTGAATTTTAGTACGTTTGTTTCTTTCTCTGTTCAAACAAATTTGGACATTTGAATATTCAATTTGCATCGAATCGAATGTCGAAAATTGCATTCATGTGCACCCCTAACCAGGAGCCTTTCTGCACTTGGCCCCCTAGTCAACCCACAGTGCACTCCCAGATGGAGCTTCCGCACTTCAAGGAGCCATTTCTGACTCAGCAGCAGCTCCTTCTCTGCAGAAGTGTACTGCAGGTTGACTACTCATGGAGCATGATGAAGAGCTCTACACGGGCACTTACCTGCATCTTTTCCAGCCTTTCCTGACTCTGATGAGGCCCATGCATGCTTCTATGGTGCAAGGAAGAGCACGTGACACACTGTGTATGTGTGCTGCTCTGTCGTGTCACATGTCAGCACCAGTACAAGTGCACAAGCCACACACACTGACGCCAGCACATGGAATGAAGATGGTGTCACCTGGACATGCGTCTGCACCAAGGTCAGTGTCCAGATGCATGGGAAGATGGGTTGGCATATATTAGCATTCACAATTGTGAATGCTAGTACACACATGGGCAAGTTCACTTTTCCTTTCCCCCAGATGGGATGGAAAATGTGAATTTGCCCCTGGCCTGTACCAGTGCTAACTAGCTTTGAATAACTAAAATGTTGTCCACAACTTGACCAAGAGCAGTCAGAGAGTTCACGGAAAACAGCAATTGCACCCTCTTCTGGGTGTGATGCTGCAAGCAAACATAGCAATGCAGCAGCGCACAGTTGCCTTCCATAGTCATGGCAACAGCCAGCCATGTGCCAGTTGTTGCCACAGTTGTTTCCATGGCAACATGTCCTATCCAAGCCTGACTATCCACACTTCAAGTGCTGATGGTCCAGTTCAGGACTTTACTAGCACTTAAAGTGTGGATGACTCCCCCCACCTTCACCTCAATGGAATGGTATAACAGGCTCTATATTTTAAAACTAATTTAAGTGACAAATAAATACAATAAAGAAGAAGAGTTGGCTTTTCTACCCCACTTTTCTCACCCATTTAAGAGGACTCAAAGCGACTGACAAAGTTTTCTGTTCTCCCACAACAGAACACCCTGTGAGGTAGGTGGGGCTATGAGAACTCAGTTATGACTAGCCCAAGGTCACACAACTGGCTTAGTGGAGGAGTGTGGAATCAAACCCAGTATTCCCAGATAAGAGTCCTGCTCCTTAACCACTAGACCAAACTGGCTAAATAAAGCACATTTAATTTGCAACATGTATCTAACTTCAGCTCTTGCCAAACAGAAATGTGGACATCACAATGCTCCCTCATTCCTTTTTCTGATGATCTGGAGAGATCCACTTGAATTAAGTAGTTGGAGGCCAAAAGCATAAAGGCACCTGCACAAACATTATATTTACCATCTACTTTTTGCACTATGAATTGCCCCCAGAGGAAAAACTCAAAATTCTCTTATTCAACATTACAAGCTCTTTGCTAATTCTTCTTCTTCTCCTCCTCCCCTCCCAGCGAACTCATCTTTCTGATCATTTTGGCTCATCTGCTATTTTATATCTGGATGACAATATATTTCAATCTATTTGTGCTTTGTACTAATAAAATATAGAAATCAGATGCAAGGGAGGGGGGCTTTTAACTTCAGAGGGGTTTTAGTGTGCTGAAATTCTATCATGATGCAAATCTAATTCCTTCCTAAAAAGCTTAATATTGCCAAGCCTCCGTGAAAACACATTTAATAGAGGTGCTTGTATATGATTCTGCACTTTATTTCTCTTCCCTAATAGAACATTTGTCTTTGTTTGTCTGCATTTTCCTCCAACTATTTTGGATGCTATTACGGAGTTAAAGAAGACATACAGCAAAGTCTAAATATGTGCCATAAAAGATAATACAGCATATTTCTTCTATGTCAAGGGGGTATTCATTTTGTCTCACCTAAGAAAATGCACAAATCAAACCGTAAGTGAGGAAATACATACAACTAAAGAGGATATACTCAATTCTCCGTTGCAAGTGACAAAAACAGCAATAATAAAACCACTTACACCATTTATACAGTGCCAAGATTCTGGTGCCAAGGGTTGACTTTGTTTCTGAGGAAGAATATATCTGAACACATTTTTAAATTAGGAGAGCAATTCTAAAGTTAGTTACAGCAGGCTGAGGGAAATTTGAATCATTCTGAACTTTTTTGCCACCCATCCATGGAGTTGTTCAGAACTACATTTTCAATAATGATGCTAGTTTTGTTCCCCGCATGTGAATTATCTGAGTTTAGAACATTCTACTTGTCCACGCAGCTCTTTGGGCCTGAATATTTGCCTACTTTTATGGGGAAGCATGATAACCTAACCTGTTTTTCAGCACACTAGAAATCTCCTCTTTTTTCCTAGCGGTGTGGTCAGGAACAGTGACATCTGAATGAGAGCAGTAGTCTAGACCTACCCCCAATCTGATCCCAAAGCTAATGTAAACTTTAGGGGTGAGTTCTGAATGTTCCAAAAGGCTACAAATGAATGTTCCTAGCTTTGGCGCTACTGGGGAGCCCAGTTCAGAGGTCGTCTTTAGTACATCACTGAAATGGGTCACCTGGTAGTCCAGAAAATGGAGGCATGCCTTCTTTATGTTCTAGACTAGGTTTTTCTGGTCTGCCGGTAGACCTTGATGTAGAGGTCTACTGGTCATCCCAATCAGAGCCTTCCTGATCAATATTGTACTCCATCCAGCATGGACAAAGCATACCAGTGGTGGGCAGGGCTTCATAGATCCATACTAATGTGCAGATCAACAAAGCCCAGAAAACAACAGTGAGGGGTCCTAATATGGATTAAATGTGAATGCAGAAAGACTACATGGTCATGTCTACATGTTGACATGATGAGGGCAAAACAGGCTGAAAAAGTGGGCCATAAACTGCACATACCCTTCTAGATGTTGATGTTGTTTGGGATCAGATATAATATGGGGGACCCACCTCATTGGTGCTCCAGGAAACTGCTGCTGGAAATAAACCAGCCAAGCTGGAAACTCCAAAGGGTGGAAACTTTCCTCCCTGTCTTTTGGAGCCTTGCTGCTGCCTCCAAGGGCTCTCCAGAGGCAATAGTGAGGGATGGCACTCAACAGTTCCATTCTCCTCCATAGGAAGTCTATCCCAGTATAGGATGGGTTACTTTTTGGGGGATGGGTCACCCAGCCTGTCCTGGAACACAACACATAAGTACAGAAAGGACCTAAAGCACTTGCATGAAGACCTCTAAGCTTTGTGCAGATGCAGCTATTGATAGGGCAAGGTGTGACGGTAACCAGGGAAATTCAGAGAACCAGCAGTAGTGGGATGGCTGGGAAAAGGTGACAAAGCAATTGTCAAGATGCATTTTGTTCCTCCACAGTTAGCTCTGAGTTCTAACAAATTTGGTGTGATCAAAGGGACACAACTAAGTTGCACTCTTCACCCCCATACACAACCCACTAACTTGGTTTCACTGCCTGTCACTAGCCGTAACTTTAAATGGAAAGTTGATCAGGAAAGAGATAATCCTCACCTTTATTGTCTACTCCTGCTCCTACTAGTAGGGATGTGTATGAATATTTGTAACATTCAAAATTCAAATGAATTTGGGTGAATTCAGACATTCAGATACAAATAGAATGTTGTTACACTCGAAGAGTGACATTCAAATTTGAATCAAATGTCTTGATAAATTTGTGTAAAGTTTCATATGAAGCTTTGTATAGGATTTGTATGGGATTGAACATTCGTATCTAACACAAATCCTACCAAATTCAAAGGGATCTATTTGAATGAATACGAATTTTCTTGCATTCAATTCAATACAAATCAAATACAAAAAAAATTGTACACATCCCTACCTACTACTGCAAGAATAGTAATTCCACTCTGTTATGATTTATCATCTCTGTTTTAGTACTAATATGGTATAACGACTCATTAAATTTGTAATATTTATCCATGCTGCAATGGGTGTTGTGGGAACCGAAAGAAGAAATATTTGCACAACATTTGGGTGATGAAAGGCGTTACAGAAGTGCTAATTATCTCATTCTAAATGGATGCTTAGGCACTTTTTCTTTCCTTTGGTACTTTCACTTCATTTTCTCTTTTGCTCAGGTCTCATTTCACATACAAAGTGTGTTATTCAACACTGTTAAGCAATTTGGTGATGCGGATGTAATCTAAAAATTCATGCTACTTCATATTGCCACAGACTTCTAAACAAAATATTTATAACTGAAGGAGACACCCTTCCTGCAGCACTCAGGGCTCAAAGGGTTATTTGCCCTCTACTTCTAGAAGTAGGAGTGACCTCAAAATCAAGATTCATGGCACATGAATAGTTTTTTTTTTTCTTTTTGTTTCATTTCAGTTGAGTAAGAAACGTTTTCCGGCGGAACGTTTTAAAAAAGAATCTGACCCAAATAGGGTCAGATTCCCGGAGGCCCCTTGCGTCCACACATGTGCGGGCCGGCGGTGGCACGGCCAGATAGGAAAGGGTGCTGTTTGCGGATGCAACAGCACCCATCCCAATCCGGCTGCCAGAGGAGAGTGCATGCTTTCCATTTGACAGCTGGGGCTGCCCACCGGCCTTCGCCATTGGCTCTTTCAGGAGCTGCCATGGTGTGGCCGGCAGCCAGCTTCCCTGGCTTCCCCTCTGCCCGAGAAGGGCCGATCAGCCCTTCTCAAGCGAGAGGGAAGCTGCAGCCACCACCCCACCACCACCCGGGGCCACGCGCTTGCACTCGGGTGCTTACCTGGTCACGGTGCATCGACTTCTGGCATGGGGAAGTCCGGATTCCACTGCGCCTGCATGCGCCGTGGCCAGCATTGGCCAGACGCCATCACAAGGGTGCAACAGCACCCATCGAACAGCCAGAAGCCGACATGCCGCAACCAGGTAAGCACCCATGTGCGGTCGCACAGCCCCGGGCGTGGGGATGGCAGTGGCTGCAGCTTCCCTCTCGCTCGAGAAAGGCCGATCGGCCCTTCTTGGCCAAAAGGGAAGGCAAGGAAGCCGGCTGCTGGCCGCGCCATGGCGGAGGCCAATGGGCATGCCCACCTGTCAAAGAGGCAGAGCATGCGCTGTTCCTCTTTGACAGCTGGGCATGCACCGGCAATCCAGCTCTTTCCCCACCGCTTTGGAAGCGTTCACTTCCGAACCGGTTTAAGGGGAAAAGCCAGATGTAAGACCTGATTTTTCCGGTCTTACATCTGGGTCAGATTTTGGCGACAAAACCGGTTTAAGCAACTGGTTTTGCACACTGACATGTGGATGTGGCATACTCAAAGGGACCCTAATTCTGGTCCCTGTGCGGATGCCACATCCGAATCCTTCCCACATCTGGCTCTAATTCTGTTTTTAGAGCCTGTGTGGAAAGGCCCAAAGAGTGACAAAATAGGCCAGGGTATGTCATCGCAGCTTCCCATCTCCGGGACCTATTTCGGCACACTTCAGAGACTCAAACAGGCCTTCCGGTTGTGCATCACACAATTTTCAGATGGGAAACTTTGTGCGCAAACCTGGAGGTGCTTTTTTGGCCTCTGGAGAGCCCCAAAATAGGTCTGAGGATGCCACTGCAACCTCCCCAAAGGTAAGGGGGTGCTGGAGGGGGAAAGGAGGCAGCGGAGACATCCTTGGGCTTATTTTGGCACTCTTCAGAGGCTGCAAAAGCACTGAGCATGCAGAACCAGGAGGCCTAGGGCGAAGATGAATGGCAGCGGCTCAAAGTAAGTGGAGCAACGGGAGGCCATAGGGGGAAGAGAGGCTGCGGGGGTGTCCAGTATTCACTGAAGCATCAATGAACACTGGATAATCCAATTTGTGGACAAATAGGGCCTATGAATGTAGGTCTCATTCAGTTCATACACAAATGTCATAATTCATATGTATTCATATGAATTCCAAATGTGCTGAATATTCACGCACGTCCCTATTGGAAGTGCTTTTCTGGCCTCCAGAAACCCTATTTCAACCTCCAGAGAGTGTTGGAATAGGTGTGTGATCCACTGAATGCCTCCTGCCCGCCTCCCACACGCCCCCTTGCATTTTGGGATGCATTTTGAAGTAGGCCTTCTGAAGGCCAAAATAGGCCTTCCGTCCTGAGTCCTTTTCCCTTAAGGCACCCACAGGGCATGGCTAACTGCGGTTAACTGAAACCACGGTTGCCAAATCAGTGGATACAGGGGTCCGACTGTATACTGTTGCTCCACCCACTTCATTTGGCTCACCATACCTGTTACTTCTGAAAATATAATAAAATCAAACAGGCTGTAAAAAAAAAAAAGTACACATGGCTATCTACACAAAAAGAGCGTAGTATAAAATTTCATATATCAAGATAAGGCAACAGTCATTTTTCTGAGTTGCTCCAACAAATCTGTCATTCACTGTATTAAAAGCCCCACAGTCTCCATATCACCTCGTCCATTATTCCTTGTATTTCAAACTTCAATGCTCCTGTTCCAAAAAGCATCTTGATTTTGAATTCCCATTAGCCTAGCTATGATTGGGAACGGCAGCCACTCGACATGATGGAAAGTTCCCCTGTAAGAGCCTTCAGGAACATTTTTACACCCCAGATCTGAAGGCTGATTTCAGTTCTGCTTCTCAAGATGAATATTTCCAGCGCTGAGTCACATTACCTTTAAAGGCTGATCTCTCTGAACTCGTTTTGCCCTGCACAGCATGAGTGCAGACAGGATTCATGAGATGTTGCCGTTAACTCCTAAACAAACAGTGATTGCTCCCCTTAAGATACTTTGAATTTAAGACCGATTGAATGCTGCCCACCTGCAGCCTACAGCCTGAAGATCTGAAGTCCTGTGGCAGAATAAAACATAATTTAAAATAAGCAGTGGAAGCACTTATGAAAATAAATGCAAGGAGGTCGCGGGAAAAAAAAAGTCCATGTGAAGTGAACCCCCTGCGTAGTCGATCTGCTCTTTGGGTGCTTGATATCTATTAGCCTTCATGACACATCAGTTCAGAGACAAGGAGACCGTGTGTGGAGCAAGACCTCCGTCTCACTGAACCAAAAACAAAATCTTCATCTTAGCCACGGACCATTAGTACAAATGTACTGCATCAGGCTTGTGAGAGGTTTGCAGAGGACGTCTTTGAAGGAGACAAAACAGTTGAACTTCCTTGGTAACTTTCAGATGATGCACATAGGGCTATCCAATCACAAGAAATCATCTTTGAGTAGCAGTTAGTTCTATGTTGGTGGGGAGATGGTGTAATAAGATGTTTTTAGGAAGTAGTAATTTCCTGAAATGTCTAAGAACAAAACCTAATCTCAGTCTGCTCTTAGAATGGCCACACACATGCCCATGAGAATTCCACAAGCCATCATTAACACAGGTTATATCTAGATGTATAATGTTGCATCGCAGTGTAAAAATTCTCCAAGCTGAATTTTGTTGCTGTGGACATTTCGCTACCCTGAGGTCCTTCCTGCACTTATGTTCTGATCCAGATCAAGGGGCCTCTGCTCTAGTTGATGGGTCTCCTCATCCATACATTAATGTGGATCAAGGAGGCCCTGTGCTGATTTTATTTGCACAAGGCAGAGCCAGATCTGGATCTGTTTTAGACCCCCAAAACCATTGAAGGTGTGGAGGACAGCTGCAAAGCTCATGCAAGCTTTGCAACCACAGGTAAACATGGACTTGATCAGCACCATCTGTGTAGACAGCATTGATCTGGCCCATATATCTGCACAAAACTGAGCCAGATCTGGATTAAGAGACCCTTAATCTGGATCTTAGACCTCAAAAACCATTGGAGATATGGAGGACAGCTGCAAAGCTCATGCAAGCTTTGTAACCACAGGGAAGCGTGAACTCGATCAATGCCATCAGTGCAGACAGCATTAATCTAGCCAATGCGTCTAAGTATTCCGGATCAGTAGGTCCAGTTATTATGGATCTACTGATTCATATCAAAAAAGGCCTTAGTGCAGTATTTAGGATGCACTGCTGTAGGGAAAATCCAGACAGGAATGGGGCTCAGCATCCAGGGTTCCCATTATATTGGCCAGTAATCCAAATCCGGCAAGCCCCATCACCATTCCACTTCTTTTTCCCTGGATTTTCTGCAGAAACGTCTGCAGAAATCCGGGTGGAAAAATCCCTGTTGAAACAGGACTTTTCATGTTGATAAGCAAATTAAAGCCTTCGGAGACAGGAAAGGTGGGTTTTTCCCCTTATGCCTTCGCGATCAGCCTTTGGCTTCGGTGGGCAAAGAGGAGAAGGAGGAAAGGGGAACTGGGCTTTCTGCCACTGAGCCTGGCAGTGGCAGTGGCAGCTTGGCCGAGTAGAGGGGGGGGGGCGCCAGACAGCAATGAGCTCAGCAGTGGCAGCAGCGGCTTGGCCAAGTAGAGGCAGGGGCGCCAGGCAACATTGAGCCTGGAGGGGGCGCCAGGCAACATTGAGCCTGGAGGGGGCGCCAGGCAACATTGAGGCTGAGAGCAGCAGCAGCAGCTTCTGCCACGCCACACCATTTTTAAAGAGTGCTGATGTGCTTGTGCGTACTTGTGGGTCCGGTTATGGGAACAGCCCGATGTGCACTTGGTGCTGTTCATGGCCAGAAACTCAAACCCGCGGCAGAACCCGGACCAGAATAATCCAGAAACGCAGTAGGAGAGCAATAGTGAATTTAAATCAATAGAGTTTGAATGTTCTTGGGGAAGGGGAAATGAATTTGGACTGACTCCTTCAGCTCTCCATTCTTTAACTCATGAAATGAATGTCCTCTGGAGTTGAAGGCAAAACCTGTTATATGCTCCTTGGACATAAATCGCACATGGTTTGCCCTTATTCCCAAGACTGTCAGCATTTCATAACCAGGAGTATGTAGAAACTGTGAGAGGTAGTCAGGTCAGTAACCACTAGTGAAACAAACAGACAGCTGATGGGAGAAGGGCAAAGCAGTCATTAGCACTCCACCTAGGAGTATGACGGACTCCGTTTTGACCTCATTTTTGTTAAGTAATATTGGTAAGATCCACACCATGCCTTTATGATCCTGTAGAATTAAACTGAAGCCATAAGAACCTTCATTGTGCTGCAGAAAGACATGGAGGGCACAGGATACACATTCTTTTGTACCTTGGAGGACTATTCCACTGTAAGCGCCCTTTAGGGCAGAGCAGAAGAAAGTCGGGATCTGCACAAATATTTGTCACCCTCGAAATTCATACAAATTTGTTCAAATTCGGACATTCAAATTTGAATTGAATGTTAGTGCATGTGAAGATTGACCTCTGAATGAGAATCAAATGTTTCTGTACGTGTATGGAGCTTTGTTACATTTGTGAACCTGGGGAGGTGGGAAAGTGGCTGCCCAGTCGCATCTGCAGAGGATCCAGAGCGGATCTGAAGTGGATTTGAGAGCGGATTTGAAATGGAATGAGAGTGGATTCAAAGCGGATTCAGACCAGATTTGATGCGTTTAGACCATATTTATAGGGGATTCATAGGCATGTAAAAGGGTGTGCACGATTTGAATCAAATATCCAAAAATTCATTTTGACTTGAATCTTTAAAATTCAAATTTATCCAAATTCAATTCGAATTAAGCAAATCCAAATCTATTTGTTTGAATTTTTGATTAGAATTTGCACTTACGCATATTGATATTTGTATGTGCCCATATGCATCGCTGCACATCCTGTATGCATCCATACATGTGTGTATGCATCCCGTAGTTGTCCCGTATGCCACCCGTATTTGTCCCGTATGGATCCGTACATGCAAGCACATGTCACGTAAGAACCCATACACATACAAATGTCCGAATTTGAATTTATGGACATTCAGTTCAAATTCAAATGTCAAAATTTGGATGAATTCAATCAAATTTCAAATATCTTTGAATGTTCATGCACATCCCTAGGCAAGACTAGCAGCAGGGATTTAAATCTGATTCATATAGAACATATCAAATTCAAATCCTTCCGTATTCGAAGAGGCTTTATTCGAATGAATGGGAATTGCCTCGCACTCAATTTGAATCAAACATGAAAAACAAATAGTGGACATCTCCTTCCCTTTGTGCTGTGTGGTCTTACCTTCCAGCGTTCCTACTTCGCTAAACACAGGGAAATGGCCAACTTCCATGGCTATTTCATGTTCTCAGCAAAACACCCCTGGACAACAACTTCAAACAAGGGAACAAAGCCTAGCAAAGCATCATACTTTTTTCCTGGCTCATGGGTTGCCAACACTACTTGCCAAGAGCTTTGCTGGACAACTGTTGCCTTAAGAAAACATTCAGGGTTTATTTGATCCAGGACTGATCAATTTGTTCTTACAGCCCATGGAATTCTTAATACCTGATTCCAGTCCCATAATCCAAAGGCATTGATCTTGTTTCTTGCACTTTTTTTTTTTTTTACTGTGTCCAGTTTTCATAGGCATACGGTCATCACTTAAATGTAGTAATGCGGAACGGCTGCTTTAACACTTCTCTGCCACTTTGTCGGTTCCATTTTGCTGGCTTTCGCTTATCAGAAGTTCCCATCATCAAGTAAGCACTGTACAAAGGCTGTCAAGTTTTGGGAAGTTTTGCAATATCCTCAAGAATGAATCAAAAGCTTATCCTGTGCAGCTCCATGTTTTGAAGGAGAGGTTGGAATAAGCCCTGAGTTTGTCAGAATGCCACCAAAAAAAGTTCTCTAGGGTTTATTTCAAGTTCTCACCAACACCACCCCCCTGAAAAAAACAATATGAACAACTCCAACACTTCTCAAAAAATATTTGGGGAAGATATTCCCATTAGGGAATTCAAACATTCACATTCAAATAGAATATTGGCTACATTTGAAGTCTGCTGTTTGAATGCAAAGCAAATGCATTTGTGCATTCATTTGAAGATTTGTTATATTTGCGAAGGATTCACAGCAGATTCAGAGTGGATTCAGAACAGATTTGTAGATGCAACTGGTGGGGGGGAAACGGAAGCAGATTTGGAGAGCATTTGAAGAGCGTTCACAGCAGATTCTAATCCTACCACATTCGAAGTGGCTCTGTTCACATGAATGAGAATTTCCTTTGCATTTCCTTTGATGCGAAGAGAACACGGTAAAAAACAATGTCCACATCTCCAATTCCCCCTAACCATTCCTCCCACAAAAAGCTTGGGAGAACTGTTTGGGGAGGGCCATTTTTGCTCCGCTTTCTAGACATAAGCCTCCCAGACAAAAATCTGTTGGATCTGTGGGGTCTTTATATATTTATTTTTGCCCTGAGCCCACCGCCTCCCCCGCCTCCCTCCTGCACTTCGTCTTGCAGAGCCGTTTCCTTTCTTGAGAAGCTAATTGCTCCCTTCAATCTCCTCCCATTAGCAAAGCTTGATCTGTTTACTCAAAAAATAATTATGACATTCCATCCATAAATCTCTGATAATGTCAGCATTGTACTGATGGAATTATGACGTCCCGGGACAAATTGTCTGACCTGTTTTCTGTTTCCCACCACATAATTAAGGTGGTCGTGTGTTAAAGGAAGTAATTTTGTTCAAAGCCCTGGGATCAGCAAGGCCGTCTATTTCGCCTCTATTGCTAACAGCTACTACTTCCAAAACATGTTTCCCACCACAGGAGCGGCTCACATATCACCGCCACTAAAACAAGGCCACTAAAATAAGGAATTGGCATTGTTTTGCCGAAGCTTAGTCGGGGATCCAGACAAAACAGGGCACTGGTCTCCAGAGACGTTGAGCAAATAGGTTAATAAACGATGACAGGGGGTGTTTAAAAGCACCAAAAGGCCTAATGTGCTTGCTCCATTTAGTTCGATATTCTGTAAGGAGGTTTGTTTTCCCTTCCGCACATAAAGTGTGGGTGGCTGGCTGGCTACAGGTTTCTACGATCCCTCTGCTTTGGGGTCAGAGAAACTATGGGTGCCCTATGAAAACGTGCTCACTTGGTATTTCATTTCACTTCTAAGCTCTATTTACAGTTGACATAATCCAAACTGTAAGGTCCATGGAGTAAGAGCTGAGTTTTCTTTGACATTGGCTACATCCAGACATCCCTTACTTATTCTGCTATTTTTGAATATTCCAGAATAACGAACTCCTGAGAGTTCTTTGTTCTGGAATATCCATGCTTTATTCTGAAGGTGCATCCAAAAAGAGAGGGATAAGTAAGCGACATCTGGATGCGTCCACTGCCTTTCTTGGTGTCCGTACATGGTGCTGTTGGCATCCTAATAAGCATCACTCTTGATATGGTAGAAGTTCCAAATGTTCTAAAGTGACATTTAAGAACATGCACAGCCTTCAACTGATGATGCCCAGCTTTTATTCCTAATTCAAGAAAACAACCCAGTATTTTCTTTCCCTTTTTCTGGATATGTTTGAGGGGTTGTGGCAAACGTAGGAGCTTTTCTAAAATATTTTGCTACCTGTTGTGCGGTGTCCCCTCTCTAGTTTTGAGTAAAAATTTTCACCTTTGAAATCCATAATGTGTCATAAATATATGGACAGATCAAAGAGTATGGCTTGAATGGCAACTCCCATTAGTTAATCTAGAATAACCAGAAATTCCTTTGAGTGATCAGGAACTGAGACGTTTTCGCATTACTCCCGTTCCATTTGGAACGGGAGTAGGACGGGAAGCTTAAGACAGCTCCCGGCGCTTTCCCCTTTCACACACAGACGCGCCAGAACGCGTGTAAACGCGTTCCGGAGCGTCTGTGTGCGAATGCTCAAAGCGCCGGGAGCTGTCTTAGCCGGCAAAGGCCGGCCAGGGGCGCGGAGACAGCTGCGGAGGCAGATCGACAATCAGCTGATTGTCAAACAGCTGATTGTCGAAGCCGCGCCGGCGTCGGAGGCGAGCCCGCAGCTGTTCGGGAGACAGAAGCAGGCGCGAATGCTTCTCCTCCCGAATGCCTGCGGGTGGCTCGTCCGCGTTCGAACGCATGTAGAGCACTTTAAAGTGCTCTACATTTCGAACGCGAGAAAGACAGCTGCGGACACGTCGGAGCGCAAGCCGCGCTCAGGCAATGCGGATGCCGTGTCCACAGCTGTCTCCCACGCGTCCCGTTCACCCCCGTGCGAAAACGTCTCTGGATTGTCTGAGAAATTTAGGAAAGGTTGGGGAGTTTGAAGAACTCTCAAGTTTGAACAGATGTTGGAAAATTTGCTATTCTGTCCCATCCTGACTCTGGATTAATTTCTGCACAAGTCAAGATCAGAGGTTTAGGTCACTCCAAGCCAAGTCCTTACGTTCTCATGATGATTTCATGTCCCTTGAAAAGGAGGCCAGGCCCAGGAAGCTCTGGGCCAGTCCACCATTGTGGTGGACCCTGGCCACCTCATAGAAGCTATGAAGGCCCACACATAATTGTAGAGTCTCATGGAGCAGTTGTGACCTATTTCAAGAGTTCTTATTAGGCCACAAAGCCCAATGAGATTTAGTTCATTTTTAAGGTAACCAGAAATGCAATGCCGAGGTCTGCTCTGGTCTGAGTGAAGTCAGCAGGGAGGATGTGCTAGCTGTGACCCAACTCAACAAATCTCCAGTGGCAGCTGATTCTCAAGCTGGTTTGGTTGATTTGCAGTTTGCAGCAACCAAACATTCAGTTGTTCGAACATCCAAAAATTTGATGGGACCAAACCAGTCCCTCACTTGTGAACATGAAGTATTCAGTAGAACAATTCACATTTGCTTGTTCTTGCCCTTGGAAAGGAATTTTTCCCCAATTAAAAATATTTCTTGTTTTTGAACCAGTTCAAAATGAAGGGCTCACAACAGTCTGATTAACCAGTTCACTACTGAACTGAAAAACGAGTGTTCGGTCCAGTGATGAACCAAATGCAAAATTTTAGTTTGTGCCCATCGCTGCTAGAGAAGTGTGATTTAGTGGCTAGAGCAGGCACCTCAGATGACCCCAAACATGACTGCACATGCATGGGGCATCATCATTGCCCTGGCAATGGTGACAGAACACGCACAGTCATGCTGGGCTCCGAAATCAAGATGGCAGCACCCTGCTGGTGATCAGACATGTGTCCAGACACAGGTAAGTCTCTGGACACATGGGGCTCAGTGTGGTGTGTATTAGCATTCCCAAGTGCAAACACTAGTACATGTTAGTGGGTTCTGCACTTTCCTGGTCTAGAAGCCAGTTGCCCAGGAGCTTGCAGAAGGCTCCACACATTAGCCACCAGAGCTGTAAAGACCCTCATTCACCCTGTCATTCAGAATGTATTGAGCCTTGAGCTCCTCCTTTGCTTCAAAACTATACAAACAGTGTAAGCTCTCAGCTGAAAAAAGTCTTGTTGGAACACAACCTCCTGGCCTTGAGGTGGGAGCTTTCCCTCGTGGCTCTGCCTGACACAGCTATGCATCCTGCCTTCCGTTAACACAGTTACAGCCATTTCTGTCCCGGGGAAATAATGACTTACAGGAACATGGCTTGTTGGGAGAGCTTTCTGAGATTCCAAACATGTGGCAATTTACGAGTGTCCGCACAGGCTCTCTCTCTCTCTCCACCTCCCCACCAGCCTTCCCTTAAAAAACAAAACACAACCCTTGTGTGGCAGAACGTGCTGTACATTATAGCTGGAATTCCCCTAAGGCTTTACCACCATGGCTGTCCCAAAGCAACTCTGTTAGAAGGATCTCTCCGTTTTCCTTTTTTTCTATGCTTCCCCAACGTGCCAGTGGTGGATACTCCGCAGTCCACGCTGCCTCAGTAAAGAATGCTTTGCAATGACTGCTTCACACAGGCAATTTTGGACCTGGGGGTGGGGGGAGAATGAGGTGGCTGTGCATTCCTTCTGCTCTATTTTCATTCCAGCTCAATCCATACGGTCCTCCTGTCTGATGGAGCTGGGAGAAAAGAAGGAATTGAAATGTTCCTGTGCTCTGTTGCTAATTAATTAGACGGAGACAATTGTAGATCTAGGGCCTTACAACCTTCTCTTTACAGATCTCTTCCACTATCCCAATAGGATAATATTTTTAAAAGAAACATCCCTTGCTTAATTTTGGCAGTCCCAAATGCTGCTGTGCACGAATGCAATTTTCAGGATTCGATTTGAATTGAATATCTGGAGATTCGAATCAACTTCAATGTTTAGAATTTGAATGTATTCACATACTGTTCAAATTGAATACATTCGAATCTATTTGTATGAATTTTCAAATTGTATTTGAAGATACGAATGTCGACAACATTCAAATGTGTCCTGTTTTTATCCCGTATGCATCCCGTTTTCATCCTGTACGTATCCGTACAAATGCGTACGGATACAAATAAGACGCGTACAGATACATATGTAATACACGTACAAATGTCCAAATAATTCATATGAATGATTGAAAAAATTCAAAACTTCATTCAAATGTTAAATTAAAATTTAGAGACATTTGATTCAAATTCGAATGTCCAAATTTGATTGAATTCAATCAAATTTTGAATGTTTTGAATATTCATGAGCTTTCCTACGGGAGAGAAGATCAGAAAAGAGTGGTATTTCAAGAGGCCTTTTTGTACTTAGGTCAGTAGTCAACAATTAGTGAATGTCTGGTAAAAAGCATATGCACATGGAGTAGACTGTTATAGCCTCTAAGTGTGTCCTGTCTTCCCAGGAATTCACTAGTTGTTGATTAGGTGTGTAGCACTAAATTGTGTTCCACACTTTGACCAACGTTGACCGAAAGTTTACCTGAAGTGTCCAGCAGCGCAACCATTTGCTCTTCATCTGGTTCCCTGTGAGCAGGGAGGCTGGATCTGTGTAAATGCAGTGGCAGCTATGATCAATCACTTACCTCTGCTGTGAATGGACAACCGATCCCCGGCAGTGGTGTCTGGTCATAGAGTTGCAAGAGAGGCTTTTGATCACAGGTGCTGATGTGATTGGCCATAGTATGCCCCTGCTCAAACACACATCTCAGCAATGGTGGCCAATCACGGCAGCGAGAAGGTGGAACTTCCGGCTTCAGCAATGGTGGCCAATCACGGCAGCGAGAAGGTGGAACTTCCGGCTTCAGATGCAGCGGTGTGGGTTGGTAAATGGGAGGATCATTCACATTTCTGGCTGTTAATGTTTGCTTTGGGGAAGCTTACCTCCCAGCCAATGTGAATGGTCCACCTTTACCTGAAGTTTAGCAGCCTTAGTTCATGGCAGCCTAATCAGCTAAGTGCAGAAAGACCTAACGGGTGCTTCCACACAGGGGCTTTAACACCCATTAGTCACACATTCCAAGGTGCGCCTCCGCACCTAACCAGACTTAATGTGTGACTAATGGGTGTTACTTACACACCACATTTCAAGTGGTGTTGCGCCATGAAAACGCATCCACTTAGGATGCGTCCGCACGGCGCAAGTGTAACAACCCATGTCCCACCCCTGGCTCGCTACGATTGGCTCGCTGGAGCCAAGCGTGCCGAGCCGGGGGCTCCTACCTCTTGGCTCGCCCTCACCCCAGAAGTGGCGAATCACAGCTTCTGGAGCCAGGGCAAGCTTGCCTAAAGCCCACCCTAGCCCACCCTGAGGGGAGCACAGCCGATCCCCTCCTTACCTCATTGGCGTCGGCTGGTTTCTGAGGGTCGGCGCCCAGGATGCAAGCGCCTGCGTCCTGCGCGCCTCCTGAGTGGCTGGGGCTGCTACTGGCAGCCCTTGCCCTCAGGAGTGTTCTGAGCAGGCGGGTTGCCCTTAGTAGACAGTGCACCTGCTCAGAACACCTCCCGGTTTAATAAATCTGGATGCCGGAGATCCGGTTTAATTAGCCCCTGTGCAGAAGCAGCCAAGGTCTCTAACATTCTCTCTTTCCACAGATTTTGCTACCATTTAGCACACTCCCTTGTCTATAATTGTTGCCACGACAGTCCCCAATGATTTCTTCTTACCTCTATCCATGTCTGCCATATTATTACCCTATTACATTTGTTGGGCTTTTCTGTGCATCTATGGAAGGGATGCTTTCATTGAAAGGGGCAACCAAAAAATAGCCCTGCCTGATTGTACCCTTTGATTTCACACATTGCCCCTGAGGGCAGAGCTCGCTTCCTGACCCAAATCAGGCAATTTGGCCCTGGAAGGGAAAGGTGGTGGGCGCCGCTCCAGCAGTAGGGATGTGCATGAATATTCAAAATATTCATTATTTGTTCAAAGTAGTATCAATTCAGACATTTGTATACGAAGCAAATGTCCAAAGCCTTTGCACGAATATGAATATTTTGAGTTATTCATTCAAATTATTCAGACACTCGTATGTGTGCGGATACATACGCATTACATGCATACACATTTCTATGGATATGAACGGGACTAAAACGGGATGCATACGAGATAAAAACAGGATGTGCACGGATGTGTACGGGATGCATACAGACACATACAAATGTTTGTCGACGTTTGGATCTTCAAATACAAATACAATATTCTTACGAGTAGAAATGAATGCACATTTGAATTTTAACCACTGCGAATTGATTCAAATCTTCAGATATTCAATTTGAATCGAATGGAATCCCAAAATTCGCACTCGCGCACACCCCTAGTGTTTGTCCATATGCATCCTTATGGATAAGTACAGAATGAAAACGGGCTGCATATGAGATGCATAGAAGATCCATGCCATTGAATATGTATCGAATATCTGAACGAATAGATACAAATGTATTTGTATAGGTTCGAATGTCCAGACATTCAGTCTTCTTTATTTGTATGAATTTGGATTTTTGAAAATTCAATTTGTTGTAAATCAAATGTCAAAATTTGCATTTGCGCACACCCCTATCTAGTAGTCATTCACATGGTGTCTGACATGATGATCCAACCTCAAAAGTAGCCAGCCCAGAAGGTTACAATGTGCAGCAAATGGGCCATTTCTGGGCTTGAACCACAGAGTGTGGCGAAATGGCTGCGCACTCATGCACCACACTGCCTGGTCAGTGGAGACACAGTCCAGCATGCCCAGCTGTTGCTGCAGCAAGCAACCACACCCAGATAGGGGCGACCACACTTGTATGGCATTTAGTTAAGTGCTGGGAAGCTTTGGGGCAGAGCTGACATTCATAATGCAAATGTGTCCCAGGGAAATTAAGTGTGAAAAGGCCCTTCGACTGCATTAAAGTGGCAGGGAGCCCTCCAGACTCAAGGCCCACGTAGCTAGAGCATTCTGCTGACAGCTTGTGGGCTTCCAAACAATATATTTCCACTTGCAGTTCCTTTCTCTTTGCTGCTCCTTTTTTTCTTTTTTCTTTCCAAGAGATTGTTTAAATACACTTTTTACAGTGTCCAACGATTCGTCAAGGTAAGTCAAAGGCCATGCGTGAACTACTTGAAGGAGCCTTTTTATTTGCCAAGATGGCTTAATAAACTACAGAAGCTGAGGTCATCCCAGGCTCTCAATCATACAGCAAGCCTGGTGCTGACAGTTGTAGCAGAAAGTGGTGATGTTAAACATGCCGGAGGAGGCCAAGTTCCCCTTCCCAGGGAGCCAGTCAGGATGGGAGTGAAGATGGCTCCGTGAACCTGCTACAAGACATTGAATCTCTCTCTTCCATGCTCCCTCAATGACTTCCGATCATTCACACCACTCCATTTCCTCCTCTATAGATTCTAACGCAAGAGGGATTACAAAGGAATTCGTTCATACAATGAGCATTAACTGTAGAGGGTATTTTTAGCATTCTTGCTGCTCTGCTTGGAAAGAACTGGCTAGGGGTATGCACAAATGCAATTTTTGGGATTCTGGCTACCAGAATGAATGCTTAGGTGCATCTTTCAGGCTGGGGGGCGGGGAGAACCAGGGTGCTTCTAAGGCCATTTGCTGGGATTCTAGAGCAGGAATAGGTTTGTCCTTGTCTCTGCTTGAGATGCCCATGAGCATTTGGTGGGCCACTGTGTGCGACAGGATGCTGGACTAGATGGGCTGCGGCCTGATCCAGCAGGGCTTCTCTTATGTTCTTTGTTCTTATGTTCAAATCGATTATCTGAAGATTCAAATGTATTCAAATGTTTAAAATTCAAATGTATTCAAATTCGATTCCATTAAAATATATTCAAATCTATTTGTACAAATTTTCAATTTGTATTTGAAAATACAAATGTCGTCAACATTCGTATGTGTTCATACGCATCCATACATATCCCATTTTTATCCCGTAAATGAATCCCGTTTTGTCCTGTATATATCTGTACAAATGTGTACGGATACAAATAAGATGTGTACAGGTACATATGTAATGTGTACGGATTTGTATGTAATATTATTATCATTAAGAGTGTCCCTGTTTCCTTCCACACCATTTTCCTTTTGTATCTTGTCTCTTTAGATTGTAAGCTTGAGGGCAGGGACCTGTCTAAGATTAATATAATATTGTAATCCACCCTGAGACCTCTGGGTATAGGGCAGGTAAGTAAGTAAGTAAGTAAGTAAGTAAGTAAGTAAGTAAGTAAGTAAGTAAGTAAGTAAGTAAGTAAGTAAGTAAGTAAGTAAGTAAGTAAGTAAGTAAGTAATGCATACGTATCCTCGTTTTTCACATCTTCCACAAATCCAGATTAGAGGGCCACTGGACCTAATTAGGAACAGATCTCCCACAATGCAGTGTCAAAGCAGCATTCTTAATGGGACCCTATTCCATCCTGATGTGCGGAAGGTACCTTGTGTATGCCTGCCATATGTGTCCTTATCGAGTGCTTAATGAGGTCTTAAGTATACGTGTGGAAACAGCCTACACTCATGTGAGACTTTGAGGCACACATGCGAGCTGACATTCAGCTCCTGGACAGTTGTCAGAAGATGGATGTGAATTGTGCTCCACAAAAAGTGATGCTTTAGAATAAAAATCCATGTGAGGTTTTATCCCTTTCACATTGCAAGGTAGCCGTGAAGCAGTGGGAATTTTTGCTATGTCAGCCAACCAGTAAAAGCTTGCATAATTCCATGCTCACCCCCAGCCACGCATGCTCCCCCCTTTCCAAGGCTGGTTCTGACTCTACTAACATAAAAGGAATGGGTAACACTCCAAGCCTGGATTCCTAGGACCATCTGCTAACCAAAATGGCAGAGAAAAGGAGGGGGGAATTAATTATGAATGGTGGCTTCCCATGTTAATCATTTATTGTAAAGGAGTTTTCCAGGTTGTTTACGATGGTACTTGCCTGAGGCAGCACACTGTATAAATTGTCTGATTACAGGATACGGAGTAATTCTTAATAGGCCTCAGATGATTAGCAGAGGGGGGAAGAAATTAAAGAGGACGCTTTCCTTTAGGTATGCAAATGGCTTGCAGAACAATAGACAGAGATACTATGGAGATGGATGCCCAGCTCTGCCTTCCCTTTCACCCTTGGAAGCATGAATTGCCATGCTTCTTCACCACCAAATTCCATGGCAAGCCTCTCTGAGGCGATGAATGTGGTTTCAGGGTCACAACTCAAACAGCAAAGCTTAGACTATGCAGATATGGCTGAGCCATTTGGCGGACCTGGGCTGGAGAGGAAGAGGGGTCAGTTCTTGAATCCATCTTAAAACCTTGCCTCTATACTTTGAGTTCCAAAGGATTTCACACTGCTTGGAATTGCTTATCTGGATCTGGCAGCCTGACTTGGTTCTCTGTCCTGAAGCTGCTCATGAAAATAAAATGTGATCCATCTACTTCTGCCCAGGAACACAGGGATGATGTTGAAGGCAAGCAATCAGCCAGGTTAATGGGTGACTTCAATGAAGCAAAGCTACGGTAACAACCATCGGGTCTCAGAAGCAATGGAGATGCAGGAGGAATAACAAGAAGGCATATATCTTGGGCATTCTCCTGAGCAGTCATTGTCCATACAGAGACCAGCCACCATTTCGTCCTGCTTCAAAATCTCTTGTATGAAGTGTTGGTGGAGGACAGTTACACATCAGAAGGCATCTACTCTGTGAAGAACTGCCATGTTCACATCTGAGTTCAATATCAGAGATCTGGGGCGATTTTGCACTTTCCTTCCCATCCCATGGACAGTGTTGAATTGTGAGTGCTAGTCAATGACAGCCCATCCCCAAATGATCAAGCACATACTTGTGTTCGATCGCCAGGCTGCTATGGTGATGCTGATGCTCCGCACAGTCGCAGTTGTGTCAGGGGGTCATGTGAGCTGCCAGTGTGCTTGCATGGCACCTCCCAGGACCTCCCCAGCTAGCAGTGGTGTGAATGGTCACCAGGTGGATGCTGTCAGGTAAGTACCTCAGTCATGTGGGGTAACTGTTGGTGAACTTGTGGTGCATGATGTTGTGCACCACAGCCAGTTCATGATAGGTGAACATCTGGGAAGGCAGGGGGCGCCTGTAGGCTTCAAGCGCCTCCTGCAAGTGCAGATGCTCTTGCCCAGATGTTCACCGATCGTGAGCTATGGGCTGAAGTGTAAATCAGCTCCTGGGAGGAAGGACCAGCAGACTAAGCAGGCACACAGATCTCCTGGCCCATTTCCCTCACTATCCCATTTATGTGAAGAAACTAACGTTCAGCAACGGTTCACAAAATGTTCCTACAAGGGAACCAAAAGGAATGCCAGATTCTAGTTGGATGCCTTGTTTTTTTAATCTTTCCACAGCACATTATGGTCCTACTGCAGGACAAAATGCAGCTCTGTGTGATGAAAGCCTTGTGGATCCTGGTCTGTCGATCACCATTGCCAATGTTCCTCTGTTGGCAACATGTGTCAAACTGGTTGTTACTGAACTCATTTTGCAGTGATCAAGGGGTGTTTGAATGTTTGTTACTGAACCAGACATGTCCAATGTAGAAGTTTGCATGAATGTTTGAAGGTATTCAAAATTTGATTAAATCTGCCCGAATTTTGACATTGAATTTGAATTGATTGTCCATAAATTCAGATTTAAAGGTTCGAAGGAATTTCAAATTTTGGATCTATTCCCGCATCCATACCCACTTCTATGGATCCACATGGGATGAAAATGGGTTGCATACGGGATAACTACGGGATGCGTACAGATACATAACGATATGTACGGTCATATATGAATGTTGTTAACATTTGTAAGTGTAAATTTGAATTGAAAATTTGCTTAATTTGAATCAAAATTGGTTAAATTCAAATTTTAAAGATTCAAAGCAAATCGAATCCTGAAAATTGCATTCGTGCACAGTCTGTTCTTATGACACATTCACATTCAAGCTGAAAATGGGATACATTCAATGAACTGTTTGATGAGTTGTGGTTGGGCTCCGTGTCCTTAAAAAAAGGCATACGATTATCTGTCCTGCTATCAGTCATTCACCTTTTTAATAGTTCTTCACCTATTGGTGACTGTGTTGTCTTTCGCGATTAGGTAATTCAAGACCCAACAGCTGTTTATGTAAAGGCTACTAGACCTCTGCTGGCTCATGTTTTGGTGACAGGGAAACTGGGTGTGCTATTGGTTGCTTTGGGATCCAGGAGGGAGGGAAGAGCTAAAGGGATAAGTTTTGAGAAGGCTGCTTCCAAGAGCCAGCATAGATGGGCTGTAGATCTATAATTATGCATGTATATTCATTAGGTTCACAGTTCATATGAATTCAAACTTTTGTATTTGAACTGAATATCAGCTACATTCAGAGACTGACATTTGAATGCAAAGCAAATGTTTCTGTGTATTTGTTCAAAGTTTCATTATATTTGCGAAGGTGGGGAGGTGGCAAAGAGGCTGACGAGTCACATCAGCAGAGGATTTAGAGTGGATTCAGAATGGATTCAAAGTGGATTCAGAGCAGATTTGAACAGATTTGGAAAGGAACTTGCAGCAGAGATTCGAAGTGGATTCAAAGAGCATTCAAAGAGCATCCCCAACAGATTCTAATCCTACCATATTTTAAGTGACTCTATTGGCACAAATGTGGATTTCCTTAGCATTCTCTTCAATGAGAAGTGAACATGGGAAAAAAATGTCCACATCCCTAAGCTATAAATCAGCTGTGTCATTTAGGGATGTCCAATAATATTCAACACACTGAAAACTCGTAAGAATCTGTCCAAATACGGACACTGAAAATCAAATCAAATGTTGGTATGTTCAAAGACTGACATTCAAATATGAATCTAATGCTTTGAAACATTTGTGTGAAGCTTTGTTACATTCATGACCTGCGGAGGTGAGAAAGCAGCTGCCCCAGTCACATCTGCAATGGCTCCAGATTGGATTCAAAACAGATTCAAAGTGGATTCAAAGTGGATTGAGAGGGGATTTGATGCATTCAGAGCAGATATGTAGGGGATATGTAGAGATTCGTCGGCAATTCTTAGCAGGGATTCAAACTGGATTCATAAGAAACATTCATATCAAATTCGAATCCTACCACAATCCAAAGAGATGTTTGAAAGGATACGGGGATTTTTGCATTTGATTTGCATCAAATATGAAAAAGCATCCATGCACATCCTTGGCAAGATTGTCTTTGTTCATTTCTTTCTTTGCTCATCTCGTCAATGTTTGACTTACAAGATACTTCAACCTCAACTTTGTTTTCTCCACCAGTATACAGGTGTACCAGGTGCCCAAATCTTAACATAGGGAGGTCACATCCTTCCTCAGTCTAAGTGAGAGTACCCACACAGAACAGCCAGGAGCAATGTGGAGCAGCAGTGTGCATGGGAAAGGCACACAGAAGGCCATCAGCAGTAGGAACCAGCTGCTGTGCTGATCCTGGGCCTTTCCGCACTTGGCTTTAGTTTTGACTATATCCTAGGATAGGGGCCTGTTGTCCGTATCCTAGTGCAGAGACGTTTTCGCACGGGGGTGTTTGGAACGCGCGGGAGACAGCCCGGAACGCGGCAAACGCATTGCCGCCGCGGGGCTTGTGATCTGACGTATCCGGAGCTGTCTCTCGCGCGTTCCAAATGTAGAGCACTTTGAAGTGCTCTACATGCATTCGGGCGCGGACGAACTGCCCGCAGGCATTCGGGAGGAGAAGGATTCGCGCTTGCTTCTCGCTCCCGAACAGCCGCGGGCCCGCCTCCCCCACCGGCGCAGGTTTGGCAATCAGCTGTTTGACAATCAGCTGATTGCCGATCTGCCTCCGCAGCTGTCTCTGCGCCCCTGGCCGGCCTTTGCCGGCCAAGACAGTTCCGGGCGCTTTTACCGTTCACACACAGGCACGCCGGAACGCGTTCCGGCGCGCCTGTGTGTGAACGGTGAAAGCGCCCGGAGCTGTCTTAAGCTTCCCGCCTGAACGCGTTCCGTTTGGAACGCGTTGCAGTGCGGAAAAGCCTCAGACTATGGTAGGCCCCAGGTAAGGCCTGGGATCAACCATAGCTTGAATTAACATGTGGACAACAGACCACTATCCTGAGATACATTCCAGAATAAGGCCCAGTATGGAAAGGGCCCCTGCCTTCAATACCACACTGCCTTTCTGAATCCCAATAAGATTGTGAACACTTTCACTTTTTTTTAAAAAAAATGATGATGCAGCCCCTCCTAGGGGTGTGCACAAATAGCTTTTTTGCATTCAAATTTGAGTGGAATCAAATGCCAAAACATTCAAACCCGATACATTCAAATCCATTCGTTCAAATGTTAGATACGAATTTGAAGATACAACTGTCGACAACGTTTGTATGTGTTATATGAATCTGTACACATTTCCTATGGATCCTGTTTTATCCCGTATGCAACCCGTTTTCATTCCATATTATAAGCACAAATGCGTACAGATACGTATGATAGTCATACAGATACATATGTAATACATACGCATCTGCACATTCGAATCATTCAAACAAATGTCTAAATTCGAATGTGAAGACATTCTATTCGAATTCGAACATCCACATTTGAATGGATTTGATCAGATTTCAAAGTTTAGAATATTCGTGCACATCCCTCGTTCCTTCTTTGTAAGCTTCAGGTGGTCGAACTGTCAGCATCAGAATGAAGCCATACTGGTGGACAGAAAGTATAGAGCATCCCTACTGAAGCAACAAATTTGTTTTGGATTATCTGACGCACAGCACTGTTAAGGAAGCAGTCGGCCAGGTTAGGTGGAAGGAAAGATGCCTGAGCTGAGTTTGCCAAACTGTTACAAGTAAAGAAGAGGCTTTGGAGGGGGGGAGAGGGGTGGGAAAGCAAATTTTATGACACAGCCATTTCAGACTTGTAAGAGCAGTAAATTGGGATTTTGTGGAATATTGCTCTTCGTTCATTTATTTCAGCAAGAAACAAGGGAAACAGCACTTTGAATGTAATACTAATGAATAAATAATACAGCCATTTGAAAGGTGCTTGTTGGGATGGAGAAATATATCCAGTGTATATTTTTTTAATGGCCCTTGAGTTCTATTAACATTTCAAGTTTGGATGCTATTCAAGGTGTAGGCTGAGGTGAAGGGCTGCTGTTATTGCCTAGATGGATTTAATCACATTAGGTTCTACATATACGCAAATAACATTTGCGTCCTTATATTCCAAGTTAACTATTCCTGAGGCTGTCATGATCCATCATGACTGATGCTGAGGTCCTCTTCAGGGAATGGAGCCGGTGCCTCACCATTCTGGTATATACTCTCTTTGGCTGCATCCACTTGCATTTTTATCAAAAGCAGCTCAAAAGTGGCATGGAGGTGTTAGCACGTGGCAGCTAGTGTTTCCATTCCATCCCAAACTCAGAATTGTTCAGAGGTACCCTTAGGCCAGGTCCATTCACAAATACAGGGGAACATAAGAGAACATATGAACATAAGGGGAGCCCTGCTGGATCAGGCCACAGCCCATCCAGTCCATAAGAACATAAGGGGAGCCCTGCTGGATCAGGCCACAGCTCATCCAGTCCATAAGAACCAAAGAGGAGCCCTGCTGGATCAGGCCGCAGCCCATCCGGTCCATAAGAACATAAGGGGAGCCCTGCTGGATCAGCCCACAGCTTATCCAGTCCATAAGAACATAAGGGGAGCCCTGCTGGATCAGGCCGCAGCCCATCCAGTGCATAAGAACATAAGGGGAGCCCTGCTGGATCAGGCCACAGCCCATCCAGTCCATAAGAACATAAGGGGAGCCCTGCTGGATCACGCCACAGCCCATCTAGTCCATAAGAACCTAAGAGGACCCCTGCTGGGTCAGGCCACAGCCCATCCAGTCCATAAGAACCTAAGAGGAGCCCTGCTGGATCAGGCCACAGCCCATCTAGTCCATAAGAACCTAAGAGACCCCTGCTGGGTCAGGCCACAGCCCATCAAGTCCAGCATCCTGTCTGACACAGTGGCCCACCAATTGCAGCAGAGAGAAGGGCAAACCTTCTCCTGCTCTCAGATCCCAACGAATGGCCTTAGAAGCACCGTGCTTCTAAGGGGACTTCTTCTGGGAGGCTTCATGATCACCCCTTAAAATGATACCCTTGCATATTCTTTCTGCTAATGGCTCCACAGTTGCACAAATTCATCTGTTGGGGTGATTGATAGTAGGGGTGTGCACAAATGCAATTTTTGAGATTCAATTTGATTCGAATTGAATATCCAAAAAAAATTTAATTTGATTTGAATCTTTAAAATTCAAATATACCCAGATTCGATTCGAATTAAGCAAATTCAAATCTATTTGCTTGAATTTTTTATTCAAATTTGCACTTACGAATGTCGACAACATTCGTATGTGCCCATACACATTGTTATGTATCCTGCACACAGCCATACACATCTGTCTGCATCCCGTAGTTATCCCGTATGCAACCCGTTTTCATCCTGTACTGATCCATACAAATACATACAGATGAGGTAAATATGCATATTGTGTACGAACCCGTACACATATTAATATCCGGATTCAAAATTTCTTCAAATGTTTAAATTTGAATTTACGGACATTCTATTTGAATTCAAATGTCAAAATTCATACAAATTTGATCAAATTTCAGATCTCTTTGAATAACCATGCACATCCCTAATGCTAGATCTCGAAGCCAATGTTGGGGGGGTCCCAAAGGTGCATCCCCTCCCCCTAGCCTCCTTTGGACCCCATTGCCTGTTTCCAGTGGAAACAGGCTCCCTTTAATCCAGATTTTCTGGGAGAAGACCCCATTGTAGACCCCTTTAATGGGGTCTACAGAGAATCCGGATTAAAGGCCAAAATGTACCCATTAGATCCGGATTTCCTCAATGGCAGTGGAAACAATCAGGTCCAAATGGGTGCCGTAGTGGAAATGGGGTCATCCAGCTCACACCCAAATGGGTCCTAAATGGGTGCAAAAATGGGTACTTTTGACAGTGGAAAAACACCCCAAGTTTATTACTATAGGTGAGTCCAGCAGCCATCACACTAATATTTGTGGGGAGGGTGAAGCGGCAATTTTCAGCCAAGCCTGGATATCTGTGAACAGAGTTCCTTCTGCTGTGCATGAAAGCATTCAGTGAAGATCCCAAGCAAATTGCAGCCACGCTTGTGCCCCCATCCCATAGCAGAAGCCACACCATTCTGTCTTGGTGCTGTTTCCTGAACAGATCTTTCGAAGAATTCTGATGATGTGTTTGTTCTCATGTGTTTAATTGTGTGTGCTGGGTTGCGCAATGCTGTTGTTTTACTACTGTTATAATGGATGTGTTGTAAGGCTTCTTGGAAAGCCGAAGTAGAAATGAGTGAAATGCATCAATTAATATGCCTAATTACATGAACTTTCCATGCATTTCTGCTTGTAACTTTCTGTTTCTGTTACATTAAATCCTGGTATTTATTGCAATAACGTATCCAAAGATGGAACCTCTTAGTCAATATTCCATCAAGTAAGCTGAACAACTTACATCTTGCCAGTCCTACAGTTTTCTTTCTTTCTTTCTTTCTTTCTTTCTCTCTCTCTCTCTTTCTTGTGAGGTGGGTGGGTGATGTATAATATTAATTTGTCTCATTTTTTCCCCAAGTTTTCCAGCCCCATCTCGTACATTTTACAAGCTGTAGCAAAGTGTAAGAAACGCCTCTAGCTACTGGTTGATAGCTCCAAGACGCTTAATCGGAAAAACATGGTGCTCTGATGAAAGCCTGACAAATCAGGAGTGGAAAAGAACTGTCACGCGCTAGCAGATCCAGCACCAGAAATCTTGCCTCCAATGACCATGTCAGAATCACTCAGCGGTCCACGAAACAGCAGTGCTTAAGCAGCAAATAATGTTTGGCGTTCCCCTTTTTCTCAGAAGAACAGCAAGCCTTGGAGTTTAACACAACCACAAATCAACAACAACAATCAACTGGAGTGTGGAAGAAATGTGTCTGGGGTGTATTGGACAACATGCAAAACCACCATAGCAAGGAGACCAGGAGGAAAAATTACAGGGATATTTTAAGGAGTATTTGCCGTGATAGCCAGACATGGGCCCTTTCTGCGCTGGGTCTTACTCTGAATTATATTCTAGAATAGAGATCTGCCATCCACATGTTAGTGCACATGACTTCAAGCCCTGGTGCTGCTACTGCCGTAGTCACAAGAAATGCAATACAATAAATGACATGAATGCCATAAATAAATGCAGTGAATAATCACTGCAAATCACCTGCCGAGAAAGTATCTTTCTTCAAAATGCATGTGGAGCCAGCTCATGCAAAAAGCAGAAATCTCGTGCAAAAGTGTTGGGAGAGTTCAGAAAATAGGAGACTCTTGAATCAAAAGTCATTGGGATGTTACAGGATGAAGTATATGAGGGTCTGTTTGTTTTAGCCAGGAAATCCACTTAGAAGAAAACCCTTAGAAGGAATCTTCATTTTCTCCTCTGCTGGTCTTGGAAAACGTAACCCTCTCCCATCTGTTTACAGTTTTATATACCAAAGAGTTCCTGAGCTGAAAGAAGGCACATCAGTCAGAGGTAGAGATGTGCATGAATATTCATAGCATTCGTTATTCATACAAATTCATACTCCTGCACAAATTGAATGTTACAATATTTGTACATTGCCATTCATACAAATACAAATGTTTCTGGACATTCGTATGATTTATTTCAGACATTAGTTAAACTGGGGAGATGGGAAAGTGGCTGCGCCAGTCACATCTGCAACGGATCCAGATTGCAATGCAGATTAAAAGTGGATTCAGGTCAAATTTGACACTTTCAATTTGTTACGGGATACCTATTGGATACCTATTGTATACGTATCAGTTCGTGTGAGATATTCATATGGATACGAACAAATACATTTGTATCAAATAGAATCCTACTAGATTCGAAGGGGGTCTATTCATACGAACACGGATTTTCTAACATTCGATGCGTTATGATTCATCAAAAAACCTATATGTGCCCATCCGTAGTAAGAGGGAATCTCTTAGAAGGCATCTTCATTCTATTTTGCCTGGGAAGCCTGCCTGCACCCACGCACCCACGCACACACACCAAATGGGTTTACAATTTTATATATGGAGCTGGTGGCCTTTGACAAGCAAGTCACATTGTGGGGCTTTGAACAACGCCTAGTGATGGATAACTTGACTCCCCTCTTGCTTTTATCAACAAATGTCAAATAAGGCCTGGAAGAGTCGTGACATTTTGCCCAAACGGCCAAGAGTGTTTCATTTTCTTAGCACTTTGGTTTCCTCTGTGCCTTTAATCAGGGCCAGGGGGATATAATTGCTCCGTCTGGGCCCGGCTTTGGGCATGCTGTGCAACTAACAATTAGTTTAGAGACTGTGATCTATAAATTTTGAGAGGGGGTGGGAAAACTAAGAGGATTCGGTGAGCCCGAACCATTCTTCCTAATGAAGAAAAATATCACACCGGAAGGGACCGAGAGTGCTATCAAAGCGACTTAATATCATCTGGTAGTGATTTGTAGCTCCCAATAATATATTGTGATCATTTTCAGAGGAGGGGGCTGCAAAAGGAGGAGGGGGAGGGAGGGAGGGAAGGGATGCGACCACTCGCTCAGTTGCCGAGACGTTTTTCCAAAAACAAGAATCGCCATCTGTGCAAACGTCCCCTAATCGGGAGCCACCGTCTCCCTGGCAAATGGCCAGCGTGAGATGGCCGGAGCAAAGGGAAAGACTGCAGGAATGTTGGGGTTATTTATTGTTTGTAAAAATAAACCGAGTGGACTAAGATGTATGTGAGGAATTTATATCAAACAGCTGCAAAAGCAAGTCGCCCGGTAGGGATGGGGTGGCCGTGATGCAACTGGACCACACGGAAAGCCATTCGTATTAATCTTAGGTCTCATGACAAGCTACGGCGTGGGCCTACAACCAGAGTTACAGCCCAGCCTTTGCCTTCATTGGCCTCAGCTGACTCCATGGCTTTCCCTCACAGGAATTCACCAGTAACGCAGAGGACAGTTTTTATTAGGGGGAGGTGGCCTGGGGGAATTGACAACTTAGTGTAATGAGTAGATAAACATGACAGAAAATGGGCCTCATGATACAGCACGATACAATTCAAAGTAAACGGTGAAGCCCCTCAGAAAGGAGATCCAGGTAAGTCCAACTGCCGATCATTGCTGGAGCTTGGTGAGGAGACTCTAACTTTGTCAGAGTGATTAGGCCGTATGTGAATGTTTTGCTTTATTTTGGATCCTGTTGAGAATTAAAATGGAGTATAGACTAAAAATCCAACTGTGACTACAGATATACCCCTTAGGTACCCACAACACTTGCCTGCATTGGATAAGCAAGGGAAGCTCAAAATGTGGTTTGTTAGGGTGCTGGCTGCCATCAGACGACTGCCATTGTTGGGTCTGCCACAAAGGCCTGTCGTGGCTGTGCCTTCATATTGTGCCATGTGACATTTGTCAGCAATGTGGTGTGATCTAAAGCAGCAAAAGTGGCTATACATCGGGTTGAGCACCGAGCCATTTTGCCCAATTGTTATAAGAGCATAAGAGGAGCCCAGCTGGATCAGGCCACAGTCCATCTAGTCCAGCATCCTGTCTCACACAGTGGCTCACCAATTGCTCATGGGCATCTCAAGCAGAGACAAGGGCAAACCTTCTCCTGCTCTCAAATCCCAGCAGATGGTCTTAGAGACTTCTTGCCTGTCTCCCCAGCTTGGGAGATGTACCTAGGAATGCATTTTAGTAGCCAATGACACATCCGCCGTCCATGAATTTATCTAAACCTTTCTTAAGGCCACCTAGACTGGTTGCTGTCACCACCTCTTCTGGTAGCAAATTCCATAGACTGATGACCCTCTGGGTGAAGAAATGTTTTCCCTTGTCTGATCTGACTCTCCTACCCATCATAGAGTACCCCTAGTTCTAGCACTGTGCGATAGAGAAAAGAATTTTTTTCTATCCACCTTTTCTATACCAAGCATGATTTTATATATTGCCAGGTGATGGGCATCGCACTAAGCCTGATCGGGGAAAGAATGGTGTCAGGGGGCTCTGAGAATGAAGAATCCCACACTCTCACTTCTGTCTTTTTATAGTGTCTTCATGATGGAAACGCTTTCAATAGGAATACGTGCACGTGTGACCCTTGTCACTATAAGAAGGCCACCTGATCACAGCCAAGGCTAAACTATCAGATTTTGCCACTGGTCAGATTGACTAGGGCCATTTCTGCGCTTAACTGCCCTAAATCCAGATTATTGGACTGCTGGAAAACATCCCCCAGTAGTTCCAGAATATGCAAGCACACTGTCTGCATACTTCCTGTGTTACAGAATAAGGCCCTTGGTCCTCTTGTGGACCCAGTTAAATGGATTCAGAAGCACTCTAGATTAAGGGCCTTCTTAGTCTGGATCTTACTTTGTCCATTGCAGACAGCTGGACCAGCAGGTAGTGGGCCTTTCTATTAACATGTAGATGAGGAGACCTGCGATCAGGATTAAGAGGCTCCTTAATCTGCATCAACTGTAGGTGAGAAAGGGCCTGCATGTGAGTGGTGTTGTAGTTCCAGGACGCCTAGAAGGCAACATGTTGAGGACACAAGATTAAAAATCTTTATTTTAGGGAAGGAAGGAAATTTGCAAGGATATAGGAAAGGAACTTTAGAACAGTGTGAGAAGATGTGGAGACAAACAGCAAGTCATTTTTCATACATTCAAGTCAATGCATAAAGTATTGCATTTAGTAGGAACCTCTGGGGTTCCATTCCCCCCATTAGGACTGCAGCCAGCCACCAAGCGGAAATCCTGTTTTTGCCCTCGAGGGAGATAGTGGCAGAGGGGGTGGTGATCTTCATCCAGCATGGATTCTTTGGCTTAAGTTTGAAGACTCCAAGCTGAGATACTGGTCATGCAGCCAGCATGACTCCCACCCTACAAGTGGGATCTGAACCACCCACTGGAAAGCAGTCTCAGTTTACGGACAGTAGGGCCATGGTCACACCTTCACTTGAAACCTTATTCAGTCCATCTTCAGGGGTGTGCACAAATGAGTAGAATCAAATGTCAAAACATTCAGTACAATTCGAATGTTAGATTAGTATTTAAAGATATGAATGTTGACAACATTCGTATGTGTTATACGTATCTGTATGCATTTCATATGCATCCCGTTTTATCCTGTATGCATCCTGTTTTCATCCTGTATTATAAATGCAAATGTGTACAGACATGTATATTTGTACAGATATGCATGTAATACATACCTATTTATACATTCGAATGATGAGAATCATTCAAACGAATGTTTCAGAACATTCGAAATCCATTCGAATGTCTAAATACGAATCTGAAGACATTCAATTAGAGTTTGAACGTCCACATTGGAATGAATTCAGTTGGATTTTGAATGTTTAGAATATTCATGCACATCCCAACTGCTTACACTTTTCCATTTCTATTTGTTTTATTTGTGGACTTTACACACTCCATTTGGGCTTTCCTGAATGGAAAGTTCACAAATAAACCAAATAGAAACCAGAAGGTGTAAGCAGTGAGACCTGAAGATGGACTGAAGAAGGTTTTAAGTGAAGGTAAAACCACTTACCTAGGATTCAACATTTAACTCCAACTCTGAATCTATCCAGGATCTTTCCCCCTTCAATATCTCAAATTTAATTTTCCCTGTAACAATTTAATGTTTGTTTAGCATACATTTATATCAATTTGACATATTCCGTTTCTCTTTAATTATTTTATATGTATTGTATGCATCTTTGCTTTATATCTCCATTTCTGCAATCAACTTTGGATCATGCAATGAATTTGAGTACCTTCCTTCCCCCTCCAATGCATGCAATTTTTGACAATTAGAGGAAATTAGAGAAGAGTGAATTTCATTTAGAACACCTTACTCTGTTACTGAGAAATTCATATACAATTTATAACCAAATGGGAATGACATATTTACTCCATCTGTATGTTTAGCAAAACATTTTTTCACAAGTACAGTCTGTCTGTTTGTTTCCAAAGCTTGCAAAACCTTTTCATCAGAGGCAACAGAAGGTCAAAATGAATCCTCAGGAGAAAGCGATCATACTAACCAACCAGTTTCAAACCTCTGCAAGCGTAGTTCTCATTTTTGGCTTTTCTTTTTCCCCTTCACACTGCTTAGTCCACTGAGCTGGTGAGCAATTTTAAGCCCCAATTTTTTTTCTCAACAGGAAAGATTTGAGCATAATAGAATTATGATCATGTAAGGGCAGAGCAGACCTTGGAGGTTGATTTGCTTGTTACGTGCTACTTTTTCATCCCACCTTTGACTCTCTGCTATTTGTGAGGACAATTTTGCCCGGGCTCTACAGGCCTCAGTCACCACGTACATCAACCTCCAATGCATTTATCTCCCAATAAAACGTGAGTAAATCCAGCCCTGGTGGAGCAAGTCTAGAGAGAACTTTGCCATACCAATGCATAGCCATCACCTACTTTTGCAACTTGTTGAGTGCTCAGTCTGCTTTGCATGATGGCACCTTGGTCAAGTGAATAAAGATGTTATGGTGCTTTGGAATGGAACATAAAGAAGTGAGCAAAGTAGGGGGAAAGCTCTTCAAGGGTCTCCCTCTTAATCCTATTGCGGCGGGGTCTTATTAAATTGTTCCTCACCACAAATTGATTACAGCTGCAATCCTTTTTAAGGAGGATTATTTGAAAATCCCAATTATTAGGACTGTTCTTCACAATAACAAATAACACCTCCCATGGCACGGAAGAGAACGGCTAACACTGAGAGCTGGGAAGCTACAGCTTCAACTCCTAATAGTCCCAGTGAATATCACTGGGAAACGGAATAGGAACGTGTCTTCTTCATTAGGGTGTGCACGAATGCAGGTTTTGGAATTCAGTTTGATTCGTATCAAATATCCAAAGATTCAGATCGATTCGGATGTTTAAAATTTGAACGTATTCACATTTGATTCAATTCAAATACTTTCGATTCTATTCATGCAAATTTTCAATCCCTATTTGCAAATCTGAATGTCAACAACATTCGTATGTGCCCGTAGGCATCCCGTACGCATCCAATATTTATCCCGCATGCATCCCGTTTTTGTCCCGTACACATCATGTAAGTGTCTGTACACATACAAATGTCTGAATAATTCATACAAATGATTCAAAAATTTGAAATTCGTTTGAATGTTTAAATATGAAGTTGTAGACATTCGATTTGAATTCAAATGTCCAAATTCAAACGAATTCAATTGAATTTTGAATGTTTCGAATATTCGTGCACATTCCTAGCTCAGGCTGCTTTTTTCTTTCAAGTTCGCCCAATGATGAGTTCACTGGCTGCTATTAGGAGGACATAAATATAAATGAATAAATAAAGAGTGTCCCTGTTCCCTCCCACACCATTTTCCTTTTGTATCTTGTCTCTTTAGATTGTAAGCCCGAGGGCAGGGACCTGCCTAAGATTAATATAATATTGTAACTCGCCCTGAGACCTCTGGGTATAGGGCGGGATAGAAATACAAATGAATAATAATAATAATAAAATAAAGGTCTTTGTGTGGACAGTGAAGTGCTACAGATCGGTTTCAAGGATCCCCACAGCTAGTTTTGGTGCCCAAACTATTCCAAACGTGAGCTGGCCATCACAAGTAACTGAGGTGCAAACTGGCTCCATGTCTGATTGCACCTAAGTGTAATGTGAGTGGAGAGTAGAAAGCGAGTGCTTGTTGGCCAGGCACTTATTTCTTCTGTGGAGATGCTGGTGACCCAACCTGTAACTCCAGACAGTCACTTTACTGATGGGCTTCAAGTGTCTCCTCCCGAGCTATGTTGATTTTGAGAGGATCGGCTTATAGAAGAGTTGGCTTTTCTACCCCACTCTTCTCACCCATTTAAGGAGAAGCAAAGCCGCTGACAAAGCTTTTCTATTTTTGTCCCCACAACAGAGACTCTTGAAGTAGGTGGGGCTGTGAGAGCTCAGAAGAGAGCTGTGACTAGCCCAAGGTCACCTGGCTGGCTTCATGGGGGAGGTGGAATCGAACCCAGTATTCCCAGAAAAGAGTCTGGCTCCCTATCCACTAGACCAAACTGGCTCACAGACCAAACTGGGTCACACTATGGGTGGTGGGGCACTTTGTGCATGTCTGCCATGTTCCTCGGCATTGTGGGCATCTACCCATCTCGCCCTCTGTCATTTTGTGAGCCAGTTTAGTCTTGTGGTTGGAGGGTCAGACTTTTGGTTTGATTCCACACTCCAACACAAAGCCAGCTGGGTGACCTCAGGATCGTCACAGCTCTCCTGTGGTCTGTTCATCTTGTGGTTGGGGTGTTGTACTCTCATCTGGGAATCATCAAGTTTGATTCTGCACTCCTTCATGAATCCAGTTGGGTGGCCTTGGCTAGTCACAGCTCTCTTTTTGAACTCTCAGAGCCCCATCTACCTCCCAGGGTATCAGTTGTGTGGAGAAGAACAGAAGGTTTGTCAGCCACTTTGAGTCCCCTTAAGGGTGAGAAAAGTGAGGTAAAAAAAAAAAAGCTCTCCTCCTCCTCCTTTGTTTCCAGCTTCATGATCTTTCCAATGAGTCCTGTCTTCTCATGATTTGAACAAAGAATCTGAACTTCAGCTTCAATATTTGTCCTTCCAATGAACAGTTCTGGTTGATTTCCGTTAGTATTGACTGACTTGATCTCCTTGCTGTCCAAAGGACTCTCAGAGGTCTACGCCAGCACTACAATTCAATTCAATTTTTTCGACCCTTCAGCCTTCCTTATGGTCCAACTCTTTCAGCTGTGTGTTAGTCTGGAACGACCATAGTTTTGACTATGCAGATCTTAATTGTCAGTCAACAAGGGTGCAAAACTAAGGCTGCACCCCCATTATAAGCTTAATTCAGTTTCCCTAACCGAAATAATAGAACCGGATGCAAATGCGAATTTGCCTGTTTCCATTACTTCAAACTTAATCGCATTCAATCCGGATTCTGAGGATCCTACGTGCAGTACATGACTCAAGGGGGGACTCAAGTGGCTACTTTTTAACAGCTGCTTTTCGGGGCTGCCCTGCCCTCATCGTCCTGGCGCAAATGCACCACCCAGAACGGACCCATTCACCGATCCTGGCTGGGTGGCTGCCGCTTGCCTGAATGGAGGAAAACCAGCAGCGGGCAGCCAGCAATTCTCCCCATTGCCCAGGGCACACAGCAGCAGCAACTCAAGCAAGGGGGCTTTAAACATTCACACATGTCTCAGAACCTGCCCTGCTTTCCTTTCCCCTTTAAATGTCAGAACTCCAAAGAGCTAGAATTGCGCAAAATTGCAACATTGTTATCAGGTGTGAAGTGCCTGGATTGCTACAGTATAGCAGCTGCTGTGAAGGTTGGATTTTTACACTGAAATCACTGTTTTTGGAAGCAAGCTATTGGGGGAGGAAACCCTAAACATGGATTCTCATCCCTTAAAACGATAGGGTCCCCACAGTAAAAAATGTAACACAAATCAAGCGCACAATCCAGAGTGAGACCTGTTGAAATGAGGGTTAACATTTACAATGCTTTGGGGCAATTTAGCACGCGGAAAGCGTATTAAGCCAAACTGATGTGGGGTCTGTGAGGATTGAAAACGGTTTGAAACCGAAATAAGCTTGCAATGGGGATGCGGCCAAAGTGCTATTCCGTGTGCATGCCCATGTGTGGGAGTAATACTGTGGATATGGCTACTTCCTAAGAGCTTCCTATCTCTGTCACAAGTGTGCTCTCTTTGCCTCTGCCTCCTTTGGAGTTTTCATGGCAATGATTCAGCGAGTAACTTGATGAAAAATGGGCACATGTTTCCCTGTTATGATTCTTTCATGCATCTCTGTCAATGGCGGTTTACATTCTGGGATTGAAATCATTTATTTCCTGTTTCCTTGCAGCTTCAGGCTTTTTCTTGTTTGCCACTATGGATTTACAACGCTTTCTCCTCCTCCTATTTCTCCCCAAGAGCAAACCACATCTAAAGAGATGAAGGATTATAAGGCTTAATGCTTCTCTAGCACATCAACTTGTATGAGGAGAGGGATATAGTTACCACTCCTGCATGGGTTGTCTGATGAATAGGGTGGGCCATGGTCACCTGTACCCCTTTTCAAAAGACAAGCTAGGAGGTGGCTTGAAGATATTTATTATTGTAAGCAGGTTGGCAGCAGAATGAGCAGCAGCAAAGGTATCCTACACCTTAATTTGTTATGATAAGAAGGTGATAAGGATCACAGTGGATAGATTTCTTTTTAAAAAAAGATTAAAACAATTTGTCCAGACTGAAGCACTAAGACCAAAGAAAGCACAAACATGAGATTCTTTGCTTAGCTTTACTTTACTTAGTCTAAATTCAAACATCAGTTGCCTTATAAAAGAGTTTCAAAACTGCAACAACAACACACAAGATGAAGATGATAATGATGATTGGCTTATCAATGGCTGCCAGAATCAGTGCCTAGGTACTGCCTCCAGTTTGGAGAGACAGGCAGGATGCCTCTAAAGGGCAGGTGGAGGTTTTGCCTTTGTCTTCTGCTTGAGATGCCCAAAAACAATTGGTGGGCCAAAATGTGAGACGGCATGCTAGACTACATAGGACTCCTCTTGTGTTCTTAGGAGGGGAAAGAAGAAGAAGAAGAAGAAGAAGAAGAAGAAGAAGAAGAAGAAGAAGAAGAAGAAGAAGAAGAAGAAGAAGAAGAAGAAGAAGAAGAAGAAGAAGAAGAAGAAGAAGAAGAAATCTACCCAGGACATTTGAGGCCTCTGGGTTCAAAACTCATGAAGGCTCACCAGGAGGCCTTGGGTCAAACACAACCTCTCAGCTTATCTTCCCACTTATGGTTATGTTGGAAATAAAACAGAGGGTGGAAGGATGATGTACACCAAGTAGACGTTTGGAGGAAAGGTGGGACAGTGATCTCATACATGAATAAATACTCTAGCCACTATTTGCACATCATCACAGGTGGATTGTATACAAGTCCATGTCATAGTTTCTCCCCCTTTCCAGTGATCTGTCTTCTCTTCTGGAGAACAATGGACAAGCAGTCGCTTTAGCTGTGTGGTCTTCAGAGTTGGTGTCACCACAAGCGAACCTGTTGGTTTATTAGGTTCTCAGCATTGTGAGCTGATTCTGGGCTTAAATACAAGCAATTTTAGAAGAAGCCCTTATCCTGAGTTGTCATTTTGCTCCATTAATGACAATCATGTCACCTTGGAAGTCAGAGGATTTGTCAGCAGCTGAAGAACTATTTGCAACCCAAGAGGTGACACTTGTCAAATAAATGATGGGCTGTGAATTATTCACTCAGCTTTGCTGACAGTTAAGATGGTGTCTATGTAATATTTATCCCTTTACTCTTGCTAATGATTTAGAGCTCTGTTCTAGCATTTTAATAAATAAATAAATAAATACATAAATAAATAAATAATTTAACCACACTTCCTTTCCGGAGAAACAGGACCCCGTTTACCACTGAAATTGTTGATTCCGTGGGACAAGACTGCTTGCTACTGTTCTCTCTTTCAGTGACCAAAGTCCCACGCCTGTCTTCCTGGTCGCTCATTATTCCTATGTAGTGATGTACATGAATGTTTTCTTTGACATTCTATTTGAATTGAATTGAATACCCAAATATTCAATTCGATTCAAATCTTTTAAATTCAAATTTAACAAGATTCAATTTGTATTTACCAAATTTGAATCTATTTGTTTGAATTATTTATTCAAATCTGTACATACAAATGTCGACAAAATGTCGTATGCATCTTCCCCACATCCGTACACCTCCTTATGCATCTGTACACATTTGCATACATCCCGTAGTTATCCCATATGCAACCCGTTTTTGTCCTATACGTCCTGTGCAAATGTGTACGCATCACGTACAAACCCGTACACATACAAATTTCCGGATAATCCATACAAATAGATTTAAAATTGAAAATTTGATTTAAATGTTTACATTTGAATTTCGGGACATTCTATTCGAGTTTGAATGTCCAAATTCAGCACATTTGATTGGATTTCGATTGCCTATGAATATCCATGCACATCGCTAGCCTGAGCTACCTAGCTGGATGCAATAAGAGCCGAACCTTAGACGTTTTCGCACGGGGCTGAACGGTACGCGTGGGAGACAGCTGTGGACACGGCATACGCATTGCCCGAGCGGGGCTTGCGCTCCGACGTGTCCGCAGCTGTCTTTCTCGCGTTCGAAATGTAGAGCACTTTAAAGTGCTCTACATGCGTTCGAACGCGGACGAGCCGCCCGCAGGCGTTCGGGAGGAGAAGCATTCGCGCCTGCTTCTGTCTCCCTAACAGCTGCGGGCTCGCCTCCGACGCCGGCGCGGCTTCGACAATCAGCTGTTTGACAATCAGCTGATTGCCGATCTGCCTCCGCGGCTGTCTCCGCGCCCCTGGCCGGCCTTTGCCGGCTAAGACAGCTCACGATGCTTTGAGCATTCACACACAGACGCACCGGAACGCGGTGAAAGCGCCGGGAGCTGTCTTAATCTTCCCGTCCTACTCCCGTTCCAAATGGAACGGGAGTAATGCGAAAACGTCTCTTGTTATTCCGTCCATCAAGGCTGTGTTCACACCTAAATTTTAATCCAGCTTCAGTCCACTTTCAGCGTGAGATCCTGAATTGGAAAAGTGAAAAGCTGTTTGCTTTCTCCTTTAACTCAGGTAATCTACCTTTGAGGTAGATAATGTGGAAGAAGAATTGGCTTTTCTACACCACTTTTCTCACCCATTTAAGGGGACTCAAAGCCGCTGCCAAAGCTTTCAATAATTCTCTCCACAACAGAACACCCTGAGAGGTAGGTGGGGCTGTGAGAGCTCTGAAGAGCACTGTGACTAGCCCAAGGTCACCTAGTTGGCTTATGGAGGACTGAGTGGCCATATCTTCATGGCAACCTTGTCTTGGATTCAAAATGTTTTCAATCCTCGGAGTCCGCATGGCAGTTTGGCTTAACACACTTTCCCCGTGTTAAACCACCCCAAAGCATGGTGAATCTCAATCCTGATTTCAACAGGTCTCACTCTGGATCGTGTACTTGATACATGTTTCATTTTTTACTGTGTGGACAGTACCGTGTTAAGGGATGAGAATCCGTGTTCAGGGTTTCCCTCTCCCAATAGCTTGCTTCCAAAGACAGTGATTTCAGAGTAAAAATCTACCCTTAACAGCAGCGCTACACTGTAGCGATGGAACCACTTCACACCTGATTAACAATGTTGCAATTTTGCACAATTCTAAAAGTTCTGACCTTTAGAAAGGGAAAGGAAGGGAGGGAAGCAGCTGAGCTTCTGTGTTAATGTTTAAAGCAAAGGGGCTTTAGTTGCCGCTGCTGCTGTATGCCCTGAGCAAAGGGGAGAGGAGGGGAAAGAATCACTGGCTGGCTGCCCACTGCCATTTTTCCTCCATCCATGGAAGCGGCAGCCACCCAGCCACCCAGCTAGGCTCCGTGAAGGGGTTCCTTATGGGTGGCGCATCCATGCCAGGAGGAAGAGGGCAGGGCTGCCCCAAAAAGCGGCTTTTAAAAAGTAGCCACTTGAGTCACGTACGTCACGTACGATCCTCAGAATCCGGATCGAACGCTATTAAGTTAAAAGTAATGGGAACAGGCAAATTCGCGTTTGCATCCGATTCTATTATTTCGGTTTAGGGAAAGCGAAATAAGCTTGTAATGGCCATGCGGCCTGTGACTGTGCAATACGAGTCCAGCACTCTAACCACAACACCATCCTGGCTCACAAGGAAGGAAGGAAAATGGCACATGACTCTGATGATGTGTTCTTCCACACTGAAAGTGGACTGAAGTTGGACTAAAACTTTGGTTCAAACAGAGTGACATTTCTAGTGCATACGGTGTGGCATGCAATATTTGAGAGCTGGGAGTGTTTGTGTGTAGTGTTTGTGTGTGTTTGTGTGTGTGTGAGAGAGGCCCCTTTGCATTTGAAGGAGTACTGTGTAAGCGCACTGCAGAGAATTTCTCAGTTGTGCCTGGCGTAAATTGCAAGGTTCTTATCTGTGGCTTTATTGTTCTGCCAAGGATGTCTTCCTTTGTCATAAAACAATAACTTGTGGGGTAAGTAGTACTTTTTAGGTTTACTATTCAGACAGACTAATTGTATCTTTTAATCTGGGTCAAACTGCTCTTGCTTATTACAAATTGGGCTCCAAATCATTTTCTCTCCCCCTTCCGCCCCACCCTACTCTACCTTCCTTAAACAAGGAACATTTGCACATAATTCAATGAGAGAATCATGCTCACAAGAGCATAATGTAATAATAGTACACATGAGAGAGGGAGGAGACTTCTGAAGCCATCCTGCATAGAATCTCATTCCTTGAGTGTTGATGCTATGCTGTGTTGGTTTACTGAGTAGGGATGAAAGTGTCATTGGGGGGGGGGGTCTTTGAGGGAGACAGACATGTCATTAACAAGAGACAAAATGTGTGCTTCACCAGCATGCACTGTGTCGCCAGGAGCTGAGGATATGGAATTTCACCAGGTGGTGTAAGAAGCCCAGACTCTTCCAGACCTCTCTCCCATTTAGCAAACAGCAGCAGCCGTTGGGTTAATGACAGTTCTCACAGGTAACAGGGAGTGTTTTCCCAGGACAGTGCTTTGGAGCAGGCTACCACGTGAAAATGGCATCGTAGTCTGCTCCAACTGGGAATTGCTCACAAGCAGTCCACAGAACATTCTGGCTAATATACAGGACTGGCATCCCATTTGTGAACAGGATACCCCACCTGACTCCATTTCACCAGAAACGGAGAGAAAAAAGTCTCTAGACTTATGGTTTTCCTTCCACTATATTGGGAATGACAGACATAATGGTGCTATTCCGAATATTGCCCCAGGTTCGTTATACAGTAACCCATCATACTGCTGGGTTTCTTGTAATACCAATACTTACATTTTTCAGAATGAAGTTGCTTGGGGTTGCCAGAAGCCAGCCAAGTGCACAAAATGGAATGTTTGGTTGGCTGCTGGTAGCCCCAAGCAATCTCATTCTGAAATGGGCTGGCAGACATCAGTGTAAGGCCTTGATTGCTGTACAAGGCAATGGCAAGATGTTTATCATCATCATCTTCATCATCATCATCAATCCTTCCTTAGCTTATGCTTAGTTGGCCTTCATCCCTAGAAGAAGTGTTTGCTTCTGAATCCTCATCTACATACTTGGATTCACCATGAAATGTAAGCCAAGGCACGTACAATGTTCCTCATGAATGTTTGGTAGCAACAGGACCTAGATTCTGGAAGAGGATGGATGGAAAGCAAGAGGATACCAGAAACAGAGAAAAGATTCAGCTACCCAGCATCTCCTGGAAAGAAAAAGACGGGAAAGGCAGAATGAAGATTGTGAAACTTTATGACGGATGGCTGATCTCTATTGGAAGCAACAGTCACAGCACAGAGGGGAGTAATTTTTCCTCCGAGTTGAAGGATGGTATCACTCTGTCTCTGTCACTTACACAAAGACATTATAGAGACAGAGATTAGATCATATATTATCAAGTAGCCAAAAGATAGAGAAGACACCTGCAGTTTAACAGATGTCTTCTCAAGAATGGGGGAAATCCTATTAGTGATGCAGTTCAACCTCATCTATTGAGCTTGAAAGATGCAAGCATGATTTAGTTAAAATTCCTATCATTACTGCCATTCTTTAGGTCTTTCACTAAGCAGTAGGTAGAACCCGATGATGGAAAGTGGTCCCAAATTTAGGGTTAAAATCTAAAAGCAAAACCAAAAACTTTGATTCACTGCCCCTCAACATAAAATGGGAACAGTATCCTCCATATGATAAAAAGTTATGGTATGCCTATAGTATTTTTTTTTTTTTTTTACTATTGGGGTGCAAATCTTCACACATATGTTAACATCTTTTATAAATTGTCTTCCCTCTGTGGTGTATGACTGAGGCTGTGTCCACACACATTAAAAAAGCAACTCAAAGGCAGATGGTAGCATGAAAACACAAATATTCCCATCCCACCTCTATTCCACATTGAAGACCAAATAATGCACACCTTCTGCGGTCCATCTTCTGATTGCAACACTTACACCTTGCAGTTAGAAGATGGACTGAAGAAGGTTTAAAGTGAAGGTGTGACCATGGTCTCAAAGTGCACTCTTTGGATTTTAATGTGGATTAAAGCACTAAGGATGCTACCACTTCTAAACTGCTTTTAAGCCACTGATTTTTTTTTTTAAATCTTCATGTGGATGCATGCTGGGTTTGCATTATGCTGCCCTATGCTATAGTGTGATCTTCAAGAATTATGAAGAGATCATGTCACCACAGCAACAACACAAACAGATGTGTGCAGCGCTCTTGTCGCAGTGACCAGGGGCCTATTTGCACTGCGGCCGGTAGTGCATGTTTAGTGAACTTCTCATGAAGAGCATTTGCACTTGGAGTCTGCTGCTACATGGTGACACCGCTGATACACACACAATCATGGAGGGTACCACAGCCAAAATGGCAGCACCCAGAAGAGGACAGGCCCCACAATCAAGGTAAGTATTTGCTTGCGTTGAGGGGACAGACAGCTATAGTTGACTGGCGCTCCAAGTGTGAGCACTACTCTACATTTAATTGTGCTCCTTTCCCATCCAGTGGGCAGGAAAGGAAGTGTGAAAGTACCCTAGGTAACATGGAAGTGTAAAAATACCTCAGGTAACTGGACCTATGCTGCCTTGCTTCAGACTCCATTTATCCTGTTTTACTGGCCTGTGACTAGAAGGAGGAGGAGGAGGAGAAGAAGAAGAAGAAGAGTTGGTTTTTCTCACGACTTTAAGGGGACTCAAAGCAGCTGACAAACCTCCTGTTCTTCTCCCCACAACAGACACTGTATGAGGTAGGAGGGGCTGTGAGAGCTCAGAAAGAGAGCTGTGACTAGCCCAAGGCCACCCAGCTGGCTTCTTGGAGGAGTGCAGAATTGAACCAGGAGACTTCCAGATAAGACTCCAACACCATAACCACAAGACCCAACTGGCTCACATTATGAAACACCACAGCCAACATTTTTAGTGTCAAGTTACATTGTTGTGTTTCTGTATTATAATAATAATAATAACAATAATACAAAATCCAACATAGTGATCTCATTTGCTGTGTGTAACTGCTGTTTTTATATAATAATAATAATAATAATAATAATAATAATAATAATAATAATAATAATAATAATAATAATAATAATAATAATAATAATAATAATAATAATAATAATAATAATAATAATAATAATAATAATAGAAAGGTTTAATTTATATCAGAACGAAATATTCAGCTAGCAGCCATGCAGACCCGTATGCTTTTATGTGTGGGAGGGGAAAACTTTGTGTTTTCGTTTCTTTTTGAAGCATTTGGCTGCTGTTCCATCTGTCAGGACCCCTTTGAACATCCATGCCACTGTTGGCAATGATGGGGAAAACCTAAGGATGCCTGTGATAGATCCTATTCGTACCCCGACATTTCTGTCAGTGGTTCAGCATTATGTTTTGGAACGCTTGTTGTCCCCCATGACAGGGCCTGTCAATTACGCCTGCAATTTCTATCTGAGTGGGGCAGGAGGGAGAGAAAGGCATTGTCGAATAACATTAGATATATTAGGCAAAGAGTGAATAATACACAATTCAGGACCCTCTTCTTCTTTCGAGTGAATTATCTGACGGAGGCCTCTCTGACAGCACTGTGGGTTTTGTTAGCTAACATTCATCACAAGAGGAAAACAGCCAACCCTGGATCGATAAACCCTGGAATGGATTTTAAATATCCACCTGGCATGAGAGAAGGCAGGGGTGGAGGGAGGGAGGGAAGGAGGGAAGGAAGGAAGGAAGGAAGGAAGGAAGGAAGGAAGGAAGGAAGGAAGCCCCCCAGCATTGCTTCAGTGAAAGCTCACCAAGAACTTTATTAAAACAAGGAACACACCAAGGTGAGGGACCTGCAAATTATTTTTAAACAACCAACAGAGCTGCATTACTGTATATTTTATTTTTAAAGACAGAGCAATATAGCAATGTTATTCATGGACTTGCTCCACCATTAACCTTCCCTGAAACCTAGGCCTGTTCTACACTGGGACTTATCCCAGATTATATCCTGGCATAGGGAACTGCTGCCCACAAGGACCAGGCTCAAATACTGGATATTCAAATGATGCATGCCAGCTCCTGGGAACCTTCCAGACGCTCACCAGGATACATGGGCAAATGGCAGGCACTTCTCCATGGGAGTCCTGTCTGGGATCTCCCTTAGACCACACCACAATGCAGAAAGGAAGCTCTTAGTGTGCTTCCTGAGGCATTTCCATACTTCCCATCCCATCCGTGGCATGCATTAGCGTTCACATTTGTGAGTACTAGTACAAGCCGTCCCTCTCCCAACGTGTCCACAGACCTGCTGTAGGTCCAGATGTGTGTCCAGATGTTGCCATCTTCATCATGATGTCAAGCATGACTTCTTTAAAAGAATATTTTATTTATTAAAAAAAAATTCCTAACAGCCTAAAAGCTTCTTACAATCTTTTCTCATATCAAATTATTACATTACTTGAAGTTTTCTGCTTGACTCCATTCCTCAGACTTCTCTTCTGCACCTCTCTTGTTTCTTTGCTCCACTTAAGTATCTCTTTGTCGTTTTCAGCTTGCTCTTTATACTTTAATCAAAACCATCAGTCATTACCTCTAATTCTCAAAGGTAGTTAATAAATGGGGACCAGTCTTTCATAAACCTATCTGTTGTTTTACCCTTTAGTAGGTTTGTTAGTTTGTCCATTTCAGCCAAGTCCATCAACTTAATTAACCATTCCTCTCCTGTAGATATCTCCTCTTCTTTCTATTTCTGTGCTGTCACCATCTACAAAATCAGAGAATTTATGCTATCCAGCCTATTATCCACTATACCTAATAAAAACAATTCTGGTTTGAACATAATATTTCTTTTTAAAATTTGTTTCATCAGATTATATACCCAAAACTTGTTTACCTTTTCGCAAGTCCACCACATATGGTAAAAAGTACCCTCAATTTTTTTACATTTCCTGCATTTGGTAGACATATTTTGATATGCCTTCCCTAATTTATGAGGTCTTAAATTCCATCTGTACATCATCTTATAAGTATTTTCTTTCAGTAACATACAAGATGTAAATTTCACGTCTACGGTGTCCATCATGACTAAGCATGAGCCAGTGCCATCACTGAGACAATGGTGACACTGCACAGGCACACTAGTATTCCCAGGTCACCTGAAATGCCAGTGTACTTGTGTGGCACCTCAGATGGCCCTTGGCACCCTCCACTGGTGCAAATGCTCTCTCCACTGGCTGGGAAAGGTAAGGAATAGGGGCATGTGTGGCGCATGATTTCAAGCGCCACTGCTAGTGGATGTTGGAGGAGCTTCTGGGATAGCAGGAGACATTCCTGGTGTGGAAACGCTTCGCACAAGTGCAGATGGTGCTTCCCAGAAGCTACCCCAAAGTGTTCTAGAAGGCCAAGTCCAAATTGGCCTCTAGCCCAGTGTGCTGGATAGTGTTGAATAGCATTTCTTGAAGAGCAGCAGTGCTGGAGGCAGGAACGTTCCCAGGGCCTTCAGGTAGAGGGTCTCCTGACTCAGGTAGAGGGTCTCAGGTGTGGTGAGCAGCACCAACTCTGCCAAGTGGTGCTTTCTAGCTTATGGTGCAACTCGATGGGTCTTGATGCTGCGGGTGGGAAATCTGTACTTTCCCAGCTGGGAGGGTAGAATACAAATGTAATAATTCATAAATAACATATAAGCCACAACCACACCACCTGGTTTATTTGCTCGCAAACTTGCCCAACCAATTATAGCTAGGAAGGAGACAAATTTATATTTACACTTTGAGTTACAGATTTTTGGAGCTTGCTTGCTTGCTTCCTCCCTCCTTCCCTTTCTTTCCTATCCTCAATTCCTCCCTTCTTTCCTCCATCCCTCTTCTGTTTCCTTCTTTCTTTCCTATCCTCCTTCCCTCCCTCCATTTCCTCCCTTCCAATCATCTCTCCCTCCCTCCTTCTATTTCCTCTCTCTATCCCCTCCCTTTCCTTCATTCCTATCCTCCTTCTCTCCTTCCATCCCTTTCCTTCCTCCCTTCTTTCCTCCCAATCATCATTCCCTCCCTCCTTTCTCTCTCTCTTTCTTTCTTTCTTCTGCTTTGGCTGTCACAAAAAACGAGGCTGCCCTTGCTTTATCAGCCTCGTGAATGTGAGAAATGCAGAACTCAAAGAAAGGAAGATTTGTTTCCTTTACCCCAAAGCCGAGCGACCTTGTGGTTTTCACACTGTACTTTTTATCTCAGCCATCCCATTCATTTGGTAACTTATGAAGGCGCAAGAATGTAACAAAAACAAATTGTGGGGGGAGAGAGCCAAACCAGGGGGGGGGGAGAGGCAATGCGCGTGTGATGCTCTGCTCCATGAACATCACACCAGCCTCTCTAAACAGCTGTGCGCATATGAAAGGAAGTGACGGGGGAGTCACCGGGGTTGGGGGGGGGGAGAGAAGAAACAGCACATTTCAAAGAAGTTTGACTGGAGAAGCCCTAAAACGGGGGACGGCGCATCGTCCACTTGCCAAGTGTTTGAAGTATGCTGCTGCTGTAAAGCAGGCCAAAAAAGTGGACAGGAGTGCCTGCCCGCTGTAGCAATGTCTCCATCTCCTCAGTAACAGATGTTTGGTCTCTCTGGACAGATAATTGTTCCACTGTAAGGTTGGTTTGACCCATGTGCAAGCAGCACCATGCGTTACATCAAGAGTGGCTAACAGATTATCAGAGCTTATTTTCCCTCCCTCCCTCTCCTTCTCTTCCTCTCCAGCTCGTTGAATGCTGGGCCACGCTTCCTTTTAAGCACATAATTACTCCTGAGCAGCCGAAGCCCATACATCGTTCTGCTCTAGCCGCGTTGAAGTCATTTCGCCCTAATTTATGAGGACAGGGTTCAAAGTTTTAATAATATTTGGATAATATCATTGCCAAAACGTCTTTGAGCGAGTGATGGACGAGGGACAAAGGGGACGCATTTCGATGCCGTGCGTGACAAGCAGGGGTGTTCTCGGCTCCTGGTTCGCCTCAAACTTTTATGGAAAATGTCCACCCAAGTCTCCTCACAACTGCCACAGCCACTGATCACCTCATGAATAATGGAAGTGTGCGCGCGTGGATTATAAATGGCGATGGGAAACACGCGGGGCCTGTGCGTTTCTAAAGAACTGGCCCTTGCTTGTGGCTGTGTTCTGTGCAGGCAGCTGGGTGATGGAGGAGCCCAAATGGTTGACTAAACACTTAGGAGGTTATGAATGGGGACATCAGCGTAAAATTTACACACAGGAACCCTGATCTGCCTGTTTATGTTGACACTCGCTGCTCAAGTGGCTTGCTGGAATATATATATACATATATGGATATATGGATCCCTGTTGTCATTCACCTAATAATATCTGTTTTAGGGGTGTGCACGAGTGTATTTTTTGCATTCAAATTTGAGTTGAATCGAATGTCAAAACATTCTATTCGATTTGAAATTTTAAGATACAAATGCCAAAAAATCCTATTTGACTCTGTAACATTCGAATCCGTACGTTTGAATGTTAGTTTTGTATTTAAAGATACGAATGTTGACAACATTTGTATCCATTATACATATCTGTGCGTATTCCATATACATCCTGTTTTAATCCCGTATTTTAAGTGCAAGATACATTCAAAACTGGATTTGAATGTTAATAAATCTGATTTTAATTCGAATGTCAACATTCGTCGGATTCAAATCGGATTTTTGGATTTTCAAATACTCATGCATATCCCTCATCTGTTTCCTAACTGTCCCTCTGGGCATCATTATATGACAAGGAAGGTTGTTGGCTGCTCTATTTGGCATCCTGAATTTGCTTTCAAAGAATGCATCCCAGAAGCAACTTAGATGTTTGATGGGTCAATAATGTCCTTCATTCTGAAGCAAGAAGAAGCTAGAATATTTCTAGGAATGTGGAAGACACCAAAATGATGCCAACAATAATTTGTTTGTTATCCATCCTGCCCTATAGCCTAAGGTCTCAGGGTAGATTATAGAACCAGGTGTATTAAGAAACAATAATGTTTATCCTTTAAACATAAGAGGAGCCCTCGCTGGATCAGACCACAGTCCAACTGGTCCAGCATCCTGTCTCACCTAGAGTGGCCCAACAATTACTCATGGACATCTCAAGCAGAAGACAAAGGCAAAACCTTCACCTGCTCTCGAATCCCAGCAAATGATGTTGAGGCACCCTGCCTGTCTCCTCAGCTTGGAAGATGTACCTAGCCATCTCTTCTAGTGGTCTTTGATTAGATTAGTAGCCTTTACATTAAAAGTATCTGAAAAGGGGGAAACTGGGGGCCAGTTAGTATGTTGCTCACTGGAGTGGGTGAGAATTGGGGAAGGAAGGAAGGAAGGAAGGAAGGAAGGAAGGAAGGAAGCTTTCAAAAATTTTACACTCCAAACATCACTTCTCATTTTATGTTCCTTTCATTCATGAGGGATCCAATCTGCAGACTCGGTGCCCACCTTCCCAGGGAGGTGAAGGTGCAAATAGCCCCCCCCCCACTTGCCATAACTGTTAGGTCCTGTTTTAATCATTCCCACTTACTGTCTAGGAACAGGGTAGACATATTAGAATAAATATGCATAAAATCATGAGTACAAAAAGAGCATTACTGAAATGTCTTGCAATAATCAATTGCTTATTGGATCAATCTTTTGTTGCTGCTTTTGTTGTGTAATTGTCTCCCCCAGCCACACAAATGCTTCTTCTCCTTCTTCCTCCACTTTGCACTTCTTCTGCCTTCTCCTTTGTCCCATACTGGCATTCCAGCTAGCCAGCCTCGGCTGTTTATTTAGTCACGGCAGATGTTTTCACAGTTGGTAAGCTTACAGAATAATTTTTCCTTAACCCCAGTTAATTGTGTGTTGGCCTTTTTGCCCACTTCTAATGGGGTGTCTCTTGGTATGCTTCTAATTCCTGCTTATTGCTTCCTAATGCGGTGGTATTTCTCCTGACCTCTTTCTGTCGGATCAATGGTGGGGTGCTGATGATTGGCCTGATCCTTAATTGGGTTCTCCCAACTAGAACAATGGGTGATTAGCCCAAGTCTAAACAAAAGACAAGGCAACTCAAGTCATGGCAGATGTTTCTTGACACTGTGTGTTTCTTGCAGGCCAGAGGGGCAGTCACTGTTTCCAGGAGCTGATCTTCTCAAGAGACACATAGACTAGGGGAGTCCATTCTCTAAGCTCCTTGGCAGACAGCTCTCCTTGCAGGCTTGTTGTGAAGATAAAAGAGAAGGTACAGGGGTAGACTGAAGACTGAGTTGCTTGGAAGACAGGCGTAGCACAGGTGCCATAAATAAATATCTTTTCTTGAAACAGAGCTAAAAATTATGATCAGTTTGGGTGGAGAAAGAGGAGGATTCCAAAGCCCTTGCAATTATAGATCAGGGATTTATTTATTTATTTATTTATTTATTATTTCTATTTCTATCCTGCCCTATACCTGTAGGTCTCAGGGCGGGTAACAAGTTTTAAAACAACAGATTACAAGCACAAATGAAATCCCCATGTTTGTCTTGCTATCGAAGCTAACATCCATTTACTCAGTTTGCCATCAAACCATTTAACTGAACAAATGGTTGCTCGCATTTGATTTTCCGCTGTTTCAAAAAGAAAAATGCCATGTTTCCTGTATCTCTCATATTGCCTTTTTCAAGGGCAAGAACACAACAAAACATCGGCAGCTTTCACACTTGGCTTCCCATCTGCTGGATGGAAAAAGTCCATGACAGACCAATGTGTACTAGTGCTCACACTTAGGAACACTAGTACATGTTGCACTAAGCCCCATGTACCTGGAGACTTACCTGTGTCTGATATCTGGCAGGGCACTGCCATCTTGCATCTAGAGCCTGCCGTGACTGTATGTGTACCACAGCAACAATGATATAATGTGTGTGCACATTCACACTTGGGGTAATCTGAGGTGCCAGCATATTTGCGCAAAACCAAGGGTGATCGCTCGCACCAGAAATGGTGTGAATAGTTGCAGGCTGTATGCAACAGGTAAGCTTTCAGTTAAAGTTGGGCTGCATGTAGGGCAAAATTTTGCACACCACTGCTACCTGATGATAGATTAACATCTGGTAAGGCAGAAGGCACTTCTAAGTTGTAAATGCCTCTTGCAAGTGTAGATTCACCTGCCCAGATTTTAACCTATCATGAACTATGTGGCCAAGTGCAAATTGGCCTATGAACGTTCAATCAAAGATATATATATATGATTTTTGATATATGAACATCTGCATGTTTGTTTTGATCCAAATATCCCCAAATGGGTTCTATTGCAATTTTTGAATGCAGATTGAACTTTGCACATCTCTACCATACATGTACACGATCCTGCTGTCTGTGGAACAAAATGAGAGAAAGGCCATCATTGGGCAGAATCTAAATTCAGTGAAAACTTGAAATACCTTGGCTCATTCAGAAGGAGCCAAAACAAGGGCTTCTTCTATTTGGCTACTAAATATATAGAGCAAAATTTGAATCTACACACATTCTTTTGGAGGGAGCAGATAATTCGTTGGCATACTCTTTGGGGAGGGTGAGTGGGTGGGAGAAAAGAAGCCATTAAAGGATCAACACCTCCAATTTATGAAAATGCAGGGATGATAAAGAAACAATAGAGGTGACAGCATTGTGCAAATGACATTGATTCATTTCAGAACAGGGTTGTTAGCGTCTGGAAATGAAGAAATAAATGGAACAATGAATGCATGCTTTTGCCAGCTTGTCATTAATTAGCAGCAAGCACAATTCTTTTATTGTCCTTTCATGAGAAATGCAAAATCTAGAAGGAAATACAAGGCTCTTGGCAAAACAGATTGCTCCATGTCACCAGGCTGACATCTATATTTCCTTCCTCCCTCAATAGCTGAATGTGATAGATAAATATATATAAGTGTGGGGAAGGGGTAAGAGGAGGAGAGACGGAAATGTGGTTAAACTTCCATCTTGGCAAAAAGGTAGATTTCACATTCATGACGACGTCCAAAAATACATATTTTCACCCGTTCAGATTTATAATACCAGCTGGTATTTCACAAAGATAGCTCCAGATACCACTGTTTAAGACACGTGCTGAACTGGTTTGCCTTTGAACTGACGCTCTTTCTGCACTTACCTTTGTGTGTTGCCATGCACTAGGGCTGGTACATGACAGGTACCATGCACATTTCTGGCTGGTGAGGGATACACTGACAGAAATGCATATGGTGCCTCGTGGACCAGCCCACACCGCCACCATGAAAGCCAGGGTCCCGCCTCCTCACTGCCTCTATTGGCTGCCACCAGCCATGTCACACCAGTCCGTGACACACCAGCAGACCAGTGCAGAAGAAGAGGAAGAAGAAGAAGAGTTGGCCTTTCTACCCTGCTTTTCTCTTCCACTCAAAGCGGCTGACAAACCTTTCCTATTCTTCAACTCACAACAGAACACCCTGTGAGGTAGGTGGGGCTATGAGAGCTCAGACGAGAGCTATGACTAGCCCAAGGTCACCCGGCTGGCTTCATGGGGGAGGGCGGAATCAAACCTGGTATTCCCCGATACCAGTAGACCACAGGGGATGGAGCTGACCCAGCGAGGCTGGCCGAGGACCAATCCACAGGGGCTGGCAGGGCACATGCTCCCTGTGGTCCCCTGCCAGCCTGCTGCTGCACAGACCTGCCCAATCATGGACATGTTGTGCCTGTGCGAGGCGCTGGCAACCAACCAGCACCAGCGATGTGGCTGTCCCTGTGCAAAACACCAGTAATCGGTCCCAACCAGTAACACGGCCACACGTGTGCAAGCGACGCCCTCCCCTGTCCACCACACGTAGCAAGCTGGACAAAAAGTGAATGATTATGCCATGGAACGCTTGTGGTAAGTCTGGGATAAAGGTTGGTATAGGTGTGGAGCACGAAATCAGCAATTAATACACCTTTAGTGAGAGTGGGCATTCTTCTAGGGTGTAGTAGACTAGTGGGTGTGCATATGCTCTTCACCAGAGCTGTACTAACTGTCTACCAGAGGCCTAAGTGTGAATTGGCCTCTGGTTCCAACTAAGCAGGGGTACCCAAAAAAAGTTCAAGTTCAAATTAGGGGTGTGCACAAATACAATTTTCGGGATTCGATTAGAATCTAATACCTGAAAATTCAATTCGATGTGAATATTTAAAATTCTAATTTAACCGAATTTGATTCGAATTAAGCAAATTCAAATCAGTTCATTCGAATTTGCACTTACAAATGTTGACAACATATGCAACCCATTTTTGCCCCTTATGGATCCGTACAAACGCATACGGATGTGGGAAAGATGCAGATCTTCAAGTACGCATCCTGTACGAACCCATACACATACGGACGTCCAAATAATTTGAACAAATAGATCTGAAATTTGAAATTTGAACCAAATCTTTAAATTTGAATTTAAGGAAATTCGATTCAAATTCAAATGTCGAAACCTGGTTGAGGTGATCAAATTTCAAATGCATTTGAATATTCATGCACATCCCTAGTTCCAACCAAACACCCTGTCTTGTTTGAAAACAGAAAATGAATTTCCACTGAACAAAGTCCCAAGCACTGTGAAGGTGAAGCCCAGGTCCTTTCTGCGCTGGGCCCTTTTCTGGAACATATCTCAGGATAGGGGTCTGCTGGCCATAAGCTAATGCCGACTATAGCAGGTGTCACCTGGGACCTTCCATAGTCTGCACTAGCATGCAGATAGCAGGTCCCTTTTCTGGGATATATTCCAGAACAAGGCGAAGTGCAGAAAGGACCCCAGTTTGCCAACATACCTCAGATACCAGATCACATTATTCAAAGTTTCCAGGATTTCACTCTGCAAGGAAGAGCATGTTTTCCCAACCATGTAAAAATAAGACCATGCTGTAAAAATAAAAAGTCATTATACAAAAGGACAGATTGTATTTCACTTTGGGCCTTCCTGCACTTAACCCTTGTTCCATATAAGGATCCTTTGCACAGGGCCTTACCACTCTGCACAATGTCTTCTAGGTCCTGCCCATCTCTGGTATTATGTGTCTTCATAGAACAGAGTATAATTCAGATCAAGGGCCCTTGATCTGGATCACCTGTAGACCTCAATATGATCTATTTGTGGGCCAGTGCAGTCTATTCTGGAACATGAGCACTTGGGGACACATTTTTGGTGGTGCACCACAGTCCTCAAGTAGGTCTGAGGTTAGGAAATTTCATTCTTAGCCCTTCAGAACTCTCAGAGGCCTAGTTTGCACCAGCACCGCCATGCAGATGACACTATCCTAAACCATGTCCCATCATGTTCTGGACCAGAAGGTGTTTCTGCTCCAGACCCACTGGCTCACAGTTTGGGGACACCAACTCCAGCAACTTTGACATCTGTGCACCCTCATCCCTAACTCTCACTTATTTCTTGTGGACCAAAGACCTTACAGAACCCATAGCTGTGCAAATGTGGCTTTCCAAATGTTGTTGCACTCTGTTTCCCATCATCCTGAGCCACTGTTCAGCAGGACTACTACTACTACTACTACTACTACTACTACTACTACTACTACTACTACTACTACTACTACTACTACTACTAGTAGTAGTAGTAGTAGTAGTAGTAGTAGTAGTAGTAGTAGTAGTAGTAGTAAAAACATTTTAGCGCATAACACACCTGATCTGACCACTGTTGAAGAGAAACAAATGTGGCTCATTGATGTTGTAATGCCGGCTGATAGTAGAATCAATGAGAAGCAACATGAGAAGATAGCCAAATATAAAGATCTGAGGATTGAAGAGCAGAGACTCTGGCACAAGCTGGCAGTTGTGGTACCAGTGGTGACTGGCACACTGGGTACCATCCCAAAAGACCTTGGGTGGCACTTGAAACAAATCAATGTTTGTCAACTCCAAAAAGCCACACTGCTCAGATTCACACGCATTATGCCCTGATACATCACAATATCCTAAGTCCCTGGGGAAAATGTGGGTCCCTTCCAGACTAGCAGATTAAGTCCGCAGTTAGAATAAAAATCTGCAGCTTATCTGCTGCAAATTGACGACTCGCCATCCTCACTAAAAGCAGCCTCCACAGTTGGGGTGAGGCACAAGTCATGTGGAATGGGGAAGCCAATGGGAGCTGAGCTGCCATCCCAGCTCTCATTGGCTGTTCTCACTTTTCTGTCTGGACTGGCGGGAAGCTTCGAAGTTACTTAATGCTGTGCAGCAAGTGCTGCTATATCAGCATTACATAAATTTGCAGTAGCATCACTCTAAAGCGACACCGTTGTATATTGGCTGGCATGTCTAGATGCAAGAAGTATGGATGCAGCCCTAAAATCTGATGAAGACCAACTAGTGATCTGGTGGTTGTACTATACTGTTGTTTCGTGTGGATGATGATGATGATGATGCTGATGATAAATAATAAATAATGTAAAGAACCATAACAATCCCAAACTCTTGATTCTCCACCTCTGCTTGATGCGGGTCAGCGGCTGAGTCAGAGATCACTGCTTCCAGTCAGAGCTTACATGGCCACTGAAGGGAAACTAAAGCAGGTGGAGATGTAACTGTTGAAAAGATTACAGAGCAATTCTTTCCCTACACTTCATTACCATGCACGCATGAATTATATATTAGTTTCTTACATCCTTGAGTAATAGGAGATAGAAGGCTCACCAGTGCTTCAAGTTTCCTGGAGCTGCATAACAAGATGTCATTAATACCTCCATATGCTATCTTGATTCTTTCTTTATAAATGTAGTTGACAATTCAATCTAAGATAGCAATATGAAACACAGTCAGTATGGTGGGAGACGCCTTATGAACCTGTCAAATCCTCCAAGACCCTGGCATTTTAAGGGATCAAGTGGAGCGTTTCTGTTTTCCGCTACCAAAACCTACCCACTTTTAATCTTTCAAATACTCTAAGTAAATGTATCCGGTATAGAGTCTTCTTTGAACTTCCCCTGGAGCTGAATAATGAACTTCTCTCCTCTTTTCCCTCTACTTCCTGTAAATTGACTTTTCCAGCAATCTTTAAAAGGAAAAAAGAAACAAAATAGGACTCCCTCTTAGCACCTGTTGCTATGGGCATCCTCTTCATAACCGATGATATATAGATAGATAGATAGATAGATAGATAGATAGATAGATAGATAGATAGATAGATAGATAGATAGATAGATAGAGAGAGAGAGAGAGAGAGAGAGAGAGAGAGAGAGAGAGAGATGGATGGACAGACGGACGGATGGACGGGTGGATAGACAGGCGGACAGATAGACAGACAACAGACAGACGGACGGACAGACGGGTGGGCGGGCGGGTGGGTGGACGGACGGACGGACGGACAGACAGACAGACAGATAGATCCTTCGTAGCATTCTTTCCTTGCTCTCAGCCAGAAAGGTGCACCACCCATGACCTTGTTTGAACCACACCAAATATGTGCTTCACTGCTCATCTCTGGCAGGCAGAAGTCGTTCCCATAGAACAGGGTAATACATTTGAGTTGAGTTACCAAAATTCCAAGTGATCAAACAGTAGGACACAGCACCCTGGACATGCCTGGACCTACAAGGCAGGATTGGAGGGAAATGGAGAAGACTTTAAAAGGACTCGGAGAGCATTCCCTCTTCCCTGGAATTCATATTTTCATTGATGAGCATTTTGTTTTCGGCATGCCCCCATGAATACTTTATTTTTGACTGCAACTTGCAGGGGGGGGGGGATGCTGTACAGTTTAGTACCACTTTATGGTTGACATTGATTTAAAACACTCCGTAAGGGGTGTAGAGCTGCAAGATCAATTAAAAGTAAATGTGGTCATGAAACTTGCATGAAGAACGGCTTGCCAGCACCACGTAGACGACATTCTTCATATGGCTGTTTGTTGCCTGAACTCCGCAGAAGGAGAAAGAGGCTATATATTTCCTTTATTTGATACTAATTAATGGAAAACAAAGTTCCCCAAAAGTATAATGTGGCATCCGGCCAAAGAGAAATGTCCTCTGATGGAAATCTGAGTTGCTTTAAAGATTCCATTGAGAAGATCTTATTTAATGAGGTCAGAGGTGGGAACCTTCATTTTGATGGGTTTGCCCACTAAGTTGGCTTTTCACCTTGCTCTTTTTTTAAGGAAAGGTATTTGACTTACAAGGAGAGGTATTTGACTCCATCATTATCGCTGTCAGAACCTGGTGGGACGAGAACCTGGTGTGATGAACAACAGAACTGCAAGCGGCTCTTGTCTCTGGTAACCATTTTGACTTCTGCACCTTATGATGAAGGGGCTGGAATGGCTCCCTTATGAAATCCGACTGCAATGTCTAGGCCTCCTCAGCCTTTGAAAGACAGCATTTAAAAGAGGACCTGACTGGAGTATATAAAATCATGGATGGCATAGAAAAGGTGGACAGAGAAAAAATATTTTCTTTATTGCACCACACTAGAACCAGGGGACCATCTATGAAGCTGATGGACAGGAGAGTCAGAACTGACAAGGGAAGTATTCCTTTATTCAGAGGTCACTGGTCTATGGAATTTGCTGCCAGCCTAGAAAGCTTTAAGAAAGGATTAGACAAATTCATGGATGGCAGGTGTAGCAACGGCTACTAGAATGGATGTCTAGGGACATCCTTCAGGCTGGAGAGACAGGCAGGAGGCCTCTAAAGGTTATTTGCGGGATTCAAAAGCAGGTGAAGGTCTTCTGCTTGAGATCCTCATAAGTAATTGGTGGCCCACTGGGTGAGATAGGATGCTGGACTTGATGGGTTGTGGCCTGATCCAGCAGAGATCCTTTCATGTTCTTATTCTGGCTTGTTATGCAACCTAAGTTACCCTTGCCATTACTGCTAACTGCTTTGGATGGAACCTCTCGCTGCTTTGAAACCTTAAAAGCAAATTAACATGTATGGAGGATGACAGATCAAATCTGAGATGGACTTGACACCCAAATACTCAGATTTTCAGACTTTGCAAAAGTCAACTAAATTCAAGATGAGACTGAATTTTCCTAAGATCTATCTCTATTAGTGGAACTTGCAACCTGGAAGTGATGATGGGACAATGCTCCAATTGGATCACAGACCTTTCATAGAGAATCATAGAAGTGGAAGGGACCTCTATGGCTCCAGTCCCCACCTCAACAAACTAATGCTTCATGTACACAGGTTGCCACTGGTCAAAACACCAAGATCCAAAGCAAGCGGCACCAATGTACTGCTGCATCATCTTTTTCACACCATATTCTAAATACTGGTCCAGATCACGGTGCTAAAGTCCCAGTCCCCAACATCTGTATCTAAGGCCCTTTCTCCACTGGTTCTTATTCCAGATGATATTCTGGAATAGGAGCCCTCCATCCACATGCTAATGCAGACTATGGCATGGAGAAGTAGGCTGTATCCTGAGCCTGTCAGAATGGTGCCAGTGGCCCTGTGGATCACAGGTGGTGGTCCTCTTAAGCATGCTTTTTGCACTGTAGAGCCCCCCCCCCCAGCTACTAGGGTCTTTCAGACAGTATGATTCCTGAGAGTCTGTACTTCCAGCAGGGGAACACCCTGGAATGGACCCCATGGGCCAAGGGGACACCAGGTGTAGCCCAAATGAACCATGTGGAAACTGCCAGAGCAGCCAAACCATATACAACATTGGGACATAAATATATTTGAACTCTCGTACTTTCCAGCAGCTTATCTTCAAGGGTGGAAGTCATCTGACGGAAGCTCTCATCTCTTGAACAGGCCAAGGCCTCATCTGACAGAAAGGCAAGCAACCCATTCATCTCTTTTTCGGAGACCTGTTGCCATAACCACTGGTGTTAGGCTGCAAGCAGGAGACACCACTGCATATCAACCATTGCAAATTCTGCTACCCTCTGGAATGAGAAAGTAAACACACAGTTAATTCTGTCCTCCAGGCCAGATGGCACTCTAGGTTACAGGGTAATTACTGTATATATGTACTTACTTGGTTTAATTACCAGATAATCAGGAAGAATATGCAAATCCTCGGGCGGCTGTAAGAGGATGCAATATGTGCTAAGTTAATCCAGTGTACTTGGATTTCTTTATAGGTAACATAAGGACCTGCATGGTATCAGAGCGCAGTCCGCCGCCCCTGTGAAAATGAATCTTTTCTGAATTTTTCTTCCCCTTCTTCCCTGCTGCATTGATAGTGTGTTCATGTTACTCGCGTTGGCAGCAAGGCTGGCAGTGAGACGTAACAAAATGGACCTTAACTAGGAAGATGCACAGAGATTGTAGCTAAGTAGCCTGCTGGGAGATACACAAGCAGAAAACAGGCAGAAGACGAGCCTCCACAATTCATTGTGGGGTGGTGGGTGTGTATAAAATATCCCTTTTCTTTTGAAATACAAAAACTAGCTTGATTGTCCCTTCTGAAGCACGTCTCCCCGAATAAGCAAAGACGGTGGGTGATTAGCACCCAAGGAATGCCCAAGTGAAGATTCCAGAAGAAGTTCTACTGCACCTGTCAATTAAACATGAAGCCTAGACTGTGGCCACCTCCCTGGCAAATGCAAGCTTGCCTTCACTAAATCCAGACCCTTTTGGTTTCAAAGGACATTTCTAGCCCTTCTGTTCACTGTGATTTGCCCTGTTATTTACAAAATAATTCAGGGATTTTTCAGTTCACGCAGTCAAATGCACTTCTGGGAGGAAAGCGAGTTATGCGTCTCCTTTCTTCTTTTGGCAAGTTGCAAGAAAGCTTCCAATAGCTGCTGGACCCCCATGAATGTCAAATATGGTCTTACTGTGAGCCACCCACAGAGCCTGAGGGTATCGGGTAGCTATGGAAATTTTAGCGAACAAACGAATGCATAATAAATACACAGAAGTGATGGTTTGTAGGCAAGCCACAAACATGGAAACTAGCCCCGCATGGTCTCTGACATGCCAGCAAAGGCAGGATTCAAGATCTCCAAAAATAATGTCTTCATATACTTCATACAACAGTAATGAGAACACAGTTTCTTTTTGCATGGGGCCCTTAAACTGGATTAAGGGCCCATACAATTCAGATGTAGGCTCTCTGTATTTACACGTTAATGCAGCTCATGAAGCCCCACCCCCAGGTGGTCTGTCTCTGTCTGCATTAGATGGACATTGATCTGGATTAAGGAGGCTCTGACAGTTCTGCTTAATTGCTAATACCAGAGGAACCAGGGCCCTGATCTGGAAAACAGGAGGTAGGCATACACCCACCATTACTGAGGGTGCTTTTCAGTGGTGTGTCTCACCAGGGTCTGTGGCTAAGAAATTTCATTCCTAGCCTTTGGAGGCATAGGTGAATGGTTGTGAAGATGGGCTAATCCAGACGGGCTAATCCAGAAGTTGTGGTGTGGGCTAATCCAGATCAGATGATCCCTGTGGGGATAAGGTCCACAGCAGCTGTGTCCCCATGCAAGCCATTTGGCTTGGAATGGGCATGCATGGGACCGGGAGCGTGTCCGAGATCGAATCTTGCTTGTCCCTATGCCATTCCTGGTAATGCAGGCTGGGAGTGGGCTGGGTGCGGATGCAGCCGTCCCCATGCAAACCATGCCAAATCCTGGCACTGGGGAGCAGCACCTCCTCCTCTCCACCCCGTCTCTCCTCATTGGAAGCTGAATTGACATCAGCCCACCCCTGTGCCGCCAGCTGCAAATGCTCCATACCCCCTCCCCTCCCTCAGTGGCACAGAAAGCCAGGACTGGGGTGGGGGGCATAGAAAAAGTTTTAAATTAAGATTAATAAATTTTAAAATAATTTTTTAAAAAATCAAAGTCGCTACAAGGTTTAGTGGCAGTTGAGCAGTTTTGCACACCTCTGCTCCACTGGGAACCGTGAGAACGCCCAGCAAGCTTAAAAGGGAGAAAATCAAGCCATTCTCATGATTGCCTTGGCGATCAGGAAACAGGAGTAGAATATTTTGGAAAAGGAACAAAAGTAAAGCCGTTATCCTGCCTGCCTTGACAATCGGGAATCAGGGGTGGAATATTTGCCATGGAAATGGGACAAAAAAATTATACCATTATCCTGCCTGCCTTGGCGATCAGGATTTTTCCATGGGGGAGGGCAGAATCAAGCCCAGTATTCCCAGATAAGAGTCCGGCTCCCTAACCACTAGACCAAACTGGCTCTTGAACTTCATTCCTCACAGATATATGGAAGAAACCTTCAACACAGTGGATGAAGCTTTTGGCACCCTCTAGAAATTCAAGTAGGAAATCCCTGGTCACCTGCCTGTAATGAAAGAAAGAAATGATAGCTTCTATCCATGGTCCATTGCAAACCTCTCATTCTTTCTCAGCTGGCTCGTTGTGTGTGTTACACTGTTGTTAACATCTGGAAAGCTTAATGAACATTTGGACCCTTTTATGCCAAAAACCCTGCAGTTTTGGAAGGCCTAGCACAAAGCTTATAAACTATGAAGTGTTCTCCAGGCAAATATTTTTTCCCTGGAGAACCAGGCTGGAAGTGAAGGTTTTTCATTAAGAGGCAATAGTCAAAAATCAAATTAAAGAGGAAGGCTTTGCAAGAGCCTCTAAGAATAGAAAGGGTTACCAAAATGGTTCCTTCTAGACACGTTTTATGAAGATTACAAGCTGTCATTGTCAAGGTGGAATTATTATGCCTCCTTTTAGGTCCAGCAAAACCTGCCTATTATTTTCAAAGAAAGTTAACAGAAGTTTAGCTGATGGAAATGAGCACCACTGGCATGAGCTGTAGAGGGAAAGAAAATGAGACACTTGACTCTGCTGAAATGCATGCATAGATGTATGCGCATAGATTGTGCACAATTATTTTTCTGTGTTCAATTCGCAGGGAAGTGAATGCAAACAAAATTCGCATTCGTACAAATAAAGCCACTGCAAATGTGTTGGGGTTTGAATCTTCTGCAAATGTTCTTTGAATGCTATTCCAATACGATTTGAATCCCTGCTGCCAGTCAGGACTTCAAATCCCTTCCAAATCTCCTTTGAATACACCCTGAATGTTTCAGATCAACTCTAAATCCACTTTACATCCACCCTGAATCCACTGTAGATGTAACTGGGAAGCTGCTTTGCTGCCTCCCCATGTTTACGAATATGGCCCCTTCCAGGCTGGCGGAATAAATTCACAGTGAAGGAGAAATCACCGCTTACCTGCAGCAAAGTGGTGTCCGGGTGTTCAGACTAGAGCAGCCTCCCGTGGCTTCTTCATCGGAAGCTGCAGGAGCTGAGATTGGTGTGCGCAGTCACGTGGGATGAGGTAGCCAATTGGAGTTGAGCTACCCTACCAGTTCTCATTGGCTTTTCTCACCGTTCCATCCGGACTGGCGGGAAGATTCGAAGTTTCTTAATACTGCGCAGGGAGGGCTGTTAAATCAGCATTAAGTAAATTCGGAGGAACGTTTGTATACTGTGTCGCCACTGCGATCTAGCAATTGTCATCTGTGATGCCTCCAATATGACTGTGCATTCCACTGCACAGTATTAACAAGGCTGGACACACCCTATAACAAAGCTTCAAATGAATGCACAAAAGAATTTGCTTCACATTCAAATGCCAATCTTCAAATGTAGCCGATATTTTATTCAAATGTGAATGTACATATTTTCATGAATTCCTATGAATTTTGAATGTGATGAATATTCATGCACATCTCTAATATACAGCCCTGAAAAATTCAGTATTGCCAGATTTATACTGGACATGATCCTCCATGCAGAAGGGAGGCCTTTCGCAGATCAACTTAAGAGTAAATGTGGAAAGCTCCTTCTGGTGTGCCTCCAGCCAGAGAACATGTTCCGTGCAAGGAATGATGTGAACCATCTTAACAAGAACCATCCTAAGCTTTCAGAACCCCTTGTCTAAAAAAATATATATATGGGTGCATTCCCATAGGCATTTAAATCCAAAGTGAATCCAAATTCAGTATGCAGTGTCCCTATTACATATGCAGTTAATCCAAATTTGGCATCCAGAGTTACCATTCAAGTTCTTATTCCTGGATTATATGAGGACTACTCTGCAAAAGTCTGGAGAAAAAAAGTCCTGAGAAAAACTAGACTTTTCCTCCCTTTTGGAACTGAGTCTGCTCCCCCCCCCCCAAAAAAAAAAAAGATGGGAACTTTCCTGGACTATTTGAGGCAGAGATTTAGCCTCTGGCCAATGCCAACCAGATGTGGGTGGGATTTCCCCTCCCTTTGCCATGTCAGCAATGCTAGAGTCCTGCAAGAAAAGGCAAAAGGCTCGGATTTTTAAAAGCTGAAGGCAAATGCCTAGGCCTCCTAACAACCGGATACATTGTTTTCCTTTCTCCCCCAGTGCGAGGGAAAGTGTGATTGCTCTGATTGCATGTGTTTCCTCCATTCAGCCGATTTTTACAGGCAGGCTGCTTTGAATGGAGGCAGGGTTTGCATGGGGTGGGGTTTTTTAAAGTCCTTTGATGGTCTGCTTGAGCGCAGGGAGAGGGTGTGAGAAGGAGAGAAATTGGAGGGTTTAGAAATTGGAGACAGGGATTAGAATATTTTTTTAAAGTGTCAGCTTTTCCCTCTCTGGCTTCAGCTAAAGTGAAGGCTGCTTTGAACGGAGGCACGGTTTGCACTGGGATGGGGTGGAATATAAAAGTCCTGGGAATGGCTATATTCGGATTTTCTCTTTGTGTGTGGGAACAGTTATATTCGGACTAATCTTCAGGAACTCTATTTAGATTAAAAATAGTCCTGACAGGACTAAAAATATAGTCCAACCAGGACTAAAAAACGTCAAGTGGGAATGCACCCTATATTTCTTTCCTTTTAAGCTGAGCAAGTGAAAGTGTTTTTGGACTGATTAATTTGATTAAAAAATAACTTAAGTTAAATTACAGGTTGTCGGTATGTTGCCAAAGTACATAGAACCTCCCCGTGTACCTGCAAACTCCGTTACCTTGGAGCGGGGAAGCAGTCAGACAGGGTGGCGTCCACATCAGGCCCAAAAAACTGCAAATGCAGCCACAGATCCAAATACATTGGTGACTGTGAGTTAAATTATGTTGGATTAAATTGGAATTTGTGCCCAATTTCATTTCAGTTTGATAGGGTTTGCTATGTTAATTATTCCTTGGCCCTTTCTGCACTGGGCCTTATTCCAGATTATATCCCAGATTATATTCCATCCTCATGTTAGTGAAGACTAAAGCAGGCCTCAACCTAAGGCCTATTCTCACTACGGCCTCCAGTGCATAATTAGTGAACTCCTGGGGAAGAGCATACGCATGTTGTTGAGGCTGCTGCCCTCCAAGCTTGCCCACTCCCCCCAGAAGTTCATTAATTGTTGATTAGGTGTGGAGCATGACATCATGCCCCACACATTAACCAATGTTTACCAGAACTTACCCTAAGTGTCCAGGGCAGGAGCATTAGCTCTGCTGCTGCTGCTGCTGCTGCTCCGGGGTCGTTCGAGGCAAGCAGACTGGCACTACGGATGACCATAGACATGACTGTGGATGTGCAGAGCATCTGCGTAGTCAAGGTGACGGTGCTGATGCAGGCGTAGTCATGGAGGGCACCACAGCCAAAATATCAGAGCCCAGCACAGGACAGGCCCCGGGAGCGAATAAGGTAAGTATTCGATTTCAGGGAGAGGGAATGGCCAAAGATTATTAGTGCTCAAGTGCGAGCACTAGTCAACATTGGTTAATTGTGCTCCTTTCCCCTCCAGCGGACGGGAAGGGAAGTGTGAAAACACCCCTAGGTTCTGCTGCAGATTGCACCAGCATATGCATGACAGTTCCCTATCCTGAGATATAAACCAGAGACGTTTTCGCACGGGGGAAAATGGAACGCGAAAAAGCCAGCTGTGGACACGTCATCCGCATTGGCCGCGCGCGCCTTGCGTCCCGACGTGTCCGCAGCTGGCTTTTTCGCGTTCGAAATGTAGAGCACTTCGAAGTGCTCTACACGCGTTCCAACGCGGACGAGCCGCCCGCAGGCGTTCGGGAGAAGAAGCGTTCGCGCCGCTTCTGTCTCCCGATCGCCTGCCGGCTCGCCTCCGATGCCGCGCGGCTTTGACAATCAGCTGTTTCTCAAACAGCTGATTGTCGATCTGCCTCCGCGGCCGCCGGCGCACCCCTGGCCGGCGTTTGCCGGCTAAGCCAGCTTCGGGCGCTTTGACCATTCGCACCCAGACGCTCCGGAACGCGTTTACACGCGTTCCGGAGCGTCTGTGTGTGAACGGGGAAAGCGCCCGAAGCTGGCTTAAGCTTTCCGCCTGAACGCGTTCGGTTTCGAACGCGATTCAGTGCGGAAATGCCTCAGAATAAGGGCCAGTGCAGAAAGGGCCATCATTTTTCCAACCCAGTTCTGCCCTAGAGCCTGAACAATTCACTTGGCTTGTCTTATAAGTCGGAACATCATGGCATTATAGGGAACGTGGTCGTTCTACCAACAAAATGCTCTGAGTGTTTTTTTTTTTTTAAGAAAAGAACAAACTATCCATCGGAAACCAAAGCTAAAGTAGTTCGTATCAGTAACCAAAGAGAGGTGTTGAAGTGCCTCTTATCTTCAGTTTTTAGCTATTATTTTTCACTCTATTTTTATTTGTTTGTTTTCAGCCTTGCATAATTAATTAGAAACTTGAGTTAATTAATGAAAAAGCCGAAGCATGTCCAACTGTTTCTCGCAGATGTCACTTGAAACGAGCTATCAAATTAACACCATATGACAATGACAGTTTTGTAAATCAGCCCGTGACCCATGATGCTGCTGAATGCATTTCTGCCAGTAAAAAACAGTCGTGTTTATTACAATAAAACCACCTGCACCCATAAGCTTCATCTATCCTCTCAAAGGAAGGAAGGAAGGAAGGAAGGAAGGAAGGAAGGAAGGAAGGAAGGAAGGAAGGAAGGAAGGAAGGAAGGAAGGAAGGAAGGAAGGACTCGCTCTATGGGAATTCTGTGGTTTGGCTTGTGGAACCCGTCTTCAGATGGTGCCACCTATAAGGAACATCTCTCAGTGGGATGCTGTGGACAAAGCACGCCGTTTGCATGCTCTACCAGATACCTGCAAGGAAGGGGTCAGACGTGCATGAATGGTTTTTTGGGCATTCGATTTGTTCGAATAATCCCCCTCAAATGTGGTAGGATTCTATTTGATATGAATGTATTCATACCAATTCATATGAATATCCGATACAAATGGATACGTATCTCATACCTATCCAATACAAACAGATAGGTATCTGATATGAACAAATACGTATCCTATATAAATGGATACGTATCCAATAAGGATACAATATGATACGTATCCAATACATATCCGATATGTATCCCGTTTAACAAATGTATGAACTATTTGTATGAATGTCCCGAAACATTTCGTATTGGTATGAATGTTAATGTATGACTGTTGCAACATTCGATTCATGTACAAATGTCCAAAATCGTATGAATAATGGATGCTATCAATATTCATGCACATCCATAGGTCACAGCGAAACTAGTTTGCAGCAACCCCATATCTAGGCATGGCTTTCCTTTGTGCACAGTTAGAGCAAATTGCTGCTCTCCTTACACATGAAGCATTCTTGCACTCTGGTGGTGAATAAAACACCGCTCTGATGGTCTCTATGATTTCTTCCATCTCTCCCCTAGCAAGGATGGAGAGAAATTTGTTCATTTTAAGCAGACCTGGGGCATTTCTGCACTTGGCTTCCTGTCTGTTGGATGGGAAGGATGCATAACAGACTAACGTGTACTAGTGAATGCACCAGGGAACACTAGTACATGGCTGCCTAACTGCCATGTGCCCAGGCACCATCTCCGTCCGGTCACGTGTTCAATACCTGACAGAGTGCCACCATTTTGATCGCACCACCTGGCATGACTGTGCAGGACCCCAGATGACCCCTTGCACCAGAAATGGTGCAAATGGTCTTAGCAGGGATGGGACAAGTAAGTAATGGGCCGGGATTGGTTAGGGTTAGTTTGTATGTGCTGTACGATTTTGTGCACCACTGTTAAGTTTGAAATAGGTGGACATCTGGGCAGGCAGGGGCCACTTCTAGACTGTAAACACCACCTGCAAGTCCAGATGCACACCTTTTGCAAAATACGGGGCCAAGTGCAAATTGGCCTTAGTTCTAGTACTCTTGAACTGGCTTATGGATCAGAACAAAACTGAGGCCCTTTCTGCACTCGGCCTTATTCTGGAATATGTCTCAAGACAGAGGTGTGTGTCTGCATGTTAATGCAGACTGTGGCAGGCCTCATCTGGGGCTGTCATAGTGTGCACCAGCATGTTCCAGAATAAAGCCAAGTGCAGAAGAAGAAGAGTTGGTTTTTCTAGCCCGCTTTTCTCACCCATTTAAGGGGACTCAAAGTGGCTGACAAAGCTTTTCTGTTCTTCTCCCCACAACAGAACACCCTGTGAGGTAGGTGGGGCTGTGAGAGCTCAGAAGAGAGCTGTGACTAGCCCAAGGCCACCCAGCTGTCTTCATGGGGGACGGTGAAATTGAACCCAGTATTCCCAGATAAGAGTCCAGCTCCCTAACCACTAGACCAAAGTGGCTCACAATGGCGCTATGATTAGGGCCTCTGTGGATTTTGGAATGTCATTTCAGTGTAGAAGTTTTCAGTATCTTTTTTAAAAAAACACTGACATTACAAAAATTCCATAAACCACTAGAGCAAAGCTGAAGGCGCTTTTGAATTCCTCTGCTCCAAGTGAATTATGGGCACATCCACCTTCTTTTCTTGGTAACAATACGGAAGTGGTTTCTCATTTGGCTGCTTCAGCTTTTGCTTTATATCACCTTGTCTAGCCTTCAGCTCAGGGATTTCCTTGTGGTTTGCTGTCCAGGCACTAACAGTTCTGACCCTGTTTATCTTTTCAAAATCAGTCAGTGCCTACATACAATTCAACCGCCATCTTTTCTGTGGCTCCCCCTTCTCCTGCTGCCCTCAGCTTTGCCTGGCGTCATCTTCTCTTCTCTTCAGCCACCTCCGTCACACACACAGAGCATGTTAGTGCCAAGCTGGCCACATCACCGCCTCATGGAAACAGTCCAGTTTTATTTGATCCAGCACTGATTTACTGGTCCTTCCATTCCTCGGTTTACTAAATAATTTGGAGGGATCTAATTTCTTCCTCTCCCAGACAAGATTTGCAGGTGCACATTATCATCTGGCATGCACATGGAAATCAGAGGGACAAAACACTAATGCTTAGAGCCTCATGGCTGTGAAACACCCCCAGACTAGTGATGTGCATGAATGCTCTTTTGACATTCTATTCGAATCAAATCGAATACACAAAAATCCAATTCCATTTGAATCTTTTAAATTCAAATTTAACAATATTCAATTTGAATTTACCAAATTTGCATCTATGCGTCTTGAATTTTTGATTTGAATCTGCCTATATGAATGTTGACAACATTCGAATGTGCACACATGCATCTTCCCCACATCCGTACACATCCATATGCATCACGTAGTTATCCCGTTTTCATCCCGTATGGAGCTGTAGAAATGTGTATGGATGTGGGAAAGATGCGGATCTTCAAGTACGCATCGTGTACGAACCCGTACACACATGAATGTCCGGACAATTCAAATGAATAGATCCGGAATTTGAAATTTGATTCGAATGTTTACATTCGAGTTTTGGGACATTCTATTTGAGTTCGAATGTCGAAATTCAGCACATTTGATTGGATTTCGAATGCCTACAAATATTCGCACAAATACAAAATGCAGACACAAACAACTGGCTTCAGGTTATGATCTATTTCCACAGCTACGCCCAAAGTTTGCTATGCTGCTGCTCTTGCCTTGTAGGCCTACAATAAGCTAACTTAAGTTTTCCCCTTTTTTTGCAGATATATCTGAAGCCATCAGAAATACGGAAGCAGAATCAGGAAGGCATGTTTCTCTTCTGCGTGCCTTTCCAGCAGCCCCACACAACTAATGAGATGGGACATTTTTATTCAGGGCCACGACAGCACACTTTGTTTCAGCTGGCAGAAAGCAAAATTGGGACGTGATTGATAGCTTTCTGACACATCAGTCTTTCTGACTGACTCAAAGAGCCGTGGAGAAGTGACAGCAGAATCCAAACCTTGTTCCCTTTGGTGTGCGTCTGTGGAGCTCCATCCCCCTCCCCTTCTTTTGCAGGGAGACAACAAAACTCAAGGGGAGGAGAAGGTATCTCTGCAACCTGTGTGCTAGCATCACTGCTGGCCACATGGAGCGAAAAGCCAGTGGGAGCTTCCTGCCTGCCAGTTGAAGCCAAGAAGGTGCTTCAGGTTGGGTAGGGTGTATCTTATGCTTCCGACAGGTTATTGTGGCTGAGTGGACACAAATTCCCTTTAAGCCTTCTTCAGACCATCTTCAGATCTGGGGTGATTTCACACTCAGCCAGTTTGGTCTAGCGGTTAGGGAGCTGGACTCTTATCTGGGAAACCTGGCTTGATTCATGGAGGAGGAGGAGGAGGAGTTGGCTTTTCTACCCCACTTTTCTCACCCATTTAAGAGGACTCAAAGGGCCAACAGAACACCCTGTGAGGTGGGTGGGTCTGTGAGAGTTCAGAAGAGAGCTGTGACTAGCCCAAGGTCACCCAGCCAGCTTCATGAGGGAGAACAGAATCAAACCTGATATTCCCAGATAAGAGTCCGGCTCTCTAACCACTAGACCAAACTATGATGGTGCTGTTCTTCTTTCCAGAGCGCACAGTTGCGAATAGTGATTGTGAATATTTAAAGAATGAAACAAAGCAAGGGGGGGAAAGCTGATCTATCGAAAATGCTACAGCAGTTCTGCCTCGTTACCCTCCCAAGCCTTGCCCTTTTGGGATTTTCCCTCCTTCCCAGCCTTGCTTTTCAAGAGAGCATTAATATTCTCTGAAAGACATCCGCTCATCAGAGCCGGGCTGTTAAGACCAGGGTCCCTTTGATGTTTGCCTCCAGAATAAAATGGCGAGGGATAAAAGTTCAAAGTCTATGAAGAAACTCAATATATAAAGCATTACCACATCTTAATAAGTTAGGGAGAATGCATTCCATTTGTTGTCTTTGTAAAACAAAAGGACTCCCCTCAGAAAACTTTACTATCTTTATAGGGTCAAAGTTCCAATGAGCCATTCTGAGACAAATAAGTCGTCAAGCAAACAAGGTCATGCAGATCTTGCTAATGTCTCAGGGAAGTGGATTTATATGCGGTGGTTCCACCAAAGATTTCTGGAAATGCTTAAGTCTGCCTAGCAGTAGTTGGTTGGATGCACTAAATATGTCCCTTTGCATTCCAACCTTCTCACATTAAAGGTCTGTGGTTACGTTGCACTGATCAGGCCCAGTGGGAAAGGATCATGGGAGACCCACTGGTCTGCATTAGGGGTGTGCATGAATGCATTTTTGGGGATTCAATTCGACTTGAATATCCAAAAATTCTATTCGATTCAAATCTTTAAAATTTGAATTTACCCAAATTCAATTCAAATTAAGTGAATTCGAATCTCTTCGTTCGAATTTTTGATTTGAATTTTCACTAACTAATGTCCACAACATTCATATGTGCCCATACACATCGTTACGCACCGTTACGTCCGTATGCATCCCACAGTTATCCTGTATGCAACCCGTTTTGTCTGGTACAGATCCGTACAAATGGGTACAGATGCGGGAAAGATGCGTAAGTGCAAGTATGCATCATGTACAAACCCGTACACGTACGAATGTCCGAATAATTCAAACAAATAAATTCAAAACTTCAAAATTAATCTGAATGTTTAAATTTGAATTTATGGACATTCGTTTCAAATTCGAATGTCGAAATTCAGATGGATTCGATCGAATTTTGAATGTCTTTGAATATTCTTGCCCATTCATAGTCTACATCAATGACAAAACTCAGTGTGAAACAGTGCCATCTGCATGGTGACGTGGTTCCAGGCCAATCCCCAAAGCTTGGGTGTAGAGATGTGCCCGGATATTTGTCACATTCAAAATTCACACAAATTCATCTGAACTCGGACATTCAAGTTCAAATCAAACGTTGGTCCATTTGAAGACTGACATTTGACTACGAATCATATGCTTAAATACATTTGCACAAAGCTTCATTACATTTCTGGGTCCGGGGAGGTGGGAAAGCAGCTGTCCCAGTCATATATGCAATGGATCCAGAGTGGATTCAAAGTAGATTCAGAGTGGAATAAAAACGGATTGAGAGCAGATTTGATACTTTCAGAGAGTATACATAAGGGATACATAGGGGATTCGTAGCAGGGATTAGAATCGGAATCCTATCAAACATTCTTATCGAATTCGAATCCTACCATATTCAAAGGAGATCTATCCAAATGCATTTGATTTCCCCACCCCCCCATTCCATTTGATACAAATCAAACACACACAAACATTTGTGCACATCCCTACTTGTGTGAGCTTCAGAGGCAGGCCCCGGGGAATCTGCAGGGGAACGGCAGGGGAAAGAGCCGGATTGCCGGCGTATGCCCACCTGTCAAAGAGAGAGAGCACATGCTCTCCCTTTTTGACAGCTGGGCCTGCCCACCGGCCTCTGCAATCGGCTCCATCGGTGTCAGGCATCACAAGGCTGTCCCTCTCAGGGACAGATTATCGGAGAAAATGTTTCTCTGGAAAACAGATCTTATAGATCCATTTTCCGGCGGCATGTGCGGAAAGGCCCCCGGTCACTCACTCTGGGGTGCTTGGGAGCAGGTGGCCTTCTCACAGCAGGGACAGCTGCCATAATGCCCACCACCACCACTGCCCCATTTCCACTCCTCATAGATAAACACACCTTGCTAAGACATAGAAATGGATCCCAGATGAAGTTGGCTAAGGCTCTGGAAATATTTTATTATTATAATTAGACCTCCAGGCACCAAACCAAATATAACTGAAAACATAACATGCTGAAACTAAACTGTATAATAAACATTGCTGTCCGGAATGCCAAAATCTGAGCCCTTTCCTGACATGTTTCTACCAAGCAGAGGAACTGGGTACCCTGAAATAGGACAAAAGGGAGGCAGTGTGACCTGGGGCCTATTCGCACTTATGTCTCTGGTATGCATGTACCAGAGCTGTCCTAATTGCACACCAGAGGTCTAAGTGTGAATACAGCCCTGTTTTCAGTGATATCAATCTATTCACCCAGACCTCAAGAGCAGCTTTCTCAAGGCTTGGGCTTCCCACAAGCCACCATTTCTGGTACCAGAGCACATCCAGTGTGGTGGCAGCTCACAGAGAGTGGTCGTTGCCAATGTGCTGCAAAAGCTGGCAACCTGTGATTGTGCCTCAGAGCTGCAGGATGAGACTGTTTGTTGAGTAGATTGCTGTCAGTGGCTCTGCCGATGCCCTGCTGACAAAATGGCAGCCTATGGATGTGGCCTAAGAGTTAATGAGTATTTCAAAATCAGGGAGCTTCCAGAGCTAGTGGTGATATAAATCCTGCCTCTTGGGGCCTTTCTACACTTAGCTGATTAGGCTGTCATGAACCAGGGCTGGTAAACTTATGGGAAAGGTGGTCCTTTCGCACTTGGGAAAGCTTCCCCAAAGCATCCATTATCAGCCAGAAGTGTGAATGGTCCTTCCATTTACCAGCCCACGCCATTGCATCTGAAGCCAGAAATTCCACCTCCTTGCTGCCGCGATTGGCTGCCATTGCAGAGAGGAGTGTGTTCGAGCAGGGGCAAATTGCAGCCAATCACATCAGCACCCATGATCAAATGCCCCTTTTGCGACTCTATTACCAGACACCACTCTCGGGGATCGGTGGTCTGGTCATGACAGAGATCAGTGATCGATCACAACCGCCAAAAGCACCATGCTTGTGAGGATGCCGCCTCCCCCGCCCACTGACTACAGGAAACCACACACAGAGTAAATGGGTTTTGGGCAATGATTTAGTGCTCCAGGCCTAATCAACAATTAATGAACTTCTGGGGAGGGAAGCATGCTTGGAGGCTGTAGCAGCCTACTCCACATGCAGATGCTCTTCACCAGAAGTTCAGTAATTGTTGACTACTGGCTGAAGTACAAATAGGCCTCTGGACCACAATTCAACAATGTCCTAGCAACAAACTTCTGTCTGGTCTTGTGGTTGGAGTGTTGGATTCTTACTGGAGGTGTCCCAGTACAATTCCACATTCCTACATGAAACCAGTTATATACCCTTGGTCTAGTCACAGTTCACTTTCTGAGTTCTCACAGCCCCACCTACCTCACAGGGTATCTCTTGTGCGGGGAAGAACAGAAGGCTTTTCAGTCTGACTCCCCTTAAAAGGGTCATAAGCAAACTCTTCTTCTTCTTCTTCTCCTTCTTCTTCTTCTCCTTCTTCTTTATATGGTTCCTTTTTTTTTTAAATAAATTGGAATGACCTGGTGACCATGAGCTAGATCTCTTACCCACAGTTTTCATCACCCATTAACCCCTCTCTGCTCCGTGAGTGTGTGTGTGAATTTTATAACCAGATGTCGCATCCTATGTTGCAGCAACTGAAAGCAAAAAGGTGTAAGGGAGACTGAGAGAGAGAGAGAGAAAGAGAGAGGACCCAAAATGATCAATTGAGTGCCCAATCAAAGCCTAACAGATAGTCAAGCCGTTGTCTCCTGTTTGATATCAAAGGTGTTTTATTTCTCATCCCTTTTTTGTGTGTCACTGAAAGAATGCTTCCTACATGTGGATTAATTAAAGTGTAAACATTAAATATTGATTGATGCATTATCAGCATGGAACAGTTGCCTCAACTCAGATTGATTTCCGGAGTGATTTATTGTCATATTTGTGGAGTCATTTCACTTGATAACAAAGAGAATTAGTCTTCAACCTCTGCTGGTTTCTTCTACTCACAGGTTTCTGCCAGTGATTTTTATCCTTCTAATTCTAACCCTGGATGTTCCTTCATCAAGAGGATAATAATAATATCCATCATCATCATCATCATCATCATCATCATCATTATTATTATTATATACAGAGACACAACAATATAACGGCACTAAACTTGTCAGCTCTGATACTTCCCAATGCATGAGGATCCCAATGCATCCCAAGAGCCTAAGATGACATTATGTACCTATCATTCAGTGAGTTATTATTGACTGACTGAATCTGGAAAAGAAGGAAATGGGGATTACGAATTTTGTCTAAGAAAAGCACAGCAGGGTGAGATCAAGGGCTAGTTATGTAAGCAGCATTAAATTTAGCGATACTTTGAAACTGAAAGCAGGCACACAGGGTGCAGCGCACCTGCGCCCTGCGCACCGCCTGAGTGGCTGGGGCTGCGCCTGGCAGCCCCTGCCCTCAGGAGCCACTCTGCGACCAATCAGGCAGCACACAGAACGCAGGCACACTGCATCCTGGGCGCCTGCTTTCAGTTTCGGGGCGACACCAACCAGGTAAGGAGGGGATCCGCCGCGCTTCCCCCAGGGTGGGCTAGGGTGGGCTTTAGGCAAGCTCGCCCTGGCTCCAGAAACGGCGATCAGCCACTTCTGGGGCGAGGGCGAGCCAAAAGGCAGGAGCCCCCCCGGCTCGCCAGGCTTAGCTCCGGGGAGCCAATCGCGGCGAGCCGGGGGAGGGCCGTGTTTTAGCACAATTGCGCTGTGTGGCCGCATTAAGCACCCATTAAGCACGCATTAAGGACGGATAGGTGCGGACGCACCTACCGGAAGTGTGCTTAATTGCCCCCGCTAATGCAGATGCTCTGGCAGCAAACCGGTTTTGCCGCCTAAATCCGCTTTTAAAACGGGCTCGCTGTGCAGACAACCCTCACCGGAAGTGTCCTACATAGCGACCCGTGTGCAGAGGCGCACATTGGAATGTGTGCTTAATGGTGTCAAAGGGCCCGTGCGGAAGCACCCTAAGTTACCTCTGAGCCAACCCTTTTCTTATGGCTGACTACACTCTGAGCGGGAGGGAAAGAATGCTGAGCTTCCAATTGGGAAGGGCCCCCTTTCTCTCTCCTATTCAGTAGGATCAAGAGGAGGATGCCAACTGGGACTTTCCCTCTCCTCCATGACCCTCACAGAAGTATAACATGCTGCCAGCCAGTCACCCACACCACCTACAAAAAGTCCCACACTGTTTGTCCCGAACCTGCATCCATCTTCTGAGCAATTTTTCCCCCCATAATTTAACTCTGCCTCTGGTTGTGACAGACTTGTCAAAGTGAATCTTAGCACTGAATAGACATCAAGAAAAACAGATATTTAGAGGAAAGGAAAAGAATTTTTAAAACTTTGAAAATATAGCATTGGCGTTATCTTCAGGAAAATTTCAGGGTATAATATTTGTTTGATTGCAATATTTCTTTGCATGTGAATTAAACCACCTTGTGGGTACCGGGCTTCCTCTCCAGTGGAGATGTCCTATAGATATGGTGGTAGGTGCATCCACACCTCAGCTGCACATGGCCTTTGTTAGAGCCATGCAGATGGTCTCGGACATGACTGTCTGCACTTCAAGAGCCTCCAGAGAAGTACTGGAATGGTGCCGATGCTCACAATGTGAATACAAATCACTATCCCTGAACTTAAGTGCTGTGGAATACTACTGGTTTCTTGATTGCTCGCCTGATGAAGAAATCTGTGGTCTCTTTTGCCTGTAGGATTTTCTTCCATCTACTCTAGTCATGGCTTGTAAAATCAGATGCTTTTAGCACCTAGATTTTGAAGAAGGAGGAGGAGAAGGAGTTGGCTTTTCTACCCTACTTTTCTTGCCCTTTTAAGGGGACTCAAAGTGGCTGACAAACCTTTCTGTTCTTCTCCCCACCACAGACACCCTGTGAAGTAAGAGAGCTGTGACTAGCCCAAGGTCACCTAGCTGGCTTCATGGAGGAGTGTGGAGTCGGACTGGGAGACTGCCAGATAAGACTCCAGCCCTCTCACCACAAGACCAAACTGGCTCTGTCTGTCTACCTCCTGTCGCCTAGTCCAAAAGTGCCCGACTGATCTATCCATTCGTACTCTTTGGAGAAGATGCTTGAGGCCGAGCAGGGAATGGCTTGTCAAAATGAAAGCGCAGTGACCCTGGCAGCAACAACAGAAATTTATTCATGAAATTGCTTTGTTACACATTAACAAAAGTCTCTATGTGTGTTACATACATTTGCCACATTTCTCGACATTATTTAGCATTGGGAGAATGAACACCGGTCAAATCCCACTGACATCAATCACAGACTGAGGGAGAAAGGGGAGGGGGAAAGAGGCTGTAATAAGAAACTGGTTTTCTGGCTTCAGCTAAGCAGTAAAACATTAACCTTAAGTCAGCACAGCAGCAAGGAAAAAACAATGAGGGCGGGGAGAGGGAGAGAGAGCAGTCAGTGGATCAACTTTTCTGCCAGATGGGAATTCGAGTTGAGACTTGAGAGGTTCCCAGAGCAGTGGTGAATGTCCTCCCAAAGAGTCAGCAGCATGCTCACAGTGGAGAGCACTGCCTTCCAAATGTATATGTAGTGAAACTGGTTTCCTTGGGCATGCCCAGTTTAGCACACACAAGCAACCTAAGGTTTATTCCAGGGCCTATTTGCACTTCGGCTGGTAGTCAACAATTAGCGAACTTCTGGTGAAGAGCATCCGCACTCTGAGTAGTAGTAGTAGTAGTAGTAGTAGTAGTAGTAGTAGTAGTAGAAGAAGAAGAAGAAGAAGAAGAAGAAGAAGAAGAAGAGTTGGCTTTTCTACCCTGCTTTTCTCTCCCATTGAAGGGGACTCAAAGCGGCTGACAAAGCTTTCTGTTCTTCTCCCCATACCAGACACCCTGTGAGGCAGGTGGGGCTGTGAGAGCTCAGAGGAGAGCTGTGACTAGCCCGAAGTCACCCAGCTGGCTTCATGGGGAGGGTAGAATCAAACCCAGTATCCCCAGATAAGAGTCTGGCTCCTTAACCACTAGACCAAACTGTTATAGCCTCCAAGCATGCCCGGCCTCACCAGAAGTTCCCTAATTGTTGATTAGGTGAGGAGCACCAAATTGTGCTCCACATCTTTGCCAATGTTAACCAAAAGCTTACCTGAAGCATTCAGCAGTGCCACCATTTGCTCTTCTTCCAGTTCCCTTTGGTCGGTGGGTGGGGGAGGCGGTGTCCGCCCAGGCACAATTGCAGTGGTGGCCATGATCAATTGCTGACCTCTGACGTGACTGGACCACTGATCCTCGGGAATGGCATCTGGTCATAAACTCGTGAGAGGGGCGTTCGATCACGGGTGCTGACATAATTGGCTGCAATATATCCCTGTGCTCAAACACGCCCATCTGCAACGGCATCTGAGCATGACACAGAATGGCCAATTGTGGCAGCGAGGAGGTAGAACTTCCAGCTTAGGACACAGTGGTGTGAGCTGCTAAACAGGAGGACCATTCACACTTCTGGCCAATAAGAAGAAGAAAACTTGGCTTTTCTACCCCTCTTTCCTCACCCATTTAAGGGGACTCAAAGTGGCTGACAAAGTTTTTCTATTCTTCTCCCCACAACAGAACAGCCTGTGAAGTAAGTGGGGCTGCGAGAGCTCAGAAGAGAGCTGTGACTGGCCCAAGGTCACCCAGCTGGCTTCATGGGGAAGGGCGGAATCGAACCCAGTATTCCGAGATAAGAGTCCGGCTCCCTAACCTCTAGACCAAACTGGCTCACAATGGAGGCTTTGGGGAAGCTTCCATCACATCAAAAGTGAATGGTCCACCTTCGCCAGAGGTTTGCCAGCCCTAATTCATGGCAGCCTAATGAGGTAAGTGCACAATGGCCCCAGGTTCACTCCACTTTCAGAGTGAGAGGACACATCAGCAAAGTGACAACCTGTTTCCTTTCAGTTTTAAATAACTCAGAAAATTCACCTTTGGGATCGACAATGTGGAAAGAAAATGACTGGTCACTTGCTGATGTGTTCTCTCATGCTGAAAGTGGGCTGAAGCTGGATTAAGCCTTAGGTGTGACCACAGCCAGGACGCAGGTGCAGGAATTTAGAAACGGGTGACAATTTAAGGGAATCAAGGGGACAAGGATGCACAGCACCTACTGATCCCTGATAGGCCCGGCTGCGTTCACAGCTACGTTTTAATCCATCTTCGTTCTGCATTCAGAGTGAGAGAAAACATCAGCAAAGTGACAAGCTGTTTTCTTTCACGGTTAAATAAACTTTAGAAAATCCACCTTTGGATATGATAATGTGGAAAGAAAATTGCTGTCCGTTTTGCTGATGCGTTCTTCTGTTCTGAAGTTAGACTGAAGCTGGATTAAAACTTAGGTGTGAATGCAGCCAGGGTGTAGATCAACCCATTTTTAATTTGCATGTTGCTTTTCCACCAGAGGAATTGTAGACCAAGGTGGCTCCTTACATTCAAAAGGAGAACAAAACACTGCAGGAAATCCATGTGATTGCACATTGTTATTGTTTGTTTATTAGTTGCCTTTATATAACAGAACACAGACAAGAGGCCTATTTGAACTTAGGCCATTAGTCAACAAGTCGTGAACGTCTGGGGAAGAGCATACGGAAGTCAACTAGGCTGCTGTATCCTTCAAACATGCCTTCCCTCCCCAGAAGCTCACTAATTGTTGATTACGTGTGGAGCACTAAATCATGCTCCACACCTTTACCAACATTAATTAGAAGCTTACTTGAAGTGTCCGGTGGTGCGACCATTCAGTCTATTTCCAGATCACTGCGGTCGGTGGGCAGGGGAGGCAGCATCCACGCAGGGGTTGCTGGGTTGCTGGTCCTGATCAATTGCTCACCCATGCCATGATCAGACCTACGATCCCCGGGAGTGCCGATCGATCATAGAATCATGAGAGGGGTGTTCAATCATGGGTTAGCCTCTGGTCCAATACGCCACTTGTGCAATGGCGTCTGATTGGCCAATCTCAGCAGCAAGGAGCTGGAAGTTCTGGCTTCGGCTGCATCAGCACTGGATGGTAAATGGGTGGACCATCCACATCTTTGGCCAGTAATGGATGCTTTGGGGAAGCTTTCCTCATAGCAAATGTGAATAGTCCACCTGTACCTGAAGTTTACCAGCCTTAGTTCACAGCAGCCTGATCAGCTAAGTGCAGAAAGGCCTCTGGGTAGATTTTTAAAAAAATCTCAAAAATATTTTGAAAATTGCATTAAAGCTACAAAGATTGACATTGTCTATCTGGACTTTCAGAAGGCTTTTGACAAAGTTCCACATCAAAGGCTACTGAGTAAACTCATCAGCCACAGAATAAAAGGAGAGGTTCTGTCCTGGATTTGTGACTGGCTTGAGGGCAGAAAGCAGAGAGTAGCAATAAACGGCAAATTCTCAGGGTGGAAAGAAGTAAAAAGTGGGGTCCCTCAAGGCTCAGTACTGGGACCAATGCTTTTTAATTTATTCATCAATGATCTAGGAGAAGGGGTACGTAGTAAAATAGCAAAGTTTGCTGATGATACTAAATTATTTAGGGTAGTAAAAACCAAAAGAGATTGCCAAGAGCTCCAGTGGGATCTCTTAGCATTGGGTGAGTGGGCAACCAAGTGGCAAATGTGCTTTAATCTTAACAAGTGCAAAGTAATGCACATCAGGACCAAAAATCCAAATTATGTCTATAAACTGATGGGGTCTGAGCTTTCTGCAACACACCAGGAAAGGGATCTCAGGGTTTTGGTGGACAGTTCAATGAAGGTGTCAACCCAGTGCACGGCAGCAGCAAAAAAAGCAAATTCAATGCTGGGAATAATTAGGAAGGGAATAGAAAATAAGTCAGCAAGTGTCATTTTGCCTCTTTATAAATCTATGGTGAGGCCACATTTGGAATATTGTGTACAATTCTGGTTACCACACATTAAAAAGGATATTGTGAAACTAGAGAAGGTACAGCAAAGGGCAACCAGAATGATTAAGGGTCTGGAACACCTCCCTTACGAAACCAGGCTGCAACGTCTAGGCCTCTTCAGTCTGGAGAGACGGCGTTTGAGAGTTCAAATTATGCATGGTATAGAAAAGGTGGATAGAGAAAATTTCTTTTCTCTATCGCACAACACTAGAACCAGGGGGCACTCTATGAAGCTGATGGGTAGGAGAATAAGGTCTGACAGGGGGAAGTATTTCTTCACCTAAAGGGTCATCAGGTTATGGAATGTTTTGCTGGAAGAGATCGCTTCAAGGTAGGGTTAGACACATTTATGGATGACAGATGTATCAATGAATACTAGAATGAATGTCTAGGACAGGTACATCTTTCAGGCTGAGGGGGTGGACGGAAGCAAGATGCTTCTAAGGCCATTTGCTGGGATTCAAGAGCAGGAAAAGGTTTGTCCTTGTCTCTGTCTGAGATGCCCATGAGCATCTGGTGAGCCACTGTGTGCGACAGGATGCTGGACTAGATGGGCTGTGGCCTGATCCAGCAAGGCCTCTCTTATGTTCTTATGTTCTTATTCTAAATACACAGATAAAACTATCAATTGCTTCTTTCTTAAATTGAAAGCCTCCTGCTCATGATTCCAGCTCATTACTTGGGGAGGGAATAGTTTTTCATATTTTGGGGGGGAGAGGGGAGTCTCCAAGTTTGCTGGGGATGAAACACTTGATCCTGGGGATATACTAGGGAATTTCCTTGAGTGTGAAATCTCAAGTAGGAGTAGGAAAGGCTATGTGTGTTTTAATGGGTTCATTTAAAGAAAACAACAACTTATGGATCATTCTATTCTACTTCCAGCATCAAAGATCTGATTATTTCTGCTGCATGTGTGTAAATGAACACATACAAGTTAATTATTTAGGTTTCTATACAAACTCAGGCCATGTCTCCACTTACCTCTGGAGATGCCTGTAGCAGCTCCAGGAGAACTGGCTGCATGAACATCACACCTGGGGAAAAATGCTTCTGGCTGGGGCAGAAACACAGGGAATGGCCTCATAAGAGGGGCATTTCTTGTGTATCAAGAAACAGGGCCATGTAAGCGATATCAAACGGTGTAGATAAGGAATGTGTGGGAACGTGTTCCTCCCCCCCTAGGTGCAAATCTGGAACCAGTCCCAGTGTGGCCTAACCCAAAAAGGCTGGTGTGGGGGTGGGACGCCCCTCGCAGGCCTGCCACCATTGGGTCAAGTTCGACCCAGGGGCTTGCAGGCCTGTCTCATGTCTTCCCCATTTTCTTTGGGCTTTAGGTAACACGATTCGAACCCCCGCAGGAACACCCCTCCAGGCACCCACCCACCCCAGGCACAGGCCTGCCTGGAGACATGCGCACATGTGACTTACCTCTTCGTCGCCGGGTTCGAAGTGGCTGTGGGACGGCCCAGGTCCGTATAGGTGTGGGATGGCCCAGGATGGCCAGGAACGCCCTGGGCCAGGTGTAGAGCATGATTCCGTGCTCTACACCCGGAACATGAGTGGGCGCCCGGGGACAGGCTGGGGTGGTTCCGAATGGCCCAGCAGAGTGAATGCTCCATCCCAGGGTGTCCTAATCTCATTCCGGAGGCCCTTGTGCGAATAGACCTATGAGCTCAATCTTTTCTGACCACTGTTCACAGCTTCCTTTTGACTAGCTGCCTTCTGTCTCACCAGCCACAACAGACACCAGGCAATCCTGTTTTGGGACACAATATTCTAAAACATTCTGACCAAACCCTGGAATAATTCCATATGACACCACTTGTTCCAATTTATAATATATACTATAAGTTTGGGTGCTGCAGACTTTTCTTAATTCTAGGTAAAACCTTCATGAGCAGTTAAATCTCCTTTAACAAAATTTGTCATAATTCTACCTAAACATCATAAATTAAATTTCTAAGCAGCTGGATTCAAGCAGGTGTTAACAATAATGGAAAGACTAGCCAAGACTAAGAGGCAGCCGGGTCAAGGAACTGCAGAAGATAATTCTGAAACCATATGGAAATGTTTTATCAACTATGCAAAAGAAAATTATAACATTTGTAAACCACCTGTTACGCACAGCGACTTCAGGTCAGAGTATTTGTCATTAAGAAATGATGTTCCCATTATGATGAATGTATCTATATGTACCACAGTGATGTTGCTTTATATATTGCTTTTTAAAATGATGCAAGGAAGTAGGATGTTCATTATGATCAATTGCTGCACACGTCATTCAAAGAACATGGCCGTCAGGTAAAGTAGTAGAGCTGTGGTGACCATCTGCACTCTGAGTGCTGGAAAAGCTTCATACCAGACCAGTAACATTTGAAGTGTGGATATCCAGGGCAGGGCAAGGCAGATTGCCTGGTAACATTTGTGTCAACATTTAGCGTACATTCAGATGTTGTCATGGTGATCTAGATGCTTCACATGACTGTGCAGCTGAAGTCACGGTGTCACACTGACACACCAGAAGAGGGTATGGATGCTGCTTTTAAAAGGGAGCCCCTGTCCTCTTAAATTCCACCCGCTTAGAATACCCCCTAGAGGTCCTCCTTTAGACTACACTCGTGTGCAAAAAAGGGGTCCCTAGTACACTTGCTGGCCTGGTATACCAGCCAGTGCTGAATAGGGATGTGTACAAATATTCTAAACATTCGAAATCCAATCGAATTTGTTTGAATGTAGACATTCAAATTCGAATCGAATGTCTTCACATTCGAATTTAAGCATTTGAACGAATTTTGAATGTTCTAAAACATTCGTTTGAATCATTCGAATCACTGAAACACAATTTGTGCTTATAATACGGAACAAAACAGGATAAAACAGGATGCATACAAAATGCGTACAGATACGTGTAACACATATGAATGTCAACTTTCGTATCTTCAAATTGGTATCTAACATTTGAACAAATAGATTCGAATGTATCAGATTCGAATCAGTTTTTGCTTATTCGGATTTTAGACATTTAAACTCGAATTTGAATTAAAAAAACCACCCCACATTCATGCACAACCCTATTACAGAATCACCCCAACAGTCTACCAGTTCACGGTGCTATGCAGGGGACCAATATGAGCCAATGGTGCCTCAAACCACATTCATGAAAATTTCCAGATTTGATTAAAAGGGGAATGCACACTTTACCAACTGTGTAAAAGCCAAACTGTGCAAGAGCAAGAGCTGCACTACGCAAGGCTAGTCAGGCATGGTGCAGTACTTTGGGTCTAACCTGACCATAATAAATTTGGAAGGCAAGGGTGGTCACATTCCACCTGCTGCTTCATACCAAGGCAAGTTAGGCAAGAGGTGCATTTGCAAAAGGCCACCTTCCTTGCCATTTTCCAGGGGTTAATCAGCAGGTTTTCAACACCAGCCGGATTCTAATTAAGCACAAAGACAGCCTGTATTATTTGTTGTTCTGCTGGTGGCTGTTGATGATAATGAAAACCGATACTTGCTTCCTTTTTTAATTTATTTATTTCTGAATTAATGGAGAGACCGTGCCTGACCATTCTCCCTTTTTTTGTTTTCCTAGTTTCTACAGTACTCAGAGAAGGAATTTCTTCCCAGGGAAAAGGGGATCACAATGTTTTATTTGCCAAAAATAAAATTGAAAAAAACACCCTCCCCACCCTATTACCCCCAGCCCTCACTGACAATTACAAGTTGCTCAAGTGTCTTTGGTGTGTTATTTCCTGAAATTGTATGTAATTGGTTTTGAAAAGGCTGGGGCATAGTTTTGAAGTTAGCTAAAAGCATGCCTTTCTGATCACTACTTACATTATGTTATTTTGCACTTCCTGAAAATGGATTATCTTTGATAACAAATGCAAATTAGGGGGCAATAAATTACAAGTCAACCAATGCCTGATTATATGGAATATAATTAACTCCAGATTCTTTTGCACAGTATTTATCTTAATAATCCTCTCCTCTACAGTAAAGAGCTATAAAATTCTTCATCTTCCACCCCCCATGTTCTCCTTATAGTTACTATATTTCAATTCTTAAATCCAAAGAAGAATAAAAATCCAGAGTATTCTTATCTCATGGGAAGATTTGGAACAAACCACATTTTCTTTCAGACATTAAATGCAGAGACTTTGACCGGCCAAATTCTTTTTAAAAGTATTTACCATGGTTATGATGCCCTGTTTTATTTTAACCAAGTGTACATTTTTAAAATTAAAATATTTTACCGGGAATTTAGATAACAGCTGTTATGTTTTCCAGATATTAGCCAGGAAAATGTAACCTGTTTAATGTGCCTGTTTAATAGCTTCTTCCTCACAGATACGTTTGGATGACACAATTATTATTATTATTATTTATTATTATTATTATTATTATTATTATTATTATTATTATTATTATTATTATTATTATTATTATTATTATTATTATTATACACAAAAAATAATAGTATAGCACAACCACCAGATCACTAGTTGGTCTTCACTGCACATCGAGTTCTTCCTTAGGATGTCATGATGCACCAATGCATAATTTGTGCAGATCTGTGGCTTTTTGCAGTTGGCTGATGGTGATTTTTGTCAACTCTGATCTGCTTCAAATGCCACCCAAGGTCTTCTAGAATGGGCCCACTGGTACCACAACTGCCAGTTTGTGCCAGAGTCTCTGCACTTAAGTCCTCAGCTCTTCATATCTTGCTATTTCCTCATGCTCCTTCTCATTGACTGCTGTCACCAGGTAGTCCAAGATCCATGAGCCACAGCTTTTTCTTCTCAACAACAGTCAGATCAGGTGTGTCATAAGCTAAGACCGTGGGCGTTTCTGCATTTTCCTTCCTGTTTTCGGGCAGGAAAGGTGCAGAACAGACTAACGTGTACTAGCGTTTGCAGTAGGGAATGCTAGTACAACAGTGGCCTAACCCAGCACATCTGAAAATGTACCTTGTTCCAGGTGTGCATCCAATCCCCCCGCCCAGGGCACTGACAGAGCACTGTGGATGCAACAGGTAAGTAATTGGTTGGGACTGGGGAGGGTTAGTTTGCTTGTGGTGCATGATTTCATGGACGTCCACTAGTTTGCATTTGGGGAACGTCTGTGCAGGCAGGGGTGTTCCTAGGCCGTAAACACCTCCTCCAAGTTCACCTATTACAAACTATTGTTATTAATAATATAAAGTGTCCCCTGAAACCGCCACGGTATCCAAACTCTGTCCTGCTCATTCCTTATGTATACCCTCCAGGAAATGAAGTTCAAAATTGGGTGGGTAGGATTAATTAATTAATTAAAATAGCTTTGGAGAGTCTGGATGCCTCCAGTAAGTCAGTGGCAGCTCAGAGGCCAGATCTCACTACAGAAATTGCATTATACAAAAATCATGTTAGAATTAACATCTATATTTACCAGGGCCTCAGTCAAATTTCTGACACTTCAGTGGTCATGAAAATGTCCAAACTACCTCCATTTTAGCCCTGTTTCATTACTGTCTTAGGCAGACCAGCAGCCATCATGTAAAAGAGGAAGAGCCGCTGTTCTTCATCCACTCCAGCATGCTTATCTGCAGTTCTTCACCCATTTTACACGCACACCCCCGCTGTTGAATTGGTAAAAGCAGGAGGGTAGAAATAAATATATAAAGGAGGTGGGGGTGATGCAAGCATCCATCTCCCGGATAAAAATCAGACCGCTTCCCACCACAGCTTGACCTTTCGCAATGCCTTTGGATAGTCTTACTTGTCGAAGTCCTCACAGCAATTACCAAGGGACAGTTTCAGAACGCAGCTTTTATGGAGAGGTCTGGAATTACCAGCTGCAGCAAAGATTCAGAAACACAGGGGCCGAAGGGAAGGACCCAGCATTTGGTGGAACGTGAATGAATTCTGCTGCTGCCTGAAGGAATTGGAAGGACCAAAGCTGACCTACCCCAGCTATTCATCGATGTGTACGTATGGGTGTGAGCAAGCGAGCACAGATGTGCATCAGAATTCTAAAGCAAGGCAGTGAAATATACAAAATTCAATCATTTTAAAGAGAGAAGATGACAAAACCCTGCACCAGAATGTTGCAAAAGTAAGTCCTGTTGCCAGGCATTTTCTTCCACAATCACCCCTCTCTGTTGGTCAGTCCATGCAATCTATGGTTCTGCCACCTTCAGGCCTACTAAAAAGCATTGCCAGGGCTACCAGAGTGGAGACCCCATATTGGGCAGCTCCATTAAAGATAAAAAGCCCTTCAGGTCTTGCTGGGAGAGATGTGAAAGGGCTGTTTCAAAATATTGCCCTTGTTGAGGGAGAACTCATTTCTGAAACAGACCGCCTTAATTGGGCTTGGGGGGACACACACTAAACTGCCACTCACCTGCCCATTTGCAGTGATGTAATCGAACCACAGTGCCCCCAGCACCACTTTGGCCTCAACAGGCTTCAGATGGTCAGGCAAGCAGCACCTGTGTCCAAATCTACTCCCAGGGTTCCAGCAAAAGTCAGCTGTTCTTGGATACCACCAAACTTCTGGCACTTACACATAAGAACTTGAGGCCTTTTCTGCACTTACCTGGTTTTGATCTGGGTCAGTAATCCAGATTAACCAGACCTACTGATCCAGATCATGGGGAGACTGGGCTGGATCAGTGTCTGTACTGGTCTGCTGGTCCAGCCCACACCACCCCTCAGCAGCTTTTACTGCCCCCACAATGTGCCAGGGTGTCCCCAGGCTGTCACCATGTTTGAAGTGCAAAAAGGTCCACAGTCTCTCACAGGGGATGGAATGGAGGGGTGGAGCCCAGAGAAAAGGTGGGACATAAAAGCCATAAATAAATAAATAAATAAATAAATAAATAAATAAATAAATAAATAAATAAATAGTGTGATGTCAACCATCCACTCAAAAGTTCACCTGGTCTGAGAAGGTAGCCTAGTGCCAGCGGATGGCTGTTATGTGACATGCACGTGCCAAAAACTAGTGACAAAGCAGAAAGAAGCTACGCATCAGCTATACTCTTTCCCTTCCCACTTGCAGACTCTGTTATTTTAATATATACTGTTATTGTTTAATACATTTGATTTTAAATGTTGTTACCCATCCTGAGACCTCTGGGTATAGAGCAGGATAAAAATGCAAACCAACCAACCAACCTAACTTCACCTCCCAGGATTCTTTGCATTATGATTCAAAGGTGTTGTAGATCATGAAAAATAAAATAAAAATAAGAACCTTCCTCCCCAGATTCTGGTACTGCCCACTTCTGCCTTGCATCGGAAGTTCTGATCGGCTCTTGCCAACTGTACCAAAGGTCTGAGGCTTCACTAAAACACTGGTAGCAGAGGGAAGCCAAGCGCTTATCTGCTCAGGATGTACATTGGCATAAATTCAACTGCTGGGAGTTTGTTTGCATAAGAACAGACCTCAGAAGGATTTTGTCATCAGGACTACTATTGGGCATCATCCATTTACAACCTGCAAAAAGAGACAGATTCATGCCCTAAGGAGATTACATGCTAAACTTTGGCAGAAGACAGAGTGGTTAGAAAAGACCTGTCTAACCAGGAATACATTTGAACAAATGACAGGATGGACACATGGTCTTTGCTGCATCGTGGGGCTGGGGGCAGGAGTTGGATCAGCCAGGTAGATGTTAAGAAGCAGACCTTTCACTGCTGGAAACCAACTAAATGCCTTAAGTGCTTGTTTTCAAAGACAAAGGCCTTACGTTCCTCTCCCCTGCTTTGCAATAAATACTAGGGTTGTGCACAAATGTTTGTTTGTTTGTTTATTTTCTATTCAATTGAATCGAATACCCGAAAATCCGATTCGATTCAAAACTTTTAAATTCAAGATTCAATTTATATTTACCAAATTCGAATCTATTTGTTTGAATTTTTTATTCAAATCTGCACATATGAATGTCAACAGCATTCGTATGTGCACGTACACATCTTCCCCACATCCATACACATCTGTCCACATCCGTGCGCATCCCATAGTTATCCCATATGCAACCCGTTTTTGTCCTGTATGGATTCGTACAAATGTGTACAGATGCGGGAAAGATGCGGATCCTCACGTACGCAGCATGTACAAACCCGTACACGTACAAAAGTCCAGATAATTAGAATGAATAGATCCAAAGTTCGAAATTCAATTTGAATGTTTACATTCGAATTTCAGGACATTCAGTTTGAGTTCAAATGTCAAAATTCAGCAAATTCGATCGGATTTCAAATGCCTACAAATATTTGTGCACATCCCTAATAAATACTGGCTATAATAAGTTATTGAGGGTTAGGGTGAATTTGCACCAGGGCAATATGGACCAGGAGCCCCCTTTCTGCATGCTGACGCAGTCTAAGAAAGCCCCAATCTTAGGCAGCACGGCATAAACAGGTGGATCTAAGGCCAAGGCCCCCCTTAGACCACATCTGTACATGAAAGGAGACTGCTAATACACTGCCTCGCCCAGTAGACTGGCCAGCGCAGAATTCTCCTTACTTGACATAGAAGGAGTGTAGCTAAGGCGGAATGCCGGGGAAGGAAAATAAAACAACTCTCATACCTATGCATGCTGAGAACAGGCAGGATCCATACAAACAGTGGATCCCAAAACAATTTTAAGGGCTGAGTGCCCACTGCAGCCCCTGAAATGGGAAATGTGCTGATCATGCTCTCTCCCCCACTGCTTGGAGGGATCCTAAAATTGAAAAAGTTCCCAAAAGAGAGCCAGTCAAAACATCAGCAAGGAACCACCAAGAAGTAAGGTGCAGTGATAGTGGCACAGCAGTGGGAAGCACTGTGCCATACACAGGCTCCAGTTACGTAATCTGCTACATTTGGATATTCCGGAATAAATATCCTGGATGTCAGCACTCTCACAACCTGCTGCGGAAGGATGGTAGCTCAATGGGTGCAGCATGATCACATCGTGTGAATCCTGCCTTTCAAAAACCATCCACAGGGGTCAAAAATTAAGAAACACTAAGTTTACCAGGCAACCAAAAGGGTCCCAGGAAATACGGTGGGCTCCCACTGTGGTCTACCACCAGAAAACGTGGTCACAGAGACCAGCCTGGATAGCTTTAAGAAAGGATTAGAAGAAGAAGAAGAAGAAGAAGAAGAAGAAGAAGAAGAAGAAGAAGAAGAAGAAGAAGAAGAAGAAGAAGAAGAAGAAGAAGAAGAAGAAGAAGAAGAAGAAGAAGAAGAAGAAGAAAAGTTGGCTTTTCTACCTCGCTTTTCTCACACATTTAAGGGGAATCAAAGCAGCTGACAAAGCTTTCTGTTCTTCTCCCCACAACAGAACACCCTGTGAGGTAGGTGGGGCTGTGAGAGCTCAACAGAGAGCTGTGACTAGCCCAAGGTCACCCAGATGGCTTTGTAGAGGAGGGCAGAATAGAACCTGGCATTCCCAGATTAGAATCCAGCTCCCTAACCACTAGACAAAACTGGCTCAGCAAACTGATGTGGATTAGAAATTCGTGGAGGACAGGTATATTAATGACTACTGTGTGTACCAATGGCTACTAGAGTGAATGCCTGGGTACTACCTGGAGAGACAGGCAGGATGCCTCTAAAGGACACTTGCAAGGATTCAAGGCCAGGTGAAACTTTTGCATTAGTCTTCTGCTTGAGGTGCCCATAAGGCCACAGTGTGAGATGGGATGGTGGACTAGATGGGCTGTGGCCCGATCAAACAGGGTTCCTCTTGTGTTCTTATGTCATAACGCCCTGGTGTCATAAAATGTAAGCTGTCTAATGCTAAGGCAAAACATTTCAGAAACCCGAAGGGAGGAAAAGAGAGGAAACGAGAAACGGATTCGTTGCCAATATTCCACACTTATATGCCTATGTCTCACTTATACCTTAAGTCTTTACATCTCCCCTGGCCAGTTCTTCCCACCCACTCCAGACTGCCAGAGAGGCCAAGAACAAGATAAATGACATTTTCGCTACTTTTGCTGGAGGTGCAGACTTTTTCACTGCTTTGCTAAAGAGATCCATTAGTACAGCACAATGGAAAACGTTGATAAATGATTTGAGATTAAAGTTTGGACAATGCATTACAAGAAAACCATAAACCGCATTATTACTCACACATAAAACATTTCCTACTCTGATGGCAAAACCGAATTTCTGCTCTGTAGGGGGCTCCGCCTCACCCTGATTTTCATTATTCACCTCCAATATATCTGCAACAGTCACAAAGAGCGCTGGGGCTTTCAGGAAATTAAAGAGCATTGCTTGTTTCACTTGGGGGTGTCAGCAGCATCAACATGGGCTCTTTCCATGCATAACACATAGTCTGGTATAGCTGTGGCATCATTTCCAATAGGCCACATAGGTGAATCTGCTGTTGCCCTGCCTCCTTGTCTACTTACTATTGGCAGTGATCTGGTAGTGCCTGGGAGCCACCTTGCCCCATCCTGGGAAAAGATAACCCGTAAGAACATCTGAAGAGTCCTGCTGGATCAGGCCACAGCCCATCTACTCTAGCATTCTGTCTTGCACAGTGGCCCACCGATTGCTTCCGGACATCTCAAGCAGAAGATAAAGGTAAAATCCTTATCTGCTCCCAATTCTCTGCAAATGGCCTTTAGAGGCATCCTGCCTGTCTCTCCAGTCTGGAGATGATGCCTTAGTGTCCATTCCAGTAGGTACTGATACACTTGACCTCCGTGAGTTTATCTAATCCTTCCTTAAAGCTATCCAGGCTAGGGATGTGTACAAATGTTCTAATTCAAAATTCGACTGAATTTGATCGAATGTGGATATTTGAATTCAAATAGAATGTCATCACATTCAAATTTAAAGGTTCGAACGAATTTCAAATGTTCCAAAACAGTCGTTCAAATGATTCAAATCATTCAATGAATATCATACATATCTGTACGTATTTGCACTTATAATACGGAACAAAAACGGGATGCGTACGGGATAAAACAGGATGCATACGAACTGCATACAGATGCATATAACACATACAAATGTCAACATTCATATCTTTAAATACGTATGTTGTCGAGATTCATATCTTCAAATCTGAATCTAACATTCAAACAAATAGATTCAAATGTATCAGATTCGAATCGGTTTTTGTTGCATTTCAATTATAAACATTTGCATCAAATCAAATGTTTGTTTGATTAGACTCAAATGCAAATGCAAAAAAACCCATTTGTGTACATCCGTAATCCAGTCTAGTGACTGACACCACCTCTTCTGGCAGCAAATTCCACAGACCAACAACCCACTAGGTGAAAAAAACAACTACTTCCTATTGTCATTCCTAACTCTCCTACCAATCAGCAGCTGAGTGAGTATAGATTGTGAACAGACAGAAAATGGACCAAGTTCCCATTCAGCCCTGGAATGGACTCTCATGTTGTGGTATGACTGGGCCCAAAGAGGTATATTTGTAGAACAGTAGACTGCAGAAGAAATTCACCTGAGCAACAATTTTAGCGTCCATATGACTTCCTTTCAGGGATGTGCACAGATATTCACAACATTCAAAATTCATACGAATTCCTATGAATTTGGACATTCAAATTCAAATCGAATGTTGGCACATACAAAGATTGACATTCGAATTCTATTAGAATGTTTTGATACATTTCTATGAAGCTTTGTATGGGATTCATATACTATTCGTATGCATTCGTATGGGATTGAACATTTGTATCGAATACGAATACGAATCCTATCACATTTGAAGGGGATCTATTCTAACAAATATGAATTTTCTTGCATTCAATTCAATTTGAATCGAATACAAAAAAAAAAAATTGTGCACATCCCTACTTCCTTTTGAAAACTAGTGCAGACGCTCCATGGTGGAGCATTCCCAGACCTTCCCCACCGGACCATGTGCGGAAACGCCCCTTGTGTTCTCTTAGTTTGGCAACATGCATAAAGAAATAGAGAGGACATCTACTTGGCCAGCTAGATTCCCCAGAAGCTGCTAACAGATGGGTCTCTCAACAGCAGGATCTTTGAAAGTTCAGAACCTTTATTAGAGCCAGAACTTTTATCCTTTGGTACGGGAGAAGACCGCACACCTGTTTGGGTACTCTAAATGGGGATACACTTTCCCTTCCCTCTTGCAGGCATTGTTCTTTTGAAATATACTCTTATTGTTTTAATATGTTTGATTTTAAATGTTGTTACCCGCCCTGATACCTTCAGATATAGGGCAGGATAGAAATTAAATAAATAAATAAATAAATAAATAAATAAATAAATAAATAAATAAATAATCATCAGCCAATTAGGCAAATGACTAATTTTACAGCCCTGGGGCAAAAAAATCATATGGGAAATGAGAACTTGCAAGCTGCCCAAAAGGGAGCAGCATCATAATAATAGCAAAACCCAGCAAACGGTGGAATATAAATAGCAAAATTCAGCATTCTCTGTTTTACTCAGCAGCCATCAGGGCGAAAAGTTCTGTTTAGACAAGCAGAAGTGACAGCAAGGAATGCCAGTAACCGTTGACTCTCTTGTGCTGTTCAGAAAGCTTCCTAACCGGTCCAGGGAGCAGCGTCGTGAAAAGAACATCACAAATGTCCTGCAGAATTACACTAACAACACATTACCTTCAGCAAGTATTTTTCACGGAGGCTAATCAGAGCTCTATGAAGATTTGGGGAGCTTTTTTTTTTTTTTTTTTGCAAGCCCACAGGAGACATGATATTGGGCAGGAGTAGGGATACACTGGGCACTGATGAAAAGGAGGCCCAACCACCAATTTGGATAGGAGGAATTTATGCTACACAATTAGGCATCGCCATCCTGCTTTGATATTTACAGGTCACACCTAAACATGAACTTACAAAACGTTCTGTGATCATCAGAAGAAGTAGACATGTCTATGGAAGCTCATGCCACCAACCTTTCTCCTGTTAGTCTCCAAGTGCTACTAACTACCTTGCTGGACTCTATTCTCTTGTTTGCCTAGAACAGGGGTCCTCAAACTACAGCCCACGGGCCACATGCAGCCCGCTGAGGACATTTATCTGGCCCGCCGGGTGTTTTTGCCGTCGCTGCCTGTCCTGCTTAGCAGTCGATTTGTCCTGGGCCCGCAGTGCATAGGAATTTGTTCATAGTTTTTTAAAAAATTCTATTCCGGCCCTCCAATGGTCAGAGGGACAATGAACTGGCCCCCTGTTTAAAAAGTTTGAGGAGCCCTGGCCTAGAACATTGAGGTGGAGAGGAGATCCAGTGCAGTATATTGGTTAGGACTTCAGACTGTGAGCTTTTCCAGACTTTCCGTAGGAATTGACCAGCAGAGGGTCTGGCCTTTTCAAGGCCTCTCTTTCCCACGCTATCATTCCAGAGTAGGGAAGCTCCACCCCTACTAGCACACTGCCTGCTCTAAGTGACCAAAATGTCCTGGTAGGCCAGGACACTGGCAGAATTGTTTTTATAGTTCCATCAGCAGTGCAAGAGTCCTCCCTAAGTTTTTCCACATGTCCACAAGAGAGGCCGGACAGGTGTACACACTCATGCAACCCATGTGACACAAGACCTTTCAATCGCGGCTTCAATGGGGCTGTTCAGTCTTCCCTCCCTTAACGCTGCTTCCCCAGAAGATGAAAATTGCTTGCAGGTTCAATGCTATAAATTAAACCATTAAAAAATAATTATTATTATTAATATCCAACACCTTCTGGGAGCCTCTGAGAACCCAAACCTATGTAGCCTTAATATAAATATGGTTACATTGCTTTCCTTCAACAGAAGATACTGGATGCTTCAACCATTTGGCAACATTTCCAAACATATTTATAAAAGAAGCTCTTTAAAACAAAACCAAAAAAAAAATCCTAAACCCTCTTTTTGCTTTCCTGTTTATAGCTCAGAAAAGCTACACAGTCTGGAAGTGACTAATAATGCCTGTTTTTGTGTTTTTTTTAATCTATAAATCCAAGGCTACTATTGGTTTTCATAAAAGGGAAATGACTGCAATCATGGAGCAAGACATGTTGTGAAATTGGCATAGGAGACGCAGAAATCCTTCCCATAATCCTATTTACATGTCTAGTAGGATGTTATTGCTATTTCTGTACATTTTATATACAGAACTCTTGCAAGAGACAGTCAGCAGGCAAACTGCAAAGAGCTCTTCTTCTGGATGATTTCTCATCTTATGACTTTGGTCATGATCCAGTCACTCTGAAACTGTGGTTCTGTGCATGCTTACTGTGGAGTCAAGTCACTACTATGAGGGGATACTTGGTTTCTAATTCACCATGTAAATAACTCCTCACCACATAACAGTTATTCACCACATAACTCCTCATAGTTCTGTATGTGGAGTAATGGAGCTGTGGACATCCAAAAATTGGACATCCATCTTAGCTGGCTGGAGCTACTGGGAACTGACATCAAACATCTACAAGGCCTCAGGCACCTACAAGGCCTACATGATCAATAATGGTTGACTTAGGTCCACCAGGGAATAAGACATCTGGAAAGAGTTCCAAAAGGGGCAAACCAGAAGGAATGACTCAATCTGCCCTCTTCAGAAGATTTGGCAAGGGTTCACCAAGCTCCAAGAGATCATTTCTGGGATCATTTCTGGGGATGTGAATGAAATGTCTCCAGCCTGTAACATTGAAGGTAGGGAACTTTTGGACTGGGCCAGCCATTGCATGGAAGTCAAATGCTCCAGCCCACTCTAGCCCATCCCCCTCTGTCCCACACTGCTCATAGCCAGGAACAGTTCTTCTGTGCCAAATATGATCTCAAAAGTGCATGCCATAGGCACCTGTGTTACTCCCACTTAAAAGGCACATCAGAGATCCTGGCTGCCACAGTTGGTTCACTAATGACCTCAAGGCTGGATTACTATAATGTGTTGTATGTGGAACTTGCCTTGAAATTGGTCCAGAATGTAGCAGCTTCACCCACCAGCTACAAAAAAGTCACACGGTGGCTGTGGTCAAACTGGGTCACACACTGACCTTGCAGGATGGTTAGACCACTACATCTGAACTGCAGAACGGTCTACTGGGAGGCCACACCTCTCACTGGACCACTCTATGTTCGCATTGGCTGTGTTCCCACATGACTTTTAAAATCCAGACTCAGGACCAAGTGCGCAATCTGGCTGTCTCCATTTGCTTGACAATAACAGGCTGAATCCGAATACTGCTGTTCCCATTCACTGCCCAAGTCCGCAACACGGAGAAACAGGACCTTTTAATCTCCACCCATCAGAATCAGCTGAGTGAAAGAACAGAGGGCGATCACAAAGCGATCATCCCTTTCAAGCTCTCCCCTTCAAATTGAACGTCCTTGGTAACGTTACCTCTATTCACATTGCCAGGAAGGCTGCAAGTGTGCACTGAAGCAGATGAGCGAAAGAACTGAGTGCAAAGCAATCCCTTCCTTTCAAAACAGAAGCTAATAAAGACAGATTGCATGGGGGGTGGGGGTGGGGGAGAGAGGCTATTACTCTCCCTTTCAGTTTCCCTCCCTTCTGTAAATGGAGGTTTGCAGTTTACTTTTCCCCTGCTATGCCATCCTTGCTACAAATGTATCTCTTGAGGTTGGTATTTTTAAAAAGTTTTCTTTTCCCTTACTGTGGGATCATATCTCTTGTAACTGCAGTGTGTTCAAAGCAGGCATGGCAAGGGGAGGGGGGAGACCTTCCCAGTTGTGAAATCTCACCCACATCTGACAGGCATTGGCCAGAAGGGTAGATTTCCACCCAGAATAGACCAGTAGCATTCCCAAAAGTGAAAAAAGTGGGCTGGGCTTTGGAAGGGGACCAAGAAAGGGGACAGGCTGGGACGGCTCCACCATCCCGGCAGTGTGTATGCTGCATCCCCGTGTGTTCTCTGTGCATTCAAAAACCCCTTGTGTGAAAAGGCCTCAAGATGGGTCATCTGCACAGTGAATAACCCTCTGTGGGTACTATGGGTAACCCAAGACATCATGAGCCACACCATGCAAAAAGGCCTTGTGGCTGCATGGGTGGGAACTCACTGATTTACAAAATAGAATCCAAAGTCCCCAGAATTTCAGCTGAACACCTACAATATAACTATTTTAATTCTGCAAGAAGAGTGCTTTTGAAAAAGCAGAATACACAATATGGATTTTACAAGGGCCATTGTCACATGAGAGTTTTAGGTTGACCTGAGTTGGGCCCCCGTCCTGTAACTCACACTTATTTTATCTAAGCTGTATTCCAAGCTGGCCTACACCTGTTAGACCATCCTAAAATGTAGTCCTGTTTCTACAGGCCTGACAGGGACTCAGGCCGGCCTGAAATTCCAGTCCATATTCCACTTCTTCATGTTTGAGCAGGGGGATGACCTAAAGGAGGCAGAACTGTGCTGTGGTGGGTGGGACCCAGTATTTCCTTTCAGCCAACTGGCATGTGTGGAGTTCATGAGGTAGCAGGCTTAAAAAAAAAACCTGCAAACACACGCCCACTACTCCCTTGAGGGCCATGAACGGCATTCAATTGGAAACACCTCCCTTGAGTGCTATGAATGGCATCCAATAGGAAACGAGATAGATGTGATGTAGCAAAAGGTGTGGGGAGCCAAGAGCTCCATGGAGGAACCCCAGGCCGATCTGTGCAGAAATGTGTGACCAAGTCGGGACGGAATGAGGACGACTGATATCAGTCCACATTTAACCAGCACTGGTACGATCTCAATTTGAACTCATAAATAGGCTGACCTGCTTTGGATTTGTCTGACTAGGGACCAGGTTCCTCTTTTCTTAGATCTTTTTTTTCTGTTTGTTTGTTTTAATGTTGCAATTACATAAGTATTTTTTAAAAAATGAATGGGAGAACAACTGAGTAAAATGCTCACAGCAGACGTTCGTACTCCATTTCCAAACATCAAAATCTGCATTATGCCGGGTTAGGCAGCCTGGTGGGTTAGTACATTTTCCCTTCATGTCTCATTATGTTGTTAATTAGCTAATGTTTGTAAAGCACTTTGAAGATGAAAGACGTCCACATAGGTTCCAAGTATTATTATCTCTGGAGACCTGGGTTCAACCTGGAGGTGCCTAATTACACATGCAATAAATTAGATTTAATGAATCACGTGATCTTGTTTTCTGCATTGTTCTTTCAGCTGGTGCGATGAACAGAACAATGCTGCCTGAGCCACAATTGGAAGAGGCCAAAAAGAGGAGGAGGAGGAGGAGGAGGAGAAGAAGAAGAAGGGGGGAGGAAAAGGAAAAGAGAAACATGTTTTCAAACTGCTTCAAAAGTTAGAATCATCAAGGGCCTTTCTGCACTTTCCATCCCATCCAGAGGATGGAAATAGTGAACTCCCAATGGTATGCACTAGCATTTGCACTTGCTAGTGCATGCCAACCCACTACTACAAAGTGCAGATGCGTGTCTGGGCACTGGATCTAGATGACTAAGGACATGCACAAATGTTTTTTGTTTTTTGCATTCAAATTCGAGTCAAATCAAATGTCAAAACATTCAATTTGATTCGAATGTTTAGAATCCGAATGCAACAAATCCGATTTGAATCCAATGCTTTCAAAACTATTCGTTCTAATGTTAGGTTCAAATCTTAAGATACGAATGTCAACAACATTCGTATTTGAAAATATGAATGTCAACAACATCCGTATGTGTTATACGTATCTGTACGCAATTCGTATGCATGCCATTTTATCCTGTATGCGTCCTGTTTTTGTCCTGTATTATAAGCACAAATGCGTACAGATATGTATGAGATCTGTACATGTAATACATATGTATCTGTACTTTCGAATGTTTTGAATCATTCTAACAAATGTTTCGGAGCATTTGAAATTCATTTGAATGTTTAAATTCAAATGTGAAGACAATTTATTCAAATTTGAATGTCCACATTCGATCAAATTTCAAATGTTTAGAACATTGGTGCACATCCCTAGAGTGCATTAGCACCATCACTAGGATGAAAGTGATTTGCCACACATGCGCACTTGTGTTTTCAGTCATCTCAGGTGCTGGTGCATGTGTGCAGCACTTCAGATGACCCCCAGAAAAGGTGCAAATGGACTCTCAGGTGGCCTGGAAATGTAAGGATTTTGTGCACCACCAGTAGTGGATTCTGGGAGTAACTTCTGGGATAGCAGGAGATGTTTCTAGAGTGGAAGTGCCTCCTGCAAGCACAGATGGTGCTACCCAGAAGCCACCCCAATGTGCACTAGCAGGCCAAGTGAAAAATGGCCTCTGATTTCATTTTATAGGACCTGTGCAAACTAGAAAATGCTAAAGGACCAGATTAGGGGATTGCATTGCCTCTGTATTGATGGTACATGATCCCTTACACATGGACAGAATAAAACTAACAGGTGCAAAACAGAGGCACCCAAGGGGCCAGGAGTAGTTGCAGAACTGCTAGAGGTGCAGGCCACACTGGAAAGGCCCAAAATTGGAGTTAATGTTGGTTGGTATGGGGGAACCACAGCCAGAAACCTCTCCTGCTGCTGAAAGCTGGCTCCTGAGCTTCCTCTGAAGTCCATGTGGCACTGGTAGCATTGATGCACCATGTGGACTTTAAAGGAAGCCATTCTGGCTGCACTCCACTGTGCCAGCCCCTCCTGTGCTCCACCCTCCATTTGGACTTTCCTGAATGGAAAGCCCACAAGTAAAATGGATAGAAATGAAAAGCTGTGGACAGTCAGACCTGAAGATGGACTGAAGAAGGTTTAAAGTGAAGGTGTGATGACAGCCATTGATATTTTGCAAGCAGGGGCCTTTCTGCACTTGCCGTCCAGTCTGGGTAGTAGTAATAGTGCAGTCCTCGAATGCCAGTTCTCCCACCCCACACATCTGCAAACTTAGCAGAAGTGAAGATACATGTCCCAGCACTGTCTTCCAGGGTTCAGACACTGCCATCTTGGGTCCAGCCACTGATGCGACTGTGCCGTGACTGTCACCAGGACAATGGCGATGTGGCCTGCACACACACTCGGGTTTTTGGTTGCCTGATGTGTCAGGCAACTTGTGTGGCATCTCAGATGACCCTGGCACCTGGAAGAGGCATGAATGGTCATTTTACTTGCCAGGGCAGGTAAGCTTATGGATGCACGTGGTGCATGAAATCATGCACCTGCCCCAGTGAAAGCTGGGGTAGCTTCTGGGACAGCACTAGACATTTCCGGTGTGGAAACGCCTCTTGCGAGTGCAGATGGTGTTTTCCAGAAGCTAGCCCAACGGGCACAAGCAGGCCAAGTGCAAAAGGGCCTCAGCTCTGAGATCCTTTTAGAGACTTAAGGACCAGTTATTATAATGAAATTCATGATGATCTGTTGTTCATTTGCAACCCCTTAGGGCTTGTCCCCATGCACTATATACTTTGAAGTGAACCTGAGTTCAACACGGAGCGTCCTCATGCAAGGGCTCTAATCTGGGCTACATGTGGAACAAATAGCTGAAATCTGCAGTAAAAAAAAACAAAAAAACCACTCTTGCAAACTGTTTTCGCTGCGTATTGGGAAGCAAGTACGGATTATCTTGGTGGCATGGGGACAGGTTAATTCGAACTAGAATCCCTATTGGTAATGACCTGATTCAAATCTGAAGTAAATGGAGTGCATGGGGACAAGCCCAGAGTTTGTTCTACCTCTTATGATTATGAGGACAATTTACATACAAGCTGAGAAATAAATAAATAATGCACATCTGACTCTTGCCCAGGAGAAATGGTTATTTTTGGAGCTGTGGGGAACAGCCAGTCTTGCTCCGAGATGTCTGGATGAAGTGTCTGTGAGAGGCCGAAAGCAGAAGAAGAATTTCGACATCCCAATATGGGTCATGAACTTGGCATGTGGAAAGTTCACTCCTTTTTCATTTCGCTTTCAGGTTGGAAGCTCAGTACAACATTATGTTTCTTGCCACTTCCCCATAGAGTAGGAAGCTGCAAAGAATTGCTTTTTAAAAAACAAATTAGATTATTTAAAGAATTGGCTCCTTCTATGGAAGACAGTGCAGAACATGTACAGTGTCTTTGTAATACCTGTTTATGTATCAAGATGTATGCTGAGCAAGGGGGAATTTGAAGGCGTCACGTTTCATGTGAATCGCTCCCTAAAAGGAGACTGATTTCACATCCAGCCGTTCAATCTATCTTGAGGGGGGAGTTGCAGTAACATTCCCCAATCAATGGGGGAGGCTGTTTACACTGCCACTTCCCAGCCATGACTACTATGACTACAACTCTACTGCTGCTGCTGCTGCTGCTGCTGCTGCTGCTGCTGCTACTAATACTAATACTAATACTAATACTAATACTAATACTAATACTAATACTAATACTAATACTACTACTACTACTAATAATAATAATAATAATAATAATAATAATAATAATAATAATAATAATAATAATAATATGTGGCAGAAAGAATCAGCTTTGATTGAAGTCAACAACCAGAAGCTTCTCAAAGTGCAGCAAACCAAGAACCAGTACCGGAAAACTGCAATTCAACGCCGAACTGACAGCTGGCATAATAAAACACTGCATGGACAGTTCTTGGAGAACATCGAAGGCAAAGTGGACATGGAAAAGACCTGGTCTTGGCTTACGAATGGAACATTGAAAAAGGAAACAGAAGGACTGATTCTTGCTGCACAAGAACAAGCAATAAGTACAAATGCCATCAAAGCCAGAATTGAAAAATAAGGAGAAGATCCAAAGTGCCGACTCTGCAAAGAAGTTGATGAAACAATCGACCATATACTCAGCTGCTGCAAGAAGATTGCACAAACTGATTACAAGCAGAGACACAATGCTGTAGCACAAATGATCCACTGGAACCTGTGCCAAAAGTATCATCTGCCTGTGGCAAAGAACTGGTGGGATCACAGGCCAGAAAAAGTTGTTGAAAATGAACAGGCAAAACTACTTTGGGACTTCAGGCTTCAGACTGACAGAAAATTGGAGCATAACACTCCTGATATTACAATTGTTGAGAAAGAGAAGGTGTGGATCATCGACGTTGCTATTCCAGGTGACAGCAGAATTGAGGAAAAACAGTTGGAGAAACTCACCAGATATGAAGATCTGAGAATTGAACTACAGCGACTCTGGCGAAAACCAGTGAAAGTGGTCCCAGTCATCCTCGGCACACTGGGCGCAGTGCCAAAAGATCTCAGTGGGCACCTAAAAACCATTGGCATTGACAAAATACCCATCTGCCAACTTCAAAAAGTCACTTTACTGGGGTCTGCTCGCATAATTCGCCGCTACATCACGCAATCCTAGGTGCTTGGGAAGTGCCCGACTAGTGATATAATATGAAATCCAGCATAGTGATCTCGTTTGCTGTGTGTAACTGCTGTTTTACATAATAATAATAATAATAATAATAATAATAATAATAATAATAATAATAATAATAATAATAATAATAATAATAATAATAATAATAATAATAATAATAATAATAAATCTTTCCAGATACATATTCCTTCCCAATCTTGAGTTTGTTCAAACTTCTGATGAGTTTGGACTCTATGTACATCTGGCTCAAACACTCAAACCAAATGCAAAGTAATTATAAGTAGTCACATTAGAATATTATCATGCAACGTTAACTTCCTTCTCCAGTTCAAAACCCATCAGAGGAAACCATTCAGGTGGGATTTATCTTTGCTTTGCTTTAACAGACTGTAATCATCCTGGACATCTTAAGCTATAGAGTAGGGATGTGCACGAGTATTTGGAACGTTCAAAATTTGTATGAATTCGTTTGAATTTGAATCAAATGTTGGCACATTCGAAGATTGACATTCGAATCTGAATCAAATACTGAACATTTGTACAAATCTTCATTACATTTGTGAACCTGAGGAGGTGGGTAAGCAGCTGTGCCAGTCACATCTGCATTGGATCCAGAGTAGATTCGAAGTGGATTGAGAGCACATTCAAAGTGGAATCATGGCGTATATGACACGTTCAGAGCAGATAGGTAGAGGATTCGTATGGGATACATAGGGGATTCGTATGCGATTTGTATTGAACTTTCTATCAAATTCGTATCAAACATTCGTATCAAATTCATTCGAAGGGGATCTATTCGAATGAATACAAATTTTCTTGCATTCCATTCAGTACAAATCAATGCCCCCCCTCCGAAATAGGGGGAACATCCCTATTATAGAGTGAAACAGAAATTCGACCAATAATAAGAATGGCTTAAGAATGGCTTCCATGCAGATAATAGAATTCCTGTTAAACAGTGTCCTTCCAAGGTGTATAAGAGTAGAATTCAGTCCCCGTGAAAGAAATGAGATAATTTCCTTTGCCTCTTCCTGGGTCCATAGCAAAACGTTGGGCTCAGTATATAGAAGTTACACCCCTGGGGCTGATCTTTAAAGCAGAAACACTTTTTCTTTCTTTCTTTCTTTCTTTCTTTCTTTCTTTCTTTCTTTCTTTCTTTCTTTCTTTCTTATCAGACTAGCAGAAACATGAATCCATTATCCATCTGCCCTCACCAGCTTCATTCTTGGGACATTTGTAGGTCACTTCCTCCAAAAGTAAAAAATATATAATTTTGGGGCGGGGTTGGAAGGAAAAATAAAGCCTACCGTAATTAATCAGAGAGTGGGGAATCACTGATAGTAACACCTCTCGGTTTCCTTTCTACAAGTCATTTCAGCACTAGAAAAAAAATCTTAACATATCTGGAAGGAGAAGTGAAACGTCATTTCTCACTATTTCTGTTTGACCAAAAGGAAAAAGGTGGGTTGCCGATTGCAGTTTGTATTGTGTCTAAGGAATGGTGTTTGCCTCCAGAAACGTAACAGAGAACCAAAAGGGAGTTCTGATTGCACTTTTGGCAGTTTTGGGGTTTTGCTTCACGCTCTTCTCCTTCCCAGCCCTGTAATAAACAGTAACTTTATATATAGCATCTATTTTGCCCTGAGGCTATGGTTGAACATTTTAATAGTGCTACAGACTTCTCAACTAACTTTTATTTAGTTATTTGTTTACCATGAAAAGTCTTGATTCTGATAGCCTGTGACTTTGGGCAGGTTTACAAGCGAGGTCAGGAGACTGCCAAACATTTTGAAGTTCTCATTTGGAAGCAAAAACAAACAAACAAACAAATAAATAAAAGGACCACCCTAGCCCTTCTTATTGCCAATTGTGCAGGGGGAAAAAAAGCTTAAACTGGGATGTTTCCAGCCTAAACACATAAAAATGGTGCATTGGTATTTGGAAAGGCACATGACCAGTGAAAGGAACATTAGGGCAGTGTTTCCATTGAGAATGCAGACCAGTCTATCAGGTCTTGCTCTTGTCATTGTCCTGCCATTTCAAACGTGCGGAAAGCACTTGGGAATGGGCTGGGACGGCTTAGCCGTGAGTCCCCGCGTGTTTTCCTTGTGTTCCACAACCCCTAGTGTGAAAAGGCCTCTGATCTGAGCTGTTTCTGCATGGACCCCAAAGACCCCTTTAAGAACCTGACTGGTATGGATTTGGCATTAATTCACTACACAGCTTCCGCACTGTGGGCCCCATTAGGAACCCATTGGGATCGCATCATCCACACGAGCCTTGTCAAGTTCCAGGTCTTTAGGCTCCATAACCTGGATTTAACCATCTGGTGCCTGAGTCGCATCTGCACTAATCTACAGCCTTGATACCTAAATAAACATAAATCCAGAATAATCCTGGGGTCTGCAAATTTTTGCTAGAGTTTTCTTCCTCTTGGCAACTCACAAGACTTCTTATTTGGCTTAATGGATGGACCTTGCTATGGATAGATTTTGTCTTAATGTCTTTTACAGGAATCCACCAGGAAATTCTCCGCTGGTTGGATATACCTTTGCAGTGTATCCATACAATTTCTTTAAAACTGTCCTTTGATGGATGTGATTTTGTAACGGGTTAAAGAGTTTCAGTCCATCACCTGGATCTTCCAGAGGAAAGGGAGATAATTTGAGGCACCTGAAATGGGTGTGCTCAGTCAGAGATCACAAACTATGGTTTATGCACCATCTCTTTTCAGAGTCTGAAAGCAATGGAACCTTGTAGAACCATTCAGAAATTATGCATAAGGATTTATAAAAATGTGCTGCTCATTTCCCCCCACCTCCAGACTGAGCTTGGAGAGGGAAAAGGAGGAACCAATATTGTTGCCTCTTTTCTCCCTCACCATTTTACATAATTCTCATAGTGTATTATTCCATTTGTATATAATTTTATATTATTTATTTAATGTATTAGCGTATTTATTTAATGTATGATGTATTACTTTGTATTGTATTTTTTCATGGTTGCTGTAAACCGCCTTGAGTAAATTTATCAGAAAGACAGTATGCAAATAAACTGAATGAATGAATTGGCCGTAAAGTCATTTAAAGGGGTCTGCAGTCTATTCCTGCTCCCAGAAGACGGGATTTCAGAGCCCACATTCCCTCTTCATAGAATGACTATGCAGATGAGCTATGCAACCGGTGGCCAGCAGCGTAGTAGCTACATAGGCAACTACATAGCCGTCTCCCTTCCATGCCTACTGTCAACAGAAATGACTCTCGATTGACAGTTGTGCAGGCCAATGGCACCACACCGTGGGTAGCACTTCCTGCACGGGGCTATTTGAGCCTTAGGATGGGTGCTATGACATCCGCATCTTGAGCACCTGTATTGTATCACCTTGCATACCATTGGCAACTGGAACTCCTGCTGTCTTCTTTCTGTCTGAGTGATCTCTCACACATCCAGCCAAATGCTGTTATTGCTCTATATCATCTCCAGGTGAGATTGGGGGGATTGCAAGAAAAGTACAGATACAAATAAATGCTTATGAATATGTTTTCTTTAGTCTAGTGGTTAGAGAGCCAGAGACTCTTATCTGGGAATACCGGGTTTGATTCCACACTCCTACAGGAAGCCAGCTGGGTGACCTTGGGCTAGTCACAGCTCTCTTCTGAGCAATCACAGGCCCACCTGCCTCACAGCGTGTTCTGTTGTGGGGAGGAAAATGGTAGAAAAGCCAATTCTTCTTCTTCTTCTTCTTTCTCGAACTGAGCAGACACTGGCCCTGCTTTGGTGCAGGGGAAAAGGACACTCTGGCGCCTATTTGAACATCTGTGTCTTTAGCAACAGATAAACAGTGAATAACACCATCAAAAATATTTGAAAAACAAAATGGAGTTGACAAAATAACGATATTTATTCTAAATGTAGGTCATCTCTCTCTCTCTCAATCTCTCTCTCTCTCCTCTTTAAGGAGGCATTTTCCCCCTCCTGGGATTTGCATACACATATGATATCTGTTATACTAATTATATCTATTTTCACAGGTATAGCCAGGCATACTCCTGTGCTGGAGCAGCCATTAACGGATCAGGAAAGCCTGCATACAGCTGTGTTTTGATCAGTGGAAAAGGCTTCCTGGCATTCAAAGACTAAAATCACCTTGTGGAGGATGACATATTCATCCCAGATTCTCACAGGTGGAAATCAAGGGTTTCAGAAAAGAAGGAATCAAAACTTCAAGAATTAGGAAGGGAAAATAACCTTGAATTTGAGGGCCTTTCTCCATTCATCTCTTTATGGACCAACATGGCCTGCTGGTCTGGAACATGGCAGCTTCAAGCAATGTGGCCCTTTTACAGTTGACCAATGGAGATCTTGCCCATATGTAATTGTTCTAGGTTCCACCCAAGATTTTTTTGGTATGACACCCAATGTGCTGATAAACACTGTGACCACAATTTCTGGTTTGGATCTGAGGCTGTGTTCAGACATAACAAAAGGAGCACCTCAGAGAGACTGTGTGTGGCCCTCATGTTCCCAAGCCTTCTCTGATCCATCTTTTCTAGCACAAAATGTCCACGAGAGGGTGGAGAGCAGAATGGTGTGCAAACATTCCAGTCTAAAAGCTTTTTCTTCACTGTGTTCAGACTTAACAAAAGGGGCACTGTTGTAATGAGTGACGCGAAGGCGAGAGTGGATGTGGATTGTTGAAGATAGAAGTTCTTTACTAGGTTACACAGTTGCTTATATCTTTGCACAGGATACATTGTTATTGGTAAAAACCAGATAGAATTAGTTAGAAAGGGAAAGCATACAGACGCCGGCTGGACTGGCGCGTGGCATCCTTGTGAACAGCTTGCGTAAACCCTGTACTTCAGCATGGTGCAAGTTTATGCCCTAGAAAGATTAGAAGGGCCGCATGCCAACAAGCGCTTCCTTACGCTGAGGTTTGCCATCCAAGCACGGAAGTCGCCCCCACATCTTCTTTCCTTAGAAGGATCGACATGCTCTGGAATGCTTCCTTCCACTGAGGTTTGCCATCCGAGCAGGGGTGGCATTCCTACAGGGGACCTTGGAGACACCTCAAAGAAACAGAGTGTGACCCTCATGCTCCCAAACCTTCTCTAATAAGCCTTTTCCAGCACAGAATGTTGAGGAGAATGGAGAAGGCCAGACTGATGTGTGAGCAATCCCACCTCAAAGTCTCTCTAAGCCACCTAAGAGGTGCTTTTTTTTTTTAATTTTTGCTATGCCTGATCACAACCGTAGTCTTTCAGTTCTGATCTTCAAATCTTGATATTTCATTATCTTTGTCTTCAACTCTGCTGTCACCAGAACCTGCTATGTCAATAATCCATACCTTCTTCATCTCAACTACTGTTGGATCTGTTGTATTATGTGCCAAATCTTTGCTGGTTTTTGTATTCAAAAATCCCATTGTATTTTGATCTGTTCCCTTTTTACCATCAGTCATCATCATCTTGTGTAGTAGTAGTAGTAGTAGTAGTAGTAGTAGTAGTAGCAGTAGCAGTAGCAGTAGCAGTAGCAGTAGCAGTAGTAGTAGTAGTAGTTAGATTAGAATATTTTCTTTTGTTATATTTTATCTTATTCCATTTTTCATTTTTAGTATTAGTAATATAGATATATAAGATATGAATAAAAGTTTGGCAGTTCCTTGTTGAATGAATTACAAAGAATAAAAATAAGCAAGGCTAGTTCTGACAAAGGAATTGGTCAGCTGACAAACAAGAAAACAAAACTTACAGAGAACAGACAGACTAAACAAGAAGATTGAGAGATGATGGAAAAACAGGAAGCCCTGAAAAGGCAACAAGAAAATGGACTTTATGAATAGATGAACTAATAATTTTTAGTCTGTAAAAGAAAAATTTTTTATAATAAACCACTGTCACTAGCTTCTAAAATTATATAGCTTGATGAGCATGTGCCTGACTGGTATATGCATAACAAGGAGAGAAAGGCTGCTTCCGCACTTACCTATATAAATCCGGATCTACCTCATCCGGATTTAGTAAACCCGAGGCATTTCCGCACTGCAACGCGTTCCAAACGGAACACGTTCAGGCGGAAAGCTTAAGACAGCTCCGGGCGCTTTCCCCGTTCACACACAGACGCGCCAGAACGCGTGTAAACGCGTTCCGGAGCGTCTGTGTGCGAATGCTCAAAGCGCCGGGAGCTGTCTTAGCCGGCAAATGCCGGCCAGGGGCGCGGAGACAGCCGCGGAGGCAGATCGACAATCAGCTGATTGTCAAACAGCTGATTGTCGAAGCCGCGCCGGCGTCGGAGGCGAGCCCGCAGCTGTTCGGGAGACAGAAGCAGGTGCGAACGCTTCTCCTCCCGAACGCCTGCGGACGGCTCGTCCGCGTTGGAACGCATGTAGAGCACTTTAAAGTGCTCTACATTTCGAACGCGGAAAAGACAGCTGCGGACACGTCGGAGCGCAAGCCGCGCTCGGGCAATGCGGATGACGTGTCCGCAGCTGTCTTTTTCGCGTTCCGTTCAGCCCCGTGCGAAAACATCTCCGGTTTAGAATACATCCGGATCTACCCACCCCCGTCCTTCCGCACACGCAGCGGAAGGACGACTTAGATACAGATTTGAGTTGGGTGTTGTGCGGATGCACAGCGCCCGCCTCACATCCGTGACCCGGGGGCCCTCCCCGGCCCGCCGGAGCCAAGCATGGTGAGCTAGGGGACTCTTCTGTCAGGGCTTGCCCTTGCCCCAGAAGCAGCGGACCACTGCTTCTGGAGCCAGGGGGAGCTTCTCCAAACCCCTCCCTAGCCCCCCCAGGGGAGAGCCCGAGCGATCCCCTCCTTACCTCTTTGGTGGCGCCCCGATTCTGGCCGGGGAATCCCAGGAGGCTGTGCGCCTGCATGCTGCACGCCTCCTGACTGGCCAGGATTGCTTCTGGCAGCTCCTGCCATCAGGAGGCTCTCTGTGCCGGAGCGCCGATTGGCCAGGGCAGCCGCCTGTGCAGAAAGCCTCCTGACTGCCAGCGCTGCCAGAAGCAGCCCTGACCAGTCAGGAGGCGTGCAGCACACAGGCGCGCTGCCTGGATGCGTGCTTCCACATGTGTCCTTAATGGGTATTAAGGGCATGTGCAGAAGCACCCAAAGGATGTATCGCCCAAAAAAGCAAAAACCACGGTGAAGATCTGCATAAAATTTTCTAATGTTATCAATTTGTTTATTTCTGCATTTACATTTATCTATATAATTCCCATTGAAAAACAATACATCTTACTATTCAAAAAGAAAATAAAAAATAAGTTAGCAACAGTAGTAGTAGTTGTAGTAGTTGTGTACACATGTAATCAGCTAAAGGAACCATCTTAAAGACACCAGTTTTTTACACCAGACTTTTTTTATATATAAGTCATTTTTTTATATATTTATTTTATCTAAACTGTCTCAGAGCAGACTGTATTGGTGATTATTTCTTTGTCACATTTTCACTTAACCTTTTAGCCTTCGTTTGGCTAAGCATCCCACACCACAGGGCTCTGGAGGATTTCAGTTCTTACACACACACTCGTATAAACAAAGTTTTTCTTCCTCCTGCCCATCTCCCCCCCACACACACACACACTGCTTATTGTTCTCTACTGTGATTACATGAAAGTATTTCTGAAGAAGGAGAAAAAAGGAAAGTGAAGAAGACAGGAACATTGCTTCCTGAGGTTAGAGCTAGTTTTATGTTATGATAACTTGGCTGGAGTTTCCTCCAGCTGATATAGACGGTTAAATCTGTTTCATACCACAAAAACTATCTAGATCCTTCCCCGTAATCTGATGGGTGGATATGACTCAAACATTCTGCAGCAAGTATAAATCTTGGTTCTACACTACAGCAGATAATTCTGCTGCAAATCTGTTAGTCAGTGTCATAGGCAGGAGTGAAATGAGATTTGTTTCATACTGTAAACAAGTGCACTTAACTTCACCTTAACCTAAAGAAATGCAGTTCCAAACCTGGATGAGCGTGTATTTCCAGGGATGCCTGCCATTTACTTTTCATTTCGGTTTGAGAAAACGTGACATTTGTAAAGTTGTCTATGCTCACAGAATTGCATGTCTTGTGGAAAGGCAGGTGAAAATATGTGTTCAGTAAAGGAAAGAAGAAGATGCAACAGAAGGGGATGATTTGCAAAAATGTGTATATTAAATGAACTTGGTTTCTAAAAAGACATATAAAAAGAACATATACATGCAGACTTAAGTCAATGACACTGATACAGGAAAAGAAGATACAATGGCAGGAAGAAAGCAGGAACTTTTCTTCATTTATTAGGCTGGAGTCACATTTAAGGTTTAATCCAGCTTTCAGAGCAAGGGAACACATCAGCAAAGTGACCAGAAATTTTCTTTCCACATTATCTATCCCAAAGGTGAATTTTCTGCGATATTTAACCCTGAAAGAAAATAGCTTGTCACTTTGCTGATGTGTTCTCCTGTTCTAAATGTGGATTGAACCTGGATTAAACCTGATAATTAAGGCAAAAAGAATGCAAATATGTTCAGAAAGATGCTTTGGACTGTAAGGCCATGATCCCACTTGACTATTTTAAAGGTGAATTAACAAAAACCAGATGCGATTGCGCATTCTGTCCATTCCCATTTTCTTTGTTAATTCCGCTTTAAAGTCGAGTGTGGCAACGGCCAAAAGAATGGGTGGGCAGGTGGGCAGGCAGGGCACGATCGCTTGCCACCTGGCATTCCTCCTCTCAATGCCCCGGGAGTGCTGCGCCAGCGGTGGCCAAAAGGGCAGGCAGCTGGGCGAGTGAGCAAGAAGCCAGGTGGGCAGGCAGGCAGGCAGGCAGGCAGGCAGGCAGGCGAGTGAGTGAGTGAGTGAGTGAGTGAGTGAGTGAGTGAGTGAGTGAGTGAGGAGGAGGCGCAGGCCAAAAGGACAACTGGGTGGGCAGGCAAGCAGGCAGGTGGGTGAGGCAGAGGCGGCCAAAACTGGGCAGGCGAGCAAGGCAGTGGTGGCACAGCCTGAAAGAGCAGCCGGGTGGGCGAGCAGCCAGGTGGGTGAGGTGGTGGCAGTGGGCGAAAGGGCAGCTGGGCAAGTGGGCAAGCAAGGTGGCGGCAGTGGTGGCAGCACAGCCCAAAAGGGCAGCCAGGCGGGTGGGCAAGCAGCCCGGTGGGTGGGCAAGACAGCAGCGGCCGAAAGGGCAGCCGGGCAGGTGTACAAGCCGCCAGGTGGGCAAGCGGCGTGGCAGCAGTGGTGGTAGTGCAGCCAAAAGGGCAGCTGGGTGGATGGGTGAGGCAGCGGCCATCAAAAGGGCACCCAGGTGGGCTAGCAGGCAGGATACCATTCCCAAAGGCAAATAAAGTGCATTAGCAACAAAAAACAAGTGTTTTTTAATGCGTTCTTTTTCCGATTTACTCCTCTGAAAGTGCGGAAAGCCCATTTTTAACATGAGCAAAGAGTTTCCAAAACGTTTTCAACGTGCAATAAAACCCTAGTGGGAACGCGGCATAAGAGAAACAGGAAGGATTTTCTAAAGGCCATCTGTAGGGATTCAAGAGCAGATGAAAGTTTTGCCTTTGTCTTCTGCTTCTTGAGATGCCCAAAGCAACTGGTGGGCTTCTGCGTAAGATGGAATGCTGCACTAGATGCCCCGTGGCCTGATCCAGCAGAGCTTCTCTTAAGTCATGGAGAACAGATGCATTAATGGCTACAAGGTTTGGAGAGGCAGACGGAATGGCTCTAAAGAGCCACTTGTGAGCAGTCAAAAGCAGGTAACAGCTTCTGTCTTCTGCTTGAGATGCCCAGAAGCAATTGGTGGGCCACCGTGTAAGTATGAAGGGCTAGGTGGACTTCATCTGGCAGGGCTCCTCTTACAAAGGTGAAATTGGATGGCTCTTAACAACTGCCACTGGCACCTGCATCACTTCTAGCACCAACTCAGCTGCATGATAATAGCTGAAAAATGGGCTGGCGGGTGTGCCATCCCTTCTGGCTGCCAGTTATGCTGCATATACGACCAGTGTCTTCTGGCCTCAGAGTCTTGGTGCAGAACTAAAGGGTTACCTACTTACTTACTATTTTGTAGCTTTGAAAGTGAATATTTTCTGTCCTGTGCACAATGGTGCGAAGTGGAAAGCAGCCCAGGTAGGTTCCCCCTACAGCTTCTCTCCCTCTAGGCAGGGGGCAGTAAGGGGCGCAAGAGGACAAAGACCAGGGTCAGAATCCCTGTCTGTGGGGCCTCCTGTCTGGGGGACCTCCATGGGTGGCTTTCACACCTCAGAGGCTGCCCACAGACCCAAAAGAGATGCCCTATGCTTCTGGTGTGTACTGGAGTCCTGTACCAGATGGCTTTTATTGGCCATCTGGATGGAGCCCCGGTTGCATCCGTTTCACTCCAGCCATCCCAGACCCATTTCTGTGCTGCTGCCAAAGAAGACAAAACATTTTCTTAGCCATATTTTCCACCCTCCATTCCAAACAGGTGTTTATGATAGAGCCTGGGTGATGTTTTTCCCTCCTCTTTGGTTAGAAGCCCTTCTGTGGGCTCTGTGAAGACATCAATCAGTTTAATGCAAGGAAGCGGACCAGATTAATTTATCATAGCCCTATATTCTCACGAGCAGGTATGCACGGCGCGCTGTTTCTCATTCCTGTTCTTTTCCGTCGCGTGCTTGTTTCTTTATTTCTACTGTCAGCTTGTTTGCTTTGCTGTTCCTGCTTTTTTTATTTCATCCCCTCCTCCCCTTCCCCTGCCTCCACCTTTGCCTACTAAATCTTCATTGCAGGATGCAAATGAAAATGACCCATATATGTATTATTTATGAAGAAGGATGCATGTCCCATTATGTTCTGGATTGATTGTGTCAGAGAAGCTGTGAGGAAGGAGCAAGGAGTCAATGGATGTTGATCTACAGAACACCCTCCATGGGGTGGGGGAAGTTTCCTTTAAAAACAGGCAAGAGAAGAGAGTTCTAGGGAGACGTTTGAGAGAGAGAGACCATGGCCAACTCTTTGTCTTTATTGCCACTATCAGAAATATTACCGCACCAAAATATCTCTTTTTTGAAAGAAAGATACAGTGTACTGAACATTCTAAAAGATGTTTTGTCCCTCAGTACTAACCCTGACACCTTCCTTCCTTCCTTCCTTCTTTCCTTCCTTCCTTCCTTCCTCTCCCCGCTCTCCATCCTACTTGTCTTTGCCTCTTCCTTCTTCTTCTCTTTCCTTCTTCTCTTTCCCTCCCTCCTTCTTTCCTTTCAATGTCTCTTTGCTGCCCCTCTTTCCTTCTTCCTCCTTCCATCTCTCCACTCCTTCCTTCTTGCCTTCCTTCCTGTCTGTCTCTTGCTGTCTCTTCCTACATTTCTTCTTCCCTCACTTTCTTCCTTCACTCTTTCATTCCTGCCTTCCTTCCTTCCTTCCTTCCTTCCGGTCTGTTCCTTGCTATCCCTCCCTCCCAGTCTCTCTCTGCCTCTTGCTGCCCCTCCTGCTCCAGGTTTCATCTTTTGCTTGGGGGATATAAAGAAAGCAGTCGATCAATACCGTGTTTTGAGTGAAGTTGCCTGCGGCCCTACTATTTCTCAGAATGGGCCCTGGCACAAGGCATCAATAGCAGTAACAGGCTGTCTGAGACAGAAATTAAGACTCCTCTGTTCAGCTGTCTGGTAGCTGCTGATAAACATCTCCCAATCTCACATTGGATTGCAGCAAATAAACCATCTTAGAAGGCGAAGGGATCTCGCTCATTGTTCTTTTCATAGTTTTACTTTTGCAATTCTTCATTCATTCATGTCAAGAGACAAGGCAAGGGTGTTCACCATCAGCGTTCTCTGGAAACCTGGGCCATGGTCACACCTTGCTGAAATCATCAATATTATTAAGAAGCAGGACTCAAAATGCACTAACTCTGTCCACACCTTCCTCAGTTTGGGTCGCTATGCTCACACCTTGCTATTCCTGCCCCAACTCTCCTTTATGAGACTTTTTAACATCTACACCCCTCTCCACTATCCCAAAAAACCCTGCCCTCTGATAGGATAAAAGTTCTGTCACTCAACAGCATGCCATCACACACTGGGCGAAAGGGAAGGCAAAGTCATGCAGGATCCACCCACCATAACCCGGTTTAGCCCCCTTTAGTCACATCCAAAAACTGAAAACGGATGAACACTCCATAACGGCCTGAGACCTGTAAAAATCAGAACTCAAGTGAGTCCAAGTGAAGGGAGGAAAGTCCACAAATAAAGTAACTTGGATGAAAAAGGTGTGAGTGGTAAAAGGGGTAAAAAATGGACTGAAGAAGGATTAAAGGGAAGGTATGACCACAGCCCTGTTAAAAGGCAGAACGTTACCATTACTTTTTATTTATTGGAGGAAGAAGAGAAAGGGAGAGAGTGAGCAAAAACTGCTTGCTAGGTTTCTGATCCCGTGCTAGATCACTGCCAAAGGCCTTCAGGCACACTGAATAAATATCCTTAGAGAAATAGATTAGGGAAAGGAGAAAGACTTGACGCAGCAATTGCCAGGTTGCCCTGTTTCCTTGGTTTGACATGCAGACGTGCTGAACTGGCTCAGGTTCAAACTGGTTCACATCAAACAGGGGTGTTTGAAAAGTTCAAAGATGAACTGAACAAAAGGGTGTTCTTACAAATATAGTGAACACACCCTGTTCAATCATGGTTCAAAGGTGTTAAAAGACATTCACAGGTTTTGGAACTGAACCAAACACCCTGCTGTTTGAAGAAATTAGTTCGAAACTGAACCAAACCAGCCTGTTTGGTTTGGTTTGAACCAAACTCATTAAACAAAAGTCCTTGCACATCTCTATTGCCATGTAGATCTACCTAGAGCCCCACTCTGAGGCCTTGAGACAGAACATTGACATCAAAGTGGGATTTAGTTTTGCACTGGGTACACGCTGGCCACTTAATTTGGTTCACAGTGGCTGTGAGGCCGTGGTGAGCTGGATGCAGGGAAATGGCTGGTGCCAGAATAGTGCCACCAGCTCATGAGGAAGCCAGAAAATCAGCCTCTGTGGGCAGTTGCCAGCCCCGCAAACTGGCAGAAATGGGGGAAATGGCCTTCTGGGATGTCCATGTCACCTCTGAGCTGTCACCCTTTCCACACAAGCTTCCCCCACTCAAGTGGAGACACAGACTCAGAATAATCATATTTGCATATGGCTACTCAGCTTCTACCAGGATTGGGGTAGCCTATGCAGTGCCATCCTTGTGTGTAGGTTACTGTAATGTGCTTTATGCCAGCCCTACTCATGCACCTGAGGCCTTTCTGCACTTACCTTATTAGGCTGCCATGCACTAGGGCAGATCAATGCCAGGTACAGGAGGACTTGCCAGGAGCGATGGCAGAAATGCAAATGACCATGCCATTGACCAGCCTGCACTGCTGCCTCGAATGTTGGAAGTCCTGCCTCCTTGCTGCCATGATTGGCCACTGCCAGCTGCATCACGTGTTCCATGATGCGCCTGCAGACGGATGCAGAGGGGCAGGATCAGTCCCACTTGGTTCGGCATGCTGAAATGCCACGCGGATTGGTTGCTGGCCAGCCTGCCACTGCAGCGCTGCCCCGCGGAGACTTGCCCAACTGCAGCAGCGGCCAGCAGTTGACCGGACTGGCAATGTGGCCATGCCTACGTAGACGATGCACTCCCTGCCCCCCTGCACACAGCGAGCCGGAAGACGTGCGAATGGTCACACTGTGGGATCCTGCTGGTAAGCCTTGGGTAAAGGTTGGTAAAGGTGTGGAGCATGAAATCAGCAATTGGTGCACCTCTAGTGAGGGCGGGCACACTTCTAGGCTGTAGCAGCCCAGTGGGAGTACATATGCTCTTCACCGGAGCTGCGCTAATTGCTGACTGGCGCCCTAAGTGCAAATTGACCTCTGTCCCAGAAGTGGCATTCAGGGCAATATACGATATTGATATTTCTGAGGGCTCGTGCAATGGTGCTGCCTGCTAATTGGCTACCATATCAGCATCAAGGTTCAGTCCTTGGCCTACAAGACCATAAAGTATCAAAGTGCTTAACAGGGCAATTCACTCTCCATACCACTGTCCTTCCCTTTTTTAACTTCATTATGAAGACTCCCATAGCTGGGTAACTTCCCTTGAGGTGGCCCAATCCTCTCCCCTCTGCCGTTCAGGATGTGCCTACGTTCACATCTTTTAGGAGGCATCTTTTCACGCAAGCCTTCCCTGAACTGCTTTATTTTCTTAGCCCACCTACAGTTTTAGTACTGTTTTTAACAGTGCTTTTTAACAATGCTTTGCAGAGCCCTGCATTTTGCAAAACCATGTTAAAGGAAGGGAGCACAGCCTTGTTTCCCTCTAAACCACCAGTTTGCCGTTGCAAGGAATGATTTCTATAATGTAGTCTGAACAGTCTGGACCACGAAATATATTTTCCAGGAAGCCAAATCACACAGCCCTCAAAACTGCATCAGGGGGGATGCAAACTGTATTACCATTAGGGGAAGAAGGCAACTGAAATGCAGTTCATGAGCTTCCCAGAAGGATCTGGTAGACTAGAATGGAGAACAAATGTGGAGAACAGAATACCACACTACAGGGGTCTACAGTGTAACTCAGCAGGATCCTCCCCCCCCCCCTTGCATCTAGATGTCTCAGGTTCGATATCTTGCATCTCCACAGCTGGGAAAGATGTCCATTTCCCCATAAGAAGTTTTCCATTACTTATTCCACGAGATGCTAAGTATTGAACCTGCAACCCTTTCATTTTCCTGTGTCCTGTGATGGAAGCTATAAGGACTCTTCAACGGCAGCATAGTGGATAATTGGCCGTAGTCACACCTTGCTGAATAGTTGACCTTATTAAGAAACAGGACTCAAAATGCAGTAACTGCGACCACACTCGATACCTGATAATCCTTACTCAGTTCATCCTCAGTTTGGGTTGCTGTGCTCACACCTTTCTGTTCGTTTCCTGAGATCCCCTGATGTTACTTTTTAAGATCTCCACTACTGTCCACCATCACACAAAACACCCTGCACTCTGATAGGATAAAAGTTCCATCACTCAACAGTGTGTCATCACAGACTGGGCGAAAGGGAAGGCAAATTCATGCAGCTTCCACCCACTATAGTACAGTTCAGCCCCCTTTAGTCTTCCTTCCACAATCACACCAAAAAGATGAAAATGGGTTAACACTCTATAACGCCTTGAGACCCATAAAAATCAGGACTCAAGAGAGTCCGAGTACAGGGAGGAAAGTCCGCAAATAGAAATAGATTGGATGAAAAAGGTGTGAGCAGTGGAGGCTGAAGACAGACTGAAGAAGGATTAAAGTAAAGGTGTGACCACAGCCATAATGTCAATTTGTCTTGAAGGACCATTGAAACAAATGCCACTTGGCTAATGCACCTCTTGGCTTTTAGTACACTGTACAGATGTTAAGAATTACTGAATCTTGGGCTGGATCATTTCTTATTTTACGAATGAGGCATTATTTACATTTTGAAAACGCAGAGAACATTTATGTTTGTATGCATATGGTTGGCTCCAAAATTATATTGGAGCTGATAGGGATGCTTTCTTATCATAAAAATCTATTATTTTTCAGATCCAGTACAATAGAAACTTCATATCGTATTGGATCTGTTCGTTTATCAAGCATATATTCCTTATGTTAATTCATTTTATTAGTTTCCTTTCCAAATTATCAGTTTTTCACTGGTTAATTATCAATACCAGCTAGGGAGATATTTGAAGATGGTGATCCATCTTATGGGATGTAAATAAAAGAGGGAAGAGCAAACCTAGAAAACCATTTGAAAAGACTTCTGGCAATAATAAAGACATCTGGTGGACTGAAATTTATAGATATCAACTAACAGTCATGGTAGATCATAAGCAGACAAACATATGTAATATTGGCCATCTGCTATTACCTTTGTCCTTTCCACATATATGTTGCATTTGATTCATCCAGAAGAGGAGGGGGAAACTAGGAAACTACTTTATGAGCCTGTAAGTGGTTCAAAACTGGAGACAGAGAAATGTATTGGATTACATATTTTCTACACAAACCGCCAGTGATTCATGTAAATTATTTCCCTAAATCAATATAAGTAGAGCTTTCGGCAAGCTTTGAAGTTTAATAAGTGTTTAACCACTCCATAAAAGTATGGGTTTAGGCACCTAAACATTAAGATCATGAAAGCAAAAAGGTCCCCAATTGCTTTGTAGAAGAAATATAATTTCTAAGACACTGGCATCAGAATTAAAAGGGGGAAGGTATAAACGTTAGAGGGTAAATTGCAGTTTCAAAAATCAGTCACCCACCTGTCTTTAATAGATGTGGACCAATGGAAATTCCAAAGAGAGAGAGATTGAGAAAGAGAGAAATGTTCTGCTTCTCCAGCTATGCATTATGTGCTAGTTTTGCCTTTGGACAAAAAATTCGCTACAAAATGCCTTTAAAGAAAAAAGGGAAAAGCTTAATAGAGACAAATAAATCAGTTGCTCATCTGGGCAATTTCTGAGTTTTGATTTATTGTGTTTCACTAAACCAATCCAATTAAGACAATAAAAATGCACAAATAAAATTTACAATTGCAGAAGCAACAGTCAATAAACAGTTGAACAGCTAAGCTCCAAATCAAACAAAAGTAGCAGAGAGGCTTTGTTCGCGCGAAGGCTGAGGCTTGACATTGCTCCAGAAACAAGGGCTGGAAGCCGCGCCGTGGGCCATTCTGGCTGGGGCTGATTAAGATCCACTGGAGAGGCCATCTTGGCAGTGCCATCACATTTGGGGCGAATCCCCACAGCAAGCTTATTTCGCTTTCCCTAAACCGAAATAATAGAACCGGATGCAAACACGTATTTGCCTGTTCCCATTACTTTTAACTTAATCACGTTCGATCCGGATTCTGAGGATCGTAAGTGGTGTATGTGACTCAGGGGGGACTCAAGTGGCTACTTTTAAAAAGCTGCTTTTCGGGGCTGCCCTGCCCTCTTCCTCCTGGCATGGACACGCCACCCATAAGGGACCCCTTCACTGAGCCTAACTGGGTGGCTGGGTGGCTGCCGCTTCCATAGATGGAGGAAAAATGGCAGCGGGCAGCCAGCCAGCGATTCTTTCCCCTCCTCTCCCCATTGCTCAGGGCACACAGCAGCAGCGGCAACTAAAGCCCCTTTGCTTTAAACATTCACATTCAGCTGCTTTCATCCCTTTCCCTTTCTAAAGTCAGAACTCCAAAGAGCTAGAATTGCGCAAAATTGCAACATTGTTATTCCAACCATCAAGGTGTGAAGTGGTTCCATTGCTACAGCGTAGCGATCCCTGTTAAGGGGATTTTTACACTGAAATCACTGTCTTTGGAAGCAAGCTATTGGGAGAGGGAAACCCTAAACATGGATTCTCATCTCTTAAAACGGTACTGTCCACAAAGTAAAAAATGTAAAACGTTTCAAGCGCACGATCCAGAGTGAGACTTGTTGAAATCAGGATTGAGATTCACCATGCTTTGGGGTGGTTTAACACAGGAAAAGTGTGTTAAGCCAAATTGCCGTGCGGACTCCGAGGATTGAAAAAGTTTTGAATCCGATATAAGGTTGCCGTGAAGACACGGCCTTGGAAGCAAAAAAGGTGGTGACTGACGATAGGGGCTTATCAGTGGTAGCCCCTAGACCAGTGATGGCCAACCTATGACACACGTGTCACAGGTGACACACCAAGCCCTTCTGGCTGACACACATGGTCACCCTGGCACCTGGGCATGTAGTGTTTGCTTGTTCTTGAAGTGTACAAAATACCAACTTTCAATTGAATATTAGCAAATGAAACTCAGCAACAAAAGTCACTAATGTAAAGAATTATTTGTTTTTGCTTTTAATAAAATACATATATCAAAAATATAACTTTTTTACTAGAGCTACAAATATCACAAAATGATGGATATTTCTAGATGTGACACAGCACCCGAGTTAAGCTACGTTTTCTTGTGAATTTTGACACACCGAGCTCAAAAGGTTTGCCATCACTGCCCTAGACTATGTTATGGCCTTCCTTCTTTGGAGCATCAAACGACCCCCATCTATGCATTCAGTGAGCTGATAAAGAAGTACCTCTTCTACCTGGCCTTTGGTTAAAGAAGCATTTCTCTTCTTCCTCAGTGTACTGTACTGTTTTCATTTATTTTTAATATGTATTTTTATATGAATTGCTCCAAATCAAGTAAGTCAGGCCTACTTGGTTTAGGACAACAGATTTCAAAATATGTTTCTGCTGGACTGTGCTTTTGAAGATTCAGCTGGCAAGAACTGGGGAAAGCCGCCTGACAGGGCTGTCCACCCCTGGGTGCTCCCACCCAGTGGTGGGCGGGCCTGGGCGAGGCGTCCCTGCCCCTGTCCAGCCTTTCCTGGCTAAGTCACTTCAGGACGGTTTCCCTGTTCGCACATAGGCAGGCAGGAACGTGTGTAAATGGTTATTGCCTGCCTATGTGTGAATGGGGAAACCGTCCCAAACTGACTTAGCCGAAGTGCATTACAGCCGTTCCGGCTGTAAGGTGAAAAGGCCTCAGGACTTGCTAGAAACTTGGGATGCCACCCATCCCATGCTCAAATCCTGCACATGCAGACACAGTTTGTGAGGGAGAGCTTGGAATGAAGCCAGCTATTTGTGGATTTGGCCTAAATATTTCAGTGTTCCAGCACACCATTGCTCCCAAGCTTGCTTAGTTCTACAGAATGTGTGTGACAGACGTCGACTAACATCTGCCTATGGTGTGAAAGAATAACACCATTGGTGGCTAAGATGTCCGCTGTGACCGGTAGGGTGGAGGACAAGGCAGCTGTCCTTAGCAGCTGGTAGCACACACAGCAGTTCTAATGTTTCCCATGCACCCCACACGGCCAGACACTATGACTAGAAGCAAACTGAGGACTCTAGAGTCTGTGCTTCTGTTTAGCCATGAGAATCACTGGAGCACTCTCAGCTACTTATGTGCCTTCACTAAAGCCCAACCATGTTGCAAAACTACAAATACTGCCCACAGCTTTTTGAGGGACAGGAAGTTAAAATTCCAAAGCACAGTTCTTTAAAAGTTTTTGAGTACTTTCCCTTTGTTTGTGTTGTGTGCACATTTAAATGCATTTCTCCCCCCCCCCCCCCTTTGGCTTATTTATCCTCTCAAGCAATAGAAAACTGAATATTTTCTGATATCTGGGATTCACAGCATGTCTTGCTGCTAAATTGCCACCTTAAAGTCTTCCTCCGCTCTCTTACCTTCACTGAATGTGCACATTACATCAAAAAGTGACAGGCGCACGCAAAGAGAAATGTCTATCAATAGTGATGATTTCATGGGTAAGTTTGTGAAGTATAAGCCATTTAAAATGACTTTTATGATGGATGGACAGTGAGTGAGTGAGAGAATGAGAGATGCACCAGAACATCAAAATAGCAGGCTGCCATTCACTAGGTGCTAAACTTTTTATGAAAAAATGGAACTGCCCATCTTCTGATCCTACATTTGGGCCGGTGAAATCCTTTTCTTTTCCATAAGTTCCATAGACTCCTGGACTACAACCCCAGGACAGCCCCGGCAGGATTTTGCCCCACCCGTGAAATGGGCCGCCAGCTGGTGGGCCAATGCTGCCCAATGGCAGCACCCCGGGGTGGGGCGTTCACTGCTCCACAGCAGCCTTTTCGGGCTGGTACATAAGGGGGATGGATACACCATTCGGGGGGGGGGGGGATGTGTTCCTTGCTGTCCAAAGCGAATGGTGGATCTGTCCCTGGCATGTACCAGAAGAGGCAAAAAGGCCTCTTCTCCCCACAATCAATATGCAACATGACCAGTGATTTTCTTCCCTCATTAACTGTCCCAAAGATGAATTTTCTGAATTATTTAACCCTGAAAGAAAACAGCTTCTCACTTTGCTCATGTATTGGCTCACTCTGAAAGTGCACGCAATCTGGATTAAACCTTAAAGTGTGGCCACAGCCTAGAAGTAACTTTCCGGACCCACCTTGACTGTGTAATAAGGATGGCACTTCTAGTGCTATTGATTCCCCGGCACAAATTCACCAAGCCTGCTGATGTGACCCCATCAGGGCAGAGAAATTTCTCCAAGGGAAGCGCTGCATGAGACTGTCAGGGACCTGGCTTTCTTTTCCAGCAACCCAGTACTAAAGGATTTTTATTTTTTAATAGAGTGTAGAAATATTTAATGTGGGGCACTGCTTTTTTTAAAAAAATAAAACAAAATGCTTCATAACTCACCACAAACTTGGAGATAATGGCAGGGTACAATCTTTATAAACTAAAATAGGATTTTGTTTTTGGGTGGACTTTTCTTTGCCCGATCCAAGAAGGAAAATTAAAAGGAGACTATGTTGGGAACTTAAAGGACCTCCAGTGCTGCTGCAAAGTCCTTTCAGAAGCCTAATTCTTTCCAGATACAAATTGTGCAATTATTTGGAATGTTTAAACAAGCTAAGCCCCTTACAAATGATACACCACCGTTTACAATAGTGTTAATGCAAAATGATTTATATGTTGCCAACAACAGAGAGCAACGGCAGAGCCCCCATTGGTTCATACATGCAAAGGATTATTAGGAGGCCTTGAGGCCAATTAAATGTCTCAGAGCCAATTAAATGTTTGGCTTTTAACTGTGATTCAGCCTGATGGAGGGAAATCCTATCATATCTGACCGTTGGCTACCTTGGATGTGTCTAATGGAGAGCTGGAATCTCAGAAGGTCTCAAGGGGGGGGAGCTCCCCCACCCCTGCCAGAGAGAGACGATCAACAGTAAAGCCTTATAGATGCCTACTGCAAGGAGAGGCCCTTGGAGTTCCTATGGGGACCAGTCCCGCTCAAGTGTGTATTGCAAGGGTGAAGAATGTTCATCCAACCAACCAATCATCCATCCATCCTTTAAGAGGAGCCCTGCTGGATCAGGCCACAGCCCATCTAGTCCAGCATCCTGTCTCACACAGCGGCCCACCAATTGCTTCTGGGCATCCTCAAGCAGAAGATGAAGGCAAAGCCTTCACTTGAACTCCACTCCCTGCAAATGGCCCTTAGAGGCATCCTGCCTGTCTCTCCAATCTGGGGCGATGTTCTAGCACTGATATACCTGCTCTCCTTGAATACGTTCAACACTTTCTTAAATCTATCCAGGCTGGTTGATGTTGCCACCTCTTCTGGTAGCAGAGATGTGCACAAACACAATTTGATTCATAGTGAATTGACTGCAAGAAAATTTGTATTCATTCGAGCAGATCCCCTTTGAATGTGGTAGGATTCGATTTGATACGAATGTTCCATACAAATTCAATACAAATGTTAGATACTTTCTGATTTTGGTCTGTGACCATAAATAAAAATTCATTCATTCATTCATATGAATCCCATATGTATCTGCTTGGAATGCGTCAAATCTGGCCTGAATTCAGCTTTGAATTTGTTCTCAAACCACTTCTAATCCACTCTGGATCCATTGCACATGCAACCGGGCAGCCGTTTACCCACCTCCCAGGTTCATGGAAGTAACAAAGCTTTGAATGAATGTTCCGAAGCGTTGAATTCGTGCATACCCCTATCTGGTAGCCAATTCCATAGACCGATGACCCTCTGGGTGGAAACTATTTCCCCTTGTCAGTCCCATCAGCTTCATAGACTGCCCCTGGTTCTAGTGTTGTGCAGTAGAGAAAAGAAGGCTTCTCTATCCACCTTTTCCACCCCGTTCCTGATGCCACACCCACCATTCCATCCAAATGCTGCCTCAAAAACTATGCTTGGTGAAAAGAACTGGATCTGATGAGAGTTGTAGTTCAGCAGCATCTGGGTAGAGTACAGGTGACCTTTTTTGGCTGACTAGTCTGGTCCACTCTCTGTCCAATGCAGACAGAGTGAATGATCTAGGGGTATGGGATCCCTTATATCACACCAGCTGTGCAAGGGAGGCTGCTGGACCCTTCATGGAGCAGTACAATAGTAAGTGAGAAAATGCCCAGGATGATCCTCCCTCCTCCAGTCTGGAGGCAACTGTATTGAAGAAGGCATTGCTTTCTGCCCCTGGACAGTCAGGACAGTTTTTGCTATAGACTCTGCTATGATTGGCTTATTGGGATAGATCCATGAGCTTTGCTCAGAGATCATGAAGCCATTTCAGGCTTTAAAGGTTCAAATAAGCACCCAGGAATAAACTGGGAAACCAATGTAGTCGAAAAGACCACATTCCCACCCCCTGTTAGCACTCCACGGATTTTGAGTACATTTAGCTTTCACTGTGTTGCTTTCGTATCCCATCTTTAGAGAAGCGCTATAGGCCCTGAACTCCTGATTGTGTTTGGTGATGTGTTGTAGATGTGTAAAGAGAGCTATTTGTAAAACCATGTTTGCTATCAATATTCAAGATCTTGCAATGGAACTTTTTTTAAAAAAGGTAGGATATGAGGGGAGGGAAGAAGTGTGTATGTGAGTGTGTGAGAGAGAGAGAGAGAAGGGAGGGAGGGGGGGAGGGAGGGGCAAAGGGGAAATCTGGGTCTGCCTCACCAAGCAAATATAATTTGCTTCAGCTAAACACTCTTAAGTCTCCTGTTTTGACAAAAGCTGTCATGCTGTAAGCACCTGTCACCTCTAATATTATGCAAATAAACTTTGTATATTGAATTCAGTGAAACATTTAAAGAAAATGTGCAAAAGAAATTAGTCGGGTCTGTTTTATTAGTTGCAAATGTTGGAGATTAAAATGAAGTTGATCTTGTTCCTCCCTCTTGCCCCCCCCCCCGCCCACATGTCTCCCATCCCATCATCTGGGGCTTGTGTGCTGATGATAATTCCACCTGTTGGGAAAGGCGTTCATCCATGGCCTTTTTCACAGTGGCACCAACCTCATGAAAGTAATGGCTACATAATAGAAGGCAGGCTTTCTCCCTCTGGTCAGTAGATATCTTTTTGATATCCCTAAAAGTCAAAGTGTGCGTGAAAGGTCCTTCCTGAGGTCTGCCTGCCTTTCACCCTAGTTAAATTTGCTTTGGAGGATGAAATTAGTGAAACCACATGGAGGCCCTCCCATCCAGGGTTTGATTTCCAACCATACGAAATGGATGTTGGCTCCATCTGCGTGCATTTAAAAAATGACTTAAAAGCAGAAGAGCGTATTATGAACTTTAACGTTGAATGGAAGCACTCGTGGGTGGCAGCTTTTGAGCCCTTTTCTCTCTGTGGGAGGATGGAGAGCCATGACCGTGTCTGCAGTGGCCAGTAGAATAGTCCAAAGGATACACCTTAGGATGCTTCATTCACCTGACCGATTGCTCAACCAGAGGTCTTTTCACACTACAGCCGAATGCACTACAGCTACGTAGCTAGCCAATCAGAGCAGCCGGTGTGCACAGGCACACCTGGCTCACCAATTTGGGACCCAGCGAGGACAAGTAACTCACGTGCATGTGCGCCCCCGTGTAGGCCCAGGCCCAGGATGGGGGTGCCGGGGGGGGTGTCCTGCAGGCCCTCGGGGACCTGACCCGGTCCCCTAGAACCCGCAGGAACCCAGGGAAGGGACCAGACAGGCCTGCATGCCCCTGGGTCCAGCCGGACCCAATCCAGACAGGCCTGGGGCAGGGCCTGCATCTATCAGGGAGGGAGTGTGCAAATGGTCTCCCTTCCTAACAGCTGCGGAACAGCCGGGGACGGCCACAAACGCCCTGGGCCAGGTGTAGAGCACAGTTAAATGCTCTACACCCGGAACGTGTCTAGGACGCCTTGGGATGGGGCGGTTCCAAAGGGCACCGCCCACCCAGAGGAGCGAATGCTCCATCCCAGGGTATCCTTCACACGCTTTGACAGCCCTTGTGCAAATAGGTCTCAGGAGACACACACACACAGTAAACTGATTCATCTGTGCAGGACAAGGCTGTGGAGAGGGCTGTTGTGCAAACATGGTACCATATGCATGGTGCAAGCATTGATTGCTTACAAGCATCCACAAGGCGTTTGGATCAGTATGCTGATTCTCAAAGGTGGACCATGGTGAACTGTCTGCAGAGCTTGCAGCCCTTGGGATGTGGCAATGAGAACCAGTTTGATCTAGTGGTTAGGGAGCCGGGCTCTTATCTGGGAATACCAGGTTTGATTCCACCCTCCCCCACAAAGCCAGCTGGGTGACTTTGGGCTAGTCACAGCTCTCTTCTGAGCTCTCACAGTCCCACCTACCTCACAGGGTGTTCTGTTGAGGGAAGAAGAATTGAAAGCTTTGTCAGCAGCTTTGAGTCCCCATAAATGGGTGAGAAAAGGGGAGTAGAAAAGCCAACTCTCCTCCTCCTCCTCCTCTCTTGGGATAGCGAGGTGCAGAAAGACCCCCTAATTCCAATCACAGTAGGGAGAAGAATTGGGACTAACTGGGACTAACTGGGACTAACAATACAGCAAAGGGCATTTTTGCACTAGGCCTTATTTTGGAATATAACCTGGAATAACGGTCTATTTGCAGGCTAACACAGGCTACAGCTGGCTCTCCCCAGGGCCTACTATGCAGAAAGCAAGCTCTTATTTTGGGATATATTCCAGAATAAGGCCCAGTGCATAAAGGGCCAAATATTCCAACAGAGTCACCACAACATATATACAGTTGCATCGTGCCAACAGCAGCTTTTATAAGATGGGTTCTTGAAACATCTAAGGACCTAAGCTGCCCTCTAGGAAAGATGGTTTGGGCATGGTTGAGCTTGTCATAAATAAACTACACACCTCTCTGTGTTCAGACAATGCATTTAAGATTGTTTCCCCACAGCAATTAACTCTCAGTCTGTTATTTAATCAAGGGAAATTTAGCTTTATTAAATATACTCGCTTAACTTTCCTATCCTGTTGAACGTAGGATTGATTTTAATAGCACAGCAAATTGATCCATCAGCTAAAAGCCTGACAATCAATTGATGGGTAAAGCCCCTTAATCAGTGGATGGTCCTTTCTGAGAGGAATATTGTGGTTTCTGCATAATCAATATTACAAACTAATAATCATGCAAGCCAAATTAATGAATTGGGGTTGCACACAAGGAAAATGACTTTTGCATTTTGCAAATCCAGTTACGTAGCACCCAGAGAAGCTGTCTGTAGCAGACACAAGGGTCAGACTGGACTGAAAACAAACTTCAGAGGGGGCAGTTGGCTCTGTTTTTAAAATAATCAGATATAGATGGCATAGGTTTGATTGGTTGGCTAGTGGAAAAGCCTTGAAGGATACCAAATCTAGACATTCCAGATGGAATCTTCCACCAGACAAAGCCAATAGGAACCAGAATGCTTCTTTTTCCCCAGTCCAACTTAGGAAAACAGTAAATAAAAAAAAGGCAACTATGATGCATAGGTTAAGAAAAGCCTTTCTGGGCTACCTCCAAGAATTTTCAAGTATATACAGAAATTTCTGCTTCCACTGGATATAAGGCAAACCTTCCAATTATGTACTTTTTAGAAACAACTAAAAAGCTTTTAGTTGTCTGATATGCCATTCTGTTTTGAACGGAAGGAAGGAAGGAAGGAAGAAAGAAAGAAAGAAGGGAGGGAGGGAGGGAGGGAGACAGAGAGAGCTCAACATTCAACAGAATTTCTCTTAGAATTCAACACATGAAATGGTCAGGATATCTTTCTTCCTTCAATAAGCACATGTAGCCATCCAATGAAGTTTTGAATTGCTATCTGTGTGGTTATATAAGGTTTTCTTTTCTTTCTTTTTTCTTTTAATGAAAGATGAGGTCAATATGAGCCTGCAATTGATGGACTTAAAGCTTTGAAACAACTTCAGCATCGGGGACTATCCTCCTTTTATTTTTTTTAAGTTTTGCTTTGCTTTGTTTCTTGTGCTTTGTGCAGAGTTTGGTACCGCGTTTTAGCACCTTGCACAGATGGAAATTATTAGTTTCCACATTGTACTACTGACGATATTTAACTATATTTTGTAATTTAGATGAAAATCTGAATATCTTACCACCGTTTTCTTCTCTTTATTTCTTTTCTAGAAACAAATGCCTTATTGAATTAATAGACTTTCCAAGCATCTACTGAAGATATTTTCCTTCTAGCCAGTAGGCAATACTATGCGTTTCTTCTGAAACCTGTGCCTTTCGCGTAACACAACATCCAAAACAAATTTCTAGCATTGCTAATGTTTCCAATGCTATATTTAACTTTATTTCTTCTCTCTGCCTATAAGAAACCCATGCCTTTCATGGAAGGCATTGAACAGGCTGGGGAAATAGCCAGGTTCGGTGTTTTCAAGAAGAGGAAACAGAGATTACATTTTCTTCCTGGAATCTGTGTAACCTGATCCTTGTAACACCTACCCAAGTATTCATTTTGGAAGTAAGTAAAAAAACAGAGATAAGGTGTCCTATTTTACTCTTATTTCTCTCCACTGCAAAATCCAGCTGCCTTCTGCTCTGTGTAACATCACCACGGGTTTTTGAAAACACGACAACGTGTCCATTAGTTTGGAGACTCTGAAAGTGTTGTTCCCAAATTTGTTGGCGGTTCTAAGAATATTTGGCCAACTGCAGCAATATTTCTTCAGATTTTATTATTACTTCTTTCATTATGCCAAGACTTTGAGATTTGCCACCACTAGTGAACTCGAAAAGGGATATAGGTTCTGCTTTTTCCAGATGGTGGTGATAAGCCTGGCTCAAAAGAGAGGTACCCACACTTGTTTTCTTCCATCTGTTGTTGTTAATAATCTTAGTCAGCACCACTGTATTATTATGAACAAGATGGCACTAAAGGAAATGAGACCAGAAGACTATTTGCAGCCAACGTCAAGAGATGGGTTTTAGACCTTTTCTTTCCCCTGCACCTACAGATCTGTCCCATGATGTCACAAGACCAAGGGTGTGGTCACACCTTCATTTTAACCCCACCTCAGTTGATCTGTGGACCCCAACGCTCACACTTGTTTCAATCTATCCATTTTATTTGTGAACTTTCCTCCTCTCTTTCCCACTTTCCTTGGTCTTGATTTTTACAGGTCTCAAAAACCATTATAAAGTGTTAATCCACTTTCATTTTTGGGTGTGATCAGAGAAGAGGGCTAAAGAGGGCTGAACTGTACTATAGTGGGTGGATCCTGCATTAATTTGCCTTCCTTTTCACCCAATGTGTGATCACATGCTATTGAGTGACAGAATGTTTATCCAATCAAAGCGCAGGGGGTGTTGTGGTGGTGGAGATCTAAAAATGTCTTCTAAAAGAGTCTCAGGATGGCAACAGAAAGGTGTGACCAGAGCAACCCAAATTGAGGAAATATGATCACGTACTCTGTGTGGTCAGGTTTAGTGCTTTTTGAGTCATGTTTCTTAGCAAGATGGACTATTTCAGCAGGATGCTACCATGGCCCAAGAGAAGTTTTATGGTGTGATGGTGACAGTGACATCATTTTTACTGCAAGTCCATTGTTATGATGGGTTGAAAATCCCAGGCGTAACATCAGGTGGACTGTGTGCAACCAACACATCATCATAACGTAACTACAAGAACAGTTGTCATAATAGATGGGGTCTATCCTAGGAGGCAGAAGAACTGAAGAGAAAGAATTGGACAGAAAGAACCCAGGAAGAAAAAATTGGTGGTGGGGGGGAGGGGGACGGGACAATAGAACCAGTAGTTAAGAGTATATTGGACGCAATACCAAAACAGCTCAGAAAACATTTGGAAGACATCAAACCAGAAAGAAAAAATAATAAGAAGAATAACAACTCCACAACTGAAAAAAACCATGCAACTTGAAACCAGCCATGTTCTTCAAACCTTCCTCACTGGCTCCTAAATCCTTAACCAGGATCCAATGTAATGCTGGGCCAAAACTCCAGTTGTTATACCTTTTGGCAACAGAGGAAATGCAGCGTCAGGATCCATGCCAAGGGGCTATACAAAACACCTTCAACATAAGCCCTGATGAATTTAGTGGATCTTGAATTAACACAGAAAGAAAGAAGGAGCAATAAGACAGTTGGAAGCTATCCTTGTCATCCTAACCTTTCTCAGAATCCTTATCTGGAGTAGGATCTTCTAAGCTGTAACTAAAGCTATGGGTTCTAGTCCAAAGAAACCTTTGGCTGAACATCCCTCTTTCTCAACAGCCCAGTTCGATGCCCGATTACAGTCTTGGGGTCCAGTCCATGGCAGAGGCTAGGAATGCCTTCTTTCGGAGCATAGGACTTGCCCTAAATGGTCAGTGTGGTCTTTTGGCAAAGAATTATGGGAGGTGTAGTCCCAAAATAGAACTCTTCCCGCCTCCCCACTGTTAGCCTAGAAGGCCGCTGAGACAGAATTTGCTGGAGGTTTCTTTCCTCCCTATCTGGTCACTGGCATCAGCTTTCTAGCCTAGCAGACGCTGAGCGGAAATTTAAGAACCAGGGCTAACTCTCCTGCTTTTGAGTGTCATCCTGTCCAGCCTGTGCACGTTTCTCCTTCACCTTCCAGCCCACTGGCTTAAGTCCCATTTTATATCTCCTGAAGAGAAATTCTCAGGGTGCCTTAGAAGTATTTGGGGGTCTTCTAAAACCTCTCTCCTAGTGCCAAGAAAGGTCATAAAAGAGCTAAAAAGGCTGGAGAAGGATGCAGACAAACGCAGACGCCCGTGGGGAGCCGATCGATGGGGTTTCGACTAGGTGGCTGCAGATCCTCCAAGGCTCAGGTTGCACCAGAGATCCTGGTCTCCTGAAGTGACCAACTGCCCAGCAGGTCTATGAATAACCGGTGATGATGAGCCTGAAGACAACAGCAGTGGCGATGGCCAGGGGAAAACCAGGGGAAGCCGAAGGAACAGCTTTGTTTCTTTGCCTTGGTTTGATGGGGAAGTTTCTCAATTTCCTCCTCACTTAAATGCTGCCGCTGGTAGTCAACATTTCCTTCCTTCCTTCCTTCCTTCCTTCCTTCCTTCCTTCCTTCCTTTTGCAACTGGCCCTGCTTATGTTTCCATGATCAGGCTAAAAGCGCCAGACGGCTTAGCAATAATCAATTTTCAGTTGTCCATCACAGCAGCCGAGCATTCGAACTCGATCCTGGCTTGTTTTGGGGGGGGGGGGGGCTCTTCAGGAAATAAATCAAATCCTCCCCCCCAAGAATAAAAGAGGGGAGAGGGGGAAATCCCACACACTCGAAATGCCCCCGACGCCCTTCCCTCTCCGCTTCCAAAGCGTTGCAATGAATCGCTTGATCACGTCTATCGATAGCGGATTGGGAACACGTCCGCAGCAGCTCTTTCGTACCGTAGCTGTTGCAGCTTCGACGCGACACTTTCCCTCTAACATTCGGATGTGGGTGTGTGCGATAAAGCTTCTCCCCCCCCCCAAAAAAAAAAAAAACCACCCCAAAACATTTGCTTCGTCTGTCTCTTTCCTTCCCTGTTTCGCACTAAAACTACACGGCTTTTGGGGGAGATTTCTAACGCCCCTTCTAAAACCCGGCTGCTCGGTTTTTGGTGGGGCGCTTGGTTAGTTTGTTCCCTTATTCTGGAAAAGACCGGCAGGGAAATTTTTCTCATCATTTCGAAAAGAAAACGCCTTTCCCGGCCCAACGTGAACCCGAGCATGCATTTTGCAAAGCGAATTGAGGAAAACAAGTATTTGTAAAAAGAAATCAAGAAGGGCTGTAAATGATTTCTCTTATATCCTAGACTTGAATCTTTAATAATAATAATAGTAGTAGTAGTAGTAGTAGTAGTAGTAGTAGTAATAGTAATAGTAAAAGTAATAGAAGTAATAGTAATAGTAATAACAGTAACAGTAAAAATAATAATAGTAGTAGTAGTAGTAATAGTAAAAGTAATAGAAGTAATAGTAATAACAGTAACAGTAACAACAACAACAACAACAATAATAATAACTTCTTAAGCAAAAGTTATTTTGGTATCGGGCGCCCAATGTTAATAAAGTTAATTCAACAAGCCAGCCAGGAAGGTAGTTTTTCTCTCTCTTCTGCTTCGGTTGGAATTTTAACCGGCTGTTGAGATTTGGAAGTTTGCAGCGCAAAGGCGAGAAGGACGCGAAATGCTTGCGTGTGAACGCAAATGTTGGATTTGCACAATGCGGACTGAATTCGGATTATTATACTTAAGAGAAAAATCACATTTAACTTTTTAATTATTCTTTTCTTTCTTTTTTTTAAAAGAAAGCATGTAGAAAAGGGAAATTTAAAGGGAGATTTCCCAGGCAAGGACCGGCGGGCGGGCGGGGCTGGTGGGCAGAGGGGGCGAAGGGCGTTTTGAATCAAGTTAGGGATGCTACCCAACGGATCCCCCCCCCCAAGGGGAGGGTGATAGGATCGCGAATCGCTCTCAGACAAGGGGGGGGGGGGAGAAAGAAAGAAGTCTACAGGCGCTTTCCGTCTGCGTCGCGATGCCTTCATTATAAACGCGCCCCGTGCGTGTCTCTTAACCCCGGAGGGGAAAAGGTTGTTAGGTCTGATCAGGAATCTTAATAACAATAATCCAGTGCAAGGGGTGGGGTGGGGTGGGGGCGTCGCACGATCGCTTCCCTCCCTCCCTCCCTCCCTCTCTCTCCCCTACGGTGACCTGCACATTTATTCCGCCACCACTTCTGTTTACAATGCAATCGCCTTCCAATAATCCCCCGGCGTGATCGATTCCCCCCTGCCGCCCCCACGCAATGCGGCTGTCTCCGAAAGCAGACGTCGTTTGCATGGAAGCAGGATCTCTTGCAAAAAGAAAGGGGGGTGGAGGAATGAGAGAGAGAGAAAGAAAAAAAGAGAGAGAAAGGGAGAGAGAGAAAGAAAGAAAGAAAGAAAGAAAGAAAGAAAGAAAGAAAGAAAGAAAGAAAGAAAGAAAGAAAGAAAATTCTTCCCGGGGGTAGCAAGACCTCTTGGCGCAGGGAGAAAGCATTTCGTTTGCCATTTGATTGGGACTTTTCCCTCCTCCACTTCTCTTCAGGGGGCTCTTAGGAGTGGGGGGGGGGAGGACAGATTGCGGATTTTCCGTGCGAAAACACTTCCAAACTTCTTCTGCCCGGCCGTGACGCTGAACTGCGGGGCTGTCAGCGGGGAGACAATCATGGAACGACCCTTGTTAACCAAGGGAAACGGCCCGATTTGCTCCGCCACGCGCGCCCGGCAGCCTCGGCCCGCGCGCTACACGTGTACCTAGGTCCACACGTATCGCGCACACCCGCGGGCAAGGGGCAGCAGCCGAGATAGGTTTCTTCCCGAACGCTTCCGTCGCCTTTCCTGGAGCGGAGCCGGCCTCCGCTTCTTCCCTCTCTTCCTTTCTCCTTCTGCCTCTCCTGAGAAGGGAGGACGAAAGCAAAGACCCCCGGCCCCGGCCCTAGCAGCGCGTTCCCCGCTTGAAAAGGCCGGAAAAGTTTCGCCTGGCGCGGCTTTGAAGGGCGCCGGCGATCGGGCTCAGGGCCCTTGCCGAAGTGCGCCTTCCCAGGCGCCCGGGGCGGCGGGGAGAGAAGGGCGCGCTCTCGGCCAGGACCCACTCCGAGAGGTCGGGGTGGCCGAAGCCGGGCGGGAGAAAGGCGCTCGCGCACCGCGGACCCAGCGGAGGGGAAGGATGGATGGATGAATGGGTGGGTGGGTGGCGCACACGCAGGGACTCAGGCTGGCGAAGAACTTTTGAGAAACAAGCAGGCTGGGGGTGGGGCACATGCCGCTAAATGGGAAACAAACCCAGGAATAAATGCGAAATTCCTTTTCGCCCTCCCTCCCTCCTCCATTCCTTTTTCCTTCCTATCATCATCTATCCATTCTTTCTTCCTCCTTCCTTCCTTCCACCTTTCCTGCCATCCATACATTATTTTCCTTCCTACCTACCATCCACAATTTCGTTTTTCCCTCCCATTATTTATTTCTTCCTTCCCTCCTTTTTCCTTCCTTCCTTCCTCCCTTTTCTTCCTTCTTACCATCCACTCTTTCTTTTCTCCTTCTATCCATTCTTTCTTCTTTCCTTCCTTCCATCCACCCCTTCTTTTCCCCTTCCTTCCACCCTTTCCCTTCCTTCTTACCATCCACTCTCTTTTCTCCTTCCTTCCATTCTTTCTTCTTTCCTTCCTTCCTTCCAACCATCCATCCCTCCTTTTTCTTTCCTTCCTTCCTTCTCACCATCCACTCCTTCCTTCCTTCCTTCCTTCCTTCCTCCCCCCCCCCCGGGTGCCCGGGATGGCAAAAATTTGCCCAGAGCCCTCGCTCTTGACCATGAACGGGGGGGCATCACTCCCACCCACCCCGGCCTCATGGGTAAACAAACGGATTCTGCGGAGTGTTTGGGCTGGACCAGCAGGCGGACCCCCCGGGGCGCGGAACCCCCAGTTGCGCCGTGGGTTGGAATTGACGGGTGGCAGCGGGAGGGGGGGAGGGAGGGCGGAGGGGAGGGGAGGGGAGGGGGCGCGACGGCGTGGGGCAGGAGGCAGAAGTGTCACGCCGCGGCGCCCGGCCCCTGATCCATCATCTCTGCCCAAGGATGTCTTTAAATATTCAGAGCAAAATAATGACACCCGAATCCCGCGTTATTATCTTCATTTTTCACCATCTTCCCCTGCTGATGGCTCCGTTTGTCTTTTGGTCAAACTCTCTTGACTATACCGTGGATAGCTGGGAGGAAGCAGGGAGAAGCAGCAGGAGACGAGGGAGGGAGCGAGGGAGCGAGGAAAAAAGCAGAAGAGAGGAATATTAGTATAGACAGACGGAAAGGAGGAGGAAAAAAGAGCTTCCCCCCAAAAAGAGAAAAGAAAGAAGTAACTAGGGGGGATCTAGAAGGAAGGAAGGAAGGAAGGAAGGAAGGAAAAGAGATTGCTCTGGCAAGAAAAGGAGCAGCTTCTGCCCACTGTCTGGTATGGAAGCCTTCGGGAACCGGCCCTGTCCGTCCACCCACTTTGTAAAGCCGGTAGAGTCGGGCTCGCTTCTTCCTAAGAACAATAAATAAGTCGACGTGAACGTGTGCAGTGGCTAAGGTGGGGAGAGCGGGTCAGAACTTCGTCTTTGGGGATCTCTCTCTCTCTCGGCGCATTTGACATCGTAATGAGTTGCCTCGGATCCGCCTTCTGCTTTTACGCAGCGTTGGTTAATATTGATACCCAGGGAACGGAGTCGCTTCAATCACAGAGTAAATAAGCCGTAGGAGAGGGTGGGAAAGAGCGCGAGGAGGAGGAGGGAGGAGGAGGAGGAGATAAAACGTGGCCGACGGGCTCGACGACCACGGCAACGAAGCGCACTCCACGGCGCGCCCCTCCGGCCTCGCTCGCTCCCTGGCGCGGGAAAGCCGAGCGGGGCTCCCGCGCGTGGCCCCTCGACGTCGCTTCGCTGCCCGGCTCGAAGGGTCGCTTTGGACGGAGCGGTGCCGAAAAGTCCCTCCGGCCCACTTGGAGGCCTGTTAAGTCTCCGGCCGAGCGAGCGAGCGAGCGAGCGGGCACGGAGCCGGGTGCCGCCTCGGCGCGTCCTCGGCGCCTGTGCCCGGCCGGAGCCCTTCCTTTCCCGCTGTGCCACTCGGGGGAGAAAAGCCGCTCAACCTTCGCGGGAAGGACGGAGGTCGGGGCTGGAGAGACCGGCACAGTGGCGCTCCGGAATCGCGAACCCGGCCTCGAGACTCCACCTGCGGAGGATAGGGCCGCCCGCGCCTACGCCGCCGTCCCGTTGTCATAACGTATTATAAGACCTAGGCGCCACTCTGGCCCGCCTGTCCCGACGGGCTCCCCTCTCGGTCCCGAAACGAACCGAAGCCCAGGGTCAAAGATCCTCGGAGGCGAAGCTCCCTCCTCCCGCTCCAGGCGCGATCCGCCTGCGGTCCTACGCTCCCGCCCGCCCGCCCGCCAGGCAGTTCTGCTCTGCTATGGGTTAGGCAGGGGCGTCGGGTCAAGGGCTTTGGGGATCGCGACTCCCCTCGGTGTCTGGTTCACTGGGCAAGGCGGGCGAGGTTCGCTCCGTGCCCTTCCCGCTCCTGGGAACAAACACGCGCCGCCGGGACCCGGGAGAGGAAAGTGTTTGAAATGGGAGGCAGCGGGAAAGCGGGAACTCTAAAGCCATTGACAGCCATTGGTCGCCCCTCCCTCTTGGAAGCGGTGGAAGCCCAAGGGTCGAACACACGCGCGCGCACACGCCCAGGTCCCAGCCCCGACAAAGGTTTATTAAGATGATGGTGATCTTCTTTCTTTCTTTCTCTTTCTTTCTTTCTTTCTTTCTTTCTTTCTTTCTTCTAGAGGAGAAAGTCAACCTCAGGAGATCGACTCCAAAACTGGGGGAAGACAAGGAAAGGCCGGGGCAGGGGCAAAAGATTCGGGAGAGTGGTACTAACGACGGAAAGAGAAGAGAAAAAGAAAGAAGAGAGAAATATGAGCTAGGTGGGGTGGCTGCTCGTTGGTGGGGGGGGATCCCGGCGCGATCTCGGATTTGACAGCTGTGTGGCTGCTGCGAAGTTAAATTCCCTCCGAGTTCAGTGGCTTGCAAGCTCGATGGAAGGAAGGAAGGAAGGAAGGAAGGAAGTGCGTTCTCGGCGCCTTCCCATTCCCCATCCCAGAGCCCTGCTTCTCCTGCGGCCCCTCCCCCTCCCCGATCGCCAGGATTCGGCCGGGGAAGCGAACCGGCTTCGTTTCCGCCAGTAGCCTCCTCTTCGGTCTGCTCCGGGAAGATTGCCGCGCCCCTCGGCCAATCTCCGCGGGTGCTGCTCGCCATAAGCCCGCCTCCTACCCAACCCGGGCCAGTAAGGGGGGCGCAGGAGAGGGAAAAAGTTTTGCAGCCACTGCCTGTCCCGGGAAAAGGTGTCCGGCGCGCTCTCTTTTCAGCACCCGTCGAGGCTCGTGATGGATGGAGAGGAAGGAAGGAAGGAAAGGGGGGAGAGGAGCAAAGGTGGAAGCAATAAAGAAACGTTTCCAAAGGCCTGGAAGAGTCGTTTAGTTGGGGGGGGGGGCGAAGGAAGGGGAATCGGAGAGACCCGAAGCGCAGAGCCCCGGGTCTCTGCGGACGCCCCTTCCCCAAAATCCAGGGCAAGAGGCCCCCTGGGATGATCCAGCCGTGGCTTTCAAGAGGGAGGCGCTTCTTCAAACCCGAGCATGCCAGCGCTGCCCACCGCCCCCTTCCCTCCAAGGTGGGAACCTGGGCAGTCGAGACTGCCTGGAAAGCGGAGGGTCGCTGGTTCGATTCCCAGCTTCTTCCCAGAGGTAGGCAATGGCAAACCACTGCTGCGCCTCTGCCAAGAAAACTGCACGGAGGTGTCCGGAAGCGGCAGCAGCTCCGTAGCGGAGCGAACCGTTCGCCTGGGACGCGGAGGGTTGTCGGTTCGATCCGCAGCCTCTGCGGGAGTAGGCAATGGCAAACCGCTTCCGTGCGTCTGCCAAGAAAACTGCACACAAACGTCCACGCAGGAGGTTCACGGAGTCAACCACGACAACAACAACAAGCTGTCAAGAGCAGCTCCGGCAGGATCCTCACGGATTCCCCAAGAGAAAGGGGCCGAAGCCTCCGGGGAAACCCCCACGCGGAGTCGCGCGCCCACAGCGGACACGTGCGCATCCATACACGCAGCCTTCCAGCGTGGTGAGCGCGATCTCCCGTCCGCACATGCGAAGGCTCTGTCCCGAACGCTCAGTTTGCTCCGAAGTAAGTCCGCCGGAATCCAGCGAGGAGCCGAGCTCCGATTTAATAGGCTCGGCGCAGGGAAGGGTCCCAGACGGGTTGAGGGGGGGGGGAGTCGTGAGATCCCCGTCCCTGCAAGCGCGTGCACACAGTCGAAGTTACACGCGTACCCACACCCGCTGCGATGCTGTCCATACGTACCTGGGCGGGGGAGAAGGCCGTCCTCCCCCCCACCGGCCGCCGCGGGCCTTACTTCGGAGCAAACCGCCTCGCTTCGCCCACCGCGCAAAGAAGTTACCACCGGGAGGGGGGGAGAATGGGGAGGGGGCGGGAATTAAAAAAGCCGAAGCAACTCAAGGGCAAGATGCGAATGACAGCGGAGGAGAAGCAGAGATCGCCGGGAAGGAAGGAAGGAAGGAAGGAAGGAAGGAAGGAGAAGAAAGAAAGAAAGAAAGAAAGAAAGAAAGAAAGAAAGAAAGAAAGAAAGAAAGAAAGAAAGAAAGAAAGAAAGAAAGAAAGAAAGAACCGACTCGGTTCTTCGTCCGCGCATTCCTCCAGTACCGGGACGGGCGCGTTACAGTCCCAACTGGTTGCTAAAGAGGGTTAAAAAACCCTGCATCCTCCAAGCATCTTCTCCCCCCCCCCCCGCTTTCCTTTGGCCGGCCGGGGAGCTGCTGCGCTTGGGGGGGGGGGGAGTGCGCGCGTGTGTGCACGGGGGGGGGGGGAGGGTGGAACCTCTTTGCCACATGGGCCGCCCATTGGGTGGGAGCTCCGGAGAAGACAGGGTCTCCAGCCAATGGGCGGCTAATTGATTAAGGCGGGGGGGGGGCTGAGCGGCGCTGGCCCCGTGCCAATGGCCTCTCCGAGCGGCCCCTGCATGATTAATCGCAACGCATTATCGATCATCACTATTATAGGCGGCGGACACATGCGCGCTGCGCCCCGAGCGCCGGGCATCGGCGGCGGCGGCAGCAGGCGGGCAGGCTGGCAAGGGGGGGCGGAGGAAGAGGCGGGGCGGAGGCAGCCGGGGGGAGGAGGAGGGGGAGGAGGAGGGACGGGACGGGACAGGAGGGGAGGGGAGGGGAGAGGAGGGAGGGAGGGGGAGGAGGAGGCGAGGGAGAGGGGGGGGCAGGGTCGATTTCCGTAATTTTGAGAAGATTTTTTTTTCGTAATTTTTTATTCTGCCCCAGCTGATGTCGAGCCAGCATGTCGCGCAGGAAGCAAGCGAAGCCGCAGCACTTCCAGTCCGACCCGGAGCTGCTGCCTTCGCGATCGCCGCGCAATGGTGAGCCGGGGGCGCCCGGGCTGCGGCTGGCGGGGCTGCTGGGGCTGGAGGGGAGCGATCCAGGAGGGGGGCGGGCGGGCGGGGGCGGGGGGGGGCGTCCCTCGGCTTTAATTATACTTTTTTTTCTCTCTTTTTACAAAAAAAGAAATATATATCTTCACACAACCTCATTCGCTTTCTGCCCGTCTTCCTCGCGATCTTCTCCACTTCCGACACAGGTTCCCCCCCCCCAGCCCTTGTTTGTTTGTTTGTTTGTCTTCTCTTTATTCCCCCCCTTCCTCACACCACCTTGCCCCCCCTCCAAAAGACCCCCCCCCCAAAAAAAAAGGCATCCTGGCAAAAGAAACGGATCAAACTTACCTTCGGGGTTAAGAGACGGAGAAGGGATGAAAAACTCCGCTGGGTGGGGGGGGGGAGAGGGAGGGAGGGGCTGAGAAAAGAGGGGGGGAGACAGAATTTCTTTCCTTTTTTTTTTAAAGTGAAGTTGATCAGCTGGACTTTTGCCTCGCTGGTTCGATGCCTGCCTGGGTTCTTATTGGTTTCTTCCTTTCTTCCCACTCCCCTTTCTCTCCCTCTCCCTCTCTTTCTCTCCCCCACCCCAGTTGAGTTGCCCTTTCAGGATCTCTCTCTCACACCCCCCCCCCCCCGCTGCCCGGATCTCCTTCGATCGTGCAAGTGGAGACCGGATCTCCCTCAATTAACCGCGCCACCCCCTCCCTTTAAACAGACACACACACACACGGAGCCCCCACGCAGCGCGACCCATTCGCACGTTGCTCCGAGGCTGGGGGGGGTGCCCAACTTCCCCGCCACCCCCCAAAGGGGCACGATCCTGCCTGTTTCTCTTCCTCTCTCTCTTTCCCCCTAACGTCGACCCCCCCGTATTCCCCCCTTTTCCAAATTTTACACTCCCCGTTCTGCTTTACCCCCCCCCAAAAAAAACCTTTCAGAGCCCCCTTTCTCTCTCTCTCTCTCTCTGCCCCCTCCCCCCAGCTGGCTTTTTTTTGCCAGGCGGCCGAATCCTGCATGCTCCGGCTGCTCTTTCCTTCCCCCTCGGCTCAGTTTTTCTTTTCCCTTCGAGAGTAAGAGGGGGAAGCCCCGATCTTCCGACTCTGGGCTGGGTGGGGGGTGGGGGTGGGGGGTTGTGGGTTTTTTTTCCAAACAAACAAACAAACAAGCCAGCAAGCCAACAAAGCCTAAAGTCCAAGCGAGCGCCCGCTTGGCTCCGATGGGTGAGTGCGACCTTTCCTGCTTCGGGCTCTCCTCCGCTCTCGGCTCCGCTTCGTCCGCACCGCAGCCGGATCGTGGCGTGACAGACCCACGCCGCTTTGCCCGTGGGCCGCCGGCCGCGCCTGCTGGCCTGAGTTCGGCAGAGCTAGGCTTGGAGCGCGGCGGCCCACGCGCCCTCCGAACTTGGGTTGCGCGCGTGGGGACAGGACAAACTTTCTCTTTCTTTCCTCCCTCGCTTTCTTCTTGGAGGGGCTGGGATCCGGGATCGGTTGCCCACCGGCTGGCGAAGGACCCTTGGAAGGCTCAGGCTGAGAAAAAAGTGGGGGGGGGGGGAGGAAGAAACAGAAGGTAACAAAGTCGCGGAAAAACCGCGATTTCAGCCAGGGAGATGGAGAAGGTTGTGGGGATTTTGGAACAAACTGGCGAGTTATTATTATTATTATTATTATTATATTATTATTATTATTAATGTGTGTGTGGGAGGGAACTTGCGGGACGCGGAGAGAGTTCGTGGTGAGGGAGGGGTGTCACGGAGCATCAAGAAAGGAATAAGTCTTTAAAAAACAAAACAAAACTTACAACTGATGCGGTTTTTCCAGCCGGCACCCTTTCAACTTCCCCGAGGAGAGCGGTTGCAAAGTGCTCGGTGGGATGGAAGGGGCGATTTATTTCTTTGCATTTATTTCTGCCTCTATCTCTGCCTCACCCCACTCCACCCTGGGGGGGGGGGAGGAAAGCTATCAGAGATGTGATATACTCAGATCTCCAGGGCCAGGCGAGGAGGACCAGTTTCCTTTCCAAATGATGCTGAGAGGGAGAGGAGAAATGGTGTGTGGCGGGTGGGGGGGGGCTCCTCAAAAGATGGGGAAAGGCCTTAAATTGTGACTGAAGTGCCCTTAAGGAGGATGAAATATTGGGGATTGGAGGGGAGAGTAGTCGACCTTTCTTCAAAGAGGAGGCCTTCCTTTCCTTTCCTTTCCTTTCCTTTCCTTTTTTCCAGTCCTGTAGTTAAGTCTCCCAGAGTGTGATGTGGTCCTGGAAGTGTTCACGGAATTAAAGCAACACTTTCTTCTTCTTCTGATTCTTCTGATTCTTCTTCTTCTGATTCTTCTTCCCCCCCAGTTCCACTCACCACAGAATGTGGGCAAAGTTGCTTGCGTGCACGTGGGAACGTAGGCTCAGCGCGTGTGGGTAGAGACTGCGAAATAAATATTTATATATATATATATATCTTCGATGCATATGTATTTTTTTAAAAAACTTAAGGCTTTGTGCTCGGGGGTGCATTTTGGTGGCATTCAGGGGCAAGGGCTTGCGATAAGGCAAGCAAAACAGAGAGGGCCAAATGCTGTGGACGGAAGGGTGCCTTTGCCAGACCTCCTCCTGTTGTTTAGGTGAGCGGCAGCCCCGGTGGTCCCTGAAGCCGCTGCTCATCCGGAGAGATTCGGCACTCAAATTTGCTAGCTGAACGATCGCACTCAAATCTGCCTTCTAGGAACTGCAGCTCAGATTGGAAGAGTGTGTGCGCGCGTGTCCATGTGCATACGGCGTCTTCATTTAAATCCGATTTCGGCAAGGAAGGGCGTCCCATCAGCTGTTCTTCTTTGGAATAGTTTCTCCCACTTTTTCTATGCAGAACGCCTGCGGTATTTCCAAAAGGAAACACATCTCTTTCTTGGCTTCAGGGACCTGGGCCAGGAGCTTGAGATCTTCCTCTTCTAAACCCCCAGCCCCCAAAACACACACACAGACATACACACACTTGTCTGACGTGAGTCACCAAGAGAAGTTGTCTCTCTCTCCCCTGCCAAGAACTCCTGTTTAACACTTCTCCACCGGCTGCCAGCTTATCCATGAAAAGTAGCAACCTCACAGCTAAACTCCCCTTTATCACGGTTGCCAGTCCTGTAGGTTGGAGGGCAAGGAAAAGCTGCGCTTGTTTCTCTTTTGGATCCTTTTTAAGCCAACTTTAGCGCCTCTGTTTCCACAAACCGCTCTGTTTCCTTCCCTTTTTAAAAATTAAAATTATTTTAAAATTATCTCTCCCACCCAACGCTGCCGCCATTTTTTTTCCACGATAAGGAGGCTTTGAAAAGTTTGGGAACCTACTTAATCAAGCAGAAACCTCTTTGAATTAAATATCAGTATTATTTCTTCTTCTTTTTCTTTCCCTCCTCCTCCTTTCCTGTTTAAAGGCAATTATTAATCTTTCCTTTTTTCTGCAGTCCCTCAAATTTCGTGCAGAACTGAGCATGATTTTTAAGGGAACTTTTGGCAGGCGTTGCACTCCAGGTAGGATGCTCTTCCGTCCCATTTCTCCTTGCAAATATCTCCACATGGATAGGAGGCGTGCATTTTTAAAAGTGAGTGCGAGTTCACACGGGCCATTTCCATGTGTGCGCACCGCCCACCTCAGGTTGAAATTGCAAGAGTACTTGATGGTTTTCCTTCATTGGAGGGGTCCTAGGAGTTTTGAACAAAAGACTTCTGTGGTTTTAAAATGGTTCAAAAAGGGAGTTGAGATCTCTCCCCCCCGCCCTATACCTTTGTTGCTGGAAGGTTGTTTCTCCTTTCTTAGATGTCCTTTAAAATTATACTTACATTTCATAGATCAGGATGCCTTCTGGTGTTTGTTTTTTAACTGATGAACCAGCTCAGTTATTAGATCTGGACTGCGTGCCTCTTCTAGAAACAGTGGTAATGCAGAATTAGCACAGCATTTGAACTCTAAGGAGCTTTTGAAGACCATTGCTAACTTATTTATTTATTTTTTATTTATTTATTTACATTTATATCCTGCCCTTAGGGGATTTAAAATACGAAAGCGAAAGCCATTTGCAATATTTGGGCCGCCAACTTGTTTGAATTAACTAAATGATGAGAGTTGCCCCCCTTTTTGTTACATAGGAATTTTGCTCTTAGAAATACTATTCTTCCTTTTGTTGCCAGTAATGGATTTAGGTTATGACTTTCTAACTTGTTTTCGTCAATCATTCTAAGTTGCCCAGAAGCTAGGTTTTATCATTGTTGTTAACAGGACAAAGTGTGTTGCAATAAACTGATAAAAACCTATTAAAGTCCTTCATAAGGGCTGTGTCCCTTATGTTTTGGTGCAATTTACACGTTCCAAAGTTGTACACAGCACTCACTCGCCGACAACAGTGTCAAGTTGAGATTAGAATAATTCTACAGGTCAGGAAACTTGGTTTCCTACCAGGGTTCAGTTATCAACAATTAGAGTGAAAAATGTCATCTCTGCATGTATCCATATCTTTAACTATACAAATAAAAAAGGCATAGAATTGCCCACTGTGATTTTGTTAGTGGCGGTGGTGATGTTTCATTTCTTCTGTTTTTTTTCCATTCTTCCAATCTCCCAGCTTTCACCCTCACCATGTGAAATTTCTGGGCCTGTAATTTGAGGGTTTGGCTTTTCAGGAAAAAATAAAAATAAAAAGCCAAAGTTCTTGCCTTCCCTAATCATATGTCTTGAAGTCTCATATTCACTAAATCGTCCTTCTGAAACTTGCTGCTCTCAAATGGGGTTTTTGTTTTGCTATGCTGTACGATGAAATATATTGTTTGTCTCCTGTGTGTCTTTGGGGGAGATTTTTTAAAAATAGGATTGTTTTTGGTAATTTATGTAGCATAAGGGATATAATCTATGTTCAACAAGTTACTGGCTTCTAGTGCATAGAGACAGAAAGATATCCAGTTCAGCAAGCGTTCCCTTAGAATTCTTGGTACTTTTTACGTTGGCTGACTTTGCTTTTGTAGTTTGTTAAAGGTTAAATGGTCCCTTTTTAAGCACAGAGACCTGTTCCTAGGGTTGAATTGTTCAGCCCACTGCAATGAAACCAAGCAAAAGGTTTAGCAGTTTACAGTATAACAAGAAGCCCATAGTGAGCTGCCTTTTGTCATAGGAAGGAAAATAAACTGGGCGTTAATAGAAATATTAGCTTTTGCTGACAAACTATACAATTGAAAAAAAAAATTAGTCCACCTATAAATTGCTTCCAATTAACATGTGGAAATCAGGATAGGTAGTTAGGTGAGGCTGGTTCCTACCTCCTTATTGTAGCATCAGATTGTTCCTTCAGAAGACAAATCGGTGACAATTTTGAGCATTTATGTGTGTATCTGTTCCAGCAAAGCGCATGAAACTGAGGGTTGTTACGTTGGAAGTAAATACTAATAGCTCTCAAGATGTTCACTGAGAAGCAAATGCCATTTCAGTGAATGGTTCTTCCATACTGAGAAAATGTGCCTTAAGACCAGAGCTTTTTATCAGTTGCTTCTGATATAGTCAATGTGACGTTATTTGAGAAATCAGACACATGATTTCTAAGAGAACAGTTCTCTTTCTCTCTCTCTCTCTCTTTCTTTCTTTCTCCTTCACCCCCCTCCCTCTCCTTTTTGGGCTGCATGTTTTGATTTTCTGCTCTGCATTTAACTTTGGTGCAATGATCTGGCAAAAGTAGCTCTTTCAAAAGGATTTTCTCTTTCTGTTTACACTTCTTGGTTGTTCTGATAAGATTCTTTGAAGAAGAGTGAACTCTCTGAGGTGTCGAAACATGAGTTTTTATCTGTGGGGCAAATCCCATCAGCACTGCAAGTGGGGGG